>CM063109.1:18826935-21443549 GCA_031841125.1 Acanthococcus lagerstroemiae | reverse complement strand
TAGGAACCAAAAAGAAATATCCAAAAGATTAAAGGGACGGTGGGAAAACTATTGAGCCAAAAAATAATTCTACAAGGGAAAATAGCGAAAAAACTGAAATTCAAAATCTGGGAGAGTTGTTTCTTACCATCACTAACATATGGATGTCAGATATGGGCAGCAACAAAACCAGTGTGGAAAAAATTCAGTCAATGGAAAGAAGTATCTTAGGAATCAAAAAGCTGGACAAAATCAAAAACACGGAAATCGGGGGGAAATGAAGAATAAAAGACAATAGGATACACGATCAAAATGTTAAAAGCAAAATATGCGGGACATGTAATTTGACGAGAAGACAGATGGGGGAGGAAAGTTTTGAACTGGATACCAAGGGAAGGGAAGCGCAACAGGGGAAGACCACAAACAAGATGGAGAGACGAGATAGTTGAGCAGTGGGGACCAACTTGAGAAAGCGAAACAGGAGAGAGGAAAAAATGGAAGGGATGTGTAGAGGCATTTGCCTAGAAATGGGCCAATATTGGGGGAATAGAGTTCAACAAGAGTTAAATATAGAGATTTTATTAGCCAATATGCTCTCTTTTTCTAATTTGCTCTCAACCCGAGCCCTGGAACCCGCCCTTTCGAGCATTACTTCAGAGAAGTCGGGGAGACTGCTTATGCTGTACAATAAAATAAAAATTAATTATTATTCATGTTTTTCACCCCCCCCCCCCTCGAAAAAATCCTGGATCCGCCTATGGCACTCAGTAATCACAAGACGTTAACTAATGCTGAGTGATCATTTCGCACACATTATTTTAAAATGATGAGATGTTGAACACTCACAAAAAGTGTGAGTGGCCAAAAATCTCAAAACGGTAGTGATTTGTGGTATGTTTTGTGAGTGCTCTCCAAATTGTCAATCGGGGAACTTTTTGAAATTTTTCTTTTTTGTTTGATACAAAAACATAAAATTTCGAGTGCGACGTAGCCAAAAACTATTTTTTGGACGCGCGAGCGAAATTTCAACTACGCCAGTCGATCTGCCATGCCTTAATGCCTCAGTGTCCGTCGCTAACTCAAAACTGTCAATTTTGGACTTGACCACTTTTGGTTCTCACCGATTCATTTTTATAGTTGACTGCGATTTTGTATCTGTTCGAATGTTTGCTGCGATGAACGTTTTCAGGCGAACTATGACGAGCGCTTCGACATTACGAATATAGTGTATTGGTATTGCCCCTACAAGGTGCTTTGTCCGCAACACGCGAACACTTACGAAGTAAAGCTTGACTGGTTCGATTTTGTCGCTTCCTCCGGCTCAGCTTCGATGAAATGATTGATCGGCCAGAGTTTGAGGGTACGATGGCTCAACGTTCGGTGACTCGTTTCAGCTCGCCGAAAATTCTCACTGGCGTGGTGTTCGCGTTTCTTCCGCCCATGGCAGAAGCTCGCGGGTTGTAGTCAACACGATAATCTTTTAAATAACTCGTGAAACGTACTTAATCAATGGTCAGGGTCGAAATGGAAACTCAGTACAGTCAGATCAGCCTACACAATCAATGTAACTCATGTATTTTTCCCCGGAGTGGGATTGCTAACCGGTGTGGTGTTCCGAGTTCCTTCGATGACGATATAGTAGTAATAATAATTGAAAGTAGGCTTATTCGAAATTAGTCGTTCTCTCTAATTCGATTACATTTACACTCATTCGCAGTGTTGACAGTTTGGTACCGCTGACTCTTGTGTTTGCGACGAAATCCGATGTCGTGTTTGTCTTGTATTTCATTTGGACGATTCTGTGGAGCCTGTGACCCCGGCGCCGATTGTGCCCCCGACGATCGCGCTACTCACCTGTGATGTGTCGCAAATTATTCGAGAACTCGATTGTTCGCATCAAACGTGCGCAAATCGTGAAGTGTTCTTTCTGCGTTTGAAAATGGAAGACAACTTTTACTCCGTTCCGAGTGAGGTGCGTACTCGAAATGCCGAAAAGTTTTTTCGTTTTGTTTTTTTTAGTTTCTTCTTTTCATTTACCCTCGCTAACGAAACCCTTCCGAGGTATTTTCGGATCAATTATGTCGTGTCTGAATGCTGTTCGCACTCCGCCTTTGGAAAGGATTACCTTTGCGACAGAAACGCTCTTTGCGGAGAAGCCAATAGCTGTGCGTTGGCGTTGAAAAATGTTTGGAATGAGAACCACACCAGGCGTCGTTTTTGTGTCATTACGTGCTGGTGCGAGCGAAGGCAATATGTGCGACCTTTTTTGTCCTTAGCCTTTATTTTTTCTGTATGAACCGTGTTGTTAGGAGGAATGATGAGCAGGGTCGTGGAGAGAAAATCCAAGCTCGGGGCTAAGTCTTTGTTGGTCCCTCCACAGCAGCGCACAATATGAAAGAAAAATCTTCGCCTTAGTAAATTGTATAAAATTGCCTGATTTTCAATGGCTGTCGTTGAAAATGTGTATCCCCAGTTTACTTCGTGAAAGCCGGGCTCGGTGGAAAGATCCCCATTTGTCTTCCTCTCGTCGGGCCTGGTGATGAGCAGAACTTGGTCAGAAATTTGAGGTGATTTGACAGCACTGGTTTTTCTTTCTAATCAGAAGGTGGTTACCGTTCGAGGAAAAACGAACGACCATTTGGCACTCGACGTCGCCTCTACAAGTAAAATCGATGTACCTGGTTGCGAAAGTGTTCGTAAATGTGAGTTAGGACGCCTGGTGAGGTACGTGTAATATGCATCGCGATGTACAAACATGCAACTGCAGCAGGGTCACTTTGCCATTGTTGAGGACATTCGGATCATTAGTAGAATCGTGTTTAAGAAAATTAGGAAATCGCAGGTGGTCGAATGTCAAATTAAAATACCGAGTCGAGTAATAACCTGATAAAGATCAGAAATCGCGTTTCGTATTATACACAAAAGAAGACATTAGAACTTTATTTTCGTTTAAATGTGCTTCAGCAATGCGAGTGCACTATAAACTTTTATGTCCGGCAATTTCGCGGTTAACGCCGTTATTAAAATTCGACCTGTTGGTAGCGTCAGTGGCAGACCATGACATGCGTCCGCTTGGTTTCATGAATCTGCCAAGCCATGGAGAATCTCATCTGACCTTTAACATTGTGTTGAAGTGATGCAGCCCAGTTAGAACACTCCGGAGTTGACCAGTGGTTGGATTCTTCACACTTACAACTAAAGTTCCTGTAGATTGAGGAAACTTTCATCGCCCCTTTCGATTCCTAAACCGGTGGGCGTATTTATATTGTGTTGCTCTCATTACACTACTGAACAAAATGAAATTTTTTGTTTGCACAATGCATTTAGGGAGGTGATTCTTGAGTACTTTTTTATGCTGAATACAGTGCCGTTGGCCGTTTTTCTCTATCACGTCTAGTTCTTCTGATCAAAAACACTACTGAACAAAATGAAATTTTTTGTTTGCACAACGCATTTAAGGGGGTGATTCTTGAGTACTTTTCAACGCTGAATACAGTGCCGTCGGCCGTTCTTCTCTATGACGTCTAGTTTTTCTGATCAAAAACTATAAAAAATTCAACTAAATGTGTTCAAAAAGAGGTTTAGGAACTGAATGTGGTCATACTGATTCGTGTTGTTGTGTGTTGCGGTCGTGTGTAGTGGTGTGTATTCCGTCTGTTTGTTTTCTGTTATTGTGGTCTGATAACACTGATAATATCAGTCAGTGGTACCGCTTATTCCAATGCAAAAACAAAATGGAAACGAATTTCAGTCGTTCAGAATTCCGAATTGTGACGTGATAGAGAAAAATGGGTCGCAGTATCGTGTTCAGCGTTAAAAAGTACCTCAGAATCACCTGTCGAAATGCATTGTGCAAAATAGTTGTTCAGTAGTGTTATCAGAAGACTCTCGGTTTAGTAACGGAAGTTTTGAAGTGACTTTTTAGAAATGGGGGTTCAACGTTTGAAACAGTAATACTGTTGAACCTTTCTGAATTTTGTTTAATGAACTCACTGTGAAAATTTCTTTTAACAAATTTGGATTAGCCTCTTTCCACTTTCCTTTTTATTTATTCGATATACCTCGACGTGGGATGCGGTCGGATAAATGTGACGACTCTCCAGTCTGGAATATTTCATTCTAGTGTATTTGGATTTAAACTCGTCTTTAAATTGACGACAACCTAACTATAAGCTATACTCTTACTACCTGACCTTCCTGTTCCAGGGACAGGAAGCATGGGCGTAGCTTGAACCTTCTCCAGGAGGGGGCAAAAAGGTAGAATTTGTGCCGGCGCAAGTCGCTGCTCTGCTATCAGTGTGGCGTGGCGCCAGTCACACATTTTCGTTGTCTAGCGTCTAGGCCTCTAGCCTATTTTCTGCGAATTCTATTCAGTTGGTTTTAAATATTCGAAAATAATCTTGTGAGCACTGGAACATAATTTTTTATTAAAATACAGGGGGGCAATTTCCCCCTTGCCCCTGGCTGGCTACGCCGATGACAGGAAGTGCTGAAAGTTGGCTTGAAAATTAATACTAACAAAACAGTGTTGATTACAAATCAAAGAATAGCACCAAAAATCAAGCTGGGTGCGGAGGAAATTAGCATTGAATATAGCACCTTGTATTTAAACAGTATAAAGAAACTGAGTAGAAGGAGAGCGCAGGCTTGGAAATGTCTCTGGTCGTTTAAACAGATATAAAAGAGTAAAATGCCGTTAAATCCGAAAGTAAAAGTGTTGGAAAGGTGTACACTGCCAGTCCTGACCTACGGAGCACAGCTGTGGGCTACTACAGAAGCACAAAATTTAAAAATGGCAAGAACCCAAACTGCCATGGAGCGATCGATTTTGAGAATAAAAATAAAGGATAGATTAAGAAATACCGAAGTAAAAAGTCTGACCGGAGCAAAATTTTATGATGGACGCTGTTGGAAAGTCATGAAATGGGTCAAGTTTTCTTGGAACTGTAACGTGTATTTGATTCGCCGAATCCTAAATCGTTATCCATGTATGCTTAGCGACTTGGGACCAAAAGCGGATATCGGTTGTAGGGTCTGGGGATGGGGAAGCTATGGAGGCTACCTTGGTTTTCTAATAATAGATTTTGATTATATTTTCTGAGGGTTTTAGGGCATCTAGCGCCACCCTCCCACAGAGTTCGTATACCCTTGAGCAATGTTATCTATTTTTCTCAGTAAAAGTCTTTGCTAGTTTCGTGTCTCCTCTGATTGTTGGAAAACGTAGTTTTGCTGCAGTATGTCTACCACTCACGTGCAATTAGTTCTTTCTTTGGCTGCGAGGGCATTAATGGAAACGCAATAAAATTTTTCAGGTCAGTTTGCGAATTAGAGCAGTTTACGAACGTGTAATAATTTCGTATAGACTGCTCTACAAACACGCCATCGCCATCAGGTTGCTACATGTAATACTGCTAATCACCTTGTACAGGTGGTGGACACCGTCTATGCACTAATGCACACACCGCCAATTAATTTCCAGTGCTGCCGCCCACGTTTTCTCTCGAAATGTTGTATTTTCTGTCCGTCCTCCTGCGTTTTGGTTTACTCGAAGTTTCCACACGGAATTTTGAGCTTCCCTCCCCTCAGTTTGTTTCAGGCCTTCGGTACTCGTATCGCAGTTTTACGCGCCAAATTAAGTTTTCATCGCCCTATTTATGACCCCCTTGAGAACTTCGCGGCCTATTGTGATAAGTACTGAAAGTCGAACGTGGTTGTACACTTCGTGTGTAGATTCAAACGATTGCAAAATTGAAGTTAAAAAAAGAATAGTTTATTAATGTATAGTGTTGTTCTGCGTGTAAGCAAGCATGGCGAACGATATCGGTTGTTCAGTTTTCTGAATTCTCAGTCACCTTCAAAAAAACCGAATCGTTATATTACTGTTTGTCTTTGAGCGTCATCGAACGTTCGAACTATTGCAGTGACGTCGCCTGATAATCCGGAGGTGTGTTTGCAATTGTCACCTAATAGGCAAAGAACAAAGAACACACACACACACACACACCTATACGGAATAACCGTACAAAGGGAGGTCCTCCGGTGTAACCGTACGTTATGGGGTCTCTTGAAAAAGCGCTTTAAAATGCTGTTAGAACGTTGGCGACACTGTACACACCAGAATATCGGTGTTTTTCTACAAAACCGCTAACACTGATTTCACTTACACTCAAAAATAAAGAATAGAGGAAAACCGTACGTTATGAGGTCTCACGTGTGTGTATGAAATACACCCGTGAATGCGGAACTGGACGGCGTTGTGGGGTCAACCGTTTTAGCTGTATTTCCGAAAATCATGTACGTTCTGAGGCCATTTTTGATACACAATGTGCAACGTTGCCGCTTAGGACAACATTCCAGACACCGAACTAAATACGCGAAAAACTCATACATTTTTTGAACCGCAGCGACTAACAGCGTGGCCTGTCGTTACAGCTAACTCATATTGGTATAAGGATGTGTATAGTCCGATAATGTATTTGATGTGTGTTCGTGGGCCGTTATCATTAATTTTAACCAGTGGCGTCGCTGGAAAATTTTTTGGGGGTAATTTTATCAGTAGTGTAGGCCTACATTCATCTGCGTTGGTGGTTTTTTTTGGGGGGAGGGGTGTAGTATGTTGTATTAAAGTGTTTAACAGTCATTTAGGCCATTTATTTTCAAAATTTAAGAATCAGCAAATTATATCTTGAAAAAGGAAACAAAGAATTTAGAATTGGAAGATTCTATTATAATTACCAGGGCTGCAATTTTTATGCGAATGTATACTCGTATTTTTATCTATGGCGTATAGGTATAAGTATCAAAAGATGTTCACGAATCACAGAATTCTGAGTCAATGAAGCAGCACTTCATCATGCATATTTCACATATTTTGGCATTTACCGCGTATTTTGCACGAATTCTGCTTATTTTTCAATTTCTTCCCCACAAAAAATTATTTTTGTAATGTTGAGAATGATGTCCGACTCCAAAAAAAAATTGTGAAGACCTAATGGTTAATGAATTAGTAGACAAGCTTTTAGAAAAATATGTTCTTTTGCATGTGAGATAGCGTTTCTCTTGCCTGCATAACATTCATCAATCACCAAGAAATTACGAATAGGTGCATTATCCCCTGGGTGCATCTCCTATTAAAAGAAGATTGGACTCTTAAGGAGATACTTGGCTGGATCATTTTAAACTATGATAAAAATTGTCTCAGTGTATCCAATTTAATTTTTCTTTTGAAACAATATACCCAATACCCATATTTATTTACATATTTACGCATATCTTACAATTTTGACGCATATTTTCGGCATATTATTTAGACTGAATTCAGTGCATAAAATATGCGCATATTTCGCTATTTTTTGTGCATAAAAATTGCAGCCCTGATAATGACCATAAATCGAAATATCAGCTTACAAGAGTCTTCGCATGTATGACATGCTCAGGTGAGTCGTGTGTGAGACGTGATCCTCATGCGCGTATCAAGGTAGGTGAGCTCAATAAGGCCCTGGTTTAAGGTCTTGGCTCTCCAGACTTTCATGTACGTAAGTGATTTCATGTTTTTCCTTCTTCGTGTTATAGTCGTCGACTGCAATATTTAAAAAGTGGCTAGCTTGAAATTTTTCTAGACTGCTCTACGTTCCTCAGAACTTCTAATAAAAATACCCCTTTTTCCAAACTTGATAAATCCAGCACACCAACGAAGGCTGGGCCACCTAATACCTAATAAGCCTGACCTGAAATTCGATAAATAAAATGTTAAGCAACTAGGAATTTATGAGTAAGTTATACCTGAAATGATGAATCAATTGATCGTACCAGGCTGGGCCTTATTAGGTTACATAACACTATTTTTCGTGAGTATCGCATACCTCAGTTCCAAATTGCTCAAATTTCACTTTTCTGGCGTCAATGGTTAACCAACTACAACTACAACAACTGTCCAATGTTTGATTTCTGGATAGATTCCATTTGACTAACATAATACTCGTAAATCCTCCAAGTTACATAAAAAACATTCATTTTGGAATTAAGATGAGTGCTTGGTAGAATACACGACAGTGACCCCACAGCGATAGCAAAAATCCAGGTGTGTGACCTCCCAACGGCCACAGAATACGGAGACCGATGCACTCACATCATTATCACCCTCAATACGAGGAAAAGTGCTTTCTTACAGCGAATTGAGACCAACCAGTGTACTGATAATAACTGACTACAAACCCAGAGACCATTCTAACTCTCCGAACATTTGAATGTCCTCCCAAAGTCCTCAGTGGAAAAAGTGAAACCACCTCCATGTGATAGAAGTGACCCCACAACGATAGCAAAAATCCAGGTGTGTGACCTCCCAACGACCACAAAATACAGAGACCAATACACTCAGTTCTTAACCACCCTTAATACAAGGTAAAGTGCTTTCTTATTGCAAATCAAGACTAACCAGGGTACTGATAATGACTGAGTAAAAACTCACAGACCATTCTACCTCTCCAATCCTTGCAATGTCCTCCCAGAGTCCTCAGTGAGGAAAGTGAATGCACTTCCATGTGATAGAATCAAGTGGCCCCACAGCGATAGCAAAAATTCGGGTGTGTGACCTCCCAACGGCCACAGTATACGGAGACCGATACACTCAGATCTTTATCACCCTCAATACGAGGAAACGTGCTTTCTTACAGCGAATTGAGACCCACCAGTGTACTGATAATAACTGACTACAAACTCACAGACCATTCTATCTCCCCAAACATTTGAATGCCTTCCCAGAGTCGTCAGTGGAAAAAATGAAGGCACTTCCATGTGACAGAAGTAAGGGTCCCCACAGCGATAGTAAAAATTCAGGTGTGTGACCTCCCAACGGGCACAAAATACAGAGACCGATACACTCGGATCTTATTCACCCTCAATACGAGGTAAAGTGCTTTCTTACTGCAAATTGACACTAACCTGGGTACTGATAATAACTGAGTACAAACTCACAGACCACTCTACCTCTCCAATCCTTTCAATGTAATCCCAGAATCCTCAGTGAAAAAAGTGGAAGCACCTCCATGTGATAGAAGTAAGTGACCCCACAACGATAGAAAAACTTCAGGTGTGTGACCTCCCAACGGCCACAAAATACGGAGACCGATACACTCAAATCATATTCACTCTCAATACGAGGTAAACTGCTTTCTTACTGCAAACTGAGACTAACCAGTCTACTGATAATAACTGAGTACAGACCCACAGACCATCCTAACTTTCCGAACATTTCAATGTCCTCCCAGAGTCCTCAATGGAAACAGTGAAACCAGCTCCATGTGATAGAAGTGACCCCACAGCGATAGGAAAAATCCAGGTGTGTGACCTCCCAACGGCCACAAAATACAGAGACCAATACACTCAGTTCTTAACCACCCTCAATACGAGGTAAAGTGCTTTCTTACAGAGAATTGAGACTATCCAGTCTACTGATAATAACTGTGTACAAACCCACAGACCATTCTAACTCTCCAAACATTTGAATGCCTTCCCAGAGTCCTCAGTGGAGAAAATGAAGGCACTTCCATGTGACCGAAGTAAGTGGCCCCACAGCGATACCAAAAATCCAGGTGTGTGACCTCCCAACGGCCACAAAATACGGAAACCGAGACACTCGGATCTTCATCACCCTCAATACGAGGTAAAGTGCTTTCTTACTGCAAATGGAGACTAACCATGGTACTGATAATACCTGAATACAAACTCACAGACCATTCTACCTCTCCGATCCTATCAATGTCCTCCCCGAGTCCTCAGTGGAAAAAGTGGAAGCAGCTCCATGTGATATTAGTAAGTGACCCCACAGCGATAGCAAAAATTCAGGTGTGTGATCTCCCAACGGCCACAAAATACGGAGACCGATACACACGAATCATAATCACCCTTAATACGAGGTAAAGTGCTTTCTTACTGTAAATCAAGACTAACCAGGGTACTGATAATAACTGAGTACAAACTCACAGACCATTCTAACTCTCCTAAAATTTGAATGTCTTCCCAGAGTTCTCGGTGGAGGAAGTGAAGGCCCTTCCATGCGCCAGAAGTAAGTGTCCCCACAGCGTAACCAAAAATCCAGGTGTGTGACCTCCCAACGGCCACAAAATACGGAAACCGATACACTCAGATCATTATCACCCTCAATACGAGGAAAGTGCTTTCTTACAGCGAATTGACACCAATCCGTGTACTGATAATAACTGACTACAAACCCAGAGACCATTCTAACTCTCCGAACATTTGAATGTCCTCCCAAAGCCCTCAGTGGAAAAAGTGAAACCACCTCCATGTGATAGAAGTGACCCCACAACGATAGCAAAAATCCAGGTGTGTGACCTCCCAACGGCCACAAAATACAGAGACCAATACACTCAGTTCTTAACCACCCTTAATACAAGGTAAAGTGCTTTCTTATTGCAAATCAAGACTAACCAGGGTACTGATAATAACTGAGTACAAACTCACAGACCATTCTACCTCTCCAATCCTTGCAATGTCCTCCCAGAGTCCTCAGTGAGGAAAGTGAATGCACTTCCATGTGATAGAATCACGTGGCCCCACAGCGATAGCAAAAATCCAGGTGTGTGACCTCCCAACGGCCACAAAATACAGAGACCAATACACTCAGTTCTTAACCACCCTCAATACGAGGTAAAGTGCTTTCTTACAGCGAATTGAGACTATCCAGTCTACTGATAATAACTGACTACAAACTCACAGACCATTTTATCTTCCCAAACATTTGAATGCCTTCCCAGAGTCCTCCGTGGAGAAAATGAAGGCACTTCCATGTGACAGAAGTAAGTGACCCCACAGCGATAGCAAAAATCGAGGTGTGTGACCTCCCAACGGCCACAAAATACAGAGACCAATACACTCGGATCTTAATCACCCTCAATACGAGGTAAAGTGCTTTCTTACTGCAAATGGAGACTAACCATGGTACTGATAATAACTGAGTACAAACTCACAGACCATTCTACCTCTCCAATCCTATCAATGTCCTCCCAGAGTCCTCAGTGGAAAAAGTGAAAGCACCTCCATGTGATAAAAGTAAGTGACCCCACAGCGATAGCAAAAATCGAGGTGTGTGACCTCCCGACGGCCACAAAATACGGAGACCGATACACTCAGATCATTATCACCCTCAATACGAGGTAAAGTGCTTTCTTACTGCGAATTGAGACTAACCAGTGTACTGATAATTACTGAGTACAAACCCACAGACCATTCTAACTCTCCTAACATTTGAATGTCCTCCCAAGTCCTCAGTGGAAAAAGTGAAAGCACCTCCATATGATAGAAGTAAGTGACCCCACAGCGATAGCAAAAATCCAGGTGGGTGACCTCCCAACGGCCACAAAATACAGAGACCATTACACTCAGTTCTTTTCGACTCGACTTAGTGGAAATTTATGATAATAATAATAGTAATAACAATAATTTAATACAACTCCAATATGATTCAACTCTAATATGACTCAACTGTATTAATTAATTGTAATATTCAACTGTGATTAATCAACCTTTCAACGCTCTGCTCAAACTCTGCTTTTCCCTACCTGTTAGGATAGACCCCGCCTGTGACGATAATTGGGACGCATTTGAGTGTGCGGCTCGCCCCCTGTAGTGGGTTTCGGCCCCCTCATTGGTCCACGTATCTCCATTGGTCCACATGTGACCATGGACGTACAAGACGGAACCCAGTGGGGGAAGTCCAGTTCTCGAATTTGGATCGGTCGCGAGCCACCAAGACCTCGCATTCTGTTATTGTGCTCCATGCTGCACGTTATTGTGCTCGGTTTTCTGACGTTACTGTGTACTAATACTGCATACCTATTACCTGTGCTCGTTTTGTTGTATTTCTCTTTCCGAAATGGAAATGAATACTACTACGGATCAAGTCAGACGATTTTATTATTTACTACCTGTTATATTTACATATTGTTTGAGAAGTCGCATTTTCCTATGGTCGTCGTTCGTTTTGTGTGTTCTACAAGCCTTGTGTCACTATCCGGTGGTGGTGCACTCGGTAAATTGAATTCTACAGGAATTTACGTCTCCTCTCTTAGTGTGTACTACATGCCTTGTGTTACCACCCGGTGGTGGTGCACATTATTTCACGCGAGGTAAAGTGCTTTCTTACAGCGAATTGAGACGAACCAGTGTACTGATATTAACTTGAGTACAAACCCACGCACCATTCTAACTCTCCAAACATATGAATGTCTTCCCGAAGTCCTCAGTGGAAAAATTGAAAGCACCTCCATGTGATAGAAGTAAGTGACCCCACAGCGATAGCAAAAATTCAGGTGTGTGACCTCCCAACGGCCACAAAATACAGAGACCGATACACTCGGATCATAATCACCCTCAAATTCCCTAAATGTGCACATAGATTGTTCTTGTTTAACACGGCAGTATTGGATACGCGACGCAATCAGTGGAATATGCTTTTTAATACGGGAGGCGTAAGACAATTTTTCCGGATCCTTTATTTCAATTTTCAGTGTGATGCATGCAGGAAAATCGATAACTCGAGGATCCTTACCGATAGGTAGTCGATTAGAGGCAAGCTTATCAATTTAAATATATTTTGGATAGATTTTTTGAGAGGTCTTACTCGGAAATGACGAAGAGAAAAAATCTTGTAAGCGACGAAGGAATATTTTGTGTATAAATTGACTGTAGGCAGCCAGTATTTTGAAAAAATTTAATACTGAGCACTTTGTATATTCTACAGTGTTGGCTTGCTACAAGTAAGCGGTTATTCAATACTTGTGATAATTGCTTCACAGTTTATTACTGTAGTCTACAAAGGAAAATTTAGAGTACGGAAAGTCGATTTTCAGTTAAAAAAACATTTTGTATAACCATATGAACTTCGGAATTTTTGGAAATTATTTTGTGGACGAGACATAACTTCCTTCTAACTATAAGGATTCAGGGTTTCTACTTTTTTTCCTGAAACGAATGTCACCCACAATAAGCACTATAAAAATGTGCAAACTACGAAGGAATAAAAGTGGTTACACAACTTCAACGTAGCTGGTAGACCCTCTTGAGGGGTCAAAATTTTGGGCAGCGTCCTCAAATGACTTGCACAACAAACATTCCACATAAATTTTTTATTAGAAATGTCTGTCTGTGTGATGCGTTTTTAAGAAAAATCCGTGAGTGGTTACATAGACGATGATAGAATTTTGACCGTAATTTCACAGTTTGGGGATGCTAGTTAGCTATATGTCAGGTTATGTATTTTGAACTTTTTGGTTGATTGACATGATAGAAGAGATTTACACTTATCTAACAAAAAGAAAAAAAAAATTATTGTTCTAACATTCTTAGTTTTTGACATACTAAACGGTGGTTACTTAAATATTGAAATATTGGGAGAATGACCCATGTATAACCCATGCTGATACTTCAATCGATGAACTGTGGATTCTCAGACTTTGTAGTATCATGATTCTACTCATTTTGGAATTAAGAGTGAGTGCTTGGTAGAATACAAGATAGTGGCCCCACAGCGATACCTAAAATAATTCAGGTGTGTGACCTCCCAACGGCCGCGAAATACAGGCACCAATACACACAATTTCAAATTAGCTTTACAAGCCCGTTCTTAATCCGATTTCAGAGTAAACCACTACTCGCGAACTTCACTGCACAATTTGCGACCTTCGCAACGTCCTCCATAGGTATAGAGGAATGGTGAGAATTGGCAACGTGGGGCCTCACTGCGTCGGCGTTTTCACCGAGGCCTCAGAACGTTGTAGTAATGCGAATACTTCTGAGAGTCTTTACACCTGGTGATACACAAAGTGTATAGCGGAAAAATAGTCATAGGGGGGACTTTTTCCAGAACAGATCGGGACCAAGCTCTAGGCTATTATTTTGGCCCAAAGTATCGAAAAATCTGGTTAAAACGTTGTGGGGTCCTAGCCGAAGACCTCACAACGAAAATGGACCCCACAACGCCGGTGT
This sequence comes from Acanthococcus lagerstroemiae, assembly GCA_031841125.1. Lineage (NCBI taxonomy): Eukaryota > Metazoa > Arthropoda > Insecta > Hemiptera > Eriococcidae > Acanthococcus > Acanthococcus lagerstroemiae. Next base: position 21,429,566 of record CM063109.1, on the reverse strand, counting down.
TCAGCGGACGCAAGACCTCCCTTTATACGGTTATTCCGTGCATACACACACACCTACACACACAAAGGAAAAACTATAGTAGCTACACTGTGGGCTATTGCTGAATTTCCAAGTATTATTGAAAAATATCGATGGGAGTTACGTTATGTGACTTTTGAGTTATTTTATATGTGACGAGGGGTGGAAGGTGATTTTTCTCAGTGATGAATGATATGCAAGTTTCAAGGAAGGATCTGAAAGATGCTGACAAACAACCAATTCAAGAGAGAGTAAGGTGTATCTATTAAGTAATATTTCGCTCATTTCGAGTAGAACATGTCCTCTTGATTTATGACGTATCGTCAACATTAAGGGGATCAGGCGTTCTTGAGGTTGTTGCTGTGTTGCTGGAAAACGAACTTTGGCTGAGGCCTGATTGATGAAGAGGGAGTATCACCCCCATGTTTAAAAAATCGTCATTTTTGGTACATTCTAGCGCTAGTTGCAAATCAAGAAAATTAGAAAAATGAGGACCTTGTTGCTTAGATTTCAGCCGAAATTTCTTATATTTCAGTAGATTTGCTATCTACACCCCTTCTTTTCCAGTTTACTCCCACCCGAGCTCTAGAATCCGCCTTTTCGAGCATTACCTCAGGTCTTAATCCTCTTTCCTTCTGGCCGAAAAACCGGCCTAGGTCGAAATCTGGCGAGTTGCAACTTAGGCTCGAATCCGGGACCTCCGGATTCCGAGACCAACGCCCTATCCATTCGGCCAACCGCCTCGAAAAAAACTTTGCTACCCAACCCTGTCTCTAGCCTGAGTATCCAAACTGTCGAACTGATATATGAAATCGTATGAGTTAAACAATCATCGAAGTACCTATTTCTCAAAATATCAGTGGTTCAGTTGTTAGGGATTCCTAAAAAGTTCCTAAATTTATACCAGTTCGCGTTGTTTGACATTTTTCTGGTTTTTATTCTGAAATATTGTTCTCTAAGTCAGCCCCGTAGAAAGAAAAAGAGGGCCCGAGAGAGTTTACACAGCCCCCTCTCCTTCCAGTTCATTGTGTTCGTTCGTCGGATTGGAAAAAATTATAAGCTACAGGATGAGAGGTTTCTTCCATGCTGTAAGGAGTGATTGCTGATTTGATATACAGTATGATGTAGCAGGGTGTCTACCAGGTCATATAAGTCATATAATCGAGTGACTGGTCGTATAGTTTTATAAAGTAATATTTTTTCCCTCTGAAGTCATATAAATTTTTTTAAAACAGTGTGACTGATAAATTAATAGCATGCTACTTTTTTCAGGAGTTTTTTTCCCCCCACATTTGTATTCTATTCATACCTTATACTACGGCGCACTCTGCATTATAATCAATTACCTACTCATATTTTGGGATGCATGTCTGCTGCCTGCACCATCCCAGTCAATATTGGGACGAATCAGCTCCTAAAGAATGATTCGAATCACGAATCATTTTGAATCAAAATATGATTCGATGATTCGAATCGTGAATAAATTCCACTATTCAGGATTCGAATCACGAATCAATTTTTTTTTCAACTTTTTATGTACGTTGACCCAACTGACGATTTTGAATTTTATTATTACATCAATCTTCATCACAGCTTGGCTTACCATAATCCGGATCATCGATGGTTTTCTCAAGAATTCTGTAGTGATTATCTATGTGTATGTTCAAAATTGAAGAAAATTGAAAATCCTTGGCCTATAGGCGGCATATTTTCTTTTCCAATTCATTTTTTTTCTTTGCCTTGAGCAGGGGAATACCAGGGTTCGAAAGCTAGCTGAATGCTGAATACCAGGGTTCGAAAGCTAGCTGAAAGCTGAAAGCCAGTACTATTCGGCTTTTTCCTCCCTGGAATTCTCTGCCTTGATTTTCTGTTTTGTGACGTTAGTGACCTATGGCGGGATTTTGGTGTTGGCAAATATTCACCTCGAGATGTCCAGGAATCAAGACCTAAAACCAGGGCTTGAAAGCTAGCTGAAAGCCAAAAGCCAAAAAGTTGTATTTCTTGTGGGATTTGAAAGCCGATAGCTGAAAGCTGAATGTGTTGAGGGCGTGAAAGCTGAAAGCTGAATCTGAAAGTTGAAAATAATACGGCTTCAAAAGCCACAGCTGAAAGCTGAAATTTTTTTCTCGGCTTTCAAGCCCTGGCCTTGAGGTCCAGATCAGATGATGCACATTCATACTTCCACAGATCACAGAGTACCACAGTTCATATTTGAGAACTGTCAAAAGAAAAAGACTTTACTGACATCAAACTTACAAAAAAAAGAGCCCTTAATGACGTATAACTAAGGGGCTTTTTTCTTAGATCAGTTCGATACTACTGAGGGCCTTTTTCTTGTGACACATCATGTTTCACTGACACAGAAAGCAATATAAAAAGCAAATAAAAACGGACAGTTTAAGGAGTAGCTGTGATATACTAATTGTGATATTATGAGGAAAATATTGATAGTTTGTTGTAAGTATAGTTAACTGGAATAATGTTGTAATATTGAGTCATAAAAAATTAGCCAAATTCTATAGGTATTATTAAGTATTTCTATAATGATTTATCTTGACTTTTTAAAATGATTTCTCTATCCTTAGCTAACTGTTTAAGGAGTAACTGATATGAATGAAGTTGAGTATTTCCCCCTAATTACTAATTGTGATGCGTGAGAAGAATGTTGATAGTTTGTTGTAAGTATAGTTATCTGGAATAATGTTGTGATAATGGAAGGAGCCAAAAATGAATTAGGTATATTAAATTCATTTTAAGTATTTAGGTAAGTTTCTTTTTCCCTTTTATTTCTGTTGATGTTTCTAAAGAATTAATGTGAGAATATGAGGTTCACACTATTGAAAATATATTCTGAACCATTTGTGATCATTTAATAATAATATATTGTTACTTTAGTTGTCCGTTGGGTTAAAAGTCGAATTATTGTTACGTAATTGATCTTTTTTTTATTAGATATTTCCATCATTACCAATTATTGCTATTAGGTATTATATTCAGTTCTCAATTTTTTGGTGGGGGAGGGGGGAATCTAAAATACGTATTTATCACTAGGTATTTTGCCATTTCCAGTTAATTTTTGTATCTACTATTTTTCGATTCAATGTGGAAAGAGTACATAATGTGAAGGTAATTTTGTGTCAAATTAATGGAAAGAGCGGACAGTCTTAGGTAGAACAATAGTAAAGTGAGTGGCGAAATTCTACTCTTTCTTCTGAAGAAAAATTTCTGTGTAAGCTGTCTCACTTTCCAATGCATTTTTGTTTTTTTAAGGATCATATAAGAGGTCATATAAAGTCACATTCGGGTAGACACCCTGTGTAGCCGTAAGCGTTGAAATTCAGGCCTTTTAAAAATATCAGGCCTCCCTGAAATACCGGGCCCGTGCCCCCCCCCTCCATCCGGGCTGCTCTAAGTCGCTCTAATATTCCACTGAAAATCGACTGCATCTTTCCTGGGTTGGATTTTCTCTGTTTCATATAGGCCTGCAGTTTCTCATGTGAAACAGGTTACGACTTCTATTTCCTGGAGGGGGGGGGGGTGTTAAAGGCCAGATTCTTAGTTCCTTTGCGCAGACTTGTCGTAGGAATATTATTATTTTTTTCTCGATAGCTATATTTCCTGCCAAGTCGCTCAACGTGAACGTGCTTTTTGCGATAATACGAGAGCGAGAAATGGACGTTGAAAGTTTAAACGCGACGGTAGTTGATCGCGGCTGGTCAAAGCCAGCGAACGTCAGCGGTGCTGAAAATTTCGTTCCTGTTTTACGTGCGCGCCGTTGTACAGAAATAAATTGCCATGACGAGGTTCGCGGCCAAAAGACAGGCCGTCGATAGTCGGCACTTGTCGTCGGCGGGTTCATTACCGCTGAAACCAGTTCGCAAATCGAGATCGTGTGCAGAGTTAGTAAGTAAATATTGCGATGCAGTATGGTGCCGAACGTAACCTCAAATTTGAATCGCGTCAAAAATCAGTTCAAGTTACCTTTTGATTAGAAATATACTGTTTTTGGGAAGGCTGAATTGTGACTGTTCTGTCGTTTGTTGTCTCTAATCTGTATAATGTAAGAGTGTGCTATAGATACCACAGCCTCATCACTATACCATTTGTCATTCTGTGATGTGCTGAGAGCATGGAGCAAAAACGTATTTTTACGTAATCCTACGAAATTGAACCCAACTTGCTCAGTTCCTCGGGGTAGACAACATGTGTCACTTCAAATTTCGATTTGTTTGTCTAGCTTTTCCAGTTACACGAAGAATTCTGCGGTTTTCCCGCGTTCTACCTTTTAGTCTTTCATCTTGAAATACAGCCTCAGTCGAGATCATTTAAAAGCAAACTGTAAAACTGGTAGAAAATTTATACGGTGAAATAAAAATATCCAATTTTGACTAGTTAGTTTATAGTTAGAGCGTTGCATACTGGATAGAGCGGCCACATCTCCAAACCATATATTATTCTGTGATGTGCTGAAAGTACATGTGTTGCACAAAATCTTATTGCATCATCCAATGAAAATGAACCCGCTTTTCTTGGTTTGTTCCTCGAGGCAGGCAACGTGTGATCGCTACAAATTTAGAAGTATTTGTCAAGATTTTTCCAATTATGCTGAAACATCCTGTAGTATTCCATCGCTCGAACAATGACCGTCAAGATGTTCATCTTGAAATGCAGGCTCAGTCTAGGAATTCCCGTTAAAAGCAAATGAAACCCGTAGCAAATTCGATGGGTGAAATTAAAATTCACAATGTCGAACAGCGACTAGTTAATACAATCAAGCACTTGTGTTAGCCAGCCGTCACCGCCAGATGCAAACTATATTTTGAAAATATTCACAGCCAATGCTCAAATGAAAGGTGTACTTTACTTTTGGAAACAAGAGAGGAGTGTATTAAGCCTAGCAAAAATAGTTTCTGTTCGCTGCATTTCGATTGCGGGTTAGCTAAATACGTTTCACCTTTGCCCGCAACTTTGTGATATTATTGCGGACCAAAAAAAAAAAGTTACTGTCAACTTATTTTATTATAAAAAAATCATACGTTATGTTGAGCTATTGCGGGTTGTGGGAAAAGAGTTGGTTGTTTTCATTCTTCCTTTACTCTTAGGTATAACTACCAATTTACTTTCTAGTTGAGGTTTGCTAGATAGTACATATGATACCCAATAGATGAGACTAAAGATTAAACAAGTATTACAGTATGATGGAAAGTAACAGCCCCCTTCGCAAGTGCTAAAACAAAAACATATAAGAAGGTGCCAATTTACTGCTTGCTATACGCTTGGTGGCATAGCCAAGGGGGTGTCTGGACCTCCCCCTCCCCTTTGTGATTTCGTCACATTGCGATTTTCTAATTTTAGAACACTTTTATCACCTCTCCTTCTAGACTTTGCCCCCCCCCCCTGGCCAAACACCAGGCTGGCTACGCTACTGACTACGCTGCAGGGTATAAATCCATCGCAGACATAAGGGACTTAAATAATACATATTTGTAATTAGCGTAGATATGAGATACAATAATCGAATACCGTAAGTTTGAGGACCTTTTTAAGATTCTTCCGGGCTTGAATAAAAATCTTGAAAACTCTACCAGCCTTGCTTAAAACTTTTCAAGATTTCGTTAGGATTCTTGTAGCAATATTTTCGACTTTTCAAGATCTTCCAGAAAGTATTATGTTCAATATTCTTTTTAATGTTTACATACTCGTTTGGAACTATCCAAGAACTAATTGGACTTTATTAGACACTTTAAGACGTCTCTCATATACTCTGTAGCAAATTTAAAATTGTTCGCGTTTTTTCAAGACACTTCGATTTGTTTAGATTGTTCCTGGTTTATTCAAGACACTTAGATTTGTTTAGGACTCTTCTTGGTGGGTTGACGACTCTGAGGTGTCTTACGATTTTTCTAACGTATTAAAGACTATGCGAGACTTGATGGTGACTTTTCGTAACTGTCACCATTCTAGGCTCAGTTGAAGCTTTTTGAGACTTCCAGATTTGTTTAACACACTTCGAGACTTTTTTTTTCATTTTTTTTTAAAATCCTTCCTGCCATATTTTGAACCATCTTTTATTCTCTTCCATACCAATGACGTCCAGACTAGGAATAAATTTCTTGAGACAATGCTAAGCTAGATAATAGTTTTTTGAGACGCATCCACACCTATTCAAAAGTCTTTAAGACTCATTCAGAAGGATGTTAAACTCTTTGAGGCCCTTCTAAACCTTTACGAACGAACTGTACGCTCTTCAACGGTTTTTTGAGACTCTGCCAGGTGTATGTTAGTGTCTACTTGAGGATTAAATGAGTCTGAGCAAGTCTTAAAAGTATTTCTGTGAGTCTTGAAGCATCTTGTACAAATAATATGGATGGATATTAAATTATCTAACACAACACTAGAATAGTTTTAAACGAGTCCGGACGAATTTTGAAAATCTTCGAGAAGTTTGAAAACGCCTCAGTTCAATTACATAATATTCAACAAAAATAGGGTAATTTGCAGGAGGTATATATTTTCTAAACTGTATAAATACTGCACACTTACTTTTGCTAAGAAATACAAATTCATCGCACCTGTGATTTGAGGAGTGATAATAGGATATATAGTGATGACAACTTTGAAATAATTGATAACGAGGTAAAAATAACTAGGAAATGAACTAGATACGAATAACAAAGAAACAATAACAACAAAAAAAGAGCTATAACGGATAACCGTAAGGAAAGAAAACAAACAGTAGCTTTAATGAGTTGAAAACAAACTATTTGAAAAATATAAAAGCGTTCAATGAATGAATAATAGCTAGTAAAATGTAATGAGTAAAGATTTGTAATATTGAAAAAATGCCTTTGCGTGTAAAGATATTTGTATCATTCCTTTTTCAATGTCTCTTGTATAATGACGAGAAGAGATAATGTCGTGGAAAGTCATGGATTTTTATTTTTCAGCCTCAGTAGAGATTCTGTTTTCAGGGTGTGCCAATTCACTTTTTTGTTTCTGTTGTCCGTAGCGCTTTCGGCTGTTAGGCCATCTTCAGTGGAGTTCCCTACCATTTCTTTTTGTTAGTCCTGTACTTATAGTACTGTGTAGTACCGTATGGACCTACTAAATAACAGCAAACATAAAAAAAAACAAAGCTAGGGACAAGATATGTAGACGATGTATTAATCATCTGGACAGGGACAGACCGACAATTGGACCAATTCCTCACAGAGACAAATACCATAAACAACAAAGGTTCACAATGGAAAAGGGCAATAAGACCATAAACTACCTCGACCTAACAATATAAATAAAAGACAACAAGATACAGTACAACATTTACAGAAAACCCACTTACACGGACGCAGTAATACCCAATGACTCATTCCACCACCAAAAACACAAAATGGCAGCACTACACAACTACTGCCACAGAGCAATCACAGACAACCAATAGGAACACACACCAGTAGGTTTACCATACGGTACTACACGTTACTATAAATACAGGACTAACAAAAGAAACGGTAGGGAACACCACTGAAAATGGCCTAACAGCCGAAAGTTCTATGGAGAACAGATGATACAAAAAAGTGAATTAGCACACCGTAAAAACAGAATATGTATTACCAAGTTCACTCACACTCCAACATGGACATTTCAGTGGAGATATTCTTGTGTAATTTTAGTGAGCTTAGATAATTACAATTATGTGAGATTATACACCAATTTTGAATAGTTTTGTGAGAGTACGCCATATACCTTGTCAAATATTTCGTGGTAGTATAAGTGCGCCTTACTCCCTGTATTTCACATTACTGCAAGTCTGTGCATCTGATATTCATGTGATGGTATAATGCAGCAAACCACTGAATCTTTCTATAACTGAATCATTGTTCGTTACTTGTTTCGAAAAAGAGCTTTTCATGGGTCAAAATTACTTGTACGTTCATTGATTAAAGGGTTGAATGGAAGATGTGGTGTAGTCCATTTTCAAAATGACAAACCACGCTGATCGTATGTTGGATGTTGGTTAACGTTGTCTATCGTTTCAAGAAAATCATCTTGAACTCTCAATTTCATGTTAAGGAGATCCAATAGCAAATTTCGAATTTAATCATGCACTTCGTATATGGCGTTTCATTCTATTTTTCCGGAAATGGTTGTGTCTAAAAAAATCAACGTTTCAGGAAGCGTGGAAAAACTGTTTAAAGAATACATTAACCTTATGGAGGATGGTGAGAATTTCTGAACATGAACACCTATCGCCGGAAGCGCAAATAGGGCTCAGAACTGAGGGGGGGCTTAAGCCCCGTTATTATGAAGCAACACCACTCTCTGCATCATTTTCTTTGGTAATCTTTCAGAGTTGGGGGGGGGGACTATTCAGAAGTTCGGGGGCTAAGCCCCCAAGCCCCCAACTATTTGCGCCTATGCCTATCGCGGTTGTTATGTCTAATCACGCTATGATAGTTTGATAGAACTGTCGGGACTTATCTCCTGTATCCAGTGACATCGATAACTCGAGATGTAACCATTTTTGCAAACTCACTCCTCAGTTCTTCGGTTACACGAGCGGATGCTTTCCTACATGACTTTTCGTTGTTTCCTACTTCGTGGATTTAATTATTCATCGTCACCGATGGTCACAATCGAATTTTAGTGTTCATGTGTTCGTTGCAATCGCTCCCTCTGCCTGGTAACAGCATCCGCTTTCTTTCTGTATTTGAATTTTCCAGTTCTGCGAGTCAGTTCATGTTATACTATTTTATCAGATAAGTAGGTACTCCTGCACCGTTGCAAATTTTCTTCTCGCTCATCAGCTTTCAAATTCAACGCAAAACTGACGCATTTATTGAATACCGCTCGTCAGCTGCACCCGCAAATCTGTCAACCGTCAGCCGTGTAACGAGTCGTATATTTTATTTGGATATTGGCGCCGTAAACTACGGTCAAGGTGTCAACAACGATGGAGCTGTACAGAGTGCAATTTATAGTCTCAATTTTGTGCCAACGCGGACGTATAAATTACTTTTCGACGAAATCGAACGATTAACTGCTGGCGGGCAACTAGACATTGAAACTGATGAGTGTTTGGTTTGCAGGGGTGAGATGTATCAACAGCTCTGGATTTTTTGTCTGCCTACAAATCGCAAACTTCATAGATTCGAATCCTGAACGATCGGACAAGAAAATTAATTTACAATTTGTCTCGTTTAAGGCTGAAGTAATCGGTCGAAGCAATTGACCGTCGTTAGGGCGATTCAATATTTTTCGAACGAAAACAATGCTTTTAAATTGGTCGAGCGAAAAGCGCGCGTCAAAAAAGGTGCAGAGAGCACGTTAGCTGCAATTTGGAGCGAACACCAGGGTATTCGAAACTATACGGAAAAATCTACAGTGCCTTCTGTATTGCGGTTGCAAAACGCGAGGTCGTGATTGGCGCATAGGCGATAGTCGTATTTGAGGTCAGTTTTTTTGCATTCGATGATGCTCAAGAGTCGAGACTGCTGTGTCAGTTCTCCCTGTAACATTCAGAAACTTGTAAAGAAACACCTTTGTAGCTAATTCATTGATGAATAGGAACTTTTTAATTAGATGAACTGTTGAGGGGACAATGATGGGAGTGTATTCGAATTGAGCTCTGGTTTGAGAAGTCATAACGTGAACCCTACCACCCACCTATACTGAAGTACTTCTGCAGCAAATTTAACGTTGAACAGTTTTTGTTTGAAATATTTTTCGATTGTATGAGCTGGTGAGATGCAACATGTTCGTGGGGTGCATATTGATAACAGATCTGAAAATCGCTAGTGTCCCATACAATTTGTACCGCTAATGATTCAGTGTTGTCATATTTTAATTAGGTGAATCCGTAGATGCTTGGGAGAGAATATTTGAGAGTGTTCTTTACTTTCATCATTAGGAAACAAATTTGGGTGACACGCACCCTGAAAAAATCATTGAAAAGCGCCCCTTCCCGGCAAGAAAAATTTCTCATTCATTTGTAAATTCCTTTTCCCTTTTTAGTGTATTATTTTTCTTTGTACCTTTTTTTTTTTTAATTCTTTCTCGAGCTGGGTGTCTGGGTCATTCTCCCTTTTTAAACGCCGTGTGAAACTCTTCCAGACTTGTTTGTCTAAGACTATTCCAGGAGTATTCCTAGACTCTTCAAAACTATCATCATTCAAGATACTTGAAATACATATCTAACGTATTTAAAACGTTTCAGTGATCTAGATTCTAGAAAATCTCTTGGACATGTTTGAAAAGCTCTAGAACCCAACTGACAAGAAGTGACGCAAAGTCGCCGCAATTTTAAAGCCTCCTAAACGCCATTTAATGGCGGACTCGGCCTTTGTGGAGATTCTGCAATCACTTGAAAGCCCTGGTGTAGACCGCCATCGTCATCTTGGCATTATCACGTCAGGAAATCGGTGGCAAAATATACATACTAGCAGTCATTTTGCTAAAACCGAGCTTTCTGATTTGTTGTGAAACGCAATGGTGATGAACAATTACTTAGAATTGAAGATGTTTCAAAATTGATGCCATTTCGTTTCGTCACCTCTTGTCAATCGGGATTCTCGATGGGCGAGATTCCAAGAGATTGATGATCCCTTAACATGTGAAAAAACATTTTCGACTAAGTTAGCGAGAAAAGTTTGAATTTTCATGAACATTTTCATAAAATATGAGATCTTTGTCTATCAGAAGTGATGAAGTATCACCCTGGTCTTCCCTCCTTACAATCAGGCTGGTTTTATCAAAACATTACGATGGATAAGTGGAAATTTTTCATAAAATTGCCGAAGTTAACGTCGCCATTTTAAGTGATATGATGATCGTCCGAAAAAGCTCAAACCACGAATTCTTTGTTGTTTGAATCTGATCGCTGAGAAGAGAGTCTGAGTGTGTGAGAGGAGTTACCCCCAATCGCACTGACTGCTACAGCTGTGGATATAGCTTACATTCTTATAACCACTTTAGCATAAGTTAGCAGAGGTTATGGTGATCAACCTCTTTGAAAACTCCTATATTGATGGGCTCATGAACACTTGTAATAACTATGTACTTTGTAGATCTGCCGGTAGTAAACAGAAAACAGCTGATAACTTATTATTTGGACCTCTAGTGAGTGCTTACTGATTGAGCTAACTGATAGACGAAATTTTTGAAACACTGTCTTGAAAAATGTCATTTTTGTTAGTTAGCACTAGTGGCCATGAGACCATCGATATTCGACTTCACCCTTTGCCATTGGTCCGGGCTACTTGGATGAAGAAAAAAATTTGGGAGCCGCAAACGATGTAACAAGGAGGATTTTGGGAATATTTTCGAGGATGATGCTCTAAAATACGTTTCCTACCCTGTCCCGTCCTCTGAATTTCCTTAAATCTCTCAGACCCCTCCTGATTTCTTTTTCAAAAATTTTGAAAACTATTTCGTGTTTCAAAAAAATGCCACAAAAATTTGTATAAACCGGAGTATCCATGAGCATGAAGACTGATTTTCATTTCGTACCTGCTCTGGAAACAGTATGAGCAGAGGAAGGGGAGAGAAAATAACCCTTCCAGTGTACATTTGAAGAGCTTGTTGTCAAACCGCAACAAGTCCAAAAATATCAAAAATGAGTTGGGCATCGGAAATGATGGGTAATTATACGCCGAAGTTGCAGGTAACATTGGCAAACTGCAAAACAATTTCGTACAACTTGGGATCTGGGATTAAAGATTGCTTCATCCAACGCAAGAAGACGCCATTCTATTCTACCTCTACTTCATTAGGGAAAAAATGGAGGGGTCAAAATTCGGTTGTTTTCCTGCTCAGCACTGTCCCATCCTTCATCTTCATCATTCAGCGAGCAACTACGTAGCAGTCTGATACAAACTGCAATATTTTGCGTTTTTCTCGAAATTTGTTTTTTGGACTTGTTGCAGTTCAAAAAAACTGTTCATTTACTCTTTGACTGAGAACTTACGAAAAAAAAAGAAAAGGTATTTTGTTGGTTTTTTCGAAATTTATCGATAATAGGGGGGCGTATGGCGATGCATGCATACCAAATTGGCCCCGGGACACCGCACCCCATATCCCGAAAACACCTCGAATGGGCCCGCGTCAGAATAGGAAGCGGGGTCTAGGAAAACAGAAGGTGTCTGAATCTTTACATGCCGTTCGTCACCGATTCCGTTGGTCCATAACTTTCAGCTCTCAAAACCCAGCTAGTAAGTTGTAATTTTTTTTGTTCTTGGCGGAGGGGGGGGGGGGGGTAGACAGCAAACTGCCGACTTAGTTGTACCCTAGAAAGGGGTACTTCTCCAATTTTACTGACTGGTTGCTAAAATTATGCGAGTATCGACTTTCCGAATTCCAAATATCATTGGAGGAGGTTGGATGACACTCCCATACTATCCCGTCTCGGTTCTGTCGAGTTCTAGTTCGATACTATTCTCGTGGAGTGACATTTTTGAGTTTATACTCTCTAAATTTGAATCTGTGACCATTTTCAGTGATTTTCATCACACATTTGCTGATTACATAAATGAGTAAAGTGGCTCTGTCTAGTTCTAGTTTTTCTCGTTCTCCTTGTTTCTCCTTCGATACTGTTTTCGTGGAGTGACATTTTTGAGTTTATACTCTCTAAATTTGAATCTGCGATTAGTCTACTACATATACAATCGCTGACCATTTTCAGTGATTTTCATTGCCTATTTACTGATTACATGTCATAGATGAGTAAGGTAAAGGAACAGATCTGGATTAATATTTTTGGGACCTTCTTATCTTCTTGTGAAATTGCTAAAAATAGTCAATTTTCTATTGAGGGGATACATCCGATATAAAACTTATTAATAAAAAAGGGGAAAAAGGTAATAACTTCGGAACTTTTGACCATTTTTAGTGACCTCAGATTATCCGCCCTCGATCTGAAATGCGGACATGTTGAGTATGTTGAGTTCTCCCTCTCCATATTCGGGTTAATATAAACACCCTTTTTATACAGCCTGATTTCATTGTTTTTCGAGGTTCTTTCACCTTTTTATTTCTTATAACTCCTCCCAGGTATGATGGGAACCACTTTACCATTTCGTTTCACAAAAAGGGCCCGGTGTGGTCGCTTGCACTTCATTCTGACCCGGCTTTTGGGAGATGTCCATAAACGAATGACTGATTCACTTACTTTCGGTATTGTACCTTATTTGGACGCTGTTAAGCGAGACAGAACCAAGCGACAAAATCAGTTTTTTGTGAACACGTGATTCGAAATTCAAGAGCCTTGTAGAAACTATATGGCATAGCGATTACTGACAAGATTTTTTTCAACGTAAGTACACAGTTTTGAATCTGGGGCCCAATTTTGAAACGTTATACTTTTTACGCTCTTTCCAACGATACTAATAGCTCATTTTGTCAACAAATGTCGCTTGGTTCTATCTCGCTTAGCAGCGTCCATTTATTAATGTGCGACAGACCCGATGAGCGAATAGTTGCTGAAAAATCAGCGAAAATGATCGCCGACTATTCAGTAGTTGACTTACCACTGATCCAAAATTAGTGAGTAAGACACATTTCTGAGCTGCTCACGAGTGCAGAAATACGTATCAGCATATCGACTGAGGTATTCAATGCTTCTGAGTTGAATTCTGATATCGGCATTAGCGTAAGTTGAAAATTGTGGTACTATGAATGGTGATGCAGTGCCGTAGCCAGGGGGAGGCGACTGCCCCTCAATGCACCTGAAATCGAATGTAAAATATGTAAAAATGAACAATTTTTCGCCTTTAAAACACGTTTTTTCAAAAAAATTTTGCTCGAGCGTAATTTTACCTTCATTTTCATAAAATAGTCCTTAATATCGGCGATTTTAAAAAAATACCTCAATTTTCGACTTTTTCTCCTTTGAAAATCTTACTTTGCCCCCCCCCCTCCCTCCCTTGGGAAAATCCTGGCTACACCACTGTGGTAATGAGTGAAAAATGTCATGAAATATAATACACATATATAGGTATCAAATAAAGGGTTTCAAGGGGGCTGAACTCATTTTTGATATCATTATTTTATTTTATTTTGATAACTGAAATATAGACAGTTAGCCACCAATTTTTTTCGGAATAGAAATTTATCAACGGATTATTTTATCTCTTATGTTTATTATCTCTACTATACTACATGTTCGGAAGATACGTACAATTAGTACCTGAAATAATGAAATTTTATCTTCGTGATAACGTTTGGAAGGCTGTACCAGAGAGCAGAGAGTAACACACACTCTACGGAGTATACTGATGTGTAATCACTTAATTAGATGTGATTTGTAAACCTGTCTCGGAATGGAACAGTTGAAAATGAAACAATACTGAAAAATACAACTCGTTATTTTAAGCCGAACCAGTGAAATTGTGTCTTTGTACTTTGTAGATGGGTCGGATATCTATTAGTTGGATAAATATAATTCGGGGATTAAAGCGAGTATGAAGTAATTTTCGATGTGTTTGGTAACAACTGTAATATTATTTAACGAAACTGAACTTTTATCATTATCGCTGATTATACAGAAGGTTGAATAATTATTTCAGTTTTTTTTTTCGCATTTGAGTTGTTCGTATTTCGTTCAAGTGGTTATAGGTGATTTTCAGTGCGTGTCAAATTGATATCTATCCCGATGAATCACGTGTTTCTGTGTCTGTTATTTTATTTGCAGTAGGATTAAGTATTTCGGCGCGTATCATGCATCCTCTCAGAAAGGTAATTCTGTAAATTTTATATTCGAATGTGATTTGTGATCATTAGGATGGCAACCAAGCACGTTCAGACATAGCTTTATTGAATGTTACAGTTTGATCGTATAGGTATGTCTTGAAGTTTATTGATGATCACTGAGCTTCGGTTTTGGAAGTGTCGCCTAGGTCATTCTGAGAGTATTTAAACACTCAGAAATACAAGACAGGTTACACATGGAGATACAGAAACATCGTTCAAACCATTGCACCAATGTTATTCTGCATCTTCGAAAAACCATTCGAGGCGCTGCTGTTTTCCAATTTTGCAGCTTTCAGCTCACAGCTATGAAGTGTCCATTTTCCTCAGTTGCTAACAGAAAAGTTGACATCGATGTTAAAGGGCTAAAAAGCTAAAAGTTCCGAACCGATATGTGACAAACTGCTTATTGCAACTAGACTGATGATTTTGATAGAATAAGTATGAAACTTATTGCACTATTTTGTGGTTTTTGGAACCAATTTTTAGAACGCTGTGACCCGAAATATTCAGTTTTCTCATGGGAAATGAACATAGGAAATGTATTTTTCTTCTAAAGATCGAATATGCGACGATCTTCGTCTACTTCCTTACATAATCTTCAGTTATTTTTTGATAATCGTGATACCGCTGTAAGATGCAAATTTAATTTTAGATTTGAAAACCGTTTCGTGTTATCAGTTGCTGTACGCTGCACTCCTGCATTTTGTCGGGAGTTCCTAATAATGGATTCAGAGTTTCATTTTGCCTTCATTTCGACGTTCGCATTTCTCTCTCTCATCCGGACCTCATTTTTTTCTGTTATTTTGAATCGTTCAGTGAGAAGTATTTCTATTAGGTCGTTAATTCTTATCGATATTGCGATTCTTATGATTCATTTTTAGTACCGTACTGATTGAGTTAGTCGTTTCTTTTTTGTTTGATTTTATTTACTAGCAAATGAAAAATTCTCATGTGTTGTTTGTGTGAAACTGGCGGACGTCTCGTCTTTCAGTGGCTTCGTTAATTTCGAACGTGCTTACATTCAGCGTTTTCCCCCCGTCATTGCAGTTAATTCAAATACCCCAATGTTGAATGGTGCTAGGGTACATGTCCTGGTGGGTGTTGGAAACTTTCTCAAAATCACTGTAATTTTTCAATCCGAACAAGTATCGCCGGCGCACTCGTATTATACCTGAAATTTTATGATCTAAATCGATCGTTTACCATGACAACTGCTCGACCTTCAATCGCTATTTTTAGCCCTAGCAATGTTGCTCTATTATTATTTTTTGATTTTTTAATCTTAATTTGTTCGCACGTTAACGGTTATTTGATCGCGTGCCGTGTTTTCGTTCCTCTTCTGTTTGGAAATGTATATGCAGGGTGTCCTAGTTTTATTGGGTGCCTGACCAGCTTGAAGGGTATGAAAGTCGGGCGTAAACATTACGGACTCATTTTATCTTCATTATTGATGGTAAATTAATTTGTAAGGCTTTCTGTGCAAGACTGGTAGTGATAATTCGATAATTCGAATGAAATTATCAGTATAGTGACTCGAAGAAGGAGGCATTGTAGAGCAGTGGCGTAGTCGGGGGGATGCCCCCCATGGCACCTGTAATTGAATGTAAAATGTGCAAAAATGAGCAATTTTCGCCTTTAAAACACGTTTTTGACATTTTTATGCCTTTGGCACACATCGAAAAGTTTTTGCTCGAGCAGTAATTTTACCTTCATTTTCATAAAATAGTCCTCTAATATCAGCGACTTTCAAAAAGTACCTCAATTTTCGACTTTTTCTCCCTTAAAAAATCTCACTTTGCCCCCTCCCCCTTGGGAAAATTCTAACTACGCTACTGTTGTAGAGGGGAATTTCCCAACTTATTACTAAAACTGAATGTGTATTAAATCAAAATCGCTTCGTTGAATGGGGTTTCAGTTTCAGGGTCCCGACTGGTTGTCGAATTCATTTTTGATTGTAGAATTGTGAATCTTGCCGGTATGGTTGGTGTTCGCCATAGCATACATAACTTAATGTACACTATGTTTTGAAATTCACTGAAATTCTTATGAAATTGGGAAGTATGGAGGAGGGGGGAGGGGGGGCAAAAAAAGTTGAAAATACGTCAACTATAGGTTTGGAACGCTGTACTGAATTCAGTTATAAAGTATTCCAGCTGAACGTTAAATAATACCTTATCGAAGATGTATTTGTATTGTTGATCCACCAAGCTGTACCTATTTTTAGCGAAGAAAATATTCACCTTAGTTTTCATTACCTTCGCCCCTCTCCCCCTTCCTAATGGAACTGGGAAAGTAAGTGTAGAGATGTGCGAAAAGATAAGAGACGCTTTTCGAGGGGAGAAGAAAATACTGGTTTTACTAACTGGAAACTTTATCGCTCTAAGTTTTCTTCCGAAGGGCAGGGGAAGGGTTTAATTGTACCAATTGTAAAAGTTTTGATTGAAGGTCGTCTTCGCAAAGATTGTGCCAGTTGAAAATTTTGACTGTGACAAATTTCGATTTGGTTCAGTCTGTCGCATGAAAGGAGGAAATATGGAAGTTATCAGTTGAATTTTTGGAAGAATTTGCAGTTTGCTCTTAGAATCAGACATCCTTGTTCTTGAATCCCACACCACCCTTTTACTTCCGTCTATCATTTTCAAAGCTGGTGCAGCCTGTTTGTATTCAAAGTACCACAAAAATTCGACTTTTTCATGGCCGGTGGGAGGTAGTCAGTGTATTAAAGGTTATGTAACATTTTAAGAGGTCTAAGTCCAGCCTATCTAGTTTTGTTAATTGAAAATAATATGGGAAGTGTCATTCTAAGCGGAAAGGGCGTAGTTGGTCTATACTCTTTTAGCTCTATCGGATTATGTTAACAGGTGGCGTCTCAACACCGACTCCATTTTCTTTGGAGAAATACATTAGGTTTCTAAATTTGTAACAAAATATTTCTTTCACGAACCATCAGGATGTGAGGAACTTATAAACTTGGATGTTGGTAGTTATATGTATCAGCTCAGTGGAATGTCACTGGCTCTAAGGGTGAATCCGAAAAAGAGTTGGGGTGATATAGGGTAAATTTCTACATGGTAGTCCATGTACAGTTTTTCGAGGCCGTTGAATTCAATTTTGAGATCAGTTTTTGGATTCGACTTGTTAGGTTTCCGCCAAGAGGGTCGATGTGACCAACAAATTTTGAGAGACAAATGCTTGCTTATCCAAAATTGTGCGCCATTTCTAAAAATATTTTCCCGTTGTCGAGATACGATGTCTTGAAGTTGGAAAAATTATTCCTGTCAGATAGGCTGTGCGCGTTTCAGGGTGTCTACTGGGCTAATAAGTGCAATGAATAAATGTTGTGGGAGAGGTGGTGGTTACACCGAGTGCTCAGACTAATGTCCATTGCTTTATTTTTTTAAGTGCAATGAAAGTTCAATATTAATTTTGAAAAATGGCCCAATAAGTCCAGTAAAAATTCAATAATTTTAGTATAGGTTTAATAAACATTGACAAATTAGGAATAATACTAATGTAATGTTGTCGAAAACTCAACTTCGATCACTATGTGCCTTGCGAACGCAGTTTTTGTGCATATAAAAAGCGCGAACAGAGTCCAATAAAAGTCCAATACATATTTTTAAATTTTAAATTTGTTGTACACTGATGTTTAGAATAACGCAAATTAAAAAAAAAAAATCAACATAAAATGAAATTAAAATTTCAAGTATAATCTGAAAATTTCGTTTAACCGTTTTATTATGGGCTGCCATTCAAAATTAAGGATGTATAGTCATGATTTATTCCGAGGAAGTGGGGGTATCCTAATTCACCCAAATTCACATGTAAACTTTCCAAATGGGAAAACTGGAAATCAGCCTGTGAAGGGGAATTGAAAATGAATTATGAAAAGAAAAACAGCTATTTACTGTTTACACTTTGCTAACAGATTAGGGTTTTGAAACCTACAAATGTAAAAAAAATTGATAAAAATATAAAAAACTAAAAATTGGTACGGAATTCTATACGTTTGAGGATTTACTAATTGCTGAATAAAGATTTTAGAAGGAAGAAGGGCTTTACAATTTTTTTGCTCAAACTCTGTTCTATTATTAACAATATTACTAATTGATTTATTTACTAGATAGCATTCATGTTGGAAATTATCATCGTACGACTTCTACTCAGTCAGAGACCTTTTGAAGCGACTTTTCTTTGATGGGGGGGGGGAGGAGATACTTGATTTCGTCATTTGGAAAACTGAAATTGTAAATTTTGTCGACTAAGGATTCAATTTTACTGATTGACCAATATTTTTGGAATGTACAGAGGAAAAGAAAAAGAGGTCAGTACTTTGTCAATTTTCCCAGCTGAGGATCAGCTTTGTTAAATTCGCCAATCCTGGAAAATTTTTGAAGGAGTTTCTCCCCGCCTCCTTCGGCTTAGCTCTAATCCAAATTTTCGAGAACTATTGCTTAGTGAGCTAAGAAGTGTCGAATTCAATCTAATCCGATGATATTTTATTAGAAAACGACTGCTTGAATACATACTCGTAATTTATATGTATATATTTTCGAATATGAGGTTTTTACAGTTTCCAGTACCTTATGTGTGAAGAAAAATTAGTCAAAATCAATTTTTTCATGTATTCACTAATTTACACAATACCGTCTATCCCATATCACCATATGTACCTGTGAAACGTTTTTTGTCTGTCCTGTAATATTTCATTTTTATGGGTTACGTGGTTATGGATTTAAGCAGTCAAAAATTAGAATTTTTTGGGCTCCGATCTTGGTTCAGTAACTACGTACATAATGTGGCAGTTTCTATAAAAAGGGGTAACTTTGTCGATTCGACGAATTTTGAGTTACGGATAGTACGTAATAGACGAACGAATGCCCTTTCGGAAGAGCTATCGGCGAGATCTGTAGCGTTTTTCTTTGCGGAGATACCAGCGGTCAAAGATGAGCCGATGAGCGTAACAAGAACGCGCGAAAACACGTTTTTGAGAAAAACGCGTCTAAAGTTAGACACACCTTTTTCTCCCACTCCTTCAAGCGGCCGTAACTCGCCGCGGAGTCATGTTACCAGGACCACTATTCTCGAAAAGTTGTTATGCGATGTTATGATAACAACGGTTGTTACAAAAAAAGTTGTTATGAGTTGTTACTGGTTGTTACCCATTTACCGCAATGTTGAATAACATCTCATAACCACTCATAACACCACCTTGGGGCTAGTTGTTATGAGTGGTTACCATAACAACTTTTCAAGAATACCACTCCAGCATCGATGAGGGCTTGTTGGAAATGTAATTTTTCGCTCTTCTACGTGGTAACAATTCAGAACATCGGATTTATTCGTGAGCCCCGAAAATCCGCGAAGAAGCGACGCAGACATTCGCATTCTTTTCTCATTCCCTTCCATAATTCTCTTTCTGTCTCTCCCTCTTCTCTCTCACATCCGTAAATTTCGTTTCTTCATTATTGCGATGTTTTTTCTATAGAAATTGACTAAAATCTCAAAATTGATTTTTTTTTACCAACAAATTTTTTTTTTTTGAGTTTTCTGAGACTTTGATCGATCGACAAAGTTACCCCTTTTTATAGAAACTGCCACAATTATTGTATCGGTGTAGTGTTCTCTTCTAATTTATCACTCAGCCCGAGCCCTGGAATCCATTTAACATTATTTCAGAGACGTCGGGAAAGCTGTTAGAGCTGCCTTAGCCCTCTTCTCGTCTTGCCGAAAAACCGGCCTTGCTACGTGGACTCAAACCCGGGACCTCCGGATTCCAAGCCCAGCGCGCTATCCACTCGGCTAACCAGACCCCATCCGTGTAGTGTAAACTATATGATGGCAACATTTCTGGATATCCTTACGTACGTGGTTGACAGTGACCAACTGAAAACTATTGACAATTTGACCCTTGCTCATGCTACATTTTGGTACATACTCGACCTGCCCTGTTTTTTGACTGACCCTAACTGGGTGACTGGAAAGGAGAGGGCTTAAGGGTGAGTAGTTGAAGAAATGTTTCGAAGTTGAAAATTTTCAAGTGCGAGTGAAAGGAGGTATCTATACAGTTAGGGAGTCGAATTTGAACATTCTCGATGAAACATTGTGACTTTTCCTCGAATTCATCTTTCGTGGGCGTTTTGAACTAACTTCATGTCGACACCTTTGGAAACTAGGACACCACGTGCATTTTAATCGCGCTCCGATGCACCATGTGGGTAATTGTATTCATTTTGAAAATACCTTGGTTAAAATAAGATTAGCGTGTAATATATTTGTTGGAATATCTAGTACCTATCAAAATCGTTCATTAGCGACGTGTAAATCGAATTTACTTTTATCGTATAGAAAAATTTTATTGACTCTTTGGCTGCGCTTTTTGTATTTGGAATATCGGCGATAACAAGTCTATGTTGACTAACGAAAAAAAAAAAAAAAAAGTACTTAGAGTATCGATTTTCATTACCGCGATTGGATATCTATGTGAGTATTTCTATTGTCTTAATCGACGTACGATCAAGTACTTCGAGTATCGAGTCTCGAGGAGATCCGAAAAAACTTTCGATCTCAGTTTTATCGGTACCCTTGCAACAGCCAGACGCCTCATTCGAAACTCAACGCCGAGTCTCGCCGACTTTTTTCGAACAATTTAGTCAATTTCAAAGGTACGTGTGTGTTTTTACTATAATTATTGTACCTACCTAGTCGAGTTTGAACGTGCAAAATCTAGCAGTAGAGATAGTTGATAAAAATGACGGTGGCTGTGTGGAGTTGTACATGCGTTAGTGTCTGTATGTATTTGTAAGTAACGTGCTTTGCGTCAATGAAAGTCAGACAGTAGAAGTGGGCAAGCGTGGAGGAGTCGTTTTCATTCATAATGATGAAATTTATAACCCCCGGACTGCTCTTCTTCCTCCATCGTAAACTATAACCGCGAAGTTTTTCATTCTTGATTATATGGTTATGTTGAAAGGGTGGCCATTTTCCGGTGATTGCTTTCTGTGTCAGTCGGCCTTTTCTCAAGGTTAACGGTGCAGATCGCCATTTGTTTGATGATCGTGACTAGTTTTACAACATTCTGTATTAGTTTTTGTGCTCGGAAAAACGAGAAACGAGAACAGAGGACTATACAGATGGGTATGCTCATCCGCCATTTTTATGCACTATGTGTCGCTCATTTAAACACGTGTAAGAGTCCTGTTCAAAGTCGGTTTGTGTGAACGATGCATTTACATGTTTTAGTCGAAAGTTGTTCGAAAAAATTGGAAAAAATCCAAAAGGTAATGGTGGTCTTTATGCACAGAAATCATTTTTCTATTCATTATTCGACTCGGTCTATATCCAAACATCAAGTACTCTGAAGAATTTTTTGAATCCTTCACTAACATTGTACTTGATGTTCGAGTATAGATCGAGTCAATGAACAGAGAAATGATTTCTCTGTGTAAAGACCATCACAGAGCAACTGCTGACACGTAACACGACTAGAACAAGTAAATAGCGAGCATCTGACTGAATCGGCAGCCGAGTATGTAAATAGCATCCTTTTTCCGACTGGGCAACCAAAAACTTGAAAATATAATGAGTACAGTAGGCTAATACTTACAGGACTTCAAAAACCACTCTGACTAACTCCTGTGTCGAAAGAGAACAGAACCATTCAAACTCCTTTGCTTGTTGTCGTGTAACGCATACTTTTCTCTGAAAGCGCTAGCTAATTCTTTCAGGGTGTCCAATTCCGGGAAATTGTGGAAAAGTGAGGGATTCTTGAAATTCTGGAAAATTCGGGGATTTTAAGTAATAATATTTATAGAAAAAGCATAATGCACATAAGAGAGCTTTCAAAAGTGTACTTTCATGTATTGTCCTTTTGGTTGAAGCCGAAATGAAGCAAGTCAGTTCAGTTTTTTGATCGTATGTTTTGACTTTATAGTTTTATCCTTCGTAATAAGTTGCAAAGATTTGAATATTGCGTACATTTTTTCACACGCCCTGTAGCTTCATGTAGCCACATTTTGGACCGAAACTTATCTGGGAAAGTTTGGGAAAAGTCAGGGAATTTCATTTTAGAAAAAAAATGGGCGCCTTGTTTTTGTAATTTTAGACCCGCAGACGTAAAACAAGTTGGAAAGATCCTTAAAAATTTTAAAACACGTTCAAAAAAAATTATTTATAAATTTCAAAAACTGTTTTTTTACAATATTATTCAGGGTGTCTAACGGTCATTTACGTAAGTCATTCAAGTCATTTAGAGCCATTCATTTTCAATCATGATCATTTAAAAATTTGAACATCAGAAAATTATACCTTGAAAGAGAGAACTAAGAATTTAGAATTGCTCAATTTTATTATAATGACCAGGGCTACAATTTTTATGCGAATGTATATTTCTATCTATAGCGTATATTCAAGAAGTTTCAAAAGATCCTGACGAATCACAGAATTCTGAGGCAAATGAGTAATACTTCACTTTGTATATGTCACCCTGCATATTTTGGCATTTACTGCATATTTGGCACCAATTCTGCTTATTTTTTAGTAAAGTGATTTTTTTAGTTTTTTACTCAAAAATACTGAAAATAATTCCTGACTCAAAAAAAAAAAATGAAAAGACTTACTGATTAACGAATCAGCAGAAAAGCATTTGCCCGCGTCACATTCATCAATCATTTATTTATATATTCAATATTACTGTCCCCTCCTACGGCCAAAACTGACCAGATTAGGAGGGGACAAAGTGCAGAAGAATAGGGGGGGGCTGTTGAAATGATGGGAAATAAAAATAATCTGGTTGGAGGGCTGACGGGAGGGGCACCCTGAAGATACTGGAAGCAAAAAATGGAATATATAGGGAAAAAAGAAAATTACAATGAAAATGACAACGAAGAGGAGCACATTAGAGTGTAGGGAAAGGGAAAGAGAGAGGAAGTCATTGGAACCAAGCTGCTCAGAGGCCGATAAATGCTTCTGAATGACGTTACTAAATGCTTTACGATTCATAAAGTAAATATCCATCTCTGCATTTGCTGTAGCTACCTCACTGTAAAGACAGAGTGTGCTGTAGAGGCCAGAGTTACATCCCTTTGGGGCAGCAAAAAGAGCATTGTCTCTGCTATTGAACGTTGGGATTCGGAAATTTATAGTACCTAAAAATTCACTGTCCTTGACAATTCCATTAATAATGTCCCACAAAAATAGTATAACTAATAATAATTTTTGTCTATTACTTAGACTCATCACCTCAAACCCCTGCAATAGTTGGGTATATTTCAGGTTGTATGGGTAATATGTATTTTTTTCCAAAAAGGAATTTTTTTAGTTTTTTACTCAAAAATACTAAAAATAATTCCCGACTCCTCAAAAAAAAAAAAAAAAAAAAAAATTGAAAAGACTTAATAGCTAATGAATCAGCAGAAAAGCTTTCAGAAAAATATGTTCTTTTGCATGTAAGATACCCCTTCTCTTGCCCGCTTCACATTCATCAATCATCAATAAATTACAAATACGAGTAGGAGCAATATCTCCTGAGTGTATTTCCTATTAAAAAGAAGATTAGACTTCTTAGGTAGATTCGGACTGAGAGCGCGAAAGAGTCGCGCTCTACGATTTCAATAGCGTGAAAAAGATGAACTGCTATAAAAGTGATCGTTTTAGAAAATTGCTCTGATTGAAATGAAAATGGACTCATCTGAAAGGAAATTTCAAACTTTATCGATTTGGTCCTCTTCATTTTTTTTTTGAAAAACTCTTTCATTTTTGAAATATTTCCTGAAAATTGCGTACGTATGTTAATGGGATATTCCCGCATAATCACTACTATAAGTTGGCGATGACAGCGCGCCACCACCTGGACCAGCCCGAATACTTTGCTAGATCTTTAATTTTGAAATTTGATAAAAATTATCATAGTGTATCAAACTTAATTTTTCCTTTAAAATGATGTCCATAATGTATTTGCATTTCAGCGCATTCCTAGCAAATTGGGGGAAAACGTCATTTATTTTCAAAATTCGATTTTGTTAAGACACCCTGTTATCCTTTTTCGAAATTTCCGTCCACTTCGACACACTCTGCGACTCTTTCAAGCTATTTCTGGAATATATATTTTTTTTCTCGAATTCAGCTGACTGTTGCCGTTTCATTTCAGTTCCAGCAGCTTGTGAATTTTTTCTGTGGTCAAAAATAGTCTCCTCGCAGTGTTCTCTTGAGGGGAGGGAACAACCAAAAGTCTGAGGGAGCCAAGTCTGGACTGTATAGTGCGTGTCGAATCGTGGAAACTCTCATCCACCTGAAGTCTGCAGTATGAGGTTTCGCGTTTTTCGAATAAATGTCAGAAAAAGAACTTTGCAGGGGTCAGACGAATTGATTTTACGAAAGTCGCTATTACTCAAACACTAATAGTGATAAGCTGATAAGTTGAAATGTTTACAGGTCATTTGTGTTACATCACACAACACTGTTACTTGCTGGCTGCGCACTGCATTGTGTATTTTCTCCAACATATAGAACCAGTCTGAGTTGTTTTCAAACTACCTATGTAACAACAAGAAGTTGCAAAAAAAAAAAAAAACAATTATGAAATAAAAACTTTATTATTAAGAGAAGTAATCTCTCCTATCGTACTACATTCCGCACCACTAATCTGATCTAATCTGGTTGCGACGTCGGTCTTTTAAACCAAAAGTACTTATTTCAAATTGTATTAAAAGAACGTTATATTCAAATCCGCACCTATTCGAGGCACGGCTGTACCCAGGATTTAAGTAAAGGGGGAGGTTTGCGATTAAGATAACTTTTTTTTCTTAGTAGGGGGGCTCGGTCACAGATCTGTCCTCCTCTCCGTCTCAACCTATTGTTTTTTCGTGTTTTTTCTTTTAGCCAATGGGAGAGTGTTGACCCCCCCCCTCTTCCGTCCGTACGACCCTGATTCGAGGAAACGCCACTTCATCCACAGAAGATCGGGGTTCGGTGTGCGGTTTCAAGAAGACGAGTGGTTGGCCCAATTTTCTTTTCACAGAATCTGTTACGAGCGTACGATACATAAAAATCATTGATGAATTCGTGAAACAACTCAATGAAAATGATAAACTAAGTTGGTTCCAAAAGGACGGTGCTACTGCGAATATCCCGGCAAAAACCATGAATCATCTGTAAAGTCACTTTAGAACTCGCATAATTTCAGAACATCCTTGACCGCCCCGCAGTCCAGACTTATCCCCTCCGGACTTTTTCTCTAGGGCTTCCTTAACCCTAGAATACCATATATAAAAAAAAGTCCGTCGCCACTACACATGGGTACAATTGTACCCATAGCAATTTTTTTGACTTGTATAAATACTACGGCTTTTGTAAGTGAGTTATATAAGTATTTTTCGACGCTGAATTTGAATTTGATATTTATTTTCAGATTAGACTAAGCAATAATGAAGGAAAATGCAGTTTTCAGTAGGAAAAGATAGTTGATTGTAGAAAAAATTTGCAATTTTCAATTATTTTATAAATGATATACATAGTCATAAACATTACACCAATTCTTAAGAAATTTTGAAAATTATCTAAAATTTGACCCACGTTGTTTGCTTTAGTGGATGAGTTACAAGAATTTGGACCAAAAATTTGAAACCAGCAACCAAAAAAACCTATTGCTAAACTTAGACAACATGTCACGTTTTGGGCAAAAAATTTCACAAAAAAAAATGGGAACAAAAATTAATTCGCCTTCCAACAAAAGGGTAGACAACACATTCGACATACGATTTTGAGGGTCCAGTATAGCCGAACAGATTCAGTAAGTAACAGGACCGCACTGCTGATATGCGTGGGATTACACCCATGCGTATTTTAGTGTGGGTACATTTGTACACCTCATTCATTGTAGAATTCCACAAAAAAACCTTCTATAGGAATGTCATTATAAAAAACATATCCCTTCCAGACTGGACAGACATATATGCATGTGTATGTAAACACATCCATAAACTTTAATGCAGTTTGGAAAAAAATATTTTTTTTTTTTGTGACTGCGAAATTTAGGCGTGATGCGTGTGGTTTCCAGAATACCGTGTTAGTGGGCATTTGTATGCTTACTTCCACCACCAGATGCTGCTCTCAAAACTCGAAAATTATGAAAATTAACTTAACGCACACTTTGGAAAGTTGATTTTCAAATGTTTAAATTTGCGATTACGCCCACAGTGAATTGGCTGATGATCATACTCATCTCTGTAGTGCTCTTACGAGAACAGCAGACCTATAATGGTTTTGTCCGGCTTTATCAATCTGATTGAGTTATCTTTTTGCACGTAACGAATTAATGATTGATGAATTCGATAAGTCGCAACAGCTTCATTTAGTGTTACTCAAATATTCATCAATTGTATGAAGAAAAATAGCAAATACAATCGAGTATTCTACGAGGGCTACGAGGATGTCTGCTGTGAGTTGTACGAATTCATTGTACCTGACAATGTTGGAAAAAACAAAATGTCTCTTTGACGTAATCTACGTAATACGTGCATGTGTTTGTGACAACCTAGAAAACGTTATCACTGATGGAAACAGTGAGCCCCAACCAAAGCAGACTTACTTATGAGGAATTTCACGCGAGAAATCTAAGACGAGGGTTGAATACGAACAAAACGTGAAGTTGTTTTTGTCAGACGAACCCCATGTCTGGTGATATCCTGTAATAGCTGTTTTTGAAAAGCTTTGAAGAAGTAAAACGGAACCTTAACCCTCAGCATGTGGATGTACCGTTTGGTTACATGTACTTGGATGTCTCTCTGCGGATTCATCTTGCTTCACTGGTTTCGAACTTCAGTATTGGATGTGTGTAGGCTAACTCTGAATGTTAAATTTTTGAATGAAAAAGGTTGTTTTACCTGTCCAGAATTTTAATTGGTTGAGATGTGGTACACTTGCAGACGTGTGTACAACGGCTAAGGAGCTTCGTTCCCTTAGCCGGCCTAATGCTTGCTCCTCATCTCTCGTTGGTTGTGGAAAACGTAAAGAAAATGAAGCCTTGTACGCTTGCTCGAAGTCTCGTTTAGTTTATTTGAAATTTTACAAACAATTACTTTTCCGTGAAAAGCGAATTTTAAACGTGTTATTAGATCTTGAGATAAAGCCTGAAGTACCAGCTGACAGCTATGTAAACTGTCACTATATCAGACAGCTGACTTTCACGTTATTCATAAGCGCTGTAGAATTAGCGTGGGCTCAGCTCTCAGATTTTAAAATTGAGTTTTGACTTGCGCTGAAGAAAAGAAAGGTGAGACTAGGTCCTTAGTGAGCTGGTCTTTGACCTCTCTCTGGAGTGACTTTCTGTTCAATTAAGTCTCATTGCAGAGACCTAAAGAGATCTCAGCGGTCAGGTCTGTAATTGTAAAATATCGGATTAATTTTTTCACAGTGGTTGATAGCTCGCGAAGAGGCTATGTTCATCGCACACAGATATACTGATGAAATAAGACAAATAGACTGACCACCGAGTAAACGGTAAAAGACCTGCAGGTATGGAGAACACAGAGAATACAGAATGCGGCTGCACCCCCCCCCCGCCTCAGCGGTGGCAGTGGTGGATGCAAAAGTCACATTTTTATTGTATTTTAATCGAATTTCCAAAGATGTGTGGTCTCCTGAGATCCGTGTGTTCAAGACGTAGGACTGTCTATCTGGAATTTGGTAGCCATGACTACTAGATCTTTAAGACTCTATTAACATTCAACATGACTCACTAACAGTTGATTAAAATGATTTAAAATGTTATTCAGGACTTTTGAGACTTATTAAGCTTGTTAGAATAATTCCCTAATACTCGAAAAGACTGCTGAACACATCTCAAACTGATAAAAATTTATTAAGACTTTATTAGTGCTTCAAATCAGGTGAAGATTCCGTAACACTGTACTCGATAAGATTCTACTATGACCCTTTAAGATTAATTAGGACTCTGTAATGACTCATAGAAACTTCCTGGGACTCAGTTTAGATGTATTAAAACTGTTGCATACTCACTAAGATTATTTTAAAGCTTATTAATGCTCTGTTAAGACTTATTAAGACTGGTTCAGACTTTGCCGTACTTTTTAGACTCACGAAGACTGCTATTGAACTGTATTAGAACTTGGGAACTTCTTATGAACCTTTAAGATTGATTCAGATTCCGTCGGTGCTTTCAAGATTCGTACTCCTCGAAACTCCATTAAGACTCTTTAAGACTCTGAAAAGATCTGTTAAAACTCTATGAAATCCTGTTACGACTCATTGTAGCTTGTTGACACCTTATTGAGCCATTTAAAGATTCATAAAAGTGATCAGACCCTGTCAAAACTTATTGAAACTCTATAAGCCTATGGAAACGCATTCAGCTTATTATTAGACACTTTAAAAAATTCAGTACAGATTCCCGAAAACTCTCCCAAGATTAATTAAGTATACGTCAGTTCAGATTTCTTTTGAAGGCTCCTAGACACTCTAAAATTTATTCAGACTGTCTGGACTATGTTATGACTTGTTGAGATTGATTGATGTTAAGTAGCTAATTTCATAACTCGTTAAGTCCCTGTCAAGATTTGTCAAAACACAATTATGACGTCGTGACCTCCTTGCATTGATAACTTAAGACTCAATAAGGCTGTTACTAGGTATGACTCTTTATGATTTCCTGAGGTAGTATTTTTCGAGACTCATTCAAGCTCTTTTCGAACTGTTCAAAACTTCATGGGATTGACTAAGACCCTGGGTCATTTTCTAAGCCTCATATTTTGGCCGCCGTTTCCGCTTGAATGAGGTGCGGTCAGCGGAGGTAGTGGTACGAGGAGCAGTGACAAGCAGGTGGACAGACTAACGAATTATCATGTCTTATTTTTGTCAAATTACATCGTAAACGGCAAATGAGATTTTATTTTCGCAATCTAAAAGTTGCATGGTTCTCGACTCAGTTTTCCAGAGAAAGTGTTGGTGGAGATCAGAGAAATGTCTTGCTGAGAGCTCCCCGGTCTTTCTCATAATCAGTAGATCGTCCCACACACATGGGGGAGTTTAACGTGCGGTAGAAAGAGATCCTATAGGCTCCTCGAACACCCTCCCCCTTTGGTGAAGACCGGACCCCTTCACGAACCCTAGACTGGCTACGCCGCTGGGCATGATTCACCCATAAACTGCTGTTCTCATGCTTGTTTAACAACCCGAATGTTCTTCGAGTTTCTCACTCGTATTTCAATTTTGGTCACGTATTATAACGTGCTCTCGCACAAGTACATAATGTATGCAAATTCGCACACTTAGGTTACGTGGGCTTCAACACAGCGATCGTCAATGTGTATTCTCTGACCAGCCCCGTAGATGTGCATTTTTCTGAACACATCGTCGAAGTTCGTTGCTAACTTGTAGCCCGTGCGTGCCTCTGTTTTTCTTACGCGTTTTTTTCCACTCGATCTGGCTGAAGGTGAAATCGTGGTCGAATTTCTTCCAACTTGTAACCGTACTTCCAAATTAACACATTCGGCAGCATCGGAAAACGGACGTTCGGCAATGGGTTGTAGTAGTGTACTCACTCGTTCATTCATTCGCAATTTTACACGAAGACAGTGTGTGCAATCAAACCGGGAAATTGCCGAACCCTGGGGTTGGTTGATCGTTTTGCAAACAAGAATACACAAGTAGAATAAATATTTGTCTTACCTATGGAACGTGGTAATTGGCGGAATTCTTCAAAAACGGTGTACAATTCTCTGTCAGTGTTCGGTCGGAGCATCTGTGTAGTGGTGGTTCGGAAATGAACGCGATGATTGATGGGCTCGTGAAGTCCACGGCTGAAAGGAAACATACTGTTTAAAAAAAATAAAATAAAAATAAGAAGAAGAATGATGAAATAGTTCCAGTGGATGCAACACAGCAGAGCTTGATGGAACAGTTCGGTACTAAAAGCAGCGAACATCTGGACTGAGAATTGCCAATAATATCAACAACAAAAGATTGCAAAATAGGTAGTCAGAAGTCTTTGTCGGGAAGAGTCAGAGAATGCTCCCCTGAAGTTTCTGTTGAACCCCAATATTTTGACCTCCTTTACGGATGTGGACGTCCAAAATGATCATGTTGCGCGGCTTATTAGGCAGGGTCGTCAGAATAGTGTGCCATTGATTTCTACCGTGTTTGTTAGAATATCTCCTTTTCTATGCCGAAGACGTGTGGGTACGTGAATCGAAAAAAATTTATGACCTCCATCTGACCATACATTATTTTCTCTTCTCATAGCCCTTCCAACCTCTTACCTTCCAAAAGAATTTTTTTTTTTTTTTTTTTTAAATTAATTTATTAATACAATACAATACAATACAAAAAAGTAGAATCTCACTTGTACAATGTTTATTAGTGAAGATTCTACTTCCGTTTACGAATTACGTAAATGCATTTAGGCTAACTATAAATAGGTACAAAGCTTAAATTTACGAACAAATATGACGTGCATGTCGGGGTAGGTGAAGAAGGAAGTAAAGCGCTCACAAAGAGAAGTTGAGATCGAAAGGCTATTTCGGAAGAGAAGGAAGCTTACTGCTTGTTGCTAATTTATTTTTTGTTTTAATTTGTAGATAATTGTTAAGAATTTGAAAAAGTTGATCAACTGTTTTGTTGGTTTCCCTATGATATTACTATCTTCTTTGCTGATGTTATTGGTAGTTCTTTGTATTTCCCATTTTTTGCATCTGAAAATCGTGTGCAGGGAGTCATCACTGTCGCAATTACATTCTAGACACTTGTTGTCATTTATAATCTTGAATCTGTACAGGTAGTCTGCAAAATTTCCATGTCCACTTAAAAATTGAGTTATTATGTAATTTGTGTAGAAGTTTTTGCATTTGAGCCTTGATCTGAGATCTGGAATTAAGGCGTGCGTGGTTTTTCCTGTGGAACTCGTGTCGTAAATGTTTTGCCATTCTTTCGTAGTCTTTTCTTTGATGGCGCAGATTTTTTGTTTTAGATCATCATTTTCTTTTTGGTTGTTTTTTGTCTTCAGCATTCTTATTTGGCTTATTTCCTCTAGTTTAAGTGTTATAGGCGGTATACCGGAGATGGCCCAAACGGACAGATACGAGATTGTACGGAAACCTGAGATAACTCCTATTAAGATATTTCTTTGGGCCTGTAATAGTTTTTTCTTTTGAACGGTGGTCAGGTTTCGCGCATATGCTTGGTGGCAGTAACGCACGTAAGATTCGTAAATTGCTTTATACAGGATTAAGCGATTTTTATAATTTAGGCCGTAGGTGTTTCCGTATAGAGCAGAAAATGAATGATAATACTTTACGGTTTTGGTTATTATCATATTAATATGTTCATTGAAATTCAAGTTTTGGTCCAAGATAACTCCTAAATACTTTATGTGGTCACAGAAAGTTATTGTATTACCATCAACAATTACTTGAGTTTTCAAGTGATTTTTAATTTCTTCTTTATCGTATTTTTTTGAAATTAGTAGACCGAATTGTTTTTTGACTGTTGAAATTGAGGCCAAATGAGTTTACAGTGTAATGGAGTTTGGCAATCGACTCGTTTATATGTTGCACTTCGTTCTTTTTGTTTAGACCTGCTACCATGATTATGTCATCAGCGTAGCTGAAAATTTCGTAGTTATTGTTTAGGGTTAAAGTATGGAGTTCTCGCATGGCTATATTGAAAAGCGTAGGGCCTAGGAAACCTCCCTTCTGATCATATCTATGAAGTTTTCATAAAGAAATGACAAAACTTTCAACAGTACTCATTGAACCCCATTACCGGATCACCGGAATATCCTTTTAAAGCTTGTTTCATGTCTTCCGTCGTCCATTTTCCGTGTATCCGCTTCCTCTCGTTCGAAGACATAACTTTATCTGTAATAAAATTAAAGGTTCAACTTGAGCAACTCGTATTTTTTTATAGCAATCCTCTCTCACTCGGGTTAGTCTTGACAAAATTGTTTTGTGAATATCTCGAAAGGTAGCCAAAATTTACTTACTTTTATAAGAAATAAACGTTACTTACATTGTGGACTGTACCTCAGAAACAGGAGGCTAGTCTACATTTGGCCACTTGTGAGTTATGGGCATGAATTGCCCTAGCAAGTAGTGAGTGTTACAGAATGTACTCTGAAAATTTCTCTCCAAAAGTGTCGTTATGGAAGAATTCCTACAGTCAAAAAAGAGAAAAGTCCATTGTACACGGTGTCAGAAAGAGGTAAACAAGTAACTTCGCTACTCTAAGAGGGTTGGCTGGAAAGTAGAGATGGGTCGTTCGTTTTTGAATTAATTCAATTGAACGAATGAATGAATTAGCTGCGAAGCTGCCAACTGCAGTCGCCCAGCTCTGTCACTTTATCGACAACACGAACGCACTCTGCAATCAATTCCATGGAACAATACAGAATTTAAATTAAATAAAACGGACTCCTGGAGCTACAAAACGTTATTCTATAATCAACTAATTCTGGTGACATCTCAGGAAATTGTAATTCTTCATGCACGAAAGACAAAGGAATTTTATTTAGGTAATTCAAATGGAGTTTTCAATTTGAAGTTTGAACACGTATAACCAAGATTATCACCAATAGTTCCAAAATTTAATGAGCATGCAATTTCGAGAACATCTAAAGTACATTATTTGAACATAACCTCATAACTTAGCATTGGCATAGAACAATTGAAAAATAATCTACCGCAACTTATATGTACGTACAATTTAGGTATTTTTTTAGTATCCTCATGATAAGTATCTTCAACATATCCAGTCGCACGTTCTAATTCCTTTTTTGATTCGATCGATAATATTCACGTTTAGATTCTCTGTTCGCTTGTTAATATTCACCCCTAGATTCTCTATTCGCTTGATAACATTCACACATACATCCTGCAACTTTTCCTCAATTTGCTTGATAATATTAGAGGTCTATCACTTCGTGTGAGTACAATCGTCCGCCATCTTGACGTCAACCTTACCGCGGATGCCGAATTGACTATGCGGTACACCACTCCGCTTAATCGGATTCGGCATCCACGGGCGCAGTTGGAGTCAAAATAGCGGACAATCGTTCTCATTCACCTCTAGATTCTGTTCGCTTGTTAATATTCACCTCTAGATTCTCTGTTCGCTGGATAACACACATACATCCTTCAACTTTTCCTCAATTCGCTTGATAATGTTCACCTCTAAATTCCCAATTCTCTTGATATAGTCACGCATAATATCTTCTACAACTTTTTCTTGATTCGCTTGATAATATTTCCCCTTACATGCTCAACTCTCCTTATAATATTCAGACTGACATTTCATCAGTTCTTTTCATTTTGCTTGATGAACCTGGAGTCTCTGTTGTATTTCTCCTCGATGCTTCATTTAATATTTAGGGTTCTGCTTCTGACGTTCTAATCTAAGTTTATAAACTTACTGTGCATCTTCTAGTAAGGCTTTATCGTGTACTTGTTCATTTGCTAATAGTTCATTTACTATTAGGTACTTTTTATTTACTATTAGTTCATCACCTTCACTATAATAAATAGCTCGATGACACTGTAATCATTACTCGAGTACTCCACAGTAAGGCGTAAAATCAAAACTGCTTTATAAAATCGAAATTGTTGCTTATCATTATTCTTGTTTTTCAACTGATTGGCTTCATACATCGGAAATGGCGCGCCACTGAACTGTGACTCAGATCAATGAATACTACTGAACTGTGTCTCAGATCATTCTGAAAAAGATATGAAAACAAGCAGCTCTGCTGCTCGAAGAGGGTCGGCTTTCAGCTGGTACTCTGTACAACTGGACGCTAATAAACAAAAAGCGACCAAGCGATATTTGTTGACGAAATGAGTTATTAGTATCCTTGGAAAAAACGTAAAAAGTAAAATTTTTCTAAATTAGGGAGGTACAAAAATGCGTATCCACGTTGAAAAAAGCTTATCAGTAAACGCTATGTCATATAATTTCTACGGGGCTCTTTAACTTTGCATCACTTTTTCTGAAAAACAGATTTTTATAGTTCTTTAGGTCGTTTAATTCAGGTGCCGTAGCATTTCCGAAGATCTTGATATTATTCTTCCTGCGCTACAGACAAAGGGCGAATTTTCGTTGAAATGAAGTTTATAATTTGAATACGCATAGCCATCACGAATGTTATCAAGACATCTTAACGAGCAGGCGGTTTCAAACAGCTACAAGAAGGCTTCATCCCTCGAAACCTCAAACAGAATATGAAAACTACAATAATACTTAACTATGTTTATGAAACATATAATTCATATGCCATTGTTTTTTTGAAAATTTACCAATAAGGGCAATAGTACTGCAGAAATAGATACGTTACAGGAATGTTTCATTTGATCTAGTCCTAAGCTGGAATCGTAAAACACAGAGTCGTCGAATTTCTATAGCAGAATCCGAAACGTAATATTAAAAACGCACACAAATTACAAAATAGTTACTTAAAACGCTGGAAAATTAAGAAAATGATAAACCTTAGCGTCGTAGAATGTGGATTGAGAACGTATTATGTAGAACGTAGAAGTAGAACTGCAGTAAGATCAAGATCAATGAGCACTACTGAAGAATAAATAAAAACTTAAGAGAAAAAAAAAGTTATTATAAGGGACTCATTGCCGAACCTAATAAAATCAAAATTGTTGCTCATAATTCTTATAATTTTTTTTTCTACCTATTAAATTTCTCGAAAATAAAGCGCCACCGAACTGAACTGTAACTCAGATCCGCTCAAATCAACACATCTGAAATGACACGCCACTGAACTGAACTGAACTTGAACGGGTGAGAAGAGAAAAAAAGCGATTGCGATAGGCTCGTCTACTAGTAGCTGATCCTAAATACTCATCTTCTGATGACTATGTCAGATGGACTGCCTTTTTCTTGTTCTGAGTTAAAAACTGGGCGAATCTAGGATTACATGTGGGGGGGGGGGTACGGACAGGCAAATGATGCGGAGAAAGTTCAAATAATAAGGACGAAATTTTCAGGTTCAAATAATCCGAAGTTCAAATAATCGGGGTTACAATAATCGAGGTTGTACTGTACTTAGTTTATACTTTGGTAGAGAGTGTTCAACACGTTTATAGAACGTGAGCATCAAAATTTAGAGAGGGGGACGACTTTTGCCTACGACGACTGTCATTTTATCCGAGGCGAAAGTACTGATGTCCACGATTATGGACAGAACAGCTTCAGAAATTTCCTATTCCAGGGAATTTTTGAAAATTATGTTGTAACATGCGCCCTTGACTATGATTTGGCACCTGAATCGTGTTCAGGGTTGAAAAATTGTACCAGTATTGCCATTTGTTGTGCTGAGAAATGTGGAAAACTTTGTATCTTTGCACCAGTCGAAGATTAATCACAACAATAGACTGAAACACCAGCTAACAAGAGTAATAAAACTTTACGCCATCGCTCTTGCGAATTTGAAGTCACGGACAGCAAATTAAACTCTGAACATATCGTCGGCTTCGTGGCAGAACTCACCAAGTCCTACGTTTTTACATAAGACTTGGTGAGTTTTGCCACGAAGCCGACGATATAATGTACTTCCAGTCTTTTTGAATAATACAAATACCATTTTACTGAGGAAAAACAACTTGAAACCAAAAGATACAACAGGTATTGAGACAATATGGTAACATCCACGACGATGGACACCTCCCTATAAATGTTTTTTCCATGCAAAACAGGGTGTCCATTCTCTGGAAAACCTGGAAAACTCAGGGAATTTTGTCCGTCTGGAAAAGTCAGGGAATTTTGGAATTTTTAGCATTTTTCACCTAAAAGTCAGGGAATTTTGTAAAAAATTTGACTGCGAAATTCTGTAGTATTGCAAACAGATTTTACCCTATTTGTTGTAAAAAAAAATTTCCCTCGCTTCGCTCTGGCAATTTTCTGATCTTTTTTCTTTCACAAGTGAAGGGCGTGGGTAATACAATCCCCTCTCCTATCGTAGTAGTAGATACAATGTGTTGGTGTGATGAAATCGTTTTCATGGTATTCGTTTCGTGTCTACATACTTCTATTAAGGCTGCTATGCACTTAACGTATTTCGTGACTTTTCACGAACCATTTCACAAAAACTATGACCAGGAAAAATTATTTTTATGTTTCGACATATTTTTCCTATTGATTCATAAAGGGAATTTTATCTTATGATTAATGGAGAGTGAGGGAACAATTTCGGCTGCCTACAACACGTGGAACAAAGTGATTCTGAGACATATTTTGAGCTAGTAAAAGCATGAAAAATGATTATATGTATTATTTTCTGTTTTTGGGATATTTTTAGGAATTTGCATATTTGTGAGAAGTTTTCGAGGGAATATTTAACTTTCTGCGGTCAAAACAATAAAAACATCTGAAATATCATTACGTAAGATAAATACAGAAACTGGTTGTCGTACATTAGCGCTCCAATTTTTTCAATGTTCGAAATCCTGAACTGTGATGTGCAGTTTTAATTTTCTGAATGTATGTTAATGTGGCATGTGCATGATTTCTTTGATTTTTTTAACGAGAATAGTTTTATGTTAATGTAAATTTTTGACATTAGACATGCCGCTAAATTATTCAGCTTGAAAAGTTTCCTGAATTTTGATAACATATTATGTCACTGATATTTGATGCAATATTTAATCGTGTATTGGAATATTTTGACTATATTTGGTTTTTTTAGAGAATATAATGCCATATTTCACTGTTTAGACATGAAATCAATTTTCCTAATATGACGAAACCGCTGCGGCTCGTTTTGTTAACTTTGCACTCGCAGGTAAAATTGCTCACTTTACCCACTTGTAACGAAAATAACTATTATGTTTCGACATATTTTTCCTATTGATTCATATAGGGAATATCTATCATATCTTTATGATTAATGTAATATGTAGTCAATTGGGCCCAACTTCATTGGACGTATTTAGACATATTTTGCTATTAAAAGCATATAAATGCATATTTGTATTATTTTCCTCGGTTTTTGGGCATATTTTGGGAATATTTGGCCATTT
Organism: Acanthococcus lagerstroemiae; assembly: GCA_031841125.1. NCBI lineage: Eukaryota > Metazoa > Arthropoda > Insecta > Hemiptera > Eriococcidae > Acanthococcus > Acanthococcus lagerstroemiae. Next base: position 21,391,773 of record CM063109.1, on the reverse strand, counting down.
TGGAGAACTTTTCGGGAATATTTCTACTTTTCTGCTGGAAAACAATAAAAACATCTGAAAATTCGATAGGAAATGAAATGACAGAAACTGGTTGGTTGTACATTAGCGCTCCTACATTTTTTCATGGTTCAAATCCGAATGCGGATGTGGAGTTGTATTTCTGAATTATGTTATTAGTGGCATGTGTTGATTTCTTTATCTTTAAGGGACTAAGTTTTTGTGTTTGTAATTTTTGACCATAGACATGGTGTTACAATTATTCAGCTTGAAAAGTCCTGAATTTTGATACCCATATTGTGTTACTGAGTATTTTGAGCATATTTTACTCGTGAGGGAATATTTTGACATATTTTGGCTTTTTTTAGAGAATATTATATGCGCATATTTCACTGTTTTTAGGACATGAAATAATTTTTCCTAAATATGACGAAACGCGTACCAATCCCTATACACTTCTCCCAATATCAGCTGTTTCGTGTTTCGTGTTTTCATTTCATCCTGTTCGCGAGAGTTTGAAAATTGGCGCGAAAAGACGCAAAAATGAAAAAATATTCGGTCTAGCTCCTCTCCCCAGTGTAAAGATTTTTTTGAAGAAGTCGTAATGAAACAAAATTTGAAACCAATGAGTTCTCCTTCTGGGACATCCTGCCATCGGGTTTTGCTTCGGTTCCTCTCTCCTTTGCAAATGTAGATAAGGGTGAATGAAAGGGACTTTCGAGATTTTGGTGGAAGAGCAGTGGCCAGCTAGGATTTTCCGGGGGGGGGGGGCAAAATAAGATTTTCAAGGGAGAAAAAGTCAAAAACTGAGGTATTTTTTGAAAATCGCCGATATTAGAGAACTATGTAAAAATATTGGGGACACGTGCCCCCCACGCTGCGTCACTGGGGAAGAGTAATTAATCCACAAAATTTGAAAAAATCTAAAGACTCTGTAGTAATTTGAAAGAATCCATTGTTTTCAAATATATGACCTTTTATTGTATCTGTCGATACTTTTAAATTGGAGCTTCTTGCGCCTCCCCTGATGCCATAATTTTCCAGATCGTAACCACCTTTTTACTTTCGTAGCATTTGTCGTTAGATATGCTGCAGCTGTTTCACCTGGGTTCCAGAATTCATTTTAATAGTTGTGTTCCCTCCCCCTGAACCATTCAGGCTTTACGAGGGAGGGACTAATTCCGGTTACTCTAGTTTTCCTCAAGTTCCAAATTCTTTACGAGATTCTAAAGTCAATTTTTTGGACAGGATAGCCAATCAAGCTGTGAGTCGCTGATTTCGAATATCGCCTTAGATTTTTATCCGACCCCTTCCAAAGCACTGTCGTAATACGAATTCAGCTTCTCCGGCGAAAAATGGCACGAAGCATCGAAATAGGGGTGATTTTGTGTCGCTGATTTCGAATATCGCTGCCGAGTTTTAATCTGGACCAAATTTAAGCTCCCGTACTTTTTTAGTTGAGAAATTTTTATGACGTTATTTTCCATTAACAACACTTTGAATAAATAAAACTGTATTTTTACCCTATTCGGTGGCTTTAATTAGAAAAGGTGAATTCCGAGTCAACCGTTGCTTGTCCTACGCTCTTGCTACCTCTCATTGATCGCACCAGGAGGGACAGGATCCAAAAATTACCCGTAAAACCGAATACAGCGACCTCGAAAACCTATAAATTAATTTTAAAATTGTATTCTTTTTGCCCTCCCCCCTTCACGGTTGGTATTAAGTTACACGAAAAAAAAATATATGAAGTCTTTAATTGACCTTGCACCTTGCTGCACCCTATAGAGTGCGTTTTCATTTCCATCATTAAATGTTTACACCCCCTCTGCGACAGATTCATAAGCACACGGTAGTAAAAAAAAAGTTGGTGGAGTGATTGACGACGTTCGAAAAAATTTGACCCCTCCCCCCTTTCATGTGTAATCTCTATTTTAAGGGTCCGGAAAACTGGAAAAATTGGCCTGGAGAACCTGGAAAAGTCAGGGAAAATCATTTCCGAACAAGAATGGACACTCTGCAAAAGATGCTCTGATGAATCGGATTGGTGCGGAATTTGTTGCGGGTGTTATTGTGTAACCCGAAATAATCCCTTCCCCCTCAAAAAATCGAAAGTTAGGGTTCAACGCTAGGAGATATTCTGAGTTTCTGGAGAATGACCTAGGGTCTGCTTTCTACGTCTTCATCTATGTGTCTCGCGAGAACGATTGTCATCAGTAAACGTTGCCATGATTACGGTGTCTCGTGCTGGTAAGTCTGGTGTATAAATAGCGTAAAGAACCGGACCTAAGACTGATCCTCGGGGGATCCCAGCGTGGATTCCATAAAACTTGGAACCCTATCCAAACTTGACTTAGAGTAACCTGTCATCGACGTTTGACTCGAGCTGTAGATAGAAGCTGGAATTCGAAGTGAAAATTGCAGTGCGAAATGTGAGTGTAAGGACTTGTTTCCTTCTCTGTGCTCTCAAACTTGGCAACAAACAGTGGCACCGTACTCGCGTCCTGTTCTTGTCCTCTAGCCTTTTCACTATCTAGTCTGTGGGGGCCACCATTGATGGGATCTTCTTGACGTCACCGTATCTCAGTCTGCTCGTAGTTTAGTTCTGATTTGCGGGATTGCCCGTCTTGGCCTAGATTGCTGGGAGTGTAATGTCGCGATTCCCTGTCGAAGGTTGCTGCGTATAGCGAATCCAGCTCGTAAAATTACCGGACATGTTGCATGTAGCATCTATGTGCGTCCAGAACCATCGAACCGGGCCGGTACGAAGAAGTTTCACGGCCAAGAGGGGCACATATAGTCGGACACGTTCGCGGTGTTAATAAATAGTCATTTAAATGACTCGGCCATAAATTGTCGATGGATTTGCGCGAAAGCAACTCGTCTCTGCCATTACCGGTGATCGACTCGGCAATTTGAATCGAAAAATCGTTTATTTCAAAACGAAAACGAGCATATGTATTTCCGTCTGTCTTGACAACGGTCATGTTCTTCTGCCGGGACCATGACATAGTTGTATGGCACATGTCGAATACCTACACGATCGAACTTGGCTTTGTCGGTTTTCGGTTCGCGAGCCAACAGGGAATTCGACATCGTATTAGTCCGGTCGCTAGTTGGATGATATGGAAAGTATCGTGTAATTTGTGATGCAAAGGTACCACTTGGTGTGGTGGAACGTATGGCGATGCACGCATGCCAAAGTGGCTCCAGAGACACCGCACCCCCCCCCCAGCACCAGAAGCTACCCTTTCGGGCATCGCAGCAGTGCCGAGGGGAACGACAAAGGTACCACGTAGCACATATGGAGCTAGACAGTGTCGATTTTACCATGCCGGTTGACTGAACTGCAGCCCAGAGCGGCAAAATTTTGAGGCTGCAAATTTGCGACCCCAAAAAAAAACATGATTTCCATTCCAATTTTTCTAAGTAACGATTAATTTTACTAAATTGAACAACTCTGGAAGACGTTGTAGGAGGCACCCCTTCATCGAGGTGACAGGTTCTTAATTTCGCAGAGATTAAAACCACATAATCGAATTTTTTTTCACTTTTTCAATTTTACGTCCCTGTCTTCCGATCCTTGCGGTCTTCTTCTTCCTCTTCCCTTCTCACCTAAGGGCACCACATCCTGAAATTTGTGTTTTTCTATGTTTTCTAGCATCATTAATTATTTACACTTTTCATTGGCTCGAATCGAGATGTTGACTGTGGAGGTTGCAAGATGGCAGATTTCGATTTTGGTTTAGTGCAAATTCATAATTGTAGCAATTGGGAGGGGGGATCCGTCTCAGAATTTTTAAGGTGTTTTACAGGTCGCTGAACTCATTTCTGATGACGATTTGTCCCTAATTTGTCAACTGTGGTACCTGGGTTGGAGCGAGGACTTAATCTCTCACTTGACGTTGCGGCGCATACGATTAGGAAGATGGCGAAGAGTGGGGTAAATGAAAATTGTCGGTGAAAACGATATTTGTTTTAAGTGATAAAATTATTATCAGATTGCCTCCCATTCTAGATTCAGGCACTCATATTGGAACATATGATGTATTACATGAAGTACTTGACAATCGCCTTCGCAGTAACACAAGTCGGTGCACTTCATTTCCCGCCTTAGGCATTCAACCGACTTGGGTTACACACTTTTTCCAGTCCAGTTTAGTGCAGTCAAAATGCAGTCAGTCGCAGAAAAATATTTCTAGCTAATCAGAAATTGAATAAACCCACAAATTCAAAGCGAGAAAAAACAATGAAAATCCGAATTTTCCCAAAAATGTCTGGACAGTATTCAGAAATCCGTACATTTTTTGTCTATAAGGATGAAAAATCCGGCGATCTACTGGAAAATTCGGACATCTTGCGGCAGTGACTAATGTCGACGAATTGGCAGGTCAATTCGAATGTTCTGTATTTGGTGCTGCCATCTACAAACGCTAGTGGCAACCTAGTTACTTTTGTAGTTCGGAGTCCGAATCATAGAGTGCGCTACTAGTATCGAAGAACTGACGATTTCGCAGTTACTGTTTTGACGACTTCGCCGGCATTCAATTCGGCAGCACTTTCCTCATCGGCTGGGTAATTCCGAACTTTCGAAATAATGGAATATTTTCCCTGCGTTGGTAGGTCGACGGTCTCGGAGGATCCAGCGCGATTAGACGCTGGTGAATTGTTTGACTGTACTTTATGTCAGCATTTATGGATGGTATACGTATATGCAGTCTGAAAGCTCTCTGGTCTACATGATTGAATTAGAACGCAATTCGTTCACTTTTTGTGTGGTGGCGATAAAGTTTAACTCGTTATGAGCGAAGCGATTGACGGGAATTCGATTTCCCGTTTCCGTTTCGAATGAGTGTCAAGATACAATCACATTTATAACTTTTTTTTTTACGCCAAAGAAAAATTTTTGTTATTTTTAAGGCCGGACGGGGTGAGGTAGACTTCATGAAAGAGGCGATATTTTTTTTTATTATTCTTTTAATTTCGGACCGATTCGGCTAAATTTATACGTGTTGTTCTAGTAGCCGGTCTCCGAGGGATCGGAAATCCGTTTACGATCGAAGTTTGATGGATTTGGAAACTTAGATACGGTTGATTGGTTTGGAAGTAGAGAAACATCTGATGGATGAAATATATGGAGGGATAGAGGACCGAAGCTGCGAAAATGAACGGGGATGAATAAAATTGAATACATAGAGATGTGAGCAATGACTTTCTTCGTACAGGATACAGTAAAAACTCGATTATCCGATCTCGATGGAGAATATCGTATCTCGCTCGGATAATCGGAAACGTAGGATAGTCAAATTGCATTTTTTTTCGAAAATAACATTTTTAAGGCAGGAATTTATATTTTTATTGAGATTTAATAACATCATGTTATGTATAGGGTAATTCAAATTTGGCATGAAGGTTGTCAAGTAGGGTGGATCGTCATGCATAGGCTAACGGGGAAAAATCGAATTTGTGAGCGCGATCTAGTGAAAAGTTGCCTCTGGTAAGAACAGGGTTAGTTTATTTTTTTAATTGTAAATTTCTCCTAAGCGATTTGCGTCCTTGAAGTTGATTACTATAGGGCTGAAAATTGAAAGTTACGCAACACCTTAAAAATTCCAGTTATGCAAAATTTTTACATAACCTTTTTATTAGTTTTCATCGCGAACTTTAAATTATTTCCCATACAAATTTTGCCTGTCTGTGAAATTGAAGGCGCTAAAGCACTTGCAATACTTTGTTGCTTTATAGCATCGTCAGTATGGCAGATAGGCAAAATTCTTGTATAACCTTAATAGTAGTAATAATCGAGGTCTACAAGATGAGCTATTTACAAATTTTGCCTACCTGCAATATTGAAGGCGCTAGAAAACGACAAACTATTGTAAGTGCTTTAGTACCTTCAATTTCACAGATTGGGAAAATTCACGTATAACCTTAACAGTGGTAATGATTGAGATCTACAAAATGAGCTATGTACAAATTTTGCATATCTGCAATAGTGAAGGCAGTATAAAATGACAAACTATTGTAAGTGCTTTAGCGCCTTCAGTTTCACAGATAGGCAAAATTCGAATATGACCTTTTTTGTTACTCTTAATTAATATAACTAAAAAGGTTATGTGCAAATTTGGTCCATCTCCCATATTGAAGGCGGTAAACCATTGAATAAGAGTAGTGGTAAAAATGGAAACTTCGAAAGATAAGAGGTATGGGGTGAAGGAATATAACATAATATGAACATCAGTAAAATTAAATAAGTTTTATTTAAAATTTCAAAAAAGACAAATAGTAAGACTGAATTACCTGAAAAAATCTCTTATTTGTACTTGAATTCCGAATTGAACAAGTTTTATGTTAAATTAAGGGGGAAAAAAAGCGAAATTTTACGAAGAAATATTTTTTCGACTTGAATTCTGGAAGATTTTTCCTATTTCTTGAAGTAGCATTATATGAAAACCCATTACGCCTTTCTTCGCCACAAACTGTTACTGATGCCTTACTGACCAATCGAATCTTCCTTTCCATTGATTGGGTATGGCATGGGAGAAGAAAGTACACAGACAGGTTGGATGTATCCCCGAAGCAAAATATCTGAATTCTTTTGTTTGGACGTTGAATTTATGCAAGTTGTACGGTTGAATTTATGAAATACAGCGCCAAACGTAATTTTTCTGAGGTCTAGCATAATAAGCATAATGCATGGTATGAAATTCTTTATCTTTCGTAATAAAGTGAGGGATAACGATAAGACACATATATCTCCATCAAAGGGAGCGAGCGAATTTACCTACGAGTTTTTTGCATGGACTGTTTATGAGAGAAAAATTTTTTTCAAATATTTTTCCCGACATTGAGTCCAATTTTGTTCCATGTAGTCCAAAAATGAACCACTCAGTATTTTGTTGTAAGAATCCGCTTTTCTTTCGAAGTTTTGATTTTTACTAGTACTTTTATTCAATGATCTATACCGCCTTAAATATGCTAGATGGACCAAATTTGCACGTAACTTTCTTGATAGTATTCATCGCAAACTTTAAATCAGTTAATATACAAATTTTGTCTATCTGAACTTAAAGGCGTTATGAAGCAACAAAGTATTGTAAATGCTTTAGCACCTTCAATATTGCAGATAGGCAAAATCTATACATAACTCATTTTGTAGATCTCAATCATTACTACTGTTAAGGTTATTTGTGAATGTTGCCTATCTGTCATACTGAAGACTCTATAAAGAAACAAAGTATTGTAAGTGCTTCAGCGCCTTCAGTATTGCAGATAGGCAAACTTTGTACATAACTCAATTTGTAGATCTCAATCATTATTACTGATAAGGTTATATGTGAATTTTGCCGATCTGCCGTACTGAAGGCGCTATATAGCAACAAAGTATTATAAGTGCTTCAGCGCCTTCAATTTCACAGATAGGCAAAATTTGTATATGAACTAATTTAAAGTTTGAGATGAATACTGTTAAAAAGTTTATGTGAAAATTTGGCGTAACGGGCAATGTTTAAGGCGCTGCGTAACATTCAATTTTCAGCCCTATAGTACATAACTTCAAGGACAAATCTCTTCGGGAAAATTCACAATTTAAAAAAAAATTTATGATTTTTCCACCAAAGGCAACTTTTTATACCTGGGTCGCGTTAGAAATTAAAAAAAAAAAATATTTTGACGATCCACCTTATTGTCAAGGTCAGGAAGTCAGGTAAAGTCAAGATTTTTGAAAGAAGGTCTGGAAGTCTGGAAAACGTCAGGAAATTTCGAGGACTTTACTGAAAGGTGAGGGGAAAATTAGTAAATTACCATGTAATGGAAGTTTCTGTGGGAAATCCCATACCTAATATTGATAAATGAGGATCAATAGATAATATTGTGCGGACGTAATGAACAGTATTGCCAGATCCCTTCTATGATAACTCTTGAGATTTCACGAAAAAAATGAGTGAGACCACAAACATTTTTCGTAGATTCTTATACAAAATTAAAACGACTTTTTCCTTGATGGCTGGAAGATACAATGACATTTGGTTGTATCACAGGAAGTAACACATCGGACCTTACACTTCTTTATGAAAAGTCAGACTTTGGAGGCGTACGGTGAAGGCCTATGTCAAGCGATGGCGAACAGGGAGGGCTAGGCTTATCTGGCCAAGTTTCAGATTTTCTTCTTATATCCAGAAATTCTCTGGTTTTTTTTCTTTTAATCTTGAGTACTTTTTGTTTCTGAATTATATTTGTTTTGTACCTCAATCCAAGATATTTTTGTCCGATAAATTGTTCAAAATTAATCTTACGATAGTCTACTGCTCGTACATTTGGTGTCTTCTAAAAGACCGAACATAGAATGTAGAGCACTTGGGCTGGGGGGGGGGGGACAAATGCTGTCCGAAAGCATGTAGTCAGGTTTTTGATGTAATGCCCCAAAGAATTGATTCTAGGGCTTGGAATGCCATGTCGTAAGGGTCAATTTGGCCTGCGTGCATCGCCATACACCCTCACAATTGGAATCGGTGCTATCTGGGCTTCTGAATTAATACTTCACATTCAGTTAAGCTTTCATTTCACACTGAAGTACTTTTGACTGGCCCATCGCACCCCTTCCCTTCCTAGCCGCCATCATTTTTTTAAGTAGGATTAAATCAATAAACTTGAATGAAATGAGTGAATGTTCAGCTTTGGAGATAGGAAGCTTTTTTTTTCTTGACTTAAATTTTTGCCCCCCCCCTCAACATCCCATCAAAAAAGAATCCAAAAACGGGATAAAATTTTCTTGCTGAAATGACCTGTGAACATCATGTCCACTCTTCAGTTTTGATGAGACTATTTTTTATGCTGATTCCAAATTTGATGTTATAATTTTCATTGACCCCAGTTTCGGTGCTGAAACGACCGTTCTTATGTCTAAAATTATCTTCAGTAAACTGATGACAAGTATCTACACTGCTGCAGATACATCGGTGCATGGATATGGTCTTATGGTCCGATATCGTTGAACGCGCACACAACTGGACATTGTTAAGCAGAAACCGTTCTAGCAACAAAATCTGTTTTTGGGCGCTACAGGCGTCCATTTTCTCTCGCATGGGTGAAAGAACTCGCACAGCAATTTTTTGGCACAGGGCAACCAAATAGCAACCTTTTCTGTTTTCAGTTTCAGTGGACACTCTGTTGGAGACTCATCAAGACATTTTGAGAGATTGTGTTCACACTCCCAGGACCATGTGGTGCTATTAAGGCCCATCAAGACATATCAGACTCTGTCAAGACTTACTAAGATCCAATAAAGCTAGAAAGGAAATAGTGAAGCCCGGAGAAAAGTTGACACGAACGGAACGAGTTTTGGGAGCGGTTCGGGTGTTGAGGGTTACCCAGCTCGCAGCGGTAGGCGGTGAACCTCTGGTCTCATTTTCGAGAATAGGTCATGTCAGTGGTTACATATGTAATTTTGGTAACCCGAGCGATAATCCTGATGTCCCGAATCTGATGAAGCCTTTGCAGGCCGTATGCTGCATCCTGCGTGTTGATGACAAGCAGACTATTTGCGCACCCCTCTCCCCTCCTTGTCACTACGGTGAGTCATTTCGGTCTTCCTACTCTTTTCATCAATCGTGCCCTGGTACACGTCGTCCGGTGACTACGCACTGGCTCTTTGATTTGACAGGTTGACAGCAGATGAGACACTGCGCACGCATTCCGCGTAACCGATTACACTGAGTCAGCCGTAACTGGTTTTTCCCTTTTACGAGCATTTCCCTTTTTCACTTGTTCACGTAAATGTCTGTACATACTTTATATGTACGGCTGAATATGTATACTTGTGAGTAGATCAGAGTTTATGACAACATCAATCAAAATCTATTAATGGATGCAGAAATTCGCCGATATAGTTGGGTAACGTTCGCTGGTTTTATTTATAGACGACGACACCGTCTCGGACGTCGATGATGACAAATGCGGCCCTCCAAATGGGTCTTGTGGAATTAGCGTGGACTGGCATGCGTCCTAATGTCGCTGCGTCCTCCTCGTCGTCCGCGGAGTGCGTCTCTGTGTATACGAAACCATCAGGAAAATACCAATTACTAAAAATGTGAAATTCGCTAGAAAAGATGTCTGTAAAGAAATCGGCTTTAAAGGAAATTGGCCAACAGCGGGGTAAACGAATAAACAAGATGATCGGCAGAATCTTTGCGGCTTCCGATCTGACTTATCGATTTGCAGACCAGTTCGGTGGACATCGACTGTATTGTGTAAAGTTCGATCGTCGCGAACGCTATGAATTTTTATTTCACTTTTCTGTGGGATTTCGGATACCGGGTGCTCGAAATACTCCATGTGATATGGGTAAGTTTCAGGATGTTTTTGTTTTGCGCATTTATGGTGTTTTCGATAACCTGGTTAGTATAGGGCGTAAGTTGGAGATACACTTGAATGTTCCGAACTATAGTTGGCTGTTGAGTACGTGTACCTTTGTCACAGTATGTCCGCTATTTTGGAAACTAATATTCTTGGATATTTCAAAGGGTTCGAATGTTGGCAGTAGTGGTTCTTTGGATGGTTTTAGACGCGTTTCATGTTACGAACTACAGTTGGCAGTTGAGTACGTGTGACAATATGCTCCCTATTTTAGTTCTTGGATGTTTCAAAGGATTCGACTGTTGGCATTAGTGGTTCTTTTCATGATTTTTTTGCCTAGTTTCAATGTGACTTCTGTGTTCCTGCCCATGTTCTAAGCTTTTCTTGTGGTTTTTAACTCGAGTGATAGTTTGTCTTCTCTGTTTAGTCGGATAGTTGCTGCTTTTGTAGCACTTGACGAGAAGTTGATCATAAGTGATGGAATTGGAGGAAGTGTTGGACTGGCAACATCGACTGGTCGACCATCGTCGACCAAGCGGGCCTAATGAGTCTCCAAAGGGGGTCTGGAGAGCTCAAAAATGCATGCATTTGCTTCTCAAAATATGCTTGCGATCGAGGGTCCAAAGTTTAGCCAGTCTGACACAGTGTGGAGAGATGTACTCGCCGTATCGCCAACATTGTCGTCAGTTGTCAGAATCAAACCTTGGTTTTCAAAATTGGATTCTCAGTCGATAAAATCTCAAACGTATAAAAGTCCTGTTTTTCCGTTATTGCTTTTGTTAATTTCCAAATTTGTCAAGTTTATCAAGATCTCCTCCTCCTCTTCCAAAAAGTAGCTTTAGTATGTTCCATGCTGAGGATGATTGGTAACTTGCTCCATCAGTATTTTCGATTCGGGCTTTGATCCTTCCCAGGAGGTCAGGGACGTAGGCATGATTCTCAACTCTGAACTGATATATAAAGAGCCCGCCTCGTAGGTCACTGGGAAAGCCAAACAAATGACTGGCTTTGTAATGAAGTGTTGCCGCGATTTCCCAATAGAAATACTCTTTTGTTCATTGGTCAGATCGCACCTCGAATTCGCAGCTAAGATGCCAATTCCAAAACGTACTATTTCCAAAATTCACAATCATACAGAACCTAATATCACCATGGAAAAAAATTAGGACTTCGACCGCCTAGATCAGAGAACGCAAACAGATTTTCGTGTAGGGAACCAAATTCCCCGCTAGGTGACGCTAATATCGCCAAAATCGATTTTCTGGAAATAGTAGATACGTTTTGGAATTGACATCCGGTAACAAAAGAAACCGCGGAAAGCGTTGGAAATTCAGATGCATTTTTTGAAATTCATGTATCTCAAGACCTTTCAGTACTATCCATTTAATATGTTATACTCTGAGATGGCAGCAGGTTTTGAAATGCTTAGTCTATCCAAAAGAAGAAATATCGCATCATTCCGGTTTATTTATGATTTTATTCATGGTAGGGGGTCTTGATGGAATAGGTTTTCGCGTTCTGCAACACTTCGTGTGCAGGATGAATACATTCGCACTGAAACGTTCAAAGACAATTACTCTAATTCACCCCTAAACAACATAGTCAGACTTCATAATAAAATCCAAAACACTATTAGTGATACCGACATTTTTACTCCAGACGTCTAGCATTTGATAGTAATTGTAATATCAAACAAGTCCTTCGGAGTTTCTTCCCTCACTAGGCCACTGCCTTGATTTTTTGGTTTCCCTGATCTCCTATGCCTGGTGTCAATGTGCCCCGAACTATGGCCTCCCCCTCGATGGGCTAACTTATTTCTTCATGGAGTGTCTGTCCTTTCTCGTCCCTCTTCCGGACCCTGCCCGCTTCTTTCTCTACACTGTTCATGTACAAGGAGCCCTATTTAATGGAATTTTGGTTGTGCCCCTCCCCCAATCTATGAAGAAATAAATGTAAAAGAAACAAATTTCTAGAAGTTTAAGCCTTCTTCTGGAAAATGATACCGAACTTTGGCCTTGATCATGAGCAAATTTTCCTCTAATCTTTATTTTTAAAACAAAAAGAAAAAGTAATTTGACCCAAAATAGATTCGAGTTGAAGAATGTGTTTCCAAAATTGATTTATAAACTGAATGAATAGATTGGAATTAGACATATTTGGGGTCTTTATGTCGATGTAGGGGTATCAAAAAATGAGCGCACCTGAAAATAAGTCAGCTCAGTTGAACTTGACTGTGAATATTCGTTGGTGTTCAGTTAAGTTCGCGTTTGTCGGATTTGAAAGCAGCTTTGAAATGTCTAATCGCCATCAGTGTGCGTCCTTCATGAAGTATTGTTTGGTATGCGAGTATAGAAAATGGCGCTGGATCGATATTTTCACATAATTTCGAAGAATTATTTGTTTGCCTGGTACTAGTGATGAAATATGTTCTCGTGTCGTTAGAGTTATGGAGAGGAAAGAAGAAGGAAAAATTCTTGTGATTTTGCTGTTTACTTTGTGACTGGATTATACCTTAGTGTTTCATTTTAAAGACGATGTACATATTTTTCATTGTCTCTGAAGCATGCCCCATCTCTTAGCTACAAATTATCAAAGTCGCAGTTCGTTGAGTGCTTATCTGTTTCCACACGTGATCAAGTACTTGTTGCATCGATGGTCTTCACGTTAGAAATGCTGATCTAGTTTCAGGACTCGCCTGTCACTCATTTCCTGTCTTCTTTTTTTATGTCAGAAAAATATGAGATATTTCGAATTTTGAAACGTTGGCCTCCTATTAGAAAATATGTGCAAAATGCTCGACAGAGTTCCAGAGTAAAAATTCTAAATTTGAATGTCACTTCATTGAGAATCCCGGTTGCTGGTGTAATAAAATATTGGTCGAACAGCCATTCTTAAAAAGTCTTATTTAGGAAGCAAACCTTTTTGTTACTAGTGTATAGAGAGATGAAAATCGTTCCTTACCGGTCAGTCAGAATGTCATTGGGCTTCGACAGCGTACTTATCCTATGCATCAAAAATGAGCAAATTTCATTTTTATTACTTCAGGAGCCCAAATGTAATTGGTTTCCAAATTCCAGTGATCATATTTTTGGGGAATGCTGACATCTCTGTTTCCTTCAAGAATACACAGATACAGATATTTCAGAAGCATAATATATGCAGATATGGATATTTCAACGGTACAACGTATATGTGTGGATATTTCGAAATTGTAAGCTTTATTGTTTAGTAATAGAGAACTCAGCGGAATTGAGAGGTTAGTCATCTCAGGAAATTTAATTTCCCTCCAAATTCCTCCCTTCCTCTCGTGGAAAAGTAACGTATACTATGGATCTGTTTACATTTCATTTCAAAATGTATTGCTAGAGTTCTGCGGCTCTAATGTTTGAGATTTGAAGCCTTCTTTCCAGAAATATGGATGCGCCAATCTCATATATGGGTGTGCAATTCACAATTTTTCTGATCCCAAATTTTATTTCTGTATGTGTGCAATTCACATTTTCAATGCTCAATCTGATTTTTGCCACTGTGTGCAATTTACAATTTTTCTATCTGAAAATTTATTTCTTTGAGTGTGCAGTTTACATGTCGTTTTCTTTACCTGACTACCCAGTGTGTGCAGTTTACATGCGCCCTTATACCTAGGTACCAGAATGTCCTTTGTTGTTTCTGCTCTCTGCCTTTTTTTTTATGTTCGTGCGCGCGTGTGTGCGCTGTTGATAGAGTCTTTGCTATTCAGGTTTTTCAGTTTCACGGTTATCTCTACGCCCTTTGCCTTTTCTGACACCAGAAACCCGGGTTCACCATTGGCTCTAAGAACTGAAGGATTGGTTCTCGTAGTCAGAACTTACGAAACAGGAATACCCTGTAGAAGTTAGAGGTCTCTTGCTGCCCTCTTTTTTACCAACGAATTCGAAGAAGTTGAAGAACACATTGACACTCATTCGCCGGTGAGCGAATTCTAGCTCCATTTTGAAAAATTATGATCTTATGATTATTCGGTCTGTGCAAACAACAACGCCGGAACTAAACCCAATTGATAAGCGAACGGTGATGGTTACTTTGACTCCCATAAGAAAAACACAGGGAGCAAAGATCATTATGTTACTACCTGGGAATAAGACATTTCTTAGAAACAGAGGTATATATTTTTAATCCAGGAGGTTTCTAGCATTTGCTAATAAACTGCGGGTTACTAAACAATTTCTTCTTTTCAAGTAGTAACATAATGATCTTTGCTCCATGTGTTTTTCTTATGGGAGTCAAAACATTCGTTGGCCAAAAGTGGGTAGTTTTGCTAACCGTAACCAAGAAGTGTAACTCACTATGTGACGTCAAATCACCTTTCGCTTATCGAAAAATACCTATTCTACACTAGCGCTTCTACAATTTGCACAGTCCCAATCAGATGGATGTCGTTCTTTGACATTCTGGTCAGTTTTCCAACTGCAGGTCGTTACAGTTCTGCGGTTATCTACGCCCTTCACCTTTTCTGTTACCAGAATCCCTGCTTCACCACTGGCCGTAAAAACTGAAGGACTAGTTCTTGTAGCCAGAACGTACGAAGCAGGAATACCCCCTTTGTACCAAATAATTCGAAAAAATTGAAGAATGAATCGACACTCATTCGCCGGTGAGCGAATTCCAGCTCCATTTTGAAAAGTTATGATTGTCAGATGGATGTCGGTCTTTGACATTCTGGTCAGTTTCAAAATACAAGTGGTTACAGTTTCGCGGTTATCTACGCCCTTTGCCTTTGCGTCCACCAGAATCCCGGGTTCGCCACTGGTCATAAGAACTGGAGGGCTAGTTCTTGTAGCCAGATTAGATGAGTACGGTCACTTTACGTACAATATTCGTATCAATGAAAGAAGCTCTCCTCCCGTTCTCGGCCAATAACGAAAGCAGTGCCAATTTGACGGTGTAAATAAAATAATAAAAAGGTCGTAACGCGGCTGTGCGCGACCTCGTGTAAATATATAATAATTTATCGAAAGGACGATTTTAAAATAAGCTCGAGGATGGATAACGTACATTTAATACAGAATATAAATTTCACGTATATATTATTATTATAATCTCTTTTCAATACCTGTGCGCTTATGCCAAGCTAATTGAATAATTGGAATGCGACGAGAACGACCGCGTATACGTATTTCACGCGCGTACTGCAAATTTATCGTATAATGGCTGCAAATATAATAATAATATAAACGAAGTGAGGCGGAAAAGAAATCGAGTCCAACTTTTATTATAATTTTTTCAAAATTAGGCGACGCTGAACGGAAATTAAATCCTGCAGTCCGTCTGTCAGTAGAACGCTGAAAAGCTTCTCTTTTTTTGTCTCTCGCTCTTTCTGTCTCTCTCGCTCTCTTAATTCTGCGGATGTGTTCGACACAGACGGTATGTACATTTCATGTGGTCCTGTGTATAGTCTGGGTTAATGCAACCATCGTTGAATATCGTTGTCGAGTCGTATATGCTCGAAAATTGATGCACACACACTTTCGGTGTTTCGTGTTCTTTGTTTTTACGCTCGTCTCGTATTCGAAAATTTTGATTATATCGAAACCGAAACCGAAACCGAACACTAATTGTCGAATGTGCGTTCGTTTTGTTCGCAGAGTGCTTCTACGGAAGAACTGGCCAAGATGTACGGAGTTGCACCGGGTGCCAAAATCCACAGCGTACACCATCGGCAACCGCCCAGCGTGCTGTCGTCGACCACCAGCTCGTCCGCATCGGTAGCGACGAACGCGGGCAGCACGGCTGCGCTTCTGCACACGACACGCCATAAGAAGAACAACAAGAGGAAGAATCTGCAGTCGTACTATAAGCATAACTATCTGAACCGGAATTCGGCGGCCAAGCCGAAGGAATCGAACTCGCTATTGCACGTAACCGCGGTACCCGCCATATTTGACAACGTTAAGAAAAAGAAGGATAAACAGAAGAAAGTCTCGACGGCCAGTGAACAGCAGTTTTTTGAACCCGATTCGGACGAAGGAGTAAATCCTAGGACGCAAGTTAAATACAAACTTCAAGCTGAACGACCCAACTATTTACCTGTGGTAAGTGAATATTCAATTTTTTTGCTGTTTGTGGTTATGGTCAGAGGTGCACAGCTGTATACCGTCGTGCCAGTGACAGGGGGAAGTATACAGGATGTCTACTAGGGTGTCCCGTATTTTACAAGTTTTCGACAGTCGATTGAGTGCGCACTGAAATTTGTCCCAATGGACCTAGAAACTCGCCATAAAAAATTTGAGCTCAATCTGAGGTCATCAACCCGTGCCGCTTTGACCTTGAAGTTATGTGTAACATTGAGATTTCACAAAAAACCGCGAATATCTCGGAACATATCAACTTCATGACCAAAATACATGGGACAGAAAATATTCCTTATTGAATTTTCTATAAAAATAATCCTATACCACTTTTCTCTAGAACGTATACAGTAGAAGTTTGATTATCCGCCCTAATTGGGGCTGAAGGCTGGGCGGATGACGAAAAGGGCGGATAATCCGAATTGAATATAATTTTAATCATAAAACGTCTAAACATGAAAAAATGTATTATGTATGCATTAAATTACAATATGATGCATGTGTATACCTTATTACTTTAAATTTGGAATAAGGAAAAGACTTTTTAAAGAGAAATCTGGTGTACATTTGGACATATGTATTACAATACGATAAAAATATCACAGACACACCACCGCTTATGCATGTTTCTTGTATATACTGACTACAAAGATTGCATCTGTAGATAAGTACGGTCAATATTACTGTACAAAGGTGTACATAGTTATTATATTTATAAAGTTTAAACAATAAAATGCGGATTGTCCACCCTTCCTTGGACGGATAATCCGGGAGGGCGGGCGGATAAATTCAAGGCGGATAACCCGATGGCGGATAATCGAGCTTCTACTGTATTTACCGAGATAATTGCAAAAATGTGTGAACGTTTCGAAAAACGGAATGTTTGAAAGTGAGCCCAAAATTTTCAAATACAAAAAGAGGCAGCATTTCGTCATCAAAATTTCTCAAATTTCGATAGTCCGATTGAAAGAAAACTGATTTAATCGTTTTCAAGTCGGTCATTTCCAAAAAAAAAAAAAAAAAAGTACCAATAATTCGACCAACTTTCATGGGTATGTGGACACATTTTCCACGCCAGATTTTGACCAAAAAACAAACCGCCTTGCTTTCAATTTTTATTTTAACCCCTCGATAAAATTTTGGTTTTCCATCCATGTTCATGCTCACCGGTCACACTGATCGATTTCAAATCATTTTCAGCTCAGCTCAACCCCCGCTTTTGTTATTTTTTCTTTCATAACTGATCTTTACTAACTATATGGCAGTTATCTAAAAAAAAATATTCACATGAGGACCAAAATGCAAATAGCAGGCTGACCACTTGGTCACTTTTTTTACCTTAAGTCACCTCTGGTCACCTTTGGTCACTTTTTTGAAATTTAGTCTCGAAAGTCACTTTTTAATCAAAAAAGTCACTTTTTAAAAAATTTTCCTTTAAAAAAATATAAAAAATGCTCATTTTAACTATAATATTATCAATTTATCGAAAGAAAAAAATTGAAAAAAATGTTTTTTCAATCTGATATACGTGATATAAGTATACAAGACTAGTGTGTGCGTGAGTAGAGTGTGTGATGCTGCGAAAAACTTGTGATGTATGTTTTTTTCAAGACATGAGAGCCGAAGATTACATAAAGTCTGAATGAGAATAATTTTTAGTCGAAAATATGGGAATTATGGTGATTTTTTGGTCACTTTTCGGTCACTTTTTTTACGAAATTGGTCCCTTTTATCACCTTTTTCAGAGAAAATTTGAGTGGTCAGCCTGAAATAATATAAAATGTTCCTTGTTGAATTTTCTATAAAAAGGTTCAACGAAACTTTTATTCAGAAAACATATTTGTCGAAATAATCGCAGAACTGTGTGGAATTTTCGAAAAACATAGGTTTTTTAAATTATTTTACGGCTGAAATATCTATTAATGTCGGGTAATGCACACTATAATATAACTTCAGTATCTGTCTACTGGGGCAAGCGTCCCAGTTTGCTCCCTACCCCCACCTAGCTACAACCATGACAGTTTGTTGGGTACTTACTATACAGTAAACCTCGGATTATGTATTTACTAGCCTCTGACGGGGCGCCTTTGGCGCCCCTTGAGGCTAGGATCCAGCTCCCATTCGGCTATCAAATAGAAATTTTACTCTTTGGACGAAGTTAACGTGACAAATCAAACGAAGTATCAAATCGCATCACTAGAAAGCTTGGTCAAGTAGAATATAAAAACCACTCTTCAAGAAAATCTGAACTTTCTACCCCATTATGCCAGATAGTAGATCAAAAGAGAGACTTCAGTGGGCAGAATCGACATTACCGAAAAATTAAAGAACGCTTTTGAAATAGTTTCTCGCTTTGAGAATTTCGAATATTGCATTAAATTTCTCATCCAGTTTTAACTTGAGCTCCCAAAATCCAAATTTCACGATGAAAGTAACAATTTCAAAATTTTTACGCCGATCAACTTCGCGAATGTCATCCTGGGAGAAATGGAATTAGAAAATCGTTCGGGGAAAATAGGGATCCCTCATGCTGGATCGCAATGTAGGGTTGCTGAATGCATCTTGAAATGACAAATACAGGGTGTCTACTGGGCTAATAAGTCCGATAAAAGTTCAATAATTTGAACAAATTTTAATATAGGTTCAATAAAAACTGAAAAATGAGGAATTACGCATTATTTAGGAAAGGGTCAATTCTAGTAATCAGAAATCCCAACCTAACTTTTTTGGACTTCTTTTTCGCATCTCCAAAGTACTCAAGCATACTCTGCGTGGTCTCTTCGTTTTGTGGTCGTGGTAAAACATAAAAAGCCTGAAAAGAGTCCAGTGAAAGTTCAATAAAAATACACTATTTTTAATTTTCAAATTTGTTAAACGCCCAGAAATATGACTAAACAATTGAGAAAAATTATAGGGATTACTTTAGTAATTTCTTATTTTCTATTATTATATCAAATGTTTGATTTGACTGCGATTTGAATTTCCAAAATTCAAATTTTACATAAGAAGCATGAAAATTTTCATGTTCGGGCCTAAATCTGGGATGGATGAAACATCTCCACCTGATGGGGTGTTCGAATTCAGTGAGGCGAAAACAAACAATTTCGATATTTTCCGAGCCCATAGCCCGAGAGTGTAGCTCCGTGGCCTAATAATAACAAAAAAAAAAAAGAAGATATTTCCTTCAGGAAGAGAAAAGTTATGGGACCGCAGTCCCTGTTTGGGAACGGATGTTGTGATCTTCTATAAAACAAAATTTTAGCAATTCAAGATCCTGCTTGGCTTATTTCTCAGCTGCTTACATTTTTGACTGTTTGAAATCTGGATTTTACTACTCTGTGTTTCTCACCTTCCCGCCCCCACTCATCCCTCCTAATTAGGATTGTATGTCCAACTGAAAAGAAGCAAAACTAGTCAGTTATCAGACGTTTGATTTTTACCCCCGCCATGATTCTCACCCGGCGTTTCTAGCAGCATGACAGCGAGACTGAAGAGTTCAAATTTTTTTGTTGTTGAAAAAACATGTTTATAAAAAAACTGTGTACAAAATCTCTAATGAAAAAATTTAAAATATAAATATATAGTACTTTAGAAGTATACAATTTCAGAATGTCGGCTCGTGATGGGACGAAGTTCGAATTTTGAAATATTTGTAGCGGTGCTAGGTTTCATCAGCGAAGGTGACCGACATAAGGGTGTACTCATTGTAGCACCTAGAAGAATGGAGGAGAGGAAAGCAAAACCGAAATTTACAGGTGGAATGGCGTGACTTGTATTGTTCGACTGGGAAAGACTAGGCCGAGCTTTCATGGTTGAGTAATGCGAACTGAGACCGAAAGTTTTCAAGAGAAGGAAATGAATTGTTGCTTTTTATCATTGTTCACGTATATAGCTTACAGCTATACCCTTGTGCACAGTAAGCTAATATATGGGCTCTTACAAGTTTCCGCCTCCTTGATAATACTTTTAAGCACGGCTCCCTCGCCCTCGAGAGCGACGAAGAGGAATACGGGATTCGTATCTCATTTGCGTGTGGAAAAAGGTGTTTGCGAATCCACCTTTGATCTTCTGCACAAGTTTACGTGTTTGTATTTACGTTATCCTATTCTTCAGATATCTTCCATGTGGATAGATCACTATTTCTGAATATTTTCAGGAACTCAATCCGCAACGCGATCTCGTATTTGCCAGTTTTCTGATTTACTATGCCTGAAATTGTTCGTGCAGCTTTGCATTATTGATTAATCAATATCTGAGTATCCTGGTTTAAGGACTCCCTTGCAAAATATTCCGCTGAACGTAAAGTTCCGTCACGCCAATTTCACCAGACAAAAATTTGGAGAACTTAGTGCAAGAAGGGATTCATGTCATTCTCTTGCAGTACCAACAGGCGAAAATACCGCGATTAGCATAATCTTTCGTTGCATGAAAATGGACTCGACTGTTTCTCTGACAGAGCCCTCCATTTGTCTGTAGCACCATGAAGTCGAACTCTATTTGCTCCAGCATCATCCTGCGATGGTGTAAGCTCGAAACGCAACATGCCAAAAAGAACTCACCATTATACAGCAACCCTGAGAGAAACCAGAATCGATTGGCTAACAGTTTAATTAATCGGTAAATATCCCCTCCCCTCGCTCGCGGATAATTCTCTACAACTTTCTTGTGGTTCTTGGGTGTAACGTGGATGGTGTAAGTACAAGGTGCTTCATGTAAAAGATTTAAATGTTCACTTTGGCCGACTGCACAAAATGTAGGTAACGCCTCTTTAGTACAGTATATGAGGCTGTACATGAGTGCCAGCACAGAAGGGAACTTGGAAAACTAGAACCCCGCCTTATGCCTTCTATTTGCCGGGTATGCCAATAGCTCACGTACTTGCAGAGAATATGAGCCTTTTTTGGGTACTCTTTTTGAGCGCGTTAACTTACTTCACTTTGTATTGTACTTTCAGTTTTCTTTTACCACGGTGCCCTCTTTTGTCACCTCGATTGCCACGAAGTCCAGACCAACCTTCTCCTGTTGACCGACGCAGTACTTCTGAACATCCTCTCCTCTATTTTCGTGTGTCAGTCTCGTCTCCCTGATCCTGGTATTTACCCTGGAAAGAGATGTGAAGCGGTACATGCAGAACAAATCTACGAACACAGGTATTAGTTCAAATGGAAGCTTTGATTGAAGTGGAGGGGTGGGGGTTGTCGGTTGGGTCGTCTTTTTAGGATCTTAGAGTTACTGTTTGCCTGGTACTACCTACCTGTTTGTCAGTATATCTGTCTGTTCGTCTGAGTTTGTTTGTTTGTTTGTTTGTTTGTTTATTTATTTGGTTATTTATTTGTTGCTTGTCTGTCGCGCTGACTGACTGTTTACGAATCCTGGACTCATCCTCGTGGCGAGAAAGAGCTAGCTCTGATCTTTCTGTCTTTGACTGCTCATCTGTCTTGGGTACCGGAGTTCTTCTTATTCACTGAATCAATGAGGACGTAAATAGCAGAGTGGGATCGAGAATCATACAAGATACGATCAGAATCAAACGGGACACGAATAGACCAGACAAGACGAACCACCAAGTTAGGGGGAAAAGGGGCTTACGTATAATTAAAATTTTTTTTCGAGTCATCTTACCTATACGGCTATTCTCCCCTCTCAAATTTACATTTTTGTATAAATCGTCTAATCGTCCTGCCTGGTCACTTTCTGTGTAGCACGTCGCAATCGTCTAACAGACGTCTTTTGTCTCCTGCATTTCTGTACATCCGGTGCGTGACCTTTTCAGTACCGCGTTCTTATTCTTCTTATTCTCTTGACTCATTTTCCTTTTTCCTATCTGGATCGGCCGGATAGGACATTCGTTCAGATATAGTTGAGTCACATTACAGTTTAGTTACAGTACAGGCACAGTTAACATTTAGCTCTCACAAAGTTCTGTTTTTACTATCATTTAATACACGCACCTTCTACACGCTCTCGTCTCTTTGAATTTCGTATGCCCTCGCTGCGATCTGGACTAAATACTTCTTTTTCGTGTACATACTCCGAAAAGTCCGCACCTAAAATAGTGGAATATACTAAGTGAGAAAATGGCCTGAAGTACGCCTTCTCTCCCTTAAAAACTTCTGATTGGCGTTATGAACTTAAGTTGATGTACCCTGGATGGATGGGCTGACTACTGGTCTGTTTGTCAGGTTTGGATGTGTTGTTTTACAGATTACTGGTCAGTGGTGGGATTCCAGTAATTTCTTTGGGTTTCTTCATTTTGTTAAGTGAGGAGCAAGACTGAAACGTATATCTTCTTTCTAATTACGAGTAGGTGTTTAAGTAGGAGAGTTCCTCCTCTTGACACTCCTCCCTTCGCAGATCCCATTTCCACAATTGGTGCACATTTGTCTCTACATGGCATCAGCTTGTTAGTTGCTCCCATTTTCTCTCTGAACAACAGACAGTATTCACAAGAAAATGGTGTCACCGGATCAATTTCCATTTTAAAATTCCTTCAGAACTAGAATATACATTATACAGATTCCCAGAATTTCTTTTAACGAGTTATTTCGAGGGACCTAACGTAGGGGGAGGTGCCCTCCGACGATTTCACAAATTCGGAAAAGTTGGCAAATTAAAAAATACTTTTTTTCTTATTTCTCGTGGACCGAAATTATTACAGTTGACAAACTTTTCGGAGTTAGGATAATTTAAGCGTCTCCCCCGTCTCCTGTGAAATAACTTTGTTTCGCTCCTGAGTCAGTTTCACATTGACATCACTGTTCATCAGCCAGTGAATGTCAACCATCGAACTTCGATTCCAGTAACCGGTTGTGGATCGTCGTATCGGTTGGTCAGCGATTATGTACGTTACTTTTTCGGCCATGAAGTCAGGCCTGCCGAGGTTATCGAGAAATGAAAAAATTGGAATTTTTTTACGTTTCTAAATGAAATCATATTCGTTCGCATTCAAGAGGAAAATAAAAATAATGGCGAGGAAACCGTAATCTCCAGTTTCGCATTTTCTTCATCTCGACGGATGAGTTGTCGTCGTCGTTTTCTCTGGGATCCGATGGTGAATAAAGCGTTTCCATATTTTAATAAACGATGTACGGAGATCCGTTTCTCGTGTGTGTATCTTCGCGAATCCGACGACAACTCGTGCGCCGTGGAAATCTGCTGTTATAGTTATTGGGTGAAATTTGAAATATCGTAGTTGTGCCCTTGTATTCGTGCCTGTAAATGCTGGCGAGTGTATTCGATTATCGGTGGAAGAAATAACGATTCAGACGATAATATTGTTGCGAACGAAAAAACTTGTCTCCTTAAAAGTTTTCGAACATTTGTCGACCGAGTGTGTACACTGACAAACTACCTCTGCTTGTGCAGAAAGTCGTAAATGGCGTGTTTTTATGTGTACGAATTCGTTCGTGATGTTGGCAGTTCGTTGGAGAAAAGTTTGGTCTTTGAATTTATAATAATAAAGGCGATTACGGGTGTCTGTGTGCCTTGCTAAGCTAGCTTCACCTGTGACCTTTGTCTTGTGTGGGGTAGTCTTGAAAACACGTCGTTATGACTCCTTGGTGGTAGGGATAAATTGCGATCTGTCTATATAAATTGCGACGGATTCTGATTCAGATTACGAAGAATTGTGTTTTTGTTCTTTCACTCAAGTTCGGATTTTTGTGAAATTACTTTGAAGTTTTTCAATATAGCTTCTTCTTCTTCTTCGGACACCATTTCCGCAACGAAGGTTAGTGATCCACAACGCAACAACCGTTGAAACGGCTGATCGGAAGAGCTCGACTGCGATGTACACTTGAACCTCTGCTTCAAGTCCCTCGTCCACGAGTTCTGTCTTCTACCGATGTAATGGTTTTCAGCTATATTTCCCCCTGTCAGCAGTCTTAAAAACTCAGAGAGCTTTCTCCCTGTAAGATATGACCTGGATAGCGTAGCTTTCTTTCCGTGACCAAGCGCAGTACATCAGCCTGCTTCTTCATTTTTCTTAGGACTTCATTATTGGTTGTTTTCTGCGTCCATGTTATCGTTAAGATACAGCAACACATATACAACTCAGAGGCTTTGGTCTGTTTTTCTATATACGAATCTAATGTCCATCTTTCACATCCATCATGTAGGACTGAGAGGACATAGCATCCCATTATTCTCAGTCTTAGCTTAATGCTGAATTCTTGTCTGATGAACAATTTATGTATCTTTGTAAAGGCGGCTCGGACTGTTCTTTTGTCGTGCAACTTTCATTCAATATGGCGCCAAGGTTTTTTATTGACGAAGCTTGCTCTATCTCTTCTCCTTTGATCTTCAATTGGTTGGTTTCTTTGAGAAGGCGATAACTTTTGTCGTGAATGTGTTTTAATCTTGAGCCAAACTTTTCGCTTTGTTCCACTATTTTATCCATCATTTTTTGAAGTTTGTTTTTGGCTATTTGCTGTTGTAAAACTATTGTCAGTAACTGTGCCTCTGTTCACTTTAATTCCACTACTCCGTTCACTCAACGCCTCTTCAAAAAATGTCTCCGCGTGTGCGTTAAAGAAAAGGGGAGACAAAATTACATGAGCTCTAATTATTGGTAAAATCGTTATTATGTGCGTTTATAGTGGATCAGACAGAACAGAGCAGAGTTACGCAACGTTCCGTAACAAAGATGGAAGGAGTAAGAGGGGAAGAGGAACAGAGAGAACAGAGCAGAGCGAAGAAAATGACGTGTAATATTTCCACTGCTGTGTTCTACTCTGTTCCACTCCCACTATAACGTTTATAGTGGATTAAAGAAAACAGAGCAGAGTAGAGCAACGCAACGAAGTTGGGAGGAGCAAGAGAGGGGGGAGAAGAATAACAGAGCGAAGAAAATAACATTTTGTATTCTCTCTGCTGTGCTTTATTCTGTTCTGCTATATAGTGGATCGGGAAACGCAACGTGCCGCAAAACGTACACTAAACGTATACTTGGTCGCTTGAAAAAGTCGCTCCAAGTCTTTTTGTTGGAAGATCAGTTGAACCATGGATGCGGAAGCCGAATGATACAGCTTCCGCTTCCGGCTTATAATCTCCAAATCTCATCTAGCTTCTTGCTTCTAGCTTCCGGCCTCAGTATATGAGCTTCTAACCAGTGCTGCATCCAGGAATATGGCGAGGAAGGGGGAGTTGACCTAACATATGGGGTTTCTAACGTTTCTGAGATCCGCATTTTCCTGAATTTTTAAGCGCATGGCCGTACACAAGGGGGGGGGGGGTCAGACCCCTAACACCCCCTACCCCCTCTGTATACGGCCCTGCTTCTAACTTCCAATCTTTTTTTCGGCTTCTAGCTTCCAGCTTCTTTTACTTATTTTCACTCAAGTTTTTTTTTTTTAGAAAATGAGGGAAAATAAAGTGAAGTGAAGTAGAAGAGGTACATTAGTTCTCTTTTTTGGGCTTTCGACTTTGAGTAAAAAATCTTTATGAAGAATATTGTAAGAAGTCGATTGGAAGCTGAAAAACTTCCAGCTTCCAGTTTTTAACTCATTCAGCTTCCAACTTCTGGTTTCTCAAAATTGTCTTAAAATTGCAAAAACTTCGGGCTTCTGACTTCCAGCTACTGGCTCTTCAATTTTGTATGCAGACCGCTCCTACAGTATGTAATGAATATCTCATTTCGTGTGAATTGTAGGAGAAAAATCCTGTAAAAGAATTTGAACGAGATTTAATAAAAATTGAACTCTATTCCTGGCTTTGATTTCAAAAATGGATTCCATAGAATTTAATTTAAATTTTATATTCCCCCTACATTTGGATTCCACAAGGTGATCCCAAAAGAAGGGTTCGGTGAATTCTTAATTTCCACATGTTTCTTACTCCGTGTGATTGAAAATGTAAAAATAGCTCGTAAGATTACTTTTTTTTTTTTTCATTGGCTTACTAAAGTTTCTTTTCATTCTTCATAAAGTTTTTTCATTCGTAAATTTTAATTTTGTTATGACGGTGTATCCAGTAAATGTAAATACTTTTTTACAAGAAATGGTCTGCGATATTTTCCCATGAAATTGACAATCTTACCAATAATTTGATTAGATGTCTACTAATCCCTCTGAAGTCCTCTATTTTGATGGAAAGTCTCCCAAAAATCTGAGCTGGAGTATTTTTACAAAATGAAATTAAAATAGTAGTTATAATATCGGTCATTGGGGCACCAAAATTAAAGATTAACCGTCATTGTGGCACCACAAATAACGTTAAGGCACCAAAAATTGGTGCCACAACGTTTTTCAACGGGAGTGATCGCAAACTAATACATTTTCCCCCCTAAGTTAATGAAAATAAAGCGTGCAAATACCTATGAAAAATATTTTACAAGATCAAAAGCTGAATCCACCAAAATACCACAACGGCCCCTCCATTTCTGGTCTTCGACCTAGATAACACCCTATTGAAGCTTATTGGAGCTATATTCGAAAACATGATGGATACACTCGGAAAATATAATTCTCGTGAACATTCGAGCCACAAATTAGGTTCGTTGTCCGGCCAGTGAAAAATTTTGAATATGGAAAAGTGTGGGGCTGGGGATGAAAATCGTTATACCTAGGTACCGGTCTAATTACTACCCTAATACTTACCGTGAACCCTACCTGGTTTTGTTCTCTGTTATGGTTCAAAGGTGACAATATTCAAGTTTTTAGCCGAATACTCGTCATCCATATATCCTTAATTGCAAAATGAGTTATTACACACAGTTAAGTCTGTTAGATTTCCTAGGGGAAAAAATGTTGCAAGCATTTGTCCTGTTGTCTTTTTATAACTGTTTTTATTTATTTTCATTTTTTGTTTAGCCAGCCAGCTTTTTCTAATTCCGCACTGAGAGGAATTTTATTGTAAAATCAGTGGAATTGTGGTAGATTTTTGACATTCAGCAATCTCACTGATTCTTTAACTGCGAATTATATTCAAAACTGTGGCACCAAGGAGGCTCACAATGGAAGCTTAAAAATGTAACATTGAAATCAACTGAAACTCAACTGTGAAAACAACCTTAGCCAGTTTTGATTTTTTCGACCTAAATGACAGACTAAGCTCTAGCAGCAGCCATTATGTAAGAACATGGCTGATTTTATCAAGTCATTATCTGATAATGAAAACTATCAGATAGGTAGTTCATCCATCTGAGCAGTGGATATACTCAGTTTGTCATTTAAGTTGAAAAATCAAAACTGACTGTGATTGTTTTCACTGTTAGGGTTTCAGTTGAAGGGATTTTCGTGATCACTGAAGGCAATTTTGATATCGACGGATTTGGTCTTGCAATTTAGGCTCCCTGGGGGGGGGGGCTAAATGTAGAATAGATTCGAAGTACATGATATGAATACCATTTCATGGTGCTTCACTTGTGCTTTCGACTCGAAGTTGAGTATTGATACGTACTCGTACATTGAAGCTTGAGGAGGGAACTTGAAGTAAAAATGCTCGTTTAACAGGTAGAGACATCAAGTATTGAGGATGTCAAGGTAATTTTTTATCAGTTTGATCAAGATCTGAAATCAGGTCATTAGACCAGTGAGGAAGGGGTCTTCCTTTCTGTTATACACTGAATATAGTCAAAAAACTGAAACTTTGATTCGATATCGCCTCCCCAGCTGGCTAAAATCTTTGGCTCTCGGTGTCCTAGGGAAAGAGGTGACCGAAACTGAAAAATTTGATGAATAGAATTGGTTGTTTACATTTTCCCGTTATATGCCGCTGAGACCCCATGAAATGGCGTCCAGTTTGGTTCCTGTCTTTAGCGTTTTCACTTTAGGGTTCGTGGTTTCAGAAATCTTTTTCTTTGTAGGCATACAGGGTGGCCACAAAAATTGATTTCTACATTAATTGACCCTTGGTGAACGCCTCTGTAGAATATAAACGGAATCGGGCCAAAGTTACAGCAGATCTTTGATGTCTTAGATATGCTAAACTACCCGATCAAATGGTGCTAACTTAACAGGCCTGAAACGTTTTCAGGATGAAAGAGTCTTTGAATGTACAGAAATATGAAGAGTCCTAAGAGAAATCCGAGAGCAGCAATTTATTTTCGGAAGTTCAGAGTAAATGAATTCGTCTGATGTACTTGAATTGAAATCAGTATCGTTTATTAGAAAAAAATGTATCAACAGATCTCGTTTCGGAGTCTTGTTCTAAATAATTTGAATTTGATGTGAAAGAAATCCAATGTACTCCAGCGAGATTTTGATATTTGAAAATCGCAAAGTGCTCGCGGGCGTACTTGCAAACGGCTTTGATATATCGGCGTTGTTATTTTCGCGCCCATTGCACCTTTAATGATTCCTATCGCTAAAAGATCTTTTTCGAATTTTATTTAATTCGAAGACGACTGGAAAATGTACACATGCGAAATGATGTTACATTAGGCACCTACATTTCTTGTTTGTCAAACTGAATCGCGAGAAAAGTGAATATATCCACATAACCGCGGGCAACAATACTTGATGGTTGAACGATTTTTTACACATTCAAATTTAAATTTCAAATTGAGTTTTTCTCGGCGATTTTTTCAACACGATCAGGTTTAAACGGTTGAATTAAAAGTTGCGCGCTTGCCAAACTCTGATAGTCGAAGTGGATTAATTCGGTTTTTATAAACATGGTACAGTTGGTGTACGTGAAAAGATGATACACTTTTGCATAAGTTATTCATTTATTGTTCGGGAGGGGCAAACAGCGGTACTGAAAATAAGATGTATCGTCAGGTTGGCAAAGTCATTTTCTGGGCCTGGATTTCTTTTTTTATTATTATTAATTAATGGTAGAAAATTGCCGAGGAGCGGCGGGACCAAACAGAATTACATAACCTACGAAAAAGGCATTTGGGTGTCATCGGGATTCGAATGTTGGCTCCAGAGTGTCATCGAGCTCTCACATTTGCTGCAGCATGTGCAGTTTTTAGTTCAGTTCGAAGTCTTCTCTTTCACCTGTTGGAGATGTTTTGATCTTTCGATTCAGTGACGCATATCGTGAGGTGACAGCAGGTTTTCTCCTCTGGAAAAGATCATCGTCTTGTCGAAAAATTGAACAACTTTCTCCTCTCTTATCCATTCCCTTATGTATGTTCTATCATTTTTTATTTATTTTGCGCATCGATCATTAACATTTATAGCTGATCAAATTTGAGTTTCTGCCCCGCCCCCTTGCACATATGTGTGTGTCTCTATTGAAATGGTACTTTTTGTCGGTATGGGATTGAGAAGAGGGGGGTTATACTAGACAAAATTACCTTTCGAATGAGACCTTAACCAGCTCCGCAGCGTTACAGAAAGATATTTTTTCGAATTTTTGAAGTTGAGGTACAAAGAAGCTGTATTTTGAGAAAAACACGTTTGAAAGTTGGCAGTGTGAAAACTTCCTGTGAGGAAACCCCCGGAATCGACAACGTGGGCCCTTTCTCTTTCCACGCATTGCATACGCGGGAGCTGGAACGGAATGAGTTATCGAAAAACGGCAAAGTGAAGGCGAAAGACATGATACCGGCTATCCAAAACGTTAAAAACCTAAAAATCGATTTTTGGTTGAAATTCAAAAAAACGGCTCTAGAGCCAAAACTAAGATCAACGAAGTAGACCCTTTCGATAGAGACGTGCGCGTATGAAAAAACGTCCTGACGCAGGCCCAATCGAGGTATTGCCGGGATAGGAGGTGCGGTGTCCCGGAGCCAATTTGGCATGCGTGCATCGCCATGCGCCTCACTATCATCATCGATATGAGGAAATATGACTTTTGTATGCTGTAGTAGTTTCACAACCATTAACTGTTTTTGCTCATTCATTGATGAATATGCCTTTCTTCGACTATGGAAGGGAGTATGGAGGCAACACTGTCGGGGGGATACTCCGGGCACGGACTTTCAAGAGGGCCCGATATTTTTAAAAGGCCTGAATTTCAATCATATTGTACATCAAATCAGCAATCACTCCTTACACACCATAAAAGAAACCTCTTATCCCGTAGCTTATAATTTTTTCCTATCTAACAAAAGAACAAATTGAACTGGAAGGGGAGGGGGCCCTTGGAAATTCCCCCAGGCCCTCTTTTTCTTTCTACGGGGCTGTGTGTAGGGTGAGGAAGCAATGTCTTTTTTTAGGATTTTCAAATTTAGGTCTTTCTTCAGCCCAGGAACATTGGGTCGAAAATGTAAAAGAAAAATGAAATAATTCCTATCTTAAGTTTCAGTGCTGGAAGGTGTTGGTACTCGTGTCCATATTACCCATAAAAAACCCGGACACCCCACCCCCTGTGCAATTTTTTTTTTGTAGAGGCCTAAGCTCCCCAAAATTAGTTGCGTTTTTCTCGGGAATGACGCATTTTGGGTGGAAAGAATATCCGAGCGAAAATATTCTCCATAAAATTTCCCACAAAAATAGTCTCTTGACCTTTTTCTGCAGAACGCATAGGGACGCGGCTACAAAGCGCTGAAGTTACTACTGTTTTTGCATAGAACGAGAATTCGCACCATAGGCAAACATGTAATAACGTGCAACGTGTACGTAATGCATGTAGCGGAGATAGTGCTATCGTGTCGGCGCCGTTGCGCCTTATCACATGTTGGCCCTATGGTGCGACTTCTTGTTCATCACCCTGTAAATGCGTATATCCCCTCGGCACTGATACGATGCCCGAAAGGGTAGTTTCCGGTGCCGGGGTTGCGGTGTCTCAGGGGCCACTTTGGCTTGCGTGCATCGCCATACGTCCCACCGCACCATATAAATGCGTATATAGACATTTTGCACCTACCTACCCTTCGCTGACATATAGAACCGTGTTCTGTAAAGTGTTTTTAGAAATTTCCCTCGTCTCGTGACTTCTTTCTTTTGTTGCGAACACAGGCACTATACACT
Organism: Acanthococcus lagerstroemiae; assembly: GCA_031841125.1. Lineage (NCBI taxonomy): Eukaryota > Metazoa > Arthropoda > Insecta > Hemiptera > Eriococcidae > Acanthococcus > Acanthococcus lagerstroemiae. The sequence continues at coordinate 21,360,455 of CM063109.1, read as the reverse complement.
ATACAGCTGCCATGGTTAATGTGACCATGCACGATGAAATGATCAGCAGTGAGAATGCGGTGAAATTGTGACGGAAGGCCATTACAGTAACCCAACAATAACTGTTCTTGACCAATACCAAAAACAAAAGTTATTTTATTGAACTTTTGTCTAAAAAATGTAACGATCGCAATATTACAACATCTATTATAGAGAGTGATGCAGATGCTAGCATTGTACAAACTTCACTATCCTTGGTTGGAAATGAAAGCAGTCGAGTAATGGTGGTTGAAGAAGATATGGACCTTCTAGTCTTTTTGATTGGCCTCAGCACCAGCAACGAACCCAACTCATTTTTGTTCAAAATTCGAAGAGGAGGTGACCAAAACCGAATGTGTAAAATACTGGATGTACAGCATTCGAATGCATTCCTGAAGGAGAACATCTTACTCCTGCATGCATTTACCGGCTGTGATTCAACGTCGGCCATGTTTCAGAAGGGAAAGGTGCGTGCGTGAAAACTTATGCAGAAATCCAAAGAATTGTGAGCCGCGAGCCAAAATTTCTACAGGCTTGCAGCTTCACGTGAATGTATTTTCAAGTCAGGATACATCGCATTCTTTTAATTATATGGAGCACCTTTACAGCAGACGTCAAATGAATATCGCTTTTTTAAGTTCAAACGCGGCGCCTCTCAGAACGCAGCAAATTTGAAGACGCTTTGCCCAACAGAAGGCGCAGCTCGCCAACATTCCTTCAGGGTTTATTCACAAATTCAGACTTGGCTTGGCCACCATCTACCAATAACGGACTGGGGATGTAAAAAATAAAAAAGTATGTTATCGGCCATTGGTACCACCGAACCTCCAGCCCCAAATACCTTGCTAAAAAATTATTTTGTAATTGCCAGAGAGGTTGTGCAAGTGGATGTGGCTGCCGCAAACTTGGTACGTTAATATTTGTGTGAAAATGTATTATTACTTTCTGAGAATACACGTATGACAACATTGAATGCTGGAAAGGCAAAGTATGCTGAGTGCCAAAAACCAAATTTCACAGGAGAGGAAAAAACAAATTTGCAATGCATATTACGCAATAACGTCGTGTAGTTCAGCGTAGACTTGGATAGCACTTCGCATGGTTTGCCTGAAAATAAGGTTATGGAGTTACAGACAGCGAAATCTTCTGGTGGAAATATGAACATCTTTGAGCAGTGTTCCGACATTTATGAACATTTGTATGCATGTTGGATGTAACTTAGCGTATTTTGCACCAAAAAATCGATTTCGAAAAAATGACACTTAGCATACTTTTCATTTCCGGCATTCTATGTTGTCATATTCTCAGAAAGTAATAATACATTTTGACAAAAATATTAACGTACCAAGTTTGCGGAAGCCACATCCACTTGCACAACCTCTCCTGCAATTACAAAATAATTTTTTTAGCAAGGTATTTGGGGCTGTACTTTTTTCTTTTTTCCATCCACAGTCCGTTATTGGTAGATGGTGGCCCAGCCAAGTCTGGATTCGTCTGTGTGCACACATTGCCAAGGGATTACGTACCTGAACTGCGCCCAAATAGACACGTCTGATAGTGAGTCCGAGGAAGAAATATAGTAAATATAAACATATTGTAGCCGAAAAATTAAATAATACAAATGAGGAGCGATTTTCCAAAACGGCGTCTGTCCATTTTTTTTTTTGAAAAATCGTTTTATAGCGCCATCTTGTGAGGAATCTAGTAATACATATTCTGGCCCGAACAAAATCACGATATCGCGAATCTAACGCGTGTAAGAAGCCAAAATAGACTCGCAAAGAGAAGAAAAAAGTTTTTCCAAAACGGCCTCTGTCCACATATTTTTATCACAATAGGAGTCGATATTATTTTGAGAATTTTATGAATTAGAAGTTACTGAAAGACACTGTATGTCTAATTTTGTGCCAAACCAAAACTAATAATTCAGAAATGTTGTTTCAAAACGGCCTCTATCCAGGAGTCTCTCACTTCGCGACTGTCATGCGCGTCTCCTGTACAAAGTACATTCTTATTTCAACGAGATGAATTCCTGTAAGTATTCTACTAGGCAACCCGACTATCAACCGTGACATGTAGTTGTAGTATAGGGATAGACCAAGTTTTTTCTTCCCCGTGAAAAAAAAATATAATACTGGACAGACGCCGTTTTGGAAAATTGCTCCTCAAATAGAAGTACAAGTACGAATTATTATAACTTCATAGCGTTTTCACCCTTCGGTCAACTGTAACAAGAAGAAGACGTGAGACCTACAAAATATTTGTAAAAACACTTCAGAGAACACGGTTCTGTATGTCAGCGAAGGGTAGGGTGGTGCAAAATGTCTATACGCATTATACATTACTGTATAATGCGCGCAACACGCGTATATGCAGAAACAGTAGTAACTTCAGTGCTCTGTAGCCTCGTCCTTATGCGTTCTACAGAAAAAGGTCAGAAGACTATTTTTGTAGGAAATTTTATGTAGAATATTTTCGCTCGGATGTTTTTCCTTCCAAAATGCGTCATTCCCGAGAAAAATACAAAAAAAAACAATTTTGGGGGCTTAGGCCTCTACTAAAAAGGTTGCACAGGGGATGGGGCGTCTGGGTTGTTTATGGGTAATAAGAACACCAGTACCAACACATTCCAGCACTGAAACTTAAGATAGGAATTATTTCATTTTCAAAACCCTAACGTTCTTGGGCTACTTCTTGGGAAATTTGGAAGTAAAAACGTTTTCTCATTTTTAGATCCCATTTTGAAGTGTAATAACATTCCTGTACCAGAACAGTCATATGAGCATGATAATTTCCAAGTATCTTCTTCTGATCAATAATATTGATCCCCCACTCTATCCCCTGAAGTAGATAAATTTTCCTGTTGACGATCTCAAGGGTACATTATTTACAATACCTCGAGTTCACCGTACAGAAGTTTGGAAATCTGTTGCAAATTCTGCCGTCATGAAAAGCTGACTCGTTCCGCTGGACTTACGCCATTCTAAACAGACGTATGTGTGTGTGTACTATGTGTTCGTAAACTTTTCAGACACTTTTTCAAAACAAATTATGTTATCTAATATCGTCGTGAAATGAGCTCCAGCGAAGAATTCTGTATTTACTCGCTGTGATATTTAGTATTACATATTACACCTCTACCATATTCCGTGTCCTAGAAGCTACGTATAGACGATACGCAGCTCGAAAATTCTCAAATTTACTTCGCAAATAACGACGTAGGAATTCGGCGATATTAACAAACGGTCGTGTCAACAACCAAGTTATTTACACGAGTTGATAGAGCTTTCGCGAAGTAGTCGCTTTTCACTTGCTACAAGTTATACGACGCGTAAAAAACATACTCATTGTTCTCCAGAGTTCAGAGCTGAACCGGGGAGAATAAGGTGAACTTTACGCGAGAACTTAACACGCAATGCATGTATAACATTTTTTCACATTTTTTCAATTTTTTTTTTTTATAACGCTAGCGTATTACTCGTCATTACTTGCCGTGGATACAGTGCTGGTAGTTCGTAGAATCCAGGTTTTCTTTTCTAATTTTCCTCTCAACCAGAGCCCCTTTCGAGCATTACCTCAGAGATGTTGGGGAGGCTGTTGGAGCTGTCTTAGCCCTCTTCTCATCTTGCCGAAAAATCAGCCTTGGTCGAAATGTAGCGAGTTGCTACGTGGGCTCGACCCGAGGACCTCCGGATTCCGAGACCAGCGCGTTATCCACTTGGCCAACCAGACCCCCGTGGAACTGGGGTTACATGTTGAACACTTTATCGCAGAAGTTTAGATCAGCGACTAAATGTATTACATATTTTGTTATTGGTTTCTATCGAGGAGAGGAAGCACCCGCGAACTTCACAATATCCGTGAATATCCGCGATATTGCAAGAGCATCAAATAGGTTTCGTGGTATGCCCGAGAGCAAAAAAAGCGTGCAGCTTGAGACATAATGGGGTGAAACAAGCCGTAGAAATCCATTCTGGGGCATTGGATCGATGCAGAATATCCAGGCGTGTCGGTTTGACTAGGGTAAAAGTCCTTTGAGTATGTTCAAATCACTGGGCCAGATGCCTATGCAGTCAGAGGGCGTGCACCTTTTTACACCGCCGGTCCTACTCTGCGTTACTGCATACAGCTCAAGCATTTGTCTAACTTGAACTGATTTCCTCTCGCTGCTACTGTTAAACGAGTAAGTAGTACACAATACAAAGACCCTCTTGATGGGAGTGTCCCAGCTGACTGACAATGTTGAATGAAAATCTGAACTGTCTTTGCCTCTAGCTCCGTTGAGAGAAAAAGAGGGCCTGGGGGAATTTCCACGGGCCCCTCTCTTTCCAATTCATTTTGTTCTTTTGTCAGATGGGAAAACATATAAGCTACGGGATGAGAGGTTTCTTTCGTGGCGTAAAGAGTGATCGCTGATTCGATGTACAGTATAGCCGTAGGCACCAAGAAAATGTATGATGGGAGAAATAACACAAAAGGAATAGAGCCCAAACCAGGGAAGGAACACCTTGAGGCTGTTGGCCCACAAAGATCCGTCACGCCGATCACAAAACTGAGGAAATGGGGAAAACAAAAATAAACACAGAAGATATGAGAATTTGGTTCTTTATTAGCCAGGGATTAGCGAACGAGGGAAGATTTTTGGAATTGGAAAATGGGTTGGAGGGGCTAAAGTGGGATATAATTGCGATATCAGAAACAAAAAGGAAAAGGGAAAATTTATCCAAAGGGAGAAATGGTAATGTCTTTTATTATTTTGGGTCAACAATAGGGTGCAGGGAAGTAGGTTTCTACATCAAGGAGCAGTGAGTACCCCACGTACAAGAAATAAAGGGTATAAGTGAACACATAGCAGTATTGAAAATTGAAATAAATAAAGGAACTAAACTTTCGATAATCCAAGTTTATGCTCATACACTAGACTCTTCAGTGGTGGAAACTGAAAATTTTTACGACTAGTTGAGCCAAATCCATGAAACTGAAAGAGAATACTATTCAATAATAGTGGCCGTCTTTAATGCCAAGGTGGGTGAAAATAGGGTAAATAGAAGAAATGCTGGTAAATATACTAAAGGAAAAACAAACGAAAATGGGGAAAGGCTGTTAGGATCAGCTGATAAGTATAATTCAAAAATAGCTGGATCGTTTTTCAAAAAGAGTGGTAACAAGAAATAGACATGGAAGTCACTTACTGGGAAGTCAAAAAATGAAATAGATCATGTTTTGATCAGTGAAATGAAAATTGCAATGGACGTGGATGTTATTTCAAATTTATACTTCAGCTAGGTCACAGGATGGGGAGGTGCAAATTAGAATTTCCTAATATAACGAACGTTCCAGTACATCGAAGTAAAAGTGAAAATAAAAGGCACATTATCCCTATTTATAAAATACCGCAAACTTAGAACATAAAAAATTAGAAAAAGAAGTTACCATTGGGTGGATGCAAGCAAAATATGATAAAATTGAGACATGCATTGAAGAAACGATGTGGGAAGTGGGGAATCTGAAGATCGAGACACAAACAAATGACAAACTGAGTGTACAAACAAAAAACCTTATAGAGAGAAGAATGACATTCAAGAAAAAGAAATTAAAAACTTGAGTATAAAAGTATTGAGCTCTCAGAGATCAACAAGCTAGTCAAAAGAAAAATCAAAGATGTTAGCAAATACGAAACTTAAATGATAAGAAGCGTACGGTCAATAAAAAAGGCAAAAAAAGCAATTTCAAAGGGTTTTAACATCCTACCCAAAATCAAGGGTAATAATGGTTTTGTATTTGAGAGGGAACAAATAGTAAAAAGATGAATGGAATTTTATGAAAAGCTGTACTGGGTACAAGAGGAAGCAACAATTGGGCAAGACATGGAGAAATGGGAATTAAACTTGAGAAATTAGGATGAAGTAGAGCCAATTCTGGAAGATGAGGTTACAAAAGATTTAAGGGAACTGAAGTTGAATAAAGCACCAGGCCCAGATAAAATTGATAATAGTATTTTGAAGTTATTTTCCGAGAAAATCTCCCAATCTTTGACTGAAATATTTAACGAAATTCTAAATACTGGGAAAATCCCTAAACAATGGCTCATAGCTGAAATAATATTATTCAAAAAAGGTGATAGATAAGAAATAAATAATTAACGCCCCATCAGTCTCTCCTCCAATATTTGTAAATTATTTATGAAAATTTTGAAAGCGATGTATAATATTTTGGATTCAGAGCAGACAACAAAACAAGCAGGTTTCCACAAAAATGTCAGGACCATCGATCACATCCATACACTAAGGCAAATAATGGAAAAATCAATCGAATACAACATAGACATCCACTTTCTATTCAGTGACTTCAGTAAGGCGTTCGATTCAGTACACCATGATAAAGCATGGAATGCATTGGCTATACAAGGGGTACATCAAAAAAGGATATAAGTTTTGATCAATCCATATAAAAATCTGGAAACATACATAAAACTTGATTAAAAAAGGGGAAAACTTTCAAATTCATAGAGGAGTCAAATAAAGGGACCTCCTCTCTCCCAACAGTTTCAACAATATTCTCTAGCAAATGTTTCGCAAATTGGATTGGGAAGGGAGGAGAATCAAAATAAATGGAAAATGGTGTAACAATTTCAAATTTCTTGATGATATAGTTCTGATAGGTAAAACTAATGCAGAGCTGGTGGGGATGGCAATGGCTAGGGAATTGAAACGCGAATGCCAAAAATCAGGACTGAAACTAACCCCCCCCCCCTCCCTCCCAAAAAAAATTAAAGAATATAGAAATAAGTGGAGTATATTTAGATGGGAAACTAATTTAGAACGTAAAAGACTTTAAATGTTTGGGACAAATACTATCATTCGAAAATAAAATGGAAAAATAAATCTAAACAAGGATCACGAATGCATGGTCAGCTTTTTGTGCGCAAAAAGTAATATTCAAAGGCAAGCTCAATATTAAAACAAAAACCAGTATATTACAAAATTATGTACTGCCAGTTTTAACATATGGGGCCCAAACAGGGACGTTAACAAGAAAACAAATACAAAAATTTAGGGTCGTTCAAAATTCAATGGTAAAAAATATTAAGGGTGTCCGAGTGAGGGATAAAACCAATATAACAAAAATCAGGGAAAGAATAGGGTTATAGATGTAGGATGTTACATCAAAAAACTGAAATTCAAATTTGCAGGACATGGCCAACTAAGTAGGGAAAAAATGGAGCAGAACTGCGACGAGTTGGGTACCATATTACAAAAAGAGACGTAAGGGTAGACTAGCTACAAGATGGTTGGACGAAATTATGAAATTTGTGGGTCCTTATTGGGCGAGTACAGTGCAAAAGAGGGAAGAATGGAAACGGGTGACGGACGCCTGTGCCCAAAGATGGGCGAATTAGTAGGGACGTACCTACCTAATTCAAGGCTGTAATAAAATTAAACGTTGTAGCCGTAAGCGTTGAAATTCAGGCCTTTTAAAAATATCGGCCCCCCCCCCTAAAAGTCCGGGCCCGGGGTATTTCCCCCTTCCCTCCCCGTTCTCGTCAGGGTTGTTTGCCTCACTTTACTCGGAGTGGCCCAGACAAATGAATGACATTGTTGCACAGATCATTTTAAATCCAGATCATCGCGTATAAGCTCGTACATACATAACTATTGACGACTTGAGCGTTTCAAAAATACAGTCGCCAGGAAAGCTGACCCAATTTCGCTGAAATTACAAACACCCGACCACTTCACATTGCCCTTGATCCGTAAAGAAAGATAAAGTTTCCCTACAACCTCTCGTCTCGTGTACTTTTCAATAACAGATAGATAAAAAAAAAATAATAATATTGAAACCGTCTGCGCTCTCCAATCCATCAACACGCACTTATTATCGGGTACTTCACATTCTTGTAAAATCTTTCATTGAAACATTCCATCACTCTGCAGGCGACTGCACGCCGGCTGAGATTAAGCTGAGCTATATTCAAATAAGACATACATACTCGTCTTCAGATAGACGAAAACGTTATCACCTTACAGCTTACAGGAAACTATACACGCTAATACTTCATTTTGTTTTTGGGCCCGCGATAAAAATATCGCAAGACACTCTACCTTATTTTCGTATATATTTCTGAAAACTGTCCGGGTTGCATAACCGACCTTGTGGGTGCCACTTATGGCGGCATGTCGAGCTTTTCAAGATTCGAGAACTTGCACTACAGCGGAACAAATACGTGATCTGTTTTTTTTTTTATTAGCTAGCCCAAGTCGCCGAAGTTACTTATTGCAGACTGTCACGATGACAAGCACGAGGTCATGACGCTTACTCAGAATTCAGGGAGGGGACATCCTTGTAAAAATGGAAAGGTATGATCCGTTTTTGGATCGAACTGTTCTTTATCCAGGTACTTAAAGATAACTAGTCCCTTCCCCTTCTCCTGTAAACGGTATAATTTGGTCTTCTGGTGAAGTGAATCTGGATAGCCAAACCGGAGAAAAATATGGTGGCAGATGATTGATCCGAAATAACTGATTTCCTTCTTTCTTTTTGATTTTCATTTTCGTTGACTGGTGACCCGAAGGCTAGTAGGTTTTGGCAATGGAATGCCTATCTGTCCATTGTGGGAAACATAGTTCTCCATCAGAAATACTTACAGATACCCAGTTAGATACGTTACGAAGACAGTTATAAAAAAAAAAGATGTACAGACACGTGGCAGACTTTGTGCCACTTTTGAGAAAAAACTTCAGGATCCGAGATAGACTGATACATTGCCAAAATGTGTTGTGTCTTCACAATATAAATAAGGCCAGAAAATTGGACCTTTAAAGCAGCGCATGCAATCTGGTATTTCTGTTTGGTTCCACTTCCATATTGATGTCGTGAAAGCTCCTGTGAGTCTCTTTTTCGTGGCAGTATGTGGAAAAAATTCAGGTTATGAAGTTTTGTGCTGTAATTTGCCAAGGGTGGGGTAATCTGTAGTAAGTGAAACTTCAAAAATGCAAAGTTAAAATTAAATTTATGTGGCTTCTGCAAACGGAGCAAACATCCAATATTCAATTTTACAATTGCTGTATGTAAATATCCAAACCCTTAACTATATACATCTGATAAATGGACCAAATCACTTCTAATTAAGCCAAACTATTGTTGGTGCATTGAGTTCCACTTACCCTGTCATTTTGGGAAATGATGGCCTCGTTTGGCCGAGAATTTCATCCTTAGTAACTCACAAAATGGTCTGTTGAACGGACTGATATTGAAAAACCAGTTCTAACTGAAGCTTAGCATGCCATTCTCCTAGAAATTGAAAAATTGTTGGATTTCCCTTGCCACAGGATATATTTCATCCATATCAGACAAAAAAATGTTGATTCTATTTTTTCATGTAAAAGATTTTTTATCTCTGAAGCTTCGTTAATAAGGAATTCAAAAAACCGTCTGCGCTATTGTGCAGGGTGTGCCAAAATAGTTGACCTATTTTTAAACTCTTACCATGTGGCAACACTGATGCATAGGCAATTTTTCCCATGAAAATATTCGGCTATGTATGCTATTTAAGCATGGCTCTGTGGTCTGAAGAACATCGCCGTTTCTGTTTAGAAACGTTTATTCTGAAATTCAGTGTTACGGCGACTCAGCGCACATTTCAAAAACAGTTTAAATTGAAAAGACATGATCTCGTTCCCTCTTCTAAGGCAATCAAGCAGTGGATAGAGAATGTTCGACTCAAGGGCATCACCAGTAGCGTTCAGAGAGGGGAGAGCAAGCGCCACCGGGTTGCCTTTGGAGAGGGAACGAGATCATGTCTTTCCAGTTTAAACTGTTTTTGAAATGTACGCTGAGTCGCCACAACACTGATTTTTAAAATAAACGTTTCTACACGGAAACCGCGATGTTCTCCAGACCACAGAGCCATGCTTACTACATAAATGTCATACACAGCCGAATATTTTCATGAATGAAATTGCCTACGCATCAGTGTTGCCACATGGTAAGCGTTAAAAAAAAGATCAACTATCTTGGCACACCCTGTACTTAAAACAAACCTTATGAAATTATGAGAGCGAGAATGAACTATTTTTTTCTTTAGATTCTTTGTAGACACCTTGTTAAGTGAACAGCTGATAGGGAAGGAGGAATCCCCTTTGAACCGACGCTTCGTTTCTCTCTTTCCCAAGTGAAAATGCTGAGAACTTTTTTGCTTCTTTTTGTGTTTTTTAAGCATTTTCTTCGAACTTTTGTGGGTGAAATTTGCAAGTTTGCCTCAAGTTGACCCCCTTGCCTCTATGAAAAAGTGGTCACTTTGCGAGCCTGTTTTAAGGACAAGGCTTCAAGGTCACTGCATTCATGTTTGATATCAAATTGACAGTAACTTGGAAATCATTACGTCTAATGTGTGGGTATAGCAGGAACTAGAGGAAGCTGTACTGGGATACAATTTCATAAAATACATTAAGAACATAAATTTTCTAAATGTTGAAGGTCACTGAACTCCTTTTCATTGATGATTCTATTAGAATCAGTAAACTAAGTGATCTATCGCAAGGGAGAGAGTGCAAACGTGAAGCTGTGAATTACTTCACTGTATTGTTTGGTAAAAGTCACTGAACTCATTCTTGGTAATAAAAACGAAGTGACTTGAACGTTTGTTTAGAATTTTGTGTATATTATATCTTATTAGAAACATTCTCCCGTTTTAATATGGTGACAAGTATCTAAATTTGCTCACGAGAGGTAGGCACTATGCAGTGACGTGATTCTTGAGGATTTACGGGTAGTGAGAGCAAGTTATTGAAAATCGTTTTTGATTCTCGTGAGAAAAGGAAGTTGTTGAACAATTCTGAGCCTTATTTGGAAGCTGATAATCGAATTTCTAGACTGATAGCTTTAGTCATTAGCTCATCAACATTTTCATGAGCGGAAAAATGTAGCGTCAGCTTTATTTTTGATAGCTGAAAGTTTTATTCGAAAGTTCTACATGTTAGCTTTATTGGGAAGTTTGCTCTTCCTACTCGTAGGGTATCAATGGTGAATCAGTACACCAAGGCTTATCTCTGGCGTATTTGTTTACATGTATATGCCATTTTTAGATATTGGAAAGAGACTACAATTGTTTCTTGGTGGAAGGGGTGCTGGGTAGCGATAATGCCAGTTACACTTTTGCTATTTGTATTGGTGGACGAGGAGGTGATAAAATGACTTCATTCTTAATTTTTTGGCTGCATCCCAGTTGCGTCGACGTATGGTAGAGGGTAAAAAAAAGAGGATATATCGCAATTGCGTCCCAATAAAAAAAGGTACATGTCTCAATTGCGTCCGAAGTGCATCCAGAAATAGACAGTCGAAGTTAGAATTAAAATGACTTCTGTAATCATCCTTTGTGTTAGTACGTGTATGTAGATTACAATGCGAATAACAATGACACGACACGTAACTACATACGAGGGCAATCCCAAAAGTAAGTCCTGTTTTGCTGTAAAATGATTAAGAATGAACAAAAATTCAATATAAAACCAAATTTATTTAGGATTTGAGTTACACTATTTCTCTATAATAATCACTATCAACCTTCAAATACTTCTGATACCGATCCTTCATAGCTTCGAAATACCCATTTGGCAAAATTCAGGGAGTTGGTTTTTGAAGAAGTTTGTGACTTTCCTTTTGGAGCGCGTCATTGCTGTTGAATTTTTTTCCGCCCAAATGACGTTTTAAGGATGGAAACAGATGAAAATCACTCGGGGCAAGATCCAGTGATATTTTTAACCACACCTGGAATACTTTGCAGCCAGTCCTAAGTCTGGTTAAGTGGGAAGGGAAATATATGGGACGCAATTGAGCTGTTAAAAGAAGGGACGCAATTAAGATGTGCCCTTTTCCCTAGCGGGACGCAACTGGGATTCACCGTAACAATGAAGTAGATATTACTTTATCATTGAAATTTTTCACTGTTCGAAAATGTTCACTTGTGCGTTGAAAGTTTTCAGTAGGTGTTTCGAAACTTACGTATTGAGAAATGGATATGGACTACATGTACTGGTGTGGTGGGACGTATGGCGATGCACGCATGCCAAAGTGGCCCCTGAGACACCGCACCCCCAGCACCGGAAACTACTTTTTCGGGCATCGCATCAGTGCCGAGAGGAGACTACATGTACTAGATACAATTTTATGTTTTTTTGTAGGAGGGGAAGATGATGAGAAACTTTTTTTTTTTTCTTATTCCTTTTGAAATAAGTTTGGAAAATTTGGAATTTGGCTTTCTGCCTACATTTTTATGATTCTAATTTTACGTGGGAGTGGAGGAATTATGGAAAAGCGGATGGGACCTCGTTGATTAGGACAGGCTTCGAGAACTAGAATCAGGAATATCCAGATAGTTATTTCTTTCATAAAAATGAAAATTGGCTAACCAAAAATATTCGATTAATCGAAAATAATCAACTAAACAGTCAGAAAGGATCAATTTGTTTTGAAATATCAGCTTTTTAACTTGCGTTAGTTGCGTGAGAGTTTTAGTATTTTTCCTTGGACTTATAGAGGGTGGCCCAGCTTCGTATTCGAAGTCGGTTGAAGATGATGGTACTCAGCGAGGAGACAAACAACATGATGTAGAAGTATGGCCTACACTCAAAACTGAAGAGGCTATAAGTCTTCAGAATTTGAAAATAACGAACTTTCACTGCGAGTTTCATTACTCAGTTATTTTCGGATTAATTCCGATATTTTTTCAATTGAAATGTCAATAGTTTCAACTTCAGATTTATCGTTATCACTTCCGTGGTCAATAAAAGGGGCAGAAGGGTGCATACTATCACTGGTAAAATCTACAAGAAACTGTATACCCTCTTGAATTTTATTCTATGTAAGTAGGTTAGCATGTGGAAATTGGAATACAGTGCTGTGTGGATCCGAAAGGGGGAAGGGAAGGGGAAAGGAACTTCAAAATGAATTCTGACTTGGAAACATTAATTTGAGAAAGGAAATAATTCTTAGGCTCGTATGGAGTGCTTCCCCTCGAATGTAAGCAGTAGATAATGTACGAGTAATAGAGATTTACTAAACTGTATTGCCTACCTGTGATGTTGAATGGGCTTTACCAGTTTTCAAATTCTAATTCATAAAATTCGAATAAAATTGTTGCGGTGCACATCTTACTTTTTTGTAAGCTCCTTCAGTTTTCGAATTAGGAAACAGATAGTGATTATAATTTTTGTCTCTCAGTATAGCCACAACTCGTTGCCATCTTTGATGGAAACTGTTTAATAAGGTATTTGGCAATGCACGTGCGCCAAAATGATTTAGGAGGAAGAAGAGTAATGAAGTGGAACTGCGACGACGTCATTCCACATTCAGATTTTTGCTTGTATGCGGAATGAAGAGGGAAAGGGAAGAGGAATCGGTGCGTTCATACGATAACAATTTAGCTGAACTGTGATCTTCTCGTTTTACCTACCACAAAATTTAGGAATTGAATTATATCCGGGGAACATCTTTACAACCTTTTTAAGGGTTTTGGTACACAATGCACTGAAGATGAAAGAAAAATTAATGAGACCATTAGTTGCCTGTTTTGGAAATTGAAGGGGCCACCACCATTGGAAGTTGTGCGCTTCAAAATTAAACTAAAATGTTGTGATGGTTCTCTAAAATTGGTGTAGTTCCTTCAATATCAGAGGTTGTCAATTCAGTAAATCTATGTTACGTTTGAATGTTCTATCCGTGAATGATCTTCCGGGGAGGGGGTGCTAACTGAAAGTATGAAATTGATAATCAGACTCGCCATGAAAATCCGCGATTTTCCTACTTTTGAAGACATTTAGTCTCTTCAATCTTGATTATAGGCCATGTACCTAGGGTCTTTTGCTCTTTTCGCAGAGTATTATCATCCCTTATCAGCTCGGCATATACTCATCCTGAACATCCTGTAGAAGCCAGTATTGGCAAAGCAAGTATCAGAGAGGTGGTTGAGCCGCACACCGACCAGGAGCAGGAGGCGAAGCCCTTTAGTTTAAATCAAAATTAATCTATTTGAGACGGACTTACTCATTTTCCTGAGAACCGATCATCACTGATACACTAATTTTATTGCTTTCCTCCTATTTCCGCGTTTCGAGATGAATTATTCGAACTTTCGGCGTTCTATCGTGTTTGCATTTCTCGAGACGTTGAACGTATTTTTCAATTTTCCGTGCCATCGAGTATCTCCAAAGAATGATTATTATCATTAAAACCGCCGAGTGATCATTTTGATGATTGAATTCCATCACCCGGAGCTGTCGGCGACGATTCAGCTAATAATCTGTTTCATTTGGAGAACTAGTCTACATAAATATACGTACATGCGAATAGGTAACCGACTGTTTGTTTACGATCACTAAAGCGTAAAAAAATCTTATTAAAATCCTTTCCGCAGACCAGGAAAATGAAAATGTGTACAGCGTTCGACTATGTACCGTGTGATTATTGAAATATTTTTGGACAAACAACAAAGTGCTAACCGGTAGCCGCTGAGTGAACCCCTTCATTATCCTTGCCCGCCTGCTCGTATGTCGTGTGTGTAATTGTGTTTCCGCGAAAAGGAAACATGTGAGAACAAAATGGCAAATCGAGTTGTTAAATTCGGTTCAAAAAAAAAATCTATTTTCCATGTGTTTTTATTTTCGCGCTGCAAACTAATTTCAACCTGATTTGGCTATTTTACGTAAATTTTACTCCGGTTTTTCGCTCTTCCCGAGTATATAGTTAATTATTAGAATTTTGCAATTCAGTTTACGAGCTGGATGTGCTAACGTATACGCGGAGATTTTCGGAGTTTACGCATTCGATAATGCTGTAGAAAAATTTCGTATACAGTTTGTAAACGATTATCGGCAATGGTGTCTATCTGTCGCGTAATATATCCCATTAAATCGTGAATGAGAAAAAAAAAATTTGAGGCTCGAATTTGTTTTTTAATTCTTTTCATGTTTTGTTTCTGCCGTTTTTATAATACTGTCGTATGGAGTGGCTGCCAACATCGGGTTTCATAATACTGTTCACCACCACTTCGACTGCTAGTGAACTGGAGGAAAAGCGGTGTTAATTTTTTTTTTTTTCTTTCGTTCAAAACGAGGAAAAAACAGATTATCGCAATTAAAACGAACGATTTAACCAATTATTAAAATATTATGATAATCAGTTCGAGAAAGGAATACTTTCTTTATGCGCGTGGTAGTACTTATTGTGCCCGTTCGCGTTTAACATGTACTTTTTCGAAAAATTTCCCCTAAATTTGAAGTTTATTTGCGAGCCATGGTTGTCGACGATTAAACACAACCCTTCTCAGGTGAGCCATTTTTTTACTTTTTCTCGCTCTTTCTCCGACTTGTTTTCTTTCCCTCTGCATTACTTAGGGTGATGTAACATATACTAGAGTTGTTTCGAAAATATGTTTTTCATTTATTCGCAGTTCTAAATTCTAATCAGAAAATTGGATTGTTGTGTTTACACGTAGGTATGAAGTAGATTGAGAAATTTTCATTTTTTTTTTTTTTTCTTGATACGGACAATTAACTTTGAATAAGTTTTTTCCCGGTTGTTTTTGTCGGCTGTGTGGGAAGTCCATACATGTAGGTACTTGTTCACGTAGTCGCTGGATCTTATAATGCGGAAATAAGGGACAAAATTTTGCCCTATCTTATATGAACTTCTTGATGGAAGTAAACTTGGAGCATTTGTTCCTCGAACTAGCCTTTTCGATTCAGACTTGTAGCCATCCGGAAATATGTCGCAAGGAGTTCGTATTGAAAATTGCCGAGAAGGCGTCTTTCTAAATCAGTCACCTTTGCGTGTGATCTGATGAACTTACAGGGTTAATCTTCTTTTGTTAGAGACCTTTCATTTGATGTCTGTAATTTGGCGTTTAGAAACGTACTGAAGGAGGCAATCGGCTTTTGAATGCAGAATCTTCAACCGCAGCGACAGAAGAAAAAAGTTCAAATGTAGATCATTGAATTTCCAATTGATTACATGTATTGTGGCCATAAATGCCTCCCAGAATGGCCGTCCATAATGAAGCGCACCTAACCTGAAGCTCTTAGTTCGGTCACCGTTTGGCATTCGCTCAGGGGCGTACACCGAAGGGTCTAAGAGTCTTTCCTGGGGGGGGGGGATTTCCCCAATTTCTCAACTCAAAATTCCCAAATATCAAAATATCAAATAAAAAAATTAAAAAAAAGTTTCAACTTGTTGGAATTTCCCAATCCAACCTAAATTTTCCCAACTGCTCAGTAAAAAATTCTTACGAGGGGAAGCTCCCCCCCCCCATCGGTACGTCCCTGCATTCGCTCGGGAAACAAATCGCATTTTCAATCTTTATTCGTACCTAGAAACGAATGTACATTTTCACCTTTTCTTCTTGTGTACCTGAGGAGAGTACATTTTTATTTCTATTTTTTTTTTCTTACCTAATGAAGTAAGAAGTATCCTTCGACGTGCCTGTATTGTTACTTATCTGAAGAGTTCGGATTTTTAGGTTATATCAGCCTCGTAGAGAGAAAAAAGATGGCCTGGGGGGAAATTTCCACGGGCCCCCCTCTTCTTCAAGTTCATTTTGTTCTTTTGTTAGATGGGAAAAATTATAAGCTTTGGGATGAGAGGTTTCCTTCATGGTGTAAGGAGTGATTGCCGATTTGATGTACAGTATGATTGAAATTTAGGCCTTTAAAAAACATCGGGCCTCCTTGAAAGTCCGGGCCCGAGGTATTCCCTCCCCCTCCTCTCTTGACAGAGTTGGGTTATATTGGTAACTTATTTACTAGTTTAACAATTTTGACTAATCAAGATTTTATTACTGAATCAAAGGGCTGATTCGTTGATTATAACGGGTGTGTCAAAAGTTAGATCACAACGTGAGTGAATTGGCACATGTGAACTAACTTTTGCACAGTGTTTCAGGGTGTCTCCTAGGTAAACTAAGTCCAACGAAGTCAATTAAAGTCAACTATTTGGAGGAAGGTCAATTAAAGTCAGTTAAAGACAATTATTGTGGATACTTTCATATGATGGCCGGTTAAAACAGAAGAAAAAAAAAAACTGTCGAAAATTGATCATCTATGAATTGATTTCAGTTCGTGAATGCAAACTTCCATTTCCGAAAACGTGAACAAAGTTTTCGGGAATATGAAGTTTAGCGAACTCCCTCAAACAACTAGTGTTGGTATTATTGGCTGTCTCTAAAGAATGTAACTTTATTTTAAACAATTTAAGAATCTTTTTTCAGTTTTCAAATAATTGTGGTAATTAATGATTGCGGGGCCCTCTTATAAACTCGAGCAAAGCGAGTTGAGAGTTTTTAATAAACGGAATAAAATGGTTAACTAAAGTCGACTATTTTCACATTTAAATCTTGTTAGACACCGTGATTAGTGGGAAGCAGGGTCGTTGCGGAAGAGATGAGCACAATCCTCAATTGTTTCTAAACGTTGGCATTACTGACAAATTTTTGGTATTTCTGGAAAATTTCAGTAAATAAATAATCTATGCTAATTTGAAGACGATTCTTTTTCGTCTGTTTTCAAACTGAAATTTATAAGATTTCAGGAGAAATGTTGATGCCCAATCCTCCTCTCGTTTCCTTTTCGCCCTCAGATACTTTGCTGAGAATTCGTGCTCTATTTTTATGAAAGGATGGTATCGCCTTTATTCCTAGCGAAGTTGTTACCTGCACTATGTAGTATGTACCTACACTTCTTGAAGTTTGTACCAATGTCATTTGAAAGCAACGTATTTTGGTCAGAACGACTTCGAGTGTTATGCCATCATCAATGACTTAGCTCTGAAGCAAAAGTTACAGACGGGCTTCTACTGCAGTTGCCAAGTCACTGATCACTGACAAAAATACGCTGCTTTCATGTGAAATTGGTACAAACTTCAAGAACTGTAGGTAACTAATCTTTCACTTACACCTCAAGATTAACTCGATAATATATAGTAAATGTCATATATAGAATTAATAAATTTGCCTTTTTCTCCATGTTCACGATAACAGTTAGAAATAGATATAGGTATAAGTTTTAAATGAACATTTTAGTTCAGATTTACCATCGATTAATCGCATTTTCGAGTACGACTGATAAGAGACAATTATAGATTTAACGTTTGAAATTTTTTAGGCATAACCACCAGCTTAGACAGTACCCATAAACCACTATTTAGGTCTCTGCCTCATTTGCACTTGTGTTTTACTCTTCACTATGAAGTGTACAACCTAAGTGGCCAATAATCATAAAAGTCCCTCCTTATTTATTACACCTCCCATCGAAAAATATGTCTAATGTTTTAAAATCTTTGTCGAGTACATTTGTCCCACTCTGTCGCCGTCTTTTCCTTGTCATTCATTAGATTCTCTAGATGTAGTATTTACGTCCCATATTCGAGAACGATAGAGGACAATTATTGACTGATGAAAAGGAGGATTGTCTCTGAAAGTCCTGGGCTGCCTATCGCCCAAGACCGGGCCTGTAAACTATAGCTGGTTGTTGTCAAGAATCGAGGGTCTTCTCATACATCAAAGGAGATGTGTGAAACTCAGAGAGGATAACGGATTCTGATGGCGGGTCCATTTTTGTCGATCAGGTAGAGTACCCCATGCACGAAATTCGGAACTGATGTCCTTGGCTTCGAATTAAATTAGATTCTGGGCTTCGAGTGAGGGTAATTATATGTCAATAAAGTAACATAAGTGTTTCGTGTACGCATTATTATGGGGTCAAAGTTTGTAAAAAAAACTGGATAGCTGAATATGTAATTTATTCATCTTCATCTCTTTTCATGACTATTTTGAATTATGAAAGGTGACCAACTAGACTTAGTTGCCAACAATCCTGTTTGGAATTCTGTGGAAAAATCAGACTATATTTCACACTTACTAGCTAGATCTGAGGTACACCTTGACATCCAGTAAGCATAATCAGCATTTACTTAGTGCAGAAACTATAAGAATAATTTTCTATGCGATTTACATGAAATAGAATACAAAGAAGTTGCAAGTATACTCGAAGTTCCCAATATTTGAACAAAGAAACGTATTGGTATTAATTTCCACCAATCCTCAAGAGTATGTCAAGTCCTCTACCTCTTCACAAAGGTCTGATCAAAATCCCCTCGGTTGTAATACAACAGGGGCGATAACGGTCTGAATGATTTTTCTGATGTATGCAATCATTGGTGATGATCGTAGGATGTTGGTGGCGGATAAGCCCTCCTTCTGCGCAAAAAATTAGAGAGCCGTTTGCCTCTTCCTTCAAAACATTCGGTTGCAAATATGTTGAGAGTCTTTTTTTTCTTTTTTTTCCCTTTTTTTTCCTTTATTTTTTTATTTGAAAAATGGATTTTTTAGGTTCAAACAGATCTACTTCTACTGAAAAAGAATTATTTGAATGAAAAATCGTTTGCCTTTCCCGCCAAAGTATTTAGTGATCGCCACTCTTACCCTTAGGCAGGTCCGATATTAGACTTTTCTATTACAGTGGATTTCAGTGTTTACTTGTTGACCCCGTCCGTCACCCCTCCTCCCAACAATAAAAGAAGCTAAAAACACCCATTTGTAGGCGAAGCAAATCGAAGTTTCTTCCGTTTTTAGGAAAATTTCGGTGAAAACTGCCATTTTGGACGATTGTGGAGGGTAGAAAGGGCGTATCCTCCCTTAGAATCGGCCATGCCCATTGGAATAAATAACGTAAAAACTACAAGAATCTGCCTATATTCTTCGAATGTGGCTAGCACCTATTCTATAGTTTGACGCGCTCTGCATTACACACCCATTCTGTTGGGCCTTTGTAAGCTACATATAGGCCGCAATACATGTAATCGGTGGCTAATTCGACGCTCTACAATTTTTACTGGAAACGTTTCCACTTATTACTGACGGTTGACGCAGAATTGAGATAAGAAGTCAAATTTTGATATAAAGAAAACTAAAATTCTGTATTCGAAGGCCAAGTACCTTCTTTAGTACCCCTAAGATCCTGATCATGGACATCAAATTAAAAAGGTCTTGCCTGTGAAAAGATTAGCCATGTGTCTCTTAGACGCCATCCAACAGCGACTCACATTAAAGGGCATCTTGCGGGTCGTTAGCCCGTAATACAAGCCCCCCCCCCATTGCATTTTCAGATGGCTACAAATTTGAATTGGAAGGGTTTGGTCGCAGTAAAACATATACCAAGGGGTTTACTTCCATCGAAAAGTGCAGGGTAAACTCCTTTAACATCCGGACTATTTTTATCTCGATGTACTGGAAGGTCGGTCGAGGCAGCAGATATATAGGATCTATGGGAAGATAGTATACAAGATCTATGTGATTTATGCGTACCACCGGTGGTCGAACTTTGCCGGATTAGGAAAGCGAAGGTTAAGGAAACACGAGGAAACGTTTATCAGCCCGAGGATAATTAGGTAATTATATAGGGAAATTAGGAGAAGAAAATAACGTAGTAATCGAGGGATTTGTTGTATGTGATTCTAGTCTTGTTTTAGAATGGACAACATTTGCTCGTGTGTTGCGTACTTTTTCTTTCTTTCTATCTGTCTCGCAAGTTTTCGGAAACGGTTTCGAAATTAATGGAAGCTTTCCGTGATTATGAAAATCTACGCAGAATTTGTGTCGAAGATGAAATCTATGTGATCGCAGTTCAATGTGGATCTTACTGTATGCATTCGATGCGTGAAAATGACTCGCACTCGAATACAGATTTCATTTGATTATCTCTCATTTATTGTTGACTCGTGAGTTGAGTTTCGGTCATCTATGTAAATCAAGAGAATTCAAAAAAATTCTCTTACTCCACATTACTTTATCATTATCAGTCCTTAGGAGAGTATAAAGGATGAGGAATAGGTCAAAACATTTAGACGGGATATGAAGTGATTGCGTGGTCTACATATGGACGCTATTCAGCATAAGGGAACCAACCAGCAAAATATGTTTTTTGAGAACACGTGATTCGAAGTTCAAGAGCCGTGTAGAAACTATATAACATAGCGTTTACTGATAAGCTTTTTTCAACGTGAGTGCACACTTTTGAATCGGGGGAACAATTTTGAAAAAATTTTACGCCCTCTCCAACGATACTAATAACTCATTTCATTTACAAATGTTGGTTGGTTCCTTTATGCTGAATAGCGTCCATATAACCCTACATCCACGTGCTTGGCATAATCAACCTTCTTCAGTCAAAATTTTTAGTTTAATTTCAATAAGAACCACAACTGAAATCCTCAAAACGAAATTGAAAACCAAATGTTACATTCTTATTGATATTTTGATTCTGTCTTCCCTTACCCCAAAGAAATTTCAACATGAACATGTCTGCCAATAAATAGATTCCACGATCGTCTAAAGCTGCAGATCAGATTCTTATCCAGTGTTATATAATGTCCGGTCTCGTCTCGCATACTAAATTATGAAAAATTGGCGCCAATATCTTAGAGTAAGGTTATGGGTTTATGCGGTGTTATGTTTATTTTTGGTTATTATTCACACATTATGCGAGTATGTGTATGTACCTGTAGACACTTACATTCCAGTAAGACAGTGACCTACCAGCGTCGAACTAGGGAATCACCGGGCAGCCACCAGTGTCCGTGAAAATATCAGCTTCATGAGTTCTGCACGTAAATACATGTGCAAGTATAGACTACTATAACTTGTTTGCGTGTGCTCGGAACGTCATCACCCCGGTTGTGAGAACTAGTTTTGTTTTCTCCTATATTTTCGTTTCTCAGAAAAATTACGGATTCGTGTATGCAAAAAATACTCTAATTCATTAGCGGCTGAAAATCGTCCATCGTCTTGTAATCCGTGGGGATGAGGATGAGCGACAACAACTTCGATACAACATCTTGGATCGTTGACTAAAAACTGTCCGTTAGCTTGCGTCAGATTTGAGTTCATAGTCTTGCAGACATCAACATTTCGAAAAAATAATCGAATACGAAATTTGTTTAGGTTTCCTAGAAGAAACTGTGACGCGTGACGTGTGATACAATATGCAGTAAATGTATGTGATTCTAGATGGTGTTGTTGCTTGTCAGATGTTCCAAGATATCCGGTTGTCCATTCTGACTTTGGTGTACACTAGACTAATTTACCTTTGCGTAGAAACGTCATTCAAAAGTTTCTTAGAAAAAGCTGCGATGTTTGACATTCGGTTTAGTAGGTATCCCTTGTGAAGTATTCCGAATGGTATTCTTGCTTGTCAAGTGCTCCATGGTGTCTGTCTGTCTGCTCTGACTTTTACATACACAAGCCTGAACTGTCCTCTTATGAGAAATTCTTTTAAGTGTCCTAGGAAAGCTGCGACATGTGACATAGTATACCTGGATGTTTATGTGTACACAAATATTCCAAATGATGTTCTTGCTTGTCAAGTGCTCCAAGGTATCTGGCTGTCTGCTCTCTGACTTTTGTATGATAGTAGACTGAACTATTCTTGCGTACTAAGTTGAAGTATCCTAGAAGAAGCTGCGACATGTGATACTGTTATAATATACCTGGAAATTATGCTTAAGTGTACACAAAATATTTCAAATGGTGTTCTTGCTTGTCAAGTGCTCCAAGGTATATCTGGCTGCCTACTCTGACTTTTGTGTACAGTAGACTGAACTATCCTTGCATACCCAGTTCATTAAAAGTTTCCTAGAAGCTGCAATGTGTAACATGAAGTGTAGTATACCTCATCTTCTTCTTCCTACGCCTGCTCCACATGAAGATTAGCGATGCGATTGGCAATGGTGACTTTAGATGCAGCCGCTCGGAGAATTTCTACTCATGAACGGCCAAACCACCTTTGTAAATCCTTGAGCCATAAGTTCTGTCAACGACCGATCAACCTTCTTTCCTGAATCTTTCTCTGGATAATTTGGCAAAAATATGTGACCAAGATATTCTGCTTTCCGGTTCTTAATCGTGTGCATTAGTTCCTTGATTTTTTTCATTCGAACCAAAACACTTTCGTTTGAGACCTTCTATATGCAGGGTATCCGCAGCGTACTATCTGTAGAAGTACATCTTAGTCGCGCCTATTTTTGCCTCCATACTGGCATCCCCCGTCTATGCTTCACATCCATATAACAGTACACCGGAAACTCGTAGCATTTCAGCGTTCTTAAGCCGAGAACATACTTGAGCACGAATGCTTCCGAACCGCACCATACCGCGCAGAGGCTGCCTCGGTTCGGTAATGTGGACAGCGAGCATGCTGAGGCATGCGCTGCGAATTGCCTCACGCGCTGCGCGGCCCGATCCGACGGCTGCCGGTCCATCAAAGTGAGCATTGCTCCGTATGTGATACGCAATTGCCTCATGCGCGATTATTTGCAGTAACGTCGAGTGCACACCGCATCGCACCGCACTGTACCGCCCGGTACGGTGCAGTTCAGCAGCATTCGTGCACAAGTGTGTTCCCGGCTTTAGCTGTATCTGTAGCAGCAGTTCCAATCTGGTTAGCAAATTCTTCATGCTTCTAAACGCACATCTTGCTTGCTAGATTCGGACTCTGATTTCCATTTCTATATTATAGTTTCCCTCTATGCGGTATCCGCGATATTGGATAGCTGGAAATTTCTTGTGAGTGTATGTCAAATATTTCAAGTTATCTGGTTGTCCGCTCTGGCTTTTGTATGTATAAGATTGAACTATTGCGTGCAAAATTCGTTCATGGTTCTTAGAAGCTGCATGCTGGTCAAATGTTTCAAGGTATCTGTCAGTCTGCTGTCACTTATATACACCAAACTGAACTATCTTCGCATGCAGAAGCCATTGAAGTTTCCTGGAAAAGTTATGATGCATGACGTGTGACCAACCTTATCGAGAGGGGAGAGGGAAATACCCCAGATCCGGACTTTCATGGGGGCCCGATATTTTTAAAAGGACTGAATTGCAAATATACATAGTGTACGTCAAATCAGCAATCACTTCTTACACCATGAGAGAAACCTTGTATCCCATAGCTTACAATTCTTTCCCATCTAACAAAAGAACAAATTACACTGGAAGGAGAGGGGGCCCATGGAAACTCTCCCAGGCCCTCTTTTTCTCTTTACAGGGCTGCATGTGACAGCGTGGTATACCTCATACAGCTAAATATTCTACATATTGCTGGAAATTGTACCCATGTATGTATGAAATTAAGGCTCTATACAGTTGTACGGGTAAAGACAGCCGCCATTTTTTTCCCAGTTTGGTCGGTTCAAAGAAAATCGGCTGAGCTGAAAACACTATGTGACCAGTTCTGTTTTCATAGAACAAACTGGGGAAATATGGCGGCTGTCCTTACCTGCCTTTGTATAATAGAGTCCTAATGAAATCCAACAGTATTCTGGCTTATTAAGTACTATAAGGTATCCAGCTATCCCCTCTCACTTCAGCATTATACATCTGACATTGGACCATATTTGCTAACAAAATTCATTCAGTTTCCTAGGAGGAGCCCCGACTTGTGGCATTTAGCATAGTATAGCTTGTATGGCTGGAAGCTTTACATAAGTATACAAAATATTCCAAATTATGTTTGTGCTTATCACATGATTCAAGGTGTCTGATATCCGCGCTGACTTGTGTGTTTATGAGATTAAACTATCGTGGCAAAATTTATTTCAAATTTCCTATTAGAAGAAGCTGCAGCATGTGACATTTGGTATTATTGCCAGCTGGGAATTAGGTGTAAGTGTATTAAAATACTGTAAATGGTATTCTTGCTTGTCAAATGCTCCAAGGTGTCTGACTGTCTGGTCCAACTTTTTATACATAAGACTGATTTACCCCTTGCATAAAAACGTCGTTGAAGTTTCCTAGAAGAAGCTGCAACATGTTACATTTGCTATAGTTAGGCCTCGTGCAGCTGGAGATGAGGTTTATTTATATACAGAATATCCTAGATGGTGTTCATGCTTGTCATATGATCCAGGGTTTCTGGCTGTCTGGTGTGACTTTTGTATACACAAGACTGATTTACTCCTCGCATAGAAACGGTGTTTAAGTTTCCTAGAAGAAGCTGCAACATGTGACGTTTGGTGTAGTTATGCCTTGTGCAGCTGGAGATGAGGTCTATATGTATACAAAATATCCTAAATGGTGTTCTTGCTTGTCACACGATCCAAGGTTTCTGGCTGTCCAGTCTGACTTTTGTATACACAAGACTGATTTACTCCTCGCATAGAAACGTTGTTCAAGTTTCCTAGAAGAAGCTGCAACCTATGTGACATTTGGTGTAGTTATGCCTCGTGCAGCTGGAGATGAGGTGTATATGTGTACAAAATATCCTAAATGGTGATCTTGCTTGTCACATGATCCAAGGTTTCTGGCTGTCCAGTCTGACTTTTGTATATAGAAGACTGATTTACCCCTCGCACAGAGATTTTGTTCAAGTTTTGTAAAAGAAGCTGCAATCTATGTGACATTTGGTATAGTTATGCTTCATACAGCTAGAGATAAGGTGTAAGAGTATACTCGTACATATACAATATATTCTAAATGGTATTCTTGCTTGTCACATGCTCCAAGGTTCCCGTCTGACTTTTGTACATATAAGACTGATTTACCCCTCGTATAGAACATTGTTCAAGTTTCCTAAAGCAAGCTGCAACATGTGACATTCGGTATAGTTATGCTTCATACAGCTGAAGATAAGGTGTAAATCTATACAAAGTGCCCTTAGTATTTTTGCTTGTCAAATGGTCCAAGGTGTCTGGCTGTCTAATCTGACTTTTGTATATGTAAGACTGATTTATTCTCGCGTAGAAACGTCGTGCAAGTTTCGTGGCAGAAACAGCAACATGTGACTTTTGGTAGATTATCCCTCGTATGGCTGGAAACTTTACTGTATATGAAATGTTCCTAGCTGTGTTTTTCCTTGTCAAATGTTCGCAGGTGCTTAGTTCTCTACTCTCTCTGCTCTGACTTTCGCACATACGAGATTGAACAATCCAAAATGGCGAACTGTTCCAGACACAGTCGATGTCAGTGGCCGACTGCGAATAGTGGGATTTAAAATTACGTTGTAAAAACTCAGCTAGCTCTATACGTATGGTCGTTATTTATTATTATTAGAATTAGGATAATTTTTTGTTCTCTTTTTCTCACTCTGTGTCTCGTTCTCTCGTACTCTCAGCCAAAGCGTCATCGACATTCTTAGAACGCCATCCCCGTTAAGCTCATCTCTGCTTTATTGGCCTTGACGTTTCGTATAATATGTATTCGTTATATATGTATACATGCAGAGCGAGTAAATACCTAATTCCGGCAACGTAATTTCAATTTTCTCGTACACGTTAGGCCTCTGGACTGATTTCAATTCGTTCTGAAAATGCGAATTAGATTAACGCGGACGCATAAAACTAGCTGTAGTGGTACCTCGTACACCGTTCTGTTTTCAACCTTTTCATCTTTTCAGTACAATGATAGTGAACAGCCTCCCTTTTGCTGATAGCATATATTGCGCACATCCAGAACAAAATGATAGAAAACCGCCTCGAGGCCGAAAGCACGTGAGCTGCGAGGTTTTCCCAAATGTTGCTCCACTCTCGGAACTTCGGATACAGCGAACTTGTGTGTATCGTAGTGCCCAGTGCGAGCAGGAAGTAGTGAGATGTTCATTTCCAGGAAGGTCTCACTATTAGAGGTATCGGAAGTGAAGGAGGTACCTTGATTTTGGGTTTTCACACTCGGTGACCACAAAATACGGCTGCTGTTTCGGAGAACCTTCGGTCGATGGATACGAAAATCGTTCATCTCGACTGTATAAGCTTCGCGGTCACATGATGAGCCTGCGGAGATGAGTTGCGGTCAGATGAACGTTGAGCAGGCTCGAGATCGAGAGTTCAAAGTCGAAGTTGAAAGGTTGTTGGTATTGGTACTCGGTGGTCGGTCGTATCGGACGCATCTAGCAATAAACATCGTTACGGTGTTTAGAGAAAAATTACACCGTGCACGTGGAAACAGTTATAGTTCGTTTTGAAGCAGCAAACCTGAGCCGGGGTCTGGAAGGGCGCTATACGTTATATAACATTGAGAAAGAAATTCAATTAAAGGTAAAGACCGATATAATTGAGCAAAATTCGCGGAGAAATGTTTTAGATGCTGTCTGTATCTGCCAGTGCAGCCGAAAATTGAAATTAACGGGAGATAAAAAGCTCGAGGGTTTGGTGTTTCTTTTGTGTTCGTTTTTACTACGGTAATGATGGAGTTGGCGGAATAAAACGCGAAATGAAAACTGAATTGAATTTATTGCTGATTACTTTTCGAAGATACAGCGATTCCGTTAGACGGTTAGAATTGCTAAACAAATTACTCTTATCGTGACAAAAAGAAGGCGCATGTCTCGCCCTTAAAAGCGAGTGGGCGATTAATGTTAATCTGTCGGGTAGATACTGAATAGTAAAACCGTTTTGGGTGTAATTTGGCAGGGTTACACTCCCTGTGGACTGTTGTTATTTGGAGTTAATGTGACCATTAGGGTGGCCCTGCAAAGTCCGATTACTTGCTTCACCTCTGCGATTGCACTAAAGCGCGAAAAAGAAGTGTACCTACGAGGTCATCAAACTATTTCAACCCGACCCCGAAGAGAGGTGAAGTTTACATGCAACTTGCGTACGCATTTTGGGTTATATGTGTACTTCTTTATCGAAGGGTCCACTTTGTCGGCATGGAGTTTGAGGAGGGGGGGGGGGTTATGCGAGACAAAATTACCTGTCGAATGAGACCTTAACCAGTTCTACAGCGTTACCGAAAGATATTTCTTCGAATTTTTGAAGTTGAGGTATGGAAAAGCTGTATTTTGAGAACAACACGTTTGAAAGTTCACAAAGTGATCTAGAGTGAAAACTTCCTTTGAGAAAAATACCGGAATCGACAGCCTGGATCCTTTCTGTTTTTACGAATTTCATACTCTGGAGTTGGAATGGAGTGAGATCTTGAAAAACGGCAAAGTAGGCTGAAAGAACATAGGTTTCTATACTATCCAAACCGCTAAAAACCCTAAAATCGATGTTTTGGTCGAAATTTAGAAAAACGGCTGTACGGCCAAACCTGTGATTGACAAAGTGGGCCCTTTTGATAAAGACACGCACGTATTAGTACAGTGGAATGCTGAAAAAAAAAAACGAGGTACCAATTTTACCCAAAATTATTCAGAAAGGTTCTCGAGTCCCTGATGTGATACTCGAAATGTAGATTCCGGGCCCAGGGGGCGGTGGCTGGGGAGCCAATTTGGCATGCATGCATCGCTATACGCCCACTAAATATTCAAAGAGGTTCAGCTAATGATCCCGGCGCGTGAGATATTCTCCCCCTTAGACCCCCTCATCCGTCACAGTGAGGCTCCAAATCAGGGAGAGAGGATGAAAAAATGAATTCAGAACGAGCGGCAATTTATAGGTTTCCGAGATCATCGATTTCGATGGTGATTTTTTTATCTGACGTCTTGAGGTACCGCATAAGGGAATGCAGTCCAGAGAATCCTTGTTCTTTCAAGATTGTGTTTAATTTATAGGTTTATTAGGTCGCTGAATGCAAAATCATCCATTTAATAAGTCCTTACTTTCTGCCCTGAACAATTTTCGGAATAAAGTGTGAGAGGTTCGGCAACAGTTCCATCTTAGAGGCGCCAAATCCGGCCGTATTTCAATGTTAGCAACGTGAGGAAGATGTCAGATTTTATGCCCAAGTTCGTAAAAAAAAAGAATTTTGATATTTTTCCCTTTTTAGTGAGCGCAATGTTCCCATCGTCCCTACACCGAGTCTGTGGGCTTGAACAAATCCCGGTGTAAGTCTAGCAGTTTCTTGAAAAAGTTAAGGTGGTTTGACTCTTTGGCTTCAACCTTCTTCAAAAGCATCTCAGGGCAGAAGGAAGCACGGTCGAGAGAAAGGAGCGAGAGAAGATGACATCCAAAAATAATGTTTAATTCAGCAACGTTGAAAACCTGTATAAGTAGGCCTATTCTTTGGACTAAATCTCTTTTTATGGCAAAATCAGATCCAGAACTCATCCTCTAAAATCGAAATTAGTGACCTCGAATATGTATAAATCGACTCGCGTTTTTGATTTTATTTTGTCATCTCCCCCCCCTTTCATTTTGGAGGCTTACTGTGAGGAGTGATTGTAATACTGTGCTTTTATAAGTGAAATCCTCCGGATTTATTTTATTTTAGCGAAATACTGCCTGAAGGCTATGACCCCGAGAGCGGGTATAAGTTAGTTGATATTGTGGAATTTGTTTCGATGGATAAAATTTCGTATGTCTATGAGGTCATTGGTTTGCCAGTAGATAGCGTAAGACGTCGGTGTTGAGTATACTTATTGCATTCAAGTGAAATATGGTGCACTGTGAAGGGCTACGTTGCAGACAGGACACTGGGGAGAAGGTTGCCGTAGGAAAATGTGGAATCCGTTGGAATAATTTTGAACAAAATTGATACTTTTAGCTATTCATCTCTTTTCGGCGTTCAATGGTGCTAGTATTCGACGTCTCATTTCAGCTCTATTGATCGGGTGTCGTATCTTATTTTTGTTTATAAAGCCTGAAACTAGATGTTTCAATTCAGTAGTCAATGAACAAAATAATGTTACCAAAGTTGAGAAACACCGCCCTACAACACTTCATGGTAATCCTATGTACACAATAAAATTTGCGATTCCGGAGCCATCTTCTGTACATTAAAAAAACTCAACCTTCGATGTTCGATAACAATATCCAGTGACGTCGTCTTGTGACGATTAAATGAAATTACGTATAATCTGAAAATCTGTTGAGATCGTAAACTCTTTTCGGTCAAATTTTGAGCACGTGATCGTCTGCGTGCTCGATTAAACTCGCTGAAGATCACTGGATGTAATTTATTCGTGTGATACAATTTTTTCTAACGATTCGAAAGAAAAACTCGAAATTAAACAGGGAAAGGAGTAATATGAGAATAATTTTTCTTCCTTGTTTTTTTTTCTCTTTCTTCCTTCTTACCTACTCTCAAATACTTTGACGAGATGAGCAAAAAAAGAGGAACTGAATATATTACGGAAACTAGATCAGAATGTTTGGCTATTGCTCAACAGTACACAATCGTTTTCCCTGCACACCTCGGTGATTCCACGGACACTCTTCTCGAAAAGAAACCGAATCAACAAATTTTGCAAACAGGTGTCGTCTTTTTGATTTTACATTATTGATAAATTATAACCGGTTAGGTAATCAAAATGGTAATTTTAGAGCAGCTTTTTCCCACTAAATAGCGACGGTGTGGTAAAATAACCGACAGTTGAAAACACTGTAGAAAGCCGTCGAAAATATTTGTATCTTGCATTAAAAATTAACTTTAGAGCCGAAAAAAATATGTTTTTGAATGTAAGTAATGTACTAAGTCCATTTAAATATCAGTTTAATTAGTTATTGAGGTAGCAAAAACATATGTTTGAATTTTGAAAATAATGAGGGATAAAGTGTCGGTGAACACTTAAGTTTTTTTACTTATTTATTATTATTTTTTTAAATTTATATGCTGTGTCTGCCGGGCAGGGAAAGAGACAAGAATATAGACTGTGTTTCCATAGACCATTATCATGTTACGTGACCACATTTTTACGATAACCCACTATGACTGTGAGATAAAATTTACATACCTGTGCTGTTACGTTATTTTCCCCCTCTCAAAAAAATAAAACTAACTGAAACTCGAGCGATAACGCGTACTTCGACCTTAAATTTGAGGTTCCTCCCATTCAAGTTTTATTTTAATTGAATAAAAAATGTTAAACATTTTATATTCATGACTGCCCAAAGATTTGAGATATTGTATCTGATTCTCCTACAAAGTATTCTGAAATTCGAGCTCGATTTCTTTCGGGAACCTCTTTATGCGCATTCGAGGTTACTTCGACTCGAAATTTTGTTGGGATTAAATTCAATAAATATGCAGTTGACCAAGTATGAAAATATGAGATTCAAGGTTAACCTGATACTTGCTCTTGAGATTATCTTCAATGATTGTAAAATTTATATTGTGTGATTTGAGATGAGGAGTATGTGTATGTTTATTGTCTCTATTCCCTTGTGATACACCAATTAGAGCAACTCCTTATACTCAAGTTTATCTCGTGAAAGTAACCAGAGGATGGTAATGAATGTTCTTTTCCATTTCCTCGAGATAGTTACCAGTTGAGAAAACCAGTGTGAAATAGAGGAGACGCCGAATTCAAGAAGTTCGGAACTTATTTTTTATCTTGTCAACGCAGTTCCTAATGACTATTGATTTTATAAAGTTGACAAAATTAGAATCGGCCCAAAAAATGTCGATTGGTACCGGTTGGTAAGTCCCTATACAGGGTGTCTCTTTTGCAATGATCCCCTTTCCATCTGGTAAGCAGGCAACCCACCCCGACAATATGTAGACATGTTTGCGTACTTTACTTTTGAAGAGGCTGAGTTATGGTCAAATTTTGTAAAGTTTCCTATCTTTGATTTTTTTCCTCTTCTCACGACTGGAGATAAGACAGAAAAATGGTACCAGTAGATAATAGTAGAGGGCAGTTGTGGTAACCGCCGAAAAACATGGTCGGAATCGATTCAACAGGGTGTTCATAAAATCAGTCTTTGTACAAATTATATCAGAAAATTTTCACGTCTTTTCAATTTCCAGTGAAACTCACCTTCTTGAGTTACTGTTTTTTTATTTGCAATAGATTGTACATTAAATTTCCCACAGAAAAGGCCATTAGCAATTTTCTTTTATCTGAATTAGAACTGCTCAAAATGAAGTTCAAGTTATTACTTTTTAATACTGATACACAGACTTTGATGATACAGGAGCGTATGGCGATGCACGCATGCCAAATTGGCCCCGGAACACCGCACCTCCTATCCCGGAAATGCCCCGAATCGGCCTGCGTCAGAATAGGGGGGATCGCTTTGAGGTAGCTCCTGCTACCTCCATTTCTTCTGTCGCCTCCTCACGGCGGCGAATAATACACAGACTCTTTACAGATAGTAATAATCTTCTTTAGCTACTTTACCATTTCACAGAGTTATATCGTTTATGGGGCTTATTCACCTCCCTCCTTAAATCTATTTACCCCATATTTGATATTTAGGCCCATGCAATGAGGGGGTGGGGTGCTAGTATTTTGTAAAGTTTAATATGGGTATCCAATAATTGGTCCCAAAGGTCGCTGAATTCGGTTTTGGTAACATGTTGGCCATATTCCCCGAACGGTGGCTCATACCAATCTAAGTGCAAGTTGACAGTTGTGGTAACCACACACAAAACAGTTCAAGATCATGGAAAGTGGTTGAACATGTTTTTCATAAAATAAATTTCACTTAGTACAAAATTATTGATACATTTTTCCCCATAAAATTTGCTTTTTCAATATGCTAAATTTTAAATGGCAATGAATTCTTCTTCTCCACGCCAATATCTAACTCGCTTTACAGATCAAAATAATAATTCTTAATGGGATATATTGATCTCCATTTTGAGCAGTTCTAATCCAGATACAAGAAAATTGTTAATGACCTTTTTTATAGGAAATTTATTGTACAATCTATTGCAAATAAAAATAACAGTTGCTTAAGAGGGCAGGTTTCACGAAATGTGAAAATTTTCTGATATAATTTGTACTAAATTTGATTTTATGAAGACCCTGTTGAGCAGATTCTGACAATTTTTTTCCGTGATTTCCACAACTGCCCTCTACTATTACCTATTGGTACAATTTTTCTGTCTGTCTCCAGTTGTGAGAAGAAATAAAAATTTCAAAGATAGAAAACTTTCCAAAATTTGACCATAACTCAGCCCCTTTAAAAGTAAGAATATGCAAACATATCTACAGATTGTCGGGGTAGGTTGCCTACTTGTCAGTTGGGAGGGGCATCATTACAAAAGAGACACCCTGTATACATACTTATGCTGCGATAGTGTTTAGGAAATTTGCATACCAAATTTTGGTATTTTAGATGAATCTTAGCAGAATTTAGTGGACATAACTTTTTGAAGCCCTTAGAAAACCACAAAATCAGGAGCTGTGATCATAACACACACCTACTATACACATACATGTACGATAGCTTTATTAGGTGGCTTGGCTTAAAAAAAAAAAAAAAAAAAAAAAAAAAACTGAATTAGAAATGTGCTTAACAGTAGGACCTCAAAAAAAGTGAAGCTTAATTGTGTTTCAGTATTTTCAAAGGCGAATAGAAGTTCAGTCTTTTTGCCAAACGAGGAACTCTTAGTATACTTACTAGCATTAGGGTGTCCGTTGTCTCAGAAATGTTGAGAATTGTACTGACAGCCCGCCTCCCCCACATATTTTGTTTATAATCTTAAGCTCCTGCCCGTTTTTTTTTTCTCTGAAAAATGGTAATAGGGTCCCATCGGCTTTGAAGGTCAACATGAGATTACTTTAGGATTTTCTTAAGAAACTCTTCACTGCCTAAAAATATCCCCATCAAAACTGATGAGGAGCTCACCACTAACGTGTCTCAGAATTAGATGAAAGACTATAGGCTTGTAATTCCATTTTGAATAGTTCGTATTTATTACCAATTTAGTTTAATGTGAGTATTTTGATTTTTGTTTCAGGTAAGTTACCTTTGATCAATGTTCGGCATCATAGAATTTGTATTTTGTGAGTACCACACGTATCAGTTCATAATTCGTGTATCTGCTTTGGAATATGGATATTTCTTTCACCTCGGACTTGAAAGACACGAGTTTCAAATATTTTTATTAGTTTTTCATCTTTTTGATGATTTTATTTGAAATTTTAAGAATTTCTACCTCACGTATCTTTAAATTCAGTTAACGCTATTCCGTTGATTTGGCATGGTAGAACTAGAATCAATATTTGTAGAGTTCAACTTTCTTGAAAGTTGAGAAGTTTTATATCACGGTGCATTCAGACAAGGTATTTTTATGCACAGCCTTTGACTTAGGATGCTTCTTGCTACACGGATCATGGAGGATCGAATATATTTTCCTCCCTCTTCTATAGTAGGTAACTAAAGTTCCTTTATTTCTTCAAAATACCGGTTTGTTCATCACAGTATAAGCAGGGTTGTTGCGGGGGAGGGGGTCACACCTCCCAGTCATTCTTCATTCGACAATTTTAGCAAAATTTGCTCAATTCAGCAAAATTTTTGAAACTAATATTTCTTTTACACACCCATTTCACTATTTTTTTTTAAATTTTTTTTTTTAAATACCAAATGAAAAAGTTGGAAAAGTTCGACAAGTCGGAAGCTTTTTTTTTACTTTCACGGCTTATTTGGCAGCTCAGTTGGGAATTTTCAGTTAAGAAGTTGGAAAGATTCAAAAAGTTCAACGCTTTTTTTTTCTTTTGTTGCTTCGACGATTCATTAAGTCGGAAGAATGTGACTAAAATTTCTATTTGGCAATTCGGAATTTTTTTGAATTTCTATTCGTCAATTCGACATTTTTATAATCTACTCCCTCCACACAGTTAAAATTGCTTAAACCGGCCATGAGTATAAGTTCATATCAAATTCTTCCGTTCATCATGAATTAAATTGTAAATACGTGTTCAGTTTGTAGTGGCCTATTCGTTGACACTTATACGGAAAACAAAAACTTAGAAGGTCAAAGAGACTGCTTATTCCAATGTTATTCAAAGCCTTTTTAGGTGGACTTTATTTTATATTTTAAATTTTCATTTGAATTACTTATCTGTCTAAAATCAATGTAATAGAAATGAAGAAGTATCACATACCCTGTGAAAAAGCACGTTGGTAGCTAAAGATTTTAGCGGGAGGTTACCCTTTATAAAGTTCTTACTTGAGAAGAAATCGGTGCCGGATCGGTTTTTTAGCTTCAGGAGCCAAAATCAGTGGAAAAAGCACATCGCAAAAAAATAATTTTTTAAGCCCTTAGGTACGTGCCACCACTCAGAAAATGCTGAAAATTGACACGAAGGTGATGAATACATTGAGAAATATTTACGAATTAGAAGTTTTGCCTGCTCAAAAATAGCGACATGGGTGCCATTTTCAAAATTCCAGAATCTGTTTTGAAGGTGAAAAAAGGTTGAAAGAATTTCAAAAAATTTCGTTGTACTTATACGGGGGGGGGCTTCAATTGTATGCCAAATTTCGTACCATTCGAGCAAAAAATGCCCAAAATAGAGCTGAAAGAGTGAAAATCATATATTTTGCGGCCACATTCCTCTGAAGGGGGTTAGGATTGTGACGATGGGCTCAGAAATTTTCTTTTACTACTGTAAATAGAGGACTGAAAAAAAAATTGAGAAAATCGACTTAGGCCGATTCACGTATCTTACCGGGCTATAGCCTTTTAAACGTTTTTAGCTGAAGAAAATTGTTCCAAAATTTGATTTTCGGAGAATTTTTCAAGTCGGGGTGTAAAAAACTAAAATTTGAAAAATTTACGTTTCGCTCGGAAATAGAGTAATTCAGATTTAATTTCGAATGTATCCTGTAAAGTCCACCTGAACTCATGGCTCTGCTTCGTAAATTATTTAGGAACAACTTTGTTTCCCAACACCTCTCTCACTAAGAACAATCAGGTTGTCTCTACTGATGTGTCACAAAAATAGATAAAATATCAGATATTTAGAATAGAAAAGGAATCGTTGTCAATCCATATTATTGTTTCCGAAATAACGGACATTTTAACCAGCATCGATTGCAACATGTGATGAGTGGCATAGAACCAAAGAAAGAGGTGATAGAAAATTCGCTCCCCACTCGTGCGGAAAATATAGCATTTAACAAATTAGAAATAATGAATACCAGGGACCAGATTTTTTGATGCTCAAAATTAAAAATTCAAAAGCAAAAAGGCCGTATTAAAAGTCTGTAAAAAAACCTAAATAATCCATAAAATTTCCTATAAAAGTGAAACAAAGTAAAATTGTTTCAAAAAGTCCCTATAAAACTATGGCTTCATGGATATCAAATTAAAGGTTTTGGAAAACTAAATTGAATTTTCGTTTTCTATTCCTCCCAAACTATGTACAACGTAACAATTTCAAATCAAAATAAGTGAAATAGACTTTAAAAAAAAAAAATTTCAAAGAATTGAAAATTTTTCTCTAAAAGTTGAAAATGACCAGAAGAGTCGAATATTGGATTTCTCGCCGAAATAATCCCCAGAAGTCTCTAAAAACATAAAAAAACAGTCTAAAACAGACCGTATCAAATTTAGCTCATTGCGCAGTGTTGCCAATAAAATTTTTTCTCTATGTTAGATTGAAGTAAAATCTGTGCTACATTATGCCAGAAAGTCCCCCAAAAAATTGCTAAATTCATTATGTTAAAATTTTTCTTTAATCTTTTGCGGAGGAACCATGGAACTACAGCAGAAAAACAACCTGTCTTTTCTAGTCAACTGTAACTACGGGTCAGACAGTACAGACTACAGATTATGCCAAGTAATTAGTGGTTTGAAGTTCAACCGTTTGTGGTAGGGGCGCTGACAGCGTATTATAAAAAATAAATTATGCTAAATTTTGGGAAATTATACCAAACATGCAATAGATTATGCTAACAGTTATGCTGATGCTAGATCCGAAAATCATGGTGCTAAATGGACTTCGAATTATGCTAAACTGGCAACACGATTCGTCCAGGAAACCTCAGTAAACCGAATGAACTAGGCTAGGGAAAAAAAGAAGGGTTTGCCTAAAAATCCGGGCCCTGGTGAATACCATTTTTGTTTGTTGATATTGATATTCAGCAGATCAAGTTAACTGTTGCCAACAAAATTAGAATCCCCCCTTTTACTTTAATTAAGAACCGAACAACGATCACCATTCAAAACGGGGTAAAATACTTCGTGTAATTGTGACTCGGACATGCTCGATGATCTTCAATCCAGTACCCGGCAAGCTCATCCTCATTGCGGGTAGATGATCGAGTGTGCACGGAACAATTGCTATTCAAAAAAACTTCCGAATTTGTGAACTTGGCGCGATCTCTGTGATGAGACCAAGCTTTTAGTTTTTCCCCTTGCCATACTAGACGGTGGAAGGCCTTCATCCATATTGAGATGCATCAGACGTGGTGCTACTTCAATATCTACAAGTAGTTCTTGGTTTCTTTCCTCCTGTGGTTCACCGTGGCAGTTCAAGGTTTAGTTCAGTTCATTGGTTTGTGTAATGAAGGTCACCAAACTTTCAAGCATTACAAGCTTTGATCTTAGTCTCATCAACGAGCATCTTAGACGCCAAGATAAAATTGACCATTCCCATTTCGGACCTTTTCAAAACTTATAGGCAGTTACGCCGGAGTAACGGTAAGGCAGCGCTGCTGGCTGGCTACAGACGACGGCGGTGGTTGGAAAATCGCCGGTCAGTGTCGACGTGCGTACTCGGCGAACGGTTGACTCGACGTTCCAGGCGGCGAAGGGTTGTATGCTGGCCGAGACGAGCGCGGCGCGGCGGTGCGATGCTGAAGCCGATACCGGCGGGTTGAAGAAATCCGCGTGCGCTACCCGCCGACAACGGAGTTGACCCTTTCTCGTATTCGCGCTCGCGGTTCGGCGTGCTCTGCCAGCTTTTTCACCCATATATACAATCGCACGCATAGTCTACGTGTGTACGTTTTGTTCGGCGTTTCCCTGACTCGTCCGTCGTCGTTTTTTAAAAACGTTCTAACTCCGCCG
The DNA here is from genome assembly GCA_031841125.1 of Acanthococcus lagerstroemiae. Taxonomy (NCBI): domain Eukaryota; kingdom Metazoa; phylum Arthropoda; class Insecta; order Hemiptera; family Eriococcidae; genus Acanthococcus; species Acanthococcus lagerstroemiae. The sequence goes on along the minus strand of CM063109.1, from coordinate 21,322,774 downwards.
TCGGATGGGGGTGCGTTAGCCTCTTTGCTCCGCCGTTGGTAAAGCTTGTAGACTCGCGTATTCTGTGGCCGCAGTCGACGTGGAAATCACATTATCGTCTGGTGGTGCTCGCGTCCGTACACGCGCACGTGTTTCCCGCGACCGCGTATTTCAAGCGCCGCTTTGGTGTCCCGCGAAACGCGCGACTCGCGACTCGTTTCGGCGTGTTCGATTTTAGGTCGAATTTCGGGGCTTGTTGTGCCGGTCGTCAAGATTGGCTGAAAAGATCGTAGTTTCAACTGGTATTCACTTTATGTTATCATGTTCATGGTATTGAGCTGCGGGTATGGAGAAAATAACGAGCATGTAGGTCGTCGGTGTGTAAGACTAGAGGCTGGCTATCCGTAGTGCAACTTGGGTTCCGAGGTTGCAGCTTAGTTTTTTGAATAGACGTGATATTTGAGATGGACGTATTTTGGAAGGACCTCTGTGTCTGTGAGTCTTGGGGTCGGTGTTCGTGCCGGCCATCAGTCGAGTAGCTCGTGGACTTGAGCAGGTTAGTTCAATGGCGAACGAACTTCCTTCGGAAGTGGTTGGAACTGAATACGGGTGGTGGAGTTCGGAGCAGTGCTGGAATTGGTTATTGAACCGTTAACGCTCGTGAACGACATATTAATAGTTGCTTGGCTTGCCTTTATAATCGCCTGAAACTGAACTGCTGTGCTGGCTGTGAACTGTCTTATCTGCTGTGGTTTGAGATCGAACGTTGCTATTTGGTCGCCATCCTTTGCCGACCCTTATGTTCATGCGGGGTTTTTGGAATTTGTACGAGAAAAGTGTTCAGTCTGCACCGCAGCGAGTGCATACGAAATTACAGAAACGAGAGCTTGTAGAAAAAACGCATGTACTAATTGACTGATAGTGAAAAAGCATCTGACTGACAGTGCCAAAACATATAAAAACTGTAACTAAACTAAACAGATGTCGCACCCGACCGATTGGGGGAGAAAAAGAAGGATGAGTCATGGAGGGAAAACAACGTGGTTTTGAAAAGATCACGTACAGGAAGTTCAGGAATGCAGGAGACAAAAGACATTTGTGAGACGCTGGCATCGTGTCACGCAAAAACTAGCCCGGCAGGACGACTTATACAAAGATGTACACTGAAGACGAGAGGGTCGCTGCAATCTCCTGAATTATCCGTGCCAAGAGTTACCTTGCTTGTGTCCGAAATCTGCTATTTAGTCACCCCTTTAGTAGCGTCTGAAATTAAATCGGCATTCGGATACCGTTGCAAATAAGTGAAGCTTGCTTTGTCAATCTAATGGATTTCTCAGTGAGAATTAATTGGAAAAGTGTAAGGCTTCACCTGTTATTTGAAGTTGATTCCAATGACGACAGCTAATATCGATGCCAAGCCCAAAGTTAGCGTGTAGACGTAATGGCGGCGCTGACAAATAACTCTGCAATTGTTCCAAGTCCCTGATTCTCTAATAGTCTTATTGAAAATAAAAATTGAGAATAACTTCGTGAAGACGATACTTCGCCTACTCTTTGGTGTCGAGACTTTCATTCCTCGGGGAATCAGTTTCAATCTAACGATACCTTTTTTCTGGTAACAGCATCATAAAAGTTGATTAAATTTCCAGTCGTGTTTACTTTCTATCGATTGCAAAACCATGGGGATCTTCGCCTCCCCTCAGTGTCCACAAATTGTGAAATCCCGCGCCATGACAAATCGCATCTGTGTCCAAAATGGGTATCGATTTCCTAATAGAAAGTTATTTACCGCTCGTATGTGAAAGAATACGAATACACTTATGGAGCGAGCATTAGACTCATAAATCTTTGGGCTATTATACGTATCAGTTTGATGATAAACAGCCGAGAGGAAGCGCGTGAAGAAGCGGAGGAAACGTGGAGGTGAAATCCTCGTATTTGTCGTGTTTTCTCTCGAATTCGTAAATCCTGCGGAGTGTAGTCGTTATTCATAGCCGCGAAGACTGTCTGGGTCTCCAAAAATTGTGAGGTACGAACGTGAGACCGCGCTAACGATGTGTTCGAATACTTGGTCGGGGGTTGGGGCTTTGACGGGAAAGGCGAAACGGGTCGCGCCGTGTCGAAATAACGACCAATTTACGAGAACGTCGAGGTAGGAAACGGAAAAGCTGGTTACAGGATAAAGAAGAGGAAAAATTGATCTGTTTCTGAGAAGAGAAGGATGAGGAAAGCGATAATTCTAATGGGAATACCGAATTTCCTCGTAATTTTGTTAACGGGATGCGTGTGTATCGTATGAAAGCATCGGTTAGGCCTTTTGTATTGCTAGAGGCTGTGCGGATCTGCGACCCACCGATGAGAAAAATTGGGGGTGAGAGATTGAGCATGGTGGATAAGTGAATTATCTGTTCGCCGAAGTTTCGTTGTTTTATTCCTCGCTTAGGTATCGAAAAGTAAACGTTGTGGGAAAGGGGGGAAAACGGTCGTGAAAGTATTGAAGGACGAAAGGGGAAGTATAGGCAGAATTGGCGTGTTATGAAAGTTTACAAATACCAGCGCCGCCGTACGTCCTTATCTCGGTATGTGGGGAAAGGAAGGCTCCGAAATTGATTGAATGGATAAAATGAGAGCGAAGAATATTTCGTTTTCGGCCAAGAGAAAAAATATTGCGGGACAATGAAGGCGACTTTCAAAACTGGGAACGAGTGAAAGACTAATGGAACAGAATTCAGAAAATTGTAAATTTAATGTGAATAATTGATTGAGATTATTCTGGGACAGGAACGAATGAACTAGAAAGAGCTTCTGTGAATTGGAAGTTGGAGAGCGAATCGTGGATTCACTTGTCAATGAAAATTCCACCTATGATAGAAGAATGAGAGTACAATGAACTGAATTGTTCAGGAAAAAGGCATATTTCGGTCTCTTCCCTCCGACACGAATGATTGGTCGTTTGTTTCCTTGTTGTTTTATAATATGTGGGCTTCTGAGCGAATTGAAGAGCATCAAGGGGGGCTAGTGAATGATAATTTTTCACCGTGTGAAAAGCGACTAAGAGCGATTAGATTGAATCAGTTTTTCGGAGAGGAGTATAGGGTTGAGTGAAAATAGTGTCTGATCGAAGATCGATTAACTGAATCAAGATTGTGTTGTACTCGCCATTTAGAGTTGAAGAAAATAATCGTGTTTCATTGCATCTTATTAGGTATCATTTTTTCAAAAGAACTCGAAAGAACTCGCAGTGTTTGATGTTTTGTTTCTTCCATCGTCCTAGTGCCGGATTGATTTTGATTATTTTTTAATGTACTTGCAACCAGAGTTGGCAAATACTTGAGTTTTTTTTTTGTTTTTTTTTTTCAGTGAATATTTTCAAAAAATGCTAGGGAGTACTTTTTTTTTTGTTGAAAATATTCTCGAACATTTCTCGATATTATCCAAGGTATTATTATTGGTTCAGGAAATATATTTGAAACTAGACCTGTTCAATTAATTTTATATGCCATTCAGTAGCAACTTGTAACTTGGAAGTTCATGAGTTTATCGAATTACAAATTTAGCCGGTTTAAACCGAGGTTGGGGGCAGACTAGATTACATCGGGTGTTTTCGGATTATAATTCACTCGCCAGAGACTCACAGCGAATGAGATCGTATGAACGAAATTGGACCAAACAAGAGGAAATCCGAGTGAAGTAGCTGAAAAACTTGAAAAAAATCTAGCGTATTTGAAAGGGAATGAATCTCTTAGCAGAGGAAAAAGTTTGAGGACGAATTAACTAGATCAGTTCACTTTAGTCTGGAGTTGATTAAAAATCGAATCGTCTCATTCGTTCTTTCAATTTTACAAGGGAGTTATGCAGTATACATGTATTAATATTGCCATAGTGTTGGTAGGGTAGGTACGCGACGGTTATGTACAAATATTAATTCAAATATCACTGAAAATTGGTGAGGTGGATGAGATCTCGTGGAATTTAATCAGAAGTTACTGATTATGATTAATTTCCAGGAGTTGATGGAATCTGTGATCAAATAGAACGGAAGGAATTTGAAAAAATTGGAGTGATTGATTGGGAGCATATAAGTCAGTTGCAAAATATACACGTCAAATATTTTTGGAAACCAAATAAAATATCAGCTTAATTTTAGTATTGAAATTAAATAGCAGTTTATTAGCGTTTCTAATTAGAAGACGAATTGAACGGATTCTGTAAAAATGATTTGCTCTCAACCCCGGGTTGCCTGGTTACAACTTTAAAAACAATTACTTCTAATAACTTGAAGTGAAAACCGCAAAATCAATCATCGTAAACATCAAAATCACTTGACAGTAAACCCAGAATTGCGACTTTTCAATTAAATTTTTTATTTTAGTCTTAGTTACTTGTACTTTGAAACTGACAGGTTTACAGTGCTAATCTTCACTATTTCCTCAATTTCGAAAGTAAGTTTTCGTTGTTTCATACGTGATTTTTCTAACAGAAACATGATTTTTTGATTCTAAAAACAGTTTTCTAGCCTTAAAATCAAATTTTATTTTAAAATCCCGGATTGTAATGATACGGTTTTGATTTTGTCCGTCCTCGGTGAAAACTGGCTGTTATGCACAGAGATGGGAACAACCACGAGTTCATTTTTCGAAAAATGATCTAAAATAAGAGAAGAAACTTTTTTCTTGTGATTTTCTGTATTTTGTGGCAGGGTGTCTACTGGCCTGAAAAGTCATGATTTCAAAAAATTATCATGAAAGTCATAAAAAGTCATGATATTTCAGCCAAACCTCGAAAAAGTCATGATATGTCATCATGTCATAGTTCACAATATTTCCATTATCTCTCCCCCCCCCCAAAAAAAAAAAAACACAAAAAACAGTTCTGTTCATTTCATGAGAAAAAAATGTTGAGTGAATATTTATTATGGAAGTTTAGCGCGCTCTGTATTGAGCCCCCGATGAGACGCGAAGCGCCGAGTCCCCCCCCCTCCGTTTTTTATATCATTTATGAGAAAATGTCATGAAAAGTCATGATATTTTGTTCCCCAAATCCAGTATACACCCTGTATGGTTTAAAATAATGGAAATCAAAGTGATGAATATTAAAAAATCAGTTGATTTTAAATCACAATTATGAAATTAGACTTGAATTTTAAAGTCCTTATTATAATGTATAATCAAAAATAACGTATGATTTTTGTAGTTCCTTTATGTAGCCCATTTCTATAACACTACATAATAGCACAGTCACTAAATACTATTTTTAAAAAAAAATGGAAGTCGGAAATATTTTAGAAGTTATCAAAAGTGATAATGGACGTCACTGATTAATTTTCGATCATTAAATTTTATTCCAGTCCAAAAAGAAAATTCTGATTTCAGCATTTTCTGTGATAGAATATTTTCAAAAGTGCTCGTGCTCCCTGAGAATAGTCTTGTCGAGATTACTCTGCCTACCAATGCTGCTTATACTAACAACATCGAACTCGTTTGGCTACCAAAACAGTAAACTTATCGATGACCTAATAATAGGTAGTTCTTGTTGACATTCTCCAGAAGCTGCAGAAAGCGTCTCACTGTGGTTCTAGACTTTGAGGATACGAGTATAGCCGTTCAGGTAGAAATTCGACAATGAAGTGAGAACAAAAATGAAGAAAATTGAATGACAGGGGGGAGCACATCTCAAACTGGTTACTTAACGATCCCAACTTCCACAAAAGAAAAAAAAAAAAAAAATATTACATCATTATTCGAATGAGGAAGGATTTTCTCCTAAAAACTATCGAAGTTGACCATTGGGAAAATGTGCTCCTAATATGGGACACTGATAGTTCCCAATGTAGGGTACCCCATAAAAGCAGGGTGACCATTTAGTCATTTTTTGTCACTTTCCCCCTAAAATGGCCATTTAGGTCATTTTTGGGAAAGTTTTTCCTTCAAATTCTGGAAATTCTGCTGATTATGAAGAATATTATTTTTTTCTTTTATTTCGTGCTTCCCGTGTGCAATGTAAGTAAAATTGAAATTCCATTTTCCGGTAGATTGCAGCGAAAACTGCCATTGCAACTCTAGTTGGTCTGTTGTGTCTGAGAAGGACAATGACTGAATATTATAAAACAGTTTAAGTTTTTTGTGGTGAGGGAGTTTGAAAATAGATTATAATAACGAGTAGTGTATGAAAAAGAAGGAACAATTGCAAATGATCTCCAATTCTGGTCATTTTTCAAATTTAATGAAATCATTTTCCCATTTCCTTCTGAAATTTCGAGTAGTCACTCTGTGAATGTGCTAATATGGGGTACCCCATATCAGGGAAAGTGGTGTTGTACCAGTTTTTTGACTTACTGTTGCATTTCTTTTTGGTCATAGCTACCTTTATGTGTAGATCAGAAACAGATACAAGAAATGGGCAGCACCCCAGTTGCGTCCCGTACGGTAGGGTTAAAAAAAAGGATGTATCGTAATTGCGTCCCAATGAAAAAAGGTACATGTCGGAATTGCGTCCGACGTGCATCCCCATTGCGTCCTTCTCTAAAAATAGACACTCGACGTTAGAATTAAGATGACTTCAGTGAAAAACAGGAAAATCTGAAAGTTGCCGATGGCTATAAGTTTTGTATTTTCAAAACGTGTGGCAAATCGTAGGAACACAATGGCTCGATGAAGATATGGAGGCAGTTCATTGCAGATTGTATACAGGCTGTCGACCGGGGTGGTGGAAAAGTTACCACTGGCCAGACGAAGTGCCCGAGGATGAATGAGGTTGAAGGTGTTTAGGTCTTGCTGGTTAGCGCAGATGAGAGCTCTATGTAGGCGTAGCAGTGAAGAAATATATTTTTAACCGCACCTGCAATCATTTGCAGCCAGTTCTAAGTCCGAGTAAGTGAGAAGAGAAATTATGGGACGCCATTGAGCTGTTAAAATAAGGAACGCAGTTCAGATGTGTACTTTTTTTCCCTAGGACGCAATTACGATATGCCCTTTTTCCTAGTGGGACACAACTGAGACAAAAATTGGTGGTCGGGACGCAACTGGGATTCACCGAAGAAATGAATATCGATCCTAAATTAGTTTTTAAAGACTACTGATCTACAGAAGATGCTGAAAGTATTTATCGTGCTTCAGACCCGTAGCCAGCCGTGTATTTGTAACAAGAATGATCATAAAAATGTTTTTTGGAAGCTGCTTTCTGAAAATTTTTTACCCCTTCGCATAGTTAAGCTTTTTTTAAATTTCTTTTTTGTTAGATGAGGCAACCAGACTTGTCAGACAAGGAACTACCTTGTCTGCCTTAGCGTTGACTACAGGCGTGTGCTTCTCTTGAGTATATTTATCCTTCCCCATAATAGGAAGATAGGAACCGATGGGCATCCCGTGTATTAGATGCAACGGATGCAACACACGATTTTCTAATGAAAATTCGTAAAAATTAAAAGTTTTATGAAATTAATTCTGTTATAGCTCATTTACACTGCGGTTGAAAAATGTTATAACAATGTTATGACAAAAGTTGTGGGATTTTGTTGAGGATAAAACAAGAGTTAAAATATTGTTTCAACATTGTTTAGGCAAACCGACGGGGATCGGTTTTTTGATTTTGACATTTGATTCCCGCCAATGTTTTACTCCTGGAGTAAATAATTTCGTTTTCACAGAACAACATTAATAAACATGTATGTCCACCAATGTAAATCCGAAAATACTATCAACTCAACACAACATAACATTTTCTTGTTACATTCAGTCTTGGAAAAAACATCAACAAATGTTGTCAACAGCACGTTTTCTACCGCCAGTGAATGCGCCATTAGCAGATACATTATGAAGAGCTCGATTCCAAAAAGTGCTTTGTCCAGAACGGTCGTTTTTCGGGTATGAAACCAAACTGAGACACTGAGCAACTTATTATAAACGGGTTCCAAACAGGCGAGATCTTTGAACACATATACGGTGATAGATTAGGTACTTTCCACCATTTTGATAGAGTCACAATTCCACACTTGACCAACAGATATCGCTAAAATCGCCTTTTCGATTAAATGGACTAAGCTCTTTTGCATATAATCGAGCTCCACATTAGAGTTATTCTCCGATCCTTCCTTCCAACTGATGAATCACAATTCGAAATATAACTCACTTTTTCGTATCCTCAAAAATGGCAATTTCTTAAAATGTAACTATTGATAATACAAACACAATTTTCTTAGCTTTTTGATGCATGTTTTATTTTTTTATATTTTTTTAAATTTTGCTCGGGAAGTCAGGCAATGTTGTCCGAATATTTTCCCCTAATTTTGTTTGTTCAAATATCCCAGATATAGAGGTACTCCATACTACAAAGGCGTACTTCCTCTACTTGGCGTGGTTATGCTGGTCGTTTTCGAGGTCTCAGGCCATAGTGGGGCGCTTTGTATCATCTATCGTTCCAAATTGAGATCATCTATAGTAGGGTACTATAGTTTCACACGGGGATACTGGACCGTTGATCCGAGCATTCTCGAACGCGCTCGAACACTGATTAAAGATGTTCGGGCTAGTTGGGGATCAAAATGGCGGTCCAGTATACCCGTGTGAAACTATAGTACCGTATCTATCGGTGCTTGAAATAGTACCATAGACGGTTGAGGAATCGAATCTCAGGCCTGGGCTTTTGAGTTTGAATGAAGCGGCATTTATCACCAGTATCATTGTTCTACGTAGATATTTATTTTACTCGTTATGCCGAAACATTTTCATAAATTATACGAAAGCTCGACCAACCTTCTCGTGTGCATTGCACTGTTGGGAACTGGATGAAGATATGCTTTCCTTCTAATAGCGTCGTTAGTTGCGGAAATTTAACTTTTCAAATACGGCACGTCGTTTGCACAAAAATGGTCGTGTATATCTACGAAACTAAATGAGCTGAAATTCGCTCGTTTTCGAGAACTCCGTCTATCGGAGAGATTTTGTCTCTTAAGATGTATAGTTTTTGCCCGTCCGTAGTGTATACGCATTTACGCACGCCTCATTTATATTTCTTGTTAGCCGATGACGACGGTGGAAACAAAAAACGGAAATATGGAAGCGTATTACGGAGGAGGAACAAACCGACCAACGTTGAACCCGGCACTCGGGGGTGAACGTACTTCCCTTATATTTGCCAAAGATGTGCGGTAAAAGTGCGGCGACCAGATCTCTTAATCTCGTTTTGGAATAAGTTTTTTCCTCACGCTGACTGGAATGATTTGAATGAAACAAATCGAAATTACAGCGGAAATGGCGAGCGAGCTTCTTGGTGGCTTAACTTCGCAGAAAATGTATTATGTTGTTGTGGAAATGGCGCATTCGAGTTGTTGAGGAGAAGGGAGAGGTAATTAGGCTAGGATTTCGAGTTGGCATCGAGGGAAATGTGTTACGGCTGTAAGGGTATGAGGGTGTTCGCGAGGAAAACGTTTTTCCGGTTGAAATTGTCCTAAGTATGACTGTAGAAAGAATGTAGTTCATTCGTGTGCTTGGTGCAGCGTTATTTCGAATATTTTTTCTGCAGTATTCATTTTGCAGCGACAGAACTGAAAAAACAACTGCAGGGAAGTCTGTTTAAAAATGCCATTGAGATTGTGTGGAATAATTCTCGTACAGATGTCACATAAATCTCATGTAGTCTAGGTAGTGTTACTGGTATCTATGTATGTGGTTTGAGTGCATCAAGGGAATAATTTCAGTTCTAAATTGTTATCAAACGCGGGATCCCAAAAATTTTCTAAAACTGGTAGTTGTAGGAAATTAAAACTTTAATTTTTGAGGGCGCGTAGCTATTGATAATGAAACCCATTTGATCGTTGTGGTGGCTCTCCTCAGTCGGCACTACCAGCCACAAGAACTTTTTGAATATTTGTGTGATAACAACTACGATATTCAAGTTCGAAAATGTCATACTTCGAAATCCTCTGTCTGTAAAATCTTCCAAATTATCTTGTGACTGGGAAACTTATTCAATATCTCTCATAATTTGTAAGATCAGTTTATAACAAGTTGAGACGGTTTCTGACTCGAAGATTCAGTCTGATTGTGTTTGGTGTCATCCACACTCTAGTCTGAGTAGTTCAGACTATTTATAACTCGATTAAGATGTCTTCAGATTCTGTTGGAAGTCATCCATGTTCTACGAAGACTGATTTAAAATTTTCAATTTTAGTCTGCTAAAACTCGTTGAGATTGCTCATCAGACGTATTCAAACTCAACGAGACATGGTTGAATTTCAGGGTGTACCCTCTTGGTTATTTTTTCCATTTTGAGTCATCTAAGGTCATTTTTGGTCATTTCCCCCCTAAAATGGTCATTTAAGTCATTTTTGGGGAAGTTTCTCCTTCAGATTATGGAAGTCTGCTGATTATGAAAAAAATTATTTTCTTCCTTTATTTTGTGCTTCCGCTGCGCTGTGCAGTATACATAAAATTGAAATTCAATTTTCCAGTAGAAACTTCCAACGCAACTCTGGCTAGTTAGTTGGGGGGTCAATGATATACGATGACGAGTAGTGTGTACAGAGAGAAACACAAAGAGGAAAAAATTGCAAAATGGTCTCCTATTTTGGTCCATTTTTTGTTCCATTTTCCCCTGAAATTTTGAGTGGTCAGCCTGTTGAAGACTCATTAAGCCTTCTGATCCCACTGGCAGTTTATTTAAAACTGATTTAGTCGGTGTTGAAGCTCATTTCATTGCAGTTATGATTCGTTTCAGTCGCCGTGAAGACTCATGAGATTCATTCCGACCCTTTAGTGCATATTAAAACTCATCAATTCGCGAAAGGTTTACTTGTTCTTCTGGATCGTCTGATGTACAGTGTTATAAACCCTCCCACGTGGGCCTTATGGCCCAGTTGAGAGGAGGATCCTTATTATCACGAATGCTATTCTGGCTCAAATCATAGTTAATAGAAGAGAAAACGTTCAACTGTAGGGGGTGAATTCTGTTCTAGGCTCGGGTGTTGTGTAAGGTAGCGCTGTATGCGCCGAATGCTCAGACCTTGTAGTCCATTGCACTTTTCTTCAGGTTGCTGTTAAGGATCATCTCAATAGCCTCACTTTTACAGCCAAAGCTAGAATTTTGCTGAAATCTATTCTTTTGATTTCACTGGGTGCTGGATACTCCAGTCCCAATGCTTCGCGCCTTGTTCAATCTGTTGCTGGGCACTGACATATAATGTGAATCGAGGTTTCCTCCTCTTCGCCACAGTGCCTAAAGGAGCTGCTTTTCGCCACCCCTACATGTTTTTTGTGACTCCATAAAGCAAAAATAGCACGGACCAGCATCCAGTAATATTGAAATAGAGTTCTCATGCTCGCTAAGTATAGGTACGTTTTCGAGCTAAATTTTAATCCTAAGAATGAGAATTTGTTCAAGTACTTCTTCAGTCTTCATGCTCATGACATAGTCTTCCACAGCAATCACACCAATCGCCTGTAAAACTGTCACCACTCGTTTCGACTTCCTAGCCCCCCTCCTAACTTTCAAACTCTTTTCCTTATTCGCAGCTCGGGTAACGACCGGTCATATTTCCAAACTTGCTTTCTCCAGCGACCACCAGAAAGGATCTCTTTGATATTCTCGCTGTTATGTTCCCGCAGCTCGATAAGCCTTTCCCAGGTGCGGAAAATTTAGCCGCAAAATTCATTAATAATGTCGCGCGGCTCGTACTCAGTCGCAGCATACGACTCGCTTCACTCCTCCGATATAGGCGACAGCGAGTAAATTAATTTCGACGTGTCACTCTTACTCGCTTTCCGCGCCTCCAGCCATCATTTTCCTGGGGTAAATTTTTTCAGACAGGTTTAATCTTAACCCTTCCTGTCTCGCCACATTATCGCGTTCTAGCAGCTCAGCACTTGCAGCTTCCAAAATCTTCATTAGTGCTCGACATATTCCGTCATCCTCGCGTATTTTTGTCTTTGCCGCCAAATCTTGAGAATACAAACAAAGGGCGAACCCAAATCCGCACTGATTCGCCGAACGCCTGCGTACGATCGCTTGCCTAATCAAGCGTGCTAAGGAGCCGCGCGTATTTCGCGGACCTAAATAACGCGATTTGCAAGGCGAATTAAAAATACATCCGGGCTTCATTAATCATCATTTCTCACGTGACACGATTCGCCAGTACTAAGCCTTATACATTTCTCAGAACCCGCAGAGAGTAGATGAGTGAACCCCCTTCCCCAAAACTGTCGTACGGCGCCGCGCTTATTATTCGACACTTATTGAGAGAGCATTTAAGGTTCTAAGGAATGGTGGGAAGTATGAGTTCGCACAGATGGCCGACGATGAGTCTGCTCAAAATCGAAGGTGCGCTCGCGTATACGGGAGGGGGCCGGGGGGCTCAGGTGAAGGCGAAAGAAGGCGATGGTAACAGCTGCGCTGTCCGACGAGAAGCGTACTATTTGCTAGAAGCCAGCGGCGGGCACGCCGCGGCGAGAAAATATATACAAATGCAGGGAGAAAGTTACGCTCATCAATCAGAAACTGGCGTGAGGATAATTAGCTACGTTTCGGCTCGAAGGGAGACTGAAATGAGTTATCAAAGTGACCGGAATTCGTAAGGCGAGGGAGAATGGCGGAGAATTAAACACGAATACCTCAATCTTGGTAACGGCGTTTGTGGGTCAGGGATGCTGTCAGCACATAAGTGTTTCTTACGGCAGGATAATCGTTTATCAAAAGCACAGGGGGTAACTGGCCGAGGTGTTCGCATCGGCCGTTGAGAACGAGTTAACGAGTTTTGCTCATCTTCGGGCTCTAATCCCTTTCTCGGGCAAGCGTTTTAACCGCACTAAGTTCGTCTCCAGCTTTGGCTTCTCATTCAACCCCGATCGGACCAGCTCACTTGCTTTTTCATGCCCTCTCACCTCGGAATAGCGGGTTGATATCCGAATTCTGGTCAGTAAATCATTGATAGATAAGAGCTGATACCTCCTCGGATGAGTTTGGCCACTCAAAGAGGTGATAATCACCAATACAAATCGAACAGTTTATAGGTTAGAAGTAGATGTACATCAAGGTGATTTTCCTGTCGGACTATATTTGTCAAAGAAACAATAAGATGTTCGGATAAGTAACACATAACAAAGAGGCTTGGCGCAGTTGGTAGGACCCTTGCTAATTTTCCGTGATTTAGTGACTAATTCTGATTCTTGTTGACTATTTATGACATTTTGTTCAATTCTGACTCTTTTTGCTTAATTTTGGCTTTAGTTTATTTAGCTTACACGCTCATTCCACTCCGTCGCTATAAATTAAAACCACCAAAGAAATCTTCACACTTCAAACTTGTGAAAACTGAGGCTTCGAGTTTGTCTACTGACAAAACATTTTCGAATCAATAATAAAAAATAAAGAAAAAGTTTTCTACTATTCAGATTTTTCGAGCAGACGAATTTTCATTTATCCGAAAAATGGATGCTAGTCCTCCCTATTTGGTCTGTCCTACGTGGTCAGACTTAGAATGAGTTCTTAATTAGTGTTAGAAATGTTTGATTGAGTTTTCTAACGAGACTTGATAGAAGCCGGTAAGTCCTAACAGAGACTGAATAACATGTGACCGAGTCAGAGAGAGTCTTACGAAGTCTTAGGCAGTCTCGTTAGGCCTTGAGTCTGAATGAATCTAGTGAGTCTTGAAAAATCGTTTGGATGAGTTATAACTGAACCTGAATAAGCTTCGAGAGGGTCGGATGAATTCAGTTGCATGCCTCCAGCCCCACAGCAAGGACGCGGTCGTCGGCGGCACTTGCTGCCTCCGTCTCTGAGTAGAAAAAGACTTACTTTCATCAGCAAGGAAGACACAAAGCAAACGAGTGTAAAGTTAATCTCCTAGCCAGACGTCTGACCAAATCTTTGAGCCCAAGAGAAGAGTCGCTGATATTTACAAATGCCATACTCGAAAGGGTAGTTTCTGGGGCCGGAGGCGCGGTTTCTCAGGGACCACTTTGGCATGCGTGCATCGCCATACGTTCCAGCACACCATTAAGGTGAAGGCTTGGATAAGGAAGCAGATAGAAATGCACTATGAAAGTCAGCAAAACGCGGATAGGCGACGCCTCGGTAACTACGCCGAGTTCCTAGCTAGGCTCATGGTCGGACTAATACAGATTACAAATTTTACGCTATTATATTAGCCTAGCGGAAGCTTCACTGCTCGAAACCTGAAACAGAATACTAAAATTACCATTACTAACTTTTATAATTCACATTGCATTATTCCTTGAAAAATTTACTGATAAGTGTACCACGGAAGGTTGTACAGGTTCGATCCAAAGGAATTCTACATTAATTGAACTGAGAACCCCATTTCATATATTGACAAATAATACACTTACCTCTTCTAAATCCATAGTTATACAATTTTACACACTTTGAGCGTATCAGTTTTGCGTAGCAGGAATCCAGCATCAAGTTTACATAAGCGGAAGTGAGCGGAAGCTTCACTGCTCAAAACCTGAAACAGAGTACCAAAATCACTATTAATACTTTCATAATTCACATCGCATTTTTCCTTGGAAAAGTCACTGATAAGAGTATCACAGAAAGTTGTACTTGGTGGTTGTTGGTTCGTTTCAAAGGAATTCTACTCTAATTCAACTGAGAACCCATCAACCCATTTCATGCATTAACGAACATACTTACTTCTTCGTTCAGTTAATTTCTTCACGTTTCTTGAGGAAATAAAAGATAATAATCAATAATAATCTTGCATTTGAATAGTAAAATCCGAAACAATAACAAAACGTAAATAATCGCATTTTTTTAGTACTTCATCTCCTTGGCTCTAGATATTGAAAATATTGCTCGCACAATAATCAAGATCTAGATCAATGAGCACATCTGAAGAAGAAAAAAAAAACGAAGAGAAAAAAAAGTGATAGCAAGAGGCTCATTACCGACCTTAATGAAATCGAAATTATTGATAATTATTTCTAATGTTTTCAGCTAATTAATTTCTCAGAAATAAAACGCCACTGAACTGAACTGTGATTCAGATCAATGAACACTACTGAAAACTAATGGCAACTGAATTAAACTGCCACTCAGAACAAATGTTGAGAGAAAAAAATCAATTGCAATAGAGTCGGCTACTAGTAGCCGACCCTAAAAAGGTGCACTGCGTTTTGACGTGTATTTCAAATAATTAAGTAGGTACTTTTTTCCCCTCCTCTTCTACCATAAAACTAAACTGAAGGGGGGGGGACACGAAATTCATATTATGTTCGGGTCAAAACTGATAACATCCGTTGGATGTAATGTTATAGTCCGTTCCAGATTAGAGTATCAAAAACTCTGAGACAGACCACAGACTGATACGTTCACGAGTTCAATTTTGCAACCAATCACGTATCACTTCCTGAGAACATGCGCTGCGTCTTTAACGCATTCAGTGTGAATTTCTTACTTCCCTTTTCCCCTGTGATGCCGCCACGTCTATGGGTTTTTGATACTCTTATCTGGAACGGACTATAGTTGTGATTCTCAAGCCAATTTTCACAGCCCAGTATCTAAGAAAGGAAACTCTGAACATGAAAACGAATGACATGACGTGATTCAGTTCGCTATTTACTATCAGAAACCATGTTTAACTCATTTTTGATAAAATTCGATCATCAGTTATGATTCTAGTCCAAGATTATTATACCATAGAAGGTTGGCCAGACTTATAAGACGCAAAGACGACAATAACGTCACTGAAGTCCCAATCACCCAGGTCGCTTATGGGAATACAGCTTTTTTCGATCTTTACTCATAATTTATGCCGCCAACATATTTTTCTATTATTTTTACAACATACAACATTCAATTTCCTACCGTTTATTTAAAAAAAAAAAAGAGCCCACTACCGTAAAAATTTAATTTTCCCATTACTTTCTCACGAAGTGAATTCCGGCGCGGGTGAGACGGGATGAATCGTTGCGGGTTGCCTACCCGGTCTGGCTCACCTTCTCTAGTTATAAAAATCTTGTATTCTAGCCTCCTCATTTCTTCTTCAATTCATTGTTTTCAGAGGATATTAGATTGTAACGAAACGCATGTTTTTTCTGTCATGTATTGGATGTTTCTCTCAAATTTGATAGCTCTGGTGCAGCGATATATTCGATAGTCGCAGAAATATGCTTATATTTTACATGAGGGCAACCTCTGCAAATACTAGTCTAAAGTGTGCATCTGCAACTGATAGGCTCCCAATAGGCATAGCACATTCACCCTGCACGGATGCTGAGTCAGCCCCCTTGATTTCCTGACACTCTCATTGGTTCCTTTGAGCAAAATGTAAAACAAATCGACTGTCTGGGAACACTTTTTCTTTCTTCACGATCTTCTATCAAATTTCCTTTCGCGAGCAGCAATTCTAGCGAGACGGTCTACTAATCGTTTCGCGAGGTTCGAAAGTCTCGAGAGGATGGGTGAGGTCGGATGGCCGAGAAGTAAGCATGTAAGAAGCAATATCGTTGTAAGTTTTTCGTAAGTTCGGAAATGAAATGACCGAAAGTTTTTCAATATCAGCTTCTTTACGATGGTGTGACCGGCTTGTTTACAAAATACCGCCACCGCTGGGAAGACTCGCATCGGTGTTGTGCTAATTTGATGCGTTTCACAGGCATACAGGGTGTATCTCTTACAGTTCGGATATTCCAGATTTGTTGTGGTGTTTGTGAGAGTGCTACGTTTTTACGGGTTTGTTTACGAACTCCGAATGGAGAAGTAATTACGTGAGCTTGTGTACGGGATGACAAAATGGATTGAAGATCTTCACGACGCGAATCGTAACAGGAAGGCGAACAAACGCATCATCTCCCATCAGGTATTGAAAATATTTACCGTATGAGTGGAATGACCTCCCTGGAGCAGTGATTTCGAATGAACTCGATTTCTCGCGCTTTTAGAATTTCAACTCTCGATATCCTCATTTCTCATTTTCTCCATTTCTCCGGGAGGGGGGGGGGGAATTTTCACGTTCCTCTCTCACTCCCAGTCAGTTCTGTGCTCGACTGAGCCAACAAAGGCGTCAGAAAGAGAACAGAAAAGAGAGGAAAAAAAGGAAACGTCATTTCGATATTCGATTAACTCATCGACGTTTTAGTGTGGTTTAGTGTGGGTGGGTGATGATGTGTGCTGTGTGTGTGTACGTGTCGAGGAAAAGGAATGAATATTATCGACGCCTCATTAAGACTGCCTTTTGTGCCTCGGCAAAAGCACCTTGTACGAACGAACGATTTTTATTGTGTGGCGAAGATAACGAGCTAGACAGACATGCGAATGAGGTTTTGAAAGTATGTGTGTGCCAGGCAGTAGTAATTGTGGTTGTTATTCGCGATGTACGATCATCGGGTCATTCAGGAAGAGGACGAATACGAGAAGACGCCCAGTTCTCATCAGGTACATTTCCTCTTGTTTCGTTTGTATCTCGGGTCTTCGGACAAGCTCGAGGTCCGATTTTGTTATAAAGCCCTGCACACAGGAGAGTATACTGGGTCGCCATTTTGGCGCACACCTTGCCCGTGGATGCCGAATCCGACTATGCGGAGCGTACCGCGTAGTCAATTCGGCATCGACGGGCGCGGTATGAGCCAGAATGGCGGTCCATTGTACTTGGGTATTTAGGCCTGTAATTCTATTCATCTTCGGTGGTCTGTGTTGTTGGTCGCTTTTTCGAAATACTGAAGTTCTGTATTCCTTTGGCCCATTCGGTCGAGGTCAGTCGGGTAGTACAGTGTCGATGTGAACACGCTTCAGTGGTCACTTTGGCTGCGTCTAAACGTGTATGTATTTCGCCTGCCATCGATGTAATACTACCGAACAGCAGTGTCGAGTTGATAGAAACATCTAGACGTGCGGATGGAGGCGCAAAGTACGGATATTATAATAATATTTCGACTTGAAAGACCGATTCGCGTCGAATATTAATAAGCCAATTCGTTCGTGTTCCGAAGCGGTTACGTTTAATTTAGCTCGAGGAAGTAGGATGCCGATTATTATTTGGGATACTAATGAAATAAGTTCGTTTGTGGAGAGTGTAAACGTCGTCGAGAAGTTTTATGAACGGCAATGTGGTCGCAGTATAACTGGTGTCATCTCTGTTCGTCCCTGTAGACTAGAGAAGTTTCTGGTTAGATCGAATTTCGCGTCGCACTTTACCTGCCGAGAAATGTTAAGCTTTTACTACCCAGTCAAATTATTTTATCATTCAGCCGTATAATTGGAAACTTGATGAAAATTTTAATGACGACGTTTCCGAAAAATAATCCGGTGCTTTTGGGCTAACGAAGTGGTAGTATTGTATTTAATGCCCCCTCTCCTCGTTTGTACTAGTATAGAAAATGAAAACTGACTGACAAAACAGTAGGCAAACTTCTAGAAATGCTCGGGCCGTTGATTCCACGCAAATGGAAATGTTTGGGGGCTGGTGAATTTCGAATCTGTGTAGCCGATTGTAAGGGAGGGATTTGGGGCATAATCCATGACCGTCCAGAGTATCATTTTGACATGGATATGTCTATTGGTTGGCCCTCCCATCCTATTTCCGACCGACACTAAACTTGATTTCAATTCAGTTCAGTTGTGCGTATTGCGTGAAGCCAGTCAGCATCATTTAGCTCTTCATAATCACAATTCAGTTCAGTGGTCCACATTTCCATGGAAATTATTTTTCCTTCTAGCCATGTGCTCATTGATTTTGATCTTTGCTGCTGCGCTGCACTCTGCAGCCGATTAATTTGCAATGCTTAAAAGTTTGACATCTTACAGCCATGGGTATACTTGAGCGAAAACTGTAACGCCCCCCGACACGCTTCACGCTCCACCCGACATTCTTCCAGCCATATGCTCACTGATCTTGATCTTAGCTGCGCAACTGCTATCTGCAGCCGTGTTGTTAATAGAAATCTCCATGAGGGTATGATACACTCCTGTTACTATGATGTCATATTACTGACCTGAGTATCCTTGAGGGAAAACCTTATTTGTACCAAACGTTACGCTTTTCCCCTCCCGACATTCTTCTGATCTTGATCTTTTTCGTACAAATTCGTCAAGAAATTGAAAAAATACTGCTCGATTCTGTCGAAAATGAGTGTTTTCTATCATTTTTAAGAATATATACACCATTAACCCCCCCCCCCCGTAGAAGAATTCTAGTATTTGACCTGCGAACCTGTTATCCGAAGTAATATGGTATACAGCTATGGCGATCCTCTCCTCTCGAACGTCCATTTTTGTATATAAATCGTCTGATCGTCCTATCTGGCTGCTTTCTACGTTGCGCGATGCGATTTTCTAACAAACTTCCTTTGTTTCCTGCATTCCTATATTTCCGGCACGATCTTCTTAAAACGACTTTCTTATTATTATTTTCATAATTCACTCCGCTTTTTCTCCCTCGGTCGGCCAGGTAGAACATAAGTTCAATTATTTACTTTAGTCATAGTTTACATTAGGATTCACGACAATATACTTTTACCATTGATCGATCAATACACGCGTTTTCTCTACACTCACTTGTTTTTTTGATTTCAAATACCCTCCGGATTAAACATTTCTCTTGTACGATTTTCGCTATCCAACTGGTGTGAATTTCGTACTCCGAAAAATTGTCAAATCGATTTATCTCGTTAGATGGGCCACTATCAAGTTACTCTACTTTTACATTGCGTTATGTAGGAGCTGGTCACAGTTTTCGTTTTTACTTCAGAAATATTCGTTTTTAGGAAACAATGATTAAAAACTAAATTTATGCGGCGTTAAATTTCACTTCCAACGAGTATACAATAAACGAAAAAGTTGCTGTGGTTCTAGTGTTATCAGCGTTTTATGATTTCCGAAATCTGCCATCAGGAAATACGACTCTCTGATTTTAGTAAATTTTGATAGATTTCAGTTTAAGTATGTATGTACTTTATTTGAACGAAATATTCGATTGAACATTGTTGTTTGTCATTTTCCGTGGATTTTCCTTTACCTGTATTTGGAGATTGTAGGTTTTGCAAATCGTGCAATGCGTATAACTAGGGCTAGGATTTTTATGCGCTAAAGAATGTCAAAATATGCAAAAATATGCGCTATAAAACCGCACAAAGAATTTTTTCATTTCCAAATAATCTCAATTGCAGTTAGCAGCTTCGTAGTTTAAAGCCTTGAATAAGCTTTTATGTAATGAAAAAAAGACCTTAAACGTGATTACCGATAGGTTTTTTTTATGTCTCTAATTTTCTAGTCTTCAGCCGACCTTCTTCCAGCAGGCTTGCAGCAAAGAGCAAACACCCTGTTACTTGTTTTTTTTTTTTTTTGGTAAAATCGTGAAAATTGTGGAAATTTTGTCAATAGAAGTGATTTTTGGCTAATTTTTGGGAAAATATGCGCTAACAACCTCAAATATGCGACAAATATGCGGTATTCGGCTATTTTTCAGCGAAAATATTTAATTTTATGCATTTATAGCCTAAATATGCAAAAATATGCGCTATAAACTTTTGCAGACAGATTCAGATAAAAAGTAAAATATACATAGACATTCTCACTTAAAATAATACCCCTTTTCCCCACCACATTGCGGTTACAAGTCGGATTTCACACTTTTTGGCCTACTCTAGTGTGTCTAGACTTTGCTACGACTTAATAACCCTTCAATACTTGTTACGACTAATAAGATTTATTAAAAATCAACGTCAGTCACCCTAAAGGTTTCGTGAATTTCGCAGATTATGCCATGACTTTTACTCGGCTGCCATTATAACTATTTGAGACTCGTCGAAGTCTTTCAAGACTCTTTTAAGAATCATTTAACTGCACTTGAAACTCGTTATGACTAATTAAACTGTTTTGAAAGCCATTCAAATGCTTCTAGAATTCATTCAGACTCGACTGACTCATTCGACTGTTCTCAAGACTCGTTAAGACGTATCAGACCCTTTTAAGACTCATTCAGAAACAGGTAAGAATCATTCGACACCCCTCAGGATTAGTAATAGGTATTTAAGTTTTCCATCAATAATAGTTTCGATAGCACTACAAAAAAAAATTGATAGTAATAATACACCAATGTGTATTAATACTGTTGAAAATAGTTCGATAGTTTTCAACTATATCAAATTATTTTGATCATTTTCCCTTAACGTATTACTGAATTTGAATAAAACGAAACGAAAGTATCCTCATTTCACTTCATAATTGATGTTACTTAGCTTAGTCTGTCATACTGGCGAAATAATTTTCGAATTACTTTATAGTTCAGATTCAGTTATTCTATTATTGATATGAAATGAAGTGGCAACAGTAACACTAGCCAAAATACGTACAATTGTACACCCAAAATTATTATAATTATTATTACTGAACGAATAAATCTAAATGAGCTACTGAATTTTGTATCGGAAAACTTAAATCGATTAATCTAGTACTAGTCCCAAATACTTTTCAAATGGTTTTCGATTATTAAGATTTCCCTCTAGTTTTTTAGTGGTTTTTGAAATAATCTGAAACTATTAAGAAACCATCAAATTATTAAGTGAATTCAGTAAAACAATTGAATGATAAGACTATCGATATTTTGATAGTACTGAATTTAACAAAAACTATGAATACTATCAAACGACCATCAGTTTACTGCAAATCACTACTTAGGACTCGTTCAGATACTTGACTCATTCAAACTCAGCTATGACTTATTCAACTGCCTTTAAGCCTCATTAAGACCCATCAGAATTTTTTGAAACTCATTCGGATACTTTTGAAGCTCATTAGGACTCTGTTGGGACTCATTCGATTGCTTTAAATTATTATTATTTTTTAAAAATGTATATTATTTTTATTGATGATGTCAATATTAAATTATTAGAAATATAAAAATAGTAATAAATACATTTATTCATTTATCGCCTGTTTTCCAGCTCATCTAACAAACTTGAATGTTCAGAGGCTTTATTTTAATGCAGGGGTACAACGAAGCAGAAAGCCAAAATCAATCTCCAGTTAGTAAAATCTTCGACGCGAGAACCTTCTCCCATCTTTTTAATTAATTCTATTCTCAGATGGCCAATCTTAAGACAAAACTTTTCTTTTTCTTGTTTCTTTTCAAATTTGAACATTTCCCGGAGTTGTAAAAATAGAGCATTCAAAATAATGCTTCACTCACGAAGATCGAATTAAAACTATCCGATCGATCCGGAATTTTTTTAAATGAAACTCGAAATGAAGTGGAAGGAGAGGGAATTAGAACTTTTAACCGGTCGTATATATACGATCGAAAAAACTTGAAGAAACTTCTATCAAGGCACCATTGATGATCACTATTTTCGTTTTGTTCATTTTGCAGCGAAAAAGGAGTAGCGGAGTCTGAGAATGAACAAAGTGTTCAGCAAAAATGACTTACAGGTCAAAAGCCCTTTTTTCCAAGACCCAAATAATAGTTCCCTGGGTTGAAATATAACAGCGAACTAATACATGGGTCATTTTCCAGAAACCGAGGATCTTTTGTTTCTAGCAAATTCTGAACCTGAACTTTCGACTTTTTTGAGAGGAGGGGTTGGGTTGGGAGTGTTATTTTGGGTTGCACAAAACAACCGCAATTCATCGATAGGACAATTCACACTTTTTGAACGCAAAAAACGTAGGAAGGTATCCACATCGTGGATGTTACCATCTTGTCTCAATACTTATATTTTTTTAAATTTTTGTTTCAAGTTGTTTTTTCCCAATCAGGTCGTATTATTATCAATGACAAATTTACCATTGTGCTAAAGTGTGCTTAAGCACAGAGCGGCGAAATTTTGAGGGCGGCAAAATTCAGGGAAAATGGAAAACTAGTAAAATTGAGATAAAGTTTGTTTGATGTATATTTTTAGGGACGAAAATAAAAATAGCACGCAGAGGAAAATCAAGTAAATCCGACGTTGATTATTATTCAGGAAGGTTGGATATGCATGTTAAGAAGTTCAATTCGCTGCCACAGACATCATATTTCCAGATGAGATGGCGTTAAGTACTGTTATTAGGTCTTTCAATCGATTGTCATGGTCAGTCTTCGACTGGTGCAAACATATGTCCATATACTTTTTTAAGGCCAACAAATAGCAATACTGATGCATTTTTGACAGCACAATTTTACGAAAATTCCCGGGAAAAGGAAATTGTTGAAGCTGTTTTGACCGTAGTCGTGAATATTAGTGTCTTCTCCATGGACAAAATGTCTATCGCCGAGGACAAGAGTCGCACCCTCCCTAAATTTTGGTGTTCTGTTCTGTAAACTTGTGTTGAATATTCTTTACTACATATAAACTAAAGTATTATAAAAAGAGAGAGAGAATTTAAAAAAAAAATATTTTCAGTTTCTGAAGAACGACTCATGTAACCAAGAGATGCGACTCGTGTAGTTTCACGGTTCTGCCACAAAATTGATACATTCGTGGCGCCACCGTCAAGTTGTTCCACCTCTACATTACACAATATGGAATCTAGTACAATTTTCGATTTTACAAGAGAAATATTCATTTCTACAAACAATTAAAGAAAACTAAATTTATGCAGCTTAGAATATCACTCCATGTGAGGATACAAATAAATGAAAAAATCGTTCTCTTTCTTATGTTATACGTAAGGCTAGGATTTTTATGTAAATGCATATTTGTTCTCGTAATACTAAATAGCGCATATCCACATTATCTTTCCGATATCGAATTTTGTGTCCTCTACCGGACCCTCGGTTATTCAAAATACCACTTTTTTTTTGTAAAACCTAACGTTCGATTTCAAAGACGCGTTGTATCGAGTAATAACGATCGTATTTTATTAAATTTCTTATAACAAGTCGTGAGCCCCTTACCAGACGCTCAAGTTTTCCAAAATGGTGGAATTTTCTGAAAAAAGTAGAGAGCTCAAGCCTAGATGAAAAAAATGAAATAGAATGTGGGTGTTATACTCGATACGATACCACTGTTTTCCCTCCCTGTTGAGTTTTTATATCAAATTATCAGATTTTAGAGAAATGTATTTTTGGAAAAACTGCAAGTTTGACAGACGGTTCCGGAGTTGATGTAAAAAATATGATAAAATGTAGGTGATACAGTACTCTTTTTCCTTATTGCGTTTTCAGATCTAAAATTTTCAGAATTGGCATCTATAAGAACGGCCCACCTCGAGACATATTTTTATTCGTCGTACTTCCTATTCGAATGTGTTCTGTACTGGATACGTATTGAACCTCAATTTCCTTCTTTCGCTGGATGCAGCTGGAACATTCTCTTTCGTAACTCCTTGCTACTCAAGACGCACATTTCGTAGTCCGTAGGGCAGATGCGCCCAATGGGGCCACCAGCAGGTCTTATTATGGCAACTTTTCAAATAATATACTGTAACGATCATGAGGAAGAGAGAAAACTAAGTCGGCCGAAAGTCTAGAACGATTTCTAGTATGAGATATGAATGATGACCGCTCTCTGTCCACCTCCTCGTTCACGAAATAAAAAGTAAAAGATGTGAAATGACGTCCCCCTAATTGTAGGTAAATCATGGCGATCTGGTGTGAACTCTTTCCCTTTGACCGACCTTTGACTGGCCTTCTGAGTTCTCGTAAGAACGTGTGATTTAGGTAATGACTCATCTTTATATCTCCCCCTCCCCTTACTTCCCTATAATCAGAATAAAAAATGGAAAATATAAAATTACGAAATTTACTTAATTGCTAATACGTCGAGGTGTATTAGCCATTGAGTGAATTTCGGGGTAGCGGTCTGGGTGCCCGAGTGGATAGCGCGCTGGTCTCGATATCCGGAGGCTCCGGGTTCGAGCCCACATAGCAACTCGCTACATTTCGACCTGGGCCGGTTTTCCGGTAAAAAGAGAAGAGGGGTAAGACAGCCCTATCATCTCCCCGGCGTCTCTGAAGTAATTCTCGAAAGAGCGGATTCCAGGGCTCGGGTTGAGAGTAAAAATTAGAAAAGAGGGGAATACATCGGAGTCATGAAGTACGTAGCTGAGATGCCTCCTCTAACAGGCTTTTAAATAATCTTCTGAATTTTAGCGATAATGTTGATATCATTGTTCGACAGCGAATCAACTTTTTATCAGTTCTGGTGAAATTGGGGCCACCTAGATAATGAGATGAACCGTTGGTGGGGAACCTAAGCGCCTCATCAAAAGTCCCAGTTTACATGACGCGCTCTCGTGTGTCCCTGTTTTTCTGTTTACGTATTTTCGCGCGCTGATTCGGAAAATTTCGATTAAATTTCGCTACCTACGAGTCGTTCCGTTTTTGAAGAGAGTTTGCTCGTGAAATTTTGATAAACCTCTTTCAGGACTTCTCGGGTTTCCCGTTACAGCGAAAATGTTAATGTTCTCTCGGATCGAGCGACGGTAAGCAAACGTAATTCGGGTCGTTAAAGTTTCAATTAAAGTACCGATCACGCTGTTACTCGTGGAGTGTAAATCGAGTGTGTTAGCTGCAGAGGTTATTACGGTTTTTTATTACGTACTCTCATATTTTTTTACGTGTTACGTAGGTGAAAAGGATGAAATTTCGTATCTGAATCGCCTTTACAGCTGGTCGTTTACTTTTTTTTTTTTGTCGAAATTTGTTTTGCTGCTACAGAGAAGGACAATGGCTTAGCCAGCCTAGTGTTCGAGGGGGCGTGGTCTTGACCAAATGAGGGTGTTGAAGGGAGTGATAAAATTAAAAAAACCACTATTTGACGAAGTCGCGAAGGGCGGTCGAGAGCCCCTTGACACCCTCTTGGCTACGCCACTGGAGGAGGACGGTGGACTGTGATATGAGCTATTGGATTATGGAGGGCTCGATTGAACAGAGACGCTGGCGGACACTAGTCCTTGATTCTGAAGTCCGAATACCTTTATTGGGAACATTAATTGTATACATAGGTATTAGTTTACAATAGTGAGTAGTCCCCAAAGTAGGGCCCACTAGTTCTCTGGTCCGTAACGAGCAAAGATTTCGCGTAAGCGCTCCCACTTTTCCCTGTGTTTTGTTATTGTTTGAAAGTATTTATTTCGTTAAAATTTATTCATGTTACCCCTCTGTTGCGTGATGTGTTTGCCTTTGTTT
The DNA here is from genome assembly GCA_031841125.1 of Acanthococcus lagerstroemiae. Lineage (NCBI taxonomy): Eukaryota > Metazoa > Arthropoda > Insecta > Hemiptera > Eriococcidae > Acanthococcus > Acanthococcus lagerstroemiae. The sequence continues at coordinate 21,296,736 of CM063109.1, read as the reverse complement.
TCTATCCCATGGCTGCCAGAATGTTACTTTATTGGTCCATCGGTCATCCCCGTGGCGGGAGATATGACCTGTCCAGTTCAGTTTGTTATTTCTGATGTACTTCATTGTGTCCAAGTTATTTTTCAGTTTTGCTTTTTCGTTTCTGTATTTATGATATAAGGTCTCTCCTTCTTATCAGGGTGGTGTGGTGGGACGTATGGCGATGCACGCATGCGAAAGTAGCCCCTGAGACACCGCACCTCCGGCCCCGAAAACTAACCTTTGAGTTTTGCGTCAGTGGTCAGAGGGACGCTTTGAGGCCGGACCGAGCCCCCATTTCGCCTTCCGCTTCCGGTACGCGCGTCCTGCGAGGGCCACCATCTGACCCTCTACTAACTAAGGTTAGCACTCCCAGCATTAACCTGGGGATTTCAGGTTCCCTACAGCCGGACGCGCTTCCTCTTCACTCACCCCTTCTCATCAGTGTAGCCACTTTCTGGAAAACCGGGGAAAGTCAGGGAATTGCTGTAATTTAAATTTTTTCAAATTTATCAGTACTTATTGTATGTTTTTTCTGTTTCAATTTTCTTGAGGGTGGTCCAGGGGTTCCTTATTTAGAAGTTTTGTACTTGCACCAGGTTAGAAAATGAAAGATCGCCGGTCCTGCAGAAAAAGTAAAAGTAATTAAACACAGCTGGTTATAACTGTTCCCAGCAAAGGATACTGATTGACTGAATAAATCTCAGATCACTGAAATCATCACCAAGGTTGGAATCTCGGTGATCGAAATATTTTATTAATTTTTGGAGCCAAGATCGTGCTCATCCACTGATACAGGGCGATCTAAAAATGTGGAAATTTGGCATAAATTCGAAATACATATTATGATCAAAATGATGAAGAAAAAAAAGATATTTGCATACACGTAAGTAAGAAAGTCAAATAATTCATCTGTCCCGCAGAAAAGGAGACGGACGTGGCAAAATAATGGAAAAAGATACGAAATGAACGAAGCGAGCAACTACATAAATTTCAAAAATCTAAAATTTAAAAAGGAATTTCAATTTAATAAACTATTTAGAAACTGCTTACTTGAATAGAATTTTTCAAGAAACGTCTCAGAGATTTAATCAAAAAAATAATTTTAAAAATTCAGATTTCTTCATCAAGGTTTGTATAAAACGTAAAATTTATTCAAGAAATTTCAAAATTTTAAACGAATGGAAGAACAAATCCAAAAATTAATTTTAAAATTCAAAGGTACACAGTAAATTTCAGCTGCTCATAAAAATGTCATTGTTTAAAAATTGAAAATAACAAAAACTTGAATCTATTAAACAAATAAAATTCCTAATGAACTTTGAAAAATGTCATAATAATTAAACATTGAAAACTAACAAAATTGTAAAAATTGAAATGTTCATGAATTTTCGAATCAAAAAATCTACACTTCCTTAAGAAAATACAAAATTTACTTAATTATCAGAAAAAAACAAACATTTATTTACTTTTTTTTTCTCTGGAAGAATTCCAGACAGCCAGCCCCTTTTAAACAGTACCTAGTGTTTAGGGGGGGAGGATCTGGTCTGGACCAAAGGGAAGGAGGTGTTAGAAGGAGTGCTAAAAGTGGAAAAACCTACATTTAACAAAGTCGCAAAGGGGTGGTCAACACCCCGTCGACTCCTCCTCCAGCTTCGCTACTGCTTTTGAAATTTATCAAACAAATAAGATATCGAATGAACAGTAGCGTAACCACCCTACGGTTTGAGGGGGGGGGTGTGATCTTAACCACATGGTGAAGGAGTCTTGGAGAGGGTGCTAAAATTAGAAAAACAACTACCTATTTAACGAAATCGTAAAGGGATGATTCAGACCTCCTCGACTCCCAGTTACGTCACTGCTTCTGAAATATACCAAACTAATAAGATTTCGAATAAACTTTCAAAATTTTCAATATTTATAATCAAAACTTGAAAACGAACAATTGTGAAAACTGAAACGTTTACAAATTTCAACAGATCATTACAAAATTTAATGGTAAATTTGAAATGCACCTATGATCAAAGTGAAGTTTACAAATTTGAAAATTTATACAGAAATTTCCTATGTAATTTCGCAGAACTATAATAAAATGATGATTTTGTAAGATATTTTTTAATTTTTAAGATTCTACTTCCTTCTGATCACGACTGAAAATTGGCACAGCGCGGAGATACTTCGCCAGGCGATAGCTCTCTTAATAAGTGCACATCAGAAGCTGTGTAGATGTGTTGCCAATTTTGAAGAATTGAAGGAGCAAACAGTGACGTAGCCAGGATTTCCTCGGGGGTGGGGAGTAAGATTTTCAAGGATGAAGTGTCGAAAATTAATTTTTTTTTTCAAATCGCCGATATTGGAAGACTATTAATAAAAATGAAGGTAAAATTACTGCTCAAGCGATAATTTTTCCAAAAATGTGTTTTAGAGGCGAAAAATTGCTCATGTTTGCATATTTTACATTCAATTTCAGGTGCCTAGGTGGCATTCGCCTCCCCCCGGCTACCCCACTGGGAGCAAATGTTCAATTTCTCACCGTACAGTGTGAAACTTCATCGAATTTTTTTCTGTCTCAGCACTGTCCATTGCGGGATTTCTAGTAGATACATTCGAATTTCAAATTAGCGTTTTTGCTCTCATTTGTAAAGGCGGTAATTTGTTATTTTTAGAAGAAAAAATGATGGGAAGTTGAAAGATGGAACTCTCTTAGGTTAGGAAGTTCGAAAATGATTTCTGACGTAGGAAAGTAGGCTTATCATTCAACCCACGTATCTGTACCACAATGAATTCTAAAAGTCAGAAATCATACTTTCTATATATCTCAGTCGTCCCCCAAACCATTTTGATAGCATTAAGATAGAACATCGCTATCAACACTGCGTAATAGTTCTTGGGATATAAAAAGCAATCAACATAATCCTAAATAAGGTTTTTGCTGTAATCATCAAAAAACCATTCTTCGAGGCAGTCTTTTTTTCAGTAATGCTGAAACAATCCCCACAGATGAGCTAACTACTTGATTTTCTGTGAAAATGCGCTCATCACTTTTTGCAAATCGACTCTTCGTAACAAATGATTCTTTGGTACTTCCAATTCAGGCCACTCCAAACCAAAAACCTATAAACGAAGCTAATCACTCAGCTCGAATGTATACAAATTCGAAACTAACTCCTCAACATCAATATTTTAATTTCGCCACGAAAACTGAGACGTAAATTTCAGCTTTCTTATGAACTGACAATCTTCGCTCGTCTGATTCCATATATAAATATACGGGAAAATATGAGATAAATTCCAACCATTTACGGCCTTTAAACTGAACAACAAAAGGCAATATAGGAAAAAAGGAAGAAAAAAGCTTATCAACAACGAACCTTTGCTAACCGACTTCATTTCGCGGAAGCGAAAGAAGTAGAAAAAAAAAGAAAAAGAAGGAAATACGGCAGCAATTAATCAAAACATTTTCCTGTCTGAAAAATAAAGAACAGGATAAATCAAGAAAAAACGAAAGTAAAAAATAGTGAAAATATTCAGGTAATTGCTTGGGCTTGGCACTTGCGATGACGTTTCGCCTACACCGCATACGATATCGCGGTACGTCTGTCAACTAAACAAAATAAATGATGCACAATTGACGGTCGATATTTTGCCAGAAGTATACAAAATTCGAGGCATTTTACGATGCGAGCTAAATTTTTCCGACAGCCATACATCTCGAAACCTGAAAACGAAATTCGATGATAGGACGGCCGAGAGTGGAATTAAAATGGCGAGTAAACTCGGCGAAGGATCGCAAGGATTCGCGAAAGGGTTCTTCCCCAAACGATAATGGCATTTTAAGAGAAGCTGGTTACCACAATTAAGATTAATGATTAATGACATCGTATCGACGAGACAAAAAAACGTTTTCGTTTGCTTTCCGATGTGCTGATAACGCGAAGCTAACCGCGAGATTTCGACGGCGAATTTAAAAGGCCCGCGTTAATTTACGAAATTATAATTGAGCAGAGGAGAAGTTGAAGTGGAAAATCAATAAGTTCGAGTCATCAAATCAGCCGCCAAAATTAACGATGAACGTTTCGCGCGCTTCCGTCGCAGCAAATCGCCACCACGGCGGTTCATTCCGCATTCTAACAATTTTTCCCGACTTCCACGTGGCATTTTGCAATTCCAAATTCCTCCATCCCTCTTACCAGTGTCGGGAAATCCGGACGTGACCACCTCGGGATACTTATTTTCGATTTACAACCGGACAGACTGAGGGAGGGGTTCCTCTCGATCAATCTTCAGTGCTCGAATGCGAAAGAGAATCGAAACAGCGAGAACTCTCCTCGATTCGTTACACAAAAGCTCAGCACTTGAGAAGCCCCGCCATTCTCAGTGTCAGAAAAGAGGTTATACAGCCACGGACGAGCACCTTTTACCGTTTCCAGCATTCCCTGATCCTCGGATTGTATTCGGTGTTCCAATTTTTAAAATCGAGAGGAACGGCCACGCTAGCGAGTTTTACTATAGTCTATCGTTCTCCTTCGTTTTCAGGTGCCTCGGGTGCTCTTGATCGTCACCATCTGCCCTTGAAATCCGCTCTCATTTTTCGTAATCAAGGACTCAGACTTGTAATAATGATAGTAAAATGATGACATTGGAAATCTACTGGACAAAAACGAGGAAAACGAACCCCCTTTCTCAGAAAAATATACCGCAGCTATAGTCAGGGACGCGTCGAAGAGTTTTTCCTGGGGGAGGGGGTGAAAGTCCTAACTGATTCAGCTCAAAATTCCCAAGTATCAAAAAATAAATAAATAAATAAAAATAAAAAAACAACAAACTTTTGGACTTGTTGGATTATCCCAACTCCGCCTGACTGAAATGATAAATCTTCCCAACTGCTGAATAAGAAATTCCTCCAGGGGGACCTCCTCCCCGCTGTTGGTACGTCCCTGGCCATAGTAGTAAATCAGTTAGAACCAAATAAAAGTCTTAGTCACGACATCATAACTAACGAACACATACAAATGGAAGGGAACTAGTTACTAACAAAATTATTCAGTAATATTTTGAAAACTGGAAAAATCCCAAAAGACTAGAAATTCTCGGACATAATATTCTTTTAAAAAAGGGACGGGGTCGCTATGTGTCTAAGTGGTAACGTGTCCGCTTAGCAATCCTTGCATCTCGGGTTCGAGTCCCACCAATGCCGGAAAGCTCAAATCAAAATCAAAACATCTTTATTGGGGTGTAATTTTATGCTTCACTGAAATCAGTAATGTTGGAGATTTTTCTCAGGCCAGAGCATAGCCCTAGCCACCCCGGTCCATATTGAGCAAAGGTTTCTCTAAGGTGCTCCCATTCTTTCCAGTCTTGTGCTACAGGGTGCGCCAACGAACGGTATCACATTTATTTTCTTAATAACGTGGAAACACTGATGGCTACAACGCTCGGAAACGCAGCATTCAAAAGCCAAAACTAGAGGTTTTTTTTTTTTGAAGAAATATAATTTTGATTATTAAACGTAATCATGTCTCCTTGGAAAGAACATCGCGTATTTTATGCAGAAAAATTTTTGGCCGTCGTGTTCACTAGACCAGAGTTTCTCAAAGTGTGGTCCGCGGACCCCTAGGAGTCCGCAAGCAGTTTTTTAGGGGTCCGCGAAAAATATTCTAATCTAATTTTTTTTTATCACTCGCACCAAGAACGCCTATTTTTGAAAATTACAGTTTTGGTTTGTATTGCGAAATGTGTACATGGCTGGCTCAATCCATGCCTATCAGCAGAGCAATATTGTTTTCTAAAAAAAAGAGGTCCTCATTGACTACATAAATAATTATGGGGTCCTCGAGTATATGAAGTTTGAGAACCCCTGCACTTGACAAGTCAGCGTGTGTGATTTTTTAAAAATTTGAAACTCGATATCGCGAATGAAATGTCAAAAATTTCTGTCGAGCTTTGTAAGCAAGTTTTTCAAAACTTTGAAAAGCGTCTACATGTGTTATCGAGAACGATGGCTTTCTCTTTGCTGATATGATTTTTTTAAAGCTGTCAAAAAAAAACTGTCTAGTTTCTAGTTTTATGTTGTTTTTTTTTTTCATCCGAAATAAATCGATCACTATTCGCTATATATTATGAATTTTTAAAATGTGATACCTTTTCTTGACGCGCACCCTGTATTTTTTGAAAGTTATGTCCGACAAGAAATTGATTCATGTCGTCGGGCCATCTATTGAGTTGTTTGCCGGGTTTCCTATCAAGATGGGAGGTTTGTCAAAAGGTGATCCTATAAGTCCATCGGTCAACTTCCATTCCAGTTACGTGCCCTCCCCAATTCCATTTATGTCGCCTTACATACGTTTCAATATTTTCAATAAGAGGCAGTTTTTTTAAAGTTTGATTTTATCAATCAGTCTCATTCCAAGCATTGATCTTTTCATTGAATTTTGGGTGGTTTTTATAGCCCAGTTAAGTTGTGTTTTGAAACGGAAAATAATGTAATCAAAGGTTTCTCTTTAGGATTGTATAAGTACTGGTCTTCAAAATATGGAGTGAAAATGCACAACCCCTACCTCGAGTCAGTCCGCATCCACAGGGGGCAACAATTCTAAATTTCAGGTTTTCCGCGTTATCTTGATAATAACGCGTGATATGAAAAAATATGAAGAGTAATAAATTATTTAACATAAAATTCCCTACAAAAATGGTTCTTTACATTTCCCTCCAAAAACGCATAGTTAATCTGTAATATAACGTTGAAGCTGGAGGTACCATCAAGTGAAGTGCTGTGCGGTTGCATGTTGTTCAGCAGTCGCGGAAGACACGTTCTGTGATGAATTTCGTTCTTTCTCACCCCCGGTAACGACATTTGAAAACTGTTCTTGCAATTCTGTTACTTTCCCTTCCATTCTATGCTACCACTCATGAATTCACACAAATTTAAAGAAACTTACGACTAAATTAAAACAGCAGTGCAATGTAGATTCAAAAATTTGTGCTTTTAATAATGTTCGAAATATAGCACGCCACAAAATTATATTAATTAGTGTGTAATTCAAAACATAAGTCATCAGCCGGACATCTCATATTTTGAAATGACTGCGGCATACATTCGTAGTAGTTACAGCAGTTGTACACCTAATTATAAATAATAAGAAATTACAATGTTCCACGGTGGGCGTAGTAAGCATTTTACAGAAAAATGTCTAGAACATTTTTTGTGGGAAATTTTATGTAGAATTATTTTGTACTGCTCACTTTTTTCCGTTTCTTGCTTCATTCTCGAGATAAAGCGGGAAAACTCCATTTTGGACGTTGTTGCCTCCTGTGGATGCGGACTGACTCGCGGTAGGGGTTGTGCATTTTCACCCCATATTTTGGAGATCAGTACCTATACAATCGTGAAGAGAAACCTTTGATTACATTTTTTCCCCTTCTGACCCTATTTTTGACACAACCTCAGTGGGTTATTAAAAGATTTAGGTTTGTAGAGATGATATACACATCATAAACGATGCTTTCTCGGTAAATTTTTTTTGTGAAACCATCAAACGTAGGTACATTTTGCGTGCTTGTGTACCACATCCGACCCGTACATTTCTTCCTTACCGACTTATCGTCCTCTACCTGAGATCGAGTCAGGTCGGCTAACTTCCTACAGGCAGGTCGAACTCGAATTAGAAATCAATTTCCAGAATGTTTATACTCCGTACCCATTCCATAGAACTCAATCAGATTAAACGTGGACTAACATAACAAGCCACTTAGTCGGCGGGCAGTACCGGAACGTGATATGCAAACGAGTCAAGGCCGACGCTAAAATATTCTGCACTGAATTTTTTTTTCGAAATCGCGTACGACCCGGGGCATCTTGAAACTGGATACACTCAATAAGCTCGTATTGGAGTCAAAACGATGCGACGATAATTCGAAATCGCGGTAGCGTCGACTCTCCGCGGGCTGTTCTTCGTTCCCAAAACTAACACCCTTCACTTTCCTTCGAGATGACCGAATGCTCGAGTAAAATTATGCGCTGACCTACACCCCTCACATTGTTTGAGATTGGACACCGTTTCGATGGAAATTTATTCGGGCTAATTTTTCGACATGACGACAACAACTCGACACTGTGTGTGTGTATTTTACAGAAAAGAAAATCGGACTGTGTCTTCGGTTGACGTCGTCGTGGCTACGTTCAATTAACAAATTTAGTCTTTGATTGTTGTCCGGCGGTCGGAAGGAAGTAAATTTTTCACATTTGTACCCGCAGAAGCGATAAATCACGCCGCCGACCGTGAATAATACAAACCGCAAACCAATAAAGTAATTCGTAATTACACGTACGATTGTTTACCTATGGGTATCGTGTATGTGTGTGCGTGTATGTGCGCGAACGTTTATTATAATTTCTTGGGAAGGCTGAAATCACGCGCGTGAAGTGTCGAACTGTAGTCCGCTGTTAACGAGCGTGAAATTTTGCGCACGTCGAGATCGAAAACAAAATTCAAATTTCCGAGCAAATGACCGATAGATGGCAAAACAAGTTGGTTTGACCGGCTCGAATATTGAGATAGATGTACTCACCAGGCTAATCGAAGCTCGCTAGACTCTTCAAAAGGCCTGATCATTGCCGAATTTAGGTGACATACACTCTGTGCTTAATCATTATGACGGTGTACTTAGTGTGTCTACTGGTTATGAAAGCCGTGAAAGTCATGAATTCAATTGTATATTTAATTTGCTTTTCCCCAAAATTCATCAATTTTGTATGAATTCGAAAAAAAAATATCTGTTCTGAGACTCTTGACTCTTTCTAGCTTTATCAAGACTCGCGTTAGATTCTTCAAGAGTGATTTAAAAATCCTCGAGATTCTTTCGAAAAACTTCAGGGTTATTAAAATATCGTAGAGATGCTTTGAAACTTGATAACAGATTTTCAAAGACAATTTGAAATTCTTCAAACTACCCAAGAATTGTTTATAACTCGCAGACACTCCCTCTTCATAACTTGTATGAGACTCGTGAGTATCAGCGTGTGATTTCGGGACAAACCATCAATCCCCTTTTCCTTCCTCTGGGAAAATATTTTCTCATCCTTTCAGTTTTTCTTTTTCGCCTCATTTCTGTCCTTTCTTTCTGCTATTTTACTTTCCTTCTATTCAGGCATCCTTTTCAGCTAAGCATCCTCGGGGTCCTTTTCCCTGTATTACCTGCCTTCTCACCATGTAAATCCAATTCTAAATTTTTCTACTCATCTCATAAATTTTGGAATGTTTTCTGTGTTTCCATTCATCGAACACACAAACGATTTTGTCGATTAAGTATATGCGGATTAACCATTAATTTGGATTTAACCCTATTCAGGACCGTGTACCAAATTTGAGAAACCACCATCTCTCTTTTTCATATTTTTTCTTTCTTTTATTTTCGTATGTGGCAAAATTCGGTTTAAAAATCTTATCAGATTTTAAGCTCACACAGTTCTCAACTCCTCGATTCTTGATAGCTCAAAAGCGACTTTAAATTTGAGGTAACTGCTCTTCTGTCACCTACTAAAACCTAAGTTTATTTCTGACGAAAACGCGCTCATTATCTGAAATAAATTCTTTTCGGAAGGAATGGGGGGGGGGCGTTATTATTGTTTTCGCAATCGACTGACCTATAATTCGCTTGTTCGCGAGCGGTCTCGACGACAGCGCATCGCATTATCCGAAAAGAAGGCGACCATCGTAATACATGGGGGAGTATAAGTATTATTTTTCTTTTCCAACCTTGTGCAACCAAAAACCCCCTTCGGATGTTCGCAGCTTTGCACCCGCGTTTTCTCGATTTTGGGACATTCCGGAACACTCGCCACGGCGTTTCGCCGACTCGCAGACACGAAGTCGCTCCGGCTACAAACCCTTATCGATCTAGACGAAAATATTATACAATTGTCGCACCACTCGCGCCCCGTGTGCCCCAGTTGGCATGGATTTTCGCGCAGAAGAACGTGCGAGGTAAACTGCGGCGACCCTGTGGACTGGGTGTGTAGACCGGGCGATGTGCATGTAACGAAAATATCAGATTTCAAAGGAATGAAAGGCAGAAACGAGCAAGGAGTGCAACTGGCACTGAGAAAAAAGGAGCCAAGTGATGGAGGAAAAATGAAAATTACAAACCCATTCGCCGAATTTGTGTAAGCGATCAATCTCCGCGCCAACGCAAAGGAACCGTCTTGAGGAGATTATGCTAATGGCAGTTTCCATAACACTCGTTCTGCCACCGTGAAGAGTTTGGTGTAAGCGATTTAGTGGCTCTCTAAAGGCGACATTTAAATGGTGAGATTACACGGACACATCTAATAGATACGAGGGGGCTTCCACGAGATGCCGAAGATCCCGAGAAATAACTCGACTGCGTGACACGCGCCGTTTTAATTAAATTTTTTAATGGTCACATTTGATTCGGAGATTTATATACCTCGCTGTGCGCGCAGTCGGAGTGATAAGTCTAATTATAAATGGTCGTTTGCAATTAAAGGTTTCTGCCCGCTTCAGGCTAATCAACTTGGTTCACTAGAGTTAGTTCGTGCATAAAATCTTTACTATGGCTTGAACGGACCTTTTAGGATGGGAAACAAAAGTGTACATTTGAAACAGGTACTGAAATAAGGGAAGCCGTTACTAACTAGAAAACGGATTCTGCTTTGAAAATGTGAACTTTGAAAACTCCTACCTCTTGAACTGTTGAGGGTGGATTAATGCATATCGAATATGGAGAACAGATTCTCATTCAGCCTGACTCGAAAAATGGGTTCCATCAGGCTGAAGTTAATTTTTAAGTTCGATTTTGAAGTCGCATACTCTTAGGATCACTGACATTTCGCAGTTACAGCTGACTCCATACAGCTTCAGATAATTCGTTTAATCGATTACCGGTGTTTCGATTCATAAATTACCAAATGGGTCATTATTCAAAAAGATATTTCAGGTATGTTTTTTCATGGAGGAAAGTAGAGGATATTTGAACCGTTTTTGATGAGAGTCGTTAAGAGGCGTTGTGTATAACATATTGGTAAGATTGGGCCGCCAATGAGGGAATTCTGTACTTTGGCATGAAAATCAAAATGATGAATGCCATGTCGAAGGACACATGAAAAACACATGCTGAAAGACAATAACGAATAAAAAGTGTTCTGCCGTCGATTAGTAGATTCCGAAACAAAAAATTATATGGGGAGTTGATAAAGGCATAGTAACCCATTAATTAGATGTGATTACTTTTGGATAATGAACGTCTATTGTTGCATAAAGATGACTACGCCGAAAGACACTTTTGCTTTTTAATCCTTTATTTTAGACAATAATACGTGAATGCACGAGTCTCGTCACGAAAAAGACGTGATTTGATATCCGGACCGTATTGCTCTTATTAGAATATGCAATTTGACCATTAATTGCAACGAAAAAATATTGAAACTCCTGTTTTGTGATTGGTTGAAAAAGAGCCATGCCAATGGATAAAAAATCGACAGACAATTTTCAAAGCTGGCTATACTGACTCCCACCTGTGAATATGTGATTTCAATGTTACCTTGTGATTCTTTCATCCATTTAAAGTAGCATTACGTTGTCCGTTTGCTCTAATAATTTAATATATAGCTTGAAAATTAAGTCTTTGACTATCTGATGATGAGATAACTTGAAAGCTGCATTTTTTTGTCAGAACATTTTCAAATATTACTCCATCATTGGTAACTTAGCTCTAGTCACTGATCTGATATAAAATAATATGGAAGCAGCGTATTTTTGTCAGTGGGATGTTAATCTATCATCAGTGACTTTCAGCTACTTTCAGTGATTTAGCTAGTTGAATCACTGATTATCTGATTTAGCTAGCTAAGTCATTGATTATCTGATGATAAGATAACTTGAAAGCTGCATATTTTTGTCAAAACATTTTCAAATATTACTCCATCATTGGTAACTTAGCTGTAGTCACTGATCTGATATAAAATTATATGGAAGCAGCGTATTTTTGTCAGTGGGATGTTAATCTATCATCAGTGACTTTCAGCGAGTTTCAGTGACTTAGCTAGTTGAATCATTGATGATCTGATTTAGCTAGCTAAGTCATTGATTATCTAATGATAAGATAACTTGAAATCTGCATATTTTTGTCAGAACATTTTCAAATATTACTCCATCATTGGTAACTTTGCTCTAGTCACTGATCTGATATAAAATAATATGGAAGCAGCGTATTTTTGTCAATGGGATGTTAATCTATCATCAGTAACTTTTAGCTAGTCAGTGACGTAGCTTGTTAAATCACTGATGATTTGGTGATAAGATAATTAGAACACAGCGTATTTTTGTCGCAGTATTTTCAAGTGTTATTCCATTGTTAGTGACTTGATTTGCTAAGTCACTGACGATCTGACTTGGTTAGCTGAGTCATTGATAATCTGATTTAATTAGCTAAGTCATTGTTGATCTGACTTAATTAGCTAAGTCACCGATGATATGACTTGGTTAGCCAAGTCACGGATGATCTGACGTGATAAGGTAACACCAAAAAAGCATACTTTTGTCAGAACGTTTTCGGATTTTATGCGATCAGGGGTGACAGTTGCTGCTGATGAAACCTCTTGACAAAAATATGCTGTTTCCCAGTAGAATAGGTACCTACCATGAGCTGTATTTCAACAAATCTGAATTTTGACTCCAGTAAAGCATGGGTTTATCCGATCGAGTGGCACATGAATTGAAACGGTCTATAGCTCTATATCATAACTATTGGCAGCCTTTCTGGCAGTATGGTTCGTGTTTTTAGACTTCAGCTAGCTCAGTATTCGACGAGTTTGTGAGGAATGGTCGCTGGTACACTCAACCTGTTGACTTTGTATAAGGCGTGAGCTTATCCAGTCCTGTTCTAGTACACTTCTGGTAAATATTATATGTTCTGAAGATCCGTTACTGAGCTGTTCGGGGTTTTAGGTTGCACGTTTCTATGGATCAGGTTAAGTTTAGTTTATATATCCCCAGTGTAGGTACGGTGTATAAATATAGATGGTGGAAAGTGAAAACCGCGTAATGGTTTCCATATTCATGTGTCTTAATTTCCATCCTATCCCTCTTGATTTGCTCCAAAATGTTTTCTTCATAGCCCTTATCCCATTTTCCAGTCCATATGTGTTGTATGGTCATAAATCTACAGCAACAGGTTGTCTCTCAGGTGTCTTGAAGAAGTGGCATCGACAGCAAGAGGTGAAAAGCCAGAGGAGCGAAGTCCACTTAGATGGTCACTTGACATCTGTCAATTTTGTTTCATCACGTGCTCTTGTCTCCTCTTTGAACGAATGTATGAATTCGTAGTATCTCTTCGTTGACTGCTCGCGTCTCGTGAACTGAAAGAAAAAATTGGATCTATATACGAAACTAGAACAGGAAATAAAACGGTTCACCTTGGACAGAACGTATACATAGATGAAAGTACACGCGTGTAGAGGAAAAGGAGCTGCTGAAAACCAACCTTCCATTATATATATAGCCGTCGCTATAATGTCTAATTTAAGCGCACGATTTACAAAAAAGAAAAAAGTATCAGCTAGGCTTGTGAGCTCGTCTATCTACGGTGTTACTGACTTCTTTATTAGAAGGAGTTTAGAGATGACGAGGACTATGAAAAGAATTATTGTATTATCCTCCGGAAGAAGAGTTTAAAGCGAATTAAAGGACACCGAATTTTCGCTATGTGCGTATACAAAATCGAGACTTGTTTACGGAATTTGAGTACGAGGGAGAGAGAGGGAGAGGGAGCATACATGATAGCTAACCATCTTTTAGGGCATTGCTGGGTTCGGCTGTCTGTCGAGGTTGTGTGTGCCAGCAATGAGAAAGGGCAAAATATGACTGTATTTGAATAATATTATGTATGGTGGAAACGCGAGTGGAATTTCAAACGCGAAATAATATTAGTTTTTAAATCGAATCCGGGTATCAAGTGTGGGTGACCATCGGATACATTCGAGTTCGCTTAAGAGCTATTCCCTTTCGTCTGGAAATGTAAGTAACTCTATTTGACCGGTGTTCTCGACAAGGGTCTTGTGTCGGTAGCCAACGTGAATTATTTTTACTTTCCAGTGTTTACCGAAACTTTACTAATTAGAAGTGACATGTCCTTTAGCCAAGTCAGGAGGATGTGATGATAATATCGTCTCCCTCTGGTCAAGTACCAAGTGAGCAAAGAACATAAAATGCGAATAAAATACTTCTGGCCAGTATTGCCAGACAAACGGAGAGCAAGATTTAACACAGACCACGCATACAGAGAGATTAATGGGTGATTCGCTATTTTATGGAAGTATAAATTTACCCTCAGATCGGATTACTGTTAAGACGCTCGAGGACTGCGTTAAAGCTCATTTAGATTCCCTTAGGATGCACTGAGACTTATTCAAACTTCCCTGAAACTTGCCAAAGCGCATTCAGGTTCTCATAAAACTCATTAACCCTCGTCATCGTTAGATCAGATTATTTTGAAACTCATTTAGAAACATTTCGGGACGCATTCAGATTCCTGTAGGACTTTGGAAATTCAGACACTTATAGACTCACTCAGACACTAGTAGTAATAACTCATTGAATACATGCACATCTCATTCACACAACTTTATATAAGATCAAGACATTTTCAGACTTCAGACCAGAGATAGACAACGTCTAATATCAAATAATTCAACATTACGTGTAATTGATTTTAAGTAATTTTATTCTAATTTTATCGTCATAATTTTTAAAATCAACTGAGTTTTCATTTTAATAATTTTAGTTTTATGATTTAAATCATTTTCCCGGGATTTTCTCGATTCCGAAATCACGAAAATTATTTATAAGATGATTTTCGTCGCGATTTTTAACCATTTTTGGAAAAATGAATTCTTGGTTTTAAAATCATGGAAGAAGTGGTTTTAAAGTTATGATTTTTATCATTAGTTTTCTAATTTTGCCCGTCTCTGATTAAAACTCATTAGTCAGACTCTGCTCAGGTTTTAGACTTACTGCGATCTTTAAGATTATGTTAGGAATCATGGGTGCTAATACAGACTCTGATGAGACTCCTTAGAACTCTTTGAGGTCTTGTTTAAACTTATTTAGACTCCCATGGGACCCGTTAAGCTTTGTAGAACCCTTTTGACACTCATTAGACCATTTCAAAACTCATTCAAGCGGTGTCAAAACTCGAAAATAAAACTCATAAGTCACTCTGAATCTTAATTGATCTCGTTCCGACCGTTGAGATCTGTTGGGTTTCATTCAGATTTTTGAATATTATCCAAATCTGGTTGATTTTAATATAAATCCATTGAGAGACTGGATCTATGTTGACTTATTTGGATTCCGCTTTGATTCGTTTTCATGCTGAGTGAGTCTTTTAACTCAGTCAAACTCTCCTAGGATTTATTCGACTTCCCTTAAGACTCGGAAAACCTTCAATTCTCAAATGTAGAACTCAAGAGAGAAATTTCGCATTCGAGGTTCACCGGAAACTCATGCTCGAAAAAGACGTATCGATGGGGGGGGGAGCTTCCCTCTCCCCCACCCGAGGAAATTTTTTACTCAGCAGTTAGAAAATTTTACCATTTCAGTCAGGCAGAGTTGGGAGAATTCAACAAATCAAAAGTTTTTTTTTTTTTGGCTTGCTTTGATACTTGGGAATTTTGAGTTGGATCAGTTGGGACTTTCACCCCCCCCCCCCAGAAAGAATTCTTCGATGCGTCTCTGCTTGAAACGATGTTCATAATTCAGACCACTGATATTCACATCTGCACTGACATATTTGTTAAGACTCATTGGGCTCTTGAAATGCATTCAGACATATCAAGACTCATATTGACTCTGCTAGTAACTCAGTTATCACATTCATAATTCATTCGAATTCTGTTAAAGACTCTCTAATACTCATTAAACAGGGTGGTCACTTTTATGGAAACCGGAAAAGTCAGGGAATTCTGTGAGACCTGTAAAAGTCAGGGGAAAGTTGGGAAATTTTGAAAGAAAATCGAAAAAGTCAGGGAATTTTGAAGAAAATCTTATGGTGTGAAAGTGTTGTACAATTTTCTCTGTCAGATTCGGTTGAACTTTTTTTTTTTAAATAATTTATTTGTTATGAAAAAGTTGGAAAATGGACTTGAAAAATCCGAAAAAATCTAAAAAAGTCATGGAATTTTATCCTCGGAAAAAAGTGGACACCCTGATTAAAATTCTTTCAAGACGTTTTCAGTCTTGAGACTCATTATTCAGATTCAGCGCAGATCTGTTCGGACCTATTGGAGATCTTTAAATAGCATTCAAACTCTGTTGAGATTAATTTGGTTCGTTTGTGATACGTGAATTCTCTTGCTGAGACGCCTTCATCCTAAAGTGCGCTGAAGCACAAAGTTGCAAAATTTGAGGGCGGCCAAATTCAGGGAAAAATAGAAAACGAATAAGATGGGGATGAAAATTGTTTCACACATATATTTGAGGGCGGTGAAAAATTGCACACAGCGGCAAATTAGGTAAATCTTGCCTTGCTCATTCAAACTTTCTGAGGACTTATTTAGACTCGTTTTAGATTCATATGGAATGCATTAAGTCTTTTCAGTCCCTTTTGAAACTCATTCAGACCCTTACAAAGCTCATTCAAGCTGCGTCAATCATTCGGAATCCATTAGGTCTCATTAAGACTCATAAGCCACCGTCAATCAGACCTGGGCGAAGTTTATGAATGTTTACTTTCCTATTTTGTTTCTTTAAAAGTTTGTTCGATGTAGTTGATTACATATTCTGAGAGTGTGACTTATTCAGATTGCGCCTCAATTCTTAAAACTCACTCAGACTCTGCTACGAGTCATTTGGCTTCAATTAAGACTCGTCAAGACTCACAAGGCTCTCTTGATACTCACTGAACACAGTTAAAATTCCTTCTGACTGTGCTGAAACTCGATGGGACTCATTCAAGCTTTTCGAAGGCTTGTTCAGCCCTACCCCCTTGTTAAAATTTATCAGATACTTTTAAAACGTATTCGATCTTATTCGGGGTTAGTTAGAACTAGTAGAGATTCATTGTACTATGTTAGGGCTCATTCAGTCAAACTCTTCTAAAGTCAATCAAATTCTGCAGAGATGCATTTAACAGCCACCCTTAAGATCGTTAGGATTCATCATTTCATCACATAGTTTTTAATGCCACTCGGATGTTTTTATGAACTTTTTCATCCTGTGTTAGCACTCGATAAAATTCATTTAGATTAGGTGAAGACTCGTGCAGCCCATTAAAACTGCTTTGAAAATGTTAAGACTTGGTTACAACTCGTTCATGAAACTTTGCTTAGATTTTGATAGAGAGAAGGATGATTCATAGAGCTCTTGTCTTGGCTTGGATTTCATTTTTCCAAGAGGGCCTCTTCCTTACATTGTTTCTGTTGAGATGTGAATATCTGAGACACGCTGTTTTTCCCACCTGACTTATGACAACTATGGAAGTGAAAATTGGGGCGCATGTCTCCTTACTTGTATTCTCTGTTCGAGGAATTTGGCTTCGCTATGGTTATGCCGGCAGGACTCCTGGCTAACTGTGATCGAAAAACTGTTCGGTAACCCGCTGTTTTAAATTTACCCATTGAACACACCTCTTGTCCCCAGCTGAGAAACACCGGCATTATGATTTGGCTGTAGTCCTGCGACTGAATTGCTTTTATAGAATATTCTGCGCGGTAGTTGTTCGCGACAAGTGCAAATGTTCTCATTATTGTTTCGCGAAACGGCTATAAAGTCGAAAAGCAAATACTGCACGACAGCTCATTAAATCCCTTTTCTCCATTCCATAAAAATGCTCTCAGCCTTGTACGGATTTCCGCGCGTCTACGACTGTCTTCTGCGTAACTCATTTTTCTCAAATAGCCGGCAATTTCGTTGCCTTTCTTTTTGCCGCCCCCTCGAATACGGTAAACGCGAGCGTAAATTTTTTCGCGTACCCCGACTTATGGTGCGTGTGTGCACAGCGTGTCTGCGTCGGAATTTTTTCGCAGAATTGCGCCTCTGTCCGCCCCCTCCCCTGTCATGTATCCGGCGGTGGCACTCGTGATACACGTCGGTCGTTTCGGCATTTTTATATCGTCGATTCGCGGAGAGCACAGCGGGGAGGAGCAGGCAGACTTTTAACGACATTCCATCTTTGCCGTTCATTTTTCAGGTCAACAGCGAGAAAGCGTTTTGGTTCGATCAGCTTTAATGGCTTTAGCAGCGAGGGCAGGGGCAAAGAGCAAATAGGAAAAAATGCCGGATAATGTTCGACGTTAATGCGCTATAAGTTAGCTTTTTCTCGTTCCATCGTGTCTGGAAAATTGTATACCCGAATGCGGTTACAATATTGTTTTGTCTTCCAGGCCTACTCAGCTGTGGCAGTCTTGTATCGCCGCTTCCAAGGGCTTTTCAAGGGCTGCTAAACGGTGTATGTATAATGGCCGCATTAGCGCCGTTCAGCGGTGTATCGTAGATACGCTTTTCTCGTATGTGGTTAAATATGCGGGGGGGGGATGGGGTCGATGCGATCGAATTTTGAAACGAGCGTGATACGAGGCGTTGAACGAATGTTGTAAACGGTTTCATACCGTGACCAGGTGGGGAGGGGGTGCGGTTCGGAGTAAAGGCGATTTCAGAAACCTTACAATTGGGATACCTATAATCCAGGGACATAATGGGAGACTTGACGACTCCTGTGCGAATGCGTAGCTCATGCACGATGCCATTATTATCGTCATCAACGTTATACGGTAGAAGTTCGTTGAGTTTGAATAGAGTGAAGTCCAGACTAGCAAAAACGAGAAAGGTATGATCGTATCGTTTAACGAGACGACAGTGACTCGGCTGTTGGTGGACCGTTAACTATGGATCAGTGGGTACGTGCCCTACCTGAAAGTGTGTGGAAAGTGCAAGCTGAGCTTATTTTCTTCGAGACTGTATAGACCGTAGACACATTTACGTAATGAAGCTTTATTCCTTTTCATACGATGTGTTCTTCACGAGCTCTCGTGTGTAATGTACTCGAAAAAGTCTGGCCATTAGTCGACCTTCAACCGAGTTGGATTTACAGAACGGTCGCGAGTTGGAAAAGATGAGGCGTTTTATTTGTTCTTAAGTGCAACAGCTCTGTGGCACGCGATACAGTAAGAGCTTTGTAAAAATGGTTTCTTCTGTGGAACGTGTTGAATCCGATGGAAAACTTTTGGTAGTTACTAGTCACGACAGAGAAAAAAACTCAAGGTTCCTTGGTCCGCTGTGAGCACCTGTTTGGCGAGGTGTCTGACGGTCTACATTGTTGGCCATTCAAGCATCTGCCTCGACCTGAGCGTAGCCTAAAATGAAGTAAAATCTGTCGTTATGGGTCTATAAAATCGACGATAGCGAGAAAAGAATACAAATATTTACCGTTGCAGTGTCCTGGTCTCCTGCATAAACCTGTGATTTTTTTCGGAAATGGTACGAGAAAAAATTCGGACCGCAGCGAGCGCATTCGAAAAGGCGCGTTTGGACGAAGTCCGACCAAACAGCGCTACATGCGACTGGAGTGCGAACTATAAATCGAATTTGTGTTATCAACGGAAGTGAGCAGGGCATGGGCGCGTCAGATCTTCGTGAGTGCTAAACATAGACTGTGACGGAGCCAGTGTTGCCAAATCAGAAATGTTGAAGTGGACCAGAGCCACAGAAAGAAACAGGACCAGATTGGACCAACCAGCTTTTTAGGATCGGCGTAGGCGAGCCTTATGCAATGGAAATAATAATAGTAATAACAAGCCGTTCGCTTTGCGACCTAGTAATAGGGTCGGCCTTTCAGCTGAAGTCTGGGCGGCTATTCCACTAACCAACTTCAAACAAAAAGTACGATCGCATTTGGACGCCGTTAGGCCTGAGAGAACCAACCAGCAAAATGTTTTTTGAGAACGCGTGATTCTAAGTTCAAGAGCCATGTAAAAACTATATGACATAGCGTTTACTGAAAAGCTTTGATCACTGTGAGTACACATTTTTGAATCGGAGGCCTAATTCTGAAAAATTGTACTTTTTACGCTCTTTCCAACCATACTAATAACTCATTTTGTTTACAAATGTTGGTTGATTCACGCCGACCCTAATTTCAGCAAGAATTGTGCACAATAATATTACAGACCTCACAAAATGAACTCATTCCATCAGTTCCTTATGTTAATACCTCGAGTCACCTTTGCGGAGACTGTAAGCCTGATGCAAAACCATCTTCCTATCTGTTTCTTTTACACACAATTACGTTCACTTTTACATTTAAAACCACAAGCGCCACCGCAAGCGCCACTGTTGCGTCAGTTGGAACTTTATTTTTAGTGTTGGTGAAGCCGAGCCTTATACAATGAAAAAATAGTTCTGCGTGACGCGTGACATCAGTGGTTTAGGGTTTAGGGTCGGCGCAGTCAATTGAAAAATAGTTCTATGCAACGCGTGACATCAGTGGTTTGTGTTTGTCTTCCATTGGCTCTTTTCCTTATCAATTGATGTTCGAGATACACAAGAATGAATCACATTTGCTTTTGACAGTGACGCTTGTGGTTTTAAATGTAAAAGTGAACGTAATCATGTGTAAAAGAAACAGATAAGAAGATGGTTTTACATTGTGCTTACAGTCTCAGCAAAAGTGACTCGAGGTATCAACAATGGATGAAAGAAGTTCATTTTGTGAGGTTTGTAATATTGTGTACAATTCTTGCTGAAATTAGGGTCGGCGTGAATCCGTGAATCAACCGACATTTGTAAACAAAATGAGTTATTAGTATTGTTGGAAAGAGCCTAAAAAGTAGAATTTTTCAGAATTGGGCCCCCGATTCAAAATTGTGTATTCACGTTGATCAAAGCTTATCAGTAAACGTGATGTCATCTACATGGCTCTTGAACTTAGAAACGGCTTAAAAGAAATGTGCGAGAGACCTTTGCCTTAAACTTTGCGCTGACTGAATTTTCTTCAAGCTCTGTCAAGTAGTCTTTAGAACTGATAGATATATTCAATAAGATACTGCTCAATTTTGATTTCAATTTCCTTCCTCTTTTGAGGCTCAGTAACGATGTAATCGAGTAATGAGTAAAGGAAATCAGGTATCATGATAATTTCTACTCTCTTTTGACTCTGAAATCCAACGAATGAGTCTTCCACCCTTCACGAAATTTGTGCTTGTATTCTACTTTTCTTAAACATTGAAATCCAAAGAATGAGTCTTTCACTCATCACAAAATTTGTACCTATAATGTTTTCCCTGTTGACTAGGCTTTTGTCTTATCTTTCGTGGCCGTTTTCAAAATCTTAGCTGGAAGCTGGAAGCTGGCTTGCAAACTGCAGTGCTGCTTCTCTTAGTACCTACATTTTACTATATTTTCCAACGTACGACAAAATGAGAACTGATCAAAATTAAAAATATTTGGAGTAGGCTTGAATTTGACCAAGAAAGGACCAGAAATCGCGATAGGCCAACGAAATGGGCCGGGAATTTTGATCAATGCACAAATGCACCAAGTTTGGTAACACTGGATTAAACTAAACTGTTTGTCTTGTCTGAGCCGATCGAGGGAGAACAAAGGAAGTGATTCATGAGAATAAGAAGAAGAACGTGGTTTTGAAAAGACAGGAAGTACAGGTATGTAGGAGACAAAAAATATTTTTGGACGCTCGCATCGTGCTACAGAGGAAGTTGCCACGCAGGACGATTTATACAAAAATATAAATTCAAGAGAAGGTTGTCGCAACCCTTTCACTGGTACTCAGCTTTACGCTGCTACCCTGCATAGCAAACGGTGTACAAAAGGTCCAGCAAAGATAGCTCTCTCACAAACCTTGTTGAACCAGCTCTTTAATGAACATATTCAAAGTCCTCCATCATAGCAGGGGAGCTTTCTTTCATGAGGGGTTAAACGTTACCCACCATCCAGTTTCTTCCACGAATCCCGAGAAATATCGACTGTAGGAGATAACTTTTGAAACAAAAATTATTCCCCGTCAAATTCTCCGTGAAAAAGGTGTGTTCTGATTTTATCTTAACTGCCTCCCAAATGCCCTAAATCAGGGATTTCCTCAGGTGTTAACACAAGCTTTTCGGGGAAAAAAATTGTTTTCCAAGTTTTTGGTTTCATAAACTTCAGTAAACAGCAGGATTTCAAAATCGCCAACGTATCCGTTTTTATGCATCCTGATCTGCCCATTCCTGGAACTCTTCTCTCTCCCACTTCCCCTCTCTTAGATAACATAGTTTGAAATTTTCTTGTATTCTATCGGTATTGAAAATGACTTCTATTACTGTCTATAAGACTGTGGGTTTTTTGAGTTTTGCAAGTGAAGTGTTTAGTCCATACGGCAGTGAGAGCATATTCGAAATCACAGAAAACGAAAAAGTATAGAGAAAGCGCGTTTATTCATCAAACGGTAGTAAAAACAGTTCTGTCCGAGAATACTGAAACAAACTGTAACTCAACTAAATGGATGTCCTGCTTGGTCGATCGAGAGAGAGAAAGGAGAGAGAGTCATGAGAATAAGAAGAAGAACGTGGTTAAGAAAAGATCATGTATAGGAAGTACAGGTATGCCAGAGACAAAAGACGTATGTTTGACGCTCGCATCGTGCTACATAAAAAGTAGCAATGTACATTTGAGAGCAGGACTAGCAGAAATCATCAGGGATCATAGAGTCGAGATATCGGCTGGAAGTTTCAAGGTGGCAGAATTCAATTTTGTTATTATTTTGACTATAGATTTGAAATTATGATACCAGAGAGGGCGTGGGGCTCGTAAATTTGTTAACAAGCAGTATATATGTTGTTTCATACGTTAAACATTCAGATCATATGGTGATAGTATTCATCAGCCAGACTAGGTACCTAGGAGAGGGGGTACATAGTGACATATTCGTATACCAAGTTCACCCTCTATTTGTATTCTGTTCTCGCTGGTCCATCTTATTGATCCTTGCACGACTAGAACCACAAGAAAAATGGATCAGGTGCACTACTGGCTCGACTTTGGATTCGATTATCTCGTTCGCCCGAGTTGGACTGCAAACATCGACGCCATTTTATTTTGTGAAGAAGGTCCTATCCCCGGCTTGTGTATTATCATTAGTACGTCGCATCGTCGTGTTCTTGAGCGTTGCTGTGTTGCCCCATCGCAGCCTCCATAATCGTTTGAAAGGTATTCTTCCTTTGTAATCTTTTAATGTCTTTCTCTCCCGAATTAAGTAGCCGGTGCCTGTGGGAGTTGAAGATTATGTAGCAGTAAGCAATCGAGTTGTCTAGAAAATTGAGGAACCGTATACTGATGGGATTAGAGAGAGGTAAATTTAATGATTGGAGTGGAGCACTTGAGAATATATTGCCGGCTATCGATGGAGGACAAGGTCACTGAAAACTAGAATGGAATGAGGCGATCGGCCGCACGGACGTCGCTCTTATTGTTGAAACAATTTCTCTGAGCCCGTGGCTTACGTGTATTGCTCGTTATTTTCTCTCAGCAGTTGAATCGCGATCATCTTCGTATGAAGGATGGAGTAGACTCACCAAGTGCGGGATGGCTTCACTGGGAAGCAGGTCTTAAATCGTCTTGTTATTTTGACGCATCCTTGCTGCGCGACTGCAGTATGCAGCCGTGTTGTTAACAGAAATTTCCATGGAAATTCTTGACACGCAAACGGGAGCGGGAAGACATGAAAATAGTCTCCTGGGCAAACTGATGCACTAGCGTTCTTTACGGTTTTCGCTCAAGTATACCCATGGCTGGAAGAAATTTCGCTCAAATACCCAGTGGTAAAAGCATATAAAATCATAAATTTCCATAGAAATCGTTGCGGTGTTCGCTCTAGTATACCCTTTCTCTCTGAAAAGGCTATTACCTCCACTGTCTTCTACGTGGGCCCACCGCTGCCCCGTGCTCGAGATGAAGACGTGGGACACTGACCGTGGTAGGTTTGCGTGAGCCTCTCTAAGACTTCCCCCTGGTCAACTATTCTAGAAAGTGTTTCTATTGGAGTTATGCATAAAGATAAGCTTTAACATTCACTTCTCAAAAGTGGAGTGCAAGCTGCAGAGTGTATACATAAAAAAAGTGAAGAGGAAGCTTGTACTCAAGAGTGAGAGCGTTTGCTTCGGGAAAAAGGTTTCCCTTCGAGTCGTATGTATAAAGAGAAGTGTTGAACTTGAAACGTGAAGCTTTCGCTCGCGAAAAAATGCATCTAGTCCCGAGCTGGTAATCTGAAACTGAATCTGGATTCGAATCTCGAAGTTTAAGAAATCATGCTGTCTCTGAAGCCGAATCCGAAGCTAAGTGTAATAATTTTGCCAGGGAAAAGCCGAGACTGAAGTTCATAATACAATTTTACTGAAGCTGAAACGAAGCCGTAATGTGTTAGATTTTAATGGCTTGGGATTTTGATGTATATGCGCTTGAAAATGTCCCGTGAAAAGTACCTAAAGCTTACCAGTATGTATTCACACTTTTCAATGATCAAAAGATCGAACCTCTTGTCTCGGATCAGTCCAGTTGTGATTAGTGAACATTTTTGGTATTAGAAAAGAATGAGATGACAAAATGACGAGAAGTCGAAACTCAAAACTGAATCCGAAACTAAAGCTGAGGTAATCATCAGTGAAGCTGTATCCGAAATCGGAAGTACAGCATAGACATTTCTTAAGCCAGAAGCAAATCTGAAAGATCCTTCCATCTTGCTATTCAGCTGAATCGGAATCCAAGCTCATAAGTTTCGGCTTTCCCGATCCTGATCCCGAGGAGACTTCTTTTCGAAAAACACGTGCAGTTATCATTCATCTTCGAGAAGATTTCTTTGATTTCCGAAGATAATTTCTGAGGAATTTTATCGAAAATACACAGGAAAAATTTCCGATCATTATCGAAGAATTTCATCGGACATTACTGAGAAAAATCTAGGAGAATTTTGTCGAAAATTTGAAGGAAAATCTCCAATGATACCAAAGAATTTTATTGAAAATCATCGAGAAATATCTCTGATGATTTTTGAAGCATTTCTTCAGAAGAAAGGTTCGATGATTTCCAGAGATTTTTATCGAAAATTTTTGGGATAAATTACCGATGATGCCCGAAGAATTTCGTCAGAGATGTTCGAGAAAAATCTCCGATGATTTCCAAGGCATTTAATCAGAAATCTTTAAGAACAATCTTCGATAATCTCAGGAAAATTTCATCGGAAATCTTCGGAAAAAATGTCCAATGCTTTCCGAAGTATTTCTTCAAAAATCTTTCGATAATTTTTATAGAATTTTATCAGAAATATTCTGGAAAAATCCGATGGTTTTTGAAGAATTTTTGCGAAAATTATCAGGAAAAATGCCTGATGATTTTCAGAGGATAATTCCATTGGAAATCTTCGAGAAGAAGCTCCGATGATTTTAAACGAATTTCATGGGAAATTTATGGAAAGAAATTCGGAAAATTTTCGAAGAATTCCATCGGAAATCTTTAGAGAAAATTTCCAATGTTTTCCAAAAAAAGTTTATCAGAATTCTTCAAGAACATTTTTCGATAATTTTGGAATAGGAAATATTCGAGGGAAAAACTTGGATTGTTTTTGAAGAATTTTATCGAAAGTCTTCATCTTTAAGAAAAATCTCCGATGATTTCCAAAGACTAATTTCATTGGAAATCTTCGAGAAAAGTCTCCGATGCTTTTAAAAGAATTTCATCGGAAATCTTTGAAAAAAAATTCGGACAATTTTTGAAGAATCCCATCGGAAATCTTTTGAGAAAATTTCGAATATTTTCCAAAAAATTTTATCAAAATTCTTCGAGAATATTTTCCGATAATTTTGGAATAGAAAATATTCGGGTGAAAAACTTCGATTGTTTTTGAAGAATTTTACCGAAAGTCTTCACCTTCAAGAAAAATCTCCGATGATTTTTTAAGGAATTTCATCGAAAACTTTGGGAGAAAAAATTCTAGTAATTAACGAAGAATCTTATCGGAAATCTTCAGAAAAAATTTTCAATGTTTTCCAAAAAATTCCATCAAAATTCATCGAGAAAATTTTCTGGTAATTCTTGAAGAGTTTCATCGGAAATCTTCGGGAAAAATCTCCGATGATTTTTAAGGAATTTCATCGGAAAATTTTGAGAAAAACTCCGATAATTCTCGACTATTTCCGACTCATGCAATGGGATCAGAGATTTTCCTCGAAGATTTTTCATAAAACTTTTCGGAAATCGTTGGAAATTTTTTCTGAAGATTTCCGATGAAATTCTCCGAAAATCAGTGGAGATTATTTTCGAAGATTCTCAATGACTTTTTTTTTTTTAATTTTTGGAGATTTTTTTCAAATTATTGGAGATGAAATTCTTCGGAAATTGTGGGCTGATTTCCGAAGAATTTCATCTAAAATCTTCGGAAAATATGTCGGATTCCATCGCATGAGTGGAAAATAATCTCAATTCTTCGGAAATAATCGAAATTTTTTCCAAGAAATTCCCGATGAAATTCCTTCAAAATCATCGGAAATCTACTCGAAGATTAACAATAAAAATATTCTCTGAAAATCATTGGAGATTTTTCCTGGAGATTTTCGATAAAATTCTTCCGAAAATCATCGTGGTTTTTCCCCAAATACATATTTCCGATGAAAGTCTTCAAACCTTATCGGAAAATTTTCCTGAAGATTTTTGAAGAAATTCTTTGAAAAATATTGGAAATTTTTTCTGAAGATTTCCGATGAAATTCTCCGAAAATCAGTGGAGATTATTTTTGAAGATTCTCAATGACTTATTTTTTTTTTAATTATTGGAGATTTTTTTTTTAAATTATTGGAGATGAAATTCTTCGGAAATTGTGGGCTGATTTCCGAAGAATTTCATCTGAAGTTTTCGGAAAATATCTCGGATTCCATCGCATGAGTGGAAAATAGTCTCAATTCTTCGGAAATAATCGAAATCTTTTCCAAGAAATTCCCGATGAAATTCCTTCAAAATCATCGGAAATCTACTCGAAGATTTCCAATGAAAATATTCTCTGGAAATCATCGGAGATTTTCGATAAAATTCTTCCGAAAACCATCGGAGTTTTTCCCCAAATACATATTTCCGATGAAATTCTTCAAAAATTATCGGAAAATTTTCCTGAAGATTTTTGAAGAAATTCTTTGAAAAATATTGGAAATTTTTCTGAAGATTTTCGAAGAAATTCTCTGGAAAAGATTTCCGAAAAAGTTTTCCTGAAATCATCGGAGATTTTCCTCAATGATGTCCGATGAAATTCTTCGAAAATGATCGGAAATTTTTCCTTAATATTTTCGATAAAATTCTTCGGAAATCAAAGGAATCTTCTCGAAGATTTCTAATGAAATTCTTCGGAAATAATCGGAGATATTTCCCGAAAATTAATTCATTGTTTTGTACGTTTGGTGCGTCTTCCGCCTGTACACCACCATTATCTTTGTCTTCGCTTCTTTGAAATGATTTTCGATTTAGAAGAAGTTCCTTGGACACATACGTCGGCTGGTAACAACTTGAACAAAGTTGTTATCTTTGAAGCACTCGCTTCATTTTGTAGAGCGTTCGATTTGAAGTGAAAGAGGAAGCTTATGCATACGGATTGAAGCAAAAACCTTTAACTTTTATCTTCCTCTTCGGAGAGAAGACTCTCACTCCGCTCTTTTGCTTTGACATTAAAGCTTAATTTTTATGCATACAGCTTAATGAATCATTGTTTCTCTTTCTGAAATAGCAATTGCCGCCGTTACCCTCTTCGTGGGTCCACCGCCAGTGGCGTAGCCAAGAATCTCCCAAAGGGGGGGGGGAGGGGGACAAAGTAAGATTTCAAGGGAGAAAAAGTCGAAAATTGAGGTATTTTTTTAAAAGCTGCCGATATTAGAAGACTATTTTATGGAAATGAAGGTAAAATTACTGCTCAAGCAAAAATTTTTCGAAAAAACGTGTTTTAAAGGCGAAAAAATCATATTTTACATTCGATTTCAGGTGCCTTGGGGGCATTTCTCCTCCCCCCTTTGCTGCGCCACTGTCTACTGCTGCCCCGTACCCGAGATGGAAACATAGGTCACTGACCCTAGCAGATTTGCTCGAGACTCTCTAAGACTTTCCTCTTGGTCTTTTTTTAAGCAAGACAAACAAATTTTGATACTTGGGAATTTTGAGTTGAGTCAGTTTGGAATTTAACAAATTTTGCCCCTTCAGAAGAAACTCTTCCCTACGTACCTGCCTCGATCGAGAACGCCCGAATGGGCGATTTTGATTAATCCCGACTCTACTGTCCCTGCCGGCGGATCATGTTAGGCCTCTAGTCCGGCGCCAAATAGGGTCGAGTTCCGCACTGGTGAGGCTGGCTGCTTACCCGGGTCGATGAGAGCGGAAATGTCATAAGTGCCATTGAGTTGGTACGTACGCTCGAAGGAGATCGTTCGTACGTGAATGGACGTCGAAATCGACGTGTTACGAACTCGGCCGTATGATTTTTTTTTTTTAGAAAACCGCGCACGAAAACGCGTCGACGGCGGCGGTGCGGTGCCGCGCGCGGAGCGACCCGACTCCGTACATAGCGTTTCGAGATTTCGTGTTCGCGACCGACGCGAACCTTGCGTACGCCGTAAAGGTCATTCGCGGACGACCGAGAGAAGAAGCGTTCCAGGGAAGTCGCGAGCGAGCGGCCCGCTCGCGGATACGACGGCCGGCTCAAGACATCCCAGAAAGGGAGGAGACGAGGCGTCGGGACGCGCCGCAAAATCGAGAGTCGAAAAGACGACCGATGACGGCGCGAGCGAAGACGACGACGTCGGCGAAGACGGAAGATGGCAGCGGCGAGACCGCGATGAAGACGAAGACGCGCGCGAACAAGACGGAGACGACGACGGCACCGAGGGAGACGCGGTAAATGACCAATAAAATTAAGGCCGGACAGTGACAATGACGGACTCGAATTACTCCTCGCCGCCGTATAAATCGTCCGGTAAAAACTCTTCGAATCGGATTATTCGGTTCATTTCTCCGGTGCCGGCCGACGAGTGCGTTGTACAAGTGCAAAATAATAATCATTTCGCGGAGTACGCTAGAGGCAGAAGTGCGAATCGAAACGCCAAGATGAAGGTGTTGATGCGAGCGGATACCCATAAGCACATAAACGTTATTAAGGAGGAGGACGAGGATCCAAAAAAGTACAAATGTAACGCGTCTCAGGTTGGTGTTCGCTTTTTCTGCTTTAAAACTTCGTTTTGTAATTTTCGGTTCAATTTTTTGATTTCCCCCCCCCCCCCGGGTCGGTTTGTTGGAATTCGTGCCCGACAGCCCATCGAATCGTTCGTTTACGGATTTATATTCGACTTCCCTCGAGTATCGAAAGAGTGGAGCCCGCTCCTCCCTAAATTTGTTCGCGCCTTCGTGACCCATTGACGTGCAGTCCGTCTCAGCGTTTATCATCGTCGACCATAATTAGCTTGAAAAGTTTTTTAGAATATCGGATTGGAGAGTGAATTTGGTCTGGTTCGTCTGTAGGCTGCTTGATGTGCGCGACTGGAAAAGGAGCTGATGTGGGCTGGCACGAACTATTAGGTAGGGGTACAGATTGCTGATACGCCGACAATAATTTTTAAAAATTCGCGAAAATAATGCGGAACTGTAGAAGACCAAATCTGCACGCGCTCTGAATGTATCGCGGAGGCGTTTGCAAACTGCTTTGCGACTGTATACAGCGACAAAAGTGCAATTTTGAATTCAGTTGATAATGCCCATGTGAAGGCCCTCACAGGGGCTGGGGGCGTAATCTCTGTACGTGCTATCACTGCTGAGGATATGAAATGAGGTCTAAATGATCTTAAACCAGAGAATCTTCTTGTGCAAATGATATTTTTCGAAATTTTTGGCAGAAAGAGGAAGGGGGGGGTACAATGTACTCCTGTACCTCCAACCGTTCCAATATCATTGATACAGACTCATTGATACCGATTTGGTAAAACCTTGTTTTAAGACTCACTCAAATTAAAACAGTACAGACTCTATTCCCCTGTATATCTTTCGATCCTGTTCTCAGTTTTTGTTCGCTCCACTGACTTATCTCTGCGATATTGTTCTTAGGACAGGTGCGTATCCAACTGTTTGGAAAATCTCTAAAGTAATTCCTCTGGTTACATCAGGCAACATTAATGAAAACAAAAAGTATCGCTTTATCTCTCTCATTCCACTGTCTGTCAAAATGTTTGAAACAATATACACAAATAACTGTACAAAACCAAGAATATGTTATATTCCAATCAGCCCGGTTTTAGGAAAGGCTATTCAGTGCAAACAAATTTGATGAAGTTCACAATTGATATCCATACAACCTTCTCTAATGGAGGGCAGTTAGACGCAATTGACACAGAGGACCTGGTTAATTTATTTCACTCATATTTAGATAATAAGATGCAATTTGTTGAGTCAGGGGGGTGGTTTCTACATACTACAAAAGTATATCAGGCGTTCCCTAGGGATCTTTAGGACCATTTCTATTTTAAATATTTGTCAATGACATAGCAGAAAAGATTCTGTTCTCGACTGGCTTACTATATACAGATGATGTGAAGTTGTATAAAATGATAGCTTCTGAAGACGATTGTACCAAGCTACAGCATGACCTTGACTTGATAACTCAATGGAGCAGCACTAACTTATTTGGGAATGTCAGAACAAATTTCTTCACAGTTCAGATTTCGGTCGGTGCTCAAGTTTTTCAATACCAGTTTGGCACAGACTTTTGTCGTGTTCAGATAAAATTTTTCGAACAATTTTTTAAATCAATATTTACTATCTTTCCTATCGTCCTAATGCTCAAGCGGCCTGTGCTCACAGCTTCATTAATTTTGACTACGATTTGAAAAGTATGCTGATCTATATAATATAATATTATTTTTCGAATTTGTACGTAATAGTTTTTTCCCCCACGTTCGAATTCTTGAATTTTGAGCTGAGCATACTTCATGGAAAAGAATAATAACTAGAATTTCGTTTCGACACTGTACGCAGTCCCACACAAATTGGTGCACAAGAGGCTAAAACTTTTGAAATCTTGGTCATTTTTAGGTCACGTTTGTAATATTTGGTCACCTTTTCAATTTTTTAAGAAAAAGTTTGAGTGGCTACTCGGAGTCTGCAGCCATGAAACAGGCCCGGTACCATAATTCTGTAGGGGTGGGTTTAAGGTGTCGGGTAGCAAGGCGAGCAAAATTTTTTCAATTTTTCGGAACATTTCTATGAAAACATGTTTGAAGCGTGATAAGGGAACTATACCGGCACCCTTAACACTCCCTCCCCCTCTTAAACCCACCTGTTGTGCTCGGTCGAAGTTCTGTTAGTTTGCGCAGAATACGAACAAAGTTATTAACTCAGACAGTGAAGAAAGTAAACATTTTATTTTTTCTTTAGACCATTCGGCCCTGGTGAAAAACACATCACATATTGAATACAGACTGAAGATTGAAGTTATATTTATATTTTTCCTCTTACCCTCAAATGTGAGGGTGGGAGAAATCGAACTGAACTTATTCAGTCTACAGCGGTGAAACATGTCCGGTGTCAAGATTCTTAGGGGCAGATTTCATGGTGTTGACTTTTGAAAGCGATACAAACACTAAATTCTCGTTCCAATGGTAATGGTGTCAAGAACTTTTTGAACAAGAAGAACACGTGGCTCAAAAAAGTATGAGGTATTCTTTTGTAAATCTAGTGCGTCAAGAAGGATAGTTATTTCTTATATTCCACTTTTCCAAAGCGAGTATTAATGATGTGCGTGAGTGATAGAATTGAATTATGTCAAAATTGACGGTTTTGGAACTTTCAACACTATACATATATGAGGCATGGGGGGGGGGTTGTTCTGGTATGTATCCTCTCATTTTAAAGATGCCAATCTCCAAAAAAGTAAAGTTCCGGAGAATCGCGAAAAAACCTAGTGAAATATGATAAGAGACTGTACACTTATACCCTAAAAGATTTAATTTCCTTCCACACCCAGACAGAACTTCCTCATTACCTCCCAGCTGCTCCCAGCCTCTTCGTTGAAAAAAAAAAAAAATATCGTATGCTGGAGGAAATCGTGAAATACGACTCATGTGTTGCAATTCTAGCTATCAGCTCGTGCTGCAGTTTCAAAGTCTACGTATTTTACAAGATTTTCTTTCGTTACGTAATAAACTATTTTTAAAGAGATTTCGTTGGTTTTAGACTGTTCCATATTGTAAGATACTAAAAAAAAAAAACGTATTCTTTACATATTTCCTCTAAAAAAACGGTATTTCGCAAAATAAATAAATAAATATAGAAGTAGAGATTGATATCATTGAAATGAAATGCCTCGAGTATGAGGTAATGGTGAGTGAAGGAGTTAACTGAAATACGTATGATAAATTAACCTATGAAAGTTGGTTTACTTATGCATTGTTGTGAGAATGAGTTTTGTCAAATTTGAGTTTTTCAATTCACCTTAGTTCTAAACATCCATCAGGAATTCAATTTTGAACCCAAGAATGGCTTTTTTTTTTAATTTTCTTTCTTAGTGAAAAAAAAATTGAAATTAAAAACGTCTTTCAAAAGTCGTGGCGAGTTTTACACAAATCTGAAATAGTAGAGTCTTACATTCTCAAACAAGGTTTCATGAAATCGAAGACGCCCATCTAGAGTCGTAGTAAGTCTTACAGAGTTGTAAACAAGCTTTCAGGAGTGTTAAACTGTTTTGAAAAATTGGACCGAGTCTTGAGAAACTTTTAAAATTCGTCATCAACTCTCTAGATGAGCTCGAAAGAATCTTCGGCCAGTCTGAAAGAATGAACCCGAGTCTTGAACAAATTTTCAACAGTCTTAGCGAATTTTGAGAAAGTTTGGAAGAACCATTTAAAAAATGTCTATACACTTCTTTTAAACTAATCTGGAAGAATTTTTTTTAGTTATGATCTCGTCGTGAGGAGACTTAATAAAGTCAAAACGATTCTTAAACATTCATAAACGAGTCTCATACCGGGGAGTCAGCCCTTAAGAGTCTTACACAAGTGTCTCAGTTAGTTTCAAGGGGTCTTGTTACTAAGTGGATACATATGTATGATTGGACGAGTTTTTTAGTGACTGAGTCAGCCTTAGAGAGTCTTAGACTGAGTCTGCGGGGATTAAACGAGTTTTATGGTCAGTGAGTTAGCCTGAGAGAGTCTTAAACCAAGTCTGGGCGAGTCTTAAACAAGTATTTTAGTTTCAAGAAATTTTATTACTTAGTAGGTAAATATTTATCATTGTAAATTTAAATCACGTTGTTAGGTTTCTTAAAATAGAAATATTCATCGCGTGCTCTTAGTTGAATTTGCAGTTTCTGTTCTTATCTTCTTATCTCACTGATCTGCACCGTAAATATTGACCATTCTGTGAAATTACTCGTTATCGATTCCAATTATCCAATTTCATATCTTCAGTATATTTATATAATGGAATGCTAATTATTGCAAGCCTTATCATTAGTCTGTCGTTTAATTGCAATTATTTATTTCGTTCTGCGTGAACTGCTCGAAACTACGCCTGCTGATTGTGCAGGTCATAAATTTAAGAATTGGAATCTTATACGAGTCTTAGAAAGCTACAAGAGTTTGACAAAGTCTTAGACCTATCTCGAAGAGCCATAGTGAAGCCAAGGAAGATTTGAGAGTCGTAAAAGAGCTATGAAAAGTTTTAGCGAGTCTTGAATTAATACGGTTGAAAAAGCTTTGAAGAATTTGGAACAAGTCTGGGAGAGCTTGTAAGATTTTCACATGAATATTGAAGATTGAAGGGTTTTAGCTAGTCTTGAAGATTATTCCTCTTTCTTTTTCGTGCAAGAAAAGCGGATGGTGTGATGAAATTCGTCCAATCGAGGATTGAAAGAAATTGACTCCCGCTGACTGTATGAAAGGCATTTTGAGTGTCGAAGTCAATAAGGAAATAGTCTATGGTACTAATGAAAACTCTAAGCATTGCTTTCTTCACTACTCGCTCAGTTACCATCGTGAGGGCGAAAAATTAACCAAATACGAGGGGAAGGGGTAATTAGTACTATTCTTACATTATTTAATGTTTTTAATTGCCTCTCCCAGTGTGGGTCTCAGGATTCTCCACAGCCGAGTATTAACTTCGTAATTTCGGTTTATGAAAAAAAGTATGTGGAGGGTTTCTTAATCATTTAGTTCGATTTGTTAATAATGTAAGAATTAGTAAGGCAAGGGATTTGCTGACTCGAGAAATGATCAGGGGTGTGACCCCCTCCTCACACTTCCTCATAGTGGGTTATATATGAACGTTTCTATTTGCTCATAACGAACTCTGGAGTGAACGTTGCTGTTTATCTGGTTTTTCCTTTTTTTTCTCTTTTTTTTTTCTTTTCGTTATTTATTGGGTAGCGAGGAAAATTAAATTAACGGTATTATGTGTTTGGTTATAAGATTTGTGTTTTTGCGCGTGTGTACGCTTACATGTGCCTGTAGATGGTTGTTAATAGTCGAATAATGGAATATGGAAGTTACAGGAAAGCGCTACGCATGTGTATCCAGACTGTGAGACGAGATGAATGTAAATCTACTGCGTACTGAATACTTACACTGTAAGTAGAAGTCTGTATGGAAAAGCCAAGACGACTTAGCAAGGAAAAAAAATGAATTGGCAGAAGATATTTTAGTGTACGTTTCGGGGAGGGGGTTTCGAATCCCTCTGCCAGCCCTGCTAAATACGCGCCCGAGGTAGTTGAGGAGACACTTTTCTAAATACTTTAGTCATTTGGCGAAATCGTGTTCTGTAGTTGATAACTTGAAAAATTAAGGCGTCAGTTAAGCGAAAGTGTAGACTTCGTTCTTCAGTTCCCGGCCATAACATTTAGTTAGAAATTCTACCCCCTCTTCCCTCGAAAAAGTTTCTTCAGTGAGTACCTTCACGTACCTGTAGTATTCTAGAGGAGTATTACTTATTCACGCGGGCTAAATTACAAGTTCCGTGTTTAAGAACTATCTGTCGGACAAAATGGTCACACCATCAGTATGTCTTTAATGCGTGACCCCCTAACTATTGATAACTTCTTTTTCAACAGTGCTGGAAGTTCTGGAAATGTATCCCGACATTTTCTCCTTTCCTGAAGAATTTGATTTTTGAACTTGTTGCATCTTGAAGTGACATCCTCCAATCGCGACTACTATCACGCTCCGACTATTTTAAAGAGACAGTCTCACGAACCTCAGCATTTTTGACGGTGAAGCACAACAGTATGAAGAGTGTTTCCACTTTCTGTGTCCAGATTATAGACGGTCGTTGAAGTGTGAATTTTCCTATCTTTACCACGAAATTACTGGGGGGAGGGGGTTATTAAACCCATGAAACCCATTACCGTGGCTGTTTCTTCGCCTTTGGCCATAATTACTGTCCTGGTGCTCGAGAAACATGAAACAAATGTCAAATTGAAATTCAGTGGCATCGATCTTATTTCAAAGCGAGTCGTTCTAAAATGCAGTCAGCTCTGTATTGAGATTTTTAAGGGATATGAAATACTACCAGTCGATGCCAATTAAAATTTTTGACATGAGTTATTACTAACTTTGTCGGAAATGATCTGTGAATTTCATTAAAGGAATAGGAATATTCATGGAAACATTGGTAGAAGAACCCCATTGAAACTGGACTTACTGTATTTTGAAATGCCGCAATAATCTTTCTTCTTCTTCTTAACGTCATACTTTGGAAAAAAGATTCGGACCCGACAAACAACAACAACAACAACAACAACAACGATGCAATGCTATTTTTATGCGAAAAAGAAAATCACTCGGATTTCGATAAAAATGAGCTCATCTGACAGGAAATTTTATTTGCTACAAAGCATGTCCTTTTCAATTTTCCACTAACTGCATTCATCCTCGAGATATTTTGGAAAAACATTAAAATTACCATAAACTGCTGCGCTGAACTCCCCTCTGTTTTTCTTCAATCAATGCTAACGAACCTACAATTGGCCCGGTCCGAATCATTGTAAATTTTGTTTGGCATCCTGTAGTACCACTGAAAAATATGAATGATGGCCGAAATACTGCGTTCTATAAGTGCACTCACTTCTTCAGTATTTACTGAGCTAGGTTCGAAGTTGATAGTCAAAGGCAGAGATAATTGATGATATTTTCGGGGGGAGGGTGAAGAGAGAAGACTAACTTTCTTAGAAAATGGAGCGGGAATTCAAGTAAAAGTTGGATAGTTTGGAAGGGAACTTCATACCGTCAGAATTTCTCTAAACTCTGCCCCTGTTGCTAGTGTTCAGTAACTAAACATTAGGTTCATAAAAGGTGTCTAAGCTTTAGATGCAAGTAATCTCAGTGTGGCGGACGAGCTGGTAGGATGATATCCAGGGCTGCGATTTTGTTGCTTTGGCAACTTTTTCTGTAACACTTGAAATTATGTTGTCTCAAAGAATCTTTACAAGTCATATAATTTCTTGTCAAATGAGCCCTACTTGGAAAAGCGACTCCGGGCAACTTTTGTATATAAGGGCAGCTTTCAGTAATGTAGAGCAAATTCGAGCAATTTCTCATATTTTCTTACAATTTTCACGTTTTTATTAAAAAAAAATGAATGTTGACATAAGTACAAGTATGAGAGATCATCTTCATCTACGGCTAAGTGCAACACTGCAACGGAACTAGAGCTAGAAATCGCTCCCTCTCGCACGTAATCTTTATTTATAATTCTTTTTAAAAGAATGACGGAGAAGAACCTTGGTAAGAAGTTGACACATTGCACCCCTCAGGAGCGTTCTGTCTTCTCTGTACAATGACACCCATATTGAAAAAACAACTTTGGAGCAACTTTTGGGTTTGGAGGGCAGATTTTTATCAACCTGTGGATAGAATAAGAGCTACAAAGTTGCGCAACTTTGGCTACTTTTTAGGGCAATAAAATCACAGCCCGGATGATATCTAAACCGCTGGGAAGAACTAGAAACTCTCATATTCGCACATATGGCTTATTCGCAAAACTGAAGGGGTTCTAAGATTGAGCGGTGACCCTCTTTTCTCCATCGTATATTTTCGTATAAATTATCCTGCCTGGCTACTTTCTGCGTTGCACGATGCAAACGTCTCACAAATGTATTTTGTCTCCTGCATACCTGTATTTCCTGTGCTTTATCTTTTCTAAACCACGTTCTTCTTCGTATTCTCCTCCGTATTCTTCTTCTTCTTATTATTATTCTCATGACTCACTCTCCTTTTTCTTCCTCGATCGGCCAGGCAGGAAATCAGTTTAGTTTAGTCCCGGTTTATGTTTAGCACTCTCTGTCAGATCTTTCTTTACTATCAGTAGGTAATCATTACACGCGCTTTCTCTGCACACTTTCTCTTTTTTTGATTTCGAGTGCCCTCGCTGCGGTCCCGGCTAAATTCGCACAAATATCGAAGAACCCCCGACTACGGAGTTCAAAAGAAACGGAAAATTTTAAAGAAACTTAATGGCAAATTTTAATTTTGAAAGTAATCAGTATCAGATGGCAAAATATGTTTCAGAGACGGTATACCCAAAACTTTTGCTTGTCTCCAATAGTGAAAGGTCTGTGCAAGTTCCGAATTTCATGTTATAAAATTTTAACCACGTCAATTTAGATTTTGACAATCACTTCAGTATTACAAATGGATATCAAAGAGTCTTTACTCGGTCGCCGGTATTGTGTCACTTGAAAAAATGCTGCAAAGAAATCATCATTAACGAAATTTTAAATAATGTTTGAAAATGATTAACAAATCTTATCAAATTGTGAATTATTTTCCAAACTTTGTTTATCTCTGGCATAATTCGAGGATGACTTAAATAGTACCAGTTGAAGTTGAAGTGTTCTGCTACTTAGAGAATGCAGGCATTGTGATGTATCGAGTGCATTAGGTATCCAATTCGAGTGTCGAATTTGACAACCTCTGGATTTGGAAAATCGAACTAAAACCCCTGCAAAAGTTAGCTCCTCTGTTGTTTAAACGAAAATATTCTGTCGAAATTCATAGGCAAAATTCGCTAGTTTTTGAATTGTGAAGCCTTGTAGTCCATTCAGTATCGTGAGTGTGGTTTTTTGTGCCTCAGAATTAGTTTACAAGAATAGGGACTTTCTGTGTTTGTCGGTCATTGATATTCAAGATTGGCAACGTCTCTTTGTAACTGCTACTGAAATAGTACAAAATGATCAATTTTTCATTTATGACTCGCCAGATCCAAGAGCGGTACCAAAATTCTTCTAAAAAGGATTTCAAGGTGTTCTTAAAAGTGATACAACTCATTTGCGAGTGAAGAGAGCAAACGGCGAATTTCTGTAAAAAATTATACTTCCGACGGGAGGGGGGATTATCCGCCAAATCCCTTCCCCCTTTAAAACCAGCTATGCTGAAATCTGAGATCTGCCTAATTCAAACCTGCAAAGTTACAACTGAGGGTTCAAATGAGTCGGAGCATCGAATAGAATTCATCAACTTTATATATAGATCTTGCTCATCAATGACGCAGTACAAGTTAACCGAATTAAGAACACCCTTCCTAAGTTCTGAAGACACCTCGTAAGTGGTAACTACAGTGAATTATTTCTCTTTAAAAGGCATTTCGCATTTAAAACCTAGATCGTTCACCTATCAAATGATATTTCTAGCAATTAAGAAAATTCTATAAATCAAACAGCAATTTTCATTGGGTAATCCTAAATGTCTGTCGTAGGTAATGTATGTACAGTAATCAAATTTTCGTGAAAGAAATGGAAAGTCGTAAATGTAACGTACGATAATTTGCTGACGACATCTTGAACGTCATGTTATACTCCTTATTTATGTTACCGCTTGAGTCAAATACAAATAGCAGTTTTCATAGGTGGGATAAAATTGCTATGGAAGATTCCGTGCTTATCGCTTCAAATGATCACTCAAAATGGCGGATGTCAGTACTCGGGTGTTTCCAGATGCTCTAGTTGTAATGGATCTGGGACATAAAACAACTTGACGTCATACGTTCAGAATGTGGTATATGTAGCCTGCAATGCAAGGAGTTCCCTTTCTTCCTTTATGCAAATGGACCTTTGGAAGTTTGGACTGATTTTTCGACTCTGAAAGAATTTTTTATTGAACGTTTTCATTGATAGTTAGCACCACATAGAAAAGGTACGTCATTTTTCAAATTTCAAATATCACCCATACTGAAGGAGTTCGTTTTTCCTATAAAATTTCATTTCCTAAAGAATTTCAAAAAGTTGAGTATCCCTATTTTCCCCTGCACTCTTCAGGAAAAGTGTGAGATGCAGATCGCGCCTGCTGCCCTGTCTTGAAAATCGACTCTAAGTGTTAAAGCGTGGGTGTTGGAAATTTCAACCGAAATCTTAGCTTTCAGTGGCTTACCCAAAACCTTGGCGTTCAGGGTTTAGCGTGAGTAGAGTTTCTGGACCGGAAAGTGGATAGTGGATCTTATATTTCAGTTATATTCTTCCGATACTCTCCGAATATGTTTTCCTATCTGGGTAATCCATATAATACTAGACGCCCTAGGTAGTGGGAATGAAATTATTTCGACATCAATTTTCCCGCTTAACGATCGCGTTTTCGCAATTCGCTGCTCCACAGTGCGCGCCTGTTAGTTCGAACCCACGTCGAGAGAATTTCGCCTGCTGATACGCCATCCACCATTTTGCAACGACGTTCAACGGCGCAAATCAGCCATAAGCCAAGCCACAGGCTGTCCTTTTCTCTTTCCGCGAAGCTCTTCGCGCCATTAAATCGCACCCAGTCACGAAGCCATTCAGCCGGCATTGAGATAAAGTCGGACCGTAAATCACTGAAGTGCTCCGGTACATCGGATTTTCGTTACATTTTTACTTCCCCAAAAGTATATATAAAAGTTGTATGCGCTTAAGTGATGAGAGAAAATAAGAAAAAGTGGAAGCTCGTTTAGGATTCTGAATCTGAAGTGGTACTGTTCGTCGCACTTCTCGTCTCCGTGTTTTCGAAATCATCGAGCTCTGTTCGGAGATGCCAAAGTGCACGTACAGAAATGCCTGAGGTTAATTTTTCCTGCTTGGTTGCATAACTCGTGTCTTGTAACGTGACGCCTGTAATGGGGGCGTTGATTTCAACGATGATCGTGTTAATTAACACGAACCGTAGAAATTAACGAATTATTTGCTTCGTCCCAGCCCTTCACGAGCGAAAGTAAACACGGCTGAAAACTTCTTCGCTCTGCATAGGTGCGTAAGATGGCTCGAAATTTAGAAAAGTTGGAACCCTCTCTCTACACTGGAGTCTGACTATGCTGCTATCGACCCGGGGGCGGATGCTGGAGGGCGCTTTTGTAAGTTAGTACAGGGAGTG
Organism: Acanthococcus lagerstroemiae; assembly: GCA_031841125.1. Classification (NCBI taxonomy): domain Eukaryota; kingdom Metazoa; phylum Arthropoda; class Insecta; order Hemiptera; family Eriococcidae; genus Acanthococcus; species Acanthococcus lagerstroemiae. The sequence continues at coordinate 21,256,325 of CM063109.1, read as the reverse complement.
GTCGTAAAAGGCGTATAATGGGATAAGAAAAGTTAACTTGGTGTAGTATAACTCGAATCCCAATCTGCCCCTGACACATACTGTAGGATTGGTCCACCTGGTGCCTATTCCTCCCTTAGACCCGCCAGCCAGTTAACACGCAAAGTGAATATTCTCCTATGTTACTAGCTAGGCTAAAAACGCACCTGCCCTTATACGAGAGCTGTTCAGAGAGTAATGATAACACTGACGGTAGAGAATATGTGATGTGATCGTTGGTACAACTGCATACCATCGTGTAGCCATAATGATTAGTTTAGCGTCGCCAGATTTGGTCCAAATGAATCAAATTTGGTCCTTTTTTTGATCATTTCATCAGTTCGCTTCATCATCTGGACTCAGGAAGCAACATCTTGGTAAACAGAGAAGGTTATTCACAGAATTGTGCCTCATAAAGTTTTGTGCATCCAAATCTCACCTTTTTTCAGAATTTTGGCTACACCGTGACCTATTGAGGATGCGCTCGCATTGTACCAAACGTGATGAATTCCGCGAAACATGAGGATCACTAGTGGATTTCTGATTATTTAGGTGTTGGGAAACCGTTACGAGATTGTTCTCAACCAAATTTTTTGTACAAAAAATGCAGTGCACATTTTGCATCTGTAACCTGCGGTATTATACACAGCGTTGATGCGATGTATATTTACAACTGTATCCGACATTATCTGCGAGTTGGGGGAGACGCCACATATACCTGGCTAACAATTTATAAATACCGATGCTCTCTTTAGGTGTTTGGGAATAGTTGCTAGAATGTTCTCAACCAAATTTTCTGTATAAGAAATGCAATGTGCATTTCGACCATCGTCTTAGTCTTTAATCTACCATCACTTCTGTAATCAGGGACGTACCGATGGGGGAACGGGGCAGCCCCCCTCGTATGATTTTGGAAAATCCAACGACTCAAAAGTTTTTTTTTTATTCTTTATTTTGCTTGCTTTCACACTTTGGAATTAAGTTGAGAATTTGGAAAAATCCAACAACTCAAAAGGTTTTTTTTTTTTTGCTTTAACATTTGGGAATTTTGAGTTGAGTCATCAGTTAAAAAAATCCAATAAGTCAATCGAAAGTTTTTTTTTGCTCGTTTCGACTCTTGGGAATTGAGTTGAGAAGTTTGAAAAATCCAACAAAAGGTTTTTTTTGTTTGATATTTGGGAATTGTAAGTTAAGTCAGCATCAGTTGGAAAAATCCAATAAGCCAATCAATTTTTTTTGCTTGCTTTGATACTTGGGAATTGAGTTGAGAAGTTGGGAAAATCCAACAAGTCAAAAGATTTTTTTTGGTTTAATATTTGGGAATTTTGAGTTGAGTCATCAGTTGATAAAAATCTAATAAGTCAATCAAAACTTTTCTTTTTGCTTTGATTCTTGGGAATTTTGACTTGAGTCAGTTGGGACTTACGCAATTTTTGCCCTCCCCCTGGAAAATCTCTTCGGTACGTCCTTGTCTGTAGTTGGCTGATCAATGTCGATACAATGTATATTCACTACTGTGTCCGACATTATCTGCGAGTTTGGTAGAGACGCCATAAGAACCAGACTAAAAATTTCCGGAAATGCGGCACTACAGGGAGTAAGGTCCTACTTTGTCTGTGTGGAGTTATGTGTATCGGCATAGTATACTAGATAAAATTTCTGACGGAATGAGACCTTTCGGAGAGCTCCAAAATTCTGCTGTTTAAAGTTGTGTTTTGAAAAAAAAAAAAAAAACAGATTTTAAGGAAAATGCGAAATAAAAAAGGTTCAAACAAACGAAAAATTATAAATTCGAAGTGCCATATCTCTAAGACAAATAAAGCTAGAGAGCTCCACAAAGTCTTATTTTGTCAGAAATTTTATAAGGAATCTCGTCGGCAAAGCGGGACCTTTTCAGAAAACTAATACGAAATTGAAGAGTTTAATAAAACAGAAAGGAGATGGGTTCACGTTTTCGCCTGTAGTAGACGAACGAATGCAGATAGAGAAAAACGGGTAATGCCATTCGAAAGAGGAGGGTTTAGTCTACCGAAATTGTCACAAATCCTGATTTCGACAGTTTTGAACTTGATTCACGAAAATCGCCGTACCTCAAAATCTAGGATCGACAGCGTGGGACCTTATTCACTGCACTGCCACATATGTGAGACCGATGCTCTCTTTATGTGTTCGGGAACAGTTACTAGGATGTTCTGAACCAATTTTATGTACAAGAAATGCCGTGCACATTTCAGCCGTCGTTTTAATCTGCCTATAACCTGTAACAGCGTATATTCACAACTGTATCCGACATTATCTGCGAGTTTGGGAGACGCCGCAGGTATCTGGCTGAAAGTTTCTAAAAATGTTACCGATGCTTTCTTTAGGTTCGGGGGAGCAGTTGCTGAAATGTACTCAACCAAATTTTCTGTACAAGAAATGCCGTACACTCTTCGGCCATCGTCTCAGTCAGCCATCACTTTAGTCTACCATTGTTTCTGTCACCTGCAGATCGTAACATAAAACGTCGATGCGATGTATATTCACAACTATGCTCGACATTATCTGCGAGTTTGGGAAATACGCCACAGATACTTCGCTAAAAGTTTATAAAAATGTCACCGATGCTCTTTCTAAGTGTTCGAGAGCAGTTATCGGAATGTTCTCAACCAAAATTTTTGTACAAGAAATGCCGTGCTCATTTCTGCCATCGTTTTAGTCTGCCGTGAAAGAGATAGGTGGGTGTTCGCGAATGTGATTACTTTGGGTTAGGTTAACGCCCTTCAGACATTGGTAGGTCACATGACGCACAAAAAAACCGAACTCGACTTCGAGACAGGCGACCCGAATTAATTTCATCGGTCTGCGAAATAATCAATTTGCTTGTATGATCCTTGTTTCGAGTACCAATATACTTAACACTCTTTCGCTCGGGATTATGCGATACAATCACTGCTTTCTAGTTTATTTTTGTGAGAAAGTTTTCAATGTTTGCACAAATTTCCGCGTCATTCGCGGTTATCGAAATTGGGTCTCTTGACTTTTGAAAAGTTGAGCAAGGGTATCGCGGCTTGTAGACATGATTGCTCAGCCTGTATTTGTATCAGGTCCTTGTAGGACGTAATCGATAATCGTATGCGTGTATTTGAAATTATGGCATCGTATCGTCTGCCAGCCGGAGAGCTAATGTCCGTTAATCTCGAGTCGAGCATTCGTCTGGGATGGGATTTTCGTCAGAAGAGCTCGATGACTGTTATTATAGGTTACGTAATTAGTATATACGTGGTGGTATCGATTCGACCTTTAGAAATTAACATTCGCAGGCGACTATTAATAAATAAAAAAAACGAAGTCGTGCTTTGGTGGTATTTAGCGTATACCGCTGTGTCCTCCTCAGCCCGATTAAAAGCAGCCCTTGTTTCAGATTTATAAATTATGTCGATAAGGATTCTTAGAGTGTGAAAGGATACCCTGCCCTCTTCGAGAATTTGTAGTTTCCTTAAGTTATGTTTATTAGTGGGGATCGTCAAAATTTTTTCGAAATTTCTAACGCAAACCGGGTGAAACGTTGCCTCTGATGGAAAAATTGTGTTAATTTTTTATTTAATTTGTAAATTTTCCCTAAGGGATTTGTCCTTGAAGTTATGTACTATAGGGCTGAAAATTGAATATTACGCAGCACCTTGAAATTGCCGGTTATGCAAAATTTTTACATAACTTTTTTAAGCATTCATCGCGAACTCCGAAATCAGTTCATGTACAGATTTTGCCTAGCAGTGAAATTGAGGGCGCTAAAGCGCTTACAATACTTTGTTGTTTAATAGCGCCTTCAGTATGGCAGATGGGCTAAATTTTCATATGACCTTAATAGTCGAAATGATTGAGATCTACGAAATGAGTTATGTACAAATTTTTCCTATCTGTGAAATTGAAGGCGCTAAAGCATGTACTATAGTTTGTCGCTTTATAGCACATTCAATATTGCAAATAGACGAAATTTGTACATGACTTATTTTGTAGATCTCAATGATTACTACTGTTAAAGTTATGTGTGAATTTTACCCATCTGCCATACTGAAGGCGCTATAAAATAACAAAATATTGTAAGCGCTTTAGTGCCTTCAATTTCACAGATAGGCAAAATTCGTATATGAACTAATTGAAAGTTCGCGACGAATATTATTAAAAATGTTATGTAAAAATTTTGCATTATCTGCATTTTCAAGGTGCTACGTATCGTTCAATTTTTAGCCTATAGTACATATTAACTTCAAGGACAAATCCCTTAGGAAAAATTTAAAAATTAAAAAAAAAATTTCAACTTTTTTTTTACTGAAGGCAACTTTTTAACAAGGTTGCACTCAAAAATTCGATAAATTTTTTTTTGCCTATGCATGACGGTCCACCTTAGTGTTCATATTATGTCTACGACTTGACCAGTTACAGTTTCGTTTATTTTTCGTCCTGCGTGAGCATCACGGGAGACGAACGTGAGCGATGTTTTCTCTCATGATGGGAGAAGACTAAGAATAAACTGCCATGAAGGAAGGTAATCTCGCGATATTGCCTTCACCGGATTTCAAAAACCCATTAAAAATGTGGAGAAGTCATACCACAAAGAATACAGAATGAGTTAGTGGTATCCCTGGTCTTTAAACCTTTCCGAGCCCACATGTTGTATTTATTTTGGAAAATACACACCGTATGCCTTTTGGATGACAGTTAGGCAACTTCTCTACCTCGAATCTCGCAGGCGGAATTTATATTTTAGTACCAATTCTCGCAAGTTTCCGTTCTGGTCTCATTTTTGATTCTCTGGTATGAACATATCTCGGTATTTTACCCTTGGAAATGTTGAAACCGATCGCAAATGTAATTGGACCAACTGAAATGCGAGTAATGTCACCGAGCTAGACAGACGCTCGCGTTACTTCATTTTTCCTTCTTTTAAATTTTCGGATTTTTCTGGTTCCTGAATTTCCATTGCAGTAGAATTATTATGTTCCAGCTTCAGATTTTGTCAGTTTACGTAAAATTCACAAGGTTAGCCGATCCTTCGTTATCTCACTCGCCACTGAACTTAATCATCTCTCGATAATCGTCTTTGCTTCGCAGTTCGCACTATTAATGGCTTCAGTGGGCTGGGTTACCAACATTAAAAATTTTTCTATAAACTAATGAGTAGTCCTCACAATATTCGACGGTTTTCACTGAGTATTTCAATGTGTTTTCAATTTTCAGTCGTACTTATGTTTTTAGTTCGTTTTTCTAACCTCAAAAAATATTCAAATGCTGCAATCATCAAAAAATTCTCTAATTTGATAAGGCGCTTGAACCCTCCTCAGTTTAAGGATCTGCAAAGATGCAGCCCTGAAAGTTGGTAAGATCAATTTTGCAGATTTCAATTTTGCCAGTGTTGGGGGAGGGGTGCTTCGATTATTTTCCCGGGTTGTCATTCCACTCGGCGCAAGCTTTGCACGAGCGGTGTCTTCGGATCACTTCGAATATCAAAATGAACAATCGACATTTTTATCAAGTGTATTTGGAATTTGGCCTAAATCGGGACGATTTCAATATTAAATAAAATGCTCGGCAGGTTTGCCATTTTCTGAAAAACTTGGAAGTCATGGAATTTTAAAGAAACGTCATAGAAAAGTCACGGAATTTTCATCCGAATTATGGAATTTTGATTGTTTGAATGACAAACTAGCTTTATGGGTTACATTCTATCAAAATTTATTGTCAGTGAATAATCTCACTTGAAAAAAGAAAAATTTTCCTTCCTTAGAAAATATTAGTCTTGTACTTTTTTCTTGCTGGCGTTATGATCAGGATTATGAGAAAGAAACTTCCTCACTCGGAAGAAAAAGTTGTGGAAAAATAGAAAAATAGACCTGGAAAAGTCATGGAAAGTCATTCCTTGAAAAAGTGGCAACCCTGTTCGGAATTAGTGACCAAAAAAAGTGTACATCTTTATTGAAGGGGCCCACTTTGTAGGTCGCCGTTTTGTTGTACAACCGTTTTTCTAAAAATCTCGACCAAAAAATCGATTTTAGGGTTTTTAGCGTTTTGGATAGTAGGAAACTTGTCTAGTTGGCCGAGTGGATGGCGCGTTGGTCTCAGAATCCGGTGGCCCCGGGTTCGAGCCCACCGAGCTACTCGCCAGAATTTTCGACCTAGGCCGGATTTCTTGGCCAGAAAGGAAGAGGGCTAAAACAGCGTTAACAGTCTCCCTGACGTCTCTGAAGTAACGCTCGAAAGGGCGTATTCTAGGACTCGGGTGGAGAGCAAATTTGAAAAAAGAGTAGGAACCTTGTTCTTTCAGCTTCACTTTACTGTTTTTCGAGATATTACTCCGTTCCGAGTCCAAAATATGAAATCCGTAGAAACAAAAAAGGCCCAGGTTGTCGATTCCGGGGTTTCCTCACTCTTCGGTAGCTTGGTCTCACCTGTGGCGAACTTTTTCGAAGTACAGCTTCTCAGTACCTCAACTTCAAAAATCCGAAAAATATCTTATTGTAATGTTACAGAGCTGGTTAAGGTCTCATTCTAAAAGTAATTTTGTCTAATATAACCCCCTCCCATGAATTCCATACCAACTAACTGGGTCCTTTCGATAGACGTACACATATTTTGAAGCGATACTTTTTCTATTTTTAGAATCAGGGCCAGTTTGTTCCATCTCAGTGATTATTAAACTAGCTGTGGGGCAGAGAGTGAAGAAATTTCGAAAATCTCCTACGAACTTATATTCTGCCTGACTCAAACTTTCTGAGGATGTACAAAGAGCCATAACCAGCCTCTTACGTAGAGGAAGAGCGAACTAAATTCTCGGGGGGGGGGGGCAAATTTCAGCTGGGAAAGAGAATAAAAGTGGATTTTATCCTTCGTTGGACTGCACTGCAAAGTTTTCATCTTTTGGTTACAACCCCGAATGTGCATGAAAATCATTCCGAATGTTAAAATAGAAAAAAAATTGAATTTTTAAACGTAACTCTGACCTAAGAGTACTAAAGGCCAAATCTAAAATTTATTATGTACTTATTCGAAATCAGCGACCATAGTTGTCTCTTTTTTTTCAAATGAACTTGATTCTGTTTATGTCAAGTTGTCTTGCAATCCACTTTTTGAGAGGGGGTTCTATTTTTCGCAGATCCCAATTTCAGTGGCGGAGCTAGCTTTTTTTAGGAATGGCCGGGGGGGGGGGAGCAGGAGAAATCGATGAAAAAAAAAGTTTAGCTCATTAAATGAGACCCGTAAAATTTTAAAATATATTTAATTTTTTCACCATAGTCTGTGTTTATAATGCACGTATTGAGAGTCGAGTACTGAAAAAGCTGGTCAATTTTTTTTACTTTTTAGCCAAATATTTGAATTTTGGGAAATTTTTTGGGGAGGCCAAAAATGTTTTGAGAGGTCCGTGGCCTCCCTGGGATCCCCCTTAGCTCCGCCACTGCCTAATTTTGGATGATGCGGCCTTCTAAAGATGTTTGGTGAAGCGTATGCCAAATTGGCTCTTCAGACACCGCACCCTTGGCCTCGGAGACTACTCTAGTATCGTATCAGTGACCAAAGGGATGGCCTTTTAAAGATGCCAGTAAAAATAATTTCGAATGCAAAGATGAGTAAATTGCGGAAATTGGCTGTTTTATCTAAACTTCAGACCTGAGAGACCCAAACTCTGAGCGCGGTCAAAATTTATTGCAATGCTTAGAATTGGTGACCAAAACATCCCTTAGTTCGATAGTTTTTTCAGTTTTGTACCACTCAGTTCGTCGATTTCAAGTCGGTTCTCTACCCCTGTACGGAAGGGTTGCCGATCTTATTGCAGATGTTTATATTTTGGACGATGTGTGCTTTCTGAGAACGTGAACGGAGATGACTATAAATGGTGGAGAGACACAACCTCCTAATCGAGAGAAGGTATATAACAACTAAAAATGCTCTGGAAACGTACAAAAAGTACCAGAGAATACCGACAGCAGCAGTAAAATTTTCAAATATCGCGCTACAAATTGGCGCCCGAACATGGACAAATTTGATTCGACTTCCTTATTTTCACAAACATGTTTCTGTATGATGTACTCTTGCACAGTCTTGTGACACCATTCGATTGTGTGTACCCTGAGGTGCCACTATTGTTGTACGGATGCCCTCGTAGTTTTTACAGTGCAATCGCTGAAAGTTGGTCTCGGCCAAGGTAGAGCAGCCTGCGAATTCGGGTTGGGCCGTGTGTCGTGAAAACGCACCACACGGTTCATGCCCCGTGGATGCCGAGAACTCTGGGACCATCTGTACGAAATTGCGAAAACGTGATCACGATCAACAATGGCGAAAGTGAGCATGCACACTAACTGATCGTTTTCGAACGATTACCAAATTTCCATATAAACACGAGCACGCATCAATACGTTTTTAGCACGTGATTGGTCTTTGTTCCAAATTTGACAAATTTGACGTAAAAAGCCCTTAGGATCGCACAGTACATTATGTGTTGGTAATTCAGTCACGTGAGTATCGAAAAAAAGTTCACGATTACCTACTTGGAGGTGAAAAAATTCCGTCTTTTCCTATCGTGTGACGTCTGTTGCGTCAATTATGTATACACACAGGTACGCAGAAATTTCTCGATTTAATTTTAAACTAATTTTAATCCATATTCTTTTTCCGACTTGAGTGTGTAAGTGCTTCAAAAGTCTGGTAATTGTCAAGTACCTAGTCGATATTCAGCTTTCTTAGGGTCTGTCACGATCGAGTCGGGTTAGTTTCGTTTGTGGTTCCTTCGACGACGAAAGGTCCAAAGACGGTTTCTTAGAATCTGTTATATCGGGCTCGATTATTTTCGGGTCGAAGAAGAAGCCGGAGCTCGCTTGGGAAACAGTTGTTGGGATTTCCGTAGACACACTTTTGGTCGTCGTTTTTCACAACAAAAGCTTTGCTTTTCAAGTTCCTGACAATGTTTCTAAAAGTGAATCGTGGATCTCTGGTACAAGTAAGTTAGAAGAATATTGCATTTGGTTAGAAGTTTCTTGTAGTTGAGGGCTGCGCTGTTCATTTGGATTCGAGGTGAAGAGTGAATTTTAGAAGCAGGAGATCTATGCAATCAGTTGTGAGGGGTTAGAAGGTATTGTGTTCAAGGCTACGCTGATCACTTGGATTCGAAGTGAAGAATGAATTTTGGAAGCAGCAGATCTATGCAATCAATTGTGAGGGGTTAGAATGTATTGTGTTTAAGGCGACGCTGGTCACTTGGATTCGAAGTGAAGAATAAATTTTGGAAGAAGAAGACCTATGCAATCAGTTGTGAAGGGTTAGAAGGCATTGTGTTTAAAGCTACGCTGGTCACTTAGATTCGATATGAAAACTGAATTTTAGGAGCAGAAGAACAATGGTATCAGTTGTGATAGAACAAAAACAAACAGACATTAAGTATACGTAGATGAAAAGGTGAAGTGTGAAATGACTAGAGGTAAAGTTGGAAGATGAATAAAGAGACCTTTCTCGCATATTTTACATTCTCTTCTTCCGGAACTCGCAGTGCAGCATCGCTCATCGGTGTTACGTTTTGGTTTTTTGGGAAATGCGTAGGGGAAGGTCAAACCAGTGGTTAATTGCACAATGCGGCGTGTTAAGGTCGATCCAGGCGTACGCCGAAAGGTTTTTACACTGCCGTGTATACACACGAAGAACGCGTATAGAATTACGCTGGTTTTTTATTTTTAATTACCCGGTATACGTGGGTTGAAAAACTAAAACGAAATTGATGTTGTGTAGCTCAGGTATATTATAAATACTGGCTGGATTTACAGCGAAGATTCGTTTTTAATTACGAATCGGTATACATGACGCTGGAAGCCACGGCGAGGATTTGTCGCCATCCTCGGACATGATCGGGCATGGACACCGGGAGCTTTTTTTCCTCTCGTCGACTTATTTTTTCTTTTTTCTTTCTTTCTTTTTCAAATTAGTATTCAGAGTTGATGTATGTATTATGGCGTGGGGTTGCGGAAAGTTTTTCAGTTTCGAGGAAAACCTTGTCGCGCAAATGAAGCGAATCGAGTCGAGAACAATTTTCATTGTTGCAATTTGAATAGAAATTACGCCGGGAGTGTTCGGCGAATTATTTCGTGCTGGGTTATTGTTGTATACGTATATACGGCGGTGGCCAGATGAAATTTTAATTCGAGGATACAAATGGCGGCATATGCTGATCGTCTCCGAAATTAGCGATGTTCGTGGTGGCTTTTTGTACTTCCTGATCGGCTGTGAAACGAAGGGGTGTAGAGTTGTGGACGCGGTCACGTTCTGTATTGAGAATTAAAGGCTGGGCTAGTAGTGATTCTCGTTTCCCCTCGGCACTGATGCGTTGCCCGAAAGGGTAGTTTCTGGTGCTGGGGGTGCGGTGTCTCAGGGGCCACTTTGGCATGCATGCATCGGCATACGTCTCACCACACCACTAGTGATTCTCGTTGAACGTTGAATGAAAAGATTTGAATCTCAGCTGCTGACTTCGAAATACGAGAGTAGAGTTCATGAGCGGAGTATCTGTTCCCGAGCCTCCCCTTTGCGAGAGACTTTATGGTGAGAGATTCTAGCTTGTAAGGCGTGAAGTTGAGGTTTTGGTAAATTATTGAATGGCATACCCCTTCGTGGTCCTCGTTGTGGTGAAATGTTTATTGCGGGGACAGTAGGAATTCGATATTTTTTGTTGAACATTAAACTACTATAAAATTTAGAATCAAATAGCCTCCCCCCTCTCCCTCCTCCTATCATAAGAAGAGTAGAAACAGGAAACATTTTTCAAAAACTCGGAATTATAAGTTTTGATAAATTATAGAACGACATTCCTCTTCGTGGTCCTCGTTGATGGTGAAATGTTCATTGCAGGGATAGTAGGAATTCAATATATCTGTCCCCTTCCCCCTCCCCCTTAAAAAAATAAAATAAATTAGATTACTATAGGATTTGCATTCAAATAGCCTCCCTCCCCTTCCCTCCTTTTATTATAAAGAAGTAAAAACAGGAAACACTTTTCAAAAACTCGGCTGTCGTTTCATTAGAAGTAACCGTTATCAGTATTGTTCAGTGCCCCCGTCCTCCCCCCTCCCCAAATAGTCTCTTGTATAACGATCCGCTTTTGAAAATACGAGTACTGATTTCTCATTAGTTTTCCGGTTCAGTTTTCATCTTCATCCCCCCCCCCGTTCTCTTTAGTTCGTACCTGGTTGATTATTTTCCCTGTTAGAGGAAAACATAGAAAATAGAAGATGGAAGGCTACGAACATGTGATCAACGTACATGGTTGTACACTGAGGGAGTTTGATGGATAAAAGATTAACCCTTTCTCCCTTCCAGTGGCCAGTTGGTAAAATCAGGTGTTAATTTTATAATATCAACGAAGCGAAAAATTCTCAATTGAAGTACTCTCCAGTTAGCAAAATTAGGACACCCCCTTTCCCCAGAAGAGTCGCTTCAGCGCACTCTAGTAAGCAGTGGCGTATCCAGGATGAAATTGAGGTTGGGAGGTACAAACTGAAAATAAAAATTAATATGGGCGATAGGGCAGAGTGGTAGAAGCTTATTCGTACATTAAAAAAATTGAAGTTGCCAAGGGGAAGTCCAGACCCCTTGGACCCCCCCCCCCAATACGCCACTGCTAGTAAGGCACGTGATTATTACGCTTTAAAAACCTATGTAGACGCTTGTCATTCCTTCAAAACTCAGATTTATTCTAAATAGATTTTTTGAACCTCTATGGTCGATTCCATCTTCAGAGCGAGGATGAACGTCGGGAGCTAAGATTCAGGATCATGCCTTTCTCTGTCATTGTCCATCTCTCTGTCGGGCTATCTGTCTATCTGTCCATCAGGAAACTTGAGTGGAACAGATATTGCGAAGAACTATAGAAGAGAATTCGAAAGTTAACTTGTATCATTCCCGAAGCTACTTCTGTAGAGGTCACATTGTCGAAATTTATGAACCCATTTACGAACGTCACTTGAATATGCTCTTGAAATCTGGGAGGGGTCTGCAAAAACTCACACTGAAGCACTCGAAGTTCTTCAGAGTACGGCAGTAAGAGGCATGTGTAATCTTAAGAAATTTAATGTGGAAAAAGCAACTGTCGACATGTATAAGGAACAGAAAATACCACCCCTGAACGAAGTGCATTATTTAGTAGCATGTGTAGCTGCTAAACACCGGAAAAAATTTGGATTCATCGAGGGGGAGGGGTGCGAAACAATCAGTCCAAAACTCAGTGAACCTAACCTGTGGAATAAAGGCAATGAAAAACAAAGACCATCTGACGGCCGTGAATCCTAATTTGACTGGAAAGAGGACAAGGAAGAAATTGAGAACTAATGGATGGGAAAAGAAAAATAGGAAAAGAACAAAACCGATGTAGAAATTTAAACAAAATTGGCTGATCAGTTGCTCCAAGCCCTGAAATAAAATATGTCCCCTCTTCAACTACAGTATTCTCTTTACAATATGTTGGACCAATTTTGAAAATTAAATTGAATTTACATTCTTTCAATCAATATGAAATGCAGTAAGAATATTTTTTATTCTACTTTTTTATTTACTTACTTTTTTGTACTAAAATGTTGAATTCTTGAGGATAGATTAAAAATTACAATGATCCTCACACAGGTCATTGTTGGAATACGGGAGGGGGCGTAATTAATGCGATTATTGCGTAAATTCATTTATCTATCTATCTACCTGACTGTCTATCTGTTTATCTGCCTGTTTATCTGTCTGTATGTTTGTTTGCTTGTCTTGCTTATCGGCTTATCTATTATTTATAAATTCTGAATAGAGTAAGTTTTCACGGAGGCCTGATATAAAGCACTCGAAGTCTTGAAAAGTCGTAGTAAATCACAAGGAGCTTTTAAAAGTCTCAACAACTTGTGGAAAATTTTGCCAGAGTGGCAACAATTCTTGAAAATTCTTACCAGACGCTTAAGTCGCATTAAAAAGTCTGAGGCCGAGTCGATGTTGGTGATTGTAAATTAGTTAGTTGAAATTTCAAAGGTGACATCAGATCAAAAGATGGCGGTCTTTTGATCCTTCTACGATTTTCTGTGATCTTTTCATCGTTGGGAAATCAGAAAAAGATCCTAGATCATCAGATTGTATAAGACAGTAAGGTGAATGATCTCAAGATCGCAATTTCTTTGATATTTTTACTGGTGCGTGGGGGGGGGGGCACAGGAGCTTCTTCCGGAAATGTCATGAAAAGTACTTTTTTGCACTTGAATAGGTAGAAAATTCATAAAAGCTTCGTTCACTTTACTCACGTTCAGGATTTTAAGACTCAAAATACTTTAGGCGCGCCCTCACCGAAAAACATTTCGAGATATGCGCCTGTATTTTCATCTCAGTGATGGATTTTCTACGTGATCTGGCCCATGCCTGGTCTTGACCGAGTTGTAACAAGTGTTGATAAGTTTAAGCAGCACTATCTGTGATCGATTTTTTACTACTCTGTGACAGTTTCAATGCTAGTTTTCTATTTAGTCTGATTAAAAGTGAAATAAAAAATTGATAATAATGAAATTCAGAAACGTTGATCAGTTTTTTGAGTTTCCTAAAAAAATACTGTACGAGAGAGGACGTCGGGAACCTTCTCCCCCCCCCCCATCGCTAGTCTTTGAAAATAATATTTTTAGTACGTTTATTCCATGCATTAGTTTTCCTGATGCTTAGTTCTTTACTCATTCTATCTTCAAAAGTTTGAGTTTGACCCAGGTATTTGTACTCAAACTTTACTAAGACTTTCTATCTCATCATGCAAAATTTCATGCTTCAGGCACTTATACCAGGATTTTGTAACTCTAATTCAGGAAATATACTCGGGGTTAAAAGCGCAAATAGTTACAGATCTGGAAGGGGAACCTTCGAAATTAGAAGGGGGGGTAAGACAAGGAGATCCAATCTCCCCGCTGTTATTTAACTGCGCCCTGGATGAAATTTTAAAAAATCCAAGTTGGGACGAAAAGGGAACCAAAATTAACGGAGAATTTCTGAATAACTTAAGGTTTGCTGACGACGTTGTAATAGTGGCGGGGAGTGCGGACGAGTTACAGGTGATGCTAGAGGAACTCAGTTGTGAAAGCAAAAAGGCGGGTATGGATATCAATCCATCTAAAACAAAAATGTTGAGCAATTCTGAAAATACAAAACTAATAAAAATGAAGGGGGAAACTTTGGAAATAGTCAACAACGTAATCTATCTAGGTCAACTGATAACATTTCAAAATCAAACTGAAAAAGAGGTTAAAAGAAGAATTGCGTTATCATGGGGTAAATTTTGGAGCTTATAATTTATTTAAAAAAACAATTTTTCGCTATCTTACAAAAGCCAACTATTTAACAGCTGTGTGGTCCCGATACTGACCTATGGGTGTCAAATCTGGACAGTTTCGAAACGAATTGAAAACAAACTCCAGGCTACACAAAACTCGGTGCCGTTTTAGTACGCGATCTGTCGGTTAACGTGATCTGGATTACACAAAAGGTGAATGTGATCTAGCGTCATACACTCAGATGAGTGGCCAGCGTACCGGTGTCTCACGTCGAAGGAATTTGCACACGCTGCAGTAAATCACCAACAAAACTACGTGGATCCAAACACCGGTGCGCACATTCAAAGCATTGAAAGATCATGGCTAGATGCGAAAATCTTCATCTTGAAGAAGAAAAGAGGTGTTCCTATTTGGATGCTGCAGTCACATTTGGACCACTATTGTTTGATGTTGTGGAGGAAACTTGAACTCGATTTGTTCGTAGCATTCTTAGAAGATATTCGGACTACGTACACTTAATAATGAATCATCTTTCTGACAACGTATTCACGGATATTATTTGTTCACTTTTTACTGTATTTCAATAAAGTTACTCTTCGTATAGATCGCATACTGAAATGTTTAATCAACCTACAGATCGCATACTAAAACGGCACCCAAAACTCTATTGAGAGATCCATGCTTGGTCTCAAACTGAAAGACAAGCTAAGGCTGATAAGAATAAAAGGCAAATTTAGGTCCAACAAAAATGTGGTACACTTTGTCAAAAGATTAAAATGGGACTGGGCAGGGCACCTATGCAGACTGAAGGACCAACGTTGGTCACAAAAAATTACCTTCTGGCAAATCAGAGGAGGGAGAAAGCCAGGTAAACAGAGGACCAGATGGATAGACGACATCTGTAAGTTTAGCAAAACCAAACTCTTCCACGGAATATCCGCTGGCCGGGTCGAATGGGCTAGGTTAAAGGAGGCATTTCCAAGATAAGGGCTTCTGAAATCACTAATTGTAACTGCGGAAGTACTACAATTGTCATACGCAATAAATGCTATTATACAACAATCTTTGCCTAGGGGGCTCGAGATAGCTTTACAGGGGCTCAGCTCCAGCTTCCCCCATGGCTACAGGGCTGGTTGAAAAATTAATTTTATCTGAATCGCCATCCTATCCACACAGTGTATGGCTACTCATAAGGGCAACAACCAACAGTAGCCTCTTCACCTACATCAAAATTCATTCACGAATACTCGATTCGTCTTCTTCGCTGCCAGCTTCACCCGCATATGCTCGACCCTCACGTACGCGTAGCTCCCGCATTGACAAAACGCGCTCGTACATGACCAAGGAAGAATCCCTTTCCTTCACATTTGGTCGCGGTTCGACCCCGAAGCCTCCGATGGAGTTCATTAACGATGTGGAACATGTACCAGGACGTCCTCATCGATCGGCGCTGGCTCGGTCGTTACCGCGAACGTCCTCTCGATGGCCATCGGCCGCGCCAATTGCCGTAGTCACAGAGACGGCGAAATTCGGTGACTCATATACCGCGCACAGACGACGCGGCACCGCGCGGGCGCTCGCGGTTAACACGCTTCGCGCACGCAGGTCACAGATAGAGAAGGTTCCGGCAGCCGTCATCATCACGGGCAAAACGCATCTTCATTACGGGTGCGTGACATAAGATCATAAATACGTGTTGGCAACAGACAGATAGACGAACACACACACATACACACCTACACGAGCTCGCACGCACTTATGAAACCTCAACCAGTCTGTACCGGTACCACTTGTGGTTCATGGTGTCGCGAACTTGGTCTGTAATTCGATTACCGCATACACCGGTACCGTTTTTCTTTTCCCTAGCCCTCGCCCACCATACCTGTGACAGCTTATGTATCGTTTGTATTTGCCAAACAGACCTTCAAAAATTCATAATTTACTCGGCAACTAAAAATATATTATGTTTTATTCATTTCAACAATAACGAACGAAAGAACGCGGCACACGTAGGTACGTTTATCCATCATCCATCCAGCCTACAACCATCCATCCATCTGTCGTCACAATGAAACAAAAATAAATGGATATTGAATAATAAAGAAGAAATTAAACACGCGGGAAGGTTGAAAATCAAGTTCAAAGGTTCGCCATTTCTAAAACTGGTCGTATCCTTGCGGTTCATTAGTTATTATTTTTTTTTTCTTCTTTTTTCCTTCTTCTTCTGTTTCAATTGTCAACTGCCCGATGATGAGTTTAGTGTGCTATCTATACGTGTATTAATTTTTATTTTCTTGTTTTGCTACCAGCCAAATTATGTAATTCTTCTTGTATACACATTAATGATTAAGTGCTTCTAGTTGACTCTTTTTATAAAAATTATCATTGTGTTTTTTCGTACACAACATTCGGAGGAAGTCGGTATTCTCTTTTCGTTCTCTCTGTCCGTGTTTATTTCCTCTCTCCCTCGCCCCCTCTTCCACCGCCAAGTATACACTGTACAACTCCGTGATAAATGGACTTTTACATCGACCTGTGTGAGGCGGAAGTGCGTTGCCGCCCGCCAAAAAAGAACTCACCGAGAAGGTTTCTCTCGTGTCAGCCAAAGTTGACAGGCATTGCCGAGTAAATTCGGAAAATTCGAGTTGGGGGTTTCAGCGTTATACAGTGGCATAAATAGAAAGTGTGGGGGGGGGGGAGGTCAAGCGATTCTAACGTGGAAAAGTAATCGCGAACGAAGTGAGTGAAACAATGTTAGGATTTTCTAACAATTTGACTAATAAAAGTGTATTTTTCAACTGTTTTTCTGGCTCTGGAAGAGATCCCCTCCGTCCTTTACTTACGCTACTGGTGCTATTGTGTGTTAAGGAAGTCCTCATTTTACAACCTTCGAATTACAATAATTCAAAAGAACTATCGCAGCTAGGGATCTGCAGTAAGGGTCATTATGCCAAAACCTTGTTACTTTTGTCCCAGCTAGATAGCTGGTAAATAAACAATAGGGTCCTTTATTACTATATTGGGAGTGTGCAAATTGTAGAAGCGCTAGTGTAGAATAGGTATTTTTTGATAAGCGAACGGTGATTTGACGTCACGCAGTGAGTTACAGTCTCACGTCAGACATACATAAACATAATTAAAGCTAGATGACGAACTCACGGGAAAATACACCACTGTCCGTTGCCTATGTGCCCCTTACAGGTAGGTCGTCGTATCAGCCCTACTTATTGATAGTATGCCAATGGTTGCCCACCATTTCAAGGAATAATTATACTTTTTACTGATGATACTTGAATTTAATAATATTCCGAGGGATTGTTTCGCAAATTATTGTTCGTTGAATTAACTGCAAGTACAATAGAAATTTTCTCATTTCAAAAGAATCTCCAGAAGCTTATGGAAAGGATTCTACATTTCATACAAATTTTCGATTTTTTTCTTTCATTTTCATGGTCAGCCGGTCTAAAACTTTGTAAAATTCGGATCTATGTAGAACTGGTAAAAAACCATTTCCGTTTGATTTTCATTACTTCAGTAGAATCGTTTGGGAATGCGGCGAACGGCGATGTTGCTTTTTGAACTCTGCTTCCGGATCAATATCAAATTTTTTTTTTTGCAACAATTGCAACGGCATGTATTAAAGTTTCTAACTCGTTTTTACTTTCTCGAATAAGACTGAGGAATTAAACACAGCTCTTTAGGACTGTGAGCACATCGATGACATGTTACAGTTGTTCTTGGTTACTGTTAGCAAAAATACCCAATTTTGGCCAAGGAACGTTTTGACTCCCATAAGAAAAACACAGGGAGCAAAGATCATTACGTTAATACCTGAGAATAAGAAATTTGTTCGTAACCGGAAGTTTATTACCAAATGCTAGAAACCTTCTGGATTAAAAATGTATACATTTGGTTATTAAGAAATTTATTATGCTCAGGTAGTAACATAATGATCTTTGCTCCGTGTGTTTTTCTTATGGGAGTCAAAGTAACCATCACCGTTCGCTTATCAGTTGGGTTCAGTTCTGGCGTTGTTGTTGTTGTTTGCACAGTCCGAATAGGCTCACAGATCTTTTTTTTATTAATTTGAAGTATCGTGCCCCCTACCCTTAGTGTGGATATTCCGTTTAAATGCTCAAAAATTTCTTCATCTTGGCTGTCCCTCACTGTGGACTGGACTAGAAAATTTTTTTTTTTCAAATATTATCGCTGCGTGTTTGGATAAACTAATGCGCGTGTATAGTTTTTGTGAGTACAGTGAACAAGTTGGCAATGCAGTACGCGTTTTAGACTCGATCAGAATCAGTGCAGCCATATTTGAAAACGAGTCCCTTGCTTTTTTTTCCTTCACCGAAATTCGAACCAATCAGAAAACACGCAGAGAGTAAATATTTTTGAATGTAGAATTGCCAACCTGAAGTATTTTTATCAGTCGGTTGGTGTGTACATAATATGATTTTTTGCGAATTCTAAATGGATTGCCGCTTAATTAAAGAAAAGTGCTGGAAACTAGAGATTTTACCTACAGAAATTCATTAAACGTGGCGCATTGTGATGAGTGCCGCAACCGACTCAAATTTTTGATAATCGCAATTCAGTATATGGGTACGTACATCAGATCACACTTTATCGTTTCATCAGTTTTTAAAATACCTATGGTCAAAATCGAGGGATCCAGTGAATCTTTATCAATTTTGTGAAGATTTTTTTCCATTTCCATCATCGTGGCAACAGGAATTCTGAAAACCACGATGAAGGAATCCGATACCACTATGAAAGAATTTACTAAGTCTGGTTCCACGAGAGACCGAACATTTGTGAACACGAGTGAGTGCTGCCAGATTTATTTTGCCAAAATCTGGAGAACAGTCCAGAAAGAGAAATCCGGAAAAATCCGGACACAAATGTGATGTCCAAAGGGAAGGGACTTTAGAGTGAAAAAATAAAAAATCTTTACAGCTTTTCTGGCACAGAATTAAGTGTACAATGATAATCCATGTTCAGTTTAACCAATTATTCTAAAAAAATTTAACTATCCCGAATTTCATAATTTGAAAAAAATACATTACAACGAACTATTAAAAAAAGTAATGATGAAAAAAATGTATTTAAAGTTCAATTTATGAGAAAATAATGATAAAACTATTAAAAATAAAAAGAGATTGATGTTTTTTCTAGGGAATTTCATGCAGAATTCAGTTTTATTATCAGTTTTACCAAATAATGTACCCAAAATTAAATTAACAGAAAAAGGGAATGCCCTATTACAAATCACTCAAATTTCTCCGACAACAAATTATTACTATTGGGATTTAAACTTAGAGTTTCAAGTGTTGACAGTCCTGCGATATGTGTGAGTGATCACGTATGATTTACCGTAAGCGTGTAGCAAACCTCAACTATCATTAAGTCGATTTCAAATTCACTTTAAAAGAAAATTTGTCCTAAATTCGACTGCATCATCACCAAAAAATAAAATTATAATCAGTTCCACTGGCAGAATAATTTTTACTCGGTTTTTTAGGGTGGGCTAGACCCTATTGCGATCGCTTTTTATTCTTCAAGTTGTTCAGTACTCAGACGTTATCAAGTGGTAATATGGATGGCGATTCTGTCATAGTTCGTAGTTTCGTAGGATGTTTATTATTAATGAATATAGAGAGCGTTAATGTTTAGCAGAATTCAGATGATAGGAATTGCAGCATTTGCCGACCCTAGTCGTGCAGCATTGCTGCTTGTTATCCTACTGAAGATAGCAGTGTTTCTGTTTAAAAGTACACATGATCACTTACTCATTTTCACCCGCTAACACCCGCGCAGGTAATTTTGCAACGCACTCTAGTGCAGGTTTAAATCCCAATAGATCAAATTGAATCTCAACATTTGGGAAACTAAAAATTCTTTTGCTATTTTATTTTCATTTTGGAACCATGCATAAATCGATAGCCCAGGAGCATTCTCCTCCAGTATACTAAATTTGAATGGGAGCTGAGAAATTAGGAATGGATTCGATCTAATAAACGGTATGGATTCGTGAAATTTATTCGAATCTTTTTACTAGATTCGTCGGATTTGTACTTTTTTTTGTCTCTTTGTGAATCTCACGCTGAAATCACATAATTTTCGAGGGGAAAACGAAAAAGACAATAACCAAAAACACGCTGCAAAAAGATGATTATTTTCAACTTTTAATTGAATTTTGAATTAATTACAATGGAGGATCCCCTGGAAAAGTTTGTTTGGATGCCCGAACCGGTCAGTTTGTGTATTCGAATACACAAATCCACTCCATTTATTCGAATCTGATTTGAATCACAGCAAACGTGAATCATTCTCCAGTCATATTCGAATAAAAATAATAATAATAATAGTTATTCGTGGATTCTGATTCGAATCAAATTTTAGTGGATTTGTTTTCAGCCTTGGTTTCTGAAAAAGGATGCTTTGGATGAAAGGAAACCTGAGTAATTATTAAGGTAAAAAAAACGAGAAAACATTTTTTCTAGTCCAGTTTAATAATGCAGTCAGCCACAGAAAAATATTTCAAACTAATCAGGAGTTGAATACCCCCACAAAACGAGAAAAAACAACGAAAATCCGGATTTCCCCCAAAATTTCTGGACATTATTCAGAAATTTGGACAGTTTTTGTCTAAGAATAAGAAATCCGGACACTTAGGAAGCTAATGGGTACATAGGTAGTAGATCACTTCAAAAATACCCTGAAAATTTCGTTATTCCCGTTTGGATTTTCTTAACATAAATTATAAATAATATATCCAAGTATTCAGCTATAAATAAATTCGTAAATATTGTTGAACTAAACTCAGTATTAAATCCAGAAATCAATTATGATTCATTTTCTTAAAAAATCAAAAGGGACTCGGAGAATTGAAAACTTAGTTTCTACCACACTTAGTTTCTATCACTGCCTCCTACTGGAGAGAAAACTAATCCGACAGCCAAGATTCACGATCTTAGTAAAGTCTCTTTGTTTTATGTTAGCCAAAGAAAAGCTATCCTGACGGTGTAAAAATTTAATCAATTCTCAGAGTAGCCGGTCAAAATCAGGTGATGAGGTTGAGTGCCATTTCATCATGTTTGAGAAAATATAAAGGTAGTTGTCCATCCTAAGCAATTTTTTGGTACGTAATGAACTTTCAGAAGGCTTTCTATTTGCTTGATGTGAATACTGATGCCGATGAACGGAGGAAAAAACATTCCCTTGAGAAAGAACGATGACTAATACGCGGAAAAAATGCGAACGAAACTTTGTCAAAATGATTGAGCATATGGTAGATCTCACATCTTGACTGACGATTGTATTCCGTGCTGGATCAGTGCACCACTACTTCAACCCCTGCCCCCGCGAAACAGGTTTCCGCAATATATTCTTATAGGGACTTAGCTCCTTTACAATTTACAGCTATGATGGAGTTAGTTCCCCGGTTACTTTTAAACGCATATTCTGCGCTATTTTAAATGTTTCATGACTCATGGTTTTCGCTGTGTATTGGCTTCCATTTCTTGCACCGAACTCCGTGAGAGAGAGAATTTTCACCCTCTAATTGGTTATTTTTGATAAATCCATTGCTGTTACTATTTGCCGCACTTTTTACTACCGATAATGCAACTTATGCGAATTATTTTTCATTCGTGTGAAAAAAGTAAAACGACTAACGTTAATGTACAAGCCCCCCCCCCCTTGTGAGCAGAATATACTCAGTTGTGCTAATTACGAATACTTTATCTTGAAGTTGTCGTAGTATGAAGGAACGTAAAACTTTTGTACTTGGCCTGCGGAACCGTAGCGAAGCAAATTTATTAATGAGGCGAAAGTCGAAATATTTTTGTCTGTTGAAGCCAAAAAATCAAAAGTTTTCGAACTGTTAGAAAAATAAGAAAAAGTTCTGAATATGCGTCAATGACTGGGGGTGAGCCACCTCATGACACCCTTCTGACTTATAGATCCACGTTGCTGGGCATTTTCTGTGTAACACTTTGAACTTCCGTGTCTCCCCTCTCTTGTTTCATATATGACACATGAATAAAACCTTGAACTATAGTAATTACGTGGTGGGTGGGAAAAGGACGTTATCATGGCCTTTCTCCGATTATCGACTTTTTTAAATTGTCGGAATCAAACTCGACGCGGAAGGTGAAGGTGATGTCGACGTTAGTGGATTATTTGAGTGGGGGCTAATGCAAAGGCGGTTGTGATTACCAATTTTTTTGAATTTTTCAAATCGGGGTCGATTCGAGGAGGAAGATGTGACCACCCCAGTCAGAAAATTCCGACTTTCAGTTCGGAAATTGTGGCAGTCGAAGGAAAAATGAAGTACAAATAGTTGATGACTTCTTTTTGCTTGTTGTACAGAATTTCGTAACATTTCAGTCATTAGTAAACTAAAACTCGGGAAATTCTGGGACTCAGTGGAGGAAAATAAGATGAACACCTGTTTTCTATTTATTTCAATCTTTTTGTTTTAGACAATTTAGTAAAATTACCGTTATTAGTTACCAAATGCTCATGGAAGTCGAAGAATTCTGGAATTCAATTGAGAAAAATGAATAAAACGAAAAGATTTTTTCTGGCTTGTGAACTGAAATTTGTGCAGTTATGGCCCGGATTGTGGTATTTGCACCCCCCTCGAACATGTTCTTCGCGTTAGCCCTACTTCGAGCCCACAGAAATTTCAAATCAAATGAATTAATATCGGTTGAGAAGTTGAAATTCAGTGAAATAATCGCCAATTATTCGTACGTTCAAAAAAATCTTCGAATTTGTTTTTTTGAAAATGAATTTTTCGGAATAACCGCCTTTTTCCACCCAAAAGTAATAAAACAAATTTCTTGAAAACAGCATCGGTTCTTCTCCACCAATTTTGCTGAAATTTCACGTGTTTTTTTTTATGTTGGAACCGATCTGGAGGTGGGTCGGCTGGCAAAATAACATTCGTTAACAGTCAGCCGTAAACAACGACCACTTTAGTAATGCATTCGTTCGAAGGTTTGTAAAATCGGGGAGCTGAAGGGAACTGGCTTTCCATTTTCGTCATTTTTACAACACGAACTTTATTTATCAGGGTGTCTACCAGCCACGAAAATTCCGAAAACGCCACGAATTTTTAATATGGGTTATGAAAAACACGAAACAGTCACGAATTTCTACAAAATACCCGCAAAATAATAAGAAAGTTACAATTTTAAATTTTTAATGAAATCCGATTTTAAGTAGCGTGCGTTATTCAGTTGTGTCAGTGGCAAACAAAGGCATCTCTTACTTTCTTTATTCTTTTACTATTGGCACCTGACTGTGCTAACTTACTGATAGTTTTACATAGTTTCTCATGTTGGTTACTTTCAGGTTTTCTGTCTAATTCATGGGTGGGGGAGGGGTATGAAATTATGTTTCAAAGGTCACGAAAAAATAAAATAAAGGTCACGAAAAACCACGAAAAAGCTACGAATTTTCATTATTTGATTCTGGTAGACACCCTGTTTATAGATTTTTGAGGATCTTGAACTGGATTTTGAAACTGGATTCTGGAATTCGACCTTTGTGCTTCGGACGAAGCCGGCAGAAGATTCGTATTATTTCTTTAGGGCACGTTGCCGGCACAAGCGCTACAATTTTTATATCCTATGGTATTCAATTAATGTGTTTTTAAGATCGCTGAATTCAACTTCGAAAGTTTGATAAACGTCTTCCTGTCTCTTCCAAAAGAACAATATAGGATTAGATTCAAAAATCAGTTTCAAAATCAGGTTAGATTTTAAAGTTGAGATTTTGAGAAAGGTATGGGTAAGAAATTTCAACTGCGTACTTGTAGTTTTCAGATAACCCTTACTGAAAATTATTCAAGAAAGTACTCTGAGAATACAAAATTTCAACTAGAAAGGTGCTAAGTCAACATGAACCTTTGCACTTTTACACATTCCTACCACAGGCCTCATGAGCAGAAGATTTAGAGATCTATGCGTTTTTTTGTCTCACGGACTTCGATGAAAATAGTGCCATTTACTTTTTGGTCGTACTCTTAGCACCGGGAATTTCTTCCCCTTCCCCCGTCCCGCTCTTCGGTTACCTCACGTGCACCGTTGGGTATTTTTGCTGAGTGGATTTTGTAAGGACCTTCGTTGTTATTGGTGTTTAAAATATGGAATGGCAATAAACTGATAGCAAAGGTTTGAAGATCGCTAAAGTATGCGTCTGACTTTGAGCTGAGAATTTGAACTCTCGGAGTTGATGGTTGATATTACGTGAATCCTCTGAGTATGTCAACCGTTCGTCCTTCTTCCGGCGTCGTTTATGAAAAAGATATACAATTCGAAATGGCTAGTCATTCAGCTTGTCAGCCAGCCAACCAATAAGTGGGACTGTTGAACAGAAAGACAAATTAATTGATTGTTCGATTGACTGACTGTTTGTCTCTTGACGACTTACTGACTGACTGTCTTATTGATTGATTTATTAACTAACCGACGATCAGACATAGTAAACAGACCAATGGAAACTGACTGGGTAATTGATTGAATAACTGACAATCAGGTACACAGCCAGACAGATAGAAGACAGACCGATCAATGGACTCACAAGCAGATAGATAGATATTCTTAGTATGGTGAAAAGAGCCGAGCAATGGATCGACTGTAATGAAGTGAAAATCAGCGACCAAGGAGTGTAGCACTCGAGTTGATGTCAGAAAATAACGTTTACCGAAAATACGAACAGGAAGTCGAGTACTAACAATTTGTTAAAAAACTGTCATTTTTTTGTGTTTCAGGTATTAGCTTCGCTGACGATTTCATTAGGATCATGTGCGGTCGGCTTCTCGACGGCATATACAGCACCAGCCCTACCATCAATGAATGCACCGGACAGTTCAATAACAGTCAGTGAAACTGAAGTGAGTACATGTTAAATTTTGTTGTATTACTTGTACGGGAGGGTAGAACGAAAATAGAAAGCTGAATTCAAAGGTCGTATAGGGCTAAAAATTTGCATTTTGGAATTCACATTAAGGGTGTAAAATTTGGTTGAGAAATATTAAAATTTTTCAGTGGCCCAATACGAGTGATGTTTCAAATGGAGCTTTACATGTAACTGACGTGGTAGTTCGGCTATCGACTATTTTCATTTAAATATTCACATATGAGGGAAATTAGTTTTATTTATATTATCCTGTGATAGAGCTTTTAGGTCTTTAAATACATTTTTGATGTTTTTGCTATAAACCGTGCCCTAATTCCGAATGTTGCCACAGGGGGCTATAACCTGCTAAAATTGGTAAAGTGGTATATAACGGCTGCAATAACATCGTTTGGGTTTTTTTTTTGGGGGGGGGCGATGTTTTCTTGGATAAGATTTTTGTCTTAGCATTACAAAGGGTCTTTACTTGAATATTGGGGCAAAGCGAAAACGGCAAAAGAAGTTTTGGATTTTGTTGTTTTGGGTTTATAAGAAATATTTACGTCAAGATCCCCGTAGTGCTAATTTTTGCTCTCAACCCGAGCCCTGGAATCCGCCCTTTCGAGCATTACCTCAAAGACATCGAGAAGGCTATTAGGGCTGGCTTAACCCTCTTCTCTTCTTGCCGAAAAATCGGCCTAGGTCGAAATGTAGCGAGTTATTCCGTAGGCTCGAACCCGGGACCTCCAGATTTCGAGACCAGCGCGCTATCCACTTCCTCAGCCAACCAGACCTATCATCCCTGTACTGCTACAGGGACAAGACTCACACTCGAAACAACATTTAAAATGCCCCCCCCCCTCAAAAAAACAAAAGGGAAAAAAAGGAAAACGTGATAGGAATTGTTGTATGCTATTTTACAAATTTTAGTAGATCACAGCCCCCTGCGGCTACATTAGAGCTTGCAGTCGAAATAACACCAAAAGCGAATTAGGCGATCAAGCGTATTATCCGCTCAAGATATGAATGTGTCCCAGGATAAGAAAAAGCTCCTTAGCGTCAAAACGAGTTTTTCAGATACACGGAAAAGAAACTTCACACAGCTCGTTCTCGGCAAGCTTGGATCCTAATTTGGGGGGCCTTCTTCAACCCGAAAAAACGATCTTATGGGGTTTCACATTATTTTCACGTATAAGTACGTCTACATATCTACCAGGACCTGCAAAAATTCTGAATTCGATTTTTTAACGCTAAATAGCTTTCTCTTATCCGCGGTCACAAATAAAGCCAATTTTATTCATTTATAAAAGTTCGATGAAAATAAGTATAAAGTAATTAATCAAACGTTCTTGAGACCACCTTCGCACTAACAATACTGTCATCCAAAAAGCAACCGAATACCAAGTCCCCATCCATCTGGCCTTCGTAGACTTTACTAAGGCTTTTGATTTGCTAAAAACAAACTGCATGCTAGAAGCACTGGTCAGATATGGAGTAAATCATAATTTGGTGCAACTGATACAGAAAATGTGAAGAAATGAATAAGTAAGCCTTTATTTGCCCCCAAAATTGTTAATTAATCTTGTCCTTGTCTGAAAAAGAATAGCCTCAAAATTCAAATCCATATATTATGTACATAAACGAATGTATGTCTGTCTGTCTGTGTGTTTGTCCTTCATGCATTTCCACACCATTCTTCCGATCGTCGTGAAACTTGGGGAAGTTGTTGAGTATACTACCGCGAATGTTTGCCGGGGGGGGGGGGGTATTTTATCAACTTTCCGATCGCTATGAAACTTTGAGAAGTTATAGGTTTCCGGATGGAGTAATGGGGGACGGATTTTATCAACTTAGTAACGGGCCAACTAGTAATCAATAAACAACACGAAAATATGATTCTGAAATGTATAAAAAGAACCGAAAAAAGTTTTTTCCTTAAAATACAGGGTGTCTCTTTTGCAATGCTCCCTTCCATCTAGTAAGTAGGCAACCTATCCCCACAATATGTGGCATATTTGCATACTCTTACTTGTCAAGGTGCTGAATTATGGTCAAAGTTTGAAAAGTTTTCTATCTTTAAGATTTCTTTTTCTTCTCATGACTGGAGCATAGGTGTAGCTAGAATTTTTTCCAGGGAGGGGCAAACAGGTAGAGTTATAAGCTATCAGTGTGGCGCTAGTCATACATTTTCGTTCTCTAGCGTCTAGGCCTCTAGGCACATCCTATTTTCTGCGAATTTTATTCAGTTGGCTTTAAATATTCAAAAATAATTTTGTGAGCACCGGAACATTTTTTTTAAAATCCAGCTGGAAATTGCCCCCTCCCCTTGCCCCTCGCTGGCTACGCCCATAGACTAGAGAAGAAAAATGGTATCAGTAGGTAATAGCAGAGGGGAGTTGTGGTAACCACAGTGAAAAATGGTCGGAATCGGTTCAACAGGGTGTTCGTAAAATCAATTTTAGTACAAATTGTGTCAGAAAATTTGCACATTTTTCTAACTTCCCGTGAAATTTGCCTTTTTAAAAAAGAAAATAATCGTCATTTACCAGAACAGTTTGGAAAGGGCAATCCTTGGGATAAAGAGGAACGACTGGATAAATTTATCTAAAATTAATAAGAAGTTAAAATACGACATAACTTTCTTTATGCTATAAGAAGTCTGAAGTGGGACTGGGCTGAACATGTAGCAAGAATGGACAAAAACAGGTGGGTAAAAATAACCTCCGACTGGTTTTTAAAGGGGGCGGGGGGGGGGGGTTATAGAGGAAAACAAAGAACCAGAAAGAACCAGATGGAGGGATGAGTTTGATAGAATGTTCCAACACAGACAGTATCACAGGATTGCGCAAATAGGGGGAAATCTGAGCGTCTGAGAGAGGCCTTTGCCTAACAGAGGACAACTGAACCTATTCTATATAATATTATGTATAAGTTAAGTCGAAATAAAGGTCGTTTTGATTTGATTTGAGATTGTACATTAAATTTCCCATAAGAAAAATTATTAGCAATTTTCTTGTAACTGGATTAGAACTGCTCAAAATGGGGTTCAATGTATCCTCGTTAAGAATTATTACTTTTTAACACAGATGCACAGACCTAGAGGTGTGGTTGGCCGAGTGGATTTACCGCGCTGGACTTGGAATCCGGAGGTCTCCCGTATTCGAGTCCACGTAGCAATTCGCTACATTTCGACCTAGGCCGGGTTTTCGGCCAGAAGAGAAGAGGGCTAAGGTAGCCCTAACAGGCTCCCCGATGTCACTGAGGTAATGTTCGAAAGGGCGGATTCCAGGGCTCGGGTTGAGAGAAAAATGAAAAAGAGAGAGATTCACAGACCTTATGAGGTTAATAATCATCTTCTTCAGCTACTTTACCCCTTCACAGAGTTATCTTGTTTATGAGGCTTATTCACCTCCCCTGTTAACCCCACATGTACTAAAATTGATTTTACGAACACCCTGTTGAACCGATTCCGACAGTTTTTTTCCTGTGGTTACCACACCAGTCATGAAAAGAAGAAAAAATTTCAAAGGTAGATAACTTTTCAAAATTTGACCATAACTCAGCTCCTTCGAAAGTAAGAGTATGCAAACATCTACTTATTGTCGAGGTAGGTTGCCTATTTACCAGATGGAAGGGGATAATTGCAAAAGAAACACTCTTTATAATACACGGTGAGAAGAGGACATTGGATACTAGCAGGGACGTACCGGTAGGGGGTAGGAGGCAACGTACACCCCCCCTCCCTCGTAGGAATTTTTTACTCGGCAATTTGGAAAATTTACTATTTTAGTGAGATGAGTTGGGAAAATCCAACAAGTTGAAAAGTTTTTTTCTTGCTTCGGGAATTTTGAGTTGAGTCAATTGGATAAATCCAACAGGTCAAAAGGTTTTCTTTTGCTTTGATACGTGGGAATTTTGAGTTGAGTCAGTTGGGACTTTCACAATTTTTACTCCCCCCGGAAAAACTCATTGGTACGCTCCTAGATACTAGTCCATGTTAGATATTCTTTTGGGCTTTACAAACCCTTGTCACGTCATACTCTGCCCATCGGCGAAGCCTCAATCTTTCCCACTCCCGCTTCTCCCACGCTGATCCATGAAATAGTTTATTTTATTAGAGAATTATCAAAATCGTCTTTTCACCTTAGTTTTTTCTGCCGGTTTTTCTTTTATTTGATTTCAAAGATCAGAGTTAATGCTTCCATCTTGCATACCCATTTACACAATGAAAATTGGAGAAAATCACTTGGAATGTCAACAGTAGCCCCATGTTAACGGTTAAATAACCCTTAATTGTAAGCGTGAAATAACGTAACAGTAATCGTAACTGTTGACCGTATAGGTGAAATAATAAACTGTAACCATAACCGTTAACCGTATTCTTTCGGTTTAAGCGCCCCCCCCCTTACCATTTCTTCGTAATTGCCTTCAAAGTTGTGAAAATCATCACATCTGAGTAAAAGGATCCCGAATGAACCAATGATGTTCAAAATCAAGGGCTTTATCTCAAATACTGATCGAAAACTGCGTATCTTCGGTTACAGGGATCATGGATCGGAAGTTTGATGCCATTTTCGGCGCTAATTGGAGGCATAATCGGAGGTCCACTGATCGAGTCGATTGGACGACGGACGACTATCTTGTCCACGGCGTTACCATTTACGATTTGTAAGTTGTTCGCTTGTTTTTTTTTTCTTTTCTCTAAAGTTGACGTGTATAGTCTTCGGTGATCAGAATATGGGTCATTCTCCGGTAACTGAGAGTATTAAGGTGGTATTTCTTTTTTGTTACCCTGTTACCCCCCCCCCGTCCCCCATGGTGGAAAATATCCAACAAGTGTACAGAGGAGCTTCAAAATTTAGGAAGGGGATGACTTTTGTCCACGATGATAGTAACATCTTTTCCGTGGCGAAAGTACCAGTGTCCATAACCACGGACAGCTTCAGCAATTTCTTTTTCAGCGAATTTTTGAAAATTATGTGCTATCATACGCGCTGATGATTACGATCTGACACTTTGGTGTGTGGTGGAACGTATGGCGATATACGCATGCCAGAGTGGCCCCTGAGACACCGCACCCCCAGCCCCGGAAACTATCCTTTCAAGTATCGCATCAGTGGTCGGAAGGACGCTTTGAGGCCGGTCCGAGCCCTACCTGTCGTTCAAGGACCACTTTGTGGTCCGCTACTGACCGAAGTTAACGCTCCTAGCACTAACTTGGAATTTGGGTGCCCCACAGCCGGATGCGCTTCCTCTTCATTCACCCCGAACCTCTTCGTCTTGGTACGTGTGGCGACGCAGGAATGTGGTTTCGGCGTGGTAGCCCTGCCAGAGGGTCCGCAGCAGCTCTTCTAGGATGATACAGAGTTATTCTATTCGATGGTGTGAGCCGAGCTTTGTCCGTCGGCCTTTTGCCTCGACCACTCTGTCGCGATCTGACACCTGGATCGTGTTCAGGGATCAAAACTATACCAGTATTGCCATTTGTTGTGCTGAAAAGTGTATGAGGCAGATATATTTGCATCAGTCAAAGATTGACCACGACAGTGGACTGAAAGTCGTGGTAACAGAGTTTAACGTCATCCCTTCCAGATGAAGTGTGAAGTCAGCTACAGCAACTTGAATTTGGTAACATACTTTCAATCTTTTTGAATAATAATACCGCTTTATTGGGAAAAAACAACTAAAAACAAATTTTAAAAAAATGCAACAGTTATTGAAACCAGAGAGTAACACCCATGACGACGGACACCTCCCTATGCTTTTTCTATTCAGAAGATAGTAATGGTCGTGTCTGATGAATTGGATTCGTGGACTTTGTTGCGGATGTTTGTGTAACCTCGCCACACGTACTAAGACGAAGAGGTGAATGGTGAAGGAAGGAAGCGCAGTCCAGCTGTGGGCCACCCAAATTCCAGTGTAACGTTGGGTGATGAACCCTTTGGAAAACCCTACCGAATAGTGATGAAAAAGATCGGGAGCCTGACCATAACCAAGCGTATGGAGTCAGGCACTGTGGAACAGATAGTAGACCATCTATTTCCACAACGTCCAGCACCGATGGACACACCTCTGGAAGTGGACGTCGTACCACCACTGATGGCAGCGGAAATCGACGCGACAGTAGACAGAATACGTACGAAAGCGAAGAAGACTCCGGGACCAGATGGGATACCGAATAGTGTGTGGTAAGTCATCCATCAGGTCGACCCGGGAATACTGGCTCCAGTCTTCAATGCAGCGTTAAGCGGAGCAGTATTCCCCGCCAGATGGAAGATAGCTCGCTTGGTGCTGTTGCCGAAGCTAGGGAAACCAGTCGGCGGGCTAACGTCGTACCGGCCGTTATGTTTGCCGGACACAGTTGGCACGATCTTCGAGAGAATAATCGCAAACAGGCTGGAGAAATACTTCCGGGGGAAGTGCGCGTTCAGCGTCAACCAGTATGGTTTCCGAGCTGGAAGATCGACGATTGATGCCGCCGGGAAGCTGAAGAGGCTGGCACAGTCAGCGATCCAAGAGCTCCAATTCGGTGCAGCCGTCAGCCTGGACATACAGAATGCGTTCAATACGTCCCCATTCAGAAGATAGTAATGGTCCTGTTTGAGGAATTGGATTGGTGGACTTTGTTGCGGATGTTTGTGTAACCTCATCACATGTACCAAGACGAGGAGGTGAGGGGTGAAGGAAGGAAGCGCAGTCCCGCTGTAGGCCACCCGAATTCTAGTTTAACGATGAGTGAACGTTGCCTCGGTAAATAGGTGTCCCTTAGTCGCGTTGGTAGGACAGCTTGAATCCGAAACAAGGTGATGCGAAATGGGGCCCTAGACCAGCCGTAAGACGTCCCTTTGGTCACCGATACGACACTCGAAAGGGTAGTATTCGGGACTAGGGGAGCCAATTTGGCATGCGTGCATCGCCATACTCTCCACCAATGGAATTCAACCCGCGCCCCCACCCTACCCAGAAAAAAGTAAAAAGATCGAAAATTGTGGTTCAAAATTTGTTAACAAAATATTTTCAGTTTCTGGAGAATGACCCGATTCAATGTTCCCAAAAGAGAGCAGTCTTTACTGAGTATTCGATGCGAATAAACCGCGGGGGAGCTGTGTGTACACGCGGCAAGCGGTTTTATTTTTCCGTAAATAGAATGTACGTGCGAACTTTTGAACGCACCCGCAGCACGACCAGCCGGGGGTCCTGCTGTCAGTTTAACGACGGTCATATTTCTGCTGGAGAAAATACCAGATGTAGGGCAGTCGTCAAGACAGTACACGAGTACAGGGTTGAGGATACCCGGGCGCGGTGAACTGTGTACGAGGTACGGAAATAAAATTCGTGGCCGTATTTTTTTATTTTTACGGTAACACTGGGGACTGTTTTTGCGCAACGGTGCCTAGTTTTTACATGTTTCGAGAGTTACCTGTAAAAATTTAAAGTCATGTAGTTTTGAACGTACGATTTTTTCTTCTCCAGTAAACGTCACGTGTCGATTTTTTGACCTTGATAAAGTCGGAAAAATCGAGTAGGAGATCATGGAGCAGCTCCAACTTGCTTATGACTATTCGCGTTTGGACGCTAAAGAGTCGCTTTCTAGCGGCCTAATGAAATGCGGCGCGCTGATTGGTGTATTTGGACGCAAAGATGATCAGTGACAAAAATGTTATGCAAAAAAACTGAAATCGGGCTCATTTGAAAGGAAGTGATAAGGGATAACACTTTGGTTCTTTTCAGTTTTCCATAAAAAACAATATTGAAGATGCTGGAGCTCATTTTACTTGTACATGTTTTTGTGGTTAAAAATATCCTGATCATCTTTACGTCCACGACACTAGCGCATCTACAGGAGTGTCCGAACGCCAATAATGCCTTAAAGAAATAATGAGTTGTTGAAAAACGGGGAAAGCGATTTCGAGGGGTGCGGGAATCGTTCACGGACGATTGGAAGGGCAGGCCGCAAACCAGTCGCTCCACAGACAACATCGCCAGAGTGATAGGATTTATCATACGGCAATCGTTGTACGCGATTTTTTGGCCAAAATCAAACAACCCTGTTGGAATCCCCTCCCCCTCACTCACCCGATCTGGCTCTGTGTGACTTCTTTCTGTTCCCCAAACTGGAAGAAGTCACGAAACAGCGTTGCCGGAAGTGAAAATTGAATTCTGCTCTGGATATCCCGAATTCTGCTGGATTTTACTAGATTTTAGGAGAAAAATTCTGCTAAAGTCCATTTAAAATGAGTTTTTCAACGAAAACTGAGATGCTGACATGAAAAATTCTGCTAAATTTAGCAGCAAAATTGCCATTCTGGTAACATTGTTACGAAGGGTCCACATCTGGTATCAGTTGAAGGCATGAAAGAATATTCGGCGCACGTCCTGAAGGTGCTCACCGAGGTGGACTTTTAGGGATACTTCACCGAAACAGTAACAGAAAATCGTAAAGCTCCCCCGACACGAATTCAGTAGTTGACATTTCCATGGAAATTTTGCGGCCGTATTATTGATAGAAATTTCCATGCCCCCCAACACGAAGCCATTCCATATGATTTAGCTTTTCATTTTTTATTAGGGTACGAAAGCATATTAAATGTTACACTACGTGTCTCTGTAGGAGACACGTATTTTTGGGTAGGACTGATTGACGAATTAACTTGACTGACTGACTTTGACATACTTGACAGTACTATGTATTTGTAATTTTAAGGTCCTGGCCCTTCAGTAGGTTCTTCAAAACGGGAGGTCAAGCCAAAAAATTTCATAAATAGATTAAGTGTTTTCGAAATCCAAGCAGAACATCAGTTTAACCTTCAACTTTTATTCATTTCGACTGAATTTTGATCGAATAACTGATGGAGTTTTCCTAAACCCTCATTGTTCTGTCAGTTGTTGCGAGTCCAAAATATTGTAAATACCTACTGTTTTTCAGAATTTTTATGAACAGCTTTTCCGAGTTTGATGAAGCATGAAATCGCCTTTCCAGTGATACCAAAATTTAATTTGAAAGAAAAATTGGATTTGCCTCCAAATCGCACTGATCGACAAATTCTTTTGTTGAAATTCAAAATCCATTATATAACTTGATTTCTATATCAAAGTCGAGTAGCAGTTTCAACTGTACAAGTAATTGTAAAGGAAAAGTATTAGGTTTGATTAGAAAAGTGATTTGATCTTGTTGATTCTTGCACATTGTTAAATAAAAAGCTCCCAAGCGACAAAATATGTTTTTTTGAGAAAATGTAACATTAAAAGCCAATGAATAATGCCGATTTACACAGAGATGTCAGCATTCCCCAAAAATATGAACGCGTTCATGTGAGAGAAGAACGCCTTCACTTTGTTCTCGTTTGTGGAGCTGCTCCATTTGTGAACGCGTTCCCATTCGCGAACGGGAGTTGACATCTCTGACTGTGGTCATTCCGCTCTCCATTCTCTGCGTTCTCGTTCACGAAATGAAACAAACGCGTTCCTGCCCGTTCTTGTTCCTGTGAGAAGAAGAACGCGTTCACTTTGTTCTTGTCTGTGGAGGTGCTCCGTTTGTGAACGCACTCCTGTTCGCAAATGGGAGTTGACATTTCAGGGTTTACAGACAAATAGCGTTTTCTGATAAGTTTTTTTCAACGTGGATACACATTTTTGTATCAGGGGCCCAATTAAAAAAAATTCTACTTTTTGCGCTCTTTCCAACAATACTCATAACTCAGTTTATCCACAAATGTCGCTTGGGAGCTTTTGGTTTAACAGCGTCTACTTGTTTCTCAGGTAAGTTTTGGTTATTTTCTCCAAATATATTCCTCAAATTAAACTGACTCGATCTTTAAATTGATGAGCATATCTTCATAAACTTGACTCAACACAGTAAAACATAACAAACTGTGACTAGACACAGCGTGTAACTGATTATGTGTTTATTGCGCACGCATCGCCAGCTAAAACCCTTAGGCCACATTTACAAGAAGCAACCAAATTATTTTCATTCCACATCATCTCTCTTGATTAGAGATGCTAGAACCCCAGGTGTGGCTATATACCATTTTGAAGCCTACTGCGCCCGTTAATGTCGAATTGACTACGCGGTACGCTCTGCATAGTCGGTTTAGCATCAAGGGGCGCGGCAGGCTTCAAAATGGCGTATGACCATACTCGACTTATCTTGATGAGCCTTACACGTAGTGCTTCACCAAGGAGGGGCGAGGGTCCCTCAAAATTACTTGTTAACTGACAACATCGCTCTTAGTGAGCCAAATTGAATCCTCGGTAGAAGTACCTATACAGATGATGTGTCTTTTCTCTTGTTCCCGAAATTGAGAACTGGTGCGCGGATGTATGAATATCGCAGCTAGTCATGGTGGCAGGATTTGCCATGTGCGACGGTGTCAATTTCCAGCGTCGTGAAGCCCCCTCCCCCCGTCATGACTGTTATCAGACTTGCAGTCCTTGTTCTCCTTTTTCAGTCAGTTCTCTGCCTAGGACAAAGCGTTTAGTGTGAAGCAGAGATATGGTCAAGTTGTGAACCTTACCAGATTTCCCCGTAACCTTTTCGGTTTCTTTTGTGATTAATGATGCCGTAACGCATTACTAACCTGATGTTTTCTCTGTTGCAGCATTTCTGTTGATTTCGTTCGCGCCGAACGTCTTGGTTATAATGTTCGGCAGAGCTCTATCCGGTTTCTGCGTGGGTATATGTTCGCTAGCTCTGCCCGTCTATCTGGGTGAGACGGTTCAGCCAGAAGTGCGTGGAACCCTAGGTCTGTTACCAACGACGTTCGGTAACGTAGGTGAGTACAATGTGTAAGAGCATATATGTACATACGGAGTACGTACTACACCATACCGCTAAGTGACTCAAGAACAATAGATCTTCTATGTATTCACTCATTCTGCGTTCTTACTTTGTGTGCGGAAGCTGTCAGCGTGACCTAGGAAAATCACGTTTGACGGAATTTTTCAATGATTTCAATGTGCGCGCCTTTTAGCTCTCTATCCGTTTCCTCGTACATTTGCATAAGTATTACATAACCGGTGGAATGAAAAACGATTGTGTAGCTAAACTGCCGATGCTAATGGGCTGTAGTGTCAGAGCTGACGTGAGAGGGCGTCTTCGGTCGCGAATTTATGATCCCGTGCTTAAGCTGGATTCTTAACGTCGTCGAATCGATCGCAAATACTGCGGTTTTTCCGAGGTAACTCCGACGCGTAACGTTATAACTCCTTCGTCGAGTGCTTTTCGTGTATTCAGGTGTCGAACTGTCATTTACAGCTGTCAGTTTGTCGGCTGAAGGGAAAATAGATTTTGCGAAATTGCATATTCACACCGGCGAGGGTCTTGAGACGGCTCTGAAAGAGTATCAGTTTTTGGTAAAAAGGGAGGGGTGGGGTTCCTATTGGATGGTTTCGTGGTGTATTTTAAGGTTACCGCATTCCCCAAGGAGAGTAGATTCAGTTCGATAGTTTTGGGTCCTGTCAAGACTCCTCAGACTCCAACTCAATCAAGGGCTTCAAACTCGCTGAAACTTCATCAGGATTAATTCTGACTGTATCAAAATCCTTCGATGAGGCAGTCAGGAAAGCGGGGGAGAGAAAGGCCAGGCTCCCCAACAAATGATAGAATTAGTGTGGCGACAAGAAGGAACCTCTCATTGTTAAAAGAACTGGGATAAGGAGTAAAGCCGTTCTTGACCGATCAAATCGAGTAATCCGAGATGAAGAAACTGATGGGGGGGGGGATGATGAGAGAAATATTACAGGAGAGCGGATTGAGCAGGAAGATGTGTAAAGCACTGGCTAATGGGCAAAATTTAAAGCTAGGAATTGCTAGCAAAAATTTAAAGAAAAAACATTTTTATAGAGAGAAAATTGTTAAAGAAGCAACGGAATGTTTAAGAATGATATATTGATAGTAAAAGGGATGGGGGACATTTGAAGCAAAGGAGGGAAGAAAGGAAACAAGAAGAGGATTTCCGGAAGAGGGGAGGAACGGGGAAGAAGGCATGCCCTTAATCATGAAGTAGGAAATTCAGAAAGCCTTTGAAATAG
Organism: Acanthococcus lagerstroemiae; assembly: GCA_031841125.1. Taxonomy (NCBI): domain Eukaryota; kingdom Metazoa; phylum Arthropoda; class Insecta; order Hemiptera; family Eriococcidae; genus Acanthococcus; species Acanthococcus lagerstroemiae. Next base: position 21,219,072 of record CM063109.1, on the reverse strand, counting down.
CAAAAAAAGAGGCAAAGCTGCGGGTTTAAATGGAATAGCGAATGCGCTTGCAAACTTGTTCAGCGGATTCGTTCAGTCGAGCTTTATACGAAAACAATGGCATCAAATGGGAATAATTTTGTTGGGCAAAAAAGGGATCGGAGTGATTTGAACAGTTCCAGGCCTATCAGCCTCTCGTCGAATCTGAGTAAGATGTTCCGAAAAATATAGAAAATAGAATTTATGGGGTCTTGGACTGTAATCAAATAGGAGAGCCGGCGGGGTTTAGAAGGGCTATTAAATCATTTGATCATATTTAAGTATTGAATCATACTTTGGAGAAAAAACATGAGAGTTCAGTATGCCACTGGATCTCATGTTTATAGACTTTAATAAGCATTTGACTCTGTCAAACACGCGGCAATTTGAGATACATTAAGAAAACAGGGGGTAGGTAGAGACATCGTGGAAGTACTCAAGAAAATATATAAGAAAACAACAGCTTACATGAGATCAGACAAGATCGAGGAAGAATCTGGAATTCAAAAAGGGGTAAAACGAAGGGACCTACTGTCCCCGAACCTGTTCAACGTGGTTTTGGAAGAAATTTTTAGAATCTAAATTGAGAGTGGGCGGGAGTAAAGATCAGTGGTCAATGGTTGCATAATTTACGGTTTGCTGATGGCATTGTATTACTGAGCAATGACCCGAGAACCGAATATCGAATGTATGAAGGTCGGATTGTCAATGAATACATCTTAAGACCAAGGTAATGACTAACATACGTGCGGAAAGATTTTCGGTGGGGGAAGCAGAGGAAATTGAAATTGTGAAAAAATATAATTACCTTGGTTAGATAGTTACATTCGAGGGAATGGGAAACTCGAGTTGAGGACGGGGACAGCGAAAGCTTGGAAAAACTTTTCTGGGCACGCAAGGAGGTGCTGAAAGTCAACCTTCCGATGAGAGCAGAAATAAAAATTATAGATCAGTGCCAGGGTGTCTACCGATTCCGGAAGTCCCGGAAAAGTCTCGGAATTCACTTATAACTATTGCCAAAGGTCCCGGAATTTCTTACAAATGTTGGAGACAGTTGTTTCCCCAAAGTTTGGACTGTTTCCCCGATACATGGAGACTGCTTTGTGCATATTCCAGATGGGTAACTATCACCCTTCAAATACACGCATGCACTATACAATAGAAGAATACAGGTAACACTGTTGTGTATATTGAGCAAAACTTAGTATTTTTTTTTTGCACCCCAATTTTTCCCGGAAGTGTCTTACAAAGTCCCGGAATGCCAAAACTGAATCCTGGTAGACACCGTGAGTGTGTAATACCCACCCTCACCTATGGAGCTCAAACTTGGTCCCTGACGAAGTCACAAAGCGACAGTGAGGATAACCCATTTCAGGATGCTACGTCGCATAATGAAGATAAGAATAAAAGATAAAATAAAGCTAAGAGAGAATCGGAAAAAAACAGGGTTACGAGATATAGGTTGGAGGGTCAAAAAAGCTAAGCTAAGCTTCGCGGGATTCATTGTGAGGGCAGGGGACGAATGTCGGAAGGTAGCTGTAGCGATACCGGTTCTGCCGTCTTTCTGTTACAATGTCAGTGTGAAGGTGGTCCATCCGGCCGCTTCATGGGAATGCACTAAGTGCAGTTCGAATATGGCGTGAGATTTTTGACTTCTGACATTGGAGACAGGCCTTTGACCACTGGATGTAGTCTTTTCGAATACCCGGCCAAATAAATGGAACTGAGAACGCTACATTAGCCGAAGAATGGTAGCCGAGAAAGTGGAAAAAAAGAGGGAGACCGCCGACAAGATGGAGGGACGAGTTGGCAAGAAAATTTGGGATATTATGGGGTAGAGTGGGAAGTGATAGGGGATGGTGTAAAGGGACAGTGGACGCCCATGCCTAAAACCGGGTGCATTCTACGGCATGACAGCCTCCACACTACCGGAGTTAAATGTACGTTCGATTTAAAGGCTGTAAGATAATAAAAATTAAAAATAAAACATTACAATTCCTGCAGACTTCACTGAGACTCGTGAGACTTCATCCAGGCTCATTAAAACTGGTATCAGGCTCACCAAGACCTTCTGATTTGGTGACGACTTCGTGATTAGAACTCATCCAGTCTGCATCAAGACTTGTTCAAATTCTATAAGGCTCTTCTATGACTTATTCAGACTTGTAAGATTCATTTTGACGTGATTACTGAGAGCGCTTTACTACTCATTCAGACTGCCTTAGGAGTCGTTGAGACTCGACAGATTCATTTAAAACACACATAGACCCTTCAAAACATTCAGCTGTATTGATACGCTTTCAGACTTAATCAGAGTCTGTCTGTACTCAATAAGATTCCTTCAGACTGAATTTAGACTCGTTCAAATTCATTCGGATTCCGTTTGGAAGTGTCCGGAAATCCACACTTTTACTTTTGGTTTTGTTGAAGCTCATTCGCATAGATAGATTTTAAAGAGTGAAACTAACCCCCAAAAAACAAAATTAGCTCCCTAGGAAGTGTTTAAAATAGGTACATTAAACTACCAATGTAGATGGGGGAGGGGACTGAATTGACTTTCTGGAGGAATCGTCCAACCTGTGATCACTTATTCAAGTCTGTATTTTTTTCAAAGTATTTTTGAAGTTACTTGAACTTCTAATATTCGTTTGGACATTTGGACTCGGTCGATTGTCATTCAGATCAGATTACAGTGGTATATTTTTTGGGACTTATTTGAATGTCTCTAGGATTTGAAAAGACTGTTCAAGCTCTGCTAAGACCAATTTAATGTAAGAGAGACTCAGGCTCACTAAAACTAAGTTATGAGGTTATAACTATTTTAGGCTCCATGAGGACTGCTAAAGACTCAGATCAGATTCATTTATTTCCTGTGTAGACTTGCCACTTAAACTCTTCAATCACATTCGGATTGATTCAAATTCAGCTTGACTGTGTTAAGACTCGTGAATATTCAGGCGAGATGTCTCCAAACGGTACTAATACTCGTTTAAACCTTTTTTAGAATTCAAGAAGACTACTTCCGTGTGACTCTTTCATACTGTTCAGATTCTTCAAAGTTCTTGTAAGACTCATTCAGAGTATTTATTTGATTCCTCATGTGACTCTTTCATATTCTTCAGATTCTTTAAAGAATTATGACTTCGTTAAAATTCTTGTAGGACTCATCCAGATTCTTCGATTTCTCAAGACTCGTTCAAACTTCGTGAAACTTCTCATAAGACTCAGTCAGACTCTGCAACTTCTTTGACAGACTATGTTAACGCTTAAAACTCGTTGAGATCCTGACAAGAAATATTCAAATTTTGTTGTGGCTCATACACGGTAAAATGGTCCTTAGTTACTTTTGATGGGAAAAATTCGTTTTTTGAGTGGCACACCTCCTCAATCAGTTTCAAATACTAAAAAGAAATATAATTGACCAGTTTTAGCAAAATCGGTGAAACGTACTCTTCATACCTCAAGAGCAGGGCAGGGTTAAGGTCGTGAGCGCTCCTATGCACTCGCTTAGAAGCAACTCCTCCCCCTTCGAGCAATTTCAAGTTGTAAAAAACTTCCAATTGAATTTTTTTTTTGAAGTTTCGCGTGTATTGGTTTTGAATTTAGGAGTTGCTAATTGAGAATGAATTTTTGTATATTTCGAAAATTTTTCCGCTCCTCAAAAATGTTTCGCCCTGGGCACAGGCCCTGGGGCCCGTGCATTAATCCGGGCCTGCTCAAGAGCCTTGAAATTCTTATGGAAATTAATATTGACTTTTGTCATTTTTGTTTTAGTCGAGGAGGAGTCCCTCCATGTAAGCCTTAAAATGATTTTTCTTTCTCAAAATGAGGGTTTCAAGGCCACTAAATCCATCCCTACGATCCTTTTTCCCCGAGCCTCCCCTTTGGGCTCCACAGAGGGCTGATTTTTAATTATTTCAATTTTCTTCCAATTTTCTCTCTATTTATATTTAAATAAGGGTTTTCGGGTCGCTGAACTCATTCTTGAAGTTCTTTTCCCTCTCCTGCGTACCCTTTGCGCTCCACAGCAGACTGATATTCAAGTACTCCAATTTCAAGATCAGCCCCCTGTGGAGCCCGAAGGGTAAAGTGGAGGGAGAATGGTTTTATGAAATAAACTCCCCAAACAACCCTTATTGAGATATGAAGAACATGGAAATTTGAATTATTGATCAATTTCTTAGTGACGTCACACAGTGTGTTACTGTTAGCAAAAATACCCGTCTTTTCTCCAACGAACGTATTAACTCCCATGAGAAAAACACACGGAACAAAGATCATTATGTTACTACTTACTACCTGAAAATAAGAAATTTGTGAGGAACCAGAAGTTTATTAGCAAATGCTAAGAACCTTCTGAATTAAAAATGTATACCTTTGGTTTCTAACAAATTTCTTATTCTGAAGTAATAACATAATGATCCTTGCTCCTTATGTTTTTCTTATGGGAGTCAATACATTCGTTTGAGAAAAGACGGGTATTTTTGCTACTAGTAACTCACTGCGTGACGTCACGGAAAATCGGTCTATTGAAAATCAAGCTCCCTGTGGAGTCCAAAGGGTGAGAGTGAGGGGGCCGCTGAACGGCCGAAGTATCGGGACCTTACAAAACTAAACACGTAATAGTTGTTTTTGGCTAGTTTTATACCCTAATTCCAAATCACTTACTGTAATTTAAATTTAAGCCTTTCCGTACTCCGTAACAGGTCTTTGAAAATGCAAAATTCGCGCGCGTATATTCAAACCTTACCTAAGTTTGTTTACCTACCTCTAAAAATAAATTTAGTGGTCTAGAAAAAACCTTATTCAAGCATAAATATTATGTAAATTGGTTTGAAATTGATATAATTGAAAAAATCAGTTCATGTACAGTTCAAAGGGTGAGAGGCGGGGGAAAGGACCTCAGGAATGGGTTCCACGACACCGAAAGCGTTAATTTGTGAAAGAAAATAATTTTTAGGCTCATTTGCGGGGCTCCCCCTCGACTGAAGCTCGAATTCCGAATTCCCGTGAGAACATCAACTCCCTTGGAGTACGGGTTAAACTTCACCAATTCGGCGGTAAGCCAACCGAAAATCATAAGTTGAAAAATAGAGACCATATTAATACACACGCTTCGTTAAACTGATTCAAACTTATTAGAAATCTGTCGCCCTCGAAGCATGATCTAGAAATTTTGGGGGCGATCACCCCTACCGCCCTTATTAACCGTTCCGAGTTTTTCGGACTTTGTACGGGAGAAGTGTTTGGTCCGGACCGCGGCAAGGGCATTCGGAATCAAAAAAACAAGTGTGTAGAAGAAGAACGTGATTTTGAAAAGATCATGTACCGGAAGTGCTGGAATGCAGGAGTCAAAAGACGTTTGTTAGACGCTCGCGTTTTGCTACGCAGAAAGTAGTCAGGCAGGGCGCTTTATGTAAAATTGTACGTACGGAAGATGAGAGTCACCGCACCAGCCTTTTTGTCTGAAACTAATGTAAAAGAGATTCAAACTTGAAATGAATTCGTCTAATACTCCAATGCTCTTCAACAGGTATACTCTTGTGCTACGTGGCAGGAAAGTATCTAAACTGGAGGTGGCTGGCGACACTCGGTGCCGGAATTCCAGTTCCTTTCCTCATCTGCATGTTCCTGATACCAGAAACCCCGCAATGGCACATTAATAAAAGTAAGAATTCTTTCGTCTACCTATGTAGTACGATTATAATACCTTGTATACACCGCTAAGTTCATAGACCCTACTAATTACTCTTGTTGTATTCAGGTCAGCAAAAGAAAGCGAGAAAAGCGTTACAGTGGCTGCGGGGGCCAGATGCGGACGTCAGTCAAGAGTTCAACGAGATTGAAAAAGCAAACCAAGGCAATAAGAATCAGGAACCGCCTACATTTACCACCATCTTCAACCGTATGTACGTTAGACCGCTGATGATTTCACTGGGACTGATGTTCTTCCAACAGATGAGCGGTATCAACGCGTATATGTTCTACACCGTGCAGATTTTCAAGGTATGTTCTGCGACATTTTCACGAGAAAATGGCCGAACTCGTGTTCACGCTGCCTCTGAAGAACTGCGCAGGGTTCTGGCGTTTCTACGGGCCAGGAAGTGCATTCTGTTCGAATGCTTAACTGATCCGTAGAAACGTGGACATCCTGAGTCTCCCAGTTAGTCCGTAGTCAGAGAAATGAACGGCGGACCATTTGTTGCATGTTCCAGGATTCTGGCAGCAAGATTGATTCGAACCTGAGTAGCATCATCGTCGGCCTGGTTAATTTCTTCTCGACCTTTTTGGCCACCGTATTCATTGACAAGCTCGGCAGAAAAGTGTTGTTGTTCATCTCGAGTGGTACGATGACGCTGATGTTGGGCGTGCTGGGAGGATTCTTCTACTTCAAGTCGACGGGCGCCGACGTCTCCGAATATGGCTGGATACCTCTACTCAGTTTCGTGACCTTCGTGCTTGGTTTCTCGGCCGGATTCGGCCCTATACCGTGGCTGATGATGGGCGAAATTCTACCAGGTGGGTGTTAGTTGGATATGTGCGCGAGGTTCGTCGAGTTAAGATCGAGTAAAACGCTAATGGATGTGGTCGTGTGGAGCTTCGCTTTGAGCCACAGTCTGGCTTTGCCGGTTTGTCTGCCCTTTGCACCTCATTTGTACACATGTTGAAAAAGTATAGCTGATCTTTTATCTTTGCTGGCGACTGTCAGGCCCGTGGCTAACCGCTTGTGTGTGCCAGGGCATTTGATATCCAACCAGGCCATAAAGGTACAACACAAAAAAATTTTACTTTTAGTGTTTTTTTTTTTTTTTTTTTTTTTTTTTTGAGAATGTGCTTGCCTGGCTTTAGTTACGTGCCTGGCCGGCAGAGAAAAGACGAGGACGTTGAAATGATATCAGAGGGGTTCTAAGAACAGCTGGAAGAAATTTGATTGAAAGTGAGAATTTGTAAAGAAACTTGTTCAGCTGTAAATTAGTACAGTTGAAGTGGGGCATGCTGATGACTTCCTCCTCCTTTCGAAAAATAAATTTTGATTAACTGTCAAGGGGTGACTAAAAACAACCTGAACCAAACTGGATTAGTACCTACTCAAAATTAACTAAAAATGACAAACTAAACAAAAGTGACTGTGTCCGACCTAATGTGACCAAATTTGATTAAGAATTACCAGAAATGACCGGCAACGATGATTTGTGTGAATATGAATATTATTAGGGCTCTATTCTTCCACATGGATACAATCGATCTGTCATTTTGACTGCAGAAAGTTGGTTCAAAATCTTCCAATTTTCGGCCGCGTTTTCGGTTTCTACGTGAAAATGGATGTTGATCAAAAAATAATGATAAACAACCAATAGAACAATATTTCGAATTTTCTTTAATTCTGTATTCGCAAATTGGTGTTCTATAGAAAATTTGTAGTACCTATAAATAACCAGTATTGACAAATAATAATTGAATCGGTTAGAACCAAAAGGGGTGAAGTTCACTTTTGTCGTTTTTGCTTTTTTCACGGATTATGGGGTATTGAAGTGTCGCGGATCTGCTGGTGTGGTCGAAATTTCGTGAAACAGCTGGGAAAGTGCCTTTTGGCGACATCGCTTTGTGTGAATCTGTAATAAAATTTTTTCAAAAAATGGGTTTTTCCCAGAAATTGTTTGAAAATGGTGTATTTTAGTGTAAAAAAATAGAAATAAGTAAAAAATTCCAGCCCACCCTCTCTTTTTGCATTTTTATGCCTAAAAAATGCTATTTTCAAAAACGAAGTGGCAATTTTCCAATACAGCTTCAGAACTTTTTTTCTTACAAGCAGGGATTTTGCTCGATTGTAATGGGACCAAGACTAAAGTGACCCATTTATGTCTGGCTACAAAAGGGGAGGGGCAATTTCGAGCCGTATAGCTGAAAAAAAAAAATGTTCAGAATTAAAAGGGGTCAAGTCCAAAAACTTTGAGCCCCCCATCTTCGGCCCATCAAAATTTTATTCGACGGGACCGGGCTTAAAAGTTGTTTCTTGTGACCCTCTACTACCACCCTGAAGGACGTATTCCACGATTTTCAAATAAAACAGTTTTTTTCGCTTTCTGAAAAGTGCGATTTTTGGATAAGCAGTGTTCCCATATGAGAAAAGTGAAATATTGCTGTAGACGAATAAAAATTCTGCTTTATTCTGCTAGCGAGGCGTTCAATTCTGCTATTTTTTTCTGTCTCATAAATGTTAAATTCTGCCGAAATTTTGTCCAATTTTAATCAGCTTTATATTTTGTTTCTAGGCCTATTATTTTTTTTTTGCCTAACTCATAAAAATTCAAAATAAGCTCAATGCTCCCTTACTATGAGTAAAAATAATTAGGACTCGCAGCTATGAGAATCTTATGCTGTCATTCGTATGATTTACAATTTCATTATAGAATATAAGCTCTAAAACTTGAGAGTTTTCGAAGTTGGTAGCCCTGCCGTGAAATTTCCAGGAAAGGTGATCATGGTCGTTATCACCGTAAGAATGCGTGTAACTTGAATTCGCTTTTTTTAGTCAATAAAATATTTTCTTCGGTCATATAATAGATGAATTCAGATATTTAGGTCATTAGTTTTCATTTATGAACTTGAAACGGCTCCATTTTCCACTTTGTACCAATGGTAATCTTCCATAAAAAAAACAGTACCTTGGAAATCAACTTATTCATCTAACTGGAGCGAATAAAGTGCATTAAATTACCTTTCATCATAAACTAGATATACTTCAAGCTTTAATTTGACTTGTTATATGACTCAAAGATACCTGTTTTCAGCAATTGCGAAACCTTTAAAGTTTACGAATTTTACACGTATTCTTATGGGAACATCAATCTTGATCACCTTTTCAGGAGGTCGACACTAGCGAACCTGGTCACGGTTTTATCGCTTATACTGGTACTTGGAAAACATCACTCTTTCTCATATTTTATGAAGTTCGCCTGTATAATATCAAAATTACTTGAAAATACACAAATTTGGTCCGTGAACTAGAAGTACATCAAGACTAGAAGATATAATCAAACAAGGGAAAGAAATATCCCAATTCAAGACTCCTTTATTTGGGAATGAGACTGGAACTAGGTAAATAGTAAACTACGTCTTCAGCGATCAGCATAAAACCATCAACAATAGTCCAATGAAAATTACAGTTATTGGTCATTGAGTACTGCAGAACTTTTTGTAGTAGCAATGTTACCTCGATTTGAAGTTTTAAATGAGATAATTTTTCAAAATTCTATTGAAAATTCTGTTTTCTTGCTGATTCTGCTATCATTTTCCTAGATTCTGCTAGAAATTCTACTTTCTGCTCAATCCAAGGAAATTCTACCGAGGACCTAGAAATTCTGCCAAAAGTGCAGAAGTTCTGCTCATCTGGGAACACTGGTGATAAGTTCAAAATCATGAGAAATTACAAATTAGATGAGGGCGTCACCTTGTGTATAGAATGGCAACCAACAATGTGACATTGTCCCGAAGCGAATCCGAGTCTATTTATTTTCAGTGATCAATGCTAGACTAGAATTATTTCAGTACACAAACTCGGAACAATTTTTTTTCCTCAACATCTTTTCCAATTGACTTATCTCACAGCTTGCAAAACAGGTCTGTTGATGTACGAAAAATTTTTAAATTGACTTTTTGATATCAAACTGGCGGATCTGTACGAATAAGAAGTTATAGAGTCTTAATTATGCGCATCGTGTAAAAAAACATCTCGTAACGGAACTCTTTGTAAAAGTGGTTTCTAAAATGCATCTCATACGAGTACCTACCTCAGGAACGTCGACGAATGAGGATCCAGAAAACCCCTCATACTACCCCATAACGTACATTAATTTGGCCCTAATTTGAGAATTGATATTCTTGGTAGGAAGTCGATTCGTCGCTGAAAATCGGAAAATTCAACAAGTGCTCGGGGGTATTATATGTCGATAGTCTCGTGCACACAAAGGTGCTAAGTGAATGCACAAAAGAGCTAAGTGCAAAACTCCAATTCCCTCACGGAACAAAGGTACTGAGTGAAAAAATTCTTGAGAAATAGAAGCAGCTGGAAGCATCCTTTTTGGATTCCCCCAATAAACCAATTTACCGTGACGTCACGCATATACCCGTCTTTGGGCCAACGAACGTATTGACTCCCGTAAGAAAGACACACGGAGCCAGATCATTATGTTATAGTTAAGAGGATAAAATAAAATTGTGTGGTGGGACGTATGGTGATACACGCATGCCAACGTGTGGTGACGCAGAAGATTAAATAAAATGAAAGCTCCTTTGTTACCTAAGGTTTCGTACGTAGCAGCTGGGGGAACTAAGAATTCTGCACTTCTTAACACCTCGGAGTAACTAAACTTTAATGGAATGTCAAGCAAGAACAGTCGCAGAATTCTTAGTTTCCAAAGCTACTAGGTTCGAGACCTTAGATTACAAAGGTGCCCCACCACCATACTTTCCTGATTTATACATTCGTTAGATCGGATGTCCAGCCTGGGTTTCGAGGGAGAAAAAGGAGAGTGAGTCATGAGAATAGAAAGAAGAGGAAGAATGTGGTTTTGAAAGGTCCTACCCTTAGACAATAGAGAATGGACTGGTAATAGTGATAAGAATTACACAGGTTTAAATGGAGCACCATTGAATGTAAACAAAGGCAATTTGTCCTGTTCGTAGTTATATCTATATAGTACCTGTATAGTTATAGGAGACGTTAGATTTCTTCAAGGCAAATTGCCTTTGTTTAGATTCAACTTTTCTCGACTATTCGGACTTCCCAGACCGATGGCGCGCTAGCATCGGGCCTTCCTCCCTTTCCGCACTTCAGGAAATAGTGCCATAGAATTCTTATCAACGTTAGGATACACTGTACGTAAACAATGCCTAGCATCTCATGTAATCCTAACGTTGATAAAGTTTGTTGAATCTTGGGAAGTCCGAATTACCAGTCCATATAACGTAGTTATATCTATACATATAGTCAAAGGTCCTACCGGATGTATAGGAATGTAGGAGACAAAAGACTTTTTTTAGACGTTCACATCGCGCTACGCAGAAACTGACCAGGCAGGACAATTAGACCATTAGTATTCTCAATCGAAATTCTGTGCGAATCTTGCGATAATATGTATAGTTTTTGCAAAATCAGCTTTTGCCGAGCTCAGTATGAAGTTATGCTAATTGTGAGTTTCGGTTTTGGTCCACAGCTCGTATCCGCGGATCTGCAGCCTCGTTAGCCACCGCGTTCAACTGGTCGTGTACGTTCGTCGTGACGAAGACGTTCACGAACCTGAAGGACTGGATCGGTTTCGCGGGCGCTTTCTGGCTGTTCGGCACCATCTGTTTAGCCAGCATGGTATTCGTGGTGCTGTGTGTGCCCGAGACGCAGGGTAAAAGTCTGGAAGACATCGAGAGAAATCTGACTGGCGGCACCAAAGGTCCGGTAAGGCACGTCAGACGAATGAGTTCGATAGCGCATTTGAAGCCTTTACCAATGGCTGTTTAAATGGAGACTGTTCTCGTATTTATAATTCTTCTAACAATAATTAATTTTTAATTTTTATAAATACCTAATTGAATTGATATTTTTGACTCGGAGATCGAATTACACACAACTCATCCGGTATTTTTAACTTTATACCGTTTTCGTGTTTTGTTGTTTCTTTTCTTCTTCTTCCTCGTGCGTAGTAAATAGGCGTCCCGCCTATTTAGAACCCATTTTTCTAGAACAACTAAGTATCCGTTTTTCTCCTGAGCGGTATGTAACTTAAACGCACAATTTTCGGAAAATAACCGTAAGGGCAACTACGGTAGTTAAAGTTATTTATACGGTTCGGATTGATGTGTCTTTTTGTGTTTAAATGCGAAAAATAAGCATGGTAAGATGGAGAAAATCGTTAGAAATTAATGATACGGTCCAATGCAATATTTTTCAATACTTAGATTATCTAGTTCGAATGTTATTTTGTATTTTGCGGGTGGAGATGATTTCAGAATCATATGGAAAGGCATTCTGGGTCGTAAGTTCTAAATTACAAACTTTTTGTACTCAGTTTCTTTCATTTTAAGAAAATCAATTATTTACTTATGTTTTTTTTTTTTTTTTTTTGTAATTGTTATTTTGTTAGTCTTTTTTTTTCCCCTCTTTTTTGTAGATTGTTAAAATAAATTGAACAAAAAAATTTATTTAAAAAATAGGTAATCGATCAAGCGGCGATGATGTGTAATTCTCTTGTATGTAGTATACTTAATAATTTATGGTGTTTTTTTTTTTTTTTTTTTTTTTTTTTTGTAAATATGTAGTAGATACCGTGTATTTTATCGATGTATAGAGAAGTCAAAGACGTTGTATATAAACGTGTATGCGTACCGAATAAATTTGATGCCGGAAGCATTTATGCGTTCTGGTTGCAAATTTACGTGTTATGAACGCGGACTAGTTTTTAACTTTTTGTGCCATGTTCGTCGCATTCTTTTCCCTTTATATTCAAATATTCTTCTACCGTCCATGTAACTCGTTTTCGACAGTATCTGTGGTGTAGGTAAGGAAAGCAGGGATCCCATTGATCGTTTTATGCGACGCCTGGCAAACTATATAGGGGAGTATTTTTGTATCAGACTGCGTTAGTTTTCGTCGCATCAGCTTTGATAACTGACCAGTCGTCGATTTTCATTCACTGGTTTGAATATGTAAAAGCAGCTTTTTGAACTTCCTTTTTCGGCTGGTCTACTGATTTTCAATTTTCATAACTTATTTTGACATGAAGTCAAGGCATTCTATCTGGAAGTTGCTTTTTTTAAAAAAAAAACAAATCAGAGTATATTATTCTTGATGACCTTTCTTGACCTCCTTGTAAACCCCCCCCCCTTGAAATACAGAGATGGTACCTCATATTGTGGCTATTTTCCCAGGAGAGGTAACTAGAGGGTCTACGAAGTGGACAGCTAAGGGCAAGAACCTTCCAATTTCAGTGAATGACCTAGTAAAAGAGAAACAGGGTTTCATGCTGATTTTTGAAATAAAATCTTCCCTTCTTCAATAATGTTGATGTCTTCATTACAAAAAAAGCTCATGTGGTCATCAGAAATGGTTTTGCTGCTCTCATTGAACCCCATTCGTATAGTAATAAATAATCTAATTCCTTGATTATGACTTTATGAGTAACTGCCATTCAGGATTTCAGGATATAAAAAACCCCAAGTAAATTCTAATTACAATCTAAAAACCCGGTTATTTATTTCAGTATAGTATTCAATACTTATATCTTACTACATATAAGTGACAAAAGTAGGGAGCAACGGGACAACACGTTCTCATGGTTTCCTAGGGAATTCCTAAAAAACAAGAAAAGAAATTTTGTAAGATTCTAAACAAAGTTATTCGACTTTTTTTTTCAAATTAATTAGGAGAATATTTTCTAGTTAACTACATATGTTTGAATGTCGTATTAATTTTCTTCAAAAAAATGAGGGCAAATTATCAAAAACATGGAAAATAAAATTAATGAATTATTAATAACTTGCTCATTTGGAAAATTTTGTTAACTAGATGTAAAACTTATTCAAGTCTGTGTAATTTAAAAAACAATTTATGTAAAATTTTATAAAATGTGTGTACAGTTTTTAACAAATTTATGCAAAATTGACGTAAATTTCATAACATTTCACATAAATTTAGTGAAATTAATATAAATTTTATAAAAATTTACGTATTAAAAAAATAATGTTAATTTTATAAGAAAATTAGTAAAATTTATGAAATGTATGTAAAATTTTATGAAACCTGGCAAATATTTGAAAAATGTAATATTTTAAATGTGACTAGAACCGTAAGAAATATTTATATTTTTCAGTATTGGCTATGGAAAATACTGATAACATTGGTATCCATTTTGTAGATAGTTATTCATCACTAATCTGAAGAACTACTTCTTCTCATTGTTTTACTACTTAACCCTAAACATACCTTTTCAACTCTTCAATCAAAGAATCTGTTTTTTTTTTTTAGAAATGAACTCAGCAAAAATATCAGATAGGAGGCCCTGTGATTGAATTGACATTCCCAGTCCCCGAATTAGCTGATAGCCTCTCGCAAAATTTTATAATTAGCGCAAAATATAAGAGCGGAGTTATAGCGTATGAGTTTGGTGAGTTGAATAAATCTAAACCCCCTCCCCCTCTCCATAAAACTTTTTTATTTTTTAAATTAGTACTTACTTATATTTTGGGCCAGAAATTATTCTACTACATTGGACCTTCCCGTAAAACTGTTATTACTGTTCGTCTGGGGGAGGGACGGATGACATTTCTACGAGGAAGGGGCTTCGTCCCAAAAACTTCATCAGTGAGTTGGGTCTAGAGTATTTTCTCGCTTTTCAAAAAGGAGGATTATTATAATTTTCTGAGTAACGTTTACGATTCTAGAACCATCACCCCCTCTGTCTTCCCCACACCTTATTTACTCTGTTAAATTTCTATATAATGCCCGACTTTTTTGTACATTTCTTTCTTTTTGGATTGCAGACCAGCCAGTACTTTGAATTTTGAATTTCTAGTCTACCTTTGCTATTTCGAGTAAGGCGTCCCTAACCTTGCACTTTAGCTGTTATTCTTGGCACATCGAGTGTATAGAAAACCTGTCATTCAGAGGTCGCAAGTCCATCAATAATCAAGCTGCATTATTTGCTATAAATGGATGTATCATTCTAGTTTCCCAGAAAATCTTGTGAAAAAGAGAATTTTAAAGTTGGAACGAACAAAACCTTCTGGGTTTCCATCTTTTTCCTAGAAAATTAACGTTTTTGGACTCGAAACCCTTGTGAAAGTATGTGCTCAATTGTAATCTATGAAAACTGTGTTTCAATTTCGGTTTGTTTTGTTATTCGTGTATACGAAGTCTATCGAATGCTTCATAAAAACCAAGCACCGATGGACTCTAAAATTACATGATGTGCAGGTAACACAAATACGCACATTTTTGGAGTTGACGACATTTATCCACCATTCCTTGTTGCTCGTGCTTCCGGCATTTGTAAATAGATTTTAAGTTTTATTTTATTATTGTTTTATTATTTTGATTTTTTTTTTTTTAAATGAAAGTGTTGTTGCATACGCATACACAAAATGCTGTGATTTTAATATGTGATTACAAATTTTATATACATTTACGCGCATATAACGTCCTTCAGTGTACTTGTGACCCCTTCCCCCTTTATTTCAGAGAAACTTGTTTGAAAATCTTTCGGTAGCTGTATTTTGATTTATCGAACCAAATTTCTTTTTTCCTCTCCCAGTTTCATATTGTAATAAAATTGCACACAAGTAAATGGACGTTATACGCTGAATTTGAACGTCGAATGATGCCGTGTAGTTTTTAATCGTTTTTTTTTGTTTTTTTTTTTCTTCCTTGAAATTGTATTGAGATTTTACGTACGTATATTTTGTTACTAGAGAACGAACTCTCTCAATTACTAGTATTTTAATTCTAAACCGAAACACCGATCAGTCTCCAGTCTGATTTCATTTTCCAGCCACAGTTTAATTTTGTATTATAATATATTAGTATATTCGACTGAACGTCGTTTCAAGTCGATTTGGCAAAACTCTTATCGGTTTACGAACTTTGAAAAATCGGTTTTCGTGCAACCGTTCACGTCTTTGAAATTACTGCATTTAAAAATAATTGTATTTTACTTATTAGTTACATTTCGTTACCTTGAAAAAAAAAAGAAGAAAGAAGTGAATGATTGGAATTATGAAATACATGTGTCGTTAAAAACGGAGAATTTGAACATGTACGATTTTTGTTATCGATGGTGTACGTTGATCATTTTGGTTGTTTCCTTTTGTTACAAAAGAACAACGTTAACAATTACGTGGATGTTACTGATATTAAATTATCAACAAATACACTAATATTTATTCTGGACCATGTTTTCTGTATTAGCGGTGCGATTTTACCGGGAATGTTAAGCTTGAGTCACAATTTTGGTCACTGAGCCTTAAAAGCCAACCAGAGGAAATCTGCAAGTCGGTCAGCCATAAGCCAGGTTTTGTAGCTTAGACTTACCAGTTCAGCTAATGCCAAAAATCAAAGAGAAATAATAATTTTTTGTAAATAAATCGATAAAAAATTTGCTATCATTCATGTGTAAGGAATTTATTGTCTTGAATTGGCCTCATCAGTTACCTAAATAATTGTTGTCACTGAAATCAACTCGCATGTCCTACGCCCCAAGTCAAACAACATAGCTATATTTGAAACCGAAAAATTAGCTGCAAGCCACGAGCCAAGTCACCCAGCAGCTTAAAAAGCCATCAGCTAGACACGAACCAATGACCATTGACTTAACACTTTGGTTACCACACTGAAATTCTTATTTTCGTCAACACTTGCAAATTTTTGAAGAATGTAACAAACATGTTGGGTATGCAATAGAAAACACACGAATATACATTTTCGACAGCTATAGTTAAACGGTTTGAAATTTTGTTGGGAGGTCATTTCTGACGAAATGAAGGTAATAAAAAGTTAAAACGCCTCTTGCTAGAAGCAACATTTTTTCGTTTTGCTCTACCTCTAGTCCTTGAGAAAAATGAGCACTTTCAGGTGAACAGATAGACTTGTCACAAATTGATCTCCTCTTGCCAAAAGTCCAAACCGTTTTGCTCCAGCTATCTCCAATCTAAAGATTTTCGTATTTTTCCAGTTCCCCAGGAAATTAGAAATTTTGAAAATGCTTATAGGTGCATTATGTGTTGCATATTCAACGCATTGAAGGCGCTACCGCATTAAAGTTTTCATTTTCATATACGCTTTCGCGAATAAATTGTTGAATAATGTAGTAATGCCTTCCACACTTTGAATGTACAATACAAAACACACGAATATACATTTCTGAAATTTCTCCTTTTCTGGGGGGAACTGGAAAACCCCGAAAATCTTTGGATTGGAGACAGCTGGAGCAAAATGGATTGAAATTTTGTTGTGAGGAGGTCATTTCTAACAACGGAATGAAGGTAACGAAAAGTTATAGAACGTCTCTTCGTTCTGCTCTACCTCTCGTAGTTCTTGTGTAGGGTTACCATATTTCCGAATCCAGAAATCCGGAAACAAGGATTAGGAAGCATAAACTTGAGGAACAAACCCCTCCCCCCTTCTTCCTAGCTTCCCCCTGAACAATACAGAAATGGATATAATTTCACAGGGCTTCTCTGAACAAAGTCACTATACAGAATATTTTATAGGCAGCAAGGAGAAACTTTGTTTCTGAGAGGCTAACTCGTGCCGTTGGGAGGGGGTGTTAGCGGTGGTACAACTGTCCCCACCTTCACAACACAGGCTACTCGTTCCGTGTATCTGTGACTTCACGGTACAACCATCACCTTAGCTGTGACGCTATGAGATGCATATGCGATCTATACTCGATGTGAGTTCCGTACTGGTGTATAACGGATGTTAAAGAAATCGCACGTGAATTTAAGTGCTTTGACATAATTGTTTCCTTTATTGGATAGCGAATGATAATTCCTGGCTCAGATTTATTCGAACAAAGGATAAGTTTATTCGAATTTTCATCCGTTATCCGTTATTCGTATCTTTTCATTCGAATAATGCCTTAATGCCCAACTCTGGTTAGCCGTTAGCTAAGTATTAGCAGAAGCCATTCAGAAAAATTCGTTAGCCTTAGCTGTTGGGAACGGCTTACCATCCCTGCCCTAACAGCGTTCGAAAGTTCGAATGAGCTTTTATTATTCGATTCTGCTTATTAGAATCTTGGCCAGGACCTAAAATGGCGTAGTTCAGTGCCCGGAGTTACAGCGCTGTTATTGAACCTTGTGTATAATTAAGGCTCTATAGTTTCACCTGGGTATACTAAGCCGCCATTTTGGTTCATACTGCGCCCGTGGATGCCAAATCCGACTATGCGGAGCGTAACGCGTAGTCAATTCGGCATCGACGGGCGCAGTATGAACCAAAATGGTGGCTTAGTATACCCAGGTGAAACTATAGAGCCCTAGTATAATTAGATTGGATCAGAGGATGTGCGGTGTGCGCATGCGTGATATGGTGGACGGTAGACGTAGACGGTGAAAACCTGAAAACCAGAAATCAGAAAAACGATAACTCCAACTTCTGAGTGCAAATTGCAAGTGGTTTGCTTATGCGGTAATTGGTTTCCAATTTATTATTTCAGTCAAGATTTTGCTACTTTTCGTGGTACGTTACTTCTGTTATCATCGAACAAATGTTTTATTTTGTTCATTGATTTTGTGAATCAGTTGATATGTTGGTGTTTGGATATTCTATTCTTACGAAAAGATATTGAATTCTAACCGAAAGCCACCATCCAGCTGTGAGACGTCGGCATAAGCTTAACAAATATCGTATTTCTTATTTTTGGGGCTGATACCTTATCGCAGTTATTGTTGATGAGGCGTCTACTGAAATGAATGTACCGCCGCCTGTGTAATTAGTATGTTGGATATATGATGTATTTGTGAATGTGTAAGTCATGTGATCGAGAGACTATTGTAGCAGTATCAGTGACGTGTACGGAGCTTGGTGAATAAGGTTAACAACTTGGACTGTTGCAGTTATATTCTGTGTATTACCAGTGAATACGGTCAATTAGTGTAGAGGACTGACATTGATTATACTTTGTATTGTGTAGATCGTGGTTTGTTGTTCAAAATGTCATTACCGCCGCCATACAGCTCGGGGAACCAACCGGGATATCCACCGAATCCCGGCTATCCACCAAATTCCGGCTATCCACCACCGCAACAATCGTATCCTCCGGGAGCACCTCCAGGTACTGATGATACTTGTATCTTGATGTGACATTGTTGATGCATGCATCTAGTTACATCGAATCGAATGACATGTAAGGTGAACTTCATCTCGGAATGAAGGGGTTCCGAATTATCTTAATTACGTTATAAAGTTGATTGTTAATTATGTATTTGGAAAATATTAGATTTTAGTAGACAGTAATAGAATCAGGAAAGAACCTTGGGTGACGATATGAATTTTCCGTTTAGATTAGGTCATGTAAATTTACTCTTATCATTCTGTTTTCTTTATCGCCCTCTTATCGTGATTGTTTTTCTACCAGTACCGTGTACTACGAAATAATCAAGGATTCATGGTGTATCCGACTTTAAAATCATGAGTTGATATTATGATTTTGCAATCCAGCTCACTGTGTTCATTATTTTTAATTCGAATACTTTTCAGCCGGTGGAAATTACTACCCACCGCCCTATCCTCAACCTCACGGTTACCCACCTCCGGCGGCTCAAATGGGAGGTTACGGTCCACAGCCACCTATAACGAATCAGCCCATGGGTGGCATGCAAGGTCATTTTGGACCCACAGGTAATCGGATCTTTCGATGTTGATGTTGGAAACTAGAGAAGTAGAGTGGCTGAAGTTTGGTAAACGAATTGATTTTTGCAGATGGTTGGATGGGCCCTCCGCAACAGGTGCCGGCTAATTGTCCGCCAGGATTGCAGTACTTAACGACTGTTGATCAGTTGTTTGTGAAGCAGAAAGTGGAATTACTAGAAGGTAATCATGTCTAATTTTTTTGAAGATAATTCGAATCATGCTATGTAGATTTAGAAACATCTGTATCATTGATCACGTAGATGTCCATGATTTAAGTTGCTTAAAACAGCCGAGTCACCTTCGTTTTCCTGAATTGCATGTGAATGAAAGTATTGCTGATATCGCTTTTCGAATCTCCTCCCATCTTCATTCTTCAAATGTTTCTCATTTCTTATTTCCTTTAATTTCTTGTAACGCTAAGCTTTATTCGGAAAACGTAAAGTTATATTGCGCTCAAATAGCGAAGGTTATTGAAAATCTGAAAGAAATAACCGTTATTTCGCGTTGCTGACCGGTGTGGATGTGTTTGAGAAATGTTCACAACTAAATTATTTATATTGGTGACTCGCAGCATTTATTGGTTTCGAGACGAACAACAAATACACGATCAAAAATAACCAAGGTCAAAAAATTTTTCTCGCCGTTGAGGATAACGATTGCTGTACCAGAAACTGCTGCGGTCCTTTGAGGAGTTTCGACTTGAAGATCATGGACAATGCTAAAAACGAAATCGTACATTTGCGACGTGACTTCGCCTGCGATTCGTGTTTCTTCCCTTGTTGTCTTCAGGTGATTCAATATTCTAAAATTGTTCTCGATTTCTTCTTGTCCAAATTGAACATCCAAAAACGTGGTCTGATGGAAAGGTCCAATTATATTCTCAACTATTATTGCATTTAACAATACACTATTCGTCTAGTGTTGAATGCTAGTAAATCAGTATTCAGTATTGAATCTTTTGAGAGGCTGCAAGGTTAATATTTACTCTTTTGATCTGGTCCTCATTCAAAAGACTTCAAAGCTGTGAGCTGAAATTGTTGAATTGATGTCCGACTCCAGTCGACCTTATGCCATAGTTCCAAATAAAAGTTTTGGTGCGAAGTGACATAATGGTTTTGGTGTGTTCCCAATCTTTATGCAGATACAACTAGATTATTGTTTTAAAATTCGAGTATAAGAATAACTGAATTTTGTTTCATAGACCATGCAAGTATATTCTCCTCCCGGTCACATGATCGGTTCTATCGAACAAACGTGGAGTATTTGTACTCCAGAATTCGACATCAAAAATGAATCTGGCAGCACTGTGTTGAAAATCGAAGGACCCATTTGTCGCTATGGTATCTGCGGAAACGTTGAATTCAAAGTACGTTTTAGAGCTCCAGAGATTATTAGACTTGTAATTATAAAGAAGCTCTTTTTATTTTATTTATTTAGGTAATGTTTCGAACTATAACTTGAAAGTTTCCGAATTCGTTGAAGATTATTCCAGACGGATTAATACTTTTTAACACATTTTTCGACTTACGTCTTAAAGGTTTCTTCCAGACTCACTGAGACATTCGTAAAGGCTGTTTCAGACCTGTTTCAGGCTTCGTCAGATTGGCTTGAAATTCTTTGAGGTATTTCCAAGATTTCCAAGACGTCCTTGAGGCTTCTCAGTGTGTTGTAGACCATCTTCAGTATTCTGCAATTTTTCTGTTCTCGGCTAAGACTGTTTCAGGCTTAGTTGAGACTTTCTTAGACTTCCAGACTTATTCAGTACTTCGTAAGTCCGCTGAAGTTTTTTCAAACTTATTCAAGACTTCCAGATATACTTCAGTGCCTAAATACATCTTGAAGAGTCTTAAATAGGTACGTAGAATCACAGACGTATTTGAAAGAGTCTTGTAGAGTCTTTAACAGGGCTGTAGAAGTCTCACAAAGGCTCAGCTGAGGCTATCGTAATCTTAAACAAGTTTGAAAGAGCCTTCAAAACAGTCTGGAATAAGTTTGGAATAGTCGCGACTAAGGAGCGTCTCATAATTTTCAACACTAGAGGTCGCACCCCTTTTCGTCCCCCAGTTGATTTGCTGCAGGATGAAAGTAATACAGATGTTAGGGGAAAGGAATGAAAGGTGGTTTAGAGTCCTAAAGTAAGTCACCTAAAATATTTCTGAGTTCAAAACTTGTTTTATCCAGTCAAGGAGATGTGTCGCATGAATGAGAATCGGCAAGGGGGCAAATGAACCATTTCGTTCGTTCTCCCTTATGGATTTTCAAAATTACATTATAAAAAATGAAAATTCATTTTATTCATTCATTTTTTGAAAGAAGGCTTGCTAGCAGAGTTTGACAGTGGTCAACTAAAATGTATTATCTCGACTAAAATATGTAGAATGAAACTACATTAGTCGTGATTAAAGGTTATGACTAATGGTCACTGACGCGATGCTCGAAAGGGTAGTTCTTGTGGCCGGGGGTGCGATGTCATAGGGGCCACTTTGGCATGCGTGCATCGCCATACGTCCCACCACACCAATTCAGTCACTCCATAGGAGTGTTAATTCGTCAGTCAGAGTGCTGTGTGAAGCGAGTGGTTGTACTCAATTACTGTGTTAATTGTGGTTACATAGCATGTTCATATGAATGAAAGTTGTTATGAGAAACTGACTAAGATTTCCCAAATTGCAAATTTTGCAAGTTGCAACTTGCATCGTGAACCTACGGCATGGTACTCGTACGTGTAACATAACCACTTCTGTACTGTACTGTATACATAAGTGTATAGTGGACTTTCTGTAGGGTTTTCTCTGTTTTTCATGTATCATTCCTTAATCATCCTTATCGCACAGGTATTTAGGTTGACCGTTAGGGATTCCTGTACCAACCCTCTCATATTTCGTGACAAAACCTATTTACTTTCAGTTATTCCTTATTGTTACTCATTCTGTGTAGACTAATCAGTCATGATCATGATTAAAGACTGACTGTTTAGTCAGTAGTTATATACATTCGAAGTGATTAGTAGTCATTAGTCATGACGAAAACGCGCGTTTACTAATCATCAATCATGATTATTTAGTCGATTGAAAAATGCCCAACTATGCTTACTACCTCCCGAAAATACTTGGTCCCGTCCCGTCGCGTTTCATTTTCCATTCATTCTTCCTCACGTCTTCCTTTTTTGACCCATTTTACATTTTGAAAAAAATACATGTCTTCTAGGAGAAGTATGTTTCTTCTTGTTAGAAGTGGTCTTCCCCATTCTCGTAAATATCAATCTTTCCTCCTACCCTTTCTGTGCCCATTCTCATCAGGATAAAGTCTTGAGTATTTTGAAATATGTGAATATTTACAAAGAACACATGGAAATATGATTTCTTCTTTTTGAAATAGCTTTTACTACTTCCATTCACACCCCCCCCCCCCTCATATAACCCTCTCTGTGATTCAAAAAATCTACGCTTCAGACATGACAAAATTGTAGTTTTCATTAGGAACTAACCATGGGGGATATCTTGTAATAGAGGGCAGGGAAGAGGGAGAGACGAATGCAGAGGAGAAACGATAGAGTACTTTTAGGAGGTAGTAAAACCTATTTAAAAAAGAAATCGGTTTTCGTGTGACTTTTTTTTAGTTATCAATTTTTTAGGAATCGATTGGGGGTGAGGGTAACTCATTTGCCTCTGTTCCCGGTTCACATTCAGGTGACATATGCTTTGTTGAATTAAACAAGTTTCAAATTCAGAAATATTCTAAATGACTCTGTATACTTCATAAAACATTATGCGGCATAAAATCATGCATATCACATTTATTTTCCTGTAAAAGCTTTCATAATTTATTTTCCTCAAAAATTCATTAAAAGTTCTTATGGGAGAAGGGCGATTCTTGAGAAGCTGACGCCTCCCATGTTTGAGATACACAGTCTTAAAGTGTCCTGGGTATATCTGGTAGAAAGTCTTAAACAAGCCTGGAAAAGTATACAGAATAGTCTCGAATTTGTCTGGATCAGTGTAAAAGATTTCCACAATAGGAAACCGTGAATTGAGAGCAATAGACGTAGTTTCATCGTCTAATAATTAAATTAGACTCCAATGTTTCGGAGTAAATCCATCTTCAGAGGCCATATTAAACTGGCTACCAATACTGGATGGTGATCAGTTTACGCGAGTGTTGAACATGTTCGGAAGAATGTAGGAGGATCTAAAACCTCCCTTGCAAGGGTCTTAAGCAAGTCTTAAACAATACTCAACAAGTTTGGACGAGTCTTGAAGATGTTCAGTTAAACCTTAGATTCTAAAATCAATCATATTTAAATCTTTTCAATTGTTCCATTTCTTGAGCGAAACGTGAATTCTCATAGTTTTCATGAAATTTTACACCTGGTATTCATATTTCGGAATGTACCTTACTGGTTTAGGTGCATTAGCAAATTGAGGGTGTTTTTTTTTTACCCCATCCTAGAGAGCAACTGCAAATGAACTGATAATCGAATTCGTCTGAAATGAGAATGTTAGACACTAAAGCTCAGAAACTGCTTATGTCCAAGACATGTCCAACTCACAGGCTATAATAAGTAATTAGCTAGTTTGTTATCAGTTATACCTTCAAAAAACACGCTCATGTTTTGATCTGCAAAGTGTGAACTTCTAGCTTTGTGATGGAGTAACTCGGCTGCTGCAACAAGTTAGAATCCGTGGTCATCAATTTTATTTGATTTTACTCATCTTTTGTTTCGGTCATACAGGTTCTGTCGAGAGATAAATCCGCCGTTGTTGGAAAGATTTCAAAACAGTGGAGCGGATTGATTCGCGAAGCGTTCACCGATTCAGACTACTTCGGAATTTCATTTCCGATCGATCTCGACGTTCGTATGAAAGCGGTCATGTTGGGCGCCTGCTTCTTAATTGTGAGTAAATTTGTTTTATCAGTCGGCTTTGAATTGTCTACGAAGTGAATTTGTATGCAGTGTTACCAACCCTCTGGCAATTGCCTGAGATCTTGAGCAATTCTAGATTCTTCCGGCATTTTCTCGGCACTCAGGTATTTTTCATCAGTGTCAGGCATTTTCTATATCTTATAATTCTGTCTACGCTTATTTTTTACATTTCATATTTTTGAATGTTGGCAATTTTGCTGCGTGCTGAAAGCTACAAACTATCATTCTTTCATTCATCAGTTGGCTGCAAGTCTGCTGTCTGTTTTTGTTGATAAAACGAAAAATCACAGCTTCGAAAGCCTAATGAAGTAGTGTTTTTAGTTGTTAGTTGGTGTGTCAGTAGGGACGTACCGATAGGGAGGAGCTCCCCCTGTGGAAAACTTTTTACTCAGCAGTTGGAAAATTTTACTATTTTATTCAGAAGAAAGCTTGTTTGTTTGCTTTGATACTTGGGAATTTTGAGTTGAGAGAAGTTGGAAAAATCCAAGTCAAAAGCTTTTTTTTTTTTTTTGCTTTGATACTTGAGAATTTTGAGTTGAATCAGTTGGGACTTTCACACTTTCTCCCCCCCCCCCCCCCCAAGGAAAAACTCTTCGGTACATCCCTGTGTGTCAGTTCTCGTGCTAGATTCGAAAAATAAATGGTTTACTCGAACTC
The DNA here is from genome assembly GCA_031841125.1 of Acanthococcus lagerstroemiae. Taxonomy (NCBI): domain Eukaryota; kingdom Metazoa; phylum Arthropoda; class Insecta; order Hemiptera; family Eriococcidae; genus Acanthococcus; species Acanthococcus lagerstroemiae. The sequence continues at coordinate 21,194,071 of CM063109.1, read as the reverse complement.
GTGTTCCAAAAATTTCCTGCAGTTTCCGACAATCGTAGGCATTTTTATAATACAACCTCAGGCAACTGTGAAGTTGTAAGTTGGTAACGCTGCTTGTATGTTGAGGAACCGGTAATCTATAGAGACTTGATTGTTTTCTGGACCTATTCACTGAAATTGCGATTTCGCTACATGCTAGATTGACGAAATATGATTCTTGCAGTTCCATTCGGGTATGAAATTCAACCGATTTTGTATGGGTAATGAGTGCGAAATTTAAAATAGCGAATGAATCACACCGGTCATACGCAGTATACGCAAAGACTAGTGGCGTCATTGGTATAAAACGAGACGTCAAAACATTCCTTTCATGGAAACTAGTTGTATTCGCCTGCCGCGGCGAAGCAACGAACTGAGTCAGTAGCGCGTGAAACAGGTTAAGGTGTATGAGCTATTTCGGATGTAATTTACAATACAGATCGCCTTAATTTGTAGTGGTGGGCGAGCCTTATTCGTATTATTGTCAAGTGTATCGTTAGTGGTTACGAAATTGCAACGAGGAAGAATTCGTTGTAGTGGTCAAACTGTGCTTGTATTGCTGTTGAGCTTATCGTCAGTGATAACTAATCCGTAATGAGGAAAAGTAGTGTACATACATTCGTGTATGAAGTTAATCGTATTAACGCTATTTGGAATAATAAAAATGTGGTTAGCGTATACTCTTTACCAGTTGATGAAGGTCTTAGTTGTCGATTCAATTATCATCTACGAATTACACTGCAAGCAGATTGTGGTTTGGCACCTGAGGGAATTACGGAGTCTGATAAACACCACTGCTAGCAGATTATGGGTCGACGCCTGTGGGAATTACATTGTCCATTCGGAGTCAGAAATAAGTTGCCGAGTTGATAATCTCGTTGAACTTGTTGAAATGAGTGACCGTAGAATTATCAACTCGTTAGGATAAGTTGTTGAGAAATTCACGAACTTATTCGAAATTAACAATCAGAAAGAAAACAAATCTACAAAAAAGAGAAACGAGAATTTAACTACGAAGAGGAGAAAAGAGAATTGTAACTTTTTAATCGAATTTTGAAGAATTCGATTTGTAATTTAGTCTTAAGATTATGGAAATTTTCAAAGCCAGTGTACAAAAGAAATTTACGTGAGAATTTGTTTTAGAAGAGGGGTGAGATTCATTTTAGGAGGTAGCCGCTACCTTGGCAGGCTAGGTTCTACCCCGCTCGGTTGAAGCAGAATTCATTCAACTTAATTGAAACTTAGCTCAGTCTATTAGACAGATTCCAGAACTGAAATAACTTGTTTAACCTCTCCTCTCTCTCTCACGTTTGCCTTTGTTTGATAGCATCTTTTGATTTGATGTAATAAAGGACATTGGTATCATTTTCCGAAAATTGGAAAATTCGTTGGATTTCATTTTTTTTTTGTGTGTGGGTTATTGACAAAAAAGTCTTGACAAAACCCGATTTAAGGTTTTGTCATGTGACAGAACTTTGAAAATTCAATGTAAAATTGTAATTTCATCGTTTTGTTATGTCTAACAACACTGATCAAAATACGTTAATGAGCATGCATCAGTTTGTAGGAAGTCCACAACAGTTCATTTTTTCAACACGAGTTTGTACTTCAGCATTGACATTAATCGTTCGAAATTAGCCTACAAATCTACCCCAACTGATGCATAGGGCTGTGAATTGTTTGCTTTTGCATATTTGTTGCGTGTGACTGTTACCGAGCATATGGAGGTTATCTTCATGAATCCTGGAATTGTGAGTACAACGAGCCCTTTTTGATATGGCATAAAAAGCATAATTCAGAATAATATGGTAATTTTTTAGGAATATTTTGGAATATTTGCTTAGCATTTTCCATTTTTATAGAAAATTTCTCCAAAATACAGAAAATATAGTATTTTTGTTAGATTCAAAACGTTCTTGCAATTCACGTTCTCTATACAACACACAGAAAACTGGAAACGTGAATACTAGCTTGAAAAATGGTCCATACTCTAGTCTATACTTTTATCGTACCAGTGTCTTATGTTTTTTACTGGTTTACTCTTCGACCATATGTATGGTGGAAGGGTTTACTTGCCTACCCTAACAACGTAACAGTCTAACAGCCTCCTGAAATATTGACATCACTACAATATTTCTGGGAATTGTCAAGTCTCCTAACCTAGTTTGTTTCTTTTTTAGTTAAAGTTTGCATTATATTAGTGTCCATTTTGGAGTGTGAGTGAACTTGGTAATATTCCTTTTGTAGGGTGTGCCAATTCACTTTTCGAAAATTTCGAATTATACAGAGAACAGAGAAGACAGATGAGGTATGATAAAAGGTACGACACGAAACTCAAAACTCACTGGTACGACCATAATATTACGAAATTATGATTTTGTCCTTTTATCATACACTACCAATTTAATAACAGGACAGACGAATAAGTATGCAATATGGAGTACTAGAAAAGCCCTATTGGAAGCTTCATCACTCTATCAACAACACGAACGCACTCTGCAGTCAATTAAATAAAACAATACTGAAGATGAATAGAAGGAAGAAAATTGTTAGAGGGTCGGCTCTAAACTGGAAAATTGGGGACTAGTTTATCTGTTCAGGAAAAAGGACCCATCAGTAGTCATGTTTAAGGTCTATGGCCGTGCGTTTAATTTCGTCACTTTGGAGTTTATAGCTTGCTTTGCACTCGTTGGAAATGATAGCTCAAAGATGAAACGTAATTATTAGGATGACACTACAGGCACACTTGATAACACATCACATGACACACTGTAAGTTCAAGGCTTTCAAGCTGCGAAGCTACAGAGTACAGACTGCAATTGCGCAGCAAACACTTTCTCTGAAAAAAGTATCTACAAATCACTCTCGAATTTGAATGAAATGAATTCTTGGAGTTAGAAAACGTTCTTCTATATTACACTTAATTCAACCAATTCAGGTGACATCCTTATCATACGCTATAGACAACAGAAATTGTATATCGATATGCAGAAGGAAGTTTATTTCGATTTAAATAAAGCTTACAATTCAAACAAGCACAACCAGAATTATCACTAATAGGTACTATCAGAACTTGTTAGCGAGCATGCGGTTTTGAGAACATCCGAAGTACATCTATTGGTCATAACTTTGTAACTCAGCATTGACATAGAACAATCCCAAGATAATCTCCACAACTTACACATACAATCCGTCCTCTTATACTCTGTACAACTTAACTCGATCCCTCATGAACACGCAATTGGTTAGAAACAGAAAATACGCCGATTCGTAATCATTGGCTACAAATTACAGATTTTACGCTTTTATATTGGCCTAGCGGAAGCTTCACTGTTGGAAACCTGAAACAAAATACCAGAATTACCATTAATACTTTTATAATTCACATCGCATTATTCCTTGGAAAATTTACCGATAAGATACCCACAGAAAGTTGTACTAGATTCAGTTCGAAAAAATTCTACGTTAATTGAAATGAGAACCCATTTCATAGATTAAGAAATAAACGCACTTTTACCTCTTCTAAATCCAGTTATACAAATTTTACGCAGTTCGAGTGCGTCAATGTTTGCGCAGCAAGTATCTAGAATCAAGTGTACGTAAGCGGAAGCTTCACTGTTTGAAAACTGAAATAGAATACCGAAATCACCATTAATACTTTTATAATTATTCCTCGGAAAGCTTACTGATAGAGTATCACAGAAAGTTGTACTTGGTTCGATTCAAAGGGATTCTATACTAATTAAACTGAGAACCCATCAACCTATTTCATAATTGCTAAGCGCTCGTGGCCGGCCCCAAAAACATAAAAATATGAAATTCAAAGTGTAGTTAGTTTCCTAGGATTGAGGGAGGAAAGGAAAAGATTTCGGGGATTTGTAAAAGAGAAAGTAGAGAGACGAAAACGAGGGCAGTTACCAACCGTACTGCTCATAGTGCTTTGTGACGTTAGGAGAATGTCAAAAATTCTGCGATTTCTCCCATAAAGCCTGTGTCAACGCACGATAGTCATTCTGTCAACCTCTCCCAGCCGCCTTAACAATATTTCTGATATGGTTATGAAAAAATTTCGAAGGAAGACCGGAATCGACTTTATGTCAGGGACATTTTTTATTCGAAACATTTTTCTAGAAAGTCAATACTTACTCATTTGCTATGAATTTTTCGAATTGAAGACTACTTCACCCGCTAGAGGACGAAGCTTCACTTTTGTGCTATAATTAGTACGACAGACTGACCAGCTATATCAAATTTCAGTTTCCCAAGAATTTCTACTTTAATTTTTCTTAGTTTTACTGCCCTAGAACTAGGAGCTCAGAGAGTTTATTTTTTTAAAATTTATCTGCATCGGCCATTTATTTTATTTTGTGAAGTAGGATGTTATTTCTTAACCTTATTCGATTTCTCGCCTCGCACGGCATAGTCGCAAATAGAGAGGGGAGCTTAGCAAATTTTCTGAATTCCCCCTCCTCAAAAGATGCACGAATTTTCAGCATTATTCTGATACTTTGAGAACCCCACTCCTGATCGGCTGTTGACTTTTACGAGGCACGATTATAGCTGTAGCTAATGTCTGATATTTGCTCATTTATTGCAGGATTTCATGTACTTCGAGAAATCTGGAAACCAAGAGAATGATGGTATTGGACTATTCTAAAATATTCGTTGCCTAGGCAGTTGGAAATTCAAATGGTTTCCGAGTCCCAGAGTTTTAGTTTGGCTTCGGTTATTATTTTTTTACGCTAGTTCTCTTGTAATTTACTAATTCATGCGCTTCGTTTTCTCGTATAAAGAAGGTTTACTTTTTGAAAGGCAAAATACGTTACTTCTGAAAAACCAGTGTTTTAAAAACAGTTTGGCAGATTCTATCAACTTACCAACCCAGTTGTGCTTAGAAGGTTCTCGAGCTATCTACTGAGAATCTTTGTTTTGTTTCCTCGTATGAAGATGTTTTACTGTTTGAAAAATCAAAATACTTTATTGTTTGGTAGCCATTTTTGATAGTAAAATCCATCGTTTATTGCACGCTCCTTTAACTTGAGAACTCCGTGTACTCTTAAGTGCACAAGCTATTTACTGATAACTTTGGTTCCGTGTATTATTTTTTCTCCAATTTTATCCGCCTATGTTTTCTTTCTTCATTAACCTTTTTATTTTATTATTTTTATACGTTTACCAGCTTCTTGATACGGGAGTTTGAAATTTGTGTTTTTTCTAAGTTGTATTATGCAAATACCATTGTTACGTATTAAGTATTTGATGTAATGAGCTTCTGTTTTGCATTTATTGGTATTTACTTTTTTTTTTCGGTCGCCAATATTTTTATTTGGTTTCAAACAATATTAATTTTTCAGTATTTTTTTTCAACGTTTCATTGATCACGGTCAGCCGTGTTCAAGATGTGTTTTTATGACACGATCTACCAATATTTCAATCAATTACGCTTGTATTTTTACGAAACTTTTGTTATTACTTCAACGTTCAAAGTGGCGCTGTCACAATAAGTTTTTTTAATTTTATTCTGTTATGTTTGATGAAAATATAGACACCTTCGTTTACCCGATGGTGCTATTGAGTGTTTCTGTACCGAATTCATTTTGAGCTGTGTTACCATTACCCTCTTTGGAATTTTCATTTTCTAGAACAAACAGGAATTATATTTAATAATTTTGATAAGTGGAATAATTAATTTTACCGAGTTTCAATGTCGACATTTAATGCTTCTGGAACCTTGTTACACGTACATTATGTATTGTTTACTCTACGTTATGTTAACAGTTATTATGTAGTTTTAATCGTTGTTTTCTTTTTTATATATTATCGTCGGCCTCACTGCCTGAAGTTTGGTATAAAATTTTATTCACTATCTCGTGTTCACTCGGTTAATTCGTTGCAAGGAGGCAGATGCGTAGAATAATGCGATGCACTTACGAGCATCTTGTGACCCCCAGTAGGAGTGTAATTTTGCTGAGTAGGGGTATGATATCGGGAAATGAAGAAATCGTGGGAAAAGGGCTTATTGGGGGAAAATTGTGCGTAAATTCTAAAGAGAAGATGTCGGGGTTGCTTTTATACAAATTACAACCATCAGAATTGATAACTTTTTTGGCTTTTTCATTTCGTTGTGGCCGTTTACCGTTGAAAAATTAAGGGACAAAGAAATGATTCGTTCGGGTTCGTGGTTCCATTTCCTCCTTTTCAGTGTTGTCGCCAGGGTTTTGAAACAACGAGTGGAAACTCAAAACTTTTTCAGCAGAGTGACTTTTCGGACGAGCATGAAGTTGAAAGAATCTTCTTGATCTATGGCTGTTTCACTCTTCAAACCCCTTCCAGAATTGTTCAAGGCTATCTCTTAAAACTTTTTCGGATCGAAGGTTATTTACTCTACGCCCTATACAGGCTTTCTCAGACTCTTCCAAACTCCCGTAAGACTCGCTGAGATGAGTTATAAAATGGATATTTCTAACTCAATTTTCGTTTTGAAGGGGGGAGGATATATCCTTGTATATTCTTAAAATTTATTTTTCGAGACTCGTCTAAAATTATTCCAAATTATCATTTTTTAACTTTTCTCTTGACGATTATATTCCAAATTTCTCTTTTCCTTCCTAGACGCCTCAATACTTCCTCATTTCTGACCTTTTCTGCCCATTTATGTGGCTAGAACGAATCTAAAAGAGCCTGAAAAGGTGACTTAGTTATGGAAAAAATATCTCACCGATTCTGAAAGAAGTACCTAGGTACCTATAGGAAATATCAAAGAATCTGATGAAACTATTAAGAAGTCTCGAGGTCTGGGATAGTATTGACCGCGTCTGTAAGATCTGTAATATAAACAATCTTCCTGCCTGGAAATTGTTGGGCCAGCATCTCATTTGCACCAGGTTGGCGCTAGCGCCTTCCCGTCTGAAAAGCAGGCAAGCCCCGTCACCGTGGGCCATTCAGGGCCGGCGGCGCAAATTTGGCCCGACTGTGGCGCCTGGTGCAAATCGAGCACCAGTATTCGATTGATGCTCGATTTGCGCTAGAATTGGGAGCAAATCTAGCGTATATCTGTCACGGTTGCCAGAGTTTGGGCTGTCACCATGATTTCCAGGCGGGTATAATTGCGTGTCTTGAAGAATTTCAAAAAATATAAAACGTAGCAAGAGCATTAAAGAAGTCTTGAGGAGTCATGAACAAGAATTGAAAAGAGACTTGAAGATGTTAAATCAATTCTCGGGATTATTATAATTAGGTAAGTATAAGCTATACTTCCATGACAATATTACCCATATCATTGGAACTCTGTTCCGGAGTCACACGCGCCCGCTCATGATCAGTTACTTACATTTTGAGGATCACTGTATCATGATTATAATAATAGAATCTTACGGGGGGTCTATTTCCAGAGTCAGTTTCAGTTATTTCAGAAGTAGATACTGTGACCATGGTCTATCATTGTTTCTCAAATGGGTGCTGTTAAGCAGAAAGGACACTGAATAAGGCCGGTTTATGGACAGCGTTTACTGACAAGCTTTTTTCAGCGTGGGTACACATTTTGGTATCGGGGCCCAATTTTGAAAAATTCTACTTTTTACGCTCTTTCCTAGGATACTACTCACACTCATTTTTTCAACAAATGTTGCCTAAGTCCTTTTTGCTTTAACAACGTCCAAATACGGGCAACTGACATGAGGACATACCTTGATACCTACATGAACAACATTCGCATATTCACAAAATGCTCGATGGTAGTCGCGGTAGTTCAACTACTCAATCAGACCATCAGAAGTGTCGAATATTTGAAAGAATTATTAATGAAGACTCGCGAATTGAAAAGACCTTTACGAGCAAGTCTTCGCATTATGTGAAGTCAAAGCTAGTAAACCAGCGAAGCATCGTAATAATGGAAAATGCAGTTGGCGGTATTGCTGAGATCAGCTGTAGAATATGAACATTCATTTGCTATCACCCTATCATATTCGTGTATTATCATTCAAGGCTGTTTGCTCGTTTCGCTGTTTGCTGTTTCGTTTTTTTTTTTTTTTTTTTTTTTTTTTCGTATTTCGAATTACCGTAGTAACGAACGTTGAAAATAGAAAAAATAAATAAAAACTCGTGTTTTGTTAAATTAAGAGTCTTCATTATCCTTGGTTGTGATCAATCCGACTGCTGTTTTCTTTTCTTGCTATCTCGTTCAATACAAAACCAGGGACCACTGTTTTTTGTCTGAAGTAAGTTCAATTTGAGTAATTTTACTACTGTCGAATTAATTAATCAAAAAGTATGATGATAATTAAGGTCTAGGCCTTCCCAATGTCAACCTACGTCTTGTACTAACAGTTGAGCAGGCTGCATGAATGTACACCGGTCGGTTGCTCGACTTCCAAATTACAGTAACATTTTAATGTTTCTGGTTCTGGGAGTTGGACGCTGTTTCATGTAAGTATTCTCTTATTACCTCATAAAATGTGCCTGTTGATTGCTTGCTGGTTACGTTTCCAGCGCCGTTATTCATAATCCTGCATTTTGTTTCAGCCTTTTCTATGTGCATTTGACATTAACTGTACGATGTTTACAGTTGTTCGTGAAGTACTTCGACAATAAAAATCGCCTTCTGAACTGATACGTATATGTATACTTGAAAAATGGCATCAGCAGTCAGCTCGTCAAATCCCGATGGTGAGTTTTACATACATTCATATTTTCAATGTAGTTAACGACTTGTTTTGTAATGCTTTCTTGTTGTGTATGTAAAGCTGAAGGGCCAAGCGGAAAAAACAAGAAAACCTCGGAAACTGACTTGAATCCGTCAGAACTTGCCACCAATAGTAAATTTCAATTTCCATATTATTTTGCCGTTGGCTTGGGTTTTTCGAGCGAACAGAATAGAAATATTTCTTTCGTTTTCTAGATGTTCAAATTACGTTGCATTCCGAAAAACAGAAAGTACCGAAGTCGAGGTTGAATTGCCTGGAGAAGCTTGATCGTTTATGTATTAAAAAAGGGATCAAACTTGGTTTATGTGAGTATAAACCTTACGCCGTAATATTTCCTATTTAACTCTGATTTCTGATATTGGCTTTCTAAGATCATCCGGAAGAAGGAACCACAGAGTATTTTGACATAGTATACTTCTTCCATCATTTATTGTGCTGTGGTTTACTGGATTAAAAATTGATCAATGATCATGCTATAAGCCGTGTTCGTTTAGACACAAAAATCGACACTTTTAACTTGCTTTTAACACCGAGTTAACCTAACCCCAATGCTTTTGTAATATACGTGACGTCATCTCGGTGTTAGAAAGTGTCGATTTTTGTGTCTAAACGAACACGGCCATAGAGTCAGGAGTCAACTCCAGATCAGACGTACGAATCCACTTGGATTTCAAAATGTTCAGTTTGATCAGTTTTACTGGGATAACATGTGACTTAAACCTGAACGCTATAATTGACTGCGGAACGATATTCCAAAGCTGCCTATGTCCATTTCCCCCCCCCCACCGAGACTCGTTTTATAGTGTCATCTGGTAGAACGTAAATGTACACACGGGCAAAATAGGCAACCGAAGTGTCACTGGTGGCGCGTAAATGGTACCCAAGAGTACCGTATTATTTTATTCTCCTGTAAAGTTTTGAAAAGTAGACAGAGGCTGTTTTGGAATATCGTTGAATATTATAGTTCCGGCTTATGAACCCGGAAGTTTTTTTTCGCCCTTGATAGCGTACTATATTCTAGAAAAAAACGACTGCATTTTTGGTTTTTCAGAATTTTTTACCAGAGACATAGCCCAAACATGAAAGTTATTATTATGTACGTATACTACGTATAGTTTCAGCCTTGTGAACTCGATGTATTCTCTCGCCCATTATTGTACACAATGGCGCAAGCCCGCCTGACCATGTGCAGGCAGTTGCTGCACCAACTCACAAAGTATTCTCCAAAAATTTAGGCAGGTCCCCAAAATTAAGAGGAAGATTGATAAAATTAACAATCAGAAGAATAAAAATGAGAGAAAAAGAAACAAAACTGGTCTGAAATTCGCTAAGAACTATATATCTCTTTTGAACTTTCGAAAGACTTTTCAAGATTTCTCATAGCTCTTTAAGATTTGTACTAAGCGGTCTCAAGAATCAGTGAAAATTGGCTGTTTTTGAAGTGTTTTCGATTTCAGTTTATCTTTCTGGGACAGTGCTGTAAACCCAGTTGCATCCTCCCGTGTATTTGCGCCTGATTCAGTCCTCTAGTAGAGACTTCTACGTCTTATTAACCTTTTCTTATTTTTTAGTCTTGCGTTGGGCTTTTGTTAGAACGTTTCAGAACTCTTCAGTACTCGTTCAGACTCATTTACAAGTCTTTAAAACAACCTAGACTTGACTAAGACTCTTGAAGATTTTTCTATGTTTGTATAGTTTTCTTTCAGTCTCTTAAGAAGAGTCTGGATTTTTTCAATCGTGTTCACGACTTATTGAGACTCTTAACAATTTTCAAAACTTTTCAAACAAACAAAGGTCATTTTATTTAAGATCCTCTAAAACTTGCTCGGATTTCCTGAGGTTGTTCCGGACTCGTCTAAGACTCTTGATAACTCCTTGAGATTTATGAAGACTTGTATGGTGGATTTCTTAAGCCTTTCTAGACTTGATCAAAATTTTTAGATCCCTGCAACCTAAGTTAAGACTAGAACGCTGCAGCACCCACCTTAATTTATTCAAGACTTCTCTAATACTCTTTTAGGACACCTTCAGGTTTGGCTAGAATAATTATTCAAAACTCTTCCCGATTCCAACATTGTTTAATATGCATATATCTCCTTGAAAACAAACATTTATTTTTTTTGTTCATTCTTCGAGTCTTCCTTTTAAGCACACTGCTACTGTTTTCTATATCTCGTTTTCCTTTCTTGCAGAAATGTAATTTGAGTTTCAAATCTCACGAGTACTTATCCTAGTAATGAAAATAGCGACCAATATCAAATAATGATTGTTTAGTTGTTGGCTTATTTCTCACGAAGAAGGCCATTGGAACTTAGCTACTGATTCACTTATCAGTTTTTTAACATTGTACAATTCTATAAAACCAAATAAGCGTGGTCCAAAATTTTATAAATTTCGAAATGTTTTGCTTGAACTGATTCAATTAGTGCCTTTTGGTTAAAAATCTGCTAGTCAACATTTTTATTTGAAATCGAACAATGTTTCAGGATGCTCTGAGGGAAGAGGAGGTAGTAGGCTTTCCTGCAAGAAAAACTGCGATTTTACTTTGAAAATTTCTAGAAATCGAATTTGGTCTAAGTCTTGGTTAGACCTAGAAAAATCGGTACCATTAGTGTACGAATTGTGTACCTACTTCTCAAAAATGTTACAACAAATTAATTTGAAAGCCAGTGAAGTGGCCCCAGTTGTTATTCGCATAAAAAGTACACACTTTTTTGCACGTTGTTCATTAAAGCCCACGGAAATTGTAAAAGAGTATGTGATTGTCTACTTGCTTTTCAGGGGCTTTAAATCTATCCACCGCCTCTAAAGGTTCGATCTAGAGGGAGAACCTTAGAATTACAAATAATATCAAACATGTCGCTGGGATTTTCGAAGTCGCTGAATCCATTTTTGAGGTCATTTCAACTCTACAGATAATGGTCCGTAGAGGTAGAGATGTGAAAATTTGAAAATTGTAGAGCGTTTCTCTAAGTACATCAATAATTTCGCTCCCTCGGTGGAACTTTTAGGCTGGCTCTAGCATGGACGCCGAAACTCATGGGTGCCCTAGGCTCAGGCGCCCACTGAAAAAATCAGCAAACGAGTGCAAAATCTAGAAATGTTTAAATTTGGAAGTACCTAATTATAATTTTATCGACGAGCCCACTGAGTGTTGGAAAGTTTCGCGCCCGTGGGCTCTAGGGTTACAGATGGTTCAAAATTTAGAACACTGAATTATTTCTTATTTCCATAAATTCTATGAGATGTGGATTTTTTCAAGGCCGAAAATCGAAACAGATAGAACAGATCAACCACTCATTAGGTCTTCACATTACCAAACTTTAATTATAAATAATGGCTCGTTAATAAATTTGTTGATCTCTGGCACCCAAAAAAAAATTATTTTGATATGTTGAAATATGCGACATCTTACATCCCAGATCCACATTCTTAAATGTAAAGAATGTTCATGAGGAGGGGTCTTTTTTAATTTTCTTATTTTCATGATTTCTAAGTGATAAGTATTATCTCTATCAACTCTCAATGCAGATGTAATTGTTGGTTCAATTACATATTGATGATTCATGCCAATAAAAATCTAAATAAGTAAGCGTGCATTTCACTAATTGAGTTCTCAAGAACCTGAAAAAAATAAATGCTAAATTAACTTCAGATTTGGCCTTTAAACTCTAAATAATTCGTCAGCAGTAGTTCGCAGTCACTCACGTCTGTTCAGAGGAGGCAGGGGTGCGTTGCCCCTAATCTGATGGTTTGCTCCTTTTAGCCGAAAAGTCAAATTTTTTTCTGCTTTTTGGGCGTAAAATTTGCAACTCTACTCCAAATTGCCCCTCGGGGGGGGGGGGGGGGAGCTCATTGGGAGATGAGTTTCTACATTTTCAAGTTTGCTGTACGTCTCAGAATAAGGCTTGCGCCACTGGTACATCGTATCCTTGAAAGCATATCAGCAGGGCCATACCCAGGATTTAAGTAAGATGGGAGGGTTGCGATTAAGATACATTTTTCTCGGGGGGGGGGGGGCTAGTCACAGATCCACCCTCCTCTCCGTCGCAACCCATTGTTTTTTCGTGTTTTTTTTTTGGCCAATGGAAGGAGTTTTACCTCCCCCCCCCTCTCCGTCGGTACAGCCCTGCATATCAGACATTTCATGAAATTTTAATTTGCAGCTCAAACACACGTGCATACAGAAATTTACAGCAGCCAGAATCAAAATATATTTAAAGCCAAAGAACAAATGGGGGAAAACTATATGGGTTGTTGCTACTATCCTAATCGATGGCTTGACATGGATATTGTCGATCCAGATGACGAAGAAGTTTTGCACTTGTCACGGGACAAACGCTTCAGTTGTCTGTGGTATTCGTGTAGCTTACCGGTGAGTGAAGGCTTGAGAATAGTTCCATAAACTTATATTGAAAATTGGAACGGTCTAGATTTTTGAACTAGATATTCCGCCTCGTTCGTCAGTAATTATCGTTCATTGCTCTGAAAGTCTGAATATCAAACATTTGCTTTTTTTCTTTTGGCAGACTTTGGAAGTGTACTCAACCTCAAGAGGCAAGATTGGCGCTATGAAAGCTGTATCATCAACTTGTTGGTCGGCGAAATACAATATCGAAGATGAGACCGGAAATTGCGTACTCAAAATACGCAGTGTTCTTTCGTTTCCTTATGGATATTTCAATGCAAGTTTCTTCAATTCAGTGCCATAGGATTTATAACTTCCATTTTCATGACTTTCTCTTTTTTTGTTGTAAAACTAATCACTTTTCCAACTTAAAAGCCTTTTACACTTTTTACATGTGGGTAGACAGGAAACTATGATGTAAGGAGATTATTTAGTAAAAAAAAGGAAAACTGCTTGCTAAGCAGTGTAAATAATACAAACCAAATTGAAAAGTACTTATTTGGACGCTCTTAAGCAAAAGCCGCCCAGGCGACAAAATCTGTTTTTTGAGAAAACTTAGCATTAGAAGCCGGTGAATAAAGCCGGTTTACGGACACTGTTTACTGATAAACTTTTTTCAACGCGGATACACTTTTTTGTATGGGGCCCATTTAAGAAATTCTAATTTTTATGCCCTTTCCAATAATACTAATGACTCGTTTTGTAAACAAACGTCGCTTGGACGGTTTTTGCTCAGCAGCGTCTAATTAAATGAAAGGTTTGAAGATTATATAACTCTTATCATTGGTTCACCTTGAGTGAAGGATTTACCAGACACTGTGAGAGGCTCTTAAAATTCACTTAACTAACAATGAACTGATGTGTCAAAATATTTCATTAATTGTTGTTATCATTGTGTTATAGATTCTTTCCAAAGACAAATCTACAGTCGTGGGTAAAATAAGCAGAGAAAGACCCGAATCACATCATGTGTTCTCCAGAAACTATAGCGTGCATGTTTCATTTCCAGTTGATCTAGATGTCAAAATGAAAGCTGTGTTGTTGGGCGCTGCTTTGACGTTGGTAAGTATTCGTGCGTATGAATCAATAAACGCACTGACGATTATTCATAATCATCCCCTTAAACAGTTGCAAGAACGTGGTTTATTGGGTAGTTGAAGTCCAAGAAATCATTATTTGATTCTTCCTCCCATTTTGTTAATTCTAATGAAGCAATCTCGTCTACGATTCTACGCGTGTAAATTGCTGATATTAGTATTTTTGATAAAATATGTTTTCATTTCTACCGTTTTTATTTGAACAGATATCTACCTACTTTGAAGAATCTGAATAGCACGTCGTGTAATTCCAAAGTATTAACTAATGATCTTTCTTCTTTACGTTTTTCGAGTGAGTATTATTTATGTTCCGAGTGTCTCTAATTCATTACACCGTCCATGTTGATTTTAGTTTAAGTAATAAATTGAGGAGGTGACTTCCGAATTGCCCTTGGTCCACTTTTTCCAAAAAATGAATTTTTAGCGCTATCTGACGGAAAACGACGAAAGCTACACACCACAGTTGGATTCGTATTTTCATCGCAATTCTAATTCTAACTCAGAATACTGGCGTTCAAAGAGAACTCAATGTTACCAATCATAGTTTGGGAATAGGCGTTTTTTTCATTTTTCCTACCATTTCCAACATTTTTTTCGTTTTTGGACTAAGGTCTGTTTGGTGTTTGGAAGTTACCTTCTCAATGTAATACTGACGTAAATTATGTAATATGTATCACACCTGTTGTGATGCTTTAGTTTGATTTGTCTGTTTCTATACGTTTTTTGTAATTATATTCCATTAAGAAAACTTTCTTTTTCGTTCTCATCTTCTCATGAGAATTTTTATGCGTTTTGTACATCGACTTTATTGTTTTCTGTTTTTTGTTTTGTTCGTTGTTATTTCACAAATACATATTATTTTGGGAATATTTTGAGCGTCTTTTGATTGTACGGATGTTGTTCGTATTTATTGAAGGGTACCATTTAATCGCTCATTAGGAAAAAGACTAATTCACAGCAAAAAAAAAAATTCAGCACGCATGAAGAATATTTTGCACATAAATTTTATTAAATCCCATCATTATCAGAAAATCACATCACATTAAGAAAATTGGCCGACTGAAATAATAAATTCACGGCACAAATTATCACAAGAGGTGTTGAAACAGGGAGACTCTCTATCGCAAAATCTTCTCAACCGCCTACTGGAGGAAATCTTCCATAGCTTCAACTGGGAGGGGAGGAGTTGATGATAGACTGGGTCTGTCTCAACAATTTGTGGCTCGCGGTTGATGTCGCCTTAATAGCACAAGACAGAGAGAGCAACTCCAGTTAATGGCCAAAGAACTGGATCAAACGGGCTACATCGAACTGGATTGTGCATACGCTCAAAATGGCGGGCTCATGAACGTATAGGTATTAGGTAAGTATACGAATTCATTTTATTTTATTTTCTGCGGGATTATATTCGCAGATAATTTGATGCGCAAATTCTTTTTTCCCGATGGGAGATTATAAAATATATATTCCCCTTTGCCTTTACTGAATCGTTGTAGACACTAGACAGTGGTGAGCGACGAGGATGATTCTGTGTTCGCTTTGAACTTCCAAAATGTAAACGTGCTAATATCGCATTTGGGTCTCTTTGGATATTGCATGTTTCTGATGTCTTACACGAGGGGATCTACATGTGCCAACGATAATAATAATTAATGTTTGCATGATGCACGATATCGTTGCCAGTAACCTTGAAGATGATTTTAAAATAAGAGCAGTACGTGTACTGTCATAATAGTTTTTCACTTTCCAGTGGTAAGTGAAACAAGGCGCCAGTGACTATTCTAATTAACTGTTGAATGTATACTGTCTGGTGTCTGCACACTCTTGGGCATAAAAGAACAGCGAACAAGTAGTAACCTTATTATTCGAGGAGGGTCGGCAAAAAGGCACGAATATTGACTCTCGACAGTCTTGAACAATGGATACTTTTGTTTTATATGAAAATTGATGCGCAGATAATTATCAACCAGATATCAGTAAAAACTGGGTCCTCCTTAACTCATTTTAATCCTAGCGTGCTCAAAACATGCCTAGCTTAATAATTATCAGCGACCATATGGATTTGTTGAACGAAGTATCATAATTAAGGGCGCCAGATCCGAGGGGCAGAAGAAACTCTTGGAGCTGAGAGGCAGTAGTATCGTCCCCCTCTGTTTCAATAAAGGAAGCTGTAATAATCAGAGCATTGCAGCCAGCCGAAAGCGGAAAGCTAAAGCCGAAAGCCAGCCGTATTTTTCATGAAAAAGTCAAAAGCTTAAGCCGATACATGGGCAGCTGCATTTTTTGTAAAGCCGTAAAAAGCCGTATTTTTTGGCTAGCTTTCGGCTTACAGAAAAAAAAATTCGTCAAGAATACAGAAAAGTTAAATGAAAATGATAGAATTTGCAGTTTCTTACACTGGGAAGCTGACTGGCTAACGCCTGATGCGCTGTTTCTAAGTTCTGAGTTTCATTCTGATGCTTGTTTGCAGAGATGGGCGTTGTTCACTATTTAATGAATTTGCTCTTGCTCTTGTTCTTTTCTATTTTTAGTGAACTAGTTCTTGCTCTTGTTCACTTGGTCTCCCAAGTTCCCACTGATCTAGTTCATCGTTTGTTCATTAAAAAGAACCTTTGCTCTTGATCTTGCTCATTTAAAAATAGGGGTTTTGTACAAAAAAACTGCGAGTAAAAATTTTTTCTGTGTAATAGCCTACAACTGAAAACTAGGCTATTACCCAAACAATTATTGAATTCCTATGAGATTGTTGATTAAAATTTAATCAAATAAAAATTCAATAATGTTATAATTCATAATTGTAACTCTGAAACCATTATGAAAGTTGAAACTAAAGTCTGGAAAGTGGGAATATACAAGAAAAAGCCAAAAAAAAAAAAAAAAATTACAAAAAAATAAGTGAACAAAGAATGAACAAGTTGATCAGGTCCGAAAATCGTGAACTAGTTCTTGTTCTTTTTTTGGGGAGATGAACTAGTTCAGAACTAAGTTCACCAAGTAGTGAACAAGAGCAAGTGAACAACTTGCTCTTCAAGAGCAACGCCCATCTCTGCTTGTTTGCTAAATTACGAAAACTCAACTTCCAGACTGGAATGAAGACTCTAGAGAGGGAAATAGACTGGTTTGGGTTAAGAACATCATCTCAGGAACAAATTAAACCAGTTGTGGGCCAAAATAATGGCTCCAGAGCAGAAAATGAAAAAAATTGAAAAAGCTGAAAGCCAGCCATAAAAAAGCCGAAAGCTAGCTTTATTCCCACGAAAGCCGAAAGCCGAAAGCTGAAGCTGTATTTTTGAAGGTTGCAAGTTTAAGCCGAAAGCCAAAGCCGTATAATACGGCTGCAATGCTCTGGTAATAATGGAGAAGCTGGCTTACACGTTTTGAATTCAGTTCTGATGGAATATTGGAAGTCTTATGAAAAGGATCTAATGTCAACAGAGGTTAAAGTCCTTTTCTCAAGTCACCCCAAGTTTGTTCAGCAGGCGTGCAGACGTAGACATGTTTCGACTAGTCTTTGGTTTGATTACTGATAATGTGAAAATGATGTTCTTATCAATAACATATCAACGTCAATGTCATAAATCATAAAAATTTAATCTAATTATGTAATTAAGTACGAAAATATTGACAGGTTTTGTGGTAAATTTTAAGAATTTACGCTTTTGGAGAATTATTCTATCATGATCTTATTTCTACATGTTCACTTCGCTAGGAGCTTCAAAAAGTAATAACCGCAACAATTTCTCTACATTATGCGTCTCTATTTTACACTCAATACACACTGCAACATTCTTATTTCAACTTCTTTCAGATTAGTTACTATTAAAAATGGACGTAATTTCGTTGTTAATCAATTCCGTAATGCCATACCACAGATCAAGTCGAGGTCACCGCCGAAAAAAAAAGGAAATGTTCATTTACTTCCCAGCTTTCTGCTTCCCGGCGGATTTGTTGTCAAATGTAGTACCAAAAACAAAAGTATCAAAATTACTGTGGAAGATGAACTTATTCCATTTGTTCATGTCAATCCGGATGAATCTTTCGACTGGCAGAAACTATTGAGCTTTCTCTTACCTGATCTCTGGAGATTAATTGTTGCGATTGCGGTGAGTGATAAAAAGTTTTAGAAAATACTGTATTGATTCATTACGGAAAAGATACGTGCCACTGATTTATTAAATACTTATTTCATTAGTAACTATTTTGCTTTTAGGCTGCAGTCGTTGTCGCTATAATCAATGTGCAGTTACCAATCCATTTAGGAAAAGTTATCGATGTACTGACTGTATTATCTAATAAAAGTGGTGATACTTCGGTGTTATTCAATCAGTTACGAGACCCAGCGTTGAAACTATTTTCCGTGTATGTACTCCAGGTTAGTTATCCTGTGCTTCATTATCAATATGAGGCTACATCAGGTTTTTTAACTTCTGAAGCCAATCAGTGTGTATCCAGTCCACGTAAAATGTGTAGTGATACTTAACTGTATTTCTTTCTACATAAGTGAAAATAATTTCTGTGAGTGCTCTCAGGACCTCGCACCGAACTTAATCTTATTAGTAAACCTCTAAAAGAAATCAACTTTAGGAGATTAATTCATGTTAAATCTTCCTGGTTACCAAACATGTACGTTTTGGATTTCACACCGCTTGGCTTCTGAAACACTGATTCTTGAATAGAAGTTGTAATTTTGTAAATTTTGTAGGCGTTTTTTACGTTTGTGTATGTTGACTTGATTTCTACTGTCGGAGAGAACCTTGCCAAAAATTTGAAAAGTGCCTTGTTTGCATCGGTTATGCAGCAGAATTTAACATTTTTCGATACAAATCGAACTGGTGAGATAATAGATCGGTGAGTAGCATTGTAACCGAGTATTTGAAATTCACAGCTTCTGCCTGTTAGATCTATTACTATTACTCAAGTCATTTTTTGTATTCTTTGTACTTGGTTTCCCGTAATGCAGCCTCACAACTGACGTACACGAGTTCAAAAGTGCTTTTAAGCTCTGCATTTCGCAAGGAATACGCAGTAGTACTCAGGTAATTGATGAGTTTATTTCAGCTTGTGATTTTAGTTCTTCACGTGCGTTTTGTTTTTAGATAGCCTTATGTACTTGGTGTTTCTGGTACAAACCGATATGAGAGAACTTTTGATCTGCATAGTTCAGAGCTTATAAATGTCGAAAAGAATCACCTCTGTGAACAGTTTTGTGATTTTAAGATGATAAATCTTTAGTTACATTTTTTGTCTTCAGATTGTTGGTTGCCTCATATCCTTGGTCTCAATCTCTCCAGAAATGACAGGCGTTATGGTTCTCATTCTACCCACCGTGATTCTCATTGGGTCATTGCTCGGATCGAAACTTCGGGAAATGTCGAAGAACGCTCAGGAAGAGGTGGATATAAACGCGATTACTTATTCACACCGTTGATTCGTGTCTCACTTTCCACTTTTTGGTGACAGGCAGCGTGGTCAACAATTACGGCCGAAGAAGTAATATCGAATATCAGAACAGTAAGAGCATTCGCGATGGAAGAACACGAATGCGAGAAATTTGAACGGGAAGCCGAGATCACTGCTCGTTTATTCAAGAAACTGGGCTTTGGAATTGCTCTCTTTCAGGTGCCCATATTCAATTTAAAGCGAGTAAACACTGGCTATCGTGATTGGTAATTACAAATATTATCTGTATTAGGGAGGAACGAACATATTTTTAAATGGACTAGTCTTACTGACGTTGAGTATGGGTGGATATATGCTGTCGTTGAAGAAGCTGTCGACTGGTAATTTAATGTCCTTTTTGGTAGCTATGCAAACAATACAAAAATCGTTGACTCAGATATCGTTGTTGTTTGGTCATCTGGTAAAGGGCATGTCTTCCGGAACGCGAGTTTTTCAGGTAATAACAAGCTTCCTGGTTTGGTTTATTTTCAAGCTAAATGCGATTGAACATTGTGAATCTCACTCTTTTTCTCGCATGACAGTTCATTCATATGGAATCGCAAGTGCCATTAGGAGTGGACTGGAAAAAAACGATTCCGCCGTATTCATTCAGTGCCGATATTCAATTCGAAGGAGTTAGTTTTAGTTACCCCACCCGACCAGAGCAGGTAAAGCTTCCCATCTTTGCCCAAATCGGAGGCTATTTGGTATTTTAAATTAAGAATCGTGCAAATCTATTTTCAATATATCATCAAGCAGTGAAGGAACAGCAATATTGAATCCTGAATATTTTGGGAAGCAATTTACAGTCATCTTAGAAAGAGAGAAAAGAAGTTCGTGAGGAATTGTATTGGTTAATTTAACCGGCGATTGAGCCCTTGGATCCAAAAATTCCCTTTTGTGACCCTGGTGACTAAAAAATGAAAGTAAAGAAATTGATCCAATTTTTTTTAATTTTTTTTTTTTTTAATACTGTCCATCTGTCTATTTGAATTACATACCTATTTTTTTGAGAAGGGGGACGCTAGAATCATGCAATTATTTTTGCTTATAAAAAGCCTAGTAAAATTTGTGTAACCCGGTCTTTCCTTCCAAACTCTAGGGTAATTTTGAGGGTTAGCCGTAAATTTGAACTGTGATTAGATTCTTTCACGTTGAATTTAAAAAATAAAAAGCAGCTGGAGAATCTAAAGTTTTATAATTTCTTTGATTCTTTCAGAATGTGCTGAAAAATTTCAATCTCACGATTCCAGCTGGAAAAATAGCCGCCATTGTTGGTTCATCAGGAAATGGAAAATCGACAGTTGCTTCTCTGCTTTTGAAGTAATTGTTTGTATTGCTAATTATTGATACAATTTTTCCACCGCTCATTCAGTTGAAAAATGTTTCCTTCATAGAATTGTACACGCTGGACATTGAAAAATGTCTCGACTTCTGCTTTTTCTTCATCGTTTTCAAACTTCATTCCTCCGAGATGTTGTTTGAGAGGGCTGAGCAGGTAGTAATCCGATAGTACAAGGTCAGAACTGTGTGTAGGGTGGCCCATTACCCCCATCCCGTTCCGTTTTGGTTTATGCTGAGGAGTCAGCTGTTTAGGCACCTAGCGTGCGCAAACTTTTCGAAATTGTAGGTCTCCCTGCAGAATTTGAACAACTGACTTGATAAATTCGCTGCTTCCGCAATTTCACGAATTTTCGAGCTCATCAATTAGCGTTTCACTGAAGGGCTTAAAATTCCGTTATCTGTTTAAAACTATTGCTGTAATGAAATGACAAGATCTGCAAGTCCTACGACGAGTAATGTTGACCGCTCGACACAGTAGCTCCGGAACGCGAAAGGAAATCCATAATCTTGAGAAAAAAAATCCATGTATACTTGATCCTATTTTCAAATTAATGATTAACTATTTTACAAAATCTTTATATTTGCTTCAAACGAGTTCATATAATTCAAACTTATTCTACCTGAAGTATTGTAATGGAATTCGCACCGAAAAACGCACGACAACACGTAAAAAGAACTTTTAATTTCGCACTAATACAACGAAACACTACACAGTAACTAAATCCCTTGAAAACGCACAATTTATCGCATACAAAACCAGACTATATGGCGACGGCCAGCGGCTTTTATATACCCAGGCGTTATCGGCGAAACTCCTTATCGCTCTCGTTATCGAACTTCTATTCCGCTGCTCAAAACGTGTCGATCTTTCTTCGCTTATCTCGAATGTTCGGGATCGTTCGCCACAGTATTTTTGATCTGATTTCATCTATTTTTGAGTTTTACGAGAATACAGTAAATTATTGCTTTGCGCTTTCTGAATTGGTTGAGACTTTATGGAAGTGCCAAATCGAGCTTAAAAATAACGTTATTTTGGATTGAGTGTAGATGTAATTCTAGGGGGAAATAATGACGGTGGTTTCCCGTTACCTTCTGTCATGATTTTCTGTTAAGGTTTACTCCATTATCCGAAGTTCGCGTAAGCGGTATTTATTCGAGGTGCGATACTCGGCTCATCACACCCCTCTGCTGTTTCCCCCTCCTCATACGTTACCCGGCTATCCGGACGTGAGGGATGTCGACAACTTCAGCGCTTCCTTCAGAGTTCATTGTGGGTGAAAGCGCCTACTCCTGAGACGGCTAGATGTTACTGCCCAGTCAGGTGATCGGATTTATAATTTTGAATTTTCGGTGGTAGTTAGGCCAGAAGTGTGGATTCCATATGTCTATTGTCCCTGAATCCGCCAAAAGGCTGCAGGTCTCTCCGCCAGGGCCTCGCCCCACAGAGGCATCAAAAGGCGCCACAGGGAGGAACAAACCCCGGCGCACACCCACGCTGGTCTCGGAATCCGGAGGTCCCGGAGTCGAGCCCACGTAGCAACTCGCTACATTTCAACCTAGGCCGGTTTTTCGGCAAGAAGAGAAGAAGGGCTAAGACAGCCCTAATAGCCTTCCCGACGTCTCTGAGGTAATGCTCAAAAGGACGGATTCCAGGGCTCTGGTTGAGAGCAAAATTAGAAAACAGTCCTAGCAAGAATAAAATAAGAAAAAACGATTGTAGAAAACATCAAAATCGAAAACTGAAGTACACAGCACATAAAATCCGGGAAAATGGCATTTTCATGCTGGCAGCACAAGGACGAATTCAGGGGAAGCCCATCAGAGGTAGGAAAAGATCGGCGTTTGTAATCACGAATTCGCCCATTAACTCTCCGTGCAAGAATCCACGTGATACGATCACATGTGCCAGGAATCGAAGAATGTAGATGTATGCAACCTCTTGATGCAAGAGAAGCGACCAATACGACGACTACGCGGATTAAGCAGAATTTGCTTATCTTATTTATTATCAGTGATCATCAGCATTGTATCTGACCGCCGTCTAATGCACCTTAATTCATTGAAATTTTACCTGAACTATGTAAATATTTATTGCGACTTGAGATATACAAACGTAACCCAAGAAACTCAATCAGTTATCTTCACTCGTTTTCAAAATTTTTCGGAAAATAGGACTCGAAATCTAGCTATGTCCATCTTTTGATCCTTTTTTATAGTCAGAACATATTTCATGCTATTCAATCTCAACATTGGAGACGATTTAAGAATATAACTTGATACATGATCAAATCCATTTCTGTTTGTTTAGATTCTACGATGTTACCAGTGGAGTGGTAAAAATTAGCGGGAAAAATATCAACGATTTGGATGAGAACTGGTTGCGTAAAAATGTGATTGGTTTTATTAACCAAGAGCCGGTATTGTTTGCAACTTCGATTAAAGAGAATATCAAATATGGAAATACAGCTGCAAGCGATGAAGAGGTAAATTCACCTTCCTGACGTGTTCGTTCACGTGACTGTAGATATATTTACAGTTCGGAATGCATATCCCATTAATAAATTAGTGGTAAGCTTCAGTATTCAAGTCACTGATCATGGGATGTCACCCAGAAACGTTCTGACCAAGAGAACGTAACAAATTTTTCACTTGCACTTAGAGACAAACATGGACTCATGTGTTTAACTTGCTCGTGATAAAATCGAAAATGAGCAACTCCAGATCAGGACAACTCCAGATCAGGATTAGTTGGTCGTAGTTATGCCTAAGTAGAGTATTTCTCGTCAGTAGATGATACACGAACTTGATGATCTACAACCTGTATATGGTTCTAATACATCTATCTGTTACAGATCTACGATGCTGCGAGATTGGCAAATGCGGACGAATTTATTCGACATTTTCCTCATGGATACGATACGGTTGTTGGTGAGAAAGGCACTGCTATATCCGGCGGTCAGAAACAGAGAATAGCGATCGCCCGAGCGTTTTTGAAAAAGCCCATGATACTTGTTCTAGACGAGGCTACTAGGTGATATATTTTTACTGCATCTACTGAGGTAGTGCTGTTGTGTGATCTGTAGGATTCTCATTTTTCAGTAGGTTTTTGCCGCCTTTAAAGCTCGGAGGAGCGCAATACACCTTGAACACACGTATGTTTTTCACGTACTTTTCGTTAGGGTTGAATTGTAGAATGCAAAACACAGCTTTTCTGTGGATGTTACGAACAAAACTCATGTTGTAATTAGGAATTATTTTCTCAACCTTGGAAAAAACAACGAAAAAACACTTTTTTTCTCTTCTTTTTTCAGCGCCTTAGACACTATCTCAGAGCAACGAGTGCAGAAATCCTTAGAGTCGGTAATGAAAGGTCGAACTGTTGTGATTATCGCTCATCGATTATCTACCATAAAGAATGCTGATGTCATCGTAGTTTTGGATGACGGGGTGATAGTTGAAGTGCGTACCTCGTTTGAATTTTTGAGGCGAAATAAGCGTTACGTTGAAGACTAATCTTGCCGTTCGTATTTTCATTTCTGCCAGTTGAAGTGTGATTTATTTTCGCAGGTCGGCAAACACGACGAATTGATCAAGAAGAAAGGATTTTACTGGAATCTCATGAATCAGCAAGAGAAAGACAAATCAAAGAAAACTATATTGGAACCTTAATCGTAATTTGGAAAGTGTCATAATGAGTACTGAAAGAATTCCTATTCTGTCACGTATTTGTTCTCTCGGCACTTTGGATCTGCAAATGAATGATCCCGTTAACGTTCGTCGATCCATCGTGCCCATTAGTATGTCTCCTCCCCGAGCTAGCGTGAACTCGAATGTGATATTTCTTTCCTTTCCTCGTTTTTACGTTTGATTGTTATTTCGTATTATGAGCCTGTAGAAATCAGTGGAAGGCTTTGATAAGTACATTTTTTTTTTTTTTTTTTGGTACAAGTGGATTGAATAATGTCTGTTTGTTGTGCAAAAAACCTCCTACAGTGAGCGAGTAGCTCATAGGTTGTCTGTGTGGTGGAAAACATGGAAGAAATATCTCAAAATCAAGTATTTCCTGAGCTTCCACTTTTATGAAACAAATTTTATGACGATTTGAAGTAGTATACTCACAGCTTGGAAGTCATCAGTAATTTGAACGTTGAACAAGGGAAGCACATCATTCGTTGCCAACCATATTCATCTTCCATCCTGAAGATATAGCTTTTGAATCGTTGCATCAGTAGGAGTATCGCTTCGTACGTGGTCATCACCATGAATACGCTTGTTACTTATTAGGTATTGGAACATACCTTTGGAGGAGGCCCATTTTTCTATGCTGCCAGAAAGAAGGATTATCCAGCGCGGGTAATGTCAACAACTTGGCGCCGATGTCATTGTCATCGTCGATTCTGGGGCGCTACTCCCGTGGAGATTTTGGCAGAGTCAAGTAGGTAGGTACAAACCTTTCGTTTTCCTTTGATCGTGTTCTTTCAGAATTTGAACTAGACTTGATCACCGTTAATTTCGAGGATTGATTTCGAGTTAGACCTGTATTTATGTATAGGCAACATAGGCACATGCCTAGGGCGGCAAATTTTCGACATTTTTATTTTAATCTATTCGCGTATAAAATGGAAGGGTGCGCTCTCTCCTGGCAAAACGAAATGCGGCTTGCTGATTTAGGGCTGTATGGGTGGTTAGGGGTCTGACCCCCTTGGGTACGGCCGTGCGCTTAAAAATTCAGGAAAATGCGGATCTCAGAAACATTAGAGACCCCATATGTTAGGTCAACCCCGCCCCCCTCGCCATATTCCTGGATATGGCACTGTGCTGATTGGTGGATTTGGTTGAAAAGGTGATCATGTGCGAAAAGTGACAAAAAATGTTATGAAAAGTTTTTGTTCTTTTAAGTTTTTTATAAAAAATGATATTTCTCATTTTCTTTGTACGTATTGTTAGGGTAAAATACCCATGATTACCTTTTCAACATGTGCACTAGCGCTCCTGCAGTGTTCTTTATATGCGAATGTAGGTATTTATTACAAACAAAAAAAAAATCCGACGGGGAGGTATGAACGAAAATCTGACTGGGCAGCACTTTTTCTTCTGTCCAGAGGCGCGAGAATGCTAAATCCGGCCCTGTTTCGAGTTCTAAATACTACTCCCAATGGTTAACTAACAGTTTTTTTGTTTTCTTTCTTACCAACAGCAGTAAATTCAGTTAAGATGTGCAGGGAATACGAAGCTTAAGTCAATGTTTAATGTTATTCTGTCTCTCAAAATTAACGAGAGCATAGGGTAATATTTCATAAGATAGAGTTTATTCATCTTATCAACTTCGGCTAATTTCACGCATTTGGCTACAACGGATGTATACATATGTTGTGTGCGAGTGCATCTGCTGGTAACGTCTAGACAGAACCTACTTGTGTCCCCCCTCCTAAGTTCGCTCTTCCAAAAGCTACGGAAACGGCAGAGCAATATGTTATCCTTTTCTTCGACGTTCGTGTGTATTATTCGTTGGTAACAACCTATTGGCCATTTTGCTTTTATTATACGTAAAGACTGCCGCGCCATTCTTTTTTCAGTTTGTTACATCAGACGAGTTACTGGTCATACGGTATCTGGTATCTCGCGGGATTTATCGTTCATAAGTGTCATACAGCCATAGTCTGTCGATTTTCTGTTGACGCTTGACGGACTGAAATGGAAAGAAAATGGCGGCTGTCTTTACACATATATAGTCTGTCCCCAAATAGAAAGGTAGGTACGATATGTAAACAAAAGCAACTGCTTTGACTATAGTCAAAGAGCAACACACGTACACAAGCGCAGAAAGTAATTCCGTGTAAGATGATGGCGCTAACATATGTATACATGTTTACATGCACACAACAATCGAATACTTACACCTGCCCACTTCACACTGCAGATACCCAAGAGTTCCAAGTGTTTGTTTACATCGTACCTTTCTATTTGGGGACAGACAAAATGAGTGATTATAGTATCGTTGGAATGTTGAAAAGACTGTAAGAAGTAGAATTTTTCAAAATCCCCCCCCCTCCCCCGTACAAAAATGTGTACCCACGTTGAAAAGTGTTTATCAGTACCTAAACGCTCCGTCATATAGTTTCTACCTTTCTACATGGCTCTTGAACTTCAAATCACATGTTCTCAAAAAACAGATTTTGTTGGTTAGATTCTATTATGCTTAACAACGTTTACCAAAGACGTTTATACTACTACACTAGATACCTAACTTCCTATATTTACCGTAGTAAAAAAAGCGTATCCAGAATTTGTGCGAATGTTGCATAAGCGTTCGCCAGTCACCGGTATAGTCATTTTTCCCATTTAAAATACATGGCGAATTTCGCGTGGAGGTGCCGGCGTTCAAATTGAAAAAAAAATAAGAAATTGAAGTGTGACATATTGTTTTTCTTATATTTTCCCGCTCCCAAGATATGAATGCGTGGTCTGTCAAATTTTCAGATCGTTTTACCCAGGCAAAATGTAATAAGCGCGATTTAAAAATGACCAATTTCCCATTTAAAATGCTTTGGAGCCGATTTTCTATATCGGGACGCTAGCAGATGGGATACTTAAACGCGGGGTGGGTGAGAAGGGTTTATACTACTAGCAGGCTGAAGTTAGGTATCTAGTGTAGTAGTATAAACGTCTTTGGTTTATACATATTATGGCTCCTGAACTTCAAATCACAAGATTACATGTTCTCAGAGAACAGATTTTGTTGCTTGGTTCTGTTTTGCTTAACTGCGTCCATTTAATAAACATAATTTGCAACCCGCAATACACATTGATAATGGTCATGGTGTGGTTGGAGGGGAAGGACAAGTTGAAGGGCACGTTATCTGCCCCGTGAAAAAATTATTATTTTTTCTGTACCAAACTTTGCTGGATTGCTGGACTACTTTAGATTAGGGAGCCTTACCGGCTCTTATCTATGGTTGATAAGATTGCTGAAAACTAAAAACATGCCCTATATGTCAGCTACTTTGTTGTTGAAACTTGAAAAGCTCGAATGTCCTAAGTCCAAACAAATCTCACTCATTGATTGTCTTTCTTGTAGAATTTCATTCTGTGACTTTCCGTCAGCTGTTCGCTAGTGAATCACGCTACACAAAGCTGCGTTTTATTTGAAGAACAGTCGAAAACCCATAGTGTAAAAGTGGAGCACTTCTTAGCACCAGTGTAACTATAGAGTGACATCATGACCCTCGCAATCTTATATTGAGTAAATATAACACATTTGGGGTTACACATTTGGGGTTTGATAAGGTAATGATCATCTGCTCATTAGTACCCGCCTTAAAATATCCTCCAACCCCATAAGCCGTAACACCCAACTTCACACCTACTCCGAAATTTGGTAGAATTGGTATACTCGGGACTCGGGTCGGGTTTCAGGTTTCACTGCAAAAGGCGGACCCTGTAATGTTGTAATCGCTGGTATCGCGATTCGCCACTACTACAAAAATACGCTCTCCGAGCGTGTTGAAAAGGAAGTGAAACAATGAGAGGCGCGATTAAGGATACTATAGTTACACACGGGTATAATGAGCCGCCATTTTGATTCGCACCGCGCCCGTGAATGTCGAATCTGGTCGAATCCGACAACGCGGAGCGTACCGCGTAGTCAATTCCGCATCGACGGGCGCGGTGCGAATCAAAATGGCGGCTCATTATACCTGTGTGTAACTATAGTATCCCTAGCGCAATAGCGTCAAATACCTAGAACGCACAACGCAGCTGGTAGTTCCGATTATTGTCAATACTCAATAGTTTGATCAAATTTTAATCGATTTAATCGAAAAGGAAAAAATTGAAATGATCAAAAATTGCAAATAAATAATCGATAATTGATCAAAAATTTGTAAATCCTTCGTGACGTTCACTAGACCTACCTCCATGCTCCATGTTTACCCTGGTTGCTGGTTCAGTTCTGCTCAATCCTAAGTCCTACCCATCAGGGGCATAGCCCGGGGGGGGTCTGACCCCTCCCCCCAAGACTAACCGAAAATGTGAAAAAAATTAAAATTTGTTTTGGTAATAGTATGTATTACACCTGTAATGTAAAAGTGAAACGCCCCCTCCCCTATGCCAGCCCTAATACAAATTAGAATAGAAACTGTAAATTTAAAAAAAATAACCAATTCGTAATTTAATCTTTAATACCAAGATTTAATAAAATTTTCAATTTTAATGTACATTGTCAAATGCTCGTAGGAATATTATTAATCGACTTGTCAAAGTTGATTTTGTGTTTTTGAATTTATTTAAATTTATTAAAAACAAATCACAGTCATATTCCAGTCTTTAATATCCAAACAATGCAAAATTACAAATTTATTTATACGGGACGATTTAAGAGAGTTCCATCTAGCAATTACACTTACAAGTTACAATGAATGCACACATAAGGAAAATAATCGTTGGTGCTGAGTCCAACTAAGTACTATAATTTGTAATTTAATAAATTTATAATTAATTTAACAAAACATGAAGGTGATGTCAAAAACTTGACTATGAAACTACAAATGAAGAGTTATCTGTCGAAAAGGCCCCACAAATAGGATTCCTATATGTCTGGGGCCCTTTTGACAGATAACTCCTCAAATGGATGATGTTAAACGTAAGGAAACCAACCGACATTTGTAAACAAATTGAGTTCTTAGTATCGTTGTAAAGAGTGTAAATAGTAGAATTTTTCAAAATTGGGCCCCGATTCAAAAATGTGTACTCACGTTGAAAAAACTTTTATCAGTAAACGCTAAGCCATAAAATCATATGATTTACAGTTTCTACATGGCTTTTGAACTTCAGATCACATGTTCTCAAAATGTCAAAATACAGATTTTGCTGGTTGGTTCCCTTACGCTTTACAGCGTCCAAATAATAACATAATTATTATTATGGAAATTAATACGAAATACGAATTTTATTTTCCATATTTCTATCATATTTACTTATCATTCATAGCAAAAAATCGAACTCAATTCGATTATTCAAAGTCAAAAAAACCGATTGATCAAAATCAATCGGAGAAATCGATGTTTATAGGTTGATTTAATCGATGATCGATTCATCAAAACAAAGTCGAAACACCGTCATTCTTTCGCTTTTTACTGGCTCCTGAATACCCGAAGCCAAGCTGCGCCAAAATCAAGACCAAACGTAACTTTGTGACATGTGTAAAGATGATAATGGTTTCTGTTCCGTTGTGAATGTTCGTTCTGGTTTTTCATTTGGGTTTTTCGTAATCTTCTCGTGCTTGCAATTTCATTGTTCGTTTACCTGTAGACCGAATTATTCGTACTAATACTTCACACAGTTAGCGTTGGTTGTTGAAACTTGCAGTCGTGAGTTGTGTAAAAGTTGAGTAGTAGCTTGGAGCGTTTTGTTGTGCTATTAACACTTGAAGGCACCTTTTTTGACTTCTACATCTCTGACTTCCGATTGTTTGTATTTAGCATGGTATGTACTAGTACACTATTATTAATTATATGATTTAGTGAATACTTGGATGTTTCATCCTGTGTAACCGTAGTTAGTCGTTTCGCAAGTCCTGGCGTTTTATTGGCGTACAATTCGAGTATCAGCTGTGTACGTGGGCCTTATTCTGTCGAGTTTGTTTCAGTAACTGATTCCGAATAAGAACTCCGTCGTTTGTAATCCGCAATGGGCGAAGAAAGTTTCGACGATGTGTGCGCCAACATTACGGCGTGTCTTGCATCGTCCAAAAGACAAGTCTCCGTTTCCGAATTGAATAGTAAGCATTTCTTTTCTTGGTTTTGGTTTATGATATGTATTGTGACAATTTGGTTAACATCTTTGGTTTTTACTCCGCAGAAGACTATCATTCCGTATTGGGAGAATACATTCCATACAGGAAATGTGGCTTCAACACATTGGAGGATTTGATTCGAGCCGTTCCAAAAGTGAAAGTATCTCGGATCGGGAATGAAACATTTATTGATGTCAAACCTGACGAAAAAACTGCCCACATAACTAATTTAGTCCGCGGTCAAAAAACTGCTAAAAAAAAATCCGTAAGTTTGGTTTATAATAAATTGAATTCACCAAGTCAAGTAGAAACTAGTTATTTATGTTGGGTTGTGTTGTAGAAAGGAAAATATGGCACGTATAGGAAACCGGCTCCTTCCCGACGGCCATTCGAGAACAGAAATTCATCGTACAGTTCACACGGCCAATTCAGTAAGAATGGCTTCTCCAACTACTCCGGAGGTGATTTTAGAACGTCGAAATCGAGTAGCTCTAAAAACAATAGCAGTAATAACAGAAGTCAGCCTACAAAGAATAGTCACGATTGGGATCAACCGAGTGAGACTGATTATTTAAGCAAGTACAGAAGTTCAAAGCGCACCGAACTCGACTTCTCTGACGGAGACCACGATGACTTTTTGGATTACGATGATTTAGAGTACCCCGATCAATTAGATGCTACCAGTCCGACGAAGAGCGATGATCCGCCTCTGTTGGATAAGATGCATAATCTACACGTTACATTGGATGGTGGTCGCCAGGTACGATTCTTAGAGATAACCTTGTACCGGTTTCTCACGGTTGATGTTTCAACTAATGAGAATGTTGGCTTATAGGTGTCGGATAGAAAGTCAAACGAAACTCTGCCGAACAAATATCGTTCGAAGTTGAACTCGCAAGAAGATGACGTGGGTTACAGCTCAATGGTGAGTACTGTTTGATGTTCGTTGCCCGGGGTTTCGTAAGTTACGTTAGGTGATGGGATTTGTTCGTTGGTATTGTTCGTCATGAAAATCTGCAAATTGTCCTCTGCGTTAATGAACTAGTTGGAAAATTGATAAAAGAGTACCGAAGAAGTGTACTTTTGCATGTTGTATATATCGCTTGAAAACTATCGTGTTAACGATTCTGGAGCTCGAAATGGGTCGGTTCGTGAAGTCAATTTGTGTATTTATCAGTCGAGCCGTAACGTCGAGCAAAAACAAAATTGTTACCAAAGGATGTGGAGGGTGGAAGTATCTATGGAGAAACATCGTGCTGAGTAGTAATTCTCCAGGGTTTGTTGTCTCCGTTGATCTCTCTAGGAGACAGTTGCCTCCTTTGCCCACCCAGGATTACCACCATGTGACTAGAAGGCGCGAAAAACATTTGTGGACTTTTTTGGCGGTGAGGGAGGGCGGGTTCACAATAGATTTTCTGTTTTGCTGGGTGAGGGCAAAAGAATTTTAAGTTTTCACGGGGGAGTTCCTTGATTTACCTTGCCGTGGTTACAGGCCTGGATAAAATCATTTTGAAATGATGCGACAGGTAGTGATTCATACTATTGTGTATAGCAAAGTTTTGTAATGAAATTGTGCAAGTTCAGAATAAAGAGAAGGTTCAGGGTGTCCGACTTCGAAGTATTGCTAAAGTAAATGTTCTATCCGTAAGCCTGGCGGCTTTCGATTCTTGGAAATTATTTTCCATTATTTCCTGGTCTTACACAGCCATTTCAGAAAATAAAGCTGCTCCTATTTTCCAGAAAGTTACAACTTTCCCTTCTGTCCGCAAAACTTTAAAAAATTGCTTCAACTGTCGATACGTGATGTCTTTTATGTTGCTGTTGTTTATTATTGATAACATGTTGGGTATGCTGAAAAATTCTGGATTTGCTGATTATTGTACATGGAAATTGGGTGCTGATTTCGTCCTTTGATGACTAATTCACTTCCTTCTGGTCTGCGATAAAAGCGCATGGTTCAAGACAGAATTTCATTTAGTGCTACACCAATACTAATCGGATGGAACGAAATTGAGATAATTTTTGTATTAGGATGATACACTTGATTGGAAAGTTGCATTTTGATGTGAATGTAAATTCGGTTTCGCCCGAGGAGCTGAATGTTTTGAAAGACCCGAATACTATTCAAGACCGCCAGGCTTGATTGAATCTGTGAGGGGTTTGCAGATTTATTCGAAATTCTTCAAGACTCGCACAAATTTACACTCGTCAGAAGTCTTCTAGATACACACTTGCTTACAAAACTTACCTTAGGTGAAAGATAATTCTCAGCAAACCTAAAAATCGTATGTCAAGTCAAATTTTTACAATTTCGTTTTTGATAGAAAAATGTACTCCGTAGCTGGGCAAACGGGTACACCCAGTTACTCAAAAACAATGAAGAAATAAGTGAGTGTCGCGCGCGCTCTGGCCCTCAGAATGCGACTTGTACGTTCGGGAATATGTGTAGCCATGGATGCGGGATCGTAGGTTTTTCTCCTGTTTTTAAAGACACCAAATTGCGAAATCAGAATGTTTTCTGTGTGCATCCAGGTAGGGCATGTTTTTGTGAAGCGAAAGCGTCGAAATCATTTTTTTCCCCTCAAAGAATTACTTCTTGTAAAAAGTCCGTATGGCTGACAAAATCAAATTGGTAATGGTATTGGGGGGGGGGGAGTTGTAATCTTACCAAGTAATAATTTAATTAGAAACGTTAATTTTGACTGATAGGTAAGAGAAATTATCACCTATTCGAATTTAGCAAACTGTTCCATAGTCTATTGAGGAGCCGATTGCTATATTGTAACAGATTATAAAATAGGCTACGAAGAATGGGGAAAATTTCCTCTTTAGATTAACTTACCTGAGGCCATACATCAGACTTTTCCATGGTCTATTGAGGAGCAGACTGCAATTGTAATATATTATGAAATGTAGGCAACGAAAAGTGAAGGAGAATTTCTCTGTTGCTTCACTTATCTGAGGTCACACAATTCAGGGGGTATCTCAAATTACGTACTGAATAGTTAAGACTGGAAAAAAAATGGAGAATTCAATAATACGTGTGAAGATATCTATAATGTTCAACAAGTACGTAATCTTAGTTCCTTTGAATTGTGGCTAAATGGGGGGGGGGAGAAATTTTTCTGAATTTCTTAATACTGTATTCTTGACAGAGACGGTATAGGACGGAGGTGTATTTGTCCCCTCTACGTTTTCCGGAAGCCCCCCCTTGGAAGAAAAAAATATTTTAAAAGTACGAGCAAAATAATGTTTTAATTTTGTACTTTCTGGATACGTTTTTTTGCTCGTAGAAATATTCATTTTAGAATCGAATGATACCCTCTCCCCCTTTCTCCATTCAGGAAAGTGAGCACGCGATATGATGATATCTGTAGCTGTTCGAGTCCTCCAGAGATGAGACTCTCACTCCGTCTCTTGGTCTCTGATTCTTGATCTATTTAGCCGAGAAAATGTTTTGTTCCTCTTGAAATTGCAATCCTTACTGTGGTACAGTCAATGGAAGCCCGCCCCCTTTATTAACCCCTCGGATACATTCCTGAAAACAACGGAGAAGTCTACTCCCCTCGATTGATAATGACGTATATTTATTCTTCTATATTCCAGTTTATTGTTTTAGAACTTGCTCATCGATATTTTATATTTTGCAAGTTTGGAAGTTTTTAGTTTTCAACTTTTAAAATCCGTATTCCCGTTAGTCTTGAAGTTAGACATCTGTAGTTTGTGTGTCCGAGAATCCACGAAAAAATTGATTTTGAAAATTTTCATCCTGAGGTAGGTTTTGTCAGCAAACGTCACATGAACATTCTTCCAGACATGTGTAAGACTCGTAAAATTTCTTTCAAACTCGCTAGGACTTCGAAATCGAAAACTGTTTCAGTACTGTCTAAGACTCTTGAAAATTCTTCCGGATAGTTTCAAGACTGACATTTGTTGAGAATTTACGAAATTTGGTCAAGACTTCTGGATTTTTTCTAGACTCGCCCTGATTTTTGAGACTATCTCACACCGCGTGAACTCACCCTTCCAGACTCGTTTAAAACTCTCTACATTTACAGATTGGTGTAAGACTCCTGAAAACTTCTTTCAAACTTGTCAAAATTCTCAAGCTTACTTCAAAGTTGTTTGAAGTAACACGCTGTAAAGCTTTTCGTAACTTCGGACTTCAAAATTTCTTTCGGGCTTGCTACGGCTTGTTTAAGATGATCTCATACCGCTCAGACTATATTATAGAATTGTTTTAGACTCATGTAATAATGCTCCTCTAGATTCGCTTGAGGCTCCTCAAAGCTGCTTTGGGTTAGATTTTATGGTTGGTTTCGTATTGTTCAAGACCCTTGAAATCTCATTCAGATAGTTTCAAAACGGATATCCTTTCAGACTTTTCTAAATTCTGTTGAAACTTCATGAATTCTCCACTATCCGCTAAGACTTTAGATGTAGCATTTTTTAAAGGGTGTAAGTCTGCTAATCGAAAATAATTTTTTCGCCGAAATGGCTCAAATACAATCGCCCACTGACTAATGCAGTTTTATTTTTAAAAAAGTCTTAAATTTTCTTGAAAAATTGCATTCTTTACTTGTAAATTGCCAGTATTGTTATATGAACTTATTTCTCTTATGACCTTGAAGATTCTAGAACGTATCAATAAGACAACTTGCGGCCCATCTAAGAATTTGAGATCTGGACTTTACATTCTACTGAGGATTTGATACCTGGACTTAGAACCCAACTGAGTATTAGAGATCTGTACTTGGTCTCCTTGGAGGATAGCAATAGCCTATCTTTAAAGATATACCATGAGAACCAAAATGCATTCTTTCAGTTGAGTCTGATATAAAAAGAAATCTATTTCGGCTACGTGAAATGTTTTTTCCGCCTTCTGAAAAGTTCTCATTTTTACACGTGGGTCCCTCATTAATATTACGCGACCGATTAAGACTGTTTTCAGAACTGTTTGAAACTTGCAGATTCGGTGAAGCTTCTTCCAAACTTGTTTGAGATTCTTAACTCATACGTATAAGACATCAAGATGGATCATTAAGAAGTCTTGAATATGTCTGGAAGTCTTCAAAATTCTTGGAGTCTTCAACAAGTTTCTAAAAGCATTCAAGTATCTCAAAGAGCCTTACTGATTCCGGAAAAAGTTTAGGAAAACCTTAAATGTATCGAGCAAATTTGTGTTTTCTGGTATCTTGGAAGGTTGAGAGTCTGAAATAACATTGCATTTTCCTCAAACTTTCAGCTCTTTGAATGAATTTCAATTTCAATATTTTATATTTTACGTCTTTAGAAAAGAGAGAAGTCTACGTATCTCTGCAGTTGTGTCATTGAGTGACTCCATGACTGGGAAGGGAGAGGCGTGATCGTGGATGAGGCGTATAGGATCAAGGCAGTTATTGAGGATCTGGATCACATCAAGCCGAATGTCGCACGTTTCGCATATAGGGGGCGGTAGTCGATTGTAGAAGAAGCTGTGCGTAAGTATGCTATGGCCTATCCTAAGGCGGGTTAGTATTTCCTCTATTTTGCGCTCTCTGTCTGCGAGTGTAGATTTGATTAAGTGTAGATGAGTCGGAGGGTATGCTGTCCATTCTTGTTGCTAGTATTGCTGGTGTGAGATCAAGCTTAGTTGAATGTTACTGTCCATCTAGAGCTTGTAATTCGTATTGCTGCAGTAGTTGCAGGCAGTGTTGGAGTATGAAGTGGCGCTAGATGTCAGTCTGAAGGCGTTTATGTGATTTGGTATCGTGTGTGCTCGAGAATAGTACAGTAGAGCAGCCAGATTTCTGTGGTGTTGTAGAGGCATGGTGTTACTTTCTACATGTAGGCTGGTGACGGGGCTGGAGCGTAGAGCACCTGTAGCCAGTCTTGTAGCAGTGTTCTGTATAGTATTTAGCTGATAGAGCGTGCTGTGCGAGACTGGAGTAAACGATGCTGCCATAGTCCATAAGTGAGCGGATGTAGCAGGTGTACAGGCAAAGAAGGCATTTTCTGTCCGATCCCCAGGAGGTACCGTTGAGAACTTTGAGAATGTTCAACTTTTGAGTACATTTGTTCTTGAGCTGACGTATGTGTGAGGCCCATCTTAGCCTGCTATCGAAGATCAGTCCAAGGAAAGTTGTCTTTGTAACTTGTTCGAGAGGCTTATTGTAAGACTTTAGTTTCAGATTCATTTGGTGCCTCTTTCTGGTGAAGTTTGATATCTTTGTTTTGGTAGATGAAAATTTGAGGTCTCTTTCAGCTTCCCATTTGGTAAGCCGGTTAACGGTGATCTGTCGTTCGATGTTAGCTCTTTCTGGTTTGTTGTGGCGTAGAAATACTACCAAATCGTCAGCATAGAAGAGATGTATATTACGAGATAGAACTTCAGTGATGGAGTTTAGTGCCAAGATGAACAAGACTAGGCTTATTACAGAGCCTTGTGGGGTGCCTGTTTCCTGGAGTCTAGGGGTGGAAAGTGTTTGGCCTAGACACACACAGAATGAGCAGTGTCTTAGAAAGTTGTGCACGTAGTGAAGGATATTTCCCTATAAAGTAGATGAAGGCTTCATTATATTAATATTTTTCAGTGAAGATTTGCGCACTTTATTTCAGTACCAAAGTTTAGCTAACTGGTCAGTTGCTCATTCCAGATTCAAAAAACATTTTTCGCTTCACCCTAAATAGTTGAGTATTCGTGTTGGATTTGAAGTTCCGTGATTTCATATGATGATGATTAGGTTATCAGTCTTACGACCGGTTTGATGCAGCTTTCATTTTCTCCCTATCTAGTGCAAGTTCTTTCATTTCGTAATAACATTTAATTAGACATCCTTGATTATCTGCTGAACATACTGGAATCGTTGCCGACATACCCAATTCTTTCCTTCCACTCTTCCTTCTAGCAGCAGTGATATTATTTCTGGGTATTTCAAATTATGCCCTATTAATTTATCTCTTCTCTTCAGACAGTTCCAAGTATCTATTTTACCTCCTACTCTGTTGAGTACTTCCTCATTTCTTACCTTATCTGTTCATTTGATGCTAAGTATCCGCCTATATGGCATTCGTTGATATTGATATTCTAAAAAAGATAGGAATAAAATTTAAAGAAAGACAAGTTATTTTAAACTTATATAAAGGACTGAAAGCTACATTAAGAATAGAAGGAGAGAAAGGAGAGGTTAATATAGAAGAAGGTGTAAGGCAGGGGTGTTCCTTATCTCCAGTATTATTTAAGCTGTACATAGAGTGGGCCATAAAAGAAATAAAAGAAAAATTTGAAGCAGGTGTCCCTGTACATGGAGAGCGAGTAAAGATGCTCAGGTTTGCAGATGATCTTGTCTTATTAGCTAAAAGGAGTATTGATTTGGAAAACATTTTCAGTGAAATGGAGGAGATTTTGAGTATAGAATATGGAATGAGAATAAATAAAAATAAAACTAATGTAATGGTATGTAATCGATGTGAACATGATAGCTTAAATGAGTAGCCTAGAATCAAAACTCACTTTTGCCATTTCAGTTCGAGGGCGCAAATCGGCAAAATACTGTACACGGGTGCAGGAATATCTTTGCTGTGCCTGTGAACGTGGAGTATGTTATACACACTCCACGTTCACAGGCACAGCAAAGATATTCCTGCACCCGTGTACAGTATTTTGTCGATTTGCGCCCTCAAAGTGAAATGGCAAAAGTGAGTTTTGATTCTAGGCTACTCAAATATAAATATTGGACAGGATAATATTGAGGAAGTAAGCGAATTTTTCTATTTAATGATTAAAATAACAAAATATGGAAAGAGCAAAAGGGATATTAATAGTAGAATAGCACAAACCAAATTAGCATTCTATCAAAAAAGTAATATTTTCAAATCAAAAATAAATCTGGAAATCAAATAATTGTTCTTGAAAACTTATGTTTGGAGTGTAGCCTTGTACGGATGTGAAACTTGGACCTTTCGGACCTAGCGGTGTGGTGGCGCACTGATCTCGTTTTACAACTTCCCGTTGAATTTCTTGCCAACGTTAGGATTAAAGTGTACGATTTTATCCTAACGTTGATAAGAACATAAAAGAACTAGATGTTGGTGGAAACTTCCGCCGGATGCCCGCCATTACGTTGCTAGGTCCAAATAGGAAAACCAGAGGAAAGAAGGATCGAAGCTTTTGATATTCCATATGAGTAAAATACATGATACTTCCAAGCCTGATTAGAAGCTCCGAGATGAACTTTGAGTTAAAATTTAATTTTCAACGTATTATGGATTATGAAATTGTAACGCCTGCAAGACTTAAAATGATACATGACATCAGCACTCAAGTTCCTAGAGCTTGCGAGCAATTTTCTTTGCTTGAGGGATGTTTTATTAAATGTTGGGTGATTCTGCCAATTGTGTCGTAATGTGTTCGGTGCTCAAGTTCTGTGAGTAATTCTTGTTATAATCCCAGCACGCTCGTGACGTTTCATTCTTTACCAGGTAAGTGTCATACTTATTAAAAAAATTTACCTTTGTTTTCTGTTGTTCACAAATGACTCAAGAAGTTACTCGGAGTAGTAAATTTTCAAACAGTTCATAACTAGAGGACAGTGTCAGAAATTCATGACCTATTTCGTAATCTGTGTGCTCGTACAGTATACTCGATTTTTTGTATTCATTTACAGAACGGAAAAAGGAGCTCGAGCTATGCTACAGGTATGAAGTCAGTTCAGAAACACGACCAGTCTGATTTTCGATATGCTAGAAATGGTGACGTTTTTATTAATGGTGACGTTTTTATTGATCTGACATCACCTGACGAGAAATTTACGTCAGCCCAGTCCAGACTTCAGCATATTATGTCAGCCCAGTCCAGACTTCAGCAAAGTTCATCGTATCAAAATTATCTTAAAAATAAGAAGAGTTTCATTCCGAAGAAAGCGACAAGTTCCAAGAC
This sequence comes from Acanthococcus lagerstroemiae, assembly GCA_031841125.1. Lineage (NCBI taxonomy): Eukaryota > Metazoa > Arthropoda > Insecta > Hemiptera > Eriococcidae > Acanthococcus > Acanthococcus lagerstroemiae. The sequence continues at coordinate 21,154,353 of CM063109.1, read as the reverse complement.
TCTGCCTAATATCAGCGAAATTTTATGCAAAGGCGACAGAAATTCCGATGTCCACGTTGAAGAGCCACAGGAAAGGTTGTCCGTTATCGCACGCAGTAATGGTACTCGTCTGGTTAGTCGCAATGTTCCAAAACCAGTGCGTTCAACTCCTATTCGACTGTCCGAAATCCTCACAAAAGGTGACAATATTAAAGTGACACTCAACAATTCCAGCCGTCGGTCAGTCAGATTAGGCTAATGTGGAAGGATGCGACCAATTCCAAAACTGTGATTTTATGAGGCACCCCTTTGTTCCTTCAGTGAGAAAAATAGTATAGTACTCATCAGGATGGGAAAGCATGTGTACGTTTCAAGTGCGGATGTTTACGAAACGAGCGAGAGGCGAGTGGAGTAAACGCACGAGAAACGTACATGGCTGACCATCCTGATGAAAAACCTATTTTTTATATAAATACTCGGAAAGTTGGGATTGGACATCGCGAGCCTATTAGTTTCAGTTGATATTAATCCCAATAACGTAAATTGATTGGATATTGTGAAACGGAGGAGTAAATGAATTAGTAGGTTAATGAAGTCTTTCCAGCTGCTTATAGCCTCCTGTCCGAGTACCTATATAAAAAAAGATTTTTCTAGTTATGAAAATTATCGATATGTTCTGATTTAATTATTTATAATTATATTTGAACAGCATCACTAAAATAAAACGTTATTTGCTTATTTCTGCGAATTGTTTCATTGAATCACGAAGTATGAAATAATTTCATAGCCTTGTAAGTCGGTTCGGATGTAGAAAGGTTTACCACGTTTTATCAGAAATGTTTCTGAACGACAGAATCAGAATAGTAAGTAGGTTCCGGCGTACACACTACACAGTGGCACACTAATTAAGTAAAATTGAAAGCGCGAGTTACAACTTTCGAATCTCGGTTGCAGCTGTGTAATTTGGTGCCCCTGTTTTGAGCTCAGTTCCGGTTCTGCGAAGGGATCTTGGATTTTTTTTTCTCCCTGAATTGCTGGAATGCAATGTTCTATTGGAATAGAGCGGGGTCTTCGTTGGTAATATTGGCGCCAGTGTTCGTTGCCCCATTTGTATTACTCAAAGCACGCATTTAGAAAGTGGACTGACTTCGTGCGAGAGTTTTTAAACGACTCTTCGAATTGAAAGAGCCAGAGGAGTTTTAGTGGACTGACGAAACTTGAGTTCGTGCGAATGTTGTGGCCCATTTATGATACTGTTAGTAAATGCGATAGAATCCTTCGAGAAAATGAAATTTGATTTACTGTTGAACCGATGTTTGTTTTTTTCTAACCTGAGGAGGTATGCGGAATTTGAATCATTCAGATTGTTCTTCAGTCTAGGCTCTATAGACATTTCAAAAAACATTTTGAGGTAATAAGCGGGACTTCGTTGGAAAATGTAGTACTAGGTGCCAGAAACAACCCCCCAATTTCAGGTTTTGGCTTATATCCCAGAAAATTAAAGCTCTAGAGAAAAAAGTTTCAGACAAAAGAGATTCCGCATAAAATTTGCTACGAAATGCATGTATCACATGTTAGCCTAGGCCTAATCCCTAGCGTACAAGCACCGTTCAAAGTTGGACAACTTGAAAAAAATTTCAAACAATTGACCAATTATGGCGAATATCTTGACAAAGGCAAGTTATAGGGAAAATTGTTTCAAATAAAAAAGATGCCTCGTAAAATGTGCCATAGAATGGACTACCTTTTGTCTAGCCTAGGCCTAATTGTTCGCATAACACGCTACATAAGGGTTCCTACTCGAACGTCTCCCAAAATACAGTTAATATCAACTCGAGATGAAAATTTCACGCAGAGATTGTTGTTCACTCAGCCTCAGAAAGATCTCTTACAGTTCTTTGTAACTGATCCCAAAACACCCTAAATTGAGGGTTATAAAAGTGACCCCTCGTTTTTCCATGAAATAAATCAGGCCTTATGGAAGGAAACAGTGGCGGATACAGGGGGGTCTGGACCCCTCCTCCCGACATATCTAAATCTATCTATAGGAATTCTCACCTTTCCCTCCGTTTACTCCAGCCTTGACATGATGGCCAGTTTTTCCCCAAAAAACTTTCCTGACGTTTCTAGATTTTTTTCAGATTTTTCCAGTTCATTTTCCAACTTTTTCATAACAAACAAATTATTAAAAAAGAAAAAAATACTCAATTGAGTCGGACAGAGGAAATTGTTTAATACTTTCACATCATAAAATTTCCTTCAAAATTCCCTGACTTTTTCCTGACTTCTCCAGATGTGCTCATATTCCCTGACTTTTCCCGGTTTTCCAGAAACTGGACACCCGGCTTGAGATACCACAATTTAAAATTTGCTTTTTTTCGAATCAAAATTTATCATTCTTTAAAATTTTCATACGCAAAATAATGGTTGGGGATTCAAGGTCACAGAAATCAATTGTAACATTACTTTGCTTTAAAATTAAAAATGTTTTACGAGATGGGGTTCAAGAATTTCATAAAATGTAATATGAATGTCATTTTATAAATTTGAAGAGTCGGTAACTCATACAAGGTAATGATTGAGCCCAAAATTGCAAATTGTACCACCTAGAGAGGTGGATTTAAAATGAAGACTGTGGAAAAAATAGAATGCATATATATGGGTATAGTTTCCTAGTTTTGAAGGGTCGCTGAGTTAAATTTATCATTTATCCCTGATTTGCAAGTTGTAGCATTCAGAAAGGAGGAAGGGACTTGAAATTTCATATTATACAATATGCATGTCATTTCGCTGGTGTAAAGGGTCACTGAACTCATTACAGGAAAGAATGCGCCCTAATTTGCAAAATCTAGAATTCGGGGAGGCGGAAGGCACAGAAAAGTGAAGATGATAGTGCAGTGAAACTCGGTCACATATGCGCGTATATGTATTGTAACCTTCTAAGGTCTTTAATACAAAACTTCCTATATGCTAATATTTATACTATCGATCAACAAGTGATACGTCTCAGGTGGATCAGCTCACCCCACTTTGCTCAGAATGCCGGTGAAAATTCGGTAGATTAAGAAAAAGTAAATTTAATGCGTGAAGTTCGTTTTTGACTGTCCCGGCTGATCGGCAGACTAAGGCGAGGAGGAAATTCCTGCGAGAGACAAGGAGGCAAGCATTAGGCCCAGGCTAGACTAAAGGTAGTCCATTCTATGGCAGATTTTACGAGGCATCTTTTTGGTGTGAAACAATTTATCCTACAACTCGCCGTTTTTGAGATATTCGCCATATTTTGTCAATTTTTCGAGATTTTTTAAAATTGATTAATTTTGAACGGTGATTGTAGGCTAAGGATTAGGCCTAGGCTAAAGTGTGATGGCAGCAAATTTTATGAGGCATCTTTTATTGTCAAACTTTTTTCTTTAGAGCTCCAATTTTCTGAGATATAAGCCAAAAACTAAAATTGGGGGGCTTTAACGAGCCACAGAAAATTTTGCACAGCATTTGGGGGGTGGCATTTTTAGGAGGTTGTTTCTGGCACCTAGTACTATATTTTGCAACAAAGTCTCGCTTGTTACCTCAAAATGTTTTTTTGTCGTTTTTTCTGTCTATGGGGCCTGGACTGCTTGTCAAGTTCACGTAATTGTTCTTTATCCAATCTCTGTATAGCAAGAGGAATTCGAATAATGGAGATTAACTTGAGCTTATGCGAGTGACCATGTTCTGTAATGATTCTGTAAACGGGGTATATATGGAACACATAATAATTGTGTATGTACCTATAGGATAGTAGCATGATAAACGTTTGTGAGGTCAATATCGGGATTCCCAACAGTTATATATTGGTGACACATGAATCAGCGCTAGTGTCCTTTGCAGGTTCGTATAGTGCACCCTGTCAGGCAGGGCTGCTCGAATTTTAGATCAGGCTAATATGTAAAATTTTGTACTCTGTGTTCATAGATACGTATGCATTATACAAATGGCTTTTTGCGTACTGCCAAAGAAAAAAATTAGGTCGGACTAACCAGGCGCTATGGGCCTGCTTCTTTGAGGATATTTTGAATCAAATTGACCGGGTCATCAATTAGATAGACGCCGTATGTTCGTGCACAGTTCTCTGGACATGTGGGAGTACTCACTAATTGGGATGTGGAATGAAATGTACAGAGCGTTTGTGGTGCTACACACACGCGCCCTCTAACAAACACCTGTAGGTCAATTGAGTGATCAAAATCGATATACTACTTGCTATCCTTTCATATGGAGAGCAAAGATCCGTCTCATCTTATGAAGATTAAACCTGTTTGTTCGTTTCGATAACGTTTTTGATTTGTAATCAGTGTTACAGAAAAATCAGGGTGCCTAGTTCTGGAAAAGTCTGCGAATTTAGGAAATATTTCTAGAAAAAGCTTAATGCCTCTGAGAAGGCTTCCAAAAATGAACGTTCTTGTGTTCTTCTTTGAAGCAGGGAAGAGAAGTAGTAATACATGATCGCCTTCTCGACATCACTACTAGCGCCACTATAGTGCGTTTTATATGCCATTTAACATTGTCAAAAGCTTTTTCAATATCAACGAATGCCATATAGTGGATACTTGACATCAAATGAACGAAGCAGAAGAGGCTGTAGTTTTTTCCTCTCCTCCCCCGTCAATTATGAATGGTATCTAATCTGCTTTCGAGCTATAGTGTCTCGTTTTTTCCATGTTTCCTCGAGACCATAAAAATCGTATCCGTCATTCACGTGGTATTGACCTCTGTTAGCATTTGGGTTGTTTGATGTCGTGCGAGGGGTTGATATTCTCAGGCTTCATGTTTGGAAGATGGCAACAAAACACTGTTGATGCAGTTATACTGACAAAAGACTTGAGCCACAATGCAGCATTCATACCATTCATTGCTTTGTCAGGCTTGTAGCTGGCGCTTAGAGGAACTTGTTTTCGTTTTCATTGTTACACACACGTAGCATGCAAACCTCAGTTTCGAGAAGAAAAAAAAACGGCTCGTAGCGCGACCCTCGTCGTTAGCAACCAGTCCTGCGGTGGGTAGTGTTTTGCATTTGCACCCAGAGTACATCACAACTGGTGAAAGCGACCACCGAGCAACCGCAGTCAGGCTATTCGCCTACCTAAGCAGAGTGGTCGACATCTGGTGGAATTTTTACTAACTAACTGAAATGAGGTATCTGGAGTTTATTTTGCATAAGGAATTTGGATTGCATTGAGATTTTTAAATAATGAAAATTGAATTGAAGATTCTGATTTAAGTACATCGATTTTGCATACAGTGAACGATAAATGCACTAATTTGTAAAATTTAATCTTCTTGGAAACCTTCATAATATGAATTCAAAGTTTTCGCCCCATGTTTGATATCAGCATGTTCCTCATTTCAGCTTTATTTGTATGTTAGTATTGGCACGGCCACCTCTATAGAAGGCCGTGTAAAGCTAATGTGACAACACTGAATTCGACCTACCACGGTAGACGTTTCGGTGTGCGAGCGGCAAAGTGTAACGGTACCGCACTTCGTCCTCTATCCGACTTTTAATTTTCAAACAATCGCTACTTGTTCCACAATGAACCGATTCCATTGAGAGTTGGCTCAAAAAATCAAAAATCGTTTGCTCTTTGAATTATTTTCTCTTCAATTTTTTCGCGAAACTCACTGTATTCGCAAAAGAACCGATTATTCGTATTTTTCAAAGTTTTTTCCATAACAACATGTGTAAACATAGACCTTCACGCAGTGTTGACAAACATCTAGTTATATGTACTAGGGCTCTATAGTTTCACCTGGGTATACTAAGCCACCATTTTGGTTCGTACTGCGCCCGTCGATGCCGAATTGACTACGCGTTACGCTCCGCATAGTCGGATTCGGCATCCATGGGCGCAGTATGAACCAAAATGGCGGCTTAGTATATCCAGGTGAAACTATAGAGCCCTAGTTATACGGCCTTCTATAGAGGTGGCCGTGGTATTGGTATGTACATAATACATATTATGTGAACGACACTAGCGACTCTGGAGTTAGTTCTGCTGCGGTATACTCCGCTGTGTGCTGCATGCAGTATCTGGTGCGCCTTTGCTTGATTCGAATCGAGAATTGGGGCGTATAGAATCAGGTGTTTACTTCTGTTCTCCACTTTTTCTCATAAATGAGTGAAGTAGTTTCCAGGAACCCTTATAGCAATACCTAAGGTAAAACAAACATATTGGTCATAATCCTCACATTAGTATGAACATTTTTCATCTGTTAGCGCACAGTTTCAGGCAACAGTGTACGCACTGAGGAGGGTTTTTGCATTTTACTCGGAAGCTGAGGTAGAAATTTGATATTCTATTTGCCTCGATTTTCGATCCTCTCCCGTCAATGCATGCATCCAGTTGTCCGGTGCTCCGGGACAATACCGCGAAAGCAGTTGCAGTCTGCCAATCTCCACCTCATGCTGCATCCAGTATCTGGTGCACCAAGGACGAGCACGATTTCGACGCTTAAGATCTCCAACGTGGCAAGTGTGAGTGCATGAACAGCATCGTTGTAAAGCTGTCACGTGTCTCTGTCCCTTTTTTGTGTGCATACTATGCCAGGAAAGAAGTTGCAGTACGCATTTTTTATTTCTACCCCCATGCGTTGAATCTATCTTCTTCACTTTCAAACTTATGCCTTACAATCTTCGTCCCAGAAGACCTGAGAGGGGTCCTTGAAATTGGCTACGATAGCAGCCCAATAGTCTAGCGAATCTCGGCTATGGTTTTAATGTTTCTTAAATGTACGGCTACGAGGCTACGACGACTAAAGTTGTGACGTTGGGTGAGTGTTATGCGCAGCAAGGCTGCAGCTGCGTGGCCGTAGCGAATTAGTTCATTATTTTGTTATTTTTTCGTTATTCAGTTTATATGGAAGTGTGGCAATCATACGGCAATATTGCAGTTTCTTTATATATAGTTATTCATTGCACGTGCGATTACCAGTGTTGGAAGCATATATTGTCTGCTAATTCGAAGAGAAAGTCACCGTTAGCAACGATTTTCCTCCCTTATTTGGATGTTTAATTTTCTTTCTTTTCGGCGCCGTTCTGACCCAACATTTTGATTCATAAATATATTTACATTATTACAATTAATCGCCAATATTTTATAATGAAAATGAAATAATAACGAACTTATCACAACAAAATCAAACATATCATGGATAAAATGAAAGATAATTCATTAATTAATCGTAGCCAGTCTTAACTATGTACTATTCGCGAGGTGTAGTTATGCCGGCTATCCAGGTACTGTAGCCCGCATTAGCCAGCGGATAGCCGCTTTCAAGAAATGCAACTTTTCGTTGACAGCAGACATAGCCGAGCGTTTGCTGTGATAGCCAATTTCTAGGAACCCTCTGGCATTCGCAGTGTTTTTACGTTTTGGGATACAAAGGCATTATTTATTATCTTTTGTGTAATTTCTTTTTGTGTTGCTTTCTTTCGCCGTGCGAATCTTGAGTTCCCATCAGGATCCGCGATCCGTGATTCATTGATCTAGTCTCAATAGAAATCACCCTATTCTCTAATGCGTCAGTTCTCGATTTTGTGTTCAATAGATCTTCCGGATCTCTTGCTCTTCTCCGGGAAGACAATTCTCTGTCTCACGTAATGCGATCTGGGAGCCGTTCCTACCGCACCAATCAAATCCTAGTTTTCATGGAACTTGACGAATTTGCCGGTCAGAATTCTGTGGTTTCCCTTCCGCGAGAGCTTTGATAACGCGAGCTGGCACGACTGGAGACTCGAGGAAGAAATATAAGATTCGAGCGACCAAGGAATTGGTGTAGAATGTAGATGTGAGGTACAGGGAAGTCCGGGGATTTCTTTGTAGGTTGAAAGGCTCTCATGCAAGTTAATTTGCTATAGCCGGCCAAAATGACCTTATTGGTAATGTAAATTTGCCCTCAGTTTGTTTGAATTCCACGTTTGACGCAGGAAAAATTTTCCATCTTAGATACGTTCACCTGATCCAGTTTTCGTTGTTTCGATTGGCCACATTGTTATGTATTTACTTTCCGATGTGCCCATTTCGTACCTGGACGACTCAGTGTGGTGTGCTGGAGTCCACCTTTGGTAGGGGACACATGCCTCCTTGTCAAAAGCGTTGCACCAGAGCCTCCAATCTTCTACTAAATTTCTGCCCCCGCCAAACCTCAGGATACCCATAAATCTGTTCAGTCGTTCGATACAATTCCGAATTTTACATGCCAGATCTTACATTCACCTATTTTTTTTATTTTTTTTTTTAACGTGGATATATATATTTACTGGCCCTCCGGTCCTATTTCCGACCGACCTGGAACTTCATTCCCAGTTCAGTTGAATTGTGCGCGTATTGCGTGAAGCCAATCAGTATGATTTAGTAGCTTTTCATGGTTTCAGTTCAGTGGTCCGCATTTCCGTGGAAATTATTTTTCCTTCTAGCCATGCACTTATTGATTTTGATATTTGCTGCGCGGCTGCAGTTTGCAGCCGATTAATTTGCAATGCTTAAAAGTTTGACATCTTACAGCCATGGGTATACTTGAGCGAAAACTCTGACGCTCCTCCTCCCCAACATACTCTACACTCCACTCGGCATTCTTTCAGCCATAAATTTCCATTAAGGTATGACATAGTGTTGAAGAACGAACGACAACTGGAAGAATGAGAACAAGAACAAGAACATGATGGGTTTGAGAACGAGAATGGGAAACGGGAACATGACCAGGTTGGGAAGAACGAGAGCGGGGTACGTTGGTAATTATAGTGTAAGGAGAACGAGGAGCATGAACGAAAACCATGCAGTTAGAGAAGAACAAACAAGAACAGGAACGAGATGATTTTTGCATTCTTCCTATGCCTTTGCAGCTGGCGCAAAAGTAAAATGCTTAAAGCCTAAAACCATCAATTTCATAAATTCTTTTAATGAAAAAATCAACCTGCAGTAACTCAAATGTTGGAAGAACGAACGAGAACTTAGAGAAAAACGGCTTGTTCTTGTCCTCAGAACAAGAATGAGAACAAGAACATGATGGGATTGAGAATAAGAACGGGAATGGGAACAGGACCTAGGTGGGAACAAGAATGGGAATTGGAACAGGAACTGTGTGGAAATGGGAACGAGAATGGGAATGTAGGTAATCTCAAGGTAAGGAGGACAAAGAACATAAATGAGAACCATGCAGTTAGAGAAGAACAAATGGGAACAGGAATGATTATTTATGCGTTCTTCCAACACTGGGTATGAGGTATGACATGGTGTGGTACAACGCATGGCGATGCATGCATGCCAAAGTGGCCCCTGTGACACCGCACCCCCGGCAATGGAGACCACCCTTTTGGACATTGCATTAGTGCCGAGGGGATGAGGTATGATATACTCTTGTTACTGTGGCATCATATTACTGACCTGAGTATACTTGAGCAAAAACTGTGTTCGTTACCTCTCCCCCCCCCCCATTCATCCAGCCATTTGTTCATAACTGCAATCTGCAGTTTTTTTTTTTTTTTTTTTTTTTTTAATAGAGATATCTGTTGGCTGGCCCTCATCCTATTTCCAACGAACTCCTATTCTGACTAACACTGAACTTGATTCCAGTTCAGTTCATAGTTTATTCTTCAGTTCAGTTGTGTGTGCTGTGTGAATCCAATTGGTATGATTTAGCTCTTCATGGTCACAGTTCAGTTTAGTGGTCCACATTTCCATGGAAATTATTTTTCTTTTTAGCCATGTGCTCATTGATCTTGATCTTTGCGGCACGGCTGCAATCTGCAGCCAGTCAATTGCTATGAGACAGATCCATCTATCAATGTATAGGTATGCATGCCGTGTAGATACTTGTCAAACTCGTCATCAGTTTACTGATGATTTTGGCTCCTGCCATCATGGGCGCATGAAGTGATCATGCCCTGATGACGTACGTGAGCGTGTGAGAAACGTGTTGTATTGATGTGGGCTGGTAACAGTGTTAGAAGAACGCAAAAATCATTGTTCCCATTCCCGTTTGTTTTTCTCTGCATGGTTCTTGTTCATGTTCTTTGTTCTCCTTACCTTAAAATTACAACGTTCTCGTTTTTGTTCCTATTTCCACATCATTCCACTTCCCATTCCCGTTGATTTCCCACCTTGGTCCAGTTCTTGTTCCTGTTTCCCGTTCTTGTTCTTAATCCCATTATGTTCCCGTTCTCATTCTTGTTCTGAGAACTAGAACGAGAACATCTTTCTGTTCTCGTCCATTCTTCCAACATCCGAGTACTGCAGGTTGACTTTTTCATTAAAAGAATTTATAAAATTGATGGTTTTAGGCTTTAAGCATTTTACTTTCGCGCCAGCTGCAAAGGCATGGAAAGAATGCAAAAATCATCTCGTTCCTGTTCTTGTTTGTTCTTCTCTAACTGCATGGTTTTCGTTCATGCTCCTCGTTCTCCTTACACTATAATTACCAACGTACCTTGTTCCCGTTTCCCATTCTCGTTCTCAAACCCATCATGTTCTTGTTCTTGTTCTCATTCTTCCAGTTGTCGTTCGTTCTTCAACACTATGTCATACCTTAATGGAAATTTATGGCTGAAAGAATGCCGAGTGGAGTGTCGGGTATGTTGTGGAGGAGGAGCGTCAGAGTTTTCGCTCAAGTATACCCATGGCTGTAAGATGTCAAACTTTTAAGCTTTGCGGTGAAACTGTGAAGTGAAGATAAGCAATACTTCAGGGTTTCCTCTGGCAGCATTATATGAGGTGGAGACTTCATTAGCTAGCTCTATGCTTTTTAACTTGTTCAACTGCTTATATTGACTTTCTGGTAAGGCAGCTCTAAGGGGAGGTATAACGGACAGCCATTTTTATTGCAAGAAAAGCGTGGGTACAATTTCTTAACACGAGGTTTGTTTATTTCTTACAATCAAAATGGCTGTCTGTTATACCTTCCCTTAGAGCCGCCTTATCTCTGGTAAGACAAAATGCTGGAAATCTTACTGTTCTTGGAAGTTTCTTTCAGATGGGTATTAGGTATTACAATTCAATGTTGGTATACAAACTAGTATCAGGTCCACGCGTTTTTTGTGGATCTTTAGAAGTATCAAAATGGCGGCTGTTTTGTTGTGTTTCACACTATACCTAGAAAGTGGAAAGTAGTACACGCAGCTTGAAGGTACTATAGAGTTCTGCAGCATTGCTGGCCTTCCCAGCTGGACAAACAATGAATGTACCCATGTGGCTGTGTTGGTAACATGTGTTGTTTGGTCAAGAAGGGGGACTGAGCAGGTGTTCTACTACAGCAAAGGTATAAAGTATCGTGATACATGTTGATGATTCTTACTGAGAGAAATGCGCTTTCTGGATAGTGGGCGCGTTTTCCAGTGACGTCACAGAGTGAGTTACTGCATGGTTACTGTTAGCAAAAATACCCTCATTGGGCCAACTATTCAGAGACGAGTAAAAAGCTGATAGCCGAAAGCCAAACCTTTTTCCCCTACAAAATCAGAAGTTGAAAGCTGAAAGCTAAATGATTCAAAAACGAAATCAAAATCTTTTCATTTTCGACTTTTATGCAGCTTTTCTTCACTTTTACAGTCATCTGGAGACCTACTTATTATGAAACTTTTATCACGATATCACAAATTGTTGCAGTGGTAACTGTACAGTAAACCATATTATCGAGTTACAACTGTAACAATTTGTTCAATTATACTACAACACTAGATACCTAACTTGTTGGCCAAAACAGGGATATTTTTGCTAACAGTAACTCATTCTGTGACGTCAGGGACGTCACGGCAAGTGAGATAAGCTCGTTGGTAACGTTGAAAAAAAGCGCCCATTTCATGAAAAAAAAAGAAAAGAAAAAAAAGGAATAGGAAAGTTCAGTCACGTGAATGAGAAGATCTAAACTCTAAAGCATCAGTTAAAAATTGTTGAAAACTTCACTACTGGCACTCAGCGGTTGGTCTCCTTTGGAGTTCCATCAGGATACTTAAATAATTGATGAAGTTGTGAATGAAATGAATTATAAATTATTTGTCAGTTTCTGGAAGATAAGTTATAAGCATAATGAGGTTCTGGTATTAACATGACATTCATAAGGTCATGGGAGTATCTCATGCAGCAATACAGAACTTTGTCCTGGTGATAAGCAATACTGCAGACACATTTTGTTCCCAAAATATCATACTAATAAGCGATAAAACAGTGACCAGGCTCGCTAGTGTCGACTCCTGAAAAGGTGATCAAGGTTGACGTTCCCATAAGAATACATGTAAAATTGGTAGACTTTGAAGCTTTTATAATCAGTGTTTGGAACTGATTCAATTTTTCGTTTTGATCGGTTTCGGGCTTAGTAGCTTCCATTTAGGTTGGTTTCGGTTTGGAACTTCCATTTAATTCCTCAATAGGTTTCGGTTTCGGTCATTAGACCGATTTAAAATACTGAAAGGGTCTTATTTCGGTCTTTCATTGCTGAGCCGGTTTTGGTTATGGGTTATGGTCAGTTGAGTTTAAGGTTTTAGGTCTTAATTTGGTCTTTTGCACATTAAAGGGTTTTGGTCTCCTGAAACTGTTGAATTTGAATGGGTTCCGGATTCGGTTTCGGTTCCGGTTCCAAACACTGTTTATAATTGCTGAAAATAGGTTTTCTAGTCATATAACATATTATCAAATTGAAGCTTGAAGTCTCTAGTTTATGATGGAAGGTAATTTAATGCACTTTATTCGCTCCAGTTAGATGAATAAGTTGATTTCCGAATTACTGTTTTTCTTGTGGAAGTTTATCATTGGAACAAAACGCGCTTGTAAATAACTAATACATGGAAAATGGAGCCGTTTCCAGTTCATAAATGAAAACTAGAGACCTCAGTCTCTGAATTCATCCATTATATGACCCAAGAAAACATTTTATTGACTAGAAAAAGCGAATTCAAGTTACATGTATTCTTATGATGATAACATCTATGATCACCTTTTCAGGAAATTTCACAGCAGAGCTACCAACTTCGGAAACTTGTAAGTTTTAGCGCTTATATGGATGTTCAAGATTTGATCTTTCTTACTATTGTTTAAGAAAATACCTATTTTAGGTAGGCTGGTTTTCGTTATTGTTCCTTGATCCCAACAGTGCCACTAAGTATGGAAGGTAACCTTTAATTTGTAAATAACGGGGATTTACAAAATTACCTACCTACGTTTTAATGCAAAGAACAGTAATATAATCGCGATAATCACGTTATCTGTTTGACTAATGATTAGGTATTATTTTATTTTGCAGAATGAAGTGTCCTCTCTAAGTCATGACTTGGCATCTAGTGAACGGTCACTGCATGAAATAAGTGTACCGAGAAAAATGAAGTCAAGTAATACAAACCAATTAAGAGGTCCAGCTGCTATCGTCGCCGCGGGTCGGGCCCTGAAGGAGGTAAAGTATTTTATATTCTAATCATAATCTGTTTGTATTATCCACTGCTTGAATGAAAGTATTCAACACGACACTTCTCCTAATAATAAAAGTTGGATTGCAAAGTAATGTGTTTACATACAAATTTGCATGTACCCGGTGCGTCCCATCAATACCAGGACTGAATTTTTTTAATTAATACTAGTGGCTCGATCTATCTGAAACTTTGAGAACTTGTGCGGGTAACTCTCCACTACATAGTACATACCTACTAAATTTCAGCCATATATGAGTTATTGGTCGGGTTTTGAACCATTTTGTATAGAGTACTATCGGTTGCCATCGCTATTGTGTTAGTGGATATGAATGTTGAATGTCAAAAAACCTGTTTTGATGCTACCAAAACTTTTGAAATGTTGAAAAATGTGTATGGTAATGAACCGCTAAAGCAGTAAAGTTTTTGGATGGTTTGGCCATGTTCGTGATGGTTGTGAGAATCCGTGTGATGAAGAGAGACCTGGTCGTCCTGTGTGCACTCGAACTACCAAAAACACGGCGTTATTCAGAGTACAGCCACATTTATGTAGATTTGCCAGTTGTGATATTATGTTGTTGCATGATAACACATCAGCACACACTGCGTTGCTTGTGCAGTAGTACCTCACCCGTACAAATCTGTGGCACTCATAAGACCCCCCTCCCCGTACTCACCTAATTTAAGTATCACAGCCTATTTTTTATTCCCTAAGCTGAAATTGGAACTTGAAAGAGACCGTTTCGACAGCACTAAAGATACATACAACTTAGTAATAATGATAACCAACAGTAATACGAAATGTTCCTGAACCCGAAAAATAGCTAATACTGCTGAAATTTGGTAGTCATGTAGTGGAACGTTACTCGCACAAGTTCCTAAAGTATTAGACAGATTGGACCACTAGTATTAATTTGAAAAATTCAGTCCTAGTATTTATGGGACGCATGGTATATGTGTTGGATCATTTTTTTACTGGAAAAAGACGCGGGAAAGTTGACTAATGAACCAAGTGATCTATCAAAATCGCTTGTTGTATGAGGTGTTCAATGCCAGAGCGAATCATTCTCAACTTTTTTGTCAAATCGAAAAAATGAGCTGAGTTCAAAGGTTTGGTAGTAAATAGATTCATTTTAATTGAGAACCATGACTCTATAGTGATGAATTTGGTTAAAAATAATAAAAAGAAGAAAAATTATGTACAGCTTTATTTGAAAAACGCTACATGACATCACAAATTCGTTTACTTTTGTAGTTCAGTCCACCCTGGCGCTCCACATTCAACCAATAAATATGGAGATATGGCGTGACACTTGAGATAGCATTTCTAATACAAAATTATCGCTTGACTTTTTCCCTTGAGAGACTTATGTCACGTTGAAAGAAATTATGATCGTTCTCACCATTACGGATTACTGATACCTTCCTGTGAAAATAGGATGTTGCACTTGAACTATTTATGTGTCGAAATGCGGTTTGAATTTTAGAATGTTTCAACCCGGCGCTAATTTAATTATCTCGGATTTGCAAATTTAATTTTGGTCCGCTTTCAAGCGCTAAATGTTGGAAGCTCGACAAAAATTAAGCAAATAGTACTTACTGGCGTCTATATTTGTGTGTGCCTACGTAGCTTTCTGTATGACTCGATTGTTAGAGGCGGCATCCATTATGACTTGAGAATGCTAGTTGAATGAACCTTCGCATTTGTTTTGCTTGCCTGCATTTTATAGACGTAATTCGTTATCAACTTACTTATTAAACGAAGGCTGAAACTTAATACATATAGCGAGGGAATAGTGCTGGAGTAGTAGGGACTCGAAACTGAAACAGAGTGTGGAACTACGAGGCCAGCGAGGGGCGTGAATTTTATAGACGAGAACATATAAGCGTGATAAAGATACAGCGACAAAATATCATGTATTACGATCAACGATTCAGTTTCCCTGCTTTCTCAACCTTGTCACTCCTCTCAACATTTTATCTACAGCCACGAGGAAGTTGATAAAACATTGACAAAATCTGTTTTATCATGGTTTTATCACGTTTATAAAAATTGATAAAATTTTCTATCACGCTAAACCGTCGGTCGTAATCGGGGCCCAGAACCGAGATGAGAACTGTTTCGACAGTATGAGTTGGAATCGGAACTGTCCCATGCCTCGATTTGTGCCATTGATGGTAGAGATACGACTACTTTAAGCATAAAAAATAAGAAAAAAACGAGGCAGACTTTTTAAATGTGTTCCTTTATCTTGATTGAATCTAGTGTAGGTGTTCTATTCGCAATGCGTATTCAGTTTGATGAACTTCATTTACAGCCGGACCATGACCGCCGACGAGGAGTTGCCAGAGTCGATAGCCTTGTTAGTCCTGGTAGTGATCCTCAGCCGTCTCTCGCTACAGTCGACGACTTATTCAACAGTGAAGTTTTCAAGCAGGTGAGTTTTTCTCAGTCGTGGTCCAGACCGGTAAACTTGACGAGTGAGATTTTTCAAGTTACAAATATCAAATTTGATGCGCTGAACATTATTTGCTTGTTTTTATGTACAAGTTTTGGAGAACACGCTTCCGTCGTGAAACAAAAGTTTGCTGGTGTGACTGTTGCTGCAATATTATCAAAGAAAATATACAAAAATTGACTCATTGTTATTAATTTTTATTTCGTGTAAATAATAGTGTATACTTCCGTTTATAGATCAATAGGCAGCCGGAAAATATCACTAATAATAAAATGGACACGAACCCATTCTTCACATCCTCCAGTCCGAAGAAGTCGGCCAAACCTTTTACTTCGAAGATGAGCGATCCTAATATGTTTAAACCCGGACCAGATACTCCGCCTGTAAGTGGGTGATTATTCAGTGCAAGACCTTACATTGAGGTTTCGTATAGAAACTAAATGACAGATCGTGTGAACCAGAATGTGGCTTGACCCGTATAAAAACTAAATGATAGATTGTATCAACCAGAATGTGGCTTGACCCCTTCTTATGCTGAGCTGTTGAAAGTTGAATTATTTAGCTTTTTTAACGAAGTATCTGCTTGAACCTGGTTCAAATGTTTGACAAGTATAATTTGAAATCGATTTTGGTTCGCTGTAATTAGTTAGAGATCCGATGAATTTTTCGAAACTTACACGAGAGAGTACTCATTTACCCTCTTTTACTCTCTTTAAGCGAACAGCTGCGAGAGTTGCGCCTACCGAAGAACTCGAAGTTAGATCTCTCGTTTCACATTATTTGCCAACCTTACTTACTGTAGATATATAACATACTTTTTCTAGAATTACGCCGAAAGCACATTCTGTGGTAAACTGTTGATGTTCACGACGAGCCATAAGTTACCATGCCCGCACTTTATGAATTTTACAAAGTTCGACGTGAAGACGAATAAGGCTCAATACATGTGCAAAATAAAGGTCCGTAGTCAAAATGTGAAGACTTCGGCGCCTAGTGCGATGCTACATTATGTTTGAATTCTGTTCGTGATTTTAGATCGGAGAACAACTGAACTTCTCGACTTGCCCGTTCTCAAGTAACCGACTGACTGAAGCCCAAGAGCATGTGGCAGAAAAGGCGTTCCAAGAATTGTGTCAACGATACCAGATTGATACTGCTGTGTTCCGTACGTCCAAAAGCAAAGAACTCATTATTAGCAGAGTGACAGAGGTAAGCTCAAGTATAGCTATGCATTACGGTATGAATTGATTCTATTTTGTGAAAATCTGATAGACTGAATAGGTAGTCAGAATCTCTGAATGACGAGTCCGATCTACCAACTTGGCCGCTAACGTCTCGTCACGTAGTTTGTGTCTCAACATGAAGATTGTTAATAGATATGATAAATGATCATTGTCGTTTTCCCGAATTGCTTGTACTTAATCTATTTCATATGGTGTGCATAACACGGATCCCTGCGTTTATTGTATGAAATCGGTTCTCGATCAACTTGTATTTGATGTGCTCAAATTTCGTGATCAAGTTGATTCCTCTCTACTTCCATGAATTCGAAAGTATTCATTCGACTGACTCATTTATTTCATCAGTTCCGATTATAATTTCTTCTCCACTGTTTTTTTTAATTTTTTTTTTTTTTTTTTAATATACAACTACTCCTTTTCCCCTGGTACTTCACAATTGTTTCTCGTGCCAGGGGAATCGGGGGTTCAGAATCTAGGGATAAGTATGTTTATGCTTACTCTACTGGTGTACAGTGTCTCTAAATTATTTAATATTAACTTAACTTAATCCGATTTAGTTTAATTTTATTTATTTTTATTTTTATCATTATTATTGTTATTGCTATTATTATTATTACTATTATTATTGTTGTTGTTATTATTGTTACTATGTATTATTAATATTACCATTACTATTACTACTATTATTATTGTTTAATTTCGCCCTTTGTTTCCAAAATTTCCTTGACGTATTTTCCCACTTTGTCATGACTCTCCCTTTCTTGTAGACATTTTTGCAAGTCCTCGTCTGTGATGCTATGTTTTTCTCTAAGTTTAGTGAAATTTTTGCATTCCCTGAAAGTATGGTCTGGACTGTCTTCTGCTTCTTTACATTCCCTGCAGATACTATTGTCTGTGATTTTGAACTTTTTCAGGTAAGTTGCGAAATTATGTCCCGTTAAGTACTGCGTCATATAATAGTTAGACTTTAGTTTCTTATTTTTAAATCGCTTTTCTATGTTGGGTATCAATTCTGCTGTCCTTCTTCTCGTCCTTTCGTTGTCGTATTGTTCCTGCCATTCCTGTGTTATGTCATTTTTCGCTCGATTTATCATTTCTTTTGACTGTTTATTTGTGAATTTTCCCTGTCTTCTTTCTTCTTTATCTCTTTATTTTTCTATACTTTACAGATTTTGCGTCTGCCGGAATAAATTATATGAGAAAATCTCTGACGTATCGATATTTTATTTTGTGTTTTCATTTTTCATAGATCGTGATACCTCACCAAGCCGGCTTGAAAATCGAAGCCCTCGAATCAGAATACAAAGAGATGTTCAAAGAAAATCTACCCACCGACTGGTTGTACATCATCAAGGAATTTTCGCTTCTGAGCGTTGAGGAACTGGTTGGAGGAATTTTTGTGTACCCACCTGAGGTACTTACTTCATTCTTATTAATGCCGACTACACACTTATCATGAAACGACCGCGAAATATGAATAGGCGAAAAGTGCGTAGAGCATGTGTGGCGTGTTTCGTAGAGCATATTTTTCACATTTCATATCTCAGGTCGTTTCGCTGAAGGCGGCGGTTTTTTGACGAAATATCACGGTTTTTCATCAGGTGTTGTCTAGACATCAGAACCAATACACACTTTTCATGAGATGCAGCCGGATTTCGATATAGATTGTCATGAAATTCGGGCCATCCGGCCCTGTTGGGCAGCGGGACTCGGCGGTCACAGATCGTAAGTCCCTTTGTAAAGTAGGCAAAGGGAGGGCGCAGCAGCACTTCGACTTGAATTGGTTTCGCGAGGGTGCATATTAATTAGGCCGCGCGATTACCTGTGGAGGCATTCGAACAGTTTAGTTTGCAAACTGAAAGATTTTAGGGCGACAAGTGTGTCGTCATTTCAAGATGATCGTCGTTTTGATGTTCGCAGTCCCGGGTTTTTTCGCCACGATTTCGTGAAATTGTAGAAAATCAAATTTCATGAATTGTGAGAAGTGTGTGCTGTATATTTATATGCGGCAACACAGATACGTAGGAGCTGATAATAATTAAGATGATTGTGGCATTTGTTTTCGTTATGGAGTTTAGATCGTAACAATTGACATGAACATAGCGTGAATTATCACTGAAATCATGAGTTATCATTTATCATTGATGAAGACAATACAATTGGCGCAGTCGGTAGGACACCAAATTGTAGTGTCTCCATCAATGATAAATGATAACTCGTGATTTCAATTATAATTCACGCCAAATTCATTACAATTATTACGTTCTAAACTCCATAACAACAAAAACAAATGCCTTAATCATCTTAATTATCAACTCTTGCATATCAGTGTTGCCACATATCAATATACAGTGGTGTGTTGATGAAGAATGTTTCACATTTCATTTTCTTTTTCGTGAAACACTTTGAAACACTGCATGAAATAGGAAATAAGTGTGTAACCGGCATGAACATCAAGGAACTACTCTGTTTGGACAGAGAGAGCGAGAGGGAGAGAGAAACTTATGTATTAGGATATGAACCTGCGCTAGAGTGCGCTGCAAAATCACCTGTGCGGGTGTTAGCGGAGGGAAATGAAAAGGTGATCATGTGTACTTATAAATAGAAACACTGCTATCTTCAGGAGGGGAACAAACGAGTAGAAATTACCCTACCAGTGGAACTGATTATAATTCAATTTTGTAGTGATGATGCAGTTAAAATTTAGGACGAATTTTCTTTGAAAGTGAATTTCTAATCGACTTAATGATAGTTGAAGTTTGCTACACGCTTACGGACAAATCTCCATGATCACCCATTCATGCCACTGATAAGACACAATCATGCCAACATTTGCAACTCTAATTTATATCCCAATAATATTTGTGTTTTACAGAATGAACAAATCAGTCCGAAAATCACGAAAATACCACCGCTGGTGTTACCCGTACAAGATGAGTGGCCAATTTTTGTTACGTGTTGTTTGTCGACCAATAGTATCTACTTCCGAATCATAATGGAAGAATACAATGTAAGTTGACATCTTCGTTTTTGAGGAGTGAGTAATTATTCTATAAACTAGGATTCGGTGCAGTTTTGCTAGGCGATGTTCGTTTGAAAACTGTTGAACTTCAACTTGATCTTTGTATTAACCATACAAAAGGATAAAATTGTTCTGATCAACTGACATTTGTTAGTTAGAAATACTGCGGGAAAATAGATCCGGCGGATTCCTTTAATCGTGAACAATATGACCTCGAACCTATGACTTGGGGATTAAAGTCGAGTGCTAGTAGATATTATTGTACCAGATTGCGTGTTGTACAGTTTTATTAATCATTCAATCGTATCTCGTTGATTAATTCATAACCGGATTGTTGTCATCTTTCTATAAATTACGGCACCGGACGAATTACCTATTTGAAATTGCTGAAGCAAACCCGTTACCCCAAAATCCAAGCAGACAGACTAGACGGCAGACAGAAAGACATACAGACTGCTAGAGAAACAATGAGTCAGCCATTCCTGTAGCAGAGACCCGGAACTGCTCGAAGCCATCATTTTCTCGAAACTAATTGTCAGTTTTCCTCAAAACTGAAGCCGGATCTGTGGTTAGCCTCGTGTTTCATGTTGCGGATGGTTGGACGGACGGATAATTTAGGGAAAGGGTGCAGTATTGATGACCAGGAAGACGAAGGGAGGATAAAAAAACGGAGTTGCCTGAAGCACCTATTTTAATCGGAGGGAAAGCCGGAGCTCGAAGCTAATTTTGAGTTGTCCTTGAACCGGAGCTAAGGTGTAAATCACTTTCCTTGGAATTTCATATGAGGTATTGAACAGACCGCGGAAATCCAGCTGTCTCGGGTTACTTTTTAGTCTGGTCCCGATTTGGCCCCGAAACTAGAACTTCTTGGGTCACTGACATCCATAAAGTTGTCAACATTCTTCGCATCCGGCTAGCCGGGTTAAGTAAGGAGCACAAAGTCCAGTGGGGATAAGGATATGCGGCGGGGTGGTGTTGATCGCATAGAAGCCAGCCCCTCTTTTCTAATTTTCCCTGGAATCCGCCCTTTCGAGCATTACTTTCAGAGACATCGGGGAGGCCGTTAGGACTGCCTTAGCTCTCTCCTCGTCTTGCCGAAAAACCTGTCTAGGTCGACATGTAGCGAGTTACTTCGTGGGCTCGAATCCGGGATCTCCGGATTCCGAGACCAGCGCGCAATCCACTCGGCCAACCAGACCCTCTGCATAGAAGACCCTTAGCTAACTCCCTGTTTGTCAGCGGCGAGGAATTTAAGTCGTACATTCGGAATTGGTAGTCGGACGAGTGTACTGGCTATTTCCCCTCTGCAGTGGAGCAGCCCTGTTTAGGATGGCCCTGCTTGCCGCTGTGAAAACTGCAGTAAACAAGGCCCAACCACCACCGTATCTTGCCCGGTATGACGCAGACGGTGGGTATCCTTTCTAGCGTTGCCAACCAAATAAGAAGCCTTAGATGGAAAGCGGATGTGAACTGGGAAGGTCGGGAGTAATGGAGAGGAGGTAGTAGAAGCCAAAAACGGCGGCGAGCTGGAGGTCAGCTACCTCGACGAAGATACAGCGTCGATTGCGGCTCGATATACAAGAAAGCGTGGACTAAATTGAGCGTTGTCTGTGGGCAGTTCAGTGGCATAATAAAGACAAATGTCCGCAAAATCAAAAAGGCCACAGTGCTGTTGGTTGCCCGGGCTACAGAGCTGGTGAGCGATAGAACTGCTTGGTTAAGCAGAGAGAGTGCGAATCTCAAAAGGGAGATGGAATAGCTGCCGAATGAAGTGGCTCCAGGACTAAATCATTATTTCGCGTCAAGAAGAAAGTTGGCGCACTGATCCCTGATCCTGGGGATAAAACAGTCTAGCACGGACGAAGAGGTGCGCCTGGCAAAAGCCACAGTAGGACAGTGCCGCTTGAAGGAGGTGGCAGTTGGAGTGCTGCGTAATAGTGTGAAGGCCGGAAAGGTTCGAACAGGGTGGTTCTGGTGCAAAGTCGAATGCCTAGGGAGCAGGCCTCTTTAGCGCTACAAGTATCTGGAGTTCGAACAGGCACAGTACTTTCGCACCAGAAACATATCCTGGAAGGACACCTACTGATACGGGGAGAACGGGTACTGAGCCACTGAATGCTCCGCAAGTTGTGACTGCATCCCGTGCTCGAGCCAGGGCCAGAATGACGATGGCTATGTTGCTGCTCAGTCTCTTGGTTCATATACGTGTGAGGCGCATTACACAGTGGTCAAAACGAGTGTTGACGAGGAATGACCTTTTGATATTTCCCCTGTTTCGCATGAAACGCAACCTTTAAAAACATTTATTAGTGATGAATGTCTTTTGTTTGTATTAGGGTGTCTATGTAAATATTGCTGAACAGATGGACGAAATTTACTCGTCGAAAGTGAATGAGTTGCAGCCCGTCGATGTAATCGTCGAAGGAAATTATTATGTGGCCTACATCCACGACGAGTGGTTTCGTGTGAAAGCTCTCAGCGGCATCCTGAACGGCAGTGTCAGAATGTCATTGATTGATCACGGTGATACGGACAACGTACCGCAAAATGTAATTTATCCAATAGACGAAAGACTGACGCATGATCCAGCCCAGGTAATTTGCTTGCTATTGTTGAATTGATGATTTGGATATTATTAGAGAGGGCATGTATGCTATCATGCCGTCTTGTATGTAAGCTTTTGTTATTAACGAACGGTTACGATGTATTTTAGGCCGTTCGATGCGGTTTGTCTGAGCTGGAACAATATCACGCCGACTGCTACGTCACTAGTTTGGTGTACCATCTGACGTACGGTAAGAGGTTGATGGCTCGAGTAGACTCGCGGAATCCACATCTCCTGCTTACGCTGTATGATACGAGCGGCGACGTTGATGTCAATTTGAACGACCTGGTGCAAGATCGAGTCGATAAGGAGTTGACTCCTCCGAAAATACCGGCCGTAAGTTTCCTAGTCTGGAATACCCCATCTTTTACTAGTGTTTTGTACTTTGATTTGCTTGGTAAAATGATGAAGTTTTGGCGTGTTCGTAGAAAAACAACGTAACGGATGTGTACCTGACTTCTGTCCAAGAAGACGGCCATGCATACGTGCAGATTGTTTCGGAGTGTTTCAAATTCCTGAAAGGTCTGATGGAGGACGTTAAAGAAAAGCTGTCTGAGAATGAGGAAGAGTTCGTCATGAAAGAGGTGAACGAGTTGGTCGGCGGCACTGTATTTTTGGCCAAATACGACGGTGACAATAAGTGGCATCGCGCGGTCGTCCGTTCTTTGATGAGCGATAACCAGGTAATGATTCGAAAACGTCAATGAGCTGTTTATATAATTTATTTTTGGCGTATTGTCCTTCCGAACATAATTTTCTTGGAGGAAGAGATGAGCACAAAAGCTGTCAGTCCATATGTTAGGGCGATTCTTATGTGTACGTGTGTGGAAGAGCTGAACGTACCAAAATGATCTTACTGAAAAGGAAAGCTAAATTTTGCCGATTGAGAAGTTCAAGTATGCTGGCTGCAATTTTGTGATAATGATATGAGAAAAGTGCTTACTTCAGTTGTTAGTGAACCTAATGTTTTGAAATCAGAGGTCTTTTTGGAGCATTTCTACTTCCTAAGGCCAGTTCGGTTGTGCATGTCCAAAATTACACCTCAGCAGATGCAGTGGTATGATGAAAATGGATTTGTCCTGTAGTCTGTTCGGTCTCACATTCAGTCCACAACAGCTAAGGCACCTAGAAACATCCCAGTGTGGCTATGTGCCATAATCAGTCTTCCCGTGTCCGATGATCCGGAATTTACTTCGCGGAACGTTCCACTAGCGGTACTGAACGCACTACGGACTTTCTACGACTAAAAATAGCGTATGGCCATATACCTAGGGGTAAAGAACCTATAAGCACAAGTACTCGCATATGCCATATTGGAGCCCATTGTGCCCGTGGATGCCGAATCCGACTATGCGGAGCGTACCGCGTATACAATTCGACATCAATGGGCGCAATGGGCTCCAATATGGTGTATGCGAGTACTTGCGCTTATACTCGTAGGTTCTGTATTATTGGTTCTATGTACTCTACAGCAGCTACTTTGCATCTGATGGTTTCATTTTCGTTTAATTGAATTCTTGCTGCGTGGACTATGAAAATAACTATTCAGAATCAGAGTTATGCCGTAAGTTATTCCTAGACAGCTGAGTTAGTAAAACGTTTTCGGCTTGGCAGAAACAAGTGGT
This sequence comes from Acanthococcus lagerstroemiae, assembly GCA_031841125.1. Lineage (NCBI taxonomy): Eukaryota > Metazoa > Arthropoda > Insecta > Hemiptera > Eriococcidae > Acanthococcus > Acanthococcus lagerstroemiae. The sequence continues at coordinate 21,129,996 of CM063109.1, read as the reverse complement.
TTGACATCGTTATAAATTGAGTGAATGGTTGTACGGTGAGTAGATTTGTGCTGTGTGGTCAGGATATTGGGAGAAAGGAAGTTACTGAATTGAAAATAGTGTTGTACATGTATTCGGGGTGTAATATTGACAGCTGATGTGTAAAATAGGTTAAAAAATGTTGAAATGTAACATAAGAGGTTCGGAGGCAGGGTTAAGGTTAATGATCAGTGCTGACACGTGTAATTTAGCAACGAGAGAGGATGAGCTGTTTTGGAAATGATTTCATCAGCCCGCAGAGTTCGAATTTGTTTCAATGGACGTGTCGAGGAATGAGAAGAAACGCAGAAGTGATTCATTTGTATGTATACATATTATGCGAATGCGAAAAAAATGATTGTTATTGATGGACATGGTCGATAGAATCCAGTCATTGATGAAAATGTATGGTTCTTGACTCGAAGTGCAATTACTAGTGTACGCATGTAACCGACGATAATAGTGGAATCTCATCTGACTGTAATTAATGATGCATCGTTTCAGAAAGAATTTTGCATGTCTATTCGTTGATTTTATGCTTGCTCTCGGGTACTGCGAGATTGTTTGATTTATTCTATAAATTATGGCAGGGATAAGATTTCTTAACATTTACTCATTAATGGAGGGATGATTAACGCCTATTCATGATGTATAGAGCTTCATTTTGGTTTCTCTCAGTCCTGAGCGGGAAATGTGCATTTCTGTGGATAGAATGCAATCAAACTCCTTTCCCTCGAACTTTTTTGTACGTTATTAAATGCAATTAACGTTCACAGTATTACGAGTAGTTCTAATTAATTATTGACTACATTCATATGAATTATCATTATATTCTCTGAAGTATTTATTCGAAGATACAATTGGTATTTCATGCTTCTCTGCTTAAAATCTCTCCTCCAGGTAATCCTTTTTACTGTTTGATCTGAATGAATATGTGAATCATCGTGATAACTGCTTGTCCTCGCCGTTCCCCAGCCAGTTAAACATGCCCCTGCACTCATTATCAGCCTTTAGACCTGCTCTCTAACTTCACATGTTGCGTATTTTAACATTTTTGAAACTCGCCTCTCAAACGAGCTGCCAGTCACACCCAGAATACAAGTGGCACACTTTTAGTGGCATTCACTTTCGTTGACCAAGCTATTCAGGTTGCTAATTTGACAAGTACTGATCATCTCATCAACTTTCAAGCACTATCAAAACGGGAAGGCGAAGGGGTTGTCTCCTTAAACACTTCTATCAGTTGCTAAAATCGCCTCCGTTTGGGAAAAGGGGAAGAGTCGAGTTATCGGTTAGCAGAATCGTCATTTTTGAAAAGTTGGAACTCCTCCCCCTCCCTCTACAACGTAGTAATTTTGATACATCCCTGCCAATATGATCTAATTATACTTTCTTTCTTTATGTAGGTGGAAGTCGTGTTCGTTGATTATGGTAATATTGAAATAGTGCCTTTGAATCACATTGCCTCCATAGATCATTTTACGGACGTGTTGGCATTTATTCCGTTTCAGGTTAGTAACTAATTCTACAATGTAAGATTCAGTACTGTTTTCTCGCTGGAGTCGGGCGTCCCAGCGAATCATTAAAAAGCGTCCCTTTACTTATGAAATATATTTTCCGAAACACCGGGATAGTGCTTCCAATAGAAAAGATTGAGGAAATAAATACCATGTGGCATTTTTCCGATTTCAGTCGCCTCCCTATGTTGTCCCAGTTCTCGATGTGAAGCCAAAATATCACAAACAAATTCAGCGATCTTGAAAACTAATTTTTCAAAAATCCATGTATTTTAGGATATTTATAACACACCCTCCCCTGTCTCCCCTCAGGTACTTCGTATGAACATGCTCATCCATCATTTGATCCTTAACAAGTGAACGGATCAGGGAACACGTCGCGAGCGACGATGCAGGGGGAATGAAAGGGTCGAACAAGATGCCTCCAGTGTTGAAAGAACGAACAAGAACGAGAATGGGAACATGACCAGGTTGAGAACGAGAACGGGAACATCGGTAATTATAGAGTAAGGAGAACGAGGAGCATGAACGAAAACCTTGCAATTAGAGAAGTACGAATGGGAACAAGATAATTTTTGCGTTCTCCCAACACCTTTGCAGCTGGCGCAAAAATAAAATTCTGAAAGGCTAAAACCATCAATTATAAATTTTTTTTTCATGAAAAAATTAACCTGCAGTACTCGGATGTTGGAAGAACAAACGAGAACAAAACGAAAAACGGTATGTTCTCGTTCTGAATAAGAACGACATGATGGGATTGACAGCAAGAACGGGGAATGGGAACAGAACCAGGGTGGGAATAAGAATGGGAATAGAAACGGGAACAATATGGGAACGAGAAGGGGAACGTTGTTTAATATAAGAAGAACAAAGAACATGAATGAGAACCATGCAATTAGAGAAGAACGAACGGGAACAGGAACGATGATTTTTGCGTTCTTCCAACACTGTGAATACTTCACTGCTGGAGGTACGAATCGAAAGTGAAAGAGAAGAATCATTGTTCAGTGTTCGTATTTCAGTTACGACCCGTTCATTTTGATTGAGACGCGGTGGAAATAGCAACTCCCAAACGGTTCATGCAAGGTTCATGTAAAAAAGAACAGTCAGTTTTCAAATCTTAACTTTGCCGATAGATAGCGTTATAATTTCTCTTCAGCCAGGTGAACTCTCAGTGTGAGTTTGCCGGCAAATGTTGCCTTGTTCAAATGCGCTATTAAGTTGAAGCATCGTGGCTGTGGATACAGCGCTATCTGTCCACAGAATCGGAATTTCAAAACTGAACTAGGTTGTTTTTCACATGAGCCCTTCAGTTTTGAATTTGAAGATTTAACTGATGACAAAAATGAGTTCAGAAACCATCCTGATATCAAAATGAGGTGGTTAGCGTCATGGGCGTAGCCAGCGAGGGGCAAGGAGGCAATTGCCCCCCTGGATTTTGAAAATAAAATTGTGTTCCAGGGCTCACAAGATAATTCTCGAAGATTTAAAGCCAACTGAATAAAATTCGCAGAAAATAGGATGTGCCTGGAGGCCTAGACGCTAGACAAAGAAAATGTGTGACTGGCGCCACACCAATAGCAAAGCAGCGACTTGCATCTGCATAAATTCTATTTTTGCCCCCGCCTGGAAAAAGTTCTATCTACGCCCATGGTTAGAGTGTATAACAGATTATGTTACGCGAATTAAACTGCCACGTCCCTTAGCTGTCATTGTGATTAAAACAATGCACGCCGCTCGTTCGTGACTTAAAGCCATGATGTTAGTCAAGATCTCCGTTCTCAGGTACGAATTCCGAGTTGAACCTTCTATTATCTCATGGTTTGCCTAATTTACAGGCGATAGAAGTGCAACTGATTAAACCGAACAATGAACTATTTACTCAAAAGATAATCGAATTCCTAATGAGCTGCTCCGAACCTGATGATGAAGAGGGCTTATCGAAAAGGTTTCTAATGAAGGTCGTTAGGGATGACCCAGTGCCGGATGTCGAACTATTCGTGAGGATGCCGGATAACAATGAGCTGGTTTCCGTGAATGATATTATCGGGATGTGCTACGAGGAATACAGGCAAGTGTCTCTTGATTTTTTCATCGTTGTTTCGTTGTTGTAGTGGTTGAGTAAGGTCGATGTTGAATGTTGCGTTTTCTCTTTCAGAGGTCCTAACTTCAAACACATTGCATTGAGCCCAGGTAAGAAGCTTATGCATGGCTAAAATGAAAGACTTTTTCTTTCTTTCTTTCCTTCTTTCTTTCTTTCTTTGAAGTTCTTATAATATAGTTGAAAATGTCGTTCCACGTGAGGTCTTCGGTCTGCGTGTATTTGTTGTTCAATTAGAATATAAAAATTATAATTTTATGCTCTCTCGCGTGGACGGCGAGCTCACTTGGAACATAGCATTAATACTGGAGGTGTGCATCTGTGCATTGAGTTTTGCTTACTGCTATCATGGTTGAATCTAACTTGAGTCACATGTGTATATATATTATATTGTCCGTGATATCTGGTGTCTTGGTGTATAAAAATGAATTTACATCCATCGAGCTCATCCCTCATGGTGCACATAAACATCAACCAAGGGTTAATGAGTTGATTCATTTTGAGCATGAGTTGAGTTTCGGTGACTCAGAAGTGACTGGTATTGGAAAAGAACTGAGTTGTAATGAGTTACCAGCGCTACGCTATTACTTCTTAGGGTTGTATTTCATTTCTCAACTCGGAGCATGGAAGAAAGATAAAGTAAATTTGAGAAGACCCTTTGTTATTCCTGCGAATCTGTCTTATTTCAATCAGTAGTGGTCCTGATGGTGTGTAAGTGTTTAATTTGAGGAGGACGAAAAAAAACTACGATTGAAAACATTAAAAATGAATGATGTTAGTTACCAGAAGATGTTTCTGTATTGTATGTCAATTTGTTTATGTACCATTGTGCTGTGTATCATATGCAATTCAAGTATCATAATGACGTAGTTAGATTTTGTGGAGGTGGCCGGAATCTCAAATTCAGTATTAGTCTAGGTATGTGACCCTTGGGTTTGACACTGAATGATACCTTCTTGGATCATTGGAAACTGACACTAAATAAAAGTACTCAACCCGCGAACATAATTGCACTAACCCGGAACTAAAGCAAATGCGCCCAATTGTTACCATTATTTTTACCCTATTTTTGCAGACGCTCGTTTCCTGTTGAGTTTTTCAAACATTATCCTTTTACCATTCTTGTGTTAGTACAATGCCGCTTAAGACTTTTTTAAGATTACTTTACGACTTGATGGGACTCTTCGAGACTATGTAAAACTCTTCAAGGTTCATTAAAGCACTAGACTTATGTAAGAATTATACATAACTGCTTTGAGACTCGCTAAGACTCATCCATGCTCGTTTAAAACATTTAAGAATTTTCCCAGACTTGATTAAGACCCTTTATAACCCTTCAGAATTTGTTCTAAACTTTCCGCGAGTTATTAAGATTAATCGGATGTTCTTCTAAACTTGCTAAAAACTTTTGAGTACTGTTGAAGACTTCAACGTTTTCAGACTTCTTCCAGACTCGTGAATCTGAATCAAAATTAATTTGACCTTTCCGGTCTATTTGAGAATTTTAACGATTCTAAATTCATTTGAAACTTCTGTAGACCCTGCTGATTTACTGAAGACTTCGAGGCTCTCTTAAAACTTTGGAATCTTTGATATTTGTTTCAGACCCAGTTAGAACGCTTCTAGACCGTATGTGTTCTACAGGATTGGTTAAGATTCAGTAAGACTCTTTCATACTCGTTAAGGCACCTTGAAACTTGTCGCGCTAGATTCGTGTAGGCTTAGCCAGACTTGTTTAAAACTCTTTCGGACTCTCCCATGCTTGATTAAAACTCTTTAAAGATTTTCCAAACTTGTTAAGAATTACTGAGCCTGATTTAACGATCTTTCGGACTTGTTTAAAACTCTTTATTGTTCAAGACTTCTCAGCGTGATCAAAATTCTAAAATCTTTTGAGTGTTTAAATGCATTCAGGTTTCTTTATGACTCTTTAAATCGCTTTAAAGTCATTTTGAAATTCTTTAGGACCAGGCCTTTTTTTTTTACTTCTTTTTTGGGGGCACGCTGGAAAGATGGATTAGATTTTGTATTTGGATAATCAAATTCTTTCATTTTTTCAATTTTTATGGCAATTTTTCGATATTTTCGAAATTTCCTTTGGGGCACTGCGTGTCCCCACGTGCGCCCACAAAAAAAAACCGATTAGGACTATTCTAAACTCATTTCTGAACTTTCCGGTCTGTTTAGGCTTTTTAAAACCTTTCTAGGTCCATTCAAAACTTTCATACTTTACTTACTCAAGATTCTTCAAGGCTTTTCCTGAGTTACGTACATAACACTCAACGTGTTTGACTCTTATTGTTATTGAGGGCTTTTCTAAGTACTTTCAAGGCATCTAAGCCTGCCTCAATCTCCACAAAACTCTTCCAAACTTGTGGAAGAATCACTAAAATTTTTCAATTCAGAATTCGTTTAAAAACTTCGAGGTTTTCAATTTTTCTTCCCTTAAAGATTCATCAAATTTCTCCCGAATTTATTTAAGATTTATTAAAACTTTTTCATACGTGTTTAAAGACGTATTAAGACTTCTCCAACTTTTTAAAACTTTCTAAAGACTCCTAGAGACGTGTTTACGTTTGTTAGGATTCTTTAAGATTCATGTTATGCTCTTCTAGACTCGTTAAACTTTTTATTACTACTACAGACTTTTCTAAAATTTTCTCATCACTGCTGGCTGTTGATAAGTTTCTATTTTCATTCCCCGTACCTTCTTCCAACTTTTCCTTTGTTCTTCCTTACCCACATCTTTTCTTCAAACGCTCTCACCCCTTCCTGTTGAGCACCCGGAGCATTTACCACTTTCTACCCGCAAAGTCTATAACTTGAAATCGACACGAGTACACGCAATTCGGTCAAATGTTTGTAAATTTTGTTTTAATTTTTAGGCTGTTTAAATTTCACCCTTATTTGAGAAACTTGAATTGCATTGATTGTAAAAGAAAACTGGTTTGATGGGTCTAAAAAATGTACTTGAAATTGCTCAAATTTTAAACTAGTACATTTGTCCACAAGAACTGATCTCCCCCCTTCCAATTTCAGTTTTTTATTCCTGTTATTACGAAAGAGGGAAAGGACAGAAAAAGTGACAGAAAGAATTGAAGAAATTGGTGTGTAACTCATCAAGGTCGCATTCAGTCGTTTTGCGAACGAGTTGAAAAATGAATTACAACTCGTGAAGTTAGAATCTGTTGAAAAGAGTTGAAATTTATCGACTCAGAGTGCATTCTTTTTGTGAAAAAGTTGAGACTTGTTCAGCTTAAGTTGTATCTTGTTATTAAAAAATTGAGAGATGGTCTTTTAAAATGAGTCAGGTTGATTGCAGGGCTGGACAAATCACAAAAAACATGAATCAGATTGCGAATCAGTTGCAAAAAATGAATTCGAATCGCGAATCATGGATCGTCTAGCACAGATCAACGATTAAGAGATCCGGATCATTCAGTTTTTTCAATTAATTTTGCAAAAAATTCCCACAGTTTCAAAAACTTTTGAAATAATGATAACTGTTAAATTATTCATATACTTCTGACTATTTGAAATCTTCGATGGTTTGAAATTTGAAAACGATGGCCGAAAATGATCTCGAAATCTTGATTGAGATCATGACACATTGATTCGGATCGCCGATTAAGGATTTCTAAGAAACAAAATGATGAGTCATGAATCAAATCTTAAATCTTTTTATTCGAATCGCTAAATGATCCGAACTTGATCCGGATTTTCTCGACTTCGGTTGATTTTGAGAATCAAATTTTTTTTGTTTTTCAAAACAGTTGTGCCCGTTACTACTTGATTAATTTTTGATGGTACTAATCTCTGATGAGACGTGCGCTTACAAGTTCATGGATGATTCCGACCTCGTCCGGTGATTCGAACTAGGACATTAATAATTGAAATAAAAATTTCAAGTCTGCTGCGTAGAAGCTTCTGGCTGTAGACTTGATCACATTTAGTTGTATTTAGATTTCATATTGTTAACTGCCCTAGTACGTGAAATCGAATCATCGCTGATGTGTGTTCATTCTGAATGTTATTTCCGGCCACACTATAAAAATTGAATGGCTGGCTACATAATCATCGTTAAGTCCGAAAAACTAAATTCTTCAAAAACCAAAAAGAGAAAAAGTACTATCCAATTTTTGATATTTTTTGTTGATTTTTGGATATGCTATACAGGGTAACTCAAAGTTGTAAATCAAATTTTAAAAATTCAGACATGAAAATTTACTTATGAAGTACATCATTTAAATGACCGCCAATTTGGGTCACTCAATCCTTTCATCGTTTCATGAAGTTTCGCAGTTTCAGTTAAGAAGTAGGTGGAGGTGCTTAGCTAATCGTATTGGCTGAAAACTTAGCTAAAACCTAGGTCCACAGAATCGAGGAGCTACAACTACAACTAATAGCAAATCCAATTTTATTAGCTAACTAATGGCTAAAGCTAAAGCTAACTTTAGTACCTTATTCATAAGAAAATTCCACAAATAACAGATGTTTAGGCCCCTTTCCCGGGAGGATATACCATGAGTAGACTACAATGAAAAGGGAAATTGTAATTCAGGTAGTCACTTCACTGTTGGTAATAAATGAGGAGTTATCTGTCAAAAGGGCCCCTGTAAGCAATTATGATTTTGAAAAAAACAACTTTAAAGTTTTCAGGCTGAAATACTCCTTTCAGACTGATTTAACTGAAAAATATGTTATTATAAAAAGTGTTCACGGTGACTCCATTAACAGAAATGATTGATTATTTGTTTAGTTTGTTCAGAAACAAACGCGGACGAATTAAGAAAGGAGGATGACAGGGACCCTTTTTAGAACGATGGGAAAATTAGTGTGGTGGGACGTGTCGTGGTTTATCAGTAGCTGTTTTCCCATGATAATATTGGTGAATTTTATGCATTTACTCTTCTACTTTGCTAGTTACCTACCATACATTAATACAACTTATGAAACAATACAATTCCTAACTTGCTGTATGATGAGTTATTGTCCATTCTTGTGATTGAAGCTAATGTAGTTGCGAAAAAGTCTCTCCCTGCTCATAATGCAACCAAAATGTGTAATTTGCTAATTTCTGAGGTGTATTATCCTGGATGGAGTCACTCGCTTTTCACTCTATGGTATAATGTAATGTATGCTTGGTTTCATTGACTATATGATGTATATGACGCGTTCCTACCAATGTGTTAGTAGTCATTTATTGGCGCCAATTTTGCTGAATATCATATGTTGTTACATAGAGTGGGAGTTTCCTAATAAAGTAGGACACGGAGAATTCGAAAATCAGCATCTCCGCAAAAAGGGCCCCTGCTCGACAGGAGCCTTTTTAACAGATAACTCCTCAAATGTAAACACTAAAAAGGCCTGTAAGTTCACTTGTGATAAGGTCTCTTTTAATTGAATTTCATGTTTTCTTCTTTCCCCCCTCTTTTTAGCTGATTTTCATTGACTAACAGATAAGCTAATGCTAATTTACTGCTGAAAGGCTTGCTAACAACTAGCTAATATCAAGCAAATAAAGGCGGGATAACGGCTAAAAGCTAAAGCTATCAGCTAAGTTAAGCACCTCTGGAAGTAGTGCTCAATAATATTCCACTCGGCGACACCAGTTTACATGCTAAATCTGGCTGTGTAGTGGTTTCTGTTGAATGGTATTCGGGTTGTCTGTTGACCAGTAATGACATTTTGATACCGGGGGGGGGGGGGCTGTGAACCCTACGAAAATCTCTTTGTACCGTTACAATCGAATTTGACCGAAAATACTGCTCAGCACAAGACGCACGTTTTGTTTACTGGTTGGAGTCAGGTGATAACAAAATTTCCAACGCTAGGCTAAACGCCAATCGCTTATTGGCCGCTGCAAGAGTGTTACCAATCCTGCTATAAAAAAGTTCATCTTCTCTGGGTCACCCTGTAGCCTGTAGTACATTCACGGCAATTTTTATGATACCCGCATTGTGAAATTGATAGCATTCTCCTGTCGGCAGGAAGTCGCTTTCGAAATTTGGACTTATGATTATTGTAGGGACTACGGAGGCGAATTTTGAAAAATTTGCGATGGAAATTTGTCGCGTATGAAAAATTTTCCTTACCTATGGTTTCAATTTTCTTGAATTTCGAGTTACCGAGAAAGTACTTATATGTACTATCAGAAAAAAAATTATGAGGGAAGGGATAGGAAAACGAAATTGGGCTTGCGGGTGGACTTAGATGTTTGCGTTGGACAGAAGAGTACTGCTTTTCTATGTAGTTTTATGAACTGACGAGCGTGACGTATACACCAGTCGACGTAAAATGACCACGTGATTCTGGAACAATAAGGAAAAACAAATTTATGACTCAAGTAATTGTGCAGCCGGCCATTCAATTATTATTTCTAGTATTACTCTTCGTGAACGCGTATGTATCTTTCGTTCGTATTTTCGATGCTCGACACGACGAGTTTCCTTGTGCAGCACTCAGCTGTACTCAGAGGACATCTGTGTCCTGTTGCCTACGAGTACATCCAGTGCAACCCATTTTTAATTTTATTTTTATTTTTTTTGTTTCCAACACCCTGTATATGATCGGAGATGTGTTATTCCATTAACTCGTCGATCGGCAGACGTGTTCTTTGCTCGTGTTTTCGTGATCTAAAGATCTGAACTTCATTTCGTCGATTTCTCGTTTTGTATCGATTGCGCGCAATTAATGAAGCTGTGCTTTTATATTTCATCCGTAGTGAAAAAAGTATTGAAGAGATCATCGCGAAGACGAAAAGTCTCTGAAAGTGGCGACGGTAAGAAGTGCACGAGACGTGCGGGAACGTGCCGAGGGCGTCTGCAAATTATCTGGGAATACCGAAGTATATGTGAAGTCAGTTGCGATACCGGGTGAACAGGATACAACAAGAAGTCGGGTGACGAAGAAGCGAAGCGGTTTTGTGACTGATACGACTGTCCAAGGGAACCAGATAATTTGAGACCTCCTCGGCCCGCTTATTTTTGTGTTCTCGGCGGGTGTTTTTCGTTCGTTTGGCGCGCGTTTCCTCGTTTGTAGTTGGGGTATATTATTCCGAAACGTTCTTCAACTTCGGATCGGTAATTTGTTTCAAAAACTTGCCGACCGAAGTTGGATACCGTAGAATGGGGTGAATAGGTGCAAGTAACAGTGGTTCTTCCTCTCGGTCTGTTGCTCATTTGTTGTCTTGTAAACAACGTATGGAGGTATTAGAACACCAGATGCGGTAGCAGCGATGAGTACTGACACACATGATTTGTTCGAATTCATAACGTGTTCGCGATGTTTCGTTCCGCGTTCAGAGATCACTTTTTGGAAATGTGGATCATCAGTTATCGCCGTAATTTAAAATTAGATGGGCAGGAACTCCCTCAAGATTTTCCTCAAGTTCATCGGAGTAAGTTTCGGGCGACCCCGCAGCACGATTTGGTTTTATGTTCTGATACTGATGGTTTGAGATGTGCTTCTTATGACACTTAAAAAAATGCTGTGCCTATTAGGCCTAAAATCGATAGTAAAGCTGTGAAAGGTAGTATGTCCGAAAAAGCATGACCAAGAGAACCAATGAGAAATACGTCATGTTAGCCTACAGATGAAAATACAAAGAATCGGAAATTGATGTTCGTATTGTATACAATGAAAATACCGATTTCTTGTTCTATGTTGTGTATTTTCATCTGTGGTCTTGTATAAAGGCTTTCTTATTGGGTTGCTGATGTTTGATTCTGTTGGAGATACTATCTGTTGCAGCTATACCCTCACTATTGTCCTTGAATGATGATACCTTTGCTTCCGCCTTTTTGAAGTAGATCTGAATCAAATTTCATAGCTCGATCGAATCCATAGGATAATCCGAGTCGAGCTGGAAGCCAGAATTGTCCGCCTTTTACATGATAATTTGCTGACTCAACAAACTAATTTACGTCCTCTATATGTTCTGACTTCAGTGAACCATTTGTGGATGGCAGGTTTCGAAATATTGAACTTTGCTGCTGCAGCTCGTATCGACATCTAAGAATTGCCTTCATTGCATCTTTCACGCACTCAGTATCCACTGGTTTATGAATTTTTCACTTCAGAACCCTTTTAAACGTCCTCAGCATGATTTTCTTGTACCAATCACTGCGTATCAGTTCTACGTTGGAACTGAAGTCGAATACCCCATTTTCCTGGTGTCCCGATTTACCCCCATTTTCTTATCAAAAAGTACTCTGATTTAAAAAAAAAAAAGAAAAAGAAGGAAAATGTTATTCGGATTCCGCAAGCCGTGTGGCGCGCTACTGTCGTCTTACTGATAAGAAAATGAAAGCGTGATCAAGAAGAAGTATTAATTGCAGAATAAAAGTAAAAGAATCAGAAGTAAATTGTAATGAAAAGTGAAACACCAAACTAAAACGGATAAGAAACCAAACTACAACATTGGTAAAGAATATTCACGAATTCGTATCGTTTTATCATCACGCTTTCGTTGGCTGTAAAAACGTCCACTAGATGCCGCCCACATACTCGTAGTTGTGGAATCCAAATTTGCTGCCGAACAGCGTCCTTTATTATGAATGCTAAGTGAAAGGTTCATTGAATTTCTCGTCATGAAGAGATAAATTTGAGGAAACAGGAGAGATACAGACTTATAATTCAGTAAATTTTTCGCTTAAAGTCTGGTCCAGTTAAGAAACATAACTGGCTACCCGCAATACACATCAATATGATGGGTATTTTGAAGTAAGAGAGGAAGGACAAGTTCAAGAACACGTTATCAGCGCCGTGAAAAAACTATGTTTCTTAACTGGACCAGACTTTAGCTAAAAATAATATACTGATTCAAACTAGTTTTGCGTTTCCAGAAATGTAACACTGATGTTCAATCTTCATGCATATCAAACCTATGAAATAACCAATCAGATCGCCTTTCACTAGTAGGGTTACCAGTTGATAATTTCATCACTTCATATTGATATCTGGTATGGATATGTCTGTCGGCTGGAGGTTAACCAAGATTTGTGTGTGTATCATTTTAGATATTACAATGATGACGTCATCACAGTGATTGTTGCATCATCTACTTTCGCTACGTACACTGCAATATTCGCTATCATTCCTTAGTGTATATATGCGTTTCATTTTGTTTTGTTCCTATTCACCCCATTCTACGGTATGTTCCGAAATCAAGCTGTTGCTTTGTAATGTCGTTTCCCTATTTGCGTCGCGGGTTCTCAGTTGGAACTTTTTCTCGGACAAGAAGGAATGTTCGGTTCAGTGTGCGGCGAGCGGTGTGCCGAAGTAACAATGTATATTAACCCATAGATTGAGTGTTGCATGCTGGTATTGCGATTAACCTGATCATGATACTCGAAATTCACGAGTCAGGAAGGGCGAATTTGTTCATTACGATTTTCACAACTTGGAGGGCCCAAATCAAGAAGTAGTTGGATATAATTCTTGGTTACCGTGGTCTGTCGATCTGGTATATTTGTGAAATGTCTGTGCAGGAAGAATCAGTGTGACTAACCGGAAATGTGATTTTGACTATTTCTGGATCTGAGCTCTCCACTACTGTATCTCTCGGTGGTACCATTAGTTTACATAATTTAATGAAGAAAAGAAAAAAAAATGTGTATCTACTGATTTATTACTCTACTTCGAATAAGTTACTGCCTATATTTGTCATTTTACCGAAAACCATTTACATTGTGAGCAATTTGTTTGCTTCGAATTGGGTCTTGAACATGAGCATGTATTGTATCTGTGGGATTAGTGGTTATAATGGTAGTAGTGGTGGTGGTAGTAGTGGTGATATGTAGCTTTATGTTTTCTATGTGCTTTATAAATAATTATACTCTGAATCATGCATTGAAACTGAACTTTTGCGTACATCGAACCTGTGTATTCTGAACTGGATGCAATACCCCATTCGGAGATGAAAGTATATTAACGTTTTCTGAACGAGAAGTTAACCAACCCTCACGATTAAGATTTAAAACTCTTTCAGTACCTTCGTCGAGACAAGATTCAGTTTACTTATTTCAGATTTTCGTTTGCATGTTCCGCGTCTTATTGTTCTACGGTGTACCTGCTTACGATTTAGTTACATGTGTTATTATGTTATGCATGACTATGAATTTGACAGTCTCAGAAGCAGTCAGGTGCTGAGTGATTTTGATACATGTAAATGTCCGCGATTGTTCCTTAGTGATATTAGATATCGTTTGTAACACAGGTTTACAATATTAGGAAAGTTTAAAATGCGGTACAGATATCATCTAACTCCTATTTTGGAGAAGGGTTCATTCGAAAATTAAAATTGATGAATATGTTCGGCAGTATCTCAAAATATATGGCATAGATAATCAGTTTTGGTTGCCTATGTATCCTCGATTTCGATTCTATTTTTGGTCTGATTTGAGAAATAAGCGTTAGTGCTCCAAATTTCGCGAAAATATTCATTCATAGGATGGCCAAAAAGCAATGAAATTTGAAATTTTAACATTTTTGAAACAATTGTCAAGTAAAATATTAAAACTGCGAAGCTTAAAATTAAAAAAAAAAAAGTCGAAAAATCACTAGAACTTTATGAATCATAAAATGTGAGATTTTGAATAATTTGAAACCACAAACAACCAAAATTCACAAAAATTCAAAAATGATCTAGGAAAAAAAGAAGAAATAATGTATACACAAAGGCTGGCTACAAACTACCGCACAAATCCCTTGTATGCGACACTAGCGCTATCTAGCGACCTTAGACAAAAACAGGCTTGTAGCCCAAACGTGTTTGCATAACATGTCCTAAATTTCGAGGTTTTATGTCCAGTAGAAACTGATAACGAGTATTTCGCGTACATCAAGTTCAAGTTTCGCCTACAAGATTCTTACTTTTTACTAAAAAGCAATGAGCAGCTGAAAAAAATTTCAAAAATTTTTACTTTAGTATTCTTACATAATTCTACCGTAAAGTACGGGAACTTGGTACAGGGGTACAACTTGGGACAGACGTTACATTTTTTGTGTAAGCCGCGGTAACACTGGTTGCGTACCTGCTAGTGTTCTGAGAAAAAAGTAATTGGGAAGAAAATGTAAGTTTCAGAGGTTGGTAGCCCTGCAGGTAATCACCAATAAGCACAAAGATCACGAGATGATAAGGCAGTGATAAGGTACATCTGGGAGATAATTTCTCACGATACTAGCGCTACCTAGGTGAGGTTAACTTCCCAATTGAGTTCTACACTGTGTAGAGCGCTAGCAGGTACGCAACCAGTATTGCCGCGGCTTACACAAAAAATGTTACGTCTGTCCCGAGTTGTACCCCTGATCCAAGTTACCGTACTTTATGGTACTCTTTCTCGAAATATCTGCCTTCGTGCTGTATACACTAATCCCATCGTGTGACCCACTTCCGAAATGTTTTTGCAAATTATTCTTCCAGTACAATTATCGGATTTGATTTTTAAAGCATTTTATGAATATCTTGTTGGTCAAACTTGAACTCGATGTACGCAAAATGCTCGTTATCATTTTCTACTGAACATAGAACCTCGAAATTTGAATATGCTATGTAAATATGTTTTGGCTATACGCCTGTTTTGTCCGAGGTCGCTAGGTAGCGCTAGTGTCGCGTACAAACAGTTTGTGCAGTCGCTTTTGGCCGACTTTAGTACATTAACTAAGTTTTGGAAAAGGGATGGTGTGGTGGGACGTATGGCGCTGCACGCATGCCAAAGTGGCCCCTATGACACCGCACCCCCGGCCACAGGAACTATCCTTTCGAGCATCGCGTCAGTGACCGGAGGGAATTTGGAAAAGGGATGGGTAAGATTATAAAGTCAGTGATCTAAGATCATGATCTTGAAATCATTTGAAAAATGAAGTAAGATCACGAATTTAAGGAAAAAGTCATTTGAAAAATAAATATTACTCTATTAAAAAAAAAGAGAAATTGGATTGTGGAAAAGATTACAATCTTGTGATCTTCTTGATCTTTAGATATTTCTCAGATGTTTCTTCAATATTTTAATTTTAGGTAATGATCAGGTCATTTGAAAATCGTTTAGGAAATCACGGTTATTATGATCACAAATTTTAGTGATCTTGTTGTGAACTTAGATCAAGATTTTTTGATCTTGAGATCACATCATCTGATCTTGCTTTATCCCTGTTTGGAATTCATAAAACTTGTAGATGGTCAAGATCTTTTTAGTCTTGGATTACGTGAGATCTTGCCTGTCCCTTCTTAAAGTTGACGAAACTTGGAGAATTACAAATATTTTTAAATTACCGTCAAACGGGGTATCTTGGAACAGCGGGGAACTTGGAACGCATTAGCAGACTTGCGTGCAGGCCCTTTTATGTGCCCAGTCAAGCTAATCCCCGGACCTCTTCTCTCACTTATAAGTATATGAGCAGTGAACGGTCGAAATTTATAATACTGTGCGAGCCTCTTGGTGCGTTCCAAGTTACCCAGCTGTTTCAAGATACCCCATTTGACGGTAGTATTGATGATTTACAGTAATATTGAATTTACAAGGGAAAAAATTATTAAAAATGATAATTTGTTTTAGAAATAGTAAAATTTCAGGGCCGTATAAATTCAGAACTGTTTCTGAGTTTTGGCCCTTTTTTAACTGTGAGGCTTTAAAGGGAAGGGGGTTGGGTTAATTTTGGTTCCTATGTGAACGTTAGATTCTTGGTTGAAAGTGAGAGCCATTTAATCTATTCAGTTCGTCTAACACCATATTCTTCTTGTTTTTTTAGCAATGGAAGACAAATTATTTATGCCGATAAACCCAGCTAGTATTCCGCCTTTTGGAAGTTCGTTCAATGTGTTCGTATCCATGGTGTCCAACCCGAGTCACTTCATCGTGAGTATTCGAAGGGTTCGTCAATTAGGCGATTACCGCACATGGCTCGTGAAAACGTAAAATTCGTTTTCCTGTCTTCAGCGGTGCCGATAAGCGCTAAAACTTGGCCATGAAATTTCCTGAAAAGGTGATCATGGACGTTATCACCATAAAAATACATGTAACTTGAATTCGCTTTTTCTAGTCAGAATGTTTTCTTGAGTCATATAATAGATGAATTCAGAGATTGAGGTCTCTAATTTTCATTTATGAACTTGAAACGGCTCCATCTTCCATATATTAGTTGTTTACAAGCGCATTTTGTACCAATGGTAAACTTCCATAAGAAAAACAGTAACTTGGAAATCAACTTATTTATCTAACTGGAACGAATAAAGCTCATTAAATTACCTTTCATCATAAACTAGAGACTTCAAGCTTCAATTTGACATGTTATATGACTCAAGAAATCTGTTTTCAGCTGTTACAAAAGCTTTAAAGTTCACCAATTTTATACGTATTCTTATGAGAAGATCAACCTTGATCACCTTTTCAGGAGTCGACACTAGCGAACCTGGTCACGGATTTATCGCGTATAGCTGATGCGAAATTGTATATTGCGCAGTGTATGTGTATTGCAGCCAGCCGAAAGCTACGAGTAAAAGCCGTATTCAGCCAAATTTTCCATCAAAAAGTCAAAAACTAAATGCTGTATGAAGCCGTATTATTTTCTCAAGGTCAAAAATTTAAACCGAAGCTGAATTTTCCGGCTGCAATACTCTGCTTCTGGCGGCCGGCTTCTCCACATCCCTGCTTTTGAGCCTTGGCGTGCAATAATATTGCACGCTAGGCTCGAAAGGAGGGATGTGGAGAAGCCGGTAGCCAGAAGCCAGACGTTTTTGCAGTTTTAGGATAATTTTGAGAAGCCAGAAGTTAAAAGCTGAATGAGTTGAAAGCTGAAAATGTTTCAGCTTCCAATCGGCTTCTTACAATTCTATAAATTTTTTGTTTTTTAATCGAAAAAAGTAAAAGAAAAAGAGTGAAAAAAAGAGATGAAAAAAAGGTTAGTGAAAATGAAATAGTGAGAATAAGTAAAAGAGACTAGAAGCCAGAAGTTGAAAAAAAATTGGGAGTTAGAAGTTCATATACTGAGGCTGGAAGCGGAAAGCGTGAAACTGTGTGGGAATTGGAAGCTAGAAGCCGGAAGCGGAAGCTATATCGTCCAGCTTCCGCATCCCTGCTCAGAAGTGAGTCCTGCACACTCACTTCGAGCCTTGCTGTGCAAGATATGTTTTATTAATTATTACAGATGTGCGGGAAAAAGGAAATCTCATTAGTTTTTGGAGAATAGATTAAGTAATAGCGCATGAGATGAGTAGCGCGTTAGCGCACGTAGCGGTGATGTGCGGAAGTTGTATTGTATTCTGCAGAGTAAACAGTCCTAGGACTGTAATTTTTTACTTTGCAGAACAGTATTCTGAGCAAGCGCGCGTAGCAGTGGTATGCGTGAGTTGTATTTTGCGGAATACAGTTTTGCAAAGTAAATTACAGTCTTGTATCAAACTTGGAGCTGGAAAGTAAGACTTCTAGAACGCTAAATAGACCTACAAAGAAGCGTTTTCCGTGCATTTGTATTAAAAAATCTGTAACAGCTGGAAATTACTTTCAGTTTCTGTACTTACGCGTAATTTTGTTCCCAGGTCGAACCGATTGAGTATCGCAAGAAATTTGAAATACTCGCCGCCGATATGAAGCGCTATTATAGCTTGGAGAAACCGATCACCGATGTGAGTGTCATCAAAGAAGGAAAAGCCTTTGCGGTTGAACGCCCGGATGGGAGATGGTGCAGGTACGTTCATCTGTCGACGAAATGCACGCGTGTACGACCTAACGAAAATTTTATATCCGTTGGTAGCAGGGCCGAAAGATGCTGATCCAGGATCTCCGCGTTTCCATGGACCGGGCATTTTTTTCAAAAACCAAGTGAAATGGAAACAAAACTGAAAACGCATTTTGATATTTTCATGTCTTTACTTTGGCACACAATGGAAAAAAAGCATTACTTTGGAGCGTTACGAAAATCGCGTTACGGGCTGGCTGGGTAGGTTGGCTGACTGACTAGACTCACTAAACTGTCTAGACTAAGGCTGGCTGACTGACTCAACACTCTTCATTCGCCTGCCAGTACCACACGCATTGTATCAGCCTGTATTCCCTTGCGAGCATCACGTTTCTTGTACCAGTTTGCAAGCACTACGCTCTTCCAAGTCTAGTGGATCCCAAGATATGGGCTTGGAGGCATTACTTATTGAACAGCATTTGTAATAGCGGAATGAATGCCCATTCTAATGAGCAATCGGCGAGATTTGTAGCGTTTTTTGTTCCGGAGATACAAGCGGTCAAAGATGAGTAGAACGAGAACGCGCGAAAACACGTTTTTGGGGAAAACGCATTCAAAGTTAGACACGCCTTTTTCTCCCACTCCGTCAAGCGGCCCTAACCCGCCGCGGAATCACGTTACCAGCCTCGACGAGGGCCTTGGACGAGGGCTTGTTGGAAAGGTAATTTTTCGCTCTTCTGCGTGGTAACATCAAAACATCGGATTTATTCGTGAGCTCCGAAAAACCACAAAGAAGCAAACGCAGACATTCGCATTCTTTTCTCATTCTCTTTCATAATTTTCTTTCCCTCTCTTCCTCTTCTCTCTCATGCGCGTGAATTTTCTCTTCGTTATTGCGATGTTTGTTCCCTAGAAATCAACCAAAATCTCAAAATTGATTTTTTCGACCAAAAAATTTTGTTTTTCTTTTTTCGCGTTTTCTGAGACTTTCATCAAATGACAAAGTTACCCCTTTTTATAGAAACTGCCACATATAATTCCTTTTTTTCGACACTGGGCCAGTTTCAACTAGGAGCCTGATTTGGACTCTGGTGTCAAAATCTGGGTCAGACCAAGAATCTGATAGGAGTTTTGATTTTAAAATCAGCACCGCCCCCTCCCTCTCCCCCCACACAAAAAATTCAACATGCAGTTAAGTTTGGATTTTGAAGCCCCGCTCGAGATGGAATCAAAATCTAACTGGATTCTCGAAATCAACGATCCAAAGATATCCTACTCTAATACGCAGTTTAATTTTCCAAGTTGGTCGATTTTGTTAAGCTGGGGCAAATTTGGATTTGACTGCTCAAATTGGGGTTGGATCGGGAATGTACTGCGCCGACATGAGAATGTTATCATCCAGCGAACATAGCGTCTAAAAAATGAGCGCACTAAAAAATATAGAGCGCAATGTGCTCTGCAGACTGCAGCAGACGGCGACATTTTCGTGCCGGTGCAGTCCGTGAAGCAGACATGAAAATACTCTCCCGTGGTTGCCGACTTCTCTGCAAGATGATGCATTATCCGAGTGTAGTGCTCGCAGGCTAGTACAAGGAACGAGGTACTGACAGGCGAATGAAAAGTGTTGAGTTAGTCAGTCCATTTTAAGTTATCTCTGATTCCAAAACTGATAACAAATGTTTACGTTTTAGAAAAATCTCTGCATTTTGAGCCCCATTTCATTTTACATATTTTACATATTATTCTGGATTAAAATAACTTTTTTTTTTTTTAACATATTTTAACAAATTTACAAAAATTTACTGTCCAAAATAGGGCTGTTTTGCGTTTCATCCTTGTAAAAAAATTTCCTCGGATTTTGAGTTCCGCGTTGGGTAAAAAATGTTTTCCCCTAGAGGCTGGAAAATTCCAATAGGATGACCACGTGATCATTTTTTACATTTTTCAGTCATCTAAGGTCATTATTGGTCATTTTCCCCTAAGATTCGGGTTTCGCCTCTTTTCTATTTTGCTCTCAACTCGAGCCGTAGAATCCGCCCTTTCGAGCATTGCTTCAGAGACGTCGGGGAGGCTGTTAGGGCTGTCTTAGCCCTCTTGCTTTCTGGCCGAAAAACCGGCCTAGGCCGAAATCTGGCGAGTTGCTACGTGGGCTCAAACCCGGGATCTCCGGATTCTTGGACCAACACGTTATCCACTCGGCCAACCAGACTCCACATTTCCCCTAAGATGGTTATTTGAGTCATTTTTTGGAAAGTTTCTCCTTCAAATTCTGAAAATTCTGCTGATTATGGAGAAAATTATTTTTTCCCCTTTATTTTGTGCTTCTACTGTGCACCGTCAATAAAATTAAAATTCAGTTTTCCTGCAGATTACAAAAAAAAAACCCTCCCTTTCCTTCGAAAAGTAGGTAAAACTTCCAACACGGCTCTAGCTAATAAGTTGTATTTGAGGACGGTGACTGAATATTATAAAACAGTTACGTGCGCGGGTATCAACGACAAAGCTAGAAGAAAATCAAATGTTGTATCACTCCTTATTTATCTTCATTTACTTAAGAATTCAAGAAGTTTTTTGTGGTGAAGAGAACAAAAAAGAATAAAAAATTATAAATGGCCTCCAGTTCTGGTCATTTTGTAGTCATTTTTCGTATTTAATAAGGTCATTTTTCCAGTTTGTTTTCTCTAAAATTTCGATTGGTCTCCGTGTTCCAAGTTTCTTTTTGGGTGAAAAAATTTCCTTTTTCCAAAAAGGAGGCTGGAAGGTCCCAGCGGTATTAGAATTTCTTATTTGTGTCGCTGATTTCGAAAATCTAATCAGATCTTTGATTAGATTTCCTCCCATGTCATTTGGGCCCTGAAGTCAACTTTATTTTTCCCTCGAAGTGATCAGATTGACTTACCTGAAACACTTGAACAACGTATTAAATTGGAAATATTTTTTGGTCGCTGTTTCACAAAAAGCTGATCTGATTCCAGATCCAACCCCAATTCGAGCAGTCAAATCCAAATTTGCCCCAGCTTAACAAAATCGACCAACTTGGAAAATTAAACTGCGTATTAGAGTAGGATTTCTTTGGATCGTTGATTTCGAGAATCCAGTTAGATTTTGATTCCATCTCGAGCGGGGCTTCAAAATCCAAACTTGACCCTTTGAGTGGGTGACATTGAAAACCTGGGAAATTGAACTGCATGCTGAATTTTTTGTGTGGGGGAGAGGGAGGGGGCAGTGCTGATTTTAAAATCAAAACTCCTATCAGATTCTTGGTCTGACCCAGATTTTGACACCAGAGTCCAAATCAGGCTCCTAGTTGAAACTGGCCCAGTATCGAAAAAAAGGAATTATATGTGGCAGTTTCTATAAAAAGGGGTAACTTTGTCATTTGATGAAAGTCTCAGAAAACGCGAAAAAAGAAAAACAAAATTTTTTGGTCGAAAAAATCAATTTTGAGATTTTGGTTGATTTCTAGGGAACAAACATCGCAATAACGAAGAGAAAATTCACGCGCATGAGAGAGAAGAGGAAGAGAGGGAAAGAGAATTATGAAAGAGAATGAGAAAAGAATGCGAATGTCTGCGTTTGCTTCTTTGTGGTTTTTCGGAGCTCACGAATAAATCCGATGTTTTGATGTTACCACGCAGAAGAGCGAAAAATCACCTTTCCAACAAGCCCTCGTCCAAGGCCCTCGTCGAGGCTGGTAATGTGATTCCGCGGCGGGTTAGGGCCGCTTGACGGAGTGGGAGAAAAAGGCGTGTCTAACGTTGAACGCGTTTTCCCCAAAAACGTGTTTTCGCGCGTTCTCGTTCCACTCACCTTTGACCGCTTGTATCTCCGGAACAAAAAACGCTACAAATCTCGCCGATTGCTCATTGGAATGGGCATTCATTCCGCTATTACAAAGGCTGTTCAATAAGTAATGCCTCCAAGCCCATATCTTGGGAGCCACTAGACTTGGAAGAGTGCGCGCATGCTCTTTGGAAAGAGGGGTAGATTGGTTCCATATCTGCTTTTGTTCACGAAGCATGTGTTCAAAACGGAAATCAAGTTTGGCAACAATTTCATCCCTTTTCGGCAATTTTGGGCGCCCTGACCAAGATTTATCCAGTAATTTGAACGTACCAGCTTTTGTTTCACTAGCCCACATCCGTACCGCACTGATATCAAAACACTCATCCCCAAAACGCGCCTTTAATTGTCGAAAAATCTCAACCTGGGTAGCACCTTCAAGCGTCAAAAAATACTTGTGTGTACCGAGCGGCAGTAAGCCAGTTTTCGTTTTGAACACATGCTTCGCGAACAAAAGCAGATATGGAACCGATCTACCCCTCAGTTTGAAGCTAACGAGTTTATCTTTCCAAAGAGCATGCGCGTACTCTTCTAGGTCTAGTGGCTCCTAGGATATGGGCTTGGAGGCATTACTTATTGAAACAGCCTTTGTACGTACTGTCCGTAACTCAAAATTCGTCGGATCGACAAAGTTACCCCTTTTTATAGAAACTGCCACATATGTTGCTGTCTTTAGGTATCCTATTAGTGCTCTCCCGAAATTGATCTTTCCGAAACATTGGAAGAACTATTACAGATATGGAAAAAAGCCTCAAATAAAATTTGTTCTACATCGGATTTTCTACGAGAATGGTCCTGTATATTTTTCACTTGTCTGCCCGAGAACCATCTGGGCAGGAAGGGGAAGGGATTGAAAATGACCTTTCAGATGATCACCCATGTATGTACGTTACAGGGTTAGTCGATTTTCCTTCCGCCATAGGAAAACTAGTTTTTCGCGAAACCAGATTTAAGATCCTCGTAAGTCGAAAATGTACTTTACCACTCCTGGCGGCGAAAGTGAAAGCCTCTCGGTAGTCACTCATCCAGATTTTCTATTCAATTTTTTGTATTTTCTGACGTTTGTGCATTTTTGAACCTATGTGGCATTTAAACCGAGGCGACGATAATCAAATGTATGGAAAGAGAAGACAGTGAGGAAGAAGAAAGAGGAGATCCCATTTTGAAATCCATCGGAATTTGATGAAGCTCTGAAAGAAATAAAAGCTGGTAAAGCCGAAGGAGTTGCTGAAATTGCTTGTGAGTTATTGAAGAGTGCAGGAGAAACAGTTTAAAAAAATCTATATGAATTAATTCGCTGAATGTGTAAGGAAGGAGAAATACCAATAGATTTCCAGAAAATCAGGTTAATTATGATTCCTAAAGAGCAGGAGTAAATTATCGTACTATAAGTTTACTATCGCACGCATCAAAAATTCTAGCTAGGGCAATGAACAAGAGAATAACAAATAAAATGGAAGAAAGGGTGGAACATCAGTTTGAATTCAGAAAAGGTAGAAAGACTAGGGAAGCAATATGTTTGAGGCTTATATTAGAAAAAAGACTGAAAATAGGTTTGGATACATACGTAGCGTTTGTAGATCTAGAAAGAGCTTTTGATAATGTTGAATGCTGAATGGTCAAAAATGTTTTACGTATTGAAGAAGATAGAGAAGTCAAGTATAAAGGAGTATTATGGAACTTGAAGATCAAAAGGCTCAGTTACAAATAGATGATGAAGTCGGAGAAGCAAAAATTCAAAAGGAGTGAGATAAGGTTGCTGTGGGTCATCAGTAGTGTTTAACCTATTTATGAAAAAAGTAATTGAAGAAATGAATGAAAGGCAATCAGGGGTGATAGTATTACAGTAAATAAAAAAGATATCAACATTTCCCAGCACAATAATTTTGTACTAAGTGAAATTTATTTTATGAAAATCATGTTCAACCACTTTCCATGATCTTTGATTTTTTTTCTGTGTGGTTTCCACAACTGTCATCTTGCACCCATCGGTATGCGCCATGGCCAAAATGTTACCAAAACCGAGTTTAACGACCTTTGGAACCATTTATTGGATACCCATATTAAACTTTACAAAATTCAATAATGACCTTTCTTATGGAAAATTTAATGTTCAATCTATTGCAAATAAAAAAACAGTAGCTTAAGAGGGCATGTTTCACGGAAAACTGAAAACATGTGAAAATTTTCTAGTATAATTTGTACTAAAACTGATTTTATGAACACCCTGTTGAATTGATTCCGATTATTCTTTGCTGTGGTTACTACAACTGCCTGCTACTGTTACCTTTGGTACCATTTTTTGTCTATCTCCAGTCGTGAGAAGCAAAAAAAAATTTCAAAGATAGAAAACTTCAAAATTTGACTATCTCAGCCTCTTCAAAATTAATAGTATACAAACATATCTACATATTGTTGGGGTAGGTTGCATATTTACCAGTTGGAAGGGGAGTCGTTGCAAAAGAGACACAGTAATTAGTGTTTTTATTTAGTATACAGGTTTTATCTATTAAGATTTTTCTTTATTTTTGAGTTGTCCCTCAATAAAAGCTAATTTCATTCATTCATTCCATTGTGTTACAGAGGTGTGGTCACTCTCGTCATGACTGACTTGAATAGCGTTTCCGTCAAGTGCGTCGATTTCGGTGACACCCTTTCAGTCGACTACAGGAGTTTGCACCGACTACTGCCTTGTTTCCGAGAAATTCCCGCGTTGGCCATCAAAGCTGAGTTAGCAGGTAAATTGAAAAATTCGTATGCTCGTATCGGTGTTTGAACTCATGTCCGCAACTTGCAGCCGCCTCGATGTGTTCTACTGAACGAACGACTTGCTTTTTAGGTGTTAAACCGGTGCATAGAGACTGGAATATGAATGACTGCATACGATTCAAAGACCTTGTTGCGAATAAAATGTTCGTCGGTGTGAACGTAGGAATGAACGGAGACACCGTAAGTTTGCTGCTCCTCGATACCACCACCTACCCTGACCAAGAAATTGACATTGGAGTTATTTTGGTGTCAGAGGGAAGGGCGCTAGACATCACATCTTGTTGATCCGTAATGTTTCTTGCTCGGCTAATCGAAGTCAATTATTTTTTCATGATAATAGTTATAAGCGTCCCTGTTTCATTTATTTTTGTTTTGTTTTCTTAGTTTTACGGTGTTCTACTCTTATCTTACCAGTTGATTTTTTTTTTGTGAAAGAAAAATTGGTTTGTTCCGACAATTCATATAATTATTGTTTTCTAGTTCGTAAGAGTTGTTTTTGTGTGTAACTTCACTGTGATACACGCCAAATTTAGATTGCCTGTTGAAATCTCCGGTGTTCGTTGGTTTACACGTGTAATGCATCCCGGTCAAGTTCTGTGGTATTTGAAGTTACAAGCTCGAACTTTTTAATGTTTTCGAAATTACTTTTGTATTTGGAGATGTTTTTACATGAATTAAACGAAATGTTTTATAATTGTGGTGTTTCATAGATGATGGGGTAGCCAGAGGTTCGAGTTGTTCATTCTAATGAAGATAATTAGGTCAAAACTATGAATCTCCAAGCCATGATATAGGAACTGGCTCCGATTTTACAAGGGATGCTGAATATGGACAACAGATTTGAACGCAGCCAGAAAATATGACTACAACGGGTGCTCAACTCAATCTTCTTCATTTTTCATAAATTTAATAATGCGTCCACCCATTATACATTATTTGTGTGTGTGTGTGTGTGTGTGTGTGTGGAGGGGGGGGGGTCGGAGAACTTCGGCGCGGAACTTGGTAAATATTATTCAATTCTTCGACCAATTTTCACCCATTTTTTGAGCACAACTCGAGCTAACGCTCCATTCTAGAGATACACTCGAAAATGTGGTCGATTTGGGTTAAAAAATAACTGTAGCTCAATTTTGACGACGAATTTGAATTCGTCTCGAAAAATTGAGTAATTAGCCCCAGCGCCGACGCCAAAGCTCTCCGAAATTTTTTTTGCCCCAAAAAAGACATTATGTATGGTATGGAGAAATTTTCAAATTTCGAAAAAATCAAAAATTTCGAATTAAAGGCTGTTTTTAACTCAATTTTTCACGCTGAGTTCGAATTCGGTGTTCAATTTTGGCGCTGACGCTCCATTCTGGAGATACACTCGAAAATGTCAATTTGGGTCAAAAAATGACTGTAGCTCAATTTTGACGACGGATTTGAATTCGTCTCGAAAAATTCCAAACCGTTCTCCTCTATTGGAATTTTGGGAGCGAAAAGAAGCCCTATTACCAATGCTCCAATCCTGTCTGCTGCAGCTGCCTCCATTCCAAAGATTTTCGCATTTTATCAGTTCGCCCCAGGAAATTGGAAATAATGGAAACGTCAGTTCGCCTGGTTGGATTCGCGTAGTTGGTATTGCATATTTAACGCGTTGAAGGCGTCACCTCATCGTTTTGATTTGCGTCTACACACCATCGAATTTCCAAATAATTTGTTACTGCCTTCAACACGTCGAATGTGCAAAACGATCGACACCAATTGATATTTTCTAATTTTCTGGGGGGAACTGGTAAAACGCGAAAATCTCTGCATTGGTGAAAGCTAGAGGAGAACGGTGTGGAATATTGAGAGCGAAAAGATGCCCTCTTACCAATACTGCAAACCGTTTTGCTGTAGCTACCTCCATTCCAATGATTTTGGCGTTCTACCAGTTCAGCCCAGGAAATTAGACATTTTCAATTGGTGTCGATCGTTTGGCATATTCGACGTGTTGGAGGCAGTAACAAATTATTTGGAAATTCGATGGTGTGCGGACGCAAATGAAAACGGTAATGCAGTGACGCCTTCAAAGCGTTAAATATGCAATACCAACTACGCGAATCCAACCCCATGAACTGACGTTTTAAACATTTCCAATTTCCTTTGGCGAACTGATAAAATGCGAAAACCTTTGGAATGGAGGCAGCTACAGCAATACGAGTTCGCCCCAGCAAATTGGAATTCTCGGAAATGCACTGAAGCGCCTTCAGCTCGATGAGTGTATAACACATCAAGCACAATTCGACCCCTGTGAACCATCCATTTTTCAGGGCTAAACCGACAATTCCTGAATAATTTTTGAATGGAGGAAGCTAGAGCATCGCGGTTGGAGGTTCTGGAAAGAAGAGAGAATTCGAATCAGACTTGACTTGCAGTTTTGCTCCAGCACCCTCCAAACAAAAGTTTTCAGCGAATTGTCGGTTTAGCCCAGAAAAATGGATAGATCAATGAGGGCGAATTTTGCGCGATATGTTGCATACTCATCGAGCCTCTGGCGCTTCAGTGCATTCCCGAGAATTCCTATTTCCTGAGGCGAACTAGTAAAACGCGAATAATTATTGAATGGAGGCTGCTAGAGCATTGCGGTTGGAAGTTCTGGAAAGAGGAGAGAAATTCGAATCAGGCTAGACTTGCAGTTTTGCTCCAGCAGCCTCCAATCCAAACATTTTAGCGTTTTACTAGTTCGCCCCAGGAAACTGGAATTCTCGGAAACGCACTGAAGCGCCAGAGGCTCGATGAGTACACAACCCATCGCGCACAAATTGACACAATTGGTCAATCCATTTTCCTGGGCTAAACCGACAATTCGCCAATAATTTTTGAATGCAGGAAGCTAGAGCATTGCGGTTGGAAGAATTCGAATCAGACTTGACTTGCAGTTTTGCTCCGGCACCCTCGAATCAAAAGTTTTCAGCGCGCGGTTGGAAGTTCTGCAAAGAGGAGAGAAATTCGAAAGAGGAGATATCTGCTCTCAAAATTTCAGACCGTTTTCTTCTAGCTATCCCCAGTTCGGAGAATTTCGTGATTTCGAAACCGTCAATTGGTGTATGTTGAGTTGCATATTTGCCTTGCTGAAGGCATTTCCAGAATATTCGCCGTTTTCGAAATTGCTATGTTCTCTGGGGCGAACTAATAAAATGCAAAAATCCTTGGATTGGTAGGAGCTGCAGCGAAACGGGTTAACACTTACGAAAGAGGAGATCAATCTGCTCTCAAAATTTCAACCCGTTTTCCTCTAGCTATCCCCAGTCCAGAGATTTTCGTGTTTTATTAGTTCCCCCCAGAGAAATTCGCGATTTCGAAACGACAATTGGTGTATGTTGAGTTGCATATTCGACGTGCTGAAGGATACCAGAATATTCGCCGTTTTCGAAATCGCTAATTTCTCTGGGGCGAACTAATAAAATGCAAAAATCTTTGGATTGGTAGGAGCTGCAGCGAAACGGGTTGACACTTTCGAAAGAGGAGATCAATCTGCTCTCAAAATTCAACCGTTTTCTCTAGCTATCCCCAGTCGGAGAATTTTCCTGATTTCGAAACCATCAATTGGTGTATGTTGAGTTGCATATTTGCCTTGCTGAAGCATTTCCAGAATATTCGCAGTTTTCGAAATGCTATTTCTCTGGGCGAACTAAAATGCAAAATCTTTGATTGGTGAGCTCAGCGAAACGGTACACTTGAAAGAGGAGATCATCTCTCTCAAATTCAACCGTTTTCCTCTAGCATCCCCAGTCCGAGATTTTCGTTTATTTCCCCCAAGAAATTCGCGATTTGAGGATTGCTACTGAAACCGCTTCAGCTATTGAAATATGCAAATATTCGCACGCGAAGTGCCTTGAAAGGCATTTCCAAATTCACTCAAATCCGCAGATTTCCCATTCGAAAAAATTGTATGTGAGTTCTATTGACTGCTGAAGATGATATTCGCGTTTTCAAATCGCTAATTTCTCTGGGGCGAACTAATAAAATGCAAAATTTTTTGGATTGGTGACAGCTACAGCTAAACGGGTTGACACATTTGAAAGACGAGATCAATCTGCTCTCAAAATATCAAACCGTTTTCGTGTAGCTATCCCCAGTCCGGAGATTTTCGCGTGTTATTAGTTCCCCCGAGAGAAATTCGCCATCTCGAAAACGGCAATTGATGAATGTTGAGTTACATATTTGCCTTGCTGAAGGCATTTCCAGAATATTCGCCGTTTTCGAAATCGCTAATTTCTCTGGGGCGAACTAATAAAATGCAAAAATCTTTGGATTGGTAGGAGCTACAGCGAAACGGGTAGACACTTTCGAAAGAGGAAATCAATCTGCTCTCAAAATTTCAAACAGTTTTCCTCTAGTTATAACCAGTCCGGAGATTTTCGCGTTTTATTAGTTCCCCCCAGAGAAATTCGCGAATTCGAAAACGACAATTGGTGTATGTTGAGTTGCATATTCAACGTACCGAAGACATTACCAGAATATTAGAAAATTTGAAATACAATTGTGACGCCTTCGAAGAATTGAATATGCTATTTCTTATACGTCAATGGACGTTTTCAAAACCGCTAATTTCTCTGGGGCGAACTAATAAAATGCAAAAATCTTTGAATTGGTGACAGCTAGAGCGAAACGGGTTGACACTTTTGAAAGAGGAGACCAATCTGCTCTCAAAATTTCAAACCGTTTTCCACTAGCTATCCTCAGTCCGGAGATTTTCCCGATTTCGAAACCATCAATTGGTGTATGTTGAGTTGCATATTTGCCTTGCTGAAGGCATTTCCAGAATATTCGCCGTTTTCGAAGTCGCTAATTTCTCTGGGGCGAACTAATAAAATGCAAAAATTTTTGGATTGGTGACAGCTACAGCGAAACGGGGTGACACTTTCGAAAGAGGAGATCAATCTGCTCTCAAAATATCAAACCGTTTTCCTCTAGCTATCCCCAGTCCGGAGATTTTCGCGTTTTATCGGTTCCCCCCAGAGAAATTCGCCATCTCGAAAACGGCAATTGATGTATGTTGAGTTGCATATTTGCCTTGCTGAAGGCATTTCCAGAATATTCGCCGTTTTCGAAATCGCTAATTTCTTTGGGGCGAACTAATAAAATGCAAAAATCTTTGGATTGGTAGGAGCTACAGCGAAACGGGTAGACACTTTCGAAAGAGGAAATCAATCTGCTCTCAAAATTTCAAACAGTTTTCCTCTAGTTATAACCAGTCCGGAGATTTTCGCGTTTTATTAGTTCCCCCCAGAGAAATTAGCGATTTCGAAAACTTCGATTGGTGTAGGTGGGGTTGCATATTCGACGTACTGAAGGCGTGAATGGAATATTCGAAAACGAGGAGACGACAAATGACGTTTTCGAAATCTTCAATATCCTGGAGCGAACTAATAAAATGCAAAAATCTTTGGATTGGGGGCCGCTACAGCGAAACGGGTTGACACTTTCGAAAGAGGAGATCAATCTGCTCTCAAAATTTCAACCCGTTTTCCTCTAGCTATCCCCAGTCCGGAGATTTTCGCGTTTTTTCGGTTCCCCCCAGAGAAATTCGCCATCTCGAAAACGTCAATTGGTGTAAGTTGAGTTGCATATTTGCCTCGCTGAAGGCATGTCCAGAATATTCGCCGTTTTCGAAATTGCTATGTTCTCTGGGGCGAACTAATAAAATGCAAAAACCTTTGGATTGGTGGCAGCTACAGCGAAACGGGTAGACACTTTCGAAAGAGGAAATCAATCTGCTCTCAAAATTTCAACCCGTTTTCCTCTAGTTATAACCAGTCCGGAGATTTTCACGTTTTATTAGTTCCCCCCAGAGAAATTCGCGATTTCGAAAACGATAGTTGGTGTATGTTGAGTTGCATATTCAACGTGCCGAAGGCATTTCGAGAATATTAGAAAATTTGAAATACAATTGTGACGCCTTCAAAAAATTGAATATGCTATTTCTCATACGCCAACTGACGTTTTCGAAATCGCTAATTTCTCTGGGGCGAACTAATAAAATTGCAAAATTCTTTGGATTTGTGGCAGCTACAGCGAAACGGGTTCACACTTTCGAAGGAGGAGATCATTTCGCTTTCAAAATTTCAAACTGTTTTCCTCTAGCTATCACCAGTCCGGAGATTTTCGCGTTTTATTAGTTCCCCCCAGAGAAATTAGCTATTTCGAAAACGTCGATTGGTGTAGGTTGGGTTATATATTCGGCGTACTGAAGGCGTGAATGGAATATTTGAAAAAGTGGAGACGTCAAATGACGTTTTCGAAATCTTCAGTTTCCTGTGGCGAACTAATAAAATGCAAAATTCTTTGGATTTGTGGCAGCTACAGCGAAACGGGTTCACACTTTCGAAAGAGGAGATCATTTCGCTCTCAAAATTTCAAACCGTTTTCCTCTAGCTATACCCAGTTCGGAGATTTTCGCGAAGAATTATTGAATGGAGGCAGCTAGAGCTTCGCGGTTGGAAGTTCTGGAAAGAGGAGAGAAATTCGAATCAGACTTGACTTGCAGTTTTGCTCCAGCACCCTCCAATCAAAAGTTTTCAGCGTTTTACTAGCTCGCCCCAGGAAATTAGAATTCTGGGAAATGCACTGAAACGCCTTCGGCGATATGAGTATACAACACATCACACACCAATTAACGTTTTCGAAAGTTCCATTTTTCTGGGCTAAACCGACAATTCGCGAATAACTTTTGAATGGAGGCAGCTAGAGCATCGCGGTTGGAAGTTCTGGAAAGAGAAGAGAAATTCGAATGAGACTTGACTGGCAGTTTTGCTCCAGCACCCTCCAATCAAAAGTTTTTAGGGTTTTACTAGTTCGCCTCACGAAATTGGAATTCTCGGAAATGCACTGAAGCGTTTCCGGCTCGATGAATATACAACACATCGCGTACCAATCGACGTTTTCGTAATTCCCATTTTCCTGGGCTAAACCGACATTTCGCGTTCTACCAGTTCAGCCCAGGTAATTAGAAATTCTGAAAATTTCAATTGGTGTCGATCGTTTGGCATATTCGGTGTGTTGAAGGCAGTAACAAATTATTTGGAAGTTTGATGGTGTACGGACGCAAATGAAAACGGTAATGTGGTGACGCCGTCAACGTGTTAAATATGCAATACCAACTACGCGAGTCCAACCCTTTGAACTGACGTTTTCAAAATTTCCAGTTTTCTGGGGCGAACTGATAAAATGCGAAAATCTTTGAAAATGGAGACAGCTAAAGCCATACGGTTTGCAGTATTGGTAAGAGGGCATCTTTTCGCTCTCAAAATTCCAAACCGTTCTCCTCTAGCTTTCACCAATCCAGAGATTTTCGCGTTCTACCGGTTCAGCCCAGGAAATTAGAAATTTTGAAAATGTCAATTGGTGTCGCTCGTTTGGCATATTCGATGTGTTGAAGGCAGTAACAAATTATTTGGAAATTCGATGGTGTGCGGACGCAAATGAAAACGGTAATGCAGTGACGCCTTCTGCGAACTGACGTTTTCAAAATTTCCAATTTCCTGGGGCGAACTGATAAAATGCGAAAATCTTTGGAATGGAGGCAGCTAAAGCCATACGGTTTGCAGTATTGGTAAGAGGGCATCTTTTTGTTCTTAAAATTCAAATCCATTCTCCTCTAGCTCTCACCAACTCAGTGATTTACGCGTTTTACCAGTTCAGTCCAGGAATTTAGAAATTTTGAATATGTCAATTAGTTGCCAAGAAGTGCTTAGTCCCGGCTTGATTTCATGTTTCAGAAACAATCATTTCGGACTAAACACTTTTTGGAATCGAGCTCTTCAATTCTGAAACGAGTAACAGACGCGTATCGTGCACTCACTTTCCCCGGCGGAGAATAATCGGGAAAAAGTAACGACTCGAAAAAAATACAAGATTACTTTAAAAAAAAAAAAAAAAATCTTGTTATGGTACAACAATGTACAAACGTTATCCATTGCAGTTTACGAATTACAATCGGATGAAGAAGAAAAACACTACACGAACTGCGCAAGCAGAAAACAAAAAGACAAAAAAAAAAAAGAAAAAGAAACCTAAAATGAGACGATAGAAAAATATAACATTAAAAATAAACACGTTGCACATAAATAACCGCGACTACGCCATATAGTTATAGTTATTAGTATTTTCTTTATCTCGTTCCATGTAGTCCCTGTCTATTAGCGACTCGATACGTTTCTTCAAATCAGCGGGCTGCAATTCAAATGCAAATCAATTAGTCGACTTCAGAAACACAACTGAAAAGGAATCCAAACTCGTGCTACTTACTTTCACGGGGAACTTCAACTGGTTGTACAGTTCCGTAATGAGTAAGGTATGGCTGAGCGATTTCCTCATCTTCATGATACGAACAATGGCCGCGTCTATTTGGTACTGGCGGTCTTGGAATACTCTTTCCTCCGTCGCTTTCTGTTCTTCCATCTGAAATTTCACAACCGAGTTCGAGATTAACGATCTCTCAGTAGTTTTGGAAAACGTTGGTATCTCGTCAATGTCCGCGCTAATGTACTCACCGTTTCCTTCATCTGAATTTGGTTAATCTTAATACGGAACAATTTATTTACAAAATCGCTGTTGAACATGAATAGGTCACCGTCTTCGACTTCGCGACCTTTCGGCGTCTTGATCAGCACCCGCGCTTTGCCACAGGCCAGCGACTGCAACGTCCGTCTCAGTTCGCCATCCTACAAACATACATCACACACAGGCGTAAACACAGATTTTTGCTGGAAATCCGATACTGCCGTATCTACTTGTCCAAGTCGCTCTCACCTCGATCGACGTCTGCGTTCTAATATCTTCGTAACTAATTTCGTCTCCTTCGTTAAACAGTAACAGGACTAACGCTTGGAACAGGCTGACTTGTAACTCTTTGTTTCCCTGCAACAGAGACGACATCGATCAGCGATCATCGATTTGAATTGTCGCTCGATCAAGGCCGCAGTTCCACCGAGTCAGTTGGCAGTTCGAGGGGTCTAGGTGCGAACCGATCGACCAGTCGCAACGACTCACCTGATTGAAA
Source organism: Acanthococcus lagerstroemiae (assembly GCA_031841125.1). Taxonomy (NCBI): domain Eukaryota; kingdom Metazoa; phylum Arthropoda; class Insecta; order Hemiptera; family Eriococcidae; genus Acanthococcus; species Acanthococcus lagerstroemiae. The sequence goes on along the minus strand of CM063109.1, from coordinate 21,096,044 downwards.
AACGCCTTCAGCACGCAGTGGCCCAACGTGGGCTGCCACTGCAGCTTGCGGCCGTTGTACTTGCCGTGATAGAACATGTTGAAGTGGTTCTGATAAATGGCCATCACAGACGGTAGGTTGACTTCCATATTTGGGTAGGTCGGCCAGTAGCCCATCGTTAGTATACTGACGGTCAAGTCGACTCCGGTTGCGCTTTGCAGTCTGCCGCCGTTCGCGTTGATGTACTGTAAATGAGAACACAAATGCGACCGTGAAAGAACATCAACAACATCGAATCGACAACCCATCTCTTGACATTGTTCGCCCCTGGATTCGCTTTTGGCTCTCACACCAATCGACATCCGACTGCTGTTGCTAGCTCATTGAATTAAATTTTGCAGATGATTCTCGGAAAGATTCATCGCTGGAGATTACAAAGCCTAACATATCAGGTGGGGTTCAAGACTCAACACCCTAAAAGGACGCGAGCTACTCCCCACGATGGACACGCTGAAACTCGATGTTTTCTCATTAGAGAAACCGACGTACTGGCCAACTGATCCAAACAAAATACCGGATGTAATCGACTTCTTCGTTACTCGAGGCGTAAATAACACAACTATATTGAAATAAGCAGCTGTAACAACCTGTTGTCGGATCACATACCGGGAATAATAACAGTCAGCTCCACAGTCATAAGAAGAGTACATTAGCCTGCACTAACAAGCAAAAAAACAAACTAGTAGATGTTTCAGAATGAACTCGAACAACGTACAGATCTAAAGATACCACTGAAAACTACAAGCCAGCTGGATGAAGCAGCAGAGCAGTTGATTACAGTAATCCAAGAAGCTGCATGGGTATCAACACCACCAGCAACGGAGAAAGATATTCCGGAATTAAACTATCCCAAGAAAGTGACACACCTAGTCAGAACAAAGAAGAAGGTCAGAAGAAAATGGCAAGAAGACAAAAAGGAACTGAACCGCCTGACGCGAAAGCTCAAGAGACTGCTTCAGGAAGTGAAGAACGAAACGATGAACAGGTACCTTGGGAACTTGACCAACACCAAGAATACTGACTACTCGCTATGGAGAGCCACGAAAGGATTGAAAACAACGAGACCAACAAATTGCCCACCGAAGAAGACCGATGGCACAAGGGCTAGAGATGACCAAAGTAAAGCGGAGACCTTCGCCGAACACCTGGAGATGGTATTCCAGCCAGCTGACAGTGGAAACGAAAATCTACACAGCAAAGAAAACCTGGACGCAGAAAGAATTCGACCAATAACGCCCTCTGAAATAAAAAAAAAGAAATCAGAGACAACATGAATCCGAGGAAGTTACCGGGCTATGAATTAATCACGGCAAGAATACTGAAGCAACTTCCGCGAAAAGCGATTGTACACACTACCCACATTTTCAATGCGGTCTTGAGACTAGAATACGTACCAATGCCGAGGAAAATCGCACAGATAACCATGATCCCAAAACCTGGCAAACCAGAACAAAAACAAACCCAGTACCGTCTAATCTCACAGCTGCCAGTAATATCAAAGTTGTTTGAAAAGCTACTTCTCAAACGGCTACTAAAATTCATCGAAGAAAAGAAGCTGATATCGACACATCAGTTTGGGTTTCGACAAAAACATGCGACCGTTGATCAGGCCCACCGAGTAGTTGCTGCCATCGATGAAGCGTTAAAAGCAAAAAAAAAATACTGCCGGCAGTTTTTATTGATGTCACCCAGGCTTTCGACCGTGTATGGCATGAAGGCCGGTTCTATAAGCTGAACAAAATGCTGCCAAAGAGCTATTACAAACGTATTAAATCTTACTCGATTGAATTGAGCAATGAAGGGGCAGGGTAGACAACCCGCAGCGATTTGAGATCTTGGAGATTATGGGTAATGATGTCATTCATTTTATGTCTTTTCATGTCTTATTATATCAGTTATGTCTTAAAACTTGGTGATCTTTTATGGTAAAACAGATTATGTCCTTGAAAGTAGCTGCTCTGCCCCTGCAATTTTTCTGATTTTTAGGTAGGCAACCCGCAGTATGGGTAATTATGTCATTATATGTATTTTTATGTCATATTATGTCTGTTATGTCTTAGACGAAGGCCGGAATTTAGATATCAGGCTCCTTGGAGTTTTTTCATGACGGGGGAGGAGTTTTGGTTTTTAATAAATAGAGAGATAAGACAGATTTTTGGCATATTTAGCAAAAAAAAACACACATATTTTACCTGTTTCTTAAGCATATTTCGGGCAGCCCTAAATATAATGTCAATAATTCTGTCAGTTTATACTATACATTCGGATACCGCCAAAGCGCAAACCTGCTATCACTATCAGGCTCTCAGCAATCATCACAAAAAACAAGTACAACTAAAAGCACTAGGTCAGGTCACTTCTCACTTTTTTTTTTTAACGCACGGACTGTCACAAGAAAAAGACAACTAAAATGTGTCTTTCCTGTCTTACTTGGTGATTGAGATAATGCTCTTTTCATATAATAAGCTTTTATCTGCTTTGGCTTCACAGTGTTTCACAAAGAAGCTAATATCAGCTAGCGCCAATACGTCCAATTTTTCTTGTGACGGGTGGGGGGGGGGGGTCTTCCAGAATTCATTTTCGTGGTTGTATTACCATCCCACCTCTTCGAGTTCTCCAGCTCTACAGAGGGTCTCAATACTGACAAATACAAATGTTAGCTGATATGTTGAAAACAAGGTACTTTTGGCAACTCAGTACATTTTTCAGGTTATTTTAGCCGAAACTACTTTCCTTTAGGTTCCACGGGTCTACAGGAGAACTACTCAGACTGACAAATAAGGATCTTCAGAACAAATGAACTTAAAAAATGAATTCACCGATTCACATATCCCTCATTTAAAAACGAAAAAGGATGTACAACTCGTAACATGTAATCCACAGCTTACAGCCTCTATGTTATTATCCCTTTTAGTTTCAATTCATTTACAACCCCTACCGCTCCTTTAATTTCATCAAGTCTTGAGAAATTTTGTTTTATTTTGTGCACTGGGGAGGGGGGGGGGGTGATGTCAGCCCTAGTCGTTTCCCTTTACAAGTAAACAGTGCCCTCTTCGCATTAGACATAATTCAGAGAGTCCAAAGTCCTTACCTTAAATTATTAAGATAACCTCGAAGAATCAGTAAAATACGAGGCACCTTACTGTGTAGCTGACTTCCCTGCACTCAGACAACAAACAAGTGTTCAGAACTGGACTATGTCACGTATGGGCCAAAGCCAAAAACAGACGCCCATTTTACGATAATTTATTCAACTTGCAGATTAACCGCATTTAAAATAGAATTATTTCGGAACTTTCACTCCCTTTCAACAACTCTAAATACCTACGAATAGAATATAATTTCAAAATGATGACCACTATTTAGGCGCAACCCCTTGTAGTGAGACCTTGATGGGTCAGATAAAAATTAATCTTCAAAGCGAATTCAGAGTAACCTCGAAACCCTATAAATTGAATAGTCTCGATAAAATTAACATTATTTAGCCAGAACCTCTACTTGTAAAATCGAAACTCTTTGGTGGAATCCCAATTTAGTCGGTTCAAAAAACTGCCTGTACAATAAATTAATTACAATGTCAACATAATGAAAATTATTTAACCGCAATCCCCTTTGGTGGAACGAGAACCCCTTCTGGTAAAACCCCAGCAAATTAGATCCCAAAATTATCCTCCAAATCAAATTTAGCGACCTCGGAAATTTATACATCCACTGTCACGTTGAATTTCATCTCCGCCATACCAACTCAATTTCTTGAGGGTCGAGGAAAAAATTTTCTTTTAAAAATGTCAAAAATCAAAATATTTTTCCATAATAATGAAGAGGGGAGGGTCAAGGCATCATTTAATAATATCTGGTCGAGATGAAATGTTCAGGGATTCAACTTCGTATCAAGTGGAACAACTGCCTAGCACTCACTGAAATGCAAACGTCCGAAAACTACTGGCACCTAAGTACTCACACAAAACCTTCTATTTACGCAACAGCGGCTATCGCATACTCAACCACACCGTTCACCCGAAACAGCAAACAGCATACCTTCAGCTTCGCATTTATACACAGACACATAATTCACACCATAGTCTTTATGAACCACCACGCATTCAATAGTTAAATGCCAACTAAGACTCGTCACGTCATTATTATCATCGGTTATGAAATAATTCGACCTAACTGAAGATACCATGATCGGTGAATCGGAAGACAATGCGCACGTACTTGTTTGAAAGACCCATTAATATCCTTGCTGAGTTCCATGTCTTTGAACATGCCCTCCAGTTTAGAGGTGAATCCACCGCCGCATTCTTGTTTCAGTTTGGACAGCATACTCTTTTCGGCATCCACGCTAGCTGATTTTCCTACTAGTAGTCGTTTGGCCAAGTCCTGAAAAAACGCAAACAACGTGTTTTCAGATGAAATCGAAACCAAATTGAGTAGAAATTTCGAGATGATATTATGGGTACCATTTCTTTTTTTTTAGGTAGCAGCTGGCATCGGCGTAAATAATGAGGGGCTTAGGGGCTTAGCATCCCTAAATCCTCCGGAAGCCGCTAACAACCAGAAACATAATATTACGTTCGGATACTCACTTTCTTATAAAATGCTTCGAAAACGTCTTTCCCGTGAATAAATCGAAACAGTACCATTATCTTATCTAAGAGTCTTTCGAGCTCCTCTTCAGTCGCTTCTTTATTTCCGGCGCGCAGTTTGCTGTCAATGAATTTAGCTAAACAAAAAATAATCCATGGATAAAATTAGAAAATCTATTCGTACATTCTACATAAAATCAAGGTGTTGCCACCCAGTAAAGTAAAAAAATCGCGACAGCCATTTTATTTTCGAAACAGATGATCTGTGATAACACTAATCAACGGAGAAGAAAATAATTGCAAGACATACCAACAAGTACACCATGCCTACGAACGGATAAATGGGATAAGGGGCCAAATAATCTTCATCGGTCTGTCCGTCTGACAGTCTATCTCTCTGGTGGTCTTGTCTATCCAATAACTGTTCACCTGTGTTGGGCTTTCTTCGTTTCTAATTTGCTCTCAACCCGAGCCCTGGAATCCGCCCTTTCGAACATTACCTCAGAGACGTCGGGAAGCTGTTAGAGCTGCCTTAGCCCTCTAACCAGAGACCTCCGGATTCCGAGACCAACGCGCTATCTACTTGGCTAACCGTACCCCTGCATACTTAGGATCTTGTAACTGATTTTTCCAAGAGGCGGACAGAAGCAGAGGTTAAATTTTCCACGTGTAGAAAGATCTAGATAGTAGCTCTCAACTTTGTTTGTTTGTAGAAAAAAGTAAAGCGCAAGCAAATAGACCGGTAAATAACTGGAAAAATAAAAAAGAAAGATAAAGACACAGGAAACAGGTAGACCGATAGCGGGACAGACGCAGAGCAGAAGAACAGACAGACAGAGAAGACAGAGGAAGAGAGACACAAATGATAGTAAATACGAATTTAAAGAACCGAAAATCTTGGCTTCTGAATCTCAACTCATTGTCGTTCCGGGCACTGAGAGCGCCGACAAAAATATGTTAAATACAACTAAAGTGATACTGACTAACAAATTATTCGGACCTAGCAACGTGGTGGCACGCTAATATCGTTTTACGACCTTACATTGAATTTCTTATCAACGTTAGGATAAAGTGTACGATTTTATCCTAACGTTGATAAGAATATAAAAGAACTAAATGTTGTTGAAAACTTCCGCCAGATGTCAACCATTACGTTGCTAGGTCCGAATGGTGCTCAAACCTGTCGGCTCTACTACCTGCCTGTTAACCCATCCATCTATTAATAGTAACCCAGTGTTTTTCCAGAGGAGAACGTTTTTAGCATACGAATGTCTGTAAGTCTGCTTGCCATCAGTCGGTCTGCCTGGCGGGATAGCTGACCGACTGCTTCTCTATCCGTCAGTCTTGAAAGCTAGCTAGCTTTCTAGCTGTATTTCGGTTTGCCAACAGTCCGTACTTTTGTTTCATCGAATTTTGGGGTAATCTGTCTCTGCAATTTATTTCATTTCAGATAGGCAGCCAGCTCGGCGATTCTTTTGAACAGGAACCAGATTTTCAGTGACATGTTGACTCAAGCTTACACATAAACAATTCTCTAGTTCAGGTGATGAGCGTCCACACTAACCCCTGTAAGTACTGAATTTTAGAAAAGTGTAATATCCGCCTCATTATCTCTAAGTAATCCTGTCTGGGTACTAATGCAAGTCAAAAGTAATAAATACTCTCGAAAAGCCCTAGTTTTCAAAAACTGATCGTTCTCGAGACTGACCTCCAGAACTAACTGATACAATTCTCATGCAGAACGACTACAAGACGAACTTTGAATCGAAGTATGTTCGTGTGTTAATTACGATTGTTTTCTCGTGTACAGCAACCTTCAAAGCCACACCTTCTCAGTATTTCACTTCCTCCATAAGCTTACGACAGTATGTCATTAAAGTATTACCAATTAATTCCGCTGGCTTGTTCGCCCTCAGATTGATGAATTGTTCGAACGCTTCTTTCAAACTATTACTAAATTTCTCGTTTCTCAGGAAACAGGTATTCACAATGTTGTCCATTTTATCCTTGAAGTCAAGCAACTCTTGGACCATCGTTTTGTCTTTCTCCGGGTCGACTACAATCGTTCTGCCGATTTTCTGAAGTCAACATTACCGAATCAAGACTCAGCTCGACTCAAATCTGACCGTGTGAAATTGATACATCCTATTCAACTTACCTTGATGTAATTATTAAAATGTATGCAAAGCTGGACTAGTCCATTTTTAACACGACTAAATAACGTATACAGCAGCGAGATGTCCGATATTCGGTTTTCGTTCAAAATACTGTCTAAGCCCTTCTGCAGAATATTCGTAATATGCTCGCTGATCAACTGCTTTTCGACCGTATGTATCAACGGAACGCGCGTAGACGAATCCAAATAGTGCAACAGTCGTTCATTCTCTTCGCCCAGCCGCTTGTCAACGTGGCGTAGATACTCTGGTACATCTTGGTCCTGCATTAGACGCTGACCCTCGGCAGCGTACAACCGCTCAGTAGCCTCCAAAAACCTACAATGGAGAAGCCACATTAGCCAGAACCTCGCGAATCAATCAAATTCAGCTACTCGACTTCCCACATCTTCAAGTTTACACAAAAATCGTGCGATACAAACTTAGATTCGAAGATGGCCGAATACAGCTGCAAATCACATAACATTCTGAGCAACGATTTCAGCAACAATCGATCAACTGAGTCGCCGAGTCGTTCTTTCTCTATCAGCATGAGTAATCCGTCTACGATCCGAGACTGAACCAAATTATTAAGAATAATATGTTGTCGAAACATGTCTAGGCCCATGTCCCTGTACAAAAACAATCATTCTCAATCAGATTCAAGACAAGCCGGTAGAGGAAAACGAAAGTTACGAAGATCTAACTCACCATATCGAAGGTACCGATGCGTTCTGTAGAACAAACGTACGATCTAGGTACAGGAATATACTTCGTATCATAATCATTTGACGACAGTGTGACTGCCAACATTCGTTTATTTTTTTCAGAAAAATCTGCTTATCCGTACTCTCTCCTACGAACAGCTTAATATGTGACTTGACGTGTGCTTCCGTCAATCCTATTGATAAAAAAATCATTAGTAACCCACTCGATTTCGTAATACAACAGTATCATCTAGAAAGACTGAACTTACCAGTTAGATTTTTGTACACAGTACTAGCCATTGTATCCATACACATATTTTCGACTCCTTTGTACAGGTCCTCCAGACTATACTGAATCGGTTTCGAAGTTTGAATAGCTTCCACTGCTTCTTTCAGTTTACACCAGGTTTCTTCCTGGTAATTATCTGGTAATTTGGGTTTATCTGAGAACAAAGAACTCACAGTATAACACCTTTCAGTTTATTACTATATACTGTAGTAGAAACACGACATACCTTTGAAATTTTTAATAGTGAGCTTCTTTCCGGCTCCTCCTTTGATGTTACCAACAGTGTTTTGTTTGTGAATGCCATTTAAGGATGAAAAATTCGCTCGCTTTTGACTAGTTATGTTTTCGTTCATCATCAAACGCTTGGTGGCGGTCGACTGAATCATAACACTGCTGCGAGTGGTGTTAATAAATACCTGCTAACAGAACCAACGGTATAAATGCAAGTTTGTTACAATAAGAAGTTCCTTCAGATCATCATGAGTTAGTTCACATGCACGGGAAGCGTTTACAAGCGTTTGTGCAACCAAAAAGTAAGCACTTTTCTTCGCCTCAATGCTCCTATCTCACTAGTAACTTCGTCATCAACGTACGGATTAACGTAATAGATAATGAAACATAACAAAAATATTACAACGAAGTTCAAGAATAACATCGGAATAGTTAAAAATCGTTGGAACTCATACTAAATTTAGTAGTTGATTCACTGATTTCAGAAGACATAGCTTATCTTCCTCTCTAGTTACCTGTTCAACGCACATACTTACGAAGTACGACTAAACGCGATTCTAATTTCGATTCAGAACACATATATCGCCTTAAATCATTACCTGATGACTGAAATCTCGGGTGAAGAGGCGAACTCGATCAGTTAGATGGAATAATTAAGCTTTTCATTGGTATTTTTTATCTTCCGAAACGAGAACAAAATTTGTGATTAACCGTCTACTTTCATTTTATGCATTATTTTTGTATCATAAATATTTTGTTGTTTTTTAGCTTTCCGGTTGGGGTTCTTGCTGGGTGTAATGCTTCATGCTGTATGCTTCGTAATCGTGTCGCTGTGCCCTTGTCTGTTACTTATTATTTTTGATTTTCCGATTTTTGTTTAGGAGCGCTATAGTGCTAAAGGCATTTTTTGATATCGCTGTGAATATTTACTATCATTGACTATCATTTCCTAATCAACTACTATAGTAAATTGATAAGAAATTTGTGGCAGACATTTAATTTGGAAAGAAAAGTCTACAATCGACCTACTTAGCGATCTGTGAACTACAAAGATTCAGGTATGTAAAACATTAACTAATGTTTTAATTTTTGAAATGTGTAAGTAAAACTTACTTCATGTAATCTTGAGTGAACAAAAACATTATTTTGGATTCTTGATGCTACACAAGTTGATACCAAAATACATATATTATAGGGATATCATCTATTCATTTTTCTTCTGTACTGAAATCATGATCATAACTAATGTATGTAGCTTGGTAGGTATAGCTCTCTATCTCTGAAGGAATTTTGCTGTCTGTATTCTATGCTTACAAGTTACAACAGTTAGGCACAGGGCACAGTAGAACAGAAAGGCAGGGGTACCTCGTCCTTACCTATAAAACCTCCCCCTATCATCTCCCCCACCAGAACAAAAATGTCTGGATCGTCAGACCGTATTGTTTTTTTATGATAATGAATGATAATTCGACCAAACTGAAATGACAAAGTTTTGTAAGGGACTTCCCAGAGACTTCCTATAAAAGAGATAATATTCCCTTTGGCACCTGTTCGCAATACTGCAAAATATTGCAACTTGTGAGTCTCATCATGTTAGATTTCATTTTATTCAAATAAGAGAGCATTATTCTATACATAAATTATTCAATTATATAGGTATCAGTTTTCTGGATATTTGCTGATTTACGTTTTATTTACAGAGTGACTGAAGTCCAAGTATGGAAAACTTTCCTCCCATAAAACGAATTATCAGAACGAAAAAGGTAAAATCGATTCCACGGTTTTTCGTACAATTTGAAGATGAGAATCTGCGTTCTATGTGGCTACCTATTCAGTTAGTCCCGCATGGTCTTATTTTTGACTATTATCTTCAAAAAGTTCGAAATGGAACTATGCTTCGCGCGTCGGACAATATGGCTAATAACAGCCAAGATTTATATGAAATCGGCTCCGCTGTACCAGATGCTGACCTAAACACATTAGCTCAACACTTCGTCACGCGGAAAGGATTGGAACTGCCGCCTCCCTCAAGAGATGATCTTATGAAAAAATTAGCAGAATTACCGGTGGAGTTGCCCGATGAAAACGAAGTACGTGAGTTGCAGAAAGAAATTTTAATCGAAAAAATTCGGCAGAAAAGACAAGAACTGCAGTCTGAATTGCGTAAAACAGAATTTATTTTGAACTTGAAGTGTGACCATACCGAGGCTTTGAGGGTTGTTAACGATGTCAGCTGTGATCCGTTTCCACTGAATTTTATTTTGGTTAATAATAATAACGTTCCAGATGACCTCGAAATGATAGCAGCTGGTTGTCAGTGCACAGAATGTTGTTGCTGCTCAGAAAACTGTAGTCATAATAAAAAGAAACAGAAATTGGCGTACAGTATCGACAAAAAGATTCAAGAACAAAAAGTAAACCCTATGAAAAACGAGAGGTTAATAATCCATGAGTGCAATAAGAATTGTAAATGTGGACCAGACTGTCGAAATAGGGTTGTTCAAAAGGGAAGCGATGCCAAATTGGAGTTGTGTTATTCGATAAATGGATGTGGATGGTGTGTTCGAGCAGCAGCACCTATTCCAGAGGGCACTTTTGTATTTCGTTATGTTGGAGAAATAATACCAGGTAGTGAGGTTCCAAAACGAGACAGCAAGTATATCTTTGACATAGACATTGAAAAACCAGAAAATCAAAAACTTGGCGATTTCGCAATAGACGGAGATAAATTTGGCAATCTCGCGAGATTCCTTAACCATTCTTGCGACCCGAATATTCGGATAGTCGCTGTTCATATCGACAGTTCTGATTCTCGGCTCCATGAGATTGCCTTTTTTACGCGACGCAATGTTGAAAGTGGAGAGCAGTTGTGCATTGATTATGGGCAGCATTACACATACATAACCGACTGCCGGTGTGGTTCCGTGTGTTGTCGGAAAATTTTGGCTGGTAATGAAAAACCCCACCAACAAGACGATGATGAATGGAGAATTTCAGACGTTTCTTTCAATTTGTCAAATATATCATCGAATGTAACTGAGCTTGATTCGCAATTATTCCAGTTACGTGTATCACTCTAATGTGAGTTCGGTGTTGGCGCCTCCAACGCTCAAGTTCATAAATGTGCTTTATAATATAGACTAACGGACTCTTTTGTGATAAAAACTCATAGCAATTTGTGGAAATGCATTGTTATTCGTTCCTAATAGAGTTATTAAAAATACATGGTAGTCTGTATAAGTTGACTCATTTATTTTCTAGATTCACTGAATGTGCATCAGGTGTGGTGCTCGATGCTTCATATGATCTGAATTGTCAGACGGTTCTGGCCCTGATTTTTCAGTAGATTATTCAGCGTTCCAAAAAAAAAAACTGAGACACACGATTACCTGACTTTTTTTTTTACAAGATGTAATAAAATTGATGAAAGTTCAATATTTAAAAAAAAAGTTTGGGTACGAAGCTCAAAAACAGTTAACAGAACATTTATTTCTCATATATCAACTTGCCTCTCATTTTTACTTATAGTGTTGTGTGTGTGTATGTGGGGGGGGGGGGGGTAAATAGAATTGGGTCGTCCAGGTTTTTCATTTTCAGAAGAATCTAACAACTCTATTTCATGATATCTCAGAAGTCAGATCTCAAAATTCGTTGAATACAAATATTGTGTCCACTGTCCAGCTCCCTTACATTTTCCAATAGTGTCCGATTTGCTGATACTTTTGAAATGTTGAAGTGGCAGGAGATTATGGGATTACTACCGTTAATGGGCATTTCGCGGCAGTGGATAGGCGTTCAAAACGGAATAAATCCTGTTTCCATTATCGCTTACGGGAAATAAAGGAAATATATGAACGACATTCCGTTTCAGTCTCCCATGCTGGGATTATCCTTTATCGGATGCTCCATCTTCCAGAGGAAAAAGAACTCACAACTCATCAGACTGTCTAGGGCCTTTTCTCTGGGTATCAAATCTATTCTCACAAAAAGGACCCTAATTTATTCACACATTCATGAACGAATAGACCTTTTTCTCAATACTAATATTAGTGGTTGTTAGCGCTACTTATGGAATAAAAATGAAATACAATGGAAAAATAATAAAATAAACGTCAGACAACTAACAGACCTGAACACTTTTGTCCTTGACTTCATGGATGAGGCTCCACATCGCTACTTCCTAAAATCGTAGAGTGAAATTTGAGAAAAAATTTACAGAATATGGATTGTGGGAACTAGAAGACTGCCAACAGTTACGTTTGTAGTGTTTTGTGTTTCCTAGATTATTTTAAGAACTCATTTTTAATATGGTGATCGAAAACGTGGAGATGATGAGTGCATCGGACGACGATAATGTCGAGGCCGATGTAGACATGTCCGAAGCTGAAACTAAGAAAAAAAAGCGTAAGAAGAAAGAAACCGAAGGTACAGTCGCTCCTATTTATACGATTAAGATATTAAAACTAGTCAAAGACGTTCAGCAGCAGCACGGACTCAGACACAGCGACTACCAACGATATCGGGGCTACTGCTCACGTCGCATTCGCAGGCTCCGTAGAGCCCTGAATTTGCCGCCCAGCGATCGCCACAATTTCAAAAAGAAGATCTACCTAGATGAGCAGCAAGTCAATGACAAAACGATCACAATACCACTCATGTTGACCGAGAGAGCGTGGAGTTACGCGATGCAGCTGCGGTTAGAGGCAAACACCGAACCACGTAAGAAGTTCCATTTGATCGCCAGACTCCGGAAAGCTACGATATACGCATTGCAGCTGCAACAGCTATGCGAGTACCCGAAATTTGACAGTCGTACTAAACTCGAAGCTGAAGGCTACGTGGCATGGATTCACGGAACTTTACATTTCGAACTGCAGCTGTGGACGTCCGCCATCGAGTACTTTAAGAAAGCTCAAATGATATACGAACGACTCGCCGGCGCTTTGAATGACGAAGATGCTCCATTGTACCGTCAGAAGAGCGAAGAAATCATTCCCAGCTTACGTTACTGCGCTTATAATCTAGGAGAGGCCACCGCTACCGAGCTACTGCAGTTGAGAAGTCAAGCCCATGGAGAGCTTTTGCAGAACTTGGATATTCTGGTGTCGCAGTCGGTAAAACACAGCGAAGATGCTCTGAGCGAGGTGAAGTGGCGGAACCGATCCTTCCCGGTCAAGTCGGAGAAAGTGCGCGCCTTCTTACTAGCCGACCGAGATTTGGAGAAGTCGTTTATAAACGGTTCCATTCTGGATAACATCAGCCTTCTGGAGCAACATTTGATGGATTGCAAAGACGCGATCGGGGTTGTGAAAGACGAATGTAAACTGGAGCCCGGTAACAAAACGGTCGGACCTTCGGGTGATAACGTCTCGGGCACGCAGCTGTTGTTACACTATCTGTCGTACATCAGACTGAATAGAACGATACAGCGAAACATGCTGATGATTGAGGTTGGTAAGAAGGACGCCGAGGGCAGCTGGAGCGAAGAAGATGTCAAGAAAATGGACTCAAGCTTGATCCAGCGCACCAAATCGCAGGACCTAACGCGACTGTACGAGATCATCATTCAAAATCTCATGGAAATGGAGCAGCTGCCAATAGCCGAGTACGATGAGCAGTTTACGAACGAAATCCAAGTGAAGATTAAAGCCTTCCAAGCGCTGCGGTGTTACTCAATAGCCGAGAATCTGTCCGGCATTGGTCGGTGGAGCGATGCGGTTAAGCTTTATGAACGGGCCGTGCAACTGGCGACCACCGCGTCGACTGCTAATTTATTGGAGCCAAGTTTAGCGGATGAGCTAAAAGCACTGATGCAGAAGATTGAGTCGTCACGCATGATCATCAAAGCGAAGAGCATGTTCGAGCCCGAGTCGGCCGAGCAGAGTAAGTCTGCGGCCAAGAAACCCACATTACTAGAACGCATCGACGAGTATTACGAGGATCCGAGTCTGGTGACTGAGCCGAGAATCGTCGAGGTTCCGCCGTCGATGATTCCGGTGCCGTGTAAGCCGCTCTTCTTTGATCTTGCCTTGGACATGGTCAAGTTTCCGTCGCTCGATGATAAGGTGACGAAAAAAGGAGCTAGCAACCCGGCCGGTATTAAAGGATTCGTGAAGGGTCTATGGGGCTGGAATAATCCGAAGTAAACGTAAGTATGTCTGCGCCTTTGTAGGTGAGAGTGGTGGGGGCCTGGTATTGGAATTGAGTACCGAGTTTCAAGAAAGTTCTGTTCGCCGATAGAATTTGTTAGAAAACATTCGTGAAAGCGATTCTGTGGATTCTCTTAATTCGATGCAGGAAGACTGCCCCTTGATCTAGATTTCTGTTCCGGAGATAGGAAGAGAATCATAGCCATTTTTTAATGATGCACTGCGAGATCAGTGTAACTTCAGTAGTCCGTGAAACGTGTCTTTTTCTGGTGACGTCACATAGTCAGTTTACTGTTAGCAAAAATATAAAATACCCGTTTTTGTGCCAACGAACGTATTAACTCCCATAAGAAAACACACGGAGCAAGAATAAGAAAGTTGTTAGAAACCAAAAGTTTATTAGCAACTGCTAAGAACCTTCTGGATTGGAAATATATACCTTTAGTTTCTAACAATTTTCTTATTCTTAGGTAGTAATATAATGATCTTTGCTCCGTGTGTTTTCTTATGGGAGTCAATACCTTCCTTGGCGCAACAGTGGGTATTTTTGCTAACAATAACCAAGTACTGTAACTCAGTGTATGACGTCGACTTGAAAAAGATCTATGAAGAGTGGAATACTCGTAGAACAAGCTAAGCGAGGTTTTCTTTCCTTCCTTTCTTTAAAGACACATATTCACGGCAAAATAATATAGATTTAAAGTAAGACTTAAAATTTCTTCAAACATATATTTGGTGTACAGATGTGAGACTTGCGACAGTAAGAACACAAGAAAGAAAAAGAATAAAAGCTTATGAAATGTGGGAGAATGTTGAAAATCGAATGAACAGAAAAGATCAAGAATGAGGAAGTATTGAGGCGAATAGGAGGGGGAAAGGAAATTTGGAATTTAATCATAAAACGAAGAGTTAAAATGATAAGTCATAATAAAGACATCCAGGGATATTTATTATTGCTAGAGGGAATAGTGAAGGGAACGAACTGGAAAGCAAGACAAAGAATGTTCTATGAAGAGCTGATAATGAAGGATATGAAGTGTAAATCCTTCTCAGAAATGAGAAGATTGGTGTGGTGGAACGTATGGCGATGCACGCATGCCAAAGTGGTCCCTGAGACACCGCACCCTCGGCACCGGAAACTACCCTTTCGGGCATCGCATCAGTACTGAGGGAAAGAAATGAGAAGATTAGCTCAGGAGAAAAAAAAAGAAGAAAAAAAGTGAAGAGACGCAACCTACTAGTTGAGAGACTAAGGAGTGTAGCAACAACAGCAAGACACAAAATGGACTTTCTTTTCAAATGCACATCGGATTACATAAGTTTGAAACATAACTACAATGCTAATGTTTTGTATTGGAGTAGAATAATGTCCTTGTGTGTGGAACAATACTCGTAACATTCTAGCCATGTTACTTTGAAGTTATGCATGTCTGAAGAATGAAAGTGTGTTTTTCTCATAACATAATTTTCACGGATAGGACTTCTTTGAAACCCGATGCCCAGTCGATGTTTATTTTGTTTGCTGATTTCAGATGTTTTTTGCAGGGAATATGTGAACTGAACCATATGTGTGCTGCGTAGACGAGTGTGGTCAATTGTGTGATGAATATGAAGATCTGTGGGTTGCAGATAGAATCAACTGTAACTTTGTATTCGTCGGTCAGTTCTCGAATCTAATAACTGTTAGTTACCACTTTGAAAGAATCGTTAATTTAGGTCAAGTTGGGCACTGGAAATACTTCTGGAGATTTGCTCTTTCTTAACATCAAAGTCTGAGCAGACTTGGCTGTATAATGGTATTGGTAGGGTGCGTTTGTCATTGCAAAAAGTGTTCCACTAGTAGTTCCCAGTATTTGATGAATAGATAGTACTGGGTTAGTATAGTGAAATTTATTGTAAAGTGTGTCGTGAACGGGAGTTCAGTGCTGGAGTGAGACTGAATCTTTTCTGAATGAATTGAAAATGAAGGTTTTTGAAGTGAGTTCTTTGAAAAACGGATTGTGAAATTGAATTTTGACATTGCGAAGTTACAGTAATCATTAAGAGAGAGAACTAGTATTAACTCGAATATTATACGTACTTACAGTACTAATGGCACCAGAGGTTTGTAAGTTGTGGCCAGAAATCAACTTCAAGCTGTATTCTTAAAGTTAATCGCTGTGTATTGATTGATGGCGTATCTTCAGAACTGAAGACGCAGCATAACTGTAACATTGAAAATTAACAATTTAAAGCTTTGTTTCCTGAGCGTGACATTATACTTCGTTCATTTTTCTAACAGTGGCAGTTGATAGTATTTTGCTATAATGCCTTCAGCATTGGTGGTAGGCAGTAAGTTTCATTGCATTTTCCAAGTTCTATATCTCCGTCGATAAATTTAGAAAGGTATTACCGCAGTAACTTACGTGAATGCCTGCCTTCAATATTGATGGGGCTTATTGTGCCTGAAATTTACTGATCAAACTTTCTCTTAAATTTCAAAACTCGGTGCTTCTTCAGAGACGTGGTTTGAAAAAGCGGCTAAGTTCTTGTTCCATTTTTAAACTGCTACAGGGTGTCCTCGGGTCCTCCAAGTTTCAAAGGTCCATCTAGTTTTTGTTTTGGTAAGTCCCGTAAATCTTCGAATGAGGAGCATTTTTCCAATGTGACGGTAAAATTAATAAATCTAGACCTTTCTTAAGCCGATGTCATGGAAAAATTTTCAGTGTTGCCGCGCGCCAGATTTTTTTAATATTCATCTTCAGGAGACAGCACAGTCTACTCCTGATGGCAATTGTGATATTAATTGTCATTAATTTCAGTTATATTAATGAATTCTTCAAAATTTCAATGTTAATTTCGTGTATAACATGTGTAGAAAATGTCATAAATGAGAACATGATAATGGGGCATAGAAGACGAAATTTCGATGCTCCAAGTCCTCATTTTCACCTCAATGCTCAATGGCCATAGGAACTTTCCAACGGAGTGGGCGGAATCTGATGGCTATTTTATGGAACTAAAATCTTGATGTACTCTGTGCAAACTAAATGTAACCGATAAATTTGATCCTGCTTTCCTGTTGTTATTTGCTTTATCAGTAACAACGATACTAGCGCGCCACCGCCTTGGAAAGTTCCTATAAATACGTATGTTCAGAAGAAGTAAATCACCGAACAATAGACAAATGTACCAATCTTTTAAGCTATTAAATATTAAAATACACCAAACAGCAGCCGAGTAATAACCTTATAAATTCCAGTAGGCTGTTTCAGAGCTGTGGAATTGAACCGGGTTAGCATCTTGCGATCTTGCTACCCTATAGATACCTTGACAACTTGCTTCTTTTCAACTCAATGAGTTAAAAAAAAAACAAAAAAAAACTGTGTTTCATTTATTGAGATTTATGACAAATGTACTTCGAAGAACTGTTGAAGTATCAAGTACAATGCTAGAACCCAGGAAAGTTATAGATACTTAGAATTTACATACAGTATCAAATTTATCTTTTTTTTATCTACTCTTTCCGCGGCTGTAGGAAACCGTTTGACATTGCGCAGGTGCACATCTGAATGATGGCTGCAATGTGGCGCAAAACATCAAACCATTTTATCCAGTATAACTTCGAAACTACTCTGTTTAAAGGAAAATTGTAAAGATGATGCAATGATGGCAGTATCAAAGCTGAAGCTTGTATGAACTGATAAGGAAAGTCCTCTGTTGCTATTCGATATATTTTAACATTTAACGTCTTGAATGTTTCGTACATTTGCCTGTAGTTCGATGAGTCATATATCCTTCTTAAGATACCTACAATCATTTCTCATTAAGTATTGAGATTAAAGTGAGGACTCTTTAAGCATAGAAATCTCATCTTCTTTACTGTCTTATTATGTTTTCATTTTTTACTTTTTCTAACATGTTATATGTGGAAATGACATTGAAGTTTCATAGAATTCATTAATGAAATTGATGACAGTTGCGAATTAATTTTACAATTTCCATCAGAATTGGGCTGTTCACATCAGATGTAAGCATAAAAGACTGGTGCGCGGTAACACTGAAAATCTTGTCCTGATATCACCAGAGAAAGGTCTGTTTTCTTGTTCATTAAAAATCAACCGTGCAAGACTACAAGTTGTCCAAAATCAGAAAATGAATCCCTTCAGTATCCTGTGTTATCTTCTATTGCCATTCGAATCTGTGACAGACATCCTGTACTATCTTGTATCGCCTTCAGAGTAGACCTTTTTCAAATCGACGTCATACAATGAGTTACAGTACTTGGTTATTGTTAGCAAAAATACGAGTATGTACCCATTGTTGCGCCAACGAAGGTATTGACTCCTATAAGAAAACACACAGAGCAAAGATCATTATGTTACTACCGGAGAATAAGAAAATTGCTAGAAACTAGAGGTATTGTTAAAGTCCGCCAGTGAATTAAGAGACGAGAGTACATTATTCGATAAGGCTTTATTAGCGACTAGATAGGTACGTTTAAGTATAAAATTACTGAGCACGAAACGATCTTGATAACACACAAAACATTCATTGCACATATAGACTGGAGGGGCACGATATTCGAATACATTATTTAACAGGTATATATTTCTAATCCAGAAGGTTCTTAGCATTTGCTAATAAACTTCTAGTTTCTAACAATTTTCTTATTCTCACGTAGTGACATAATGATCTTTGCTCCGTGTGTTTTCTTATGGGAGTCAATACGTTCGTAGGCGCAGAAATGGTATTTTTGCTAACAGTCAATTGACTGTGTGACGTCACCAGAAAAAGGTCTATACAGTGTGGTACAGATTATCACGCAACAGGAAAGTCCCATGGAGCGCACTTTCATGTGTACCACTGTGGAAAACGTCGTAATGGTACAGATCAACACATAACATACGCTAGTTTTGGAATAATTTATTACGAGCAGAGTTATCAAATTAATATTGGGCAGAAGACTCATGTAACACGATTTGTAAAATAAATACGCCAGTTAATAAACGGATAAATAACTATCTGACCTGAGAAATGGTTCTTCACGATTTAGAATAACACCAAACACAATGAATCACAGTCAAAGTCACGTGTACAGCGCGCAAAAACCAACTGACGGGCAAATTTACCTCTCCGGGGTACTTCAGATCTTGGACGTTTGAGAGAAGAGGTGGGGGCTGCTGTAAGCATGACGTGGTCCAATTGATTGGATCACAGCTTCACGCACTGCCCCCAGCGGGATTAAACCGGTTCTTGTTTGCTGGGATGACGTAGCCTCATCCGAGATGAAATTAATTAAAGAGTGGCATTCCAAAACGTGCTTTGTCCAAAAATCAAATTTTTCAGGAAATGGAAAAAACTGTGTACATTGATAACGTTGATTTCATTTTTATTTTATTTTTTCATGAATGGCAACACTGAACCTTTTTAAATAAGATCCCTAATACTGCATCCGCTGTACTACAAGTATTTCGGAGATATCAAGCCATGAAGCACGCTAAACGATGGACTAAGTACTTTTTGGAACCAAAAAATTATTTATGAAAACGAATCAAAGAAGAAAGAATGGAAGACGTTTATTTCTCAGTCAAATACGGATTGCATAAATAATCATCTCGTACATTTCCACTTACAAGTTTCTTATAGAAAACGGTTGCATTAGCGTCTAAATTTATTAAAGAGATAAGTTCTCGAACATCGCGTAATTTTACAGCAGAAACATGAGATTTGGACGGTACTACTCGGGGCTGAAGAATCCTTGTATTGTTCTTCACCAGATCGTGAGTCTGGAAATTGGAGGCGTAGGTATTGGCTACTTGGACTGCTGAAGAACCCTTCTTGAACTTCCAAACCCTCGAATCCCGAAGCTTCAATGCTGAAGTACCTTTCAGGGTGGATCCGGCAAGCCCTTTATAATCCATTATGGTCCAATTCTGCGGGTATACTTTCAAATTTCCATGGGCTTTTAGTATCTCGTGGTACCCGTCGGGTGTTAAAATCTCCTCCCTCTTTTTAATGGTCTTGTCAATGCGACCGAAAACTCTATCCGGTGGAAGATAGCTATGACCGACAATCGGGAAGGTGAAAGTGACGTCCAGCAGGCACCATTGCACCATTCTTACTCTCTACCAAATATGAACGATGTGCAGGCTTTGACTTGTACATATACGTTTCTATTTTCTGATCTGTTGCGTGTTGACGTTTTCCACTGTGGTACACATGAATGTGCGCTCTGTGGGATTTTCCTATGTTGCGTGATGATCTGTACCACACTATGTGAGGAAAAAACGTTACTTGCTGAATTCGGAGTAAAATTGATGGACTTCGAATTATTTTGCAACTCCTTGGTCCCATCTAACTCAAGTAGTGTCGGCCAACTTCAATCGTATTTGATTACATTCGACAGAGAATGTATTGAACGTCTGGAAATCAAATGTGATCGATTAGTACAGTCTGTAATTAGTTGAATTACTATAATATTCCCAGTAATTGGAATTCGAAGTATGTTCGGTGAGTCCAGGAAAAGGGACTTGAGTTTATAGGAGTTTTAGATCCTTTTTCGTAGACCTTCAATGTTCATAGATTTGAGTCTCGTAAGAAATACTGTATTTGAAGGAACCTCGGTACTTTGGTGTGCGTATCGGTCATGTGATTCTTATACTTCCGAGTTTTCTTGTTTCGAACTTATCACATCCATAGAGTCAGTACGTAACTGCGAGTCGTTTTCTATAAAACGAAAATTCTGATACAGCTTTGAACATCAAGAAATAAAGTGGAACATTTCCTCCAGTGCGATTGTTAATTTTGAATCAGTGTCTGCGCTGTTGTGCCCAACTCGACAGCGCGCTTAATTCGTGCTCATAGAACCTGAAAATTGAAAGAAACCTCATCCGGAATTCGCTGGAAAATAGCTCATAGAGATCAAAACTTTTTATTTTTTTCAATTGTATAAAATTTTTCATATTTTACATTACAAAAAAAAGAAGAAAAAAATCTAAATATTACAAATATTTAATAGTAACACAATTAGTTACATACGCGACATAATGATGTATACGAAAAATATATTTACATTTTAAACGTTAACCGACTGGACGTGAAAATTACACACATTTATGATAATACAGAATGATTTTTTGTACACTCAGTATATACCATTAGTAACTGTTATATACACGATGTAATGAAATTAGTTGTACAAAAAAAGAGCATTCCATTTGTACAATACGTAAATAAAATATCGCTTGGTGATAGGGATTAAGTTTGAATATATATGTTTTACAGAAAAAAATGCGCCTAATCGTGGAAATGCTTGGTCGGAGTTTGACTTACATCATAAAATAGAACATTCACGAATACTCACATACAAACACATGTCGTAGGAAAAGCAATGTACAGCGTGGTAAATAGTATCGCTATAAACGTACAAGCGACCGATAAGTTAATTCACAATGCATTTATGAATAGACGAGAAATTGAGCATCGGTGGGACAGTGAGGATCGATCCACCTCGAAGGTACGAAACGTGCCCAGCACTCCTTTTCACGTAATCCCACCAATGCGGTTCTTTCCTTAAACACAACGAATTCGTACAATAATAACAACACGTAAACTACAAACGAAAAATTTAAAAACTAACGACGCTAAAATTACAAACAAAGAGAAAATATCACAGAAATGAAAAAAAAGAAAAAACGTAAATCATAAAGTACGAGTACTTTGAGCAACACGGTATGGAAAAAGAACAAAATAAAAAGTAATAAAAACAACAAAAGGATGGCACTGAACCACGAACAAAAACTTAAAAAAGAGGGCAGTTAGGTAGGCGTGTACTTTCATTGCTATAATTCGGTGGTCGTTTCTACCGGCGACCTGTCCAACATGTAGTTGAAGCCCATTTGAGTGTAGTCCCTTTTCTCCCGAAACGTTACATTTTCGTTCGTGGCGCTCGTATTCGGTGGTAGGTCCTCCTCCGGAGACCTGGAACAACGTAGAAGACAACGGTTAACTGAAGAGCGTGGATGAAAGAATATCTTCATTATACTTTGCTCAGGGACAGATTGCGATCTCATAGGGCAGACGGCAGAAGCGCTAGATGTAGCCACCAGAGTCCGGCACGATTACATACGCTGCTGACTGGTACCGCAATATAGGAAGTAAGACGGTATCTCTGAACGACTTTGTCTAGGTGCCCAATATTCCTGAGCGGGAATCTAGTGTTACCTGGTTCCAGGTCACTAGCAGTACCTGATATCTCGTAGTAAAACGAATAATCTTGTACCAGAGTACCTAGGTAAGATGAATAGTCGTGTACTGGGCTACTCAGGTAAGATGAATAACCACTGTTGCACTCAGGTAAGATGAATAACCATAGTTCTCAAAATTGTTACAATACGGTATACAGGGTTATTCAGTTTATCGCTCAACATAGGGAAACGCCGTTTGTTGCGTGGTGGTATGAATGGGCCGGCACACGATGGCCGTCTATTCAAATTAGAACGCAACATTACTCCGGGCTCCGTGTGGCGCTGTTACGGACCACAGAAAATGCAACGAAAATTTATTCGGGGAAAAACCCCGATAATTTCCAAAGCACTTCTTAAGTAATTTTCAAGAAAGATTCTTTTGATGTTCGAAGAAAAAGCCCGAAGAAGTTTATCGAAAATTATTAAGGAAAAATTTCCCATCATTTTCAAAGGATTTCATGGGAACTTTATTAAAAAATCTCCGATATTAGGAGAATTTTCTTGAAGATTTTAGGGAGAATCTGTAATTATTCCAAAGGATGTTATTGAAATTACTGAGAAATAGCTCTGATGATTTTTAAAGGATTTCTTCAAAAGATGATTTCCACAGATTTTCATCAGAAATCTTTGGGATGAATTACTGATAATTTCAGAAGAATTTCATTAAAAAAGTTCAGGAAAAGTCTCCGATAATTTTCAAGGAATTTCATAGGAAATATTTGCGGGGAAAATCCGAAAATTTTCGAAGAATCCTTTCGCAAAACTTTAGAGAAAATTTCCAAGATTTTCCAACAAATTTCATCAAAATGCTTTGAGAAAATTTTCCGATAATGTTTAAAGAAAACAAAGTCAGTTTTTGAAAAATTTATCAAAAAGGTTCAGGAAGAATGTTCGATAATCGCCAAGGAATTTCATCCGAAACTTCGGGGAAAATTTCCTAATGATTTTTAAAGAATTTCATCAGAAAAAAATTCCGATAATTTCCGAGGAATCTCATTGGAAACTTTCAGGAAAAATCAGAGAATTTCTTGGAAAATTTTCGAGAAGATTCCTTTTATTTTCAGTGATAAATTTTCGAGGAGGTTAATCGAATATTAAAGAAAAATTTCCGATCATGGTCAACAAGTTTCATCGGACCTCATTGAAAAAATCTCCGATGATTTCAGAAGAATTTTTCTGGAAATTTTAGAGAAAATCTGCAATCATCCCAAATATTGGAAATCACTGAGAAGTACTTCTGATGATTTTTGAAGGAATTTTTCGGAAGAAAGTTTCGATGATATCCAATCGGAAAATTTCGGGATAAATTACTGACAATTTCCCAAGAGTCTCATTAGAAATTTTTGAGAAAAATCTCTCATAATTGCCAAAAACTTTCATAAGAAATTTTCCAGGAGATTCCTTTGATTATCCAAGATAATGTTCGAGGAATTTTATCGGAAATATTAAGGAAAAATTTCTAATTATTTTCAAAGAATTTTATCGGACCTCAGTGAAAAAAATCTGATGATTTCAAAAGAATTTTTCTGGACATTTTAGAGAACTTCTGCGATCGTCCCAAATATTGGAAATCACTGAGAAGTATCTCTGATGATTTTTGACGGATTTCTTCAGAAAAAAGTTTCAATGATATCCAATTGGAAATTTTTGGGAAAAATCTCTCATAATTACCAAAAATTTCATGAGAAATTTTCGAGGAGATTCCTTTGATTATCCAAGATAGTTTCAGAGGAATTTTATCGAAAATATTAAGGAAGAATTCCCGATTATTTTCGAAGAATTTTATCGGACATCACTGAAAAAATCTTCGATGATTTTAGGATAATTTCTTTTAGAAATTCTATCTCCCATGGTTTTAGGAGAATTTTTTCGAAATTTTAGAGAAAATCAGCAATTATTCCAAAGGATTTTATCGGAAATCACTGAGAAGTACATCTGATGATTTTTGAAGAGTTTCTTCAAAAAAAAAAATAAGTCTCGATTTCCAGAGATTTTCATCGGAAATTCTTGGGATAAATTACTGATAATTTCCGAAGAATCTCATCGGAAATCTAATAGAAAAAACTTCAAATATTTTCCATTTCGAGAGAATTTAGGGAAAACTCCAACAGTTTTCGTAGTACTTTATCAGAAATTTTCAGGAAAAATGTTAGATAATCTCGGAAGAATTTCATCGGAAACTTCGGAACAAATCTAATGATTTTAGGAATTTCATCGGAAATTTTTGGGAAAAAACTCTGATAATTCCCAAAGAGTTTCTTAAAGAATTTTCAAGAAGATACTTTTGATTTTCGAAGATAATTTCCGAAGAAGTTAATCGAAAATATTAAGGAAAATTTTCCGATCATTTTCAAGAAGTCTCATCGAATCTCATTGAAAAAAAAATTCGATAATTTCAGGAGAATTTTCCTGGAAATTTTAGAGAAAATCTGCAATCATTCCAAATATTGGAAATCTCTGAGAAGTACCTCTGATGGTTTTTGAAAGATTTCTCCAGAAAAAAGTTTCGATGATGTACAAACAGAAATTTTCAGGATGAATTACAGACAATTTCTAATGAATCTCGTTAGAAATTTTCGGGAAAAATCTCCTATAATTGCTAAAAAAATTCATAAGAAATTTTCGAGGAGATTCTTTCGATTATTCAAGATAATTTCCCAAGAATTTTATCGAAAATATTAAGGAAAAATTTCCGATTATATTCAAAGAATTTCATCGGACATCATTGAAAAAAATCTCCAATGATTTTAGGAGAATTTATTTATTTATTTAAGGTCCCCTCAACAGCCATTGGCCAATTACAGAAGAGACCGACTTTAAAAATTATTCAAAAATGTTTTCAAAGAATTTTGATGAAATCTGTTGGAAGATATTGGAAATTTTCTCCAAAGATTTCCAATGAAACTCTTCGGCCAGTCCCGTTGCATTCTTGTGTAGTGTATATTTTCGATAAAATTCCTAGGAAATTATCTTGAATAACCAAAAGAATCTCCTTGAAAATTTCTCATGAAATTTTTTGGCAATTATGGGAGATTTTTGCCGGAAGTGTGAATGCTACACGTAATTTGTTTGTATCATTACCTTTGATAAGCGCGGTTGATTTTTCCGGCGGTGCCGTTATGGTTTATGGTGTTGTGATGTTCGGATACACTGGACGCTCTGGTAGTCGTGGCTGCGTCTGAGTTAGTAGGACTATGGTTGCCTGAAATGAAATTTTCGAGATTAATAGCAAACCGACAGGATTCAACGGGAAATAAAAAGTTGAGTTCGGTCAACATCTCATACATTCCAGTTCCTTCTATTTTTATTTTATCCTCTTCAGTTTTATTTTTTGAATCTCCCCCCCCCCCCCGTTTATATACTGAATTTTCTGAATTCTTTTTTTTTTCTTAAACGAGACACTTTTTCCTTGTTAGAGGATTTATTTTGTATTTGGCTTTGTTTCTTGTTGACCCCAGTTACTCTCGAATAGTTGAGGGGTTTCCTTTCTCCCGACAAGGATAGGTTTTTCAAAGCATGCCAATTTCAGTTCCCATTTTCTACTGTTTATTTAAGTTTTGATCCAATCAGTGGACCTATGGTCCGACTCAGCTATCTTCGGGTCACAGAACCAAAACAAATTATCACACTTCATTTTATTTACTCTTTTTTTTTTTTTTTTTGGATCAAAAGTCAAGCAACCGCTTACTCTTTCACATCATTTTTAGTAAGGCCTAGATTTAGAGCCCATAACCTAGCTACCCCTGAAGGAAATGTGCCATTAGAATAACTAACCATGGTGGCGTGTAACCGAAGCACCAAATTTCCGAATGATCTTTCAAAATTTTCAACAAGTGGCATCTTTTTGGTGTTCAACTTCATGTTACATTCTCACTCTCGGCCGAGAAAGTTGTTTCAATATACTCCATATCGCTTCACACTTTACATAAATCATATTCAAGATAATAAACTACAATAATTATCCAAGCGCATCGTTATTACCACTTTCTTTGGATATGTATCCGACGTTATCCAGGTTGAAAGTATGGTTTTTTCGACTAAAATCTATTTGTAAATCGTTGTAACTATCGCTGTCGTCGATTGGTACACTCATCTGTAACACCTGTCACACATCAAATAAACGACCCGTTAATACTGAATAAAAATGACAACAATCGAACTTTAACGTACCACTGATCCGTTTACCTGAGTTTCATATTCTTTGAGATTTGGTTCGACAAACACCGGGTCGTAGCGCGGAGTAATGTACATTCGCGCCATCCGTTCTTTGTATGCTTTGTACCTAAAGTTAACACAGAGGAGAGCGTGTAATGTCTACTTAAGTTTAGAAACATTAAAAGCACAGAGCTTGCTGTTTCAACTCACTTGGACCATGATACACAAATGTAAATAATGCCGACAACACTCAACACCAAAATCAGGGCGGCGATCAGTATCAGCGCGTATGGAAACACTTCCCACTGGAACGTAATGATGGCAGTTTTTGGTGTAATTACCATTAACGGCGCGTGGATGCTTGAAGCGGTCGCTTGCAGATTTCCACTCACGTCTAGCGTGATATTGGATACCTTTTCCGTTTCGAGTATGTTTCTGAAAATAAACGGACGAATTACAGGGTATAGTTACAAAGTTGTTCCATCAACTGTGTCCAAAAGGCAACTACTTCAAACAATATTGTGTTCAGAAAATGAGCCAATATTCAATAGACGTTTGCTTATAAAAATAGCCCCACAAACTTCGACAGTGTACTTCTCAGCGCGTTAATAACAGGAACTTAACATTAACTGGCCCTTTTGCCCACATCCAATAACCAATAGGAAGACAGGAACAGGGAACCATAACTCAACGATGATTGACCCACATATGACTGTTAACCACCAACCAATAGAAACACAGATACTAAAAGTTTACCATACAGAGCTACTTGAATTATACATCATCTTGTAACATTTAGCCTCAAATGTGGTAGTACAGATATCAAGGATGAGGTAATGCCGAAAATATTTCATTAACTAATGAGCAACTTTCTAGTGAATATGGTCATTTTTGAGAACAATATTATTAAAATCACTAACAGCTCAATAAGAAATGGATTCATACATCAAGAATGATTTTGAAAGCAAACAAGTGTCTAGTTCATTGCTCATTATTCCATATTCAACCAATGGACCTATTTCTAGTGACGGCACATACTAAATTCGAAATTTTTTTCACTCCACTGAAAAATTTCTTCTCAAGTAGATAACTCCTAAAAATTTTGACCGAACGAAGCTTATGAATAGATCGAAAGTTAGTAAATTTCATGTAGAATACCGTAAGATGATCAAAACTGCAAAAAAATAACGCCTCGCAAAAATAATGTACAATTTTGCATTTACCCCATCATGGAGTAAAAGCAAAAACGTGATTGAAAAGTTTCAACGTTCCATTTTTCCAAAAAGTTGTAAATTTATTGGTGCAAAATTTTCTTCACTAAAAGAAAACCCCTCAAAGTATTTGTGACAGAAATTTGATGTTGATTGGTGCCATAGAGCGGTCACCGTGAGTCGGCAAAGTGTCACTAATCAAAAAGTCGTTTGCAACTACCCCACTGCACCTTAGATATTTTCAAGTAAAAAACTAGAAAAGTCACTTTTTGGGGGAAATTTTTAAAAAAATACGCAGAATTGGTGCAAAATATGCAGTGAATGCCGAAACATGCGAAATATACAAAATGAAGTGCTGCTCACTTAACTCAGAATTTTGTGATTCGTGAACATCTTCTGAAACTTCTGGAATACACGCCATAGATAAAAATATGCATTCGCATAAAAATTGCAACGCGGGTCATTATAATAGAATTTTCCAATTCTAAATTCTTTGTTCTCTCTTCCAAGGTATAATTTGCTGATTTTTAAATGTTCAAATGATTTACTACCAAAATAAATTACGTTAAATCATTTAAATGACTGTTAGACACCCTGTTTTTTCTTTTCTTTCTTTTTTTTTTTTCCTTCAAAAGAAGTTATTCAGAAAAATGTGCGATGAAAAAATTAGAAACGCCAACTGTACTTTTACAAGCGTATGCTTACCGTACAAAACATCGTACTTCACCCGGCACTGTAACGTATGAGTAGCGCGCTCAATCGCGCAACCTCCATTTTAATGAAATCCCTCATTCGGGCCGCTTGAAAATTAATTAATCGAGTTGAAATTTTTAGGGGATCATTTTTTCATACGAAGTAACAGTTCTCGGGGGTGGGAGCTGAAATTTTTGAAATTTGATTTTTAAGGGCCACCCTAATGATGCACGTCAGCTACTAAACCAGTTCAATCAGCTTGCAGGGTTAAAGGACCAATCACAACTAGTAAATTGTTCCTGCTTGATACCCACTCCCAAGCCAGTCAGTTCCAAAGTTCTTATTCAATTGTTTTTGTAGGCAGTTTCTCAAAAGGAAAAAATGCAATGGTACGTTTTCATTTTGTTTGATTTGAACCATCTGCGTTTTCCGTCAACGATAGTTCACTTTCATCCCGTTCTTAAATGGACTTCAGTTTCCACACTCGATATTTTCATCAATTCAGTTAAACCAAAATAACCGATTGAAAATGATTCATCTCTGGTGCAGACAGTTCTAAACTTACTGCGACATAGAAGTAGGTAGTAGGTACTCATTATGGTGACTATTATTTTCGACTTGTGATCATTTTCAGTATGGCGAGCTACCCAGATCAGTTACAGACAATACTTTTTTTTTTTTACAGAGTTCCAGCAAAATCGGTCTACGATAATCCACGCTTAAAAAGGATATTGAATTTTTTAAGGTACCTAATTAATACTAATTTGCAGATTTGAGATTTTTGAGCAATTAGCCTCTCTGTATTAGCTTGGAAGTCATTTCTTTTAATCGGGGTTTTAAGGATTGCTAAATCTATTGCTTGGATTCTTCACCCTCCTTTGTACCTGCACGTCCCACAAGGGACATAAAAACTGGAATAATTGAAGGTGAACCCCTTGCTGAGCCAGAAACGTTAATGGGAGAGGAAAAGCGATACCAAAAACGGATTCAAAGACCTTCAAAATTCTTATTTCAGAAGTCACACTAGAAAATCAAAAATTCACAAAATCAATGTGTCTACCCTTCTAAGGTATCGATTTTTCTCAAACTCCGTCAAAAAATTTTTCGATAGGCATACGGAACCGAACTAGAGGGGTGCCAACAAACAAAACTTTTTCAACGAGAATAAAAAAGCCCAAGCCCTATCTAAGTACGTAGAAATCAGAGCTCACAACTTTGCAGTGAAGCCCAGTTCAAAACTCAAAAAACTTACCTGGTAACCCTAGAATTATTTCTGTCCAAAATTTTCTCTGTATTCGGATCAATAGCATAAAACCACAAGTCTGTGGAGTTCGGATCCGAGTCCAACGTAACGTTATCAGGTCGTCTGAACTGTCTCGGCGTGATCTTCTCGATTCCGATAATGAGTCTGGCGTGTTCCTCCAACACCTTGATGATTTTCTCTTCATCCCTCTTCACTACCTCCGGTCGAGCATCATGAATCTCCAGAATCATGCGATGGCGGTCCTCTATCAAATTTATCTGCAACCGAGACGTCAGGTGGGTACAGAAAACCATAAAGAGAACCATTTCGAATAAATTATAGAGAAGATACTGACCACAACATGAGCCACTTCTGTATTTGATTCGCCGGCCTGGGCTGTAGGGTTATCACGAGCTTCGACAATCAGCCTGAATGGTAGATCACTATCACGAACGTTGTCGAAACCTTGAGTCGTTTTGATATTTCCGGATATAGGTTCAATGGAGAAATAATTCGTAGCGCCGGATTCGTCTTTAACGAAGCGATATTCGATTTGACCGAAATTTTTGCCGTCCACATCGATAGCCTATGAATTAACAGGGATATAATTAGCTGCTGTTTGAGCAGAATAGGTATTAGCTTTGTAATTCACAAGTCTCAAAGTACTTCTTTCTGGACACGAAGCAGATGAAACTCACTTTAATTTGAATCACAGGCGACGATACATCTTTATCTCGAGCTACTGCACCGTAATACGCGTATTTCGCAAAGCGTTTACTACTTTCGGGATAGATAAATCTCGGCTTGTTGTCGTTCACATCGGTTACTTGAATGTTCACCTGGAATGTATTGTTAATTTAGAGTCACACCGGAGTGGGGTCGACCTTCAACAGTAAAATGTATCCAAGAATACCACAAATTACGGAAAGTTCTCAAGTTCAACTAACATTTGTTACACTCTTGTTCGGATCCACGAGCCCCTGAAGCGTGTCCAAACGTATTTTCAGTTTGAATTCTTCTTCATGCTCATGATCCAACTTGTCGTCCAGAACTCGAAGCTCGCAATTCTTATCTTTTGTTACATTGGTATAGAAGATATCTGAAAATAAATAAAGTATGTACATGTAGATATAAATCTATAAATTCATCATTCGATACAATAGAGGACATTGGATTTTGGCTTTTAATAAAATCGAGGCCAATTTCGTGATTATAATAGTTTGTCTCGATGTTTCCAACTACAAATGCTCGAGAGATTTAAAAAACAGAGATCTTATTACATAAACATCAATTACATGTTTGTGAACTTGAGTTCATTTGCTGAAACGCGATCACCAATAGCATATATATAGATTTCATTCTATTTACCAGGCACTGTAAGTCAGTGAGAATTTAAAATGAAAAGAAAGCCATGGTTCCTCTGCACACGTTCGAACTTACACTATTTACGATTGGGAATGTTTCAAAAATTGAATACAAAAACTAGCTGTGTTCAATTTTGTGTTAAAAAAAAAAAAAAAAAAAGTTTTCAAAGATCTAATTTCTGTTGTCGCCGTCAAAAGCTTATCAAAATCAAGCTGAAATATCTCGTGATTTTTCACAGCAACATAAACAGACATAGATAGGAACCGAGAAGTTCCCACGGCAAAATAAATTTTCAGAAGTTGTACGAGCGGCGAAATTTGAGTGAAAAAAAATGAAAATGTACACATTATACCATGAAGGTTCAGATTTAAACATGGCTCAGAATAGGCTACCTATATAAAACTAATGTCACCCCCCCCCTCCCTTAGGCATGAACTACAGTGGCAGAAAAATTAACTTCCCCCGTAGGAATTTTTTACCCAGTTCGTCCTTACCCAAACGTCTCGTATGTCAAAAGGAGTGAACTGGCAGCCTTTTCCGCTAAAGAAAAAGCATAGCCGAGAACTAAAATCGAACAACTAACTTCTGTTCCCCCCAGGCTGTCTATCTGCCCACTGATCTATCACTGAGCCTGTATCAACAAAAAAAAAAAAAAAAAAAAAAAAAGCTAAGAAGTCAAACCTAGGATTCATGGGCCAAAATCATTCTAACTTCCAACCTCACGTGTTTCTGCCCGTCACCTCTTCTTCCCTATCAACAAAGTAATAATAATGACTTGACCTCCCCCTCTGTCATAGTTATCCGAGAAAATAGACCCAAAACCCAAGTCAAAATCATCCGCTTTTCTTCTTACGACCTATGACGCCTTGTGTGCCCACAATGTCACTGCATTTTCCAATTTCATTATGCATTTTTCAAATGATATCCACGTGTTTGAGGTCTCGGACCACTATAAGGCGTTTCGTTGCATACACTCGGACATTCGCTTCGGCATCTGTCAGGTTATTCTTGCAACAGAAGAATGCCATGTTGACTTGTACAGACCAGATGGGGGTCAAGTTACAAAGTAGCCCAAGGATCGAAGCCTACCTCACAAAAATCAAGTCACCCAACCTATAAATCCGCCAGGAAGAAGAAAAAACAAACTATTTACTTTGAGGATTCCCAGAAACGATGGTACACCGCAACGGAATCCCGTTCAGCACTCGATTATTCACTATCGTAAATGACTTGACCAATGTGTTAGCGGGAGAATTCTCTGGAATCTGTACGGTATACGAGTCATCTGCGAAACCAACGCCCACTTCTGGAGGCACCGTTGCCACGTGCCTGATGAATATGGAAACGGACATCACCGATGATAGCCGGGGGTCACCAAGATCATACGCTTTCACATCAACCTATCAAACAGAATACAAACGAAATCAGCAGAAAATTCAGCACTAGAATCGCTAAACATATTCACGGGCATTCATCTTGGAAATGCAACGACCCATCCTAAATTCGTTCACAAAATGAATTACCACATTCATTTCCAGAATATATTACCAAATTGAGCAATGAGTATAATTTACCTGATATTCATTGTCATTCTCTTTTCGCAGATCATCCTTAACGCTGAGCACACCCAAGTCCGGCTCGATCTGGAAGTACTTTGATGCTTTCCCCCGACCAACGATTTCAAAACGAACCTGACATGATAGACTATATAGTTAGGATTTTCCTCGATACCACAAAAGAAGTTTTAACGAATCAGGCTGCAGCCATGTCTACCTTGTTATTGGGTGAGGTTCCATCAGAATCAGTTACACGTAGCGTATCAACTACTGTTCCAATCGGAGCGGTATCGTCCAGCGTTACTGGTTTCGTTACTGACAAGAATATCGGGGGGTTATCATTAACGTCCTGAAAGCAGCAACCAGGTCATTATAATATCAAATACAAGCTTCCAGTATTTCAAAAATAGTTCATTGACATCGTAAGAGTGAGATTACCGTCACGTTAATAATGACTTTCGTAGTAGCCCCCGGCTTATTACTGTTGTTCTCCTTTGTACCGACGATTAAAATATGCTGTACTTCTTTCTCATGATCCAACCCTTTAACTGTTCTTATTTCTCCGGTCTTCGAATCGATGGAGAAGAGGTCGGTCGGTCCTTGCCGTATAACGTATGTTACAGACTTTACGGTATCCGGATCGTCAGCCTGTAACAAAACCATCAATATGATGAGCTGTTCCCACTCATAAAATTCGAAAATAAACAACACTGCCTACTTAAAGGTACATCTACTAACCTTGACTTGTATCACATTGTGATCAGGAACATTTTCAGGAACTTCAACTTCGTACTTAGGTAAGTGAAATATTGGTAACTCGTCTTCCACATCGATCACTTCAACCGTAACAGTGGCAGTGGCTAGTCTCGGATCTGTCGCTCCATCTTTGGCTGTAACCACGAACTTGTACTCCTATTGGCAAATATTATATACGGCATCAGCGAAGAAATTAGAAGAGGGAAGACTGACGCAGACTTGTAACCGTAATTTCGAACGAACTCCCATATCTTACGTGAAATTTCCAACAAGCAAACACAGAGGCTATGTCTGCATTGTTAACATCCATAATAGAGAAATTTTGATGCGAATTCGTTACTAACCGGCTGCTTCTCGTAATCCAATTCAGTGCTGGTCCGGATATCACCCGAATTAACGTCGATGATGAACGGAACATCCTCCGGTAGCGAGTAGTACACAACCGCATTGTGACCTTCGTCCGCATCGATGGCCTTAACCTGTCCCACATGTTCGCCGTTTTTACCTTCCACAACGTTGAAATGGTAAGGTAAATTGATGAATTCCGGATTCTTGTCGTTGATATCGCTGACTTTGATGTTGACCGTTGCCGTACTCGAAAGACCATCTTCGTCTTCAGCTTTGATAATCTGAAACGGAGCAAGAGATTCTAGTCAGACACAGAACTCCAAGAACAGGTGAACTGTCTGATTTAAAAAGCCTTTGGACGAGGAGAGGACATACCAATTGATACTGCGTCAGCTGTTCTCGATCTAGTTTTCGAACCACCGATATGACACCGGTTTTCGAGTTGATACCGAATTCTCGAAGTTCGTTCCCGGAAATAATGGAGTAGGATACCGGTCCTCCTTCTGGATCTACAGCCTGTAATAGGAAAAAAAATTAGAATTTATAATAAACGATGTTACTTTCGTAAATGGTTGGTTAATTTAATTCTATTTTTAAAAAGTTCGAGATAATTCAATCACGAAGAAAACCTAGATCATATTATTTGAAACAAAAACAGGACGGCATTGGATGTGAAAAAATTGTAGAAACTTCAAACAGAGAAAACAGGTCTAATGCGGCCAATTTCCTAGGGGGAGAGGGAGTCAATTTGGGGCAAGATATTAATTTCACCTTCGAAGTTCTACTAGCTCACCAAAAAGCAATGTCATCCACAAGTTGTAATTGAAAAATACTTTAGAAAATTTCAGTAACAAGATTCAATGTCATGTGTAAACTAATTCTTTCTGTAAATTAGAAAAATATTTTATGAATTATAAAATCCTTCAAATAAACCTTATCGAAGTTCTTTAAATCATTTTTTAAATTTTACAGTTTTCGGTGGCAAATTTCAATTCTTTTTCATTTTTATCATTTTAGAAAACGGGTCGTAAAATATTTTGTAATCAGAAAATTTTGAACTCCCACTTTCGATTTATTTATAATTTTTTTTGGAGTTGGGAAGGGAGGAGAAGGTAACATCCGCAATAAATACCACCTATCCAATTCATCGAACAGGACAATTACCATATTTTGAATGGAAAAAACATAGGGAAGTGTCCATCGCTGTGAATGTTACCACCTTGTCTCAATCTCTGTTTTTTATATACATTTTTTTTTTTTAAATTTTTATTTCAAGTTGTTTTTTCTTAATAAAGAGGTATGATTACTCAGAAAGATTGGAAGTATATGTTAAGAAGGTCAATTTGCTGTCAGTGATTTCGCATTTTCATCACAGATGGCGTAAAATTCTGTTACCAGGGTTTCCAGGGTAGTGTCATGATCAATCTTTGACTGGTGCCAAGATACGCGCCTTATAAATTTTTCAGCAAAACAAATGGCAGTACTGGTACAATTTTGATCTCTGGACACGAGCCAGGAGCCAGATTGTAGTTATTGACGCAATAGTACAATTTTCAAAAATTTCATGGAAAAGGAAATTCTTGAAGCTATTTTGTCCGTAGTCGTGGCTATTAGTGCTTTTGCCATGGTACAATGTGACTATCGTCGTGGACAAAACCTATGCCCCCTAAATTCCGATGTTGAATACTCCCTACTACATATTATTATATCAACTAAATACATATTATTATTATGAAAAAATTTTAAAAAAATAAAAAATTCAAACAAAAAAAGAAATGCTACCTTAATATTATTAGTTTCTAAACAATGACCAAAGTATATTTAGGACTGTTAGAGAGATGTCGTCAACCTTTTCTGTATACTCTCACCCCCTCCCCTTATACCTTGTACACTAGCACAAAAGCAAGGGTTTACATGGGATATACATTTCAATTCTTCAATAATTTTCAGAAACATAACCGATGCAACGGAAGGGGGTGGGAGGATTTGACCACTCATGAAATTATACCCAAAATTCGAAAAATTCCATCAGTCAGTCGTTATTTACACAAAGGTCAGCAAATTCTAGGACCCAATTGAAAGACTTCAGAAGCTGAGGAGCCTGTTTTTTTCATTCTTTTTTTACTTAACTACAATAAGTAAAATTCTAATCGGGATGTTTTGTGTCTATACCCACTTACCCCCGACGCTGTAAGCTTATAGTTGAATTTACAAATTTTAATTTTAAATTTTCAAGAGATTTTCGATTTTTAGCACGCAAGTACTTTCTAAAAAATTTTTCAGATATTTTCATAGCCTTCGCTTCATTTTCTTTCTTTCTCGTAAATTTGCGGTTCTTTATTGAACGTCAGCGGTAGGGGGCCGTCAAGGTTAATTTAACATCAAGATTTTCAATTGTTTTTTTTATTTTTTATGTGAATACACAAGGGTTAAGGCATTCAAAATAATTTCCAGCAATTAAAATTATTCTGTAAATTATATCATTTTTCTTAGTCAACTTGAACCATTTGGAAGCTAAAATTGGGAAACATTTTGCGAATTCTGATTTCTAGAGACTAAAATCACAATGTGATGCCGCACAGGAAAACTCTAACATAAGTCGGATACTTTTTTCTTCTTTTTCTGGGCTTTATTGAAGAAAAGTATCAGTGCCCATAATGTTTACATCATCCAATTCGAAATGAGCCATTTTTCTGTCACACAAAATGGATTTCAAGATTTACTTTTACACGGTGCCTTATGACCTAACTTTTTCTACTTCTGTTCTCCTGAAAAATTTGGTTTTCCGACCTATAATAAGGTTTCCTGCGTCAAATATTTTAATTACCTTTTTTAAGTGAGGAGGCTGATGATTCTTCAGCTCTCTCGCCCTTCCTATCCACAAGAAGAGGGCATAAAAAACGGAAACGTAATCAAAAACACACGAAAGGCAAAGAACCGCACATAATTTTGAGTTGAAAGTTAAATGTGGGGAAGCTAACATTTCTTTAGCGACTCATCCCAGGAAAAGGGCACAAACAGGGGGAAAAACACAATCGAACCGAACCAACTGCAGGGTGTCTACAGAAACTGAAAAGTAAAAATGAAGTAC
Source organism: Acanthococcus lagerstroemiae (assembly GCA_031841125.1). Lineage (NCBI taxonomy): Eukaryota > Metazoa > Arthropoda > Insecta > Hemiptera > Eriococcidae > Acanthococcus > Acanthococcus lagerstroemiae. The sequence goes on along the minus strand of CM063109.1, from coordinate 21,059,241 downwards.
CTTTTCAGGACCCTTTGCAGGACTGTAGCCGATATATTTCCCTTATTTTCCACGAGTGTACAAATCTTTTTTATTTTGTTTCCAATGGTTTTATTCCCGTCACCCCTACTTTCTGCTATCCAACCCCCGCACCCTTCTTGTGAATATAGATCCTGCGCTACATTTTTTATTATCAATCACAGGAATCGCAAAAAATTTATATTTGAATATTGGAAACAAATTGATTATCTGTAATTATTATTATTGAAAATTCTAATCTTTTACAACGAACGTTGATTTTTGAGGGGTATGGTTTTAAAAATATGTATCAACAAAAATGAAGGACTTTTCAAAATTTTTTTTCAAGTTTAGTACTTTTCAGGACTTTTAGGACCTACTATCAAAATTCAGGACTTGAAGAATTTTTCAGCACCTGTAGACACCCTGAAATGATACGCCGGTAACTGCGATGTTAAATTTATAAATTCCTATTCTTTGTAATTGATTTTTTTCTTCAACTTCTCGATAAGTTGTAGGTCTTTTAATATTTTTCTGTAGTACCGAACTTTCCAGAACATTTCTTGAACTACTTTTGGGCCTTCCCCTATCATAAGAATAAATTAGTAGAACACGATAACACATGCAGCAATATTATTTCACTAAAACGTGAAACCAAAACATCTTCTGATCCGTGACGTAAATAGGGGAGAATGAGGGGATACATCCCCCTCCCTGAGCCAAGGGGGAAAGTAAATTTCAAAGTATTTAAGTATTTATTTGCTAGTCGAGACAAAATTTTGACCCCGGACCTTTTCTCGTCGAATCAGAATTAGGGCAGCAGTTGAACCTCAGATCTTATTTTTGCTGGTCCAGACCAATTTTGGACTAAAGTTTCTTGATCCGCTATTATTTACCTACGAAATATCTATCTTGTTCACATTACTGTTGCTAACTGAAATTCGTGGAATGTAACAGGTACTTCACAAGTACGAACACAGTTGACAGGCGCTGTCAATCTCGACTATTCCACGTTTTTTCAACGTAGATTATTTACATATTAATATAAGTACCTACTTGACGAAAAATTCATCGACTTACATATACTGAGGTAACGGTTGTATTAAGTGGAACACCTTCGCTCACTACTACATCATACACAGGTTGTTGAAACAGCGGACTCCTGGTATTAGGTCCTGGCACCACAACTACCTCTACAATTGTCTGACTAAACCTGCCACCATTATCTGTCGCCTGAAATCACATCAAAATTCTCATTCAGTATTCACAGAACAAAATTGGGCGCACATGGGTCAGATTCGCGGTAGTTTGAATGATAAAAACAGAAGAATTGGTATATGTGACCTGGAATCATGAAATGTGCCCCTCGTGCAAAAACAGGTTTTTGAGATAAACGAGTGTAGGGATGGTGGTAGTGGTGGTGCATATACGCGTTGCTATGACAATCGTGAATTCTTGTTCTCTGTAATTCCCATAGGCCCGTTTCACACAACGCCATGTAAACGAATGTTTTTAAAGTTTTGCTGTAATTAGGGTGTTTGCTCGCACGCAGCGCTGCAAGCACCCTATTGCAATCAAATTTTCATCTTTAGGGTGTTTGCCCGCGCGCAGCGCTGCAAGCACCCTATTGCAATTGAATTTTCTTCTTTTTTCCCCCCTTTAAATACGAGTGAATTGTTTACAGATTACAGTTCAGTTTTGGTTCAGTTTGATGAAAATAAAAGATTCTCATTCTGGCGTTTATGCTCCGTGGCGTATATTTGTTTTATTGCATATATACGCTGGTACTGTGTCTGAATATTAGCTTCAAAGTTCGAACATTTCAGATTTTGTTTTGTTTTATCAATACCAGTGTAGGAAGTTGGCGCAACAACACCCGGGATGCGGAGAAGGCCGGAAGTTTTTGAGGATAATTTTGAGAAGCCAGAAGTTGAAAGTTGAAAGTTTTTCAGCTTCAGCAAACACCCTCTTACTACCTCGCTATCTGCAAGGTAGCTTGTTTTTTAATGCAATTTGTGGAAAAACTAATGAAGATAAGAAGCTGCGATTTGTTTCACTCGAAAGAGCGTGATTTTTTCTATAAGAATTGTCAAGAAAGTGAAAAATGATATTGTGACACCAGAGGCACATTTCATGATTCCAGGTCACTTATAACTAAAAGAAAACCACAAAGTGGGTAAAACGTATGTACGCAAAAGTAATTCCAAAAATGTAAAAATAATAATAATAAAAATGATAATAAAATTTTTTAGCATTAAATTTAAACCAAAATGTCCCATAAAGAGATATTATTCTGAACGGGCTGAGCACAGTCTCAATAGTAAGTATTTCAAGCCGGATTAAAGACTCGAGTGGCGGAAGAGAAGCTGAGTAGAGCCTATTTGGGTCGAGAAGAAGACTCGATAAGAAAAGAAAACTGAAATACAGAAAATGAGTGAAGGTGCGAAGAGAATAATCGTAACAAAAGATACGAGCCGAGAAAATGACTCCAGTCGACAAGAAGATCCAAGACTACAGCTTCTTCTGCAACTCGATTCACTTCCACTATGCGAACTTTTTCTCTTTTTAGATGGTCGTTACCACTTCCTCGGCACGAGTCTCTTTCAATACACGTCTTCGTCTAATCACAAGTCTTGTGATCTACTCGAGTTTCCTTCTCGACTCCCGACACACGGTGGAACCAAAGCCCGCGGGCTGCTTCCATGCTGCCTTACATTCACCTCACCTGAACAGTAATACTATATTGCTCCCCGGCAGATAGTTTTCCGGTGCTTTCAAGTGCTCCAGTTACCGGATCAATGGTAAATTTCGACAATCCGTTGTTGCTGACATGGTAGATACTGTAAGTGATGATTGCATTTTCACCGGCATCGCTGTCCGTAGCTTCAACCTAACGGAAAAACATCCAATAAGTAAGGCCGTTCAATTTTACAGCAACCTAGAACCTACACAACTTTCGCAGTCTATATTCATGGTTTTTCTGCTTACCTTGACAACCGGCCGTCGATTCTCTCCGGCCTGCAGCGTGATCGGAGGGATCATTGGTAACCGTGGAGCGTTATCATTCTGATCATTCAGCGAGACGACGAGAACAAGAGGAGCGCTGGCTGCGTTTCCATTTTTCTCACGAGCAAGAATCTGTCAACAGGTCAGAATGTGGTTAGATTGATAGGATAGAATATGTCAGGCTCAAACAGTATTACAGAGATTCTAGGATCAGTTGATGACTCACAGATATGGTCCCTTATTGCAACACGAAAAAAAAATGTTCTATTACTGAAAATAATATGGAGAGATCGAGAGATTTTAAAATATTTTTGTTATTAAATAATTATTCATTTAATATTTTTATTTTTAATTTCGAGAATTAAAGAAAAAATAATAAATAATAAAAATATAAATAATAAATAGTTTATAAAATTATTTAAAAATAAAGGAATTAAAATAATAAATTCTAAATAAAAAAAATGAATAAAATTAATGTTTTAATAAAATTTATGATCCATTCTAAAAATAAGAGATACTGATGAGATCCCAACGAAAACAAAAACAAACTAAAATTTAAAAACTATGATAGCCACTATTAGGAGGCAAAAATGAAACTGGGGCGGTCGTATTATCCGATTAAAAGATACCACACAGACATACCAACTTACTTTTTGGCAGCCCTTTCACCGCAAAAGAAGCAAAGGTGGACAAAGGGTAAGATAGCGGGACGAATTCGATACATTCCTCAGAAATATTTTCTACCACAGAGTAGAATACGATAAGAAAGGAGTAGGCTGAAGAAAGCCGTGGCTCTAAGACAGGATAAGTTGGCGGCAGGAGCTGGTTATGTAAATATAAAATAAGGCAAGGTAGCCAAATATGGACCGGGTTCTCAATAATATAGACCACCGGCTCATCTCGTTCATTTATGGTGCTACCTGCTGGCGAAAAATCTAAGCTGTTGTCCTTAATGTACCATCTTGGTACATCTTGGAAATTCAAACATGGAAACACAAATAAAAAATAAAAAATAAAAAGATTTTGATACCCTCAACTTTTTTTTACATTATTTATCGTGTACAATTTTTGGGGACTCTCTCCCAAACTGATGCACTAAATATACAGGGTGTTTCAACAAGTTTTAAACACATCTCATCGAGACGAGGAAAAAAGTTAAATACCATTTTCTCGAATTCTCAAATTGGAGGAAATGAAGTGTACCCAGTTAATTTTTGAGTAAAGTACAAGTACAATATTATTGATAAATCTTGAACTACTTTTAATTTCCAACAAAAAAAAGTACAGTAACATAATTTCCTATCACTGAAATTAAAGGCACTATGTGACATTTAAAAAAAAAAAAATGAAAATTTAAAAATTTTCCCCTAATTTAAGGGAGAGGGAGAAATTTCGATCAGATAGAGTGTTGAGCGACGGGACTTCAACAAAGTATCATTGACTGAATTTGGTTCAGTGTATCCAAGGTTATTACCATTTGAAATGTATTACCTTGTTAAACAAAATTTAAAACAAGTCTACAGGTGACCAAAATTACAAACAAGCAACTCTGCCGCACGAAGATGGTCGGCGGCTCTCAGTTGGAAAATAGAGGTATACTCTGTACAATTCGACGAGTTAGTGCAAAAAAGAGTTATATTCGCCAGCAACTATTCAATGGCATTGGGTGAGGGCGTCACTATCTTCCAAGCAGAGGTAATGGCGATCACGGTGGCCACTGACAGAAGCCAGCAGGAAGGTCTTGTTAATAAGCGGATCTATAACGGTACAGACATTCAAACGGCTATTAAGGCACTATCATCACACCGAACTACATCCCTGGTGGTGGGGGACTGCGTTGACAAAATTATACATCCTTGCCCAGGAGAACCGTGTCACCATACTTTGGACGCCGGGGAACTGCGGCATAAAAGGAATCATGATTATGGATAAGCCAGCGAAGGAGGACATAGAAAAGGAACTGGCAACGCCCACGCCGTGTCTTCCTATAGCATACAGCGTCATAAATTCCGAAGTGAAAGCTTGGATAAGTAGACGGAAATGCATTAGCGGATGGCTATTGGCATGAAAGTCAGCAAAACAATGATACAGGATGCCCCCAGTAAGTATGTCAAGTTCCTACTAGGGCTGGACAGGAAACATGGAGGACCCATGGTCGGACTACTAACTGGTCATGGGGCCACAAGGCACATGTAGTATAAAATAGGAGTGGCGAAAAGCGGCTCCTGTAGGTACTGTGAAGAAGAGGAAGAAACCTTGATCAATATCATAATGTCAATGCCCGGCAATAGCCGGGACAAGATGCGAAGCACTGGGACTAGAGTATCCGACACTCAGTGAAGTCAAAAAGGGATAGAACTCAGTGAAATTCTCACTCTGGCTATAAAAGTGAGGTGTATGCACCTTAACAGTGCCTGATAAAACGCAGTTGTCCGAGTTATTATCGTAATTGTTACATTCACGTTTTAATCTGCAGGTTTTTTCTGCGCAGCCTGTACTAGCGTCGATGTCATGAATTTGTTGTATAGAAACAGTATACGAGTAAATCCGTAAAGAATGAGTTGGGTGTATATTTTTGTTCCCAACATTTCTCTACCAACTGAGCTATTTTAAAAATCGAATCGCGTTTTTTCGGACGCCTGTGAACATGAAATTTAGCGTTCATTACGTAATTTGAGCAGTGTGGCCATAGTATTCGTGTGCATTTAGGCCTGTTTTAGCGTGAATTGTTAGCAATGAACAACCAAAACGAGAATGTGGATGCTCCAGTCAGCGATCCAACCAAAGCTCCCGAATACCAAGCGCTAGCACGTAAGTTTCGAGCCAGAATTCGTAATATGAATAAGCTAGTGGAGGAGATGAAAGAAGCAGCCAAGACGAATCCTGAGCTGGAAATTTATGAAGTCAGGCTGGAAAGCATGAAAAACGAAGAAAGGGAAATGAATGTGATAGCAGACCAAATGATGGATTTCGAGCTGACTGAAGTGCAGCAGGATGCCGTATCGAACGAGGTGTACAAAGCGGGTGAAATATTAAGGAGCTGGGATACCAAAATTCGAGTTCGCCGAAGAGAGCGTCAAGAACGTGTTAGCCGAGACTCCCTAGTCAATAATAGCGTGTTGAATAATTCTAGCGGCATTAACAGTAATGTGAACGATAAGGTAAAGTTAAAGAGAATTTCGCCCCCGTCCTTTGACGGTGAGCCTAAGCATTTTTTGTCCTTTAAAGCGATGTATTTGAATCTTATTCACAATGATGAATTTTTGAGTAACGTACAAAAGCTTCATTATTTGAAAGAAAGCTTAACGGGTAAAGTAGCGCATTTTTTAGACGACTTAGCATTGTGTAACGAGTCTTATTTTGTAGCGTGGCAGCGAGTATTAGAAAAATATGATGACAAATGTAAAATCATTAAAGCACATTTCGAGTCTCTGTTCGCAGTTAAGCCAGTCAAAAATGAAGCTGGAGTCCCGGAGATGTACGACGCGTTTGAGGGAGCACTGCGGAACTTGGAGGCGTGTGGAGAGCAGCCTAAGAACTGGTCTTCAATTTTGGCGTTTATGCTGTATAGCAATTTGGATTCCCGTACTCGTCGTGGTTTCAAAGAGTACCTTAGTCGTAAGTATGAGGAAGGCAGAGATTTTAATAAAGCGTTTTTTGCCTATAGCGATGTCTCAGGGTTTTTAAAGCAGCACGTTAAGATCATTGAAGAGACCAAAGGCGATCGAGCTGAAGAAAAGAGCAGACCTGTGGAAAAAACAAAGCTAAAGGATAGTCTTAAACCTATAGCCGACCACAAGCAGATTTCATTTGCAGCCGAAGCTAAGCCTCGAGCGGAACAAGATAGGGGCTGTATAGCCTGTGATAAGAACCATTTACTGATTGAATGCGAGCAGTACAAGGCTTTGACCCCTTCTCAGCGTTATGAATTAGTGCGAAAGGCAAATCGATGTGCAAATTGCTTAGGAACTCGACATTTTGCAAAAAATTGCAAGAAAGCTGGAAGATGTAAGAGCTGTAATGGGAAGCACCACTACACTCTGCACTTTGAGAAAAGCTCAGAAAGCGAAGAGGCAAAAGGCGATGAATCAACCGGCGTAACTGGGAGCCTCCTAGCAGTGTCATCATCCTCAGATGCTACAGTAGCGGCCTCCAGCGTCCTGAATGAATTTGTGCCATTGCCGTCAGCTGTGGTGAATGTGAAATGCGGTAACGTTGTCGGTAAGGCGAGAGTTTTACTAGATAGCTGTTCTCAAGCGACTCTAATCTCGGAGGAGTATGTACGAAAATTCAAGCTGCTTACAAATAAGAAACCATGGGTCAGCTTTGTCCGAGGTGTTGGAGGAATTCTAACAGAGAAGCAGTACGAATGTCAACTTGAATTGGGCTCTCGATTCAACGGATTCCAGATTGCAGTTGTAGCCGAGGTAGTGCCACAAAATGCGCTTCCATATTCGATAAACAGTCAGATCAGCAAACGCGCAGTGGAAAGGCTGAAAAAAATTAAATTTAGCCGATCCTGCATTCTATTCAGCGAAACCAGTGATTCCGAAGATTGATATGATAATTGGTTCGGAATACTACGAGCAGTGCCAAAATAGTGAAGTTGTATTTTTCGAAGATGGATTAATTGCCAAGAACTCCAAATTTGGTTGGACTCTGAGCGGAAGAGCAGTGGTCGAAATTAGTCACTCAGCAAGCATTTGCGAAGTCCAGTGCAATCTTGCTATAGAGGAGCAGATTGAACAATTTTGGCGACTGGAGGAGGCAGCTGAACCGATCAAATCCGATTCGAGTGAAATGAACGACCATTTTTTGAGAACATACAAGCGGCTCAGAGATGGAAGATTCGAAGTGCGACTTCCTTGCAGACCTGAAGTGCGATTAGAAAATAATCGAAGGCAAGCTCTAGCGCAGTTCAAGCGGCATGAAGCGAGGCAACCCGGGCAAGAACGCGAGATGTACCGAGAATTCATGCGAGAATATGAAAGGTTAAATCATATGTCGCTAACATTGTCTCAAAAGAAAGACAGGTATTACATCCCTCACCGCGCCGTTCTTCGTCCTATGAGCACTTCTACTAAGTTACGCGTCGTGTTCAACGCCTCTTCAAAAACTCCTACTGGCTTTGCGCTTAATGATGCTTTGTACACCGGACCTTCGGTGCAACCTGATTTGTTGGACATATTAGTGAGGTTCCGTACTCATAATGTTGCTTTTTCAGGGGACATTGAAAAAATGTATCGCTGCATATCAGTGGCTCCCGAGGATCGAAAATTCCAAACGATACTGTGGCGCGAAAATCCAGAAGAGTGCATGAAGGAGTTTGAACTTAACACGGTAACATACGGCACAGCTCCGGCAGCATTCTTAGCTACCAAATGTTTGGAAATGTTGGCAGAAAGCGTGAAAGACAAGAATCCTGAAGTATATCAGACAATCATAAGCTGTTTCTACATGGATGATTTTTTAGGAGGAGCAGAAGACGTGCCGGCAGCAATTCAATTACAAAGGAGCGTGCACGATCTCTTAAAAAGCGCGAATTTTCTACTTAGGAAGTATCAGTCCAACAGCGCGGATTTCTTAGCGAAGATGGAACAAAACTTGATCGAAACGAAACGTAATCGACGTCTGAATGGAAAGGAGTCCACTTCCATTCTTGGTTTGATTTGGTGTAGCGAGCTGGATTGCTTTGGCATCGAAATCCCCAAAACTTCAGAAGTGGACAAAGCCATCACGAAACGCCAAGTGTTGTCCAGAGTGGCAAAGATCTTTGACCCTTTGGGCTTCTTAGCGCCTGTTACGGTCAAAGGAAAGATGATCATGCAGGCACTATGGAAACTAAAGCAGAACTGGGATGAGCGGGTGCCGGAAAATTTAGCAGCAGAATTTGAAGAATTTCAGCGTAGTTTAATGGTGGCAAAAGGTTTTTCGGTACCCCGCAAGTATGTCAGAAATTTTGATTCTAATTTAGTCACGTTAATCGGCTTTTGTGATGCCTCAGAAAAGGCTTGCGCAGCGGTTGTCTATGCGGTGAATTACAACGATGAAATTCCTAACCCAGTCCTTGTAGGTGCAAAAACAAGAGTTGCTCCATTAAAGGCAACGTCGATACCGAAGTTAGAACTGATGGCGGCGGAGTTATTGGGAAAATTTGTGGTGCGTATCGGCGGTATACTCGACATAAATAGAAGTTCGATGAGACTGTTCTCGGATTCTAGGGTTGTATTGGCTTGGATTTCACGTCCTGAAAGACGTTGGAAGCCCTTTGTCAAGAATCGCGTCAATAAAATTGTCAATGAGCTTGGTTTGTCCAAGAATAACTGGAGCTACGTCAACACAAAACATAATCCAGCCGATTTGCCTTCTAGGTCAGTAAACGGGTCTACGTTTTTAGCGTCGGCTTTGTGGAAGAATGGACCGGCCTTCCTTCGCGAAAAACCGCCAGTTTTCGAACACTTGGAAATCAATGATGATGTGACGGAAGAATTAGCAAAGCTGAAGGATGCATCTTGCAGCGTTCAGACAGTCGATAGCAGTTTTCTGGAGAAATTTTCAGATCTTCACAAACTGAAGCGTGTGACGGCGTATATCAACCGGTTTCTGAGTAAAAACAGAGACTATCGTGGTAGGCAATTATCTGCTGAAGAGTTATCTGATGCCTTTCTTTCTATTATTCGTTGCGTACAGATGTCCTTCTATTTTGTTGACTATTTGCGATTATCTAAAGGTGGGTCTGTTAAAAAAAGCAGTGTTTTATTTCCTCTTTGTCCTTTTTTAGACGAACAAAAAATACTGCGTTCCTCCACCCGCCTTTCCAATGCTCCGAGTGTGGCCTGCGAACGTAAGTATCCGGCACTAATTCCTGTGAAATGTTGGTTAACTGAAATATTGATTCTCAATGTGCATTTAGATTATTATCACGCAGGTAAAAGTTTTGTAATCTCCTTTCTCAACGCCAGATTCAAGTTTACAGGAAATTTGCGAAACAAAGTAAAGTTCATTTTACGCGGATGTGTTACTTGTAAGCGATTCTTTTCTAGGCAGGAAAACCAACGTATGGCTGATTTACCCGCATTTCGAGTCACTCCTACCTATCCCTTTGCCAGTGTGGGAGTCGATTTTTGCGGTCCGTTTGAAACAAAGTGTATTCGCCATCGAACAGTTAAGTACTACAAAACGTATGCTGCCGTCTTTGTGTGTCTTGTTACGCGCGCTCTACATTTGGAACTTGTGAGTTCAGTATCAACAGAAGATTTTTTAGCGACTTTTCAACGATTCTGTGGCCGCAGAGGGGTTCCAAGTTTAGTATGGTCGGACAATGGCACCAATTTTACCGGAGCCAGGAATTTCCTTCAGTTGGACGAAAATGGTGTTCGAAATTTTGCTGCCAAACAGAACGTGAAGTGGAATTTTATTCCCCCGGGTACACCCCACCGGGGTGGTATATGGGAAAGCGGGGTGAGATCAGCAAAGCACCATTTGGTGGCCGTGTTAAAGGGTCACGTAGTAACATTCGAGGAATTATCAACGTATCTGGTCAGGATCGAGGGAATGCTGAATTCACGACCGTTTTGTAGAAATAGCTATGATGGTTGGCTAACCCCTGCACATTTTCTCGTGGGTCGACGACTGGATGAAGTCGTCATTCTCGAACGTAGCAAGGGAGTTCGACTGTCAGCCAGATTCGAAGAAATGGAAAAACGCGTAAAGTCCTTCTGGACCATTTGGTCAAAGGATTTTCTTAACTCAATCAGTCAGCGAAATAAATGGTTCAAAGTGAAGCCTAACTTACGCGAAGGCCAAGTCGTGCTCGTGCGAAAGGAGCAAACTAAACCGGCGGAATGGCCTTTAGGCCGAATAATTTCGATTTTTCCGGACAAGGATGGAGTAGCTAGAACTTATCAAATCAGACTGGCTAGTGGGAAGGAAGTGACTCGGCCAAGGAATTTAGTGACGCCACTCATCGATGAAGAAAAGCTTTAATTGTCTAATTTGTTTTGCTTGTGCATGTTGAATTAACTGTTTAATTTGTTGTTGTCCTTTTTTTTTTCAAAAAAAATTTTGTGTGTTCGTTATCGTCTACGTGAATTATGGGCGCTTTTTTCACATGTTATTTTATGGAATTTTTTTTTTGTGATTTAGCGCGTAATTGTCATTTATCAATTTTTTAATTAATATGTCGCAAATTTCTTGTGGTGGAAATTTTGTATGCACCTTAACAGTGCCTGATAAAACGCAGTTGTCCGAGTTATTATCGTAATTGTTACATTCACGTTTTAATCTGCAGGTTTTTTCTGCGCAGCCTGTACTAGCGTCGATGTCATGAATTTGTTGTATAGAAACAGTATACGAGTAAATCCGTAAAGAATGAGTTGGGTGTATATTTTTGTTCCCAACATGAGGCTACTGACCTGATCCTCAACAGCAACTTGAGGAATAGTGCAATGGACTACAAAGTCTGAGCACTCAGCGCATATACAGCGCCACCTCACACAAATGTAATGTAATTTAGTTTCAATGTACAAACCTGAAATCTGAACGTGGCCAAACTCGGCGGTTCTTTATCCCTGTCCAGATTCTTCTGGTTGACTACCAACAGACCTTCGTTGCTCACCGCGAAAGCTGGCGTCGTCAGTTCGAACAGGTACACCGGTTTAGGATCTTTTGGACCCTACGTATGAGCAAATTACATTGATTAGAAGAAGAAAAAAAAGTGTACACTACCGTTAACTCGATCAAAATAATCGCATTCATCTCAATCAGCAAATAAACCTCGAATTCGCTGGTTATTTCCTCGTTGGTACCGCAATACAATTGAAATTCCTTCGCAGCGAAAACAAAAACAAAAAAAACGCACGAAGGGAAATCTCCATCCTTCTATCTTTCTCTCCTTGTATACGTAACCTCTCGTCATTCAAATCGGCCACATTATCATTAGAATCAATTATTCGACTAAATTAATCTCTCTTTATAATGCAGGCAGGCACCACGAAGCCCGGGCTGCGACCCGCGAGCGAATAAACGTTAGCGCGATTAATTATTACTCACCAGATCCGCGTCAGTCACTGTTATGTGGATCGGTTTACCGCTCGAGTCGACGACCTTAGTGCCTATGGGCGCGTTCTCGTCCACAAATCCCTCGGTAGCTGAAGCGCGAATTACCGGCGGATTACTGTCCACCGGCTTCACGTTGATGGTCAGCTTGGCCGTGGCGAAACGACGACTCTCTGACTGTTCTTCGGCCTGGAAACATACATAAACAAACACCAAATCGATCAAGTACCTCTACAGACAGACCAACAAGTTTTTTTTTTTTTTTTTTATTTTTTTTTACATCCAGATTAAGAATGCACACGTTTGGCGTACGACGACCAACGCCCACACCAAGTACACAGGTTTCCGCGATTATCATCTGGAGACTGATGGCGAGGCGAACTCGTACACGAGTAATTCCGGTCTCGATTAAAATGGCAGACGTAGGCCCGTATACGTTCACAAGGATTCACGAAGCGGTCGGGTTCGACAGACGATGGCGGACACGTGGGTTTTCAATCGATGCCTGAACACGCGGTCAAGGAGGAAATGGCTCATCTTCATATTGGCCCAGTATCTAAAGAACCAGTGCCCGTCCATAGCTCACAGCCGGACAGTTACAAAAACCGAAGTTCCAGAAATGATTGGATTCGGCGTTCACTCCTCATACGTATGCACTCAAAGGTACCGTTAAATGGGGTATCTTGGAACAGCCAGGTAACTTGGAACGTACCAGCAGACAAGTGTAAGAGTCACCTAACTTGCACACTTAAGCTAATTCCTCAAGCTCTCTTCTCACTTATGAGTCTCAGCAGTAAACGGTCTGAATTCATGAATACTGTGCAAGCCTTTTGGCGCGTTCCAAATTACATGGCTGTTCCAAGATACCCCAGTTGACGGTATCTCCTATTGCAAACATTTTTGAAATTTGACCGGGTCACCTCTGGAAATTTTTGCTTATTCTATGAGAGTACGGAAAATGAGAAAAGAGACTCAGCCTCATTGAGCTCTGCCGTACCTTTGTCGGCAGCACCAGGGGACTCTCTCCCAAAATGTTGGAATGGATATACGAGGGTAGCTTAAAAAAACAGGTAACAATGTGTATTGTGGAAAAACCAGTAGGCTGATCGTTATCCTAGTAACAGATTCAGATTCTACGTTCTTTTAACCTTTGAAATACACCTTTCCCCTTCGTGTCAGTGCTTAGTTAATGTATGTCGAGAGCGGCTGAGATGTGCACGTCGATTGCGAAAGTCTCCAAGTCTGGAGTCCCGTCTGGAAATCCTGGGACCAGCGTGCCAGATTTACGCCAGTTTGGCGCTGGCGCCTTCCCATTTGAAATACATGCAAGCGCCATTGCCGGAATTTGGGGCCAGTTGGGACCGGCGTATATTTGGCCCGACTGTGGTGCCTGGCGCAAATCGAACGCCAATTTTCGATTCGTGCTCGATTTGCGCTAGAATCGAGGGTAAGTTTGGCGTATATCTGGCGCCGATGGCGGAATTCAGGCTGGTCCCACGATTTCCAAGCGGGGTTCCCGTCTCGGCATCACGTTGAAGGTGACGATTTTCTCGTAGACTTATAACCTGCAACGAAATTTGGATCCACCACAACACATCAGAGACAAAACGCCGGTCAATGCAATGGAAGCTCGCGGGTAGTCCAGGCGTTGTCAAATTTAAGTAAACTTTGTCCGCTAAGTGATGACATGCGTTTGTGGGGGTTTGTTGTGGGGTTCTGATGATTGATTTTGTGTCCTATGGCAACACGGTACATTTGGAAGTCTTATTGCAACCAGTTAAAACATCAAAACAGATGATTAAGACCGTAGACGCGGTTTGTTAACTCGTGGGGTAGTGTATCTTCAAGACAAAATGCTCTTCCTCATATATCGCGCGTCACAACAGCGCTGTTGGAGAAGTTCGAATGGGATGTTCTGAAATACCCTGTACATTCTACGGATCTTGCGCCCACAGACTTCCATTTGTTTCCATATCTGAAGTGTTATTTAGGCAGTAGGCATTTTTCTGACGACGAATCACTCAAATTAGACGTTTTCAATTGGCTCAAGAATGTGGAGACAGGATTGTATACGAGGAAGAGATGCAGAAAAACTCATCCATCGAAGGGATAGGTGCCTCAATCGAAGAGGCGATTATGTAGAGTAGCTTTAATTAAGAGGGTCACGGATTGTTAGTTGACACACGTTGTAAGTTAACACGGCGTAGTTTAGGCACCTTAAAATAGCACGATCGGGCTGAAATATTTACAGTAGGTGAGCTATACGGCAACGATGTTGTCAATGTAGTTTTGGCAACATCGCATCATTTTTCTTACCTCAAAGCCTGGGAAATGTGATTTCAGAGCTTCTGAGTAATTTTTGTCCGTGGTCGGTTTTTTTTTCTCTCTTTCGGACGTGTTATCATCTTCGAAAGTAAATGAATTACATACCGTTATAAAGATAAAAGCATGTCGGTTCTGATGGTGTGCAGTTTAATAGGGTTCGAAGGAAAATTCGGTTGGTTATGGCGGCGAGAAGGTAAGAAAATGATAAGTTGCTAGTTGACACAATTTGAATGTTGTTAGTTGACACATGATTTTCTATTTCTAGATGTCTTCTGAACACATGTCTGCACGATGATGCTTTTGAAACCGCATTTCTACAATACGTCAATAACAAGTCTGTAACGTTTTCCTTCCCAAAAGTCTCAGATACGACAACAGCAGCCAAAAACAATGTTCTCCAACGTGTTGTGCCTTCAGAACAAAAAGGAACTGCTCGGCAAAATTGTTTCTACACTTTCAACTTTGAAGAACCACTAAACTTATAATATTAATTTTGTACTTCACATGACCTGAATTACTAAATTCTACATTCTTTTCTATTATGTCAATTAACAACACGCTAACAACATGCCCTGTGTCGACTGACAACACTAGTAAAAAACATGTCCTCTTTCATCGCTCACAGCTCGAGTTCTATCAGACATTAAGCCAAGTTTCAAAAAAATAAAATGTGCGCCAGAATGTCCCCTTTCAGATGTGTCATCAAACTCTTCGATATATTCATTAGAGACTTCAGAATTGCGGATTAAGTGTTTTCCGTGAAAACTAACAACCCGTGACCCTATATATGGCGGTGTGGTGGGACGTATGGCGATGCACATATGCCAAAGTGGCCCCTGAGACACCGCACCTCCGGCACCGGAAACTACCCTTTCGGGCATTGCATCAGTACCGAGAGGATATAAAACAAAGTTGGGTTAGTTACATCATTCATAACTCAAGAACGGCTGGACCAACTTTTATGATCTGTGATTTGTTGGATTTGTCTCCGCCTAGGCTAACAGAATAACTACTAAAATATCAGAAAAATTCACGGGGAAAAAAAATTCATCAAGAAATTCATTTTCTCATACATTTTGTACACGGATGGGATGGAACGGCTCTTTTTCAGTTTTTTGAAATATCATATGGAAATCGGTTTTCGCTCAAGTATACTCATGGCTGGAAGAAACATAAATTTCCATGGAAATGTGTAACCAATGAACTGAATTGTCACCGTGAAGAGCTAAACCATACGGATTGGCTTCGTGTTGGGGGAAGCGTAACGGTTTTCGCTCAAGTATACCCAGTAATAAAATCGTATAAAAGACTAAAACCTC
Organism: Acanthococcus lagerstroemiae; assembly: GCA_031841125.1. Lineage (NCBI taxonomy): Eukaryota > Metazoa > Arthropoda > Insecta > Hemiptera > Eriococcidae > Acanthococcus > Acanthococcus lagerstroemiae. Next base: position 21,043,537 of record CM063109.1, on the reverse strand, counting down.
ATGAAACTGTCCTAATAAGCCGTGATCAGTGTTGACGAGTCTTAGAGGAGTTCTGCCAATTTCAAAAAGTTTTAATCAGTTATAAAAAAATCTTCTACTATATAAAAGTGTGTCTATATGTTTGTTTGTTTGTTCGAGGTTTGCGGGTGGACCATAAAGTGCTGGGGGGTTCGCACTTTCTAGATGAGTTTGTATGAACCTGGCATAGGTTTTCGGCTATAAAAAATTTCGGTACCGGGTTAGTTACACCATTTATAACTCAAAAACATCTGGACCCATTTTTATGATCTTTAATTTGTTGGATTTCTGTATCAGGTAACATTCAATACGTACCTACCGACTGCTGTTGTAACTCGCTCAGTGGGAAGGGAACTTCGCTTCTGTCTGGTGCCCCCCTCCCCCGATACTTCACGCATTTGTGACCATTTGAATTAAAATATAGCTAGTTTGGATATTAGTTCGTACTCATTTATGTACCACATGGCTCATTTTCAGTCTCATATCTCTAAAATTTCAGTTTTTGGAAACTATGACCAGCATTTCTTCTAGTATTATCTGATTAAATTTTTGAAAACACCAGCATCTTCGGCTGAACAACACAAATATGAAGCGATACACGCCACAGCGCCACCAATCCACCAACACATGCATACACAGAACAGAAATCAATTGTTATTATTTGACTGTACTAAAAATAATGTGTCGTGTGTTTCATATATCAAAATATAAAAGAAACATGAAATAGATAGAGCTACAAATATTGTTCATTGTCATAATTACACACACTGTTACTTATAAAATTTCCTATTTGGTGCACAAGTTTACCTACCCATCCCAAAAAAACATGTATCTACCCCCCATTACGTAGGTATCTACATAAAAGTCAATTCGGAACTTGGAATTTGAAATAGCTTCAGGATCTTGTTGCTACCATTCAGAAAGAAAGATCGAATGTAGGTGTCGAAATGTATGTTTAGTAAGATCGAATTGAGAACTAGATTTAGCGAAAATATCAACATAATTCGAATATGGAGCCACTGTCTAGCCATACAATAATCAGGTAATAAAACGAGAGCAAAAGAAGAGCAAGAGAGAATCAGCAAATATGCTCATGCGGTTTTTTTATTTGTTCATGAAAGCCTTTTTTTTTTCTGTTCAAGTAATGTAGATTCGTGGCGAAAGATTTGTACAACATGTACTGCATAGATTCACTAGGCGCGGATCCACGAGGGATCCCTCCCCCTAAAAGGAGGGAAAATCTGTATAGGGGGAATCTGTGGGGGAGGGACAGCAAAAAATTTCCGCGCGCTTTTCCTTCTGCCATTTTCCATTCCAAAATGGTCGTCTGGATCGGCGGCTTATAGTTTCGCAAAATCTGCACATTTCTAAAAATACCTGCCCAGAATAATGTGTAGCCAGTCCCATGTCTGGAAACCAAATGTGAGGGAAACTGTGCACCAAAAAATGCGTTTGATTAGTAATAATTTACGAGTACTTTGATACAGAGCTAGATACCAATATTTCTCTACTATCGAACTCACTTAAACCAACTCATTTTAGTCAACTCACTTAAGCCTACATTCTAATAAATAAATGTTCAACGCAGTGACGTACTGATAGGGGGTTGAGGGAGGAGGCAGCTGACCCCCCTTGTAGGAATTTTTCACTCAGCAGTTGGGAAATCTTACAATTTCAGTCAGGCGGATTGGACAATGGAAAAATCCAACAAGTCAAAAACTTGTTTTTTTTTTTTTTGCTTTGATACTTGGGAATTTTGAGTTCAGTCAGTTGGAAAAATCCAACAAATCAAAAGTATTATTTATTTATTTTTTTCAATACTTGGGAATGAAGTTGAGAAGTTGGAAAAATCCAACAAGTTAAAGGTTTTTTTTTCGCTCTTGGAAATGTTGAGTTGAGTCAATTGGAACTTTCACAATTTGCCCCCCCCTCCCCAAAAAAAAAACAACTCTTCGGTACGTCCCTGATTCTACGATTTTTTGTTTTGGAGTGATGAACATTGTTACCTTTCTTTTTGAACTACCCTTGTATGTCCCAGAATCAAATATGCGGCAGTTGTGGGACCGGGCTCACCTGGCCAAAGTTAGAGAAGAACTGGACCACCTGCAGAGGCTGGCGCGTGTGATGACACCGGGGGCAATGAGAACGGTGCCGATGAAAGAACTTGAAAGACTAGTGAACCTGCTATCACTGCACACTGCTACAGAAGCAGCTGCGTTAATGGCACTTATCGGGCTTAAAAACAGGCCATGGAAGGATATCGGAGATAGCGGGGACGATGGACAAATGTTTTGGGATGTTGAGGGACAGAATCGTGGTAGACCACTTCTTTAACAAGCCATACCGTGCAATTATACTCACACGGGAGGCATGCAAAAAGAGATGGCCAAGCATTTTAGGAAAAGAGGAGCATGTGTGGTTGGCAAATGCCTCAAGAATGTCCAAGAGGCAGGAATTGGAATTACGAATGCAAAAGGCGCTGGTAACTATTCCGTGGTACTGGATGAGGGTGTCACTATCCTCCAGGCGGAGGTATTAGCGATCACGGTGGCCGTTAATAGAAGCCAGCAAAAGGGCCTTCTTAATCAACGGATCTAGCTGTACAGATAGCTAAAGGACTATTAAGGCACTATCGGCATACCAACCTACATCCTCGGTGCTGGCCGACTACATCAGCAAGCTTACTCAGGAGAACCGTGTTACCATACTACGGACACCGGGAAACTGCAAGATAAAAGGGAACACGATCGCAAATAATCTAGCGAAGAAAGGCATAAAAAAGGAACTGGTAACGCCCAGGCCATCCCCTAGTATACAGCACCATAAAATCCAGTCTGAAGGCTTGGATAAAAAAGCAAATGGAAATGCACAGGCGGATGGCCAGAAGCATGAAAGTCAGCAAAACACTGATAGGGGACGCCCTCCGTAAAGAACACCGATTTCATACTAGGGCTCCATAGAAACCATAGAAAGCATGCTAGGCTCATGGTCGGCTACTAACTGGATAATGGAGCCACAAAACATACATGGTATAAAATAAAGAGTCGCAAAATCAGCTCCTGCAGGTTATCGCACTAACACAAAAATGATCTCGCTTGCATACAAAAATATTTTTTCAGGTTCTTTTGTTGTTTTGTACTTAGTTTTCACAGAGTCAGTAGCGTAACCAGAGGAGTCTGGACCCCCTTGCGATTTCACAAAATAGTGTTTTTTTTTCAATTGTAGATCATCTCTAATGATCCCCCCCCCCGGGTCAAGACCGGACTCCGCTCAAACCCTAGGATGGCTACACCACGGTACAAAGTAACCTATCGGTACCTTCAGAATCGCGGAGAACACTTTTTTAAGCCATACCATTTTACATTTACATTCGCGTGGGCGAAGGAGTCGGCTGGAGGCCCTAGCAACAGAGGGTTTTGGTTTCGTCTACAACCCTCTTGGGTAAGTGTAGACGTGGCCTAGTTGATTTAGCTTGCAACACTCTGTTTCCCAGCGAGTACGCGAGAGAAATCAACGGGGTCTTGGACCCGGAGGACCATTCCAGTGCTGGCTTCACCTGGAACACTCTGAATCCTAGCGAGTACTCGTAGGCAAGGCTTAGTCAACTTAGCTTACAACACTCTGGTACCTAGCGAATATACAAGAGAAATTGACGGTGGAAATGTGACTAAGGGATAGGGATCTGTAGGCAAGAGGGGGACGAGATGACGAGATAGATTCGGACTGTCTTCGCTTGGAATCCTCTGGGTCCCTGCGGGTACTTAGAAAAACTAATAGACACTATGGTTCTCAATGGGTAGGCTACAGCGCGGCAGCGATGTGGAATAGGGGGCAGCTTAAAACAGACGCGAGGGAAGTAGGTAAGTCGTAATAGAAGTGAAGTACAGAAAGGCAGGCAAGAGAAATGAAATCAAAATAGGCGGAAGATCTACACAGATAGGCAACAGACAGGTAGCAATCCGAGAAGCGAACGCGTTGCAGAAGCACTGAGTCCGATTCGAGGGTGTAATCTCGCCTTTTAAAGGCGAGCGAAATCTATGATTTGAAACGAAAAACGGGGATTGGATAGTGGTATTCAAAAGAACAAAACAAATACTGTATAAAACCTGAAAAGAGAAAGTCAATGCTATGAGACAGCGAGCGAGAGAAGACGAGAACAAGCGAGAGAGTAGAAAAAAAGACGAAGAAGGAATGGTACGCAAGAGGAAGCTCTCCATTCCTCCCTATCTCGTGCAAGTTCTTTCATTTCGTAATAACGCTTACATTTGACATCCTTGATTATCTGTTGACGGATCTTAGAAGGGGCTCAAAATTGAACGAAACAAAGAATGCGATAAGGATATATTTCATCATCTGTGATACTAGTTTTCTCTTGAAATTTGAGATCTAAGCAAAGAAAAAGGTAACCGGTATCAGGGAAAGAGATGTTCAAAACTGAAAGGAATTCGGAAATACAATACCTAGTCGCTGTCCTTGTTTCTGGTATCAACTTGCCCCAAGAACTGAAAACTATGGTGTTGTGAACAGGAGGGGAGAAGGCCTGATTTGGAAATTGAATTGAATATACTGTTTCCAAAGTGACTAAATTTGTTGTTTATGACGTTTTCACTGCCCCTCGATACACTCAAGTGGACTAAAGCAACTGTCGAACCGAATTTCAAGAAGTAATGAATGCATATTGAAAATACATCAAACAAGATCGAGTGAAAGTGACGGAAGAAATTGAGGGAACAAACATGAAGGCGTGTCACACGCATAACAGAAGGATGATGGAATGTATCGATTCAGCTTAACTGGCTTCTACTCGGCGATACAATAGGGCTGAAAAATTACTGCAACTGACAGGCAGCTTTCCACAAAAGATATCGTATCTTCATAAAATTGTGAAAAATTATCAACAGGTTTCCGTATATAGCTGCAACACAATGCACAAATTATTCATTCCGTAGCTTGAATTTCGTCTTGCAGCATCGCTCTCTCCCTCGCGTCTTTTTGGTCACAAAAACCAAATCTACACAGACATCTCTACTTTCGAAAGCATACACGCTCGCTGTTTGGCCACCGTACACGAAAATTCCAAACCACGAATAGCCGGGCATTTTACATCGTGGCGGGTAAAATGAGAAACCATTAGCCACTATTAATCACTGTCCACGCGGGACTCGTTATACGATTTGTTTTCATTTTCGTGATCAAGGCCAAAGGCCCTAATGAAATTCGACGCTTTCCGACCGAATCCACGGTGACAGATAATTAAGTGATTTATGAAGACGATGTACCTAAATATGTGAATGTGCCCGCACAAATATGTTCCTGAGTGAGAAAAACACGCGACGATTCTCGAACCTGATGATGTATCAATGAATGCGCTGAGTCACATTTCGGCGATGAAAATAATTTACATTCAGACAGACTGAATGTGTGTACGTTATTTTGTGTACAGGCAAATAACATCTAAACCTATCAGTTCGAAACGTGAAACTAGGAAAAAGCGAAAACCTAACCGTATCGTGTTTTTTCACACGATACAATCAGTTTTATCCAACATATATTGTCATTCGTCATCCTTACTTTTCGATCGTCGTAATCTCAATCCCAACACTGTCTCCGAACTCTGGAGAAAGATAGTCTCTAACTCGTAATTACTCCAGAGTAATTCCCCGGTGCGGAAAAAGAACGTACGCTGGATTCTCAATTCGCTTCCACCTTTTTCTTTTCCAGGTTTTTCGGTAACAAAAAATACACTACACTCTCTCAATAATTCACCGGCAGTACACAGATCCAGCTGCCCGCACTCGTTTCATCAATATGGCGCCGGCCTCCAATTATGTACACCGTGCGAGACGCCGAGTATTCAAAACTTCAGGTATTACATGTATTCAGTACAACAAAGTATACACAAAACAATTAGATAAGTATATATTCTGACAGTTATGCAAGGTCACTGAGAACGCAATCGATACAGGTACAGTGGATTGTGGACAAACTCCGAAACGTCAATCAGCAAGTACAATGTACCTACATGTTGATCGGAAATGTACGATTCCTTGGACAACTAAAGGCTGGATAGTTATTTCAAACTCAAAGCCAAAAACTTTCAGGGAAAAGGGTTTACCCGATGTGATTACTTTGAAAACATGATGTCACTCAACACAAGGTTTTTGAGATGAGGAAGCCATGATTCTAGCAAGCAAAACATTAACGATTTTATTTGTCAGTGACACTGTATCTAAGAGTACAATAACTTAATACTGTAGTTAGAAATGGAACAAAAAATACAATCTCCAGCGACCACAGAACGCATCAAAAACAATTTCACGAGTTTCCATTTGTGGCAGATGATTCATATAAGTACACAAAATAGCATCATATAATAAAAGAATTGCGTTCTTTCTCTCGACTCACGAGACGTTCGAGAGAAAGAAAAGGTCAGCTGGATGCTCTGCAGCCTGCACCCTCGAGATAATTTACAGAAATCATGGGCAGTGATAAGAAATAAGTTATAACATAAAAACATGGATTCTTTATAAAAACAGTGCTTCAAAGCAGGGCAGATCAAGGCAAGATAATGGAGAACAAGTCAGGTCGCTTTGCGACCTAGTAATAGGGTCGGCCTTTCAGCTGAAGTCTGGGCGGCTATTCCACTAACCAACTTCGAACAAAAAGTACAGTCGCACTTGGACGCTGTAAAGCGTAAGGGAACCAACCAGCAAAATCTGTTTTCTGAGAACAAGTGATTCTAATGTAAGTTCAAGAGCTGTGTTGAAACAACATGACATAGAGTTTTCTGATAAACTTTGATCAACGTGAGTACATATATTTTTTAATCGGGGGTCCAATTCTGAAAAATTCTACTTTTTACGCTCTTTCCAACGATACTAGAAACTCATTTTGTTTACCAAAATGTCAGTTGGTTCATACCGACCCTAATTTCAGCAAGAATCATACACAATATTACAAACCTCACAAAATGAACTCCTTTCATCAATTCCTCATGTTGATACCTCGAGTTGCTTTATCTGAGACTGTAAGCATGATACAAAACCATTTTCCTATATGTTTCTTTTACATACAATTACGTTCACTTTTACATTTAAAACCACAAGCGCCACTGTCAAAAGCAAACGCGATTCATTCTCGTGTATCTCGAATATCAATTGATAAGAAAAAGAGCTAATGGACAGCAAACACAAACCACTGACGTCACTAAGCATCGTGTAGAACTATTGCCCCATTGTATAACAAGGTGTCTACAAGAATGGAAAAATATAAATTCCTGACTTTTTCCAAACTTTTTTTTCTCTTCTTTAACCCTTTACAGTATAGACAGTATACATTTATGTTTATACTACTTGACGCTATGGTTAAAATGAACTGAAATTTGAAGTTGATTTTTGGGTGAAAGCATTTTATTTGTAGAATACGCCTCGAGGGAGTGCTGAAGTAAAATTAAACGATGAAAAAAATTTTCGGTGAGTTCATTCTTTGTTTTGTTTTTTCCAAACTTCTTAAAAATATTGTTGAATTTCCTGACTATTTACAATTCTTCCTGACCTACTTTTCAAATTTCTGACTTTTTCCGAACTTTCAAAATTTTCCAAACCTGTAGACACCTTGTATAAGGCTCGGATGCGCCGACCCTAACAGCAAATAACATAAATGTACATGAACAAGCGCTACTGTCAAAAGCAAATGCGATTCATTCTTGTGTATCTCAAACATCAATTGATAAGAAAAAGAGCCAATGGAAGATAAACACAACCCACTGATGTCACGCGTTGCGTAGAACTATCTTTCCATTACCCTAAAAACTATCTAGATAAGAGGTATCCCAAAAATAAAGCACGCGGCAGGAGGAGTAATGCTATGGGTATACGAGGAACATAAGACTAACAGACAATAGATAATAGATAATAGACCTTTTCTGGTGACGTCACGCTATCAGTTGACTGTTAGTAAAAATGCCCGTTTTTGCGCTAACGAAAGTACTGACTCCCAAAAGAATACACAGGGAGTAAAGATCAGTATGTTACTACCTGAGAATAAGAAAATTGTTAGAACTTGAAGTTTATTAGCAAATGCTAAGAACCTTCTGGATTAGAAATACATACCTTTAGTTTTTAACAATTTTCTTATTCTCGAATAGTAACATAATGATCTTTGCTCCGTATGATTTCTTATGGGGGTTAATACCTTTGTTGGCGCAAAAATGGGTATTTTTGCTAACAATAACCAAGTGCTGTAACTCACTGAACGACGTCGACTTGAAAAAGGTCTATATAGACAGCGCTTAGTGATAACAAGTACTGGGCACACGCATAAAGAATAAGTGGAGTGACAGCTGGGCTACAGGTAATGATAAAAGAATCTTTAAATTCAATGCTACTCTGGAGGAAACGGGTTTACCTTAATGATTACTTTGAAAACATGTCACAGTTCAATAGAAGGGGGAAATAAGTAGAAGGACCAATACAAGGTTTTTGGGATGAGGTAACTATGATTCTAGTCAGCAGAACATTAACGATTGCATTTGTCAGTGATATTGTATCTATAAGTACAATAATTTGAAAACCTAGTTAAAAATGAAACAAAGAGTAGGTCAGCTAGATGCTCTGCAATCTGCACTTTGAGACGATAATTTAGAGAAACCACGTGCGGTAATAAGAAATAAGTTATTACATAAAAGGATATATCCTTGAGAAATGTGGGCAGGGCGGATCTGGGCAAGATAATGGAGAAAATTATCTGGATAGGATATCCCAGAGACACGATGTGCGGCAGGAGGAGTAATGATATGTGTGCACAAGAAACATAAGACTTAGATAATATAGACAGCACTTAGTGATAAAAAGTACTTGGCACGCATATAAAGAATAAGTGGAGTGGCAACTGGGCTACAGGTAATGATAAACGAATCTTCAAACTCAATGTCGGAACTATCGAGGAAAAGTGTTTACCCTTATGATTATTTTGAAAACATGTCACAGTTCAATAGGGGGGAAAACCTAGAAGGACCAACTAATACAAGATTTTTGGGATGAGCTAACTATCAGGGTCGGGACTAGTTATAGAAGTTGTGTACTACTAGCTACGCACGAGAAAATTCATGTGCAGCGAGGCTACACATGAATTTTAGTGGTCGCACCGTCACATTCAGTCTTTGTAACACTAACCCTAATAAAAAAAATTTTTTTTTAACTAGTCTAAGTAAATTTTTTCTTGCTACACACGAGAAAGTAAAATAGTACCGGTCCTGGTAACTATGATTCTAGTAAGCAAAAAATCAACGATTTCATTCGTCAGTGACATTGTATCTAGAAATACAGTAACTTAGTATTGTAGTTAAAAATGGAACAAAAAATAGGTCAGCTGGATGCTCTGCAGCCTGCACCCTCGAGATGATAATTTACAGAAACCATGTGTAGTGCTAAGAAATAAGTTATTACGTAAAAAGATGGATCCTTTAAAGACTGTGGCTTCAGAGCAGGGCAGATCAGGGTAAGATAATGGAGAAAAACTGTATAGATAAGGTATCCCAGAATCATATAACGTGCGACAGGAGGAGTTATGATATGTGTCCACAAGAAACACAGAACTTATAGATAATATAAATTGCGCTTAGTGATAAAAAGTACTTGGCGAACATATGGAGAATAAGTGGAGTGGAAACGGGGCCATAAGTAGTGATGGTGTGGGACGTATGGCGATGGACGCATGCCGAAATGGCCCCTGAGACACCGCACCCGCAGCACCGGAAACTACCCTTTCGGGCATCGCATCAGTGCCGAGGGGAACGCTTTGGGACCGGGCCCGAGATCCCATTTCTTCTGGTCGGAACGGTGCGCGCGTCCTGCCAGGGCCACCATGGGGTTCTCTACTGACCGAAGTCCGCACTCACAGAGCGTTTGCCAATAATTTAGGTCCCCCACAGCCGGACGCGCTGCCTCTTCCTCTGGCCATAAGTACAGTAGAACCTCTTTAATCCGGAACTCTAACAACCGGAACCTCTAATATCCGGAACGAACCAAAATGATGTGTGAATGCATGTTTTTGCATGTTTTGGATTATTTTTCTCTAGAATAGCCTACGATATCTTTTGTTACTCTTAGAAGTACACACATATGTACGTACACAGGTACGTAGTACTCGTACCTACATGCCTACGATGTAAAAATTCAAAAAATTTGTCAACATGTTGCCAAAAAATAAAGTTTTTCGATTATCCGGAAAATTTTTTATCCGGAAGACCTCCGGTCCCAATTGTTCCGGATAACAGAGGTTCTACTGTAGTGATAAAATAATTATTAATCCGTATTTCATCCCATTTCCAGGATTATTTTGATTATTTTTCCTTCAAATTATGTCTCGAAGGTGATATTTTCAATTTCTTCACCAATCTGTGTTTCACTGGCCCTAAACGCGGTATTTCCTCTTATATCACTACCTATCGCCCAGCTGCCACTCCGCTCATTCTCCATATGTTGGCCAAGATTGATCATAACGAAAACTACATAATTATTTTCACTAAGCACAGTCTGTATTATCTACATATAAAGTCTATGACAAGAACTGTAAAAATGAGATCGAAAGCTACAACATGTATGCTTGAAAAAATAGTATCAGTCAGAATACTAAGACTTCAGGGTTAAGAACGATTTTATCATCATAAACTCTAATCTTTAATACATAAAAGTGTTTATCTGTTTGTGGGTTTGTTTGTTTAAGGTTAGCAGAGGGTTTGTATTTTCTGGATGTGTTCATATGATCTCTGAAAAGGTTTTAAGCTAAAAGTAATCTCAGTACCCTTAGGCATTAAAAATGAGGCAACAAAATTTTGCACTCTCCGGTCCTCAATTTTATTTCGACTTAGACGTTTTGGAAGTGTTTTAAATTGAACTTCTTCACATTACATTGAAATTTGTGCCTGGGACTGTTTCCCTTCAGAAATCAGCTCAAAATACCTTATTAATACGTTTAAGTACACTTGATTTAACAAGACCATAATAGACTTGGATATTTGTTTTGTACACATTTATTTGTGTATCACACAGCCCATTTTCAGCCCCATATCATGACCAAAAATACAAACATTTCAGTTTCTGGTAACCGTGCTCAGCATTTCTTGTAATTATCCCATTGAATTTTTGAAAATACCAACATCTTCGTCTGAATAACACAAACATGAAGCGTTAAACTGTCAATAGATCCGGATACTCTATTGGAATGTAATATGAGTTGAAGCTTTTTCCTATTGTAAACTTTCCGTACCTTTCAGAAACATTTCCTATGGAATCACCTAGTAACCACACGCTACACCGCCACACACACGTCAACACACGCGCTCACACAGAACAGAAACCACTTGTTATGGTTCGACTATGCACACATAAAAATGTGTCGTATGTTTCATGTATCAAAATATGAAATTACTACAGCTAAAAAGTCGTTCATTGTCATAAGTACACACATTACTACTAATCAAACTTCCAATTTGGTGCAAAAATTTACCTACTCATTCCAAAGAAACATGCATCTACCTGGCGTTAAGTAGGTATCTACATACACCTGCAGTTATAACAAAAGATTTTTCAGTAATGAAGAGTTCGGGGTAGCTTCAGGATCCTGTTGCTACTATTCAGAAAAAAGATGCAAGGTATGTGTCCAAATGTATATTTAGGGAGATTTAATGGAGGACTAAAAGAGCAGCAACGAAATCGGTACATGGATTCACTGCCTAGCCGAACAATAAGGTAATAAAACGCGGGCGAAAAAAGAACAAGAGAGAAAGAGAAAAATGATTTGCACACGTGTGCCTTAAGAAGTTTGGCCAGACAGGAGATTTGTATGTAACATATATACAAAAAAACCATGTATAAAAAAAGTCGACATTTCAGAAGTCAATTGTGGTGGAGAACACTGCAGTATAATAGATGCCTTTTCTCTTTCTCTCTCCCTCTGTCTCACTCTCTTTACAACAATCCATTAGTAAATACCTCCCTTTTCTCCGAAAAGTCGGTAAAACGATCCACTGACTGTACAGAATGCAGTGCAAACAATGAATGCAGATATCCAAATGATTATTGTCCGAGATCTGTACGCAAAAGTCGGCAGCACGATAATTAGAAGAATAGTTAGCACTTTTGGAGTGGAAGAAACGAACCGAACCGGAAGTTCGTTTATAGATTGTTGCACATTCAACGACCTTAGAATACTCGACACCTTCTTGCGGCACAAACAAGATCAAAAGCTCACCTGAAGCGCAAAAGTACAGAACTCAATATGTCAGACTATATTATTCCTAATTCTATCGAAGGCGCGTCGACATCGTCTCTAAAGAGAAGCCTTGCAGGTCAGACATCAAGGAGTGGGGGAATATCAAATACATTGGAAAGATAGCAGTCATCAAAAGCGTCCTTTCAATGGACACGTATACAACTCTAGGTATTTTGGATTTTCAATGAACATAGACTAGGAGACAAAGATTACGCCAGTTAGCCGATGTTCAAGTAGGCAATCCTACATTTACCTCCAGCTGCAAATCGCTGGTCCGCCTGCAGAGAAAGAGATAACCACAAGTGAAGAGTGATACTCAGGGTAGGATAACTTTGATCACAACATGATGATTTCATAACAGGAAACATTTCTCGATGATATATTCCATGGATACTGCAAAGAACCGAGTACCTATAAGGAGAAGGATGTTTTTCTCCAACTGAAATACTCAATGGCTTTCATCTCAGTACCTTCGTGTCCGTTAAGCAATCTTTTGCTTTATTAGCCCTCACCAGGGTTATTAAGACAGCAGAGGAACAAAAATGAAACCCGCGATAGCGTTCAGGTGGTCAATACAAGTTTGTGACTCGCCACTGCTAACCACTGGACATCTTTCTTCATATATCCAAATAAGGCAGGTTAATAGGTAATCTGAAACTTACCTTAACAACGATATCAAATCTCTTCGTTTCCGAAACATCGACAGGCTTGATTTGCTTCACGACACCACTCTGCGGATCAATTTCGAAATACTTTCGATACGACGACGGAGAGCCATTCAAGAAACTGTACGCAATCGGTGCACCCATCGAATCCATATCAATGGCTTGTATCTTCTCAGGCCGAATCGACAGCACACCAGCAACCGATCCACTAGCAACCTGTTCAAAACACTAGATCAGAATGCGGAAAAGAAAAACGGCAGGCATATGGTCTACGGTTAAAGTATAGAAACATCGCAGAGCTTTCGATGCACCACTTATACATTAGTGTTCGAATTTAACATACATTTTACACTCGAACCTCATGCTCATCTTTAGGTACCCTGGACGGATAAAATAGTTAAAACTAAAAACTCTGCTTTCAAGAAGACTGATTTAAAATCCAGAATACTTCTATCGTCATAATGGAACGCAATCGAGTAAATAGAAAGTTTCTCAATGGGAGGGGGAGGGTCAAAATTCTTTAGGTAAAAGTGAAAAGTACGCTAATCGCGAGTGGAGCAAGTGAGAAAACTTTTTGGATTTTTCGAACACCTGAACTGGGAAAATTAGTCATTTCCCTTACTAATGGGACATAAAGCAGAAGAGCCGTGTTGTTTTTTCCTGAATTAGAAAATCAATCTTGAATATGAGCATCAGGGTGTCCCTTATTCAGAGACTTTACTCGGATCCTCGATTTTTGCAGCTCAGTGGGTGCCAAAAAAGTAGAAATTTTAGGTCGCCTCTTGCGTTTCTTATAAGAAATAACATGTAACCTCTACCCAGAAAGGCTCCATAGGCCTGAAATTTTCAAAGCTGAATACGGTGCTCAGGTTTTTGCTCCCCGTACAGTCTTGGAGGGGGGGGGGGACACCCTAATGGGCGTGTATATACAAATCTGTACACTCGAATGGACGAATAGCAACTATTATACTTACACTAGCATAATACTCAGGATTGACACAGCCTCCACCCTGGGTATTACATCCTTGGTATATAAATGAGGGATCTTGATCGTCGTCATCTTTAATATTCACCGTCAACGTAGTACTCGAAGAAAATCGATCCGCTGGGTTCTTCGCTCGATCCTAGAACACATTAAAAAATAACGACTCAATTAATCCAGTGATAAGGAACAGCATTTCTACATCATAAGTTTTCTACTTATAAATGATATGGTCACCATTACGACAGCGAAACAGTTACCTAATTCCTACAAGGATAAACGGTTTAACAACCTTGTTATAATTAGAAATTATTGCGATGTACGAACGCTGGTTGAGAAAACAAAGCGTCCAGAACAAACACCATTATAGAACATCGGCGTAGGAACGGGGGGGGCGGGTTAGAATCCCCAACGCTGTCAAGAAGAGTACTTCAGAATGTATTTTAGCGCATTAATTACAGAAATAAGGTGACGGGATGTGTGCTGTATCGACCCCCCCCCCCTCCCCCAAGACTGAGACCTTCTTACGCCGATGTTATCAAACAAAGCTCATAGCGCGATGGAGGGTTAATGGTGGTATTGCTCGTGGAAGATTTTGTTTTCCAAATTCAGGAGCAAAAGTTAAACCTAAATTTGTTTGGGGCTAGTTTACTGAAATTTTAAAGTAAAATATTTATCCCTCCACCCTACGAAAAAATAGGGTCACGCTATGGGGCCGTTCGAATGAATTGGCAGGAAATAAAATTTACCGATTTGATACCTTATATGCTGAATACATTATAATTCGTAATTGTAAGGAAGCTAGTTTCCGAAAAATTCACTAGATTCGTCTATCTCTGGCAACAATTTTTTGGGAGAACGTATCTGTGCCAGGATAGGATAGGACCCATTCCGTCATTCGACTGGTATTAAATTAAAACCAGATCCGTACACTAAATGAAATTTCCAGTCAAATGAGACCGCTTGGAGGTATCTAGGTTCAAAATTGGCTGAGATATTGAGATATCAGAATTTCAAGTAGGATGAACAAAAACAGTAACCTAATTTTTGAAGAAGAAATGTAGAAAAATTATATTAGAGGTTAGTGAACTATATGGATTTGAAGATGTAATCCAATTATTTGAACCCTTTTTCAACTCCCAAAGCCATTTACTTCGTCTGTTTAGGATACGGGATACATCACTGTTGAGCTTCATGACGTATTCCATGTCCTTAGAATATGTTTATGTTGAAAGCGACCAAATGAGCCCATCTCCTTTCCTGCCTAAAATTCGATTTACGCGAAAACCAATGATCGTAGCGAAGAAGGTTCTCTCCGTCACAAATTGTGGAAAAGAAAAATTGAAAATTTTAACCTAAATCACTAAAATTGCTATATCTCGAAAACTGTAAGGGACCAAGTGGCCCCTTCATAATTTATTGTATTATCCTGGTGCACATCTCGAGTTCATTATCAACTACGCAGTGCTGAGAGGGACAACAAAATGAAAACCATCGGTCTCTCTGATAAGAGAAATTGCCAAGTTATTCTCAGGAAGCTGTCAGCTCAGAAACGAAGAATGAAATAATGATGATAATGATGATATATTCCCGAGTCTCTCGACTAGTAGATTACGCCTCTCCACTTTCCACTCTCCTGTGCTAATCTTTTCATGTCTGAGAATGATTTGCACCATTACCTGCTCTTCGTAGCTGGTTCTTTGCCTGCCTTTCCAGTTCTTTCCCTAAACTATTCCTTCTACCAATAGCAATATCCCTGAATGTCTTATAGCATGACTCAATCATTCTAACTCTTCTCTCCACGATTATCTTCCGAATTTTTCTTTTATCTATTCGCCTCAATACTCCCTTACTCTTGATCTCTTCTATTCATCTGACTTTCAAAATTCTCCGCTTACTCTTTTCCTTTCCTGCGTTCCTATTGTCTAGGTCTGCTATACTTTAAATATACGTTCGTAGAAATCTCAGTCTTACACGTGTAAATCTATATTTGCCCCAAATATGCCTCCTTTTTTGGAAAAAAGCTCTCTTAGCTCGTTTCATTCTACTTTTCATTTCTGTTTACTTCCATCCTGCGTTATTGGAATACCTAAGTATTTGAATTCCTTTACCACTTTTATTTTTTCACGTTCTATTTCCATATTTATTGGTTTTTGTTCCCATCTACTGACTACTATCACTTTAGTTTTACTCTTATTCATCTTCATTTTATATTTTCAATTTTTCATCCAACTTTTTCAACATTTAGTTCTTATTTATTTCTCTTCACTATTACAATGGTATCTTCAGACCTTACCATTCTAACCGTCCTCCCTTGTATTTCACGCTTGATTTCCTTTCAATCATTTCTTCACTCGATCAAGAAGTTCAATGTACTGTTGACAAACAGCAACCTCGCTTTCCTCCTTCTTGAATTTTTGATACTCTCACTTCATCCTCTATTCATATTTGAGTTATTTGATTATGGCGATGATGATGACAAGGTTATCAGTCTTACGACCGGTTTGATGCGGTTCTCCATTTCTATCTTGTGCGAGTTCTTTCATTTCATAATAACACTTACATTTGACATCGTTGATTATCTGCTGAACACACTGGAATCTTTGCCGACCTATCCAATTCTTTCTTTCCACTATTCCTTCTAGCAACAGTGATATTATTCCTGGGTGCCTCAAGGCCCCATTGGTTTATTTCTCATTCTTTTCAGACAATTCCAAATATCCATTTTACCTCCTACTCTGTTAAGGATTTCCTCATGTCTTACCTTATCCGTCCATGTGATTTAAGTATCCGCCTATAGCACCACATCTCAAAAGCTTTGATTCTTCTCTTAAATTTCTCATCCATACATAAGTTTTCAAGAATAGATTTTTGATTTCCTGATTTATTCTTGGTTTGAAAAGATTACTTTTTCGATAAAATGCTAATTTGGCTTGTGCTATTCTACTACTAATATTTCTTTTACTCCTTCCATATTTGTTATTTTACTCCCTAAATAGCAAAATTCGCTTACTTCCGCAATATTTTCCCGCTCAATATTTGTATTTAAGCTATTATGCTCACATCAATTACATACCATTACTTTATTTTTATTTATTTTCATGCGATATCGATATTCTACACTCAAAATCTCCTCCATTTCATTCGAAATGTTTTCCAGATCAATAGGTACTCCTTTCAGTTCATAAGATAATATCATCTGCAAACCTGAGCATCTTTACTCGCTCTCCATGTATAGTGACACTGCTTCAAATTTTTATTTTATTTCTTTTATGGCCTACTCTATGTACAAATTAAATAATAACGGAGTTAAGAAGCATCCCTGCCCTACACCTTTTTTCTATATTAGCCTCCCCTTTCTCTCCTTCTATTCGTAATGTGGCTTTCTGTCCTTTATATAAGAGTTTAAAATAACTTGTCTTTCTTTATGCTCAGTATCTCTTTACTCTCTTTAGAATGTATCATGTTTGTTGTTATTTCTCTAACAATGGTTACTCCATTTTTACTTTCCTATATGCCAGGTCTATTGGTCCTTTAGTCGTAAATTCTTCTTCTTTATACTCAACTCGTATCTCCTCAATATATGAAACTAGTTTGACTATTCAACATTATCAAAAGCTTTTCCTAAATCTACAAATTCTATATATGAAGATACCAACTGCAAAAAAGGTTTGTCCAAATGATTACTTCCCAAACAAAACCAAACCGGGACTAAGTACTCCTTAGAAACGGATCCCAAACACGCGAGGTCTTTGGACAAGTATACAGTGATAGAACAGGTACTTTTCACTATTCTGATACGGTTCACATTTCCACATTTGACCAACAGATGTCGCTAGAACCGCATGATTGATTGAATGGACTAAGCACTTTTTGGAATTGGTATCTTCATATGTATCCAAACCTTTTTCAATTCTTTTTCTAATAATAGCCTCAAACATAAAATAGCTTCCCTAGTTCCTCTACCTTTTCTGAATCCACATTGGTCTCTCCCGAACTTTTTTCCATTTTATGTTCTATTCTCTTACTTATGATCCTTTCTGGAGTCTCTGATGCATGCGAAAGGAAACTATAGTACGATAATCTTCACATTTGCTTAGGTACTCCAGCTTTTCAGGTATCATAATTAACCTGATTTTTTGGAAATCTATTGGCATTTCTGACTTCATCGACCACTGATGGAAGCAATGCACTCAAAACTAGTATCTAAATTCGCGGGATCGACTACCCCATCATTCCGAACTGAAAAATTAACATTCAAAATGGAACCATTTTTCCAACCCAACACCGTTGCACAACAGGAAAACAGTAATTATCATTTTCGAGTCAAACTCGTGAAATGGTAGTTTCCATGCGCCGACACGAACTCGACGTACTTTTCGATAATTATCTTTCAAAATCGTATCAACGATTACAATGTACAATATATAGTTTACAAGGCAGGGCCAAAAGAAGACACCGCGGGGGAAACCGCCTAGTTACCGTAATTAGTATTACAATGTGATGTGTACGAAGGTTGTCGTTCGTTTTAAAATTGCTCTATGTTTACGACCCAAAAAAAAAACAGCGAAAACGAAAGAGGAATTACAATTAAATTGGAATTTTATCTATCCGGACGAATACATTACGAACGTGACACCTCCATGTAAAAGCATACATTCGCGGTACAAGTGTTTTATTGTTAATAAAAATGTTTACGCAAATGGGGTCAAGATCGTAAGGTCGGGTACCTATGTACAATTTTCATAACTCAATGGAAAAGTCAGTCATAAATTTGAGCGTTTTTAAAATGCACATTTTCTGTTTAGAAGTTCTTCTATTATAGATTCTAAAAAGTGTAAATTATAGAGTCCAAAACCTACATTCGATTCAAGCCGTACATTACAAGCGATTAGTTCATCCCCGACAAGAACTTACGCAAGAATGTAATCCATTAAGAACGATATGCAGTTGCATTTCACTGGGTATTTAGCATGGACGATACGTTTGGTTGTTGAGACTGAGCCAACTTCAAACACAGAATCGGTTACATGTGCAATATGTGCAACAAGGTATGAACCGCACTGGTAATAAGACAGTTTATTATCGAAAAAGGCATAAATCCGTTTCAGAGCCAAGGCCCCTTTCTCTAGCATCATAATGCGTGTTTTTCCAAATATGTTCGAGAAGCACAACTTTCCATCAGGCAGAGCAACAGCTTCGTCAGCCCCTCTCCGGGACAGTTCTGAGGAAATAGTTCATTTTTCGATATCGCTGAACTTCATTCGTTCATTTTCATGAAACTGATTGGTAGAAGGTCGAAGAAAGAGGGGTGGAATGCCATATATTCTCAGCATGAATTTCTTTCTAATAGTCAGACAGGCCAAATTTTCGACCGTGGGCTTTATTTCTCCACATCGAATCATACAACCAAAATTCAACCCCCTAATTCAATTATAACATTTGTAGTTGTCGGACGACAAATCATATCGATCAAACAAACAATCGGATGAATAAACAGCCTGTCAGAGAGACAACCAGAAAGTATCGTGCACATAGGAAGTTCTTCTGGGGGAGGGCGAGGGAAAGGGGTACGTGTTGCAGGTAATATCGTGGCAAATCTGAAGAATTTCGGCCAAAATTTGA
The DNA here is from genome assembly GCA_031841125.1 of Acanthococcus lagerstroemiae. Classification (NCBI taxonomy): domain Eukaryota; kingdom Metazoa; phylum Arthropoda; class Insecta; order Hemiptera; family Eriococcidae; genus Acanthococcus; species Acanthococcus lagerstroemiae. The sequence continues at coordinate 21,023,974 of CM063109.1, read as the reverse complement.
CTTGATTAGCACGAAAGAACAAGAAAAGGAAAAAATGTCTTAGAAACAAAATGTCTTCGGTCTCTGACGTTAGTTCACAAGCTATGAAATTTTACTTTTCCTCCTGACTCTACAGACAGCGATATGTCCCCACAATCTTTGTGGTCATTTATGCCACTGCAACCAGACAGACAACGTGGCAGATGAATATAGTAAAGCCATGCCTAAACTTTACAAGCCCATTTTTTGAAAACTGAGTGTTAGTAGATACGTTTAATAGAGGGGACAGAGTACTGCATTTTTAGCATAAACTTCTTCTTAATCATCAAATTGGCCCCAGTTTCGACTCTCGCATTCGTTTTTCTATTAGGAATAACAAACTCAAGTTTAACATCTGTGGTTGTCAGGCAACAAATCAGATCAATTGATCAATCAGTCAGTTAGTCAATCAGTCAACCAGTCAACTAACCAATTCCTCAGTCGATAAATAAATAAATCAAACAAAGGGGTAATGTAACGAACAGATACTGCACGTTGATGTTCCTCAAAGTGCTTATTTTAGGGTCCAAGAGTTTCAATTCGAAACTAACACCTGCCACAACTATAATCCTTTGATCTAACTTTATTTTTTCACAAACGAAAAACTTCACTACCGTGTTTCACTACAACTGCCTCTTCCTCCTTGAGAAAAGTCCCGGATCTGAGACAGTCAGTCAGTCAATTAATCAAGCAATCAATCAGTCAGTCAATAAATAAGTAAATCAAACAAACAAATAGGCAATGTAACAGATATTGTACATCGAAGATCCTTCAAGCGCTCAATTTTGGGGTTCACAAAGCGAAATTTTAAACTCAAACTCCACTACAACTACAATCCTTAAATCCAAGTTCTTCCATCTCTTCACAAACGAGAAACTTGACAATCGCGTTTTGCTCCAACCACCAACTCTTCCTACTCCTCCTGAAAAAATCCAGGATCCAAGACTAACAATCAGTCAGTCAATTAATCAATCCATCAATCAATTCGGGCCGAACATCCGCTAGGAGCGCTACAATCGGCAAAATTGAAAAAGGGATTAGGACGATTTTCCTATTCGAATGTTAATTGAGTTATCTCAAAATAAGTCGAGAACGAAGTCATTTGGCGGAAAAATTAAGATAACAAAATTTGTAGAGCGTACAATTTCCTATAAGTAACCTTCTCTCATAAATATTGATTTCGATCGATTTAAGGAAAACTTCCGTCCACCACCCGCGCCCCTCACCAATTGTTTCGTTTTCGTTGTGCGCGATACTAGCGCTGTTCGGCCCGATTAATCAGTCGGTCAATCAGTCAATGAAACAGGCGATGTGACAAACAGAATATCATACATCGAGGATCCTGAAAGTGCTCAATGCTGGGGTCTAAGAATCAAAATTTGAAACTCAAATCCACCATATCACTATAATCCTTCGATCCACGTTTTTCATTTCTTGACAAACTAAAAACTGCCTCCTCTTGAGAAAAGTCCAACATCCGAGACAGACAGACAAACAGACAGACAGTCAGTCGCCACTACAGCAAAATTCGCCTAGCAGACACAGCCAACTACATTCGAGAACAAATAGAAAAGCTTATCTCAGCCGAGACGAACCAATCACGTTTCATCAAAAGCAAATTAATTTACTTTTCCTGGTCTGTCGAACGAACGTGATATCTTTGACTCAAATGAGGTACATAATTATTGCTTGCCTGTATTGGACAGTTTTCCTGACAGTGTAGAACTATGATCAGTCAGTCAGTCAGTCAGTCAGTCAAATAGCCAGGAGCTAATCAGCTGATCAGACAGACAGACAAGCAGACCCCCCAGTGAAACAGACAGACTTAAAGAGAGGAAAAGTAACACTGAGCAGCAAGGCTAAACAAGCGAGAAAGGTTGAGGTGGGTATAGGACATAGGACTCTGAACAACTAGGGACGAAGCCAACCTTACGTGCAGCATCTTATTTTCAATTTCAGTTTACATTTCAGCCACAAGTTACAAAAAAGTGTACCTAATCTATGTGCTTTAAGGAAACACGGACTTTTTTCTTCGGTACATCCTCTATCAAAAAGGCAAAAATACTTAGCATCATTTTCATTTGCTTTTCTCTCACAGAGTAAAAGACGACGGCAATTTTTCAACGGATCAAAACTGTTCCAGGTACCTATTCTCCGAAAAACTGGTTCGGACCAAAAATTCTGTTTTCATGGGCCTAACACTGTAGAGTGAACGCGGAAGCTTATACAAAACATTTAAACAGTCAACGTACTCTGTATGAAGTGAACTTGTTTCCAAAAATAAAACAGAATACTGTTGACCCCTAAAATGCTTTTTCATGAGATTCTGTTTTGAGAACATTGGTGTGCTAATGAGTTTTGTCAACTCGGACTATTTGTATTAGAAAACTCTATTTTTAGGATTTTCTAAATTAAAAATGCAGATGTTTTTACAGGGAATCCTCTCTACTGGCCTAACATCCTCTGTCTGATGGTATGCATTTTGGATTTCTAAAAAGATTTTACACCATCCAGAACAAATTTTGGCGGGAGCAAAGAATTTTCGAAAAACATTTCTAGTTCCTTATTCACTGTTCCTAATCCTAAACCCTACGGGGCTGCGCTGCAGGGGTAAAAGAGCTCGAATTCAAGGAATGTAATACTATTCTTTACAAAAATGTTGGAATCAATGATCCTAAACAAGTAATTAGGATTCAAAAAATTGTGGTCTTTCTTCCAAATCCAAAAAAAGTGTTATTGCATTTATAGACTCTTTCAATTTCGTACCTCCACTCCCATGTCGGGAAACAAAAATTTTCAAGTTCGAGTGGAATTCATGTCAGAAATGAATTTAGCTAGGTACCTTCCAAACCTAAGAAATGATACTGATATTGTATTCGATAACGTTATTAGTAAACTACCATTGAAAGATAACCCAGTTTTTGAAATGAGGTCAAATGGATACCAAAACAAATGTAATGGCCTTCAAACCCTAAAACTAGAAGTCTGTGTTCTATTTACTGACTTTCTCAAATTTGTGCCTGTGCCTATCTCATAGTTTCCCTGATTTTCATAGTAAGGAAAAGTGAATATTATTCTCGTAAAATGTGAATTTAGTAACTTTTAACCGCACAAAAGGAACGATATCTGTATGGTATTTCATGAAATATTTGATTTCGGTCATCCAGCATGTGCTTCAATTTTCAAGTTGAGGTCAAATTCATATCGCAAATCACTTACACAATCTCGGGAGACCTACCCGTCATACCACGACTTCGTTATTTGTATTAATGAAACTTGAAAAACGTCCATTATTGAAGTCCTTACAGAACCCAATTAATGGCAGGAAACACAATAAACCAGTATGCAAATCCTATTCAGTCTTTGAGGACTCATTCGGACTTCCCAGACTTTTGGGACTCATGTAAACTGTGTCAAAACTTGTCGAGACCCATTCAGAAGCTTTTCAGATCACGTCAAAATTCAGGCAGACTCGGTTAAGACTCATCGAGACTCATTTAGATTCGAAATTCTTGTAATGAACGTTTACAACCTAAAGTGGTTTGAGATTGAAGAAGAGTCCATTCGGCCCATTGGGTTGGGTGCTAGACGTATTTCTTTTACAGGAGACCCCGGCGAGGCGCAAAGCGCCGAATTTGCCCCCACCCCCATTTCCCTTCACTACTGTTTTATATCCCTCATGATAATCATTAAAAAATAGGGGTCTGGTTGGCCGAGCGGATAGCGCGTTGATCTCGGAATCCGGAAATTCCGGGTTCGAGCCCACGTAGCAACTCGCCGAATTTCAACCTAGGCCGGTTTTTCGGCCAGAAAAAGGAAGAGGGCTAAGACAGTTTCCCAAATCCAGTAGACCCGCTGAATTGGCTCCCCAGACACCGCACCCTTGATCCCGGAAAATATCCTTTCGAGTATCGCATAAGTGAGTGGAGGTAAGTCTTCAATACGAGTACATCTTTTGCCATTTTTACTAACCTTATCATACGATGAGAATTAAAGGAAATTCAGACGAAAACCTCGTACTCGTAACATACACTGCGAACCAACAGTACACAATCACATTATACCCTCCGTTTCTAGTACCTTACTTTTCTGCATAATCGCAAATTTTCAAAATAATGAATAATTCTACCAAAGAAAACACGTTATTTTTCTTGGAAATGAGTTCCATCCTCTCCCATATGTGGAGTGGTTATACCCCCTTTGGAAAAGTCACGTGGCGCCCACACCCCTATGAAAAAGCGTTCGACTTGAACGAGCAACACAAGTAGTACCGGGATGTGCAATGTGCATGTACGAGGAAAACTAACGGAAGTCGCATGCACGATGCAACTGGAAATATCATAACCTACTATTGACGCTGCCATATTAGAAAACCAGAAGCGAACAACTAGTTATATCGAATAACACCTCGCATCATCTCCGACTCGACCGGATCTGTATCAACCATAGACATCGCGAGAACGAATCAGCCGACCGGCCCACGCTGCCTCGTCAAACACATCATAAGCATGTAACAAGTACACCTGAACTTCTAAGAGAACCACCAGCTAGAGATTTACTCCGTATTTTACCAAAACGAATTCACGGACACCGCGTCATGCCATTCCATGCTTGTTGCTCATACGCTCATGCATCCTTCCAGCGTACCACGATGCATCTAGACCGTTGCAACCACAACGATTCATTATACATAGTCACACGCCAAGCTCCCGGGATACATCCGTCCGCTTCTCTGACCGTCCACGCACGCGTCCAATTAACGCACAGCCTCGTCTAACGGTCCCAGTGACCAACCGGTCCGCCGGCCACTCATTTACCCCGATTTCGGCTCGTGCCACCCGCAGTCCTTCCCTCTCGCCATAAATCCAAAACCATAAAATTTTCGACTCACCGGCAGCCTGTCGCCGTACCAGTAGTTCCACTGCGAGACGCACGCCTCCGTATTGAACAAAACACTTAAACAAACAATCCGAAGAACATCGAAAATTACCGCAGTCGCAAACCTCATTTTGTCGTTTCGAGACGCCACAACGCATATTTAGAAGCAGAAAGAGCAAGGGCAAAAATCAGAAAACCGAAACAAAAAGAAGAAAATCAAACCAAATTGGTATATCGAAAATAAATAAATACATAATAAAATAAACCGGCTTCGAATATGAGAGGTTCGTGTCGCGCACTAGAACACAACGCAACGCCACAGCACAGCACTGGCAGGCAGCGTCTACCTGAACTACATCAGAAATAGGTTCACCCAGGTAGGTTGTCTCGGTTACAGGTGTACGCTGTACGATTGTTATGATTATTCATTGTTGTATACAGCGTCGTCGGGATGTCAGTGATGCCACAACTTCTCGACCAATATCCCGCGCTCTACGGTTGGCATCGTCGCGGGACGGTGGCAGCGACCGCGAGCCACGACCGCGGCTACACGTCCAGCCATGCTTTCCTTCCTTCCTTGCTTCACGATCGAGCGTGTCCGTGTAGCTGTGTAGCTGCATCGCGGCACAGCCCACAGCCTCGAGGATCATCGAGATCGAGAGTCGAGAGCGCCACAACGCAATTGCATTCGGCCCGCTTCGACGTGTCCGATAGGCCGACTGTTCGCGGTCCGATGTCCGTGGCGAGCCGGTGTGGTCACCTCGTCTTCGCTTTTCCTCGGAGGCCGGTGGTGGTCCTCGTATCCAATCGCGAATAAACGCTTACAATGTTACAGTTTTCTATATTCTCATACCAGTACACTGACTGATTATCTTGCTCAATGTATTCTATGTTATTGTTATTATTATGTATTATGTATTATTATTATTATTTTCCAAATACAGCAGGGTGTTCATTCTTATTCGGAAATGATTTGCCCTGACTTTTCCAGGTTTTCCAGGCCAATTTTTCTAGTTTTCCAAACCCTTAAAATAGAAATTACACATGCAAGGGAGGAGGGGGTCAAATTTTTTTCAACATCGTGAGCGACGAATATCGTCAATCACCCCACAATTTTTTTTCTTACTACCGTGTGCTCATGAATCTGTGGCAGAGGGGGTGTAAACATTTAATGATGGAAATGAAAACGCGCTCTATAGGGTGCAGCGTGGTGCAATGTCAATTAAAGACTTCGTATATTTTTTTCGTGCAACTTAATGCCACCCGTGAAGGGGGGAGGGGCAAAAAGAATAAAATTCTAAAATTGATTTATACGTTTTCGAGGTCGCTGTATTCGGTTTTACGAGTAAATTTTGGATCCTCTCCCTCCTGGTGTGACCAATGAGGTAGCAAGAGCGTAGGACAAGCAACGGTTGACTCGGAATTCACCTTTTCTAATTAAAACCACCGAATAGGGTAAAAATACAGTTTTATTTATTCAAAGTGTTGTTAGTAGAAAATATCGTCGTAAAAATTTCTCAACTGAAAAAGTACGGGAGCTTAAATTTGGTCCAGATTAAAACTCGGCAGCGATATTCGAAATCAGCGACACAAAATCACCCCTATTTCGATGCTTCGTGCAATTTTTCGTCGGAGAAGCTGAATTCATATTACGACAGTGCTTTGGAAGGGGTCGGATAGAAATCCAAGGCGATATTCGAAATCAGCGACTCAGAGCTTGGTTGGCTATCCTGTCCAAAAAATTGACTTTAGAATCTCGTAAAGAATTTAGAACTTGAGGAAGACTACAGAAACCGGAATTAGCCCCTCCCTCGTGAAGCCTGAATGGTTTAGGGGGAGTGAACATGACTATTAAAATGAATTCTGGAACCCAGGTGAAAAAGCTGCAGCATATCTAACGACAAATGCTATGAAAGTAAAAAGGTGGTTACGATCTGGAAAATTATGGCACCAGGGGAGGCGGAAGAAGCTCCAATTTAAGAGTATCGACTGATACAATAAAAGGTCATATATTTGAAAACAATGGACTCTTTCGTAACGCGATAATAATTACTACGCGGTCTTTAGATTTTTTTTCAAATTTTGCGGATTAATTACTCTTCCCCAGTGACGTAGCATGGGGGGGGGGCACGTGCCTCAATATTTTTACACAGTTCTCTAATATCACCGATTTTCAAAAAATATCTCGGTTTTCGACTTTTTCTCCCTTGAAAATCTTATTTTGCCCCCCCCCACCCTCCTTGGGAAAATACTAGCTGGCCACTGCTCTTCCCCCAAAATCTCGGAAGTCCCTTTCATTCACCCTTATCTACACGCAAATGAGAGGGGAACCGAAACAAAACCCAATGGCAGGATGTCCCAGAAGGTGAACTCATTGATTTCAAATTTTCGTTTCATTACGACTTCCTCAAAAAAATCTGTACACTGGGGAGAGAAGCTAGACCGAATATTTTTAATATTTTTTCATTTTCGCGTCTTTTCGCGCCGATTTTCAAATTCTCGCGAACAGGATGAAATGAAAACACGAAACACGAAACAGCTGATATTGGGAGAAGTGTATAGGGATTGGTATGTGTTTCGACACATTTCGGAAAAATTATTTTATGTCCTAATAACAGTGAAATATGCCCGTATAATATTCCCCAAAAAAGCCAAAATATGTCAAAATATTCCATCGCGTGTAAAATATGCTCAAAATATTCAGTAACACAATATGGGTATCAAAATGCAGGACTTTTCAAGCTGAATATTTGTGACACCATGTCTATGGTCAAAAATTACAAATACAAAAACTTAGTCCATCACAGATAAGGAAATCAACACATGCCACAAATAACTTAATTCAGAAGTACAACTCCGCATCCGCATTCGGATTTGAACCATGAAAAATGTAGAAGCGCTAATGTACAACCAACCACTTTCTGTCATTTCATTTCTTATCGAATTTTCAGATGTTTTTATTGTTTTCCAGCAGAAAAGTAGAAATATTCCCAAAAAGTTCTCCAAAATGGCCAAATGCCCAAAAACCGAGGAAAATAATGCAAATATGCATTTATATGCTTTTAATAGCAAAATATGTCAAAATATGTCCAATGAAGTTGGGTCCAATTGACTGCATATTACATGAATCATAAAGATATGATGGATTTTTTTACCAAATTCCCTGACTTTTAGGTGAAATATGCTGAAAATCCAAAATTCCCCGACTTCTCCAGACGGACAAAATTCCTTGACTTTTCCAGAGAATGGACACCCTGTACAGGGTGTCTCTTTTGCAATGACCCCCTTTCACCTGTGAGTAGGTAACCTACCCTGACAATATGTAGATATGTTTGCGTACTTTTACTTTTGAAGGGGCTGAGTTATGGTCAAAACTTGAAAGTTCTCTATCGTTGAATTTTGAAGGTGTTTGCCGCGCACAGCGCTGCAAGCACCCTATTGCAATAGGCGGCTTAACCGAAAGTTTCCGAAGTTGGTATCCCTGCGCTGCAAAGGTAATCATGGAAGTTATCAGTTATCACCATAAGAATGCAAATAACTTGAGTTCGCTTTTTCTAGTCAATAAAATGTCTTCTTGCGGCTTATAATACATGAATTTAGAGATTGAGGTTTCTAGTTTCCTTTATGAACTTGAAACGACTCCATTTTCCATATGTTAGTTGTTTACAAGCGCGTTTTGTACCAATGTTAACGTCCATAAGAAAATCAGTAATTTGGAAATCAATTGATTCATCTAACTAGAGAGAGTAAAGTGCATTAAATCACCTTTCATCATAAGCTAGAGACTTCAAGCTTCAATTTGACATGTTATATGACTCAAGAAAACCTATTTTCAGCAATTACGGAAGCTTTATAATAATAATAATAATAATAAATAATAATAATAAACAGCTTTATTTTCGTATCGTTTAATTACATCTTATGTAAATAATCTATCGTGTAGTTGACCCACCTTCGGGCATAAGCCTTCCCTATCCTTTCCCAGCGGATCCTGTCCTTTGCGTCCCTTTGCCATGCTCCCAACGTAGTTTTTTATTTCATTTTCCCATCGTGTTCTCGGTCTGCCTTTCCCTCTTATTTCCAGTAGTATTTTTTCCCATATGTCGTTTGCTTTCCTAGTTACGAGCCCCGCGTATTTGAATTTAAGTTTCTTTACCTGATATCGTATGTCTGTTACCATTGTTTTTCCGCGTATTCTTGAGTTCCTAATTCTGTCTTTCCTTTTTACCCCTAAAATGCTGCGTTCCATAGCTAATTGCGTTCTCATTATTCTGTCGAGTTGGGCACCTGTTAGCGCCCACGTTTGGGTCCCGTATGGCAGGGACGGTAGGGTACAACTTTCTAGAATTTTTCTTTTTAACTGCATTGGCATCCTGTTTTTGTTAATGTGTTTCAGAGATCAGAAGTTTTTCCCTCCTGATGTAATTCTTCTCGTTAGCTCTTTATTCAGCCTATTGTCGAATGATACAGTCTGGCCTAAGTAGACCGTTTCTTCGACTTTTTCTATTCCCTTTCCCCTGATGTATATTTTTTCCATCCCTTTCGAGTTCGACATAATCTTTGTTTTCTCCGTGTTGATTGTTAGTCCCGCTTTTTCACTTGTTTTTACAAATTCCTCAATCATTCCCTGCAGTTCCTTCATGCTTTTTGAGACCAACAAATTGCGGTTGACATGTATAGAAGAACCAGCTGGGTTATGGTCTTAAGGTTATGAATAATGAAAAAAGATTTCCGTCATATTTAGGTTGATATGCGATTATACGGCAGAATTACGAAATATTGCTAACCAACCAAATTAACGTGAACATTTCATTATTATTGGCTGACTGTTTTGGTTTTATTCTTGCTATTTCCCCTTACAGTTTGAAAATTAGTTACCTTGTTTTGCAAAACATTTTGTGAACTGAATTTTTTTAAATATTTCTAATTTCAATCTTTTTTTAAAAAGTAAGTCGGTATATTGGTACAATGCCTGGGAGATATTCTAACTCAGATTGCACCAATATAGTGTATTACGATGGTTTATGCGGAGGAAAATGTAAGGAAACAGTTCGACGTTAAGCAGAAGATTTTCCAGAACGGTGCCTAGAAAAACCTTTTGTTGGTTTGTTGTATTTTCCCGACTCTACCCGACTGAAACGGTAAATTTTCCCAACTGCTGTGTATACATTTTTGCGGGGTGGTGGTGGAGGGTAAGTTACCCCAACCCCCCTGTCGGTACGTCCCTGAGCCCAGACTATTACGGAGTAAGGTACCAATTCTTTACAACGAAATTCAAATAAAACGTTCCTTGGCATTTTAAAACTAATTACTACATTAAATTTTCCGTATTCTCGTAAAGTAAACTAACCACAAGTGTCAGAAAAATTCTAAATGATAAGAAATAGAAAAACTCCAACTTTGATGTTTCAGTTTTGGTGATCAATAAATTTTTCTTTTTCTTCGCTGATTCATGCACTGAAGTACAATAAATAGCATATGTAGTACATGAAGGGTTGCTTCGTCACTTAACGTCGTTTTCAAGTAATTACTTTCTGTGTTATGAATAATCAAGATGTACCACAAATATCTCTTATTTCCTCATCTGCCCAGGAGAAAAAAGAAAAACGCCCCCCCCCCTAAAACGAATACGAAGAATCTTCCTCACTAAAATGGCCTCACGACACCCCTGATAAATCTCGGTAGGGCGCAACGCGGAATACCGCGAACCGCAAGACACGACCCCGGCTTCCGTCACGATCGAGCGCGTACGTGTAGCCGGCACCGCGGCACAGCCTCGACGGTCATCGAGAGGCGAGAGCGCCGCATTCTGCCCGCTTCGACGTGATTGACAACGCGACTGTTCGCGGTCCGAGTCCGTGGTGGACCCGTGCGGTCACCTCGTCTTTGTCTTTCCTCAGAGGCCGGTAGTGGTCCCCGTGTCCAATCGCAAATAAACGCTCACAATGTTACAGTCTTCTGTATTATGTTCAGGCATTTCATTTTCTTATACCAGTACACCGGCCGATCGTTGTTCAATATTCTCATTTTTATTTTATTATTATTATTATTATTATTATTATTATTTTTAAATAATGTATTGTACATTTATGAAGTAGATATTATTATTTATATTATTCTTGATGAAAGATGCAAAAAGTAGAGAAAACGTACGCTGGCAAACAGTATAAATACTGGAACTGCTGCCGGCTAATGCAGACACTGTGGTCTTTCTTTTATTTTTGTGGAATAGTACGTTAGTTCCGGGAAAACAGGTGAAAAATAAGCCAAGTTCGACATAGAATGTCGCAAATCTGAATTTTATAGTAGTTGGTTAGTGGGACGCCCGATAAACGTCCTAAGAGTTTCACAAAATCCCACAGAAGCTTAGCTACCTAGGAAGTGAAACACACTCCCAAAAATGTATTTTTGATTATATTCAAAATATATTGTATCACAAAATGTTTCAAATAAAATTTACTCTAAACAGAATTTACATTAAAAAAAGTGTCGTATAATTTGTTGCTATTTGCCCCAGTAATGACCAAAAAGAGGTTTCAAAATACTCCCTTACACCTACAAATTAACACAGGCCTCTCACGAAACTTATTCGACGCAGATTCGACGAGTAAAATTATCGTATATTTCGAAGTCGATTTTAGTATTTTTTCGACGTAAAATCGACGTCGATTTGATGCGCTGAAACACCGTCAACTTGAAATACAGTGAATACTTATTAACAGACAGATTCGAATCGACTTAACTGTAATATCGACGTCGTTTACAAATCTATAAAACCAATAAATCACAACTTCACACACGAGGTATGTAAGGAATGAGCGAAGGGGGGACAAAAGAATTCCCAGCAATAGATAGACGTATGCAGGCCCGTAGCCAAACTATGATTCTTGAGGGGGCAAATGATATAGTGGGGAGGGCAAATTATGTTTTGAAAATCTGTCAGAATCAAGTACACAGGTGCATATATACATATATACATATAAAGGTTTTTTGACCAAGGTGAGATCCGGATAAAAGTGGACAACCCGAGATCCGCTTTAAAATACTTGTATTTCAGAGTATATTGTATGTCGAAATACTTAGAAATATAAGTTTAATCGTTACACCCACAAGGGGTAAGAAAATTGGGGGGAAATTGATGATCAATTCAGCACCACATGAGATCAAGTGTAAAAAATGGGTAAGGTGAGATCGTATACATGGTAGAAATTTACTGACCAAGTTGAGATCCTGCTGCATTGCCAATAATGCAGGGTGAATGCTCGAATGTACGGTTTTGTATAAATCGTTTTGTCTGGCTAAATTCTAGGTAGAAAGATGTGAGCGTTTTTTGTCGCCTGAATTCCGGTCAGTGATCTTTTCAAAAATCAAGTTCTTCTTAATTTATCATTCGCGGTTAGACGGATGCGTATTTTTTTCATTCAAAATCTAGTTAACACGTGACTGAAATTCTGACTTAATCTGAACCCTAATTAGATGCTTATTAATTCAGGACCTAAAATTACTAATTTATAAGGTGCAACATAATGTAAATCGAAATGTTAAAAAACTGTGAGAAAACCTCCACTTCTGATTTTACCGAAATCAAATGCCATTGCAGAAAATTTTACCGAAACATTAAATCCTAGTTAAAACTCAGGCAATTCGGAGAACCCTGAAATAAGAGATGAACTAGACTTAGGAGAAAAAATTGAAGAAACCTTTAAAAAAAATCGAACAGGAACGGAAGGTACTTTCACAGAAGTTAAAAACTTATGCATTTAAAATAAACCATTATTATAAATGAGGCAGCGAAAAAGTCAACCTCAACAATCCGAAACTTAACCTCGTTCATGTCTCATATGATCAATTCCGATTCGGACGATAATAAGCTTGTTGGAAAAATTCATTAAAACAGAGAAGGGCTACTAAGCAACCCCAAAAAGAACCACCAAGTCCCCAAGTCCGACTTAGAAAAAATTTAAGCTAAATAGAGACCGCTCCGAACCAGATCCGGGGAACAGCTCTAATATTATTTTATCCGACAGCTCAGAATATTCAAATAATGGAAGCGATGAGGAAAATTACATAAATATCTTCAAAGGAAAAGTAGAAAAATCTGTAGGTATACATAAACTCCAATTCTTGGTGAATTTCAGGAACATTTAATGAAGAATTTAAGCTACTTAACAAATTCATTGATTGCTGCGACGAAACAGACAGCTTAAAAAACACTTAATAAAATACTTTGCTAAATAAGAAAATTTTGCCCAAGATTTACAATGGACGAAATTCAATTCCTTTAAACTTCAGAAATTCATGAAAACATGTTAACTTTCCTGGATGAGAAGAACTTTTGGGCCTTTTATTGAAAGAAAACCCGAATAAATTATTTCATTTCTTGAAATAGAAAAAGCATGTTCATTCATTGCCGGTTAAAAAAAGAGAAAAGTCTGGTTTCTTCCCTCAGTGAGGAGAACCTATTCCTGTCTTTAAATAAGAATAAGAAAACCACAATTTCTCTTTGGATATGACAAAAAAAAAAAAAATTTTGCCCACAAAAAAAAATAATGAAATTCTAAAAGAAACCAGTGAGTAAAAGAAAACTGTGCGCTATTACCTCAACTATTTAAGTTCAACCTTGACTTTGATTAAGGGTAACTTCAAATTTTTTTGCTTTTGTTTTCGTTAATATTTTTTAACAATGATTTTTTAATAAATAAATTTTTAAACCTATGTGTATACTGTTTCTTGGAACTGTCCAAAAAAGTTTTGGTACTATCCAATATGAGCAGTGCTGCCCATTAAGGCCACTGAAAAAAAAAAAAAAAATATTCAGAATAAAATATCATATTTCAAATTCGATTACGAACGTATAAGTCACAAAGAAAAGAATTGAAAAATCGAAAGAAATATCAAAATAGGATTGTAATAAGAGCACCAAAACCTAAACTCACAATACAGGAGACAAAATTGTAACCCAGAATGAAGCAAGCCGAAAAGGAAAAAATAAAAAAAATATCGCCAAAGTCATAATCTTCCATTTTTTGAATAAAAAGTAGGTAAGGTACTTACTTATAATTTTTCTATTTGAATAAAAAATAAATAAATAAATGCCTCCCCTCCTCTGTCAATAGAGAAAGAAAATTGTTTTTTGGTGCAAAAAATTTGTCTTTTGACTCAAAAATTTTAAAAATTGTCCACGATAAAAATATTTCTCTCCCCCCCCCCCAAATGTGTGGAGTAGTTATTCATTCTGCATCGTGTATTCTACGCATAGAATAAAAAAAAAGCTACGCTAGTTTATTCTACGGCACAACCCTGATATGCGGAATGAACGAGAAAGAAATCAGTGATACCAAAATAAAGTTTCAAAAAAAAAACAAAAAAAAACGTATAGCAATCCCTAACCTTACTGAGGTAATTAGAAAGTAAAAAAGTTGTTTCCGACTTTCTCAGGTGGAGGGGGGATGACCGCGCCAGGGGGACGTTGTCCCTCTGCCTACAGGCCTGTAGGTATGAATGCAGCAAAACGAATCCGTGGGTTATTTGCATCCTTCCAGTTCACAAAATACGGTAGAACGCGAGGGGGGGGGGGAAATCAAAAATTATACAATTCCGCCAGTGAAGGCCTGTGTTACGGTTTATCAGTGTAGAGGAGTGTTTGATGTTTTGACCCCCCCCCCTCTTTCGCCCATTTTAGGACATTCCGAAGCAGATATCGAAAAATTGTAGGAGAGCATTGTTAGGTAACATTCAGTTTAGATTAATTTTTGTTTGAAACATGGTTCGACATAATTAATACTTTCTGAATTATGGTTAAAAATCCATGTTTTCATGGAGAAGAGGGTCTTACCCTAGGGGACAAAGCTCCAATGGAATCTCTTGGGACTTTTATGACGTTCATCAGTATGCCCTATTGATGATTATAGCAACATTCAGTTTCCATTTTAACATGGATGTGTCGAATGGCTCGCCACGCAAAAGATTCCGCAGTAAACGCTCTGCAGAAAACGTTTCATAAAAAACGTTCCGCAGAAAACCGTTACCGTCATGATGCAGCGTATTACTTTTTACGCAGTCGAAAAATTCTTCAGACCAATATTTGGCAGCAGTTGCCAAATTTTGGTTCTATAGGGAGGTAGAAGCTTCATCTTGTCTTATGTTGTCAGGGATGTACCGACGAGTTTTGCCTGGGGGGAGGGGTTAAAAACTGTGAAAGTCCCGACTGACTCAACTCAGAATTCCCAAGTATCAAAGGGAAAAAAATAAATAAAAAAAACTTCTTGACCTGTTGAATTTTTCCAACTGACTTAACTCAAAATTCCTAAGCATCAATGCAAAAGAAGAAAATACTTTTGACTTGTTGGGTTTTCCCAACTTCTCAACTCAATTTCCAGTATCAAAGCAGAAAAAGAAAATCCTTTTAACTGGTTGGATTTTCCCAACTCGTCTGACTGAAATGGTAAATTTTTCCAACTGCTGAGTGAAAAATTCCTACGGGGGTAGGTTTCCTCCTCTGCCCCACTATCGGTACGTCCCTGTATGTTGTAGAGGAAGGATTAAAGTATCCATCGATTTAAAAATCAACTCCCCCATGTAATAAGTGCTTGAGATATGATCGTCCAAAATAACCTGATCCATATATGGCGCTTCATCGTATGATATTTCAATCCTCACAAAAGCTTTCTGGAAATCAGTAAAAAGAAGGGATAGCCCCAGATCATATTCATTCGCCTTTTCAATTATTTGATTTAATGTGAAAATGTGATCAATAGTTGAATAGTGTCTCCTGAACCCTGCCTGTTCCCTCCCTTGCATCGAGTCCAGCTGGTTGTAAATTCTATCTTTTATTATTTTGGAGAAAATTTTACTAATATTTGACGTTAAACTTATCGGCTTATAGTTTTTAATATTTTCTTTCTTTCCTTTTTTAAATAAAATTATTATTTCAGCCTCCGCCCATTGTCTTGGTATTTCTTCTTCCAGTAATATTTTGTTGAACACCGATGCTACAGGCGAACTTAATTCTTCAGCAAACTCTCTTAATGTTTTTTTTTTCTTTTTTTTTTCCCCTATACCATCAGGGCCAGCTGCTTTGCTAACTCTATATTATTTTTATATCCATGTAAGAGTCCGTCCGCTGCACGCACATCATACCAATGCTTCCCTAGTCGTCCATCCATTTTCTCGGCATCACTCGGCATTCTTCGCGTCGGCCGGACGAAACGCGGTGGAACAAAAATGACCGCATGAAGAGGAATACGTAACTACATCACGATGGTAACGTTTTTCTGTGGAATATTTCTCTTTCACGTGCTGAGCCATTAGACATATCCACGTCAAAAGATTTGCGAAGTAAATCTTATTGATAGGAAATGCCTCATACGGAGTCACAGAACTCCTATTGAATATTTCCAATTTATTGAATTTCTCACTGGTGAATTATAAACGAGGTATTTTCAGTTCGAATTTCTGTCTTCGAGGGGAAAGAGGGCCATTGACCTACTACCAATCCAGTGTATTCGTGTTTAATTCATCTATACACGTACAAATTTAGGTAAACCGTTGACAAAGGGAAATTTTGATTCTATGATATAACTACGAGTTCAATGCCGGCATTTCTAGAGGCGGCAACTTTTATTTTTCTCTGGGGTACTTGACTTGGTTTGACTCTCTTTTTCCCTCTGAGTCTTTTGAAACACCTCTACCCTTCCCGCCCATCTAAAATATTATTTTCCAACCATGTGGTGCTCGAAAGCTCTCATCAGATGCTAACGCCTGTTAGCACCGCTGAAGTTGCCGCTCATGAGAATTTCTACTGTTAATTTTTCTCTTCTGAAAACTATTGTAAAGTTTTACAAATTTTCTAATTTGTTGCCTGTTTTTAGGATTTTTGCTGAAACTGCGCCAAGCCAGGCCACACCAGAATTTCAGATCGAGTGTATTGTGCTCGAGGTGTCGCTATCGAATCGAGCACGTACTCGCAATACCGTATAATGATTAGGGACAAGCGAGGAAATATATTCGATGATAGCTGACCGAACTGAGAAGATGGTGGTACCAAAAAAGAATGCGAAATGAACGTGTATCCTGTTGACCCCCATCATACGTGGCTTACGGGCGACGAAATTTCGCATTTGGTACGGGCCACCAACATGATCCACGATTCGTTTCGCCACAGATTTCGTACCATCGTTTCTCTGGCCGGCCGCTGAAACTCTCGTCGAACACAGTCGAATAATTTATTCGAATTTTACTTCTCTACAGTCGATAAGCGTTTCAAATGCGATAAGCTCGTTACAAGTTTTTTTTTTTCCTCTCTATTTTGGTCACCCCGCATATATGGGTCAAGGAAGAAAACCCAACGATAAGAGTCGGTTCCTCTGTACGGTACACCAACATTTGCTTCATTTTTCACACTTGGAAAAGTAAGTATAGTGTGCATTTTAAGTACACGGACGTCGGCGAACGCGAACGTCTCTAAATTCCCTCCCACGCAACCGGTTGACTACATACAACCAATTTTTCCGCTCCGCGCCGATCATACACGAGTGCCCGATTGGCGAGATGATTTAGCGCTCGATTTAATTAAATTATCGCCGCGGCAACTAAATCAATTAAATGCGTTTTGCACGCCCTCCCCGCGACCTCGTCGTTTTCATTAATAGGTATTTATCGTCGTGTAAATCGCATTCTAGCTTTTTTTTTACCGGTTGCGTAAATTTCACGTATACGATAACGTCAAATATTTCATTCGTACGCGTCTAATTGGTAAATCATGTTCGAAATACTACGATCATAATGTTTCATATAAATCGCAGGAAAAACCTTGTCATTTTTTTCCTCATCCATACGCGGCATGAAAGGATAGCGGCGGAGGCGACGGTAGCCGCACGTTCCGTCAGGCTGGCCAATCTTAAAAACCTTCCCGTAATGGGAATGGTATCGATGGACGATGTCGACGCAGAGATTCGTGACATTCGATCAGGCATGGAAACATAAGAGGGCGGTAGAGGCAATTCTACAGAGAAAAGTTCCAACTGAAACTCTTTCCAAAATAGGTGACCTGGGGGAAAGCCTCACCAAGTCTCGAACAAGCCTGGGCATTTGAAATCACAGAAACGAGAGAGTGTAAAAAGCGCCTCAAGAGTGCTAAACATAAACTGTGTGACTAAACCAAACGGACGTCCTACCTGGCCGATCGAGGAAGGAAAAGGAGAGTAAGTTATGAGAATAATAAGAAGAAGAACGTGGTTTTGAAAATAACACGTACCAGAAGTACAGGAATGCAGGAGATAAAAGGCGTTTGTTAGGTGCTCGCATCGTACTACGCAGAATGTAGCCAAGTAGGACAATCGGGATTCGGACTGGGCAAACAACAACAACAGCAACATAGGAACTAAACCAAACTGATAAGCGAACAATGATGGTTCCTTTGACTCCCATAAGAAAAACACACGGAGCAAAGATCATTATGTTACTACCTGAGATAAGATAGTTCTTAGAAACCAAAGGTATACATTTTTTATCAAGAAGGTTTTTAGCATAATTTACTAATAAACTTCTGGTTACCAACAAATTTCTTATTCTCAGGTAGTAACATAATGATCTTTGCTCTGTGTGTTTTTCTTACGTGAGTCAAAACGTTCGTTGGCCAAAAGTTGGGTAGTTTTGCTAACAGTAACCAAGAATAATAACTCGCTGTGTGACGTCAGATCACCGTTCGCTTATCAGAAAATACCTATTCGACGCTAGCGCTTCTACAATTTGCACATGATCGAATTGATCGTTTCAGAAATGACGCCAAACAACTTGGTCGGTAGTTTAAGCTAAAACCTAGAAGTATATGGAGGAATATCGTTTCAATGCATTTTTCCCGAAAATCATGAGTTAAAATGAAAATATCCTCAGAACATCATTTGCAGCATTTTAAATCTTCTTTAATATGACACCAATCACGACCAAGTCCTATTAGAACTATTTTTTGCGTGTATTCTTATGTAGTTCCGACTAACTTGAATGTCAGTGACGTCATTTCTGAAAAGATCAATTGGTTCCCGACTACACGAATCCCCCTGGTCAAATTGGTTTCCGAATACCCCAACCCGCAGGGTCGAACTGGTTCCCGGTATACCACACAGAAGTGCACTGCACAGCATGATCATATTTTTCATCAGCTGCTTTCAGGACCATGAGGTCGTCAACGAAAAAGTCTTCCACTTGCTCAGGGGGTAACGTCTCCTATCTCGGCTCACGTACAATGCTATCAATTGGGTTTCCCCCGGGTAACATCTCAATAATGAACATTAATAGTCTAGACCCTATAGACATTTCAAAAAACATTTCGAGGTAACTAGCGGAATTTTATTGGAAAATGTAGTACTAGATGCCAGAAACAACCTCCTAAAAATCCCACCCCCGCAAATGCTGTGCAAAATCTTCTGTGGCACGTTACAGTTTTTGACTTATATCTCAGAAAATTGAAGCTCTAGAAAGAAAAGGATCAGATAAAAACGATTACTCATAATATTTTCTACGAAACGCATACATCACATATTAGCCTAGGTTTAATCCTTAGCCTACAATCACCGTCCAAAGTTGGACAACTTTTAAGAATTTCGAAAAATTGCCAAATTATGGCGACTATCTCGGAAAGGGCAAGTTGTAGGAAAAATTGTTTCAAACTAAAAAGATGCCTCGTAAAATGTGCCATAGAATGGACTACCTTTCCTATAACTGTTCGTTCATAAAATTCATCGAAGCATAACACACAATATGAGGGTTCCTACTCGAACGTCTCCCAAAACACAGTTAATATCAACTCTAGATGAAACTTTCACGCAGAGATTTTTCTTCACTCAGCAATAAAAAGATCTCTTACAGTTTTATGTAACTGACCCCAAAACATACAAAATCGGGGGTTATGAGTGACCCATTTTTCCATAAAATAAATCAGGCCTTATGGCAGGAAACAGTGGCGGATACAGGAGGTCTGAACCCCCTCCCCCGAAATATCTAAATCTATCCATAGTGACTTAGAGCTATTGTATTTCATTTACACCATTCGTCATTCGGAGCCCCCCCCCCCAAAAAAAAAATATATTTTACGTATCCGCCACAGGCAAGAAATGCAGTTTTTTACACTTATTCTCGATCTCACTGATATCAGGGGGAAAAACAGTATGAATATCACCGTTAAACCTGCTGTCATACACCCCCGACTACCCATCCGCAGTATTCTTTCCTCTTTCTCCATCTACCCTAGCCTTGACATGATGGCCAGTTTTTCCCTAAAATAAACTTCCTTGATTTTTCCAAAGTTTATTCAGATTTTTCAGTCCATTTTCCTATTTTTTCATAACAAACAAATTATTTAAAAAAATATATTCAATTGAGGCTGACAGAGAAAATTGTTCAATACTTTCACATAATAAAATTTCCTTTAAAATTCCCTGACTTTTCCAGGTGTGCTCAAATTCCCAGACTTTTCCCGGTTTTCCAAAAACTCGTCACCCTGCTTGAGATATCATAATTTAACAATTTTTTTTTTCTGAATCAAAATTTATTAGAGTCTAAAAGTTTCATGAGCAAGATAATGGTCGGGGATTCAAGATCACAGAAATCAATAGTTTGCCTTAAAATTAAAAATGTTGTACGTAAGGAAGTCCAAAAATTTCATTAAATGCAATATGAATGATATTTCATAAATTTGAAGAGCAGGTAATTCATATTTGGTTATGAGTTATGATTGAGCCCAAAATTGCAAATTGTACCACCTAGAGAGGTGGATTCAAAATTAATGAAGACCGTGAAAAATAAAATGCATACATGGATATCGTTTCCTTGTTTTGAAGGGTCTCTGAATTAAATTTATCATTTACCCCTGATTTGCAAATTGTAGCATTCAGGAAGGAGAAGGAGGCTTGAAATTTCATATTATACAATATGCATGTCATTTCGGTGGTGTAAAGGGTCACTGAACTCATCACAAGAAAGAGTGTGCCCTAATTTTCAAAGTTTAGAACTCGGGGAGGTGGAAGGGGCAGAAAAGTGAAGATGATAGTGCAGCGAAACTCGATAATAAACTCTGTCACATATGTGCATACATTGTAACCTTGTAACAACGACTGGTGTCAAGGTCTGTAATACAAAACTTCCTACGCTAATATTTATACTGTCGATCAACAGGTGATAAATCTTAAGTGGATCAGTTATGGGAGGATTTGTGGACCTAACACCTCACTCCACTTTGCTCAGAATGCCGGTGAAACTTCGTTAGACTGAGAGAAGTAAGCGCGTGAAATTTGTTTTTGACTGTCCCGGCTGATCGGCAGACTATAGTGAGGAGGAAGTTCCTGCGAGAGACAAGGAGGCATGTATTTGGCTTATGCTAAACTAAAGGTAGTCCATTCTATGGCAAATCTTACGAGGCATCTTTAGTTTGAAATAATTGTTCCTACAACTCGCTCTTTCCAAAATAGTCGCCATAATTTGTCAGTTTTTCGAAATTTCATTTGAAAGTTATCTAACATTGGATGGTGATTGTAAGCTATGGATTAGACCTAGGCTAACATGTGATACGTATACGTTTCGTAGCAAATGTTATGAGGAATCTTTTTGGTCCGAACTGTTTTTTTCTAGAGCTCCAATTTTCTGAGATATAAGCTAAAAACTAAAATTAGGGGGGGGAGGCTTTAACGTGCCATAGAAAATTTTGCACAGCACATAGGGGGTGAGATTTTGAGGAGGTTGTTTCTGGCACCTAGTACTACATTTTCCAACAAAGTCCCACTTGTTACCTCAAATTTTTTTTTTTGTCTATAGGGCTTATTTATACCAAAATACACCTCGATGATTTGTGCTGGAAAATAGTTAGTACTATTCGCGTTTGGACGCTAAAGAGTCGCTCTCTAGCGGCCTAATGAAATGCGGCGCGCTGATTGGTGCATTCGGACAGCAAGATGATCAGTGACAAAAATGTTCTAAAAAGAAACGGAAGTTGGGCTAATCTGAAAAGAAATAATGAGAGCTGGCACTTTAGTTCTCTTCAGTTTTCCATAAAAAAACAATATTGATGATGCTAGAGCTCATTTTACCTATACATGTTTTTCTGGTAAAAATACCCTGATTATATTTTCGTCCACGACACTAGCGCACCTACAGGAGTATCCAAACGCTAGTTACGTGTTTTTAAGTCACGATAACATAAAATATTCGCAATGTCTTCTTGTTTCACCAAGAGTACAGACCTTTATAGTGGACAGTTCTGTACACTGCACCTTGAGAACAAATTGTTACTTGGGAACCAACTCGACTGCAACCCCCGCGGCGTCAGAGTTTTCCCAGGAACCAATTTAATTACCAGGAAGGGTACTCGGGAACCAACTAGGCGTCAGCCAGGACGATTTATACCAAAACGTACATTGGAGAAGAGAGCGTCACCAGTCTTCGAGAGTCTAAACGAGTTTAAACAAATGGAGAAGTCTCGAAAGCTATAAACGAGTCTTGAGGAGTCTTCTCATATGGTGGAGCGTAAGGCGATGCACGCATGCCCAATTGGCTCCCCAGACACCGCCCCTCGCCATTCGCAACCCGGAAACTACCATCTCTAGCATATCGTCGGGTTGCTGGTGCGGACGTATTGAGGCTGGCCCGAGCCCCCATTTCGTCGACCGTGTCGGTGCGCGCTGTCCTCAAGGGCCACTACGGCGCACCCTACTGACCGAGGGAACCGCCATTGTCGCGACGACGACCTGGAATTCGGGTGCACCGCAGACGGACGCGCTGCCGTTGCTCCAACCCTTCACCTCCTCGTCTGGGTGCGTGTGTCGACGCAGGAAGGTGGTGACGGCGGGTGAGCTTCTCTTCTTCAGGATGGTACAGGATCGATGGTGTGGGCCGAGCTTTCTCCGTCGGCCCTCTGCCTCGACCACTCTGCCTGCATCTTCTCTTCATGATGGTCGAGACAAAGGCCGACACCCGTTCCAACTGCTGCCGCTCTTCATCATCTCCGGAACCAGGGTGTCCGGCGCGAGACGGCTGATGTCGTCGTCTTCTTCCTCTTCTTCGTCGTCTTCTTCATCCGGCTCATCGCGTGGTGTTGAAACCGTCCCGCGCCTCTCATGCTTCCAGGCCTCACACTCGAACAGGGTGTGCCAGGGTGTGTCTTCCGCCCCTCGATCACAGTGCGTGCACACGGGGCTCGGCGCTATCGCCATCCGGTGTAGGTACGTGCCGAAGCACCCGTGCCGCTCAGGACTTGGTAAGGTGGAAGTTCAGCGCTCCGTGCACTCTTCCTACCCATCCATCGAGGTCGCGTATCAGCGCTCGGGTCCACTCGCCCTTGGACGAATGGGCGAGCGCGTCCTTCCACTTCCGAAGCGTGTCCTGCTGGATGACTCGCTTGACCCGAAGTGCTTCTCTTCTCGTCTTCGCTTTCTTCTTCGCACCGTATACCTCCGCTATTTCGCCGACCTTGAGTTCGATCGGCGGTATACGCGCTAACACGCTATGCCTCCGAAGAAACAGTGCGGTATGCACTGACACACCTCATCGCGGCTTTTCGCTGGATCTTCTCCATCTCCACTCTTCTATACGGAATCTTGATGGCGTCGGCGAATACCGGCGCCCCGTATAGGAGGACCGACATCACTACGTTGACGTACAGTCTTCTTCTCTGCTCTTTCGGTCCCCCTAGGTTCGACATCAGACGGGACAGCTGGCCGGCTACTCGATCCGCCTTCTCAGCTGCCCGTCGATAGTGTTCTCGGAACGACAGCTTCCCGTCGAACCACAGCCCCAGGTACTTCAGGGCTGTACAGGGCGCAATCTCCACACCTTTTAGGACGAAGGTGGGTGGGCTGTACTTGCGGCGCGTTGTAAACAAAACGCTTCCGTCTTCTGCACCGCCAAGCACAACCCCGCCGACTCGATCCAGCGGGTCAGCGTCTCCAACGCCTGGTTAACCCGTCGCGTGACCTCTGCTGTCGTTTCTGCCTGGCACACCACCAGCGTGTCATCAGCGTAGCAGATCAACTTCACGCCTGGTGGTAGTGCCAGCTTCAGCAATCCGTTGAAGGCGGCGTTCCACAGGGTAGGTCCGAGTACTGATCCCTGAGGAACGCCGAGGTCATCGCTCTCGTGATTGGACCGGCCGCCGACTCCATCTCTATTCGGCGGCCGGTGAAGTAGCTTCTGATGATGCGCACGAGGTAACCAGGTACCCGCGCCAACTCCAACGCCTCTATGATACGCGTATACGGTATCGAGTTGAACGCGTTCTTGATGTCGAGGCTGACTGCCGCGCAGAACTGCCGCTCGCGAATCGCCTTCTCCGCCAACTTCCTTAACTTAAGCGCGGCGTCCGCAGTCGAGCGGCCAGTTCTGAATCCGTACTGACTGCTCGAAATTGTCTTCCGCTTCTCAAAGTGCTCCTCCAACCTATTCGCGATGGTTCGCTCAAACACCTTGCCGACGGTGTCGAGCAGGCAAATAGGCCGGTACGAGGACGGCTGACCATCTGATTTTCCTGGCTTCTTGATCAAGGCCAGCCGCGCCGCCTTCCATCTGCTCGGAAATGTCCCTCCTGCAACGCACGGTTTGTAGACGTTGGTCAGGAGGGACGGATCTGCACGGTGGACCACTTCCCAGACGACGTTGGGAATCAGGTCCGGACCCGGCGCCTTCCTCTTCTTGGTCCGGATCCTGTCGATCGCCTGGTCCTACTCTCCGACACTAAGCAGAGGGAAATCCTCTCGCACCTCGGCAGAAGACGCCGTTAGCGGGGGGCGCTGGGGGAACAGTTCTTGCACTACCTGTTGCAGCACCCCTGGCTCCATTCGGCTCGTCACCGACGGCCCTCCGGCTTTCTTCATCACACACCTTGTATGGCTTGCCGAAGGGATCGTCGTCGGCTTCTTCACATAGCTCCTCCCAAGCCGCCTTCTTGCTTCTTCGTATGGCGACTTGAGGGTACGACGAGCCTGCTGGTACTGCTGCGAAGCTTCTACCGCGCCTTCGTCGTCTCTTCGTGTTCGTTGGTAACGACGACGAAGCCGGTTACACTCCCTCCGCAGCTCGGCGATGTCGTCGGTCCACCAATAGACTGGTTGTCTCTTGCGCGGCGGACCGACACGGGGCATTGCGCTGTCGCAGGCCGCCGCCACTGTTCGGATGACATTCGCGGCAGCGGCCTCTGCGCTCTCCTCTTCTTCGTCATCCCGACGCTCTCCCGTTCCCCAGGTGAGAGCCAGGAAGCTCGCCTCCAGTCGATCGGCGTCCAGCTTCCTGATCGCCCATCTTCCCAGCTTCTTTGGAGCAGTGACCACGGTATTTCCTTTGTCCAGCGTGAAGGTGATGTACCGGTGGTCACTCCCTGACTCCTCATCCAGCACGGACCAGCCCTTGATCCAGCGGGCCAGTCCTGCTGACGCGAAGGTGACATCGATGACCGACCCCCACCCTTGATGAAATCGGGTTAGGAGTGCCGCCCATGTTCGTCGGAACGAGATCCATCCGGGCGGGAAAACTCCCCCAGGGCGTATCCTCGAGGGTCGGTCCGGCCGGAGTGCCATTCCGTGGATTTGGCGTTGAAGTCTCCGGCCACGATGACTCTTGACGTCTTCCTCGCGATGCTCTCCTCAAGACAGGCAAGGTAGGCTTCAAACTCCTCTAGTCTTCTGTTCGGGGAGAAGTAGCAGCTGTATACGGTGATTTCTCCAACCTGCACAGCTACATACCCCTCCCCTCCTCTACCTTGCCCGGAGCAATGGGACAATCAGGACATATGCCAACGGCTGTCAGTCCAGTACGGTCTCTGTACCATCCTTGAACTTCGCCTACCCTGTAGGGCTCGCTCGCTATCACCAGGTCAACCTGTCTCTCCCACCGTGCTCCACAGGAGATCCTGGGCTACTGCACAGTGGTTCAGGTTGACCTGGAGGAAGGAGAGTGGCCTATTCAACGACGTTGACTGCGGCCTCTCCCTCCTAGGGCGCCACCGTCCTGGCATCCTCTACCGCCAAGGACGTGCGTGGAGTCACGCCCCTCCACTCTACTGCACAGTGGGCACTTGGGGGGTTCCTGGCATTCCCGGATCTTGTGACCGGTCCCCCCACATCTATAGCACACGTCGCCCATGCTGGTTGTTGCTGCGCATTTTGCAGCGACGTGGCCTGGTTCGAGGCACTTGTAGCATCGAACCGTCAGCTTTTCCCTCTCGAGCGAGCGCACCCTACAGGTGCTCCACCCCAGCGCTATTTTGCCATGCGCGAGCGCGTCTAGTGCCGCCTGGATCGGCACCTCGACTTTATACGCCAGGGTGCCGCGCGACATGGCCTCCTTCTTCAAGACACGCGCTTCTGGCAGCGCTGCCTCTAACTCCTGCTGGCTCACTGACGGTTCCACGTTCGTCAGGAGCAGGGTGGTGCGGCGCTGCGGTCTTCGTATATCCGCCTCTGCGCCCAGCACTTCTCGCAGCTTCTCAGTGAAGTTAGCTACCGCTGGCTCCTCTCCTTGGAGCTCTAGCAGCATGTCGCCTGCCTGTGTGGCTCGGGTCCTCGTAACTTGGACCCCGTATGCCTTCACATCAATCGCCGCCGGGCCTTCCGGATTAGGGCCGCGTACTCGATATTTTCGCTCTTGCGCGCGATAACGATCGCCGCTGTACGCGGCCTCCTCTTCCTGAGCAGCTCCTTTTTCCGGGCCTCCCTGCCTTTGGGCAGGGGAACTGGCCTGGGCGGGGCAGCTGGCACCGGCTTCGTCTGGGCCCCTGGCGGAGTTTGGCTCGCCGCCCGAGGACCTTCGACCACTTTCCGCCTTCCCCATCAGTTTCGGAATTAAGGAGGAGCGAATCTGTGCGCTCGTACTCCTTGCGCAGTTGCTCGCGCATCTTTTCGATTTCCTCGCTGACAGGGGTAGTCGCCGGCGCTTTCGAATTCGGCTTCTCATTTGGCTTCTGTTGCGTATGTTGCTGCTGTTGTTGACTCTTCTGCTGCCGTTGCTGCTCCTGCTGTCTCTGCAGCTGCTGTCGCTTCTTCTCCTGCTGTTTCCGCTGCTGTTCCTGCTGCTGTCGCTGATTTCGCTGCTGCTGGTCCTGTGACGTCTGCTGCTGCTGTTGCGACTGCTGCTGCTGAGGGAACGGCTGGCGCTTCAGCTGTTCGCGGATCTGCTGCAGCTCTTTTTTTAGCGCCCCCAATCTCCTGTTCGTGTTGCGCGACCAATACTTTCATTTTAACTCCAATCCGATGATTTTCTGGTCGCGCAACGTGAGTTCGTCCTTCAGCCGCTTTATCTCTTTCTTCATCTTGCCCCCAGCCATCTTCGGGGACGTCGATGACTTCTTCTTCGACGCCGGGGTCGATGTCTCCCGCTCCGATGACGTGGAGATGATACGTCTTCGTTTCTCTTGTTTGTTGCCCAATAGCGTTGGCAACACTGACGGCGGGGCTTGGGTCGCCGCCAGTGCTGGTACTTCTCCGGTGTTTCCTGCCAATTTGCTCGTTACGTAGGCTGACGATCCAGTGAGAGCTGGCACTTTAGTTCTCTTCAGTTTTCCATAAAAAAACAATATTGATGATGCTAGAGCTCATTTTACCTATACATGTTTTTCTGGTAAAAATACCCTGATTATATTTTCGTCCACGACACTAGCGCACCTACAGGAGTATCCAAACGCTAGTTACGTGTTTTTAAGTCACGATAACATAAAATATTCGCAATGTCTTCTTGTTTCACCAAGAGTACAGACCTTTATAGTGGACAGTTCTGTACACTGCACCTTGAGAACAAATTGTTACTTGGGAACCAACTCGACTGCACCCCCCGCGGCGTCAGAGTTTTCCCAGGAACCAATTTAATTACCAGGAAGGGTACTCGGGAACCAACTAGGCGTCAGCCAGGAC
Source organism: Acanthococcus lagerstroemiae (assembly GCA_031841125.1). Taxonomy (NCBI): domain Eukaryota; kingdom Metazoa; phylum Arthropoda; class Insecta; order Hemiptera; family Eriococcidae; genus Acanthococcus; species Acanthococcus lagerstroemiae. The sequence goes on along the minus strand of CM063109.1, from coordinate 20,996,195 downwards.
GATTTATACCAAAACGTACATTGGAGAAGAGAGCGTCACCAGTCTTCGAGAGTCTAAACGAGTTTAAACAAATGGAGAAGTCTTGAAAGCTATAAACGAGTCTTGAGGAGTCTTGTAACGAGTTTTAAACACGCAGAGTTAGTCTAATAGGCCAGACTGTGAAACAGCGATGCGAAATCGCCACAATCTTAAAGTCACCTAAATGCCGCCTCAATGTCATCACTTTCAAAGAAGAGCGAGGAATAGGAAATAATGGGAGCGTCTACAGGGAACCTCTGCCCGACATGGGTCAGGGGGAAGCGAGCCCCACTTTAGGGCCGCTAAATCCTAAAATACTACGTACTAGATACACATAATCCCCTCAATAAAGGCTTTTTTGATTTGGTATTGTTCTGACGACAACTTATCCACACGACTGTTACCTCATAGCGTCCTCCCTCGCTTTCTACGCCACGGGCTACCTCTGCTGAATAGAAATTCATGGAAGTCTTATTAAGGAATCGTACTTCTTCATTTCTTCCTAGTTCAAAAATTAGGTAGAAGTCGGCCATAGAAGAGAGTAAGAATCATAGAGAAGTATTAGTGTTGCTGGCAAAAGACAGACCGCTCATGGGCAGCTTGGAGGCTAGAATGGATTTCATCTCCGACCTTTTAACGGCTCAGTTTTAAGGTACACCGGTGGTCGTCCTCACAGCCAACAACTCGATTAAAATATCATGTTCACAGATCTCATATTCTGGAGTTCAATCGAATTTCATTGTCAAGTGGCAGAGTACGATCAGTATAGCTCGAATATCATTTCGAATACTGTAATAACTGTTGTACGAGTGTATACCTAAATAAAGGCACGCAAGATCGCCGTCGCAAAGTACATGTACATACATACTAGTCTAAATTAGTTGCGGACTTGAAAAAAGAGTAACCGGAACGCGATTCTCGTCCCTCTTCGGGACATAAAATATGTTCTAATTATCGCATAATGGTAAAGCGATTGTTAAATGTTTCACGGTTCGTTAATTACCGGACGAACTGACTGTCTTCTGTGCCGTTCTGAAGGCTGTCGTAATGCAGCCTGCATTACGAAATTATTCCAACATTTTTCGTTTACTTTGACAGAGTCGTCTTTGAGCTCACCCGACTTCAAATAATTGGCTCGAAAACTTTCTCCGATTTTGATGCCACCGCGCTGAGAACATCGATGAACCTTTGCTCTGCTTTGGTGCAAATGCCGCGAACGTATAGCGAGTCTCCGCCTCGATTTCCCAGCACCTTGAGAGTCTACAAGTCTACAGAATCTACCAGCTCTACAGTCTACACTCTACACCGTGTCATCATCATCGTTCCCAAAGAAATACCACCACGCAGTTTTCTTCATAATGCGGTAAGAAGGCCGCCGCCACACAGCCGACTTCGGTGAGCCGTAATATGTCGCTTCCGGTTCTCGAGGGACAGCGAAGGGCGGCCGGGTTCCGGGTACGATGAGTACGCAATTTGAAGGAAAGTAATTTCTTCATTAATTGTGATAGGATGTTGGCTTACGTCGTAACACGGGAAGGTAAATAACTTAGGAAAAAAACAACAACAAAAGGCTGGTATTTTGACTGCGGAGTCTTAGGATTAATTGAAACCGAATACCGTGAATAATTGGGAACACAATTTCTTGACGAGAGAAGAAGTTAAAAACATTATTTACTTTTGTTATTTGTTTTGAAGTACAGAAGTTCAACTCGAATGTTTCGGATTTATGGGCTAATTTCAATGCCGTTGCGGTTAAGTTTTCTGAAATTTAGGCCTGTAGCGAGGTCGCTTTTCCAGGAGGGAGAAGGGGACTTGGGGCAGAATTGAAAATTTCTGGCAGAAAACCCCCAAAAAAGTTCAGGCTTTTCTGCCAGGTGAAGAGGAGATCAATGTCTCTATTTGGGCTCCGCCCTCCGACACTACAGGCATCTATTCGTACACGAACTAATTTAATACTCCTTAGATGACATTTTTCCAATTTTTCCAATTTTTCATAAATTTTTGGCACTACTTTTTGATAATTTTTTCGAGGCGACGACTACATTTTATAAATTTTGCTGAATTTTTGTATTCGAATTGGATAAAGACTCCATAATTGACCTGTATTCAATTTTTAATTGTGTCAAATTTTTTCAATTTTTCGAATTTTGAGATTATTTTTGTGAACTTTTTGTTGTAACGCTTTGATTATTTTTTAAAGGCGACTACAATTTTCTATAAATTTTGCTCAATTTTTGTACTCGTATTGGATGAAGACTCCATATTAATCTGCATCCAATATTTCATTTTTCTAATTTTTTTAATTTTTTTAATTTTGAGATAATTTTTGAACTCTTCGGTCAGAACTCTCATCATTTTTTCAAGGCAAGAACGATTTTCGATTTCATCAAATTTTTCAAATTTCGAGTTTTTTTTTTCCACAATTTTCGTATCACTTTTCCGATCATTTTCCCCGAACATGACTGCAATTCTCGGTAAATCTGACTAAATTATTGTGTGCGAATTTTTTTGCCACGATATCGCATTGCATTCCTTCTCGATTTTGTCAAATTGTTGAATTCTCAGAGATTCTTTTTCAAATTTCTAACATTTCACTTCGATTATGATTCCAAGATGACCACAATTTTTCACGAATTTGGCTGAATTTTTGTACTCGAGTTGATTAAACACTCTTGATATTGAACTTTTTTAATTTTCAATCATTGCCGATTTTACAAAAATTCATAAATCTTCGATCATTTTTCTATAGTGACTACAATTTTTCACATATCTCGCTGAATTTTCGAATTCGAGAAGGTTGAACTGACATAGTTAGGTTCAATTTTCAATTTTACCAAATTTTTCGAATTTTAAAATTTTGTTCAAAATTTTTGTCATAACTACTTGATTATTTTTCATATCAAATTTTTACGTACGGATATTGTATTTAGATTCCTACTATCACACTGAGTTCAATTTTTAGTTTTGTCAAATATTGGTGAATTGTAGCATAACTCTTTATTATTTCTTCCGGTATGACCATAATATTCCACAAATTTGACTGATTTCTAAATATTTGTGCAGGCCTGCAGCGTAACCACTCTCCCAACGGGGAAGGGAGGTGAGGGGGAGAAGATAATTGCAGGCGCGGATTCACACGATAATTTTGGGGAGGAAAATGACGAAAGGAAAAGCGCGCGAAAATTTTTTTGCTGCCCCCTCCCCCACGGACTCTTCCCCTTTCCTCCACAGATTTCCCCTTCTTTCCCCTTGGTTTTAGGGGGACTTCCCCTCTCCTATCCCATGGTTCCGCGTCTGTTATTGAGGCTAAATTACCAAATTCACTCCCAAAAATCAAAACGTTTTTCCCCCCATACAATGGACCTCATGACGTAATGATCGGTTATACCCAGCAAGTTAGGCAGATACATAATGTAATATAGTATCACTTGTAATATTATATAGATGTGCGGGTTTTTCGAAAATTGTCCGAAACGTATTAGTTCAAACCCGGAGCGATGGCATTCGAAATTAAATAAAAAATCGCAGGGCAGAATTATGTAGAAGAATCAGATACAATAGTCATGAGAGAAAATTCTGTAGGAAAACCACATCAGTAAATATCAGGAAAAACATATATGGGGAAACAGTAATAAGGAAAATACAAGAGGATGTATAGGTAATAGAAAAAATTTACACAAAAAAAATCATCTACAGGATTCACACAGCGATATCCTATAGAAAAATTATGTATAAACATAATACATAATATTGGAAATACATATGGGAAAATCATACGGAGATATCCTGCAGGAAAATTTATAAGAAAAATAAAATTAGCATGGAAATCATGCAGGGAAAACAGACAGGAAAACTATACAGGAGCATGGTCAACACATAGAACTCTAATAGGAAGATCATATAGGGAGATGTTATATAGGAAAATCCTATAGAAAAATCATATTTACAGGGAAATTATGTCGCGAAATCATGTAAGAAAACCATAATATAGGAATATTAAACACGGATCATACGAGAAATCATATAAAAAAATGTTGTAGGAAAATTATAGATAAGTTGAAATTATAAAGGAAATGGTACATACATGAGAACGCTTCACAGAGAACTCCTATGCGAAAATCATTGTAGGAGATCCCATGAGGAAATTATAAAGGAGAGATGATATGCAAAAATGGAAAATTTTATAATTATGAAAATCATAAAGCGATATCTCACAGCCAAATTATTGTATATATTATACGGGGACATCACAGAGGAAAATCACATGAGGAAATAATATTTGAGAATCCTACAGGAAATCATATTTAAAGGAAAAGCTATATAGAGGAAAACCATATAAGAATATTGTACAGAAAAATTCTATAGGAAAATTAAGTTTACTGGAAAATTACAAGGGGAAATCATACGTACAGGAAATCATATCATACGAGTACTACACACATAGAAATTTCCCACATAAAGTAGGTAGGTCCTATGAGAAATACAGCGGAAATTACGTGGGAAAAATTCATAGGAAAATCATAGAGAAAGATCCCATAGGAATGCACACAGGAATATTATATCTACTACCTACATATACCTAGGGAATTTTCAGAAAAAACTGTGAACAGGGAAATCCTACGAGAAAATCAAACAAGGGCGGTTATACGGAGAAGTCATAGAAAAATAACCTACGAAAATCATACAGAGAAATCATATAAGGCTGTTTTATGGGTAAATTAATGAACATAAAACCATAGTTATGTAGATATATGTATGTAGGAAATCATACAAGGAAATCACATGGGAAAATTATACATGATGAGAATATTCATGTCGGGAAAGAATGCAGGAAAATCATAGGAGGAAATCATGAAGAGAGAAAGAGAGATCATAAATACATATCTGGGGCTTGGAACAAAAATAATCAACATTAATTTTTCATGTTTCGAGAAAAATGCGATTTTCTATTTTTACAAGATACTTCCGTCTATTTCTCACCGGGAACTGAAGGTTGTTCTTGTTCCAAGCTCCAGATATGTGAATCATATAGCTATATATAACAGGAAGATCGTGCAACAGATAATAGTCGGTATCGGAAGATCACATATTATAATCAAAAAAGAAAAATTATATTGAGAAATCATAAAATATAAGGAAAGCATAGGGTGGTTGTGGGTTAGATGCCACACTTTTCACCATAGCGCCCCCAGTGAGTGAATCGAAAAACTGAAATACACATTTTGTTCCCCCATACCTTGATAGAATTCGGACTGTCAGCCCGAAAGAGTCGCCCTCTACAATTTCAAGGACGTGAAAAAGCGGAACTACTAAAACCCTACACATTTTAGAATAATTTATCAGATGGAAATAAAAATGGACTCAATGGAAGGGAAATTTTATGTACTATAAATTTCATTCCACTCATTTTTTCGATAAATGCCTTCATTTTCATAATATTTCGAGATTTCTTCATATATGCCTGCAAATGAAATATTCCCTTCGATCAGGGCTACAAGGTAAACGACAACAAGGCGCCACCGCTTTGAGCAGCCCAAATAACCATTCCTCAAAGTGATCGGACTTGAAGTTATAGTGATTTGAAATTTTTATAATTCGAAAAAAATGTCCGATTATTTTTCATGATATTTTCATCGCGGAGCGGAGGTTTGAATACTGAAAATTGAGTTCTGATTTTGGTAAGTAGATTTATATTATTTAAAAATAGTCGGCTTTAAGGATCCATAATCATTTTTTGAATTGGTTGTGACTGTACATTTAGCAGTTTTTCAAACACATCTGATTTGGGATAGTTGCCACAAAATTTGCTTGGGATAGATGCCACACCAAAAACATCAGCTTCATCTTGACAGAAATATAGATAATTTTGATTCTTAATTGTATTTTTTTCAATTTTGTAGGTACACAATGCCTCGTTTGTATGTTCGGAAATTCTGGATTAAAAATGCGTCAGATGCAAAATGGATGCCCATGAGCAATGTGCCGGAATAGCATGTGAAACCTTTTTTTTTCCCCTTTCTTTTCTTTTTTAAATTAATTAGCGTATTTTATTCCATAGGGGGTGTAGCATCTAACCCATTGGTGACAACTATTCCGCAAAAAAGTGTGAGGGTGGTTTTTGGGTCATAACATTTTTCCTAATCATTATTTTGAAAAGTGATCCACAACAAAGTTAGAGCTGAGGCTTGTACCTACAATTTGAGCCAAACATATGAACATTTATCAATTAGAGCCCCACTATGCCAAAAAAAAAAACACAAAAGCGTGGCATCGAACCCACAAGCCCCTATGAACAAATCATTAAAGATATGTATTTTCCAAAACGCAGCAGGTCCCTAATTCTCAACCAATCAGGGAATGCAAAAACCGTCGACAGATTTCAATTTTGATATTTTCCTTCAATTTTTGACAAAAGCTAAACTCAACCCTAATTTTTAACACTAAAATATAATCCGAAGCGCACTCCCAAAACTGAATTTCTTGCGTGTTGGAATTAGAATAGGGGAGCATGGGGAGACTGAGACACTTTTTGGAAAACCGTTGTAAAATGACGTAGAACCACTATGGAAAGCTTTGAATAATTGCAACCTATAGTTACGTGACTGAACTACAAACCCTCAGAATTCAATTTCGGGCTATTTCTAAAAATCTACAGCCTTCAAAAATTTTGTCTCATATCACCCCACGGAAATTTCAAAGGGAGCATTGACACAGTGCATGGGGAACAATGAGACAACACATGGGGAACAATGAGACAAACATGAAATACAGAAAATTCAATCAAATGATCATGTTACATAGTACAAAAATGTATAAATTTTTTTATATGGACATTACAATTATTAAATTAAATTGACATTCTGAAATTGAAGAGGGGGAAAAAAGTTGGGAAAATTGTAAATAGGACCAATGAGACAAAAACTGGGCAACTGATAAGGCCTCTCTGCGGGATGGTTTTCAAGTTTGGTTCAAAAAATTTCCTGTAGGTGTTCAATGTATAGTAGTCAACCATTTATTCAGTTTCGGTGGGTAAATATTCATACATCGCAAAAATGCTGCATCACCGAAAATTTCCGATATTTTATCTAAAAATTGTCTTATTGCTCCCTAATGTGGCAAAAATGTTCAATCGCTTATAACTCGAAAACAGCTTCCTGAAAATAAACGGTTTTGGTACAGTTTGGTTACTAATTAGATCATATTTTAAAAAAGATATGATTTACTTCGCAAATACAATTTTTTTTCTTGTGAACGTTTTTTCGTAAATGCCGAATATTAAAAATTACCAAATTTCGATCACGTTATCAATATCACAGCTACTAATCGATAGAACTGAAAATTTTTCTATGATAGTGTTAGCTTACTGGATAGTGACGAATATGTGATGCAGTGTTGCCATTTATAGTTTGTAGTGTCGGCTAAATCAACACTGTCTCATTGCTCCCTTGTCTCAGTTCCCCATGCTCCCTACATTGACTGCGTTTTGGACACGAACTTTCTCTTTAGCAAATGCTGCAATAATGCGACGCAATGAATTTTTTTGCACAATAAGATACTGACATTGGTTCGGGCGGGGGGGGGGGGGCACAATAGAAAAACGAGAAAAAATTGACTTAGTACGCTGACAATTTCACTGGAAAGCTATTTTTTCTACTATCCAATCCGTTTTTAGGGTCGGCGCAGCCGAGCCTTATACAATGGGAAAATAGTTCTACGCGACGCGTGACATCAGTGCGGTTTGTGTTTGTCTTCCATTGGCTCTTTTTCTTATCAATCGATGTTCGAGGTACACAAGAATAAATCGTGTTTGCTTTCGACAGTGGCGCTTGTGGTTTTAAATGTAAAAGTGAACGTAATCGTGTGTAAAATAAACAGATAGGAAGATGGTTTTACATCGTGCTTATAGTCTCAGCAAAAGTGACTCGAGGTATCAACATAAGGAATCGATGAAAGGAGTTCATTCTGTGAGGTTTGTAATATTGTGTATGATTCTTGCTGAATATAGGGTCGGCATGAACCAACTGACATTTTTGAAAACAAAATGAGTAGTATCATTGGAAAGAGTGTAAAAATTAGAATTTTTCAGAATCGGGCCCCCGATTCATAAATGTGTACTCATGTTGATCAAAGCTTATCAGTAAACGCTATGTCATACAGTTTCTACATGGCTTTTGAATTTAAAATCACGTGTTTAAAAAAAAAAAAACAATAAAAAAAACAGACTTTGCTGGTTGGTTCTCTTACACTTAACAGCGTCCAAGTGCGATCGTACTTTTTGTTCGAAGTTGGAGCTGAAAGGCCGACCCTATTACTAGGTCGCAAAGCGACCTGGCTTGTTTTACTGAGTGTATCTTTTTTTAACGTTCACTGAGTTAAATTCGGATTTAAACCTCACCTAGGCAGCGCTACCATAGGCAAACCTTCTGTATGTATTGTTATCAATTTGAGGTGATCTTCGGCGATCTATTCACCCCAAAGTGATAAGAATACAATGAAAATATTGACAGTGCTGCCAACACATGAAACTTAGGTTCAAGTCCCAATTCGGTCGCGTCACGGCGATGAAGCGCTAGTGTATTTCATTCCGTTTCTAGTGGTTTTTTGTACTTCCACTTTTGGCCACCATTTGTAAAGTAGATGGCGCGCTATGTATTTCATCCCGTTTCTGTCACGTTTCGGTAGCTTTTGCATTTGTCCACCAGATGTCAGCCACTTTGCTAACGCGTCCCAATACTGCTCTTTTTACTTTGCTACCGTTTTCGACTCGACGATTACTGCTTTCTTGCCTTATTTTACTGGGCCAGTAATTCACACCCTTTAGAAAAAGCACCTCATATACAGAAAAACTATACGATAATCATATAAGAAAATCATGTACAGTTTCCTCGACCGCATCTTCTATGAAACCAGCTTGCTTGATTTTTCCTCCCAGTTGTATTTTTCGAAAATAGCGTCCGTCGCTGATGACATCCTGCCCGGTATAATTATGCAAATACTCGCAGTCATCGGTAATGAAAATTCCAGTTTTGCATAATAACAAGTTAGCCTTTGTTGATGTTATTTAATCGCCTCTATTTTTGCATAATAAAGTTGATGAAAATTAAAAAAATTGTGGGTGTGCAGAGATGTCGCAGATTAAATCAAAAAAATATAGAAAAATAACGCGTCAGGATAACGCGACTTCGGCGGCGCGGCGTCCTCTCGCACTTCTAGCTCATTAATCATAGAAGGAAGTCGTCGCAGAAGAGAACACGGAGCACGTGTAATATTCCGACAACTTCGGATGTTTTCTTCAACGACCTTCTGTTACACTCGATGACAGTCGTGATCACCTTTCACTTGCAAATACGATTTCAGCCGTAGAAATTTGTTGGTAAACTATCAAAGCTCCGAAAGGTCAGCGGTTAGCCAGTTACTAGTTAGAGGACTTATTACAGTATACATATGCACCATGATGGTAAATCCTCCAACACAGACGGGTATTTTAGGATAAGCACAACAAATATCATATAGCGAGTGGCTGAAGGCGAAATATATCAACACGAAGCGTGCAATACGCAAAATAGTTTGATGTGCGAGATATCAACAACAGATTCATTCACCAGTTACTGGTGCCGTTTTTCTTTCCTACAAAAGAGAAAGAAACAGAGAGGAGAGATCGATGAGAGATGTTCGCATTAACTGGTTCTCGACCTCGTATTCCACACTAGACACTATATAAGAAAATTGTATTGAAATATTGAAAAGCCATCTACTGTCCAGTATTATCTACGATATCCATATGAACCAGGAGTCGAATACACATATTGTGGTTCCATATTTTTCTCCATTTCTGTAAGTCAGTATACCTCAAGGATATAATATATGTATATACATTATAGAAATACAGGCAGTTGACCGTGCATGTTTCCCAACGATAATATTTATTTCGTGTTGATGTCGCGTTCATTCCATCTTGATCGAATCAATCTGTCCCATAAAAGTCCACCACGATTAGTATCCGATTAGCCGTGTATTAAAACGTACAGACATAATATATGCTTCAGGTCTATTATATAGTTGTTATTGTGTTGTATCTTCGACTACTGATAACGGCTGACCACCTGGTTTAATGGCGGTGTTGCCAGATGGAATGTTGAAAAATATACCAGCAGGAAATTTTCTAAGATTGTACCAGATTTCAAATGAAACGTGACACATAAAATGTGCGATCTATGAAACTCTACCAACATATAGAAGAAATATTCTGACAAGGATATGTCTAATGGTTTGCCACGCAAAAGAGGAAAATTCCGCAAAAAAACGTTACCATCTTGGCGTAGTTGCGTATTCCTCTTTACGCGGTCATTCGTTCCGCCACGTTTCAACTGGCCGACACGGAGAATGCCGACCCACCCCGAGAATGGACGACTATAACACCCGGAATGATTTTACAATATCGTTGACTGAATGCGTGAACGTGTTGACTAGCCACAAAACATATTTATGTACGGATGTATCTACATTCAGTGTAGATTCTTTGATTTTTTGGTCAAGATCTTTAAAAAAATATCATACATTTAAAATGTACCAAAAGGATCTAAAAAAAAATGACAAAACCAGAAAATACATACCAGATCCTATCAAAAATACTGAAAATGAACCAAAACGTACCAGAATTGTTGAAATCATCAGACACTGTACCAGAAAAGTTGAAATGTACCAGATCTGATGCAAATGTGCCAAATCTGGCAACTCTATTATTTGATACTTGTCGAGGAGTTACCGCCGATTTACATACCTGACTTAAGCAACCAGTTAATGCGATGTGTATCATTATTCGAAATTCAATTATACGAGATCAAAAATAGACTATCAATCTCGATGGCCATTTTCAAATCTTGAAGAACATTGTCTCAATGTAATCGCTTCGGCGGTACAACTAAACTGGAAGGATACAGAGAAGAATAGCATATTATGGCTCCTGCTCGAGGATGACTCCTAAAATCATGAAGCGTTCCACATTTTTTTGCCCTTAGGTCTTGGACGCGATACGCCAAAAGGAAATTCGATGGTCTGAGGTGACGTGTCTTACAGGTCAATTTGGCTTACGTATATCGCCATACACCCTAACAACTGTGAAATAAGAAAGTTCTGTTAACATTTGATCCGCCAACCGTTACATACTATGATTAAGTTTAATTTTGCTGGAAAAGAAAAGGGAGTAAGACATCAATCCCATCTCCTGAATCATTTGGTTGCTTGGGTTGAATTGAACCGAGGCCATCCCATAACCTATTTGAGGCCGAATGTGAACGTTTTCATTGTGCGAGTGGAAGGTTAGATTTTTGAAACAGGACGTAGGAAGGTTTGTGCAATCTTCCCCTACATTAGCTATCTTTTAAATGGAATATATTCATAGCGAGCATCTTATAGGACTTTGGGGGGGGGGTCTACATGAGGGGTAGCAGGAACAAAGGCTTCCTTCAGCATTTCAAGTAAAGCGTGGACCAAATGGTAAAATATATCTCATTCAAGTGAAACTTTTTCAGTCAAGAACAAAGATTCAGGATCAACCACAGCTAGGTTCTGGCAGTTTAAGAAAAACAATACATCAATCACCGGCATCTCTACCGAAGCAGCAGTTTGAGCAGATATGAGACACTGACAGTAAAAGAGGAAGCCCAGTGGCACCTCGGCACCGGGTGAGCGTTCCCTTCCGTCCCTGGAAGGTTACTGGTGTGGGAAACAGGTACCTGATACTGGAATCACTCGCTCCTACCGACTCGAGGAAGTGACAGAGAACTGGAGGCAGAAGTCTTGTCTGACCATGGAGGCGGCTCCGTCTACTTGGAGCAAACCTTCCGTCTTGGGTGCGTTGCCAAAGAGGCGACAGGCAGGCGGGGAAAAAGGATGGAAGCTGATAGGGAAAGGTCGTGAAATCGAAGGCGACAAAAGACAACTAAGCAGACTTGGATAGTGCCAGTTTTAGTGTTGTGGTTGCTGTAAATGATGAGATGGAAATGTTCTTGCTGATAGTTGTTTGGGATGCTCAAGGTTTTCAGAATTAGACGAATGTGCCCAGCGATTTCAGTACTCCAGTTGCTATCAGTAAAGAAATGGAAATATTGTTATTGATGGTCGTTTGGGATTTTCAAGTCTCTCATGGATGGACAAGTATGCTCACCAGTTTTGATGTTGCGGTTGTTATGTATAATAAGATGGAAATGTTGTATTGTTGATGGTTATTTGGGATGCTCGAGTTTCTCTAGTGTTGCAGCTGTTGTAAATAATGAGACCGAAGTATTGGTGCTGATGGTTTGGGATTTTAGAATCTTTCAGAGATGGAAGAGTGTGCCTACCAGTTTCAGTGTTGCGATTTCTGTAAATGCGAGATGAAACCTCGTAGCTGATGATTGTTTGGGATTCTCAAGTCTCAGGCATAAATACGAGTGCGTGTGTCAGTTTTGATGTTGCAGTAGGTATGCCTATCAGTTTTGGTGTTGTGGTTGTTGTAAATAATGAGATGGAAACCTCGTAGCCGATGATTGTTTGGGATTCTCAAGTCTCAGGCATAGACGAGTGTGCCCACCAGTTTTGATTTGTACTATAGCTGTGAACAGTAAGATAGGGAAGTCATTACTGATGGTTGTTTAGGGTTCTCAAGGCTTTCAAAGTAAGATGGGCGTGTCCACCAATTTAGGTGTTGCAGTTAGAGCACTATAAACCCAAGTAGGAAAATATAATACCATTTCTCTCACATATGGATGAGTGCCCCTCCCCCAATTTTGGTACTTCGGATGCTGTAAATAGTAAAGTGGAAATGTTGCTGGTGGTTGTTTGGGGTTTTGAGTCTCTCAGGGATGAAAGAGTTTGCCTGTCAGTTTCAGTGTTGCAGTTGCAGTAAATAAGGAGATGGAAATGTTGTTGCTGATGGTTGTTTGGGATTCTTGAGCCTCTCAGCAATGGATGATTATGCCTATCAGTTTCAGTGTTGCGTTTGCTGTAAATAATGAGACGGCAACGTCGTTGCTGGTGGTTACTCGGGATTCTATAGTCTCAGGCATATCCGAGTGTGCCAACCGGTTTTGGCATTGCAGTTGCAATAAATAATAAGATGGAAATGTTGTTTGATGGTTGTTTTGGATTCTTAAGTCTCTTAGAGATGGAAGAGTGAGCCTACCTATTTCAGTATTACGGTTGCTGTAAATAATGAGAGGGAAATATTGTTTCTGATAATTGTTTATGATTCTAGTCTCTCAGAGATGGAACAGTATGCCTACCAATTTCGGTGTTGCCGTTGCTGTAACTGACGAGGGGGAAATGTTATTATTGATGATTGTTTGGGATTCTCAAGCCACTCAGGGGTGGAATAGTGTGCCTATCAGTTTCAATGAAGCGGTTGCTGTAAACAATGAGATGGAAATATTGCTGATAGTTGTTTGGGATTCTCGAGTCTCTCAGGCCCCTGTAGTGTTGCGGTTGCTATAAATAATGAGATGGAAGTATTGGTGCTGATGGCTGTTCGGGATTTTCGAGTCTTACGGAGGTGAAGAGTGTGACTACCAGTTTCGGTGTTGCGGTTCACCTAGAGAGACTGCACCGAAGCCCCATACCGATGTGTTTTTCCGATATTCGGTGTGTGTAGATGTCATCTTCTCGCTGACTGTATTGTTTATAACACACATCGAGAGTTTCACGGCCAACTGGATAAGCCGTCAGCCTGCGGTAACAATGGAAGGTTTTTGGTTTCCCATTACGCGTGTCCAGTGGCTCGCCGAAGATACCGAGAAGAGGAAAAATAGAAGGAAAGAAACAAAGGGAAGAAGAGAGAAAGAACATATATCTGGTGACCAGCGGCTAACTCGCGGAACCGACAGCGGGAAATTATGTGTCAAGTCACAAATAATTGATCTTTATCAAATGGACGGACGACATACGATGACAAATACTCGGCAGCCGATAATGGTTGTGTGGTAGGTTGTGGACGGAGAACGCAGGCGGGCGACGGGGGCCGCGTATTTACTCGGTCCTAGCTGTGGTAGCACATAGACCGCGCTATAGACCACTGGACTTGGTATAAATGTGTGTGTACGAAGTACGCACTTTTATTTACTACCATTGAGACGCTATTACTTCACCAAGTACCGAGTATTTTTTTATCTTGTGGTTGTATTTATACATCGTGGGTTATGAGTGACCAAGAAGATGTTCCCCAGCCCCCTCATGGTCTCCAGACAAACACCGTTGTTGCGGAAGTACATATATATTCTGTCGGGTATTATCTCGCGAAATGTCATACGGCGAGGAATATTACTGGAATATACGAAGAATTTATGTTGAAAACGTAGAAAAATGAATTATTTTCGTTTACAACAGCGGAGATTAGCGAAGAAAAATTGTCCTCCATTTCGTTCAACGCATGAAAGGTATACGAAACACGACAGCCTCGTGAACTGGTTGTTGCGAGAGCCTTGATAGGGTGTCTCAGAGGAGAACTACGTGGTTTTCATCAACTGTTTCCATTTTTTTCCCCTATCGACATATGTCCTTTCAGCGCAGATGACTCGAACTAAGTAGAGAAAGTAAATTTGGTTAGAATAGTCGGCCATAACTTCTTTAATTGAGAGTCATATAAGACAGGGTGGAACTATTTTAACCGGGATAGCATTTAGGTACTTCACGTAGTCGGCTCCACTGATGGAACCACGGGGGTAGTAAAGAGCAAAGACTGCTGTACGATCATCTGGCAGGCATACTCTTTCATCCCTGAAGGACTCAAGAACCCCAAACAACTACCAGCATCATTTCCATTTTACTATTTACAACATCCCAAGAACCGAAATTAGTGAGCACACTTGTCCATGCTTGAAAGATTTGAGAATCCCAAACCAGCATCAGAAACAACATTTTTATCTCATTTATAGAAATTGCAACACCGAAATCGGTGGGCACACTCATCTATGTATCTTTGAAAGCCTTGAGAACACCTCTGTGTGTGTGTGTGTGTGTGTGAGAGAGAGAGAGAGAGAGAGAGAGAGAGAGAGACCATCAGTACAACAACGTTTCCATCTTATAGCTTACAACAACTGCAACATCAAAACTGGCAGACACACTCCTTTTTCTGCCTGAGACTTGACAAGCCCAAACAATCATCAGCCACGAGGTTTCCATCTCGCATTATTTACAGAAATCGCAACACTGAAACTGGTAGGCACACTCTTCCTCTGAAAATTTCAAAAGTCACAAACTATCAGAACCAATACTTCCGTCTCATTATTTACAACAACCGCAACACTAAAACTGATTCTAGAGAGACTCGAGCATCCCAAATAACCATCAACAATACAACATTTCTATCTTATTATACATAGCAACCGCAACATCAAAACTGGTGAGCATACTCGTCCATTCATGAGAGACTTGAAAATCCCAAACGACCATCAGCAATAATATTTCCATCTCTTTACTTAGCAACTGGAGTACTGCAATTGCTGGGCACATTCACCTGATGCGCAAAATCCCACCAGTTACCCTGGTAACTATGGGGGAACCAAGGGTAACTGACGGGTTTCTGGGTAATCTGAAGGTAACCGAGAGTTGCAAATAGGTAACTTTTCCCCGGGTAGCTACAGGGTAACTGATTGCGTATCGGGATGTGCCAAATCCCCCCAGATACCCGGGTGACTATAAAGGGGAACCGAGGGTAACTGATGGGTTTCTGGGTAATCTGAAGATAACCGAGGGTTGCAAATGGGTAACTTTTCCACCGGTAACTAGAGGGCAACTGATAGCGCATGGGGTATCTATTTTTGAAAACCTTGAGAATCCCAAACAACCATCAGCAACAACATTTCAATCTCATTAGTTACAGCAACTGCAATACCGAAATTGCTGAGTAGTGTTGTCAAGCAGTAATTCTTCCGGCAATAACAGATCTGAAAAGCATACCAAGCTAAAACAGTAGGTAAACCAAAAGCTAAATGGCCGATTACTCATAATGTGGCAGTTTATAAAAAGGGGTAACTTTGTCGATCGATTGAAGTCTCAGAAAACGCGAAAAAAGAAGAACAAAATTTTTCAGTCAAAAAAATCAATTTTAAGATTTTGGTCAATTTCTACAGAAAAAACATCGCAATAAGGAAGAGACAAAATTTACGCACATGAGAGAGGCGAGGGAGAGAGAGAAAGAGAATTACGAAAGAGACTGAGAAATGAGTGCGAATGTCTGCATTCGCTTCTTCGCGGTTTTTCGGAACTCACGAATAAATCCGATCTTCTGAATTGTTACCACATAGAAAAGCGAAAAATTACCTTTCCAACAAGCCCTCGTCGAGGCTGGTAACGTGATTCCGCGGCGAGTTACGGCCATTTGAAGAGTGGGAGAAAAAGGTGTGTCTAACTTTAAACGTGTTTCTCCCAAAAACGTGTTTTCGCGTATTCTTGTTACCCTCATCTTTGACCGCTTATATCCCCGCAACGAAAAACGCTACAGATCTCGCCGATAGCTCATTGGAATGGGCATTCATTCCTCTATTACATACTGACTGTAACTCAAAATTCGTCGAATCGACAAAGTTACCCCTTTTTATAGAAACTGCCACATATACTAATACAGATGATAATAAAGCACGTTGTTGAGTTCAGTGTACACTCCTTCACTTTTATACTCCCCCCTGTCATGGTTGTCGGGGGGAGTATAAAAGTGAAAGAGTGTACACTGAACTCAACAACGTGCTTTATTATCATCTGTATCAGTATATGAGCAATTGGCTTTTTAGCTTTTGGTTTACCTACTGTTTTAGCTTCCCGATATTTCTAAAAGGACTGAATTTCAACGCTTACGGCTACAATCACTCCTTACACCATGAAAGAAACCTCTTATCCCCTAGCTCATAATTTCTTCCCATCTGAAAAAAGAACAGAATGAACTGGAAGGAGAGGGAGGCCCGTGGAAATTCCCCCAGGCTCTCCTTTTCTCTCTACCGGGCAGCTCCCGACCATATATTAAAACTGCTGGTCCTGCTGTTATGATCGTGAATATTCTATCGAACATTCGTTAAGCGAGAAAATGTTTTGTAGACTGCAGAAACCTCATCATTACACCGCATAATACCTTCACAAATTCTCTTCTTTGAAAGTTTTAAAATAGAAGAATCGTCAAGTCACTTTACAAGAATTGGTACACTTTATCTGGACGAATTTACACTTAATTGTAGTCAAAATATACACGCAGAACACAGCAACAGGGTGCTCTAAACAAGATTCTGTTCATAATTTCAAGATCCCTGTTTTAATTACTATAACGTTAGTTCAGCTTCACAGTCAATTGAAAATACCGGCGGGTTTGTTCTTCGAGAGATTCGTGCATCCCGAACACGCATCAGTAAAAACATTCCCATTTTATTATTCATAGCAACAGCAACACCAAAAGCAGTGGGCACACTCATCCATCTCTAAAAGCCATCAGAACCTCTAACACAGTCATCAGCAATTACGTTTTCATCTTACTATTTACAACCACAACACCGGCGGGTACACTCGTCTATCCTTGAGAAACTTGAGCAGTCCGAACAACCATCAGCAACAACGTTTCCATCTTATTATTTACAGTTGCTTATTACTAATACTCTAAACTGGACAGTTCGAGTACCTACACGATTAAGTTTGGTCGGTCTAAACATCAAACAGCACCCGTCGCGGGTAATTGGCCATAACGGACAACCAACTTTTGGGCTTGGTCGGCACGCTACCCTGCAGAGAGGGGACCTTTGTCGGGCAGAAGACCGGGAACAGGTAGTAAGCGGTGACCGCCGCCACTCCAACCATCACAACCACGGCAGACTTGACGAGCCATGAGAGCGAATGCGGCTGGACGACGTCGCTGAGTTTCTGTAAGTCTATCCGGTTGCGCAGATTCAGGAAGTGACAGGTGCAGTCCGACTGGCCATCGGCTACCACCGGATCGCTGTTCAAGTCCGAGCTCATGTACGTCATGGTTTGGCCGAACTCGAATGTTCTCGGCTTGGCACCGTCGTCGCGATTGCTTTCGCCACTGACGAAGACGGTGTCTGCAGGACTGAAGGTGTTGTGCTGCAGCTCCGGCACCGGCGGCTGCAGCGGTCGACGGCGACGCACATTTGGCATGCCACTCGAAACCTCGTCCCCGGGATTGGTGAGCGGGCAATCGTTGTCAGACTGGCGTCGGCATTGGGCTCTGGTCAGCACCATTTTGGCGACAAACCGTGTAATTGTTCAGTTTTGGCAGAATTTATAGCTTCGGCGTTCTCCGATTCGATTCACTTTGGCGGTGTTGTTCGCTCGTGAAATCACAGTTATGTATGCGGTCGAATGTTGCGAATTCGACCGGGTGCGGATGTTTAAAAATTGCTTGGAAGCCACGAAATCGGCGGCATTTAAGCTAACAGCGGAGTGGGCGTGGTGATGTTTGATGCCTAGCAGAAGTTAAAAGACTAGGAATGAGTATTCGCAGAGACGGATTTACGTGGAGGCACCTCAGATAGATAATTGGAAAACGCCTCCACCTCTGGCCTACTACATACAAATAAAAAGGAATACTTTTCATTACCTTAAAATGCTCCAGGCTCGTTCTAACCCCCTGCAGATTTGTTTCAAGCTCTTATATTGTTTCTCAAGACTGGTTTACATTTACAATTTATTAAGGACAAATAATTTTCCGAACTTTTTTCTCTGTATATTAGAAACCCGTTCTCCAGGTAAAAAACTCTAGCTGATGAACATAATGACACAGGTGATCAACGATTTATGACTATTATGTCTGATTAAGTCTCTATTCTGTTTTATTATGCTTCTCCAGATCTGATGGAGATTCAAGACTCTTCAATATTTGCATATGACTTTTCAAGTCTGATTTTGATGTTATTAAGACTTTACTAACCTTGCTTGACACTCTTTAAAACTTTTCCAGACTAGTTCATAGCCACGCAAGCTTTTTCAGTATTGTTTTAGAACCCCTACGATTTTTCTAAGTTTGTTCAAACTCTTATAAGACCCTTTCAGACGTATTTACAACTATTACGGTTCGATTCAATGATGTCTAGAGGGCAGAAACATCATAATTTGCCGAAACAATAAAATTTGTACCTGTTCATGCTCCAATACTCGTAAAACATTTTCAAGACTTTTATTCAAGATACTTCAAGACTTTTCTAAAATCATTTAAGAATCTCTAAGGCCTATCCTGAGTCATTCGATACTCTTTCATGTTTCTTTGAACATCTATCAAGTTCAGGGATGTACCGAAGAGTTTTTCTGTGGGGTGAAGAGGGGGGGGGGCAAAAATTGTAAAAGTAACTCAAAATTCGCACGTATCCACATTTCTTTGTATTAGCTAAAAATACTGCCTGTGCTGGATGTAGGATTTTTCCAACTTTTGATCCATTTACTAACATTTTCTAACTCCAGTGGAGGCTTCCGTGCACCCCTCTCATTTTCGTCCCTGATTAAAATGATAAACTTTCCTAACTACTGAATAAAAACTTCCAGCATGGGGGAAGGGGGGTTGCTCTCCTATCGGTACGTCCCTGATCAGGTTCTTTACGATTCTTCTGAACTCTCCGAAAGCTGTCTGAGTCTCTCGAACTTCCCCAGTTTTTTTTTTTTTTTTTTTATAATCATCAAATAATATACAAAAAGAATCAACACAGATTTCGCCGGTTATAGTAATTTCTTACTTAATCAGGGTGTCTGAATTTTGAAAATAAATTACCTCCAAATGACTCCCCCTCCACACAAATTGCTATGGATGCTATAAACGAGCTAATGGGTAAATGCCAAAATATGTGAAATGTGTAAAAGAAGTGCTGCTCCTTTGATTCAGAATTCTGTTATTCGTGAAGATCTTTTGGAACTTCCGAATACACGCCATAGATAAAAATATGCATTCACATAAAAATAGCAGCCCTGGTCATTATAATAGAATTTTCCAATCCTAAATTCTTTGTTCTCTCTTTCAAGGTATAATTTTTTGCTGATTTTCAAATTTTTAAGTGACCACGATTGAAAATAAATGATTTTAAATGACTTAAATGACTGTTAGACACCTTGTTAACGAGTTTTAAGTCTTATCGAGTCTTCACGGCATCTCGGCGAGTAAATTTATACAAATCACAAGACAACCTGAATGAGTGCCAATGACTTTTGACAGAGTTTGCAAGCTTCTTTATGGGGGATGGGCGGATTAATACAAGCTGTGCAGAGGGAGAGAAAGGTATAGAACTTTGAGGTACTCTCTCATTCTATGGAGCTAGACGAGCACAAAGAATACAAATTCCTTTTACACTCATTTCGGGACACCACCAGATAAGTATAGCTTCGATTTCAAGTAACTTCCTCCGGGAAATGAATCGTATTGACCAAAAATTCTGGAGAGAGGTTAGAGGGGGTGTTAAAATTAGAAAAACTACTATCGCGAGGAGGTCTACATACCCTCCACCATGGCGTCCTCTACCTTCAAGAACTGACACGTTACTCAAGTGATTACTCAATTAATTTGTTCTCGTCGATTTTGTTTTCTCTTTTCAGTTGAAACAAATGACCAAAAAAAAAAAAAAAAAACATGCCAAATCTTGATCGATAGTCAGATGCTCCAATCTCGGTCGACCAAGCATTGGCATTTTTTTAATGGGAAATATATTTCGAGTACCTACGATTAATCTTTCATGATTCTACATGAAATGGAAGAACAGTGGGAGACAAGATTTGGACATCGGTGGCAAACTTTACTATTTATAGGCCCGTATCCAGCCATCAGCGGCAGGGAGTGCTGACTGTTTACTAGGGAGGCTTAAGGATACACACCGTATATAATGTGAATATTTCTATGAGGCAGCGGTGTAGCCAAAAAGGGGGGGTGAAGGAGGCTAATGCCCCTCTCAAGGCACTTGAAACTGAATGTAAAATATGTAACAATGAGCAATTTTTCGCCTTTAAAACACGTTTTTTCGAAAAATTTTCGCTCGAGCAGTAATTTTACCTCCATTTTTATAAAGTAATCCTCCAATATCGGCGATTAAAAAAAAAAGAACCCTCAATTTTCGACTTTTTATCCCTTGAGAATCTTCCTTTGCCCCCTCCCCCCCTCTTGGGAAAATCCTGGCTACGCGACTGAATCATGAGTAGAACAACAGTTGGGCTGTACATTCGAATCATTCGATGGAACTGGAGGTTTGTTGTTCAGGCTCGAATTCAAAGAAGTTGGAGTCGAATCTTTATCGTCGCATTTTTCGGATTTTACCGTAAGCCACTTACCCATTATGTTTAAAATATATAAACCAAATATTCTGGAAGAAAATTAGCAAATTTACAGTATTACAGTATTACAATAAGAACATTGAATTTGGTCTCAAAATTCATAGGTAGTCAAAACTGGTGTTCATATATGCGTGAAAATAGATTAACACTATTACAACGATCAAATTTTCGAACTTTTGGAACTAAAAAAATTCTATTTCTGTGGACTTATCAAGTTATCAGTTCTAAACATGGTTCTAAAACAGCCATTCAGGCATTGAACCATCGATATTCAATGTAAACTGGATCGCGAGCTTACTCCTGGGTTTGTAGATAAATTGTAATGTGATATAAGAAAAAGGCCTGTGTGTCTGAAACTGCTGAATGGATACTCGGGCCCTTTCACTCTGACATGTCACGTATAAAGAACGACAAACACACGCTTCGTCTATCTTTCAAAGCAAAATCAGTGTTGCCAAGTTTATAAACATTGAAATGTATAGTGGAAAGAAAAGTTCTGAACAAAACTAGCGAGAAAAATATAAAGAATTCGTTATTTTTATTATTTTGCCAGGGGCCCCGGCAAGCGCTAGGGGGTACTCAGCACCTCCTAGTACTCCTCTGGTTACGGGCCTACGTATTTAAACTCTTTGAAAATTTAATATGTCTCAACAAAAAAAAACTGTGCTTCTAATGATAGTTAATGCTGAAGTTATAAGGTTCATACATCTGCGAGTCGACGCATTTTTTTCTCCACACCAATATCACTGTCACCTGGGGTTACTTTACACACCAGTTGTTTTTTGACATGTACACTTGCAAATTTTCGTGTCTGTGATGTGGGAACACTGGTCAAGGTGGGGACGTGATTCAGAGAGGTTTGACGAATGTACGAAGTCAAAAACATTGAGAAAATATTCATTTGGTGCGTAGTTGCTGGCGATGCGAACGCGATCAAACTGCTTCGTTTTGAAAAATGATGTTGCCAAATTTGTAGTTCCAAACTGAACGCGTTTCTCCACCACCTGTTGGAAACTGCGGACGATTTACTTTCGTACATTCATCTTTGGGTGATTAACTTCAACATTTTGACTTTTATTTTTACAATATTAGAATTTTCTTTTCGATTTTACGGGTATTTCTTATGAGTGGGTAAAGTTCCCCCATCGCCATGTAACTTTACACACTCTTTCAACTGGTCGTAACTTTTCTCGGCCGCAATGAGGTGCAGTCATTTTGAAATCAAAACGTTTCCTCAATATTCCTGTTTCCAGTGATGCCAAATATGCTCACCTTTCCCTTTCTTATCATGTTGTTAGAGCCAGTTGAAGTTTCAAACGTGACAGAGTGTGTAAAGAAACCCAAGTTGGCGACACTGCAGTAAGAAATTCGGCTTCTCAAAAAACTAGATCAACTACTGCCACTTTACCTCATTTTTTCCGAAAATCAGAAACTTATAAATTTAACAGGTAATATCCTAAATCATCAACAGTTTTTTTCTTTGGAACTCCTCAAGTGGTGTTTATAGCAACTCTTAAAACTAATGAACAGAACATTTTTTTGAATTTCAGGACACCATGTACAGTGAAACTAATGGGACATCCTATATGTACAAGTGTTAGTGAAATTCAATTCTTGCCGGCAGTAACATGGCTACTAATTACGGCCGCGCTGTATTCACTGTTTTTTATTTAATTGTAGTGAGAACAGGCTTGTTAGAAAACAAAAAAAAAAAAGTATCACGATATATCATTATCATGTTCCCAAATGTATTACACGATAACGGAACACCCTGTATACAAACTAGTAATGCCGCTAAATACTGGCCTGAAGTTAATATAAGCATGCGAGTAATTGTTTTCTAGTATTGTAATAGCAATAAGGATGACTGAGAGTGGCTAACTTCAGATATTTTTAATTTGGGGACACAATGTGTAAGTCAGAAATTCAATCTTCATCAAAACTTTCGATTCTACACAAAAATCGTAGTGAATCTGTTTTGTGGCAAATTTAGTCTTCTTTAATTTTTCCTGGAACATTTCTTTTTTGCGTCCCATACGAAGCGAGATATTAACCAAATTGGCTTTTCCCTCTGATAGCCCACCTCAGGTTTTTGACGAATTTCCGGGGGATCATTAGAGGGTAGTACAGAACCATTCTGCCAAGGTTTGTATAATCCACTTATTCACTGGACTATAATACAACCTACGTTATCTAGATGAGATCTACTTACCGACGCCACAATAGTGACCAGATACCGCTGTGTCTTCTCATAATCCAAACTCTTGTTGACAGTCACCACCCCCGAATGGGGTAGATTGATCGCAAAGAAGCCGTATCCATCGGCCACAGTCACCCGGTCTTTGCCAACACCGGTCACGGTGCCCGAATGATCTTCGTTGCCGGGCACGATGAAGTACTCGACCATACCGTTGACACCAGCGTCCGCGTCCACCGTTTTCACTCCTTTGAAAATGGCCGTCCCGATAGGTGTCAGCTGGAATCAGAAACAGAAAAAACACATGGTACATTAGCCAAGGTATATAGAGTACACCGGGGCAAATGTCTGTTTTTCATCTAGTGTCCTCTGTAATTCATTTATGAAATTTTTATTTTGTAGATGTATACTTAGCAACAGTGCGCTTGTATGCAACTGGTGAAAAACCACCAACTGCAAATACAAAATAAGTCACATGTGAATTACGTTTTGGATAATTTCATATCTGAAAATGTACGTTCATTTCGTAAGGTTCGTAAAATTTGTTATGAAAGTTGAGGTTACATCACTGATTTTTATGTGAACTATAATAAAGCAAGTGTACTACATGGACGTATCAGATTGAATAATTGCGAGTATAATTTCTCAAGAGCCTAAAATCGACGTCGAAATTCAGTCAATTGCGGGTAATTAGATTTTTTGTAGACTGCAAGGCCGAATTTACGAATAGGCAAAGTAGGCAATTGCCTACGACGAAAGCTCACAGGTGCCACTCGTTTTATCGGCGCTACTCGAATTCTCACGAAATTTTGAAACTGATTTCTAAAAATATATACATAAATTATTTATAATAAGAAACTAACAGCGAAACGACGAATCTGCAATCTGTGAAATGGTGAGAAAAAATGTAACGTCAATGGTTCTAGAAAGCGCAAAGCGCCTTGCTTGAATCTGCAATATTTTTTGGGCAGCTGGGGTGTCACAAATTATTTATCGTCAACTATTTGTGACGAAGTAGTGGAAGTGATGGGCGAGGGTGTGCTTCAGTAAATTTTAAATGAAGTGCAAGAGGCAAAATATTTTCCTCTCATTGCAGACTCAACTCCAGATTGTGCCCACACTAATCAATTAACAATTGTGCTGAGATATATAAACACGAAGGACTATATGCCAATTGAAAGGTTCTTGGGGTTTGTACCTATTGAGGGACACAAATCGTCACAACTAGAGGATACCATTATTGAATTTTTGGAAAAACACGCTGTTGATTTAAAAACTTGTCGCGGTCAGTGCTCTGATAACGCTTCAAATATGGCTGGAAAGTACACAGGTTTGCAAGCGAGAACAAAACCTCAAGAGAGGATACAAAATGGAAAAATCACTGTGGAAGAGGTTGAAGCGCTGAAACAAGATAAGGATAGCAAGAGAAAGCTGGAGATATTTTTAGCAACATCACTTGCCATTTTTATACCCATATACCTTGCTCAGCACATTCGCTCAATTCAGTTGGAACTTTCTGCGACTCACTGGAGCCAATTATTACAAGTTTTCAAGAATATGGGAACACTTCTGAAGTGTCCAAAGACCTTATCAATGACTCGCTGGTCTTGTCGATATGATGCTTTTTCTGCTGTTTTGAACGGACATTCCCCTCTAGTTTCGGTTTTAGAAGAGATTAAGAATGATGAGAGCCAGAATAAGGAGACCCAATTTCAAGCTAATAATATTCTAAAGAAGCTCCTTTCTCCAACAACTCACTTTATGATGATTTTCTGGACAAAAATACTGAAAATATTGAGTGAGACGAATATAACTTTACAAAAAGTCAACTTATCTCTGAAGACTTCGAGTGAATTATAGAATCTTTGCAATTATATTTTCAAGACTTGAGAAGACGATACAATGAGTTAATTTCAGAGATGAACACAACATTCCACACTTCTCTAGATATGATTGTGCCGGATGAAGGTGATTCTAATCACGGTAGAACTAGGGTGCCTAGAATTCGAAGGACTAAAAGGTTTCATGATGAAGCTCAGACTACTGAGGTCATACTGACCGGGGCCAAAAAAATGGAAGTGGAAGGTTTCAACGTGATTATTGATGATTTGGTCAACGAGATGGAGCGGAGGAAGAAAGCTTACAATGATATAAATTATAACTTTTAATTTCTTTTCAATTTCGTAAAAAGTGATAAACATAACGAGGAATTAAGGAAAAGTGCCAAAAAATTTTCAGAATTTCATGATGTCGATGTATCCAATGACATAATTGAGGGAAGGAATTCAATTCAAGTATTTTTTGCAGCGTCAAAATCTTAAAAGTCCTCTTAAATCGGATCCATTGGAAAATTTCCAGTGTATCACAAACAATGTGAGAGAGAGAGAGAGAGAGAGAGAGAGAGAGAGAGAGAGAGAGAGAGAGAGAAAAGAATGAGGAAATTTCTTCCCACCAAAAAATTTTGAGAAAAGGGAGGGGGGATTTGAAGGTGAAAATTCTTAGGCGCCGCCTTCCGTTTTGCCTACGATGCTACAAAAGGTAAATCCGGCCCTGGGAGACTGTAAATCGACGTCGATATGAAGTCGATTTTGGGTATGTTAGCGACGTAACATAAATAATTCGACTGATTTTCGACTTCAAGTTGACGGCGAAATTAAGTAGAACTTGAGTAACACATATGACTTTTGAATTCGATTGTATTTCGACTTGAATTTGACGGCGAAACGGAGTCTAAATTAAGTAGCACACACGACCTTAGATTCGACTGTATTTCGACTTGAATTTGACGGCGAAATAGAGTCAAAATCGAGTAGCACAGAATAGTTTGAAATTCGACTACATTACGACGGTCGACATGGTTTAACGGGTGCACCATGAATCTGCCCCGAAAGGTCAAACTGTCACAAAATATTATCTTGCGATTTTTAAATGGTTAAGAGACGATATGAGAAGACAACTAAAGTTTTGGGAAAAGCGATGATTGGCTCCAACAGGACAAGGCGCCGGTTCATTCCCCGGATCTTGTTCAAGATTATTTGACTGAACACGGCATCCTACAGGTCAGGCAAGTACCATGCAGTCCAGATACTGCTCCCTGTGGCTTCTGGCTTTTCCCCAAGCTGAAAGCTCCATTGGAAGGAAAACGATTCGAGGATGTGGAGACTAAACAAAATGCGACGAGCAAGCTAATGGCTATACAGCGAACGTGTTACAGGAGTGCTTCCAAAAATGGGAAAAGCGCTGGCAGCGGGTTTCAGACTCTCAAAAGGAGTACTTTGAAGACGATGTTCACCCGAAGGCCTGAACGAGTCCGACCTCCGAATTATCGGATACTTTCCAGGCAGACCTCGTACATAGTGGAACAACCTCTGGCGAGATCGCATACATCATCGGCATTCGCGAATTTGTATCGAGCGTATACGTCGCACCGGGCGCGATTTATCAATCCGCGTCTCTGTACGACGCGAAAGTGGGCTGGGCCCGCAAATTTGTATACGCACACGAGTTAGCGTGAAATCGACCGCGCTGCTGACTGAAGAGGCAAGTCGCCGGCAATAATTCATACTCGACGACACGTATACCTCGAATACCTATATACGCGAGATTTACATATAATAAATAACGATGAATTTCACATCCACGTACCCTACACATACACATATATGCGACTGCAGAGAGATCCGAGTGCAGCAGCGATGATGGAAATGGCAGAGGCGTGTGTCCGCCACTCGGCCAGACTCGAAGCGTTTCATTCTACGACTGAGGCTCGAGTAAATTGTTTCCGGGCGAGCAAAGGTCTTGTATTTCAGGGATAGTTATAACGTTCGCCAATCGATGGAAGTCGTAAGGTAGTTGCTGGAGAATTGGGATACATAACTGCATTCGTTATAAGGTCAAGAGTGATTTACTATAAGGTAAAGTACCGAAAGCGGATCAGTTAACCGTTTATGGACATTTCCAAAAAGCTGGATCAGAATGACGTAAGCGCAACGGCACTGTGCCTATTTTTTTTGGGGGTGGGGGGCAAAAACATTTCCATCGTGCCTGAGGGGCGTGCTACAATGAAACGAGAAAGAACCTCAAAAAACACGGAAATTTCGCTGTATAAAAAGGACGCCTTTTGTCATCATTTTCGACTCGACACAATCGAAATTAATGATTGTCATTCAATTGTATTTGATTCAGCTCTAACTCAACTCAACTATATTACTCAATCGTAGTTAATTAACTTTGATTAATTAACCCCTCAACGCCCCTTCAGTTCTGGACTCATGTGTGCTCGACTTGTTCAGCTTCTTCGGGTGAGGGAATCTGGCCCCGCATTGGTCCACGTTGGCTACTCATTTCACGTATAGCTGATACGGAAAGAACTGCTTGTGTCTTCATGCTGGGAACAGTCCTCCATCTGACTTGACCATTGTAGGGAAGATTCATCAGTGGGGTTTCAACCTACAGCTGGACTTTCAGGCTGACTACCTAAAGCCAGGTTCGAACTCTGAGGTCAAGTGCGGACTTGTCCCGCTAGTCAGGTCAAACTGGTGTACTACCAACAGAGAGCCGATGCAACTGGGCTTGTTGCACGTCGGGGACAGTATCAAGCTCGTCCCTTGGTGCTGGGGGCGGATGGACGCATTTTTCTAGTGTATGCTACAAGCCGGTGGTGCTAATATCGATGGGTTCAGAAACATTGCTGAGAGTTGTTGAGGCTACAGTGGCAATGGTCAAGTAGTGCACAAGTACGAGAGAGTTGAACACCCTGGAGCTGGTGTCACTGAGACTGTTGTATACTCTAGAGCTGAAGTCACTGAGAGGGAGACTGAAGTGGAACAGAAAATGAGTTGAGTAATGTTCAAACAGTTGTTACAAATAAAGTGTGGGATCTAACCCCTGTGCCATGTCAGGATCACCGTCTATGACGCCTACTCCTCGCTTCAATCTGCCGGATTCAGCTAGATAACACGCAAATCGAATATTCGTCTATGTTCTTGGCTTGGTCTCAAATGCGCCGGTCCTTATACCCACAGCGAAAATTTGCCGGAACTGAGCAAAAAGCGAGCACATTTTCGTATAAATCGTCCTGTATGGCTACTTTCTGCGTAGCACGATGCGAGCATCTAACAAACGTCTTTTGTCTCCGGCATTTCTTTACTTCCGGAACAAGATCTTTTCAAAACTACGCTTTTAGGGTCGGCCGAGCCTATTGCAGTCGGGTTTATTCTCTCTTTTTTTTTCAGTATGATCTAAGTCATAGTTCAGTTCAGTAGCGCGTCATTTCGGATGGGTGAAGCCAACCAGTTTTCAGTAGTGTTTATTGATCTGAGTCACAGTTCAGTTCAGTGTAGGCCGTAGCTAACGCCAGGGCAGCCAGGGCAAAGCTCTGGCAGGCAAGCACGCTACCCATTTTTTTTTTTGGTGTTTTAGTTTTATGGCTCATGCCCTGGTTCAATATCAAATGCCCTGGAACACACTAGCGGTTAAGTACGAGCCTGGTTCAGTTGCCTTTTATTTCCAATGTGTGAAATCAATTAGTTGAAAATAATAAAAATAATTATAAGCATCAATTTCGATTTTACTACGGATTTTTTTGTGTGTGTGTCAGTAGTAGTGCTAATTGATCTTGATCTTCATTACTGTGCGAGGGTCATTTTCAATGTATAAAGCCAAAAGGAGATGAAATCTTTAAAAAACGCATTCTCAATTATTTTTACGTTTCATTTTTGTTTCGAAATTTACTTACCACAGGAGTATTGTGCATTTTTTACTTTCCTACAGAAGGAGACATTTCCTCAAGGAAAGTGAAGAAATTAACTGGATTTGGAAGAGGTACCTAAGTATGTTGTTTGGTAATGTATAAAATGGAGTGTAGAGTTTCTTTGAATCAAACCAAGTATAGCATTTCGTTTCGCTCATTGTTAGGGACTTTCACGAAACTCTTATTCTCAAAATACATAGATTGCCGCTAAGTAACTGAGACTAAAATTCTTACGGTCCATCAACGCTACCTATCGACGTTTCAACGCAGTAGGGGGATAATTTGGTTCATTAGCTATCGATTGAGACAACGCCGAGCTCATTTGATTTAAAACTCGCTGTTCCAGAACAATTTGAAAGAAACCATATGCGTTGACCCCTACGGTTTTTCCAGGATTTTTTTTAAAGAAAGAAAAAAGCATACGATTACAAAATTTTTTATTAATCATCATCTTCATTAAGTACACGAATATATCGTTTTCAAAATAAGCGCCATTCATGGCTATACAGAAGTCCATTCGTTCATGCCATTTATCGAACGTTTTCGCATATTCCGCCGCTGGTAACGAGGAGAAAAACATCTGCATCGCAGTGATGCGACTTCTTGATTCGTGTTGAATTGACAACCCCGTAAGGCTGCCTTTAGTTCAGGAAATAACCAAAAGTCGCAGGGGGCGAGGTGAGGTCAGGACTGTACGGAGGTGGGGGTGAATTGTAATTTTTTTAGAAGTCATCACCGCGGCGCAGATGTTTTTCTCCTCCTTACTGGCGGCAGAATACGCGAAAACATTCGATAAATGGCAAGAACGAATGGACGCCTGTATAGCCATGAATGGCGCTTATTTTGAAAAATATATTCGTGTACTTAATGAAGATGAAGATTAATAAACAATTTTGTAATTGTATGTTTTTTTCCCTTCTTTAAAAAAATCTTTAAAAAACGTGTAGGGGCCAACGCATACGGTTTTTTTCAAATTGGTCTGAAACAGCGAGTTTTCAATCAAATGAGCTCAGCGTGGTCTCAATCGATAGCTAATGAACCAAATTATCCTCCTACTGCGTTGAAACGCCGATAGGTAGCGTTGGTGGGCCGTACGAATTTTAGTCTCAGTTACTTAGCGACAGCCTGTGTACTTCGCGAGTACATAGAACTGCTTCAATCTACAGTTTACCACAGACTCTACAGACAGCCAACGAACTTCATGGAGTTGAATAATCTTGTGTTGAGAAACATCGCGTAAAATTTGTAATGAGCCAATAGCTTGTTGCAGTTTTGGACTGTGTTTTGAACTCTGATCAAATCTGGATCAAGTAAAACATGTTCCTTTGAGATATCCATTTCTGTGGTATTCTTTTATCAATAAATCTGCATATGGAGTTGGAGAACCAACTCCATGAAGTACGATGACTGTCTGTGAAGTTGGTGGTAAATCGTAGGTTGGAGCAGTTCGACGTACGAAGTATTTTGAGAGTAAGAGTTCCGCGAAAGTCCCCCAACAATGAGCGAAACGAAATATTGTACTTAGTTCGACTCAAAGAAATTCTTCACATGTCTCATGCATACGATAAAAGTATTAATGGTTATTTTGGTATTCTGTGTTAGATTTCGATCAATGAAGCCTTAGCGTTCTGGCTGTCTTCACCTGAAGAGGAAACAACGGTGTTCCCCTCTTTGGCGATTATGGGAATTCGCAATGCAGCAAATCAACTAACAGTAAATAAACAAGTAGCAAATGAACAGTTAGCTAGTGAACAAGTACAGGATAAAACCTTCTTACATGATGCACAGAGTTCGTAAATATGTACATCAGAACGCCACAAGCAGAATCATATATATTACAAGAAGCATCGAGGAGAAATACTACAACAGAAACTCCATATTCATCCAGCAAACGTGTGAATATTCTAAGACGAATCAAAAAGGTAAGCTGCAATATCATCTAGCGGATGTGAGAAAAAGTTGTCAAATGTATGTATGAATAATATCAAAAGTGAATCGAAATCAAATTTGGAGCCTGCAACTAAATACAGTGAAGATATCAATCGCGAGAAAATCAAAAAAGGAGTGTATGTATAAACTGCGATGTAAGTGTAAGTTGAGGTAGATTGTTTTACTGTTTTTTGATCATTCTATGTCAATGCTGACATGCTGAGGTATGTAGTTATGACGAACAACTGTACTTCCGATGTTCATAAAACTAGATGCCCGTTACCAAGTGTCGATAGCATTGGTGATAATCTTGGTTATACCGCTTTTCTAATTTGGCTCTCAACCCGAGCCCTGGAATCCGCCCTTTCGAGCATGCTGTTAGGGCTGTCTTGATCTCCTTCTCTTCATGCCGAAAAATCGGCCTAGGTCGAAATGTAGCGAGTTGCTACGTGAGCTGGAAACCGGGACCTCCGGATTCCGAGACCAGCGCGCTATCCACCCGGCGAATCAGACCACTGTTCAAATTGTAAACTTTACTTGAATTGAAATAAAATTCCTTCTTTGTCTTTAACACGCGAAGAATTACAATTTCCTAAGATGCCACATGAATTGGTCGGAGCTGATTGCAGAGTACCCTCCTGTTGTTGATAGAGTGACAGAGCTGCGCGACTGCAATCTGCAGCTTCGCAATTTGAAGGCGCTGCCGACCCTCTTCGAGTAGCGAAGTTACTTGCTCTTCTTCGAATTCTCACGACTCAACTCTCCTTTTTCTCCCTTAATCGGCCAGGTAGGCCATCTGTTCAATTTAATTACAATTTATGTTTCAGCACCTCGCAGTCAGATCGATCTGTTTTTGCTATCGATCAATACACGCGCTTTCTCTACAAACTCTCGTTCATTGATTTCGAATGCCCTCGCTGCGGTCCTGACTTGAACACTTCTGACGCAAAACTCGAAAAACCCGCAGTTTCGTCGAAACTCGATACTGCACATTCAGCGTTTGTAGCTCGCCAGACCCGATATCCACCGTTTCTTTTGCATTCCCACAGTACATGTCGCATATCGCCGCGAAATTTCCATCCACAGAGTCGGACGATCATACGACACAAACAATGGCGTGTCCAGCTCGATTGGCGAAACATAGCCGTCACGCAGCACGATAGGCGAGACATAGCCGTCACGCAGCACGATAATCACGTTGCGATGTTTGAACCCGAATCCGTACACAAACGACAGCCTTGAACTTGCCAACATGGCCATCATTGGTGACCAGCGAGTACTCGCAAAACGGTTTCGATTTTCTGCAGCGTCGCCGACTGCCGAGTTCGCGGCAATCCTCCAGTATCTTTGCTTATTTTTTGGCGACCCACGAGTCGCATTCGGATTGACACCGTGAAAGTGGCCGTCAGCCAGTCGAGATTTACTCCGGTGCGACGCGATGCATCCTAGAACTGGCACGGGCTGGGCTCGCAGTACGTCTAAGCGGCTTCAACGGCATAGGAATGCGCTCGGCTCGACGCCCTTTGCGACCGACGTAGGCGACGCCGTCGATTGTCGAACCTCACCCGCCCGTGCGGACGCGCACGCGCTCGTGATCGGAAAGTAATTACGAAAAGAGCTGAATAAGTTAATTTGGAGTTAACACTTTCTTAAAGAGACACGTGGGTGTCCGGTAATGCGATCTGCGAACTGATTTTTCGATCGCGAGTGGGCGTCCCCGCCTTCCGCTGACATCGAGCGGTCGTTTTGCAGTTCAGGTCTCGATGCCGCGTTCAAACAACTCGTTCGTTTTGTTTTTCTTCTTTTTTTTTCTTTTTTTTCATTATTTCTGAAGACCGGACGAGCGTGGATTCGTATACATGCGATATGAGATGCTGAGCGAGGGACGTTGGCACTTAGAAGGGATGTTGTCCCAGGAGCGGCAAAATCGTACGAGTTGAGTCAGGAAGGCCAGGGGAGCTCGGGCCCCTAGTGTGCACTTGGAGGGTGATGATGATTCGATATCAGTCTTACGACCGGTTTGATGCAGCTCTCCATGTCTCCCTATCCTGTGCGAATTCTTTCATTTCGTAATAACACTCACGTTTGGCATCCTTGATTATCTGTTGAACGTACTGGAATCTTTGCCGACCTACCCAATTTTTCCTTCCACTCCTTTCTTCCAGCAGCAGTGATATTATTCCTGGGTGTCTCAAGTTATGCCCTATTAGTTGATCTCTCCTTCTCTTCAGACAATTCCAAATATCCATTTTACCACCTACGCTGTTAAGTACTTCCTCATAATTTTACCTTATCCGTCCATTTGATGCAACTAATCCGCATGTAGCACCGCATCTCACAAGCGTCGATCCTTCTCTTTTTTGGTTTTCCTTATGGTCCGAGTTTCACATCCATATAAGGCTACACTCCAAACATAAGTTTTCAAGAACCATTTTTTGATTTCCAGATTTATTTTAGATTTGAAAAGATTACTTTTTCGATAAAATGCTAACTTGACTTGAGCTATTCTGCAACTAATATCCCTTTTACTTCTTCCATCTTTTGTTATTTTACTCCCTAAATAGCAAAATTCGCTTACTTCCTCAATCTTTTCCTGCCCAATATTTATATTTTAGCTATCATTTTCACATCGATTACATACCCTTACTTCAGTTTCATTTTATTTTCATACGATATTCTATACTCAAAGTCTCCTCTATTCCACTTCAAATGTTTTCCAAATCAGTACTTCTTTCAGCTAATAAGACAATATCATCTGCAAATCTGAGCATCTTTACTCGCTGTCCATGTATGGTGACACCTGCTTCAAATTTGTCTTCTATTTCTTTTATGGCTCGCTCTACAGGGTGTCCATTCTTGTTCGCAAATGATTTTCCCCGACTTTTCCAGGTTTTCCAGGCCAATTTTACCAGTTTTCCAGACCCTTCAAATATAAATTACACAGGCAAAGGGGGGGGGGGCAAATATTTTCGAACATCGTGAGCGACGAATATCGTTAATCACACTACAAACTTTTTTCTTACTACCGTGTGCTTATGAATCTGTGGCAGAGGGGGTGTAAACATTTAATGATGGAAATGAAAACGCGCTCTATAGGATGCAATGTGGTGCAATGTCAATTAAAGACTTCGTATATTTTTTTTCGTGTAACTTAATGCCGACCGTGAAGGGGGGGGGGTGAAAGAATAAAATTCTAAAATTGACTTATACGTTTTCGAGGTCGCTGTATTCGGTTTTACGGGTGCATATTACATGAATCATAAAAATATGATGGATATTCCATATATGAATCAATAGAAAAAATATGTCGAAACATAAAATAATTTTTCCTGGTCATATTTTTTGTGAAATGGTTCATGAAAGTCACGAAATACGTTAAGTGTATAGCAGCCTTAATAGGAAGATGCAGACGCGAAACGAATACCATGAAAACGATTTCATCACACGAACACACTCTGCATCTACTACTGCGATGGAGAGGGGGTTGTAGGGGTTGTATTACCCACGCCCATCTCCTGTGAAAGAAGAGATCAGAAAATTACTTGAGCGAAGCGAAGGAAAATTTTTTTTATAACAAATAGGGTAAAATCTGTTTGAAATACTACAGAATTTTGCAGCCGAGTTTTTCACAAAATTCCCTGACTTTTAGGTGAAAAATGCTGAAAATTCCAAAATTCCCTGACTTTTCCAGACGGATAAAATTCCCTGACTTTTCCAGGTTTTCCAAAGAATGGACACCCAGCTCTATGTGCAAATTAAATAATACTGGAGATAAGAAGCATTCCTGCCCTACACCTTTTTCTATTAGTCTCCCCTTTCTCTCCTTTTATTCTTAATATGACTTTCTGTCCTTTATATACGTTCAAAATAACTTGCCTATCTTCAAATTTTATTCCTATCTTTTTTAGAATATCAAACAATTTATCCCATTTAACACTGCCAAAAGCTTTTTCAATATCACGAATTCCATATATGTATCCTGCCCTTTTTGAGTCTCCCATCCACAATTAATCTCAAAGCTAACACTGCTTCCCTAGTACCTCTACTTTTTATAAATCCAAACTGATCATCTCCTAATTCTGCATCTATTCTATTCTCAATTCTACTGCCAATTATCTTAGTTAATATTTTTGAGGCATGTGAAAGAAGGCTATTTGTTCGATAATTTTCACACCTGTCTCCTCCTGCTTTTTTTGGTGTAGGGGTAATTCTAAAATAAATTAAAAATTAAAAAAACAGCTAACGTATTTCATTTCTTATTACATACATAAATTTTCAGAAGGATGATTTCCTTATTTTTTTTGCGAGGGATCGTTAGTACATATGTGTCCCCAATATGATTTCTACCGTTCGGCTCAATTCATTCCCACGGGGAATGGGAGTAGGGGGTTTCCACGATTTTGTGTTCACTACGTAAGAATCACTTTCGTAGTGGCTACAAAAAATGAGCTACGGCATGAGAACTTCTTTTATAGTGTGGTTGTAAAAAAAAAAAGATCGAACTACTCAAATTGGTAAATATTTCAAAAGATTTAAACGTTGAAAATTACTCATAATCATTTTTTAAGCCTCAAATTTCAATTATCAAGTTTTTCTATGGTAGTGGACTACCTTCTTGTTTCTTTCGTAGTGACAATAGTTGTAATAACCATTGCCACTGCAACAGAAACAAGAAGAGTAGATAGTCCACTACAATAGAAAAACATGATAATGATTTGAAATACTTTTACCAATTTGAGTATTTATATCTCTTTTCCCAGGTGATGATGCCGCCAACAGATGAGAACTGATAAGCCACTACGATGGAACCAAAAGTTAGTCACAAATTTTGACCTTACTTTGAGGTCGTATAATACATATTTGGTCATCATACTATCAAGGTTCTTTGAAAATTCTTATCAATAAAATTTAATTTTTTTTTTTTTAAATTAGAAAAATTAATTTATTTGCGCAATTTTGCTGGTCTGAAGATGCAAGAACGTGATCAGTTACAGCCACTACGATGGAACTTTTGAGCATGTTCATTGATTTTGTGGAATAGACGGTGGGGAGGGGGAAAATCTTATGATCATAACTGAAACAGGTAGAAAATACAATGTTCTATGCAAACAAAAAAAATATCTAAATGCATTATTTGTCTTTGAGAAAAGTTCCAGTTACTGAAATATGCCCATTTTCTGAGAATTATCATCCATAGTTACAATAACACTCTTTTCAAAGTCCTCTTGCATTTCCCCTTTATCATAAATATAACACACTAATTTGTACAATTTATCAGTACATATACTTCTAAGTTCTATAATAGTAATTCAGCTGGTATTTTAACCACTCCTGGAGCTTTCCCTTTCTTTAAATCTCTCAATGCTTCGTCAAACTGACCTCTCAAAATTGAGCCTCTCTATTCATCTTCTTCCACATATTCCTCCCTCTCTATTCTTATCTCTTCATCCCCATTATTACTACATAGTTCTTCTACCAACTCTACCCACCTTTTCACTGTTCGTTCAGCTGTGTAGATAGGCTCTCCCTTCTTATTTGTTATATTACTTGCTTTCTTCCTTCTTTCTTCAAACTCTATTATTACTTTTCTTTACGCCAAGTCTATTTGTCCTTGATACATAAACTCTTTTATCTTATCACTTGTTTCTTTCATCCATTCCCACTCTTTTGCCTTTTTACACTCTCTCGTTATTTCATTCTTTAACTTTTGATAAGCTAATCTACTTTCTCTATCGTTTGCATTCTTATATTTTCTTCGTTCATCCATTCTTCTGAAGATTTCCTCCATCATCCATGGTTTCTTTTCTTCTCTCTTAGTTTTACCTAGATTTGTTTAATTCCCTCCTTTATTTTACCCCATCCACACTGTTAATTTCCGTTTTTCCCCCTCAAATTTCGATTTCGAATGCTCTAATACTTCCCTTTTACAAATTTCGAAAAACCTACAGTCATCCCAGCTCGCATTAACTCGTAATAACGTTCAAGATTTGGTACATGAGTCATGGTACACGTATTTTGGACTGTGATATTCGAATCAGGGTGGCCAGTTTTTCCCAAAAAATATATTAAATCAGACATAGGAGCAGAAATGTCTAAAAAAAAACGTTCTCCAGTCATAAGAAGAAAATCATCAGTTCCAAACTGATGACGAGTATCTACACTGCATGCAGATACATTGATACATGGATACATCCATAGTTACTGAACATGTTCTACGCATTCAGTCAAATGTCTTTTCGATCTCGGAACCATTCTCGTTTTACTATTTAGACGTGTCCAGTCTCACGATTGATAAGGCATTCACGACAAAATGTTAGCAAATGTTAAAACCCATACATTTGGTACAAACACGGTTTTCGCTCAAGTATACTCAGTAGTATGACTTCATAGTAACAGGAGTGTATCATACCCCAATTAAAAAATGTCTATGAAAATTCCAATTAACAACACAGCTGCAGACCGCATTCGCGCAGTAAAGATCAAGATCAATGAGCAAATGGCTGAAAAATGTCGGGGGGGGGGGCGTAACGTTTGGTACAAACACGGTTTTCGCTCAAGTATACTCAGGTCAGTAATGTGATGTCATAGTAACAGGAAAGTATCATACATCATACCCTAATGGAAATTTTTATTAACAACACGGCTGCAGACTGCAATCGCGCAGCTATGATCAAGATCAATGAGCACATGGCTGGAAGAATGTCTGGTGGAGCGTCGAGTGTGTCAGGGGGGGGGGTTACAGTTTTCGCTCAAGTATACGCATAGCTGTAAGATGTCAAACTTTTAAACATTGCAAATTAATCCGCTGCAGACTGCAGCCACGCAGTAAAGATTAAGATCAATGGGCACATGGCTAGAAGGAAAAATAATTTCCATGAACTGAATTAAGAACCGACCACGAAGAGCTGAAAAAAAATCCGATATCTCCGAGAAAATCCAACCAAATATTTTTGAAGAGTACGAGCTTTCAACGATCGGGCTCAGAGAGTGTATCCCAAATCCAGTTCCATCTCTTTCCTAAGAGAATGCAGTATATGACCCGAAAAACCATTTTCCACATCCCATTTTTACAGAAATACATAGTGCATAAAAGCCGAAAATCTCGTTCACTCCAAAATGGGACCAGTACGAAAAATACAAAACATATCTTGCACCCTTTTCTCATTTTTTTAAAAATCCAGTTTACAACTCAACAACGTAAACGAACTAATGTTGTTTTCGTAACACGCATACCTAATATCCAAAAATTTCTTCAGAAGTATCGGCACTTCTTGCTTCTAAAATCCCGACCCCCTCTCTTCGCCGGTTGATCTTTCCCATTTCATGTTACAAAAGTATCATTATATCGAGAAATATTACACATTTCGCCAATTTTCGCGATAAATTTCGCTCAAATTGTTGGACGAAACAAATTTCGCTGTCCTCGTGATCCCACTCCACGCTTGAAAGATCTCGTCCAGCATTATCTATTGCAACATACGTTCTTCCTTTTGGCGATTCCACGTACACTTCTTACCATTAAAAAATATGTTTACTCACGTGTCACTCACACCTTAAAATAACCGGTGAAGCAACATGTTTTCTGAAAGTCGGCCGCAAGTACTCCATTTCAATAGTCAAAACAGAGTAATCCATACATTCAATTTCAATAACGTAAAAACATCGCATCACCGGGAAAACATCTGGTTAAAATGTTCTTTCACGCGCGAAAACATAATTAAAATTCACGTTAAAATTTAATTGCCTCATGACATTCTCAGTCCACGCGTTACACTTTATTTGTGTATCAGCTGATTCTAAGATTTACAACCCTTCGCCCGATTTATTGACAACCTCATTTTGCATAACTAGCACGTTTCATGTTTTGCCTATGCTTGCTTTCTCACAGGCGCTGCTCTACACGATCAATTGTTCGACATTCAGCTGCGAAAACAACTGACCCCGTTACAGGTATGAACCCGACTTCCCAATTCCATTTGGTTCGGTAAGGCCTTGCCAGATCATCTCCGTCCGAGAGTGAGTTGAAATGGATTAATGAGTTGACCTCAAACTGGAGGAAGGGGATGAAACTTGAATCGAAGGTACAGGCAGCCCAGATCATACTCTTTGTAGAGGAAAAATACTCTTTTGATACTGCTGTAAAAAAAAGAGAACTCTATCTTTCCTCCAAAAATGTCAAGAAGTACTCGTTTGTTATGCTGAAGCTGATAATAAAAGATATAACCATATAAATTATGACTGATAAGAGTGACAGCGAAGGCCAAAATTCGCTTGAGACTGAGACACCCGCTTTACACTCTACATTCAACAAAATCAAAATGCGACGTGTCACAAGAAAAGGGCGTCAAGTGTCCAGTTACCACAGAGGCCCTTTTCTTGTGACACGTCCGTTTCACTCTAGCTTGTGGTATTGTGATTTTTGTCAAACCACATTTGACCTACCACGGGGCAAAACTAATGAAAAAATTATTACATGTGATATGTACATACAAAGATGGAATACGTATACAAAAGGCACTCAAATATCTATTTCAAATCATCGCAAAAAAGATCGAATCAAATGAAAAGAAATTTAAACGTGAACATTGTTCCAGTCCACTTTTCTTTTTAACAAACAATTCTTGACTAGATCCAGGAAGAGGAAAAGGGGAAGAGTAGGCGAGAATCATTTATAACATAGGCCAGCCCCCCCCCCCCATTGGCAAAATTTTCTTCATATACATGTGGGCAGTTGGATAAAGTTTGGGTATTCGTAGCCCCTAAATCACAAACCCCCTTACTTAAATCTTGAATACGGCCCTGACATAGTCCAGAAAGACTCTTGGAGCGAGACGCGAGTTTGCTGGGAAAAATTTTTAAGCGACCTGTAGTACTCTTTTCTATTTATAAGAATTTCTAAATTAAAATCTAGAATTAGAGGAAGGAAGGTTGTAACTGGGAACAGTGATTACATTGTCCTATTGAGGAGACTCAAAAATACTTGAAAAGAGGGTGGAGGAAACAAAGAATTTTCGACATTGAGACAAAGGGAGAGATACGTATGTTCGGAATCAGCGAGTACGCAGTTGATGACAATGAGTACGCACTACGCAGTACTACTAAGTAGCTCAGAAACTATGGTCAAAGCGCTGGCTTTAATTTTTGAAGAAAATGGAACATCATACGTTACAATTCACGAAATCAACAAAATAATTGACTATTCCGTTCTCGGATACGCTGAATTTGTTTTTAAAGTTATTCTGCTCCCGCCCTCTTCTCAAAAGCTTCACTGGGGTCAGAATCTAAAAATAACAGCTGGTCCCTTCAAATAACCGAAAATGGAATTTTCAGTCACGGAACTTATTTTTAAGGTTATTTTAGGGCTCCCCCCCCTTCTCCATATTGATCCAGAATTAGTTGGGATGTGACATATTTAAATTCACACGTGCTAACATCAAGTGAAGCGCAACATTGCGTTCGCTTTTGACTACTAAACTGAAGATTAAGTACTGAAAACATTGGGTTGGCAATGTGTTTCCTTCTTCGTTAACATTCTGTCTCTAAATCTTTATTTTTATAAATTTTTATATAATTTAAATAATAAAATTTATTTAAAAGTTTTAGTTTCATAATTTATAGAAAATTAATATAAATAATTTTTTTGCAAATAAGTCTATTGGGTTTTTGCAGTTTTTAAAAAATTAATAAATTTTATTAAATTGGAATAAAAAAATTTAAATAAAAGCAAAACCAAAACTTCACCAACCTTGAGTAATGAGCAACCTATCAAATTTGATACTTTTGTTCGTTTTTAGTATCTATATGAGGTGAGAAACTAACTCAGTGAAAGAGCTGAGCAGTGCGTTCTCAAAATCTGGGGCAAATCAATGCT
Organism: Acanthococcus lagerstroemiae; assembly: GCA_031841125.1. Classification (NCBI taxonomy): domain Eukaryota; kingdom Metazoa; phylum Arthropoda; class Insecta; order Hemiptera; family Eriococcidae; genus Acanthococcus; species Acanthococcus lagerstroemiae. The sequence goes on along the minus strand of CM063109.1, from coordinate 20,955,155 downwards.
TGGGCCTCCTTTGTTTCTTTATAACCTCATTTAAAATAGGTTCAATTTTTTTTTTTTAAAGGCTCGAATAGAATTGTTCTGCGGCTAAATCAACTATGAAGAATTCAACGAATCCAAAAACTAAATAGAAACAAATTTTTTTAGAATAATTCCACTCCTATCGATTCAGAACATGTACTTCTGCAATTTTATTATCCACCGAATATGTTATCTACCTCTCTCTCCAACATCGACATTCCTTGGCCACTAGTCTGGATTCCGAACCACGTTAATATCCAAGGTAATGAAGTCGTTGATGCTGCTACCAAGAATTCTGACATCAAATCCTAAAATTACAACCTGATTCTTCAAAAATGGCAACAAGAATGTTCAGTCCCTCTTGTCGTCTGAACTTCTCCCCATTAAACCCTCCGCTATACCCCTTTAAACGTCGCCACACAGACCAAGACGAGGAGATGAGGGGTGAGTGAAGAGGAAGCGCGTCCGGCTGTGGGGACCTGAATTTCAGGCTACTGCTCCTGGGGAGCGCGAACCGCGGTCGGTGGCCCGTGCAGGACGCGCGCAAAGGAAGCGGCACGGCGGAATGAAGCTCGGGTCCGGCCCCAAAGCGTCCCTCCGGCCACTGATACGATACTCGAAAGGGCAGTTTCCGGGGCCGAGGGTACTGTGTCATAAGGGTCACTTTGAAATGAATGCATCGCCATACATTCTATCACACCATAGACCATACCCCTTCCAAACCCTGGAAATTTCCAAACACCAAAAAACTGTCTTGACCCGTGTTCGAATAGGTAGTACCAAGTCTCCGAGTGTACAGAGGTGCAGAGGCTGACACAGATCATCGTCTACTGGTCTCCAAGATATATTGCCAACCCACGCGATCCGCAAGACCACCAAAGAAAGAAGCCAAAAGAAGACTCCACGTACTAGCTCTCAAAGTGGAGGCAAAGATACTAGAGCTAAAGCAAGCAATCGCTAAATGTGACTTATCAAGAGGAAACACTGTAGAGGAGAAATGGCACAGCATTAGAGAACTAGTGCTAGCAGCTGCAGAATCCACACTTGGCCCAGCTCCCAAAAAGAAAAACCCTGATTGGTTTGATGAGAGCTCAGAAAAATGCTCGAAAGGGCATTAAATTCCAAGGTCGCCGCACAAACTCGCTTACTAGTCCAGCCAACAAACCATGTGCTAGCCGCCGAACTCAAAACAGCTAAACGGGCCCTCAAAAACGTGACCACGAAAGCGAAGAATGACTGGTGTATGAAAAAATCCGTGGAAATTCAAGAGCTTGCCGACCGAAACGACACCTCGGCACTTTACAAAGCAATCAAAGCAGCCTACGGCCCAATGTATAACACGAACCAGCCAGTCAGAGACGCTGATGGAACCTTGCTCCGGCATGAGGATGAAATCTCAAACCGATGGAGAGAATACTACCACAGCCTGCTGAACACATCACCGACTGTAGCCGATGAAACCAGTGAACTACTCCCGCAATACCCAATCAGGGAGGACCTTGCCAGACCACTAAACTCCAGTGAAGTAGCTGCGGCCGTGAAGAAACTGAAGAACTATAAAGCCCCCGGTGAAGACAACCTGCCAGCAGAGATCTTCAAACACAGAAGTAGCCATCTCGCGAAGACACTACTACAACTTTTCCAAGAAATCTGGAAACAAGAGGAGGTGCCTACTGACTTCAAGGGTGCCATGATAGTAAATACATATAAGCGGAAAGGAGACCCATCAGACTGTTCTAACTACAGAGGAATCTCCCTACTTAGCGTGGCGGGAAAAATCCTGGCGCGCATTATAGTGGACCCGCTACGACCGGCGCTTGAACGTTTATCCCGGAGTTTTAGACCCGGCAGGGGTACGGTGGACATGATTTTCACAATGCGCCAGATACAAGAAAAGGTGAAGGAACAACACTCATCGCTGCATGCGGTATTCATTGACCTCCGGAAGGCATTCGACATGGTCAGCAGGGACGCACTCTGGAGAGTCCTGAGAAAATTCGGCTGTCCAAAAAAACTAATCAAAATCATCGCTAGCTTCCACACTGAGAGTAAGGCCCGAGTCATCGTTGGTACAAGATACACTGAGGACTTTGAAATCTCAAATACAGTCCGACAGAGATATGTCTTGGCTCCCCTTCTATTTAATGTCTACATGACCGCGTTCCTGGTAATCCTTGACAGCAGGCTACGACAAAGAGGAGTAGGCATTCGGTACCGTATCGATGATGGCCTCCACAACCTAAGCAGACTGAGGAGTAAAACAAAGACGCACACCTGCCAAATAACAGAGATACAGAATGCGGATGACTTGGTCGTCCTTAGCAACACTGTTGAAGAAAAGCCTTTACTGAAGCCTAAGAACTGCTGGGCATGGACATCAACACAGCCGAAACTAAACTGCGTATAATGAGATACGATGCCCTAGCGCAACTAACAAACCCAACTATCAGTATTGCTGGACACCCAATTGAAAAAACGGATTAGTTCAATTACCTTGGAAGCATCGTAAGTAGCTCTGGTGACCTCGACACCGAAATCAACCAACGAATTCAGAATGCCGCAGCAGCGATCTTCAAACTAAACAAGAAGGTATTCCTGAACAGGGAGCTCTGTGTGGCGACAAAGGTTGCCGTGTACGGATATAAATCGGTTGTCAGAACTACTCTGCTATATGGAAGCAAAACATGGACCGTCTACAAGAGACATGTCAGCTCTTGAAAAGTTTCAACAGAGAACACTAAGACAGATCCTATCCATCTAATGGCAGGACTATGCCTTCAACACGGAAGTGTGTGAGCGTGCGCAATGTGAATCAATCGAGCACCTACTAACCAGACACTACCTACGTTGGCTCGGACACGTCCAACGAATGACGGACCGGCGTTTATCGAAACAGGTCCTATATGGTGAGCTGACCTAGGGAAAGAGGTCCTCGGGAGGGCAGGCCAAACGCTATGACACCGTCCATGCTGCACTCAAAAGATGCAACCACGATGGAAATTGGGAGCTGGGAGCAGGCAGCCCCACAGCACGGAGCCACTTGTCTGCGAGGTCTGTGGCAGGAGCATTACATCCCGGATCGGCAGACATAGTCACATGCGAGCACACAGCGGAGGAACGAAACTGGCTGATGACGGTGATAACGGTATCTCCGGGTCGGGGCCTGACGACGACAACGACGACGACCAAGTTCTCCCACCCTTACCTTATCTCAAACCTTGAACCTCCCGATTGTTCTTTCTGTCACCAAGAAAATCCACCAAAAATACTCCACATCGTCGTCTCTAGTCCCGCCAATTAACATCTCAGACCTCGTCTCGACTTTACTAACCCCCTCTTAACTTAAATTACCAACTAAACCATTCCCTCCTCCAGTTCCAACTGCTCTTAGATATCATGTCCCTTATCTGACTTGTCCACACAGTCCAGTATATAGCCCAGAAACCAGTGCAGTGACCTCTCCTCGTGAATGTACATTCTTGTGTAAACCATCCTACCTGACTATTTCCTGCGTAACATGATGCAAACGTCCAACAAACGTCTTTTGTCTCCTGCATACCTGCATTTCCAGTACGTGACGTTTTCTAAAACACGCTATTCTTCGTCGTTCTTTTTTTCTTCCCTCGATCAGTTAGGCAGGAAATTATTTCTGGTTCAGTTGCAGCTGAGATACAGAGGAGTCACAGTTTCCACTTAGCACTACGAAGACCTATTTTTTCTATCGATCAATACACACCCCAATACAATTTCGTTTTTTGATTTCGAATGCCCCCGCTGCGGTTCGAACTAGACACTTCCCTCTCATATCATTACCAAAAAACTCCCAGCAGCTAGTAAGGAAAAAAACTTAAACCATATTTAACGATCTATAAATACATTTTGATGTCAAGAAATTTAGTTGCGGAGGTTATAGACCAACTAGAACAGAGTTAGTTCGCGATAACAAAACATTTCGAAAAAAGTTCATTTTTTCAAACTTTCCTATTACGCAGTTATTCTGGTTACCAACAGATCAGGAAGACTGGTACTGTGCGTGTGCACTTCGGGGACAGGGACAGCTCACTCAACGTCGTGAAACAAGTGGCTAGTAAGCGAACTGCGGCTGCATATACTTTGGCACAGAGAAGGAAAACTCTACAAAACCGTAGGGAAAGCAACGGGCAAACTACCCCGACTAAACTACCCAGGAGAGTCGCGCGTTAGAAACCGCAACCGCCAACGTCCGTCATCGGATATGGCCCCTGAAGAAGAAGAAGACTCCACGAGTTTGCTCTCGAATTCTTAGTGTGTAGAGGGGGCTAGGGTGAATAAATTCGTAACAGTGGGCTGATGACCGCAGAGTTCTTTTAGCGCAATTTTTCAAACAATCAAATCATTTCAACTCGACCACTGCCATTTTTGAGATATAGTCTAGTACGTGAAGCATCGAAATTAGGCTGAAAATGCAAAGAATGTCGCAGAGATAAAATTTTTCATGATTTTTCATGATTTTTCCTCGCCACCCAACGATGATCAAGCGAAAAAATTCCACCAAAATCCAAAGTAAGCGTCACAAGTGGCGAAGGAGACAGGAGACTTAGGTTAATATCACTCTCGGCTTCAACCCAACATAAAACGTGAATTACTTTCGTTCGTTCCAATCTCGTATCCGTGTACTCGAAACCCATGCCCACCATCAGTCAAACCTGAAACTCGACAATTATCCAACCGAGCACCATCGAATCTGCCTTACAATGTCAGACCGAAGGAAGGTTCTGGTAACCCAGTTCTGGCTCCCGGGCAGTGGGCGAAACCTCAACCGTGGACTTGGAACACGACACATTACAAAATGTCGTCAACTTGAAAGTGCTCTCGTTAGTGATTTCGCCCAACTGACTGTTCTTTCTTGTTCCACCCACAGCATGGCCGTTGTCATTGACGACTGCCCGGCGGCGCTGCCGCCGGTGACAGTTGCTAAACTCGATCGAACCTACTGTAGTTATTTTTTCGAACTTTTCTCATTCTTCCCTTTCATTAGGTACTGTGTGGTGCGCACACGCACGCTGTGATTCTAACCTTCGAGTTTCACGCTGAGAGTTTACCGAAGAATATATTATCCACAGCGTAATTTCTCCGACTATATTTCACGCTCGCTTCAAAATAATTATCCACGCGCAGTTTTTTTCAATCATTTTCCTATTGGTAAACCAGTTGTTCGGATGTACTGATAGGTTAGAGAACACATACATACAACCCGTGATTTCGAGATTTAGACATTACGGTGTCTGTTTACAGGGATTTCAGAATCGGCTGGTTATCTCTTGTAGGCTTTATGCGCCGCTGAAAACGATGATCTTCCTCGGACTTCAGTCACACATCCGACCCTTCGAAGCGAAAGCGATTGGGCCGAATGGTGCGACTGGAATTCGTCTGCTTCGGACTGAAGGTATCACTCGGCCTCGTTTAGAAAGAAGGAATAGCCAGGAAGCGAATGGCTGATGTTCGAAAGCCGACCCATCCAATCGAAGTTATTCCGAGTACAGACACACACCGGGTATTCGATTACGATTTCAACGACCTTTCATTACCATACGATGCGCGCCTAATCTCGTAATTAATATTTCCATCTTCTAACGCAACTCTGTCGTAATAACGACGAGTATCGCAACAATAAATAACGGATTTAAAAAAATCACCGATTACCATCTAGCTATGCGTTGAAGGTTGCATATACACGCTTTTTAAAAAAAAATCGACAAAAATCATCTCAGTACGATGTAAGAATCTCTCCGCTGAACATTTTAATTACTCTCTGTTACGGGCTTACGGCGAATTCGCCGACGTTCAGCTATAGCAGTAGGAAATATCCCCTCGAAGTTGTTCTTCATTATAGTCAACTTGTTTCAATTATAGTGGGCCAGTTCCGAATGTAGCAAGTTCAAATGCGATTGCGGACTATGGGAAGTACAACATTGGAGATCACTCAGCAAGGAACCCTAATTCGGGGTACTTTTCCTGGAGACTCGATAAAATATTCAGAGATCATATTTTGGAACTCGATTCATGTGGGATGCGAAATACAATCCTTCGACTACGGGCTGAAGTGACTAAAACATGAAACTGGCAGTCATCATTCGATTTTCCAAAAAGAGCGCCCCACTAGGTCTCATTATGGTCGTTTGGAGATACTTCAGAGACGTTCAACAGCTAAAGAGTTACTATTCTTTCGCAATGTACTAGACTCACTATGATATGATCACGGTCATCAATGTCCCCATGGAGGGCTGAAGGCATTTCGGGAGAGAAGGCGTGATCTTATTTTTCCTTCGGAGCCAAATCAAAAACGCACGCTCTAATTTGTGGTATCTATAGAAACAAAATATCTCAAAGTAGGGACACATACTAAATTAACTGAACATTCGAGAGATTATTTGTCAAAAACTAACATTCAAATACAGTGGATTCCGCTTAATGTTATCGTATTGGTCCGAGGTAAATTTAATAACAATAACCGGACAATAACAGTAACCGGAAAATCAAAAAAAATGTATTCATCAATAACTATTCACAATGGAAAAAAGAGTCAATTTTTGTTTGCTTCGTCCTACCTTACAACACACACGTCATACAAGAATAGTACAAATGAAAATCTTTACCATAATATTGGAAGCATTCATTCAAAACTTCTAATTCATTTAACATTTCTGCATGAGAGGGTGGTTTAGGTAACAGTTTTCAATTAGAATGTCTATCGTGAGCAGTCAATTCTCTACGTGTTTGGTGTATTATTACTCATTTTAGAACAATTTTAGGTCACGAGAAGAATGACATGAACGGTCAGTTACCATACATAAACTGTGCACTGTTGTAATGAGGATGAAAGAGGAAGAGAATGCGGTACGTGTAAAAATTGGTCAAATATATATGAAGGACGGAAATGCAAAGTATGCTAAGCGCCAGAAACAAGTTTTCAAGATGTAGAGAGAAAAAAGGTGTGCAACGCGTGTGCTGAGTGATGAGAGAGGGGAACGGGCAGCGCGCATTTGCCCTATGTGTAGTACCGACAGGTTTTTGAAGATGGCGTGCCTGTATTGTCGTTTCTTGGTTGTATACATTTTACCATGATACCATAGCTCCGTTTTTTTCGAGATGGCACTTAGCACCAGTGTTGCTAGACAAAACGATTTTTTGTCATTTTGTCGGACGAGCATTTCACTTTTTTTTGTTATGTCATGAGTTTTGTCATTTTGTTTTTTCATAATTTTGTTATGTCATGACAAAATTATTTTGTCATTTTGTCATATCCACAAATTTTCAGGTATTTTACTATTTTTACATACAATCCAATCCTACCAATCACCAATGTTATTTTAACAAAGGTTGCATACTTGGGAGGCTAAAAAGAAATTGGGATTTAAACCTGCACTAGAGTGCGCTGCAAAATTGCCTGCGCGGTGCGCGGTGCGCGGTTGTTAGCGGGTGAAAATGAGTGAGTGACCATGTTGTGTACTTTCAAATAGAAACACTGCTATCTTTAGAAGGGTAAAAAACGAGTAAAAATTATTCTGCCAGTGCGCCAGTAGAACTCATTATAATTTAATTTTTTGGTGATGATGCAGTCAAATTTAGGACAAATTTTCTTTGAAAGTGAATTTCTAATCGACTTAATGATAGTTGAAGTTTGCTACACGCTTACAGTAAATCATATGTGATCACTCCTCTGGCTTAGGTTGACTTCTTAAGTTTTGACTGATGGCTGATAGCTGATCACTTCTTTAACAAAAAGTGTCTGAGAAAAAGGACCTAATGCATAGGTTGATTTAAATACATTTTCTAAGACACTAGTTCCATGTTCTTCTAGTCTTCCTTAACTTCTTGATCCTTGTTCTTTTCCACCAACGTAATATTGGAATGACAAAATGTCATGACAAAATTGTTTTGTCATTTTGTTTTGTCATTGATTCATTTTTTTGTTACGTCATTTCCATTTTGTCATATGACAAAACTGAGAAATGGTTTTGTCATTATGACAAAATTCCTAAAATTCAAATGTCATTTTGTTATGTTATGTCTAACAACACTGCTTAGCACACTTTGCATTTCCGTTCTTCATATGTAGAAGGAAAATTGATAACATTATGCGGAAGGTCAATTACATTAAGAGGAATATTTTACATGTGTTAAGATATAAATGTTTCGTTTTTACCACTTCCAATAACATTTAAGCGAATTATAACATTAACCGCGATAATAATAGGCGGAATCCACGGTATATTCAATACTCAATGTCTAAATTTTATTAACAAACAATGTCGATACCTCAAATTAGGCGTAGGGGAAGTTCGGGCAAGTAGAACACTGGGCAAAAGGAACCACCGCAAATAACTTTTTTCCTAATCACCTCACACGGTTGGTAACACTTGCTATTCGATGGCTAGTGACCGTTCTCATAATTATAATCTGTGAAACCGGCAAAATGTGTTGTGTACAATTTTTTGATAAGGAATTTGTGAATTGTGTTGCAATAATTCCATGAATCATGAATTTTGAAAATGCGACCATTTCAATAATTTAAGAGTATTTACGATAAGCATTAATATCAAAAGAAAGGAAATTCTGTCTACTTTCAGATGAACGCATAGTAAGTTCCTTGATTTTGCTTTTAATAACTTATTATTATGTAAATGTAGAAACCATGTGGGTTGGGCAAGTGGAACCAGGCAAAAGGAACCACCAAGTAGCATTAATTATTTATTTTATTTACTTTATTTTATTTTAAATTTGTTTATTTTTTGAGGTGGTGCCGACAACAGTCCATAGACCAATTACCGCCGACACCACCTTTATAAAATAATTTCACTTAAGATTAAAGACTTAATAATTTGTTTACTAGAATACAAAACTAAGAGTATAGTACATATTTATATTCATTCAGTCATTCATTCATTCAATCATTCATTCATTCATAATTCGTTCATTCATTCATTCAATCATTCATTCTTCGTTCATCCATTCATCCATTCATTCGTATTCTTTATTTCATTTTTCTTCTCACCTTTTGCTTATTTCCTAATCTTTAGCCTGCAGGATGGTCTTACGGAAATTATTCCTGGACTCGTAAAATATGTCAAGGTCCGGACAGCTCAAACACAGTCTATTATATTGATCCAATGCTCTGGATAAGACACTGTTTCCCAGGATATCCGTACGTTTGAATGGGGTGCGGAACGTTTGCATGGACCGGCTGTTAGCCCTAGGTACCCATAGATTGATTTTTGAGAGGAGTTCTGGCTCCACAACTCTGCACCGCATCAGGTCGTAGAGGAATAATAAGGAAACTGTCCTACGTCTTGCCTCCAATGAATGCATTTCGAAGCCCTGCAACAGTTCCTCATATCCCATACCAGACGGGTAGTATTCAAAAGTCTTGTAAAAGAGAAATTTGAGGAATCTTTTTTGTATTGATTCCAGAATTCCGGAAAGCGTTATAGACGAAGGGTACCACACTAACACCCCAAATTCCAGTAACGAGCGTACCAAAGTAAAATAAAGGACCCTTAGGGTTTGAATTTGTTTGAGGTTTTTGGAATTTCTGATGATAAATCCTACCCTCCTTCTTGCCTGCTTAATGAGTTGCGCTGTATGATATTTAAAAGTTACATTGCTATCCAGAAATACGTCCAGATCCCTAACTGTTGCAATCTCCCTTAGCCGCATATTGTTTATCATGTAGGCGTGACTTATTGTTCTTACTGTATTTCGAGTGTATGTTATTTTTTCACATTTTTCTACATTGAAGGGTAAATGATTTTCCTCACTCCATTCTGCTATTGAGTTTAGATCGTTTTGTAGTTGATAACACTCTTCTTTACGTTCTATACTACGGTAAATCTTCATGTCATCCGCGTACAGCAGGACATTCGAGTGCCTGAAACTTTTCTCTATGTCATTAATGAAAATCACAAATAGCAGTGGACCCAGATTTGACCCTTGAGGAACCCCTGATGGGCATGGGAAAGAATACGACTCTGCATCTTTGTACCCAACGTATTGGGTTCTGCCCGTCAGGTATGACTGCATGAAACGTATGGCTTGTGCATCAAATCCCATTTCCGTCATTTTTGTTATCAGAAGTTGCCGACTTTTCGGAGAAAAGGGAGGTATTACACTCGTCACAGTTGTCAAGAGGGGGGCGGGGGCAATGTTTTTTTTTACGTTTCAGAATGTGTAGATTACAACTGTAATAAGGGCTGCATTTCAGGTTTCCTTATGTACTTACTCAATGTTTTTTGGTTTTTTTTTAATAATAATTTAAAATTGATACGAACTCTTAATCTTGATAGCCGCGTATTTCTGTTGTATCAGACAAATGTTTCGGCCTTCAACGTTTCGATTTCAATTTAATTTATACGAACTCTAATTTTGATGGCCGGGTAGTTTTGTATTTTTATAATACTATTCCATGTCGAGAATTGCGTTTTTTTAAACGTCAATGACCTTAAACATTTCGGCTGAATAATCCGAACTGGTGCGAGGAACGAGCGAAGCGAATCCACCGCCAGCTGTTCCAGTGGCACTTGCTACCAGTCATTCTAATCGTGCTCAAACTCCTGACAATTTTTCTGAATCAGAAAACATAGATGACCCAGATTCCGCTGATGAAAGCCCTCTCGCTAATCCGTTGCCACCTACCCTCCCGTTGTTAAGTCCAGAAGACATTCGACCAATTCCATCAAATGTGTCAACAATTAAGAAGAAGCGCCAAAATCGATCACAGAAATCAGAAGTTTTAACCCCTCCACGCCCGTGAAAGACCAAATTAAAGCGAATTACATCAGCAAAATAGAGACGGATGAGAAAGAAAAAAAAGAGAAGAAGTTGGCGGCGGAGAAAAAGGCGGAGAAAAAGGCTGAAGAAAAAAAAATTAGCTATGGAGAGAGAGAAAAAAAAGACTAAGAAAGCAGTGAAGAAAATGGAAAAAACGGAAAATGAAACTGAGAAACCAGAAACGAAAACGATCAAGAGGAAGATGAAAGAAAATTTGGTCCAGGAAGAAGGAATAAAGAAGAAAAAGGTTGTGCCCAAAACGAAGAAAGCTGCCGAACCAAAACTAATTTTCTCAAAACCTCCCTCCGAGGCATAAAGGGATGATAAAGTTCCATGCTTACACTTTGCATGTCATTCGCTTCCACGAGCCGAGAGATTTGGCTACAGTGTAATATTTGCAGTAAGTGGGCCCATGAAGCTTGTACCAGTTATTCGGGTGTTGGGTTTTACGTCTGTGACTTTTGTACTACGTAATTTGAGGAAAAAATTTTTATTTTGTATTTTAGGTTATAACTTATTGTTTTTATATCGAAATAGATTTGTTTTGCAGCATAGAACTTTTTCCCCCCTCGAACACTATTTGATAGGGCAAAATATGCTTTATCTAATTGTGTATTTAGATTTCAGATCGCCACATAAATAAAAATTCTACAGCAATTTTTAAATAAGTGGTTCCACTTGCCCGAACTTCCCTTAGCCGTACTTTTCGTTAGAAAAATCATTATTACAAAAATATTTAGCCTAACTTCATTTGCTGCGAGGTGTGCGGGAAGTTCAAGTTAATTCTTTTGATAAAATACGTACTACTTATTCATTATTACAGTTGTTGTAATTTGACATTTACATTTTCGGCTGTTATATCATCAATAGTTGTCCTACAACTAAGGTTACAACCGAATGTAATAGATTCAAGTAATACCGTATGGTGAGCCATATTTGTCTGGATTCTCATTGGTCTTTCAACCTGTTTAAGTACGTAGGTATGTAATACAGTATGGTAAGCCGTATTTGTCTGGATTCTTATTGGTCTTTCAACCTATTCAAGTTATACCATATGGTCAGCTGTGTTTGTTTGGGTTCTCGTTGGTGTCTTTTCATCTGTTCAAGGAATACCAAATGGTAATATGCGTTTGTCTGGGTTCTCATTGGCCTTTGGCCTGTACAAATTAGTGATGGGCGAAAAGTACTCAACGAATACCGAGGTAATCGTTACTTGCTGTTGCCCGAAGTAACGAGTATTCGTTCAGAAAAAGATTCGTTACTATGGATTCGATTACTTTATTTTCGAGTCCAGAGCCAGACCAACAGTCGGTACTCGGTACTCAGTAGTTCCATACTCGATTGTAAATATCCTAATTATAAGCTTGCATTATAATATTGTTAGCCTTTTATTACAATATTGTGAGCCTATTTCCGACAAGTCTACAACAAGTACATGCTTCTATCAAAATAATATCGAATTTGATTTATTTTTAGGTACCTTTTCAGGTAAGTAATCAAAGTAATTAAGTAACGAATATAAAGTAACGATTACTTTTCGGTACCCGATATCTGAAAGTAACGAAACTTCCTATCACTAGTACAAATAATACCATATGGTAAGCTATGTTTGTTTGGGTTCTCATTGGCCTTTGGCCTGTTCAAGTAATACCACATGGTAAGTTATGTTTGTTTGGGCTCTCATTGGTGTCTTTTTATCTGTTCAAGGAATACCATATGATAAGCTGGGTTTATCTGAGTTCTTATTGGTCGTCTAACCTGTTCAAGTAATACTGCATGGTAAGCTGGGTTCTCATTGGTCGTTTGATCTATAAGGTCTGACAATAGAGTAACTAGACTGGCTTTTTTTGTCGCGCATGTGTTAACCCTGCAAATCTGAAATTTTGCTGAGCTAATATCCTAACCTTCCTCTATCTATTCAAGTATCTGCAACCTCTGTGTGATCATTAGTTCTCCAACTACGTCATCTTGTTCAAGTTGGACATTTGGAGACAGTGATGCGTGTCATAGAAATGGAGCAACACACAACCGAGCAGCGGTGCGCAATCAAGTTTTGCGTGAAACTCGACGAATCTGGAAAGGAAACTTTCGGTAAAGTGATTAAGGTATGCGATGATGAAGCCATCATCAGTGGCTGTCCACAGACTCAGCCAGACCAAAAAAGGTATAAGTGCATGCGCAAATCCAAAGTCAAAATTATGATGATTTGACTCTTTGATAGCAAGGGGGTGGTTCATTAGGGGTTTGTCCCACCTGGCAGACTACAAATCAAGAATTTTACGTCGAAGTGCTCGAAAGTCATTTTAGAGTCAGCCCTCGCGAACACATAGATTCTTCACTGTAGCAATGCGCCACGTCATTGTGTTTTTAACGCAACACAATTTTTGGCATAAAAAACAATTCGCAGTGTTGCCCCAGCTCTCATATTTACCGGATACGTTCCCATCATATTTTGAAAAATACGTGTTTTTTGCCGTCAGGCTAGTTGCCTTATTGTAAGAGTAAACAACGACCACCTAAATGTGTACAGGAAGTTGTGTGTTCCTCTCGAGTATTCCTCACATCCTTCCACCATACCCTCCCGGAATAGGGTATGCTCATGTGCGCAAATGTGAGTTCTTGTGGGATAAGGTTCCAATCTGCATTTGCCGGGACCAAACTATAGGGAAGGGGGGGGGGGGTGAAACACCCCCAATAATTAGGCAATCAGCAAATTTTGAAACTGTTAATTTGAATTTTTCATTTTCTATTATTTTTTTTAATTAAAAAATATTTTGATTGAAAAATCGGCGAATTTTCAATTTTTAGAAAATTTTGTCGGCAAATTTTCCTTCTCCCCCCCCCCCTCCCAACTGAAAGTCAAGTTTCGCCTCTGTCCATTTCCGATAATTTACGCCTTCCAGATTTCCAAAAAGATGAAATTCGAAAAACGCTAGAAAGACTGAATAACAATAAAATAGCGGGCCCTGATAAGATCGAAAAATCTAACTTAAAAATGCCCGATTGACAATTTGGAGAGCACTCACACAACATATCACAAACCACTACCGTTTTGAGACTTTTGGCCAATCATTTTTTTTTTTTTTTGTGAGTGTTCAACGTCTCATCATTTTAAGATAGTGTGTGTGAAGTGATCGCTCAGCATTAGTGTAATTACTGCGTGATGTTCACAAATGCACTCACAATTGGCCTCACTGTCAATCGGGTGTTGTCTCCAGCTCTTGTCCCCTTTCTGACCTCGCTTTCCAACCAAATTCTGACAGAAAGGAAGATTGCTTCAGAGCAATGACAGAAGTGATTGCTTCAGAGCAATGGCAGATTTCTAAGATTATATTACTCTATAAAGAAGGAGACCGAGGTAATCTAAACAACTACAGACCGATCAGTTCAACATCAAAGCTCAGTAAGATATTCCTAAAACTGTGAAAAACAGGCATGAGGATAGGAAAGTTCGTGAAGGGATGGTGGGTTCCTAATTTTCAACTTCGGCGTATTTCTCAGAAGAACGAATTGCGCCCATGGAAAAAAGAACACTCTAATGCAACGAACCGCAGGGACGCAATGACAAACTACCCCGACTATGGTGTCTCAGCCGCGGATTGGATCGCTTCAGTCGCCGACATCTAGACGTGGATATGGCACTCGAAGAAGACGACCATTCAAATTAGAAAGTATATATGTATCATGAGAATATCATAATTTCTGAAATCTGTAACACAGCAGTCAACTTAAAATTGCTTACGTAAACAGAGGCGTAGCTAAGGCTTTGGTCGAGTGGGTTTTGGACCCTCTTGTGATTTCACCAACCAGTGATTTTTCTCACTTTAACGGTCCTGTGACTCCCTCCCCCCTCGGTTAATACCAGGTTCCTTCGAATACTAAGCTGGTTACGCCACTGTACGTAAGCAATGCTCAAGAGGGAATCCAGACAATGTTTCTATTCCCTGCTACATACATGTGCATTCATCCCGAAGACCAACCGAAAGCGAAAGATTGAAGATGCGCCCCGTAATCTCTACTGACGACCTCATTCCAGCTGCCACCTTCTCGCAGCCTGCAGCAGAAACACTCCAAGATCCGCGAGTCCACTCAGCACTGATGAGCGACCGCGGTACTTCCGATTGACGCCGACGGCGGGTAATAAAATAATCGAAAGACGAACGCCACCGCGTTTACGTTCTCAATGGCGATCTCACACACACAGAATTCCTTCCGGCCTCCGAAAGTGATTCATCTCCGGTTTCTCGCAATTGACGAAGGCAAAACCGCGAAGAGGAGCAAGGAAAGAGCCTAAGAAAAGAGAGCTACTTAATCGTGAACTTGATTGATTGGATCTACGTACGTGGGTCATTGGAAAAGCTGACCGACTGCACGTCGATGTACAAGCGGTACGTTTACATTATTTATCATTATCATTATATTAATACATGAAACCGGTATACGAGATGTTCCGAAATGAGCGACACCGAGTGATAATCAAGGTATACAAATGTGAGAGGGCAGAAGAACGTGGGCGTGTTTCGTATATATGTATAAATAAAATAAATGTGTATTCGAAGTGACCAAGCAGGTTGTTCATTTACAAGTGTCGATCATACTTCGAGAAATATAAAAGTGTTCTTCAAAATGCAGAATATGCGTAGAGTGCCATCGACGCGAAGCGTGAACACGCGTAGGAGGGTGGTTATAAGTTATACACCAACATTTTTTAAATCCCAGATCTAACGGGGAAAAGGGGGTGGAATAGGAGGCCACACCAACATGATAATTTTCTTCGGGGAGGGGAGGGGTGTAAGAACACGTCAGTTTCCAACGGTTGGCGTATTGGTGAAAAGCTCCCCAGTGAGCGATTCCAACAGTGATTTAAAAAAAAAGTTGAACAAGAGAACGCAGGAGATGCGAAATGGGGTATTCACTACAAAATGTAGCAATGTTTACCGACTGTTCCCCTCCTTGGAGAATAAGGACCGCCATAAAAGCCTGCGGGTTTTTCGGGATTATTGAGACAGAGAGGAGTATTTAGTCCGGAGCGCAACGAGAGGGCATATGAAATCACAGAAACAAGAGAGTGGGTAAAAAGCGCGTGTTTTAATTGACTGAATGGCAAACGCAAGTCTCAGTGTGAGTGCTAAGGCATATAAATTGCAGGTAACTGCTGAACTAAACTGATGTCCTGCCTAGCCAATCGAAGGAGAAAACGGAGAGTAAGTCATGAAATAGTTATTCTCGAATATCCTTGGATATGGCGAACATGTTCCATCCAGTAATGGAAAAATTGATGACCTTGATTTTGGGGAATATATAATCGGAAGTTAGGAAAATGCGTTTTGCGGGCACGATAAATAGACTAGCACGCTAAATTTTGAACAGCAGAATAATAGGGTAGAACGTCAATTCTGATAGAAATACACGTTAATTTATGAACGTCAATTCTCATTCTGATAGGAATGCACACTAATTCATGAACGTCAATACATTGTATATTACAGCTAGGATATTTCTTCTCTTTCTACACGTCACAACATGCATCAGTTCGATGATTTTATGTTAGTGCGAGTGGCTGCCCTCCCATAACCGTTGAAAGCCTTCAGAATTTCACGTTTAAAACTGTTCATTACTGTACATGGACGATAACATTACACCCTGAAAATTCGAGCTGCAGCTGGACCTGTCTTTACTTCCTGAAGTACCTGATATGCCAATATTCTCTAGGTATGAAAATAAGGACGCAGCAAATGGCCATTTCGATGGAAGCAAAGTCCGTCAGGGACGTATCGAAGAGTTTTTCCAGTGTGTGTGGGGGGAGGGGGGGGGGGTAAAAATCATGAAAGTCTCAACCGATTTAACTCAGAATTCCCAAGTATCAAGGCAAAAAAAAAAACAAAAAACTTTTGACTTGTGTGATTTTTCCAGCTGACTCAACTCAAAATTCGCAAGTATCAAAGCAAAAGAAGAAAAACCGTTTGACTTGTTGGGATTTCATAACTTCTCAACTCAATTCCCAAGTATCAAGGCAAAAAAAAAAAAACCTTTTTAACTTGTTGGATTTTCCCAACTCGCCTGACTGAAATGGTAAATTTTCCCAACTGCTGAGTGAAAGGTTCCTGCGGGGGTGGGAGGGAGCTTATCGGTACGTCCCTGAACTCCGTACCACTCGGACAAAAACGAAAGTGAGGACGACCGGCAAAAGCGAAGAGAGCTCCTTTAGTCCTAGATTTATTTGAACCAGAACGCTCCAACACAAATTACTACTTAAACGCTTCCTTCAACAGAGTCATGAAACTGTACAATGATACTAGTAGAATTCACGACAAACTAGATATTCTGGATTCAAATGGCATATCAAAATTCAAGCAGCACATTACTCAGCTATTCGATTAAGACAGCCCTCCAAAAGGACCGGGGTGGAGCGAACAGCAGCAGGAAATAGAAAGAGGTCCAGGTTTCCGGATTTGAGATTATAGGATGAGGTCGGCGCGGCACGTCAGAGGGAGGGCATCCAGGTTTTTTTCCTCCTTTTTTAGGGCTGGCGAACAAAACAAAAATCGTTTTTCGTTATCGTTTGATTTTTAGCATTCTTGCCAGTTACAGCCGATGAATAGGATACCTAATTTCCAGGGAAGATTATCAGATCTCGTGATCACAAACCTACCTACAGTTCAGGTCCAGCTTGCGATTCTGGGGAACTAGTAGACATTCTTATATGTACGTTGATGAAAAAGAAAAACGAATACAGAAACCGTAAAGATCGAGGACGTCTAACATGTCCTGCCTGGCTACATTCTGCATAGCACGATGCGAACGTCTTACAAGCGTCTTTTGTCTCCTACATACCTGTACTTCCTGCGCGTGATCTTTTCTAAACCACCTTCATTTCCTGCTTATTCTTACATTCTTATGACTCACTCTCCCTTTTCTCCCTTGATCGGTCAGGCAGAGCATCAGTTTAGTCACAAACACAATTATGCTCAGCACTTACAAAACTAACTATTCTATCTGTCAGTCAATATACACGCGATTTTCCAACAAACTCGTTTCTTTAATTTCAAATGCCCTCGCTGCGGTTCGGATTTAACACTTCCTGTACAATTACGGAAAACCCCGCAAATGGTTCTGGAGACTGGGGACGTTTCCTCAAAATTAAACATTTTTGGGGTTTTGGGAAACCAGTAGACAAATGAGCCGTTTCTCAAAAATTTCGGATTGCTTTTCATAGTTTGCTGACGAAGCACAACAGAGAAAAACGAGTACGAAAATATTAACGGCCGAGGACGTCTCAACCTTTCGCGCTTGCTTTTATGATATTCATTTTGTGTTAACATATGCAACCATCTACCCACAGCTGAGAATACATCTTCGCCAATGTACCATAGAAAATGGAACTTTTTGAGCGGCTGCAACCCCCACTGCCCCTTAGATCTCCCGCTGTCTGTATACCAATCCACCCAGTTTCTCACTTTCCACAACTTGAACACTCCACTCGAATCATTTAAAATAAAATTATATAAAATTAATTTAATATAAAATTTAAATAAATAAAATAAAATAAATAATTAATAAGTAATAAATTATTTAATAATAATTAATGAATTAGACAATTTTTTTATTTATTAGTTTAATAAAAACATATTATTATAGATTTTTATATAATAAATATTCCGCTCAATGAATTATTTTAAATAGCTGCAGTATATTAACTGTACAAAGGTAGCATAATAAATAGGGATTAATCAATTTCTGAATCTTCCAATAATAATAGGTATTGTTATAAAAAAAATTATGATAAAAGCATGAATAGTAATTATAGAATAATAAATTGAATTATTATTAATATTTATTAGTTCAATTCGAATAATTATTCTTATAGATATTCCAATTATTCCTCCACCCTCCTAAGATCAAATACGGCACCGGGCTCCATCTCAAGTCTGTACTCCAATACCTATATACTCCAGTACGGGTTCCTCATCTCCAGCACTCAGAATTCCATCTCGATCTCCGCCACCGCGCGAGGCAGGCAAGCAAGTTCATGTTCCTGCTTGCCTCACGCACGCGCTTCCTACATTCGCGTTCCTCAAACGCGCTCATTCGCGGCACTTTCTTCGGCATTTCCAACACCATTTTCTCCTTGCCGGTTTCGCGTGTATTTATCGCGCGGGGTCATCGTCGGATGTGTGGTTTATCCGGCGACGACGGCTGTACATCAGCGAACGCATTCCGCTTGCGTAACCAAACCAAACCGAGTGGAGCGACCCAAGAAACTCGTATTCCTTTTCGATACTAATGTGAAAACGAGAACGTTTTTCTGTAGACGTAAAAATTCTTTCGTTACTCTACCGGTTTACACACACCGCGGTACACGTACAGGTACCGGCCTTACATCACCTCTGTTCGAAATCATCTATAACACCCGCCGTTGAAAGGAAACTTTTCGTCTGAAAAGCTGCATACGAAGCGGAAGTCGATTACGGCAAAGGAGAACGAGCTGCGCGACAACGCGGACAGCTGGACACATATCCACGGGTCTTCGTCCAGTAGCGATGTACCAAAGCAGGACAACTGGACAGATCAGCCGACCAGGCGGCATCGGCATAGAGATCCACGGACTTACAACCAACAAACGATAATTACGAGCTGTATGACTGCGGGAGGTCCGTGAGCCTGCGAGACCGTGCGACTGAGCCATCGTCACACAATTCGGAGAGAGATCGTATTAACGACCTCTCGTTCGCTATTAACGAGTTTCGGTAGATCCGACAAGCTCGGTCCATGATATCGGGCCGAGAAAATTGAAATAGGAAAACAAAACGATCTCCGAAATAGCTAAATAGTATATCATATCGACGGTTGGAGCACGAGCAATCGTCATTACAGGCTACGCACGCACACGTAAGCACCGGCTACATGGCGGTTGTGTCCCCGGAACTCGTTCAACGTAGGCACGCATCCGACGATGAAGGGGTAAATCGTACACCTAATTGAGGCTCACGAAGAGGCAGCAGAGGGCAGATCGTAGCGTTAGTCGCAAATTACGTCTATTATAAATGAACGCAGCCACAATGATGGTCACTTATCGTGACACGAGCTGCGAACATTTTTTCTTTAAATCCAATATGGCGCCGAGCCGGAACTGAGCAGCGCACGTACCATGATAACGGTCGACGGTATCCTGCGCATGTACCAAATTGAAACCTGTTCGCGGAATAGGGTCCCGGACAAAATTTTAGAATCGCATTATATTGTGTAGACGCTTCGTACGAAGCATAAAAACAGTACTGCCGAAGCAGAATTTTAAAAAAATCCATAGTAACGAAGAAATAACGCATGTAAGTTGCGCTGCACGAAAAACGGTACTTCGATGTGCACCCTGTAGCGATGACGTCACGTCATTTCATCCGAGTTTCGGTGCCACTTAATCCAGAAACAGCGTGAATGCCGTTTACCAGAGTTGGTAAGATGGGAATTTCAGGAGCTCAGGGGGCAAAGTCACGTACGTTATACTTTTTTTCTTCTTTCTTTTTTTATCAATAGTTGAAAACAAATTTTTAACGTTTTGCTTCAATAGTTGGAAAATGTTTGATTCTCATTCACTCAATAAATTTGCTTCCCTACTGCCCTGCCCATTATGAAGAAAATCTAGTATTTCCATCAACTTGAAACTGAAAAAGTCAACTCCACCGGCCGTTTGAGTAAAAATCGGCTATATTCTCACTTCGCCTCGTATTCTTCTTATCTGCACGAGTCGCTAATTACCGACAGGTAGGTATAAAAGCAAGTCATTTTTTCGAATAGCCGCTGCTATGCGTTGAATTACAGTCATGGACATATTTAGAAGGAACAGCCATAGCGAAGATGCTACACAGATTTGAGATGAAGAGGAACATGTTCGTGTCATTTTAGCAAGAACGGTGTCAATATTTATATGCGTTAACTTACCTCGTTTATGGTCGTTGAGTACGGTGTGTTAATGAACTTGGGCGCGTTGTCATTAATATCCGATATGCGTACGATGACTGAGATTGTTTTCCTCTTATTCGTTTGCCGGATAATGCAGCTGAGCTGTTGACAAATATTTAACCATACTGTTAGTTCTTTTGCATGTTGACCGTTAGCGACGTAAAGTGTATTCAGTAGGTACATAGAAAGATTAGGATACATTGAATCATAGCTGGGTTCTCTTGGCTGAGAGATGCGAGAAAGCGAAGCGACAACTGACCTATAAAATCATTTTTGGAATGCACATCGGTGTATTTACACCTCAAAACACCCTCCAATTCCATCAAGGGATCGTATCTGAAGGCAGCAGACACCTCGGATTTTCAAGTCCGTTTTACAGCTCGATTCTTGTATATATAATATGTTAATTCAGTAATTCTACTACGGGCTCGCCAATTGTTATATCTATATACTGCAACAGCGTACCAGAACCAGTGCCAATATTAAAATAAAAACAAAATGACAAATGAAGGCCTACACCACAGAATTTCAGATCGGAATTTGGTATTCAGTATTAAGGTTGTTGGATTCTAACATCACCGATGCACAATCAGTTACCAGTTACCCATTCGTTACCCTCGGGTTACCCTCAAATTACTCTTGTTCCCTTTTAGTACCTCGGGTAACTCGTAGGATTTAGCGCATCAGGTAACAGTTGGATTAGTTCAGTAGTTCTATCAATGTTACCCATGCAAATACTGCAAAAATGAGCATGAGCTAGGTTTGAAATTCATAAAAAGAAGGATATTAGATACTGTCTTACTATTTCATATTTGCTGATATAGGTATTAGTCTACTGTTTCAAAGTCTATTCTTATACGCAACGACAGATAAAGAAGTAGTAACTGGATATTTTATGAACTCCAAAATTGAGTAATGCTTTACGATTCATTAGTACTTTTTTTACGATCTACAGAACTAACCAAACATTATGACTCACAAAACTCTCTTCAGACTATGACTAAATTAATCCCCTTTAAGCTCATTAAAATATTGTATGTACAAAGACTTATAGGACTCATCCAAACTCATCAAAACTTTGTTAAGACTGGTTCAGACTGTTTCTAAACGGGCTAAGACTGCATGAAGACTCATTAAGTTGTATTACAGCTCATTCAGACTCGTTTCAATATTCACCACAACTTAGACTCAGCATTTATTTTTTGAGGGCAAAGAATTGCTACAATACTTTGAAACAAAATATTAATTTCACTTTGAAGTATTTTTATGAATTTAACGAATGTTAGCCCATCATTAATGTCTCAAGTACCTACTCAAGCTTAAGACCAAATGAAGGACTCGATGCAAGAACTAGTTCAAAGACATTTCCGGTCAGCATAATTGACAACTTTTTCTCTATGATACGTCAGTGCAAGAAGCAATGACTTACTACGAGTATGCTTACAGGAAATGTTATTTAGAATTTTAGGCCCCATGGACTTTCATCATGTGTAGAACTCAAAAATATTATGATCAGAGTTTCTGGAAGGAGTACGAGGGAGTCGGTTTTTAAGCCTTCTGACATTCGGCATTTTTACCCAATTCATGCCAATGTTGTCTGGCAGGATAACAATAGTTCCTGTTAAGAACTGGCTTGCCAAACCTTAACCTTACTCCAACAAGCAATGGGAACACAGGAATAAACAGCATCACCTAACCATGACAATGTGTAACATCAAGCCTTATAAGCTTTAGTTATTAACACAGAACACACTGCTGTTAGGCTCACATCCAAAAAAATACTATTTTAAGTGAATGAAATCAGCGTTTTACTTCAAAATGATCCAGAAGACTCGGTTAAGAATCGTCTTTTTAGATTTCTCAGAGGCCGGTAAAGATTCGTTTGAACTATGTAGAGACTCCTTCAGAATATTTTGACACAAGCATAAGCTGAATTGATTTCACCGTTTTCAGATTTAAGAAAAGTCGCCGAGATTTGAACTAATCTCTCCAAGATCATTTTACGCTATCTATGTAATTTGTAACCTAAAACTCGTTTAGACTATAGAAAGTCTGAAACCCACCAATAAGAGCTAGTTAGAACTGTTCTATCGCTGCCTGGCGACGTGTGTTTAATGCCCAGCGCCAGAATGCTATCGAAAAGGTTTCGACTTTCTCTCCCCAACATCATAGCAAACAGAGCGACCACGGTACCAGTCAAGATGAATAGATAGCATGTCCAGAGGTCCCTCGCCAATTTTCAAGAAAAGGCATGACGCTCGCACAACACGCTACGATCGTTAGAAGCTCAAGGATCGGTGCTATGTTACCTGTATCTCATGGATCGCTTCACCAACGCTGTGAAACACGTGGCGAGTAACGATTTACGTACTTAAATGTTTGCCGCACAGAGGAAGAAACAGATAAGAGTTACGCAGTTAGAACTATTCTGTGGCTGCTTTGGAACGCGGGTTCGATGCTCGACAAGGGTTCGATGCCCAGCACCAGAAAACTACTGAACAAGTTTCGGCTCTCTCCCTACAACATCTGAGCAAACAGAGCGATCATAGTACCAGTTGAGGCGGATAGATAGCGTGCTGTGAGGTCCCTCGCCAGTTCGCAAAAAGACGTTACGCTCGCAGAACATGTTACCACCAGAATCTGAAGGATGGTGCTGTATTACTTGTATCTCACGGATCCATTGCCCAACGTCGTGAAATACATGGTGCAGAGGCGTAGCCAGACAGGGTATTGGGGGGGGGGTCCGTTTCACTTTTACAACATTACAGGTGTAATACTTACTGTTAGCAGAATAAATTTTAATTTTTTCACATTGTCAACCGATGCCAAGGAGGGGGGTCCAGACCTCCCCCCCTAGCTACGTCCCTGACATAGTGGGTAACGATTCACATACTCACATGTCTTCCGCATAGAGAAGGAAACAAATTTAAGAGCTAGTTAGAACAGCTCTATGGCTGTCTCGCAACACGTGTTCGATACCCAGCCCCAGAAAGCTACTAAACAAGTTTCAGCTCTCTTCCCGCAACATCCTAGCGAGCTAGCGAACAGAGCGACCATACACATAGTACCAGTCGAGGTGGATAGCGTGCTCTGCGGTCCCTCGCCAGTTCTCAAGACGATATTACGTTCGCATAACACGTTACCACCAAAATTGGAAAGATTGGTGCCTGTTATGCACATCTCATGAATCACTTACCCACTATTGTCAGACAAATAGTGAGTAACGATTCACGTACTTACATGTCTTCGGCATAGAGAAGGAAACACTCTAACGTAAGTCCCCTGTCACTACTTATGAAACTTTGATCACGCACGATGAGAAAAGTTCTCACACTTACTTTTACCACAATCTTGATTGCACGCAGAGTGAGAAATTTGCTCACAAATTCTTTTTTCACGAAGTATCTTCTCTATAAAGCGGCCAGTGTACAACTGACTCACACGAAAAGCGTATGACAAGTTAGGAGATGTCATATAGAAGGAAGCTATACAGAGTCGCGTCGCAATATCCCCACTTTAAGACTATGTTCCCCTATCACTGAATGAATACTGTGAGAAAAATGCTCATAGCGTGTGTTCTCCCGGGTTAAAAATATCATAAAACCCATTAAAAAGTTTAGTTGAAACTTAAGTTGACTCAACTGAAATGCCTTAAGCCCGCATGTTGAGAATCGTTACTCGAGACTGTACAAAGACGCACAACAAGACTTGGTGACAACGCATTAAAATTAGGTAAAATTTATTCAGAAAATACTGTCGACGCTTCTTCTTCTTCTTCAAATGATGTATCCAATGCTGGATAATGGCGATCGCGGTTTCTGACGCGTGACTTCCCCGGGGCAGAGTTAGTCGGGTAGTCTGCCGTTGCTTTCCCCACAGTTTGTTGCGTTAGAGTTCTTCCCTCTCTGTGCGCGGAAAAATGTGCACATGCGGTATAAGATTACTAGCCACGTGTTTTCTCGATGTCGAGTGAGCTGTCCACGACATGCACACGCACAGTACCAATCTTTCCAATCTAGTGGTAACATGCCCTGCGATTGTAATGCCTTGTTCGTTTGAACTGGCCGCGGTTTCCAGGACGTACTATCTTTCCACCTCGATTGATACACTAGTCATTGTGTTTACTACAATGTTAGTGGGGGTATTCGAATATATCACCAGCTTTCCGGTGCTGGTGAGACTCGAATTCTAGACGCAAGGATTGCGAAGCGGGCACGTTACCACTCTGCCACACAGCGACTGTTGACGCATAAGAATTCATTCAGACACTAGGTCTAGGATCGTCAGAACTGTTCAAGACTCGTCAAGACTGTAACGATTCATTAATATCGCATATGTTCGTACAAAAAAGAACGACGCACACAAACTATGGTAATACTGCATTAAGACATATTAAGATTGATTACGACTTGCTATCTTATGGATTCTCAGAGAGTTCTCAAGGCTGTTGGAGCATTACTTAAATCTTTTCTGAGTCGGTTAAAATGTATAACTCTTTAAGGATTCATCAGAAGTAGTTGAAACAGAGTCAGGATTTGTTCAAAGGTTACGCGAAACCTCCTCCAAACTATATCAGGACTCCTCGAAACAACTTAAAGCCATGCTAAGACAAATTATAACATGTTCAGATTCGTTTAGACTGTTCACAGATTCTAACCCCGATGCGCAAAATCCCACAAGTTACCCGGGTAACTAAAGGGGAACAAGGGTAATCTGAGGGTAACCGAGGGTATTGACAAATGGGTAACTTTTCCGCTGCGGGTAACTATCGTGTAGTATCCCGCCAGTTACCCAGGTAACTAGAGGGGAACAAGGGTAATCTGAGGGTAATTCGAGGATAACAAATGGGTAACTTTTCCGCGGGTAACTAAAGGGTAACTGATTGCGCATTGGGAGACTACGACAAGAACCGCCAAAACTTCGTTATCAGGACTGAAGATCGTGTTCACACTCTCTAGAACTTTATTATACACTCAGGAACGAAAAAGGAGTGACAATGAAAGCTCTCTGTAGGAAAGTCAAATACCAGGGTCGGCGTCAGATGTGGTGCACTATACAAAATGCACCACACGAGCAACTGCGTGTCGTGTATTGTATTATACTGAGCTTTCAACTCAAAATCACCATCTTACAGATGCGCACATTATCAAGTATATGTATATCATGATATCAGTGACAGCAAACTAAAGGGTTTGCTGTTCGTTACAGAGGCCCCCCGAAATAAGTTTTGCCGTTTGAGAACTGACTGCCCTGAGGATTTTTAACTTTGCACTACGCCAAGAAAAGGTCTGATGCCGGCCCTGTCGAATACGCCTTTCGTTGCAGATCTGCCACTGCAAGCATGATTCATAACCATTACTCGTTTCATTTAAAAATTGAGCCAAGTATTCGATACAAGAAATGAATGAACTCGGGAAGACGTGGACGCCCTTCAACGACTGACGAGCCCTGAGCTCGGACATTCTGTTGCATCAGTGAACCCTAGAATAGCTGCGAACATCCAAAGATCCAAACAACCTTACCTGAAACACGATGTGCGACAAATTCTCCGCATCTCTATCCAGCGGTGCGATCAATTCCAATCGTTTTCCGCTCAGCAGAAACAACGGCTTGCCTTTCGGAAATGCCAAATTCAAGCTGATCTCGGTGCGCGGATCTCCGATCACCGGCAACTCGAGCGGGGACGTCGTCTGATTCTTCTCTGCAAACAATATAAAATGTTCGAGGAATATTAATTCAACGGCTTCGTTGTCGTTAATCGATGTATAATAAATCACAGAAGAGTTTTGTAATCTGAATTAAAACGAACTTCAGCAACGTATTAACCGATATAAGTCGCGTATTTACAGCACGAAATCACGGCGAACATGAACATCGCGAAAGATCATACACACGTGATTTACGATTAGGCAATGCACAGGGCACATAGAGCGACATAGGTTCCAATATTATACCTACGGCTAACGCCATCCCTTACAATTTTTTTTTTTCTTTCTTCATTATTATAACATTTTATCGAGGAATTTATTGATAGTCTGCGCGACAGGAGGTCTTTCGGGTACCTTATTTAAAATGCGAAATCTTCTATACCGAGTGGCGGGTAGGTAGTCAGTACAGCCATAACCAAATAATAGGTTAAACAGGACGAACCTTACGTTTTGCATAAAAAATGAATAATTCACGGGATACGGATATTAAAATTTGTGGCTGCCGTAATAGAAAGTATCTGAATGAATCGAAGAGTCGGTCGGAGCCACAGAATGAAAATACCGAGTGTAGTTCCGGTGCGGCGCGATCTGTCGCCGTGTAGAACAAGAATGGAGCAGCATGATCAAAGATCGAATACTTGTCACCTAATTAGCCCAATTCGATTTCTGTGTAGAAAATTCGGAAGAAGACACGCCGCAGGCGAATTTCAGTTAGAGGTACCATCCCATCATGGCGGCAACAGCCGTATTCTGGAAGACACCGATGTTAGAAGTCCGTTCACGGTCGCTGCGGGTATTTCAAAACTATTTAACCGGACAGGAACCATCAGCAGCCATTCCTAGATGGTGCACTGCGATACTACTCCCCTCTCGCGGGAAACGGTGGAATATCTATCTGCTATATTACTGCGGAAGTAAGTAAATGTCATACGATATCGAAAATCTTCGGCTCAGTTGTCAACGAGTTCGACTGCTGGGGAACGGATATCGAAGAATCAAATATTTATCATTGCTGCTCTTACTGTTCCCTTCTTTATGTTTTATCTAGTGAAACTTACATGTATAGCATATGAAGACCAAGGGGGAAAACGGTTGTTGTCCATTTTTAACGAAAGTTGAGTTAGAAGCGCCATCTGTGACCTTGTTAAGAGTGCGAATCATGCATTGGTGTCGTTCATGAACGACTTAAACTCGTTCCGTTCCCATTCACTTTGAAAACAACTCGTTCACGTTCACGTTTCGTTCATTTTAGACATGAAGTCGTTCCCGTTCCGTTCCTCGTTCACAAAAAAACCTCTGAACGACCTGGAACGAGTCGTTCTTGAATAGAAATTGCAGGCATGCATGGGCGTTGACTTGAACTCGTTCCATTCTCGTTCACTTTGAAAACGACTCGTTCACGTTCCGTTCATTTCAGACATGAAGTCGTTCCCGTTCCGTTCTTTGTTCACAAAAGAACCTGTGAACGACCTGGAACGAGTCATTCTTGAACGGAACGACGCCCAAGCAAGGTGCGAATCAAAGTTCTTCATTTGAAAGATGGTGTTACGGAAGAACGGTTCTATTCCAGGCGTTTGAGGGAAGAGTGGTTATTGCCCATGCGCCTGTTTATGGGCAGATGACATCTACCTACATAATGTTGCATCATCCTCTTGCTATTATTCCCAGTGTTACCAACCTTCCGGCAATTGCCTGAGATATCTTAGGCAATTCTAGATTCTTCCGGCATTTTCTCGGCACTCAGGTATTTTTTATACAATGTCAGGCATTTTCTATATCTTACAATTCTGTCTACACTTATCTAGTTTCTACATTTCACATTTTTGAATGTTGGCAATTTTGCTGCGTGCTGAGACATACAAACTATCATTTTTTCATTCATCAATTGGCTACAAGTCTGCTGTCTGTTTTTGTTGATAAAACGAAAAACCACAGCTTTGAAAGCTTAATAAAGAAATGTGTTTAGTTGTTAGTTGGTGTGTCAGTTCTCTAGTGCTAGATTAGAAAAGTAAATGATTTACTCGAACGTGTTCCAAAAATTTCCTACAGTCTCCGGCAAACTTGGGCATTTTTACAAAACAATCTCAGGCAACTCTGAAGTTGTGAATTGGTGACGCTGGTTATTCTAGTATTACTCTTGCTACTGTACGTCCTTATTCCACGGGTGTTCACTAGTTTGTAGCCCCAGAAATCGTCCCCAAAAAGAGACTGTACAACGCAAGTATTCCCATTAAGTCTGCAAAACATAAAGATTTGCAGTTTTTAAAAATGCTCCTGGAAAAACCTGAATTGCGACAATTTTATGAAAATTTCTCCATTTTGGACAAACCAAAGGAAACAAGAAGCAGAATGGATGGAAAGCAGAACAAAAGCCATGAACAAGAAGCAGAGAACAGCAGCAGCGATGAAACACTCATTGGCGATGAATTTTGAGGGGAAAACGGTTGATGTACACACCTTTTTTCACATTTTATTTTTTTCTTCAACAAGAACTTGTAAAATTTGGTATAACAATATTTTCATCAGCTAATTAAT
Source organism: Acanthococcus lagerstroemiae (assembly GCA_031841125.1). Classification (NCBI taxonomy): domain Eukaryota; kingdom Metazoa; phylum Arthropoda; class Insecta; order Hemiptera; family Eriococcidae; genus Acanthococcus; species Acanthococcus lagerstroemiae. The sequence goes on along the minus strand of CM063109.1, from coordinate 20,926,131 downwards.
ACTTTCTACATTTCCCCATATTTTATCTGAATGGTTTTTACCAGTATCTTTGCCATTTGAACGTTTTAAAACCTTAAAATCGATTTTTCTCGAAATCAACTGTTGCGGACATGTATTATTCTTCCCCCTTGACCTTCATATGACATTATGAGAAAATAGTTCGCATATTTTACTAAAGGCAGACTAAATGGACTTAGGAGTTTGAAAATGTACAGGGATTGGTCTATTTAAGTCATGTATCAACCAGAACTTCAGAAATAGTGTTACACATTCTCAAGGACACAATCAGTACTACAGAAATATTATACTACGCGACAGGTGAGTTACACTTCAACCCGAGGGTTACCAGAAGGGTTTTCGAGACCGTGTTTGTAGAAACAAAGTCTTTGGATTTGGGTTGAGCAGAATGCTGGCTACAGATGTATGTCAGAAAAGAGTACCAGGAACCATACAGTGCCACTGGATTCAAAGTATGCCTACAAGTTTCAAGGGTAGACAGCTCTCTTCTTAGAGAGTACAGGTCAGGTTTCCAGAGTAGATACAAAGATTCTCTTTTTTTGTTAGGCTGAATCTTGGGTTGAATCTTGATAACTCATCTGGTCCTGCAACATTAAAATATACTTTGATTCTCGAAGTTCAAGCAGGCAACCCACGAAGTTTTACTTTTCCTTCTTCCTTATTCTAGTATTACTCTTGCTACTGTATGTGCTCATTCCACGTGTGTGTTCCCTAGTTTGTAGACCGAGAAATCGTCTCCAAAAAGAGACTGTACAACGCAAGTATTCCCATTAAGCCTGCAAAACATGAAGATTTGCAGTTTTTAAGAATGTTCCTATAAAAACCTGAATCGCGACAATTTCATGAAAACCTCTCTATTTTGGACAAACCGAAGGAAACGAGAAACAGAATTGATGGAAAGCAGAACAAAAACCATGATTAAGGAGCAGCGAACAGGAGCAGTAGCGATGAAATACTCCTTGACGATGAATTTTGAGGAGAAAACGATTGATATCCACACCTTTTTTCACATTTCATGTTTTTCTTCAACAAGAATTTGTAAAATTTGGTACAACAATATTTTCGTCAGCTAATAAATGAACATGCTTTTTCAAGAGTGTTATAAGTCCAAATTCATAATTTTTCAGGAGAGGGAAAACAAAATTGCCGCTGAAAACCCAAGCGCCGTGCAAGACTATGCGGACTTATAACATTTTTGTATGTATGGATTCATTTTGAATTGCTTTTTTTCGAAGAGAAGGAGCAAAGATCGGGAGAAACCAGTATTATCATCATATTCCTCGTGAAAAGTACTATCAGAAACTATCCGTATCACAAAAATGCAGGAAATAGACATAACACTTCTGAAAAAGCATGTTCAAATACTTTCTACATGTCCCCATCTTATATTTTAATGGTTTTTACCAGTACCTTTATCATCTAACCGTTTTCAAACCTTAAAAACGATTTTCCTCGAAATCAGCTGTTATGGACATGTACCATTCTTCCCTCTTGGTCTTCACATACTTTGACGACTTTTTCTCAATTCACTGGATGATACCTATTGCAGTGTACCTGTTCAGTTTGTCTTATAATATTCACGCTGATGTTTTCTTAGTTCATTTAGAGTATTAGAGTCTGTGTTGTTGTATTTCTCTTCAATACTTGTAATACTTAGGATTCTGCTTCTGGCATTCTTATCTGTGTTCACAAACTCTCTGTGCATGATGCTTCTTGTAATATCTACGATTCTGTTTCTGGCGATCTGATCTATGTTTACAAACTCTCTGTGCATCATGTAGTAAGACTTTATCCTGTACTTGTTCTTTAGCTAATTGTTCATTTGCTACGTGTTCCTTGCGGAATCGCACATTCCCACAGTCGCCACAGAGGGAAACGCGGTTGCATGTTTCGCCTTCAAATGAAGATAGCCACTACAATACCTGAGGCTTCATCGCTCGAAAACCCTCAAACAGAATATCAAAATTACCATTAATACTTGATTATATTTGAAAGACACGATTCACATCACATTATTCCTTTGAAAATTTACTGATAAGGGAGAAAGTATGGCAGAAATAGATAGGTTACATAACGCATTCTCTATTCAGGAACAATTCACTTAAAGAATTTACTGAGAAGGCAAGTTCCAAATATTCTTTAAACGTTTTCCTTTTTTCCTTCACCTTCACTATATTAAATAGTTGGGCGACACAGTAATCATTGCTGGAGTGGGCCACAAAAGACCTGAAATCGAAAACGCATAATAAAATCAAAATCGTTGCTTATCTTTATTTTTTATTTTTCAACTGATTGGTTTCACTTATCCGAAATAACACGCTATTGAACTGAACTATGACTGAGATCGATGAACTATACTGGAAGGAAATAAAGGCCGATTGCAGTAGGCTCGGGTCTGGGACGAAAATAAGGGGGCACGCGGGGCAACATGTCCCCCAAGCCTCCGCCGGAGTTGGGAAATTTTAGTAGATGTTTCAAAAGTTGAGAAAATCCAATGAGTCAAGAGTTTTTTTGTTTTTTTTTTTGCTAATACAAACAAATTTTGATACGTGGGAATTTTGGCTTGAGTTAGTTGGGAATTTAACAATTTTTGCCCCTCCAGAAAAAACTCTTCGCTACGTTCCTGGCTCGGCTACTAGTAGCTGACCCTAAAAAAAGTAAACAAAAGAAAACAATGTATGTTACTCGTATGATGAAGAGTTACGCGGTATATAATCTATTTTGTACCCGGGCCTGTAACTAAGGGAGCAGAGGGGGCATTGCTCTCTTCTCTGAGACATGTTTGCCCTTCCCCCTCCAATAACTTCCGTTTTCTTGTTTCTCTTTTGTTGTTGCTGAAAACATTATATGTGTTGCTAAGTTAATGAATGTTGACACCAGAACCAACTCCCCTTCCTTCCAGTAATATAAATCTAATCACCAAATTTAAATAGCAGGATTTGAAAATTAAGGGTTAAGTGTATAAAGCCAAAAGTCTATCACATTCCTCGTTCAGTGGAGACCTGAGCTGGTTACAGGCCTAATTTGTGAAAGGGTTCAGAGCAAATAACTCTAAATACTGCTCATTTTAATCCCTGCGAAAACTCATTTTTTCAGTCACCTATAAACTCGTTTTTAAGTGACTGATCAGCCTGCTTTGGGTAGATCTGTGAGTGTGAAAAGTTTCTTTTTGCAGATTTCAGGTACTATACCAGAATTCCTCATGCGGGCAAATTTCAGGGTTGAGAAAACACTCATTTGCGAGCCAAAGAAGCAACATTTTTTCAATTCGGAAAATTTTCAATAAAAAATTGTATTTTTGGCTGTCATAGCGGAAGGTTATTCCTGCGATCCCTTACCTCTAGAATTAGCTATTGCAGATTTTAAAGGAAATATCGGAAATGTGAAAGTATTGAGGCGAATAGGAAAGAAAAGAAAAATTTGTAACATCATCGTAAAGAGAAGAGTTAAAATAATAAAGCTAAGATTTCCCGGATATTTTTATTGCTGCTAGAGGGAATGGTTTAGGGTAAACAACTGTTTGGGGGGGGGGGGGAAACATTTTAATTTTTTTTTCCCCCTTTTTTTTGGACCTTCCCATTAAATTTTAAACCCAAAATTTTTTTTTTGGGGAAAAGAAAAAAAAAGTTGAATTTCAAACAGAAAAATACTTGGGGTTAAAATGAAATGGATTTAAATATAAAACCCAATTTAAAAAATTGGGTTAAAATTTAAAGGAAACCCAATTATCAGAAATAAAAAACCAAAAAGTTTCACTTCCCGGGGGCCAAAGGGTTTTCAGATTTTTAAAAAAAATTTGATTTTTCAAAGGGTTAAAAATTTTTCAAAAAGGTGGGAACCCAAAGGGGGTTTGTTAAAATTGCCTACAATTTCAAGGAACAGCCCTTCAGGGAACGGATTCCAAAGAACAAAATTTTTTTTTTTGGGTTTCTTTTAATCATCGGTCCGAAATAAAAAAATTTTTTTTGGTTAAGCGGCCCCCCTTTTTTTTTTTTTTTTCTTGTTAAACTTTTCTGACCTTAAAATTTTTCCCTTTTTTTAGAAAAAATTTCCTCTTAAACCGATTTTTAAAAAAAAATGGTTTCCCAGTTTTTAAAAATTTTCCCAAAAAACCCTGAAGCGAAATTCTAAAAACCCTTTTTTTTGGACAAACGGGGGAAAAAAAACTTTATAAAAAAAAAAAAAAAATATTAAAACTGGGACAAAGGGGAAAAAAACCCGGAAAAATTTTTGAAAAAACAAACCATTTTTTTTAAAAAAAAACCAAAAGGTTTTTAAAAAAATTTTTAAAAAACAATATTTTGAGAAAAAAACCATTTTTTTTAATTTTTTTTAAAAAAATTTTAAAGGGGAAAAAAAAATTTTTGGGTGAAAAAACCCCCCCAAAAGGGTTATGGGTTAAACATTTTTTTTAGGGAAAATTGCTTTTTTTCGGGGAAAAACAAATCGGGAAAAAAAAATTTAAAAATTTTTTTTTAAAAAAGTTTTAAAAAACCCTTCCAAAAAGAGGAAAAGCCCAAAGAAAAAGAGAAAAACTTTTTTAAAACCCCTTTTAATTTAATTTTTAAACCATTTTTTATCACAAATTTTCAAAAAAAAAAACATTTTCTGAAACATGTTAAACCCCCACCCCTTTCTTTTTGGTTTCCTTTTTAAATTTTTTAAAACCTTTAAAACCTTTTCGGTTACCTTTTTTGCAAAATTTCACCGGGTTTTTTTTAATTTCTTTGGTTTTTCTTTTTTTGATTCTTCAAAACTGTTTTTTGGGTTCTTTTAATTTACTTTTTTTAAATTTTTGGGGTTTTTTTTTTTCTTTTATATTTATAAAATTCCTGTATCTTAAAATTTATCTTATGTCTTTGTAATATTCAATTTTGGAATACATAAAAACAAGGGAAAGGTTGCAATTTCCCTTAAATGTTTTCCTAAATTTTTGGGTTCTTCGATCGACATTCAACCACCCTCAAAAAACAAGAATATCAAAAATTACACATTAATTACTTGATTATATTTGAAAGACACGATTCACATCACATTATTCTTTGAAAATTTACTGATAAGGGAGAAAGTATGGCAGAAATAGATAGGTTACATAACGCATTCTCTATTCAGGAACAATTCACTTAAAGAATTTACTGAGAAGGCAAGTTCCAAATATTCTTTAAACGTTTTCCTTTTTTCCTTCACCTTCACTATATTAAATAGTTGGGCGACACAGTAATCATTGCTGGAGTGGGCCACAAAAGACCTGAAATCGAAAACGCATAATAAAATCAAAATCGTTGCTTATCTTTATTTTTTATTTTTCAACTGATTGGTTTCACTTATCCGAAATAACACGCTATTGAACTGAACTATGACTGAGATCGATGAACTATACTGGAAGGAAATAAAGGCCGATTGCAGTAGGCTCGGGTCTGGGACGAAAATAAGGGGGGCACGCGGGGCAACATGTCCCCCAAGCCTCCGCCGGAGTTGGGAAATTTTAGTAGATGTTTCAAAAGTTGAGAAAATCCAATGAGTCAAGAGTTTTTTTGTTTGTTTTTTTTTGCTAATACAAACAAATTTTGATACGTGGGAATTTTGGCTTGAGTTAGTTGGGAATTTAACAATTTTTGCCCCTCCAGAAAAAACTCTTCGCTACGTTCCTGGCTCGGCTACTAGTAGCTGACCCTAAAAAAAGTAAACAAAAGAAAACAATGTATGTTACTCGTATGATGAAGAGTTACGCGGTATATAATCTATTTTGTACCCGGGCCTGTAACTAAGGGAGCAGAGGGGGCATTGCTCTCTTCTCTGAGACATGTTTGCCCTTCCCCCTCCAATAACTTCCGTTTTCTTGTTTCTCTTTTGTTGTTGCTGAAAACATTATATGTGTTGCTAAGTTAATGAATGTTGACACCAGAACCAACTCCCCTTCCTTCCAGTAATATAAATCTAATCACCAAATTTAAATAGCAGGATTTGAAAATTAAGGGTTAAGTGTATAAAGCCAAAAGTCTATCACATTCCTCGTTCAGTGGAGACCTGAGCTGGTTACAGGCCTAATTTGTGAAAGGGTTCAGAGCAAATAACTCTAAATACTGCTCATTTTAATCCCTGCGAAAACTCATTTTTTCAGTCACCTATAAACTCGTTTTTAAGTGACTGATCAGCCTGCTTTGGGTAGATCTGTGAGTGTGAAAAGTTTCTTTTTGCAGATTTCAGGTACTATACCAGAATTCCTCATGCGGGCAAATTTCAGGGGTTGAGAAAACACTCATTTGCGAGCCAAAGAAGCAACATTTTTTCAATTCGGAAAATTTTCAATAAAAAATTGTATTTTTGGCTGTCATAGCGGAAGGTTATTCCTGCGATCCCTTACCTCTAGAATTAGCTATTGCAGATTTTAAAGGAAATATCGGAAATGTGAAAGTATTGAGGCGAATAGGAAAGAAAAGAAAAATTTGTAACATCATCGTAAAGAGAAGAGTTAAAATAATAAAGCATAAGATATCCCGGGATATTTTTATTGCTGCTAGAGGGAATGGTTAAGGGTAAAACTAAAAAGGAAGGCAAAGAATGAGCTATGAAGAGCAGATACTGAAGGATACAAAGTGTAAATCCTTCTTAGAAATGAAAAGATTCGCACAGGAGAGAAAAAAAATGGAGAAACGCAACCTTGTCGAAAGACTCTGAGGAATAACAACAATGATTTCCCACATCAGTCTCCTTTAGCTTTGATTCCTTGCTAATTGGAAACCCATCCGTATCAACATTCTTTACTGATTTCTAGTCAGGATGGGTCATACTTAGGGGATGGACCACCGGAACTTACGGCCTAAAGGTTTCCACCAGGTGAGACCTCCACTTGTATAAAACTAATCTCTTTGTAAAATTAGGAAAAACTGAAGAGAAATTGTGCCGAGAATGTCGACAGCGGAAAAAACAAATGTCTTTCTCTCTGAAGAATCCCAGTTATCCTCGTGATACGATAGTCTCGGGGCCATAAAATTCCGAATCCGGTCCCGTGTCTAGTTCTAATTTTTCATTTGTTTCGTTGATTCTGCGCCGAGCACTTCAGCAGGCTCGCCTCAAATCACGTCGGCAACAGTCGTAAAACAAATTCCAACAACCCAATCCGCCAGAAAGCGTGATCGCTCTATTTCTATGCCAAAAATGCAACCGCCTCTCGTACTTCGTTCCAGTCAAGTTCGACACCACCGACTTTCGGTCGTATCAATCGAACTCGAGGTCAAATCGTTTTACTTTGACTCGAATGATCGAATGTAGGCACTTTCGATTGTGTGCTTTATACGCTTTTTTTTTGCCCCCCCCCCCTTCAAACTCGACCAACTGAATGAGCACATTCGCTCCTAAAAACGAGCGATTACCGATTGCGATAAACGCATTCCAACCGGGTAATTATCATAAACGCGAATTTTCGGTTTCTCTGTATCGTTTTCGCTGGCTCGAACTGTCTCAATCCTCTCTCCCCTCAGTTGCCGAGTTCCACTCAAAGTCCTCGGAGTCGGCGTTCGAGTTGCGTCGCAACCTGTTGCCTCGCGGCCACTCTATGGCTTTTCCTTTCGTACACGTTCATGAGTTCGTGTACATAGCCATTTGTAAACCATATAGTAACTTGCTACAATTTGTTTTTACAAAAAAGGATATACAATCTAATGAAAGTGAGAGCGAGAGAGAAGGATGTATGTAGAAAAATGTTACACAAGGGAGGAAAAAGCGAAATTAATTTCACCAACTGCCTATAACGTGTCCGTTCTGGGTACGTGTATTATAATGTGGGTGGGGAGAGGGGCAAACAACCTTAAGTTACTCCCGATCGAGCCTCACGATTGATTTATTCTGCTCGTAATTATACGGCTTAAGAAAATATTTAGAATTCCGTTTTTATGGTTCATTGGGTCAGCGGTGCGCGGATATTACTGAATCACGACTTTTATTTTTACACAAAGGTTAAGCCGACTCGACTCGACTGGCGTTCCAATTAATACCTGTATAGTCGTCGTGAACGACTGGAATAAAAAGGCGGGGTTCGAGCTTACGCATCAATTTATCGCCCTATGATGTAAGCGAATGGCCGGAGCCGGGGCAACGATTACGACTACGCGACAATATCGTGCCACCTGTTCGGGAGATCTGGCAAACTCCGCGTGGACTGCATGTGTCCGCTCGGCGAGTGGTAGAAAAATAGCGCGCGTCGCGAAGGCGGACAACCCGGGCAGTCCTGATATTCATTTCAATGCTCGATAATGTCACCGTTGTAAAAGAATTGTGGACTGGCACTTTTTTTGAACTACTGTACAAGAACTTACCAAATCCGAACATAAATACGCCAAGTTTTCTAGCCAGAACAGTAGATAGCATCTCTTTTTTCTAATTTGCTCTCAACCCGAGCCCTGAAATCCGCCGTTTCGAGCATTACTTCAGAGACGTCAGGGAGGCTGTTAGGGCTGTCTTAGCCCTCTTCCCTTCTGGCCGAAAAACCGGCCTAGGTCGAAATCTAGCGAATTGCTACGTGGGCTCGAACCCGAGACCTCCGAATTCTGAGACCAACGCGCGCTATCCACTCGGCCAACCGGATCCCTGTGGTAGACATCATAGCACATTCTGTGAAAAGTTTGCGGTTTCTTTTGGAGGGTGGGGGGGGAGGATTTGTACGAGAAAGAGAAGGTTCAGTCCGGGCCGAAGCGAGGGCATTCGAAATTCAAGGAAGTGTGTAGAAAAAGCGCATAATGAAAACAGATCTCATGAGTGCTAAGCATGAACTGTAACTGAACCAGTGCTGCCTACCAAGCCTGTAAAAAATCTTCAGACAAAAATTTTTGCCTTTCTTATATTTCTCAACAATTAAATGTTTACTGACTCATCACATTTGTTGTTTCACCCCATTTACCCTCAGTTCTGTCGAGAATCCTAAACATTTTCCTTTTTCTTTTCACTTTTGTTCTTGAATACTGTGAAGAAGAGAGAAGAGGATTTCATTACTTACGCCTTTTTTTTAGAACATTTCGATGCCACTAAGGGCTCTTTTCTTGTGACAAGTCACAGATATATTTTACATTTCTATTGTTGTGTAAAATCTGAGTGCTTATTACTCCCATAAGGCTATACATTTTCCATTTTCCAAATTTTGGAAGTGAAAAATTTGAAGAAGCAATGCATATTCACTCAGTCTTATGTAAATTCTTGAGATCTCAAGATTTATCTTGAGGCTGGCAGCAGTGAACTGAACTGAAATAAACTAAACTAAACTGATGTCCTTCCTGTTCGATCGAGGTAGAAAAAAGGAGAATGAGTCAAGATAATAAGAAGGAAGAACGTGGTATTGAAAAGATCACGGGTCACACGCCAGATGTACAGAAATGTAGGAGACAAAAGACGTTTGTGAGACGTTTGCATCGTGCTACACATGAAATAGCCAGACAGGATAATTTGTACGAAAATGTACATTCCCGAGGATAGGGTCTTCGCAAGATTTTTGAACATGATACATATATGTGAGGGTGCATGAGGAAAAGGATCTTTCAACCAAAAATGTAATTTTACGGGAAAAGCGTTTACAGTTGGATTAATTATGTTCTGAAATCTGTTTTTCAGTTTTCAACTTGCAAACCAAGAAACTGATTTGAATTAAATTGTGAATTGTGAAAGATTTGAAAGCATGTTATGACGTCACTTCAAGAGTAGTGTATCGGTCGCGTTATCACGCATCGTAGATATGTGCCTGTCAGGAAAAACGTATATTTGGTTCAAAAAATTGATGTTTCGATTTTCTCGCGGTTTGAACAAAATACCTGTTTCTTCCTGACAGGGCACATTTGTGTGCTATTCAGTTGTTCTTTAGAGTAACACGAACAGTAGCTCATCACCAGCTAGTAGGGTTCTGTAATTTTCACACAGGTATACTGGACCGCCATTTTGATTCCCAAGTTAGTCCGAGCATTTTCGGACGCGCTCGCACCCGTTCGCGAACGGGTGATCAAGGATGTTCGGGCTAGTTGGGAATCAAAATGGCGGTACATTTATTTGTTTTTACTTTTAGCGGTTACAATCATTAATACATCTCTTGCAGTAGTTTCTATTTTCCCTGCTAAAGCCCAGTTGTTCGGCATATGTCTCCTTCAGACGGTCGATTATACCCGTGTGAAACTATATGCAGAACCTTATAGAACCTTACAGCTAGTATGTAGTTGATTAGCGATGATAAGAATTGAAGAGTTCAGGGAAGAAAGGAGATGACCCCGTTCTTCCCAGTACGCAATAACTTCAAACGCGTTTTTGGCTGTAGCAGGGCTCCTTTCTCCCTTGTTTGAATAGTTCACCGAGTTCGACTCTTCAAGAGCTACATTTACCAACCATAACCGAATACTAAAAAATGCCGTTTACCCCCTTTCTTCCCTGGACTCTTCAGTTGGGAAAATTAAGAGTCTTAGGTCGCGAAATCATCTGTTACACTTCCACTTGAAAGCCAATAAATATTATCAACATTCGATGTCTTTGCTGCGCTATTTCATAGAGTTCACTTTTTTCTTGTACTTCGTTAAGAGAAATTTGCGTAATTTCTTAGAATTGTAAGAAGAATGCTTTGAAAATATTGATAATAATTACTCGTATAAGAATGAACTTTTGAACGAAGTCTAATATATCAACGGGAAAAGGAGTTCGAGGGCATCATACTGACGAGCTTTAAATCATAATTTCCTGATTTATTACCGGCAGTATCAATGATCATCTAGTGGAAGGGAAAATAGGTGGATTGTCAATAGTTGGACAAAATCTAAATTTCTATTTTTCTAGAAGTTGATCTGAAATATGGCACCTCATTCTTCAAATAAAAATCGAAGACATCAGGATGGCTTTCGAACCTATTCTGACCAAGAGCTGTCGGCAGCAATTAGTGACATTAAAAGAAGGCTTGAAGAGAAAAATGACAGACATGTTGCTTATGTAGGCCAAATACTGAGCATAGATGATGAAGACACTGCAATGTACAAGGTTAAATTTCTGAGGTACTCCAAAACATCAAAGTCATTTTGGTATCCGAAGAAAAGTGATGAAGGTAGCATTGCAGCATCAGAAATTCTTTTCAACCTGAAGAAATCGATTCGTCGATGTGCAGCAACGCGACAAGCAAACCAAATTAAGTTAAATTATAATTTTTAAGACTTACAATTGCCATTGAATGAAATTTTGTTTTTATGCTTATTTCAGAAAAATACATCCTTTTGTCAAAATTTATCATTTATAAAAAAGATTGAAAAAAAAATTGATCAACTACTGGGCTTCTGGTGTCTTTTTTGAAATAAACTTTTACTCCTCGAAGATGAATAAGTGTGAAGGTTCATTCCATTGCAGGATGATAGTAAGTTGCTAATTGGGCATTTCAAGACCAAAATAGTAAACCTAGGTGCTGTAGATTGTGTTCAGGAATTCTTTTCTGTAAAATGTTATCACTGGGTAGATCAACTAACTACTAGCAGAATTACCTTATTCCGGGAGTGTTGGTGTGATGAGAATGTTGCGCATTTTTCTGTATTTTAAACCAATGCACTTAACTTTCTTCGTTTTCAGTAACGTTGACCTCGTTGCCTCAAAAATGTAATATCTCCCGGAAGTTTGAAGTTAGGGGCTGGAGGGTACTTTCATCCATTTTCCGAGGTTTTTTTTACATAAAATGGTCTGAAAAAGTGAAAATCAGAATTTTGGTCGAGAGGTCCATTTCCCCATGTGTCCTCACATACAAGCATCTGCATCAACCCAATTTCTAAAACTAGGTTAACGCTAAGCTAAGCTAGGTCTAAGCCTTTTCAACCTTGTCTGTGAAAAAACAGGCTCAATCTGTCTCCAGTTTCACTTCAGTCGCCCTCTCGGCACTTCAACTCCAGGATAAGATCTTCTCATACCTCGACTCTAGGGTACACAACCCTCTTAGTAACACCAACTCCAAAGTACACAGTCTTTTCATATTCCAGGGGCCTGGTGCACTACTGTCATTGACTGCTATCTCTGTAGCAACTAAAACTCTTGGCAGTGTCTCCGGATACTTCCAACTGCAGCATATGCAATGGCTAGAGAAACATAGGCCCACCATACCATGTGATTTGCAGGTGAGGCCATCAAGAGGCCAACAGCTACTACTACCCTTTCGTCAATCTGCAGCTTTGATCATTTCTGAATCTCATGGCGTCTCAAAAGTTCCACTGAACTCTAGTCCAACCATAGGTGCAACCGGAGGGGGGGGGGGCTATTGGGCTATAGCCCTCCTCTCAACGCCTTGAGCATGAAATTTTAAACTAAAAATTACGAGTCAAGTATTTTACTTTTTCGTATAAAATTTACCTCCGCATCTTTTCTCTGGTTCAGTCCCTCCCAGAGGTAATTCCTGTTTGCACCTCTGAGTCCAACAATCCACCGTTGGCAAGACATCTTAATATCCGCGCGCTTATAAGCCGTGCACCACTTTTCTCGAACAATGCCAACTCTCCGTCATATACTTTTCTCGAAGACGACCTCGATCGAACTTTCGTACTCGGCTTCTCAACTCGCACTCGCGAGAGTAATAACAGGTCTTTACGTAAGAAAATGTCGATACTCAGTTTGCTATTTTCTGAACTGAAAATGTCCCCCTTGTAAAAATTGGTCTCTACCCTACGTTCTAGAGGAAGGGCTACAGGATCCGAGTCTGACAGACGTACAGAAAAATACAAAAGTGTGTTATGGAGTCACAGTGCATGAGAGACGTAAGACCGGAGTAACAGCAAGAGGATGATGCAACATTATGTAGGTAAACGTCATCTGCCCATAAACAGGCGCATGGACAACAACCACTCGTCCCCCAACACATGGAATGGAACCGTTCTTCCCTAGCACCACCATTTATATCTTTCATTAAATGAATCTTTTTCCCTCACTTGATCATTACATCTTCGATTCGCACTTTTAACAAGGCAACAAATGGCGCTTCTAACTTAACTTTCGTTAGAAATTGACAACAACCCCCCTCCCCCCGGTCTTCATGTGTGAATATTATAAAGCGAATTGAAATCGAATTCTGGAGCGTGCTGTTGAATATAGTGAAGGTATTTATCTGGAGTATAATATTAAAAAAGGACTTTGTATGTGTAAGTTATGGTAGATTATTTTTCGATCCTTCTGAGTCAGTGTTGAACGTGCTGAGTTAGGAAGCTATGAGGAAGCAATGAATTTTCTCGAAACTCTACGCCCATTAACATAAGCATTGGTGATAATCTTAGTTATGCGGGTTCAAATTGTAAACTTCATTCGAATCTAAATATAATTCCTCCTTTGTCTCTAGTGCAGGAAGGATTATAAGTTTCCAAAATGCCACCTGAATTAGATGATTTAAAGAATTATAGAAGAACGTTTTCTAGCTCCAGGAGTGGGTTTCATTCAAATTTAGTATTGTTTCATTTACTTCACTGCAGAGTGCGTTCGTGTTGTTGATAGTGTGATAGAGCTACGCGCTGATTCATTCATTTATTCAAGTAAATCGTTCAACTGAATTAATTCAAGAATAAAAGACTCATCTCCGTTTTCCAGCTGACCTTCTTCGAGTAGCGAAATTACTTATTTTTTTATTATTTACTTACTTTTTACTAAAAACAGAAAATTTGGTAGAATATTTGAGAAGAAAATCTTTTTTACAATACATGATCAGAAAGATAATGCTTTATTTTCATATTTTGCAAGCGGAACGTAGCATTTTCTTTGACGGAACCAACAGATACAAGCATAACCTCAATGTAAAGTAAACGTCAGTGTTGCCAGATCCAAAACTTTAAAAAAGCCGTCCATAAGTAAAAAATAAAGAAACACAAACCGTATTTTGCAACAAAAAACCGTAGATTTTACCCGACACACTGCAGGCAGGTTTTTGAAATATGTAAATGACTTACCGAACATGCTTCCTTTTACTATTGGGACTTAAACCTGCACTAGAGTGCGTTGCAAAATCACCTGCACGGGTGTTAGAGGGTGAAAATGAGTGAGTGATCGTGTGAACTTTCAAATGAAAAAACTACTATCTTTAGGAGGGGAAAAACGAGTAAAACTTATTCTACCAATAGAACTGATAATAATTCAATTTTTTTGTGATGATGCAGTTAAATTTAGAACAAATTTTCTTTGAAAGTGGATTCCTAATCGACTTAATAATAGTCGAAGTTTGCTACAGGATTACAGTAAATCATACGTAATCACTCACACATATACAGGGCTGCCAACACTTGAAACTCTAAATTTAAATCCCAATAGCAGCTTTTCATCTAAACCCGGATCAAGAGAAAGTGTACTATGTTTTCGTTTTTAGACTAGATTTCAACAGATTTCTCCTCATTTAGTATCTAATTAAAAGTGGAAATTAAGGGAAAATCGATGCTTTAGCATTTATTTTGGCACTGAAGTTGTACTTTCACATTTGGCTGTGGGCTGCTAATGAAAAAGCCGTAGTTTTGGCTTACGGCTGAGAGTTGGGCTGTAAGTCCGTAGCGGCCCCCAATAGCCGCAGTTTCATTTCCGAGACTGTAGATCTGGCAACGCTGGTAAACGTGTCGCAATGTAAAAACATTGTTTACGACAAAGCGACACCAAGAATGCCTGCCGACGGACGCCGAGAATGGCCGACTAATGCCGAGGATATTATTACGGCGCAATCCTGTTGAGAGGGGAGGGAGAAAGGGGGAAATACCCCAGGCCCGGACTTTCAAGGGAGCCCGATATTTTTAAAAGGCGTGGATTTCAATCATACTGTACCCAGTGTCCAAAGAACGCAAAAATCATCATTCCCGTTCTCGTTCATTCTTCTCTAACTGCATAGTTCTCATTCATGTTTTTCCTTCTCCCTACCTTAAAATTACCAACGTTCCCGCTCTCGTTCTCAATCCCATGTTCCCATCATGTGCTCGTTCTCATTCTTGTCCTGAGAACGAGAACATGCCGTTTTCTTCTTGTTTTCGTTCATTCTTCCCACACCGAGTGCAATACTGGAGTTTGATTTTTCTGTACAAAAAATATATATATAATTGGTTTTAGACTTTCAGAATTTTACCTTCGCGCCTGCTGCAAAGGTGTTGGAAGAACGCAAAGATCATCTTGTTCCCGTTCTTGTTCATTCTTCTCCAACTGCATGGTTCTCGTTCATGTTCCTCGTTCGCCTTACCTTAAAATTACCAACGTTCTCATTCTCATTTTCGTTCCCAACCTGATCCTGTTCCCGTTCCAATTTCTCATTCCCGTTCTCAATCCCATCATGTTCTCGTTCTCATTCTCGTTCTGAGAACGAGAACATGCAGTCTTTTTTTTCTCGTTTTTATTTGCTCTTCCAACACTGTAGTACATCAAATCAGCAATCACTCCTTACACCATGAACGAAACTTCGTATTCTGTAGCTTACAATTTTTCCAAAGAGGGGGGCCTGTGGAAATTTCCCCAGGTCCTCTTTTTCTCTCTACGGGGCTGTTACGGCGTATCATGGTAATTGTTGCTTCCTGATATTATTCGCTATGGGAACTGTAGGTTTTCAATTGGTGGGGAAAATGCACACGCTGAATTTGTCAGCGTTGCTTTTTTGACAAGATAAAGCGGTTCATGTTCTCCCTTTCTGATCATGTATTATAAAAAATATCTCACAAAACCATAACTAAAAGTGAGTTTACATGAATCGGGAATTGCTCACTCGCTATATTCTCATTCGCAAACTTTCTCTCACATGCAAACACTCACGTTTGACTCTTGTTGTATAGTATACTATTTTCATTCCACCTTCTTGCGTCGCCACACGTACCAAGACGAGGAGGTGAGGGGTGAGTGAAGAGGAAGCGCGTCTGGCTGTGGGGAACCCAAATTCCAGGTTAATGCTGAGGGCGCTCACTTTGGTCAGTAGGGGACCCCATTGTGGCCCTCGCAGGATAGCGCGCAACGGAAGCGGAATGGTGAAATGGGGACTTGGGCTGGCCCTCAAAGCGTCCCTCCGGCCACTGATGCGATATTCGAAAGGGTAGTTTCGGGGACCGGGGGTGCGGTGTCTCAGAGGCCACTCCCACCACACCATACTATTTTCATTCTCCTTTTTTTCTATTTCTGGCCCAAAAACTGTAAAGAGTACCCAATTTTTAGTGAATTCTTCGCAGAAAAGTGACTTTTTTAAAGCAGCAATGACCATTTTGTCAGTCTATACGTCAGGAAAAACCAAAAGATGTGAATTCCCTGCAGTTTCCTCTTAATGAATGGGCGTCTAAGTTGAGTACAGCAATATCACTGAAATAGTTCTCATAGTCACCAACCAAAGATTAGCAGTTTTCAGTATACTACACTAACATAGCACGGTTAGTTCGCAAGCTCTTGACCGGTCAATGTCATTCAAAAGATTCCGAAGTGAATTCATGCATTTTCCCTTCACGAATCTAGCTAGCCGCATATATCTACTGAAATAGACATCGTCGATACTCGATTCTAGTTAGCAACTTGTGCACCTCTGACCCATACTGAAATGTCGTCGATGTTCGATTCCAGTCAGCAAGTTGTGTACCTCTGGTCCATAATGAAACAGACATCGTCGATGTTCGATTCTAATTAGCAAGTTGTGCACCTCTGGACTCCAGCATCGACTGCAACCGCACGAAGGGCTGCACTGCTGCGCTGTCAGAGCACGATTTCCTTGTCATTTTAATGTCAGCGCCTTTCATTTCCGCTCGCGTTTACAATTTGAAAATTCGTTTACAACCACGCGTGAATGCGCGAAGACGTAATGAAACATGATGAACTCTACAACCGTTTCGTAAGACACGGTTGTTTATTTGTGAAGCACGTCTGCGAACTGCTGGCTTGCTCGCAGGTTCGAAAGTTTTCAATTTTTTTTTTCTCTTTCTTTCTACATTACCGGCACGCGCGAACGCTTGAACGGCGAGCCAAGAAGGAATTTTGATTAGCACGCAATCGATGTTAATTATGTCGTCAACGAGATTGCAATAATATTGTCGGGAGCTTTTCACAGAGTCATTAAAAACGAAGAGAGAAGAGGAAAGTGTGTGTGTGGAGAGAGAGAGAGAGAGAGAGAGAGAAATAGAGGGAAAACGTTTCAAATTGATCTGCGAGCGAGAACTCTTACCTTTAGGCATCTCCTTCCCACCCTTTCTCCCTTTCTCGGGAAGATGTAAAGCTCTGAAATCTATAATTAAGTATAAATTTTTTTCGAAGTCCCTACAGAATTAAAAGATTGCATGACGTCACTGAAAAATTGAATTTTTTAACCACAGGTCAGCTGATAGCCACTGTTTTGGTCGAAGACCTTTGAGAAAAAGAAAGAAGAATCAGAAGGGATAGAGGGCGGTGGGGAAGGACGGTGGATGCCTATGCCCGAATGTGGGTGCGTTCGGCGACATGCTCCCTCTCCACACCAAAGGAGTCACTGTATCGGATGAACAAAGACTTGCAAATAAAAATAAAGTAAATAAAAATGTATTATTTGACACAACGTTTCTCAAACGCTAACATCGCCTCTGGCCGCAACTATACGGTTCTGCTCACGTTTTAGCAGATTCCTGATCCCATTCCGTTAAAAACAGATTCAAAATGTTACATAAGAGCGGCCGGTATAATATACCCAGCAGCCACGGAGAAGACTCGAAAACATTTCTAACGTTGCTCATCACTTTATCACTTCATACCGAAACTCTGCCGTTCAATCAGAAAACATAATTATAAACGCATACACGTGTACCGATTAAATAAACTGTTGCGAAAACTGCCAAATTCATTTTCGACAGAGAAAATAACGATTTTGAAGAGCGCTCGATAGCTGCAAACAAGTTTACTGTGAAAAAAGTCAGGTAGGTATTCTGAGAAAGATATAAAGATTTCTCGTTCTAAATCGAGCTCTCATTAACTGGTTTTCAATAAAGAAGAAACAAGGTATAGGTATTTCATTTTAAACGCTTTTTCTAAATTTCAATCAACATCATCCGAGCATTTTAAAATTCGTTCCTAATTGAATGTAGATTTTGCAAATGTATTTTTTTCGGTAGGTAGGAAGATACCGCTAAAATTTGTAAATATTTGCAGGATAAAAATACTTACGAGTTCCGCGTGATTCTTCGATGTCGAGGATAATACTGTTGCTGCCGTGTTGGCTTGGTTCCAGTTCGCATAATCCTGCAAAAATAATTTACATCGGTCAGTATTTGTGGAAAGATTTTTTGGAAGTGTGTTTGCACCCGCGGGGTAACTGGAAAATTTGAAGAGATCATCATCAATTTTACTAATAAGAGTCATAATAAACGTCGAACGAAGAACATGTTCTTGAAGAAGGTGGTGGGACAACGTCACTGACCAATCCGACTTAAGTGTTACAAATTTTAACAACTCTCTATCTTTTCAAATTATTCGACTGACACAATTTCAGAAATGGATGGAAGAGGAGATAGGGAGGGGTATCAACCCTCGGCATTATAATATGCACATATACACGTATGCTGACCCACGGTCAATGTTACAAGAAATATGCCAAGACATACTTTTGACAGCCCTAGTTATGAAATTCAGCTATTTTAGAGTTGTGTTGGGAATAATTCTGGTGTGATTATTTGTGTTCAGGTAGTTGCGTCTTGATTAATATTCTACGTGTGATTATTTTATGGGACCCATTTATCGGCCCACAATGGTAATGTTGAATTCACGAAAGAAATATGCTGTTTGCACGAAATATATAAATGACAAGCGCAGTAACAAGTACGAAACAGAAAAAGAAAGAGTTTGAAGAAAAAATTAAACTTCAGAACGCAGTATAATTCACTTACACGATAAAATAAAATACGCCCGGAATTTTAATACCTTCTACACACAATGAAAAAAAGAGACACGATATTACTGCGCCCGAAATAAAAAGTTCAAATTCTCGGCCTCCATCATACTTGCCACAAATTTACAATTGCGCACAAATTAATGTCAAAATCAAATTTTGGAGCAATAAAAATCTATGAATCGATTCTCCCCCTCCTGAGGAGCCACAAATTTAGATTAAGCTCGATGATCTCGATGGGGTCATTCGCATAAATAATAGGTCTAAAAATTCCTAATGTACTGTAATAAAGGGTAATTTTTACACGCCCACTCTTTTTTGTTCTCTCAACCGAAGCCCTGAAATCCGTCCTTTCGAGCATTACCTCAGAGCTCCCCTCTATGGCGTTTCTAGAGTACTTAAGAAAAAATTCTTAATGATCGTTTTTATAGAAAATTGAATCCCTCTTAAACTCATGGATCTCCTATCTCCACGAGTCTGTACGTTATCCGCGATGACGTATAATTTTTGTGTTTAAACAACATAATATACCGTATGCAAGTCATTTCGTGATATCGATTTTAAAACTCGTAATTTAAACTTTTTTTTTCGTGGCTTCACATTTCGTTCAATCACACTTTTTATTTCGTGCTATTTAATACTTCCCTTATTTTATTATGGACATGCGAAAGGATCTCAAAAGATCGTCTAGTTTGGGTGAGAAAAACCCTTCTAGTTCCATGTTTCCCGGCTGTAGTAGTGATACAAATGTTAAAGCAAGGACTTCTCATTCCAAGATCGAAATTAGTTCGAAGCCTGACGAAAAACAAGATGGTCAATCAGCTACAATCGAAGCCGCTAGCATGATTTTCGATGTGGGTTCGCTGGAGAGTGGACCAAAGCAGCCTCTCTTGCAGCAATTTCCACGTAAACTTTCTGGAATACAGTTGCGTTCATTTTCATCGTACTACTACGTATCAACAGAATTCTTGGCTTTAATATAGCATGCAAAAAGATGCAGTATTTTGTTTCCCTTGCCAACATTGTCAGCCAGCAAAATCAAGCACTGAAGAGGTGTTCACTCGAACTGGATTTAAAAAATGGAAACAATCTAAAGAGAAGTTTGATAAACATCCAAATTCCCGAGAGCATTCAGATAATTCTGCAAAATGGTCGAACTATCGAAAAACGAAATCAGATACTGGTGAGGGCCCATTATTGAATTAATTTTTATCAAACTATAGACCAGCCTACATCTTCAAATTTCAATAATTAGTCAAAATTACCTAATTTCAGGTTCAGTAATTCAACAGCTTTTTTCGCAAAGCGAAACAGAAAAACAGAAATATACATAATATCTTGAGAAAATTATCGATATCATTCTGTACTGCGCACGCCAAGGAATTCCTCTAAGATCTCACAGATTCTGAGAACCGCGATAATTTTCTAGAAGTATGCCAGTTATTTGCTAAATATTTTCCAGAATTCAAGGAATATTTTGAGAAGTATTTCAATGACAGTAGCCCCAAAATTCAAAATACGATAATTTCGTTAACCAATAATTATATTACGGCCAAAATTATTGTCGAAATAAAAACAGCTGGTTTTTACTCATTGATAGTGGATGAAGGTCGATGTTTTAAAACAGAGCAGCTTAGTTCATGTGTATGGTATGTTAATGCATGTTTGGTACCTTGTGAGAGATTCCTAAAATTCATAGATGTGTCGGATAGCAGAGACGCCGAAAGTTTAAAAAATATCATTCTGGGAGAACTGAAAACCTTAGGTATTGATGATTTGCCTATTGTGGCCCAGACCTATGACAGTACCAGCGTCATGTCAGGTAAAACTGCAGGTCTTCAAGCCAAGATTAAAGAAATTGATCTATGCGTCGAATATTATCATTGCTACGCGCACAGACTAGCCTTAGTTGTTACGGACTGTTGTCGTCGAAATGTGAATAGCAGCCAAACATTCTACAACTGACTAGAAACTCTATACCAAGTGTCTCATGCACACTTGACCTAACGACCTAAGTGAAAAAAACCTTTTTTTTTTTTTCAGGAGAGCGATTTAAAAATTATAAATAACGTTGTACTATTTGTATATACGTGGCTCAAATGGTTTACGCCATTTAATTGGCTAAAAAAGGAAGTAATTCGTTATTTGCCAGTGTAGCCAGATAGAGGCCATCGAGATCTATAGGAATATGTATTTAACTCATTTTTCGTCAAAATGTCACTTAGGTCAAGTACTTGGTGAAACTGCCATTTTTGAAGTGTTTCCAATTTCCATTTTTCTCTCTGGATGGGGTGATTGCCCACGTTGCCTCTTCCGTGCATCCGCGACTGCAGACCAATCAGCCCGTTGAAAAAGAAGATCGTGTGCATGAGACACTCGATACGTTCACTATGCCCAGTCATCACACCATAGCATGCTGATGGAAATACAGAAAATGTTGAATGTCAAGTCTTTTGAAATTAATTCTTTGAGTGCTACGAGATGGGCCTGCAGGTACACTAACTGTATCAAAGTTAGAACAAATCTGAAGGTTTTGGTAACAGCCCAGAGAAGTGCCTACTTACATCTTGGAAAAACATTCTGACACCGAAATCCCATTTCCTACAATGTACTATAGAATTTTAGAAAAAATTGTTTGTGAATATAACCCACTTCCTTCTACTACAATGTACCTGATTCCGGAAAAATGTTAGCAAGGACCGTATATGATAGACACTCAGCTGTGAGATCATTATGAAAATTATTAATGTCTGAACTTGAGACTTGTAGTAGGAACGCTTGAATAATGTACACTCATGTCTACTGAAGAATACTATTGGAGAAGTCTTACTTCCAACTACAACTACTCATCACAGAATTTTAGAAAAATCTTCTCGAAAACGTATGTTTGCCACTCAGCTATGAGATCAGCATAAAATTATTTCCTCAACTCGACTCTTCTAGCAGTGGTCTTAGGGGCATATACACTTACATCTTTGAAATTCATCAGGTTGGAGAAAACCCGCTTCCTACTACAATACACAAGGAACCGAATAGATTTTTCCAAGGACGTACCAGTAGTTACTCATAGCTTTAGGATTTGAATAAAATTATTTTCTCAAGATGAGTTCTGTAGTAGGACTACTTCCGGCATTCACAAACATCTTATGGAGGAAGTCTTACTTACTTTTACACATTCTGGAATATTGAAAAAATTTCCCCCAGAACGTACAGGATCGTCACTCAGCTTCAAGATAAAGCAGAAAATTGTTTCCTCAACTTGTGTTTTGTAGTAGGAATCCTCGCGGTATGTGCACTCATATCTTTTGATAGAATACTATTGGAGAAGTCCTATACTTCCTACTACATACTGAGGAATTTTGGAAAAATTTTCTGAAGAAAGTACAAAATCGTCACAGCAGTAAGATCGGCATAAAATTATTTCCTCACCGCAAGTATTGTAGTAGGAAACCTTGAAGCATATACATTCATGTCTTTAAAATAATACTATAGTTGGAGTCTGACTTCTTACTACACATCCTAGAATTTAGAAAAATTTTCATTAGACCGCACAGAATTTATCACCCACCAATGAGTAAGAAATTATTTCCTCACTTCGAGTATTGTAGTAGGAATCATTGAAACGTTAGACTCGTATCTTTTGAAAGGACACTATTGGAGAAGTCTTATTTCCTACTACACATCCTCGACTTTTGGAAACATTTTCTGAAGAACGTAAGAGTTTATCACTCATCTTTAAGATCAGCATAAATTTATTTCCACATCACAAGCCTTGAAGTAGGAATCCTTGAAGCACATGGATTCATATCTTTGAACGAATACTATGGAAGAAGTTTTACTTCCTACTACACATCCTTGAATTTCAGAAAAATTTTTAAAAATACCTAGAAATTCATCATCACTCACTTTTAAGATCAGCATAAAATTTTTTCTTCACTTCGAATATTGTAGTAGGAATACACTTGAGGAGCGGTTTTCCAAAACGGCCTCTGTCCATTTTTTTGAAACATCGTTTCATAGCGCCATCTGGTGAGGAATCTAGTAATACATATTCTGGCCCGAACAAAATAACGATATCGCGAATCCAACGCATGTAAGAAGCCAAAAGAGACTCGCAAAGAGAAGAAAAAAGTTTTTCTAAAACGGCCTCTGTCCACATATTTTTATCACAATAGAGAAGTCGATATAATTCTTCAACCAGACATCTCGCACCATCACTTTCCCCAGTTCAGCTGATTCGCGGTGTCGAGGGAGAATCCTTACTCGTTGATTGCGCGCGGAGGTGAAAAATATGCGATATTACCTGAGAATTTTATGAATTAGAATCTACTGAAAGACACAGTATGTCTAATTTTGTGCCAAACCAAAACTAATAATTCAAGAATGTTGTTCCCAAACGGCCTCTATCCAGGAGATCTCCCACTTCACGACTGTCAGGCGCGTCTTCCGTACAAGGTAGGATTCAATATTTCAACGAGATAAATTCCTGTAAGTGTTCTACTAGGCAACCCGACCATCAACCGTGACATGTAGATGTAATATAGGGATACACCAAGTTTTTTCTTCCCTGTGAAAAAAATATAAAACTGGACAGAGGCCGTTTTGGAAAATCGCTCCTCACTTGTATCTTCCAAAAAGACAATACTGGAGAAATCTTACTTCCCACTACACACCCTCCTTAAGATCAGCGTAATACTATTTCCTCACTACTAATATTGTAGCAGGAATCCTTAAGTTGAGGAATTAATTTTCATAATGATCTCACAGCTGAGTGTCTATCATATAAGGTCCTTGCAAACATTTTTCCGGAATCAGGTACATTATAGAAAGAAGTGGGTTATCTCGACAAACAGTTTTTTCTAAAATTCTATAGTGCATTGTAGGAAGTGAGATTTCGGTGTTAGAATGTTTTTCCAAGATGTAAACAGACACCTTCCTGGAAATCTTTATAACAAAACTGAGCTTGAGGGGATACTTTTGTGATGATTCAAATGTAGTGCTTCTCTCATGTATGTCTGTAAGGAAATATTTTTCGAATTTCGTAAATTATAGGAAGAAATGGGAGTGCTCTAAAACAATGCTTCCAAGATATGGCGCCGTAGTTTCTTTTGTGTCAATTATTAATTTATGAAAATTCGATCATCGTAACGGTGAAACATTTCGTTGTTAGAGTGCGAGCGGTGAAGTTTTATTTTCAATCAAAATTTGTAATTCTTCTCTCTCCAACTATTTTTTCAACAAATTTTCATATTTTCTTAAATCTCCTCCGTTCTACGACAATCAGTGCATGTCCCAATCGATTCCTTTCAAAACTGAAGTAGAAAATTTGATATCCCCCCCTTTCATTTCCTACTAGAATTCAGGAGTTAGTTAGGCAATTTATGCATCATGTCTGTTGTAATAGTAGTCGTTATCATAATCAATGAAAATAAACATTCCCCTGTGGATGGAACATTCTCACCACTGAAAGGGTTAATACTATCGGTCTGACTGCATGCTATGAAGACGTATTAGATGCTAAACGTTGTAACTTAGCAGATTTTAGGTCTATCGAAGTTACCCGATTTTACGGTATCTTTTTTCTCTGTCTAAGTCCTGAAGCGACATCAAGTTCTATTTCTCAACAATCTAATAAACAATGTCTCATAAATGTTTTTCATTTTTCTGAAAAGTCAAAAGTTGAAAGTTTTAGGCCAAAAGTCGAAACATTTTGATATTGGAAAGCCAAAAGTTGAAAGTTGAAAAAATATTTCTAGTGGGAAACAAAAAGCAAAATGTTTTCCATGTTAAAACTGAAAGCTATAAAGTTAAAAGTGAAAGCTTTATCTTACGGCTTTCCACCTCTGCATCGGATACGGCACCTGAAGAAGAAGACAGCCAAGTAGCTACTCCACTTATGTTTCCATGTATGCCTAGTAGGTACTTTTTATCACCAAGCGCTGTCCGTATTATCTATAAGGTCTATGTTTAACACACCCCCTCTTGATTTGTCAGAAGAGCTAAGTGAATGATTATACTAACACCTAGTGTACTTTGTATCCACAGTTTCGAGATAGCAGGGGGAACTACTAAAACCGATCTGTATTCTCCGTAATGAAACGTCTGTCAGCTTCTTATGCAGAATCGAGCAGAGCTCTTCAAAAACCGACATTCACATTGGTCAATATCGGAAAATCAGTGTTTCGCGAGCGTGCTCTACGACGCAGAACTGAGTTAGTAAACCGACTATATCTGCATAATCGGATAGGTATTCTTTGCTGTATCTGCCGCACTGGTATCTGTTCTACGTTTCGATGAGTGCTCCGATCGTGAACACTCTTACTTTCAAAATCACGATAAATGCATCATTATCGCGCCGAATTAATGAATTCATCGACATAAGAGTATACCGTAAATTCGAAGGACATTGTAAAAGCGCCGTCGTCTCCCCTTTGTTTATTTTTTAGTGTTTTTTTTTCTTCTATTTTTTCAACAAAATCATACACAGAAGATTTCCAAATCGTGATACGAAAGATTGCACGATATCAACCGCGTGTTCGTTGCTTTTCTACTATTTCTCTCTTCACTTCGTTTGCTATCTCTGTCCTTTATTTTTATTAGATACTGGCAAAATGTTATCCGATGTAATCAAACTCAATGATGGTAATGTATATACCTTACACGGAGAATATCATGTACTGGCTGTTGAGTACTATATTTACTTAATGACAATGGCAACCCAGTAAAGTGGAATATACGTATATACGTTCCCATATACCTAACAAGAAGATGAGATTTTCCTTTTGCAATTTTATTGCAAGTGGCATTTTATCGGTAATGGCGCGAGGCGGCGAGACACAAAACGATGATTTAAGAGCGGTTAAACGCATCTCTTTAGGTTGAATAATTCACGTTTACAAAAAGAACTCGTGTTAGTCATGAAATAACGCATTATTTCCAGAGCGTGCAACAGAGTATCAGAAATAGGTTGTCCTATATTTATATCGGTGCTATTTTGCGTGTACACATATCCACACCTATATGTATGTAAGTAGGCACCTATATACATAGGGTCGAAGTCGTTAATGTAGGTTGTTACACCACGTATGAACTGTGACAAAACATTAATACCTGTCTTTTCTAAAAGCTCTCGAAACGATCGACTCCTGCGCGAAAAAACGCAACGATTTCAGCGGAATCGCCGAAGTCGTTTTCGAATTCATTTATCAGAAGCGAACGAGCGAACACCAACGCGACAGATTGGAATCGCAAAAACCGTCAGGTCTGTTTGATTGAGGCGGGAAAACGCAGAAATACTCGAGAAATAACGAAATCGATGAAATGGCCGACCATCAGTCAACACTCCTACATCCTGCCTTTTGAAAAATTCTCGTCTCTACCGTCGCGCTGATACAAGATATGCAGCCTTTTTATATGTGACGGGAAGCCAACTCTCGAGTGCTATACTCAGCGCCTTTCGGTTTCCGGTGGCGGAAGCACAGCAGGTCGAAAATTCGAAATTCAAGTGGTCTATACCCGATTGCCCTATCGGTGTACGAATCGATTGGTACACTAATTCTCAACCTATTCGTTTCCTGGTTCCAGCCATCCGGCGCTAATAAAACTTTACATCAAAGTGATGTGCATCGTCAGTCGACTGAAACACCAAGAACATGAGTACTCCTGTACACATTCATAACCATCTGGTCATGTCAGTCTTCTTTCCCGGGAAATCCAGTTCTCATTTCTTAATAATGTAAGAATGAGTTTTAGGTAAAACTTGCCTATTTTTGATCAATCTTGCTAAGGTGACGTAATATGGTGGCCATTACAGTTTTCCTACCGACGAGATACGAGCTTGCATTATACTGTTGGTCACTCTATTTCTGGTTAAGTTGAAAACATCTACTCTGGAATTATATTCCATCTAGAACTTTGTTCGCGAAGTGAAGATTAATGAAGTTGAGTAATTTGAGTATTTTGTACATAAAGTATATTGTACAGAAATACAGCAGTGTTGGTGAGTTTTCACGGAGCATTCTCTTTCCTAATTTCCGTAGCTGTATCTCAGAGCAGGTAACTGTTATTACTTTTTCAAGTACAAGATTGAGAAGTCGAGTAAAATAGTTCGACTGGGGTTATCTGGCCATCTGCGAGAAGAGGATGAGAAGAGAGTTGACATTGTTTGTGAAGAGTGGTGCACGACTAATATGGCGCTTGCCAACACTAGACTGTTAGACGGCAGCTCAGTGAAACTGTTGCAACGCCATGACGTTCTGAGATGGTCACAGTAGCAACTTGCTGTCGACCTGGTAATGGCCTCGTTCGCAAACCACAGGGTATGGTGGCACTTTAACAGGGCACAGAGTTGGGCTCCAACTTACCCACTGTACGTCATATCTGGCAAGGTAGAGGTTGCCTTTATACTGGAAACGGCAATCTTCAGACTTACAAGGCAATTTTGTAGGGGAGTTATGCTGCATGTACCTACTCCAATAGATTTCCAATCAGTAGCTGCACTGCAAAGCTGACTTACTCAAAGCCAGGGTCGAACTAGTCAACCTAATGTACTCCCAACGGAGCATGCCAGCTCATTGTACATTGGGGCAAGTATCAAGCTAGTACCTTGGTGTTCGGGTGGAGTGGACGCGTTTTGCCAAGGATGCTGTAGGCTACGCGAAGAGTATTTCTCTTGCCATTGCACAAGCTGCAGTTGGAAGTAGCCGGAGACATTGCCAATAGTTGTTGCTGTAGAAGCAATAGTCAATGATAGGGCACCTGGCACCAGAAGTATAACAGGGTTGAGTACCCTGGAATTGGTATTACCCAGAGGGTGACTGGAAAGGGACCGACAATAAGTCGAGTCGGTCAGTCGAGTAATGTTGATGAGCAATTGTTACCGAAAAAGTGTTGGTAACTGAACTGGAAGCGGAGATGAACTGAGTCTCTCTTTTGAGATACATGGTTGAAAAAGCTTCGGCCTACATTAGCTGAAGAGTTAGCCTAGTTTTGGAAATTAGGCCGATGGAGATGTTCACATTATTGTGGCGAACGATACCGAACATTCGAGATAAGCAAAGAAAGATCGACACGTTTCGAGCAGCAGAATAGAAGTTCGATAACGAGAGAGATAAGAAGTTTCGCCGATAACGCCGGGATATATATATAAAGGCCGCTGGTCGTCGCCGTATAGTCTGGTTTTGTTATGCGATAAACTGTGCGTTCTCAAAGCGATCTAGCTACTGTTTTCGTGCGTTTGTATTAGTGGGACATTAAAAGTTCTTAGTACGTGTTTTTGTGCGTTTTTCGGTGCGAATCTCGTTACATTATGTTTAAAAACCTTTTTACAGAACATGCTATGCTATCTACCATTTTGACCAGAAGACCTGATAAGGTTATTATTTATCTACCTATTTGGTGAGTGTTTGCACAAATATTTGACAAAAATGCTGATCCAGAATTTTGTATCCTACATTAACTTCTGAATAGTATGTGTAATATTTCAAATGAGCTGACATGTACACTTATTTTGGATCAGAAGTCTGTGGCCCGTTCAGCAATGATATTTTTGATTATCTTTGATAGGTCATGGAAATCCTCTTTTTAGAATAAAACCTTGTGACACAGGTTGAAATATTTGGTTGTACTTCATATGTTGACAGGCATCAAGCTATCAACGCAAGCGAATTGAAGAGGGGCAATATTCCAAAATGGCCTCTGTCCACTTTTCAAAATTTTATAATAGAATGAAATAACGTAGGTACTCTTGTGTATACCATATCGAGTGTCTCATGCACACTTGACCTAAGTGACAAATCTAACGTTTCTCAGGAAAGCGTTTTGAAAATTAGGCAAACTTCGAAGTCCTTTTTTTTCACCAAGGATTTTTTAAAAGGACTAATGAGTAGGAGGGTGAAAAAATTTCAACCTTGCTAAATTTCCGAATACAATTGCCCAATCGTGAACAGTTCTGAGACTTTCAGATTCAGAAATGAGGAAACGCTCTCGGTTATTTACATCAGTTATTGCAACCACGTACGGTTATTTACATCAGTTATTGCAACCACGTACGGTTATTCAGTAAATTTTTGCACGGAGAACTGGAGTAAAATGACCTAATGTTTCGATTAACTGTTCGGTTATTGATAAGCCTAGTCTTTGGTGGTTGACTGGTATCTTGCCAGCGTCACATTATTAGGACGCGGATTTGATTCCCAATGCCAGCAAGCTAGTGAACAGGTTTTATCATGGATTTCCTCTTTCTCTCCCCACAAAACATCATTGCGAACAAAGCAACGGTAATACCAATCGAGGTTGATAGTGGCGAGTTCTGCAGTCCCGGGCTAATTCTCCAGCACAAGCCATATAATATGTACTTCCTAGAAACTAGAACACTACTAGTTACCACCAGTATCTAAAGGATTAGTGTTATGCTCTGCGAATCTCTCTGGTCGCTTTTATTCAAAGTTGCGAGCCACCTGGCTAGTAACGATTATTAACGCCTATTATGTTCAGGGCACATCGAATGAAATACAAATCATAGGAAAGCAATGTCAAACCACCCCGACTACCCAACCTAGTTAGCTCTGGAATGACATGTGATATGATAGTTACTGTCGCCGCTGTAGGGATATGGCACTAGAAGAACATCGAACAGAAGAACTTTGTCTCAACACCCGTATCGAAAGTGTCTTTTCACTTCCCTGCTGCTCGCAGCTTACATACACATATTATGTAATTTTACTTTCTCTGAGAAAACTCGGAAATAAATATCATACCTAACTTGGAAAGAAATACCTAGTGGAACGCGACTACTGTCTCACAGCCCTCGCTTTCAGCGCGTGCATAAGACTTACAATTGTCGTATTTCACAATTTCCCCCATGTGTGTAATACTTTAATAATGAGTATAATGAGATTTGGTTACTAAAAACCACTTGTCAAGTCAACTTTTTAGTGACATAGTTCAGAATTCCTGGCTCGGTATGAAGAAGGTCCATGCACATATCAGTTTTTTTCTTACTCAAAGTATACTATCTATATCTACTGTTGAAGCTGACAGTTGGATACATGTGACCACCTTCGTATCTTTCAACGACTTCGGGAAGACTATAATATTCTTATCTAAGAAATTGTGTACCACTACTAGCGATGAACTGTTTAGAGTTCACAGTTCACACATCCTAACATCTCCGTTATGAAATTACAACCCGTCGACTCGGGATCACTCAAAAGCGTGGAAGGAAGTACAACACTGTACTTCTTCGACCCCATTCGCCAAGAACTTTTGAAGTGTACAACTTCCCCAGTCAGCGTCTCATGTATGCACGGATACATAATGCGACAAGCCTCAATGAGCCGAATCAAAAATAGGTGTTGATACGAAACCAAATCAACTTTCATACCGGCGAGCTAATGTAGTGGAAGCGGAGGCGCTCGCTGAGCACTGGTTCACGCTGGGACCGTCTCACTAATTAGCTGGATGAAAATCTCGAAGGTGCCGTCAAACTGATCTGTCAATAATAGGAATTAATAAATTAGAGACTGCGCTCGTTTAGAAACGCAAAACAGGCAGACCAGACCGCAGGTGGGCGAGTCTGCTATTCGCACGAACTCGATTACATCGAACAGCATACTTTTTCCGTGTTCCATATAAAATGAATGTTTTTTTTATCTCAGCCGAGGAGGGGGAGGGGGAGAAAAACTAAAAAAGAAAGTCCTTCCTGCGAGTACCGTCATTTTTTTCCAACGGTTGTATCGTTTTTCAAAATAATCGTATTTCGGCGTCCAACGGCGCAGCAGTTTGTCAGCTTCGTGTTCTCCCACAGCAGCAGACAATACTGGGCAGGTGATTGGCGACGACAGCAGCGATCAACGACGACACGTTAGCCTTGAATACCCGAAATACCATATAAAGTACTTTTCCTGCTGCTGGAATTTTGTGATTTGGCGAACCGAACACTGTTCCGTTCGTCAGTCGCCGGTGTCGCTTCCTTCTACAGAAAACCAACAGAAAGTTGAATAAGGATGAGCGGGTCAGTGGTAGAGGCTTTGAGACGTTCACCTGTATTCGAATTTAGTCGTCTTTGTACCTCCCTGGGCGGTCCTGATGACGGCCGATACCAAAGAGAGACAAAGACTTGAGATCGTCACACAGGAGGAAGCGAAGATAACCAAGCCGCAGTAACCGGAGACTCTCGTTACCTCTTCCGGTATATCATTTATCGAAAGGCGAGATCTGCGTGCTATAGAAGCCAGACCAGTAACAGCGCGACCAGTGCACATGTTACTTCGTGCCGCGGCTTATGATTCTTTAAATAATAGTCAGAGCTAATTAAGATAAACTGCAGCGGTTTTCGAGTCGTAAAAATGGAAGTTTTTCTAGCAAATTTTCGAACAAGTAGCCACGAAAGAGCGCGTGTTCTAGGTAGAGATTTTTTTTTTCTTTCAAAAACAACTCAATTAGATTTTGTAATGACAGTCATAAAAGGGAAACAATGTTTGTTTCACGAAAATGTTGCGTTTTATGAGTCAACACAGAGGTTGCGCATAGGACTACTTCGAGCAATACATATATCTCCATCAATGAATTTAGGTACTCTCTACTTCCTTACGGAAATATGAGGTTCTGGACTTTGAGAGATACTTTATTGACATCTGAATATAGCATTTTTTTGACCCCTTGGCCTCGTTGCCAGGTCCGACGTTTTAGGCCGACAATATTCACCGTAACACACACCACACTAGTAAATGCAGAAGGTGTCCCAACGCACGGCGAAACGAGGTGGTTGTCCGTGTTACCGCCTCCTGTAAAATTCCTGAAACATATCTGAGTACCCAAGTAAATAGCAAACCTATAGTAATTGGAAAATAGAATCCCGGCCTCGCCATCTCCCCGACAGAAAAAATAACTAGCCCGTACAGCAAAGATGCAGGACCCAAGAGTCACATGCGCCTCGTCTTTCCCATCTAATCCCATATATCCGACTGGGATGTGAAGTCAAAGAACAAACACTCTACGCACGAGTCTCTCTGCAGACTGCAAAACTGGTTTTCACCCTCTGCTTCTACCGGGAAAATGACACACCAAGAACAGGGTCGGGATCGAAGTTCTTAGAGCACTAATATCACAAGCCTTCTACATCTAAGTCTGCCAGAGCTTCAACAAAATCAACATGAGTGAGTCTCGACAGAATCTCGGTGACTCTATTCAAGGTGTCAAAAAATGTAACCACAGTCTTAACCACTTTCAGCTTTTTACTTCACAGGCCCTAGCAGGATTCTTTAGGAAAGGGGGCTCACTGAAGGCTCGCCAAGGACGCCCAGCTCACAAACTTTTTTTTACCAAGGAGGAAGAGGGGCAGTCAAATTCGTTTCAGAACTTTTTCCGGAAATTTTGGATATCTAAAATTGTTAGCGAGGCTTCATACTCTGAAATCCATCCTTTTCCAGAAGTGTGCCACTGATTTAAGTATCTATCTGTAAAAATTAGCCTTTGTCTGTTGGAACTCAGATTCAAGATCAAGAAATAAACAATATTATAATACACAATGAGGTACCTACTACTTTTCCCCATTTTTTATTTTCCCCCTCATTTTTTCTTCAGGTTTTCGACATTTTCTTTTGACGTGTACAGAAAATTGAGAAAAATCATTAGAAGGAAAGACTCACATTGGTCAGGAGGCTCCGTCCCCCATCCGCCTCCCAATTACGGGCCTGTTACTTCATGCAGTCATCACGAATCTGAACGGGTTCAAGTAAGCAGGCTACATAAATCCTAATGGGTTCTGACAAAGCCTGAATAGGTTTTAAGGTCTACGTAAGTCACATATTTTAAATTTTAAAAAAACGCTTGAATAGGTAAAAATCATAAGCACATTGACCTCGTCCATTTAAAATACATAGGAGGCGTGGCTTAGAGACCAACAATTTTCGGGAAGTTTGACGTCAGTAGTTTGTTGAATGTCCACATGATACTGAGACTGCGTTTTAGTCACGTTCCTGTCATAAGTGGTGACGAAAATGAAAAAGTGAACGTTTATCTTCTGCACTGAGGGTACCAAAATAAAGAGCCTTCTCCCCCTACAAGAGGCGTGGCTTAGAGACCAAAAGTTTTCTGGAAATCTGGCATCAGTAGTTTGTTGAATGTCCACATGGTATTGAGACTGCGCTGTAATCACGTTCGTGTAATAAGTGGTGACGAGAGTGAAAAAGTGAACGTTTGTCCTTTGCCTCAAGGGTACCAAAATCCAGAGCTTTCTCCCCCTACCGAATCAACCCAGAAACCTCGTTCACAGTTGTTAAATTGAATATATTTTCAGGTACGAATAGAACTTTGTTCCGTACTGGTTTTCAGAGAGGATGAATCCATTATCATGTCTCCAGGCGATATCAGCATTACATCAGGTTCATCAATACCTCAGACTGTGTTATATTTCATACATTCAAACTAACGTACACGAAAATAAATCCAGTTCAATTGCAGACAAGGTTTCTGGGTTGACTCGATAAGGGAAGGGAGCTCTGGATTGGGGTACCCTTCGGGAAGTGAATAAGCGTTCACTTTTCATTCTCATCACCATCTATCACAGGAATCGGACTACAGCGCCATCTAACATCTAAGTATCATGTGGATATTTGACAAACTACTGACGCCAAGTTTCCCGAGTATTTTTGATCTTACGCGAACCTCTCCTCTCCGATATACATTTTCGTATAAATCGTCCTGCCCGGCTACTTACCGTGTAGTAAGTTTCTGTCTCCTGCATACCTGTATTTCCAGTACGAGATCTCTTCTAAAACACACTCTTTTTCTTCTTACTCACTGTTCTTTTCTTTTTTCTTCTCTCAATTCGCCAGGCAGGACATTAGTTTAGTACAGTCACAGTTTATGTTTCATACTCTGAAGATCTGTTTTTTTCTGTTGATCAATACACGCGCCTTCTCTATACTTTCTCGCTTTTTGATTTTGAATGCTCTCACAGCGGTCCGAACTAAGCACTTCTCTCGTACAATTTCCACAGGAAAAAAAGGGGGGAAAACACCCGTAAACTCTAATCCACGCCTACCATGTATTTTCAATAAACGGGGTCAATGTACAGAAGGATCTGATTAGGTCTTACTAGATCTGACTCAGATCCCGGCGTCCAAAATTTGAAGCCGCTTCTATTTTCCAACTTTTGGTGACAAAACCCAAAGGGAAAAAACTTCAACAAATCAAATAATAACATTTTTCCAGGCATGAAGGAGAGGAGTGGCGAAAAACAGCTGCTGTATGCACTACGGAAAAGAGGAGGAAACCTCAATTCACATCATATATGCCAGTGTCCAGCCATGGTCGGGACAAGGTGCGAAGCATTAGGGCGGGTGTATCCAGCATCCAATGAAGTCAAAGGAATATAAATCAGTAAATTCTCACTTTGGCTGTAAAAGTGAGGCTACTGAGCTGATCCTTAACAGCAACCTGAAGAAAAGTGCAATGGACTACAAGATTTGAGCATTCGATGCATACGCGTCACCTCATACGAAGGAAGTGCCACACATCCGACAAAAGTAACTTTTTATAATCGATTTTGTCAGACAGTTGCTTACATACAAATTCCACTTTAATGCTCTCTTCAGTCAGAAAAAAAAAAAGTTAACAGAAACTGAATCATTTGCAAAAAAAAAAAAAATCTAAGTACTGCACTATACTTTTAAGTTTAAATGGCAATACTGCAGAAACTATGTACTATATTCCAGATCTACAGGAGGTACACGAGAGGTCTGAGTATTGTACTCGATTTTCAATAAATTTCTTAAATACAATGATTTCATTTTCTAGAGTGTTTGTCCGCGCGCAGCGCTGCAAGCACCCTATTGCAATCGAATTTTCATTTCTTTAAATACGACTGAATTGTTCACAGATCATAGTTCAGTTTTTGTTCAGTTTTGTTCTCCGTCAACTGCTGCCATCTATCGATAAGTTGGTCTACTATTATGAATGTATCCTCTCCGTTACGATTTACGAATGCAACTTGGAAAGATGAAAATAAAAGATTCTCATTCTGGCGTTCATGCTTCTTGGCGCATATTTGTTTTATCGCACAGACGTTGGTACTGTGTCTGGATATTAGCTTCAAGGCTTTAACATTTCAGATTTGGTTTTGTTTTATCAACACCAGTGTAGGAAGTTAGCGCAAGAACACTAGGGATGCGAAGATACCGGAAGTTCTTGCAGTTTTGGGATAATTTTGAGAAGCCAGAAGTTGGATGCTGAAAGTTTTTCAGCTTCAGCAAACACCCTCTTACTACCCCGCTATCTGCGAGGTATTTTCCTATTTCCTTGAAAATTTTATTTTTGGAACTTCGGTAATTTTGCAGTTTATTACCGAATGAAGTGGCTTACATAACTCACTGAGAAATGCGCTTGTCTCCTAATAGACCCCTTACGGCTTTTTAATGTCATCTGAAACCTTCATCTCTTCACGTACTCTTTTTACGTATTCTCGTACCTACTTCTCGTACCTACGACTACTGCCCACCTCCTGGAAAAAACAGTGTCGACAACGAACACACAGAAGTTGCTACACCTCCTGTAATACGAGAAAATGCGAAGTTGCGTGAAAGTCCGAAAAATGTTGAGGCGAGCGAAGCACAGGTCAAGAGGCAGAAGTCTTGGAATTCAGTGCTGTATCTCGTTTTTCTCCGACAAAACTTTAAATGAAATTCCTTTACGCTGCTCCCAAATCAAGGACATTATTCTGCACCTAGTCCCAAATGCGGAGAGAAGTACACACAAAATCTCGTCTAAATGAGTTCTCATTACACTCACCCAAAGGTTTCAATGATCGAGAAACGTCAATTTGAAGCAGGAGAAGACAAACCAATACTGCTACTCCGTTGAGGGAACGAATTCGCACTTCCATAGCACATTGAACCGGGCTTCACATCTGCGAACAGAGAATTATTATTTATTAATACAGCCTTCGATGACTTACACTTTATCATTTTACATATTTTGTGATTCAAGTGGTACACAGTCAAGTCACCGTGCCACGATCGCAGGCACAGGCCTTCCGTATTCTTTTCCAAATGTTTCGGTCTTGAGCTACTCCAGTCCATTGTACCAACTCCTCTGACAATTTCATCCCTCCACCTAATAGCCGACCTTCCTTTCCTTCATTTATTGCTATTTGGTGTAGAGAATACAATATCATGAGCTAGTTTTGCACGTGGACCAAGAACTGGTATGTGCATAATATGACCACAACTTGAACTTCTAATGAAGAACCTATAAATCATTGCCCAGTTCGACACACAATACGCCTTCTACGAATAACTCGAGCGATTGTGGATTGTTAAAAACTTCCGAGTCGAGTTGTAAAAAGTAAATTAAAATGTTCATCCGTCGAAGAAAACATCTTTATAGTGCCACCATCATAAAACAATACCCTCTGTTGGTCGCTTCGATTCATTACGTAAAATTTTTCGCCGGCAGCTTTTTGGGCGAATAATAATAAATTTTTATAAGCGCAAACCTATTCGCTGTTTTTAACATTTGTTCAGTCACTATGATCCAGCAAATGGACCGCGCCGCGCCATCTCTAACGATCTTGTTTTATTTACAAAATAAATTATCGTTTCCCAAAAGCGTTGCAATTCACCACCAACTGTAGCTAAAACTCATGTGTCACAGCATCGACCTTCTCTAAACGTTGTAGTCGAATATATGTTTGGTGAGGCTTATGGAGATACACGCATGCCAAAACGGCTCCCCAGACACCGCACCCCTGGCCCCGAAACTACCCTTTTGAGTATTGCATCAGTGACCAGAGGGACTGTTGTCGAACATAGATGCGCACTTTAAAACGATCGTGACGCGCAGACAATGACACCGAGATGAAAGAGTTGAAGATGAAGACTACCTGAAGAACACTGAAAAGTATTCGAGAGACAATGAACCGACAGGAGCTCATCCGCTTGCCAAGTTGACACCGCGAACAAGAACCAAGAAGTCTTCTTCTGCCGGGTAATTCACGTCCAGCCGGCGGATCATAAGAATCACTGATTTCGTGAGACCATTAGTTCCACACACTCTGTCTCGAAGCATGTACATCGATTACAGTCATCCATGTCAACCACCAGAAAAACCAACTCAATTGACCACGTGGCCCAGACAGCGGCGAGCAGAAGCCAGCACACGATTTGTGTTTGGCGTTGCACGAAAACGCTGTCCACCGGCGGTGTCCACGACAGAGCAGGGACCCGCATTCGCCGTCTAAATAAAGCCATCGCATTGTCCAGAACGTGGTCGCCATGTCGCCTCTTTTGACCGAACGCCAGCAAGCTTCGAGTACGTGACGCGACGAAGACTAAAAAACGCGACCACTAAGCGGCGGAATAAAAATATTTTGCTCGTGTATTCTTTCCAGTCGCGCTCAAGGTGATTCGTTAATTAAGTTACTCGTGTCTACATTGTTCCAACAAAAGGCGAAGAAAGACAAAAAAGATGGCAAAAAATTTCATCAGTGGACTAGAGAACCATTTACAAACAGGAGTTCATCGCTTGAGATGTTGATGTCATTACTTGCTGTTCCTCATCGAGGGAAAGAAGAAATAGTGTAGGGGAAAGGCCCATACAGTGAGACACGTTTTCGAGTTTTCGTCGGAACTTCATGAAATTCTAAAAAAATTTGACGAAACAGGAAGCTCTTCAGCTTCAATTTAAGATCTAAAGCGTTTAAACTGCACCAGAGGAGCCGTCGCTAGAAGCCTGAGATCACACCACAGTGTCTCACAGTTTGAACCTAGACATCCAGCAGTGAGACATAGGTATTTCTACAGTGAGACAGTATTATCTCAATACACGGAGATAATGAACTAGCGTGTCCTGTAAACCCCCGTTAGTTCACACGAACAAGGCATTACAATCCCAGGGCGTGTTACTACAAGATCAGAAAGATTGGTACTGTGCGTGTACACGTCGTGGATAGTCTACTCAACGTACAGATAACACGTGACTAGTAAACGAACCGCAGCTGCACACTCTTTGGCACAGAGAAGGAAAACTCTAATGCAACAAGCAATTGCAAACTACCCCGACTAACCTACCCAAGAAAGTCACACATCAAAAACCGCGATCGCCAATATTCGGCATCGGATATAGCGCCTAAAGAGAAAGAAGAGACAAAATAATAACATCCCCAACAGCGGACAGCTACGGTGGTTTTTATTTTTTATTTTCGATTTTTGATTTCTTAATGGGCCCGCTTTTCACATCAGTTCTTAATGTTCAAAAAAAATTTTCTGCAAAGTTTGAACCGTATCGGAAAAGTTAATCTGTGCCGCAAGAGGGGAGACATTCTTAGAGAATTAATACTGATTTTTGGAACTTGAGAATACGTCACTGGGGTAGCCTCCATACGTGCAATTAAAAATTATTTTGTTCCAAAGTGAGGGTTTTACGGGTTGCTAAATTCACTTCAGGTGTTATCCTCTCTTTCTGACCCTCCAGGCTCTACAGGGGAGGGGGAGGGGCTAATGTTCAACTACTCCGACTTCCCCTGTTTTCGAGCTTCTTTATGTCAATGATATGACTTTTTTGAGTCGCTGAATCCGTTTCAGGGGTTCTTTCTCCCCTTTTCTCAACCCTTGAAGTTCCACAGATGCTTTAATCTCCAATTACTCGAATTTGCTCAAGTTTTAAGTTCCTTATGTTGCTGTGTAAAGAACTTGGGAACTGGAGAAATTTGTGTAATTAAAGACTAGCCCTCTGTGGAGCTTTGAATATCGAGGGGAGGGTAGAAAAGATTTCCAAAATGGATTCAGCAATCCATAAAACCCTACTATCAACATAAAGAACTTGGAAATTGAAGGAAATTAGGGTAACTGGAAATTAGCAACCTTCCTCCGGGGCTTTCATACATTAGGGGAGGGGGAAAGTAACCCCTTAAAGTAATTCAGAGACCTTTGAAACATTCACATGGGATAGAAAATAATTTTTAAACTCATATGGAGAGGTTTCCCTGGTAACTGAAGCTCGAAATTCAAAAACCAATGCTAATTTCCCTGATAACTTCTCCCCTCCCTCGCGGCATAGATTAACCTTTTCCGATACGGTTCAAACCTTGCGGATTTTTTTTTTTTTAATATTTGGAACCGATCTGGGGCATGGAATTTCCCATCACCAAGAGTAGATAAGGATCACCCAAATAGATACCTCTCTACGCTTTCTCCATTCAAAAGACGGTACTTGCCCTGTCTGAAGAACTAGATTGGGGAAATTTGTTGCGGATATTACTATGTACCCCAAAATGAACCCTCCACCCACCCCACCCCCAAAAATGAATCGAAAGTTAGAGTTCAAGATTTGCTTTCAACAAAATTTATATTTTCAATTTCCAGAGAACGACCCAGCAGTAATCATTTCTTCGACAGTTGCCATTATGTTGTCACACATTTAAATAGGTGGGCAGTCGGAGAGTAGTTTGCTATGGATTCATTTACTAAGTGAGTTACTGTTAACAAAAAAAAAAACCGTTGTTTGACCGATGAACGTATTGACTCCCAGCATAAGAAAAACACATGGAGCAAAGAGCATTAAGTAAATACTTCAAAATGAGAAATAATAATTAAGAAATCAAAGGTATATATTTCTAATCTAGAAGGTTCTTAGCATTCGATAACAAACTTCTAGTTTCTAACAAATTTCTTATCCTCTGGCAGTAACATAATGATCTTTGCTCGTCGAAGTTTTCTTATAGGAGTCAATAGACCTTTTTATGGGCGATGTCATGAGGAGGACTACTG
This sequence comes from Acanthococcus lagerstroemiae, assembly GCA_031841125.1. Lineage (NCBI taxonomy): Eukaryota > Metazoa > Arthropoda > Insecta > Hemiptera > Eriococcidae > Acanthococcus > Acanthococcus lagerstroemiae. The sequence continues at coordinate 20,886,528 of CM063109.1, read as the reverse complement.
CGCAGCTGCTTCAGCTTTCGCAGCAATTCGAAACCTGCAGGGTCCAGCTTTTTTTTTGTTTACATTCATTTTACATGTAGATAACAGGTAAGCGAACGTTCGTTCTTTGCGAGTCCATAAATATGAAGGAGATCATTTCTTAATATTGAACGATGATTTAAATCAAAACTAAATGCTTTTAGATCATAAACGAGCGTCCGAAAGCATTATGAAATGCTCTCTTTCATATTTATGGACTCGCAAAGAAGAACGAATGCTCGCTTATGGGGAGTTTTACATGTAAAATGAATGTAAACAAATCATGCTGGACTCTGATGGCTGCGACTGGCTGGAGCAGCTGCGCAAAAGTCCTCTTTATGACGTCACAGTGAAAAGGTGTATTCATTCGTTGATCAAACGACGGGTACTCCAAGATAGAATGCCGCTTGTTTTGTAAATTTTCATGCCTATTATTGTTCTACTTGACAGGTACTTAAAATCTTGGAAATTTGCGCTGATTGTATGAACACGCGATATTCCATACGGCGTTGCGAACATTCCTTTCTAACAAGAAATACATGGGACTTTAACTGTTTCAACAAACATTCTTCTTGTCAGCTCCTAAGGGCAACTGGAACTTTGTTCTCAGAGATTGCAGTGAGTTATCTGATTGACTGAGTATAAAATCTATAAAATCGTTCGAATCTGTGGTATGGATGGGGGGGGGGCGGAGTATAAGAACTGATATTACGAATGAATTAAGGATCCCTGATGATCGAGAAATCGATACTTGAGGAAATCTACTATCATGGAGAACATCAAAGAAAGAGAGGGTAAAGAATTTTTCCAGGGAACGAAATAATGTCAATTTTATCCACTGTGTCCTGAACTTTCTAACTTTTTCTGGAGAAGGCTAAGTTCGTTAACTGATGAAAGTGTCCAGTGAACTAACGTCCCTGGGTTCGATGTCCTAACAGCCGTATCCGCACCAGTAGGAAGGAGGAAAATCAAAGTTACTTTTCAACACGACGACTAACAGAATGCATGTCGTCACATTTCCAGCGACGAAAGAAAACATGGCATCCCTTGGTTTCGAATCTAAAATTGTTGAACCTAGTACGAATCGTCAGTAGTTCAGAATAGAAAAGTTAAAATGCATTTGTTAATAGTGTATGGTATATAATTAATGGTCTGTAATGTCAAGACGAGTATGTATTGGCCACGGACCTACTCTCAAACTTGGAACCCATACAACTTCATCAAAACGACTAATCACAATCTCTGAACAAAAGCACACCGCATACTAAGGTCGAAGAGCGGAACTTATATGCAACAGAAGGAGTGAGCAACCCATGATGTATCTCTCACCATTCAAAGCACACAGTACCACACACACACACATCCTCTACAAACCAATTCTTACCGGGGTTGAATAAAACCAAAAACCACCTAGCCACGATCGCATTTAACCACGAAACGACGTCATTACCTAGTTAAAATAACACGATGGGATGCGAGCGGTGATGACTCTCGATGCACCGAAGATAAAAACAACCAAACCTAGATTTATTATTCCACAAACGCTTACGTGAGCCTAGCAGATAATTCACAGTAATACGCATCACCAAAGCTGAGTTCCGACTTTCAGCTTCCGTTTTCAAATTTTCCAACGCTTCTTCTTCCCTCGCCCAGTCACAGAAACACTAAATCGTCTTATTCGCCCGTCCGTCGCCCGCGACCGGTTCAGTACCCGTGTGCGACTCGCATCCTACCTTCCCCTACATCAGCACACCGATATTCACTCATAGAATACCCACGAGCACCCGATAATGCGAACCAATACTCCATATTTTCCACAAGGCAGAACATGGACAGCACCGGCTCGTAATTTAATACCCTTAATCTGGCGGAAAATTATATCCGACTGATGTACTGGTAAGCCATGGTCACTTGCAACCCGGTGTATAATTATTGCATTAGCGATTTGTATTCCAGTTCTACAGTGAAATATCCATAAGTCTTCTTCGGCTACTTCACGCGCACCCCAACAGCTCATTAGCATGAAATAGTCGTAAAATATTTATTCTTGTCGTTTCAAACAATAAATACCGAATTCATGTGCGTACTCCCAATTCTGTATTAATATTCTTGCAGAAGATTCGTTCGCAATGTACGTGTTTACTCGATGGTAAATACCAGAAGAAGAAGAAGATAGAGCAGACAAGTTAATAACGCCGATCGGTAGACTCGGGCACTACAATGGCACATATTGTTAAAAGGTCATTATCGATATTCTTAGATATCCAAGTCGAGAATGAGCAATGATTACGCCGCGCCGGTAAGAGTTATTAACGGCTAACGAGCTTCGAGATTTATGGCGAGCTCCAGAGAGATGTCAGTCCACACCGATAATACCGAAGGTATATGTACGATACGAAATTTTTTTGATATTTTGAATTTTACAAAAATAAATGTAAATATATACACTCATCTGTAGGTTTCCGCTTTTCGTCATACCATTCCTTATTCTTATCCGCGTATTATATTATTTTCTATACAGGTAAAACGTACGAGTACGTCTTCCCAAAGCTATTAATCATAGTTACACACACAAATAAAGAAGATAATCCAAAGACCCCTTTAGCCAGCCCAGAATCATTCTTCCAGAACTTTTATAGCGTGCGAGTTTTTAACCGCGCGGCTTGCTCCGCACAATTATACGTTTTATTAATGGTCTGGAAAAGGCATCTGCCGAAGAAATAAAACGCTCTTTTTAGTATAATATATACATCTTTTAATAAAAACTACAATCAAGTTGTTATAGATGAGCGGAGAGTTTCCAAAGACGACGCGCGGATTACCGAAGACTCTTTTTTATTATTGTTTGTCATAATTCTGGTATAAATATACGAATCGTTTTTGCCCGGAAAATTCTTACACGGATTACGTTATTTATGATGTACAGAAATTACCCCCGCAGATTATTCATATTATATCACTAGCCGAGATTAGAAAAAGAGGATACAATAGTAAAGCAATACCAAAAAACGGTGTAGGAGAACAAAGAACTAGGTATCAAATCTGCCTCATAGTCGACGAAGACGGGGTAAGATTCAAGGTCGGATTAATACTTCTGAGGCTTCAGGACCCGATATGATGTATAAACAACCTCTTGCCTTCTCTCATTAGTGTCATTCCTATCACCTAGTCTCCACTTATCCGCTTCTCTCCACCTCATTATTGTCATTCTGTTTAGAAATAGGAACTTCATACTCCATAAGAACTCCACTCTCGAAGGTAGCATATAATTTATCACGACCAGAGATGGAAAACGATTCAATAAGACTTCCACTTTTGCATTTTGCTTCTAACCTTGAAAGATAAAAAACTTTTACTTCTGGCTGTTCACTCTTTCAACATTTGTTTTGCTTTTCACTAGCGCTTTTCGCTTCCAGAAATGCCAACGTTTTTCGCTTAAAACTTTTCGCTTTTCAATTTCTTTCCAACTGTGTTCAATAACGCATTGACTTTTGGATTTGGCTTCTGACCTTGAAAGATAAGACTTTTGGCTTTTTGCTCATTTAACATTTGTTCAGTTTTTCGCCGCTCAATTTCCTTCCATCTCTAATCACGACTAGCTCTGATGTTTATGGATGGCATATTTTAGGAGGGAAACGATAAATCTGAATCAATTGTTTCCAAACTAATACATACTTAACAACCCCCCCTGCACCCTCATTCGCCTTTCGCTTTGTAATCTGTTTTTGTCTGTCTGGCAATTTATCAGCCTTTTTGTTTGTTTTATTCCGTGTGTAGGGTGTGCCAATTCACTTTTTCTTCTTCTGTATTCCAGAGCGCTTTCGGCTGTTATGCCATCGTTTCCTTGTTTGTTTGTTTATGTATGTATTCAATTATTTATTTGTTTATCTGTCTTACTGTCAAACTGTCTGTCGGTCCGGTGGCTGTAGGGTGTTCCACTTGACGTGCAACACCCTGCAATGTCAAATATTGTCAAATGGGTCATGTTGGAACACCCAGGTCACTTGGAACGCACCAGCAGGTACCTACGCATATGAGCCATTTTACTTGCCAATTCGGACCGAGCAAACAACAACAATGCAATGCTATTTTTATGTGAAAAAGAAAATCACTCAGATTCCGTTAAAAATGAGCTCATCTGAAAGGAAATTTTATTTGCTACAAGGCTTGTTCTTTTCAATTTTCCATTAACCGCATTCATTCTCGGGATGTTTTGAAAAAAACATTAAAATTGCCATAAACTGCTGCGCTGAACGCCCCCTTTTCCTCATCAGTTTTTCTTTAATCGATGCTAACGAACCCATAATTTGCGATTGAGCTAACCTCTCAAACTCTCTTCTCACTTATGCGTATGAGCAGTGAATAGTTGGAGTTCATGAATTCTATCCTGTTGGTGCGTTGAAAGTTACACCACTGATCCAAGATACCACAGTTGATGATACCGCAACTTAATCTATCCATATGTGTGAGGGATTGCTGATCCTCATGATGGAAGGGGTAGTGATACGATGTACATACCAAAGTTGTATTTCTTTTCACCTATCCCAACAAAAAATTTGAAAATTCCTACTAAGAGACTTGGTGTGGTGGGACGTATGGCGATGCACGCATGCCAAAGTGGCCCCTATGACACCGCACCCAAGGCCACAGGAACTACCCTTTCGAGTATCGCGTCAGTGACCGGAGGGAAAAGACTTGTGATAGATAAAAATGCATGGTTTGTGCCAGCGAATCGTGGATTTGATGAAGTATTGGTATTGAAACAAATGGACCATGTGGGGAGTTGTTATAAAGATATGATCGAACTGGTGGGAAAATGTTAAGTAAGAAATAGCATTCATTTTAATTTTCTTCGAAAATTTCTAAAAAAAAGCTTTTCTAAAGATTCTTTTTAAAAACTGGTAAATTACTAGGGGAGTTTCTTCTACGACCTGGTGTTCGGAGATACTCACAAAATACCTTCGTCACCACAGGAATTTTTCATTTGGAAAAAAAGTGTCAGCCTTTTTTTTTGTTTTTTTTTCCATTTTTTTTTTCATTTGGCTTCGAATGTTCTAGAAAAATTAATTCGATCGATTGAATTCCGTGGTGTACGTTAAAAGCTGGTAGGTATGATGTAGTATTCCGGAGATAGAAAAAAGTTTTTACTGATGGAGTGGCGAGTGAAGTATGCTGTAAGTATTCAAAGTAAAACACAGGAAATTCTTCCAAGTTTTCTTTAAATTATTTTTAAAAAAGTTTTTCAAATTAATAAGTTTAGAATATTTGTAAGTATTAGGCATGTGCTCAAGAGTGGACTTCGGTTGTAAGGTCTAGGAGTGGAACTATCCTATCTAAAAAGTCGAGTTTAGCCCCTTGATAATGGATTTACAATGTATTCTCAAAATTTTTCTGGGGGTCTGAGTTGAATTCCAGGAGGAAGGGAGGTTTAGCTTCCAGTCCCCTGCGAAATGCGTTTATGCAGTATTTTGCTTCGCATAAAAATAACAATTTTTACAATTTTAATTTATCCAGTTGAAGGAGGATCAGTCTTCTGGGGGTAGGACTCTCCAGTATTCCTGCAAAATCTTCCCATATGCATGTCTCCTACAACACGGCACCAAGGAACAAGGAACACTCATGATAGATAGCACTTCAGTGACAAATACACTTTTCTTAGTTTACATGAGAACGGTATGGTTGTGTTTTTGCAGAAAAATAACCAATAAATAGAAACGTGTAGTTCACATGCAATAATGTCCGATATTATTCTGTACTGCCTACAACTCAAGATTACTAGAACTAGAAGGTTGGTCGGATCGGGTAGGCAACCCGCAACAATCTTCCCGTTTCACCCGCGCCGCCGGACTACATTCCCGTAAGCAGGGCTTTCCAACCAAGCATCATTGGTTATTAGCTATCGGCCCGAGCTGATTTTTTTCATTGGCTGGAATAAAGCTAGCTATTATAGCTGATAAAATCTGATAGGCTAGCTATTGGCTTAATTTTTCAAAAATCGTGCGACCGCCTCAAAAAATTCGTCATGAGATGCAGATGCTTGTACTTCTGGTAATATTAGAATATTTTGATTAATTTGGGACGTGGCTTAAGAAAAAGGACCTAAACGCTCTTATCGAAAATTTGATTGGCTGATAACTGGCTATTGGCTGGCGAACTCGGGTCAGCCTGCTATCGACTATTAGCTGGAACCATTGGCTACCGTCAAATATCGGCTATTGGCTATTAGCTATCGGCTGGCTGGAAAGCCCTGCCTGTAAGGCTTGTATGATTTGCACTGCAGTGACGTCATTGAAGTCCTTATTATTTGACAAAATCTTAAAGGGGGGGGGGTTTAGATCCCTCCCCAAAAACTGAAATTACAGGGTTTTTAGATATGATATATGGGGTTGAAAATGAGCCAGGTGGTACATAAATAAGTACGAAATCGTATACAAGGATATTAGGGTCGCATTAAATCAGATGTAAATGTAATAATAAGGTATTTTGAACTCTTTTTAGGAATTTCAGATTTTCAACTCCCTAGTAATTCCTGAAGGGAGAAAGTTACAGCCACTAAGTTTGAACATAATGTGGAGAAGTTCAATGTAAAACAGGTCCGAAAAGTCCAAGTTGAAAAAAAATTAGGAGTCCAGAAAGGGTATAATTTTGTGGTCCTCCTTCTAATAAGAGTACCGAAACTTTTTTAACCAAAAACCTTTTCAGAATTCATACGAACACATCCAGAAAGTGCGAACCCCTCCCCAACTGTAACGATTCCCCCGTCAACCTCGAACACACACTCAAACAAACAATCAAACAAATAAACAAACGCATTTATATACTATATTAGAGATGTCGGAATCTCCTAGCCAGTGGCGCAGCCGGAAATTATGTTCAGCATTTCTTCTGATTATCCGACTGAATTCTTGAAAACACCAGCATCTTCGTCTGAATAACCCAAACATGAAGCGATAAACTGCAAATGGATCAGGATCTTCTGATTGAATGCAAAGTGAGTTGGAGCCATTTCCTGTTATAAACTTCCGCAGGTTTCAGTAACGTTGTGTAGGGGACCTCCCAGAAACCACATGCTACATCCCTACCCATCCATCAACACACGTACCAGCATACAAATGTCCCAGTCTCGGAGGCGGGGAGAGGTTAATGGTCTCTACAGCATATATCCCGTCCTCTCTCTCTCTCTCTCTCTCTCTCTCTCTCTCTCTCTCTCACACAGCCATGGTCCATTACATTCTCTCTTACAGAAACGTACTTACGACCTCATGTCGTTCACGCGGTGCACCTCAAAAAGGAAAAAGAATAACGCAGGTTATACATCGCGGACAGACATTTATTTATGAAAGAAGAAAAAACTCCACGGACGCGGTGGCGGTCACGAAAGCTGCGGCTAAAGGAGCCGCACGAGAAAGTTCGCGAACACGCGGTCAGGTCCCGGGTTGAAGAAAAGAGAAAAGTCGCAGAGCTCGGCAGGCCGCGGAAAATCACACAAAAATCACATTGCCGGTCGCGGTGTCGGGTGGGGAAAAGGTCCACGCCCAGAACGTTCTTTAAAACGTAAAACAGAAGTCAAAAAAAATGAAAATCCAAAATGACAAGAAAATGTAAAAAAAAAAAAGACGTTATGCTGTCCGAAGACAGATTCACTAACTCTGCACCGCCTCGGTTGCAATTAGCAGCCGATACCAGTAGTGCGTGAGGGGTAGAGGGAGAAAAACTGCAAGTTTTCATGCAGGAAGATAAACGTTTGTATGTGGAGCACAGAGAAATCGCTGGATGGACAGAGAGGAAAGGTGGAAAAGCGGGTTGCGGGAAAAGAGAGAGGAGAGGACGTACTAATGCCTGCGGAACTCCATGACGTTGAATTTTGAAGTGTATTCACGTGTTTCCATGCCACAGTCTAGATGAGCCGCCAAGTGGGTCAGCCAGTAAGACATAAATGTTTGCTTTCTGTATAAGCTGTGGACTCATCTGGCAGTCCCTTCCCCCGCTGAAAATCGGAGCCACGAGGTTGAGGAAGATTTAGAGACCGAAAATGATACAAAATAATCTTTGGAAACTCACACCCATGTCTCTGCACAATCTTCGACGTGAAAGTCTTAGCTGTAACGAATGCAACGAACAATGAACTGACCGCATCGAGACAGAGGGCATCATGTTGGATACGCGTCCTCATAGACAATACATGTTCACTAATACTTCGTACTCGCAAAAGAATAAGACACCTGTCGTCAATGTTCAGTCCGGAGGAAGAAATCCAGTGTTAATTATTCGTAAATCATGAACGTCTGTCCGACGGACCAGACATAATCTTTCGCCCTCCCGAAAATATACTACCAAGATACGGTCAAATATGCAAGGTGCCCAACTTGTATTTACACATTTTCTCGAATTCCTCGAAACTGACGACATTATTCGCTTAGTCGCTGACAGTCGGGGGAAAGAAAATTAGTTGAGTGTAAAAATGAATAAAAACCTAATAAAAGTAATATTCGAAACGATCTGAACTGCATTCTAGCTGCGTCGACCAGATTCTTGTACGTCTACTCAGTACATACAGATAGACCTGTTGATTTAGAAAAAAGAAAACATACAGAAGCAAGTGTTTTCGACGTGATACTCATTCAAGAGGGCGATGCTGTGCAACTCAGGAAACGTCGAACAATTTCATTCAGGAATGGCGAAGCAAACTGAATAAATTATAAACGAACGGGCTCGATATCACCTATACGTATAAATACTCAAAGTTGACCCATTCTGCATGATAAATTTCAGTAAGCCGCATAATGAATCCAGTTTCTAGCACGGTCGGTAGAGCAATGAAGAGCTAGCTGTAAATGCAATTTTTCTCGCCCCCTGCTCTCTGTCTCGTCGAAGCACATAACAGCGCACCCGGTTTTCGATGTCAATCGAATTTCGAAATCGTGGAATGCGCGTGTTCGTGATCGACGAATTTGAATAATGACTTCAGAGACGAGCCGCGGTATGTTCCGTGGATGTAAAATACGTTACAGGGAGTTGCATCCGTATACGTATCTATAAAGATGAATGCTAACACAAGCTGCTAGAAACCGCTTAGAAGAGGCCCATTCTAATAGGTAGAAAGTCCGTGGTAAGTAACACATTCTTAAACGTGAAAACGTGTGACGTCGGTATTCGTACTGTATGCATATGACTTTATAAATAATTGAAATACGTCACTCATGTGTTAGGTACCAAAGGCGTCGGTCCTGAGCACCATCACATTCATGTAATGAAGTCACAACCGCCAGAGAAAAAAGACTTTTCGAAATCTGAATCTTACATTTGACACGCAGCTCAAAAGGAGCTGTATGCAGGGTGCCCGTGGAAACGACATCCAGACGTCATTATAGTAGATGGTACCTACAACTTGAGCATTAAAAAGAATGTAAAATTTTGATTCTTTTCGCCTTAGTTATTGTGCTAAATTCTCACGGCGTTAGGAAGTTGAACTGAAAAATTATTGAAGCGAAGCTTCTTTACATAGGTTCAGTGTGGGTAGTTAACGCAGGAAAAGTGAAACGAACGCGAACGCGGAAACATGCAACGGAGGTGACGTATTGACGCTCCACCCACATTTAGTGAGATAGAGAGCGCGTATGTGAAACCAAACTGCTTCCCCCCTACACCACCATTTCCAGTTTTCTGTCAGGTAACATTCAAAACACGTACCCCTACCGACTGATGTAGCACCTGACAGTGCGACAGTGTTCCCAGATGTGGTACATTTTACTTTTAGTGGTACATTTGTAATATGTGGTACACTTGTGACAGAATTTCAATTTTTTAGACTGAATTTGCTCCATAAAAGTTTTGAATGTAAAGTTGTGATACCTGGTAACACTGATTGCACTGTTGTCCCCTCCCCACCTCTAGCAACATGACCCGCATAATTAAATTTCAATTTTTTCATGACAAATCTACAGTCCTTAACTTTTGATTTATCCCTTACCCATTTATTGGTTAGTCTGTCTTTCCTTTTTACACCGATTACAGCTCTCTTCATTACAATCTGGGTCCTGGCTAGCTTCAGACTTTGGCCTTGTGTAGCGGCCCGTGTCTGTGATCAGTACATTAGCACCGGTAGTGTACAGGATTCCCATATTTTCTTTTTCATTGCCAAATGCATTTTACTTTTGTAGATATTTTTTAGGGACTCTTATCGGAGATTGTGATCGGCTGATCTTCTCGACTTCATTTTCTTAAATCTTCATCGTTCACCTTTCACAAGAAACTGTGACAATTAGACCGGATTTGGCGTTCGTTGAATGCGAGAGGAGAACTGACAGTTCATTTTCATTTTCAATCTTAAGCGAAGTGTGAGACAGTGCACAACTTATAAGACACTCATATCATCGAAAATCAATTATCTTGCTGCTATACGTCACCCGGTACGCCTAAGAATACGAACGAGGAAAGTGTGGCCACAAGCAGATCTTCAACCGACTATTGCGGGAAACTACCATAGGTATCAATAAGTGGAAGGACGACATATTTAGATTCTATCAGTCCAAACTAGCGCCCACAAAGGAGGCTGGCTATTCTCTTTGGAGAGCGGCTGAAGGATTAAAACGGCCCCCTAATGAGAAGTAACCTCTGAAAAAAATATGGAAACTGGGCACGCAATGATGAAGAAAGAGTAGAGCTACTCGCGCAGCACTGCTACAGATCCTTTCAAACGAATAATATCCCTTCTGATGTAGATTCTTACCACTACCGCCTGACTTAGGTCACATCAAGCCCCCATCTCCCCTTGAAGTAGCAAGTCTCATTGACAAACTAACAGTTTGCAAATCTCCTGGACCTGATCAAATTCCTCCACGGTTAATACAAAAACTACCCGGAAGAGGAATTGTCTTCATTACATACCTCTTTAACGCAGCGTTCCGACTGAGGTATAGCGAACTGGAAAAAGGCTAAAATAATCGTCATCCTCAAACCTGGAAAACCGACAGCTGATCTCGCATGCTACCGGCCGATCTCTCTGATATCTATTATAGCGAAGCTCTTTGGAAAATTAACTAGTGGCAGAATCCAGACCATCACAGAGAAAGCTAAACTGCTCCCAGCAAACATACAACTACTGAACAGGTCCATCGTGTCGTGCATACCATCTCGCAGGCACTCGAGAGCTCTGAATTACTCCAGCGGTCTTCCTGGACGTCAGTAGCGCCTATGACCGTGTCTGGCACCAGGGTCTACTTCATAAAATACAACCTTACTTCCCAGTCTCACTATGCCAACTGGTATCATCCTACCTCGCGGATCGCTCCTTCCAAGTACATATTGGATCAGATACATCGTGCACATATCAGATAGCTGCTGGAGTACCTCAGGGCAGCGTCCTCGGTCCTGTTCGCTTTCAACTCTATACCATGGATATTCCTCACAATGGAAATGTTACTTTAGCTCCGCATAGTAAAGACTATAACTATGCTGTTAAAGATCTTCAGATAGAAATTGATCAAATTTCCATCTGGTGCGCCGGAAGGTCAGGCTGAACGAAAACAAGTCGGTGAGGGTTGACTTCGCCTTACGCTCTCACCACTACACTCCAACAATCATCGATGGAGCTCCAATTCCACATCATGCAAGCCATGCCCCCTATCTCGGCTTGCATTTTGACTGTAAATTAAACTGGCAGGAGTATATACGTGCCAAGAGACTACTCCCAGACATACAATTCGCTCGACTTTATTGTATTATCGGCTCAGCATAGCCAACGAAAAACTGATATACACGACGATTCTCAAGCCTATGTGGACCTACGGCTGCGAAATATGGGGAGCTGCTCGTAACTCAATCCTGGCAATTATTGAAAGATTTCAGAATTCACCGTTCTACGTAACTAAGGAGCAGCAAAGCTTTGATCTGGGACTAGGCACAATCAGTGCAACTATATGCAATAAGGCGACAAGATACTTTCAACGACTCCACATCCTAATGTCGAAGCAATACTCTTTTTGGATGATTCTAATGACATGCGACGCTTACGAAGACGAATCCCGCTCGACCTCATTTAACTGAATTCTGTATAAATCTAGTTTGAGTAATTGTAACCTCCTTCAATCTTGTGCTTAGATTGTGATGCCCTTTCTAGCTAAACCGTATGATTCCCACTTTGATTGTATTTGGTAAATGCTGTCTTATACTTAGCAATCTCAAATAAACAATATTTGAAAAAAATTTTATTCGTCAGTGTTTGAGTTTCTTCTTACGCCCTGCCCCTCCTCGTCGGTTAAAACATCTTTATAATATCGATATTCCTAGCTCAGCTGTCCTCCTCAAACGGTGGGTTTACGTATCGAGTCTGGGGACCCATCAGGGGAGTAATGTCAGTAGACAATATTAGTTCGCTCTAGATCGCCTCTAAGTAAATTTCAGCGTGCCACAAACACCCACAATACACCCTGAAGCAAATTTCAGCATACCGTGAACACCCACCACACACTATGAAGCTCAAATAACCAGAACACTTACAACTACTGCCAGTTGGCGTCTGCAAAAACGAAAGAAACGATCGCGACCCATACGCTTAGGTTTCTTTTGGCATACTTAGTAGCATAACCGGGGCATAAAGCAGTATACGGTGCGGTGTTTTTTCTCCACGAAAAGCACATAGTCGTAATTAGCGATCCGAAAATGGCAGCATTGGCAGCTGTATAACTTCGAACCGAGAGCGAATGTATGGTACTTATTTGATAAAAAGTTGAAAGTTCGTGGGAGACTGACTGGTGCAACTGCGGCCGCGTAATTGCGGTAGTCGTTCCGATATAATTACTGTTACGATTTTTTTTTAGTACAGGTACGGTGGTGCTCGTATTTCGTAAGAGTACGCGAAATCGTTTCCACATGGTCGTCATCGCAATTTACGTAGGTGTGTCAGCGTATTTGGCTTCCAGAGGTCCACACGTAGGACGAGGGAAAAGCGGGAAATGGAAAGAACGAAAACGAATAACACTGGCTGGACAGTAAATACAGACAATTGGCAGCGGATAAGACCGAACTGTGCTTGATGCGCGAGTTTAATAATGTCTTTCGGAGTCAAATGTCGCGTGCAATTGATGGTTTGGAAAGTTCGAACCATTACCGCGACTGTGGCGAGGTAATTACATGCAAAAATTGTGTTAGTGTCAGTGCTGCTAGACGATATCAATCGAAGTGAAAACACAGCGCGTCCTGTAACCCCAGCTAATTCGAACGAACTAGCATTACAAGCGCAGGGCATGTTACCACCAGATCAGAAAGATTGGTAGTGAGCGGGTGCAAGTCGCGGACAGCTTACTCAACGCCGTGAAACACGTGGCTAGTAGGCTAGCAAGTGAATTGCGGCTGCGCACTCTTCGGCACAGAGAAGGAAAACTCTACAAAACCGCGGGGAAAGCAACGGCAAACTGCCCTGACTAACCTGCACAGGAGAGTCGCGCGTCAGAAACCGCAACCGCAAGCGTGTGACATCGGATACGGCGCCTGAAGAAGGTGAAAATCGAGCATTCTCTCTCGCAGTAATTGCCGAGAATTTATCAGGCATGCTGAGCCAGACTCACAGCATCGGCGAGGGAGGAGAGGGTTTGCTTCGACAGGACCATTTTTTTGATTTTTGGGCATTTGCAATCTTGTACCTGGAAAAGTGGTTGCTTTTCCCCTAAGAGAAATAGTCACTCTAGGAGCCTGTGCTGAGCAATTATTACTTAACTTGTCACCACTAATCCCAAGGAAATATTTTATTAGGCAACATCTTGCCATATTTCTTTCCTCGAGTCGTAATTTCTAACAGCTAACACATGCTGAGCACAATCACCCTTCTGCGTATGATTCGCCGACTCTCCACTGTTACTGAAAGCAGTATTCGAACGTACAAATAACGTTCTCAACTCTATGTGATGGGCGAACTACATACGGTTTGATTATGAAATTACAATTTTCGATTTTCCCAACGTTAATTTTGAGCACTCTTGAGTTTGCAACAAAGTACCAGCAATCCGACGGCAAAATATTTCCGTTTCGCAATACCAAGTCCGAGAAATCGATTTCGTTTTTCGAATCGACCGCGTTTCACTTTTTTAAACTAGAAAAGGATCATCGTATCGCCATCAGCGCAGTACATGAAACGACTTAAGCGAACTCATTTATATCGAAACAGACGAGACCATTCATTAGATGTACGCGTTAATTTTCATATACGCCCTCCTCTTCCTCAATTATGTATACGCACAGCACAGTTCGTTGGCAAAACAATCAAGTTCAAAGCCGGCCACGATTATGCTCCAGTAGCCGTCTTCTAGAGGAAACGCGTCAAACTCCGTGGGAATCAAATGAAGACGCGGGCGTCTGCCTATCGTGTAAATACAGACAGAGGCATACAGTGAGAAACGCCCGCAATTAGTTCGCCAAATTACAGTATGTATCGTAAAAACTGGCTATTCGACTAACTAAAAAAAAAAATCGCAAATCTCACACAGGGTTGCACTCGCGTAAAATAATAAAATAAGTGTATTTCTTAAAATTCGTAAGTCTGGTACAATCTTTTAGACCTTGCGAATCGAGATTAAATTGATGTATTGCTGATTCAGGAAAAAATCTCAAGTGCCAGTATTTAAGGAAACCCGTACTTACAATGATATTTACTCGTCAATTTACACGCGACAACTGAAAACCTCAAGTACCAGTACTGAGGCCAAGTTCCCCCTATTCAGTCTGCATTAGTACAACTAAAAATCATCAAGTACTTGAGGACCTGCCGACAAAAATCCTCAGTTATCAATATTCAAGGAACTCCTTTATCCATCTTAATTCAGTGTAGCAACTAATAGTATATTACGCCACCAGATTACTAGGTAAGTGACTGTCGACGAGTGTAAACGTTGCGGGACGAGCCGAAGGCTAGTGCTGTTCCTTTTAAGGACGTATGGTCAAAAAATCCTTGGATACCAATATTGGAGAAAATTCTTACAAAAGTTGCGCTGTAATTGCATTTACCTCAATTCTATGCGACAGATAAAAACTATAAATCTTCAAATACCAGGAAATCCTTAAATTCCCGTATCTTAGGTTCTTTACGTGACTGACTTGAATAAGCCCTCCTATTCAGTGTAATGTCTCCAAAAATTACATGCTTCCTTCATACTAGTTACTCTGGTGATATTTGCTCATCAATTTACCGTAATACAAAGCGGCAGATGAAACTCCTTAAATACCGTTACTTAGGGGCCTTACCAACTAATCTTTTCTCCTGTCCCTCCTATTCACTTGACTGTCCCCAAAAACCATAGACTTCGTCTACCAATTACTCCTCAGCCCTTATGTTAATTTCATCGCAATCAATTTTAGACGAATTTCTTGTCAAGAAAATTTTTTTATTACAAAGTAAGGACGCAGGTTTTTCTTATTCAAAGAGAAAAATTGAGTACTTCAAGTGATTTAGCAACTCGAGCAGGGTCGGCTAGAAAGCATGTATCTTGATTCCCGGCAAGAAATGAAGAAGAAAACACATCCGTGGAAAAATTAATAAATAATTTATCGACCTGATCCTACCCTAATAAAAGTAAATAAAAAAGTAAACGTAGTAATTGTATTTTTAGACAACAAATTTCCATGGAAATTTCTAACAACACTAACGCACTCTGCAATCAATTCATAAAACAATGCTGGAGATAGTTGGAAAAAGTTCTCATCGCAAAAGGGATACAATAATTTTCCTCATTTTCCCCAAGAAAAGGAACGGATTCTCTTCCTGGTAGAGAGGAATCTGAAGTGTTTTACATTCGCGAAATGGAAAGGAAAAAGAGGCGATGTTATCCTTCCTTAAAGAAAGGAATAAAATTCATTTCATCAACAAAAGGGAAGAGTCGATTTTCTCATCTTTTCTCAAAGAAAGGAGCGAAGTTCTTCTCATCGATGGAAGAAACCAGACTTTTTTCTTTCTTTTTCTCAAGGACAGAAAAAGTTTCTAGTTTTTCAAAAAATAGAATGATCTGGAGTAGTATTATTGCAATTTTTTTAACGATGTTACGGATAACATCCCGTTAAAGTACATGCTATGTTATCCGTAACATCGCTAAAAAGAATTTCAATAATACTACTCCTATTTAACCCTCCTGCAGTAAAATAATCAATTCTCATTCGAGAAATGGAAGGGATGATCATCTTCACTTACAAAAAAAAAAAAAGTTTATTCACAGAAAAAAAAAGGTAGGCGAGACGTTTCTTCTTCTTCTTTTCAACAAGATTTCAAAATTCATTTTTCCTTCCTAAAAATAAGAGATGAAGTTCTTCTCATTCAAAGAATGGAAGCAAAGATTTTCTTCTTCCTCCTCGAAGAATGAAAGTCCTTCTCATCTAAGACAATTTTCTTACTTCTCTTCCGGGATAACAATACGTTCTTAATTTCTATAATTTATCTCATTGGAATCTGTACAAGCCTCGAAGTCCAAATAATCGCTTCAAATGAGCTAAGCTGATTTAGTTTGAAAAATTAAGCAAATCATCGGTATAGCGTTTCTTTAAAGCCATTTTCCGAGTGAGACCAATTATTCTGCTCATTCTAAGAATGACATTTTAGAGTATGAGGTCAAGATCAAGGTCGGGTGAAGAATCTGATGAAATTTTAAAAATAAGTAACCAAAGAAATTTTGATTCCAATATTTTATTCAATATTCTAAACGCGGTCAATGTTGCCCATTTCAAAAGTGATATTTTAAATTTTCGGACTCGCATCAGAATCGGATGAAAAACCTGACAAAATATTTCCAATAAGTACCCCGAAAAAACTCAAACTTTATTCAACTCTTGCAGTTAGCTCATTTCAGGAATGAAATCCAAGAGTTTGATGCCAGATCGGGGTGAATGAAAAATGTGATACACTTACAAAAACAGCGATTCCAATTAAAAAAAGAAAAAAAAAAACCACAAAACTATTTCAATACTTTGTTAAATTTTCCAGATGAAATCAATTTGGTCCATTTGTTTTACATTTTAAGAATGAACTTTAGGTTCACTGAACCCAAATCTCGGCCGGATCAAATGTCTGAAGCAATATTCAAAATCGGCAGTCCAAAACCCCCTATTTCGATACTTTGTTCAGTTTTTTTAATTAAATCAATTTTCCCTATTTCGGGTCCGAGATTTGGATTTTTGAGCTCAAATCGGGGCTGGATAAAAAATCTGATGCGATACTCAAAATCACAGGGCGGCCACTCGAAATTTCAAAAACGACCAAAATCCCTGTTTCCATATTATGTTCAGTTTATTAAGCCAAGCTAATTTTGCCCATTTTGAATCCGAATTTGGGGCCGCATTAAACATACGATAAGTTCAAAATCAGCAACCCAAAATGCAGTTTTAGATTCTCCAGTACCCAAAAATGCCAATATTCCCTCACCTTTCCTTTTACTTACTGAGCAATCGCACAAGCGTACTTCTTTCGAAAATGCGAAAATTGGAATTTTCGAGAATCAACGGCATACAGTGGTCCTGGTACGGACGACGACGTACATCACATCGAACATTCGGATATCGAAGTTTCTTTCTATTTTAGGTAAATGAGGTGTGCTTACAAGATACTGGCAATTTTTTTCCCTTTTTTGTTTGCGTCCTGCGTAATTTAAAGATTGTGAGATATGTATTTCGGCTTAGAAACTCAAATTTTATATGTTGTGCGTCGTGTTACAAGGACGACCGAGTTTTGAAATGAGGTCAACCCGATAAGTAGGGAGGAAGTAAGGGGCCAAAATGTGGTCAAAATTTGCCGTTTTCCAAGGGTTTTCTTGGCTCACGATGTAGTCGGCTGTAACTGAGCTGCAGAGCTTGAATTTCAAATTCAATCCAATGCTCAGATACAAAAAGAAAAATCGTATAAAAATAACAGTTATGAAAAAAAAGCTGCTGGAACAGGTATGAATGAGAGCGACTACAACAGACCTTTGCGCTCTATGGGCTGAGGATTAGAACTTAGATGAAAATAAGGAGGAGAAAACCCCACCAAACGCACTAAGTCCTCAATAAAGGTATTTAGATTCAGATATTCCTCCAGTTTTCAATGGGCGAATTTTAAACTTTTCTCAGTAGTTACTTCGTTTGCCTTTTATACAGGCAACCTGTTTTGTTCTTCCATCTAATTTAGAGCCTTAGAGCGCACGAATGAACGAATGGACCACCTCGAGCAAAGCATGGCCGTTAAGAAGTCACCTACGTGATCGACGATAGAGAAGCGCGGTTCAGCCGGTTTTGCCAGCCAAGTGCATAATAAGAAATAAATAAGTGTACGTGAAATTGGCAGTCTGCGTGGCGACAATGGCTCGCATATGCAGGCAACCTTCACCGCGGCCCGTCCGGCACCGATCGGTCTGCGCCCGAGAGGAAAAAGGCGAAGAAGAAAACGAATGCAGAGAGAACGCATGAAAAATCGAAGAACGAATGTACAACTCGAAATTAATTTCATTTCGAAGGCGAGCGATTTATTTTCTCACAGATATTATATTCAGTTTCGCAAACAGAACAGTGAAGAGTAAGAAAGAAAGAGAGAAAAAAAAAGCAAACTGAAACACTTGGTGTGCCTTGAACTAGATTTATCTTCAGATGTCGGGAAGTTCGCGTGAATTTTAGAAGAAGTAATAAACGGTAATAATTGATGGCGATCGTTTGAGTATATGATTTAGATATTATTGTTTTGTCGTGTTCCGTAACCAGTTTTAGTGGTGTCAATTGCACAAGTTGATATATGTATGTAGGCTAGGAAAGTTTGCAGAAAAGTGGGATGCAGCCGGCAATTCAGACACTAGTCTTTAGAGAGACCGATGAACCTGGAAATATCGAAAAACTGATAATATTCGGTGCCACCGAATGTTCGACAGGGTTTACCGTTAGCACCACTGGAAATGACTTTTTCCTCAGCAAATGATAACATTTAAGAAAATGGGGGTTCCATCACCCTACGTTTTGATAAAGCATTTCTAATACACAATGTTTTGTCCATCTGAATTCAAAAGTCCAGTGCCGGTTGCGACTGATGTCTGGTGGGACGTACGACGATGTACGCATGCCAGAGTGGCTAGAGTCCGTACCCCCGGCTCTGGAAACTATCGTTTCGAATATCGCGTCAGTGGCTGGAGGGGCGCTTTGAGGCCAGCTCCAGCCATCATTTCGCTGTTTCGCTTCCGGTGCGCGCTGTCCTACAAGGGCCATCACGGCACCCCTTATTGCTCGAGATTAACGCTCACCAAGCATCAACTTGAAATTTGGGTGCACCACAGCCGGACGCACTTCCTCTTCTCTCAATTCTCACCTCCTCGTCTTGGTACGTAAGGCGACACAGAAAGGTGGGCCGGTTGCGATTACTCTTTAATTTGTTCACTTTGACACGGGAAAGATTGAAACACCCCTCACCCCACAAGTCTTTCCACAGAATTACGAAATAAATGTGCCAAGTGATACTCGATGGGGTGACATTGCACATGTTCAAGGATAGTACTGTCTATCAAAAGTGCCACGTAATTTAAATTGGTATGCTACGTATACAGATGTATGCAGAAAAACCAACGAATGTTGACCATGAGACCCTTACTTTTATATTTTTTCCAAAAATCATAAGAAAAAACATATGACACCTTTCCTATGAGAGGCAAACATACTACTCGGCATCTTTGAAATTCATAAGCATCCGATTTGTACTTCTTGCTCATTTACTAGCAATAAGACTGAACATCAAAACTGATCATTTACAGGCTTGAAAAATGAATCAGCCATTTTGTGCCTATTGACCCCTCCACATTTTTTTTTCAGTTTTCAACAATTGCAACATCACTATGCGAATACAGAATACTTTCATCATGATCGCGATCAAATTCTATGGATAATGATCATGGACGTAGCGAAGAGTTCTTTCTGGAGGAGCAGAAATTTTTAAATCCCCAACTGACTCAACTCAAAATTCCCAAGTATCAATCAAAATTTGTTTGTATTGGCCAAAAAAAAAACAAAAAACTTTTGACTTGTTGGATTTTTACAACTTTTGATACGTCGATTAAAATTTCCCAACTACCGCGGAGGGTTGGGGTAAGCTGCTCCCCGTGTCCTCCCTTATTTTCGTTCCTAACGAGAAGAGCGTATAAAAATACCCCTTTGGCATAAATTTCCACGTCTTCTTAAGTGTCAATACAGTTACTTTATGGCGCAATGAAGTTCATAGACTTACGAGGTTTTGAAAAGAGCTAGTACGAAAAGCTTATTAATTTATTCTGCAGAAAAAAATAAAAGATTTACAAAAGTGGCTGCTTTAAAGGTAAAAGAACAAAACTGACCCACAGGCTAAAAATTATGTAATAATTTGTGAGGAGAAAAAAAAAAAACAATTAAATATGTAAACGACATTTCAGAAAATACAAAATTCTAACTCGTGATTGTAAAATTTTCCATTTTTTTAGCTTTGTATGTAAACAAAGTTTTCATTTCATTTCTAAAATCACGTAAGTCTAGGACTCATGGGTTTCAGAAATGATGGGTTCAGTTACTAGCATTGTATTTTGAAAGCAGATCGCCGAAGAAGCCTAATATTACTGTCAATCGATATAGGAAGCGTGCCTCAAACATTTAAAATCTATGAAAATGTGAAAATCACTATTTTGATGACCAATAGGGTTTTTAAAATGACCGAGTTAATTAAAAAAAGTTAACCAAACATGCTTTTGAAACATTCTTATTCATTGTGTTAAATAATAATAATTATTATTATTGAAACTTCTAATCTTTTACAACGAACGTTGATTTTTCAGGGGTGTTGTTTTAAAAATATGTATTAACAAAAGTGAAGACTTTTCAATTTATTATTTGTTTTAGTTTAAGCACTTTTTAGCACTTTTAAGGACCTACCTTACAAATTCAGGACTTTTCAGCACATGTAAACACCCTGTATAGGCACTCGTAATTTTTATACGCTTTTTGAGGGTCTGCAAGATGGGAAGCGAGAATGCTGCCCGGAAATAGCAGAATTACATCGAGTTGGTTTTACACAATAGCAACAACATCCTAAATTACGAAAGACGCGTCAGTGTTGCCACAAGTTCTATTTCCCCCCCCTCCCACTTGTAGGCGTAATGAACAATATATATGTGCCAAGTCACCCCATGCCTCCAAAGTCACCTTACCTATTCAGTTTTTGCTTCAGTTTTAATTTTGAAACAGTCTTTAAAATTTGTATAGCTACACTGAGATGTTGATCCAAGAATTATGTTGTAAACTGAATCGGTTAGAACCAAAGGGGTCAAGTCTACTTTTGTCGTTTGTGCTTTTTTCACGGATTATGGGGGTATTGAAGTATAGCGGATCTGCTGGTGTGGTTGAAATTTCATGAAAAAGCTGGGAAAGTGCTTTTTGGCAACATCACTTTCTTAATTCATTAATTTGTAAATGGCGGATGGGGGCGGGGATCGGTAGTTTTTTTTCATGACTTGGTTTTTTTTGTTTTATTTTTTTCTCTTTTTTCCTAGTTTCCTTTTCTACTTTTCTTTTGTTTTTTTTTATTCCTTTTTATTTTGTTTTTGTATTTTTGATTTCTGATTTTCCTTTTCCAAATTGTTCTATCGCTAGTAGTTTTCTTTTCTCATTTTATATTTTTTTAATCCGCGTAATTACTCAAGAAATTCAAAAAATATTATAATACAGCCTCGAAACGAGCTTCGCTCAGTGAGTGCAAGAAAAATAAGACGCAAATAAAGTTTTCATTCATTCTTTATAATTATTATTATTATTTTTTGTAATAACATTTTTTCAAAAAATGAATTTTTTCCAAAAATTGTTCGAAAATTGTAAATTTTAGTGTAAGAAATTGAAATAAATGGAACATTTCGGCCCACCCCTCTCTTTTTGAATTTTTATACCTGAAAAATGCTATTTTCAAAAACGAAATCGCAATTTTCCAATACAGCTTCAGAACTTTTTTTTTCTTACGAGCAGGGATTTTGCTCCATTGGGATGGAACCAAGACAAAAGTCTCCCTTTTATGTCTGGCTATAAAAGGGTAGGGAGGGGCAATTTCGAGCCGTAAAACTGCAAAAAAATCGTTCAGAACGAAAAGGGGTTAAGTCCAAAAACTTTCAGCCCACCCAGCTTCGGCCTATCAAAATTTTATTCGACGGGACCGTGCTTAAAAGTTGTCTCTTGTGACCCTCTACCACCACCCTGAAGGAAGTATTCCACGATTTTCAAATTTTCGAATAAAACAGTTTAATTCGCTTCCTGAAAAGTGCGATTTTTGGACTTCACCCCTTTTGGTTCTAGCGATTCAATTATAGTCCTGTTTGTATTTTATGATCAAATTCTTCCTTGTTTGTACTGATTCACCCAACTTTATATTACTGCACAGGTTTTGAAGTATGCAAGTTGTTATTTAGTCTGAAATGATCGTATTCAACATATTTTTCCTCGTAGCTAAAATTTTGGCCATCTTTTAATAAATCAAGTAATACTGATCACAAGGAAGTGAAGTTGTTCAAAAAAATTATCCATTTAAACGAGTCCCATTTAAGGTTGGATTTTTGATTCAAGTTGTGACACCCTGTATATTACTTGTGAAGAGGGCCAAGAGGACACCCTATATATAGGGACCGACCACTGGAAGGAAACGAAGTGTTTCTACGTACAAGTTAATGTAAAATTTTGACTTGGAACCAGGCAAACATTGAAAAAGCCGTGTACTTAGGTTTTGGCCGCCTAGAATCACGATCTCGCCCAACGACATGTCGCTGGAATCACCAGATTCTATATGCAAATAAATCTACTATACGACCATCTCACCGAAGCATCGAGCTGGTTGAGAAGCCCCCACATAAATGCCCCATCTGTTTGTATGCAAACTCGAATCGAACTGCCAGTGGAAATTCAATACGAACCAGCCATTTCATTGAAATGCCATCGCCGCCGTATCTACCTGTATATTGCAGACAGTATACAGCACAGTCAGCCATTAGATAGGCTGAATTTGATAAAATTTGTCACGACTCAACGAGTCTGAAATATGAGTAATTTAACATCGCGTAAATCGCGAATCGCAGTCGTGTAACTCAAAAAACGAATTCCAATCGCGATGTAATTACTTGCAGACATGCACTCTGGGACTTCTCTGTCTGCGCGCTCAGCACCTCGTATTTCGAGAAATGCGATTCAGATAACGATTCTGTATAGCCGTATAGCAGATGGACAAACAAAATCAATTCTGTCGTGGAAAAGTCATCGCCATCGCGTCGATATGCCGGCGGATGGCGATGGCGATGGCCGGATGGCCGTTCTCTCTACCAAAGCAGACGAAGGAAGAAAAAACCAACCGCGTACGCGTAATTAATATGCAACATGACCTCTTGTATTTTATCGCTCATACAAGCATTAGGTTATACACTTACACATCACATGTTGAGAGTGCGAACATAAAATCGTGAAACACCTTCGCACCTGATACCCCGAAGCGAAATCTTCAATGAGATATTTCTAAACTTCTAATAAACTGGGTTGTACCTGAACATAAATTGATCTTCTGTGTTTCTGTCCTTTCCGCATCGTCGGCTCTGCACGCAAATATGTCCGCTGTTCTGGATTCCTTTTCCCTTCTTTTTATTTTCGTATACACGCTACATACATGCAGTATATACGGCCAGACACAACACCTTGAGAAGGTAAAGAAATTTTGATTCTTTTTCATTCTCAGTTTCTTTTCTTTTCTTTTTTTCTTCCTTAAGAATTTACTATTCGAAGTCGGTCTCGATGTTAATTATAAAATGGGTATCCATTTACGTGGTCGGATAATCTGCGGTGATTCAGTTTTTCACGCTTAAATCAGCGTAATTACCTGGCTGGCTCTAGCTGTGCTGGAAATAATTAGAATTACATTACGTTGGCTCGACCTCGGCGACAACGCTGAACCGAATGCATACATGCAGTAACACTGTTGGGCCGCCGAGAAAAGGGCACCAACTCCTTGACACTAGAGATATTAAACAGTTAGAACTAACCCTTTTCTTCTGCCAACGGCTGCTAATGTGGGCGGTGAAGTACAGTACATGAAATCGGAATTCGTCTAACTTTATGCGCTCCATTTCTCATATACCTACATCGTAGCCTGATGTTTTTCCTGGCTCAACTTCATTCATAGTTCGGTCAATACGGATAAAGAATGAAAAGAACACACACACACAACAGGCAGGTTGACATTGGTATCGCATCATCTGGACAGCATCTTAAAAACACCCCGTGAATATTCTCAATTGTAGATTAAATTACACAAAAATCACTTTTTGGGCAAAAACTTGTCAACAATGACATAACATTTATTTCAGAAAAGGTGATCCACTTTTCCCTTTCATTGTTGTTTCAGCCCCTTCTCTCAAGTGTGCATGGAATTCGGATTTTAGAGGCTGAATCAAAAATCTGATCCAATGTAGAAATCGGTTATAACGATGCCGCTTACAACGATATGCTGCTTATAACAAAGTGATTTTCAAGTCCGTCCATAATATGATGATGATCAGGTTATCGTTATCAGTCTTACAACCGGTTTGACGCAGCTCTTCATTTCTCCCTATCTTGTGAGAGTTCTTTCATTTCGTAATAACACTTACATTTGACATCCTTGATTATCTGTGGAACATATACTGGAACCTTTGCCAGCCTACCCAATTCTTTCCTTCCACTCTTCCTTCCTAGCAGTAGTGATATTATTCCTGGGTGCCTCAAATTATGCCCTACTAGTTTATCTCTCCTTCTTTTCAGATAATTCCAAATATCCATTTTACCTCCTACTGTTAAGTACTTCCTCATTTCTTACTTTATCCGTCCATGTGATGCCAAGCAACTGCCTATAGCACCACATCTCAAAAGCTCCGATCCTTTTCTTCTCTGGTTTTCCTATGGTCCAAGTTTCACATCCATACAAGCCTACACTCCAAACATAAGTTTTTAAGAATAGTTTTCTGATTTTCCGATTTATTTTTGATTTGAAGAGATTACTTTTTCGATAAAATGCTAATTTGGCTTGTGCTATTCTACGTACTACAGGGTGTCTGAAACAGAATATCCCCATTTCTTGCAATTTTCTTGCCTTTTTCAGGTCCGCCTGTAGGAGCGCTACTTCCTATGTCGAAAAAAGCAAAAACAAAGAACATAAGACTGAACAGCTGGTGCGCGTTTTTTATTTAAGATAATTTTCCTTTCGTTAATTTCTATTTTAATTTTTTAAATGACTAAAATGGAAAAGGTAAGGGAAAATGTGAAATTTTTCAATTTTTTCCGTCCGCCCGAGATAAAATCACGCCATTTTCTTGTTTTCTTGCTTAGTTTTTCAAATTCTTGCTATTTTCTTGCTTTTCTGGCTTTTCTTACCAAGTAGACACCCTGTACTACTAATATCCCTTTTACTCCTTCCATTTTTTCTTATTTCATTTCCCAAATAGCAAAATTCGCTTACTTCCTCAATCTTTTCCTATACAATATTTATATGAGGAGTAATCTGTCAAAAGTGCCCCTGGCAGCAATGATGATTTTGAGAAAAACCACTTCAAAGTTTTAAAGCTGAAATTACTGCTTTCAGACTGATTTAACTGAAAAACATGTTATTTTAAAAAGTGTTCACTGTGATTTCATTAATAGAAATGACTGATCAGTTGTTTAGTTCGTTTAGAAACAAACGCGGATGAATTAAGAAAGAAGGAACATGACAGGGGCCCTTTTTAGAGCGATGGAAAAATTAGCGCGGTGGGACGTGTCATGGTTTATCAGTAACTGTTTTCTCATTTTTATGCATTTACTCTTCTACTTTGCTTGTTTCCATACATTAATACAACTTATGAAACAATAATAAAATTCCTAACTCGCTGTATGATCAGTTATTGTCAATTCTTGTGATTGAAGCTAATGTAATGGCGGAAATGTCTCTCCCTGCTCATAACGCAACCAAAATGTGTAATTTCTGAAGTGTATTATTGTGGATAGAGTTACTCACTTTTCACTCTATGACAGAATTTAATGTAAGCTTGGTTTCATTGACTATATTATGACGAGTTTGTACACATTTCAGCATTGAATCGATGTTAATACAATGCGTTTGTAATCATTTTAGCGCTAATTTCGATGAATATAATATGCTGGTACACAGAGTGGGGGTTTCCTAATAAAGCAGGATACGGAGAATTCGAAAATCAGCATCACCGCTAAAAGGGCCCCTGTTTCCTTTTGACAGATAACTCCTCATATTTAAGCTATCATATTCACATCGATTACATACCATTACTTTAGTTATTAAATAATGCTGGAGATAACGAGCACCCCCGCCTTACACCTTTTTCTATATTAGCCTCCCCTTTTTCTCCTTCCATTCTTAATGTGGCTTTCTGTCCTTGTGTAAGTTTAAAACACATAACTTGTCCTTCTTTAAATTTTATTCCTATCTGTTTTTAAAATAATTCTTCAATCCGGGTAGCAGGCCCCGTGGGGGGCCAAAGCCTGCATCATCCCACCGCACACAGTCCAACTCAAAGCCGAGAACCAGGATGTCCATTTTAACTCTAAAAAACATACAGACAGGACAGAAAAACTCAAAATTCTCCATTTCAATTGTCAAGGCCTGGTTAGTGAAAGTCGCATGTACGAATTTGATACAGCCTTAAGCAAAATTAATTGGGATATAATAGGGATTTCGGAAACGAAAAGAGCAGGCGAAAGTCTCATCAAAAGGGCGAACGGTAACGTTCTGTACTTTTTTGGGTCCACCCGCGGTTATAACGAAGTAGGGTTTTGTATTAAAAAACGTCTGACTTCCCGCGTAGTAGAGATTAAAGGGATCACGAAAAGAATTGCAACAATGAAACTCAGCTGAGGCAAAGGCAAAACGCTGTCAATCATCAGGGTCTACGCCCCTACTAATGTGGCACCAGAGACTGAAACTACAAAAATTTTATGAATTAGTAGAAAACACTGTGAAAGGGGAGAGAGGGGATTACACCTTGGTAATGGGAGTATGGAACGCCAAGATAGGAACTGATATGCCCACGTCTATAAGTATAGGCGAATTTCGCACCGGCAAATCCAGTGAAAATGGGGAGAAACTAGCGCAATTAGCATTAGGAAGTAACCTTAAAATAGTAAACACATTCTCCAACAAACCAGAAAGCAGGAAATGGACCTGGAAAGCTCCGAACGACATTACAAAAAACGAAATCGACCACTCATTAATCGGCGATCTAAGAATCGTGGAGAACTGCGAAGTTCTGAACAAATTTGACTTCTCCTCAAATCATCGAATCGGCAGGTTGACACTAAAATTAAAAGTAAAAAAAAAGACCCCCAGAAAATTAGCGGCTAAAACAGAATGTCTCACCATCCCACTACACAAAATTAAAGAGACGAACACCTTACCTACTAGAAGCCAAACTAAGTAAAAAAGACCACAATCTGGAAGGTGTTCAAGAAAAATATGATAGGATGGTATCATCTCTAGATGAAGTCTTGAAAAAATTTGGCGTGCGCAAGAGTCCAAATACGTAGGACTAACTGCAAACTTAGTTTAGAAACAAAGGGCCTTATCGAGAGAAGGCCACAGCTGAGATTAAAATCGAATAAAAGTGTGATGGAAAAAATATTATTAGTGGAAATCAATAAGCTCATAAATAAAGAGACTAGGAAAGACATACAAAAGTACGATTTCGAACGAGCTAAAGAAACAACAGAGGAGACATGGTCCACCAAAAAGGTCAAGAAAATCTTATCAAAATGACAGCAGCTCCTCCCTTTCGTCAATTCGATTTCCAATAAAAGCAAGATTCTCGGCAGGAAAGAAATAAGTGAAGAAGCAACAAAATTCTATTCGGAACTTTACGCAAAACCTAATGAGGAGGACGAACAAAATACCAAGCTAGACCTCCAAAATGTTCATACCTCCATTTCTGATAAGCTACGCCTTCCAGCTTTCCTAAAAGATGAAATTCAAAAAACGCTAGAAAAACTGAATAACAATAAAATAGCGGGCCCTGACAGAATCGAAGACTCCAACCTGAAAATTTTGGCTCCAGCTCTTGCCCCTTTTCTGGCCTCGCTTTTCGACCAAATTCTGTCAGAAGGAATTGCTCCAGGGCAATGACTGATCTCTCAGATTATATTACTTCATAAAAAAGGAGACCGAGGAAATCTAAACAACTACAGACCAATTAGTTTAACATCAAACCTCAGTAACATATTCCTAAAAAATCTGAAAAACAGAATCGCTAAGCCCTTAGACCTTCAGCAAACATTAGATCAAGCTGGTTTCAGACAGGGCTTCTCTACTGCCGATCATATACTGGCGTAAACTTACTACTAGAAAAAGCGAGAGAGTACAATTTCAAAATACACCTATTATTTATAGATCTCTACTTCTCCTAATTCTGCATCTATTCTATTCTTGATTCTCCTGTAAATGATCCTAATCACACATGCGAAAGAAGACTAATTGTTCGATAATTTTCGCACGTATCTGCTCCTGCTTTTCTTGGTATAGTTACAATAGCACTCTTTTTGAAGTCCTCAGGCATTTCCCTTTATCATAAATATAACATACAAATTTGTACAATTTATGAAGTACGTATTCTCCTATCCACTCCTGGAGCTTTCCTTTTCTTTAAATCTCTCTGTGGGCGACTGGAACGCGATAATCGGGGATTGCCAGAACACTACTGAAAATATAGGAAGTTGTGGTACTGGGGGAAGAAACGCAAACGGAAACAAACTAATCGACGTCTGTGTAAGAAATGACTTGAAGGTGGCTAACACCTCAGGAGGAAAATATAAAAACGAAATCGACCACATGCTCACGAATGACCAATGACCTATCAATTGTAGGAAATGCGGTGACTCTTCTGGGCTTTCGTTTTAGCTCAGACCACAGGTTGCGCCGTAGTACCTTAATAGTTTCGAAGGGAGCAAAATATAGGAATAGGAACAAGAAACCCCAAGGGGTGAAGTTCATTCCAACAAGGAGTCAGAATGAAGCCAAAGGCAGTATCGCCAAACAACTAGAGGAACTTGAGAAAGAATGGAATGAATGGAGCATACAGAAGAAGTATGATAAATTTGAGAATGTGTTAAAGAATGTCAGAGACCAATTCGGAAAGATCAGCTTGGGCGTGAAAACTGATGATAAGCAATCTACCAGTACGAAGGAATGGATCGCAAAAAGAAATATATTGGAGAAAAGGGGAAAAAGAACACAAAAAGAAAAAATCGAACTCCTACTAATGAGGAAGAAAGTAAAAGAGGAAATTCGAAAAGATATGAACAACGACAATAACAAACTGATCGGGGATATCTTAGAGGAGAGAGGTTCAACAAAAAAAAGTAAGAAAGGAACACACGGACAAAGAATTCATTCCACACATAGAAAATAAAGAGGGCTTTAAAGTATATGAAAGGAAAGACATTGTAGAAGTGGCATCACAGTTTTATGAAGAGGTGTACAAAAAGAGGGAAAGTGAGAGCGACACTACAATATAAACCTGGAAAATGAAGATCTAGAAAATGAAGATGAGGAAAATTTCCCAAACATTTTACAAGGAGGGGTTACAAACGCGATCAAATCACTTAAAAAAGAAAAGGTTGTAGCCCCACATGACACAGAAAACGAAACGCTGCAAATTTTCAAGGACGAAATTACAACCACTTCGACTAAACTTTTCAATAAAATAATAAACTCCCAGATTATGCCCAAGCAGTGGAAAAAGGCCGAAATGATTTTACTCTTTAAAAAAGAAAAGAGAGAAGAAATAAGGAACTATAGACCAATAAGTCTTACTTCCAATACTGGAAAAATTGTCATGAAAATTATAAAAGAAAGGATATATCCACAGCTGGATTTCCATCAAACGAAAGAACAGGCCGGATTTAGAAAGAACCACTCGACTACTGATCTTTATAATCAATCAAATCATTGAAAAAGCTATACAATATAAATTCAAAATCTACATACTACTCATAGATTTCTCAAAAGCATTTGATTTAGTCACACATAGCTTCTTCTGGAAAGCTTTTTCCGCTCAAGGTGTAAATACAAAAGTCATAAAAGTACTGCAAAAGACGTACGAAGGAGCGACAGCTTGCGTCAAAATGGACCGAAGGGGAAGAGAGTTTAGGGTGAAAGGAAGGTCCGTCAAGGCGACCACCTGTTCCCATACTTGTTTAATTGCGTGTTACAAGAGGCAATGAAAAATTTGGACTGGGAAAATAAAGGGGTACAAATCGACGGAAAATATCTGAATAATTTAAGATTCGCCGACGATGTAATCTCTCAATGCTTTGTCAACTGACCTCTTAAAATTAGAGTCTCTCCTCTCATCTTCTTCCACATATTCCTCCCTCTCTATTCTTATCTCTTCATCCCTATTATTACTATATAGTTCTTCTACCTACTCAACCCACCTTTTCACTTTTCCTTTAGCAGTGTAAATAGGCTCTCCCTCCTTATTTGTTATATTACTTGCTTTCTTCCTTCTTTCTTCAAACTCCATTGTTACTTATTTACTTTTCTTTACGCCAAGTCTATTTGTTCTTTATTCATAAACTCTTCTATCATATCGCTTTTCAGATTGTGCTTCGCACTCATTCTTAAGTTTCCGGGATTGAACTATTCAGTTGCTACTACTCCGCCCATCTTCAGTTCACTCAGACTGATTTGGCAACTGAATGGAACCAGCTTCGTCACATTGCACTCTGAATACGGGCTGTAAGAATTGAGTGGCAGATCGTTCTCTGCGAAAAAAGTTAAAAACTTTAAAAGTGAGGGATAGCTTCCACTCGGCACAAGCGATCGGTATTTTGAGCTACTGGGTGTCGACAAGCCCTCAGATCTTAGAAAACATACGAACCTATATCGCTGATGGCAAAACGTATCATATTCTCTACATTATAACATCTAGATCCTGTGTTTCATAACTTTCTTTGATTCATTAGTTACCATAAATGGTATTTCACGACATCACGTTTTAATTGTTAAAAAAAAACACAAAAAAAAACACGAAAGGTAAAGAGGAAAAAATCGATAATTATTAATTATCGGTTAATATTTGCCCCGAAGACATGGTCGCGTGGTTGGTTCTCAATTAACCGGTTACTGGAAGTAAACAGAAAACAAAATCACTCTTTCTTCTCGACTTAATTTTTTCTTTTTTGATTTACAGACAGGCCATTTCGAGCCTGTATTATCCTGTTACGTTTGTGTCGTATAGATTAACAAGTCAATATATTTATATCGTCACTTTCGCTAATCACGAAGTCGTTACCTGTTTCAAAACCTTTGTCTAAATTGAATGATGAATGTCAGAGAGGCATTTGGCTGCCACATCAAATGTTGAAAATTTTTACGTATCTTATTGCGTAGAGAATAATATAGAAGTACGTGCTTAGATCGTAAAATGAAGTCGGATTAGGCATCATACGACAGGTTGTAAAACATAAAAAGTGTTTCACTTATGAATTTGGCTCAGTTTCCGCGAACTCGAGTTTGACTGTTTATGCATAAGGGAGAACAGCCGACCTGGAAAGTGGAGAAGACTCACAGGGGGCTGACAAGTATGAAAATAACGCTGAGAAACCTTTCGCTCGTATAATTTTTCAGTTTTTAGGGAAACTTGAGGGGGAGCTCTCGTCTATTTGCGCTTATGTGTCGACGATTAAACTGCATGAAAGAACAGTTCCTAGTAATGGATATATAATTTGCATAAAGTATAACGATGACTGTTCTGCGATCCTGATTAGTCCGCTGAACTTCAACTCGGAAAAAGTTCTGAAGACATGGTTTTCTGTAGCTTGTCTGCATACAGACCGTCCATATACTACGTAATTCAAGGTTAGTCCATTTTGGATCCTCTTCTCCTTGTAATCAAAGATAATCAGTTCAACCCCCCACGTATTAGGTAATTTCCTAGTAACACGTCATGTTGAAATGATACTAACTTAAAAATTAATTACGTAGTTATTCGCAGAAGTTCTTCCGTCCGCTTTCCTGAATAGTAATTTCAAATTATAATTTCCTTTCTCCACCACCCCTTAGTCACACAATACATGAACGGTCTCGTACTGCATTTGCGAATAATTTATACCGGGAGGAAAGAATAACAAAAATTCGGACTGAAATCCCTCACAAATTCCAGTTGACACAGGGTTGCCACTTTTTTTCAAGAATGATTTTCCATGACTTTTCCTTTCGAAGGAGGAAAAGGAATTACGGATTCTGGCAAAACCTTTTTTTCTCCCTCATAGTCCTGATCGTAACGCTACCAAGAAAAAAAAGTGTATGACTCTGATACATATATTCTAAAGGGGGATTTTTTTCCGTCATTATTCACTGACAATAAAAATGTTGATTGAATATAAGCCATAAATCTGGTTTGTCATTCAGAGAATCAAAATTCCATGATTCGGATGAATAATTCTATAATTTTTCTACGACTTTCCTTGACACCATCCCAATTCCATGACATTTCCACGTTTTCCAGAAAGAGGTAACCCTGTTACACGGAAAAGTAAAATAAAAAATATGAAAGTAGGTCTTTACTTTCTCAGTTCAGCCGAATTGTTTATGGGAAAGCCGGCAGATTAATGCAATTCCTTCAAACAGGGAGGAGGGGAGTTCAGATGATAAGTTTAAAAGGTCCCATCTTCACCTCATTAATTTATAGCCGACTGGGAACCAAAATTGTTTCCTCGTTTCCTCGGCGGGGGTGGGGGGCCTTACTTTTTACTCGGAAATTTGACCCAAAATTGGAAATTAGGATACCTCCTGAAGTGGATGGCTGAAAGTCGATGGTGACATAATTTATTTTCAAGACATGACGCTTATTACGCATCGAATGTCACTGAATTTGTTTTTAACAACAGGGCGGCCACTTTTCTTCAATAATGAATTTCGCTGACTTTTCTCAAATTTTTCCGGATCCACTTCTCAATTTTTCTTAACGAGTAAGTCTACTGGTTGGAAGTTAATTAATAAGTGTTGTCACTCAATTTCTTTTTCAATTTCTAGTACCGTAATGTTGTACCAACAGACAGTTAACAAAAATCTTATGATAAACATAGGTATCAACCACCATGATGCCTTTAAACCATGCAATTTTATTAAGAATTTATTTTTTGTAAATTCCCCGACTTTTCTCTGATTTTCAGGAAAGTGGCCACCCTGAAAATATTGTGATTCTGGGTGCTGACGTGGGCCACCAAAGAGAGGGGTGAAAATTGATAAAGAGTTCTGTACGTAGGGTGTGCCAATTCACAATTTCTTCCTTCTGTAGTCCAGAGCGCTTTTGGCTGTTATGCCGTCTTCGGTGGAGTACCCTAACACTTTTCTCTTTGTCGTGTGGAGGACTCACTGATTGGACAGACAACACAACCACAGACAACCAATAGGAACACACCAAACAGTTTTACCATACGGTACTACACACCACTATAAATACAGGCCGACAAAGAGAAAAGTGTTAGGGTATTCCACAGAAGATGGCATAACCGCCGAAAGCGCTCTGGACTACAGAATGAAGAAATTGTGAATTGGCACACCCTACATACAGAATTTACCAAGTTCACTCACACTCCAACATGGACACTAATGATAAAGAGTTGAAGTAAGCAACAGTGTTATTCGTACCATTTCTCTGGCGCTGACAGTCTTCACATTATTTTTGGCACTCTTTTATATTAGTTGAAAAATGGAATTCCGGGGAAGTTTACATCGGGAATGCTCAGTAGCCGGCAACATGATTCAACTTCTTTCTCTCCTCCGAAAATTACACAAGCAAGTTTCTGATGACAACAATTACTCTCGAAACGTCCAGCATGGTGCGAGTGCACACACAAACAAGCCTATTTCCGAAAAGTTCAATTTCATCGAAGAACGAATAATCGCTGCCCGAGACATTGAGCACATAAAATTAAGGAAACAATAGACATCGATACAGGTTAGGTATATTTTTCTTGGAAAGCGTAGTTGGAAATTCCACGAGGATATTAATTTTCCATGTGTATATGGTACAACAATGGCACAATTGTCGATTATTATGGTCAAAACGAACGAGGCATCGATTTACGATTCATATCGCACCATTCTACATTTCAAAACTTTCCCACTCTTTTTATTTTCTTTTAAGCGGTTACATTATTTACAATATCACTCGGTGCTTGGTTTTGTGTGAGCAGATCTTTATGCTTCTTGATTTCTGACCTCCTAAAATTGAAGTAAGATCTCGATATAACCATACAGTTGAAGTTTATTTTGAAAATTCGAGGCACGCGTCAGAGGAGGCATCAGAAAACCCTTATAGGTAATATGCTTTTTGAACAGAGAAATAAAGTTTTAACAACCTTCAGTCGAATTCTACAAACATAAAGAATCTCAGTCATCCCTCCCTCTTCCTCCTGGATTTCTCTAAGAATGGCTCACCAGAGGGAAGATAAATTCAATCTAATACCACTACATTATTTCGCTTTTTCTGAAAAACTATCTTCCAAGTAACTGAACGAAGGACGAACGTGAAAATTCAGGAAGTGCAGTTGTGGAGGAGATTGGTATACGTACCGCTTCTAGACTCAAAAACAGACACCAAATCGAAGACCTTTCGAGAAAATGTCCAGTATTCAAGTTTGTAGCCGCAAAATACGTACGATGTCCACTGTTTGGATGGATAAACGTTGCCTCAGGACGATGTAAGGAAATTTAAGGGAGAGGAGGAAGGTTTAGTGCACTCCTTGGAGAACATGCACTTCCATGGAATCAGAATTAGCTACGATCAGCACCATCTTCGGTCTTTCAATCGTCTGCGTTACGTATTATTTCCTACGCCTGCTAACATTCAGTCGTTTTCTGTTGTCTTCCATAAGTGTGCATAATCTACAAGGGGAAAATTATGATTTTTCCAGTGCCGGCCTACCCTAAACGAGTCAGCTGATCAAGTATTTCATGATATATCCCGAATAATCACGGAATTTTACACAAATATGTCTTCCATCCTTTTCAATTGGAGTAGTTAATTCGCCTCTAGTGGCGAGCTAAGGAAATTCCCTGGAAAAAAACCAGACCTTGTCATTTGAAGATTCTCATTTTTCTCGCATCGAAATACCTTTATGGATGTAAGCAATGTTGCAGGAGCGCAACCCGAACTTTTTTTGGTGGGGGCTGGAATTTAGAGAAATCATCTCCCTCCTTAAATCTTGATGCTCTTGCTTTGTAAACTTGTTGAATATTCTTTACTGCATATTAACTAAATATTATTGGGTACTGGGGGGGGGGGGTGGAAGAAAGAAACAAAAACTAACAAAAAATGCCACTTTGATATTCTCAGTTTCCGGAGGATGCCCCGTAGTCTGAAGTAAAACGCGAGTGGTTCCGAACTAAAAGACCAAAGAGAATCCTTTTCTCTTACCCCGCAAAAAATAGGTCTGAACCGATTTATACCATCAACCACAAACGATATCATAAAAATCATAGAAGGCGGAGGAAAGGAGAGGGACGAAAAATCAATCTAGTCTTTTTCAAAATGTGGAAGGAAAATTATTTTTAGGCCCTGTTAAATTACGAAAAATTACGACACTTAGCTGGAAAAAAAAAAAAAAAAATTCCTTTAACAACATTACAGTAATATGGATTGCAATACAAAAGATACCCCTCCCCCGTAGGAATTTTTCACTCAGCAGTTGGAAATTTTACCATTTCAGTCAGGCGGAGTTGAGAAAATCCAATAAGTCAAAAGTTCTTTTTTTTTATACATTTTGCTTGCTTTGAAACTTGGGATGAATTACAAAGTTGGAAAAATCCAACAAATCAAAAGATTTTTTTTTGCTTTGATATTTGGGAATTTCGAGTTGAGTCAGCATCAGTTGGAAAGATTCAATAAGTCAATCAAAAGTTTTTTTGTTTTGCTGCTTTGACACTTTGGAATTGAGTTGAGAAGTTGGAAAAACCCAACAAGTCAAAAGGCCTTTTCGTTTTATTTAATATTTGGGGATTCTGAATTGAGTCATCTGTTGAAAAACTCCAATAAGTCGGTTAAAAGTTCTGTTTTTGCTTGCTTTCAAACTTTGGAATTGAGTTGAGAAGTTGGGGAAATCCAATAAGTCAAAAGGTTTTTTTTTTCACTTTAATACTTCAAAATTTTGAGTTGAGTCAGCATCAGTTGGAAAAATCCAATAAGTCAGTCAAAAGTTGTTTTTTTGCTTGCTTTGACACGTTGGAATTGAGTTGAGAAGTTGGAAAAATCCAACAAGTCAAAACGTCCTTTTTTTTTTGCTTTGATACTTGGAAATTTTGAGTTGAGTCATAACTCATAAGTTTGGAAAAGTCCAATAAGTTAGTCAAACGTTTCTTATTTATTGCCTTGGGAATTGAGTTGAGAAGTTGGGATAATCCAGAGACGTACCGAAGAGTTTTTCCTGGGGGAGGAGAAGAAGGGGTACAAATTGTGAAAGTCTCAACTGACTCAACTCAGAATTCCCAAGTATTAAAACAAAAAAAAAAAAAAAAAAAACACTTTTGACCTGTTGGATTTTTTCAACTGATTCAACTCCAACTTTCCAAGCATCAATGCAAAAGAAGAAATAGTGACTTGTTAGGTTTTCCCACCTCGCCTGACTAAAACGATACATTTTCTCAACTGCTGAGTGAAAAAAAATTCTTACAGGGGGGTAAGTTGCTCCCCTGCTTCCTATCGGTACGTCCCTGAGAAAATCTGACAAGTCAAAAGTGGTTTTTTTTTGCTTTCATATTTGGGAATTTTGAGTTGTCATCAGCTGAAAAAATCTAATGAGTCAATCAAAAGTTTTTTGTTTCTTTTTGCTTTGATTCTTTGATACTTGGAAATTTTGAGTTGAGTCAGTTGGGACTTCAACAATTTTTGCCCCCCCCCCCGAAAAACTCTTCGGTATGCCCCTGCCATCTTCTGCGTTTACAAGCATGCAGAAAAACAAACAATATTCCATTTATATAAAATTGGTGATAAATGTGTTCCGCATCTAATAACTGACACGAAAACTGGAAGGCTAATAAATATTAGGTTCGTTATGTATTGATTAAGAGAAATCATTAATCACTTATTTTATCAACAAATTTCTGAAGAATATAAGCAGTAATAAGCTTGGAACAAACAACTTTGGAAAATATTTTTGGAAGAAATGACAAAATACTTCTCATTTAATACTAATAATCACAATCACAAGAGCATTGATTAGAAGAAAAGCAATAAAGAACAATTCCTTATCAAAGTAATTTTTGAACACCAGTTTATCAACAAACACGCCATTTTTTATCTATTTTACCAGATCATCCAATACTAACGCCCTATCAATACAGAGCGCGCGCTAAGCTTCCACAATAAATATTCCCCGAATATTTTTTTGTTTTGTTGAAATATATCATGACTTTTTTCCTGTCCTTCAACACGGGAACAAAGATCGGCCTCATCTTATGAAGATTCCACCAGTAAGTTCATTTCCATTACTGTTTTCTTTGTAGTCAATGTTACAGAAAAATGATTTCAATAAGCATTTACCCTCAAAAGAACTCTAAATTCAAACACGGAATCTTCGCCGGTACATTTCTTACTGGGGTGATTTTGATCAC
This sequence comes from Acanthococcus lagerstroemiae, assembly GCA_031841125.1. Classification (NCBI taxonomy): domain Eukaryota; kingdom Metazoa; phylum Arthropoda; class Insecta; order Hemiptera; family Eriococcidae; genus Acanthococcus; species Acanthococcus lagerstroemiae. The sequence goes on along the minus strand of CM063109.1, from coordinate 20,848,886 downwards.
TCAAACAAGACAGGTTCTCAACTCCGCCGCTAGGTGTCAGTCCGAGTTCCGACTGGAAACTCGTGCATCCGCATCTTTAATGTACGATTCTGGTCGGCGGCGTCTTTAAAGAACTATTAATACATCAACGTTCGGGATAAAGGTGACCGTTAAACGATGTAAGTGTTGCCGGAACTGAAAAGATAAAGATTGCCCGATGCCCGCTCATGATTCGTCGTTCAAGATTTCGAAAACCAGTTCTGTGTTCTTATTTTAATATACATGTATCGCGATCGTACGCACAACCTCGCCGATGTTCTCAGGCATGTTACGAGTATAATATAGTATTCGGGCGAAATACCAATGCTTTATTTTCGATTCGTAAATATCGGATAATTAATATCTCACGAAGAATGTTTATATGAAAACAAAACGCGGAAGCCACTTCCATAAATTCGGTAAAGACACGACCATCCAGCGCAGGAGAGAATGTCAGGATGAGCTTTGAGTATTATGTTAGCTCCAAGAAACGAACATGTTTGTGCGCTCCGTTGGGCGCCAATTTGTAATGATGTTTCAGTATGTGACGCGTCTCATTACACTTTCCGGGGTCATGAGTAATGAATATGAATCTTGTCTTGGACCCGGCGCACGTATTAATTTCGTATTGCGTATAAGTGCCAGACTCCGGCAGCAACAATAATGAAACTGTGTATAGCGAGGCAACTATATACTAAAAGTCTGTGAGATGACGAATTCAGGCCTGAAGAGGGGGTGGGTATTTTGTCCCCTAGCCCGGGAAAGCTGGGGGCCCGGCAGCGAGGAAAAATTTCTGTTCAACGTCTCTGAGAAAATTTGTTTCGAGGGGCGGGGCCTATTTCATTTCGAGCCCCAGGGCACGGACGATGCTCTCTACAGGCCTGGTTTTCTTTGTTAGTTTCATCCAAGTTGATTTACAAAAAATGATTACAGTAGACGTTCCTGGTGTCCGCACGCAAACCTCTCGCACAGTGGCGTCGACACCGGGCCGGAGGCTGTAGTATAATTTTATCTCCCCCACACAAACACATACACATACACGTTTCAACAAAGAAAACTGTAAGAATGAGAGCTTATTCACACGAAACGGTACATGACTGGGCAAAGACGCTAGCGGAGAAACTTTGAAAAAAACTTCAATTACCGTCTAGTGATGCCCAAAAATCGATTATCATTAAACATCGATTATCAAATTTGTTTATCATGACAAAAAAATCGATTAATCGATTATTTTGGTATGTGCTGTAATGACAAAATTGAAAATATGTATAAAATAAAAGACGACATAAGTCAACTTATAAGTATGTACTTCACTACTTAAACATGTTCTGAAATAGATGGCGACTCCAAAGATTTTCCGCAATACCTATTTTTAGTTCTCACTCAAGTCACCCTAACGCTAGTAGCGCACTGCGCTCTGGTACTCCTAGAGATACAAGAGCCATGCCTAGTACTATTACTCTAGGTTCGAGCACTGTCTGAAGACTGCAATTCCATAATCTCACCCTCCCCCCACCCACCAATAATAAGAGAACACTCAAACACGCAAAATCGATTAACCGACCATTTTGCAGGTTGTGTCAAAATCGATGTTTCAATCGATTTTTTTCAGTGAAAATCGATTGATCGGGCATCACTATTACCATTACAATTGGGCGGATAGTAGACAAGCGGATATTAGCGACATGACTGCAACGTTGACTGAATTGAGCTCAAATTTCAGCAAAAATAAACTGTTTACGCGAATTCCACATGTCTGTGGGTGGCATGGACAATTTGACATCAAGAATACAATATGTATACTGTGTAGTTTGTAATTTGGACTCTATAGCTTGGGCAGTGACCTGGTGTCAGTAGCAATATTAGTATCAAAGTTGAAATTATATGTACTTCCTAGCTTTTCAAAATTTCTTCCAACTCAATCAATCCATTGTACTTGCACATTTTGACCTCATAATTCACTCATACATTCATTTCATACGTGATTTTATTGTCTCACCGCGTGTTCGGATCAACATAGGAACCAGGCGGATCCTGAATTTTGAAGCGCTCAAGTATAGTTTCTCAAAAGGTCAAAAAATCCCCGCCCCTCAACGGAGAGAGAAGGTCCATCAACCGGGGAGTTCTAAATATAGGAGAACATGTTGGACAACATATTGGGGGGGGGGAAGGCTTCTTGATTTGCTGACGGCGAATGTTCTCTCAAATTTTCGACCCAGTTCCGATTTGAACATCAAATCAGAAATTGTGGTTTTTGATAGAGCTTAATAAATCAACCAAGGTATTAAAGTACACCATCAGAAAGTTTGGGCCAAGCAAAATACCAATACTTTGTGATTATTCTGTCCTCCTCTGTCCTACACTGAGTCAAAAGAGAAACTGTGATGGGCAAAACCGACTCGGCCAAAGAAATTCAAGAATGCTATTGAAATAGTTTCTCTTTTTACTGACTGCGAATACAGTGGATCAAAGTTCTGATTTGGCTTCAAACTAAAACACAAAAATTCATATTTCTACATAAGTGTAATTATTTTACAATTGAGTCACATCAATGAACGTCGTTACGAAGCTTGTGTGAAGTGAAACTACAAAACTTTGAAGAAAAATGAAATTCTTAATATCAGACAGCACAGGGGGTCATAGAATACGACTAGAAACAGACAAATAAATTCAATGAGCAAGAATATTGAAAAACTATCAAAATAGGGATTATTTTAGTTAGGTACTCATCATTTTGATTACGATACCAAGTGTTTGATCCGACACAGATTTGAGTTTTCAAAATTCAAATTCTACACGAGAAGCATAGAATTTTCTCAAGTTTCAACACCTTAAATGGAGAATTGAATGGAGCCTCGTAAAAATAATAAATACAATTTCAAAATCAGCAACTACGAAAACAGCTTGTTATTTTTTTATAACTTTTTAAATCTGAAATTTTGACAGTCAAATTTTTTATCATTCAACAAACTACCTTGTGGGATATCTGAAAGTAAACTTTCGATAGTCAAAAAGTTCAAAATGTTAGACATACACATCAAAGGACAAAACAACATTCCAGATATGAATTTTCACGCTGATTACGCCTTTGTTTTTTCACCTTGAAAATCACTTTTTTATAGGCCAAAAAGGTGATTTTCACGAGAGAAGCTTTCACAAAGTTCTTTAAGTCAGATTTGAAATCAGCGCACAAATTCGACTACGGAACGCCGTTTTTTCCGTCGATATAAACGTTCTAGATTTTGACCCTCTTAGCCTTTGAAAAGGTCACTTTCAAGAAGGAAAAGGAGCTTCCGTCAAAATCTTGAGGTTAAATTCAGACTCAGCCCAGCATTTTCTTAGGTTTTAACACCTTGAATGGAGCCTGATGAAAAAAAATTATAGCCATTTCAAAATCAGCTATTATGGAAGAACCTTGTTACTTTTTCCAACTTCTTAAATTTAAAATTTGGATTATCCAGATTTTTTGTTGTTCAACTAACTGCCCCTTAAAAAAAATTTTTTTTTTGTTCACCTTGTAGAATTTTAAATCACATCCAAGTGTTCCAACGATTAGTGTGAAGATGCAATCTGAAGTGAAAATATCAATGTCAGTTTAATTCTTCTCAGCAGGTAATATGAACATATGGTACAAAAAATGAAACAATTGCAAATAAAACAGAAATTTTCTCTGCAAAATTTAGATCTAGACATTCCAATTCGGGACTGAATAAGAAAATTGAACAATAACACTCGAAATTTCCAACCAGAATTCCTAATTTTCATGCGTTATTTCCTCGATTTCCCGATGTCGAGTAAATTTTACCAATCCAAGTTGTCTTCGACTTAGCGTTAAATGAAAGGAAAGAAATTTCGAAGTTTCGCTACGACTTCATACTCTCGCTGCTATTAATTTTCCAACAATGTAGTACATTAAGAGAAATCTTTCCACTTAAAATTTTAAGAAGTGAGGAAACCTGGGAAGCCATATTTGGATTTAAAGGCCAAAGAAGTTCACAACCAAAATTTCATGAAATTATTGAGATCAGTGATTGAAAACCCCAATTCAGATTTCATGTTTTGTCGCTTTTTCAGGTTCAGCGGATTTTGTCTATTATAAATTGTCTTCAAACCCACTGTGAGATGGGTACATAAAATCTTTTTGTAGATTATGAGAAGCGCTCTACCAAAGTAACCTAACTGTAAAATTATAATTTCATGAGTTTTTGTTTACTACACGCTGTCTTGCCGCGCTAGGGGCATATTCTGCAAAAACAAAAACCACAAATTTTTCTTGAAGGTTGAGCTTATTGATACCTACCTTTGAAAAATCCGTTACCTTCTTTACTGTTTTGCTGATAAAATGCTTTGCTTGTTTTTCTCAAAACTAAAATATTGCAGTTAGGTCACTTTGGAAGTGGGGCTCCTCATTTGTATTACGTTCGACATTGCTGACGATGTGTATAAAATTAACTTTAAATTTAAAACCAAAAGAATATAATTTTCTACTGCGAAGATTAGGTCTTTGGACTCTAAATGCAAAATTTGGTGGGATATTTGAACGAAATGACCTCAAGGACATCTGTTTTGACACTTTCGTTCTCCAGGTCAAGTCGGGTTTCATTCCTCTTGAAAGTGATATTTCAATTTTGTGGGCTGAAATCAGGATTTGATCAAAAATCGACGGCAATTATCAAAACCAAACACCTAAAAACCTCTTTTTCGTTATTTTGAAGCCGAGTCAGACGCCAAATCGGGATGGATCAAACATCTCCACCTTATAGGATGTTCGCATTCACCGAAGCAAAAAACAATACGTATCGATAGGTAGTTTGATATTCCTTTATGAAAAGAGAAAATTTAGTGGTCCCAGTTTGTGTTGGGAACGGAACTGATTTTTGATCTTTTAAGAAACAAGATTTTAGTGTTTCAAGATCCTACTCGGTTCCTTTCTCCGCTGCTTATATTAAAAAACTACAACGCACTGTTGCAGAGCAAGCGTATCCTCAGTTGTTCTGAACTTTCGATTATACCGCTTGATGTTTGACTTTCACCCCCTCCCCCATTCACCAAGCCCCCTAATTAGAACTGGATTTCCAACAACAAAAAAAAAACAAGAAAAATATTAAGTCAATCATCTGCCCCTCGGTACTGATGCGATGCCCGAAAGGGTAGTTTCCGGTGCCGGGGGTGCGGTGTCTCAGGGGCCACTTTGGCATGCGTGCATCGCCATACGTCCCACAACACCAAGTCAATCATCTGATTCCGGTACCGCTGCCTCACTCATGATATCCTTCCAGCGCCTCTACTCTCTCGTGATCAATTTGCTGACTGATACGTATTTTCAGAGAATGAGAAAATAGGGTACACGAAGAATATTATAGCCAGAGTACTTGAAAAAGAAGTTCGCATCAGCTTAACGTGTTCACTCGTCTATTGTTATTCATTACGGACACATTTTATTCGTTTGACATTCATCGGTGAAAGTGTTGCTCTGTTTATAATTTATCCTTCGATGCCGATCTATATCGATAATTGTAAAAAAGAAAGAGCGAATCAAGCCGAAGGTTCTAATATTGCACGAGTACAGCGAACGATCAACGTCAACATTTATACGGTGCCACTGCGTCTGGCACTTACTAGCCGGCGTAAGCTATTCTGACATTTCTGACAGTTGACAGATTAATACGTCGCAAATTAAACTACGCGTTCGATGTACAATTTATTCCCAAAGAATCATCGCTTTATTCGCATCTCACCTTCACGCGAAGTATCATTTTTCGATAACGACTTTCATTCAGCTTGAAATTGGTTAACAAGGACTGAGGCTTTAAAGGGGTGAACGCCTTGAAAATTAACTCACATTAACCTACTCCGCGACTAGAGTCTGGGCTCCCACTCCTCACCAAGAAATCAGTTTTAAAATGTTGGCCAGTTTGCGAAGGTAGTCTAACTCAAAATCGACCCACTCATTTTCTAAATATCAGTAGCAACCCTAAATTTTAGCATCGAAATCAATAACATGCATTTTGCAGATTTCGAAACTGCCTCTTTATTTCAGCGAAAATCTAAATGAACTACTCGGTATGTAAAATCTCAAACTATACTTTCTCGCTTATCAAATTTCGAAGTGATATCACATCTCGAAAAATTCGAACATCATATTTTGCTCTTACATCAAAAGCCACCCATATTTTACTAATTTTGAAATCGTCTTCATTTGAAAATCTGAAGATAAACTGCCCCATCAAAACACGTATCAATAGTGGCTACCTCCTCAGGCAAATTTCATCACAAAATTACCGTTCACATTGTGCTCGTTTTAAAATTGCCCTAATTTCAGCGAGGATCAAACTCGACCCTCGATTTTGCGAATATCAAATTAGCTCTACATATTGTAATCATCAAAATAACTCGTCATCTTCCTAATATGAAAATCCAATCACTTATTTTGCAAACCTCAGAAGCAACAGCCTCATTTTGTAAGTTTCAAACCATAGGATATACACGTTGATTTGAATCAGTGATCACGTGATCGGTAAGTTTATAGCTGAAAAATCAGCGAATTCCGCCGATTCGAATTCAGAGTACTGACAGTTTTTCGACAAGTCGCTCGGAGACCAAGTGCAATCCTCGTGTCTCGGGTTCGAGTCCCACTAATGCCGGAAAGCTAGTGATATTCGAATACCCTCACTAACATCAACAGAACGACTACCATATTAATCCAGGGGGAAAACAGCATTGCCTGTAACATCTGCCAGTCCACACAAACAAGGCATTACACAATCGCAGGGCGTGTTACCACTAGATCAGAAAAACTGGTACTGTGCGGGTGCACATCGTGGACAACTTATTTACAGTCGTGAAACAAGTGGCTAGTAAGCGAACTGCGGCCGCACACTCTTCGGCACAGAAAAGGGAAACTCTAACACAACAAAACCGAGGGGAAAACAAGGCAAACTACCCCGGAAAGTCGCGCGTCAGAAACCGCAACCGCCACACAGTGGGCTTCAAAAAAATCTAGGGCGCTAAAATTCTAAAAAATCAATGGTGACAAACTAATGAACCGATACTCGGATCGTTTTTAGTCATGTCCAAGGCATCCGTTTCTTGTGTGTTAACGACCTTCGCGAAAGTGTGGTTGCTATAGACCAGGGGTCTCCAACCTTTTTTGCACAAGGGTCATATTGAAAACTGTAGAATACCTGGCGGGCCAGCAATATGCCGGAGGGGTCATGGAATATTGCTGGCTGAGAAACAATCACCACTGCCTGTCAACAGCTAATTTGGACTCGACGCCAGGTAAAGGGGGTGAGAAAACAGAAAGGGCGGAAAGTAGACGAGTATTTCACCTATAGCTGACGTTGAAATTTCTAAACTAGGAATACATTTTCAAAATGCCAAATATTTTATTACCTAACAATTTTCCCGCAGGCCGCTTAAAATCCGTTCGTGGGCCGCATTTGGCCCGCGGGCCGTAGTTTGGAGACCCCTGCTATAGATACACGCCAAGTGGGCAGAGTTTTTACAAGCCGGTTGCGAGCCTTTGCGTATATTTTTCTACACAGTATTTCTGCGATAGAATTGTGTTTACGCGTTTTTAATGCTGGTTTCAAATCTGTATTTGTTTTTGAGTTCCGAATTGTACAGTGAGATGTGAATGTAGGACGTAAGAACTTTTACAATGTTTCATTTTTATAAGTGTAGATAAAAAATTGTTTCAGAGTGTTTACAAAATTTTTTTACATGTTGCTCTTTTAAAGTTTGTAGTTTCACCCGCCTCCATTACTTTGCTTTTCTGAAAAATAAAGTTTTAAACGTTGAAATGAGCTAAATTTCTCAATGAAATATTTCTTTTCTCACGTAACAATGATTTTTCTAATTCAGATTAATGGCATCTTCAGACCCATATGAATCTACGTCACGCAGCAGACAAAGAAATATGAGGCACTGCAAAAAGAAGCATTAACAGGGCGATCACTTTTCTTGAATTATGAATTTCCCTGATTTTCCACTTATTTTTCCAAATCCATATCTCAATTTTTCTTAACGAGTAAGCTTACTGATTGAAAGTTTCATTAATGAGTGTTGTCACTCAATTTGTTTTTCAGTCTCTAGTACCGTAATTTTCTGCCGATAGGCAGTTAACAATAATTTTATACCAATAGAACTAAATATAGGTATCTGCATCAGGGAAAAAATTCTTATTATTCAGTTTTTTATTGATAACTATTTATACATGATTCAAGTTGCAAAGAAAACAGAACCGTGATACTTTTCTAAGCCACGCAATGAAAATTCCCTGATTTTTCCATGACTTTTCCCTCACTGAAAAATTTCCTGTCTTTTCCCTGATTTCCAGTTTTTCCAGGAAAATGGCTACCCTGATTACGGTTACTTGACATTCCAGCAGAAAGTACCCACCTAAGCTGAGAAAGAAGTCACAGAGAAGGTAACTCAAACTGCCTCAGCTGAGAAAAAAATCTCTGAAGCATAAGATCCAATCAGCACTGATGAAGAAGATATAAGTGAAGATGAAAAGACTGCGAAAGTGATAAATCAGATTATAGTTTAGTGAAAAAAAAGACGACTTTGCAACTGAGGAAGAAAAAACTTTTATCGGTTTATTACAGTAGTTTTAGTAACTTTTTTTCTTCATTTTTTGTTATTAATAAATTTTTTAGAAAATTTTGATCTTTTATACATTTTTTTGTATGGATAATGCCTATATTACTATTTTTATTTAAAATCCAACACGATAATTTTCACAACTTTGGATGTCTCGTCTCCAGAGGTCTATGTGGGATTTTTGGGTGAAATAATGTCAGAAATAGATTTGAGAAGTAAAAAACACGAATATTACATACCCAACACGATAATTTTTCAAAATTTCAACCTTTGCTTCTGCTCCCTTAGGGTTTATATTCGGTTTCTAAGTAAACTAATGCCAAAAATAGATTTGAAAGACAAAAAGAAAAACAACGACGACGACGACGACAATAACAACACGGATATTTTCATGCCCAACACGATAATTTTCAAAATTTCAAGTTTTGCTTCTGCTCCCTAGATGTCTTTGGTAACTTTTTTTCTTCATTTTTTGTTATTAATATATCTTTTAGAAAATTTCGATATTTTATACTTTTTTTTTGTATAATTTTTTTTTTTTTTATTTTATTTATTACAAGCTCCACACAGCCACACGGCCATTTATGGGAGACGGGGGGACACAAAAGTAGTAAAATAAAAATTGAACACCTAAAAGAAAAAATAATAGTAAAATAAAACTTAATAAAAGAAAAAATAAGAATTAAATAAGAGAAAGAGAGACAGACAGACAGACACGAAGGGGGAGAGAAATGAGAGGGGAAGTAGGGGGTTTGTGGAAGATGATGGATGAGAAGGGTGGAAACGTAAGATAATATGTATATCAGAATAAAATTAATGGTAGGTAGTGGTGTAAAGAGAGAACATCAGGTGATTTATAGAAAGACAGGTAACTGGGGCAGTATTGTTCTGCGGAATTCAGTATTTCTCAGTCCACTAGTAATACATATATTACTACTTTTAATTAATATAAAACATAATAATTTTCACAACTTCAAGTGTCTCGTCTCCAGAGGTCTATGTGGGACTTTTGGGTGAAATAATGCCACAAATAGATCTGAAAGGCCAAAAAAAAAAACACACCAGCAGACCCAACCCGCTAATTTTCAAAATTTTTAATTTTGCTTCTGCTCCCTTCGGGTCTACGTTGAGTTTCTGGGTGAAATAATGTCAGAAATAGATTTGAAAGACAAGAAAAGAAACGGGTATTTCCATCCCCAACACGATAATTTTCAAAATTTCAAGTTTTGCTTCGGCTCCCTTTGGGTCTCAGTTGGTTTTGAGGTAAAATAATGCCAGAAATAGATTGGAGAGACAAAAACGATACATTTCCATACTCAACATAGTAATTAACAAAATTTTGAGTTTTGTTTCTCCCCGCCCTTTAGGAGCCCCTATATCGAAGTTTTGATCAAAAAATTATGAAAAATGAAATCAGCACATTCGAAAACCCTCTATATAAAGTTTCGAATTTTTCACTGTACGTTAGTCAGGCATCCAATATGGCTCTTGAAGAAGAAGAAGTAAGTTCTTCGATATGAAGTCCCACTAGATCTTCAATGATACAATGCCAACTATCTAATGCCTAACTACAAGGGCAGCTGATCGGTTTGCGGGTTTTTCGATAATTGTGCGAGACAAGTGTTAAAACGAGGGCATTCGAAATCACAGAAACGAGAGTTTGTAGAGAAGGCGCGTGTATTAATTGACGGAACAGCAGAGAAGTATGTGCGAGTACTAAGATATATAAATTGCAACTGAACGGACGTCCTGCCTGGTCAATCGAAGGAGAAAAAATGGACAGCGAGTAAGAAGAAGAGCATGGTTTAAAAAAGATCACGCGCAGGAAGTACAGGTATGCAGACGACAAAAGACGTTCCCACGACACCAGCACCCTGCTACGCAGTAAGTAACCATGCAAGACGATGTACAATGGTGAGAAGAGGATCACTGTAAGTTTAATGAACGGCGACAGAAAAGAGAACGTTGAAAGCGATAGGGACTACGGGGCGTTGGAATAAATCAGGAGCAGATCCACTTGCCGACCACACTACAGAAAGAAGAAGAAGAAAGAAAAATAAAAAAATTCTGAAATTTTTATCAAGGCTGGCCCTAGTTCCAGGACCACCTTTTCGATCGGTAGTCTGCATGTACCCACATTGTATGGATCGCATTATGCCACACCGGTTGCAATGCAAAATTATGTCGTCATTTGGCATAGCTCGCGGATTACGAGCCAATTCTTCGTGTTTCCGAAAAAATGAGCCGAAAAAAAATTGGCCAGTTATTGGCTATTGCATTCTCGGGCACCCGTTCCGGCAATATTTTCGTATTAAACTGTCTTAATACCGCCGTAATTCTTACACCCATCAAAATATTTAGCTGGTTTTTCGATTCCAGCGAAAAAGCGTAATTTATTAGATTTGTCTAACGAGTTACCTTACTCAGGCATAAATGCGGAACGTAATCGTAAAACTAATTTGTATGCAACGATTTGGTGAACCGATACACTCTTTTTCACTCTCACACGGTATTTTTTTTTCGCCGTTTCGTCGGCTATCCCCATGTATACTCCTCTGCGACATAATTATTAATTACAATGTAGGAGAAGTAGATCCACCTCTGCAGGACCTGATCTTAATCCTGACGTAGTGCTTGTCCACCTGTGCCGCAGCATCCAACTGCTGCGACCACACCTCACAATCTCATTTTTTTTTCTTCTTCCATGTTTTCTTTGTGTGTGTCGGAATATACGCACCTACACTTACATATACGTATGCCTGGTAAATTAATGCACAATTCGCTTTAAGGCAGTTTTTTTTTTTTTTTTTTTTTTTTTACCAAATGCTTTATGATACTGTTATAATATTCAAGGTTCGTGAGTTACAAATATATAGTTTTTTGAACGTCGGTTCTGACGTTTTATACGAGAATTGAAAATCTTAATTACCGTTGGTCGAAAGAGCGCCGCTGCTGGAAATTATGGCCTCGCGAACGCGTGAAAAATGGTGAATTTACGAGGAAACATTCTCTTCACGAAATGCTCCTCTGCGATAGATTCTAAAGCATGTGTACAGTTTAGCGTCTGCTACCATTCGCTTTTTTAGTTACGCGGACAGAATTTAATACTCTGTTCGGTGTTCTGCCATTTTTTCTTCATGCTCACGCCTGGCTAAGTCTTCCCTGACTCGGAGCCACCCTTCTGGTTAACAGAGTTTGCCCATAAGGATAATCATTGGCGGATTTAATACAAACGACCCATAGTCAAAAGATGTTCTAAAGGGATCATAAAAATAGTTCATAGAAATTTTACAAAGCTTATTGATTTTGCTACCAACTCCATCTATGAGGAAAAAATCACACAATTCTGATAGGAGGTACTGTCTCCTTGAGAAAAGGCCAGACAATCGAAGAAAATCGTAAGATTTGGCCTCTTTTGGGCAAAAAAAAGTGGTCTCTCGATTCTGGTAGACCCTCCCTCCACGCCAACAAAAAATGTCAAAATGTTCACAGATGATTTTGTGGGCGTCATTTGTGTACAAATTAGGTCTCACAGATTCTGGCAGATCTCCTGTACAAAAAAATTCAAACGATTTAGTCGAGACCTGATGTGCGAAAGAGGGATTACACGATTCTAGTGAGAAAACGATCAAAAGAAGGTAATTCTAGAAAAATGTTTAAATGTATAAAAAAGGTCATACTATTCTTGCAAAGAAGATCAGGCGATTTTCCCGGGGCCTCTCCTACGCAAAAATAATGAACAACGATCGCACGATTTTCATAGACACCCCCCCTCCCCACAACCACAAAAAGGCAGAATCAGACAAATCCCCCCAAAAGATCGGATAAGTTCGTATCGGCCATTAATTTGCAAGAAACAGATCGCACGACGCCCGATTTTGATATATCGCAGTCAAAAAAAAAAAAAAAATCGAAGGCATCAAAAATACGGCACGTAAAAAGAGTCACGTGATTTTGCAGGAGCCTCTCGTACGACACAGAAAAAAACCGACTATGGCAGATTTTTCGACCCCACCCCCAAAAAAGATCAGATGATCCAACGAAAGCCAGACGAGTTTGCTGAGGCCATATGTGCAAAAAAATTTAATGTGATTCTGGTGAGAACCATCAAAGAAAAACAAAGACGCGATCCTAGAAAAGTTACACGATCCTAGAAAAAGAAAAAAGTAAAAAAAAAAAAACTATACAATTTTGCTGAAGTTATTTCAACGCAGAGAAAAAACGCATGTTTCTGGTAAGCCTCTCTCCTCCCTTCCCTAATAAGAAAGTCAGATATTCCTTCCCCCCCCCCCAAAAAAAAAAGAGTCGAAGGTCATATAATTTTGTGTTTTTTTTCCTTTCTTTCTTTCCTCAACTATATTTAAAACTGTATTAGATCTACTAAGACGTTTGGAAACTCAATTGAATATGTTCAAGATTCCTTCGAACATATTGTAAGATTTGTTGACTCATATATATGTTTCATACTTCGCTAAACTCTTTCAAGTATGTACATTTCCGATATTTCAGTCTCTTCGAAATTTCTCCGAGATTCGTGAAAAATCTCTCAATACTTTCGTTCTTGAGTCCCTTCAGAAATGTTTAAAAAATACATTATAGAGTTTTAAACACGTCTGAAGGAGTCTTAATATCTTAGCAGAGGACTTGAATAGTCTTCAAGGGTCTTGAACATGTCTAAAAGTCTCAATCAAGCCTATACAATGTCTACCTAGATCGAAAACTGAAAACGGAGCTTATTGGAGACTTGAACGGGATTCATTTTTGGATGTGGTGGGGTCTTTCTTCATTTTTGCATTCTCCACTTTTAACGAATTTCGTAAGAAAATTGTTTTTACTTTCATTTTGTTAACATGTTAACCTTTCGAATGCAGTTCTACAAACCTGATTAAAATGACTACTGATATACAAGACCTGTCGATAGATGGGGAAAGGAGGGATCCCAGGTTCGGAGGGCCCAGAATATGTAACGGGTGCGGTTTTCAAATGCCTATATCTTTAAATTATATCAAGGTAAAGAGCCAAATGTTGATCTACGTTTTTCAAATGGCCCTTGCTGCCACTCATATCAGTACTAAAACCTGACATCACGATTCATAATGAATTTCAACTGTCTACATTCACTTTTCTCAGCTCAACTTTTTCAATGTTCAGCCAGTGTTGATCCACAGTGATTTCAAAAAAGGTCCAGAAAACAACATTTGACACCCGGTATTACATGTTGATTCCTTGACGGATTTCAATCTCAAGCTCACTCCATTTATTTACAAACTGAAACATTTCATGCATTTCAATCTAGATAGTAAAATGTACAATAGTTCTCTTTCCAGACACATTTAAGAAAAATGTCAAGTGTTGATCTCTAAATTGACATTTGACACTTATCTCAGGTATGAAAATTTTTGGCCAAATGTTGATCGGTGTCAAATGTTGATCCTTTTTTCAAATCTCGAAATTTTGAAGTTTGACATCGGAAATATGAATTATATCAATAATATTGGTAAATTAGCTCATAAAAACTGCAAGTTTTTGAAAAACATCGAATTGGAACACTTTTCATCATCATTTTTTTTTCCACTCAGATTCATGTGATCCGCAAATAGCCAGTTTGAAGAAAAAATTTCAGAATCTTCCAAAGGTACTTATTTTGATCTCATGTTAATACGTGTACATACTATAAATGCCCACATATGTCGGAAAATGAATCAAATCAAAGTACTCGTATTTACCATTTTGATATTTGCAAATTAGTTTTTCTTAAACAGGGTGGCCAGTTTCCCCTCAAAAAATTCCCTGACTTTGCCAGATTTTTTTCAGATTTTTCCAGTCCATATTCCAACTTTTTTTTTTTTTTACAAACAAATATTTAAAAAAAAATCTTCAATTTAGTCTGAGAGAGAAAATTGTACAATACTTTCACACCATAAAATTTTCTTCAAAATTCCCTGACTTTTTCGATTTTCTTTCAAACTTTTGCTTGAGTTCTCTAGGCGTGCTCAAATTCCCTGACTCTTCCTGGTTTTCCAGAAACTGGTCACCCTCTTAAATTAGGAAATTGTTAAATTTTAGCATATTTTTCAATACAGCAAGTCCAAAATTACCACGCGATAACATAATCTATGTTTTCAGAGCCGAAACTATAATACGAATGGCAAGTGCAGATTCACTCTATATGGTTCATTTAAAAAAAAGTTATGAGCGTTCCAACGAAGATTTATTGAACCTTGGAAACAGGGTTACTATTTTATACCTAGATCAACAATGAGCACTGTAGCTTACGTTTTACCGATTTTTATTTTGAATTCTACTTTACCCCCGGTCTGGATCTTCTCTTGATGGACCTGCCCGCTTACACTAAAAAAATATTCACCTCTCTATTTTTTAACATTTTTTTTTAAGTTTTATTTTTTTTTCAATTCTGAAAACATATTGTGGACGAGTTTTAGAAAAATTTTCCAACACAGATAGTGCCCCTTAATTTTTCCCATCAAATGTGCTCATCCACACGATTATAACCAGAAATATGCAAGTTCAAAATAGAGCGATCATTTCCCCAAGTGAAACGTGTTCAATATTCTAAGGATTTATAGCGGCATGCAAGTTAAGAAGTGTTCACAAAATAACATTTCTAAAAAAATAAACAATTTACTTGCATTAATTATCTGATTAGTTTTTACTTTCAACTTCTATGCTTTTTTCCTCATCAGGCGGGGATGCCAAAACGAAATTATGTGCAGATTGCGAATATCGGGTGACTTCGCTCTTGATTGTGACACATGGGAGCGGTTGTAGGCTAAACTACATAACTGTGGCATGATACGTCTGCAAGGACGTACCAAAGAGTTTTTCCTGGGGGAGAGGGGGGGGGGGTAGAAATTGTGAAAGTCCAAACAAGTTCGTTTATTTCATTCAGGGTCTTTGCTGGTCTTTTCCCTTAGAGTGGTATCATTCTTTACATCTGTACATGATAAAAGGCTACATCTTTACCTTCTCGGTCAGCAATGGCGCATGCAAGGCTCATCTCTACGTTTTTTCAGGAAGATGAAGACATTACCAATTTCTTTGATAAGTAAACGTAGTCACGTATGCCTACAGGAGTGAGTGAGAAAGAAAGACAGACAGACTGGGCAATTTTGAAAAATTCTCAGTAAATTTATCCTCAGCATTATTGAACTTGAGAAAACAGTGATTTCAAATGGTAAACATCAAGCATTTTCTTTGGTTAGAACACAAGAATCTTGAAACAAAATAGACAAAATACCTGATATCAAAAAATTCTCTTTCAGATCAATTTTCCATACATTGACTTTTTGTTTACGAAACATTTTGATATTTTAGTCCCTAATTAAGGACGAAGATAAAAGGGGGCACGGGGGGTAGCTTACCTCCCAAGCGTCCGCCACAGTTGGGGAAGTTTAGTACAGAGGTGTACTTGGTAAAGTAAATATTTCTTCTCATTTGTCATGCGATGTTACCCTATGTTACAAAGAAGATTCCTAAAAAAAAAACAAAAAACTGAGAATTTTGAGAAAACGAACAATTTTTTAACTAATTTTCTTTAAACCTTTATTCGCTTATATTTAAATTTCTACTGTCCTAACAACAATGAAATTTTCAAGTATGACCACCCACCCTCTACTCGTTAAAACAATGCGAAAACCCTACACCTATTCACGTTACAAACCAAGATAACTGATTTTTACGTAATCGCATGTACATCATTCTTTTTTGAAAGTATGATAGGTATTTTGTTCATCTTCAACACTCCTATCTATCTAAAACACTACCCACCACTATATTTGGTAATCTACAAAATCACTGCAACTGCTGTTAGGTATCTACCTAATTAGCATCGACATCATTTCTATAAATAAACTCTACACTTGGACTTGCACATTTATTACCGGCCTTTCGACAAAATTTTCCAGCCTTAGTCAACGGTAAGTTAATATTCATTCCGCATTACATACGAGTGACACTCTAACATACAACGCCCAAGTTATAATTTAATCGAAAACGAATTAAATTACCTTCGCTGTGAATAATGTGCATGTATGCTCTTGTTGATGCTTGTTGATCGAATTGAAAGGGAGGTACTCGTGGGTCCCTTCTCTTTGGCGCTTTGCAACGTTTCCACGTCGGTAGAACCTCGAGACGTCCGACACATTTGACACGAGTCAACATCGATATTCCGAGCACATGTTAGCTCGTCGGTTCGAATCTCTTATGAGGTTGCACCAGTAGATTCACTGGAAGATAGCCAGTTTACGTTTTGTTTTTGCTCAATCTCGATCGATTTATCGGTATTTTTCCTCCTCATACACGTATACAGTCACACTATTTACATGCGCTCTGTCAAATGACCTAACGACAATAACGTCTCATGAGCTCTCTTATCAGTAAATAAAAAAATAAATTAAAAAAAAAGCTTTCAACTTGCCTACTATATAAGACGCTGAATGCATAAATTAATTCGCAGATTTTATCGAGAAATTTTACATAATCATATGAAGCCGATCGCTTATTAGCGGTCATAATCAGTGTAATAAAAATTCGACGTAGGTTCTTCATCATCGGGTCCATGTTGGTGTGCGTCGAAGAGTTGTAAGCAAAGCTGGAGGTAAATTTGCAATCTTGATATCCTAGATGCTCTAGGACAGGACAGGGCGGGTTCTACCTACCACCCTGTCACTTGTTTTGATCGCGGAATAACGAGTTTGCACACGAGCATCGAGCACGCCCGCCAATTCAGACTAAAGACTTAACAGCGACGTGTTTTAGGTGGCTTGGTCGTCCAATAAAACTGGATAAACACTCTGACTTAATGCCCTGGAAGTATTTCGAAATACTAGAGAAATCCACCAGCCCCTGGCCAGGTCTAATTTGTCGGATTGGCAAACGGAGTTTCAGAGCCAGAGAAAGTAAAACGGGAGTCAAGGCTCGCCTAATTTTGATGTAGTGTAACTCCTCCTCCACACCATAATTTTTAGGAAAATATTTATTCATACTGGTAATTATATTTCCCTACTACTCTGGAAGAAGAAGAGGCCAGGCGACTAAGATGTAAGAGCTAAGATCCGTCTTCTTCTTCTAGTGCTACATATATATCCAAACATTGGCGACGGTATACATGTCACCCGAGAGGCAGGGTAGTCTCGATAGTTTGCCATAGCTTTCCCCACGGTTTTTTGCGTCAAAGTATTTCCTGCTCTATGCCAAAGATGTGCTAGCCACGTGTCTCACAAAGTTTAGCAGGCGACCCGAAAGATACACACACAGCACCAATTCTTCAGATATTGGTGGTAACATGCTCTGGGAGTATAATGCCTTGTTCCTAACAACGGACTGCAGAGCCTTGACTGATACTAGAGCCCTGTATACTTCCAACCGTGCCCGTGGATGCCATATCCGACTATGCGGAGCGTACCGCGTAGTCAATTCGGCATCAACGGGCACGATTGAAGTCAAAATGGCGGACGATCGTACTCTCCTACTGATTATAATCAATTTTTTGGTGATGATGCAGTTGAATTTAGGTTGCCAACCGCAACATTACAGCACAAACATTAGTAGTTTTGCGCAGCCAGTGCTACCGCTTGATGCGGGCCAACATTCTATATGAGAATCAGTGTTCACCTCAAAAAAGTCAAAAATGGAGATAACACCTTTTGGAAAGAAACGTTTCAAATAAATAAAGCTGATTAATAAGTTGATAAAAAGACGATTGAGAGATTTCAGAGACGAAATTCACTAGATTTTTGGATATTTACTGTCAAGATTTTTTTTTTGTTTTTCACCTTCAAGTTTGAAGAACAAGGCACCTTTAGAATCCTTATTTATTTATTTTTTTGTTCGTCGACCTAAATTTCAAATTTTTGTACCCACCCAGAAAAACCTTCCGACGCCATTGCAGAGTTTCAAAAAATTTCGATGAGTCTCAAATACTTTTAACTTCTTCTAATGAAATCTTAAATGTACCTTGATGAGCGGTGACCAAGTCCTAACCAGTCTGAAATTGATATTCTTTACAGAGTCTCGACACAGCATGTTGAGGAGTCTTGAGTGGTTTCTTCAGAATCTGAATAAGTTTAAACTGAGTCCTATCGAGTAAAAATAAATTTTTTACGATATCCAGTAAGTATTCGAAAAATTTTAAGAAATTTGAATCAGTCATAATTGGTATGAATTAGTCTCAAGATCTTAACGGGTCTCAGGAAGTCTTATTATAACCTGTCTCAAGCAGTCTTATTGAGCCTGTACAGAGTTCTTAATCGTGAATTCAGATGTCCTAAAACGGCACGATGGAGTCTTATTCCCCAAATATGTCTCATTGAGTCATAACAGAAGACTAAAACTACATAGTACTATCACATAGTCTTACGAAGTCTCAATATTCGTAACATCTTATTGCGTTCCTCAGACTATATTCATCTTTCTCCATATCATCTTACACCTCATCGCGTAGCTTTTTCAAGTTACTCTAAATTACATTTGTTCGGAAGGAGGGGATGGAAAGTGTTGCGTCACGAAGTCCCAAGGGGAGAGAAGTTCCCCAACCTATAATTCCAACAAAAAAAAAATGCCTTTCCAATATCGGAAGAACTGAGGAATATGCGAACGTAGAAGATTAGGGCCGATAGAATATTGTCGTCCAGAGTGACCACGACTCTGGAAATCTAAGGTTGGTCCCAACATTTGATAAATAATCGATTCGGCGATATGCTTTCTCAACAAACCAATTGTCGCCGACACCAACAGGGGACTTCATTCGGTGAATGAACTTTTCGTCAATTATATGAAATATTATTCGTCATTACCTCGCCTGATTTTTGTTCGCGGTCGCAGGACAAATTGTCTAATTTTATGCATTCCGTTCTCACTGTTTCCGCAAACATTTTATAAGGCGTTGTTCATCCTTTTTCACACTGCGTACACTTTTACTCTTCCTCTTCCTTCTTTTCTGCGAGACTCGCCTCGATGCAACGCTGTTTGAGCCCCGCCGTTCCAGGAATCCATCACGCTCATTTTCCCCTCGATTTTAATTCAAGGAAGAATATTGATGACACTGTTCCGATTTTGTCGCCTCGTTTTCATTTCTGTTTTTTTCCCCGAACGTTTTTTAATTTCTCATTTCCGCCGTCGCGTCGGTGTCGTGTCTTCGCGGCTCTAGCGCTGCGCTCGACCGAAGCTCTGCGCCTAAATCGTTCGTCGATCGTGACAAGTGACAGGGATCGTTTGTAAAGTAAATTGCAACTAATATTTGAGGCTTTCTTCCGATTTTCGCTGATCATTTTTAGCGTACTTCCAGGACGTAACGCCGCGGCGACTCCACTGATCCGAGCTTATACATTTCAAGAATAGTCGAAATAATTCAGGTGATTGGTCAAGGTCAACTATTCGAGCACACAGACACCTCGAAGCTGACACAAAAGTGATCAACAGAACTCGGTATAAGTACCTACCCAGTCCCACTGTAAATTATCGAACAACCTGGGAGAGAAGGGAGAACAGAACACGAGTTCGGAATAATCCTTAAAAAACTACTGCCGTGACTAGGCGACTTCAAATTTCATTCAGCGGGGAAGGAAATAAAAATAGGAAACCTTTGATGTTTTAAGGATAACACTGGGTAAAAACATTATACACCAAACTTAACATCTCCTTGTCACTATATTCTTAATAAACGGAGTGACCGAATGAAAAATGTGAAATATCTGTTCTTCTTCAGAGAGAAATTTTCCACTAACGCTGTTTCTTCATATTTCCACAGCATATTTTCTCTTCCACATAAACAATCGAAGACAGCTCTGCAGGTATCACGTCCGATAAACAAAGACCCAAAAATAAATGGAAGTGGAGGAAAATGCTGGTCAGCTGAAAATTGATTTACTGCATCAGGACAACGTCCTTGATATTGCGTCAAACACTATATACGGGGTCCCCCTCTCTTGTACATCACCTCCATTTATGGATCAAAGGGAGAAAAAAATCAATTTTTGGCCACAAACTCATTAACGGTGGTCATTGAACTTCCTGCAGCAAAAGAACTCCAACTTGTGTCTCGAACTTAAAAACTCTATATTCGATACCTACATTGTATTTTATGACTTATTTACCTTCGATACCCAACTCTTGAAGCAACACTTTTGTATCAGAGAACCAAAGTGACGCCAAAACAGAGCTCAGCGACTTCGGAAACCCAAAAAATAATACTATATTGTACGTTTTGTTTTGTTTTTTCAATTTCGGATTCTTCTCCCAAATTACGAAAATTCTAGATTTACTCCCCTAAAGGCCAGTGTTAATGTATGGAAAAATAGTGAGTTGAATTGTTGAACCCTTTATTTAGAGAATTTTGAAGACACTTACAAGAAATTATGAGACCTTTTTTACGCAGAATTTAACGCGGAACGATTTTTATTTGAACAATTTTTTCCGATAGTTGATACGTTCCGAGATTTTTGGCGACGTTCAACATAAGCTCTCAAGTCATTAAAATGTGGAAAGATAGCAGGCCTTGATAAAATTGAAAACTCGACTTTGAAAATACATAGGCAGTTGTAGGATCTTCAATACTCCTCTTGACAGAAAACAGGGTAGCCACTTTTTTTTTTGGAAGAATGAAAAAAGAACCCACAGGATGTCTACCAGATTTCAAAAGTTGAAATATATGCAACATACAATGCAATTTTATATAATTTTTTAACGTCATATTTTGTATTAATTTAATAATAATAATTTAAAACAAAAACCTAGTATTGATACTTTAATGAATTTTGTAAATAATTTATCAACAAAATAAGATTCGTCATTGAAAAATAAGCCATTTATATGCTTTGATGTTATCATTTTGAAAAATATAAGCTATGACACCCTGACTCAATATTAGAAAATCAAATGCTTAGATACGTTTTGGTCAAACAAAATTAATTACCTATTTTAAAAGGCAAGTTTCATCGGGCATCAAAAATTAAAGTCGTAAGCTAATGCGTAATTTCAACCTTAACTTATGGTGCGCAAACATGAGCCCCAACGAAGGTATAGCCCGAGGGATTAAGAACCACCCAAAACCGCATGTTAAGAGCATACCAGGAATTAAACTTAAGGATAAGGTGCGAGCGGAAATAACAAGGCAAAAAACAAAATTAATATCGGCTGGACAATCAAGAAGTTAAAATTAGAATATGCGGGTCATGAATTGAATAAGAAAAACTTGGCGAACAATAAAAAAGTCCAAAATACGTACAATATCTTGAAAGAAGCATTAGGCACACTATTAAGAAGGTGGGGATTAAGAGACCTGTCCTAAAAGCTGATGACAAACTCTCAGAAAACACAAAGCGGCTTTTAGAAGTACGAGAAACGTTGAATAAAAAAACACCAACAACTAATATAGAAAGGATCGAACTTAATGAAGTAAGGAAATTAGTAAGGAGAGAAATCCGTCAGTTTGTGAAAAAATTCGGTACGTCTTTAGTTGAGAATAATATAATCAGTTTAAACTGTTCCACAAAATTAGCTAAAAACCCATACAAAGAAGGTCCCCCATGTTTATAAAATTGAGAAACGAGCATGGTGTACTAAAATATGGAAGAGAAGAGATTTCGGAAATAGTTACAAAATTTTATAAAAACCTATACGCCAAAATCAGCAACGATAAGCCATCAGAGCGGAGAAGCAGATGCATAGAGATGGAACCACTACCCCTCCTGTTGATGGAGGAGGTGGCCATAGATATGAAGGAATTAAAAATAAATAAGCATCGGGACCAGACGATATTGAAAACAAGACAATCAAAATCTTATCAGAAACTCTAATTTAACCCCTAACAGAAAATTTTAACAAAATTCTAAAATTAAGAACTACACCGTCACAATGGAATATTTCAGAAATAATTTTATAACACAAAGAAAGCGACCGGGTGGACGTCATCAATTACAGGCCGATAAGTCTATCATCAAACGTGGAAAAGCTATTTACGAAAATTCTGAAAAACCGTATTCATAACATTTTGGACTCGCACCAACCGATAGAACAAGGAGGGTTTAAGAAAAATACGACAATAGACATCCCTTAACCAAATAACAGAAAAATCTAAAGAATTCTATATAAAGTAGGCTTCTATTTATAGACGCTAATAAAACATTCGACTCGGTATATCACAATAAACTTTGGGAGGCCATGGCAGCGCAAGGAATACACGAAGGGATAATTGAAATTTTGGCCAACATGTACAGCAAATCATCGGCATACATAAAAACAGACACAAAGGGGGATCGCTTCTCTATCCAGAGAGGGGTGAAGCAAGGGGACCCGCTATCTCCAAATCTGTCTCACTGCATTCTGGAACGAATCTTTAGAAAATTAAACTGGGGAAAAAAGGGATTAAAAATTTTGGGGAGAGAAAGAAATAATTTAAGATTTGCTGATGACATAGTACTTGTGGCAAAAAGTTTAGACGAAATGTTGAAAATGGTAAAAGACCTGAAAATCCAAAGCGATGCTATCGGCCTATTCACGAACTTATCGAAAACAAAATTCATGTCCAACAGTTGGGGCCAAAACGAATTCTGGCTGGATGGGGCAAAAATAAATATGGTAGCAGAATATAAATACCTGGATCAAATCTCAAAATTTAACCTCAGCATGGAGGACGGCATTATAAGAGAAAGGGTCGCTAACGGTTGGAAGGCATTCTGGCGAACAAATCCGTATTAAGAGGCAAAATGAAATTGAAATCGAAAACGAAAATCTTAGAGAGTTGTGTCCTCCCTGTACTGACGTATGGCGCCCAAACATGATCCCTTACCAAAAGCCAAGTGCAACGGTTAATAAAAACACATAATTCCATACTAGGAACCATTCTAGGCTTTCGACTAAAAGATAAAATAAAATTTAAAAAAATCCAAAAACTGACCTGGTCTAAAAGCGTTGGCTAGAAAATTGAAAAACTTAAATTCAAATATGCAGGCCGTATGTCCAGGGGTAACCCGGATAAATGGAGCATGAAATGCACACTAGGTCCCGCGTGACCACAAAAGGAACAGAGGTCGTCCAGCTATGAGGTAGATAGATAAAATACTAAAATATCTTGGACCCTGTTGGGGGCGCACTGCGGCGAATCGTAAAGCCAGAGCAAAGGTGACGGAGACATATGCCCCACGGTGGGCAGAGTAGGTGGTGGCTTACGTCCATGCGATACAAAGAAGTGTATGCTCATATTTCACCTACTCAGTGTCAAATTAAAAAAGAAATAAAATAAAAGGCGGGTCATTGAGGTAGCGGGACAGACAACTGGAATAACATTTCAGAGGAACGGATCTTATATGAATTTAAAAGCGGGAAGGGGCGCCCACTCACCCGCTGGAGGGACGAGCTGGTTAACCAGTTTGGTTTAATTTGGCACAGAGTTGCCCTTGACAGGAGGAACTGGAAACAGATGGTGGAAACCTATGCTCGGCATTGAGAGAACTCGGCAGCGTAGGAACTTACCTGTGCCGAGGACCTGAGTTTACAGGGGTTAAACTAAAAAAATAAACCCCCTGGAGGGGTTTGACGGCAGGGACGGCACTCACGAATTCTTAGGTGCTTTTGGCACGCTTGTGTCAAAATCCAGCATATCAAGAGTTGTTTCCTCTGTTCCCCCCCCCCATGGTACTAGTTACTAGTTTAAATTTGATCCACATCATCATCGAACTATATACTAGCTTGAAACAATTCCATCGCCTGATTTACTTCTCCAGCGCATACACCCAACGCTTCTTCACAACACAGCGGCATCAGCACGCACCTTCATCAGGTGGTATCCCATCAGCCACGAGGCTGCTGATGGCAGCAACCTGGATGAAGTAACGAATTGCCTCACACATAGAATACACAATAATTCGGAATTACATCGTACGGGCGCGAGTTTACCACTCTTCCACCGAAACCTGTTGGCTTTATTGAACCTATTGGACCATATATGCTCGTGCCCTTATACACAAAACGCGTATACAACAAAAGATGGAAGAACAGAGGCAGCTGAATAGCGGACTCGTGCACGTCGTACACGGCCTCTAATTACTAATTCGTAATTACGCCAAAGCACCCTCGTCTTTTATTTGATCGGAGAAGAGAAGGGAAAATAAAAATAAAAAACCTTATAGCAAACGCGTGTTCGTTTCTGCATGCTGCGGCATCAGGAGGCAACACACTGCACACCTGCTGCGAGACAGCTTAGAAAAATTCAACCGAAAGCGAGAACTTTTCTTCCGCATGAATACGCGATTAACCTTTTGCCCGTTGAAAAGACGAACGGCGATAACGTAATATTATTGAGTCGTATAACGATGCGTTGCACAGACGTCGCGTCGCGTCGCCGCGCGAACACATGGACGGGCCGCATTCCGACGAAGGTGGAGGTTAATGTTAAAAAATTTACGATGAGTTACGACTCACGACCGTCTGTCGCACACTGACGTCGAACATCGCCAATATTATGAATAAAAAGGGAGGCGATTTCACGTATGTAGAGAAGAAAAGGCAAAATGAATATAAGGTACTCACGAATTATTACTTGAGTTTTCCAGCTTAACCCAACATCCATCCCATGAGTGCCTGAAACAATACAACAAGAATACATTGTAAGTATGAGTAACTGAGATTCCAACGTAGATGTAAGTAGCGTGATGTCGAAGTATAACATTATTATTCGATTCTAATATAATGAAATAGAAATGTATACGTTGTCTTGCGATCATTGCCCTCCCCATCATGATGTAGCAAAATTCTGCGAAGTACCTTTCTTGGCACGTCGTACCCGACCTTCTGGGAACCCGTATCCACCATCCTACACACTGGGACGGGCACCACACGGTACACCAGGGAGGTTCATACAGGGCCGCCAAGAGCCAAACCGGGCACGGGGGAAAAATCTGCGGGCCTACACTGAAATTATTTGCTTGTAAAAAGGCATATTGTCTATTTGATAATTATAATTTCTGTGACTCTACGAGTCCCCTCAAAAAACCCGGGCCAGGGGAAAAGTACCACCCCCCTTCTCGGTGGATCTGGGTTCATATGGACAGAGTATGGCTTACGAGCGTAACTCCTGAATCTGGTCGATTTCAGAGTGCGCTGCTTGGTGTTCTCGATATTCAACTACGCGTCGGAGACATGGACTACAGAGCTACAGAAATTAAGCGCATTGATAGCTCTGAAATGTGGGCGTGGAGACACATGTTCAGAATTTCGTGGACCGCAAAGAAAATTAACATGTCCATCCTGAACAAACTGAAGATAAAGAGCCGACTCTCCAGCGAAATCATGGCGAAGACCCTCAAATTTCTCGGTCATGTAATGAGGAAGGACTACTTCATCGAGAAACTAATTGTTCAGGGAAAGGTAGGCGGAAGATCACCAACTAGATGGACAGACGTAATTCGAGAAGCAATGGGGAAATCGTTTGTTGCTTGTGTCCGGCATACAGAGGACCGAGATCAGTGGAAGGCAACAATAGAGGAGGTCCCTTCGGGGCTGTATGTCGTTTGCGCCAACCCTCCGAAACAATAGAGAAATTAATAACACGTTTGCGCCAATCTTAAAATTACATTTGGCGGCATAATGTGTGACGTTTGCGCCGTTGTAGTACATGTACATGTATGCGAGCTAACATGCATGATCCTGCACGCTTCTGAAGTTGGTGACGCATTTGCTGATCTACTGAGTATTGCGCCGGCTGATTGCGAGGAATTTACCGATTACGTTTTGAATACATACATCGAGAACACTGCGAAGTTTCCACCTCACATCTGGGCTGCGGAACCAGCCCATTGCCCACGAACCAACAATTCAGTTGAAAGTTTCCACAAGCTTTATAACAGTATGTTTCATCATTCTCACCCAAACATTCATGTCGTCATTAATAACCTGCTCGAAATCCAGGTGGAGACAGACCTAAAAATCAATTCTATTAATCGGTGTGAGTGGAAGGGCCGATGCAGTGGTACAGTGGACAAGGTGGAATATACGATCGAACAGTATCAGAGATACAGACAAGGGGACATAAGTCGCCTGAAATATTTGAAACGATTAGGCCATCGCTGGCAGCATACGAAAATTATAAAGTAACTTCTCTTATTAAATCGTGTATAGTTTTCTGCCATTCATTTTCAATCACGTTTATCAAAAAATCGCGCAAAATTTGATGCGCGTACATTTTTAATCACGCCTGCTCAACTTGCAGACAGTCCTAAGCCTGGTTTAAGTGAGAAGGGAAATGTACGCTACACTTTGTGCGCAAACGTCACATGTCTTCGGCCTATCGTACCACAATAGCATTGGCGCAAACGTGTCCTACCATTTGGCGCACACGAGTCCCTTTTCGCAGTAATTGGCGCAAACGACATTTTCCCCTCTTCGGGGGACAACGCATGAAGAAGAAAAATGTCCGAAAGCCCTTTTGGAGCATCTCCAATAAATGTAAAAATATTAGTTCGTTTGTAATGATGGGCGGTGGGAATATTCCCCGGGAAAGAAATTGCGAAGGAGAGAAACTTTGGGTGGGAATTTATTGTAGACCAGCTTGCAGGCACCAGTCAATACTCAGTACAGTAGCATTGTAACAACTAACAGCATCAACCAATGATAAACTGTCTTAGATTTTATCAATTATCATATTTATATCACCAATATGTTTGGTGAAGCGTATATGGCACGGATTGGGAGTGCATTATTTTTGAATACGATCCGATCCGATTAGATCTTCAAACTGTAATAAATCTTGATCGGACCCGATTCGTTCTTTGGAAGACGTGTAATACAATTCATTTGCTCTCTCAATTCATTTTGTCGTCTTACAATACATTCAACCGCTCTCATTCGCTCTCTAAGGCAGAGTGTATGCATTCAATCCGATCCCATTCGCTGTTGCAGGAAACTAATCCAATTCAATCGCTCTCATTCGCTCCCTTCTGGGTGTTCCAAGTTTTTTGACATTTCAAGAGCTCATCTTCCACACTCATAGAGACTTTGGTAATTATAAAATTAAAAGATTTTATCTGAATTAAGAATTCGCTCTTTATCAATTCTCTTTGTTTTCAGAGATTTCATCAATTCATTCATCGATTCACTCCTGCTGAACAATGTTTCACCAAACTCCTCATTCGCTTTTTCCAATGTTCATTAGCTTGATTCATTCGCTCCTTGATTTCTTCTTGGTAAATAAATTCCCTTTCATTCGCTCTCCATTCGCTCTTTAGTGCACGAAAAAGGACCATCAAGTCCTCCCATCTGATTCCGATCTGATACGCTCCCAATCCCTGGTATATGGCGATGCACGCATGCCAAATTGGCAAAAATTGGTTCCCCAGACTTCGGCTCTGAAAACTATCCTTTCGAGTATCGCATAAATACATACATAATAACAAGAATTTTGAGGTACAGTCGTAATTTCTTATAGCCATATAGGTCCTCCAGGGAGCCTTTCTCCTATACACGTGCAGGAAGCAATAAAAAATAAAGAATTTACGAAAATTCCCAATGTTTCCAATTTTCTCACCCAAAATTTCCGGAGAGGAAATCTATTCGGGAATAAAAAATAAATTTTTGGTTTTTGCCCATACCTATTCGTTTGTGTTTGTGTGTACGTTAGAGGTTGGCGGGTGGACCGTAAAAGTCGGAGAATTCGTAATTTCTGTTTTCGTATAGATTACCGGACATTTCTTTCAAGACATTTTCTCGAATGGTCATTTCCCCGAAAAGAAATATCCCGGATCAAAGGCTATAGCCCGGTAAGATAGGTAAATCGGCCTAAGTCGATTTTTTCAAATTTTCCTTCGGTCCTCTATTTGCAGGGGGTAAAAGAAAATTTCTTAGCCCATCGTCACAATCCTACACCCTCCCATTCAGAGGGGCGTGGCCTCGAAATATATTATTTTTAACTCTTCCAGTTTTATCCTGGGAATTTTTAGCTCGAATGGTGCGAAATTTGGCATGTAAATGAAGGCACCTAGCATAAATATAACCAGATTTAAAAAAAATTTTATACCCTTTTTGATTTTTAAAATCGATTTCAACATTTTGAAAATGGTCCGCTATTTTTGATGGCAAAAAATTTTTGATTTGCAAATATATCTTAATGTAATCCCCACCTTCTTGCCAATTTTCAGTATTTTTGGAGCGGTGGCAGATATGTGATCAGGAAACTCTTTTTTTTTTTTTTTGATTCGTTTCATTCATTGATTTTGGCTCATGAAGCTGAAAAATACGATCCAGTACCAATTTGATCTCAAGTAAGAGCTATATAAAGGGTAACTTCCCTCTAAAATTCACGTACTTTTTCACCGGAGAGATGAGATTTTTCGGTTTTTACTTTGCAGTAATATACGACCCAAATGAAATTTGAAAAAATAAACAGATAAATATAGCAAAAACCTAACATGATTGATTCACTGACTCATTCGCATGAACACGGTTGAAACTTATCGCATAATTTGATGTCACAATAATGACAAAATCTTATTGTCTTTTTTCTGTTTCAAACGTTCTTTTCGGATTTTTTTTTGTGTATCCAGCAGGATTTAGAAATATACTCTAAAACCCATGTAAAAATACTAAAGGCAATATTAAACTGAGAAAAAAAGAAAAATTCGCGCTTAAAAGGGGTGTAAGGCAGAGGGACCTCTCTCCGGTACCCTCTTCAACGCTGTGCTGAAACACGCATTTCGCAAACTGAAATGAGGGAAAAGGTATAAGGATAAATGGAAAATACCTCAGTAACTTGAGACTCGGGGACGATGTTGTACTGTTGAGTGAAGAAACAGAGGAACTGGAGGAAATGGTGAGGGAACTGATGAGAGTGTGTGAAGAGGTGGGACTAACAATAAAATTGAATAAAACATTTTATTATCAACAAACTCTGTCACGAATCCAACTGTAGAAACCACACTAATCAAAATAGTTGATGAAATTAATTACTTCGGGTGCACTATTGCTACAACTGAGTGCGTGATTTTAGAAAGGACCCAAGTCGACTTAGGCCCTTTTTCAAGTAATCCCAAAAAGAGAATCTGTGAAGTGTCGTCTATCAAATGTTGCAAACTGGGTAACGCTATCTATGTTACTCGCCGAGAACTTTGCGACTGAATGTTGGGACAGTCTGCTTATGTTGATCCATGATTATCCATTATCATTTTTTCATGTAAATATTATCAACAAATTTACGTGCTGAAATTCACGGTTTTCGAAATTATTATAAAATATTATTGTGCAAAATATTGTTATTTAGCGAATATGAATTTTTCGTGTAGATGCTATTGCGCCACGAAAATTCCGCCGGATGCCCGGGCCGAAATTTTTTCTGCGTTGGTAAATGGAAGTAAAGAGAGTCAGGGTATTTTTAAATGTTCTGAGAGTTAAAAACTAGTGTTTACAGCAACTTCCCTATATTCAAAAAAGCAGTTAAAAAAATTAACTGCAAAAAGGGAACAAGTCCGGCACTTATCATCACGTGTTTATTAAAAGGCAATGTGTTGGACATTCAAACTATTGACATTATTGAATTCTAGGGACTTCGAACTTGTAAGCTTTTTTTTTGACGACTTTTTTTTTTTTTTTTGACTACACCCTTCTATCTCTTTTTATTTTTGCGCGGCACAAAAGTGAAAACATTAACAGGGTTTCCCTTAACACGCCATTTTCCGAGTTGGGCCCTTTTTAAAATTACGCACTCAATTACAAAAGCGGAGCTAGAAGTGTCAATAAAAGAATTAAAAACGGTTGGAAAAGTTCCTGATCCTCGACTACGTACTCAAAAGTAAAATGAATTTTTTTATCTATTATTTTTTTTAAATACAGGACTTAATGCCATGTAGGCTGAAATTGGAAACATGAAGTCTTAGAAAAGTGCATAAAGCCGACACTAACTTACAGAACACAAATTTGGGCATTAACAAACCATCAATGGAAAAGGCTATAGGCAACACACAACAAAATGTAGATAAGAAAGTGGTAAACGTGACTTTTTCGGAAAAAGCGACTAAAATAATGGGTATTTTATTAAAGTAATAGAAAGTAACAAACGTGATTCGTTCTCCATCCTGGAATCACCAGTTTGTAAAATTAAAGAAATATCCCTCCCCCCTTATTGACCTTGAAGTTATTATGCGACAAGCGTAACTCAAATCCCATTCACCAACTGACCAAAGAAATCGTTTTGGTAGCCCGGAGATAAGTTTATTGCACATACATTATCCACGGGCATATTGTGTAAAAACATTCTTATTACTGTTAATAGCGCTTCCGATGTTCCAAAATAATTTTTTACTGCCACAATTTTGAATTCTCAAGGACAATATATCCATGGAATCGCCACTCGCTACTTTCATTCATCCGCAGTTGATTCGCTTCTTTCGCGTATTCAAATAGCATTTACGGCGAACCAATTATGCAATTCTACTTACACCCGCGTGGTATTCGTTGTTAAAACGCATCGTGCAGAGAACCTGTGTTTTCGAATTTGCAAATAAGCTTGACTATTGTACTTTTAGTAGGTGGAACTCTCTCGTTAAACTTATTTTTAAAAACTTCTATCGTTTTTTGTACGACTGTGTGCCATAATATTGATGCGTAATAAACATGTTCTCATCATTCGACAACTTATTCACTTTACGTGTTTCAACAGAGCGTTCGTCTATGATTATATTTTCGATGTTGAAATCGTCGATATCGGTTGGTGCCAAGCTAAGGTTACTAGATTCGTCAGACCTAATTAAACTTTCAGAATAGAAATCGCTAATCCTTGTACTTTCGGTTGCTAAATTGACAATATAACCAAAAGAATCCGAGTCACCTGTTCAGGGACGCAAATAAGGAGATACGGAAGCAACTTGCTCCCAAGCCTTCACTGGAGTTGGAAAATTTTATTAGATGGATCAAAAGTTGGGAAAATCCGACAAGTCAGAAGGTTTTTTTCTAATACAAACAAATTTTGATATGGGAATTTTGACTCGAGTCAGTTAGGAATTTAACAATTTTTGCCCCTCCAGAAAAAACTTTTCGTTACGTACCCGCATCTGTTGTGGAATCGGCTATTCAAAGTAACTCAAAATTAACCAAATCGAGAACGTTCCCAGAACACTGAGGTACATCCAAGTCGCGGACGATGATAACTTGACTTTTGTAGGTATACTAGTGAACATCGATATTGTTGTTAATCTCAATAGTGGTGTCGCTGAAAAGACAACCTGAATGTAAAGAACTACGGCGAACTATTCGAAAATTCTCGACGTTACTTGAGAAATTTTCGTTACAATTTTTTGGAATACCAGGATCGTCAACAATATCAGAATCGTCACCGTTAAGTAATTCGAACATTTTTCGAAAGGTACGTCACTTCATGAAAGGAAACAGTATAGTAAATGGGTGAAAGTTCGTAATTGTTAAATTATAGGGAGAAGTACAGTGACTTTGAATGTTCGTAAAATAGCTGTAAATGGGAAGTTGGTGGAATATCCCAGCTCACATATGATAAGCTCATCACGGAGACACACATCAGGCGACAGCCGCGCAGCTCGACGTGACGAAGGAAGCTCACGGTGCCGCCATGAAGCCATGCAGCTCGAAGCCGGTTTTTTATTTAACAATCGCTCTGTACATGTCTACCCGTTAGTCATTCAACTTTGCGGCAATGGGAAAGATGCCAGGAGACCGAAACGGTTCAAGTCCAGAGACTCAGTTTTAAGATGTACATAATACGTACGTGTTAAAAGAAAATTTCTTAAGAAAGAAGTAAACTGGTTTTCTTTTGTTTTTTTTTTTGGGGGGGGGCAGGTTTTTTACTTGGCTCCCTCTTTTTGCCACCTGTGCACCTGAATCGATGGTGAAAACAGAACTTCTTGATGATCATTAAATTGTACCTAATTTTAGCACTGTATTTAGGAGTAATATCTCAGCCCCTTACTCTTTTCTCGTCTTTCTTTTTTTCTTTTTCCATTTTCTTCTCTGTTTTCTTTTTCTCTCATTTTCGCTTTCATTTTCTAGATGCTTCCATTCTAGCCACGCGTCCCGAGACAATGGCCTCTTATATAAATTCAGAACCACATAATTCAAAATTTTTGTAAGAAGTTTTAGTGAATTTGAACTTTTTGTAGGCAACTTAAATTTTGTAAATTTTAAATTTTTTAACGAGCTTATAACCCGCTTTTTCAACGCGGAAACCATGCTTGGGCGTCGTTCCGTTCACGAACGACTCGTTCCAAGTCGTTCACAGGGTTTTTTTGTGAACGAGGAACGGAGGGGAATGACTTCATGTCTGAAATGAACGGAACGTGAACGAGTTGTTTTCAAAGTGAACGAGAATGGAACGAGTTCAAGTCGACGCCCATGCATGCCTGCAATTTCCGTTCAAGAACGACTTGTTCCAGGTCGTTCGGAGGTTTTTTGGTGAACTAGGAACGGAAAGGGAACGACTTCATGTCTAAAATGAACGGAACGTGAACGAGTTGTTTTCAAAGTGAACGGGAACGGAACGAGTTTAAGTCGTTCATGAACGACGCCCATGTATGGTGGAAACTGAATTTTTAGTTATTTTGAATGTTGTTAATTCGTTCTCAACAATTTCAGTCGTTTTCTATATGTACTTATAATTTAGATTTTAATTTTGTAACGCATTTTCAATTTTTCAAATATCAAATGTTGGAAAATTTACGATGTCTTCAAATTTTATTTATCTTTAATATTTCAAATTTTAGTGAGTTCTTATGTTTTTATATATTCTTAATCTTCTAACTTATCTACATTACAAATTTTTAATGAATTTAATTTTATTTTTGTTAGTGATTTTGACACATGAATTTTTCGAGATACCTAAACATCTTGTAAGTATTTTAAATAACTAAATATTTTCATAAATCCAAAATTTTCTTCAATTTTTGTAAATTATAACTTCCACTTGGAATTTTTTGTAAATAATTCAGATTGCTAGCGGTTTTCAAATATATTTCCCACATTTGAAATTTTTAGCTAGTCTTAAATTTCCTAGCAAACTGTAATATGATTCAATTTTAAACTAATATCAACTCTCAAATGTAATGTTTCATTGCTCCTGAGATCTGCGTTACAGTAGTGGTGTTGGGTAGGGATTATGGGTGTCTTTAATTCTCCTAAAATTTCCAGAAGTCGTCATAAAGGATTATCTTCAAATTTTCCCACGTCTAGAAAAAGTAAGTACACGGTTCACATATTTCAACATGAAATGATAAAATTCTTGGGCTCGAGCCCTCTTCCTCCTCCTTTAATAGATGTCACTGTACCTTGTCTTTGCAGGGTCGCGTGATCGTAATTCCAACTAGCAAACCCGCTGATGAAACGAATACTATAATAGTATGTAGCTAAAAATGTACATAATAAATCTGGTTCCGAATATAACGTCTACTAGTCTAAAATGTAATGCGCCAAGGTCATTAGTGCTACCGACAGGCAGACTGATCTTTCAAGATATCGGGAAATTTTTCGGTGGGTCGGTCTAGTTCTTAGAAACTGGATCTATGTAATAAATAGTTAGGACAGAAAAAAAGAAAAGTGGAGGAAAGCAAGAACTATTGGGCTGGTAAAATACAATTCTTTTTCAATCTCAAGCTTATTACATTTACTTACACACTGAAACATTTCATACATTTCGATCCGGATAGTAACATGTACAATATAGTTTCCTTTCCAGATACATATTTTTTTCCTCCAAATATCAAATGTTGATCTGGTCAACATTCGATACTTAGCTCAATTTTTGACGTTTATCTGAAATTTAAAATGTTTTTGCGAAACGCCGATCGGTGTTCATCCTTTTTCAAACTCCAAAATCTTGAACTTTGATACCGGAAATATGAATTATATCAATAATATCGGTAACCGGTAGGTCAGCTCATAAAAACTGCAAATTTTCGAAAAACATCGAACTGGAACACTTTTTATTATTATTTTTCACTCGGATTCATGTGACCCGCAAATAGTTCGTTTGAAGTAGATAAACTTCAAAATCTTCCAAAGGTACTTCATTTGAGCCCAAATCAGTACATAAACATCCACATATGTCGAACAATGAATTGAAGTCCTTACCATTTCGATATTTCCAAATTACTATTTCCTAAATTCGAAAATTGTTGAATTTTAGCACATTTTTCAACACAGGAACTACAATAGATTATCACGCAATAACACAAATCACATTTTCACAGCCGATATCCCCAATGAAAATCATTGAACCTTGAAAGAAGATTAGATACCTAGGTCAACATTTGGCACTTTACCTTAATATCACACTGCGTTACCTATATGAATCAGGGGCTTATGTCTAGCGATCAGAGAAGTCAATATCTATCGGCTCTTCCATTCGAGGTCTACGTAAAATGATGTCATGACCGGGAAGAACTTGCTCGGCCTAGTTCGGCACACTGACGCAGGCATCATTTCAAGCGCACCAGAGTCGGCAGATTCGAGCTGTGATAGAATCTCATCCAATCGCAAGATCTGGTCATCTCTGTCAAGCGCGAATTCCCAAAATCGTGACCATTTTGTAATAATTGAAATTAATATGCCGATACCGCCACTGATCGTTCGCATTGTGTGAGTCGGCTTCGGCTCTTCTCTTCATTTCATACTCTAATCAACTCCGCGATCGCGTATCGACTCCGGGCTACGAAGACCGGCGATGAGATCCATCTTCAACACTCGATCACTATCGACGAACATTCCGCGTTGACTTCGCAAAGCTTTATAAGTTTTAAAAGGGAGCTGAAAAGGTAATTTATATTATATGCAAATACTTTATAATTACGGGAAACGGACCAATTTAAAATGCAAATTCCATTTCTACTCGTAAAAAGTAGGAGAAAAAGAAGAAGAAAAAAAAAACCACTATCTCAGCGACCAATGTTTATTGTCGATTCAAATGTCTTCTACGTGGATATCATTAGGCTGAATAACTAACAGATTTACAACCTACTAGCAAACGGGATTTCAATTGCAAAATGTACGCCTATTATCAAAGTAAATAGAGAATCGCTATTAAAATGCGAACGCGCTGTTGCAGAAACAAGCCTTAATGTAATATCGCTGGTGGTTACAATCGGTCGCGGAAAAACGGCTACCGTTGTAATCGGTTATGGGAATATATATTTATAAGTGTATGCCATCTACCTAGACGTATACACACATAGTCACATACACACGGTCTAGCTCATGTGCCAGTGTAAAATGCCTATACTTACCTACATAAGTATAAATGCACCGTTATAATATGCTTGGTACTCTTTTGTGGTCCGATTTTGAACGCAGACCGTCATGTTTATTAGATTAAAATCGATTTGTAATCACCCTAGCGCGGCGTGAGCACAAATTGTAATAGAATGTAGAACGGGTCTTCTGATGTTCTCGCCGTATAACACTTAGCATTGTCGTCGTTACTCACAGATAAGTTATTCACAATGTTCCAACTGCAGCTTGACCGTGTGCAAGTACCAACCGGATCTCAAGGAGCGAAATATGTTTCGTTTGCTATGTGTGAAGGCTACTTTGTACATTGTACATCTTCCACATCGTTTCTTACAACTCTGGTCAACTAAGAATGCGAGCATTGCACACAACTAGAGATGAACTGAGACACCAAGAATCAGAGGCACTGCGAGTGGGTGGCTAAAATGGTGACCGCACTAGGTCTCAAAGGGGTAACTGCACTAGGTCTCGCGCCGACAATAAGATTTACTCTAAGGAATCAATATAAACCATTGTTCAATAGGCGCGGAAAATCTTCTGCGTGACGGGTGTGGTTCATTTCGCGTGCTATTAACTTAATACAAGCTCACATTTTAGGTGCGATTCATTATGCATGCTATTCAATACATCATGTCTAATCGTCTCACGTACTATTCGCCTGTCACATGCTATTCTTCTCCCACCTGCTGTCATTCCTCACATATGCAGCTCATCTGTTATGTGTTACTCATTCGGCACACATTATCTATCATTACAATCGTGATCATTCACCCGAAGCTCTATAGCACTATTATGTGCCACTGAAGTCTACATATATGATCTGTAGAAGTACATGACCGGTGCAGCTCATTATTTGTCCAATTCACTTGTACGGAGAACGACCTCGGGAACGTTTACCTTCGACGTTTTCCTCTACAGTAAGTCAGCCCAAACTGTTCGTATCACTTCGAATCACGTGACCTGAATTACTTCAGTACTCATACGAGACAGAACTACGCTGCATCCACCTAGTTGTTTGAGAACAGTTGTATTTGTTTTCTTTGATGTCCACAGGATTCTTAGCATGTGCTTCTAGCACCACATTTTCAAAGCACTTATGGACCATCCAGATATTTTCCAAGGAAGTAGTATGCGGATATATAGCACTACACCAGCGACGTAACAGCCTTTGCTACTTTTCAACTCCAATCCACTATTTCACGCGGTGAACCCTGTTATACCGAGTAACATCCCACTCGTGCAGTAGGAGTAGCAATAGACCCACCGGTGCTGTTCTAATATGCTATCTACCAGTCGTTTTTCTGTTCTGATATGCTATCTACCAAATTGCGTGTAGTACGTCTCTTCTAGTATGCGATCTACTACTCGCAGATAAACAATGCAGTAACCCAGTATAATAGTAACAAAAACCTTTCCTTGATCAGCGTTAGCAGCTAGAAAATGGGTCAACTGATGCAGGTCACCTTTTCTTTTCTTTTTTCTTTTTTAATGGAGTGACGTCAAAGCGCAAGAAAGTGCCCTAGTTCCCCTGCAAACCTTATTGATTTCCATCTATGTCATGTACAGATACTTCCTGCGTGATGATGAGTGTACCACAACCCTCCCCCTTGCCTTTATCGATTACTCCAACACAAGAAGATAAAGAAGCGACAAGTTTTAACTAGTATGCCATTTCCAGGACCAAGAGACTGATGCAATTCGTATTTAATATACGCGAAAATACATTCACTTCAGTCTGATGTAACTCGATAAAGGCAAGGGGGAGGGTTGTGGTACACTCATCATCACGCAGGAAGTACCCTGTACACGACATAGTTGGAAATCATCGGACTGAAACATGAGATTTCAACGAGTATAGTACACAGATTGCATACTCAAGGTTTGCTGGCGAATCAGAGCACTTTTCTTGCGCTGTGACGTCACTCCATTCAAAAATACACCGGGTACCTATGCCAGTGGACCCATTTTCTATATACTAGCGTTTTCTTCAGCTACCTGCAAAATGTTGCCAAGAGATTACTATTCGCACATTGGGAGTTCCAAAGAAGCATGCACAGACTTTTTGCGCACGGAGGCCCTTCTTGGCGACGCCGACAAACATGAGCTATGCAGAAATTGTGGGTCAGAAATGTAACAACGCTTTGCGTTTCCTAATTCTACATAATGTCTTAAAACGGTAGATCGCATGCTACAACATCACTCCATCCGTGGTAGATGACAGTGGTCGGTAGATAGCGTATTAGAACAGCACCGACGCACCCTACTCGTACAGTCAGAGTAGCAATAGACCCACGCTACTGGTACAATAAGAGTAGCAATAGTAGGGTAAATTCACTAAACAAAACTCTTCACAGCTGAAGGCAACAAAACCAGGATAAGTTGAAACTAGTCAAAGAATGCATACCAGATGGAGTGTAGAAGGACGAGAAGCTCCACTGCACTCGACTTGCCCCACGAACATCATTATCCAACATACCCGTACATGCCATTTATCTTTCTTAACTTATTTATCTAATATGGGCTGGTTTCTTGACATATGTCAATTCACAAACATGTGCAACCTGTCAAGCATGCGTGTTAGTCATATCACAAGGGTTTCTCATCCGATAAATTCATCCGACCTATGCTGCAATGATAAGAAAAAATCACTCAACTGCAGTTTTTGTTAATATGCCACTACTACTATCACTGGAAGCAGAATAAAAATCTCATCTATTTTTTTATACGAAAATAGTTCATCTACCTCCCTGATCACATTTATTAATGAAAACAGCTACATTTCAGCTGTAAAAAACTAAAAAGCGCGCTCGTCTGAAGCTTATTACATTTGAACTGGTATTATTTATCCCTCTGATTCGAGGAAGTCGCCCCTCTAATCGGCCCACTGTAGGGCATGAGCCTCCGTCACCCTTTTCCACCTTCTCCTATCTTGTGCTGCACTCACCCACTGCGGCCCTACCGTTTTTATTATTTCGTCTACCCCATCGAGTCGCTGGTCGACCTTTCCCTCTCTTCTGGTCGTATGAAATCCATACTGATGTCACCAAATTCCATCTGTTGGGCTACCCCCCCCCCCGCTATGTTACCTGCATATTTTAGTTTCAACCATTTACTCGTGTAGCCCATATCTTTACCGCCGGTTTTTTCCCTTATTTTCGTTTTACTCGTCTTTCAGTTTTATACCTAGAATACTCCTTAGCATGGCGAAGTGTGTGTGTTTTTTTTTTAGTTTTTGTGTCTGAGTTTTCGTTGTTGCCCATGACTGCGCTCCGTATAGTAGAACTGGGATGACACAGCTTTCTAGTATTTCACTTCTTACCCGGATGCTAATTTTCCTATTTTTCAGTATTGTTTTCTGGGCCCAGAAGGCTTTCTATGCGTTTGATACCCGTAATTTTATTTCCCTATCTGTTTTATTTTCAAATGACACTAGTTGTCCCAAGTATTCATACTCTTCCACTTTTTCAATTTTTGTCCCCTCTATAACTATTTCTTTACTTTTCAGGCCGTTCGCCATTATTTTGGTTTTTGATAGATTCATTCTCAGTCCCGCCTTTTCGATTTCCGCCATTATTTATTTGTTTCGCCATTTCCTCTAGTTCCTCCATATTCTTCCCCATCAGGACTATATCATCTGCAAACCTGAGATTGCTTAAGTGTACTCCATTGATTCTGATGCCCTTGCCTCCCAGTTCATTTTTTTAAATACGTATTCCAGCACACTGTTAAATATGTTTGGGGAAAGGGACGCCTTTATGTATTCTAATGTTCTTCCTTTCCTTATCCAGTTTTATGTAGGCGTATGCTTTGCTATATAATTCTTCCAGTATTTTAATAATTCTTAGTGGGACACCTTGTTCTGCAAGAGTTTTCCTATTTGGATGACAGGCTAATTGGACGGTAGTTACTTACATCAGTTCTATACCCCTTCTTGAACAGCAGTATCATCTCTGAGACGAGCCATTGTTCGGGAACTAATGAGGTTGCTAGTATACTATTAAATATATCTGTTAGAGGTTTTTTAATTGCCTCTGATAGCATTTTCAGGGTTTCATTCTCAGTATCTCCTGGAGATGAGGCCCTATTGGTTTGTAAGTTTTTTATCGCCCTTCTAACCACTGTTTTTAATATAGGTGAGACTACGACTGATAGAAAAATGGTCTGCCGCTTTCCTGGATATTTTTGTTGTCCTAAAATAATGAAAAAAACTTTTTTTGAAGTAAATCTAGTAGAAATTCGCGCCATTCATGGCTATACAGGCGTCCATATCGAAGGTTTCCGCGTATTCCGCCGCCGGTAACCAGGAGAAAAACATCTGCGCCGTGGCGATGACTTCTAAAAAACTCACAATTCACCCCCACCCCCGTATAGTCCTGACCTCGCCCCCCGCGACTTTTGGTTATTTCCTCAACTGAAGGCAGCCTTACGCGGTCGTCAATTCAACACGAATCAAGAAGTCATCACCGCGGCGCAGATGTTTTTCTCCTCGTTACCGGCCAGTTCCGTCCCAAGCCTTGCACAAATCGGTTATGTCATGGTCGACAATGTTTTACCCCAGTAAAGCAGTAATAAAAAAACCAAAAAAAAAACAGGCAATTAAAAACGGACTTAGTAAACTAAGAGTCTGCTCGAATCTGCTCACTTGCCTAGCCAACCGGACAGATAGAAAGCCGGACAATCAATCAGCCTTTTAGTTAGTCAAACATGCATGCTATCAGTCAGTGTGACAGGAAGACCCAAGAAACAGCCAAAACCACACTCCTCACTTGCTCAGACGAATGTATAGATACGTGTATTAGAATATAAAGTAAGTCTCAGGGGAGGACACCACGTTGAGCTAAATAGGTCAATGCGATCTTAGTGAGTGCTGGTCAAGGAGGAGATATGCCAATAGACGAGCAGATACATGGTCCGCGCTGAACTTGGGGGCCGATATGAATAAAGCGAATGCTGGCCGGGGGACGAAGGTGATTAGTTCCTTAAAGTAGGGGAATTACAGCCGAGCGACTAGAGAGTGAAATTGTCAGAAAAAACCATCCTACCCCACCCTTCGTCCTTCGCGTGATATGGGGCTTCTAAGCCCTAAATTTAGTTTTTTTAAGTTTTCTCCAAAATAAAGTACAATAGACTTCGCTTATTAGAAACACTTTAGGACACGTAATTTGTTCCAATTAACCGATTGTTTCAATAAAGCGATGTTGCGTGGAAAAATTGTATGTACAGTATGTTGGCAAAATTTATCGATGGTCGTTTACTTCTTTCCCTCTTCTAACAACTTCATGACTTCCCGTCTATATAAGTAGTGCTGACTGAAAAATGAACCATCTGCACGATGCTGAAAGGCTTTTCGAAGGACATCAAGTGCGTTAATGATGTCCTTATTTGTGGAGGTGGGTCTTCACTTTCTGCTTCATCTTCATCATTTGAGGGAGGCTCAGCTGATTGGTCATCATTACCTCTAATAAACTCATCATAGATATCCTCTTAATTTGGTCTGTAGGCAATATCAAGGTCTGCATCAACCCGTATCCAATTTTCGTACTTGGTTTTTTAGGTAAAGATGTATCTGTTTCCTCCTCTGTTGCACTGAATCCACCATGGCGGAAACAATTCCGGATGGTTTCCGCACTCACTTTATCCTAAGATTCATTAGCTAAGTGAAGAGCCTGAAGAACGCTTAATTTTTTGCTATTTGCTATCTCGTTAGCATGCAACGAAATTGATGGGTCGTCCATCCAGCATCAATAATGCTGATATCCCTCCTCCTCATTTGGGTTTTATAGAACGCTTTAAAGGTGTTTATGATGCCCTGGTCACATGGCTACACAATTGATGTGGTGTTTGCTGGCAGATAGACAGCGTTTACATGCTTGAGTTTTATATTCATTGTATGCCCTGGGCAGTTGTCAATAAACAGTAAAATGCTTCTTCAGCTCTTTGTCCCAGTTGATGAGCCACTCTTCAAAAATTACACTCGTTTACCAAGCTTTTCTATTGGCTTTGTAGTCCACTGGTAACATCTTCACTCCTTTTAAACATCGAGGTCGAACGCTCTTACCAATCACCAACAATTTTCTCTTCTCACCATCAAGACTAGCACAGCACAAAATGGTGAGTCGTTCTTTACTTGGCTTGCATCCTTTGGCTTTTGTGTTCTTCAGAAGGTATACGTATCTTCAGGAAGAGCTCACCTGATCTGTTTCAAATAAACGATGTGTTGTTTCTATAAAGCGATCATTTTTTCATGTATCAAGATACAACCGGTCCGTTCCGAGGCATTTTGTTTCAACAAACCGATTGTATCTATTATCCGTGGTTCCGTTAAGCGAAGTCTACTGTATTATTTCAGAAAACGTCGTCTCACAAAAAATATTCCTCTTATAAAAATTAACGATAGTTCGTCTGGGCTTCTCTCCCCCTCCAGAGGGCCAGAGCTACAAGAGCGTGTGTGAGAGGAGACGCTTTGGTAAACGAAACCATTGACACCGAGGTACCGAGAAAAGCAATTCAAAAAATCCGATGATAAACCGTTTTTTTTTTTTTTTGGTTTATTTCTGTTGGAAATTGAATCCTAATTACAATATGGAAGGTAAGGGGGAGGTGATAGAAGCCAGTTATAAAATCGAAACATCAGAACAGTTGAGGATAAACTTATTCTGCAAAGATAAACTGTAATTTATAAAGAAAGCAGATGAATAGGGAACCAAGCAGAATCTTGAAATCCTAAATCCTGTACATGGTGTCTACAAGAATGGAAAAATATAAATTCCTGACTTTTTCCAAACTTTTGTTTTCTCTTCTTTAAACCTTTACAGTATAGACAGTATATATTTATGTTTATACTACTAAACGCTATGGTTGAAATGAACTGAAATTTGAAGTTGATTTTTAGGTGAAAGCATTAGGAAGGTGTTTACAGATATATGTTACAGTCAAAGTAAATAATCGGTCATTTTACATATTGCTCGGCCATTCTATATAATGTCTACGAGAAATTGACATTGTGTAGAATGCCTTTGTCAATCTACACAATGACCAGTCATGTTATAGAACGGCCACGAAAAATTGGTCAATGTACACGTAAAAATTGAATGAAATTAAAATCAGAAAACACTGATGTATAAAACTAAAACAAAAAATCAAGTAAGTCTACTCTCCTGTCCAGCAATGTTCACGACGTCGTACTTCTTCACTAATGAATAATATGCAAGCTCTTTTTTACAGGTCGCATTTTGCAAATTCTCTTAGGCTTTCTTAACCTCACGTAGGGGAGACCGGGGGACAGTGTAACACTTTTCGTCCATTTTGATATCTGGACTACAAAT
This sequence comes from Acanthococcus lagerstroemiae, assembly GCA_031841125.1. NCBI lineage: Eukaryota > Metazoa > Arthropoda > Insecta > Hemiptera > Eriococcidae > Acanthococcus > Acanthococcus lagerstroemiae. Next base: position 20,805,690 of record CM063109.1, on the reverse strand, counting down.
TAATTTTGGATTCAGACTTTAATACCTCATCTGAAAGATACAGCCTTTGGCTACATTTTGGTGTTATTACCGCCTGAAAATATTAAAACCTGTAGAATCTAGAAACTATTTTATCCATGTACTTTTTCGTTACACTGTACCCTAGTACCTGGGCACAGTGTAACACTGCCAAAAAGTTGATATGGTAATCATTTAGCTTGGAAAAATCCAGAATTTTCTAAATGATGGACCCAAAAATCGTTTGGTACAACGTATAAACTACAGTTTTATTAAAATTAGCGGATACCGGGCATATCAAAATGTAAACATTTCACACATGGCAGTACACAGACGTATGGAAGAAAGAAATACCTACTGTTATACAGACATATGGAAGAAAGAAATACTGTTACACTGTTCCCCATCACTAGGGCTGCCAATTTCATGTAAAAACATATTTTCTTATATGGAACCTGATTCTGTATAAAATAACCTGCACTGATTCATCACAATGACCTTTAGGCCTCGGGCATTATACAGAATATCAAAAAAAGGTGGGCATTATGTAAAATGTCGCACTTATATACTTTGACCGTAACACATACCAAAGCGATGAACTAAGTTATGAATTATATTTTTTCAAGTGTTTCATTCTGTAAAACTTTACCAATGAGATGAAAAATTCCAAACTTCTTAAAAATATTGTTGAATTTCCTGACTATTTACAAGCTTCCTGACCTACTTTCCAAATTTTCCAAACCTGTAGACACCATGTATAAATAAAATAAAAATATTTTGTTCTGAATCTGCAAGTACTTCGATCCTCCTGCCGATATTTTTGGCTCGAGGTGGGGAGGTGCCAAGTCGCCACTTTGTTCAGCCTTGGAATTGGTGCCCGGCAAAGTCTAGAAAGAGTTCTTCATTTTTAGATCTTCGTTACATCCACACCTCTCGTGCTCCTCACAGTTATTACCGTCCACTGGCGCCATTGAACAACGGTAATCGTTCCAGTGTGCGCATAAAATGTTGAAGAAACGCGTCTTCAACGGGCTGGAATGACCGATGAAAATTCTTCGCAATCGTACGCTTCTCATTCAGCTGACTTCGCTGTTGAAAATAAAACTCGTAAAATTAATTTTCTGATGCAAAGGTTGCGGCCGTCTGCGTTGACTTCGACGAAAGGGCATCCTGAAGAATCTACACCATACGCATAATAACCCATAATATACACGTCTTTCAGTCGCATCGTTAAATTATTTCCAAGCGAATATATACGAATACCAGATTTCGTAATTCGAAGATATTATTTCAGCGGCCTCACCTCACAGAGTAAATTTCTTTGTACTCTCTCCTTTCTCCACGTCGAGGTAACTGCGTAAGACGACTTCGTTGCAACTCCACCATTCTGAATCGGATAATCGTGGCTAATATTAATGATGTCCAGCCGAATAAACGGGCAACACTTTTTTCTTCCTCGCTTTTCGGTTAATTGCTCGAACCTCGAAGCTGGCCCATAAGATATAGTTGGCGGTCAGGAGGGCGACGTCCATCAGCAGTCATTAACGTTACTGCGATGCTCATTTATCTTTGGTTTCAGCGTCATCGGCGTCCAGTTCGGGGGCCCGAATGCAGTGGGCGGCAAAATTATTTTCCTACAGGCGATTCGAAGATCGACGCAGACATTTAGGTAATTTTCTTCTACTAACGCGAATTTTTTCGACGCATCAAGATCTGCCCCGACCGCCTCTTAGCTGGCGTATGATGTGTAGATGCGTACCATGGCGAACTGATGAATTTCTGAATCCAACAAGCGCGATTTTAGCGCGTGCTCGTTAATTGAATAATGAACGGAAACAGTAACGATGGAATTCCACCATTGTGATACGAATAAAGAAAAAGCCGGAGAGAGGAAGAGAAAGGGAGAGAAAAAAGGAATAAAAAATTGAAAAATCCGGTATGCATTAAAGACATAAAAAAATAAGAAAAAAATTGAGAGAAAAAAGACGGACGTTAAGAATAATGTATGTAATATGCTTCGACAGAAGTACCATTACACGATGAAGGTAGCTTATACACTTTTTGTGTGGTCGTTGCGACCACGTTTGAGATGCGTATCCGCTGCAAGGTTTGGAGTCACGAAAACCGATAAAAAGAGACGCTGTTGATTCTGCATTAGACATGCCGTACAATTATGAATGTACCAGATTAATGCGTGGAACGGGGCTGGGTGAAGTGTGAAACTGTGAAAGAAAAAAAAAAAAGTCGCCTCTATCGGAATAAAGTCTATGTAATTCTTGGTCATTATATCGGTCCGACTCGATCGCGCCGCTGGAATTCGAAGGGGCACGAGAGGAGGTGGTACATAGGTACGTCCGATTTTGAAGACGATGTAGGTACAGCACTTGTGCTGCACCGGATAGCCTCGATCTTCGATCGCTCGGCAATGGAAAACAATGAACTGGTGAGAATTAACGGAGATGGCACCCCGTGCTGATTGTTTTCCATGTTACGTGTGCTCGCGTTTTACGTAAACGATGGAAAATACGAAAATTCACGCGCTCTTCGCGAATTATTATGAAATTCGATCGAATAATATGTGGAACAACGAGCATATAATTTTACACATACATAGTTGCCGAGTCACTGCTGACTCGTTCAAGGATGGAAGTGGCCGCTCGGTCATCGTACGTGGGTTCCCGAATCAGAATCAATTCGAGGAATGTTTCCGCTCATTGTTTTTGGAAACTTTTTTTCCTTTTTATTATTTTTTTATTTTTAAATAAATGACGGCGGCGGGCGGACTAGATGTGTAACCGGGCTACGAAGGTGTCGGGAATTCTTTCTCAATGATTGGAGATGGTGAACTGATCGAATAATTTGATGTCGGACCAAAGTTACGGGAGGTTGGTGTGGCTGCTTGTCTCGCCCGCCCGCCCGTTCGATTATCATTATCGGCATTGTTCTACCGTCGAGACGTTGAAAAAGTGTTTATTTACCTTTTTCCTTCTTCTTTCGGCGTGGCTGTTAATTTGGTGACTGGTAAAAGTGGGCAGTGTGGCACTAGGACGTGTTTCAATTTATGTTGCCGGTGACATCACGGTCAAAGGTGACTGTTTTGGGGTCTACGTAATATTATTCGTAGAATTTAGGCACGAGAACTATCTTCCTGAATACGTTTGCTTCACAGTGTTACTCTGGTACGAAATACCATATCCTCTCGACACAAGACGCAGGGGTACACTTATGCATAGGTCGACTAGGATTCGCCCAAGGTGGTACATGTGAGGATTTTTTTTTTTCGATCTCCGTGTACACCAAATCCCTCGCCACCAACTCCGCCACCTTTGGGTAGAATAACAGGGTGTCTAACGAACGTGAGAACCTGAATTTCTTGCAGTTTTTTTGCCCTATTTTTTGAATACTTTTTGCCCAGTTCGCAAGAACGAACGAAGAGTTCAGGGTGTTCATTCTTGTTCGGAAATGATTTTCCCTGACTTTTCCAGGCTTTTCAGGCCAATTTTTCCAGTTTTACAGGCCCTTCAAATACACATTACAGGGGGGGGGGGGAGTCAAATTTTTTCGAACATCGTGAGCGGGCGTGTATAGTCAATCACTCCACAAACTATTTTTTTACTGCCGTGTGCTTGTGAAGCTGTGGCAAAGAGGGTGTAAAAACTTAATGATGGACATGGAAACGCGCTCTATGACAATTAACAACTTCATAGATTTTGTTCGTGTGACTCAATGTCGACTGCGAAGAGGGGTGGTGAAAGAATAAAATTCAAAAATTGGTTAATAGGTTTTCAAGGCCGCTGCATTCGATTTTAGGGGTAGTTTTTGGATCCTGTTCCTCCTGGTGCGACCCATGAGGTAGCAAGAGCGTCGGACAGGCAACCGTTGACCCGGAATTCACCCTTTCTAATTACAGCCACCGAGCAGGGTAAGATTACAGTCATATTTATTCAAAGTGTTGCTAATAGAAAATAACGTAAAAATTTCTCAACTGAAAAAGCACAGGAGCTTAAATTTGGTCCAGATTAAAAATCGGAAGCGATATTCGAAATCAGCGACACATAACCACCCCTATCTCGATACTTTGTGCAATTTTTCGCTGGAGAAGCTGAATTCGTACTACGACAGAGTGCTCTGGAAGGGGTCGGATAAAAACATCTGAGGCGATATTCGGAATCAGCGATTCAGAGCTTGGTTGGCTATCCTGTCCTGAAAATTGACTTTAGAATCCCGTAAAGAATTTGAAACTTGAGGAAAACAAGAGTAACCGTAATTAGCCCCTCTCTCGTGGAGCCTGAATGGTTTAGGGGGAGGGAAAATAACTATTAAAATGAATTCTGGAACCCAGGTGAAAAAGCTCCAGCATATCTAACGACAAATGCTATTCAAGTAAAAAGGTGGTTAGGATCTGGAAAATTATGGCATCAGGGGAGGCGAAAGAGGCTTCAATTTAAGAGTATCGACAGATACAATATAAGGTCATACATTTGAAAACAGTGGACTCTTCCGTAACGCGACAACAATTATTATGCGGTCTTTAGATTTTTTCAAATTTTGTGGATTAGTTATTCTTTCCCCAAAATCTCGGAAGTCCCTTTCATTCACCCTGATCTACATTTTCGAAGGAGTGAGGGGCTGAAGAAAAACCCGACGGCAGGATATTCCAAAAGGTGAATTTATTGGCTTTCAAATTTTCGTTTCATTACGGCTTCCTCAAAACATGTTTTACACGGGGGAGAAGAGCGAGACCGAATATTTCTTCATTTTCGCGTCTTTTCGCGCCAATTTTCAGATTCTCGCAACAAGATGAGATGAAAACACGAAACACGAAAGAGCTGATATTGGGAGAAGTGTATAGGGGTTGGTTCGCGTTTCGTCATATTTTTGGTGAAATAGTTCATGAGAAGTCACGAAATACGAAATACCGTAAGTGTATAGCCGCCTATATAGAAAGATGTAGATGCGAAACGAATACCATGAAAACGATTTAATCACACCAACACACTCTGAACTACTGCGATAAGAGAGGGAGGTTGGATTACCCACGTCATTTTCCTATGAAAGAAAAAAGATACAAGAAAATTGCCTGAGCGACGCGAAGGAAAAATTTTTTAAATAAAAAATAGGGTAAAATCTGTTTGAAATACTACAGAATTTTGCAGTCAATTTTTTTCACAAAATCCCCTAACTTTTAGGTAACAAATGCTGAAAATTCCAAAAAAAAACTGACTTTTCCAGACGGACAAAATTCCCTGACTTTTCCAGGTTTTCCAGAGAATGGACACCCTGACGTTTTTTCTGGAGGGGCAAAAATTGTTAAATTCCCAACTTACTCTAGTCATCAAAATTCGTTTGTATTAAAAAAAAACTTGTTAACTAGTTGGATCGTTCCAACTTTCCCTACTTTTGATCCATCGACTAAAATTTCCCAACTCCGGCGGAGACTTGGAGGACAGGCTGCCCCCGTGCCTCCCCTCTTATTTTCGTTCCTACCAGTGTGCTACAAGCTCTCCAAATGTATGTGCTCTAAAGACATAATTATGTTCTACTCACATGATCACACCACGTCGCAGACATGCAACTCGTAAGCATTCAAAACTGTCACATTACAGAGATATTAGCCAAGGCGTTTTTGGCATACATTATCTTACAAAATTATCTTGTCTTGCATTTTAAAACCCTGCCATTTTCCTGTTGTTCTTTCGTTTCTTTCCCAGTGGACACCCTGTCATTTCCAACATTCATTTTATCCTGAATTTCTGAAAAATGTTTTGAATTTACCGACGAACTCGAACTCCCTAAATTCCTCTGGAACTTAAGTTGGTACTCCTGACATTTTCGACTCTCGATATCATAACACCATTTCATTTGAGTTGCAAGTAGAATACGTTGGAGCAATAGACCGCATGCAAAGCAACCGTATGCTGGACCCGGTACCAGAATGTCTGAGGTCGATTCCATGATATTGATTAGAGTGTCTCTTACCTTCTACTTTCTCGAAAATCCGGGCGTCTAACAAATTTGAAAATTAAAAATATTGGACTTTTATTGGATTTTCGTTGGGCTCGATTCGGGCTTTTTATGTTTTACAACGACCACAAAAAGAAGAGACCACGCAGAGTATGCTTGAGTACTTTGCAGGTACAGAAAAGAAGTCCGAAAAAGTTAGGTTGTGATTTCGGATCCCAAGAATTGACCCTTTCTTTTCCAGTTTTATTGAACCTACTTGTATACTAAAATTTATTAAACTTAATAAACTTTTATTGGACTTACTGGCCCAGTAGACACTCTGAAAATTCGGTGGGCTACTCCCTCACCTTGTTCCTTATTATAAGGTAATATTGCTACAAAATTTTTAACCATTTTGAATTATTAACGCATGGAGTGCTCGAAGTTTTACATGGGATTTACGTGATAATTTGCTTGTATTTCAAATTAATTAATAAGTACACTTTAAAAAAGCAAATTCCAACTTCGATAAAGGATACAATTTTGAACATTAAAAAGAAGAAAGTTTCCAGGATAGAAATCTAATTTGTTAGTAGTCCTTCAAGTTGAAGAATCGCGACAAAGTAAATTTTGAAACATAATGCTTTCTTCCGTTTCGGCGGGGTTGTTATACTTTGGTCATTTTCCAGAAACTAAGAATATTTTGTTACCAGCAAATTTTGACCCTTTAACTTTTGATTGTATTTTATTTTTTGGGGAAGGGAATTACTTTGAGTTACACAATAACACGCGCCACAAATTTCACCAATTCAAATCATCACACAGGACAATTACCATCTTTTGAATAGAAAAAGCATAAGAAGTGACTATCGTCGTGGAGAATATTTCCAGCGAGGTAATACTTTCCAAGTTACATCCATGGTACTTCTCAGGGGTACGGTGTCTGGGGAGCTACTCTGGCATGCGTGCATTGCCATACACTCCATCAAACATGAAAATCATCAGAAATATCGATGTTATGGTAAAGCACGATAGAGCTACAAACAGAAACATGTTTTAACCCGAGTCTAAGAGAAAAAGTCGAGGACCTGTTGTTACAGAGACCCGAAGTCCAAAAACGTAAATTTTTCAAGAAACAGAGAACAATACCAGAATTTGAGCTAGAAATTTTAGTCTTCAGCGTGAAACTGACTGCAGCAGTCGATAGGCAACCAAACGGACTTGGGACACATTCAGCAGTGAAAACACTTTCCTTCGCTTTTATTCAACTGGCCACATTCAAGACAGTAGGATGGACTTCCCATGTCCTTGAACTTATCTTTTCGGAATGTTCTAAAATAAATCTGGCTCACGAAATTACGACCAAACTTCGTCTAATTCAACGGCTACGACCTTCTGCCTTCCTCTATTTCAAGCTCATGTCGGGCTTCCTCTGCTCACGCGGGGCTCTCACATCCGCCACTGCTTTTCACAAATCATAAATTGTTTTTTCCTACCTCCCATTACGCGAATGCTTATCAACTTCTGGTTCGTCCTATGCCAGCGGCCTTCGACCAGGTTTCTCATAATCACCGGGGTTTGTCTTCTACTATTCCGGCTATTCTGCTCATCGTTATGCTGTCACAGACTGAACAGTCACCTCGTGGTTTCTGTCATCTCTGTTCAGGTAACTTGAAATCGTTAATGTATACGATTCCCGTTTCGAGAGACCCAGCACACGTCCACGTGGTCTCAATTTCCAGCTGCGAACGCTCGTAACGTGTTTTTTACAGGTGACCGCCGTAGGAATGTCAATTCTTCGTTCCCAAAGTCCCACAAGAACACGGAATATTTCCATACCGTTTTCTCCAGTTCGAATGTATAAATAGTGCTGATGACGCTTCCATCAATCTTGATCATCGACGTGCTCCACGCCGGCGATGCGACGTCTCTTACGCTGGAATGCCAGCACCCAGCAGTGAAAACGAATACCTAGTTAAACTTATTACTCTGCCGAATACAAAAAGAGTCACGGTCCGCGTCGTAATTCCTTAAATCGCGTAAAATGCACGAGGATGGTCCAGCCGACCGTCTATTTTGTAATAACTGACCCTATATAATACTGTGTCAGGTTACACATAGAAGAGCACAAGAGAGCACGGTGTGCCGGCAGGCAAAAGCAAATCAGGCAGCGACCTATATCGCCCAGATGGTCGGAAACGCGGGGCAGGCCAGGCCAGGCGTTTGATGCGCGCAGCCAACCATTTAAAAATCCACTTAAATGGTAAATTGTTTAATTATTTAGTAATTATTTAATTTACCTCGCTGCCGTCGATTGTCGATAATGTATCAATCATACAAATGTCTACTTGAGCTAATCGAAACGGCATCGGTCACGTACGCTCGTTCCATTTATAGTAAATCGCTTCGCATACACTCTACAGTTCTCCATCTCCTTTTACTTTTTTTTACCCCTCTTTCTCTCCTCTCTTTTCAGCGTATTGTCGAGAACTCTTGTTTCCAGATTACAATTAATTACAACAGTCACATTCTTGCACCTCCCAGCGTCACCGTAACTTCACAGTACCAGTGCGGGCATTATGGGACTATGTACGTACTTCTGCGAACGTAAGGTTGTATCATGAGTTCGTAAAGGGCAGTAACGCACGGTATGTAGATAAATCATTTGATTGTTCTTTATATATCAATCGATACAGAAGTCGAAAAGGTAATTAAATATGGAATGGGATAGCAAGGTTACTGCATCGAGAATCGCCCAGGAATGTATCCAAGACAGAATGAGATCTTCAAATCGGTGAATACTTCGTCGTTAATGGCGACACGCACTGAGAGCTACCATCGGTTTCGATTGGGAAAGTCGTTTTGGCCGTCTACCGTCCAGCGAAATTCCAATTTCAAGAAGTATGCTGAATAAGGTCAGGTAAGGAGGTTCAGCCTCGACACTGCTCGCAACTCAACATCCCAACACTTATTTTGCACCTGTCGGTAACAAACGAAACCAAGAGGTGGTCCATTTGTTCCAGAACCCCTCTAGACCTGGAACCGCCTCTTCGAGCATTACCTCAGGGACGTCGGGGAGTCTATTAGGGATGTCTTAGCCCTCTTCACTTCTTGCCGGGGGTCGGCCTAGGTCGAGACTGCGCTATCTTCCTGTCGAATACCCGTATCACTAGCCCCGTGGTTTATGACGGTGAGTTCAACGAGCACCGGCAGGTAGCTGTAGGGAATTGTTATTTCTGCATTTCAAGCCCACGCCATAGTTGCTGTTCCATATGATTTCCATATTTCTGGCATGACAAAACCAGGAAGTATTTTCATTTTTACCAACTGGTAGAGATTGTACGTAAAATTAATCAGAAAAAAAAATGTCTACATTGAAATTTTGTCACCTAACCTATGAGAAATGTTTGTTGTTCGGAAGGGGTTGAAGTGCACCAAAGATTACCAAGCTGCAGTAAACTACATGATTTCCAAATCGGGCTTGAAAACCAAAAATGAAATAATGCTATGCCCGCAGGTTAAAATAGGTGAAAACGCGATTTTGAAGTATAATAGTAAAAAAGCAGGACATACTTTTATAGGCCAGAACGGATGGTAACCCACCGTGTTATAATAAATATAATAAATTTCAGTTCAAATCCGGATATGTTATTCGTCGGGCTATATAAAGGGCAAGTTCCAATTTGGATCCAACCGAAACATCAGAACCTAGAATCGGGTTAAACACGGGGGAGTTGGACCCCGAACAGTCGGACCTACTCCTCTTCTGTCTGCTGTCATGATTAAAAGACTAAAGTTTATCCCTTCGGTGCACAATACATGCAGCTTTTGCTGAATCCAGTTCTGCCAAAAGTAAAATGTCAAATCCCTAACGCAAAAACAAATAAACATTTTAGAAACAGTAGAACAGCGTCTGCGAGATAATCAATTCACCAGAGGAAGGACCTTGCTCCTTAAAAAGATTCTGTCCCCATAGAAGTCGGAGACTGGACCTCTGTTCTTGGCTTTTGATTCAGGGTTCTCCTGGAAATGGTGGATACCAATAGACAGACTGATGGACAGGTGGATACGAAAATATGGCAGATATGAAACAGAGAGCAGGAAGGATCCTGACGAGATCTAGGCTCCAGACGTGAAAATAAAGAGATGTAAATACTCAGAAACATACCCGGGGTGAGTTTTCGGGGTACAATCCTTCTTTTAAAGATGAAAGAAATACTTTTCTATACACTTTTTTTTTCTATTTCAAAAATTTCTCACTCATTTTTCTAGTTAACAATCGTCAGAAAGTTATGGTATATCATCTCTGACTGAAATTTATTCATCGGAACCACACAAAATTAGCAAGGAGATTAGGATACGTAATACCTTTGTTCAAGGCTCCTTGGGTCCTGGAAATTCAATTGAGATTTCTAAGACCGCGTCTCGTGGATAGCAGAATAAAGGAAGCCAGAGGGAAGCGCGTATCCTCTGGGATTTTTATTCTGGCAGCCAAACAAAAATGAAATGGAAAAATTGAAATACATATAACAGTTTATTTTGTCCAAAACTTGATGGATCGTACTTTCTTCGATTGACTTTTCATCATTCGTTTCGTCGGCCCCTCCCCTCTACCCTAGTAGAATACCTGCCACCATCATCACTGTCAAGAATCATAAAACCATGACAAGATTATCAGGACCATGGAGAAAGGACTTTCTAGAGGGGCTAAAGTTCTTATTTTGCCACTTGGAAAAAAGTCCACATGGTCTTCTGAATTTCACCGGATTTGCAATGCAATGACGGTAGCTTGTACAAAACAATTTTACCACACAAGCCGATTTCACAGGGATGCTGGAGGTTATGACCGCCCCCCCCCCAGAAAGTTGATTCAGTTGTCCCACAAAAAAATAATTCCCCTCCTCACAAAAAACGGGAATTTTGAAAATACAGCTATTTCTATACGAAACAAAATTCATATTTCTATAAAACTGTAATAATTCGACTATCTTAATATAAGGGGACTTTGAAGAGGGGAGGGGGCTAAGGCATTCAAAAGGTCAACTAAGAGCCCCACGAAGATTTTGAAAACGTACTGAAAATTTATTATTAGGGAACCTAAAATCGATTTTTCTCACCGTGTAGCGATCAACCGAAATCAAAGTTTGCTTACGGACCGGTATTTTGAATTCTAAAAATAAAAATGTCTCCGAATCCAACTTCGCTAAATATAACTGTAATTCTTGCCAACCTTGGACAATTTTTACATTGTTTGAGTTAGCACCCCTGGCTCCCAATGGCTACGGCTCGGAAAACGTTAACCAGATCATTAATACTATAATATTTCTATGACTGATTCAATCTCAGACTCATTAAGACTGAGTAAAATTTGTTATTAGATCATACGGACAGGGACGAAAGTATGGGAGGGAGGGGAGAGTATGTTGACCCCCCGTAATTTAGCAGTCGGTAAGTTTTGAAACTTCGGGGGAAAGTCGACAAAAATCGTTCGTTTGTTTGTTCACTTTTTTTTTATTTGAAAAATATTTTGATCAGAATTATTTTTAATTTTTTTAAAATTTTGTCAGCGAATTTTTAGTTTAAAAAAATATTTATCGATAAACTTTTCTTCTACACCCCTCCCTTCATCCCGCCTTAAACTGAAAGTTAGATTTCGTCTCTGCACACGACCCCACTTTTCACACGATTGGTTTTAACTCATTAGGATATTTAAAACTCGGTTGCGGCTTAATAAGCCGGAATGGAAAACGTTAAACCGATCTTAATAAGATTCAGCAAGATTTATTAAAAGTGGTCAATAAACCAGGTTACAACTTCTAGAAATTAAGACTCTTAAACCGTCAGAAGAATCACTAAAACTGATGACCTAACCCCTTAGTATGACCAATTTTTCAGGGAAGACAGCTTCGGGTCCAGGGGAACGTTACTCAGTACATAAATTTTGGTGAACGGGCGAAGAAAAAACTCTTCATTTTATTTTTGCGCTTGAATTTGAAAAAAAAAAAAAATCCACAAAGATGAGAAATAGGAATCAGTTCATGCATGAGGGAACACCCCACCCCATACAAAGGGCTTAAATAACTCTGAAAGCCTCATTAGAAACTCCACTGAAGCTCATGGAGACTCTTCAAGTCTAACTAGGAACTATGGGACAATTTATTATGAATCTGTTAAATAGCACAAAATTCCTGAAAACTCATTAGCATCGATTCCGCCGCCCCAAGGGCTTCCTAGTTACACTTATGATAAAGGGTGGTATTTCATTGAATTTTATAAATTTTATAGCTAGGTCAACATGGGAAATCAAGTTTTCTTTATCTTTTCTTCAGGCAAAATTATTTGAAATGTATGTTTTTTTCAAACTGCTAGGATACAGCAAGCATTCTGCAAAAATGCCATCACTGTTTAAGGTTAGCACGTCCCCAGGTATCAACGATAATTATTTGAAATACATATAAAAGGAGAAATAAACTTGATAAATTATAAAAAAGAAAATCATGGAGTTCGTTCGCTGAACATCAGAATCCCAATCAGATCAATAAAATCAGACGGACAAACGGCTAATAGAGGAAATAATCCTCGGAGAGCTGAAATTCGGCACTGGGGGAGTGGATGATAGCACAACACGCACCGAAAGTATCCAAGAATCCGAGTGCCCTCCTGGGGCGCTGAACGTCCCCCCAAAATCAGATTTTCCGAAGAATTTCGGGAAATATTAACAACAGGGAACAACTTTTTGGACAAGAATTGCTCCTCATTGAATTCTACATAAAGAAGATCTCATAATTTTTTCGTAACTGCACCCAAAATGCCACAAATAGGGGTTCTTACAAGCCTTTATTTGAACACACGCTTATGGGAGAAAACGTTCAATTTTCATTCTTTCCATCTCACCGATGTTAGCCAACAGTACAGATGCAAACAACTCTCGGGCCTGTTTGTATGGATTTCCGTTCAACATCCCTTAAATCCCACCCCCTCCCCGACATCCATCCATAACTACCACCGCTTTGAAATCTGTGCTTTTTAGTATCACAAAAATAACATTTTGACATTTGTAGTACGACTGTCAAACCTTTCATTAGCACGAATTGTCGAATAAAGATACCGATTGTAGGGTCGGGGGGGGGGGGGGTTGTTCAAAATCACGGAGTTGATTTTGATATTTGTTTCACTGTAACCCCAAAATTGTGGTTTCTGCGAGGGAAAACGGGGGCCTATAATTAAAAACAATGCACTGTGGATATCGTTTTGTAGGTTTTAAGGGTCGCTAAATTCATTTCTATAACGATTCAACTCTTATTTCAAAATTGTGTTACCTGAGAGAGAGCGGGCTCAACATTTCAAAAATTACGCAATAGAGATATCGTTTTAAGGTTCTATGTAAAAGGTCGCTGAATTCATTTCTGATAATGATTTTGTTCTTGATTTTAAAATTATGACATCTGGTGGAGTGGGTCTTAAAAATCTGCATACTGCAATATGAACGCTGTCTTATAGGTTTCCTGAGCTCATTTTCAATAACAATATCAACCTTATTTTTAAATAGACTGAAAATGAAGAATCGGCAATACCATAAACGTTGTATATTCTGTTTTTTACTAATTTTCCAAACATTTTACTTAGTCTGTAATTTATTCAGGTCACTCCTGTCTCCATTTTTTATACAGCAAAATTATTTCTGATTGATGCCATTGTTTGGGTGTGAATCCTGTTTGCACAAATTTGTTAAATAATTTAGTCATGTAAGGTGTAAGTGCATCCATTAACAGTTTTATTAGTTCGTTCTCCACCCCATCTGGTCCAGTCGCCTTTCCTTTCTTCAACGTTCCTAATATCCTCCAAACTTCTTCGTTTGTAATTTCAGGCATAATTTCTTCCTTGTTCTCTTACCTTTCTTCTGTTACTTCTTCTGTCTCTTTCTCATACTTACCCCTTCCTAGCCTAGTCCCCTTCTCCCTTCCTTTTCCCGTATATAGCTCCTTATAAAATTCCGTTGCTTCTCCTTCTCTTTCCTCCATTTCAAAAAGTTTTTATTTAGATTTCTTCGTTTTTACGGCTGGGAATAGGTTTTTCCCTTGAGCCCCTCCGGTCATTGATGCGATACTCGAAGGGGTAGTTCTTGTGGCCGGGGGTGCGGTGTCATAGGGGCCACTTTGGCATGCGTGCATCGCCATACGTCCCACCATACACAGTGGTTTACGTACTTTCCTAATAGAGCCAGTCTCCTCGATTATTTCCCTTATTGCCTTCTGATCATATGTTTGTACGTCTTTCCTTATCACCTTCCTAACCAGTTTCCTCAATTCATATAGTTTTAATTGGTCCCACTGGTCTAACCTATCCTTGCCTTTGATCTCAGTTCGTTCACTTACGAGCTTTTTGATTTCCTCACTGATTTTGTCATTTGTTGAAGGACTGACTTTTTTCCCCCCAGTTTATACTGTCACCTCTTTGATGCAGTTCTCCATCCAATCATATTCCTCCTGCAAACTGGGGAGATTTTCGGCCCTGATTTTCCCTAATTTCTTCCTCACAATTTCGTTCGCTTCTGTCTCCCTATACACTGGTATGATCACATTCCCTCACGTACCTCTTTTCCCATCTTTTCTATTCCAGGAGTTGAGAGCAATGTCCACTACAGCTCTTGTCATTCTATGATCTAAAAAGAAGCTGAATTTACTTAATACTTCATATTTTTCAACAAACCTTACATCGTTTGTAAGATGGTCAATTTCCCCCACTGTTTTATAGTTTGGAGAGTGCCGCGTCCATCTTCTTTTTTGTGATGAGTCCATGGACGTGTTTGCTATTTTTAGATTTTGCCCCAAAACCAGATTCATTAGTCGTTCCCCATTTTCGTTAGTTTCTCCCCACTTATATTTACCCAGGCTTTGAGACTGGGGTGCCTCCTCTTCTATTCTCGCGTTCCAGTGCCTCGTGACAATTGTGTGATACCGCCCTTCCCTTTCTATCGTCTTTTCTATCGTGTTATAAAATTCTTCCGCCTCTTCTTCAGCTGCTAAATTGGTGGGTGTATACACTTGGATTACTGATATTATTTTCCCCTAGTCAATCGCTAGCTTTAAGACCCCTATTCTTTCTAATATCCCTTTGAGCCATATTTCCTTATTTTCCCATGTTTTGTTGATATAAACACCTACGCCTCTGTACCCTTTTGCTTGTCCAAAATAGTAAAAAAGATTCCCGCTTTGTCTTTTACATAATTTTCCCCCTCTCTTCTTATTTCGGCAATTCTTACTATATCCTATTTAATTTTTTCTAAGGCTTTCTCCAACTCATATAGCCTTACTTCTCCTGCTAGCCCTTGACTTCACTGTACATGGAAGCTGGAAAATAAACTCAGCGGTCTTCAAAATTAAATTACCGTCTGGCAAAATAAAGGGTTATGTTGAAGTCCTCTTTGTGGCATTTTGGGTGCAGTTACGAAAACATTATAAGAAACCTTTCTTATGTAGAATTTAATGAGGAACAATTTTTGTTCGGATAGTTTTTTCCTGTAGTTGATACTTTCCGAGATTCTGGGGCAAAACTGATTTTGAGAGACATTCAGTCCCCTGATGGACCTTACTCGGATTTTCGGGTACTTTTAGCACGTTAATCAATACAATTAGCCAATTCTGCCAAAATTCAGCTCCCTGGGAATTCTTTTTCCTAATATGTCTAACTGTCATGGTCTAAACAATTTCCTATTCGAATATGAAGATACACGAGAATACACTTCAGTACCAGTGAGTGTGTACGTACGCACACACACGTACAGCAGGTAAAAGCCGTTTCATTCATTACCGAAGACAATTTATTCTCTCATTCATAGGAAGCGTTAAACGCGATTTAAAAAAAATTTAATATTCTATTTACACGCGCGCGGGCGATCAGCGAGGCAGGCGCGTACAGATGAAAAATTTACGATTATCGTTCGCTATCGATAATTTGAAAAATAAATAAATACGCTAAATAAGCGAGAGCGGTGGCTATTTATAAATTTCACATTCTACGGTGCACATTTACAGAAATTATGTGTACAGCTATATGTGTGTTTCGCAGTCCCCGAGTACATAAATTAAACGAGCCCATTCCTTTTGTGCGATTTAACACCCAATCAATAAATAGACTTTCAGAAATGGGCCTGAGCCATTATTAGCGCGTTTGCTTGTAAATATAGGCTACCATTCGAAATATATCATGCAATGCATTAGCATAATTGATGGCAATAAAAAACAATGCAATGCGTCGATTGAGATAGCCGGTGATCGAAAACTGCCGCAGGTTAACATTATTGTTAAATCGGGGGTTTCGTTCGTTACCCGGCATCCGCGAACATAAGAACGACCCCCGCCCCGTGTACTAGTAAATACGAATATCCTAAGCGTGTTGAGGTCATTCGTATTTTCGTAATTTCGACACAAACTGTACTTATAGGTGTTGCGTACAGCAATTTCAGGGTTACGACTACACCGAGAGTACACTCGGCCTGGTGTACGTATGTGAACCGTAGGCTGTTGAACCTTATCATCGACGTGTATCGCAGAAATATGTACACGATCACGGACACGGACAGCAACTCATTGAAATCACTCGGGGGTTCGGCTGATTTCGGCGAGCGTAGCTTGCACTCTGATGTGGGCCAATTTCTAAGATCAACCACAGTACACGGATGGCCTTAGTAAGGCTATAGCGGTAGATAAATTTAACAACCCGAACTGAGTACAGTCCACGAATACTTGGTTTTGAAAAAGCAGTGCAAAGATCTTCTGTTTGCTGAAGCCTGATACGAGGGTCAGAGTATCTCATCCGGTATCGTGAGAAGTTCACTGGAACCGCACCCACAGGCGCGACGCGGCAGGTCATTTCAACCTCGGAGCTAATGACGCTTTTGGAAGGTTCTCTTGGCTCTTGAACGAAGTGACGGGCGGAGGCTGAACTAAATGTTCCGTCATTCTGCTTGGCCTATTATCGCAGCTAGATTTTCGCAACGCCAACATCAGTGGCAGATCTCAGGCAAAAGGCATTTCATAAGAAGCCAAATTTGAAGCACTGAAAGCAAAGGAGGCGGGGAAAAAGATTCTGGAAATGATTCTGCATATTACGGAGCAAAAACCGAGGGAGGATAGATAATATAGGTGGTATAATATAAGAACTTTGATAATTTCGAGTATGGTGTAGAAGAGAATGACAAGTCCTGAAGAAATGACACTCAGAGTAAAAAGACGATGTATATTAAAATAATTCTATATGATACTTAATCTGGGATGGTCACGTTGCGACATAGGTGAACTCTGGCTCGATGTGAAGGACGCTATTTACCTGTAATTCAGAAGAAGGAGACACGGCTGAGTATTTAGGTCCCTAACTAACTCATGTACAACTAACATAATTTAAGTTTAAGAGAGAGGTCCAGAATTGTCTGTCCCCGATCCAGCCTGCCACCAGACCAACAGTGGGGGTCTGCGCTCACCCTCCACACTGTGCAGATCCTTCAGAACTGAGTCATCCTGACGATCCCACTCTAAAAACGGACACTCGGTATCCCCCTCAGTGTACACCTGAGCGAGCTTCAAGATCGGGAGATCAGCAGAGGAAGCACATCGTCACCTGAGCTCGGCGTCCCCAAACTCTGCATAGTACTCCCCCTCAGTACTACCTTCCGAGTACTGTCGGGTCCACGACAGTAGGGTCGATCGATCACTAACCTAACATATCATCAAGTACTGACTAACGTAACTTTACGTAACCTATCGAAGGCGAATATTCAATAAGTGACCCACATAACAGGTGAGCACACATACCTAAAGTTCTGCAAATGAAATGCACAAAATTGCGATACCAGAATACTGAAAACACTAGAAGATCGAGCGCACACAGCCACACAAACATCAGACTGACCATACGATTCTATAGCCTCCGCAATGGTGGCGGAAACAAGGATGGTGCCTACGTGTGAGTGGGCTCTGCCTGCCGCTACATCATCTCTATTGTTCACACCCTCGAGGAAATAATACCACAGCTAACACAGCACAAATCCTTCAGATATTAACTGTAGCAAGTTCGGTGAGTATAATGCATTGTTCCTCAAAACCGAAGTGGGGGGAATGCAAAGCACGCCATCTATCCACCTCGACTGGTACTGCGGTGATTCAATTTACCACGATGCTGCGGGGGGAGAGGTGAAACCGGTTCGCAATATTTTCGGCACCCCAAACCGATGGAATACCACATGGTGATGCCGGGCGGGGGTCGCTACATTTTCGGCACCCTGAACCGAAGGAATGCTGCAGAGTGATGCTCCAAGAGGGGGATTTGGAGGCTGTAGGGCGCACAAAAATCAATAAAGGGCTTTTTCAGCGCTGAGAATCGAACCCATGTTGCGAAGATGCGAGGCGGACACGATACCACTCAGCCACAAAGCGACCGATTGTGAGAGTACATGGGAAGGGGAAAACGAAAATGATACATATTTGAAATGGCGAGCGTTTTCTCCCTCAGCCTGTGGAAGGGCACGATGACCCTGGTCGGATGATGTGCACGGTAGACGCCTATAGTTACATTCCTTCGTCTTATTTTGCATTTAGATATTGTGGCTCTAGGAACTACATAATATCTGGACTTTCAACCACCTGTGTAGGGAAGTCTCAGCCTTCTGGGGAGAAGGGGGTCAGTGCATATTCGGCCATTGCTGTAAAATTAATGCACTATAATACTGTCCGAAATGCTCTTTTGATAGCATTGGGGAAGGTGTTCTAATCTGACCCCCCTACCCACCATTACTACGCCCGTGCTTACAACTTATTTTCGACTGCGTAGATTGGGACTGCAGCGATTACCATCAGCTTTGCAGTACGTCAGTATGACTGAAAACTATGAAAAATTCAGTTGTATAAGGCCTTTCATTTCAGAAACATGTAAATTTAGGAAAAAACGCAAAAAAATCTCGTAAGAAAACAACGCATTTATTTACTATTTTGCAATAGATTATTGGCAACACAGTCGAGAACATACTATGTTCAATGCGTTCGCATTCATACATCTCAAAATCTAAGAATTAGGTGAAAAATTGGACACTGCTGACAGCGTTTGAAAGTTGTGTGATTTTGCGTTTTTCAAGTACGAAGGCACCGAGCAACCTACGAGCATATCGAATTAAGGATTACATGGGTCACAGATTTTAAAAATTTCATCGGAGTTTTGGTTTGGTCTCGACTCGGACCCCAACTTCTCACCTCACATTTACTTAAACTGAGCAAAACTAAGGAACTGATTTCCAAGACGCACTTAGTCCAAAAAACGAAATGTTGGGAAATCGAAAAAAACATTCTGACTCGCGAACTGTAAGTGGTAACACTGATTCAATTGTGTGGACGGGAAGAGGAGTCAATGCTAATACCACCCAAGCATGAAGGTTGGCGTGCGAACAGTCTTCGAGCAACGGGAATGCATAGAGGCGGAAGTCGCAGATTTTGTTTTGGCAGGCCATGTCATACTTGTGAAAGTTCAAAATTCGAACATCTTGACCTAGAAACTGTCGGAAATCGGAAGATACAGCTTAGAGACGACCATCCCGGTGAATGAGGCTTACATGAATGATCCCCTCCTACCCTTCAGACATTCTTGTATCGCCCCTCCCGAACAGGAGAAAACAAGTAAGTCAGTATTATAAAAAAGAACGAAAGAGCGGTTTAGCTAGCTCTAAGTCGTGATAAAATCGTGAAACCAACTCTGAGAAAGGTGCCTTTTCACTGCCTCCCCCAGATTGCGCTAAAAACTCGATTTTCGATTTTTTGGACTAAGCGCGTTTTGGAAGTCAGGTCCTCAATTGTCCTAATTTGGGGGTTTAAGAAAATATTGGCAAGAAGATTTTTTGGATTACTGTTTACAAATTTACAACTGTGACTACCAAAAAAATGTGTTTTTTTCAACCTGAATCTCATCTGGCATTGAATATGCTTCATCAAGCACTTTTCTCGTAAATAGCCTTCGAAGTGATCAAAAGGGCAATTTTAGGTCTTTTTTAGCTCATTTTCGAACTATTTACAACCGTATAAAATAGAAAGATACAAATTTCGAAACCAATTTTTTGTGTAAATTTCGAATCTCACATTTCAATTTTGATCTAACTTTTTTCTCGTCAATATGGCACTTCAGCACACAGTAAAGGCGATTTATTCATTTGAGAACGTTGAAAAAGTATAGTCAATATTTCCGGGTTTATTTTTGAAGAGGATTCTGAATCTAACCTTAAAATTTTGTCTTTTATTCTTGAACGTGAAAAATTAAAAATTGAACATATTTTTCTAGACGCTTTTCCGCTAATTCATTAATCATTACATATTTTCAATTTTTTTTTTTTTTAAGTCGGGAATTATTTTTGGTATTTTTGAGTGAAAAACTAGAAAAACCACTTTTCGGGGAAAAAAATTTGAAAAATAAGCAGAATCTTGGAGCTAAGTATGTGGTAAATGCCAAAATATGCCAAATGAAGTGTGCTGCTCATTTGACTTAGAATTCTGTGATTCGTGAAGATCTTTTGAAACTTCTGGAATATACGCCACAGATAAAAATATGCACTCGCATAAGAATTGTGAGCCTGATTATTATAATAGAATTTTCCAATTTAAAATTCCGTGTTCTCTCTTTCAAGGTATAATTTGCTGATTTTTAAATGACCATGATTGAAAATAAATGACGTTAAATGACCTAAATGACTGTTAGACAAGTGAAAACATGTAAGTTCATCTTAACTTTACATAGTGAGGTGAAAGCGAACAAACGTTGAGCTTTAAAAAATGTGTTGGGCAGTGGATTTTTTTAAATCTTCAGTCAGTATAGTTCCTAAAGGTCAAATGTTTACAGCGAAACCTGGATGATGTGTTTACCTTCAAAAATGGGGAAAATGGAAGAAATATTCTATAAAAGCCTCAAAATCTATTCACCCAAGATAAGAAAACCATGTTAAGATCCAAAAAAACAAAAAACTGTTTATGACGGAAATGAGTAGTCCTCAACATACTGATTTCACTTCCCACAGTAAAAAAGTTCTTGAACGATTTATTTCGAGTGCACAGCTACTGAAAAAAATTGACAAAGTAGGCGAATATGTCATCAACATTTTTCTTTGAATTTCTGAGTGAGCACCTCGAGCAGCATACACACCAAATTTCAACTTGATCCAGCCCTTATTGACGGATCTATAGCAGTTTCTTTCAAAATTTCATGGAAAAAAGGTGGAAAATTACTCTTTTTATAAATTCTACTAATTTTTTCGACTCTTTTCCAATAATGCGACAGTGACGGGGAAATCGGCATGAAATCCTTCTCATTACGTTTTTATGATGCATATACGTCCCAAGAAATCGTCATTTCGAACATTTCAATTTTTTCAAAATTTCTGCATTTTGTAATTTATTGTGGTGGCAACACTGTTTCAGCGGGGAAAAACCTAACTCTTAGTGGAAAGTAAAGTACCTACTGCCGACTATATTAATGAGAAATTTTCCCATGAAACTGCGAAATTTCATGGTAAATGGTTGCACTTTACAATTCACATTGTAGATCTTAACCTGGTTTTCATATCACAGGTCACCGATTGGAGAATAAGGTGGTTATCCCAATAGTTCTGAAATTTCGTTTGTACCACTAGGTTTCTAATTCTCACCTTCACCCCAATTAGGATTAGTTTTCCAACAGGAAGTAAGAAGAAGTCAGTGATCAGATCTTCGAACGTTCCCCTCCCCCATCCCCTCCATAATGATTTCCTTCCGACGCCTCTGGCTCTATGATAAATATGGCACCAGTTGTTTCCAGTTTTTAAGAAAAGATTGACAGTTAGAGGACATTTCCCCCTAGTTTTGTTCCAAGCTGATTTCCACCCAAAACGGTATTGCGACTTTTGGAGTCCGAATTGCCAGTCAGAAAAGTACCTTCTTTTCTAATTCTGAAATTCGTCCTTGTTGGGGAGGCTGTTAGGGCTGTCTTAGTCCTCTTCCCTTCAGACCGAAAAACCGGCCTAGGTCGAAATCTGACAAGTTGCTACGTGGGCTCGAACCCGGGATCTCCGGATTCCGAGAGCAACACGCTATCCACTCGGCCAACCAGACTCCTCAGAAAAGTACCTACATTTTTGTTCAAGTCTTCGTGAAGCACCCACACTCTACGTATGCTAGCACCCACACTCTACGTATGCTGTTCACCCTAGGAAATTTCCGATTGCCAACCGACGACAGTTATCCAGCCTTCGTCGGGTCATCAAGAAATGTACGTACACAGCTGATTCTCAGCATCAACTCGTCCGATAACGTTTCAATCTAAATTTTAATTACACGCGGCGATACGAAATCTAATTAAAACATTCGAACGGTACCTACGGACGTTGGTAATTTAGGCAGATATTTCGTGCCAATCACGATTGCCAAGTGCGATCATCGATCCAGCTTTGCCCTGCACAGAGGCAAGGCAGAGTAAGAGAAAGAAAGACAGAAAAATACTGAGAGAACCAATTTCGTAATATTCCTTCAGTCCATCGAAACGAGACGCATTTCGCTCTTAATTACCACGTTTCCTTTATTAAAATTCACCGTTCGCACCATGGGCAGTGGCGAACTTACTCTTGCCGCAGCTTTTTAGCCGCTTTGCCATTCACGAATGCACGCTGCGTCTCGTCGGGCGTCGCTGGCATCGCGTCGAAGCGAACTTCGTGAACGGGTATAGCCCCGAAGTTCGCGACGGCGATGCCAACCGTAACGCCTTTTTTCGTTCTAAGTGTTCTAATTACAACATTAATTATAATCCCGCTGTTTTTCTAATCGCGTAAAGTCGTTCTTCACGTCGCAGGTTTGCAACCAAGCAGGTATACGTATCGCTTTCAACAAACGCGCCATTAGCGACCCACCTGGATGAACGTTTTCAAACACTGCAACTATACGAAACTGATAAATCAGTTCGTTATCGATTGCATCTGTTTTTTCACGACTTGTAATTAAAGTCAATTTAATCGCGTCGAAGAGGTGACCGTTGGAATTATTTTCTATCTCTCTTTCTCAGTTTGTCCCTCCTCCGCCTCTTTCAATCTCACTCGCCATCACCCGCCGAGTGTTACGGCCCTGCTTCTGATGCCGCGTCTGATGTAACAGCACGCGCGCCACCACAGCTCTCCAACGTGCACTGACGAATGTAGATCAACACATTTTTGCAATCGCGTGAAACGATGATTCGCTAATCGCAATACATATCGCGACCAAGAACAAAAGATCGATTTTTAATTAGCCCAGCAACCATGTGTGCCAGAATCAGCAGCGCTAGCTGATTCGATGGGAACCGCCATTGTGTTCGCTCGCCTTCGGTCTACATACAGAAGGTACATGATCATGTAGATCTCACCGAAGAGGGCCAAATAGACTAGGTTCGGGACTGAACCGCTGATGTATTTCGTAAGCCGCCAACAATGCTGACCACTGCTACGCTTTACAGCTCTCTCTGCGAATCCCCGAGATACGCCGGATGACTTCAAGATATTATACGAGTATTCACTCTGCAGCAGCGGTCCAGCGGTGCGACAGGGTGACAGGTTGACGGTGTTACTTCATAAAACACGGTGTTGACGGTCAAGTCGATCGCAACCGCTGATACACAGATCAGCCCTGCGGCCAATCGATTCGTATCGGAAAACGAGAGCGCGATAAGAATGCAGAATTCATGTAAATTCGCCAGTGTCGCTCTGGTGAACAAGAAAACACACGTCACTTGACTCGGTGTTTCAGGTTTTACACAAATAGGCTTGCGGCGAGTTATTTAGCGCCTCGAGATCGCAGATATGTTGATCGGCGCACTTTGCCGTGTCATAGATGGTCGCATTTCAGCCGTTCTAACCTCGAAAACAATCGCAATCTCTGGGCAAGTTCATACGACTTTCATCGGCACAGTTCCCAATTCTACTGCAACTACGCGGGAGGTCATGCGCTCACCCTCGATACCTGTATAGAGTATCCGGGCAGAACTCCGGTATCCAAAGGCTAAATGGAGAATCCAACTTTACCATTCCGTCTCTAAATGGCCACCCTGGAGTCTTGAGTTATGAAAGCTGACACATGCTCAGGCGAAACTGGTCACAAAATCTTCCTATCTTGTCCCTAGTTATCCGTCGTAAATTTTTTCTGTTCTTAGCTGCACCATTTAGTCTCTAAATGGCCACCCAGGAGTCTTGGGTTTTTACAGGTGAATGAAAAACTGACTAGTGGTGTCGATCAAAGTGTTCTCATTGAAGATCATCTGCATGACAGTAACGTTTGGTCTTTATGACGACCCTTTGAAGACTATTATTAGACATCTAGATGCCTTGGCTAACACTCCTTCTGTTGGCGCTGGAAAGGATGGCAATGATAAGAAAAAACAAACGTTACGTAGTCTCATCACTCATTTTAGACCAAACAGTACTGCCATGCAGATGACCTTCAATGAGAACCCTTCGATCGACACTACTAGTCAATTTTTCATTCACTAGTTTCTGCATAAAGCTGACAAAAGTACGCGTCTCAAGTGGGAACGCGAAATGGAGCGAAGAAAAACCTTAGTAACATTCAAGGAGTAAGAGCAAAGGTCATATAATTCAATGTTAAGTTGGAATCTTTGTATGCTTCTCTACAAAGGCTATCCACTTAGAATTAATATCTGATCTCACATCAGAAACGTTTATGGCCGCACTAACTAGGTTCAGTAGCAGAAGAGGTTTGCCTTTAACTATATCTACTCTGAGAATGGCACCACTTTCCAAGGCGCAGAAACTAAATTGAAGGAGTCGAAAGAATTTTTTAAAAGGAAAGGAGATAATATCTCAAAGCAAATTCTTGAAAATGGATGCCAATGGCATTTTATACCACCCTATGCTCCTCATTTTGGTGGACTTTGGGAGGCAGGTGTAAAATCGGTAAAGAGTCATTTAAAACCTGTGTTGGGAAGTGCTCTTCTTACATAGGAACTATAACGTTATTAACTCAAATTGAGGCCTGTTTGAATTCACACCCTTTAATAGCCGAATCAACAAATCCAAACGAATATGGGGCACTCACACCAGGACACTTTGTAGTAGGAGGACCCATCACTGCTTTACCGAATCTAGATTTTACAAAGGTACCTTTAAATCGGCTAAAATATTGGGAATTAGTCGAACAGAAATTCAAGGAATTCTGGAATAGGTGGAGTTGGGAATACCTACACACATTTCAACAAAAAACACAGTGAAAGCAAACAAAAAATTATTTCAAAATTGGGGACATAGTCCTGCTAAAAGAGAATAATACTCCACCCACATTTTGGCCTCTAGGTCGAATTTCGGAAGTGCATCCTTGTAGTGATGGTCATATCAGATGATGGTCATATCAGAGTAGTGACTTGAAAAATGAGAGCTAGTCCCTATGAAAATTTAAAAAGTAAAGGCTGCGGAGAAACCACAGAGACGAAAAGACCCGTGACAAAATTAGTGTATCTGGCTATACTCTAGAAGAAGAGGAATAAACCCACCATCTGGTTGTAAAAAAAAAATTCCGTTTTGAAGGCTATTTTTTAATAATAGTTTTTTGTATATGTGTTACACAACAGGCTAGTGGAAATTGATCCCATGAAACAAGGGATTCAAACATAGAAGTTACGACATGTATCCTCTTTAGTTCTTTGTTGTGACTTAAAGGTCAAAGCTTAATATTCTGGAAGGAAATTATTTTCTTAAAATATTGGGCTGAGAAATTAAAATGAAGTTTATTTTTTTGCTCGCCTTATGTAAGTCTGGTACCAGCAATTAAATTCAGAAATCTTGAAACTCAGCTAAAACGGGACATATTATGTCTTAAAATTGTAAGACAGGTAAGTAAGTAATAATTGCTTTGGCTCTATAAGAAGGAGAGCGTAAAAAAGGCAAAGCATTTGGTCATGATAATATGAAAAAATTAAAATGGATTCAGTCGTCCAAAAAGAAAAAATCCTGTCAGTGGAAGTGAAATTGAAGTCCAGTAACACATTCCGTTGAAAAAAAAAATTATTTTGGTTCAGATATTATACATACATATCCCAAGAGGGGAGGATGTTCCGAATGAATCGAAACAAAAAAGAAATAAATAAATAGAATCGGTTTTCTTTCCAGTGGTTCTCGATGATCACCCGTAACGTAAGTTACCCTATGACTATTGTTATTGTGTACGTTATCTATACCAAAGGCCAAATCAAACATGTGATGTATTCTTGCTGCTTCGATGAGTCATGCGAGAAAAGGAAAGGCCAGAAGAGACTAGTGTCGGTCGGCAGTATTACAAATTATGATGAAAAGGAATGTACTCCTAATAAAGATTTCTTACTACTTATGTTCTTTCTTGCTCGTGCAAATTTGTTTTCGTTTTTTTTTTTTTGCTCGCATTAGTAGTATAAACAGGTGAAACTGGTCACAGAATCTTCCTATCTTGTCCCTAGTTATCCGTCCTAAATTGTTCATGTTCTTCGATGCACCATTTCGTCTCTAAAAGACCGCCCAGGAGTTTTGGGTTATGAAAGCTGACACATACTCAGGCGAAACTGGTCACAAATCTTTCAATCTTGTCCCTAGTTATCTGTTCCAAATTGTTTCTGTTTTTCGCTGCGTAATTTGCTGAACATTGAGCGATTATACAACTTCTTAGGATAGGTACCCCAATGGGCAGGCATTCACCGACTGCCGGGCTACGGATGCAGTAGGCATATAAGTGATACGTAGTGTGCTCAATATAAGAGGATCTTGACCAGCAGTAGATCGAGAGTCCAACATTTCGCAGTTTACTAGGGACGTTACAGTACTATTAAATCTACGAGAGTCTAAAGTAAGAACTGAAGAATCTCTATGTATTGAGAGTCTGCTTTTTCCTTGAAGGGGGAAAACGAAGCTGAGAGTCAACTTCATCTTGTCTATACGTAGGTTTGGGAAGTTTCATCTAGGCGCGGGGCAAAACAGGTTTTTATAAACTACTAGGAGATAATTGTTTTCAAGAGTTGTAACGATCTTAACCAGCGGAGTCTCGAATCAGAATTGAGAAGATTTAAAAAGTTTTGATAGGTTTTGACAATTCCTAGAACATCTTCACCCAATCTTAACGACCGTTTAAAACTGAACGGTGAAAACTCAGGTACCAACAGAGGATGAAGAAGTCTTCACGAGTCTTAAATATTTTCAGTAAATTCTAATTAGTATCAATCAGTCTTAACAAGTTTTAACGAATCTTATCACAGTCTCGTGACGGGCTTCTAAAAAGTCTGGACAAGTATTAACAAATCTCAACCACGAAGTTATAATGAGACTTAATAATATGCAGGGCAAGTTTTTTTTTAATGCATTTGCATATTTTTATTATTGATCACCTTCAGCTATAGATCAACATACTTGACTCAATTTTGACAAAAATATTAGCTAGCAAAAGTGTCCATGAGACCATCGAATCCTATCTTTCTATCTTTTATTTTCTTCCTTGTGGCTTCCTGATCTCTCCATTCGAGTTCACAAAATTGTCTCCGCCTTCACCGTTGCCCCTGGAGAAGAGCAGAGCTGAGAGTTAGAACCTCTCAGGCTTACTATGTAATATAATGTAACTATCTGCTTGTCTTTTTTTGCCTTTTCTGTATCATATGCTAACCGTTCTCAGAGTCCCCCCCCCCATCTTCCAGTCATAATACTCACCTTTAGTGGTATATGTGGTAGCAAGCTGGGCAGGATGCCCATGCTATATGGCTTTTCAAGAGACTTCCACCAAACCCGGGTTGTTGGATATTAATTTGGTTCTAAAAAAGAACTGGTTAGAGTGGATGTAAGCCATCCCTTTATCGCATAAAAAAAATTAAAAACATGGAATTGCAATATTCAGGATGCGAATTCCGAAAACTGAGATCTCGTCAATTCTTCAACACTTGCGGTTCATGTAGAAAGTAAAAACTTGATATTACTTACCATCATTTGGTAACAGACATTATGAAATTACTCATATTATTCTTCGCATAATGTACGTACGGTATAATAGTATAATTCAATTAAACTCAC
This sequence comes from Acanthococcus lagerstroemiae, assembly GCA_031841125.1. Lineage (NCBI taxonomy): Eukaryota > Metazoa > Arthropoda > Insecta > Hemiptera > Eriococcidae > Acanthococcus > Acanthococcus lagerstroemiae. The sequence continues at coordinate 20,777,690 of CM063109.1, read as the reverse complement.
CTGAAACAAACAAAAGAAAACAAGAAATGTTAAATCGTAAGCAAAAGCTATACTTGGTTCCATAAAAAAGCTAACTATGGAGATCTTCATACTTATTGGAGATCGGGTTCATCTGCGGATCTAACAAGACGTAGTGATAGTACAATGAAAATACCTACTATAAAATGAGGGAGGAGGAGACTACCATGAGAGTAGCACAGGACCCAGATACTGGAATCAGAACGTGACACTGCTCAGCTTTGCCCGATCTGTTCATCAAAATCATGTCTGACGATCATACAATTAGTTCATACTTCAATATCATACATATGGAGGAATGTCAGGGAGAGTGGCAAGATTAAGGTTTTTGAAGAATAACCAACTAATTAAAGATGCTTGACTTCTCTTGCGAAATACGTTACTCTGCTTTAATAATGGCCAACTCTCTTTTCGAAGTTAAAAATCAAAAATAAATAACTGAGGGATTAAAGGAATACATTTTCTGTTTTTTGGGAACCTTTTCTCAGCTGTGAAGGTAAATTTTTATATCATTTATACAAGAATATTCATCACTTTCAATTCTATTTCGGAAAAATGCTCCTCTTTCGAAGTTTTGAGAGCTTTTTGTCAGATTTAGGTGATTTGGCGGACTAATTTTCTTCATCAATCCTTTTACCCTAGGCCGGGGTGTCATGGTCATGTAATACTCAGTCACGTATCTTTGAAGGCAAATTAGCCGTGGTAGTTTGCCAATGCTTTCCTAGCAGTTAAATGCATTAATGCATTAACGTGTATTTCTTTTTTTTTTTCTATTCTTTTTTGGCGAAGACACTTGCATACGCGAATCATTACTACCCAATTTCACAGTAAATCATTACTAGAACATTTAACCCAAGTGTAGTCATATATGCCATTTAGAGATCTACCACGTCCGTGGATGCCGAATCCGATAACGCGGAAGGTTCCGCATGGTCAATTCAACATCCAAGGGCGAGTAAGATTGAAAATGGCGCATAACTACCCTCGGATTAAAGTGCTTTACCATAACTAGCCACGCATCACAAATCCTTCACGTACCTAGATATAGCAATGTGTTATCAGAACCCAAATTCTGATTGCCGAAAAGTCGTTTTCGAGAAATTATCACCCGTATTTCATCAATTAGTTGTACATTCTAAGGCTTCCCTTGAATAAACCCCTACATTTTGGGTTCGGCTTACGGCCTGGGTCCGGACCGGGCAGCTAGATGAAGAACTAAATAGGGATGCAAAAGTTATCTATACTATCTATTACTATCAGCAGTTCGTATCTATCGTTAACTAGTGGAGTGAGTTAGCTCGTTAGTAACAGAAATTTCACAAGACGGAACTGATGTACTACAATGTACACAAAATTTATCAGTAGCATAATGGATTAAATATACTTGAAAATCTCTCTAGTCTCTACAATTGATTGAACAGCCTCGTTGTCATTTCGCTGTATTTACTATTTAGTGGTTTTGCTAGAGTGCGAAAACTATGATAACTATCAATATTTCCCCCAAAACTATCGACAGCTATTGATAATGAAAATGTCCGATAGTTTGCATCTCCAGAATGAAACGCCGTTCGTTTCCTGTTGAAGCCAAACTTTGGACAACCCTGCGGGTTCTGCGCATGGTTCCCGAGAATCGATAGGAGACTACAGAACACGCTATTTAATTATCTATCCACCTCGATTTGCATGCAGTCGCTTTGTTCGCTAGGATGTTGCGGGATGAGAGGCAAAACCAGTTTTCCAACGTTCCAGTATTGGGAATCAAACCCGTGTCGCAAGAAAGAGAGGCGGGCACAATACCACACACATTAACCATAAAGTGTATCCATCTTGATTTCTACTGCAGTTGCTCTGTTTGCTAGGATGTTGTGGGATGAGAGACAAAACCAGTTTACTAAAATTCCAGTGTCGGGAGTCGAACCTATGTTGTAAGGATGAGAGGCGGGCATAATGCCACTCACATCAACCATATAGAGCGTATCCACCTTGATTTCTACTACAGTTGCTCTGTTTGCTAGGATGTGGCGGGAAGAGAGACAAAACCAGTTTACCAATGTTTCAGTGCCGGGAGTCGAACCTATGTTGTAAGGATGAGAGGCCGGCATAATGCCACTCACATCACCCATAAAGTATATATATACACACCTTGATTTTTACTGCAGTTGTTCTGTTTGCTAGGATGTTGCGGGAAGAGAGACAAAACCAGTTTACCAACATTCCAGTGTTAGGAAGAGTTGAACCGATGTTGTAAGGATGAGAGGCGGGCACAATGCCACTCACTTCAACCATAGAAAGATTTAGAGGAATTGGGAATCATAGAATATTATATTTTTGACCCGTTTCTCGGGCTTCCTATTCGACAATCACTTCGATGCATTATGACCTCACATTTTCTTTGAATTAGCAACGGGTCACTAATGCGCAGTTCAACATATTTCACCCATTACAAACCCGCGAGGAACAATTCACCCCCGTTCTTTAGGCATGAACGATAACGGTTTACACTGTAGTAAATTAAAATGTGCTGTTCGAAGGTTATAATATACAAGACGTCTACGCAGTAAAGGTCAAACAAACCCAATAATTACGAAATTAATTTTCAATTAACGCGGTATGTTCGCAATCGGCTGCCTAACGTGAACTGAACGGTTTCTTGGTTTCTTCATCTCACAGCACGTGCGCGTCGAGTATGACTGTTTTGTTTCTTTCTGCCATATGTATTACATATTATTATGTATAGACGGGAAGAATAATAATCGAACGTTATGGGTAATATTCCGTTTAATTAGCGAGAGCAGCCGCAAAGCCTTGTCTACAAAGCTCGTTAACAGTTTTACCAAAAAGGGTATAATGTACCGGGTTGGTATCAATATCAAAAGGGCCGAACATATTGGAACTTTTCGGAAATGACCATCGGTTGCGTTACGGCGTCAACCTCACCAGCTCTATACCTGTAAAACAACTTGCAAACGCCTTCCTTGGTACTAATTTAACGCCGCCGCAAATACCAAACGATACAGGCTTCTTTCCGGAATGTATACGAGGAATCGGTGACGTCAGGATATAAGAGGCACTTACATTTCTTCTCTCTTCTCTCGTTCCCTTTCCGTTGAATACTTCCACGCCGCATCTTCGCCATATGAGTACCGAGTTCTCGAATAGCTGTCGCTATGTCGTCGCCGCATGACGCATCTTCGAGGTGTGGTACAGAGTCAATATACAGGTACCACTGATCCACCACGTGTCACAGCCTCAGAGAGTACAGTCAAGCCCATCTCATGCCACAGCTCAAGCCGAGTTTCAGCACCGCGAATGCTATTCCATGCAAATTAGCACATACCAAGCTTTTCTTTCAACATCGTTTGCGTACCCTCGGACCGCGGAAATTAGCATACGAATATCATAGCATTTTTATTAAAACGTGTCTCGGCGAAACCGTTATTGACTAAATTTAAATGACGACTACAACAGGGGGCTGGGGGGTTAGGCCTAATTAGAAGTTCGACGCAGTCGGCATGTGCCTATTTGACGCGTACGTGAAAAGTGTATACGATTTATACCCGAGAGAGGATACGCAGGCGGCGAAAAACAAAATGACCGGACGTGCGACAGGTTTTTTGTTTTTGTCCGAGCGTCGCACGCGCGTATCCATGAATGGCGCGAATTAACAGTGCCTCGACGGTAGTCGTCTCTCTCTCTTTCTTTATTTTCCCGTCAAATTTCAAAGTATACAACATGCTGTACTCTAACGGCGAATGCAATGAGGTTCACAAGAAGTATTCTAAATACTTAGTAATATAGGTACGTGGCAGTGTGTCCATAAGGAAACGAGCGACCAGGTATAAGCTGATGCTAGTTCGCGTGAATAAATTATCAATGAAATGCTTACAGAAGAATGCGAAGGTTGCTAGCTCGCTCAAGTTTTTTTTTTTTTTCCGTTTTGATTTTTCACGCGAACACGGTACCTACGCCCTGCGGTCAATTCACGACGCCCGAGTGTGTAACCGACACGACAGAGATGTCACTTCTGTTATCGCTAGATCTGAAACACACGTTCCATTCTGGAAATGATTTCCGCCAATGGTCCACGAAAAATCCAAATATAGGTTTCCGGCGAGCGAGTAGAACCGCCGCTATCTGCCGGCCATTCGAATTACGTTTTCCTTGGTGGGTGTATAACAGAGCAGCAATGGCGCTAGGTGTTGGTAGTACTGTTATTTATTTATTTATTCATTTTAAATATAACTGACTTCGAAGACGGCGACATATTCAATGAAATTGAAGTGACAGTGCTGGATGAGTAACTGATAGGTGCTGTTAGGCTGCCCCCTACGGTCGACATACACGTTTGGCGTGGTATGCTGGACGCAGACTGATCTGGATGACCTTGAGAGAAGCATACGAACTTTGCTGACGAGAAATAGAATGCTGTACCCGAATTCTGCGATAGAGAGGCAGTCATTACCAAGGAGTCTAAGAGGACGCGGAATTACAAACCTGACAGAGCTGCATGCCCGACAGAACAATAGTATAAAGCGCTACTTCATGAAGAGAAAAGAAGAATCAAAGTTGCACAACATTAAAGTCAAGGCAGACAAAGCATATACACCTGCTAATCTATCCAGTGAAGAAATGTGCAGTGCAGGGGGTAGAACAACAGAGGGCAGGTTGGAAAGGTGGAAAGGGAAGTCCCTCCACGGAAGATACCCAGCGGAAATCGAGAAAGGAGATGTTGATGCGAAGATCTCTCTAATGTGGTTACAGAAAGGTCACTTATTCCTGGAAATGGAAGGTTTCATTATGGACATACAGGACCAAGTTATCCGAATTCGGAACCAGAGGAAGTATATCCTAAATAAACCGGACATTATGGATGACCAGTGCCGTGTATGTGGGAAAATGCCAGAAAAGATACAGCATATTATCGTCGGGTGTGAGAAGCTGGCACCTGTAGAATATACAAGGGTAGACACGATAAAGTAGCTAAAATCCTTTATAGCGTCTTAGCTAAGCAGTATAACCTATCTAAGAGGGTCTCAAAATATTTCGAATATGAGCCGGAGAAAGTACTTGAAAACGAAAATCATCTAATGTACTGGGACCGAACACTTCTCACACACAAAACAGTGAGATATAATCAGCCGGATATTACTGTTGCGGGTAAACGGAAGAAAGAAGCTAAATTCATTGAACTAGCAGTAGTAAACACAAGTAATTTACAAAAAACAGCAAACGAAAATTGCGAAAAATTCGTTTAGTCCAGGAAAATTAGATAAAAAAAAGGGTAAGTATCGGACATAATTTGTAACAAAGTTTTTTTCACAAATGCCTTCAGACTGACTTCCTAATTAACATACTGTAAGTCCACGGCGATCCTGGTGGTGCGTTTCCCCCCAGGGGGGTCCGAGTACCCTAAACCATGTTTTTTGCAAATATCTCGCAAAATATGCATTTTTGAGAAAAAAGTTCCAAATAAAAGTTATTTCTTGTGAAATTTTACATAAAAATAATGCCTTGTAGAATTTTCATAAAAGTGAAAGGGAAGATACTGCGTACGTGCTCTGTAATATTAGCGTTCTATTAAAACAAATAAACAACAACTAATAAATAAATACAATAAAATAAATAAATACAATAAAATAAATAAATAAATAAATAAACAGTACATTTTCTGGTTCAGGAAAAATATAACAAAATTCCTTTTCGTTTCCCTAGTTACAATTCATTAATTTGTAAATGGCGGATGGGGGCGGGATCGGTAGTTTTTCATGGCTTAGTTTCCTTTTCTACTTTTCATTTGTTATTTTTTATTTTTGTCTCATATTTCTGATTTTCCTTTTCTCAAATTGTTCTGGTAGATTTTTCTTATTTTATATTTTTTTAGTCTGCGTAAATACTCGAAAAACTCAAAAAAATATTATAATACCGCCTCAAAACGAGCTTCGCTCAGTGAGAGTCACAAAATAAGACGCAATAAAGATTTCATTTCACTGATTCTTTTTTTCTCTTTCTTTCTTTCTTTCTTTACAGCAAACATTAGTAAAAACGAGCCATAGCGATTTTTTTTCCCTAATTCATTACAAAATATCCGAATAGTCCCCAAACAAATGCGTAGTCATAACTTCGAGCCTTTTCACACGAATTTGGTGTAACTGTCTCCCTTCAGGTACCTCACGGCCCATTTTCAGCACCGTACGGCAAAGATTTCGGTTTTTGGATACCATAAATGATATACGATAGGGAGATCCGCTGTCACCCTGTCTATTTACTACCTACCAACGCAATTTTTTTATTATGTCGTATCAGTTCCAGCGATGATTTCCAATAGGCACATATTAGGCAAGTGTCTACGGCGGCAGATTTCAAGAAGCAGCAGATTCTTGTGAAAAAACAGCGGGGAAAAGGAAGGAAATTCGGAAAAAGAGAAAAAGAAGAAGAGACAGAGAGAAAAAATGAAAATATTGTAGAAGTTGCAGAAAACACAACTGGAAAATAATTATGGAGTTCATTAGGAGGGTATGGAGTGGAGGGATGAAGGGGACATTTTGTTTGAGTGCCTATAGGGGCTTAGCTTCTAAAACCATAGCTGGTTACAACGAGCGTAAGCAAAACGTGGAGTCCATAAGACATTAAAAAAGAAGAAGAAGTGAAGTGGCCACCCGCTTATCAATCGCATTAGCAGCGGATGCCGGCAGTGCGGGAAGGGTAGAGGGAGGAAAATTGCAAGTTTTCAGACAGGAAAAGGTCACGGATATGGATCACAGGGAATCGTTGGAAGGACAGAGAGGGAAGATGGAAAAGCATTTTGCGGTAACGGGAAAAGGAGAGAACATACTAATGCCTGCGGAGCTTCGTGCTGTTCAATTTTGACATGAATTCGTGTGTTTCCACGTCACAGAGGGGGCACAATATTTTTCCTTATGGGCCCCTAACTTTTTTTTTCAACTACAACTTTTTGGAATTGTTTTACATTGAACTTCTTCACACTATGTTAAAATTTGATGGTGGTGACTGTCTCCCTTCAGACATTAGTAGGGAATTGAAAATATGAAATTTCCAAAACGAGCTCAAAATGCTTTCTGTGTATTTGATTGCGTATTAGAAGAAATATTTATAAAACTGGAATGGGAAAATATGGGGATACAGATAAATAGTGAAAAACTGAACCATTCTGGACTTTAAAAAACATGTATAAAAGTAAAATTAAGATTGAAACGAAGACGAAAATATTGAAAATATGCACTCTACCAGTCCTCACCTATGGAGCCCAAACATGACCACTAACAGAAAAGCAAATAAAAAGGTTAACTATCACAGTGAGAACACGGACGAAACTAAAGGGGTCATGGCAAGGCAGCTCCCCCCAAGCCTCCGCCGGAGTGAAAAATTTTAGTAGATGGATCAAAATTTGGAAAAATTCAACCAGTCAAAAGAGATTTCGAGTTTTTTACTCACTTTAGTCCACGGTCTAGATGAGCCGCGAAGCGGGTCATAAATGTGACCGGCTTTGCCACCACAGTTTAATTTATTTTTTCAAAAATTCTCGACGTTTCGTAGCGCCCTGACTACACACACGAACATATCATTTCGTAATAGACAATAACTTTGCCCTCAACGTCAACAACGTGCATTAATATTACCGGTACGCATGCGGAGCGTCCATGCAGAATAGAAAAACACTTCACATAACATTGTACCTACTAATGACAACTTTGTCGTTCGACAACTGCTTCACTTTCACTTTTATGAAAATTTTACAAGGCATCATTTTTATGTAAAATTTTATAAGAAATAATTTTTGTTTGAAAATAATTCCTTTTTTCATGCAAGCTCCATAACCGTGTTTATGAAGATTACTTATTACTTTTATTATGAACTTTGAATTTTGGGGGATCAGTTCGGGGCCAGATTAAAAGTTTAATGCGAAAAGGAACACTATTCCAATACCGTTCTTAATTTTTTTGCTGAGTCGATTTTGTCCAGAATAAGTTCTCTTTTGAACTACTGTCTGACGGAGAAGGGAAGAAAGTTCAGGTTTTCTCAACAATCGAAGGGCATGTTACAACCCGACCAGAAAAATTGGTACTGTGCGTGTGTACGTCGTGGACAAGCTCACTCGACGTCGTGAAACACGCGGATTATTAAGCGAACTGCGGCTGCCCACTTGTCGACACAGGGAAGGAAAGCTCTAACGCAACCAAACCGCGGGGAACGCACCGGCAAAGTACCCCCAGTAACCATGCTCAGGAGAGTCGCACATTAGAAATCGCGACCGCCAACTTCTAGCATCGGATACGGTACCTGAAGACATTGCTGTAAGACCCGTACACACGGAATTCATGTAAGCAATACATATGTTGCTGAAACTTAAGCTCAGTTTACTTAATGTTGCAGTCGTGTTACTGCTAGTATCCCTCTGCCTACCACTCCTCTCAGTTGAGATGTGAATTGAAGTTTTTTCAGAAGAAAATGTGTAAGCAATTTCGTTTTCCTAGGTTTGAAGGAAAATGGGTCGCCAGCCTCTTTGCTCGGTCATATACTGCTTTGTGTAAGCGAGATCTCGTTCCTACAATTTCTTTTGATGGAACCGAAGGGGAAACTGATACTTCTGTCCCATACCCCCTTTCCCCTCAATATTACCGCCGTGTCCAAGCAGTAGCTTTCAAAGTCTAGATGTGTTCGAAAGACTGAAGAAGCCCCGCACACGCCACTATCTCGATTCGGAGGCGCATTTCTACACCAAATGAATCGTGTACACACACGTCATCGGTTACAAAACTTCATCTGCATTCTGCAGTCGCTAACTCCATATATGTACCTATCTTCCCATCATCCGGATGTTGGTGTATGAAATAACGAAATGAAAAACGTCATTCATACCCGGCAATTATAATTTCGGACACAACCACTGGAGCGTTATATTATAGTAGACATCCGTACACTCTGCAAGATAATAAATCAGATATGCTGTGTTTTTCCTCCTCTTCTACGCCGATTATAAGTATCGACGGTCTTAAATAATAGATTCGGGAAGATAGGAATCGATATTGTATTCAGTGACGGCGCCAAGAAAGGATTTATGTACAGTGGCTGGTTGTTGCGGGCGCGGGCCACCTGCACCGAAGAAGCGGCGTACATACGACCGTCTTTAGAGTATATGAGGGTACGCAAATTAATATTCAAAGAGGAAATTCGTGCCGAGTAGATGTTCTATCCGAGGTTTGAACTGTGCACGTGGGTTCGAGGTGGAGGTTGATTAGAATTCGTAAAGCGCATTCCGAGATGCTGTACAGTAAGTAGGTACTAGGTACCTACACGTGATATTTGAAACATGAAATGGCGAGTGTTTTCTCCTTCGTTGTCCTGTGAAAGGGCACGATGGCCGTGGTCGAATGATGAGCACGGTAGACGCCCGCAGTTACATTCTATCGTCTTATTTTGCATTTATTTGAACGTTTTTACAGTACCCGATAAATCTTTTCCGCGTACCGGTGATATCGGTCGGTGTGCTTCGTGTACAGTGAACATGTACATATGTACAGTGCAAGTACACGTATAACCTTACGACATTGTCGCTCCCACTTTCGGCATCGGCATAGGCTTCGTTTGAGAAGCACGACTGTGCACGCCAATAACCGAGTATATTCGGATGTAATGTTCCGATGTTCCATCCTGGATTCGTAAGATACGAATCGATGGGAAAGTGAATTCCGATTCTTAGCTGATTTTGAAATCTATCCGATAGAAAGCGAGATTTGCACGGGTTGTCTCGATTTTCCCCTTTCCCGATGAGCCTCGACTTCAGCTGCGGCGTCGAGCAAGGCATGAAAGTAGCGGTAACAGGCCATTGGGACACCGACGAGTCACGCACTCGTCAACGGGCTTAAAGTGATGTTGGGACCCCGACAAGCCACGAACTCGTTTGAGGGCGTGAAGCGATGTAGGGACCCCGACGATTCACGAATATGTCAGCGAACGTGAAGCCATGTAGGGACCCCGACGAGTCACGAACTCGTCAGCGGATGTAATGCGATGTTGAGTTCCCATTGAGTCACGAACTCGTTGGCGATGTGAGACGCCAATGTTCCGAGGATTTATAGATATTCGTTGTGGGAAGTCCCTATATCTGAAAGTAGTGAGGCTGACTCAGGTCCCTATTTCGCCTCTCCGCTTCGGATTCACACTGTCCTGTCAGGGTCACTATGGAGCACCCTACTAACCGAGGCAACACTCAGACAGCATTAACCGGGAATTCAGATTTATCACAGCCGCATGTGCATTCTTCCTTCACTCCTCACCTCTTCGCGTCTTGGGACGTGTGGCGACGCTAGAAGGTGGTGACGGCGGGGTCGAGTGTGAGCCGAGCTATGCTCGTCAGACCTCTGCTTCGATCATTCTGTCTGAATCTTCTTCTTCACGATGGTCGAGACAAAGAACGACACCCGGTTCCATATAATTCCACTCTTCAACATTTCCGCCACCAAGGTGTCCGACGCGAGACGGTCGATCACCGTTCCGCGCCTCTCCTGCTTCCAGGCATACTCGAACAGGGTGTGCCAGGGGTTTTCCTCCGCCCCTCGATCACAGTACGTGCATACGGGGCTCGGCGCTATCGCTATCCAATGTAAGTCGAAGCACCCAAGGCCGCTCAGGACTTGGATCAGGTGGAAGTTCAGTTCCGCATAGGACCTGCCTGTCCACTGATCGAGGTCCATTTGCCCTTGCTTGACTGGGCAAGTGCGTCCTTTCATTTACAAAGCGTAAACTGTTGGATGTTCAGCTTGACCCGAAGTACCACCCGTCGTCTTCGCTCTCTTCTTTGCGCCGAATACCTGCACTGCAGGGTGTCCATTCTTGTTCGGAAATGATTTTCCCTGACTTTTCCAGGTTTTTCAGGCCAATTTTTCAAGTTTTCCAGACCCTTCACATAGAAATTACACATGAAAGGGGGGATGGGGTCAAATTATTTCGAACATCGTGAGCGACGAATATCGTCAATCGCTCCACAAACTTTTTTCTTACTACCGTGTGCTTATGAATCTGTGGCAGAGGGGGTGTACAAATTTAATGATGGAAATGAAAACGCGCTCTATAGGGTGCAGCGTGGTGCAATGCCAATTAAAGACTTCATATATATTTTTTTCGTGTAACTTAATGCCGACCGTGAAGAGGGGGGGGGGCTGAAATAATAAAATTCTAAAATTGATTTATAGGTTTTCGAGGTCGCTGTATTCAGTTTTACGGGTAATTTTTGGATTCTGTCCCTCTTGGTGCGATCAATGAGGTAGCAAGAGCGCAGGAGAAGCAACGGTTGACTCGGAATTCACCTTTTCTAATTAAAATCACCGAATAGGGTAAAAATACAGTTTTATTTATTCAAAGTGTTGTTAATAGAAAATAAGGTCGTAAAAGTTTCTCAACTGAAAGAGAACGGGAGCTTAAATTTGGTCCAGATTAAAACTCGGCAGCCATATTCGAAATCAGCGACACAAACTCACCCCTATTTCGATGCTTCGAGCAATTTTTCGTCGGAGAAGCTGAATTCGTATTACGACAGTGCTTTGGAAGGGGTCGGATAAAAATCTCAGGCGATATTCGAAATCAGCGACTCAGAGCTTGGTTGGCTATTTTGTCCAAAAAATTGACTTTGGAATCTCGTAAAAAATTTGGAACTTGAGGAAAACTAGAGTAACTAGAATTAGCCCCTCCCTCGTGAAGTCTGAATGGTTTAGGGGGAGGGAACATAACTATTAAAATGAATTCTGGAACCCAGGTGAAAAAGCTGCAACATATCTAACGACAAATGCTATGAAAGTAAAAAAGTGGTTACGATCTGGCAAATTATGGCATCAGGGGAGGCAGAAGAAGCTCCAATTTAAGAGTATCGACAGATACAATAAAATGGCATATATTTGAAAACAATGGACTCTTTCGTAACGCGATAATAATTACTACGCGGTCTTTAGATTTTTTCAAATTTTGTGGATTAATTACTCTTCCACAGTGACATAGCGTCGGGGAGGGGGGGGGAGGCACGTGCCCCAATATTTTTACATATTTCTCTAATATCGGCGATTTTTTAAAAATACCTCAGTTTTCGACTTTTTCTCCCTTGAAAATCTTATTTTGCGGGCCCCCCTGGGAAAATCCTAGCAGGCCACTGCTCTTCCCCCAAAATCTCGGAAGTCCCTTTCATTCACCCTTATCTACATTTGCAAAGGAGAAAGGAACCGAAGCAAAACCCGATGGCAGGATGTCCCAGAAGGTGAACTCATTGGTTTCAAATTTTCGTTTCATTACGACTTCCTCAAAAAAATCTTTACACTGGGGAGAGAAGCTAGACCGAATATTTTTTCATTTTCGCGTCTTTTCGTGCCGATTTTCAAATTCTCGCGAACAGGATGAGATGAAAATACGAAACACGAAACAGCTGATATTGGGAGAAGTGTATATGGATTGGTACGCGTTTCGTCATATTTAGGGAAAATTATTTTATGTCCTAAAAACAGTGAAATATGCGCATATAATATTCCCCGAAAAAGGCCAAAATATGTCAAAATATTCCCTCAAGTGTAAAATATGCTCAAAATATTCAGTAACACAATATGGGTATCAATATGCAGGACTTTTCAAGCTGAGTCAAAAATTACAAACACAAAAACTTAGTCCATTACAGGTAAAGAAATAAACACATGCCACAAATAACATAATTCAGAAGTACAACTCCACATCCGCATTCGGATTTGAACCATGAAAAAATGTAGGAGCGCTAATGTACAACCAACCAGTTTCTGTCATTTCATTTCCTATCGAATTTTCAGATGTTTTTATTGTTTTCCAGCAGAAAAGTAGAAATATTCCCGAAAAGTTCTCTAAAATTGCCAAATATTCCCAAAATATGCCCAAAAACCGAGGAAAATAATACAAATATTATGCATTTATAATATGCTTTTAATAGCAAAATATGTCTAAATACGTCCAATGAAGTTGGGTCCAATTGACTGCATATTACATTAATCATAAAGATATGATGGATATTCCCTATATGAATCAATAGGAAAAATATGTCGAAACATAAAATAATTTTTCCTGGTCATATTTTTTGTGAAATGGTTCGTGAAAGTCACGAAATACGTTAAGTGTATAGCAGCCTTAATAGAAAGTTGTAGACGCGAAACGAATACCATGAAAACGATTTCATCACACCAACACACTCTGCATCTACTACTGCGATGGATAGGGGGTAGTATTACCCACGCCCTTTCTCCTGTAAAAGAAAAAATATCAGAAAATTGTTGCCTGAGCGAAGCGAAGGAAACTTTTTTAAAAATAACAAATAGGGTAAAATCTGTTTGAAACACTACACAATTTCGCAGTCGATTTTTTTTTTACAAAATTCCCTGACTTTTAGGTGAAAAATGCTGAGGATTCCAAAATTCCCTGACTTTTCCCGGACTTCTCCAGACGGACAAAATTCCCTGACTTTTCCAGGTTTTCCAGAGAATGGACACCCTGCACTGTTTTTCCGACCTTGAGTTCAATCGGCGGTATACACGCTAACACGCCTACTGCCTCTCAATTAACAGTGCGGTACACACTAGCACACCTCATCGCGGTTTTTCGCTGGATCTTCTCCGTCTCCGCCCTCCTGCAGGGTATCTTGATGGTGTCGGCAAATACTGCCACCCTGTATAGAAGGACCGACATGGGACGTTCACGCACATCTTTCTCTTCTTCTCCCACGGTCCTCCTAGGTTCGATATTAGACGGGACAGTTGTCTGGTTACTTGATCCGCCTTCTCAGCTGCCCGCCTAAAGTGCTCTCGGAACAGCAACTTCCAGTCGAACCACAGCCTCAGGTACTTCAGGGCTGTACAGAGCCCAATCGCCTTATCTTTTAGGACAAATGTGGATGGGCTGTGCTTGCGTCGCGTCATGAACAGTATCGCCTCCGTCTTCTATACTGACGAGCACAGCCCTGCTGATTTGATCCAGTGGATCAGCATCTCCAACACCTGGTTAACACGTCGGCTTGCAAATGAACTTGACGTCTGTTGATAGTGCCAGCCTCAGCAATCCATCGAAGGCAACGTTCCACAGGGTAGGTTCGAGTACTGATCCCTGGGGAACGCCGCAGGTCGTCTTCCTTGTAACCGGGCCAGCCGCCGATTCCATCTCTATAACTGCGAATAATACGACCGAGGTGACCAGGTACCCGCGCCAACTCCAACGCCACCGTGATAGGCGTGCATGGTATCGAATTGAACGCGTTCTTTTCGGGGCTGACCACCGCGCAGAATTACCGCTCGCGGATCGTCTTTTCCGCCATCTTCTTCAGCTCCGGCGCTGCATTTGCAGTCAAGAGGCCAGTTCTGAATCCGTACTGACTGCTCGAAATCGTCTTCCTCTTCTGAAAGTGCTCCTTCAGCCTACTGACGATGGTATGTTGAGCAAAAATATGTACAGGCCGGTACGAGGAAGGCTGGCTGTCTGGTTTTCCGGGCTTCTTGATCAATGCCAGACGCCCCATTTCCCATCTGCTCGAGAATGTTCTCTCCTGCCACGCGCGATTGTAAACATTGGCCGAGAGGGGCGGGTGTGCCTTGTGGACCACTTCCCAGACGACATTGGGAATCATATCTGGACCAAGAGCCTTCCTCTTCTTCGTCTTGGTCCGGTCTATCTCGCTGTTCACTTGTCCAACATCAAGCAGAGGGAAATCCTCTTGCACTTCGACGGGTGCCGCCGTTAGCGCGGTATTGAGGGACGAGAATCAAACGTTTACCAACTGTTGAGCAAGAGAAAAGCCGAGCATCCGAAGTTCCAATTTGACAGCTCTGAAAGATAACTAGTGGACGAGTCGTCATCTATGGCAACGGCCCTGAGATCGACAATAGTTTCTTCACTCGCGATATACACTATAATGCATTCCCACAAAAATGCTTTCACCTGCCTGTTTGTATCAAAGCTCCTCAACTGGACACTGGTAATCAATGTTGTAACTTAGTTGGACGGCCTATACCAAACTCCGCGTGTCCCATTGGCCGAGTACCGAGTCTGAGCATGCGAAGCCCGTTGAAGATCGATTCGCTTCCATCGCTGACCATTGTTCGAGAGACGAAGAAAAAGCAATATGGTGCCAAAAAATCCAATTACCATAGCAGTGTCTGTGTGTATATCGTACTACAGTGATTCTATTTCAATTTCGATTCGAAGGTAAATACGAATAGGTGTAACGAAAAGCGCGCCATCTCGTAATACGCGCCGGTAATCTAAAATCGCCCTTTCGCTCGACTTGATTCCATTACTGCATCTCTCGTCTCATTTAAATTTACACGTCCCGTTGCTCGACGATGGTCTTGCCATTATCTTCCGCGTAAATCGATTACCATGGAAATTAAAAATTCGTGATTGATTAGTGTAATTTGTCTGCGCGGCCCACGCATCCGTCCGTGCGAACCGGCCAGCTAGCAGAAAGGCAGGCCGTTATTGAAAATTAGCTTTTAATGCGTTCGCGCTACTGAAATTCGTGCCGCGCTATCTGGACATAGCGTGTGTGACACTGCAAGTTATATGATGCCCACTTGGCGGACGTAATACGAAATTTTGTTACGTGGGCTGCTGCATACATATACATAATAAGTATGTTTAGTTGAACGTATACTATCAGCAGGCAGGCACGCAGACAGTATCTTGTAATTTTGAAAGGAAGAAGAAACCGCGGATTATTTCAAATTAATATTTCCGCCATTAAACACGGCCCCGTCGAGCCTTTCTCCCGGCTCCCGGTGCCGATGGACGCGGGCTCCCTTCAATTCGACATTAATTCGCAAATTACTTCCTCGAGAGTACAAAGGCACGCCGGTCGAGTATTATTTTCAGCTCGGCCAGAGAGTGCACAATGACATCGTGTAAATAAAGTAAACGATAGTAATTTTCGCCACCCGAAGAGAGGAGACTGGAGAACATTTTCGTCCAGGCGATTACCAACAATGGTATAATGGTGTGTCAGTGTGGAGACACGTACGGTAGCGCTGACTTTGCTGGACGTGCTCGGTCACCGTTTTTTGTCGGTGGTCAGTGCCGGCGGCCAGCATGGGAAATCGCAAATTAATGTGCGACGAATCAGCGTGATGTAATCTTACTCCACTGATTTCAATGTAAAAGCATATTGTGCATGATACGAAGTGCCATAATAGTGCAGAAGATTTTTCTATAACTTTACGTTATGAACCTTGGGGAAAGGGAGAGCGTAACGACTTGTCTCGTAATTGAGATTTCGCTTAAAATTCTTGGGGGTAAAAAGATCTAGAAAAATTCTCTGGATGTTATTCGATAGCTACATCGTTCCTCCATGCATCATAAAATTTACAAATCTGTGTCGATAACTCTCTATATTAAAAAGCGACAACCGCCTCCGTCAGAAAAACGCCAGGCGGGTTACCTATCCGAAAAATCTAAAAAATTGCACGAAAAACCAGTTAGTTTCTCCTTTCGGTGATCATCCACTCACCCGACTCTTTTAGTGTAACAACTCACGCATTAAAAGGGAATCAAGGAAATCAGTGAAAAAGACACATTATTGTAAATTTAATCTATTTATCTAAAATATGTTTGAAAGACTGGGTTCTATGAAGTTCAACACCTATATCTCAGGACTTAATAATCGCACAATGCTGGTTAAGGTCTTAAAACACTCGGCGAATCAAGCTCCTTATGAATCTTTTTTGATCACTCAAATCCGTTCAGTCTAGGTAACAACCAACTCCACCTCACTACTCACACGTACTTCTTCCACTCATTTGTCCATAACTCACGAACTACTTGACCTACAAAGTTCATCTTAGTCTAAGAACACTCAGTGAAGCAACCTCTTGCATATGCGTTTTAGATCACTCAAATTCGTCTAGTCTGAGGAGAGTTATGAGGTAACAACCAACTCAACCTCACTACTCACAAGCATTTCTTCCACTTATTGGTCCATTACTCACGAACTACATGACATACAACGTTCATGTTAGTCTAAGAACACTCAGTGAAAGTTTGACACTCCAGAGGATGTCCTGAAATTTTCTAATGTATCAATTCTGACACCAACAAATGATCATTGTCAGAACGTCAACGACAAGATTTTGGACTTGATTCTGGGAGGAGCCAAAACCTACACAAACGTGAATAGACTGATCAGTGAAAATGACAGTGAAATCCTGCAATTCCCCGTTGAATTTCTGGATAGTCTGAAGTTGACAGGTTTACCACCAAATAAATTACACTTACAAGTTGGTGCGATTGTGATGTTGCTACGTAATATGAATGTGGCACTTGGACTGTTGAATGGGACACGACTAATTGTGAGAAACATGTACACGAATGTACTGGATCTGGAAATAATAACTGGGGTGGAGCGCGATCGAAGGATATTATTCCCAAGCGTGGACCTGTCGCCAACGGATTCCACCTTGCCTTTTTCATTCAAAAGGAGACAATTTTCAATAAAGTTAGCCTTTTGTATGATGATCAACAAGGCCCAGGGACAGACGCCGGAGAAGGTTGGGATATATCTACCCGAGTATGTCTTCAGTCATGGACAATTATATAAATTTTTCATTTTGTTTTTAATATATAGAATAGAGACATGTGGTGCGCTGCTAGTATTTATTTTATTTTATACATTTTACCCTCCCCTGCCAACAAGTAATACCCAGGTTCTTGGCAGGGGAGCCACAATGTTATATCAGGTAATAATAATATTAATGAATAACTAAAAAAAAAAAAAAAAAAAAAAAACACAAAGGAAAAAAAAGGGGGAGAAAAAGAAAACTATTTACTACCGACAAAGGCCATACAAGCATTTACATACACTCCTCCCTTACACATAGGTATACCGACAAGCACATTTTCCATATAAACACGCACCATTCATGCAGACATTGGTGATTCCAACAAGAATGGTCGTGATGATTTCAAATTTTCTCCTATCCTCAGGTGTCTTTTGCCTATTATTTTGCTGCCATTTCCGGATGGCGTTAAAAGCTCCAGTCTCGTGTCAACGTTGATTTCTTTTAGCACCTCTATAACTTTCCCCACGTTCGGATGAGGCGAGTAGAATTGGGAATTGTAGTGCCGATGGAAGGCCTCCGGCCTGTTAAACTATGTCGACCGTCAATTTTGAGTCAACTTAGAGTCGTCAGGTAGTGTCAACCTGAAGTCCACTGGAATACGACGTCGAATTAAGGTCTTCACAAATTTCGTCGAAATGGAGTCCGACGATGTTAATGAAAATAATTTGAATTTAAAAGCAAAAATAATTATAATTCTCAATTGCGAAGTTTCGGCCTCGAGCCCCTGAAAGTAAAATCTGATGGGATATTCAAACAAAAGGACCTGAAACCCCCTTTTATTTGACACTTTATTCTCAACGTTATAAGTCCGTTTTGCTTCCTCTCAACGTGAAATTTCAATTCTGAGGGCTGAAAATCCGGATCTGATCAAAAATATAAGACAATACTCGAAATCGACGACCCAAGAACCTTTATTTCGATACCTTGAAATCCAACGACAGTCGTCGATTTGAAGAACAGAATTTTCATTTTGGGTGTTATATGGAGGGCGGATCAGATCAAACATCACCACTTGATAGGATGGTTGGATTCAGCGAAGCAAAAAACAAACAGTTTCGATAAGTTGGTCGATATTTTTTTCTTAGAAAGAGAAACTGGACTCTGAGTCCCTGTTTGGTATAGAATAGATGATCCACCAAGAAACAGAGTTTAGCATTTAAAGATCCGGCCGAGTTTCTCTCTCAGCTCCAAACGTTAAGAAAGTACAGTGTATTATTTATTTTTGAACTATGTTCCCACTCATGATTCCCTTCCGGTGCCTTTGATCGGAAGATGTAACATAATAACCAAGAAGTGACTCATTCAAAGTCGTACAAATTTCCCTATTGCCTCATTTTTAGCTTTTCTACTCTTTCTCTCTTCTACATAAACACTTCAACTTGCACTACTACACCGTGTTACAAAATGATATCGTACCCGCTTTATATTCATGAAAAGTGGGTTTGATTTCCAGTGAGGGGGAAATTGGAGAACCGGCTTCATCTCTTTCCTAGCAAATATCCTAGCGAACAGAGCTACGCAATCCCAAGTCGGTACTCGAGAACAGGGCACATTACCCGCAGAATACTTCAATAATCACCAGTATTTAAAGGATGGGTGCCCTGTTTTGTGTGTGTCTCATGAGACACCTCAACGTTGTGAGACACGTGGCTAGTAACAATCAATGTAGGCACGCGTCTCTGGTACAGAAAAGGAAATCCTTTTAACGCAACAAACCAGACATGGAACATGATCGCTACAGTTGCCGACCTTCGGATATAGATATGCCGCCGGAAGATGACGAAGAACCACATCACTCTGCTACTGATTACAAATTTTTCTACTGACCTGAGTTGAGCAAATGTGAAAACGTCTATCGTTTTCGCACTTTTTCTCAAAGGATATCTTCGCTCCCAAAACTTCTGGGACACTTACTTTCTTCAAATTTTTGTGCTGTATGCTATATCTTATCATTAAAAAGTCCCCCAGGTTAAACTTTTTATAACCGCTTATTCAGATAATGTCACATACTGCCCTTGAAGATTTATTTTTCAATATTATCATCGGCTATAGGTGGTTACGTGAAAGCTCATTCATCGTCTACCAAGATATAAAGCCTGCTGTATCTCGAAGGCACAAATTCTCGAAATATTCGATCCCCAGTAACGGATCGACGATACAGTACCACCTTCCCACGGATCTGGACTGCACTTCTAGCTGCGCCATCATCTTCATTACAGTTTCTCACTTCACTTAGATCAGCATCGGCAGTCATTCTGGTGCAACATTCACCTATCGAAACAGCTTTTTGATTGGTAAGCGTTCGAGGTCTGTCTGATGCCTGCGTCTGTGTCAATCGACCAATCAATCCAAATTCGGTATAAGGAGCAGGTATACATGGCGAACACGGGCACGCGAACAACTCGATCGAATTAATTATCCCCCGTATCAAGTCCAATCAATATCTGCCGAGTGGGTCGATACTCAGTACTCGAGTACGCGTTTAACGAGTTCGATATAAATGAAATAATATTTCGTCTTAATAAACTAAAATGGATATCCTGTCTCGGGTCATATTCGCTCCGATCGAAAGCGTCCAGTCATCCGCAATAATTAAGAACAGGACTGATTGGCCGGTATCAAAA
Source organism: Acanthococcus lagerstroemiae (assembly GCA_031841125.1). NCBI lineage: Eukaryota > Metazoa > Arthropoda > Insecta > Hemiptera > Eriococcidae > Acanthococcus > Acanthococcus lagerstroemiae. The sequence goes on along the minus strand of CM063109.1, from coordinate 20,757,430 downwards.
ATGAACTTGAACTGCTAGCGTACAGGTTCGAGCACGCGCCTTCCGATTTTGGGCTTGTTAAGACGTACACAGCATGACAGAGCGCGAACTTGAAGACTACGAATTTGAAGAATGTTTTCTCCATGGGTTCCGGGGAACACTCCCGTGATTCAGACTGCGACAGAAATAATGGTCAGGGTCAACCAGGTCGGTTTACTACGGACTAGATAAGCACAAGAAAGGGAAGTAATTAAAATTTAGTAGATCTTACTTAGTAGGATTGGATCCAGGTGAAATATTCCCTGAAATAAATCATCAAGAAACTCACCCCCTCCTCTAAAAAGACCGCAGTTTTCTCATATGAATCGAATTATTCCTATCTTGTTCATCGTTATTTTCAATTTCTTTTTCTCTCCTATGTTTTTCAAAAGCTCACTTGTAGCTGCCTATAGCTCTTTTAGCCCCTCAGGCAAATCCGGGTCTGAGTAAACCTCATCAAAAATTATCAAAAATTCATAGTAACAGTCAAGTCCGCTTGAATTCGATGAGAACAGAGTAAAAAAAAAAGAACAGCAAAACATTATCCTAGGCGTGATGTCGAAGTATACAGGACGTAAAAAAGTAAAAAGGACCTTATTCTATCAATGTTATTACTGTTAAGGAGCTTTATAATGAATCCTTCATACATGCGGTGTTATACCTTATCTTCTTTTATCCCGTAATTTTCCAACTTTTAAGCTTTTAACGATGCGACCCCTATTATTTATACTCAACTGTAAATCTTGTCTTTTCTCTTCGTTACATAATTTTACAATACCCCCTTCCAACAGACCTCGTCCGAGCTAAATGTTTGACTGTAAATCTAGCTTCGTCACTGAAACTCCATACATGACACCGAACGTGAGTCTTTTTCGACTTATCAACTCAAGCACAGAACAGTCTTCTTTTGCACCCAGTACAACGGCCAAGGCGTTTCCTTACTACCTTGTACACCAGCCAAAGAGCTAAGACAACGTCGAACCGGAAACGATTTCGACTGCCAAGCAATTTTTCTTCATCATGTCACTCGACAACTTGCAGCTTCTTCAGCTTCGGCGATCTGCACGTGTGCGTAATCCAACCCAAAGATACGTAAGAACGAAGGAGAAACCGACTCGGTTTTATTAATCATCGTGCCGAGGACGTTAATTAAGGCTGTATGTCACCAAAATGACGTTTTTTCTGTTTTGTTTTCCGAAATGATACCGCATGCACGCAGTATCGTGTTCTTCCATTAACCATTAGTCATATTTTTGCGTGGTTTCTAAACACGTTGCTCTGGGTTTAATATACGAGCTGATCCGCATCTTTTTCGTGTCTCGTCTTACCGGCTGACCTAAAAAGTAAAGAATGGAAGACGGGGAAAAAAAAAGAAGAAAAAAAAACGCCAGAAAACCCGACGAAACCGCGTTAGTTCGTATTTCAGGCAAATGTACTTGAATTATACTTGTTTTAGAATACTGCCTGTGGTGAAGTCAGTGAATGTTCCGTGTAAGATCAGAATACCCAAAATGCTGACAAGGTGTAAGCGCGGTATACAGAGCGGGTACAGGGGCATGTGCCTCTCCCCAAATTGTGAGAACAGCACTTTTATTCGAAACGTACTCAGGGCTAAAAGCGATACAGAAAAAGCTGAACTTTTCTTGCAGCACAATGAACGAGTATTCTGTGACGATATCCAAACTCCAATTAGCCCAAACTGCATCGTTACAGATCAAAGTCGAATCAGATACACCTCCTCTCTTGAGATTGCAAAAATCATTGATGGACTTCGCCTACGCAGATCACCTGGGCATGACCTGATATCTGCCATCATGCTCGAGGAGCTGTCTCGCAAAGGTATTATATATTTATCATTGATAATCAACATGGCACTGCGGCTCAAGTATGTGTCACAAGCATGGGTAGTTGCCAACATGATAGTACTTCTCAAGCCAGATAACCTGCCAGAAGATCCAGGTTCCTACAGGCCAATCTCACAACTTCCATCATCGCTAAAATCTTTGAAAAAGTTGTCCTTCAGAGAATGCAAATTGTTATAGAGGAAAAAAACCTTTCCATCCTTCCAGTTTGGCTTTCGAGAAAAGCATTTAACTATTGGGAAAATCTAGCAGTACGCACTAGAAAACAAGGAGAGACTCATCTACAAGCTCAGCAAACACTTATTATCGGACCTCTGTCACCTGCAAGCTTTGCAAACACTTGTTATCGGACCTCTGTCACCTGCAAGCTTTGAGTATAAATCTCCTGGAGAGATAGAAATCAGATTATTTACATTATACGAGCGTGGAACTGTAGAGCGCGCTATACTGTGTGACGCGCACGTTTCTGTCATGTGAATGCCCCGTTGTAAACAAACTGATTGCCATTAGCTTCCATTACTTCCATTAGCACCGGGGGCATATGCATGACAGAAATGCGCGCTCTACAGGTCCAGCATAGGAAACATGGTTTCTATCCCTCCAGGAGGATTTATACTCAAAGCCTGTAAGGCGCTGTTGTACAATAGATATGATGCACTGATAACACGGCGACAACTTCGTTATCACAAAACTATGATACCTAATGGCGTAGGTACCTTTAGCGTCGATTTCTTCTGTTTGCTTATACACAAATATTTTAATTTAAATCGATATTTGAAGGGTAAAGAATCAAAACTCACATTTGCCATTTTACTTCAAGAGCGCAAATAGGCAAAACACTGTACACCGTTGCAGGAATATCTTTGCTACGCCTGTGAATGTGCAATATGTATAACATACTCCACGTTCACAGGCGCAGCAAAGATATTCCTGCACCCACGTACAGTATTTTGCCTATTTGCGCTCTTGAAGTAAAATGGCAAATGTGAGTTTTGATTTTTTTTTTACCCTTCGATTTCAGAGGCCGTTCTTTCATTTATACATAGACCTTTTGACACAACTCAGCAGTATTTCATTTGAAGATTTATTCCAGGAAATCGGCAAAATGAAAACGTCAGTCAAGGATTCAGGTGCATATAACCAGTCATTTTTGAAGCACAGGCGTAACCAAATATACAATATTTCATTACAACTGAACGTAAAATTTGATACTCAAAAGAAACGATTCCCTTAGTTCACCTTTATACACGATAAGAAAGTTGTCGCCCTGTTATTAGTCCATCATACATGTTGTACTACACCACCTTAGTCACCTGCTCCAGTCACACTATCAGGCCGAAACTTTCGCATCTAATATGGTGAGGCCTCACCGCTGAGAGCATTGATCCAGGCAGGGGTATGACAGGGGAGTGTACTTGGTTCTATACTCTGTCTTACTCGAGATACTTAGATGTTATAGTGTTGTGATAACGAAGTTGTCGCCCTGTTATCAGTCCATCATACCGATTGTACTACAGCGCCTTAATCGAACTGTTGTTTACACACGGTTTATGCTATATCTTCCCTTTGCGGGGAGGAAAGTAATCATTTCTCTCCCGCAAAGTAACTAATATTTCATGTAGATGATTTGGATACGCAGATCCGACTGTGTCATGCGGTTTCATACGCTTCATTATACAGTATAACCTCGGAATAGCTGCCACACAAGGTGGCAGAAAAATTAACCGTTATTAAAAAGTGACCGGTAATTCGAAAAAATCAAAAGAAAAAAAAAGATACGTACTGATGTACTGTCGTGTATATTACATAATGTATGATGTACTTAAATGGTATGTGTACAGCACTTTGAATTCATTACTTAAAGTAGTAATTTTCGATTGCTTTACATGTCGTTCAAAAAAAAGTGCTTGACTTCCGAGGGTAATTTCCAGCTACTTGGGTTGCAGAACTGCGTCCATTTCACCAGTTTGCGTAGCAAAGCTCTGCAATTCTCGCATACATTCTTTGGCTTCGACTACGGATACTGGAGGGAGGGGGAGACTAGTGCCGTCGGATTCTTCTTCGTCGCTATGCTCACTACTAGCTGATGATAGTATGTAATGCATAGTATCCTCGACATAATCTTCTTCAGTACACAGGTGGCCGTCAATGAGAAAGTAATCATTATTCTGTAAATGTGGCTGTAACTGTTGGATCAGGTTTTCAATCGAAATAGGCATCTCAACATCTGTCTCCTCACTCTCATCGGCCATCCGATTAACTCTCTCATCGCCTTGGCATATTTTACATGTTGGACTAACATACTCTATGTACATTCATGTCTCTGCCATGCCGCACATTTAATTTCATTTATTGTAATACAGTATTAGTGACCGTTATTGAGAAAAACCGCTATTTGGAGGTTCACATGTTATTTTGCCATAACACTCGACGGTTCCCAAGAAAGTGACCGTTATTAGCAGGTGACTGTTTATGAGAGGTGCCCGTTAACCGAGGTTCTACTGTAATATCATGGGTACTGCGCATTACAAGATAATTGAAGAATTTATTTATTTATTTCAGCAATGACAGCTTTCCTTAACTTACTTACATGGCGACCATGGCAGTGAACTAGGGGAGTCTTCTCCCCATCACTGTCATAAGCCCATTTCAGAGCATATGCCTGCCCGCGTCTTTTCCATTCGATTTTGTTGGTGATTAGGCGGCTACTCTCCTCCACTTTGGGCCCATTTCCTTCTTAAATTCGTCCCGCTAACGCGTCAGCGGCCTACCTTTGTGCCCTTTCTCACTGTACGGCACCCAAGCCTCTACTTTTTTTGTCCACTTCCCTTCTTGTCTCAAGATAAGCCCCGCATACTTCCATTTTTGTTTTCTGATTACCTTCCCTACGTCTTTTGCTTTTGTTACCCTTATTATCTTTTTGTTCTCAATTCTATCCTTTTTCTTTATGCCTAGAATACTTATCTCCATTGCTTTTTGAGTAGTTTGTAGTTTTCGGTTAAAGCCCACGTTTGGGCGCCGTACACGAGCACCGATAAAGTATAACTTTCCCATATTTTGGTTTTTAGGTATATTCCTATCCTTCTGAAAATTTTCTTTAAGCCCAAAAGTTATTCCATCCTTCTTGTACTCTTCTACTCAGTTCTTTTTCCCTTTCATTTTTGAACGAAATTAATTGCCCCAAATATTCCACTTCCTCTACCCCCTCAATTTCTACCCCGCTTATTTCGAATTTTTCTATTTCATTTTCTGACAGCACTTTGGATTTTGCTCCATTTATAATTACACCCGCTTTCCTACTCTTGGCAATAATTTCTTCTCCCATTTCCTTTAACTCTCTCGGTGAATTGACAATTTTATTACTACATAATCTGCGAATCTCAAGTTGCTTAAGTACCTACTTACCATCGACCCTCATTCCTTTCCTCTCCCAATCCATTTTCCTAAATATTGATGAATTACCGTTCATAATCTGAGTTAATTTTGAGTTACATATCGTACACAACAGAATCGTGAACGAGGCGACTGCACCACGAGTCTGCGGCTCGGGCTGTGGACTCCGCACTTGTGAAAACATCTCCTTCCCTCCACCGTAACATAATGTACTATTTTGCACTTCGAAAAATCTTCGCTCACTCTGCTCGCGATCAGAATTTTAAAACTCAGAACTTTTTATAAGCCCTGCCCCAAACAAATGTCTATATAGGTGTCACAAAACAAACCAGTTAGAATGCCAGTACACAGCCATTCGAACACTGATAACCTGGAAAACTGGTCATCACTCTAAACCACAAGATACTTTTTTTCTTGGAATTCAGGACACATACAAACAAAGAAATTCAACAGCTTCCACAAGTTCAGATGTCTATATGCGACTCCTTAATCCGAGCCCTCTTTCCTGATCGCTATCACATCAAACTTTCTCTTGAATGCCGACATCACTACATAGGAGTACCATCTCAATCGAGCTACGAGTATAATCAGCAAAAATTGCACACACGGGTGCGAGCACCAGTCCTTTTTTTCCGCTATAAATTCACCTTTTAAACGAAGAAGATTGGAACAATTAATGAAAATACACGTTCAGTCGCACTGGCTGCTATTAGAAACAGGTTATGCGGGGCCGGAAATTCTAAACCTGTATGCCAAAAAATCGCATTGCGTTGCACAGGAAATCGGTTAAATGGAAACAAGTCGGCGGTTGTTTTTCTACATATCTATTTCTTCTTCCACCAGTATGGTCGTAAGTTGTAAAACCCCGCATTCGAAGTTGTAATTTATAATGCAATTACGTGTATAATTGATAAGCTAGAAGACAAGAGGTTTTAATAGAAAAAAAAAGAAAAAGAATGAAAAAAAAACCGCAAAAAGGAACACGTTTAGAGGAAGGTACGAGTACAAGAAGTATTCCACTGCAGTGGAAGCGAACGTGAGTTCATGCTGGTCAGAGTTCGAGAACTTGTGAATTCCGTGTCATCGCTATCCGAAAGCGAACTTGAAATTAACTTCAAAGCGAAAATATGTAAGAGAGAAACATTCACAAGAAGGTACATTGTTATTGATGAAAAATAACGTAGGGCTTCGGACTTGTCGAGTTCAAACTCGAGGTGACGTCTGTAATAGTTCAAGTTACCATAAAATTACAAACCATTTTACGAGCTACGTAATTCGTTGGATTAAAGCTTTTTTCCACGTCTGTAAGCTTTGATGCCGGACTCACGCATCGAGGTACCGGGGAGTAAAGGTGACCAATATCAGGATGTCCTTCATCTCAAGAACTTTAAACGGAAATACACAAAGGAGAAATCAAATAACGGCGGGAAGAGTCAAAGCAATCAGCGAGGACACTATACACTTGGCTAAATGCGACACTGTGACCAACCATTGCGAACCAAGTATGAAGTAATTAACTTATTCTGCTTCCAATCTGATCATAGATTGGGAAAAGCGAAGTTGAAAATCATAAAAACCCACTACAAGTAAAGCAGAGAGGATCAGCTAGGATAATATATGTAACACCAGTTCATAAAGAACAAGAGGCGAACGATGTCATTGCAAAGAGGCTAGAAGAAGCTAAGGGGATGGAATTTAAGGGTCTGATGGAGAAATAAGACTAGTTTGGAACAAGAAGTTGGTAAGAGAAGAGAGAAACCAGTGACTGATGACAAACTGAGCGTGGCAACGAAACACCTCGTGAAGAAGAGAATGGAAACACGAGGAAAACAGACTCTCACCACAATGGACCAGGTAGAGTTGTATGTATCGGAAAGAGCTATTAAAAAAAAGAGGGGTTAAAAACAATATTCGAAAATTTGAAAATAAACTTGTTAAGGAAATCATCGAGGAAAACTGGTCGACCAGCAAAGTTAAAAAAGTCCTGAAGTAGGGTTGGCACCTACTGCCAGCAGTGTACTCGAGTCGCCAACAGAATAATGTACACAGTGGAGAGGACATCATATCAGAAACAGTAGATCTTCACAGATGTAGGTTCTCCGAACCCAACGAGGGCAATCAAGGAATTAACGGGAAATCTCACAAAGTTGGGAAGAGGAGGATGAGAAATCTACATTCTCGTCAGGGAAAATTCAAAAAACTCTTGTGTTCATTAAAAGCTGGTACAGCAGCAGGACCTGATAAGACTGAAAATGCTACTCTGAAGATAATTGCTAAAATAATGACGCCTTTTTTAGCCGAACTATTTACCCAATTTATTAGAAAGGGATTTATACCCGCTTAATGGAAAGTGACCGAAATAATTCCCCTACACAAGAAGAGAACCAGAAAGAACTTGCATAATTACAGGCCTATTAGTTTAAGTCCAAACATAAGTAAAGAATTTAGGAATGCACTGAAAAACAAAATCTACTCTATTCTAGACTCCCGGCAGCCGAGGGAACAAACTGGTTTCAGGAAAGGGTACTCAACCGTGGACCATATATTCACACTAAACCAAATTTTAGAGAAGGGAAGGGAATACAATATGCGACGGTACCTGATGTTTATCGATTTTAACAAAGCCTTCGACTCCATCAGTCACAGTTCGGTCTGGAGGGCATTAAAAAACCAAGGGATAAACATGGATATAATAAACATTCTCAAAGAGTGGTACGTAGAGGCAGTGGCATATATAAAATTAGATAAAGAGGGGGAAAATTTGACATTCAAAAAGGAGTTAAACAGTGCGACCCATTGTCACCATATCTCCGCACCGCAGAGCTGGAGGAAAGTTTCAGAAAATTGGACTGGAAAGAAAAGGGAATCAATAAGGGATCTGCGGCTCAGTAACCTACACTTTGCTGATGGCATCATTCCGATGAGCAGCAGTATTGTGGAACCAAGTCAAATGGCAGAAGATCTCAATAGAGAAAGCAGGAGAGTAGGTCTTACAATGAACCTCACTGAAACGTAGGTAATGACAAACAGTGGGGAGGGAAACTGTTGACTGGACGGGGAGAAACTCGAAAAGGCAGAGGAATATAAATATCTGGACCAAACGGTGACTATGAAAGAAAAGGGGAAACATGAGCTGAAAAAATAGCAAATGAATGGAAGAATTTCTCGATAAATAAAAGCATACTTTACTGAAAAGTAAAATTTATACGACCGCCAAAGTAAAAACATTGGGACAATGTATAGCGCGCTCACTCACTCATGGAGCTCAAACCTGGGCTTTAACAGCTGTACTAAAGGAAAAAATCAGAACAACACATACTAGGATACATCGAAGCATCTTAAATGTGAAGATTAAAGACAAAATAAAAAAATGAACAATTTTGGAAAAAACTCGAGCAGAAGACATAGATGGGCAATAACCAAATTAAAACTTAATTGTGCGGGGCATGTGGCTAGGGATATCCAAAAATGGACAAAATTGGTGGAGGAATGGGCTCCCAGTTACCTGTCAATAGAAAGAGAGAGGCCACGTGTACGCTAGGGGGACGATTTGGTAAAAAACTCCCAAGCCAAAGAGGGATGGGAAAGATGGGATAGGCCGGTGACAGCCTATACCCGCACCTGGGAAAATCCTGCAGCAAGGAAGAAGTTAAAGCTTGTGTGGATCATGGCAGTAAATAAATAAAATGAACTGATTATACGCAGGCACGGTACCTATGCGTAAAAAATGGAAGCAGGTACAGTGTATAGGTTTCAAAAATGTTACTGTATTAATAGGGAAATGCATTACATCTCAAATGTTAACCTGTCGGAATCGAATATAACTATGAAATATCTTAATCGTCACAAAGTCATTACATCGGGGGCAACCGTCTTCTTTCAAACATGCTTTGTGGACTTTTGATGAACAGCATTTTGTGAAGGTTACAGTTGATCTACTCGCATAAGTAATTTTTGCGTACCGAACTGGGTACCTTTGTTTACCGTCATTATTATCATCACTTTCTTCAGTAGACACAGATTTTTTTCTTCTTTTTGTGGCTGATTCATCCTTGACAGTTTTACGTTTTATGACCCTGACCCCACTTGTTTTATTGAAGGACAGCTGCTTTGAAGCATGTTTTGGGCGACTCCTCAGATTAATTTTCTCCTTAAACGTGAACTGAAAGCATCCTGCTTCACCCCTGGCTTTCATTTGTAGGCAGCGTCGACAATGTCTCGTAACTGCTGTTAATGCCTCGTGTTGCACTTCGTGGAGGAGGCTGGCTTTCGTTGACTTCGGCGGATATGGCGTCCAGGCGCAATAAAGGAGGTATTTGCAGAAATTTCTGAACCAGCTCGTATGCTTGCTTCAAAACCTTTTTAGGGCTGTAAATACAAGAAAAATGTCTGTACTTGATTTGCAGTCAGAAAAGCAACACTGAGTGTTTAGTGTCCTTGTTGGCGAGTGAGTGAACTTGGTAATATTCTGTTTTTAGGTTGTGTCAATTCACTTTTTTGTTTCTGTTGTTCATAGCGCTTTTTCGGCTGTTAGGAGGCAATCTTCAGGACCAACAAAAAGAAACGGTAGGGAACTCCACTGAAGATGGCCTAACAGCCGAAATCTACCGGTATCAGATAAGTTTCTGATTGATAATACCGCTGCTGTCGAGCAAAGAAAATTGAACGTTTTGGCGAGCTGCGTTACACCGATTGTTGATTTATCCTTTATGGAACGGTCGTCATCCTTTCCCCGACTGATTGGAGCTGTTGCGTATATTCCGCGGTTTTTAACCAGGACCTGTCCGACAAACTTAGAGCTCATGTCCGACAAACTTAGAGCTCATTGCTGAAGAACGTGCAGTTGCTTTAATCCATGTTGTCCGTGCAGTCTAACGGTTTTATTATTCAGCTGAAATTAGAGACTTGCAGAACAATTCCTAGATTCATAAACGAAGCTCCTTGCTAGCCTTATCACCATTTCTCCATTCTGATGTAGTTCTTCAAGTGGGAGGTCGTCTTCGGAATTCAAAGTTGTCGTTTGAAAGAAAACATTCGATTATTTCACCCGCAAAGTCCAGATTTGTTGAGTTATACTCGTATGTTCGTTTTGTACGAGCGTTATTTTCATGCTTCAGCCACATAATTCTTCCCTGTTTTGACTAGTCTTATTATCATACATGGTTCAATCTAGATAACCGATATGCCGACTTTTTTTATTGTTTCACTGGCCAAATAAAAAATGTCGAGATTGTTCGATTCGCCAACTGGCCAAAGTTTGGCCAATTTTTCCAACTCTACGAACTGATTGGGGGCAGTCCCCCCTCCCCCTATTCGCTACGCCCCTAGTTACTGTCTTTGTACTTTTCTCATACAAAACATTTAGTCTATGTATCATACCTATATTGAACGTGTTATTCATAGGTAGCGTACCTACATATTATTATAATGCTAACCTACATAAAATTTACACTGTTTCTGGAGCAGTTAAGAAAAATTGCAGCCGGGTGTTTCAAAAAACCGATAAGTTGCTCACATAAAGCAATTGTTTTCTAGAGTATTAGTATGAGGTCGATCCGTTTCAAGACAGTTTGTTTCAAGAAGCCAATTTTATTATGTGTAATCCGTGGTTCAGTTAAGCGAATTATATTGTACCTTGATATATTAGTTGAAAAACAGAGGTACAGTAGCGTAGCCAGCCTAGTGTTCGAGGGGGTTGGGAAGAATTAGAAAAAACCACTACTTGACGAAGTCGCAAAGGTATCCGGACCCTCTCGACTGCTCAGGCTACACCGCTGCAGAGGTTCGCACAGTACAATCCTGAGTACTCGAACAGCATCGCAGGACACCATTTTCAAGATCGCAGCGAAGAATCAACTTCTGGCAGTGAACCCACTGAAATGACTTCGACAAGCACCTACATGAGATCACAGAGCACCTGACGAATTCAATTCACTTTTATGGAACTTTACGTCCGAATATCAACATTCGAACAACCGTGTAGCTCGATTTCCACATACCCATTTCTACACCTGTCAGAATTTATTACACAGGCACACACTATTCCGCATCTTCAATTTCTCAACACAAATTTCTTCATACAGCCGGTGTACCGTACTGGACTACATTCCAGATTCAACTCCGCGGTCAAAAGGCAAACTGCAATTACACCGTCGGTGTACAATGTTACAGCCTACAATGTGTGTACACCTTTATCGCATGCTCGATCTGGCATTCCACTCGCTCGAATTTATTCCACCTTCTCATCATCGCCTTTCGCTGAACATCCCAACTGCTGAAATTACCATTCGTTCCGTCGAATGCGTGCGCGCACACTGTGTCGTCTCCCGTAGCACCAACCGTGCTCGTATCGCCGTCAAATCGCTGATTAAAATTCGAAACCGAATAATGAGAAATTTTTACGATCAATTTTGCAGCACTTTCAATCGCCATAATCGCTGATCGCGTAGGTCGCCTCCGCGTTAATTATCGATTCCGCGTCCATCGTGGACGCTCGACGGCGGCGGCGGCGATCGGTGGTGATACGTTTTCTGTGCCATTTTTCCATGCCGTTCGGTCTGCCGCCAATCATCGCGCCATCGTTTCGCCACCTCGCCAGCCTTTGACCGGCACTGCGACCGAACTCTCTTCTTCGTGCGCGAGATTCGCTGAGACTGATCGCTCATTCCTCATTCGGTATCGGCGATTTACGTGACCGAAACTCTCAAGTCAGCCTCATTATCATACAAATCTCATCGTCGTTTCGTCGGCGCACTCGTCCACTTCTTCGAACTGGAGCTTCGTTAAGAGCACATTTCACATCGAGATCGAGACGCCGCCGCGATGACTCGACGACTCATCTTTATAATCAGCTTTTTTTTTTCGGTGTTGTTGTTTACTTTCTTCGGTTATTTAGCGATATTGCAAAAACGTAAACCCAGACCTGTACGTGAAAACGACGAATATATACACAGTCGATAGAAACCAGTTTGAAACACGTAGAATGTTTACCTATTCACTGGTTCCCTCTGCTTGCGCACACACATTTTCTAACAAAAAAAAATAAAAAAAAATAATAAATAATAAACGGAAATAAGGTAAATTTTTAGTTCGGTTTCATCGTATACACGGTACATTACTGCAGTCCGAACGGAGCCGGATTTGTGCGTGTATTTACAACGTGCTGGATTTACGTGTTAAGAGACGGCGAAAGACAGATGGACTTAAAAAGAAGGAAATTTACAATCGAGTCGGTAATACGTTTAATCTGATTTCAGTGCAATCGTGCACGCCGCTATATGATCCGAATTTATTGTGAATTTTTAATCGAATCGTCTGGAAGTTTGTCCGTTTTGTTTACACGATTTATCGCTGGCCGAGAACACGCGAGTTACAGCCGATCGTGGCTCGCCGGCTAGTTCGGCTCGAAAATTTAAAGATACATCTCAGCTCAGTTGGACCGTCTGCACGTAAACTGGTGTACAACCCTGACGAGAGGGGGGTACCCAATTTTCCAGACACTTCAAATACAAATTACACATGCAGGAGGGGGGGGGGGTCAAGTTTTTTCGAACACCGTGAGCGGCGAATATCGTCAATCATTCCACAAATTTTCATTTTTTCTACCGTGTGCTTATGAAGCTGTGGCAGAGGGGGTGTAAAAATTTAATGATGGACGTGGTGCGATGTCAGTTAAAGACTTCATAGATTTTTTCTTTCGTGTGACTTAATGCCGGCCACGAAGAGGGGGGGGGAGTGAAATAATAAAATTCTAAAATTGTTTTATAGGTTTTGGAGGTCACTGTATTCAATTTCAGGGGTAATTCTTGGATCCTGTCCCTCCTGGTGCGACCAATGAGGTAGCAAGAGCGTAGGACAAGCAACGGTTGACTCAGAATTCACCCATTCTAATTAAAGCCACCAAATACGGTAAAAATACAGTTTATTTATTCAAATTGTTGCTAATAGAAAAGAACTTCGTAAAAATTTCTCAACTGAAAAAGCACTGGAGCTTAAATTTGGTCCAGATTAAAAATTCGGAAGTGATATTCGAAATCAGCGACACAAAACCATACCTATTTTGATGCTTCGTGCAACTTTTCGCCGGAGAGGCTGAATTCGTTTTACGACAGTGGTCTGGAAGGGGTCGAATAGAAATCTGAGGTGATATTCGAAATCAGCGACTCAGAGCTTGGTTTGTTATCCTGTCCAAAAACTAGACTTCAGAATCTCGTAAAGAATTTGGAACGTGAGGAAAACTAGAGTAACCGGAATTAGCCCCTCCCTCGTAGAGTCTGAATGGTTTGGTGTGGTGGGATGTATGGCGATGCACGCATGCCAAAGCGGCCCCAATTATACCGCACCCCTGGCCTCGGAAACTACCCTTTCGAGTATCGCATCAGTGGCCGAAAGGAAGCCTGAATGGTTTAGCGGGAGGGAAAATAACTATTAAAATTAATTGTGGAACCCAGGTGAAAAAGCTGCAGCATATCTAACGACAAATGCTATAAAAGTAAAAAGGTGGTTAGGATCTGGAAAATTATGGCACCAGGCGAGGCGGAAGAGGCTTCAATTTAAAAGCATCGGCGGATACAATAAAAGGTCATATATTTGAAAACAATGGACTCTTTCGCAACGCAATAATTCTTAAAATGCGGTCTTTACATTTTTTCCAAATTTTGTGGATTAATTACTCTTCCCCAAAAATCTCGGAAGTCCCTTTCATTCACTCGTATCTACATTTGCGAATGAGAGAGGAACCGAAGAAACCCGATGGCAGGATGTCCCAGAAGGTGTATTCATTAGTTTTCAACTTTTCATTTCATTACGACTTTCTCAAAAAAATGTTTTACACTGGGATGAGGAGCTAGACCGAATATTTTTTCATTTTCGCGTCTTTTCGCGCCGATTTTCAAATTCGTACTTACATATATATAGAAGCACTAAAAAGGTGTCCCAATAATTATGGCTCGTTCTGTTCCTCCTCTCCTTGAGATTAATAATGTCTAATTATGACCTTAATTTCTAGAACCAGAGGCCTGGTATCAGAATCCTTCTATGAGGATGAATTTCAGCGGTTGACCTTCAAAGTGCGATTTGCGCTTATGAAAAACACCCTTCACGACTATCATTATTCATCATTCATTTTCAGTTTTCAATTATTATCCTTGACTTTTCATTCTTTAGAATACCTGCATATACTACTTCGCCACCGCTGTTGGAACTCGAATACTTCGTTATAAATGTAAATTGTTGTTTATTATAAAGTAACAGAAAATTACGAGAATGCTAGGCAATAAAAAATTAATGTTCCAACACTTAAAAACGGTTGAGTACAGTTTTTATGGGAGATGCCTGGGAGGATTCATTTGCTAGCTGCTCATGCCAACACGACTTTGGATAGACAATTGCTTTGTTAGGGCCACGAACGTTGCAAACGTAGAAAATCGGAGAGAGCTTTTTGCTAAGTGACTGGGCAAATTATAAAGTCGGCGGGCAGTTTGCAAATTTATAAACATATTAGTCCTCTGTTTCTGTACTCGTTGACCAAAACTTTGCACTGAAATTGACAAGTTCAGACAAGCCATTCTGAAAACAAGGCTTTCCTCGTTCGTCAACCAAAATTTTTTCATCCATTTTCTAAATCCCCTCCACTACACTGAGAAGTAGCCGCTCTTCTGCTTTATTTCCTGGTAGGGTTACCAGACTGGACAAAAATAAAAATAGTATCTGAAATAGTCAAAATTTTTTGCTTGCTTCTTAAAAAATCACAATTCACCCCCACCCCCGCATAACCCTAACCTCGCCCCTTGCGACTTTTGGTTATTTCCTCAACTGAAGGCAGCCTTACGTGGTCGTCAACTGAACACGAATCAAAACGTCATCACCGCGGCGCAGATGTTTTTCTCCTCGTTACCGGCGGCGGAATACGCGAAAACGTTTGATAAATGGCAAGAACGAATGGACGCTTGTATAATAGCTATGAATGGCGCTTATTTTGAAAAAGATATTCGTGTACTTAATGAAGATGATGATTAATAAAAAATGTTGTAATTGTATGGTTTTTCTCCTTCTTTAAAATAATCTTTAAGAAACCTGGAGGGGTCAACGCATATGGTTTCTTTCAAACTGGTCTGGAACAGCGAGTTTTCAATCAAATGAGCTCGGCGTGGTCTCAATTGATAGCTAATGAACCAAATTATTCCACTACTGCGTTGAAACGCCGATAGGTAGCGTTGGTGGGCCGAACGAATTTTAGTCTCAGTTACTTAGCGAAGACCTCTGTAGTTGATTTTGATTCTTCAGGTTTTTTTTTTTTAAATTTATTTGTTGACTTTTAACTACCAATTCTGTTTCAGCACTCAGCCTGACATGGTGAAGGTATTGATAGTGTCGATACTTTTGAACACCCAATCGATACTAATCGATACTTCTTTTGTTCGATACTTGACACCCCTATTAGTCACGCATCATCTGCGAACCTCAGATTGCTCAAGTACTCCCCATTAATTAGTATCCCTTCGCCATCCCATTTCAGTTTCCTGAATATTTCTTCCAAAGCAATATTAAATATCATAGGTGATAAAGGATCTCCCTGCTTGACCTCCTGCTTAAAGTATTCTCCTATTCTGTCGGGCATTATTCTTGCCTCCAGATTATGATACATGTTTTGAATTAATTGAACTAAAGCAAGTGGGTAATTTTGTTTTTTCATACATTCCATCGTGCTACCATGTCTTTAGGAGATAAATGCTTTCTGAAAGTCTACAAAAGCTATATTTAATTTCATTATCGTACTCGAAGCTTTTTTCCATGATCAAGTTTAGCGTATATAAATGGTCTATAGTAGAATATCTTTTTCTAAATCCTACCTGTTCCTCTGGTTGTGTCATATTATAATGGGTTTTTCGGCGATTTTCAATTAGTTTGGGAACACTCTTGCAACAGTGGAGGTTCAACTGATAGGTCGAAAAATAGCTATTTCTCTTGTGAATGAGAACTATTATACCTGGATTCGAAAATTCGTATCGGTCATAGCGCGAAAGGTAAGACTGTCGTATCTCCATTACGCGCAAAATTACAAGAAAATGTGTAAGAATATATTTTGTAGATAATTTTGCGACGAATATTTTTTGTCAGATAATATTTTCGGATTACATGAGTCTTTTCTGAGAAAAAAGGCAAAAAGTGGAGTCTTCTCCCACCACAGCTCCGGACGCACAGGGTTGGGGGACTTGGAAATGCTTCTTGTATTCAGGATGTTATCCCCAACAATTTCCAGCAATAAAATTTACGTAGCAATTTTCTTCGTTTCAACTCTCATATATGACTTATATATACTTCCTGTTTGCAAAGCAACTTCAAAGATTTCCTTTATTTTGGCAGATTTGAACTATCGAAATCTTAATCTTTAATATCTTTAAAATTAATTTGAAGCCGATGTAAGTTTTCCCCCTGTTTTGATCAGTCCATCTTGCCTACCAACAATCTGCAAGAAACCAGCATCACCTCATTTCACGAAAAAAAAAACAAGTTAGCCCTCTTTCCCCTGTACTCTTCAAAGTATTTTAAGCATTTAAATCGCCTGTTCTAAGTATACGCTTCCAAGGTACCACGTAAGCGGCATTACCGACTTAGTCTTTTTTCGTTTTACTCGGGTCCGCTCGTCTCTTAACCATCTATCAGAGTTGAGTTGGCAAACTGGCAATTTCAAGAGATCAATTGGCAAACTGACACATCTCGAAAGCTGATTTTTCTCTTTACGCACCCTCCCTTCTCCTTCTTCAACTAATAAATTTGCTTCAATACGGTCCTGGTTTTACTAAATCGCTCATTCAATTATAACCTGTAGTAACTTTCATTAGATGCTCGTAGAAAGAAAGGGTTCGAGGTAGATTGCTTTAGGCTCAGTTTTTTTACAACGCATGTAAACAGAAGTCATGTTCATTTGTACCTGGAGTTTATTCGAGAAATAACAACGGAATATGACTTTTTTTTCTTTTTTCTTTTTGTAAAAGGAGTTGAAATGTGGGAAGAGTACTTAGGAGTATATGGAGTAAAAGAGGCGAGAGGGCTTCAGATTAGCGTGCTGAAAAGAGAACAGGTATTCTTCAGAGAGTACATCTAGTAGCTCTACTTCAAGACGTCTCCGTCTTCCTGCATCCACAAGCCGTACCTCAGTCTCATCACAAGCCGGAAAAAGCCAGCGGATGCAGTCTGTGGGGCCGGTTATCAATTATTTCGCGATGCGCATCTCCCAGACAGTGAGATTCTCTTATCTCGAGTTTAGTTTCAGTTAATTGCCTTCTACGATGCGCAAATAAACGTTTTTCCTTCGCATATCGCGTACGTCACTCCTTCGATCTGCACTTTCTCTCGTGCGTTACACCATATCAAGGCAATTTTCTCTCACAGCCGTAATTTGTGTTCTTCTCATCTCATATAGCGCTGCACCCTCTACTAATAGCCGATGTCGTTCCGCAGAATCGCTTCACCTTGGCTAGTTGGAAGAACGGTCACCACACCATAATGCGTTTCAACTCTCGAAGCCAATACCTATATGTCAGCAGATACAACCAATACATCGACACGTCATCGAGCTGTATCGACAGAATCTGGAGAGCTGTCAGCATCTCTCGGTTGAACAGTACGACTACACAGTTGCCAGAGTCCGATACTATCTCAAAACGTATATTTATATGGCGTCGAGTTGCTCTACATCGGCCTCGATTCCACCATTTATTTCGCGTACAGAAGACCTGTCCAACTGTGCCGCGGTTACATCATCGAATGCACCTTACATCTAGGTTGAAAGACACCGGCTACACACAAAATATAGAAACGCAGATATGCAGATTTACTATTATGTAGGACTACATACATCTAACATACCTACAGCCTTACGCGTTACCCATACAATTAAGGATTAATTCGTTCGACTGTTTTAACAACCCGAGTATATTTATTGTGCGCGATTACTAGGCGAATGAGGCAATCGTTCAACAGCCATAATCGCATTGCGAAGAGCACGCGCAAAAATGCAAAGAACTATAACAAGTTCAGAACACGGTAATTTGATATGTTTGAAATTTCGTCCAGTCACGGTGCGTTTATCATGCTGGAATAATTGCGCACAGCTATCTCATTCGCGAATTTCAATACGGAACCGGGGTCACTCGATAGTCTCTCTGAAAAATTGTACGAAGTTGTTGTCGAGGGCGGTTCTACACCTGCTGGGAAACTCGACATCACGACGTGCAACAGATCAACTTGAGTTTCCGTTTTTCCAGCATCGAATGCCAACCCCGGCCAGTCACGACCGATTCAGAAGTGCAGCTGTTACTATGTGGCAAGAATTCCAGTCATTCCAGGGGAACGATGTTCATACCGCTGAACGAGCGATGACGGACGATATATCAATAGAATACAGGTAGGTATATCACACAGATCGGCCAGACTGACGACTCCAGGATTCCGGGAAGTGTACATGCAACTGGACCTCGAAGGCGGCCGCGTGTCTGGCACAACCGAAGTTTCGAACACAGCACGATCCTTATCCCTCGAATACCACAGATTAAGATTACCGACAGGTAAGTATCGCGTAATTAGAATAAAGCGAACGAGTATTTGTGCGGTAACGATTTACGACTAACTAGTTCCACCTACCTCCCCGAATTTATAACACGATACGCGGTCTGGAGCTCTCACTAAAAGACGAACTGCCGATCGAACTTTTGATTTAATATGTCCAGACGAGAAACACCGCCGTCTATTTCGACGTCCGTTCAAACGAAATCGAGTGCGGTAATGAAATTTGATTCAGGTCAACAAGTAAATACCCACGGAACAGACGATGCCAAAATTTATATAATAATTAGCCAATACAAACACGATAGGCCATTAATGAAATCACCAGTTCAGCCCCCTAACTTTGAAAATAACTGACGAAGTAGAATGGCAGATATTACACTTCCACACTTCCAAGTTATAACAAGATAATACGGGGGGGGGCTGGGTTCTTCTTCCAATTCTCAAAATTAAGAAACTGTTGAAAAATCGATAACTCAACTTCATTTTATTAATGAGTGCACAGGGTTTTCGAAAATTGATTCCCTTGTCTTTTTTCGGCTGCGAAGTCAGATCACCACGCGACACGAAAGGTTCCTCAAATGATAAGGTTCAATTTATTTTTTGGGCAAACGACTTCTTTCTTCTCCTTAAACAGGATCATCGAACATACCTCCAATTTTGAAATTCAAGATGGAAAGCTATCGAACAAACTATCAAAACAGGGATTCCTTGAATTGCTAATTTTGAATATCACGTTAGGTTTTCGATTCAACCCCGATTTCAGCCTCAAATTCGATCTCCCTTCCTTTCAATAGAGCACTTGGAAACAACAGAGTATGCGGACATCCGCCATCTTGAGTCCAACCGCGCCCGTCGATGCCGAATCCGACTATTCGGCATCGACGCGCGGTTAGACTCAAGATGGCCGATGCCTATACTCGGTTGTTTCCAGTGCTCTATTTTCGGTAGGCCAATTAGACTTCGCTAAAAAAAATTTAACGAAGTCGCTGCGCGGCTAAGTCGTAACGTACCTGCTTCGCAAAGTTTACGTCTTGGATTCGACTCCCACCAACGTCGGAAAAATAGTGATACTCGCATACTCCCACTAACATCATAGAGAACACAGCGATTACAGTAACCATCGAGATGGAAAACAGCGCGTCCTGTAACCCTTGCCAGTTCACACGAACAAAGCATTACAGTCGTAGTGCGCGTTACCACTAGATCGGAAAGATTGGTACTGTGCGTGTGTACGTCGTGGTCGTGAAAACACGTGGCTAGTAAGCGAACTGCGGCCGCATACTCTCCGACAGACAAAAGGAAAACTCTAACGCAGCGTTACTCAAAGTATGCTCCGCGGAACCCCGGAGCTCCGCAAAGGCTCTGACAGGGGTCCGCCGCACCAGGGCATCCAAAACTCTGGCCGTGTGTTGTATAGCAGGTAAAAAGTAAAAGTTTTTTAAATTAATTTAGTGAAGGGTTCCATAACATTACATTGCTGTTGAAAAGGAGTCCGTCACCAAAAAAGTTTGAGAATCGCTGCTCTAACGCAACAGAATCGAGGGGAAAGCAACGACAAACTACCTTTACTAATCTGTCCAGGACAGTGGTTTCCAACAGGTGGTCCGCGGACCGCCGGGGGTCCGCGGAGGGTGACTTAAGGGTCCGCGAGCTGATCGGAAAATGTTTTTTCCGTCAGGAATTTGACAGTTTTAGCAAATTTGAAGTATATTTAAATGCATTATATACATAAGGGGTCCTTGAAATTATAGGGATTTTTTCACGGGTCCTTGAAAATTTTTTGTTGGGAACCCCTGGTCCAGGAGAATCGCGCATCCGCAACAGCGACCACCAGCGTCTGGCATCAGATACGGTAATGTCTGAAGAGGAAGAAAAATTTGAACTAGGTATCAAAATACCCTGGGTGGCTAAGTCCGAAAATTCAATCAGATTTTGGATTCGAATCGGATTCAGGCACTAAACTTCAAATCTAGCCACTTCAAGTGAGCTAACTTTGGACTAGCTGAAAAAATTGACTAGGGTACCGAATGCCGGTTCTTCGAATCGCCGACTTCGAAAATTCAATTATTAGATTTGTGATCCGACGACGATGTCGGATCCAAAATGCAAACTAGACTCCTTTAAATGGACAACACTAACCCAACTTAGAAAATCGTATGTTCTACTTTTGATACTCGTAAGATATAATTTTAGCTAATTTTACTAGGTACCCCAATTTATTGCAATCCAAAAAAAAAATAAAATAAAATAATAAAGATTTATAATGAATAAATAAATGAATGTCAGGATTTTCGTACTCCTATACTTTCGGTTTTCTGGGGTCGCTGAGTTTGAAAATTCAGTCAGATTTCCAATCCGATCCCAATTTGGGTCCTGAATGCAACTTTTTCCCCTTCTAAAATACCAAGTTGCCGAGTGGAAGAAACTACTTCCGCTTCTAAAATGAGAAGACTCGAATCTTGTCCATGAGGAAACAGGAAAAAATCGTCTTTTCTCAATTTCATTCATTTGTACAACTGAACAAAGAACCGGAATAGAGGTCTTCTGCGTCACTGACTTCAAAAATCAAATTTTGATTATTTGCTAACGTATAAAATTTTGTTCTTGTCGAACAGATTTTGGGCTTCAGGAGGCTCGACTGAATCCGGAAACTAAATCCAACACTTTTCCGAAATCAATGCCCAAACACAAACTCAATAACGATGATTTGATAAATTTTTTAAGTCAATTCAACCCATTTGAAGCGTATTACTTAGATTTTAGGGGTCAAACAGATTCCGATGAAATAACTTATTGAAATTACCAAATAAAAGCCTAACTTTATTGTTTACTCGAGAAAAAAAGACTTGCCATTGTGAGATCTTTATTTCTTCCTTTCAGGAAGAAGAAGAAGAAAATCGCTGTTGTTTCCCTTTTCGTAATTAAAATAAAAAAAACATGGATTTTTTTTAGGAAGGAAAAATAAATTATTGTTCTACTTTTTGTACAATGAGAAACAAGAAAATCGTCTCTCCTTCCTTTTCCCACGTGATGTAACTTTCAGTGGCGGATCCAAGGGGGGGCATGGGGGTGCATGGCCCCTCCCTGGTTGAAATTTTTAACGCAATAATAGGGAAACAGGAACAAACATGATGAACTGTACCTTCATTACACGCCAGAAATGTATAATAACGCATCTATACATATATTCGTCATCGCGTATCCCACATTGAATAAAATATTTTTCCGGAAGCACCCCCGCCCCCACACCCCTGCCAACATAAAAGCAATAGCTATCAGTATGCATCACCGCTACTGTACCCCCCCCCCTTTTTCTAAATCCGCGCCTGTTAACTTTATTTCTTATTTTGTGAAAAAGAAGAAAATTTCACTTCCAGAATGAGAATTTGGTTCTTCTATTGAAGGAAAGCTAAACAATCTTCCTTCCTCGGGAGAGAAAGAAAAAGAAAGAAATCTGGTTTCTTCCCTCGGTAAGAAAAAATTCATTCCTCTTTTTCAGAAAAGAAAATCGCTCCTCTCCTCTCATGAATGCGACGAGATTCACTCATTTCTTTGAGGAAATGTATAACCTCAGCAAGGGGAATACTATTCCTTCCTCTTTCGTGGACATAAACGACTTCATTCACTGTTCCTTTTCTAAAGAATAATGAGGAAAGTTATCCCTTCCTTTTCGTCAGTGAGAATACCATTTTTTCTCTTAGATTAGGGGACAAAAGGCTTTACTTCGTGTAAGTGCAGGGGGCGGAAATTTACGTGTTTTTTTCCCAACAAGAAATTTGAGTCCATTCAGAAGAAAAACAGGACGACTTTTTAATCAAAATTTCGTCTGACTTCAGGTACGAAAACTGGCATAGGGGCAATTTGATAAATAATATTTAAAATTTCAATAAAAGTTGAGGGAATATTCCAGCTCGCCTTAAAGAGGGGAAATTCACTAACACAGATTTAAGCCTTGACACTGAAAGATGACTTTCCGTCCCGTCTTGATCCGACTAGACTCCGCAATGAATAATGAAGGCGAAGAGGAATTTCGTGACATACTCTATAATGTTGACAGTTTGATTTCTTTGCCGAAATTAAACTGGCCTCTTCAAAGGGAGACAAGTCGAACTTGTGGCACTGATCGGGATGGAAACGAAAATCTGATTGAATTTTAGAATTCATTCAACAACACGAAAGACTCTGTTCGTTGCTTTACCTGATTTTCCAAACTAGGTCGTTGGAGAAAAGACAATTTTTTTTTTAAACTCCCCATAGAAATGTTTAAAGTTCTCATTTAGGAAACAGGAGATTTCCCACTTCCCTAGA
The DNA here is from genome assembly GCA_031841125.1 of Acanthococcus lagerstroemiae. NCBI lineage: Eukaryota > Metazoa > Arthropoda > Insecta > Hemiptera > Eriococcidae > Acanthococcus > Acanthococcus lagerstroemiae. The sequence goes on along the minus strand of CM063109.1, from coordinate 20,734,280 downwards.
ACCCCCTATAAATTGGTATTTTGCAAGAGGGAACAGTCGCACTCGGAGTTCTAATTGGAAGCGATTCACAAAATCCCTATTCCGATAACTTTTCAATTTTTGGCCCAGTCAAATTAGCATTTTTGAAGGTGAAAGATTTGACTTCGGAGCAGCAATCGAAATCAACTAGAAAATTAATTAAATCTTCCAACTCAGGGATACAAAAAACACCTATTCCGAGATCTCGCTTGATTTTCTACGCTGAGTCAATTTTACTTATTTTAAAAGGTGAAATTTGGAATTTGGGGCCAAACTGGAGGTCAAAATAAAAATCTGGTAGAACACAGTGATTCAAGGAACCCCTATTCTAATACACTGCTCAATTCATTCAAGTCAAACTGGCATCTTTGAAGGGGGAAAATCAAATTTGGAACCCAAATCGGGGTTGAATCACAAGTCTAATGTAATACTTGAAACCAGGGACCTAAGGAATCTTTATTTCGAAACTTTATTCGATACCTTTCGGTTTAAGATTCTGAAGCTGGTGGTACGTTTGAGTCTCCCTTTTGTAGGAAATAAAATTTTTCCACCCTAAAAGAAACGTTATCTTGTCACCTAAAGAACATTCTTGTCCCATGGCGACTCGACAACGCAATCAAAAAGAAAGAAGGGTTGGGTGGGGGCTATTCGTGAAATACCTTGTAACAACAATCTTTACTAAAATCGACATCGACACTTCCATGGCAGTCATATTATGACCGAGAAAAAAAAGAGTTAAAATCAATTTACATTTAGGTCCTGTTTCTAAGAAGAGACTTGTTTCATTGCCATGATTATAGCCGGCAGGGTATCGATATGCAATTAGTTAAAGTGTGAGTCAATTCACGAAACATCTGGCACGAGCACCACTTTATAAAGCCCAATAGGGTAATTTCCAAGCAGCTTTTAAAATCTGTTCCCCCAGAAGCACAGTGTACAGGCCGACAAAGTCAGAGCATCTCTCATTAACAGCTAGATAATTAAGGTCAATAAAGAATGAGAAATAAAAAAAGTAAACAGAAGGGAAATTAAAAATTTTCAATGAAATGACTAAAACGAGACGTTTTTGAGAGAATGAAAAAGATAAACGAATTAGAGGTGGGATTAATTCAGTTTCCTAGTTTTCCGAATGGTTTGGCATTACGTCCTAGCTTCTTGTACGACATCGAAAATTATCTGGTAATTAAAATAACGGTAAAACAGAAATAAATTTACGGTTAATACCCAAAAATAGTACCTCTACTTATTAATGAAAAATACAGGCATATTATTAATTTTCCATCACCAGCGAAATAGGTTCCTGAAACACCGTAAAAACGTTTTTTCCCCAAAACACTATTGCATTTCGTAACCTACTTTCCAATTCATGAGATTTTTTTCGAACTTGAGTTAGTGCGATGTTCAAAAGTCGATACTGAGAGCAAACCGGTTTCTATACTTAATAGATGCGCTTAATGCCGTTTTAACTATTTAAAATGTTTATAGTAGATATTTTAAATATTAGTATTACGTTGCCTGGATTAGCTGCACTTTAATGCACCGCCGTATCTAAATTCAGATTTCCGTAAAGTCGGTGATTTCTCGTTCCTAGTTTCCTCTTTTCTGGATATTTTAACAGAGTACGCACTCAGGTATTACATTTTCAAAGTATAGATAAGACTCACTTACAATCTTACCACCATCAGAAGTTTCCTGTCATATCAGACATTCCCACCATTCTCTCGATAATGATGAGCATGTTTACATAGCTTTGTTTCGTTTCTCTTGTGACTACCAACTTCCAATCTCAATCGTCCATCAAATTGAAACAGTTCGCTTCGATTTTTACGAGCTAGAATTTGGGAATTTATTTCTTAGGGAAGAACTTCAGCTGGGGGTAATTCGAACATATTTCATCCCTCCAGAACATGAATCCCCCTCTGCCAACATCGCAGTTCAGCATTCTTTCTACTGGAGGGGGGACTCACCGGCAAGGGACTAATTCAAGCGTTTCTCACTTTCTCATTCCTAATCGAACTAATCAAATTTCAAAATTACTCGAGATGTTTTTGTCATTTCAGCACGTCATACACTGAAATCGATAATTTCGTAGTATCTGCAGGCTGTGAACTCGAAATTCGTTCAGATTAAGTTTATTCAAACTTTTGGATGTGATAATCAACTCGAGCAGATGCATGTTTGATTTCATCAATGATTCTAAGGGCAAATATTTTTCCTTCTAAACCTCGGATTACTATATAAATAGCTACGTCCTATGTACCTATCAGACCCCCTGTGGCAGACGGCTAAGTCTTGGCTGAACCGCAGTACCTAGTTTATGGCCACTGAATCAGAAGCTACAAAACAGAGACATTCTTTCACGATGACAACCCAAGCCAGCTGAAACCTGTATCAATTAAACCTGTAGGTTAAAGAATGTATCCGATTCCGGACTATCAGTTTTCTCTATTTTTCGCGCCACACGGAAAGTCGGTAATTAAACCGAGTCATTTTTCTCATTCGTCTCCCTATCTTCCATGCGACATGTCCTTCAAGGTAAGACCTACAGAAAGCATCCCAGGATCCAACGATACCCAAAACATTAATTTTGTTATTCTTATTTCGAAACGAACGTAAATCTATACAGGAATTTCGATGGTATTTCTTCGCTTTCGAAAATGTTTACAAAACGAGTAAATAATTCATTTCACAAATGGGCGCACGATGTTCAGATGCTCCATGTATGTGGAATAGAGTACGAAAAATGTTTCTCATCGAAATACAAATTATTTCTCGCCAACTGTGACAGAGATAAAAGAGCTACTTAGTCATAAACTTTTTAAATAGCGTTTCCCAGACGTTTGACTTCAACTTGTAAACAAACCTAGAATCTCCTCTTTACATTTTTAGGCTCGATAAAGATATCTGTCATCTAATACAAGGATGTACTCAGTAGATAATTATACGGTGAAATTCAACATCGATGAAACGAAAATGAAGATGAGGAAGCCAGTGTTGTTCAAACTTAACATATAAATACCGTTCCAATGGTGTACCAAAAGGAGTTTCTCAGGAAGGAACTTCGAATTTAGAAATAGAATACACAATTTTGCTATATTCATGGGGAAAAGTCTCACAATTTTACAGCTAGTGGAATTTAAGTTCCAAGAAGAAAAAACAGTGACTAGACAAATTTAAAAAGACTAGACAATGAGACTAAAAAGCGAACTTTAGCCACATTTCTTACAGATATCAAAGAGGGGACATCCCAATCAAATTCGGATAATGCCCAAGGTTGTACAAGAGAAGAGGGGCGTAAAACCTCTTTCTTAATCACAGATATACATTTCCTGCTCAAATTTGTTAGAATTTCAAAAAATTTACTCGTATTACTTCAACGATCAAGATGCCACCAAAATTATAGCAGAATAAATTGTTTGAAAAAACAATATAAGCGCAAATAGGGAGGAGGTGAGGGCTAAGACCCTCTCAGAAAGTCTAAAGATAGATGAGCGATAACGGGAGCAATGTAAACAAATTGGCAAGCAAAAAATCTTTAGTTCAGTGTTGATAACTGAAAGCCCCTCCACTCTTGAAAAGTTATATGCGCCCATGGTCACTGCCCACCGAAAAGGCTCACTTAGTCGACTCTAGTTTCCCCAGAAACAGCCGAGTTTCCATTCCAAAAACAAATTTAACATTCTTGAACTTCAATGTAATTTGAAGAAGAAAATATTTCTCTGGTGAAATTGGCTGACTGCATCAAAATACACATTTCCATTGACGAGATATAAATTTATAAAGTAAAACTATAAAGACTCATATACCTGTTCACTTTTCTTTCAAATATTTTTCTATAAACTCACTTACTCATTTTTTTGAAGTTACAGTTTTAAATCAGATTTTCTCGGGGAGTTTTGAAGTTACAGGGCTTCGGAAGGGCTCAAAATGGATTCAACTTCATTCATTATCTGAAACTTGTTTCGACCAAATGAAATGACGTATTATGTTGATTCCAAAACTTGCAACTCACTCCAGTGACTGGAAAATAAAATCAGCGAACTTAAGAATTGCTACATTGATCCTAATTTTTCAAAATTGGTCGAATTATAGTAATTACGGATTTTGACAATCGCAGATTTTGGCCATCCGCAAATTTTTTGATTTGGTTTCATTCGATGTCTCATAAACCAAACCTTGAGTTTAAAAATTTTAATTTCCATTTTTCATGTTTACTAGCATTCAAATCAATCGAGAGAAGATCAAAAGTTGCCAATAACAAATCATGAACAGTCATTATATTTTTAATCCAATGAACGATCATAATTTTAATGCCTCAATCTCGCCCACTCAAACCGTAAGATTTTCAGCTTAGATCGGAACCGGCTACTAATCTGATAACATTTTCGAAATAGGTGACACGGTATTTTTCCCTATTTAACAAGTCAATTTCGCCCATTTCGACAGTAAAATGTGAGTTTTGAGACTCCAACCAGGGTCGGATGAGAAATCTGATGAAAGTTAATTTTACCGATTTTGATTAAAATTAGACTTATGGGCCCTCAGTCAGGGTCGAATGAGAAATCTGATAAAATTTTCAGAATTAGCAACCCAGAAACCCTCTATTTCGGTATTTTCCTTGAGTTTCCGAAGAAAGTCAATTTTACCTATTTACATCGAGAGTGACATTTTTAATTCGGAGCCCAAATTTGAGTCGGCTGAAAAATTTAAAGAAATTTTCAAAATCAGTGATCCACAAAACTCCTATTTTGATAGATTCCACAATACCAGTCGTTTTTTTTTTCGAGTCTCTTTATTCCAGAATTCAGGTTGGAAACGTAAATGGAATTTTTTGGAATTCTAGGAATTCAGATATTTCGATTAGCCCATGGTGCAAAGAAGAAAAAAGAAAAAACCATTTTTAATGACATTCCCCAGAACCCAACGTCTTCCAACGATAATTCCAGTCAAAACACTAAAATTAATCGCTGGGGAATTTTTTCTTATTATAGAAAATTACACTCTTGATTCCAAATTAGTTTACCGCGTCTCACTCTAGGTCAGTTATATGTATGGTAAGAAAATTGAACTTAAAGTTTTGTAGCCCCAACTTTGAACCTTCCTCCCTCGCGACCGTACATTCGCCCGAATATGTTAGGCCACAATTTTCATCTTCAAGTTTTCCGTAGATGAGCGAAGACTTTGCGGGTGACGATTGAGGTTGCCCGCGAAGAAAATCGAGGTTGCGCAGGTGAATGAAAAGATGACGAGGGCGACTTAACATACTAGGTGTACAGCGCTCTGGCGACCGGGGGGACAAAAAATGTTCAAAATTAAACGGTAGCCATTTGAGACCATCTACTATCAATTCCCGATCAAAAACTTCAATTGAAAAATGAAGAAAGGAAAATAATAAACAAGTAAGCTTACCACTCGAGGAGGGTCGGCAGGAAAGCACGCATCTTGCTTGACTCTCAACAATCTTAACAATCTTGAACAATCGATACTTCCATGTTTCACATGAAAATTAATAAATAATTATCGACTTGATATGGCTCTGTTATGTTATTAATAAAACTCTGTACTCGGCTCATTTCACCCCTAGCGTGCTCAACATGTCCAATGAAAATTACCTAATAAATAATTATCGACCTGACATCGATCTGTTATGTTATCAGCAGGACCCGAATTTTTAGGCAAAAACTTTTTTCCCCCCTAGCCTAGTCTATTTGGTCTATTGAGGTTTTCTGCACGAATTAGGAAATTCTGAAACTAATGAGGCAACTTTGATACGGGCCTTTTTAGGACTATTATTTTTTGAAAATTACATTTTCGCCTGAAATTGATGTTTAGAGACTTTCTGGGATTATTTCGGGTAAAAACCCGGTATTCGAAACTATTTTGTCAATTTTCAATTTTTCAAGAAGGAACCCCAAGTTTTCAATTTTTTGAGAATAAATTTTGAATTTCAAATTATTTGAGAAGAAATTTTAAAAATTCATCTTAAAAAAATATATAAAAATTGTAACAACCTTGTTATTTGTTGCAATAAAGTATTTTGATTCAATATAATCACGTTTTACACAGTTTGGGGGGGGGGGCAGAAATACGAAAATTAGGTTCAGTTTTTCAAGACCTTTAATTGAATACTCAAGAAGCCATAGTTTTGTAGGGACTTTTTCAGACTACTTAATTTTTTTTGAGACGATTTCACTTTTATAGATACTTTTTAAAGACTATGTAGGTCCTGTCAGAAACTTTCAAAACGGTCTTTTTTCAAGTTTTCTGCGCCTAAAAATCTTAGCCCTGGTTATCATTAAAAAATCAGTCCTCCTTAGCTCATTTCATTCCTAGCGTACTGTACGTGCCCAAGCTTGATTCAAAATTCATAGAAATAGTAACAATCCGCCGAGAATTTCTTGAGCGCAGTCATTCAAGAACAAACTGTATCATCAAAGAATATGTGCTTTTACTATTCAAACTCAGTTCAAATTCAGACTGCGAAGCTGCAGACTGTAGTCGCGCAGCTTTATCACTCTATCAACAACACGAACACACTCTGCAGTCAACTCAATGAAACAATACTGAAGATAGGGAAAAGATTTCCATGGAAATTTCTATCATGGACGCACTCTGCAATCAGTTCAATGAAACAAAGGGGGAAAGAAATGAAGAAAAAATTGATAGCAAGAGGCTCGTTGTCGACCTTAAAAATGGACTTCGGGACACAAGCGATGAAATAGCGACTTTTTTCCAGTCACAAAAAGTTACAGAGACTATAGTTTTTCACTCTGCAGCTACGTCTTCTATTTGAACCACAATCTCAGCACCAGTAATCGCACTCTATGAATCTGATTATCGAAGACCAAAAAAACCTTCACAGGCAACGTTTGTGCCGGGGCACGAAACGAACCTCGGTCGCCCATTATCAATACAATAACGGTGCATCTTCCTTTTTAGTCTCTAGCTAGACAACACACACGAATTACTCATGATAATTAGCAATAGGTACTGTAAAAAAAATAACTCGTTCCTCTAATTATATAATCAATCGGCGTATGGATCCGCAGATATATATGCATCCATCCATCTATATACGTACAGAATGGAAATGTCACATATTATGTCACAAGTAACGAGGAGAATATCGCGCGGCAGTACAACCATCAGGTCCACGCTACTGAGGCACACATTTTCCTTTGATTCTGTCAATCGTCAGCGATATGTCAAAAGCGACACTTCACCGCCGAGTGCAACATGGCCGAGTTAGTCGCGCGGTTGCATCTCGACGCATATGTGGCGTAAGATGAACGCGGCTCTCGCTCAAAGAGTGCATACACTTCTGCAAAAGAAAAAGAAAAAACCAGTTCCACCGTCTCGATTTACTTTCGATTCCGCTCTTTTAAAAAAATAAAAACACGTTTTACATACGGTCGCTACAGGTACAAAATTGTAAATTTGTATTCCTAATGGCCGGTGTGCCCTTTTCCTTGTATTCTCTCTCGGCTCCGACAACGTAAGGAGCCGCGCTGCTAAATGTCCTGTAGCACACTCCGTGTTCTCGGTTGCGGTCACCGTTACATGTGATTTATTAGCATTTATCCGCGACTGATGATTCAATACAATTTTTCCATACGATATAAATTATCGCGTATACCGAGCGCAAGCGAGCTATCCGAGTTGACAAGCAAAATACACGGGGGTTGATGCAGAGGCATAGCCAAAAGAGGAGAATTACTTCAAACCGTTCAACAGAGACAACAGGTTTCCTCGCCGTACACGATACACGAGATGAGGTCATCGAGACCATCAAACTGATTTAGGTTTGGTGGCACGGTGAAGAGAAAAAAGTAGTCAAAAACATCCGTTTGCTTTTATTACTTTTTCCTAAGCGAACAGGCCTATGTTGTGACTGCTGAACGCAAACGTGTTACACATTTCGGATCTAACGGATTATATATCAAGAATGTTAAATAAATCTCGCGCTGTAGATGTACGAGCTGTGTAGGAAGACGAACGAGTCTTTCTTTCTCGGTACGTTTGACTTCTCTAGGGACTCGGTATCTCAATTATCTGACAATGAAAGTGATTCGGAAGGAGTGCATTTTGACGGTATGTAACTTCGAAGATCGAGCATCAAGTCGTCCACATTAGTCTCATCCTTATGTACCTACTATTAAGGATGAGTCCACTTACATTAGCACACTTTTAATAGTTCTAACCTTGTATGTCAGGAATAGCTCGAGCAGTTTGCGCTCCAGAACCGATTTGGTCCTTATCATCACTTCATGTAATCACTTGGCTTTTCTGAACCGTTTTCTGCACTACTCGCACAAAGACATTGAGCGAATGTAGACCAGATATCACAACGACCCAAAGGAAAATGGAACGCAACATATCTAACATATGGTACTAGGTCTGTTACAGCAACAACTCAACAGACGTTCGACCAACAAAAATGAAATAAAATCCAACAGGAAGACTGGACATTGCATGTTATTAGCTACTGTGTAGTATAATTGTAACCACAGAAAGTGCACAGTTGAAGAACCCTTAGTAGTAAGAGCGATATTGAAATCACCAAAGGAATAATTTCAGTAGTTGCGCTTCAGAACCAATTTGGTCCCCAGCATCTCTTGCGTACAGGCAAGTAATTATTGAAAGGTGTGACAGACCATCCCTATATGTATTTGTACATGCAACTCAATTATATCCAACTATCCCACATTGTCAGCAGTGAACCACATCATTCGGCTTTTCTAAACCACTTTCTACGCTAATAATAACACAAAAACATAGCACAAATACAAACCAGGTCACAACTACCCACCGAAAAATAGGACAGAACATATCCAACATACGTTATTAGATAGGTCTACTACATAAACTCAGCAGACGAAATAAGAACACAACAGCTAATAGGGAAAACCTCGACACTGCATGTTGCTAATTACCCCGGTGCTGTTTTGACCGCAGAGCGTACTCTTAGTTGCAGGACCCTTATGACTAACACATGTACTCATAATACCACTTTAAAAATTGTGTCATGTAATTTCATCGTCTTCTAAAATGTTGACTAACATTAGTAAGCTTGTACCATAGACCTCAGTAGTTGTACAGCGACCGCTGTACTTCTACCCTAATGTGAGTGTCAGTGTGGCTCTGTGGCGTAGCAATAAGAACACGGCTTCCTAACCTGAAAGCACCGGGTTCGATTCCCAACGCCGGCATCGTTATCAGTAATGCAAAAAAGAATTTGTCCCACATTCTAACACCGCATTCTGATAACGTACACAGAGTCACAACCACTTACAGCAGAGGCTTCCGAGAGGTGTGTAATCGGTCGCCAGCATCTGAAAGCTGTAAATGGGTAAGGCGCTACCTGCCGGTGCCCGCTGAACTCACCGTCATAAACCACGGGGCTAGTGAGACGGGTATTCCACAGGAAGATAGCACAGTTCACTTTGGCCGATTCAGAAGAGGGCTAACGCAGCCCTAAGAGGCTTCCCGATGTTCCTGAGGTAATACTCGAAGGGGCGGTTCCAGGGCTCGGGTGAGAGCACATGAAAAGAGAAAACATATGCGCTATAAAACGACACCCTCATGGGTATCGAAATGTAGGGTTTTCGAAGCACTATAATAAGAGCCATTCGTTTTAACGGAAATTTCATATACCTTGAAGGACACTCAGTAGAGTTGCAGCTCACAAATCACAAGGGGATGTTTCAATTGGAATTTAAAATTTTACAGTTTCAAGTGTTGGCAGCCCTGCAATATGTGTGAGTGATCACGTATGATTTACCGTAAGCGTGTAGCAAACTTGAACTATCATTAAGTCGATTAGAAATTCACTTTCGAAGAAAATTTGTCCTAAATTCGACTGCATCATAACCAAAAAATTAAATTATAATCGTTCTACTGGCAGAAAGATTTTTACTCATTCCCCCCCCCCCACTGAAGATAGCAGTGTTTCTATTTGCAAGCACACATGATCACTCACTCATTTTCAGTGGTGTAGCGTCGGGGGGAACAGGGGGTACAGGGGGGCACGTGCCCCCAATATTTTTACATAGTCCTCTAATATTGGCGACTTTTAAAAAATACCTCAATTTTCGACTTTTTCTCCCTTGAAAACTTTATTGTGCCCCCCCCCCAGCTACGCCACTGCTCATTTTCACACGCTAACACCCGCGCAAGTAATTTTGCAGCGCACTATAGAGCAGGTTTAAATCCCAATACCTACTCAAAATAAGATCAAGCAAAATAACATGTTCCCAAACGTACAAAACGGTTCAATTCACGTTCACTATGTACGAAGTGGAATGAAGAAATGATTCTAAATGGAGCGGAGAGTGGACTAACTGCAATTCCTTCAGAAAACACAATTGAAGTAACGCATGCGCATGAAGCTACGTGTTCCCGTTCTCAGTATTTTGGTTCCACGACCAGTGGCAACACTTCCTACGGGGTCCACAATCTACAATATCATTAGCGCTTCGGTAGCACGTTTCAGTGTTACAAAACTTGAGACGAGATGCCAGTTGCTCTAAAATAATCATTTTTGATCCTGAATAGCCTCATTTCCAGAGTTCATTATATGAGAATTTCCATGCACGGTCATCTTTCCTCATAATATTCTGTTCACGTTACAAATTCTTCAAGAACTGAGGATCAGAACTGAGTTCCAGTACATAAACTTTCTTATGTGTGAAAACTCACATCTCTACGATGAGACAACACTAAAGTACGCCTAGTCACCATCTCGATATAGGAACTCCAGAAACATTTGTTTCTGTTTTGGAATCACAAGCAGCTGTTTTCTTGGCAAACTATAACGAACTTTGGTTCGGCGGTATTGCACACATATATTACCCTGAAAATCAGAAGTTGGTTCTCAAATGAACTCTCAAACGGACCATTTGAAAGGTATGGTAAGAATCAGCAATAATTTCCACCTCTTTTTTATTACGCACGTTGGAAACCTCGAACCTGTTTGTTATAGTCAAATAGCGCCGCCGTGTAATCATTGTACGCGTATTTTACGTGGTTATAAACGAGTACGCAGAATGAGTTTGCCAAAGAATATACGTATTCAACGTTTAACTATATGCATTGTAAAATGACGAATCGGCATTTTACGACGGCCCTGCTTACACCCCCCTCCCCTCAAGAAAAGACAACCTCCCTCCCGACGGCAATTCAACTATACGATGTAACTCACGAGTTGTACGTACGAGGTTTTTACAAAACACCATCTCCGTAGTCAGGAAAGAAGCTATAAGTGAAGCATGGAAATTCAAGAAGGGCTAAGAACAAAAACCTGAAAAATCAAGTTATTGCCAGAAATGGGTGCGAAATGTCAAGGCTCTTATTATACCGAGCATGGTGGTAAGCGCCAGCAAGCTTTTTGTCAATTTTATTCCGGTCAATAATATAGAGCGTCTTTACTTGTATACCACTGCAAAAACTGTACACAGTTTTGCTCAAAACTTATATTTTGGCACAGCCCCTTTAGAATTTTCAGGCTTCGAGTATTGAGGCGCAACATAAAAAGAGATGATATGATGACACAGAAATCCTGCTGAAGAATTATACGAGTTGCTGACTTCAACACGACCATGCTATGCCTAGAAAATCCATTCGCTGTCTACTTAGTATCGAAGTCACGTTAAAACTGCTGACAGCAGTAAAATGTATTTGATTTCAAACACACACAGCTAGCTGTATTGTTACACAAACCTATTTTTCGCAGACAGATTGCAGAGTGATACTGACGGACTAGATGTTGACACCCGCACTATACATATCACTAATCCAGAGTACGCATCAAGCTCACTGATCCCCTCGTGCTGTACAGTATAGGAAGTCGAACTTCGCTACATTCATCTCTTCGTGTCATTTCACGCGATTTTTTCTAGGTAAAGACCACTTCCGTTGAACTTCCTGTGGGGTACCTATCCACTTCCGGAACGAGCGTAAGCGTCGTGTGCAGCATAAATAACCAAGTATACGTATAAACGCGGTGCTGGTTTCACTTCACTCTGGAGCGTCATCCAACAGCAACAGGTGACACAGAAGCGTATATGTACGGCGCCACGCTCGGCTCAGATCGACTAGAATATCGAAAAAATTTCGCTTTCCAGACTTAGTGGAGCGAAAATGACAAGCAGTCGAGCGTCGCAAAATACGTGATTTCGTGCTTGATTTTAAATCCGAGAAGAGACATCGGAATCCACATATATGAGCCAATTAGACTGTTTCAACTGAGTGAGTAAAATTCTGCTACGAATTTCACTTATTGAGATCCTATATTCTATCGGAGCTGCATGGAGCCTTCTAAAAGTCACTCATGCCGTGTCTGTATAATTCTGTAATATTTGGTTTGGAGAGGTGACACATTGGTTGACACCTCTCATGCAGCAACGCTCTTCACCAATGCTCTGTATCTGGCAGCGAGCCGATGATGCACTAACGCGAAGACTGTTACACAGCCTATGCACAGCCGGTTTTAAGGAAGAATTTAGGAGATGATTCCTCCCTTCTTCATCGTTCAAAATACAAATGTTCACAGAAATTCTCCAAAAAATAAGAAATATAATGTTCAACAGTCACCATCATGGAATTCACCCCGCAGAAGAATTCTGGTATTGGCCTGAACCTATGACACACAGCTGAGCTGTAGACAGAAACTGAAGTTAAATACAGATAGGAGAAATATCTGCACAGAAACTGAAGCAACCATCTAATTATCCGTACAATCATGGAGGCCGAACAATTGGTATCATAGAGACCGCAGCAGCACGTGAAGGCAATAATTCAGAGACTCAAAGACCCATATGCTCACCTGAATACTCGAGTAAGAAACCAGGCCAAGTTCCATCTCATGGTTCCTTCTTTCCCTACTTTTCGCGTCTTCTACTACTACTGGTCTCATAATTCACCAGATTAGCTGGTAGCCAACAAGCACAGATACAGTTCAACTAAAACATTGAAAAACGTTTTCAACTCGTAATTCGCCGACACATCCCATGACAAACGCGCAAAATCATCGAAAATGATCTCGCGACCACACTGCAAACTAATGGCCTATTTCACCCGTTCGAACATGATCCAGGGCGGCGAATAAAAAATGTGCTCAGACTTATTCGCCTTTCTGCGATAATTTTCTCGACCCGGATCAATATGCAGCGAACACCAAAATTCAATTAGACGGGACCATACAGCAAATTTCCAGTAGTCGGCATGCATGTAGTCCAGTTCCAGGTACACGTTTTGCGCTGCACGCTTCAATGGCTGAACCAAACGATCAACAGATCGATCGTTTTTCGGCCTCGGTGCGCTATCTCATTCGTGCGCCCGTTACTGGGTTCCATTCGGATGGCCAAATTGGTTGGTCTGCCCGGTTCGAATATGCGAAAATTACTACATAAACGGCTGTTCCAATTCATATAACATTCTGCCGTTTGGGCGCGATGAAGTGACATTACTAATACACTTCACGGATTAACGTGAATGTAACCTTATCTCGATCTAATTCTGTCACCGAGTTACCTTCGATTAGGCACCGAGAGGCGCGGTTTCGTAACTTCCATATTTTCCGTAAGTAACGTTCGACGTCCTTTCCAACGAATGCGAAAAAATATGCGCAATTTCGGCCGAATGTGTTTGCCAAGTGCACTTCAAGGAAATTCAAATGTAATTAAGATTGCTGCTTTGACGCTTTGATGGCAATGAAGACTTGGGACGGAGAGTGCTGAGCGTCGGTTTTACAGAAAGCATGGACATTTGAAGTCAACAATGCTGTATAATATGAAATGAATTACGAATACGAGTTCCTAAACTCATGTAACAATATCAGTTTGACCTACAGTTCAAAAATGAGGCACTTAATTCCCTTCTTCCACGATTATAGATTTGATCATGGTGTGCAAGCTCAATTACGTTTCAAAAATACGTTCTAACCATCCTGAGCAGACACACCTTCCGGTCAAGCAAGGTTGACTACACATTTTACTGTTATTAGAAGCACTGAACGAGTTCAGAAAAGCTGAACTTGAAGAAATTAACCCCTTTGTTGGTCGCTTTTCTCATTCAACAAACTATAGTCCATATCAGAGCTGAAACCCACTTTTCCTGTCCATGGGGACTAATCAAAAGAAATCGGTACAACTGCTAGGTCAGCATCACAAACAAGCACAACTGATGAGTGTAGGCATTCGCATTCTGCAGACAGAAAATGCATAAGAACAACTTGGAACCTTAACACGCAACTTTGCTTTCAGATTTGCTCGTATTTGTCATATAATGACGCCGGGGTTGTGTTCCACTGCACAGGGATGTACCGAAGAGTTTTTCCTGGGGGGGGGGGGGGACAAAAATTGTAAAGGTTCCAACTGACTCAACTTAAGATTCCCCAGTATCAAAGCAAAAAAAAAAAAAAACCTTTTGACTTGTTGAATTTTTCTAGCTGACTCAACTCAAAATTACCAAATGTAAAAGCAAAAAAAAAAAACCTTTGACTTGTTGGATTTTCCCAATTTCTCAATTCGATTCCAAGTATCAAAGCAGAAAAAACGTTTTGACTTGTTGGACTTTCAAACTCCACCTGACGGAAATTGTAAATTTTCTGAACTGCTGAGTGAAAAATTCCTACGGAGGGGGGGGGGTTGCGATACCTCTCCTTTCCCCCTATCGGTATGTCCCTGCTTGCGCATTACATTCTGCAGACACGAAAAGTCGAAAAAGAACCCGCAACCAGGGTTGGCAATCTGAATCTGAATCCCGAAGTTTAAGAAATTGTGCTGTCTCTGAAGCCGAATCAGAAGCTAAGTGTAATCACCTTGCGAGAGAAAAGCGGAAAATTTTACTGAAGCTGAATATTTCAATGGCTTCGGTTTCCGCCTGATGTCATACTGTCGTGATCCGTGATACGGGATTTTTACGTATATCCAGTGGCGTAGCCAAGGGAGGGCGGGGGCGAATGCCTCTCCCAAGGCATCTGAAATTGAATGTAAAATATGCAAAAATGAGCACATTTTCGCCTTTAAAACACGTTTTTTCGAAAAATTTTTGCTCGAGCAGTAATTTTACCTTCATGTTTCATCAAAAGTCCTCTAATATCGGCAATTTTTAAACAATACCTCAATTTTCGACTTTTTCTCCCGTGAAAATCTTACTTCGCCGCCCCCCCCCCTTGGGAAAGTCCTGGCTACGCCACTGTGTATATCCACTTGAAAACGTCCCGGGAAAAGTACCTAAAGCATACCAGTAATAAGCATTCGACACTTTTCTATGATCGAAAGATCGAACCTCTTATCTCGGATCAGTCCAGTTGTGATTGGCAAACATTTTTGGTATTAGAAAAGAATGAGATGACCAAATGACGAGACGTCGAAACTCGAAACTGAATCCGAAACTGAAGCTGAGGTAATCATATATCAGTGAAGCTGCATCCCAAAAATCGCAAGTACAACACAGACGTTTCTGAAGCCAGAACCGAATCTGAAAGATATCCTTCCATCTTGCAATTGATCTGAATCCGAATCTCAGTTCATAAGTTTCGGCTTTCCCAACCCTGCCCGCAACTCCAACAATAACCTTCGTTTTCGGATTGCTCCTCATCACTTTACAGTGAAGCTAAGGTTGGTGTCACTACCAAGTGCACTTGATGAGGGTAGACTTATCAGATGGAATGTTTATTTAGAGGGTCAACTCATTTGCACTCCGCAGATAGGAAACCCTAAAAGCAACTTGGAACCCTAACACACAACGTTATCTTCCGATTTGCTCGTACTGCCACACATTGAAGCTAGGGTCGTGTTCCACTTGATGCATCACATTCTGTAGACAGAAAAAGCCGAAGAGCAATCGCAACCCCAACAATAACCTTCGCTTTATTATTGCTCCTCTTCACTGCACAATAAAGCTAGGGATGGCATCACTATCAAGCGCAATTGATGAGGGTCGACCTATCAGATGGAACGTTTCTCGATCTAATTCTGGCACCGAGTTATCTTTGATTAAGCAGTGAGAAGGCGTGGTTTCGTAACTTCCATACTTTTTGTGAGTAATACTCGACGTTCTTTCTAACAAATGCATGAGAATACACGGAATTTCGGCCAAACGTGTTTATTGCCACGTGTACTTCAAGGAAATTCAAATGTAATTAGGACTGCAGCTCCAACATTTTGGCGGCATAAAGGCTAGTGCTGGGTATCCACGAGCATGAATGTTGAAGTCAACAATGCACTATATACATATAACATGAATAACAGATACGAGTTCTTGAACTCATGCAACGATGTCAGTTTGTTCTAAAGTTGAAAAGTGAGGCCCTTTTCAATTCCCTTCTGCCATGAGTGTAGACTTGATCATACTCGTAGAGTGCAAGCCTAATTACCTACATGTCTAAAATACGTTCTAACCGTCTCTAGAGCAGTCACCTCTTTCGGTCAAGCAACGTTGGTTTCATATTTTACTGTAGACACTAGACGAGTTCATAGATGATGAACTTAAAAAAATGAAACTCCTTCGTTGGTCGTTTTTCACATGTAACACACAAACTAGTCTAAATCAAAACTGCAACCCATTTTCCTTACCCATTGGGACTAATCAAAAGAAACCGGCGCAACAGCTTGGTCAACGTCATTACCAAGCGCAATTGATAAGGGTGGACCTATCGGTCAAAAGTTTAATTTAGAGAGTCAACAACATTCGCACTCCATAGACAGAAAAGCGTAAACGGAACCCTAACGCACAACTTCGTCTTCGGATTTGCTCGTATTTGCCACAAAGTGACGCTAGGGTTGTATTTTGACAGATCACATTCTGTAGACAGAAAAAGCCGAAAAGCAACTCGTAACCCTAACGATAACCTTCGTCTTCAAGTTGCTCGTACTTGCCACACAGTGACACTAGGGTTGTGTTCCACTTGGCACATCACATTCTATAGACAGAAAAAGCTGAAGAGCGACTCGCAAACCTAACAATAATCTTTTTGCTTTCAGACAGCTCCTCCTTGCTGTACAGTGAAGCTAAGGTTGGGTTTGACTTGGTGTATACCAAGAAGACACCCTTCAAATAGCAGTCGACAATTGCAGTGCTTTTGAATCGCGTTATTTTGGTTTGTTTGAATAGAAACGGAAAGTGGATTTAAATTCGGATATGAACTTTTCCTACGGCCATTCATTTGAACTGGAACTAGAACACCATTCGTACCTCTGCAGCACCTCCCTAAACTTATAAACGAGTCGGCGATCTGTGCTGCACGTGCACTGTGCACTGATTTAGCGACAAACAATACAAGCATTGATAATTTCGGGTACACAAAACTCACTTACTTTTACTTCTCAAAGTTCATATTTCCATTGTCATTGATCCTGCAACAAAAAACCAAATGCAACATCTTAGCACACAAGTTCCAAACACATGCGATCACCGAACAAAGCCATCGTCTATACAATACACATCTATATACCTTTACCCATATAGATACACGAATAATCCATCATTGTTAAATTATAAATGTCGATGTGTATGTCGCCTACAGCCGCACTTTATTCCGCGATTACACCTTATTTAACGGTTCATTAAACTGGCCGTCGAACTTCATCCGATTTATATTACGTGCGCGGAAAACCGACTACATTTTACCCGAATTGAGGAAAATATCCGACAAACAAGACCAACACCCGTATCACGAACCAGTGACCAGTTCACCAGTTCTTTATAATAACTTCTTAAGTACATCATAGGCACTTTCATTGCGGTCTCATCATCTAGTTATGATATCAATATCAGTTATGTGAACGCCCGATCACGTAACAGTCTAACAATACAAGCGAAGTCAGTGCGGTTTGCTGGTTTCCACACATAGACGCATAACTGAGATTGGATTTTCTTATACACCTTCGGGATTACTGCTTTCAAGCCGGTATTAGAAAAATTTAAGTGTTCAAAATCAAAACCAGTTGACTAAATACACGCATTGCGTAACACTAATCGCGACTGCTGATGGTTTGTTTGTTTTCGGGAGCACGTAGATACATACATATTTGCGGTTCCAGAACGAGGTATGAAGTACAGAAAATATGCGTAATTAATGTATGAGAAATTAAGAAAAAAAAAATACATCAACGAATAGTGTGTTACGCGGATAGTTTCAATGACCAGACTAATTTACGTTTGTTGGTGAAAATCTCACGATCTACGCGATTAAAATGCCACGCGGAAGTTTATTTTCGATTACAACGAAGCTAATGACTTCGAAATGAGTCGAAGCGCAGCGGTTTTGACTAGCAACAGTCAACTAATTATCAACCAACTACCTACCAACAGCAAGGTGAAGAATCACATGAACATCATGGTGTATGAAGTCTTCAAGCACGTTACTGTAATAGACTAAGTTTGGCTGAAGCGCAGCCAACTCAGGATTTAGAAGTACTTAGAAAAGTGAATGCAGAAATGGTGCTTTAACACCATTTCGTCCTAATGGCAGAACATAGTTTGTCTCATATCTGATATCTTAAGAAAATTATCCACGCCTCCGGTAATAGGAAACGCAGCTTCCGGCTAGCAGATCAAGCCCTGATATCTGGACATATACTTCAGCTCGTTTTCAAAAAATAAGGTTCCGATCTTGTGCAAAAAGCATTTTGCTTAAGCCTAAAACTGAAAGGTGAGAAAATATGACCGACCATCTTCTGCAACTACCTACATTGATGATTTTAATCAATCAGCTGTGATGTATTCCAACTTGTTAAGACTGTCAAAGTATTTTAAGGTGTTTTCAACTCAGATTTAATATCAATATCCAATTGATGACTGATACTGCACATATCACATCGAATTTGTCATAATTATAGTTCTCTAATTTTGCCCTAATTTTACACAAAAATGCAGGACATCGGTTATTTTGTAAAGGAAAGCAAGTGGAAATACGCGGGGTCACATTTGGCGACATGGGGATGAAAGATGGGAAAAAGGGTGGCGAGATGGATCCCGTATGACAGGAAAAGGAGAAGGGGGAGACTCCTCACCCGGTGGAAGGACGGAATAACCAAAATGTCGGGCCATAAGTGGAGAAGGCATACCGCTGACAGGGAAATATGAAGAGGGAGGCATTTGCCCAAAAATGGGCGGTGTGCGTAGCAGGGGAAGAGATGGAGGGAAGTGGCCCCAGTTAGTGGAGGCGCGCCAAACCTCTGTTTGTAGAGAGAATTGTATGCGCACCATATATGCTGAAATAAATGAATAAATAAAAAAATGGTTCTCTAATACGTTGTTTTCCCGAAATCAGAAATGAGGGTAGCATGAGCTACCTCAAAGCGATCCCCCTATCCTGACGCAGGCCCAATCGAGGTGTTTCCGGGATAGGGGGTGCGGTATCCCGAGGCCAATTTGGCATGCATGCACCGCCATACGCCCCACTATCATCGAATACGTTGTTTTCAAGTTTCTGGATGCTATTTCAGAAAAAGCATGTAAGATGCTCAAGAAAAAATTTACAATGTAAGAGACAAACATCCCAATCAGCTATCAGTCGCATTATCAATGAATGGTAAGTAATTACATCAAATTCGCCTGAAAATCTTCGCAGTTACATTGCTACATACCAGTGGCGTAACCAACCTAGTGTTCGAGGGGGAGGAGTGTCTGGTCTTGACAAAAATTCGCGCGGAGGAGGGGTTAAAAGGGGCACTAAAATTAGAAAAATCTCTATTTGACGAAATCGCAAAGACAGGAGCGGTGTACGAACACTCTCGACCCCTCCCTCTGGCTACACCACTACTACATATACTGATACGATATAATCATATGTTCTGCATCAGAAATCGTCTCTGGACTTCTTCAACTCTAGAGGTAGCCTTTAAGTAAGCAACTTTCCACTAAGTTTTTACGTGTAAACATACACCTTCCCATTGTAATTTCCAATCGAAATCTTCAGTCATTGCTCCAGTAAGAACTACAAAGAACAACGTAACTGCCTACTAGTCGCAGTGATAAGTGTGAACAGATACAAGAAGTTGCATTAAAATTTGTGGTAAGATAGTGGATACGAATTCAAACAGCAATGGAGGGAAGGGCCAGGATACGGAAGACTTTTTTGTCAGATACGAAACTGAAGTTCGCACTCCGGGTCGTTTCACGGCCCAATCCCTTTACCACCGAAAACGAACATTTTCATCGATCTTTGCTCTAAAAATAATCTAACTGCACGAAACTAAGCACCACACAATAGTCCGAGACTAATGTCGGCCGCAGATGACAAATCAGAAAAAAGCGAGGACAAAAAATAATCGGGTATAGACAGCATTAGATCCGGTGTGCTAGACTTGATAAATAAATTCTCTTCAGATGAATTAGCTCTGTACTAGACATCATCCCTTTGTAAAATATTTTGATTGCTTCATTCTGCAGGTTGCTCGGTCATACCACTGCAAACAGCAGATAGACTCCAGATCACCAGAAAGCAGATATTAGATTTCGTACTCTGAAACAGCTCTAGGAGCTGGGTAGCTATGTCAGCCTGGCTGACTTTGAAATACTTTCTGTCTATTGTCGGGCTGCACCGTGGAGATAATTCGCTCTTGGGCTGAGTGGTGGTAGTCGAAGGACAGAGGGCCGTGAGACAATACCATTGTCTAAGCAATGGAGAAAATGATTTCGAATGAAGGACTAACCCCGTCCTTAAAGGAGGTCGGAACCTGAATCTTGATTGAGAGAAGATGACAGTGGAGGTCAAGTTCTTACTCAATAGATTAAGAAGAAAAAAATAGGAGACTACTAACGATGGACAGATCTTGAAATAATTCGGCATTCGGATCCTGACTTTGGACTTGATTCTTGCAGTGGCGTGCAGTCCAGGTAAGCGAGGTAGGCGCCGCTCACCCTGAAAAATCCCGAAAAAATAAGTTTTCATATAATATATCAACTTGTAACAAAAATGAAAGATATGAAACGTTGGGCAAATAAAGAAGCGATCGTATGGCCGTTTATTACATTTTTTATAAATTCACATTGTGAGGAGACAGTCGAAACAGAAGCGTAAAGCGTTCACTGTTTGGAAATCAGCTCGTACGTATTCGTATTTATTCGTATCAGGGCAGCGTTTCGAAAATCGCTCATTCTTCATATTACACGTAAACTTATACCCGACTTACGCTCCGCCTCCGTGTTGATGAACAGCACAAAAAAACACACTAGCATGTTTAACGTGACGAAAACTGCGCGTTTTGTAAGCGATTTTAATATCGCTTATGGCTAGTCGAACGTCGAAGTTGTCAGTGAAACGTGATCACAAGGACATACCGATAGGGGGTAGGGGTGGCCCCCCTCTGTAGGAATTTTTTCATTCAGCAGTTGGGAAAGTTTACCATTTCATTCAGGAGAATTAAAAAAATCCGTTAAAAGGTTTTTTTTTTCTCTTTTTTGCTTTGATATTTGGGAATTGAGTTGAGAAATTGGGAATTGGGATTTTCACCACGTTACCAGGAGAAAAACTTAGGAACATCCCTGTGTGATCAATGTTCTGTGTACTAATCAACGCGTTCATGTTCAAATACTCCGATTTTTTTTTTTGACCACAAAATGCGTACTCTGGATCTTATTGAAAAACCTTTTCGGCGATTTACTTTTAATGAACAATTAGAATTTATCAATGGTGGTAAGCCGATACCAGAATTACCGTTTTTGACAACCCAGCAAAAGAAAGGTGGTTCGATTTTTACTGTATATTTCCACGTATCACAATATGGAAACATTTTGTGGTTAAACTGTTTCGAAGATAATGGAAAACTGTTTCGTTGGCCATGTCTATTCTGAGACGTACCGATTGGGGGGAGGGGGGCAACTCCCCCCACCGTAGGAATTTTTTTCACTCAGCAGTTGGGAAAATTTCCAATTTCAATCAGGCGGTGCTAGGAAAATCCAACCAGTCCAAATGTTTTTTTTTTTTTTTTGCTTTGATGTTTTGGAATTTTGAGTTGAGTCAGTGGGAAAAATCCAAAAAGTCAAAGGGTTCTTTTTTTGCTTTGATACTTAGTAATTTTAAGTTGAGTCAGTCGATACGTTCACAATTTTTGCCTTCCCCCCCCCCCAAGAAAAACGCTTCGGTGGTACGTCCCTGTGTCTATTATTCGTCACAGAAAAGAATAAATGCATATGGAATGAGCCTGCACAGGGATACGACACCTTGAATAATTTGATCAATGCCGTTTTGTAGTACGTAGCATGTTTCATACTTTTATTCTGATTTTTACTTCATTTCTACGCTTATCGCTTACCTCCTAGGAAAACTCACCGCACGCCACTGGCTGGATTCTTGGTTTTTTCTGCGGAAGTATGACCATACAGCAGACATCTAAGAAGTAGCTAGAGTCCTTCACTATCGAAATCCGGATCTTTGTTTTCGACTCAGTTTTTTCCAAGTGACGGCGAAAGCAGCTTTTTGACTTGGACATACGGACAAACATGTAAGATACTGCGAGCCAATGCGATCTCGACATTGATGGGCTTCCAGCTTTTAAATGAGGAGATGGATAAGACTTAGTGCTTCGCTTTCTTCGACATGCGTAGTCCTATTACAGCAAAGGAGAGACATCTTAGTACACAAGCAAGCAGGAAGGCAGGCTAGCAATCAAACCGACAGGAATTATGTTGGAGTTCTAGAAGAGGCGGGAGGATGGAACCTAAGGCTTTTACTACAATAAGAGAAAGAAAAATAATAGCAGCGGACATACGTATCAAGTTTTTTCCTTCCCAGCAGTGGTGGTACTGATGGAAACAAATGTGCCGTAGTGCTGTGTATAGAGAGACATAAGTACGTGATGCGTGTCTTGGCTTCTTTGCCTGCAATGATTTGTAACATAGAACAGTTCTAAACCGGCAATTTTTTTAGTTTTTGAAGCTTTTTTAAGCTTTACACGTATGAACATTCCGACACCGTCTTAGATCCATCACTGATAGGTGAATATACAGCGTTGGTGCATCTAACTAATACATGCAGGCAAAGACGAGTGACACATGAAGTCTCATGGAGGTATCTACAGGGAAAATCGCTACAACCACGAAGCCTTTCAAACAAGAATATTAAGAATCTTCTTCACAACCGTGTGTAAGGTCTGGTCCCCGAATCCGATGCGCCCTCGTTAGATCCTGTCCATCATCAAGCAGCTGTCTTCTTTTCTAAATTTCATTGATGCATTCTGTAATCTACATCATCGTGCGCAAAATTAAGAGGTCATCACAGGCAGAAAGTGCTACATCAACAAATTTGCATACAAGTTTCTCACAGGCAGGAGTTTGCGTCTTCCTCACAAATCGAACTCATTCCTCTCATTCATCCCCGACAGCGTCGACCAACCATACCTACGGGATTCATTAACAATTGCCATTTCGAAACTGTATTCCATGACCATACAGGGCCTACAGCGAAACAGTCGCAGAGAAAAAGCACTCGAGCAGATTCCGCTCCCGACACAGCGGATAATAGCCGCTCGGTACTGCATATCGAGTGTATAAATACTTGTTTATACAGAGTTCTCCGGCTAGTTCATTTTTTTCCTCTCTGTTTTTGTTCTGTGAGCAGCCTGCGAGAGAGCCTCTACGTAACCTGCATCCGGCAAAAATGTGGCGGCGGTAAGTAGGCCACCGCCGGAGGTGCCAGTACACTAGTTCGGGGCATACTATCGACTGTCGGTTGCACTATTCGACCGATTTAAAGATCGCCAGATTTTGCCCCGAAAATACTAATAAGCTTTCTGATCGAGCCAGAATGGAAATGCCACTCGGCGATGGTACATGCGGATCTACACGGGCACGATTTTTATCCGAGTCCAGCCGACTGGAAAGACTGAATTTATTAACGTCGTCCCAAGTGCACCACAACGATAGCATTTCATCCTCGATATAGGTGTTTTTGTTGAATTGGCAATTAAATAAATTACATTGTCAACATCTGCTTTAATTACGTCTTTGAAACCTCCACCCGAAACCAGTTCGACCCACGGACTCGAGTTACCGAAAATTCGTATGTATTCAAATTATTGGGCCTAATTTGAGCATATTTCTATACTTTATGGGAATTGAAGAATACGATCAAACGGACCAAGCGATAATCGATGTGTTTCGATTTTCAACGAGTATATTGAGCTAGTGGGTACGCATATACGAACTGAAAAGAATTTTTGAACACTTTCAACACACTCATTTATACTTCACCGGTTCAATTTATACGGAATGAAAATTCGTACATTGTGCCGAATAGAGTAATGATAATGAATGAATACATATGGAAGTCGACCAACGGAGAACGAAACTGGTTTGCGAGGTTTATTAATGAATTATTTTGTAAGCCGGCGTATTCTATACGCGGATACCTTTTGGGCTATTATAAAAAAAATAATAATAACGCGAGTATAACTAGAATATTAAATTTAATGTACGAAAATTTCGATGTAAATCGGCGAGGTGAACGGATAAACGCGATATAGCTTTCACATTCATTTATATACCATCTTCGTCCAGATTTATTCTTTTTTAATACCTACTAAGTCATAGAGGGTGACGTAACCGATAATTTATAAAAAAGGATTTATCATTTTCGGATACGTCGTGACACAGATTAACGAGCCGAATTTAATAATCGGCAGTTTTTAAACAATTTTGCCGAGTCGATTTCCACCCGAAGCTTTCTAGTTATTACGTCCAGAATATATATTTACGAGTACACTATTACACGGTTGTCGGTGACTCGTAAACCAATCACGGAAATTTTTTAGGAGGGTTGTGCTCGTTCGTTTACCTTGTTCGTGTCGAAAGGTGTCCCATACTGAAAATTACTTCAATTTGACTGACAAGCCTTGAGGGCAGAGAAGAACATCTTTCGTCACAACGTCCACCAGTAACCGAAAGATCTTTTCGGTTCAATAATTGATTCATAGTTCGTACTTCACGCCATTAACTCGCATAATACATACATGTAGCTCAAAGTGCTCGACTTCGAGATAAGATTCAAAACTCTGCGGGGCTTTCGAAATCCATTCTGCGGTTGCGTGATCTGTGTACACCAGTACTCGCACGCAGGAAGAGACCTAACCCCT
The DNA here is from genome assembly GCA_031841125.1 of Acanthococcus lagerstroemiae. NCBI lineage: Eukaryota > Metazoa > Arthropoda > Insecta > Hemiptera > Eriococcidae > Acanthococcus > Acanthococcus lagerstroemiae. The sequence continues at coordinate 20,709,183 of CM063109.1, read as the reverse complement.
GGGGTGAGAAGAAACTACTCGTGGAGTACGCGCGAATGTTCGTATTTTCAAAGAAAAATGTCGGGGAAACTTAGGAAATATGAATGAATGAATGAATGAATGAATTAGCTTTAATCGGAAAAAACAATCCTAACACTAAACAAGCTCAAATTACTGTAATACTACGTTAACAATTAGTCCTCCTTCGCCCATCTTTGGGCATAAGCCTCTACCACCCTAGCCCACCTGCCGCGAACCCTAGCGTCCTTTCCCCACGCTACTCCCCCATACTGTATCACCTCGTCCTCCCATCTCTTTCTGGGTCTCCCCTTACTTCTTTTTTCCCCATATGGCGTCCATTCTAACTCTTCTTTCCCGCCTGTCCTCTTCGTTTCTTTTGACATGTCCGTCGTACATCATTTTGAGTTTTTTTGTCGTGTATTCTAAGTTTTTCGTCCCTGTTAGTTTTCTTGCTGTTGTGTTTTTCATTCTGTCTCTGTATTCCAGGAGAATTAGCTAAAAAAGAGGTGTTTGATGGAATTAATTAGTGCCCCCGGAAACAGTTTTTGTCTTGTATCTAGCTTAAAATTGAGTTATAGGTAAAAATTTTCCTCACCAAAATTAAAGAGCGTAAAATTCTCTACAAAAATGGTATCTATGTTGTTTTTTTTTTCGTGAATCCCATGCTACCCAAGATAATCGGCGTTCAAGATCCTACGAGCATGTAAATATGGAGTAACCTACAACGTACGCGGTATACGAACGCTGAAATACATGACTGGATGCATAGAATGTTACATGATATGATTTCAATTTATTATCTTTATTACGAGTATAAGAATTCATCTTCATCCGAATCTACATGTATACAACTTTCTGCGTTTAAACAACCTTTTCTACAAACGCGTGGCTACAAAAGATACCCACTTAACGGCAACCACAAGCTCGTGATCCCGATGCGGAAAACTCAAGTTCGTGTAAACCCGCTCGAGACCTTCGGAAAATCGACCCTCGTTAGCCATGTATTAACCCGGTATGTTTCCCCTCCAGCAGCCAATCAGAGCGCTCCATTCGAGGGGAGCCATCAGGTTCGCCAATCACAGCGCTTCATTTACGTGTAGCCCTCTCACTACCCGTGCGAAACACCGAGTACTATACCCTTTATGTATGCCCTTTGTAGACCCGTTGTATAGCCCCTCTGTATACCCTTCATGTATGCCCTTTGTAGACTCGTCGTATAGCCCCTCTGTTTCCCCTTGCATGGATCCTCTTTGTAGACACGGTGTATATTCCTTTGTTTCCCCTCGCATGGATCCCCTTTTTAGACCCGTCGTATAGCCCTTCCATATCCCCTCCGTAAACCCGGATAGATCCCCTCTTGTATTTTAGATACATAGGGAAAGGGATTATGGGATCTCAGTCATTTTAAAAAAGTTTGAACATCCATTCTATCATGCTACACTCGTGATTCGCTTAATCCTTTATGCTGAGCACTCGTTTCTGGTTGACAGTTTCTGAACTTTTCCAAACCTTGGCAAAGATGAAGCATATGACTGGGGCGCTAAGAATCCACTGTTACAAAACGCTAGAGGTAACACCGCGTCGCTGAGTCAGTCCGCCTGCACTCTTCATAATTCGCATGAGTGTTTGTTCGATTTGCGTTTGGACGCTAAAGGGTCGCTCTCTAGCGGCCTAATGAAATGCGGCGTGCTGATTGGTGTATTTGGATGAAAAGATGATCAGGAACAAAAATGTTCTGCAAAAAAACTCATGTTTGGCTCACCTGAAAGGAAATGATAAGGGCTGACATTTTAGTTCTCTTCAATACTGAAAATGCTAGCGCTTATTTCACCTGTACGTGTTTTTGTGGTAAAAATACCCTGATCATCTTTTCATCCACTACACTAGCGCACCTATAGGAGTGTCCAAACGCCATATACGATTCTCGCATGTTAGTGACGAGTTCGGCGTTCGTATACCGCGTACGTTATCTCCATATTTACATGCTCGTGTGATTTTGAACGCCAATTATCTCGGTTGGTATGAGATTCACAACAAAAAAAAACACAACATAGAAATCATTTTTATAGAGAATTTTACGCCCTTTAATTTTGGTAAGGAATAGTTTTACCTGTAACTCAATTTTAAGCTAGATGCAAGCCAAAAACTGTTTCCGGGGGCACTTTTTGGACTCTGGGGGGTGATGCTCACATCGGGGGAGGAGGGAAAATTACGGGGCTTTTCCGAAGAGGATACTAAACAATCGTACCAAGTTTCAGCTGTGCTGCAATTAATTCCATCAAAAATGCTAATTCCCCTGGACTATGAGTTTCATTCCAGTTATACTACGTTCCATGGCCAGTTGTGTTTTGTAGATTTTGTTTAACTGCGTTGTTGTTGTGGCCCACGTTTGCGCCCCGTAAGTTAGAACTGGGAAGGTGCAGGTTTCCAGGACAGTTGCTTTTAGGTTTATTGGGAGGTGTGATTTGTAGACAGCTTTCATTGCCCAAAAACTGTTCCAGGCTTTTGAAATTCTGCTGGCGATCTCCCTGTCCAACCTATCTTGAAAAGCTATAATCTGTCCTAGATATGTGCGGTTTCCTCCACTCCGGTTATTCTTTCCACTCTCAGAATGATACTAGCCTCGTCATTTTGTCCGGAAAGTAGAACTATCTTTTTGGTATTTATTTTTAACCCTCCCTTTTCTGCGGTTGTTTCGAATTCTGAGGCCATTTGTTGGAGTGCGTTTAGATCCTGCGAATAGTGCAACATCATCTGCAAAACGTAAATTGCTGAGGTATTTTCCGTCTATTTTGATGCCTCTATTCTTCCATCCCATTTTCCCAAAATACTTCTTCTATGATACTATTGAATAGATTTGGCGACAGCGAGTCTCCTTGCTTTGCCCCGGCGTACATTACTTTTAGAATGTTTTATATATATCTGTCGGATACCTTTTGTCGTGCTAGAGCTCTCCATAAGAAGGTCAAACTGACTGTATCAAAAGCCTTTTCAAAGTCCACCAATAGTATGTACAGATTTAAGTTATACTCGGTTGCTTTTTCTATCAGTTGGTTGATTACAAACATGTTGTCCGCCGTCGAATGATTTCTTCTGAATCCCGCTTGCTCTACGCTTATTCTATTTTTCAGGATTTTGGAAAAAACTTTGCAGACGTTTGAGGTTAGACTTATCGGCCTGTAGTTACTTACATTATCCTGGCTCCATTTTTTATATAGTAAGATAATTTCTGCTTCTTTCCACTTTGTCGGTAGTTTTTCTAGTTCTATTACTCTGTTAAAATTTCAGTTAGTTTTGGCGTTATCTCTTCTGCAAAAGTTTTCAGTATATCATTTATTATTCCGTCTGGGCCTGTCGCCTTCCCATTCTTCAATTGTTTTAATGTTATGTTAGTTTCACGTTCGAGGATAGGTGGGATTGGTTCCTCGTTACTGGACTGCCTGTTCAAATCCACCAAGTCTGTCTCCTGTTCATACCCCTCTATGGAGTATAAGTTACTGTAAAATTTTGTGGCTACATTTACAATGCCCTCCCTACAATGGACTGTTTGACCAGATTCATTTTTTATTCTTGGGATTAGACCTCTGTGGGGATGCAATTCCCTTTTGACCTTCTTCAACGCTTTTGATTCTTTCATAATTTCGAAAATTTTTGTTGTTTCATAGTTTCTGATATCCTCCCTTATTTTTCTCTTAATCGTTTTCCCAAGTTCTACCAGTTTGATCTTATCTAGTTTATAATCTTTTTTCGCTTTCAATGCCACCCTTTTCTCAATCAGATTTTCAATTCCCAATGTGAGCTTATCGTCTGTTTTTACCTTCTCTTTTCATTTTGATCCCCTCCTTGCTACTGTTTTTAATGGCACTATTCAATATCATCGTAACTTTTCTGTACGTCGCATCCCTTTCTCATATCGAGGCCGTGCAAGGAGCTTTTTAGCTTGCCTTTCCAAAATTCAATTTTGTGGGGTGGCATTTCGTAGTGATCCGTTTTGATCTTGTTTTTCAACCAGTTGTTGATTTTACTTCGTTGTGGAATTTCGAGTTTATCTGTAGCGGCTTATGGTCCGAGGAAAAAGTCATGCCTTTCCAAATTCCCACGTCCTTGACAATACTAAGATCGTTTACTAGAAAAAAGTCTATCTCATTTGTGGTCATTTTGTCAGGTGATTGCCGAGTCCATTCTTTTGAGGGTTTCTTTTCATAAAATGTATTCGCTACCTTAAGTCTCTTTTCCTCCGCAAATTCAACCAATTTTTCTCCGTTTTCATTTGTCTTTTCCCCTGAGCTGTATTTTCCTATTGCCTCAGAATTACCCCAGTCTATCCCAATTTTCGAGTTGATATCACCCATTACTATGGAAAATATGACAAAACCCTATTCCACCACAAATGGGTACATTTGTACCCACTACGAACAACGCTGCTTCGCCGCTCGGCGATTAACCACGACTCAGCAGCGAGTTTCCCAGTACCTTTGGGGCTATGCCAGGGCTATTCACTGAGGATTTCAACCAATTTGCCAAATCGCTTCCTTAGGGCGCTACTTTTTTTTATTTTAATTTTCGAATGATTTTTCGAGTGTGATTCCACCACAAATAGGTAATATATTTGTACCCACTACAAACAACGCTTCCTTGGCGCTCGGCGATTAATCGCTACTTAGAGGCGAGCTTTCACGAATGAAACACCGACATGGCAAATCGTGTATAGTGGGCTTAAGGGTCAATCTTTCCACGGAATTGGAAATGAATTCTTGTTAGGGGAAAATCTAAATGATGAGATAGGAACTGAATGCTAGTACCTCACTGGCAACATTTATTATTCGTAACCAAACCAGTCGAAGTAACTAACCCATTCAAAACCAACTGCAATGTCCGCTTCTCGTCCTTCCTCCTTGTGTGGTTTGCCACCGGCTCGTTCACGGACACCTCATCCGAATATTGATGATGATGACGACGACGTAGCTAGTATCGGGACGGCCAGCGACGGAGAAGAAGACAGTATTATCACTGACGTTCGAAGCGAAGTCGATGGTGATGATGGTGACGAAGGCAGCGATCAGGATAGCAGTTTTAAATGCGGTGACGATGACAACGAAGATGACGACCCTCAAGGTGACCTTGTAAAGGTGATCATCCTACCAGAAAAATTAGTTGGTAAAAACGGGTATGAATGGTCCGGACAAAAATCAACACGTCAGCGAGTTCCACGCAGAAACATTGTCCTCTATCTTCCGGGTAATAAAAGCAGTGCAAGAAATATTGTTCACTCAGCTACTGTATGGGAGCTGTTCTTCACCACCAAAGTTATCAATACGATTGTCAAGTGTACAAACGAAAAAATTGCAGAGGACATCGCAGAAATGAAGAAGAAAGGCCGCAAAGACACGACGGGTAAATATGATACGACGTCGCAAGAATTACGGGCATTGATTGGGGGGGGGGGCTACAAAGCAAAACAATGTGGACACACATGACCTGTTTGACACAAGGTTTGGCTTGCCTTTTTTTCGAGCTACCATGCCCGAACAACATTTAGTATTCCTCACAACCATGCTTCGCTTTGACAAAAATCTGAACGCCAAGAAAAACGAAAAACAGACCGCTTAGTATGAAATTGCGATCCGAAAATAGGAATAGGACAGGAGATATAGAGCTTTTCCAGCTTCACATGTACACTATGAGTACCAGTTATATCGGCAAAGGCAAATGAGCCTCCTTCCACAAGGTTCGGATCAGTCGTAGTTTGGAAAATCTCTGTCCACAGTAGGAAAATTTGAGTTAAAGACTTTGGTGTTGCTCGCTGATCCTTCAGATAGAAAAACCGATGCATTATAGTTGGATAAGTGGGTCTCACTTATCCCGCATCAGAGAAGTATTTATAGGCACACTTGGTTATGGGTCAGAGGCCAAAACCAAATAAAATGTCAGCGAGTTATACTTGGGATATTATCTAATTCGTTGACTCTGGTCCTGACTATGTTCCCCGAGACAGTCTCGTTGTTTTCGTTCAACTAACGAGCCCTTTTCTTCTATCTGCATTTCTTTGATGACTTCTGCTAACTCGCTGTTTGCGGGACGCCGCAAGTATTTTCTAATTCCCGTATCACACGAGCAATATTGTTGTGTGGGTATAGGTACACATTCTTGTTTCGATGCTCGTTAGTCGTTGCACTCATCGAATCACGTATATAGCTCGTAATTGGTACCTTTGCAGCTACGTCAGTAAAGTTTGATCCTAGTTACGAGTGAGTGGCCGGTATGGTAGTTCGGCCGTGCATACCTTCAATAAAAGCATTTTGAAAAAATGCTTACATATCCGAGTACATATCGGTGTAATGGCAAGGCCGGATCTAACGGGATCACGTATAACCGCAATGAATCTTCGGTTGCGCTCTACGTCTTCTCTCGGCTCTTCCAGAAGTCGAATCGAATAAAAATTTACGCCCGAATGGAATTTTCGAAGGCGACGTGGTGCACTGTTGTTTCGTAACCACAAAGCTTTATTTCATTATCTATCGTATCATGATCTCTCGCTAACTTGAAAGAACATTCGATGGTATGTAGTATGTACCCCGGTGTACTCGTGTGCCGATATTCGAAAATAAGATTAATACGAGGTGGAAATGGTATAATGTACAAATTATTCCAGCGATTTCGCTGTGGCCCTACCTGGAGGGTGGACGGAACAGACCAAAGAGAATGTGAACTTCCGTTAGGTAGGCGTCATAAAACAGCGAATTCATTTATTGACAGTGTAATTTATCCGTTAAATAAAGTTTTACGATCGCTCTCGAGAAATAAGTGCGATGATATTTGATAAACGTGCTCCCATATATTCGTATACTTGGCGAAAAAAATATTCGTAAATATTTGCGTTGAAAAACCTCCGGTTACGTTTTTTTTTTTTTTTTTTTTTTTGTTATTAGTTTATAGACGTTTTAATATTCCGTCAAGTTGGCAATTATTTTTCGTTAATTTGCTCGAAATGTAGCACGTTCTATGTTTTCAGGTTTATTACCTTCTGGTGTGTTACCTACATGTTTGCTTCCGTATACTGTCGTGATCGGGTATCCTGGTATCCAACGCTGAAATCTGATTAACAGTTTTATGGTCGAATGTGTGAATTTGTATGTGTTGAACAGAAATGGTAGAATGGTAAAAAGCGAAAATCTGGGTAGGGGGAAAGAGATTTTTGGGTAGCCTGTCCTCGATGCTGACTGTTAGTGTGGTCCAGTTTATTCGGTAGAAAGGAATAACGAAATCATGGCTTGATAGTGGTGCAAATGGTTTCACTGCCAGCACCACTAATAATACAGAATGTGAAAAATTGCAGTACATACAGTATGGTGGCTGAAAAATTCTTTAGTCCACATAAATTAGGTTCTAACTAGGAAACAAACCATAGAAAGCTGAAACTTGTTATATGGGACTAATTAAGTGTCTTGAACAACATACTAAAAGTCCCAACGAATCCGGTGCCGGCGTCGTCCCCTAGGGGGCAAAAATGGGAGCGTAAAACGGTTTTTTGCTTATATGTGCGTATTTGTCGAATAAATTGATGTCAAACGTTGAGATGTTTCCTCCATGTATAGAATCAATACAACTTATTGTAATCGATGCCGACGTAGACTTGTACGCATACGAGAAGATTTATTACAAATACTCGCACCAGTGATGGAATGAAGAGAATTCCCCCCCCCCCCGTCTGAAAGTCAAATTACTCTCACTTCATACATAAATCAGAATCAAATTGAAAAAAATTCGAAAATACATATAACATTGGAATGTACATATTATACAGAAATTATATAGGTAAATGTAAAATTTAATTATTCAGTTCCAGTTCATAATTTGAACAATCTGAACAGAGGCAGGCTCCAGAGCAAATCAGTCACATTTTACGGCAACCGCACTTCTGGCCGCAAGTGCCCTCCTTACATGAACAAAATATTATTTTTAAAATATTTTCGAGCGCTGCAGTTGGGTAGTTGGAATACGCGTTCGTCCATTTTTCGTCTCTCTCCAACACCACTCCTCTGGATTCAATTTCAGACGCAGGTCGACATGTTGTTTGCTGAAATGTTTCTTGCACCCTGTGTACTCCTCAACTTCTTTACAAATGGTCATAACAACGGGCATACTCAAAATCCATTTTCGAATCACACATTTGGCTGTATACCACGACCACATGTCAATTCTCCTCTGTTTCTCATGAGTCTCATCAGGGTCTGTTCGATAGTCATATCTCTCCAAATACCGGCGAAGTAATTCTGACTTCTTCTTATGGTAAAATACTTCGGAAATTCAATTTAAGTAAATAGAAATTAATGTACCTATTTATGCGTGCACGAGTACACATTGCATCGATTACAATAAGTTGCATTAAATGTACACATGGAGGAAACTTCTCAACGTTTGATAGTAATTTACTCAACAAATACGCACTTTACGGGGAAATGTGTAGGAACATTTTTTGTGTATTTTTTTATTCTTCATCCTATTTTTTGGACCATTTCCCCCCAAACTCAAATTTTATTGTGATACAAGCAAAAACTGTTTTACGCCCTCATTTTTGCCCCCTAGGGGACGATGCCGGCACTGGATTCGTTGGGATTTTTGGTATGTTGTTCAGGATACTTAATGAGACTAATGTATCACGTTTCAGCTTTCTATGATTCTTTTCCTTTTTGTACTCTTATTTGGGCCAACTTATGTGGACTACTTGGTGAATATAAACATGGCAGTGGCCAGCTAATCTTATTGCCGGAGTATTTTAGTGATTTTGCAGCCAGCTTACTACTAAGTAAGCCGGCAGTGCTGCTGAGAACTAAAGGGAAAATGTAGACATACGCTATTTTGAATTCGGCCGTGCCCGACGATGCGGAGCGTACCACGTAGTCAATTCGGCATCGACGGGCGCGATTGGATCCAAAATGGCATGTCTTCACTCCCCATTTAGTGCTTTAATGCTGCCACTGTTGTACTGTCAACGTTACAACCAGTTCACGTAGGGGACGATGTTATGGATGGGTGGTGGTTATGTCCAAGAATTACTACCCAAATTATTGTGCTTTGTAAGAGTCGGAAAAAATGAAATCACGTTGTAACTATCTATTACCACACAAACCTTGGTGTTATCAGCGATTGAAAAAAAAAATTATACGATTTTGCAGAATGAGGAACTAAAATTTTGATTCACGAAAACTGCTTGTGTTATTGTGAAAATTTCTGCAGATTTGACATGTTTTAATCTATAATTGGTAGATCAAATATTCTTGCTTGCAGTGTTATTTAACATGAATACCATCGAAACATGAGTACAGGACCTGGGAGATTCTGGATTAAGGCAGTGGTGGAGGTTCCAGGTATGGGCGATACATCCTGCACTAGAGAGCGCTACAAAATCACCTGTGCGGGTGAAACTGAAAGGGTGACCATGGATAATTTTGAATGGAAATACTGCTATCCATAGGAAGGCATAAAATAGCCCAAAATTATTCCATCCACTTGCGTTGACTGTAATTCTCTATTGTTTAGTAACAATACAATAAAATGTAGGACGAGAATTTTCTTAAAATCAATTTCGAACTGATTTAAAGACGTTTAACGTTTGCTGTAATCTTACGGAAAATTGTACATGATCACCTTTTCAGTACGCAGGGCTACCAACTTTGAAAACTCTCAAGTTTTAGTGTCTATTGTAATTTGAAGGGAAACATTTTTTTCTTTCTTTAAGGTTATACCATGCCTCGAGTTTACCAGGAAGTGGCAGACAGAAGTCCATAAGTGCATTTTCATTCTCACATGTTCGTAAACTAAATAAACCGTAGCCGTAGGTACGGCAATCGCGAACGATTTTTTGCTGTTTGATATATGCGCTAATAATTTGTAAGCTACATCAGTTTTAGTACTACATAGTACGTGCATACATGAATACATTATTTTTATTTATTAGTACAAATTCTGTTATTTTTTACATTGAAAAATCCGAAAAATAAAGCTATCCAGAACATCCGTCCATAGGAGGAGGTTATGGATAAAATTTGGGGTTCTGAATAACTGCCATTTCTCTTTCTAAATCTGGTTCTTATAACGTTAACATATGTAAAAATGTTAGGAACGTCTAGTCTGTTAGTATGGTTTTCACTTCAGCACATAGCTAAAGTAACCTGTAAACGAAAAACTGCTTCGTGTCCACAACATCCCTCCTTCCCTTACGATCAGCTCACTGCTATTTAAGTAGGGCAGAGAACTTTGCTAACTCACTCTCATTTCTCACATTGTTAGCTCCTCTTGTTTTCCTCACAGAATTTGTGGGGTATCCTGCAGCACTGCCGCATTTAATGCCAAGTTTTGGGGAGTCACTACCAAATCAGTTGAAAGTAATGCAGCAGTAAATTTGTGGCTCTAAATCCACACAAATTTTCATTGTGGTGAGGAAGGGGTATTTTCCGAATGCGAAGACTATTTCAGATCAAAGAATCAGCGATCAGCTGTGATCACTTTAGAGACAGAACCGCACCGAGTAGAGAGTGCCATACTTTTAAAAAATTTCACGTTCCGATTTGGTCCAATAACAGTCCGAGATATTTTTTGTGTAAGGTGCTTCCTTATGTAAAAACGTGTTTAGTTTTGACGATTACAGGTTTTAAGGAAGCTGTCATGGGAACAGTATCGGCTGTCGGTTCTTTATTTATTCCGGCCTCATTTCGTTCATGCTTATGGCCCCGAACGAAAGTCTCTATGTACTGCCGAAGTGTTTGAGATTGAGAAAGGAAGTCTCGCATCACAGTTTCATGCATTTACTTCTCTCAATCACCTCGCGTGGCGATTACGTATGTGCATTGCTGCACTTTTGGTAGCAGAGCGTGGTTTCGATCCATGGATCTCTGTTACTACAATAAACTTCTGCGAATCATGGTATCATCTATTTTCTTCACTTTCGCTAACTTAAAACTTCGGTTTTTGTAGTTCAGAACTGACTAGCGAAACGAATAGCTCGAGAATCAAACGAAGCAGGGATCAATTACTTTCTGTGAACAAAACGAGGGCAAGAACCAATCACCACTCCTGAGAAAGCAAAGCGAACAGGACTGAGACCAATCCCGTTCGGTTCTTCGTTGATCTTAAAAGGCTTCCAAAGACGGATGCGAATGGGAATCCAGGAGAAATCCAGAACTCCCAGGGTTTTCTTGTCCGGGGAGTGGATGGGGGCAAACCATATTTTGTAATTGTTACTCATACGGAAATTTAAGGAAGTGAAGACTTTTTTGTACTTGTATCGTGATAAATTGGCAAACTCGCTAACTTGGAGTAGACTTTGGGTTCGGCGGCAAATTTGGGCCTTGCACTCCCACAACACGCTTCCTCGTAAGAATGGTCTCGTAAGGTAAGACCCCTGATTGGAACCAAAAGTAAGTTCTATAGAATCAGGACGCACATGAGAACCATTTCCATTTCCTATGTATACGCAGTTTTGATCTGAAACTCGAACCAACTGTTTCACACCAAATGCGACCTCAAATTCGTCGACAAGAGCGAGTACAGCTTCTCATCTGAACACTGCCTTATCGTTTCTGCTTTAATCGGCGAATCATCGGTACTTCGATGCCCAATTCTCACAATGGCCCCTCAACCGTGTGCGGCTGTTGACCTTGAGGCTAATATCAAACGATTGTCGACTTCGATGTTCCAGTTAACGGTTACGCTCCCAGCAAACGAACGCATGCCACACAAATCTTGAACTTGTCATCGAACGTGGTATGTATTTATATGCGTAAAAATATTCGACAGCGAATCGAAAATGAATTCCTGGGTCGCCGACAAATAAACACGATTCCCGCGTTTGAACTTCCAAAATAACTGTAGACGACGAGTTTTCCGAAAAACATCGTTTTCGAATTCCACTTGGTTCGATAAACGGTTCTAAAAAATGTACATGTTTTCCGATAGTGACAACTTGAATGCGCGAATCGTTACGGCTGGATGTTTATTTGGAATACATTTTAGCTTGGTAAGACGACAGTGTTCTCATCGCGTTTAAGACAAAAAAAAAAGTGACGTTTTGGTACGGATGTATTTCGAACCTGACTTTCACTGTGATACAGAGTTAATCGATTTCCGAGTTACTTTTGATTTCAAAAGGGCACTGACTAAACTAACCTAATTCACAATGCTTGAATAGGCTGCACTGATGAATGGAAATAAGTTTACCTATTGATAGCTTATCGACAGGTTCGTTAGAATATAATTGTTAATGAACTACTTACATATACTCTAACACGCGAAATGCTCCTGAACGTGAGCTAATTACTTTCCGTGGGTTCACCAGTACACATTGGTGGCGAACACTGTGTGTGGCAGAGACAGAAGCACATAGTCGGTAGCATCGAATGGGCAGTGGGAGTACCTCTTTTTAAAAGTTGCAAAATCAAAGTGAAGAGCTCTTTTTTGCTTGTATGCTGAAAATTGCTGGTTAAAATTGTCATCTTTCTCAAAGTTTTCCCGTGGAAGAATTGTTAAGCTATGAGGCTCGACTGAAAAGCAGATGCCTACGCACAGAATATAATTTTGCCGATTATGAAATTGGTCCTGAGTGTCGGAACCAATCTGTGAGTGGGGGTAGGATAAGCAGAGCCATCCGTCGACAACGAGGTTGATTGAACCTCGATATTCCCTAACAGCTGCTTAGAAAAAATTTATTAGAATTGACTCCTTTTCTTGCAGTATCATGAGTTAGAAAAGGATGAGAAAAAATGCTACTATTGCCCCCGTGATTGAATGAGTTCGACTGCTCTCGACGCTTCCCTCCGGGCTCTGGCGGCCCTCGTTCCTGTATTTAACAAGTATTCCCATAATTAAATTAATTTTACTATTATGCAAACCGAAACATGTTATTCATTCTTCTAGAACCAAGAATTGGTGAGAAACAGTTGTTAACAGGTATGAGTGGACTGCGGGTAGATTTTGGCAGGGCATTCTGCAAGGCCTTCGATGTTTAGCCTTTCAATTTCGTTTCGCTATACACCAGTTCATACATAGTTTTACCTATGTAACATCCGCATTAATCCGCCGAATATGTTTTTGGGCGCGAATTGACGTATTTTGACTTATTAGCAGAGCCTTAAAATGCTTTGAAAAAGTATTTGACCTCAATGTTGACACCTTTGTTATTATTTGACGATCGGGAAACAGATTCCATTCTCTAAATTGAAGTTGAATGGGGAAAAAAAATATATATTGAAAAAACTGAGGATTTGCTTTAAAATTTTTGAATTTCAAATACATTGGATCTGAAAGCTGCGAGGAAATATATTCGTTAGCTAAAAACTTGTCTTCGCCATCGAGAGAACACGCCAGGGATTGCCTAGCTGAATGCGATAAAACGTGGTAGTACGTAGATGTGTCATCCTAAGATTCCGGGAAACACGAAAACGGACAGAGTAATTTAAATAGTAGCCTCCTCTCCAAACGGAGCCAGAATCTTGCATCCAAAATCTGAGACGTTAGACTCAGTTGGTGGAGCGTATGGCGATGTACGCATGCCGGAGTGGCTCCCCAGACACCGCACCCCTGGCCCCGGAAACGGCCCTTTCGCGTATCGCATCAGTGATCAGAGGGACGCATTGAGGCTGACCCGAGCCCTTCGGATTCGCGCTGTCCTGCCAGGACTACTATGGGGCACCCTACTAACTGAGGTAATGCTTACCCAGCATTACCCTGGAATTCGGGTACACCACAGACGGACGCGCTTCCTTCCTTCACCTCTCACCTCCTCGTCATGATACGTGTGGTGACGTGGGAAGGTGGTGACGGCGGGGTGAGTCCTACCGGGGGACCTGCAACAGTCGCAGCAGATCTAGGATGGTACAGAGTTGTTGTGTCTCCGATATGGGTCGAGCTTTGTTCATCGGCCCTCTGCCTCGACCATTCTTTCTGCATCCTCTTCTTCATGATGGTCGAAAAGGCCGACATCCGGGTCTATTCGCTTCCACTCTTCAGCATTTCCGGAACCAAGGTGTTCGACGCGGAGACGTTAAGACTATCTCAGTTTTTAAAACCTGCACCATCTTCTCGAATGTACACCATTCAGATGTGAGGTGAGTAAAGCTCAACAGGTGAGATTTCAAGAGGAAATCAGGGAGGTTAGGTTGGATTAGAAAAGTTTACTGATGTTTTATTTTGAATAATTTACCGGCTGCAGTTTCTTACTCGTACAATTTGAATTTTCTAGCTTTCGAACATACCAGGCTTACGTACATGTGACTCATGTGTATATGTAATGTATATATGCTGTTGTCTGTCTGTATTTATTTCTGTGTTTTCTCTGCTTGCCTGTCCTCCAGTTTTTTTTATATCCGGTCTCGTTGTCTATCTGCCTCTTTTCTAAGCCGCTGTATCTTAAAGAATTGGCCTTTCCCTCACCGTCGCCTCCTTTCGAAAATAAAGAAATGAGAAACAGTCGTATTAAAGACAAACAGCCAGCCTGCGGGATAGTCAGTCGATGACATCCATACGCTCATTTTGGCATGGTAATTAATGTACAAAAATCCATAACGTTTGAGAAAGATTTCAAGAGTACAGAGCCATTGCCTTATCGATAAGCGAGTATGTAAGTTTGCTATACTTAGCGAATGGAGAGAGATCCGACATCCTGTTTGCAGTCAGTCACAGTAGTCAAAAACAGAATTGCTGTGCGCAATATGCTGGACTCGAAATCTAAAAGAATTTTCCGATACCTAGAAGAAACTGTTAGTCTTGTGTACGAAGGAAGACGATATTCTTTAGAGCCATATCCAAATGCATCTTCAGGAACGAAGAAGGAAAATGGTACATCGATAAGTGTATTTGCCATGAAACTGTTCGGTGATTTAATGAGCTGCGGAATCAAGAAAATTCCATCGTTGAAGAGATAGTTATAATTTTTTCCAATTATTATTTCAATTTTTGACAAAACGGGGCCGACCGGTTCAATTTTGACTGTTTGGGTCGCTGTCCCCTGGGTATGTCTAACCCTGTTCGCATCCAGATCTAAGGAGCATCATAGAGTATATTTTCTAGTTTCAAATGAAGTTTCACACGGCCAATAGCTGACAATAGAGCTTCAATGTCAACTGACAACCAATTCAGTAGGCGATACCATCCAAGAAGCTCCGATGGTATCATGTTTTCTTTTCAGTCTCTGACCTCTCGATTGTCGCGGTTCTCATCTAATTTGTCACGTGCGCTATCCGAGCCGTAGATTTCTGGACTATAATCTTCATGGGAAACTCAGTTCGCCCGGACTGAACCTCTGCTTCGGAATTAGAGACACTGTCGTATCCGGTTGCATTCAAACTATGAATAAGAAATTGTTGTCCCGTATGACATCAGCAAAGTCGGGTGAGTTTTCCAAGCCGGATCATCCGGCCACGGCGAGTATTTAAAACACGAACAATTATCTAGAAGCTAAGAACTATTTAATACAATTCAGAAACGAGAGGGAAAAAAATGAAACTGACAAAAAGCGAGAAGTACAATACTTGAAAATACAATCGTCAGAGGTTGTTACAAATTACAACCCGTGTCCATGGGAATTGTAATTTTTTCACGATAGCGCGTAACTGTTTTTCTTTATCTTCTTTTTTTATTATTTTTTCCTCATTCCGCTTTTCTTCTGCTCCATCTTCACCTCTGGCGGTTATGGCTAATTCTCCGATATTGCTATCATCATTCAATGTCAACAGTTCTCTATTAATCTGACATCGGTTCCGCGATTGATTTGCACACCTTTTCGCGTGCTCCAGTCCGATGAGATGACTGCGTGAATCCGAAGAACCGCCGCGACGGTGATTCGATATAAGTATAGCCGCGCTCCCGCGCCTGGCCGGGAATCAGGTCAGTGTACATATCGATCATAGATGGATCGTTAAGCGCGCACCAACCGATACGGAAAAACGGCGGCGGATCCGCGCGAACCAAAGATGCTTGATGGCTGACTGTCTGGATGGCGTTGCAGCCGGCAAAGACGCCGTCGTCCAAGTTTCAAGAAGGTTAACGCGAGTAATTATAAAGCGCTTAACGCGTCTTAACCTAAACGAGTGCAAGACGAGGTGTGAACGCAAATGGGAATGGGCCATTTACCGTTATCACCTTGGAGTGCTCGGTATTGTACGCCAGTTGTCGAAGGCGCAAAATTAGGTGGTCCTATGGCTTCGGGTGCTTGGTGACCACAGCGCTAACGATGTCGGAACTTTTTTCATCGTCGCGAGGTACAAGAGTAATTTGTGCTCCTGATCTTCCGATATGCACGTATTTGCTTAGAATAGAAGCATATCTACTTTCTTCCTGAGTTCGGTTGCAAGTTAAATGTACCCTGCATTTTTTAATGCAAAGTTGCCACTTGGCACATTTTAAAGGAAAAATTATAAGGCATGTTTTAGGAAATGTTGCACACTTCGGGCCCCATGGCGAACCCCCTCCTTTACGGGGTCTTAAATGTCCCCTTGTCTCTCAATAACTTCTTGACCATAAGTCGTACTGCAAAAGTATCTTCTTCGTCAGACTCCATCTCCACGACGGAGGTATGTGATCCACAATGCAACGCTAACCCTTGAAACGGCTGATCAGAAGAGCTCGACTAATGAACTGAACCACCGCCATAAGTCCCTTATCCACGAGTTGTGTCTTTTGTCGATTTAAAATCTTTCCGCTATCTTCCCCTCTATCAACATTCCCAAAAACGCACATCTTTCGCCCTGTAAGATATGACCAAGATAGCATAGCCTTCTTTTCTTGATTGAGCGCAGTAGCTCAATGTATTTTTCCATTTTTCTTAGGACTTCGCTGTTGGTTATTTGCGTTCATACTATCCTCAAGGTACGGTGATACACACATCTCCGAGGCCTCATTCAGTTTCTCTATATACGAATTCTTCACATCTATAATATATGACTGAGAGGACATAGCATCTCATCATTCTTAGTCTTAGTTTTACACTGAGTTTTTCTCTGATGAACAAATTATGTATCTCTATAAAGGCGGCTCAGGCTTATTCTATTCGTGATCGAAATTATTTTTTCGTCGTGCCATTTTCATCCACGACGGTGCCAAAATATTTTACAGACGAAACTTGTTCCACCTTCAACTTCAATCTTTAGAACACAGTTTGTTGGTTTTCTTGAGAAAAGAGATGTCAACTCCCGTTTGCGAACGGTAACGCGTTCACAAATGGAGCACCTCCACAAACGAGAACGAAGTGAACGCGTTCTTCTTCTCACATGAACGAGAACGGGCAGGAACGCGTTCGTTTCATTTGTGAAAGAGAATGCAGAGAACAGAGAGAGGAATAACTACAGTCACAGATGTCAACTAACAAACGGAGCGACTCCACAAACAAGAACGAAGTGAACGCGTTCTTCTTCTCACATAAATGAGAACGGATGTGAGCGCGTTCATATTTTTGGGAAACACTGACATTTCTCCTTGAGAACATTATAACTTTTGTCTTGGAAACGTTAATCCTGAGGTCAAATTTTTCACTTTGTTCCACCATTTTATCCATCATTTTTTGGAGGTAGTTTCGGCTATTTGTTGTTATAAACCTAGCGTCAGCATACCTTAAGTTAGTAACTGTGACTCCTTCTACTTTAATTCCACCATCCAGTTCGTTCAACGCCCCTTTGAAAACCGTTTCTGTGTGCGCTTTAAGGCGGGAATACACTTGAGGCAGAGGCCACCCGAGACTGAACCAAAGCAGCCTTGTTCGGCCAATTAAGACAGCGCAGCGAATGCCTCAGGCTGCCTCATGTGGCGTTCGGACCCGCTCTAATCGTTTTTGGTACATCAAAGTGATACAAGTCCGAATCTGCCTCAGTACATGCGCAAGTAACTGGATCATATCTTGGATCGCCTCGTGTGTTGTAGTGCGCACGCACACAATTGGTGAGAAGCGAGGCCGAATGAGGCAAACCGAGGCAGCCTCGTTCGGCCTCAAGTTGTCTCTGCCTCAGGTGTATTCCCAGCTTTAAAGGAAGGGGGAAACCTTCCCGACTGCCTTTCTAGATTTCGACTAACCCTGATATGGGGTTGTCAATTCTTACTTCAGCTCTAGCCGACTAATAATTCGAATGCCTTTTCTACCCTATATTTAATTCTATAAATCGTTCCACGAGCCCCTCACGCTGAACAGAATCAAAGGCTTCATGAAAATCTACAAAGCACAAGTAAACATCTATGTTCAAACCGCTACTTCCCAGAATTAATGTTCGAAAACAACGAAACAGGTTTCACGTGTCGCATGCCCTTTCTGAGGCCAAACTGCGTGTTACATGACAAAATTAATCTACAATAAATTTCTGTAAGCCTGGTCTTTTACAATTTTTCATATCTATTTTAGAACCTTAGAACCTCACAAAACGGAAGGTCAAAAATGAGTCAACATAAGGCAGTACTTCAACACAGGGTTCATGAAAATAAACGTAAAATTTTTGACATTCTTGTTGTCTCATCAACTTCAGAGAATCGAAGGGGTGCGAATCTCTCTCGGATCCATTCCTATACATCTCTATCTACCGGCTGTGGAAGCTTCAAACTCGTAGAATTCGATTTCAATAATGGTTTGGTTGTAAATTCAAAATTCTGGCATTTAGGAGGGGACATGTAGGCTCAAAATGTTCATGAGATGAAACGCGGATGTTCTTTTATGAATTTCAAGGGTCGCCGAACTCATTTCTGATAAAAATTTACCCCTAATTTTCAAACTGTGGCACTTGAGTGGGGGCAAGGGCTCAAACCAACACTCAAGAGATTGTGGCACGTAAGGCGGGGGAAGGGCTTGACATCTAGATTGTCAAGGGGGGGGGGGGGTAAATGAAAATCGTCGCCTCGGAAACTTTTAAACTGTATTTAACCCTCAAATACTGACCTCACCCTGTCACAAGTGTCCCAATATTCCGGTTCAGATGAAACTAATATGGACATTGAATTTAGTCATCCCGAAAAATTGTGAAACGATGTCCATATTGCATTTAATGATGAATTTACCCCCTCCATCTAGCTTCCTACATGCTAGAACTTTCAAGGTAGGTTGTGCTGATGTTAAAATGAAAGTATGCAACACTAATAATCTATGAAATGAAATTCATGTTTCATCTCTTTCAGGTGACACAGTTAGCAAATTACAGGCAAATTATCAACAGAAATCAGTTCAGCAATCCTTGCAACCCCTAGAAGAACATCCATACAGCAGTTCATAAATATTTTGAGCCCCCGCTTCCTCCTAAGTGTCACAATTTTGAATTTACAACTAAGCCGCCATTGAAATCGAATACCACGATCTTGAAGCCTCCACAGCCGATATCTCGATTCGGTAATTCAAGGCAATATATATAAAGTAAAAAGTTATATATGTAATAAGAAAGTTATCCATTATGCTAAAAACTCGCGCAAACACAAATCTCAAGATGTGGTATCTAAGGAAAAGGGGAGAGGAATGAAAAAAAAAAGTCCAGCGGTAAATAGGGACGTATAGAAACGTGTCCAAGAGACATTCGCACCTCTTCAGTTTCCTGAAGTCTGTGAGAACACAAAAATGTCAGACTTTTTTTTTTGTTTACTTCTATAAAACCTGCGTTACGTATTGCATTATACTGGCTCATTCTCGACACCCCCCCCCCCCCAGAAGGCATTGAGTTCTGTAAAGAACTATATGACCTCTTTTCCATTATACTCTCAACCCGAGGCCTGGAATCCACCCTTTCGAACATTACCTGAGAGACGTCAGGGAGGCTGTTAGGACTGTCTTAGCCCTCTTCTCTTCTGGCCGAAAAAACGGCCTAGGTCGAAATGTAGCGAGTTGCTGCGTGAGCTCGAACCCGGGACCTCTGGAATCCGAGATCAGCGCGCTATCCACTCAGGCAACCAGACGCTTCTAGGGTGGATCAACCTGGGGTTCGAGGTCGACAAGATTTCATAAAATATTTCGTAGGGTCTTCCGCTCCGCAAATGTGCCAAGTGGCACCTTCGCATTAAAAATTCAGGGTACTTTCCGTGTTATGCAACTAGCATCCTGACTAAACTGGTTAGTTCCAAGTGGCTGAAAGTACGGACGCCACATTGTGGCATTCTGTGTACTCTTGCATCTCGTGTAGATTTGCTGATTAATTGGACAGGATAAGTCGGACTGATGGACTCATAATGAGGATACCATTATCGCATGGTTTCATGTCGGAACGAACGTATACTTATGTTGTTAATGCTACTGTATAAACATTAAGCATACGTTCAGCGATTATTGCCATTGTAGGTAGTTCTCTCGAACAATTTGTTACATAATTGCTGATGAGAAATAGCGATGTGTGAAAGAAAATCTCATACTGTCTCTCCTTATTACCTTACAGGTCAATTTACCATCACTCATTTCTGATGAAAAATTATGCTTACGATTCCTATAAGATCTCTATAACACAGCAGACATCCACTTGACAGAAACAGTGTTCAAAACTGAGTTGAGAAGGTACAAAAATAAGACGATCTAACCAACACTGATACCATTTTGAAGAGGCCAAAAAGTTAATGTTAGCACATAGTATACAAGTTCATCGTTAAACTTTTTCATCGCCACTAGGGATGCCATAACGCCGAGCACAGACTTCTGGTATTCAGTATCCCGAGGACTCGTCTCCAACTGGTTTCCATTCAGACATCGTTGTTATGCATAAATGAAAGAAAACAAATAAAAATGGAAACTGAACCTGTTACCGCGTTGATAATCGATCTTATAGCATTATCTGTACACCCAAATACGAATAGCGCACGTACGATGGAACATATGTTCCAAGTTACGTTTACACCATTCATCTCAGCTGTCGATCATTCATACACTCGTGGAGTAGCTAAGTCTGCATTTTTCGCAGTGGTCTTCCTATAAATGGAGCTCATCGTGAACTGTGTGACGCTCCAAGTACGTTTTTGAATTGATAATTTCGTTACATAAAAATGATCAACTCTAACGTGCCAACAAGTATAAACGGAAGCTAGGTACCACCCAGACGAGTAAATTCGAACTCGAATGCCTTCGGTAGGCGTTTTAAATTTGCCGATGGCTGCTCACGTACACCGAAGATCCGAAGAAGTCAGTCGAATTGCTTCAAAACCATGCTAGCTCGTCGGATCAAGTTCAAAGCCAAATAACTTGGATATCATTCGGTGATGAATCGATAAATAGATGTAAGATTCGTCTGTCGCATATTTCAGAAAATACACGAGCTGCCGGTTTTGAATACCGCAATACTCGACTATTTTTTCATATACGTAACTCAATCCGCTTTCACTGAAACGATGCGGATTACACGTCGATGGTCGAAGGCCTTACGACGATGGTAATTAAACTGTATAAACTGAAGAAAAAAAAGTCTAAGCGAGAAATAAAATTCATAAAACAAATATATCGAATAACCTATGAAGTAACTAATAGACGAAAAGTTGGTGTACGCAACTGCAGTCCCGACACCATTTAGGCTATTCGTAATAAATCCTTTCTCTCGCAGTGCCCTTCCAGGGCAGATATCATAACTTCATCAGCTTTGAGAACTTGATTTCGGCTCTTCTTGGAATCTCATTACTAGACTTCGCGCCTTGGTCGATTTCGTAAATTGGGAGCCTGTACTATCAATGGCGATGAGCACCATTTTGAAGAGAAATGATTCATTGTCGAAATGCTTTTATTGAGATTCATTTGTAATTTTAAAAACATGTGGCCGCTTTGCTAACAGGATTGTACTATTTATTAGATTTCCCACTTTCCAGATAGTACAGTCAGAATATGTGTTTTGGGCCGAAAAGTTGTCGAGAACCTCAATTGTCAAGGGTGGCCAGAGGACCACACTGAGTACAGCTCGACAGCCAGATCAAATGTTCATGTCTAGGCAGCAGCTAGAATCGGAGACTTTATGAAAAAAACTTCAAGGTTTTCTTTATTTTTATATGTTGAAATACTCCTCCCTCATCCCCTTCGAGAAAATAAATTTCTTCATCGTAATATTCTTTTCTGTCCGTTGGAAAACTAAAAACATAATCGACACCTCTTCTAGAAGAAATATTAGCACGGGCGCCCACAGAGGGTAGCGGAAGTAGCAACCGCTACCTCATAGGTTTTCCATTTTTTCTTTCCCCCCCCCCCGTTTTTTTGTGCATGATTAGGGACATTTGTGATTCAGGTAATTAAATCGTTCAATAATACGTTTATTAACATAAAAAAACAGCCTGTAACTCATGCCCATGTAACTATTCACTAATCTCAATTTAAATACAAAAATCAGGGTTAAATTATGGTCGTCAGCATTTTCTCTTGTTACCTCATCAAAAAATTCTGCGGACGCCCATGAATATGAGTACAGTTCAGATCCAGACACCAAGATTTCTTTAGCTTACTGTATTTTATCTAAGACAAAGAAAATAGATTCAAAACCGACTTCGAGAACTTCAAATTATCAGAACGACCCATCCCCTCTCATATGTGAAAGAAACTGAGCAAAGATCCATGATTTGTCTGGCTATTTCAAGTTCCGTCTCGTACCTAAAAAATTAGGTTTTTCGCTCAAGTATACCTGGTAGTAAAAGCATATAAAATGCTAAAAATAAATCTTCATGGAAATGTCAACCACTGAATTCGTGTCGGGGGAGCGTTAGGTTTTTCGTTACGGTTTTGCTGAAGCATACTAGGGCTGGGAATGTAATCGATCAAAATCGATTTCGAGCCACCTTATCGAATATCGATTTCGACTTGCCGTTAACGATTAAAATCAATTTTTTCCATTTTTCACATTTTTTGCCTTTTTTTTTGTTTTTTTTTTTGAGTTTTTGCTTCAGGCTTCACGTACACGACACGTTCTACTAGTTCTACCGGTCTAAAGTCTGGTCCAGTTAGGGCTGGGAATGTAATCGATCAAAATCAATTTTAATCGATTTTAAAAATTATCGATTTTTTTTCACCTCTAAAGCATACTCAGTAGTAAAAGCATATCAAATGCTAAAATTTTTATAATTAATGAAATCGATTTGATTAATCTTAATTACATATGTCCCAGAATGTCTTGATGAACGTTAACAAAATCTTAACTACGAGTACTTAACTAATTTCAATGGGACTTGGGTGAGATTGAATGAGTCATAAATCTTTTTCACAGAATCTCGACAAGCCTGGAAAGAATTTGAACTATTCTTCATATTATTATGGAGCCATAATAAGTCTTAACCACATTTTTAAAACGCTATTAAGACAATTTAAACAAATCTTGATAAATCTTAAAATAGCCCGCTTAGCTTCTAAAATTATCAAACAAACCGCGGGTATTGGAAAAAAAAAAAAAAAACCACACTAAACAAATACATGGACTAGCAAAAGAGACGAAACTAATCGCAAAAGCAGCTCTTTCCTGTGGTTATTGAAACCACTTAAATTTTAAAAAACTTGAAATCCGGAAAAATTTCAGGACCAGCGAATATTGAAAATGAGCATCTAAAGAAGAGAGCCTTCAGAAACACCTCTGATAAAATTTTCTAATGAGATTCTGATAACAAGGTCGGTCCCCCATCAGTAGTGTCTATCTGAAATAATCCTCTGTCACAAAAAAGGGTACAAGTAAAATATTAATAACTACAAGCCAATCATGGTCTGTCATCAGACATAGGAAACCTTTTCTTCAAAATGTTAAGAAATAGACACTATCCAATAATCGTGGAATTTCACCCTGTGGAGCAGGTGGGGTTCAAAGAGGAGTTTTTTTATCTCAACTTGAGGAGAGCAGTGATAAATCGACTCAAATAAATCACTATTTGGGCTCCCAATATGGACTACCATAAGAATGTGTTTTTTTCATCAGATGGCAAAAATAAGGTAAGGTAGCCTAATATGGACCACTTTTTTGCGGCGCTATAACTCGACCCCTATAATGTTGAAATTTGCACTGAATGGTAGCCAAACGTATGTCCGATCCTTAGGCGAGTGATGATAACTTCATCGCGGCGTGAGGGACGTTGGGATGTTGACCAGAGGACAGATGTATGGTAAAGTAGCCTAATATGGACCACTTTTCTTTGCAGCGCTGTAACTCGACCACTATGACTCCTAAAATGTTGAAATTTGCACTGAATTGTAGCTCAACTATTCCAGTATCACCTTCTAAAAGAATTTTTCGGAAAAGTGAAAATTTCATTTTTCCTTAATTTTTTTGTGGAAGGTACCATAGGTAGTCCATATTAGGAGCCCAAATTTCGACCTACCCGGAATGGACAAAAAAATTCGGTAAAAATTCAATTTCCACTTTTCCGAAAAATCCTTTTAGGAGGTGATACTGGAATAGTTGAGCTACAATTCAGTGCGAATTTCAACATTTTAGGAGTCATAGGGGTCCAGTTATAGCGCCGCAAAGAAAAGTGGTCCATATTAGGCTACTTTACCATACATCTGTCCTCTGGTCAACATACCAACGTTCCTCACGCCGCGACGAAGTTATCATCACTCGCCTAAGGATCGGACATACAAGCCTCACACATACGCATCTTCTCACTAACCTTTATCCCCATAACTGCCCACACTGTGAAGATGAAGATTTCTCATCGTGAACCACCTGTTTTCATGCGCCTTCCTTACCTGCCTTCGTAACTCTCATCACGTCCCCCATAATCGAATTTTAGCCCTCCCCAACTCCCACAGGCACATAAACAACACCCTCATCTACCTTTCTACTGCTGGATACCTCTGCAATATATAGACAACAACCTTTCCCGAGCCCATAGCCCGGGAGTGTAGCTCCGTGGCTCGATAATCGCAAAATAATAATAAAATTAGAAAGCGAAAAAGTAGGTCTGTCAATAAATTTAAATCAAACAAAAATTATGTCAAAAAACGAACAATTGGAAATTAACCTGAATGAAACCAAAAATTGAAAATGTTGAAGGATGCCTAGGCCGAAAGATCTCTTTCACAAATAAATCTGAAAATAAAATCCAAACCAGGACCTCACAAGCTCAGAAAAATGTTGAGCTTTGGAACAATTTTTCAAAAATAATATGAGACTAAATACAAAAATGAAGGTGTTTGAAAGT
This sequence comes from Acanthococcus lagerstroemiae, assembly GCA_031841125.1. Taxonomy (NCBI): domain Eukaryota; kingdom Metazoa; phylum Arthropoda; class Insecta; order Hemiptera; family Eriococcidae; genus Acanthococcus; species Acanthococcus lagerstroemiae. The sequence goes on along the minus strand of CM063109.1, from coordinate 20,684,094 downwards.
TGTTTTATCCCAACGCCACTGTACGGTGCCCAAACCCGGGTTCTTATCAAAGACAGAGTCACAGGCTCTTATCACAAAATGCTAAGACCAGTACTGAAGATTTCCCAAAAGGAGAAAATTATAAATATTGTTCCAAAAAAGAAAACAAAATCATCCAACATAAACTACATAGCCAAAAATTTTAAGTTTAGCTATGCAGGAAATATGTACAGAGTTTGCCAAAAGAAATGGAATAAAGTTTTAACCGACTGGACACCGAGGGAGTTTAACCCTCAAATGTCACTCTTAATGAAATTCACTAAAATCGTGATAGGCAACGTAGGCAACCTTACCGGCACGGTATGTGCAGCAGTATGGACGCAAAACACTCGCTAATGATACGCTTTCGACCCGCCATACGTTGGGCAGATATATCCAATTCAGGGGGTCTCAAAAAAGAAAAAAGTTTACGTTCTTTTGAAATATTGGGTTTCTGGGCATTTTGGGCAGAATAGTCAAAACTGGTAATTCAATTTCGCATGACTTTTGGTGTTGTGAAGAGGTTTATTTTGACCAGTAGTCGCGCACAATATTATACTCGTAATTTCTATCAAAATTAGCTAAATATTAGAATTCAGGGGTTCCCAGTTTTTTGGGTTTTTTTATTATTTAAAATTTAAAAAATCGTAATTTAGCTTTTTTAAATTTTTTATCGGCCGGTTGCACATTCTTAACAACTGTTAAAGAAATAACAACAAACATGAAATATTCAAAAGGGAGTAAAGAAATACTAGGCATTACCTAGTATGACAATTTGAAGAGAATCTGTCAACATACCGTCCACTCCATGTTTAAAAATGCTATTTTAGTGAATTTCACAAAGAGTGGCATTTAAGTCACAAAATACGTGTGACATTGAAGGGTTAACAGAGATAAAAGTAGACCGGCCTCATAATGGCGCGACGAATTAGTTAATTTCATAGGCATATTATGGGGCCATACGGCCAAGCACAAAATACCATGGCAAAGGATGGTGGAGGCGTATGCCCAAAGATGAGCGGACTGACGTGCGGGGCTGATCTAAGTATCTCTAAATTCAACAAAAATGTATTGTAGTTTTGTATAATTTAAATTGCCCTGTAGTAAATGTCCAATCGCTGTTCAAAAAATAAATAAAATTCTGCCCCTCGAGGGACGAAGTACTCAGATCGTCGAGTTTCAGTACGTAGATTAGTTCGGTCACGTATCCATCTGAGTCGATTCTCAGTTTTCTAATAATCTTCGACTTCTGCATATTTCAACTACCTAGACTCAGAAGCGATAGGCGCATCGTTTTCATTTTTTTTTCCCCGAGAAACATGTGCCACTCTACCTGCAGCCTCTCTTCCTCTAATTCATAAATAGCAGTTCAATTCCATTAGTCTCTAACTCTTACTTTCGCATCAATTCAAAATATCGAGATGGTTATAAATGTCATATTTACTCGTAAATAATATTCCCGTAAGTTGATCCGACAGCCTTATCATACTAAATTTCACCGATTTTCTTCTTCTTTCCTGTTCTGTGCGACATTATTAAATTTAATTACCGGGCAGGTTTCTTTTTTCTATTACTCGATATCGTTACCGTTAACTATTATAGACTTTATCAATGTCCACACCGATCTATTAAAAAAAAAAACGCCTACTGGCCACCATTGAAGTCCTACGTATTTTCACACTCGGCCTTACGGTGTATTCATTAACACCGAATTCCCTCCCGTTCGTGCCTCGTTCGATAATTAAAATTCTGGTCAAATTTGGTCCGCGCAACATGTCAGCGATATGCGGCCGTGTTCCGAATAATTTGCCCTGCGAATAGAAAGACGCGTCGGATTATCAGTTTAATCGTTTTCATTTAGTGTTGTTGTTGTTGTTTTTTTCATCCCGGACTGCAACAAACTCCGTTATAAGTTCATAAATAATTTTTGCAGTTGAGTGAGGCGGCATGATATAAGTTAAACCAGTTTACACGAGAAGAAGAAAAAAAAACGCGTTCAAATTTATTAGGCATTTGGTAACTATCGCAAGAAGTGGGAACGTTTATTACTTTAGCGACGAAAATATGCGGACAAAGTCCGAAGGAATTCGAAATAACGCACTCGAATTTAAAAAAAGAAAAACAGGTTAATGCTTCGCGCATTAGCGAGTTGTGGATAATGATAACTCCGACAATCACAAATTAGTCATGTCTCTCTGCTGATGCTAACTTTATTTCTCAGTAACCCCCCCCCCCCCGCTCATTCTCGGAACTTTGACTCAGATAATGTGAATTTCTCATACTTCTGTTTATTAGAACTGGTGTTAGCACCGTACTCCGAATAGCGTGACAAATAGTTGTACTCACTAATGAGAAGTCAAATAAGGAAGGTGACTCCGAGTGATTACTGCATACACACTGTATCCGAATTTCGATGGAATCGAGCATGTGTAATACAAAGCTCACCTCATGAAAACCTCTTTCATAATTTCACACCCCCTACCAATGACGTTCACGATCTGCACACATCAAATTCGTCCTCGACCTTCTGCTCTGTACCACAAATTGCACCGACGCGAATTATACATCTCAGTTCGCCGGAACATTACCAAACGAATCCAGTTTCGGTTCACCGTCGAAAAATAATAAAACTTGGCGCGGAAAAGGTCAAAGATATAAAGCCGTCGTGAGTGAATGCAAAATGCAGACGTAACATCGTCGAGAGGGAGCCAATAAAATTCTCCCACAAAACTGCCCAGAAGTACTTCCACATGTAGTTAAGTCATCAAGAACTCGAACAATATGAGGTCGCGAGCTACACCAATCAAGTTTACTATGTAGGTATAATAAACTGGAAACTGAGTCAGAATTATGCATTCGCAAGCAAAGCTCTCTGAAAACCCGCCATCGTGCCACGTTGGCTGCGGCCATTTTGACTTTCAGCATACCCCGGCTCGGATAAACGACTAAATTCACTCTTCGCTGTCGGTTGTCCAACCGCAAGAATAATTTGACATACCCCGAGTGTGTATCGAACCAATTTTTTCATAGCCAGAACGCGGGTCGGGTCGGGCACTGCCTTAATAATTAATGGGACCGCGACAGTAGAATATTCATTTTAACCGGTTTTTCACGTCTTTTCTGAGTTGAAATCGGCCATTTAGTGCGTGAACTCGACTAAATGTATGCAAAATTAGGAAAACGTTTTGTTGAATACACGCCGAGCTGATGATAAGATTTCAGTCGAGTGGAAAGGTGCAAATTGTGAAAGTATTGCTACTTTATTTCCGTTAAAAGAAGTTAGCAATTTTTGGTTTCGTTCTTCGCTCATTCAAAATGGTTTATGATACTTGTATGTAGAGACCTACCGGTCTATATGCAAAATAAAAATTTTTCAACCAGTTCGAATCGATCTAATGATCGCGTCAATGAATACCAGTCACAGGAGTGAGAATAAGTTCAATCAGTAATTTGTATTTTCACGCTAGTGATAATTATTGAATTTGGTTCATCACTTTCTGCGAGACTTTTCGATCGAAGACTCGAGAAAACTAAAATATGAATGAGTCTATGGAATTCAATCGTGGAAAAACCATCTTTTGATGGACCAACAGGTAATGCCACTCCCTAACTCGTTCGTTACGTTAGGTCTGTCTGTCCTCAGATTCAACTTGCCGGTAGAGTTTAGTCGAAAAACTCGATAACTCAGAATTATATATTATGAGTCTTGACAGTCTTGTTGAGAACATTAGATCAGGTTTAACCAGGCTACCCGGCAGTATTGGTCAGAAGAGGGTAACGTATGTTCAAGTTGCCATGCCGAATATTTAGAAGATTTTTGTTTCGTTAGCAGGTTCTTGTACAGGTTAAACAAGCTGCTCATCTGCCAAACACAGCCCTTGATTTTCTACTTTTTTACCGGGACAGGTCGGCCAGTGGCGTAGCCAGGGATCTGAACCCCCTCCCTCTGCGATTTCTTCAGCCAGTGATCTTCTAATTTCAGCGCCCCCTCCAACACCCCTCCTCCTTCGGTCAAGACCAGACCCTCCTTGAACACTAAACTAGCTATGCCACTGAGGTCGGCGTTTCGTTGAATGATAGATCTGAGAGCCACGATTCCTCTCAATCTTCATATTTAAACATAATGATCTCGTCACAAGATTGCGAAGCTGGAGATATAAGGCAAAAGTTAGCCGACGCCGCAGCTAAATAAATAACTTAGCTTGAAGCTGAAGCTTAAATGCAGCTTACATTGTATTTGGCTTGCTTTATATCACAATTTTGGTATCTAGATCAGTCATGTGCTCTGAAAAGGACCCCAAAGTAGATGATTTTGAAACAGTTTCAAGGCAGTTTTTCTGGATGTGAAGTGACCCGGACAAATAAAAGTACGAAACCCAATTCGGGCTGCTGAACGCGGTGACGCGCAATAAGTAACTTATAAAAAACTGGAGAGTATCATTTCAACTCTGGAGATATGTCGTCCATTATAGCCAACACGATTCACAAATTTTCAGCAGGTATTTTGTTCGATATACATTGGCAGCCTACCATAAGCGCAAACAGCCGACCTAGAGTTAGAGGGGCTGATAAGCAACAAAATAACACTGAAAATTCCTTCGCGTATAATTTATTTAGGGAGGAGGGGCTTTCAGAGGATTTATGGAACTAAGCCCCCAGGCCTCCCACTTTACGCCTACGGTATGCTGGCAAATTCGAGACTTCAAGAAAGCGCGCTACAAATCTTCAAAACAGACCGACAGGTTCCCAATACGTGTGCAAAATACTAAAAATGCACATTATCCTTGTCACGAAACTGTGGGTCTATTTTTATTTTGTAAATATGCTTCGAGAAACCTAATGTTCTGTTTGGATCCGCAAATTATGCCCGCACCAAAGAAAAAGTGAAGCCAAAAACAATAGAAGCCAATTTTCCGCGGAAGTAAATAAACAATTTAGCTTGCAGCTGACGTCGAAGTCATTGTAGAAATTTAGCGCGAAACCAAAGTCAAAGCCTGACTGGGTCACAAACGATGACGTGCTGCAGAACAGGGCTCATTCTACTTCTGTGTAAATTGAATAGTGTTTATTGATTAGGTAATAAGTATTCGAAGCCAACGGATCGATTTCCGCTGAAAGAGACTCATTCCAAGTAACAAAACAGCGACAAACAAGCAGCAAAAAGTAAGTTATAGTAATCAACAGAAGAGAATTCGCTCCTGAAATGAATTTTTTCGGTTGATTGGGGAATAATGCCCATCGCATAAAAGAAAAAAAATCAGGTTATACGAATTCAAGTGTACTTTAGTTCTGTTTTACAAAATTAACGACACTCGAAACTGATAAAATTTATCCCAGCAAATTGTGCAAACATTTTTTGAAAAAATATATTGGAAAGAAAACAATTTGAAAAATCATAAACTTCAACTTCGTTCAATTCTTACTCCGTGATGCGTTTCACACAGTGTTGCCAGATACGAAGTTGATAAATGTACCAGCAAGAAATTTTCCGAATTGTACTAGATTTTAAATAAAATGTACACAATAAAAGGTCTGAACTTTGAAACTATACTAAAATGTAGAAGAAATTTTTTGAATGGAATCTTTAAAATATACCAAAATCCGCTAAATATATTAAAATGTACCACAACGAACCAAAAAAATGACAGAACCTACCAGAAAATATACCAAATCCTACCAAGAATAATGAAAATGTACCAAAACATACCAGAATTGTTGAAATTACCAGACTGCACCAGAAAAGATGAAATGTACGAAAACTGGTAACACTGGTTTCACATGATTTCCTGAAAGAAGTTTATTCCACAAAGTTTGAGTTCAATAACTCGATATAAACACTTTTTTTTCTAAATTTTTTCATAGGCTCATTTCTCGCATTTTACAGGAAGATCACATTGATTTTGACCGAGATCTGTTCGGACAGCTTAGTTCTGTTTTTAGTTTCCCAAAGAAGTGATTAACTAGAATCAGCCCTTTTCTGTAGCCATTTCTTCAGCTGATCCATTTCGATGTTTGTCTTCTTGTTCGTCTGTGTGTATCCATCTCTTCTCACTCTCTGCATGCGAATCGAGCCTCTATTCTTTACAGACTCTCCTCTGAAAAAAGGGAGCCGAGAACTAGATCTCTTACAATTTTCTCCTCTTTTACTTAGAAGTTCACAATGCCCTCACGAACCAATAGCATCTCAATCATCCTACCAGACTCTTCAGGAGTTTTTACGAACCTGAACCGAGTTTAATAAAATATTAAAAGGAATCGTAGAGGGTCTTAAATAAACTTGACCACTTCCAATTAGTCTCAAAAGTGTTCTTGAGTTTGTCAAGAAATCTTGACGAGTCTTAATGCATTTTTATATCTTGATCGTATATCTCAGTATGTAATCTTGACAGATCTATCAGACTCATATCGAATCTAAGGGACATTCAATTCAACTTTAACTGGTCTTCATACCTTTTAAATAATCACCTTGTTCTCTCTTAGATGTTCATAATTGGTAGACACGGATCAGTTGATCGATTTCATCAATTTCAATCAATATACGACAAGAAGTGTAACGTATCCCTATTTTTAGTTCATTTGTTGGATGACTGAAACTGATTTACGTTCGTATACAGCTATAGAAATAATCTCTTCAGTCTTTTAGTTTCTAGTTTTAGGTTTTAACAGACTCACATGTTACTGAGGAAAATTAAGTTTTTATCGTGGATGTAAACTCTAATGATGGGTAGGCAAAATTTATAATGGGTTTGCGTTACTGGCGGTCTCGAGCTTTTTGTCCCGGAAGTGTGTAAATTTAGTGTGCTAGCCTGGCACGAGGGAACACCACATAACTAAGAAAACATTATTTAATTCGACAGCTCGTGCCGCAAAAGATTTATCATAATTGAACAACTATACGTAATTGTTGATGACAGACGATGCTAGTGATTTATTCGACTGCACTCGCGAGAACATAATCGCTTTTCGCTCACGTTATATAAATCCCAACCACACTGACCAGCATTTTAAGCCCCCTCGTGTCACACAGTTTGTAAATAACAGATACGCCATACTCGAAGTATAGTACTGCTTTACCATTTTTGAGAAGCTAATCCAGTCTGGCTGATGATTCTTCCAGTTATTCCACTCTTAAAGATTATCTGACCTCGTAGTTCTGCAGAATCCATAAACTGAACACTTCGAAGATGAAAATGCTAATCACGTGTAAAGTAAGAATTTGAACATGAAGCTCGTACAGTACTTTTTCGAAATATAGGTAGAATTCCTCTACTGCCTAATGGACTTACAGCATTATTTTATGTTAAAACAAAACTGAGGTCAGAAGATGAAAAACTGACAAACATTCAGCTAGGAATAAGGGAGGTTGATTTCGTGGGCCACGTCAGAATTCATTTCAAGTTGGGTGGAAAACAATACCTACTGCATCTACTTCCCGACTTACTTTTCTAATTTTCGGTGCCATTTTTATGCTAACCTATATCCTTCTAGTGCTGTGAAATCATCTGATGTAAGAACTTTGAATGGTCTCCTAGTTTCAGAGTACCCTTTTCTATTAAAGAACGAAATTTGATATTTTGACTTTACATTCGATTTTTAGCCCTCCTGATAAAGTCCATTTTTCAAGGTAGGTTTGGCCAACAAACATCACATTAGGTTGATTTTGTGGGTCACGTCAGAATCCATTTCAAATTGTGTGGAAAACAATAATTCTACATTCACTTTAGTACTTAATTTTCTGCGTTTCAGTGTCATCTCTGTGCTGATCTATATTCTTCAACTGCTATGAAATCATTCGACGTAAGAACCTTAAATAGTCTCCTCGCCTCAGAGTACACTTTTCCATTAAAAAACTACGATATTTTGACTTTACATTCGGTTTTTAGCCCTCCTAATATAGTCTACTTTTCAAGGTAGGTTCTGCCAGCAAACATCACATTTTATTTCGTTTCTTGGGTATACTTTAAAAGGCATCTAATTTCTGATCAACATTTTTTGTCCAATAATCAGAGAATTTTGATCGATAACTGGTAAATAGAAATTATCTTTCTGAAAATTTCATCTTCAGGCTGAGAAACGCGCCCGCAGGCAAATTAGGGTGTCTACTGGATTTGGGAAACAAAATATCATGACTTTTCATGACTATTACGGGGGATATAAAAAAGAAGTGGAAGGAGGGGGGCGAACTCGGCGCTTCGCGCCTCACCAGAGGCTCAATATAGAGTACGCAAAACTTCCATAATAAATATTCACTAAATATGTTTTTCTCGATAAATGAATAAAACTGATTTTTATTTTTGGTAGGCAATGGAAATATTGTGAACTACGACATGATAAAATATCATGACTTTTTCAAGTTTTGGTTGAAATATCATAACTTCGCATGACTTTCATGACAATTTTTTGAAATCATGATTTTTCAGGCCATAGACACCCTGTAAATCATGTATTCTCATTAGACATACAACATACATACAGGGCATTCCACAGGGAATCGGACAAAAAATGAACATTTTGACTCAACATTTTTTGTTCAGCCTCAAACTTTTTTCACGTGTTGGTGGCGCCTACGAAAACATTTTTTCGTAGATGTATCCCTTCGAAAAATTTCATAGGCGCAGTGGAGTTTAAAAACGTAGGTCATACAGAATACCAAAGTTGAAAACGGCGAGTTGACGAGATAATCAACTAAATCCGTAAAGGCAATACGACACGCATGCTCAAAGGAATCTGCGCAAACAAGAGTTTCTGAACAAGGAGACAGAAATACATTCCAAGACACAGAACAGGGATAGGTAGATGGAGACGAGCCTCCTTTCTATTTCAGAGATTTCAGAACTGGCTTCATTTGAAAAGCCAGCGACTATCAGTAAGAAGATTTGAAGAAGTGGGGACCTTTTTCACGGCCACTTGCAAAATACTGCCAGCTGGAAAACATCGACACATAGTAGTCGGAAAAATTTGCTTCACCCTTTCAAAAAAGTCACTTCGGTATGCTCAATGAATGACTGAAAAAGACGACTCCGTCAAGAATCGCAGAAAATCGTATCTCACCTTAAAAATGAAATTGGCCAACGAATCATCCCATCAAGTACTAGAGATCATCAATCCAAAAATGATTCTCAAGACTGATACTCAGCTGCATCAGAATCAGAGACATCAACAGGCGAAATGCATAAAGAAAAAGGATTAAGTCAGTAAATAAAAATAATTAGGAAAGCAATCATTAGAGGCTAGGTAGAAAAGGAAGAGACGAAACAAGACGCTTGAGATGCCAAGTATTACTAGAAACCATAACCAAGCAAAAGAAGGAGCAAGCTCGCAGGTCTTATTGACTTCAACACTCATCATAATCGGAAGAAACCAAGGGCAAAATAATTCAGTCACACTAGAAAAAGTTTTCAAATTATGGAAAAAAAGAAGAAAAAAGTCATGTGTACTGTCAGATCTTTGATTCTTCGTTAGTTGACAAAACCACAAAGATAATAAGACGATGTCTCTCCAGTGAAACATTTTATCGTGCATATCCAAAATGTTTAATAAATATGTCTCCATTTCACCAATATTTTCGAGTTTTGATAGTTATTTTCTAAATTTTATACATAATTTCTCATGCATCGAAGGATGACTACTCGCTTTTTCATCGAACTCATAACTACCGCTGCGCGGCTAAGTGGTAACGTGTCCATTTCGCAAACCTTGCGTCTCGAATTCGATTCCCACCAACACCGGAAAAAGCTAAGGATATTCTAATACCCCCGCTAACATCCTAGCGACACAGTGACTACAGTATCAATCGAGGTGGAAAGATAGCACTCCCTGTAACCCCCGTCAATTCGAACGAACGAGGCACAACAATTGCAGAGCATGTTACCACCAGATCAAAAAGATAAGTTACAGATAGTTTTCTCGGTGTACTGGTCCAATCTCCAAGATTTGACCTGATGTATTTGGAAGGTCTGGGATACAGTGACACGGTAACCACTCGAAATTTCAGAAAAAGAAAGAAAAATGACCTAATTAAATTTGAAAAATAACCTAAAAATGATTAGAATTGGAGACTATTTGCAATTTCTCCAGCTTTTTCGTGCTTCTCTTTACACACTACTGGTCATCATATAACTTCAACCTCCTCTTACCACAAAAATTTACAATTTTTAAATAAACGGAGATACATAAGGAGTAACCCAACGTTCGATTTTCTTCTCGCTTTGCCAGTTATATCCGCGTACTAAATTGTTTTATAATATCAATTCACCGTCCTTCTCAGACACAACTGACTATAGCTAGAGTTGCGCTGGAAGTTTTCGCTGCATTCTGCCGCCAAATTGAATTGCAGTTTTATTTATACTGCACAGTGGAAGCATAAAATACACAGCAAAAAAATACCTTTCTTCATAAACAGTAGAATTTCCAGAGTTTGAAGGAAAACCGTCCCCAAAAATAAGTTAAATTATCACGGAGAAAAATGATAAAAAGCAGCCTTGGATGACTTCAAATGGAGAAAATGACCAAGTGGTTACCTTGCTGTAGGTAACTGGAAGGGAGAGATGAGGAAAAGAAGACGTGAAGGAGTAATGAACACGAGAAGTTGGACCGACACCATGGTAATTTATCGTTCGTTTTTCAAATCTCAATCCACAGATTTCCAATGAAACTCTTTAAAAATTATAGAGGATTTTCTGCGAAGATTTCCAACAGCAGTTTTCAGAAACCATCGAAGACGTTTCACGGAGATTTCCGATGAAATTCTTTGGAAATCATTGAGATTTCCTAGTCAATTCTACCACTCTGACTATTCTTAGAACTCGTGCGTTCAGAGTAACGCTGAGAAAGCGCCCAGTTCTGCCTCTAACTGCGCAAGCTATTCGACAGTTTTGTGCTTTCAGGCAAGGTAATCTCTGTGCGGACTGCACAAGCGGAAATCCACAATCCAACAGCTATTATCAGTCAGCCAAAACCACTCATCAATATGTCGAATGCAAGAATCAGTTCATTTACGATCGCACGCCAGTTATTTCGAAACAAAACCGAAAATACGGCCATCACGTCTCCTCTGCCTCTGCCAACTGTCCAGGAGTAAATGAACGACCGACCCTCGCATGTACCGATCAATTTCCAGTCAATTGGGCCTAATCGTTGATTGAGTAATGATTTTGGACCGATGAAGCACGCGCTGATAAAATCGAAAAACCACTCTTGTTACACGTACGACTCAAATTATCATCGTCGGTGTCCGATAATTCGACAAAATTATACATTCGGATGTGCATGCGTTTGCGTGCTGCTCGCGATTGCACACGGTGATCGATTACGATTGCCAACTCGATTTCGCAAAATCGAGTAATTCGATTACGTTATTCGGAAACTTGATACTGTCATTGCTTTCGTCGCCTTTGGAGTTGAGATACTCGCCAGCAAGTAGGAACCCGGGTGTACTAAAGTTTTACCGAATCTCGCTCGGATTGGTGGCAGTCGTAACCGATTTACAAGTAGGTTAAGGCGGCTAAGACACAATCCTGCGGGTCAGTCGTTTATTGGAAAAGGCGAATGAAAACGGCATGCCTGGACAGGGTGTGTCACCGAGAGCCAAGTGACAAGCATTGCAGCTGCGATCTGCGAATTTCAAATTATTAGTATAAACGGTGTAACAAGTTTTTACAGAGTCTATATACGTTCGCTGTATTCCGCCTACAGTAACGTCAACTGTGACAGTCGCATTTCATCCGAATAGAACGCATTCAAGAAGTAAATCTATCCGGAAAAAGAAACGTTTTCTGTCGAGGGTGGACAATCGGAAGAAACGCCGAGAGAGAGACCCGAACGTGCCCGTGCGTTCCGCCGGTGACATGGGCATCGAAGTCAACGTCTTGGGCGAGGTATTAGTGTCAGCCCAAGTCGGACTGACGGACGTTCATTTTTTTCAAAATGTAAATCGGTTTGCAACGACTGCCGTCATCCCGTGTTCGCGTTTCATGCGAATTTCTATAACGTCGTTTCATTTAATCTTCTGTCGGCTAGGACAGTTGGTCTTATGTTGCGGTTTTGGTCAGAGGTTGCTGTCGACTATAAAGCCATCACAACATATGACATCCACAGGAGTAATATTTTCTGAGTTGTTGAATGCTTTCGAATGGAACGATTAACTTATCAGGATATTTTAGAATTTACTTCGTTGTACTATGACTTATTAGTGAAACACCCGGGAAAAGGTTCCAAAGATTTCTCAAGTCGGAAAAATCAGATTCTGGTTTCCACGTGTATCTTGTACAGCAGACTAGAGAGAATATTATACAAAAAAATCCACCGAGAAATGAGAGAGGAGGAGCGTTTTGAAAATCAAATACAAAGAAAAACAAAGTTAGGGAAGGAAACCTTCAAAGTTTGGAAGGGAACCAGGGATGAACAGACAGAAACGGAGTAAGGTGTGGAGGCAGGGGTACGAGAAGCCTCTTAATCCCTAAACATGTTCAGTGATTGGCAAATTATTCAGCCAAATCAACCCATAATTGGCAAAATCAGATCAGCAGTTGAAAACATGTCAAAAGCTGCCAATAGGCAAAATAAAGTACCCCCCCCCCCCGGAAGTTACATCGATACGCCACTGAATAGATGATGATACACCATAACCTCTCGGTTAGTATGTAGGTTACGTCTTGTCACTTTTCTCTTTTCAGTGCTAATATTTTCATTTCTGAGGAGTTACACTTTGTATCTTTCATTACCTGCTCTGTATAGCTCATTCTTCGCCTTCCCTTCCAGTTTTTTACTTTAACCATTCACTCTAGAAGTAATATCTAATAATATCCCTGAATGTCTCACATTATGACCTGTCATGTTAACTCTTCGCTCTACAATTATATTCCAAATTTTCATCTTTTTCTTCCTGTTCTCCTCGATACTTCCTCATTCCGGATCTTTCCTATCCGTTTGATTTTCAACATTCTCCGATAACACCACATTTCAAAAGCTGCTATCCTTTTTCTTTCTTGCGTTTCAATTATCCAGGTCTCACATCCATACAATGATACTCCAAATATAAGTTAGAAAAAATCTCCGTCTTACTTCCAAATCTGTATTTGTCCAAAATATATTTCTTTTTTAAGAGGGAGGGGGGAGACCTCTTAGCATGTTCTATTTTACTACTTATTTCTATTCTATTTCTTCCATCTTACGTTATCAGACTACCATAAGTATTTGAATTCCTTTACCTCCTTTATTTTTTCACTTCTTATTTCCATATTCACTGGATTTTGTTCTCATCTACTGACTACCATCACTTTTTTATTTTCATTGGTCTTCATTTTTATTTTCAATTCATCATCCAACTTTTAAACGTTTTCTCCTGTCTTTTTCTTTAGCGCGATGGGCTAATGAAAAAATGCGACTATCGAGCCCAAAGATCGTTTATTTACTAACAACTGCACAACATCAGAATATACACAAAATTTACAATCCGCCGATTGGAATGATCATTAGAGAGGGAGAGCGAGAGTGAACAAAAGGCAGGTCACGCTTTTAATCCTCTAAGCGAGGAGTGCAGGAGACCGGGTCGCGAGAAAGAAGCCCAGAAAGGCAGGTGAAACAGGTTCAGCCCGAAAAGAAAGAATTCGTTGAATTTCGAAAGGTCAATACATCCCTCACCTAGGCGAAAACGATCGGCAAGCTGAGTCGCCACACTTTCCACTATTGCAATGTCATCTGCAAACCTCATTATTTTAACCGTCTCCCCTTATATTTTCACATCTAATTTCCTTTCACTCATTCCTTCAAGTGCCTTTTCTACAAAACTTCATCATATTTTTCTGAATAAAAACTAGAATCGACATCAAGTGATAATCAGTAAGTAATGATGTTTAGTTTTTGTTTTTAGTAAACATTTCTCTCCCCCAAAAATGAGCTAAGGCGTCAAACTCAATTTCCAATTTTAAATCAGAAGGCATCAAGAAAACATCGCAGCCGGTGTTTTTCGGGTCACTGATTTGAAACGTTTCATTATTAAAATTCTCAGACAGCGTTTATCAGACCCCGAAATTTAATTTCAAATTCGAACTAAATAGAACTAATACGACTTCTAAAGTCGAACCGTGTCAACGTAGGAGTTCTTTGGATCACTGATTTAGAAAATTCTATCAGACTTTCTCTGGCTCCAATTTGAGCAACCAAAATCAAAATTTCACTTTAGAAGCAGCAAAATTATCTGGTTTAGAGAAATTGAATCAAATACTGCAATACAGTTTTCGAGTTGCTGATTTCGAGAATTCAATTGGATTTTTGTTCCGCCCCAACTTCAGTACTGAATCAGGACAACAAGAAGCTCCTCAACACTTCCTCAAATGTTGACCAGATAACGATAAACCAGCTACCACAGTACCTGAGAAGAGAGGAGCTGGCCCCCTCCCCACCATAGATGAAATTCGATCAGCCATCCCTAAACTGAAGAATAATAAAGGCTCTGGTTAAGATAGCATACCCACGGAAATATACAAGTGTGGTGGCGGCCTATTAGTGAAAAAATTGCATCTGTTACTCAAGAAGATCTGGGAGCGAGAGCAAGCATCTACAGATTTCAAAAGTTCCTTAATTGTTAACATTTATAAGAGAAAATGTGACAGATTTGATTACTGTTGGATTTCATTCTTGAGCACCACGGGGAAGATTCTGGCAAAAGTGATTTTCAACAGACTTCAACCTGCACTTGAGAAAATTCTACCCGACAATCAAGCTGGTTTCCACCCCTATAGAAGCACCACAGACATGATTCTTACCTTTAGACAGCTCCAGGAGAAAGTTATGGAAAAGCACTCGCTCCCTTTATACTACTTTTGTAGACCCATGGAAACCCTTCGATAGGGTGAACAGACAGGTATTATGGAAGATATTTCTCAAGTTTGGCTACCCAGAGGAGCAAGTCAATATTATAGCCAACCTACATCAGAAAAATGAAGCAAAAGTAATAACTGGCAGTGATCTCACAGATGGATTCAGAATAACTAATGAGGTCCGTCGAAACTGCATCCTGACCCTTCTTCAACATATTTATGACTGCCTTGCTTATAAGTGTGGACCGTATACTGCAAGACCGAAGAATCAACATTTGGTACATATTCGACAATGGGCTGCATAACCTCTCTTGATCCAAAATTAAGAAAAACGTGCGCAGAAGATTTATAACTGATATGCTGATGACCTGGTCTTACTAGCTAGATCAGAAAATAAAGCTCACAGTATGATAGACGTTCTCAAATGCAAACTGCTGCCTGGATTTGACAGTAAATGTTCCAAAAACCAATTTGCTGGCAATGAGCTGTCACGAACCTAGCAGCAACACTGCCATCATTTCTAAATGTGGCTTGCCGATAGAAGAAGTAGAGAAATCAAACTACTTAGAAAGCCTAGTGAAGGAAAACGGACACTTGGGCGCAGAGGTCGGTAATCACCTAAAAAGTGCATCTTGTGCCTTTTTCACCTTAAAAGCTGGGGTATTCAAACGCAACAACCTCACGGCCAAACGAAAGTCAGTCTTTAGAGCGATAGTTCTCTCAATCTTACTTTATTGTAGTGAGTGCTGAATAATTTTCAAGAGACACGTAAAAGCACTCAAAAGTTCCAAGTGAGGCACTTACTCGCACAATGGGAGTCAAATGGTAATATTACATATTATCTAATAATGAGATTCAAAACCGAGTTAACTGTGCAACAATAAAAAGTATATTGGCACGAAACCACCTGATGAAAATCTCTAGAAATCATCGATTTCCTGAGCTTGGCTGGTCATACACGCAGAATAAATGAGACGCGCCTCTCCAAACAAATCCTATATAGCGAGCTAATCAATGGACAGAGGCTACTAGAAAGGCAGCTAAAAAAATACGAGGACGTTATTCATTCCATCGTGAAGAATGTATAGGAGTCCAAGATACGTGGGAATCAACTTGCCAGGACAGAACAGCATGGAGGAGTATCATGCACCGTAACAAAGAAATATTCCCATCTCGTACTCTGAGTACCCGGGCGACAGAACTGGAATATTCTGAGTCGAAATGGATTTTGGAGTCAGCAGCAAGCCTACATTTAGCAACAACAAAGGCTGGTGAATTGAAAAATGGGATCTTCGACCACGAAGGAGCCCGCAACTTGGCTGTATCCTCTCTTGTGTACACGTCCAATAAGGCTCATTTTTCGTAAGTTTAATGAATTCTACCCTATATCGAAGTAAGTGTCAATGAACTCGATCCGAATGGATCAATGACCTCCAAAAGTTGATGGCAGTGTACAGAACTTCTATTTTTCCTACTACTAAGATCACGCTGATGTAGGTAAAGGTAATTGTACATGTACGTTATAGTAAAAACTGTCCAATAAACACAGAACACTACGTGCGAGAACAGATACAAGCAACTAGTCCCGTTTGTCCGACAACCAGCAAAAAGTAAAGGGATTTGTCGTGGCTGGTTTGTCGGAGGAAGGTATCTGATTCAACTCAAGTGAGATTGGCTTTGTTAGTACTTATTTGTTCTCGAATGTAATCTGCTATGTCCCTCAAACGGTTTTTGCTGCAGTGTACGACAACCTCATGACTTTGATGGTCTAACATGCCCCACAGACAGCAGTTAAGCTGCGCCACTGCAGCGCCGTAGAGAAGGTACGTACTCTTACCGACTTCTAGTCATTATTACAAAATTACAGAGAAACATTCTGTTCGAGAATTTCCGTCTTCCGATCCGAATAAACAATTTCAAATGTGAAGATAAGAGACCAATTCCAAACTACCTACAGGACGGTGACAACAAATTAATGCATATGTTTACATAAACATCCGACAAGACCATCGTTGACAAGTTATTCGTACAGCTACCGGGTTAGCGTGTATATAGTTAGTCGCAAGTCTAATTAAAATCAAACTTCTGGAATATCTTCGTTTTTCTTTTTTTTATTACCATCGTGTAACTGATTTTACGATTAGAAACCAGCTCTCAGCTGCGTAGTGCGTACCTAATCCAACCCGTAAAGAAAAAGCTTTGAGCCGGAGAAACGAAAAGCCGCAACCATTGCATTGGTTTCTCCTATACATCGGCATCGAGCAAACCAGACCAGTCGACTGGCTGATAAAATGTGTGAAATGTCAAATTACATTCGTTAATTAAGTGCCAATAAAAAGGCGTTTAATCACGCCGTCTTGTCTTTACGACGACTTGTAATATCGCCCGTTATTCGTTAATCGAATTATACAGGGTGTTCCAGCTTAGTACGTCAAGCCGCCGGTATGAGATGATTAGGGCTTATAGCGAGAAGAACAAACAACATTACGAATAAAATTAAAGGGGCTACAAGTCTTCAAAATTTGAAAATAGCGAACTTCTGTTGCCAGTCTGACTATTCATTTCAATTTAAAACTGTTTTCGAAGGTACTCAATGGGTAGCGCATCGAAGAAATAACGAAAATTTACCAAACTGAATTGCCAACCTCGGATATTGATGGAGCTCTACTAGTTTTAAAATTCTAATCATAAAATTAAAATGAGACCATTGAAGTACACGAAATTCAATTTCTGTCGCTCCTTCAAGTTTCGAGATAGGCAACAAGCGATGATAATAATTTCCGTTTCTTTTTCACAGCAGCAATAATATGAAAAATAATGACATTTCTCTTGAACTTTTATTAGAAAAATTTTTTTAGTGTTTCAAATTTTAGAACGGAATTTGGTTCATGACAACTTCTTCCCGACCTGTTTCGAAGGTTGTAGCAGCAGATAGTACACTGAAAATGAAACAAAAATTAACAACTGCTGCCTCTAGGGCTACAAAACTGAAAGTGGTGCACTTCAATACTTAATTAGAATTATAGAATTGACGAAGCCACTTCAATATCAAAGGTAGGCAATTAAGTTTGATGAATTCTTCTTACGCTTTTGACGTTAAACCCATTGACTTCATTCGGAAAAAATTCAAAATTAAAACTAGTAAGCATGCTGGCAATGAAAGTTCGCTATTTTTCAAACTTTGAAGACTGGTAGCCCTTCAATTTTAAGTTTGTCCATACAAGTACCTAAGTAACGTTTTTTTATTTCCCACGCCGATTAGTATCACCTTCCGACTCGGCACACTTGGCTGGAACACCCTAAATTTAAACGAGTCCAGCGGGGGCTCATCAGCAGGTCTCTGCAGCTCTGCACGATGACTTAGCAGGGCACTGTACACTCTGAGGTGCGCACAACTCGCTAGCCGCATCACCGGCATCGGTGTATTTTTCTGCTCAATTTTTTTGCCTCGCCAGCATTATTGTTCAAACACAGCGTTGTACAGAGGAAACTGTACAACGTTACCACAAACTCGAGCTGAATGACTCAACACGTATAATTAGAGCGAGTCAGCTTGTAAATTAACACGCCGGTAATTAAAGACCGGTCATCGGATACCGATGATTTTTCCTCTCATCTTCGCTGCAGTTTCGTATAGGCTGTACACAAAGTGCTGGGTCCGATTCGAGGGGCACGTTTTTCGCCTAGTTTTCCCGACCTCCTCGTAGACATTTAAATTAGATCCGCTTTTTTGCACAGTGCTCGCCATCGCTTTACAACCTGAGAGACGGCTGTTATTTCTACGAACTTGCCGATGAGGTAATTTGAGCTACAAAATAAATCAATCGTAGTCATTCCATCTTTTTCGTACTTCTTTTTTTCCCAGGTCCGGTCTCTCACGTACTGCTGACTCGGCGCGGTTTGGCCGTGATTTGTGGCGAAGAAATCCGAGCTTCTTGTTGTGGAAGCGAACATACACGTGGGTTTGCTCTCACGATTTCGGCAACCTTAGCCGAAGGTTGTAAGATTGTCTTCTATCCTTGGACGCGGTGCTCTGGTGACCAAGTCGCAGACCCCTGCAGGTAAGTATATCTGGGAAAATTCTTCGTTTCCGGAAGGTTCGTACTCTTGCTATCGAAACTGAAACGCCCAAGTGCTCGACTATGGAAATGTTTTACGATCTCACAAAAATTGAATTCTCGGGCGACATGAAACACCGACCGAAGCAGATAATGAATTCTAATTCCTTGCTTCGCCGATTTGGTGTTTCTCACATAGGACACAGAACTTGGCGAATTTCTTGACACAGCTGAACAACTTCTATCAAAAACTGAATTCGTACAGTCGAGACACCTGTCTTTCACGTAAGACTTTTTTCTATGAACAGATAATTATTTATACAGTCCAGTACAATCAAGGGCGTACTGAAGAACAGAGCCGCCCTCAAGGGTCTAAAAATTGACTTCAGATGTTAAATCAATAACCCTCAGTTAGAGAATTTGGCAGAATCTCCCCTTTTCGAGACTCTACCTCTGTTTACATGACTCAACAATCTCAAAAACATTCTTACGAGTAGAGTGAGCGAAATAATGGAGTTCCATTTGAAAAATTCATGTCCTACCCCCGCAACCGCTATTTTTTGATACGCCTTCGGTATGCAAAAAGAGGTCGAATAAATGCATGAAAGCATTAAGGAGCTTTTGCTACAGAAAGTGATATGAGGGTACTCATCAACACAGAGAAAATTCCCGGAAACCTGAGGGTCCTCAAACCTCCCAGAGGGCAAAATAGCGGCACAACTTTCTCGAATATTAAGAATCGTGGCGTAAAAACACTGCCGTAAAAATAATTCATGCAAAATTCGGCATAAAAAGATATCTTGATTTTTTTTTTGTATCAGCTCCAGGAACATCCTAACGGGAGGGTACAAAATAAACCTTCTTAAGATCACATCATATTATCATCTCAGATCCTATGGACAGAAACATAAGATAATGATCATCAGATCTAGTTTTACTGGGCTTATATGGGTGGGGGGAGGATGTAAATTACGGTGGCCCTGGTACCGCCAAATTTCCGGAAAACTTTCGCTCTCGTAACCACATCACCTGTCTGCAGTGTGATCGCTTTTCCAGGAAGGGCAATTTGGAGCAAAATTGCAAATCTCATCCAAGGGGGGGGGGAGAAGAAAGTCTTGAGATTTTTGTTTGTCGTCTCTCCCTACATTACAACTCTGTTCCATTTTTTTAAGTACCACAAATATAAAGTTGTGTTAATGTGTTTTACTGTATTCAAAGAGCAGTGGGGCATTTTGACTAGCATAAATAATGAAGTCGATGTAACAGCTACTCGGTTTTCAAGGCCGCTGAATCCAACTTACGTCATCGACCAGACCCTAAATTCGAACACTTAATGAAAAAGCTTTTAAAAAGTTTGAGAAACGGACAGTAGTGGGATCATTTCTGAAGTTTTCAGAGTCCCTGAATTCACTTTCAACGGGAATTTCACCCTCATGGGGGTCGCTCCACACGCTGACCGCTTTACATGGTCCATCCTCTGCGTCAAATTTTTGCAAAAATGAGGTTTTTATGGATTTTTAATCTCAACCCACTAATATATCCACTGGTAAAGTAGAATAGACTAATTCAAGGTTTATCAGACAGCAACACTGGTGGGTCACCCTTTTACATCTCCCATCATTATAAATATTCAAACTGTTTTCATCACCTTCTATGGAATATTTATATCAACACTTCGATGATCGACTATGTAAGCAGGAGCCGACTGAGAGACCTAAAACCTAAAACGCTACTGGGAAAATTTCACTGCATTGGCCCAACTTTTCACTTTCATTACCCCTCCACAATACTTCTTTTTCCTGCTTTTTACCTCCCATCTAATATTGCGGCCTAAAATTCTTAAAGGCACCGGTCGAATTTTGGACCAGTTCATCGGAAAATTGTTCGGTAATTTATGAGAGCAGTCAACATGAAAATTAAGTCCCCTAGGGTAGGGGACAGGGCATAAATTTGAAAAATTTCATGAGACAATATGGATATTCTCTTTTTCTGATTTGCTCTCAACCGGAGCCCTGGAATCCTCCCTTTCGAGTATTACATCAGAGACGTCGGGGAGGCTGTTAGGGCTGTCTTAGCCCTCTTCCCTTCTGGCCGAAAGCCGGCCTAGGTCGAAATTTGGGGAGTTGCTACGTGGGCTCGAACCCGGCATCTCCGGATTCCCAGACCAATGAGCTAATGAGCTATCCACTCGGCCAACCAGACCCCCCCCCCCCGACAATATGGATATTATTCTGCACGTTTCGAGAATCGTTTAGTGCAATGTGACGTCAGTTTAGGAAATATCCGTTGAAAATGTGATACAGAAGCCCATGTATCCTCTTTAATCTAATTTCCAACTTGGAGATTACATCGATGAACAAATACTACAAAATTCAAACCCCACAGTCAATTATTGTACACGAATCCTCTCTCCCAGCACTGTAAGAACCCCACATTCATTTCAATTTTCAACTCCCTTTTCTAAAAGCCTAAAATGAACTCAACAACCCCCAAAACCTGTGAAATTAGGTTCAAACTGTGCTTGTATACTTTTTCAGTTCTCAGCACCCTCGTCCATTACTGCAGGATGTCCATCGAAACTGAAAATCAAAACTGGAAAACTTTTGATTCGGTGATTCATCTTTTTACTTTGACGGGGACCTGTGAGACCGGTAGATGCCCTGCACTGATATCGCTTTTTCGTATAAGGTTAAAACTATAGAGAATTCAGCGATCCCGGAAACCTAAGGAATAATACGCTTATTATTATATTATGCTCGCAGAGTTTTTCTAATTTAAGCCCCTCGGCAACTTTAGGAACCTCGATCTCCATTGAGGTTAAAATTAACGGTGAAACTGAACCCAGTCAGCAGCCAAGAGACCTTAAGAATGACATCCATACTGTACTTCTTGAATTTTCTGAACCTCAACCCTCCCACTGAGCGCACTAATATTGATCTTGATAAATTGAAATCTGAATAGAATTCAGCGGTTTGAAAAGTCAATGGTTGATAATCGATTTTATAAGTCCTCTTCATCAACATAATCCTTTCTTAAGTCGTAAAGCGCAAGGAAACACAACTTTGAATATATGATATCTAACATATGGAGGCACAAGTGAGGAAAATTTTCTGGCGACGCGAAGGTACGACGATGTAGAAGTCAGTTCGATGGTAATTACTTCCTTCAACTCGATAAAACGAGAAAAATGATCAAAATTCCACGTCCATGTACAACAGTGTGATGACCCCCCTTCGAGACGTTCCTAGAGCGGATACGAAAAAAAATGCAAGATATAATTTGTGTGTAAAATTTCGCACCGAATACAGTATTTTCCAGCTAAAATACTTCGTTCTCAGGGAAATTACAGAAAAATGATTTTATAGCACTATTTTGATCTATGAGGAGTTCAAGGATACTCAAATTTCCGGAAACTCTCACCATGTAGATCAGTCTGCTACCATCTAACCCTTCGTACCGAAGTCAAGTGTCTCAGAAATTTGTTCATTTGTAGCCCATAATTTTACCAGACTATTAGTGAACTTTCTATACTAACTTATCCTTCACTCATAAAATGGAATTCATTCCTTTTATTAATATTTAAGAACTAGACCAACCTCATAACAAAAAAATCGACCTTACTTTCAATTGCAGGCGAGTAAACACAACAGAACACGCGTTAGTTAGGTCAACATTATTCCATCTCAGTTTTTAGATCCCGTGAGTGGTATGAGAGAATGTTCACAACACTTTTTTCTTGTTCACCTGTAGTCATGGGATCTCAGCGTGTGAATAACGCCAAAGAATACAGCAGGAAACGTTTTTTTTTCTTCTTCAAGTTACACCGAAACTCCATAACGTTGAACTTGAAACGCGAATTGTGGACATGCACGATACGTATAACATTTCTATTACGAAGAAATAAACAGTTTTTCTCTTCTTTCTTTCGTTCACTTTTTTTTTCTTTCTTTTTTTCGTTGTTAGATACTTGGTCAATTTGTCAAATGGCAGATAGACGTAATTTAACGGTACTATCATTTACAGAATGTGTAGAATGCGAAGATTTTTCCGCAGTAAGGTTAAGAACCGGGGATTAATAATTTCTGTGTAACGGCGACAGTATGTCAATGAGATTAATAAGTCTTGTAAATTTTTTTAAAACTTTTTTCTTGGGTAATTGGCACACACCAGCTACCTGTAACGTATCTTACCGTTTTGCACCTGCTGTGCCACGGATGCACTGACCAAGTTTTATCCTCATTAAGTTATTGTTCTCAGTTTTTCGCTACACCGTCAAGGGGAAAACACTCAAGTGTTTGATTAATAATAGCATTTTGATCAGTTTTAACGAGGATATGAAGGGAAGTCAGAGATCCAGGAACTAAAACCGTTATAGAGATTTGAAAAGCCAATAGAAAATGGGAAGTTCTTTTAAACTTCATTCGACTTGTATATGTTTTCCACTCCCACAACCTGTACGACCTCAGCATGTCAGCAGTATAGCATTAATCTACCACCAGAAGAATCAAGTATGAAAACTAAAAGGAAGCCATCGGGAGAGTTGGACGTCTTATCATACGTTCGATTATTTATTTTTCAAGATTAGAATTTGCAGCCAGGAGCAGAATTTGCATAATTCGGTTTTCATGCTTCAGTTTTAGCCTCTATTCAATCAAGTAGTCTTTCAATCAAGGTGGTAGCAAGACTACCTTCCTGAGAAAAATAAAACATGAAAACTGATCTACCTCAAATACTATTGCCAATGTAATTCATAAAACAACAACGATGCAAGTCCACAGCCAGCGTGACCTCTTTTCAAGACAGGAAAACGTAAGGCAAAATAGCAAAATTCAAGCCCAAACAGGAAAACAAAAAAAAAGGAACCAAAAAGAAGCAAAAAAGAAAGGGTAAATCTCGCCCTAAGGGCGATGGTTCAAGAAGTATCCCCTTGACGCTATAAAGTCTGAAATGAGGGTTAGCATTCACTGGGAAAGAGGACATCAGTGATCCTCAAACTTTTGCAAATGTGGAACCTCAATTCGTACAATGAGAAAGAAGCAGAGTTCAATATGTAGTCAGGGAATGGCTCAATTAGGAATGATGTAGCTGTATAACTACTTTTTCAGCTTGTGCATTAGGCAGTGGAGTTCTGACTGACCTTCCTAGAGACTCCAAAAAGCTCCAAGGAGAAAAGCTTAATCCTTCAATCATTCAATCTGTAAATCCCGTGTCAAGAAAGTACCTTAGCACTGGCCTTAGAAGCAGATACAAAACCTTGTAACACACACAGTCCACCAAATGCCTCGGCACATGTGGGCTGCTCTAAATAAACGCCAATGACAAATTAGCTGAACTTTCCACACTTGGTCAAGTCGATGCTAGTTGCGGTTTAGATTATCTTCCGGATTTATTTTTCGGTATTCGTTCAGCAAGCCTAATATTCGCCGTTCTCCGCCTCGAATTACTCGATTTGCCGCAGTTATTACACCACACTAACGATCTCGTTAATTATGCACTTTAATTCTGAACACAACCGAATGAAATGCTCTGCTAACCAATTCCGTTGGAATTCACTGCACCATTGCTAACAGCTGTGTTAGTTGTTTTCGGAAATAGAATATAAAACCGGAAAATATTAGTCCACTATTCTACAAACTGAATCAGAGGAGAGTAGGTAGGTCGTGCCTACAAAATAATGACGGGTTCGCGGTCAAACAATCGAACGTATTCTATTAACGTGTAATTTGAATATTTAGCTCGGGTTGAAACATTTTCGAGTGCATATGAATCCCATACCAACTCATGATTTTCGGGAGTGTTTAGTAATTCCTGTAGCATTATTCGTAATCATCAAGTATCAAACAACTATCCCATCTACGGGGGTTCGGGTGCTGAGCGACTACTAATGACAAATCGAGTGGATAATTGCCTTATTTACTGAATCTTCTGCAATTAGGTTGACCACAGCTTCATGAATTCGCCTCAACACTATGCTTCAACTTTGACCAACGGGTCGAGTAGAAGCGTGCAACAATGTCATTCTCAAGTTCAGAAGTGACTGGCTAGCTGTCCATTAGACACACGCATTTAAAGATTTAGACATGGCGGCCAGTACAACGAAGGACAAGGGTAAAACAACATCAGCGTGAAGCTCAAGTGACATCCCAATGCATGCAGCATATTCACCGCATAACTGTATTCCACCAGTGGCGCACCGTTCATGGTGTTCCTAGAAAAATCCAAAAACTCTTGAATTCTAAAAAATAATTTATTTATAAAGCCAACAGTGAAGTCAATTAATTTTAACTGTAAAATACCCCGCGAAAAAATCTCCCGTCCCTTTAGACTCATTGTGTGCGAGGTTCAATTCCGAGAATGAACTTCTCAAGTACAGATATCTTGGTTGCTTTATAGCAGCGCGGTAAAGGAAAACAGCGTGCTAATTCAGCAGTTGAGGAGTTGACTAGTCCACCACCTCCTCTCAAATGATTCTGCCAAATGCAACCTGATGTAGCCGAGGATGATTTTATTTGCACGTTTTGCATTACCACGTTTTAGTGAATGAGTACTATCTCTAAGCCGGTTGAAGACTATCCAGGCCTATTTTCTAAATATTCAAGTTTTATTTCTTGAAATTGAAAGACCGGCTAAGACTTTCATCTTCGTTATAGTTGGATGTTCTTTTTACAAGTTCCTGATTGATTTATCAATCATTCAAATTGTCTCAATTTCAATTAAATTTGCAATTCTTGTTGTTTGTTTTATGTATTATCATTCATTTTAGTTTTTTGGCAAGTAAAAAACTTTGATTTCCATGAAGACTTGAAATTTAGGTATTATCAGTTTCTCTACCACGTGTACAGGTATTCTGAGAAAAATTGTATTTATTCAAAGCACATCATGCTGCAGTAGACAGAGATATTCAATGGCGAATTAATACGTAGGGGTACCTACACGAGTGCAAGTTAAAGTGAATACGGCTGAGTCTCCTCATTAGATATTACACACTTATATTATGTAGTGAAACTCCTCACGTTCTGATCACGCGATGCCACTGTCTTCCACAATTATGCCCGGCCGATACTGATTCTATTTCTCAGCTGTTTACCACTGCAGTATCTTTAGGTAAATATCCTGGCACGCCTTTCCCAATAAGACAAATACTGTGTGGGAATGCTGATATCATCTGGATACCATATTGTATCCGTATATAATGGTTTGACAAAAATCTCGTAGGGCTACCCGGACATGGAAGAATATTTATTGCAACCCACTGACCATGTATTACTTTGTTCCTAAATCAATGGTGCAACATGATACCGCTCGTTTTTCATCGTGTACTGAAGAGTATGTATGGTAGTTACAAGCTTATCTATTTGAACATTGGATTTCTCGTGGAGAGTATTTTTAAAGCACTTTTAGGGTCTCGTGATAAGGTTCATTGCTGAGATATACCATCAACTTGGCGTTTATATACTTCACAAGCAAAAAGAAGGGAAACTCTACAGAACAAAGAGTGTGACACACACACACGATTCTTTACGTCCCTAAACTTGTATAAGGACGGTATCACTTTGAAGATATCAGGCAGATATCGAAAAGTAAAATCGGTGCATCAGCCTGATACCACAAGACAAAAATTATCAGGAGCAGCGTAGCGCACACAATCATTAGGTATGGAGTATCATACAGATATTTCTCTTTTTTGTGCTATCTAGACTTAGTTGGATAACTGATTCTAGTCTCGTTGAAAAATTACTTGATAACAGAAGTACCTTCTTCATTTATGCCATAAATGTACTTGGCAAAACGTTTTTTGAGAGTAGCTCATCATCAGCAGCACTGATAGGCTAACCACTGAAACGTTTTGCCAGATACCTCTACAACTTCAAAGGTCCTTCAATTCAATAGATTATAACATCTCACTCACGCCTTGTCAACCCTCATGGATTCAAAACACTTGAATATACAAGATAACTAAGGGTAAGGCAATATGAAGATGAGTAGGCATTATAATGTCTGCTCTGCAAAGTTTTACCAAGTATCTGTGTATCATATCAATAGTACTTTCCAAAGGTATATTCGTATGATCATTTTCACCCCCTCTTCAAAAGTGACACAGCTAAAAAAAAATCCGTGTTTGCGTTTATGACACTGTAAGTACCCAAGATTATATATCTTTCATCTCCAATAATGAAGTAAGTGAGATGCCAAATGCTGATCAACAGACCGAGCTTGTGTCACTTTAAAGTTCTGAAAAATATACGACTGAAAAAACATTAGAAATGACATAACGATGTGTCACATTAGATTAATGGAAAATAATGATAATAACGTTCTATTTCGATTTGTATATCAGCAAAAGTGTATTTTTTCGAGTGGTGGCAGTCTTGGTAGTTAAAATCATTGGAATAAATTGTACCATTTCGTGTTGTGTCGTTTTAGCAGATACAGGTAAGCTTTAAAACTAGGTTGTAAATGTATCTTATCATAATCATTGCCAGATGTGACAGTTTTAATGAGGAAGCAAGAATATATTTTTAAAGGTATTTTGACTTGTGACGATTTTTGTGAAGAAAAATGTTTATATTTTTCGTCATATTTTGTGTTGACAGATTTTGCAAAGATGGTGGTTCCTCTGTTCAGTCATATTTTGAGTTGCGCCAGTTTTTATGATAAAACAGGTGCCTACCCTTAGTCGTATTTTAGATTATGCCATGTTTTGTGAAGAAACAGGTTTCAGATTTGTTAGTTACATTTGAGGAAGTTGCGATTATTATGATTAAATTACGAGTAATAAATTTACTTTGAGTTTGGATCTACTTAAATTTTTGTAGATTTGATCAAAGCAAAACTGCGCCATGAACGTTTACATTTCAAAGTACCGGTATGTCAAGTCGTGGGGAAATACTACTCAAGCTGGCTGCAGAAAAAGAACAAAAAGGCTACAGGAAACTCTGGAAGGAGCAGGAATTTAGAATACAGGGAATGAACAAGAGGGAATTTTATCACTGAAGTATAAAACTGGTGAATCACAAGATCTTGCATTTTTTGTATTCCAAATTTGGGCCGGAGGTAGACATTTTTTTCCATTTATAGATGGATATGGAAACGCATTGGTTTTGTCCCGCTCCAGCCAAAGTGACATAAAAGGATTAAGTTCCGGCGATGCTTTGCAATAGGAGCTGCACGCACCTTGCTGCAGTTGCTAAAGAAGTGAATCTACTACCTGAGTTTGAACCGTCCTTACAAGCGCTAATGCTACTTCACCCGGTGTATAGCGATTATAAGACAACATTGTTTCCTCTGCATTACGACAACTGACACTCCTTAAGCCTTTTTGCAGCCCACTAACTTTCTGTAGCAGGTCATCGTCTTCAGCTAGAAGAGCATTGCCTTCAACTAGTAGCTCGTCTTCTTTAGATAGCAGAGCATCATCGCCAGTTCACAGCTTATATCTTCCACTAACAACTCGTCATCTAGTAATTCTACATCCTCATCTCGCAAGAGTTCACTGCATTCACTTTCTAGCTGCTCCTCATCCTCACCCAGAAGCTCTTTATGCAGCAGGGAATGTGAAGCTAGGAATGTTAGTGAGGAAAGTGATAAAGAAAATTACTTACAAAACTGACACAATTCAAAATTTTAGCGAGCATAGCGTAATTTATTAGCGACATAACTGTGAACAAGGGTGTATTACAGGTAGTAATTAAAAACATGATAACATTCTAGGTTAGAGAAAAGTACAGCAAGCAATTGGGTGTTTAAATGAGACCGACTGACCTACTAGAAAAGCTACACCGACAAACCTCACACTGCATTCCTACAAATTTACAGTTTTTTAGTTGTGTCACTTTTGAAGAGGAGTATCTTCATTCTCCCTCAACGAGCAAAACAAACGAAGAAACTCGAAAGAAACGCGTCTCCTAGCTCTGATAACGCAACTACTTACACTGTTTGACATTCCTATGCAAGCTTGAACAGAATAAAGAGATGAAGAAACAAACTACGAACCTTCGAGAGTACAGGAAGCGATGCACTTGACCGTAGTATCATACCGAAAACGGTGATTCAAGAGGCGCCATGTGAGAAGACCAGCCACCTGATAACTGCTTCGGTAACTCTCAGGAATAAACTAGGCGCTTAATTCGTTCATTATTTTTACACTTAATGTCATCCAGAACGGTGCAATTATTACACGTTGTGCGGCATGACTGACGCTGACTGAAGGCGACCAAGCCACTTTGGGTGTGTAATTAGACGACGGCGACGGTCGTACATCGAATGACTGTACAGCCTTCCGCAATCTGAGCATGGTCGCAGTCAAGCGCGCAGCACTAAATCGCAATTTCGGCGCGCTCGGCGCGACGTTTTCACGCTGCCTCGCCGCTGAGCGAATTAATTGTACATATTAAACGCGACGTGACCGTTGAATCATAATCGTATTCGGTCAACTGTACACTGTGCACCGTATACGGTAATCAGTAGTGCAGCGCAGAGTAAGTACACCAATTTAATTGCGACGAGCCTCACCTTTCGCCTTCGACTTGCATCGCTGGACATCCCCAACACTCCTTCCCTCGCCTTTCGCCTTCGACTTGCATCGCTAGACATCCCCAGCACTCCTCCCAACAGCCAAAATTACAAGAGATGCTGCGAAAAACACCTCACCCCGCCAGTTCGGACCAAATTATACCAATAACTGTATAATCCGACGTCGAGTTCTTTCCTTTGGCTGGAAGCGGCCTTCCGTCTCGCGCAAACATCTCGTTTCTTTTTTCAGTGACAGCCCGCGGCATTTTGGAAATCGATTTCCAACTAACATACTCATTTCACGTTTTCGAAGAAATGTGTACACACGAGTTTAGCGTATTTCGTTAATCGTGAGAAAATCCTCGAGTATTTACCGAGCGAACGCGATGGCCGGGCCGTTGCCGACGTTTGTACATACGTCGTGCATGCCTGCAACGATTCACGCGACGACAAAATACAATGTATACTTAATTTGTAAATATCGTAATTAAGAACTGGTTTCCCCTTTCGCGACGACGTAATCAGGAAAATAGATCGGTTCGTGTCATATGCGCGTGTATCTTTTTTTTGCCAACGCGCTCCGCCAGTACCTCAACGACGTGTCGCTTGGAATGCAAACAATCGTCAATGCGATGAAACACCAAGAATTTCGGTACAGCCTAAAGTGATTTCGAGACGAAGAGGCGCGGGAATACTTCCATGATGAAAGGGAGGCCCATAGCCGTGACGCTAACGCCAAAGAACTGTCACCATGAGCGCCGCCCGTCGAGAAGGTTCGATAGCTCCGGCTGAGTATTTCACTTAGTAGATCACTTTACAAGGCAGAACACCAAACTGCAAGCCGCAACGAATATAGCCCCGAGCTGACTGGTCTCACCAGCATAATGGCAAGCTTCGGGTGACTAGAAGGAGTTACCGGTTCGACAGATACAGGTTGATGGTGTTCTGCGCACGGTCAGTCAGGAAGTCTTCGTTTGCACTAAAATAACATTCGAAACAGCAGAATTGTTCGTGCCAACTTCTAATAACTAGAAGTTCATGATTATGAAGTAGAGCACACCTATCAAACAATCAAAACCGTTCATTTGTCACAGGAGAGGCTCGAAAGATCTATGAGGAAGTCATGCAATACATCGAATCATGCAAACTCCGAGTAACCGAGTTTCACGATATACTGTAAACTACAACCAACACCTATCATCTATCGTACACATCCAGCGTCAATTTGCCAATGGAGAAGCCTCGACTTCTGAAGACTTTAGTCAAACCACGTAATACATAACTCACAATCAAAACATCATAAGATACACCATATATACAATAATAAATCAACTATAAGGCGAAAGTGAGATATCCTCGTGAAAGAACAGCACTGATGACTGTGAAGAAATGCGGTGACACAATCGGTGTTCTGCCAAGCCGGCCCGAGGTGTTCATCATCTGTTCATCGACCGAATTTTATCATCGGAGCTGGGCTCACACATCCTTCGCTCCACGAACCAGACATCTCGAAGCACAATCGCAAACATTAAACGGTTGCTCTCACAGACCATCAATCGATATAATGAAACCGCCTGTGTATGAATAGGTACCTCTTGAATTGGCAATCGGCATACACTTCTCTCGCCCAGGTAGCCGAATGAACATCACAGCATGACCAGCAGAACATAAAAAATTATTACTGTAACACGCATGAAATATCATCCCACTCGTCACTGATGACTAGCCAACACCTATGTAAACACAGCCCCGGGCCACACTCTCGAGAGCGCTTATTACAAAGCCGAGTAAATATTCGCGATATGGCGGATAGACGAAATCTCATCTCCATTCGAGTGATGCAATTAGTAGCAATTATTTTACTTCTGTTTTTAATTAATGTATTTATAGTGTAATTACTATGCCCGTCTTGTAATACTCATTTGTCATTTCATTAACCCCTTAATCATGAAGTCACTGGAGCCTCTGCGTCGAAACTACGTTTGTTCACTTTTTAAAACCTATATGTATAGCAATGCGTATGTGCTCACGTCGGGGTTCCAATTATACCGCGTAACCTGTTGCCTCTTCAGTCCGTGGCTCAGAAATTTTAGCTTTCGGTCTTGGTTGTGAGTCAGCGTGTTCATCTTCTCCGGCGAAGACCTACATTCTAATTAAAAACTACATGCGAAAGGCTGCCGAATCAAATTATGAAAATTTGCTGAATACATTAAAAACAGGTTGCACGACGTACGGCGAAGACGTGAGAACCAAGGGGGTCGACCAGACATTTCGTGTCCGCATCCCAGCTATTTTTACTTTTCATTCGTGTTCATTTTTGGAATGACATTACTCGCATAGCTGAGCACGTTTGCCGACGGTAGGCACAGAACCTGCCCGGAAAGCCGAGTATCAAAACAGCAACATCATTTTGGGTAACCAGAAGTGCCGAGTTTTCATTATTCGGCGAGTATTTAATCGAAGGTCACTGTCAAAACGTCATCGCGGTTTTATGAATTATATCCTGACTATTAGTGGGCTATGAGTTGTTGTACAAGGACGGATTTTCCAGTTTCTGGGTTTAAAATGACTTTTTCAAAAAAGGAAACCACATTTAAACCCAGACGTACCTCAAAAGAAATACCAGATGCGAATCTTGATCAAATATACTTCGAGGCGCTAAGAGATAAGAAAGAGCCCCCCTTCCCCCTTCAAAGGTTTAATAACTGGCTTCAGTTGAAAAATCAGTGGCTCCCACTAAAAATTTTCCAGAAATTTATACAACGCCCCTCTTCCTCCTTCAAAGGTTTAATAATTGGCTTCAGTTGAAAAATCAGTGGCTCCCACTAAAAATTTTCCAGAAATTTATACAACGTTTTTGCCTGGTTTTATAACTCAAATCAGTACTGCCAGCGAACTCAGAAACTTCCTACTTGAAAAATTTTCGGTGTCGCCCCCCCCCCCTCCTCGAGCACTTTGCTTCCAGCAAGTCCCGCAAATAAATATTAAACCAGACTGGGGGTTTGGAATTCCGAAATTTCGGAGTGGCTTTTGAAAACTTGGTGCAAAACCTGAAATTATTGAAACAGAAAAACAAGTAAATTAGACTATTTGAAAGTAAAATGGAGACAGCAAATAAAATGTTGAACGAATAGCCATTTGGGCGCCTTTTTTGGACTATTTCCGGAGGGGCCAAATTGCCCTAGTCCGCCCTTGCAATACTTGAAATACTTGTGAAACGAATAATTCTATAAATAGAAACGAACGGGCAAAACGTTTCAAAAGGTCTCAAACTTTCCACAAATTTTTCCACTGTAGCCAACAGAAATCTCTAAATTCTGCTAGTCTGCGGAGGTAGCAATAGAATCCAACTACAGAGTGTCCAACAAATTTGAAAATCAAAAACACTGATCTTTCATTGAACTCTTTTCGGACTTTTAATATGCGCAAAAATTGAGTTTTGCAAGACAGATAATCGAAGTTGAGTTTTCGACAACACTACTTTATTATTATTCCTCATTTTTCAATTTTTATTGATTATTTTTATTATTTTATTTGTGCCTTGCCCGACGGTGGGCTACAATTCACGATTCTACACCTTTCTGTGAGTTACTAGGGGTTATCAGCCCGGTGGGAGCCTACCGCCAACGGGTCCAACCAATCGCGGGTATAGGCTGCTACCGCCCGCTTCCAGCTAGGTCTCTTCCTGGCCACCCGTTGCCTTAAAATGACAAACCTTTTGACAATTCTGTCTCACCATCTTGTATGGGGTCTCCCCCTTCCTCTTTTCTCGACCCTTAGGTACCAACCTTCCATAGTTTTAGTCCATTTTTTATTCTGGCTAGAAGCTAAGTGCCCCACATAGCCGAGTTTGAGCTTTTTGACCGTGCATCCTATATCTGCTGGTCTCGTTTTGCAGTGCGAAGCTTGATTTTGTCTTTTAGCCTCAAGCCTAGGATTTTACGAAAGAGCGAGTTGTAAGTCGTCCAGAATCGTTTTACTTGAGTTATTAGTCGGAGCCCAAGCCTGGGCCCCGTAGGTCAGCGACGGCTCGATGCACTGTCTGAAAACCGTGGGCTGACTTAAAGGAAGTGCTCGTTTTACTACTGAAAATGTTCTCATGTGCCCAAACATTTTTCCAGACGCTGGAGATACGTGCTTTCGGTTTTTTGTCTTGCCTGACCTCGAAGGAGATAATTTAGCCCAAGTATTTGTATTCAGAAACTGTTTCGATTACCTGATTCTCTAGCGAGAAGCTTTCTACCCCATAACTTCTGTTGTATCTCATGCAGTGGCCACTACCGAGGTACCTGTTACCTGTTTCACCCTTAGGAAAGTCGCCGGATGGTAGTGAGATAGTCCACGGTAGTAATTGCCGCTATCTGCCTGGCAAGGAGGGCTTCATGTCTGGGACATTTTTATTGAAGCTATATTAAAATTAATGAACTTTATTGGACTTATTGGCTCGACAGACACCCTGAACTAAGTTGACAGTGAATGTAGTAATTGGTTTCGGAGTACGCGACAATGCGATGAGATCGGACTAAACTTAAGTCACTGAAATGGCAGACAATCGCGCGTGATATTGCAACCATGTGACAGATTATGCTACGCGACAAGCTAACTTTCTACCGATTATGATTATTCTCCTGTGAAATTGATATTTTGCTTACGCTAGATTCATTTTATTAATGCGTTGATTATTGCATTAATTTATGCCAAATTCCAGTGTAATTGGTGGAAGATAGAAATTACTTTTAGTATTTATGTCGGTCAGCATAATCCGTTCCTTGATACGTCGCTTACGACTGCTTGCCATTTCAGCTACGATGTATTGACGAGTAGGCGACCAACACAGTAATTCAGTTGACAAATATCAGATACAAATGCGTAAGTCTACTCTGGATCCATTTAGAGGCGACAGAACTGTTTTTCTCTAATGGAGCATGCTCAAATTTCGCTATTTTCTGGTGAATGGACATTTTCACTGCTGGTTTCATTACTATCTCTGTAAATTATCGACACCTCTGCCAATCTGTTTACAAACATTACGAGAAACTCCAGGACAAACAATGTGAAAATGGAACAGGACTCCCCAGTTTCAATTATGTATTTACTAAATCATTTCCTAGAATAACTGCAGGTTGAAAAAGAAAACGAATTTTTGAAGGTATTTAGAAACAGGCCTTAACTTACTTCTGATTAGGAAAATTTTTCTGATATTTTGAAAAACACAGTGGGAAACCGATACCTTGAGACAGAAAGAATTTTCAATCCACCTTTAGGCTTGAGGTGTCAGAGAAAGACGAAGTACCTGCAGTTCTTGAAGCTTAAACCAATTTCATTCGGAAGCAGCGCATCTTTATAAGAACGTTTTCGAAGTGATCCCATCATCAGTGCCTCAGCTTCTACAATCAGTGGCTTAGTTACCTAAACCACTGATGACGAGATAACGGCCAAAAACGTTTTGAAAAAAATACTCAGCTTTTAAGGGAGATTAATACAAACTTCAAGAACAGTAAGAATTTTCAGTCTAATATGTACCTCCTGAACCATTTCCTATAACCATGTTCAGGCTAAAAAAAAGTACTCTTCTACAAATTTTGAGACAAAAGTCCTCATATATCACTATGTTCAAAAACGCTGTAGAAAATTTATGGTTCTCTGTAAGAAAGATTCTTGGAAATGGCCGAGTAATATTTCTAATTTACCTACATTGGAGAATTTTGTCATCAAGGGGCAATGCATTTAGTATGATGTTTTCGGAATTATTTGAAAAATTCACACGTAGTAGGCTATAGTTCTTCTCAAAGTTCTCAGAAAAGTACTTCTTCAACTTGAATTTCATAGTAGGCATCGACATATTGAATCCATCGCGAGTCTGATAGGGTTAAACTTGATAAATGAACAGCCATTGCGTTAAATTGGCAACCGTTGTGTTTTCATAGTACTCGTACAATATTTTATTATTTAACTTACACATCTTTATAATTATTGTGAGGCTGTAAATGAATGTTGAAAAAAAGGAGTTTGGCCCACCGGGACAATATCAATCAGCACTTATACAACAGACAAGAAGAGCGAGGGGAGGAGAGAATCCAAAGAAGACACAGACCTCTTCGAAAATTATAATGGGACACGTTGCCCCCTTGCCTTCTAGTTCCACCGTCTACACTCTCAATACTCCAAACACATTAAATTCCACCTGGACCTGCTTAAAATTTTTTTTCAAAGTTTATTCCTACATGTTTCTATTGACGGAGATACTCTCCGGATCCCGTGTCTAGACCACCGCATCGGCTTATATATTACAGTAATAAAAGGCCGCAGTATGACAACCTTAACTGAAGACGGCAGATGTAAGAAATACGTAATCAACCGAAAACGAGGGTATCATTTGTTACTTAATATTTAGCCTTGAATCAGATAACGAGGTAATAGCAATACCAACAGGTAAAGTTAATACATAGTGTAGGCTCTGAATGAATATACTGTGATCTACGAAGAAAATGATATAATGCCGAAAATAATACTCTGTACTTGACTAGTCGAGCACATATAAAACCACCATACTTAAAAAGCACAGTAAATACCTGACAGGATAAAATATTCAGCACTTCAACTTTCTAATAAATCAAAATTCTTACTTAACAACCAGCATGATTTCATTAGAGCTGGGATAAATGCAGAATGAATTGCCCACAATATTTTTCGATGGTTTTTCAAATTTAATGTATGATATGTACCTATTCTGTGGCTGCATTACGACAATATCACGTTCTCTACTCTCTATTTGTCGCGTGGAATTTTCCCATAATAGCAGCGTGATATTGGTTAGTTCATCAACATATTCCCAACGACAAATACGTCTTTTTTAATTTGGTTCTCAAATAAGAAAGCGGAACGAATTATCGAATAAAACTGAATTTCGAAGTACAAGAATAAATCGATTATGGGGTAATATAAGTTCAGGCATGCAAAATCGACAAGTGTTAGAAGTATTCATTATCTGCGGAGCAAAACTTAAGTCTACCTACAAGTCAGATTTTGGAATTTAAATAGTTGTACGAATGAATTTGGATGATTTGAAAACATATCGGAAGAAAAATATCAAATAAATAAACTGGTTTCAACAACACTTGTAACATCATCTGAGTTTTAAAATTTTTAAATTAGATATTGGCCTCAAGCAGCAGACGTACAGACTCGTGTTTCTCGTGATCTTGAAATTCTGCCACAACAGAACCACTTTAAAACAGATATAAGTTGAGATTACAAACATATACTTTCTTAATGAAATGTAATCGATTTAAGAATTAAACCGCCATACTGCCTTTCACACATTATATATATACTTTAAATTTTTTATTGTTGAACAACAGTTTAAGTTACTGGCTAATAAGGCTTACGAATTATTCATTAGGAAAATCGGAAAATC
Organism: Acanthococcus lagerstroemiae; assembly: GCA_031841125.1. Classification (NCBI taxonomy): domain Eukaryota; kingdom Metazoa; phylum Arthropoda; class Insecta; order Hemiptera; family Eriococcidae; genus Acanthococcus; species Acanthococcus lagerstroemiae. The sequence goes on along the minus strand of CM063109.1, from coordinate 20,647,270 downwards.
GAAAAGTTGACGAAAAAGGCACAACAAAATAAGAAGTAATACGACTGCTACGTAGGAATTTATAACATGGGTTTATCAAATAGGATTCCAGTTAACGAAGAGAATGGGTTTCAACTTCTTTCGAACTGGCCAAATTAGAAGATAAGGAAGCCCATTGAAAATGTCTGTAATTTTCAGATTCTGCCAACTGACGATGTGATTTCATTTCAAATCAACAAATGGTAAAATACAGAAGAAAAAAAAACCTTTATTTTCCATACTTGGCAAAATAAACTAAAATGGGGCGGGAGGCTCCATTTTCACCGAAAAACATGTCTCCAATTAACGAACTTATCGAATGCCCTTCTTCAAAATGAGATTATGTTGTAGAGTTGAATCAATCGCAGCTTCATTGTAATAAGGCTTTACAATATCTGAATCCAGAAGGTTCACTACAACACATTGCAATATCATAGTTTCATCAACAAATTTCACTTACGCTTGTTACACAGGTAGCAGCCAGAAGATCGAAGTACTCGTGCAACAGTCAAGATTGGGAATATACTTTGAAATTAATGTGAAATCATGAAAAATAGTCTTATCTACATAGTAAACCAGAGCATACATCTAATTCCTTCGCTGTAGTTGAAGGGTAAGGGTGGTGGTTTTCTAGCGATTATGAAAATTTTCAGAAATCATAGCACAAAAAATAGGAAAGCACGCTCTAAAGTCAGGGACATAGGCGGATTGTCCAGTTACATTACCAGGTACCTAATCTTTCTGGGATTATTCTAAATCAGGTTTGAGCTAATTAGGGGCAGAAAGTATAAAAGGAGGAAAAGGAAACAGAATGCAGAGGTATTGCAAATGAAACGTTAGCACATAGCAGTGGTATTTTCCCCATCTGGACAAATATATTGGGATATCTACTGTCAGTCGGATGGAAAAATTTTGTAACATACATCAATTTGTACTTTTATCAAGCTTAACAATTCTTCTATGGTAAGGTTAAGACTCCACTTTTCTCTAAAAAAGCTGGAATAACAAATGCGTTTAGAAGATTTATATGTCATTAGGAGGCCTCAGAACAATATGACTGAAAGACAGCATTGTGTTGCAACCACAGCTTTAGCTGGGTTTTAGGAAGTTTCAAGGACGAACAAACTAGCTATATATTTTTCTCCAGTACTGAATATTCGATGATTCAACGGCAAGATACGTACTGACAACATTGACACGAAGACTTTTTCAATTTTATCACGTTCTGCAGCTCTGTACAGTACCTCCTTAGCATACCTTATACACTTTGAGTGATCTCATTATCTTCTACATCTACAAAAACTTTCAATCTAAACGTCTGAACACTAATTAATCGACCTGTCTCGGCTCATAAATTTTTATAACTCGTTTTGGGTATATTATGAATCATAATACTACATTCTTACATTTAGCATCATTTCTTTTTGGCTTGTTCATACAGTTCATTGAAACTACATGTACGTATATAGCTTGTCCTGTTCAAATATTGCCGGTACAGACAACAATATTACGTTCATAACGTCTGAACTAAGGCTACGAATATGTAATCATCCATTTTCTTATTTGGTACTAGGACCCGACATACTGTAGTATCATTTTACGATGTGGGTGAAAAGATCACCTGGCCGCAAGGTGTACAATAATGAGAAACAGTTATTCAGGGTTCTACAAATGCCTTTTTGAATTCATGTACTTAGAGGGTGACTTCTACAAGCGAAGTGTATTTTACATCTGAAATTTATGAAATAGTTGGCAAGCTAATATACAGACACAGCTCTGCCATGTGTACACGATGAAACCTCAAATTAGAGCCAGCACGAATAAATGTTAAAGAAAGAGCTAGAGGCAGAGTGATTATGAAAATACCAAGCATCTTTTTCTGATTAATTGGCCGAATCATTACAATGTTAAGTGAACGCTGTTAAACAAAAAGGACTTAAGCGAGATTTGTTGACAAAATGAGTTATTAGTACCGTTGGAAAGAGCGTAAAAAGTAGAATTTCTCAAAAGTGGGCCTCCGATACAAAAATGTGTACCCACGGTGAAAAAAGCTAATCAGTAAACGCTATGTCCGTAAGCCGGCACTATTCATTGGCTTTTAATATTACGTTTTCTCAGAAAACAGATTTTGTCGCTAATCATTTTTGCTTAACAGCGTCCAAGTATGATGGTAAAGTATCTCACAGATAAGGGCGGATTGGTCACATAAGTTCTCGAGAAATTTCCCGTTGAGTCAAAGCAACTTCCAGGAACTGAGCTGTAACATTTGTGAGTTTGTGGTTGACAGCGACTGGGAGCCGGAAGGAAGGCGATATGGTGGAAAGATACCGGCAAATAGAATTCGCGCCGGAGCAATGACACCTTCCGGGTGCCAATTTATTCACCCTAATAGTCGTTAGACAACTGAACTGAAGCAATTATCAATGACAATAACCGACTGGAAGAGTTCAGTTTGGTACCAACAACTATAACACTGATTGGTTAAACCATGGTTCAAATCGATCAGTCGTGGTTTACAATAAAGATTCAATCATGTAGATATCGATTACATCTTCGATCAGCAATAATATACAGCATAACTTCGGCAGTCCACCACAAAAACAGAGGTTTTTAAGAACTATTCACAATTCCAGTTTGTCAACTGCATTAGTATCTATACAGCAGTTTATACACGTTTCTGTCACTGCACTACAGTAAGATTGCTGAAGTGGTGATCAGTTGCAACTGAATATCGTCTACTGAAAGGATGCTCTACTGTCGTCAAAGCGGCGTTATCTCACTCAGAAGATATTCAATACGCTAATAGAACATGTATAATGTACGTTGTACTTACGATATCGGTGAAAGAGACGCCAGCAATCCAAATGTTCGTTCAACACAAGAACCAAATTCAAACCAACACGTGTAACACTCGCACTAGACGTTACCGCAAAAAATTCACCTATGAGCTTACACGCACGCAAATGATACCGGAAATACAAGACAACAAATTATGCCGGAAAAATCGGAAAAAAAGAATCGCGAAACTGCGAAATGAAAATCGAACCGAGCGATACAACCACAACGAAACTGCCGAGAAAGAACTGAACATCAGAATTCTACATTCTAGAGTCTAGACCCGGCTTCACACCAGACGGGTACCTGTTTACGTCGAAGTAGTTTGACTGGATGCGTCAACTACTGTAGAGTGGAGGGAACGCGGTAACCGTTGGAGAATTTCGTATTCGGTAGGAAATTAGTGTACCGTAAATACTGAGCGGCTATACGAGTATGAAATTTTAATAAAAAGGAAAACCGAGCACCTATAATGCTGAGAATTATTATGCCATGAGAATTATAAATTATTAATTATTATGCTCAGAGTGATAACGTGACAAGGGACGGATGATGGGCTTCAATATGGCGGCCTGAGAATATTACCCATCTCTCTAGTGCCCTTATCCGACTAGGTATGTCCGTCCTACCTACCAAAAGTTCGGCGTTATCAGGTCTTATCATGAAAATAATGCTTTTGTTAAAGATTGCCGTCTTTCAGTGCCCGTTTCACTACTCTTAATAATTTAAGAGTTGAACTCACCTTACTGGTCAGTTTCTCCAATGAAAATATCAATAAATGTACAGAAAAATCTATCAATGGGGCTTTATAGTTTCAGTGATGGATACAACGGACTTGCCATTTTGATTGCACAATCTCACCTCAAAAATCTGTCATATTCGAAATTGTGATTGAAGTTTTTTGGAAACTGTACGCGAAGTATTCAGTTCGGACCGCTGAGAGGGCATTCAAAATAAAAAAACGAGTGTATGTAAAAAGCATGTGTATTGATTGATGGTAAAGCAAGTCTGCTGACTAAGTGCTAAATATAAACTGTTACTAAAGTAAGCTGATGTTCTGTCTGGCCGATGGGAGAAAAAAGGAGAGTGAATAATGAGAAGAAGAAGAACGTGGTTTTGTGAATGTGTCATGTATAGGAAATGCAGGTATTCAGACGACAGAAGACGTTTATAAGACATTCATCAGGTGGTGCCAACACAGAAAAGATGATTAGACAATTTACACAAACATGTACATTTGCGAGGAGATGGTCGCCGCAAGATCATTGAAGTGGAGGCTATTATTCCATTTCTTTTTGTATTTCTGATTTTCCGAAGCTTATCTCTGGAACAAAGACCTCTCCCTCTCGTATTTCTTTTCATACATGATAGTTTCGTGAAACATAGATAAATTTATTATATCTTATAAGCGTTCGAAAGATATACTTACAATTTCAGTCTTAATTCGCTTCACTTTTACAGCTATTATGTCTAAAAGAGGAAAAATGGACCATCGTTATCAAAAACTTACTTCTTTCATTCTTTAGAAATCAGAGCTCTCTGTGATGATATCAGTGGTGAATCGGCAATCTATCAAAATTACCGAAGAAAGATGAGAAACAGGACAAAACCTGAAAAATTGCACTTTTCTGCTTCATATATGAAAAAACATTTTCAATGCTTTTATGCATGGGTATGAGCGTGCGTGGAGAGTGTAAAGTAGTATAAAACAAAGTTTTTCTGGGGGCTTCGCTTGGGGTTCGAGTATTCTCTCAGGAGTACCCAGCCCATCTGGTTACGCCTCTGTCTAGAGCTGACTAAATTTCTATATACATGTTCAAGTTGCCTTTACACTTATAGTTACTGCATTTAAAACCAAATTTTAACGAGCCTTATTACTCTTTGAACTACTAAATTCTCACCTGGTTTTAATAGAAACAAAGCCATAACAAATAAGATCAAGATACCGTCATAAACATTCGTCGTCGCCGACTTGCCGAGGAAATTACTTTAGAAACTAAGATCTTGTAATATTATGGCTACAGTTTGCCGCCCCGCGCAGTGCTCTCCAGCGCCTTCCAGTCAGTTTCAGGTGTCCATTTACATTCAAATACACGCGAAAATTACGAGACTATTTTACGATGGTACACTTTTATCGTTCAGGAAGGCAGTAAAATTGACTCTATAAATCGCTCGATGCGCTGTACTAGGTAACGTAACAGGTGGTTGATAACTTCTTCCCCTCAGTGATTCCAGCTTCCACCTTTTAACTTCGTGCAGAATATTGTCAATGCACTTCTCTGAAAATGCCTATAACGTTCCCACTAAATTTACACGAGGAATATTTACGACTGTTTTGACGTCTATTCGAGCGACTTTGAGCCTCGGATTTTACAAACGTCGTCAGACGAACGGAGTTCAGAAATTTGACGATCGTATTTTTTTCCTTCTCGTGTTGCAGAGGAATACCTGTACCTGTGCTAAATTCTGCTGGTTGTGAACGTCGAAAGATGAAAAAACTTGCAACTTTTTCATTGTTGTCGACGGCATTTGATAAATTCACAAAGTGTTGTATACTTTCAAATTTTTGGGTGGGGGAGGATGTTTCAAATTGAAACTAAAATTCAGAAAATCACGGAGAAAACGAAGCTTGGGGTAACAGTTTTAGTTTTTCCTATTGCGGCTGTACCAGCTCTTGAAAAATTTCAAAATATGGGAAAGGAGGGAATGGTGTCAAGTAACAGCTGAAATTTAAATCATTAAGCAAAAAACTAAATTACAACATTTTCAATTTTGCCAACTGCACCTGCTAAATTCACCAAGCATTGCATAATTTCAAATTACTGTTGTTGAGGAATTTCCCAACAGAAAACTAAAATTTCAAAGATCATGGTGGGAAAGGAAGAGGGAGCCTTACAACGTCTTCAGTCTTTCCAACCGCAGCTGTCAAGTTCACCGATTTATGAAAATTCTTTATTATAAGGGGGAGGCGGATTATAAATAAAAATATAAATCTCAAAATCATCAAGGAAAAAAACTGAAACATTTAAATTTTGCCTTACTACATTTTTAGTTCTTCCGAATGAATTTTCTAAATTAAGTAATTGTTATATAATTTTAAATTATGGAGGACAAGGTTCCCGACCAAAAATTAAAAAAGAAAGAGTCCAATTGCTGCACGTAAGAACATTGTTACATGGGTATGTTATCTCTGCGACCGCTTTGAGGCACATATCCACACCACTATTGCCAGGTGAAATCTTCAAAAAAGTAGCACCATCGCCAAAAAAAAGAGCGACATTCTTCAAGAAAGTGCCACATAAATTTTTTTCACATGTGGGGTAGTGACGTGAAAATCACATCAGAAGTTCACTGATCAGAAGAAAATGGGCCTAAGATAATCGTCCGAAAAGTATTTTTCGCAGGAGAACTCTGAATAAATTTAACAGTGTTTACACAGGCAAAAAACTTTCGGAAAATGTTTTTTGGCTTATAAAAAAGTAACTGTTGTTGCAGTTTTACCTTCTTAGAAGACAAAAATAGCGCAATATTGAAAAAAATCGGAAATATTCCGCAAAAATGGCGGAAATTGGCCAAATATTCTTGAATATGCTCCAAGAAAGCTGAAAATATGCCAAAACATGTTTTCATACCCAAAATATGCTAGATCAAGTGTGACTCATTCTTCTTAAAATTATATGAATCACAAGAATAACATGGATACTCCCTATCTGTGTACTTCAACAGAAAAAAACATGCAAAAGCATATTTTTGGAATCCCTATTTATGATCAGCGGAAATACATTCAAGCGACATTTTGGTCGGAGATCCAAAACGCATGACACCATTGACGCACGCCAGGACTACCGAAGAGTTTTCCCGGGGGAGGGGGGGGGGTGAAAGTCCCTGCCGATTCAACTCAAAATTCCCAAGTATCAACTCAAAGGGGGAAAAACTTTTGACTTTCTCCCAACTTCTCAACACTCAAAATTCCCAAGTATGAAGCAAAATAAAGAAACAACTTGTTGGATTTATCCAACTCTACCAAAATTTTTCAACTCCGCCTGACTGAAATGGTAAATTTTCCCAACTGCTGAGTAACAAATTTCCAGCATGAGGGGAAGGTCCCCCTCTCCCCCTTGTTGGTACGTTCCTGTACGCACGATCTGCATAACATGTTTTTTTGAGTAACGTGTCTGATGAACTATGTAGTTGTAGTTGTGTCTATTGTCTTCATTGTTTATCTTCGAAATAGGAAATAATTATTTCCCAGTGCCACCGAAAGTGCCACATGTAGATGTAAAAGTGCCTCCAAGAGTGCTACGTAAATATAAATGTGCCACACCTGGGAACACTGATCCACATTCTAATGCTTTCTGTAGTCGTCCATTCTCGGCATTCTTTCTGTCGGCGAGTTGAAACTTGTTGGAACGAATAACCGCATAAAGAGGAATACGCAACATCACAATGGTAATGTTTTTCTGCGGAACGTTTATTGTGGAACATTTTTTGTAGAACGTTTCTGCGGAATTTTTCTCTTTCGCGTAATGAGTCATTGGACATATCCATGTCAATAGATTGTGGGGTGAAAATGGAGCTGTTAGTCATCATTCTTTTTCTTTTTTTTTCTGATGTTTTTTGACGAACTATTTGGAAAACATTTACATCTCTGTTTTGAAAAATAGGAAACACGCAAATGGCTCCCCCCCCCCTGTGAGTTAGCCGCAGGGTTATATTAAGAGATTAACAGTTAGCTAGGAACACACTTGGCTGAACCGTTTCCTTTGGAGCCTTCTGATTTCGTGAATGGCAGAATATGGCTATCGATTCGTCTTTTTTATCAAGTGGCGAGGGTTCAAATTAAGTCGGTGAAAGAGGCGATGGGATCTCCAGATCCTTCCTAATATTATAATTACTTTCGAATTGGTAAGTTTCCACCATGGTACGGAGGGCCTTGTTTTCCATGCGTATGAGTTCCTGCAAGTTGGATTCAGAGGCCAATCCCCAGATCATAAGATTGTAGGTCCACATAGGTTTCACTACTGAGCTGTAAACCAGACGTTAGGTTTCAAGGTTGAGGTTGATTGAAGATTTCTCGTTCAATAACCAGCAGAGCTTTTGGAGTTTTTCGCTTACTAGTGTCTTCTTGTCAGAGATATGAGCACTCCAATTAAGTTTAGAGTCTAAAGTAGTGATTCCGAGGTATTTGGCCGATTGGTGAAGGGGGATCTCGTCAGTGCCGAGGCGTATTTAAGGTTGAGAGTGAATACAACGCAACACCTTTTTTTGGGTTTGGAGAATCCGCAGCATATAGTAGGAACAGAAACGGGGTGACTGAACACGGCCTTGTGGAACACCTGCCTGAACAGGGAGCCAGGAAGAGGCTTCACAATTTTAACAACTGCCGTCGTTAAATTCACCAACTCTTGAAAATTGCAAAATTTTTGGCCGAGAGGAGGAGGAGGAGGAGGGGGGGGGAGTTCAAACTGAAAAATAAAATTTAAAAAACATGAAGCAAAAAAGTGCAACATTTTAAATTTTGTCGACCGCATCCGCCAAGTTTACAAACTGTTGTAAAATTACAAATTATTGGGTAGATTTTCAGACTGAATGCTAAAATTTCACAGTTCGCGATGAGAGGGTGTCTAACAACATTTTTAGTTTTTCCAACTGAATTTGCTAAATTTGCCCGGTTTTGTATAAATTTAAATGATTGGGGGCTTCCCAAACGAAACCTAAAATTTCAAACACCCTGGGGTGAAAAAGAAGCTGTTAATCAACATTTTCAATTTGATAACAACTGAAATATTATTAAATTCAAACTAAAATTCCAGAGTTATCAGGCAAAAAACATACAAGATTGTAAATTTTGCTAACTGCAACTGCTAAATTAACCAGCTTTTGAAGAAATTCCCAGCTAAGTGCTAGTCTCACGATGCAAGAAGAAAACTTTGCGACATTTTCAATTTTGCGAACTGTAGCTACTCAATTACCAGCGGCGTGCATTCTAGGCAAGCAAGGTAAGCGCCGCTTGCCCTGAAAATTCTCGAGAAAATAAATTTTTATATACAATATCAATTTTAACTTGTAACAAATAAAAGCTAATGAAACATTGGACAAAACAGCGACTGTATTGACGTTTACGACGCTTTCGCTTACATACATGGTGTGGTAGGACGTATGGCGATGCACGCATGCCAAAGTGGCCCCTTTGACACCGCACCCCCGACACCGGAAACTACCCTTTCGGGCATCGCATCAGTACCGAGGGAACGCTTACATACATATATACATATAATAAATTCACGGGAGATGTATACTGTTTGGTGTTTGGCAATCCTCGTACATATACATATATTCAAGTAGGCCAGCGAGGTATGCGTCAGATCTAACACTTCTTTTCCATACTGCACGTAACATTGCACAACTCGCTCCGCCGCCGAGTTAATTACCAACACAAAAACACCCTAGCATGTTCAACGCAACAAAACCTGTGCGTTTGGTTGCGTTCTGGAAGCGCTTCAAGTCGGGCTTGGCTCGGCTTGGCTACACACGATCGTCGAAGTTGACAGTGAAACGCGATTATGTTCTACTAGTCAACGTCTTATGTTTGAATTTTGAATACTCTGTGTTTTTTGCCCAGAAATTGCGTACTCCAGGTCTTATTGAAAAACCGTTTTCGCGACTTACTCTTAATGAACAATTAGAAATTATTAATGGTAGGAAGCATAAACCAGAATTACCATGTTTAAAAACTGAGCGAGAGAGGAGTTTTACTAGACATTGCCACGTATTGCAATATGGAAACATTTTGTGGTTAGCCGGTTGTCAAGATGGTGGTAAACTGTTTTATTGGCCATGTCTATTAAGAGACGTACCAATAGAGGGGGGCAACCCCCCCCCCCGGGTAAGAATTTTTCACTCAGCAGTTGGGAAAATCTAAAGACTTTTTTTTGCTTTGATTCTTAGGAATTGAATTTTTAAGTTGGAAAAATTCAACAAGTCAAAGGTTTTTTGCTGTGATGTTTGAGAATTTTGAGTTGAGTCAGTTGGAAAAATCCAACAAGTCAAAAGGTTTCTTCCCCCCCCCCCTTTGATACTTGGTAATTTTGAGTTGAGTCAGTTGGGACTTTCACAATGCCCCCCCCCCCAACTCACAAGGGAAAATTCTTCGGTGGTAATATGTCCCTGTGTCTATTATTCGTCACAGAAAAGAATAAATGCATATGGAATGAACCTATACAGGGTTACGACAATTTGAATAATTTCATCAATGCTATTTTGTAGTAGCATATTTCATACTTTTATTCTGATTTTTACTTCACCTCTACGCTTATCGCTTACCTCCTAGGAAAAATCACCACACGCCACTGCAATTAACCAACTCATTAACATTTTTAATTATTCGGGGGAGGGGGAGAGAACATTGGCTGTGACTCTAGGTATGATCTTTAGGGACGAGATGTGTCAAGGCTTCTGTGATACGAAATCATAACACGTCATAAAAGTTACTACAATTATGTGAGTACAAGAGAGAAAATCTTCCGTGTTTAGTAGTCTTGAGGAAATTGTGAATATAATAGATGCCATTTTGATAACTCAGGATAGTCAATGTTGTACAATATATCAGGAGTCGGTTATTGTTCGCAGAGATGTTTCTTCATAGTTCAGTATCATACTCCCTGATGAAAAAATGTTCTAACGTAGAGTGTTACTCCAGTAGGGCTTCAGAGAACCAACTCCGAGTACTACTTGTACAAAATAGAGAGTTATCGTTAACTCGGGGTTAACTCGCCGAATTCGGCGAGTTGACTAGTCGAAACAGCGAGTTAATGATCACGTGATAATTAACTCTCTATTGTACAACTAGCCCTTTGTCTTTGATAGAGATAGATCTTGTTTCTATATTTCTCGGCCTTCATTACTTAGCATTTCAGTGCAACAGAAGGTTGAAGAAATACTTCGTCGGCCTTCGGATCTGAACCGTGTAAAAGCGTCCTTTACGAATACTTTGCACACAAATACTAGTCCAGTCTTATTTTGTGCAGCCGGATGACTAACTCAACGTGGGTGGAGGGTGCTAACATACCGTCCGATAAAATCAGAAAAAATTAAAAATGAATGCGTGGTAGTCTTCTCTCGGGTTTTGCCTGGAAGGCTTCAATAGTTGTTTCTTTTTCGCTCTATTATTCCGCTATTTACTCTCTTCTTTCTCACGTTATCTTTGTAATGTCCGGGCTTTGTAAAAATTGTACTTATCGTGAATAGCCGAAGTTATTTACTTTTTTCTCTCGTAAGTATAACTATTTGCCGAGGCGTTTGACGAAAATTCAAGAACGTCGCTCTTACACACCATACAGTTCATCTAACCTTGGGTCGATTTTATTAGAAGTTCATAATCATTTGTCGGGGACAGACAGACTTGTGAGTATAAAGAGCACGTTTTCAACTTCCAGAGATCACGATTCGTGCAGTTAATTGGTATAAAAGAAATTTGACTGTCATTGGTATACTATTTTGATATGAATAGGACAGTGGCAAAAATAAGAAAGAAGTGGAATGTTAAAATCTGAAAATTGATGTAAAAGGTTAAGGACTCATCATGATAAGGAGAAATAGAAAAAATAAATCTGTCGGGCTCATAATTGTACCGTACGTCGTTCAGCATCTCACATACAAGATCAGATATGGTTATCGAGGTATTACAATTTTGGATACATAATATTTCACTGAATGTATATTTACCTGAAGCAATGATTTGCTGCGGACCTTCTATCAAATGATACATACATGCGAATTTTTACGGAAAGAGGAACTGAATTTTTTCAACTACAAAATAGCAAGTTTTCTTACTAAAATTACAGGGTTGATTAGAAGGAAGTCTCGCACTTTCTTAATCTTACGAACTCGCAATTTTTCTTATTTTGGAGTTTCAAAATTGTCTCCTACATACTTTGCTGTCTTCGTTTTATTATTTGTATGTGGTGGTGAATTGAGTCCTCCTGCAAAGATGCAACTAGGCATCATAATCTACAAATATACATGTGTAATTGCTCTTGCTTATTGTTGAAGGCAAAATCCACTCGCCAGGAACTGAATAAATAAAAGCCACCTTACACGAGAGTAGGGCAGCTGACTTTCACCCAAAGCTCAATTATCACTACTGTGCGCTCAGAGTTCTATTTTCATTTATTTAAATCATAAAAAGTAAAGAAAGAACATACGAATTTCTAACCAAAAATTATTGAAGAAAGGGCAAAAGTTGCCTTTTCTTTTGTTAAATTTAATGAAAAATCGAACTTTCTTCACTCGTTTCATTCATAGGAAGATGACTAGTTTTTGTAAGGGGAAGACTGCAGAAAAAGCTTTAATCAGACCCAGATTTTCTCTCCACGGTCCTGATGCCACATGTTTCTTCATTAAGGTGGCACTTCTTAACGCCGTGAGGATTTACGTATGTAACGAGAGTGGCGACAGGGCATACTGAGCAAGGCTGCCAACTCAACACTCCTCTCCGACCTGTTGCGTAACGAATTTAAACGGTAACGATCATACAACGTCTGGATTTATTAACGATTACACACAACTTACATCGGTAAACAATAACAAACATGAACATAACAAAGAACTCGGAAATAACAGCAGAAACGAGAACAAATGAATCTTACATTCCTCATTTCACCTGCAGTTTGAAATTGAAGTTTATTTTTAAAAAACGACCATAATTAAAACGTCAAGGCGCAACTTGAGAATTGAAATGAAGCTTCTTTAAAGTTTGAACGGTGTGAGGTATCAGGTTGTGCTTTCACTATAGTTGCTTTTTAAAATTCAAATGAATTTTTCATTTTATTTAATTTTTTAAAAATTTTGTTATATAGTTTTATTTGACTTAATGAAAACCCCAAAAGGAAAAATAAGACGATTCGGACGAATCCACCGAATTGATTCGAATAAGATCCATGAATCCGTTGCTGTTTTCTTATTCGAATCTTCAGTTGCTGCGTTTCATAATAAATATGATGTTCCTGCAATGCATTGCAGGGTTATAATTAAGGGGGGAGGGGGTCTAGTTTGCCGAGTTGATAGCGCGTTGGTCTCGGAATCCGGAGGTCCCGAGTTCGAGCCCACGTAGCAACTCGCCAGAAATCGATCTAGGCCGGTTTTTCGGCCAGAAGGGAAGAGGGCTAAGCTCCTTGAAGTTTCCTTAATACGCTCTGATCAGTTTATCAGTCTTACGACCGGTTTGATGCAGCTCTCCATTTCTCCCTATCTTGTGCAAGTTCTTTCATTTTGTTATAACACATTTGACATCCTTGATTATCTGTTGAACATACTGGAATCTTTGTCGACCTACCTAATTCTTTCCCTTCACCCTTCCTTCTACAGCATTCCTGGGTGCCTTACATTATGACCTATTAATTTATCTCTCCTTCTCTTCAGACAATTCCAAATATATATTTTACCTCCTACTCTGTTACGTACTTCCTCATTTCTTACCTTATCTGTCCATTTGATACTAAGTATCCGTCTATAGCATCACATCTCAAAAGCTTCGATCCTTCTCTTCCTTGGTTTTCCCATGGTCCACGTTTCATACCAATACGAGGCTACACTCCAAATATAAGTTCTCGAGAACAATTTTTTGATTTCCGGATTTACTTTTGATTTGAAAAGACTACGTTTTCGATAAAATGTTAATTTGGCTTATGCTATTCTACTACTAATATCCATTTACTCCTTCCATCTTTTGTTATTTTTTACTCCCTAAATAGCAAAATTCGCTTACTTCCTCAATCTTTTCCTGTCCAATATTTATATTTAAACTGTCATGTTCACATCGATTACATACCTTTGCTTTAGTTTTATTTTTATTTATTCGCATACGATATTCAATACTCAAAATCTCCTCCATTCCATTTGAAATGTTTTTTAGATCAATACTCTTTTCAACTAATGAGACAATTTCATCTGCAAATCTGAGCATCTTTACTCACTGTCCATGTATAGTGACTCCTGCTTCAAATTTTTCTTTTATTTCTTTTGTGGCCCAGTACAGATTAAGTAATACTGGAGATAAGGAGCACCCCTGCCTTACCCCTTTTTCTATATTAGCCTCCCCTTTTTCTCCTTCTATTCTTAATGTGGCTTTCTGTCCTCTGTATAAGTTTAAAATAACTTACCTTTCTTTAAAGTTTATTCCTTTAGAATACCAAACATTTTATCCCATTTAATATTGTCAAAAGTTTTTTTCAATATCAGCGAATGCCGTGCATGTATCCTGCCCTCTTTTGAATCTCCCATCTACAATTAATCTCAAAGCTAACACTGCTTCTCCAGTACTTCTACGTTTTCTAAATCCAAACTGATCATCTCCTAATTCTACATCTATATTTTTTTCTCAATTCTCCTGTAAAGTATCCTAGTTAATATTTTTGACGCACATGGGAAAGAAGACTGAAGCGTTAAAAATTGAGAGTATTTCTTTTGTAATTACCGTTCTGTTACTTACCAACATTTCAACCGTGACGATTCCACGCACTACCACACGCAACGCCCCCTAATCTCTTGTACGTTCTTTTCGGAAACAAATTCCAGTGTTTTCCAAAGAATTTAAATGTTTGATGATCTCCGAAGAATTTCACCGAAAACCTTTGGGAAAATTCTCCAATGATTTTCAAGGAATTCCATCGGAATTTTTGGAAGAAAATTCCGATACTTTCCGGAGAGTCTTTCCGGAAATCCTTTTCCAAAGAATTTGAAAGTGCAATGATCTCCGGAGAATTTCATCGAAAATCTGTAGTTGAAATCTCCGATGGGTTTTAAGGAATTTCATCGGAAATTTTCGTGAAAAAAATTCCGATAATTTCAGAAGATTACCAATGTTTTCCAAAGAATCTCAACAAATTACTTTGAGAAAATTTTCTGGTAAATTTTGAAGAATTGCATAGGAAATATTCGAGGGAAAACTCCGATGGTTTTGAAGAATTTTTTGAAAAATTGTCACAAAAAATGTTCGATATCTCCGAAGAATTTTATTGAAAATCTTCAGATCCGAGTCCCTCAAACGGTAACAGTAGACAGACATTCATACAGCAGGATAAGTTGCCTACATTATAAGATTGGAGGTTCTTTGCGAGAAATGCGAGACTCCCTTTCAGCAGGTACGTAGGCAACTCATCCTAACAACGGGTAAATGCATTTGCCTGCTCTCACATTTAAAACGGCAAGAAGAAAATATGGCCAGTATTCATGGAAAATAATTGTTTTCGAACATTTTAATTTTACATAGGATCATGCTGTTTCCTTTTCGTACTTTTTTTCAAATTTTTGAAAAAATGAATTTTGACTTGCCTCGCTTAAAATTGCAATATCTCGCTGAATTTTCAAGATAGAGGTCTGGGGTTGGTTTATTCGATTTCTAAGGGGTTTTTACATAGATTTAGCCAGAAAAGTAAAAATCGAAAAATTGGTCGCCCTTTTTCGTATGCGCCCTCAAATATAGTCCTTCTACATACTCTACTTACCTTTCCACTTTTCTTTCAGCTGTGTAAATAGGCTCTCCCTCCTTATTTTCTACATTACTCACTTTATTCCATCTTTCTCCAAACTCCATTTTTACTTTTCTATAGGCCAAGTCTATTTGTCCTTTTTCATATAAGCTCTTCTATCTTATCATTTTTTTCTTTCATCCATTCCTCCTTTGCCTTTTTACACTCTCTCTTTATTTCATTCCTTAACTTTTGATAAGCTAATCTACCATCTTTATATCCCCGATGAGCAAAATCCCACAAGTTACCCGGGTAACTAAAGAGGAACAAGGGTAATCTGAGGGTAACAGATGGGTAACTTTTCCGCCGCGAGTAACTAGAGGGTAACGAATTACGTAGTATCCCGCCAGCTACCCGGGTAACTAAAGGAGAACAAGGGTGATCTGAGGGTAATTCGAGGGTAAAAAATGGGTAACTTTTTCGCGGGTAACTGGGTAACTAGAGGGTAACTGATTGCACACTGGGTAATTTGCATTCTTATATTTTCTTTGTTCATTCATCTTTCTGAGGATTTCCTTCTTTATCCATGGTATCTTTTCTTCTCTGTTAGTTTTACCTAGATTTTCTTCTACTGACTTTAATATTCCCTCCTTTATTTTATCCCACTCTTCCTCCACACTGTTAATTTCCTGTGTTTTTTCAGCCTCTAATTCTAATACAATATCCTCTTGATATTTTTCTCTAGTATTAATATTTTCCAACTTTTTCAAATTCCATCTTTTTACCTCTTCTTTTCTATCAAGTTTCTTCAATTTAAGCCTGCATTTCATAACTACCAAGTTACGATCACTGTCAATACCGGCTCCCGGACAAGTTTTACAGTCTAATATTTGATTTCGAAAATGTTGTTTTGTGATAATATAATCAATCATTTCATATCTATGGGTTATTCTTTGAAAATGTTGATATTGCAGTCTCCAACAGTTATCTCACAAGCTATTAATGATACGGCCATTTCACCCCTTTTTTTCGTTGATAGATATATGACTTAGTTCTACTTTTTCAAGCTTTCAGAAGAAAATTTGATCCACTTTTAATGGGTCAAAATTGGACTAAATATGCTCAAACGTCCATCGGCATGGCTGTCCCTGGAATGATTTTCATTATTATTTTTTCCCCCTAAAGTTTCAAGCTGTATATTAGAACAAACTGACAACGTTGTGCTACTTTAAATGGATGAAGGAGTCACAAGGTAACATTGAAATCGCATCTTCACAGGTAGGAGTCATTATGGCCAGCTTTGAACACTGTCCCTCGATTTTTTTGTCCATCGGCAAGGCTCTTTTTCAACCAATCACAGAACAGGTGTTTCAATATTTTTTCGTCGCAATTAATGGTCAAATTGTATATTCTTATCAGAGCAATATGATTCGCATATTAAATCTCGTTTTTTGTGATGAGACTCGTACATTTGCAGATTACTGTCTGAAATTAAAATTTACAAAAAAAGTGTCCTTCGGCATGGTCATCTTTATGCAACGATAGACGTCCATCATCCACATATAATTATGTCTAATTAATGGGTTAGTATGCCTTTATCAATTCTCCATATAATTTTATGTTTTGGAATCCACTAATCGACTGCAGAACACTTTTTGTTCGGTATTGTCTTTCGGCATGGCCTTTTTCATGTGTGCTTCGGCATGGCATTCGTCATTTTGATTGCTATGCCAAAATACAGAATCCTCTCACTGTCGGCCCAATCTTACCAATATGTTATACAGAACGCCTCGTAACGACTTCCATTTAAAAAAAGTTCAAATATCCCCTACTTTCCTCCATGAAAAAACATACCTGGAATATCAACATTTTTGAAGAATGACCCCTATACCCCTTCGTCACCTGGACTCTTTTATGTATACCTTCTTCTATAATTATTTTTAAATTGAGTATTTCTTATAACTAACTTGTAATTCACACAAAACTGTATCAAACGCTCTCCTCTTTCATGTCTCGTTCCTAATCCAAAATGCCCAACTATATTACCTTCTTTTCCTTCACCAACTCTAGAATTCCAATCATCCATAATAATAAGATTCTCTTTCCCTCTAACCTTCGTCCTCGTGAGTATTAGTAAGCATATGCACTTGTATTATTGTTGTAAGTAGGTACTGGTTTGGTCTTGATTTTTATCAAGATTAACTTTTCACTCTGTTGTTTAGTATGTCCACTTTGAAAGGGCCCACCGTGTCAGCATGGAGTTAAGGCCAGGAGGTAATATTAGGATAAATTTCGGTCACGATGAGCCAAATCAGAGGTTTTTAAGTAAAAAATTCGAATTTTTAGGAATTTTTGAAATCAAACTTTGAAAAATTGGAGTTCCAAGAAAAACGCGTTTAAAGTTTGAGTAAGAAATTTTTTTTGAAAAAACGATATTTTATGAACATTTTACGTTTAAAATGAAAAGTTTGGACTTATTTCGATGTAAACTAGTACAGAGATGGTGTCTACCCAAAAAATGCAGCAATGTGGTGCGATTAATGTGCATCAACGAGTGCAAGACAAAGTGGGCCTTTTTATATTGAAATCAATGTAAAACAAGTATCGACAAAGTGGCCCCTTTCATATTTCGGCCATACGGAGGGAAAAAACGTTGAAAAACTGGGTATCGACAAAGTGGGCCCTTTCTCATCGTTTTGCACGCTATCTCTCGGAAAAACTGCGAAATCCAAAAGATCTCTATGCCAGCGTATGATAGACCATGCTTGTAAGTATACAAACGCTAAAAACCCTATTTTTCGTTTTTTTCATAAAAATGGCTGTATTTCCGAAACTAAGATCGACAAGGTGGGCCCTTTCGACGTGGACGTACACAATAACTTTATTACCTATCAATTTATTCATAACAATTCCGACGCCTGCTTGTCCTTTTATTCCCTTTGCGTTTATTATTCTAAAGTCTCCGGGCCAAAAATCAGTCTCCTCTTTCCACCATACTTCACTTATTCCAATTATTCCTAGGTTAAGCCTCTTCATTTCTCTCTTAAGATTCTCTTATCTTCCAACTCCACTCAAGCTTCTTACATTCCAAGTTCCTATTTCAGGGCGCCTTTCGTTTTAAAACTTTCCAATGATGATGCTCCCCCAAGTAGCTCCCTCCCGGACATCCAAATGGGGAGCTTTTTACGTCCGGAAAAATTATTTACCTGTTGGAACGCCATCATCAGTAATTAATATTTGGAAAAGCTACATTTCGATACTGTTGTAGTGTTTCATTGCTTTCAACAGGGTTTATCTGTCGAAGTTTGCCTTCTCCTAGGTGCTTTTGGTCACGATTTGAATGATATATATAACCTCATAGAGTCGTATTTATTTATTTATATTTTTTACGCTTCAGCCTCCTCATCACGGCAAAGTATCACCCAAGAGGAGGCCGATATGATTACACTAGTAAAATGTTCTCTGTATAGAACGCGTTTGAAAGTAAAGCTAAAACGTGCTCACAGAGAACGGTGAAAACTTTTTTTAGTTTCACGAAGTGCCGAAAGAGGCTGCTAGGAGTCACTCGAGCAGTTCCTATAACGAATGTCCGTGACGAGATTGCTACGAAGGTATTCATCTCATGTATAATGCTAGCAATAACAGAAAACACAATTCGAAATATGGTACCTTAGGGAAGGAGAGGGGCACAACAAATTTCAGAGATCGGTACATAGACATGTATGGAAACAGTAGGGACGTACCGATAGAAGGAGGAGGAGGAGAAACTCCTCCCTGTAGGAATTTTTCACTCAGCAATTGGGAAAATTTAGGTACCATTTCAGTCAGGGACGAAAATAAGGGGGCACGGAAGCCTCTACCGGAATTGGGAAATTCTAGTAGATGGATCAAAAATTGGAAAAATCCAACAAGTCAAAAGTGTATCTTTTAGCCAATACAAAAAAAAATTGAAACTTGAGAATTTTGAGCTGAGTCAGTTGGGACTTCCACCATTCCCCCCCCCCTCCCCCAAGAAAAACTCTTCGGTATGCGAGAGGTTCGCCCCCGTTCGATCCCCTGAAGTCGGTGAGACCACAAGAAAGTCAAAGAAACAAAAAACTGCAAGGGGGCATTTTTACGTGGAATTTAATGTTTGCTATGTACAGTTTGTCATGGTTGGGAGGCTCTAGAGGGAAAACTGAGCAAGGGAACACTTATGATCCCCTGAGGAGGCTCGACATAAGGTCCCTGGGTTAGCAACATTTCTTAAAATATTTTTTAGGATTTTAACTTTTTTTTCTCTAGCCAGTCGATTTTATAGCTTGTCTGAATTCTCAACGTATTTGTGTCTATCTTAGACGTGATCTTCCATCTACATGCAGCACATTCGTGTTCGGTTGGTTCAGTGTTTGATTGGTGTCTAGCAATGTGATATTAATTTCCTTTTTGGTCATTTATCCTCTTTTTTCCAGGCTTTCCAATCATTGACTATGAGCTGCCAGCTGGATGTTCGACTTGCTTTCTTAGGCAGCGCTTTCATTTGGTCTTTGTAATTTTGTTTTGCCCACCTGAGCTTCTTTTTCCAGGAGTTACTTCTATAAAGAGAGAATAATCTTAGGGAGCTTTGTGTACAGATGTACCTACACTGTGGCAGCTATACGGTAAAACGCAGGGTATCTCCTATATTATGCAGCTAGCATCAGGAATTATGTTGAAATAGAAAAATGAAATTAATGACGTTGTGGATAAGAGGAAATGTGGGTAATTGTGCGCACTGCTTTTTGGATGCACTATTTTCACAGGCAAAGAAATGGGGCAACGTATCGTTTACAGTGATGTCCCCATGAATTTTTTTGAGGGAGGGCTCTAAGTTATGAATAATTTCCCTCATTAAAAAAAAACATCTCAGTCAAAGGTCATATTCGCTTCAAAATAAATCATCGTTTATAAATTCGCAATAAAACCGCAATAAATTTATAAAAAGTACAAAAAAATTTATTTTCAACAAAATGGATTAAAATTTAAAATAATTACAGACGTTACAGTGGGTACAAAGGTTTATTTAGTAAATACATTTTTTTTTAAATCCTGAGTAATTTTATCACTATCAGGTTGGTAGGTTAAGGAGACGTAAAAATGTAACAGCAAAAAAATATTATGCAACAATTAAACACAATATAAAATTACAACAGGGACCAATAGTAACGCTGAAGTCGGACTTTTTTTCATTATACTTTTCAAAGTCTAATCATCGACTAGTATCTTGATGAATTTTTGATTTTACAAGACTGAATTTTGTTTATTTTAGGTAATTTCTCGAGGAGGGACTGAGCCCTTCCTCGATTTTCCTAAAAATTCTTGAGACGGGGCTGAGCCCCGGTAGCCCCCCCCCTATGGGAACATCACTGGTTGTTTATAAAGAGTATCACCAGGTGACTGTGTTTCAAATCGGAGAAATTCATTCCTTTTTTTGCAGCAAAAAATTTGCAAATAAATTTTTTGTAAGAACTGAAATCGTTGAGAAGAAAATATTGTTTGAAGAAAAAACGATCATATATTTTCGTATCATTTCAGACATGAAACTTTTAATTTCATGCCTAATTATGAAAGTTACAAGTATTTTCTTTGAAGATGTCATCACACGGGTGATTGTGCACATTAGAAGTTCAACGTTTCAAAGTCAAAATGTGCAGTTCGGAGGCAATTTTGCGATGAATCATCGGATCCGGAAGACGTAGATCTATGTGTGAAGGATTTGTGTGATGATGGCAAGGATTCTGACGAATTCATTGACGAAAGTTGCATTATTTGCGAAGAATTCGAGAAAAATGAAACTTGGTTTCGGTGCCGCACTGGAGGAGAATGGGCGCACAAGGCATGCTCTGGGTTTGAGAAAGCGGAAGATTTTGTCTGTGACTATTCTTCCTAATTTACAATAATTTATAACCACCTGTGTATTGTTCAAACATGTAAAACTATAAATTTTTCTAATGCGCACAATTACCCAAATGCTGCACACAGTTACCCGCCAACTTTCGGAGAAGTGGATTTTGCCTTTTTTTCCCCCTCGAATTTTGTTTACTATTCAGCAAGTAGTTGAGATACCTTAAAATGCAGATGGGGGTGGTAAGAGATAGATATAGGTACAATATTAGCGTAAAAACTTCAAATGAATTACAAGGTGAGGTTTGAGGATGACTGTTAAGGTGCGCACAGTTACCCATCTTTCCTCTACCACCAGTTTTCACTTTCGTCATTAATTTGTTTGGTAATGCTCGAGTTTTGTATGTCTGGAATCATTAGGCTGTGCTTCATCACTGTTATATGCCAGATGACTTGGCCAAACCGCAGTCTACAAAAAAGAAAGATTTCGACTACAGCACGGAAGGCACATGGATATGTCGTCCAGGCGACCGCGTTGACGCGCATATATGCCAGTGCCTTCTCTAGTCGTCCATTCTCGGCATCGCTCGGCATTCTCCGTGTTGGTCCGTCGAAACGTGATGGAACGGATGACCGCGTAAAGAGGAAATACGCAATCACATCACGGCAGTAACGTTTTTCTGCGGAATTTTCTCTTTTGGTGTCGAGTCAGTAGACATATCCATGTCGATACCAACGCTCTGAGGACACAAGATATCAATCCGAGGCGCTAACTTCCATTTTCTATACCGTCGCTCACAACGAGGCCAGCTCCAACTTGGCCAGAAATCGAACGCGATGGTTCACGTAATCGACACTCAATCCATTTTTATTACCACTGTTGTTACTCGCCAACGAATGCCAGCCGAGGGGAACTCAGGTGGGTACGCACCACCGAAGGAAAACTTCGAAAATAAGTGTTAGAGCCGCAAGTGTAACACGCGCTACGAATATTAACAATTCTGTGAGTTGAGAAAGAAAAGAGATAACTTTTTCCCCCAAATTACGCGGGAAATAAAAGGAGAGAAAATCTTGCTGCCGTAACGAGGGCCAGACGGAGATGCAAACGTTTTCGTTTCTCCCCAAGAGAGTAAGAAGTTGCCAAGAAAATTTTCTCCTTGTTTTGGTTTATAATTTCGCGAAAACGTTTTATTTTATTTAACTCGACTACTCTCAAACAATCGTTTACGCTTCATTAGTTATATTTTCCTTATTTATCCTGGGTACTTGTTCGCCTCACCAACTGTTCTGTGAAATGGAAGAGCGCGACAGGGACAGTTGCGATCATTGATGCTGAGTGCAGACGATAAGCATAAGCAAATTCACCCAGCAGATCGAGTAAACGGGGAAAAAAATGACGCCAAAAAAGGAAATGCTTTTGTGGAGGACGAATAATGAGGGTAATTAGACGGAGTGATTTGGCCGAAATGCAAAAAGAGCTGGATTTTGCGTATTTCTCAAGCAATCGCTCGACACAAGGGGATTCATTTCAATCAGCCTAACCTTCTCATTAGTACAGGCGACGGAATAGAAATAGCCTCCTTAAACACATGGCAAAGCAAAAATATTCTTATTGTTTCGAGGCTGTAGTTTAGACAGTGTTCGCGGTTTCAGCCGATAAAATCAGGGGCAAGTTCTGTAGTTTCATACACCTAAGTCTGAAAAAAAAAAAAAAAAAAAAAAAATAGAATAAATCACGAACCAGCAGAATTCGTTCTTCTCTTCAATTGCCAATAATTCCATGCAGTGGCGTCGGAAGGTTTTTTCTTAGCGGATACAACAATTTTAAATTCAGATGGACAAGCAAAAAAAGAAAGAAAAACAGAAGAAAATTGTTGTCTTTTAAAAGTGAAGGCATAACAAGCAAAGAATATTGTGAATCTCCAAATATCTCATAAACCTTTGTCTCTGAATCCTCTTAAAGCGAATTTGTATCCACTTTCAGAGTAGTTTTTCAATTTTTTAAATGTGGGGATGGGTTACAAATGATACTCTATACTCCCCATTTTTTTTTTTGTTGGAGCTGCACTACGCGTCCCCTTGTATTTCCTCGTTCCGATCCCATCGATTTCATGTGTGGGGACAGTAGGAAAAATACAATATTTTTCCCCTGCATGTACTCTTTCTCCTTCCTAAGGAAAGTTCGGATGCTACTCTAAGACAGATCGAAATAAAAAAAGCAGATGGACAGCAGCTTTAGCATGGCCACTTTTCTGAGGAGACGAAGGATAACTAGAAGCTAACTTACAATTTCAGGCTTTAAATTACTTCTCCATTCATTTAAAACCTGATATCCCTCCCCGTCTTTCCCAACGGCCACTGATGCGATACTCGAAAGGGTAGTTTCCGGGGCCGGGGGTGCGGTGTCTCAGAGGCCACTTTGGCATACATGCATGGTCATACGTCCCACCACACTACCCCTCCCCATACAAGAGGAAAACTCTAGCTGATAAAACGTAATGACATAGGTATTCAACTTATACATTTTTTTATTACGGTTGATTGTCTTCATTATGTCTGTTTCTATTTGTATTTTGTCTTACTATGCCTTCATTACTTCTTATGTCTTATCAGTTGAGGGCATAAAGAGATGAAGACATAAAATACCAAACCTGACCATCTTCTCCCCCTGTGGCATAAACGCAAAGACCTTTTGTCTTCTTGTCTTCTCCACCCCATCTCTGGAAAAAAAATCCGCGACGAACAGTGATGACGAAAAACATGTGTCTACGTCTTCATTACGTCTGCTGTTACATCAGCCAGTTTTGCCATTTTCGACGTGAAATTTTGATTTAAAAGCTCACATCGAGACGGAATGAAAAACTCGATGGAATACTGAGAATCTGCAAGCAAAGAAACCTATTCCAATTGTTTTTTCACTTTTCCTAGTCAAGTCACTTTAGCCCAATTCATGTTGATAAGTTCGGATACGAGTGGCAGAAACGGGGTTTTGGAGAGAAAGCACCACTGGGCACATCTACAGTTGAAACTCTTAAAGAATATTTTAAGAGTTGTGGTCGTCATCGAGGAGCCATGTTGGGTCCATCAAGAGTTTTTCCTCAATAGCTCCTGAATCGTCCTTTTAACCTGAAAGAAATGATCTGTCGTTACCTTCAAGTGACCCTCCCTCACCATACTAGACCCGCAGCAATCAGTTCGAACTTATAGAATCAGCAAACAAAATTTCACTGCTTTGGTAATCATTAAAAAAAAAAGATCGAGATCTCGCTAACATTTTTACAGGTGTATACTTAAAATATTTTGAATTAAAAATAGTCACAGTCGGCGCCTCAATCGATCCTACGCTATAAGTGCTTCTATTCACATACTAGGGTTAACTCAGCACAAAAAATTGCTCACAATTTCGAAGATATTCCTAGCTTAACTTATCACTCAATTACCTTTTGAGGGCATAAAATGAGTCTAATACTCTGGAGCCGAAACTACTCAATCTTTATACATTTCAGAACCTTAACAGTAGAGCTCTACTTTCATGACTCCATTTCCTGACTACGAATCCGTCTGATACGAATTCCTTATTACGCTGCTCGCTGATTCACATTTTTAATCACACCAATGTATGATCATTGACAGTCTTAAGTCTGTTAAAGTGAGAAGGGAAATGTGAGTTAGTGACACTACCACGATATTACGCTGGACTCAATTCGAATACGCATATTAATGAGCCCCCGATAACCCGGGATTCAATTCCATTAAAAGAACCAATTTGGGACTCAATCCAAGACCGGCGATCTAAATAACTTGCACACAAATATTAAGATTTTTCCTCTCTGCCGGGTCCGGGGACAAAATACCCACTGCCCCCCTCCAGGCCTGAACTCGAGTATTCGATACAGAGTTCTGATATATCGACTACGTTGGATAAATTATATAATATTGGTTTCAGAGGTAAAATGCATCAATGGTTCGCATCTTACTTCAAAGGCAGGAGACAAAACGTAAAAATTAAAGACAAATTTAGTTTAGAACTTCCGGTTAAGAGTAGTGGGCCACAGGGTAGTGTTTTAGGGCCTGTACTGCTCTTAATATACGTAAACAGTGTAGGGCGATTACCACTCCAAGGAAAATTATTCTCATTTGCTGGCGACGCAGCAATTATATTTCAAGGTAATACAAAAGAAGAAGTCATTAAAAAAATGAATGATGATATAACGGTTCTAAATAAGTGGTATTTAGACCACAAGCTACTACCGAATTGAAAGAAAAAAAAAACAAAAAAACAACCCAGTACATGGTCTTTGGCTACAAGAAAGTTGAAACCTTTAATAGTGGGATGGTCTGAGCGTCTGACCCTACCAACAATCCAATCTAGAAAAAATTAATTTTACAATCCTACAACAGGTATCAAGTTTAAGATATCTAGATATCTAGGATTACAAACAGACCAGTTTTGTGTGACGTCATACCAGCGAGTTACTGTTAGCAAAAATACCCCTCTTTTTTTCGTGCGAACATATTGACTGACTCCCATAAGAAAATCACACGGAGCAAAGATAATTATGTTACTACCTGAGAATAAGAAATTTGTTAGAAAGCAAAGACATATATTTTTAATCCAGAAGGTTCCAAGCATTTGCTAATAAATTTCTGATTTCTAACAAATTTCTTATTCTCAGGTATTAACATAATGATCTTTGCTCCGTGTGTTTTTCTTATGAGAGTCAATACCTTCGCACAAAAAAAGACGGGTACTTCTTTGGTTCTTCTAACTGTAACCAAGAGTAGTGTGTGATGTCATCATAAAACTGGTCTATTAATTAGGGTTTAACATGGAAATTTCAGACAGAAAAACTACACACACACACAAAAAAGCTTCAGCACACTACACAACAATGTTAGAATTTTTGAAAAAACAATGGCATGGGAATAATATGATTCTATATATTATTTAAGTATTTTAAACAAGGAATTTATTGCCGATCATAATTTTTTGACTCTAGTTCATTTCCCCCTATCTCCTATCTTCAGGGACGTCCCGAAGGATTTTGCTCTGGGGGGGGGGGGAGGTAAAAATTGTGAAAGTCCCAACTAACTCAACTCTGAATTCCTAAGTATCAAAGCAAAAAAAAGAAAAAAAGAAACCTTTTGACCTGTTGGATTTTTCCAACTGACTCAACTCAAAATTCCGAAGTATTAATGCAAAAGAAGAAAAACCTTTTGACTTGTTCGGTTTTTCCAACTTCTCAGCTCAATTCTCAAATATCTTGTTGGATTTTCCCAACTCGCCTGACTGAAATGGTAAATTTTCCCAACTGATGAGTGAAAAATTCTCACGGGGGGGGGTGTAAGTTTCCCCCTTGCCCCCTATCGGTACGTCCTTGCTTATCTTAAATGCGAATTTTAGCATCACCAAGATGATAATACTGATCAAACAACTATGCACGTTCAGTATTGTTATCAGTATCAGTGTAGCCATCATGGACAACAAAAAGGAATAAAAAGTGAAAAATCTGATACAGTTTGAATTTTCAAATGGAAAACGAGAGGTTCTCGAGGAAAATGGTCAACGCCATTGTACAGACCATTCAAAATATAGCTAAAATCATATAATCTCATCTGTTTTTTATGCTGTTGTGTGGTGTTATTTTATCAATTATAACCTACATCACCTAAAGCAGCATTTCCCACTCAATTACTTGAAAAAAATATACACAGCACTTTTCGAATCTATCTCCATTCTGGTGTAATTCTTTGGAGGGGGGGGGGGGACTTCAGCTTGCCATTTACGGCCGATCGAAATAGCCCAAAAGAGAGCTATAAGGAATACGGTAGAAATAAGAAAATATGACAGCAAATAGTTTGAAAAACCAAAGGTGTTGAAGCTGCCTTGCATATGGGTTTTAAAAAACAAAGATAAGTTTGGTATATACGAGTTAGGACAGGAACATTGACTCGTGTTGGAGGACTATTGAGTATTGAACAGAAACGATGGTTCAAGTCAACGAGTAGAAACGAAGTCGGATATAAGCTTCCCGAAGTAATAGCTGAAGCATCGGTAACTGCATTGCAGGAGGTGGTCGCTGAGGTAACTGTAAGGCAAATAAAACGGTCATGGCGTGAGTCCCTGGAAAGTGGCGAGGAATAAGAAGGAAAACTGAAGGGGTAAATAGGTTTCTCAAAATTGGGGTTCGAGGGAAGAAAAAAAAATCCCCGCCAAAATGGGATGAGTAGATGCATACGTCCGGGTTCACAGGTATTATAATGGCTGTGATTACTGTAAGTTAAGCTATGCGTCAATTGGCGGTTGCGCATTTGTGCGTTATAATGTGTGGTGGGACGTATGGCGATACACGCATGCTAAAGTGGCCCCCATGACACCGCACCCCCGGCCACAGGAACTACCCTTTCGAGCATCGCGTCAGTGACCGGAGGGACGCCTTGGGGCCGGGCCCGAGCCCCCATTCTACGTGCTGGAACGGTGCGCGCGTCCTACCAGGGCCACCATGGGGTTCCCTACTGACCGAGGTCCGCACTCCCAGAGCGCTCGCCTGGAAATTTCAGGTCCCCCACGGCCGGACGCGCTGCCTCTCTTCACTCACCCCTCACCTCCTCGTCTTGGTCCGTATGTCGACGCAGGCAGGTGGTGACGACGGGTGAGCCCTGCCGGTGGGTCCGCAGTGCAGCTGCAGCAGCTCTTCTCTAGGATGGTACAGAGTTCTCCTCCTGTTCGATGGTGTCGGCCGAGCTCGATGGTGTGGGCCGAGATTTGTGCGTTGTAAAAATTCTTGGAAAAATTTGTAATAAAATACACAGCTTTTGATTGATTGGATTGATTGTCTTTATGATTGCTTCTACGGGCCAACACGAGTCATCAGGTTACAAGAGTTCAGGGTAAGTAAAGAGAAAATGTCTGTGATCAACTGTAAGGACACACAGTACATAGCTACACATACTTACAATCACGTTGAACTTGAAAATATTTCACGAAACCATTTTACAGACTAGCCGGTAACAAAAATTATTTAAACATAAGAGAATCATTTTATTTATTTCTGTAAACAAACAAAACATATGAAAGTACAATTGGACGTAAAATAGAATGTTGTAAAAACAATATCGACATCAATTTAAAAGAAAACCGTAAATTATCAAGTTACAAAATCTAGTCAGTTTTACGCTTGAAGAAGATTCATGGTCCCTGAATTGTAAATAATAAGGTTTTAGCTTAGGTAGAAACTTGAACGCTGTTACGCACAAGGGACGCAAGCGACATTTGTTGACCAATTGAGTTACCTATATAAGTATTGTTGGAAAGAGAGCGTAAAAAGTAGATTTTTTCAAAATTGGGTCCCTTGATACAAAAATGTGTATCCATGTTGGAAAAAGTTTATCAGTAAACGTTATGTACGTAAACCGGCATTATTCATTGGCTTTTAAATGTTACATTTAATCAAAAAACAGATTTTGTCGCTTGCGTCCCCCTTTCGTTCAACTGCGTCCAATTAGTCAGAGTTCGAACATTAAAAAATAGAAAAACTGAGTTCATACTCGATAGTCAACTAACAAAGACAGACACTGAAAGCTGAACGACACTCATCTGAGCCTGAACATGTGGTTTCCATAATTAGTTATTCTCGTGCTGCATCTAAAATTTATTTCGAAATGAAATGACGCAACCACAGTAGTATAGAAAGGTACGATCCTGGCTCGAGTTCACATTTCTGTAAATTTATTGTTGAAAACATTTTTCTGAGTGAATTCTGTTCTCTCTGGACCGAGTTCACATTTCTGGGCATTCACTGTTGAAAACATTTTTCTGAGTGAATTCTGTTCTCTCTGGATCGAGTTCACATTTCTGTAAATTCACTGTTGAAAACATTTTTCTGAGTGAATTCTGTTCTCTCTGGACCGAGTTCACATTTCTGGGCATTCACTGTTGAAAACATTTTTCTGAGTGAATTCTGTTCTCTCTGGATCGAGTTCACATTTCTGTAAATTTATTGTTGAAAACATTTTTCTGAGTGAATTCTGTTCTCTCTGGACCGAGTTCACATTTCTGGGCATTCACTGTTGAAAACATTTTTCTGGGCATTCACTGTTGAAAACATTTTTCTGAGTGAGTTCTGTTCTCTCTGAATCGAGTTCACATTTCTGTGTAAGTATTGTTCTCTCTGAATCGAGTTCACATTTTTGTACATTCACTGTTGAAAACACTTTTCTGGACATTCGCTGTTGAAGTCACATTTTTGTACATTCGCTGTTGAAAACACTTTTCTGTGTAAGTTTTGTTCTCTGTAACCAAGTTCACATTTTTGTGTTGGTGTTAAAAGAATTGATATTGTAATATAAAGTGGTCGAGTTTCCATTTTTTTATCAGACCACTTTTTTTTCTAACTTGGATTTCAAGTGATTTTGGTTTGAAATCTTAATACTAAAAAAAATAATAATAAAAAAATCGAAAATTGATAACCTAGTTTAAAATAAAATAAAAATAATAAAAAAATAATAAAAAAAAAATCGAAAATTGAATTACGTTAAAAGAATAATAGTAGTATTATATATAATAAAATGGAAACGATAAATAAAAAATATGCACCGAGAATGTGTATAGAGTGTAATAAAAAAATTACATACAAAAATTATGCTAGACATGTCAGATCTAAGCATGGAAGGACAACAACAACAGCAAAAGATTTAAGAAATGATTTGCGAAATTGTGGAGTGAAAGGTGTATCTAAGTTGAAAAAATCTGAATTATTGGAAATTAGAGACAAGATACAGAGACAGAGTTCGAATTTTGAGAGAGAGATTCTGAATAAATTAACGAAAAAAGAACTCATTAAAAAAGTTGGAGAAAGAAACAAAAATTTAACTAGAGCTAAAATAATTGAAAAATTCTTACAATCTCAAAATGTAAAGTATCTCCAAGAATTTAATTTTGATGATGATAGTTTTGATGAGCCTATAGTTCGTCCTAGTGTGAGAAAGATAGATGGGTGTTGGAAAAATATGGTAAATCAATTCTCTATAGTATACGAACCTGCAAAATATGATTTAAGAATTTATTTAGACAAAATTACAGAACTTCTTGATAGAATGCTTAAAAGTGAGATGAAAAAGAAAAAGGCAATAAACATAGGATTAATAGCAGTTGTAAACTATATAGAAATAGATCACACAACTGGAGATAAAATAGGTGATAAAGAGGCATATTTTCGATCAAAGCATCATATTATAGTAGATTCGAATGCAATTGAAAGTGCATTAATCTCAGCAAAAAATGAAGTTATACAAAAGTATGAGAGTTATACTGCTCAAAATACTAAATATAAATTTGATCAAGTTATTGAAATAAATATTCAATCTGATAAAAATGACCCTTTACGTGGTGGGACTTATATTCAATTACCCAAATTTATTCAATCAAAAAAGTGTTGTATTAATGTGAAAAATATTCAAAATAGAAATTTTAAGTGTCTCAAGCAAGAAGATCTTAGATGCTTTGAATATGCGTTGGAAAGTATTTTGAATTCAGTTACAATTAATACAGATCGAGTTTCAAATTATGATATCACGAAATATGAAGAACTGAAAATGGAATATCCAGTCAATTTAATTCCAGAAAATATTAAAAAATATGAAAAATTTCTAGGTATATCTATCAATATTTATAAGTATGAGGAAGATGAAGAGGGTATTGGTCAATTTTCTTTAATTTATAAACCAATTAGTAGTGAAAACCATGTAAATTTACTACAGTATAAGGATCATATTGTTGGATAAAAAACTTGAGTGCTCTATTAAAAGGAAAAATACATAAATATACACATCATGTAGAAATTTGTATGAAATGCCATAAAAGATTTAAAGATAAATTAAAATATGGGGAACATTTAAAAAATTGTATAAATGATGAGCAAAATATAGAAATGCCAAATGAAGAGAAGAAATTTCGAAAATATTGCACAAATGGGGCAGAACAATATCATCCATACACAGTGACGTTGGATTTTGAATGTCTATTGGAAAAAATGCAAAAAGAAACTAAATCAACAAAATATCTCCAGAAACATATTGCTAACAGTTTTTGTTTCTATTCTGACCAACAAGGAACACAGCTGGTTAGAGACTCGAATGTACAAAACTTGATGAATCAATTCAATTCTTGGTTAATAGAACATGCTCGCGCATACAACAAGATAAGAAGAATTAATAAGCCAATGATTTGGGGACAAGATGAAGATATCAAATTCAAAGAAACTTCTCACTGTCATTTATGTAACAAGATTCTTGCAGAAAATGAAAAAGTTAGAGATCATGATCATTATACAGGAAAATTTCGTGGTGTAGCCTGTGGAGAGTGCAACTCGCATTTAAGAATGCCAAGATTCATTCCAATTTTGATTCATAATTTAAAATACGATTCCAAAATATTTTTACAATGGTTGTTAAAATTATTTAGTGGGAACGAGAGGAAGCCTTCTGAGAAACATGATGTGAAAATTATTGCAGAAAATTGTGAAAATTATAAAACATTTTCCAAAAAGGTGGTGATAGATCATTGTGAAGTAAAACGAGATTCCACTTATTGCTGCACTTGTAAAAGAAAATATTGGGACAAAATATTAAAAAAATGTTCCTCTTGTCAAGGAGAAAAACTAAAAATAAGTAGGAAAGGAGATAAAATACCTATAGAAATGGAATTTAGATTTATTGACACATTAAATTTTGTAGGAATTAGTTTAGATCAAGCAGTAAAAAATCTAGCAGAAGTGAATGACTGTTTTTGTGCTAGGTGTAAAAAAGTACAGAAAATTAGGAAAGGACAATTTTTACCAATAAATGAGAATGGCATTTTAAAATATGCAGCAAAATGTGAAATTTGTGATTCTGAATTGACAAAACCGATTAATTATAATAAATTTCAAAATATATTGAGAGAATTTAAAAAAGAAGACCTACATTTGGTTTTACAGAAGGGGATTTATCCTTATGACTGGGTTAGTACTTATGATAAATTCTCTGAGCAATTACCATTAGATAAAAAGGCGTGGTATTCGATGTTAAATAATAAACATATATCTGATGACGATTTATCAAAAGCAAAAAAAGTTTACAAATATTTTGGATGTAAAAATTTTGGAGATTATCATGATTTATACTTGAAACTAGATACAATTCTCACAAAAGATATTTTTGATAATTTTAGGGAAATGTGTTATAAACATTATGGACTAGATCCTGTATATTATATTTCAGCACCACATTTATCAGATAGTGCTTCTTTAAAATTCACGAAACAATCGCTTGAGCTAATTACTGATCAAGAAAATTATGAAATTTATGAGAAAGGAATAAGAGGAGGGATTTCCAACATTCCTCATAGACACGCTCTTGCTAATAATTGTTACTTTTACGATGAGAAAGAAAGAAAAACGATAAAATTAAGCAAAGAAAAAGCCAAAGAGAAAGGAATTTGGGATAGTAAAAAGCATATCAGTTATATTCTATATTTAGATTGTAATAATTTATATGGGTGGGCTCTGAGTCAACCATTACCAATAGGTGAATTCTTGAACTATAATTTGCTAGCCCATCAAATTGAAGATGCGCAAGCAAAAAATTCCGAAGCAAAGAAATCTTTAGAAAGCAAATTTGAAAAATTGACTTATAAACCATCAGACTTTACTCAAGATGTAATTCTTACTCTAGATGACAATGGTGAGTATGGATATACTTTTATAGCTGATCTTGAGATTCCTACAGAATTACACGAAAAATTTAAAGATTATCCCATGCTTCCAGAACAATATGTACCTAGAGAATCAGAATTGTCAGATTTTCAAAAAATTTTGATTGAACAAAAAATAGGTAATAAACCAAAAATGAGTAAATTAATAAGTACGCTACACCCAAAACATAATTATCTCATTGATTACAGAATGTTGAAAGAATGCTTGAAACAAGGTATAGTTTTAAAGAGTGTAAATAATTACATAAGATTCAAACAAAAAGCTTGGATGAAACCATATATTGATAAGAATACAAGCTTAAGACAAAAAGCAAAAAATGATTATGAGAAAGATCTCTATAAATTACTCAATAATAGTGTCTATGGGAAACAAATGGAGAACGTTAGAAAAAGATGTACAGTACAAATAGTGACTACTTTAGACTCATTTCTTAAACAGAATGAGTTTGAAACAAGAGTTGTTCTTGATGAAGAAACTGTTTTACTTCACATTCAAAATAAGAAAGTAAAGTTGAATAAACCAATATTTGGGGGGTTTGTTGTTCTGGAGTTGTCAAAATTATTAATGTTCCAGTTCTACTACAATGTTTTAAAAACGAAATATGGAGACAAAATAAGATTATTAGGAACTGATACAGATTCATTGATTGTTTATATAGAATGTGATGATGTTTATGAGGACATAAAAGAGAATCTAGATTATTACGACACTTCAGATTATTTAATGGATTGGATGCCTCAAGTAAACAAAAAAGTTCCAGGATTATTCAAGGATGAATACTTAGGAATCCCAATAAGAGAGTGGGTAGGACTAAGATCAAAAATGTACTCCTTCAGAAACGACACATCGAAAGAGAAAAAAGTGTGTAAGGGAATTAAAAGATTGATATAAGAAAGAATGAAATTTGAAATGTACAAAAACTGTTTGTTCAATAGCAAGCAAACTAAGGAAATTGTGCATGGAATTGTTTCCAAAAAGCTGAAATTGTATACTATATCAATCAATAAAATTGCACTATCTCCTTATGATGATAAAAGATACTTAATTGATGAAATGAATACACTTCCATATGGCTATAAAAAATATTGTATAATAAATGAAACGAACTAAAATAAAGAATAAGACTGAAGTTTTAAACTTTGATAATAGTGTTCCAACTTGTAGATTGAAGGAAGTGTTTCCTAATATAATGAGATGTTGTATATGTGGTCCTAGTGGGTCTGGGAAAACGAATGTTTTATTGACTATATTAGTGGATAGACCATTACCTGATAATGTATATTTATGTTCAAATACTTCTAATCAACCAAAGTATGAAAAGTTTCGCCAAATATTGCAAAACGAGAAACTTAAAAACAAAAAATTTCATACAGTATCACTCGAGGATTTACCAGACCCTAATAAAATAGAAAAAGGATCAGTAGTAATCTTTGATGATATCTACACAGAAAACCATGATAAAATAGGTAAATATTATTCATGGAGTCGTCATAATGATATTTCATGCTACTATTTATCCCAAACATATTCAAAAATTCCAAAACAACAGATTAGAGATAATTTTAATTACTTAATTCTTTTTGAACAAGATCTTACCAATCTGACACATATTTATAACGAATATGCTAGGACCATAACATTTAATCAGTTCAAATCAATATGTAATGATTGCTGGCAAAAACCGTATGACTTTGTAGTTATAGATAAAGAATGTGATCAGAAAAATGGTAGGTTCAAATACAAATTTGAGGAAAATTTTATATTATAAATGAGAAAGCTAACAGATTATAATTCAAATGATATTGATTTTGTTGTAAAACAACGTGCACTTCTACAAAAAAATATTGAATGTGCAAAGTTAGGTCAAGTGAATAGAAAACTAGAAATGGAAGAAAACTATAAACCAATCATTGATACAATAAAAGACCTTAAGCCTGTAATACAACAACCAGTATTACCTATGATTGCTGACAAGCCAAGAGAAATTACCTATGAACGGTCAGAGGAAACACCAGGATTTGATATGTCTCAAAGTCTTGCATGTAGATATTTGTCTTACTATACTAATAAAAAAATACCTACTGATTCAACTTTTGGTATTAGATACGAAAATAAAGATTATTATATAGGAAATGCACGACTCATGGAAGTTCATCATTATGCTGATAATGATCGTGCTGATATTAAGCTAAGTAATGACACTACCCTTTATCCAGGAACACAAGGACTATGGGAATTACTAACTATGCAAAAACCTGAAAATTATACTGATGAAGACCTGAAAAATTATCAAAAAATTATTCTCAGTACAGAATCTTATCGTTCTGAGAATGGACAAATTAAAAGTAGTCGTGGGTACAAATATTTAAATTTCATCCAACCTATGTTGATTGAGAAGGAACTCATACTTTCACATCGTGGCTCTGGTCTTAAGAAAATTTATACCAATCAGACTGATTATAAATACTGGAACGATCCTAAAGAATTAATTGATCGATTTACAATACTGAAAGGTATGTGGGAAGCAGGTAATCATAATCCACAAATATTCAATGAAATGACCAACATTCGGGAGGAACTGATAGAAGCCAAAAAAAATTTAAAAACCTTATAATAAATGTTTACTAGAAAAAATCATCATTATTTGTATGAATCAGTTGAAAAAATTCAGAATAACACGGGGAAAATCTTAGAGTCTGTTCTGAAAATTGTCATAAAAGATGTTGGCGAAATTTCAGATATGATAATACAATGTATAAAAAATGTCATTAATAATGAAAATTATACTGTTGGTATAATAGAGTATGCTAATGGTGTGAAAGAGTACATAAACAATATAAAGGATAACACAAGCAGTATTTTACCACAACTGAAAAAGATTACTGAACATGATCAATCAGCTGTAACTGAACTGAAAAATATTACGCGGCAGGTAGTTGGATTGGCTACCACCTGCGAGAATTCACTTTTTAATATTACCCAATTAGGAGCAATTTTAACAGAATTGAAAAATATATCAAAAACAAATCAAAATATTCAGAAAATATTGGAGGAAAATGTTCAAGAAATATTAGAGGGAAATTTACCACAAAAAATTGAAAATATTCAGAAAATATTGGAGAAAAATTCACAAACAACTGAAAATATTCAGAAAATATTGCAGGAAAATTTACCACAAACAAATGAAAATGTTCAAAAAATATTAGAGGAAAAGACAGAAATGTTCAAAATGTAGGTTATCATGAAGGTCAATAGAAAATGTCAAGTAATATAAAAAATGCAGTCATTAGTTGAACTTGAAGCCAAAGAACTTCATAAACCTGTGATAAAAAAATTTCAGAAAAGAAAAATTATCACAAATGAAATCAATGAAATCTGGGCAGGTGATTTATTAATTATGTCCCAGTATTCAAAAGAAAATAGGGGTTATAAGTATATGTTAGTAGTTATTGACACCTTCTCAAAAGTACTCAGGATAAAACCCCTCAAGGAAAAAACAGGGAAAGAGGTTTCTCAAGCTTTTGAGAAAATTATTGAAGAAAGCGAATATGGTCCACCTAAAAAATTACATGTCGACAAAGGTACAGAATTTGTAAATTCAGTTTTATAAAAATTAATGGGAAAATATAATATTCATATGTATCACACAGAGAATGAGGAAAAATCAGCAATTGGTGAGAGAGTAAACAGAACCATTAATGGGATGTTGAG
This sequence comes from Acanthococcus lagerstroemiae, assembly GCA_031841125.1. NCBI lineage: Eukaryota > Metazoa > Arthropoda > Insecta > Hemiptera > Eriococcidae > Acanthococcus > Acanthococcus lagerstroemiae. The sequence goes on along the minus strand of CM063109.1, from coordinate 20,610,624 downwards.
AATAATTTTTGAGATTCATAAGAATCATAAATGGGTTCCATTTATACCAGAGATATTGCACGAATATAATAATGTGAGGGTACATAGAACAATAGGAATGCGTCCTTGTGATGTGAATAAAACAAATGAACAAGAAATTTTTCATAGAATGTATTCTTCAAGTTTCTCCACGCGACCAAAATTCAAGGAAGGAGATCGTGTGAGAATACCCAAAAAGAAAGAAACTTTTGAGAACAAGTATAAGAACAACTGGACAAGAGAAATATTTGTAGTTGACAAAGTATTCCACACAAACCCTCCCGTCTATTCTATTAAAGATTTGAAGGGTGAAGAAATTTTAGGTAAATTTTATCGCCAGGAACTTCAAAAAACAGTTTTCTAAAATTTTCTACTATAAATATGAGTAAAAACTGTGGATTATCTAAAAGAGGTGGTGATATTGTGGATACAATTGGTAAATATGTACCATTTCCACTTCACTGGCCCGGATATAAAGCTCTTGGTCCTGGTTCGAATACAGACCTCGATATTCAAAAAGGTGTAAAACTGAAAAATAAATTAGATGAAATAGCTATGGATCATGATGTAGATTATGCAAATACAGATGATCCTAATGAACGTGATTATGCTGATAACAGATTCACATGGCGAGCCTGGGAGCGTGTCAAAGATCCTAATGCTAAATTAGATGAAAAAATTCCAGCATATGTAGCAGTAAATTTAATGAAATTAAAACAGAAGTTAGGTTTAGGAATTTATAAAAAATTTTATAATATAAATAATATGAGTAAAAACTGTGGATTAGGACAACATTTGCGATTACCTAATGAAATATTACCTAAAAAAGGTGAAGGATTTTATATTGATCGAAAAACCATAACCAATAATCAGAAAAAAGAAGGCAAAGGATTTCATATTGATCGAAAAACTACAACCAATGATCTCCCAGAAATAATGAATTATTTGAATAATTTATATGTTAACAAACAGAAAAAAAAAGGTAAAGGATTTTATATTTATCGGGAAACAGCTATCAATGATCGAAAAAAAAAAGGTGAGGGTATCGAAGTAAGTAGATACATTAAATATCCTATCAATCCAGATAAGGAACAACTTGACAAAATTAATATTGGTGTTGAGAAAGGGGTACCTGTTGTACTAAATTTAGGATACGAAAATTTAATCAGAACTAAAAATAGCACACAGAACGAAACATATTTACCTCTAACAAAAGCACAAGTGAATCAAATTGAGACAGCAAAAACCAAGGGAAAAGGTTTAAAGCTAAAACTGAACAAAACACAACTGAAGCAGGTTAAAAATGGTGGATTCTTCCCACCAGCTATCCTAGCAGGATTGGCTGCTATTGCAGCAGCTAAACCTGCTGTAGAAGTAGGTACTAAAATAGTAGAAACTGTAGGTAATTTAATATCAACCGCCAAGCAAGCAATTGATAATAAGAAAGCCAATGACGAGTTAGTAGAAGAGAGAAAACGTCGTAATGAAAAGTTGGAGTACAAGTCTGGTGAAGGCATAGGACAATATCTACAAATACCTAACGAAGTTCTAAAGAAAAAGAGCGTTAAAAAAATAAAAAATGGCGTTAAAAAAAAATGCAATGGCGTTAAAAAAAGAAAAAATGGCGTTAAAAAAATAAAAAATGGCGTTAATGGTAGTATTCAAAAAGACTGTTTAGGTGTTGAGAAAAATAAAAGAGGCGTTAAAAAAATAAAAAATGGCGTTAAAAAAATAAAAAATGGCGTTAAAAAAAATGCGATGGCGTTAAAAAAAGAAAAATTGGGGGTGACATGATCACTCAACAAGTAATTAAAAAAAATCTTAGATAATGAAAAAAAAAAAAAATAACCATCAAGAATGACGCATTAACTAATTTTGAAATAGAAGCATATGCTGAAAAATTGCAAATACCTCATTTCAGAGGAGTTTTTATGCTTGATGAGCTACCACCAAAAATCAAAAAATATGAATGTGGAATTGTAAATTTAGACACTTCAGACCACTCTGGAACTCATTGGACTGCTTACTGTAAGAATGATTCACAAGTTGATTTTTATGAACCGTTTGGTAACATTCCACCACCAGAATTAGTGAAATATTTTGGACAGTCTAGAATTACTTATAATTATACGCAGGATCAAAAACTTGATGAAACAAATTGTGGTAGACGGTGCATAGAATATTTATTAAAAAAAAAAAAATACTATAAATGAAATATATAAATGGTTCTTACAGTATACTTATGAGCGGTACAGATTCTGTTCTTTATCATGATTTTAGTGGAGTTGATGACATTATTAGACTCAACCCTAATAAAGAATGGGAAATTGGGTTAGAATCTTTCCACACATCTTATCGTTTTTTCAATATAACTACAACTAAAAACAATTCACTTACTTTTTATAAGCAGGTGAACGAATTACCTACAACTATAGTACTTGATCCTGGTATTTATGAAGTAGCTGATATTATTAAATGTATACATGAAAGTAAACATGCTAGGGCTGCTAATATAACCTTGAAAATAAATAAATACGCTCATACCATAATAATGGGGAGTCCATCACATATAATAGATTTAAGAGATGTGACTTCTGTTGGTAATATATTGGGTTTTACTAAGCAAATTATACCAGCTGGAGAAGAAGTTGAATCTGATAGCCACGTTAAAATTTTTCCTATTGAAAGCATTAAGGGGATATGTAATGAATGTAATAACGGTAATGAAAAAATACTTTTTTATTTTCCTATATCATCACTACCCGGAGAAAAAATAATCTATACACCAAATGAAACTCAATATTATAGAGTGAGAAATAAAGAAATGAGCGAGATTGTATTAAACCTTTATGATCAGAATGACAATCCACTTGAAAATAATGGTGAAACATATTGGGCATATTTAATCATACGTGAAGTACGATAATAAAAAAATAAAAATAAAATAAAAATAAAAATAAAAATAAATAAAAAAAATAATAAAAAAAAAAAAAAATACTACCTATAAATGAATGGTTACGAAAGTTTTGAATTAATAGAATTCTCCACTTCTAATAATATTGATATAAATAAAAAAGATGAGGAAATTATAATTGAAATAAATACTCCTAATATTTGTACTTTACCTTGGAAAAGCGAGGTAGTTATAGCTGGTCGTCTGATAGTACGTGATAAAGACAAAAAAATTGCGAGTTTCGATCGTAGTACAGTACAAGTAATTAATAATGGGTTTCTCCATATTTTTAGGCAAATTATTTATAGAATTTCTGATGTTCAGGTAGATATATTGGAGTATCCAGGTGTAGCCAGCACCATTAATGGTCTCGTTTCAATGTCCAAAACCACCAAGTATTCTAATGCAGGATGGAATCTAAATAATGATTACATGAATGTTGATGCGAATGGTTACTTCAAAGTTGCATTACCTTTCGATATGTTTCTAGGTTTTGGAACTTATAAAGAAAATTCTCTTTAATGTTAGTCAATCCTTGATACTAGCAAGAGAACAACATGGTGTTACAAATATGCTACAAGTTGACCCAAATTTAAAAGATTATACTGTGGAATTGAATCTGAAGTATATAACTTGGAGAATGCCAGTGGTGAAGCTTTCATTACAACTTGAAAAAGAAGTTTTACCATTGTTAAATAAAGACATACCAATTCGTATGAATTTTGAGCATTGGCAATGTTTAAAGAAACCTGCTGGTACTGTATCAGGAAAAGAATTTAGGTGGTCAATTCCTACAGATATTACATCACAATATGCTTTTGTAGTTTTCCAAAATAAAAGGAACAATGATCTCTTTGCTGATAAAAGTAAATTTGATCATTGTAATCCTTATGATGTACGTTTCAATGTCAATGGTTATGAATATCCTCGTCAGCAAATGCGATTAAATTTTAATGAAAAGGATTCAGGAGCTTTATATACATATTTTAAAAATTACAATGGAAAAGACGATGTTTTAATTGATCTTGTGCAATTTGAAAAAGAATATACTATCTTTTGCTTTGATCTTACAGGACAACCTGACGCTCTACAAACAGATGTAGCCAATGTACAAATTATATTCTCATGGCGTGATGATTTTCCTAATACAGCTGAAATATTTGTTCTTTTGAAACAACCTGTTTGTTATGAATACAAACCTATATCTAGAGCGGTTAGACCTGCTCCTAAAAACTAAAAAAAAAAAAAAAAAAATATTCTTATAAATAGGTATGCAATCAGAAAACAATTCAGAAAATAAATTCAACTGGGTGTGTATTATAATTTTCTGTTGGAATATTATCGAACAGGTGTTTAAAAAAATGAAAAAAAAGAAAAAGAAAAAAAAGACAGTCAAATAAGTATTATTTTTATATGAAAAATCATATAAAAATACATTATAACAACTTTAATATTATTCATTTTCTTGAACTAATGTGGTTATGAAAGGTTTACTATTTTCAGCTTTCCATTTTTCAGAATCATTAAACATAGCTTCAACAATTTTTGAGACTTCTTTATCTCTACCTACACATAAAGAGTTCAAATTAGATTCTGTTGGAACAATATAATTTTCAATACAACATGCTCTACTCTTTTTTAAAGAACCTACTACGTTTGATACAAAAGTAGGACAGAACACAAGCATAGAATACCATAAATCTGACATTACACCTCGTGTTTTACTATAAACTGTTTTAAATTCTTTTCTAAACTTTAATAAATTCTTATCAAATTCTACCTGAAATACACCTCTAGCTGTAAGTTGGATTGGTTCTTTATGTAGTGGATGATTCTTTTCATCTAGAAACACTAAGAGATACTTACGTGCTGAAATATAGTCTGTATCTCCTTTTACCCAATAACCAGCAAAAGAGTAATCATCTCGAGAAAGTCTGATAAGTTTAAGTTGGCGTCTAATGATTAAAATACGATTTTTATCGATAATCCTACCTTGAATTGATCCATCTCGAGTCTCAATTGTGTGCGGTTTTGTATTTACAAAATGTTCTACACAGCTGGCACCTGAACATGACTCGTTGCAATTTTTTCTCCACTCACAAGACATCAAATTTTCATTAGACATCCAGAGGCCTACAGGTTCTTGATTAATCACTTTCACTGATGGTATCTTTTTAGATACACAGTGTGTAGAGTCATCAAAATTAAAGTTATTGCTTTTACTTTCAATCATTTCCATTTTATAATATATAATATTATTTTTTTTTTTTAAATTATTTTTTTTTTATTTTAAACTAGGTTATCAATTTTCGATTTTTTTTTATTATTTTTTTATTATTTTTATTTTATTTTAAACTAGGTTATCAATTTTCGATTTTTTTATTATTATTTTTTTTAGTATTAAGATTTCAAACCAAAATCACTTGAAATCCAAGTTAGAAAAAAAAGTGGTCTGATAAAAAAATGGAAACTCGACCACTTTATATTACAATATCAATTCTTTTAACACCAACACAAAAATGTGAACTTGGTTACAGAGAACAGAACTTACACACAAATGTGTTTTCAACAGCGAATGTACAAAAATGTGTTTTCGACATCGAATGTACAAAAATGTGAACTCGGTCTAGGATTGTACAAAACTTACACAGAAAAGTGTTTTCAACAGCGAATGTACAAAAATGTGACTTCAACAGCGAATGTCCAGAAAAGTGTTTTCAACAGTGAATGTACAAAAATGTGAACTCGATTCAGAGAGAACAATACTTACACAGAAATGTGAACTCGATTCAGAGAGAACAGAACTCACTCAGAAAAATGTTTTCAACAGTGAATGCCCAGAAAAATGTTTTCAACAGTGAATGCCCAGAAATGTGAGCTCGGTCCAGAGAGAACAGAATTCACTCAGAAAAGTGTTTTCAACAATAAATTTACAGAAATGTGAACTCGATCCAGAGAGAACAGAATTCACTCAGAAAAATGTTTTCAACAATAAATTTACAGAAATGTGAACTCGATCCAGAGAGAACAGAATTCACTCAGAAAAATGTTTTCAACAGTGAATGCCCAGAAATGTGAACTCGAGCCAGAGAGAACAGAATTCACTCAGAAAAATGTTTTAACCACACAGCGTCTCGTCACCGGTGTTTGGGGGTACAGCCCAATTTCTGACCTTCCGAGAATAGCCCACTCGATATCCGTTAAGTGTACCCTTAAAGAGCGTGTGATACGCATGATTACAAACATAAGGAATATCAGTGGCATAGCCAGGGGGAATTAGGGGGATGAATCCCCCCTTGAGAGAATTTTTTACATGCTGGCAGTATCACAGTAAATGCGCGAAATGAAATTTAAATTCATATGCATAATTGAAGTTGAAAAGCACAACATACTGATATGTCAATGTAAAAATATACCGTTCATATTAGGTGTACCCCCCTCCCCTCCGTTCAAAATTTTGTTGATCCCCTCCCTTGGAAAAATCGTCATCGTACAAGTGGATTTAGGTACTTATCCAATGGTCGGATACCATGCAAGTAGAGACGGGATTGGCATATTGGAGAGAGTTGTTATATCGCGTAGTTGCCGCGGTGAAAAAGCTTTCTTCTCGAGGAGCACCTCTGCGCGGACAAGTCGGCGAGATCGGATCCGTTCACAATAGTTATTTTTTAATGTGTTCAGAGCTCATTGCTAAATGGCCAATTTCATTTTTGACGTCACAGATGACAGCGCCGTGGAGAGTCCGAGAACTATTTGGACAAATAAATGAAGGTCCCATGTGCGAGATTGCGAGAAACTCCGAAGTTATCATCTACGTTTTGTTAAATTTGTTTCATATTTTTATGTTAATTATTGCCGAAATGTTGAATGAAGAAGACGTACCAGGTGCCAAATTAAAATATGAAAAAATTGAGGACCATTTGTTCCTCCAGCTGAAAAGGTGGCTACAATGCCGTAAATTACCAGTTACAGGAAAGAAGCAAGTTCTCGTTGATCGGTGAGCGAAATTGAGTTACTCTACTACTTGTTTATTCGCTCAAGATAAATATTGCGGACTTATTTCATAGATGTCGAAACTGCATACTGGCAGGAAGAGGAAAGGAAATCGACGTGGCCATTGATGATGGCAAGTGGTACAAAATAAAATTCGATCGCCCTAACCTTAATGTGAAAATTTCGTCGCACGTAGCTCCAACATGGGGAGTATTTCCGTCTGTACAAATTCCCGAATACTTTAATGAAGGTTGTATTTACCACTATTATTTCGTGGAAACGGCGCCGACTATAATAGTACCGTAAGTATAATACCTATTAATTTAATACGTGATTATCACTAATGCATCAGCTGGGAAAAACATAGTTTTGGTTACTAAATCTAGTATGTTTGTGAAACTTGTAAATGTTGTATTGCAGCAAGAATACTTTCAATCAATTGGACAGCGAAGATGACGCTGCTGATGAGCCTGTCAGTACTAGCAAACCATTTCATCAAGGAGGAAAATACGTTGCAAGTGGTTTTGTACTTCAGATGCGCGATACTGTATTGAATAATCAGTACATGACAAAAAGTAAAGTGAAGTCGTCGATGAAGCCAAAATAATATACCGTCATATGCTCCATATCAGTATTATCTGGGAAAATAAATATAAGCTCGTGTGAATGCCCTGCATCAAGTTCGAGTGGATATAGTCATATTATGGCAGTTTTCCTCCAAATTCTACGTCATATAAGTCAGTTTGGTACGTCTCCTCAAATTGCCACTAGTTAGCCACCTCAGTGGGGTTGTGGAACAAAGAAGCGGGCACCACAAGACGTGATAAACGCAGAATATAAACAGAAGCGGAAACTGCGAGCCGAATTTGATCCTCACCCAAGGGTACAGAAGGAAGTCGATCATCACAAGAAAGGAAATAATTTCCTTTACGCGCTACAATTTACAAAAAAACCAACTGTCTGGCAAAGCACATTGGATTTCTATTACAAAGAATTCACGTTCTCGGTCACTGATATCAAAATTCTCAATAAACAGGTATTCTTTTTTTTTTGCATACTTCTGTCATTGATACAGCGCAACAAGAAATCTAAAATTTTGTAACACCTTCACAAACACTTTTATTTTTCATATTCGCGGCCTCTTTTACATTACGCGCAAACTTTTACCGGCGTCAAAATCATAAGCATGTAAATAGTGAATAGTGTTGGCTGGTATGCTATTCCAACTCATACATCTCAGATTCTTTCTTCACCTTATTGCTTTTATGCAGGAGTACCCTACTGGTGGAAAAACTCGCTATTCCACATTGGTCACATATTCCACATTATTTGTCACACTTACTCTATTGTTCTAAATATTAGACTCACAGTCAATAACTAGTTTTGTAACAGACAGACCTGCCCCTTTTCAACAGGCTGCTAGTACCTCCGCTTCAAACACAAATGTAGACTGTGCACCTCTTCAACAGCAGGTAGTGAATACAACTGCTTCCAGCGTAGATATAGATCCTGCACCTCATAAACAGCAGATAGAGAATACCACTGTGTCAAGCTTGGAGGTAAATCCCGGGTTTTTTCAACAGGGAGCCAATATCTCTACTTCAAGCACAAATGTAGATCTGTCAGCCTTATTTACAAGTCTAACAACTCCAGTGAAAGAAGACGGAAGTAGATCTACACCTACAAGTTTCATTTCTCCTAAAGAAATTTTTGGCCTACCAAAAGCTGAACTAAGGAAGCAGACTAGGAAACTTAAATCTGGGAGCAGTAAAATAGTTACCAGTGCACCAGAAAAGATGGAACTTGAAGCAAAAAGAGACGCAAAGCTTTCAAAAATACAAAAAAAACAACAAACTGCTCTCGCATAAAAAAAAAAGAGGAATGAAACCATCTGCTATGGAGCTTAAGAGAAGAGGTCGCAAACCAGCTGTTCATGAAGATGTTGGAAACTCATCTAGTGAAGATGACCCCAAACCCCTTTCATCTGATGAATTGGACTCGGAGTGTGGTTCATTTGAACCGGATCTGAATTTTAGAAAAGATGATTTTAGTGTTGTGAAGTTTGAACTGGATGAGACAAAGGGACTGAAGCACTATGTTGGAAAAATTTTAGATCATGATATGCAGATGCTTACCAAATCATATTCATGAGGAAAACAGTTGACACTAATAAATACATATTTCCACAGATTCCAGATGTTGCTTGGATAGAAAAAAAAAAGAATTCTCACAAAAGTTGTACCCTTACAAGGAGGTTTAAAAACATTACGTCAGAATAGAATCTATTTGTTTGATATAAATTTAAATCAAATGGTAACTTGTTTAGATAGTAACCTAAATTTATGGAATAAATGCTGTTCAAACTTAGATTCGTTTTCCTCATTATTGTTTCATTATGTGTCACAATGCAACATAATTTTTCTATCATGTGTCACAATACAACATGCAGTGTGTTACAATACACTACGAGAAAGTGTTGGTGTATTGTGACACACTGTTTTTTCAAGTGCTATAGCTCGAGAACGGGTAAACCAATCGTGCCTTTCCAGGTCTCTTTTTGTAGCTGTAAGTGTGTCCTCTCAGCTGGTAAAGAGTAAATGATACTAGTGATAACGAGAAAATTCAGAAAATTTTTTGAATTTTTTTATGTCACAATGCACCAAGTGCCCCTAAAGAAATCAAAACAGTTTTGGACACATTTTAAAAATATCCAGAGTTATGGTACTCAAAACTTGACACATACAAAGATGGATGTATCAAGGAATTAGAATTCAACGCACTACTGTTGGAGTTAATAGAGGCAGGATTTCAAGATTTGAATGAAGAAATATTAAAAAAGATGCTTCCATATGTATAAGGTGAAGTATTTACATCGGCACAAGTACCCAAAAGATAATTGTGCGTTAGAGAGAACACGGAGACATGTTAATGAAAAGAGAAACTTTGCAGTCAGCAAGAGTAGGAAATTCTGGATTGATATGCCAGTGAAAATGAGTAGTAAATTGGAGAAAATCATCAATCCTGTCACAGGATTGATGATTTTCTGTGAGGTACTTGATTCAACTTTATATACTTATGCTTCATAATTAATTTCTAAAATCTACAGCATAACATATAAGTATTCACTAGTTGTATTCATCCTGAAAGGAGAGTAATTATAAGAAATATAATTTTGAAAGACCCCACCATATTGGAATATGGCAAACAAAATTGCCAGAAATGTTATAAGACTGCAAAAAAGAATTTTATTCTGCGGCAACGAATGCGAGGGCTGGCAACATTCCTCAGTTACTACTGGGAAGTTTCTAATTCTCCAAATCTTGAGCTGAGGCAAATTTTTAGCCGAAATACTCTTCATTTTTGCCGGATGTGTGTAGCAAGTACAGCCAGGAGTATATAAAACCAAATTCTCTGGTCTTACTTCATAATACTCTTGAGTACGTAGAATTTTACCTACAATGGATATAGTAAGTTACAACTATACACCTTTTATAATATCTACCAATTCATAAATCATGTCATCATTACAGAAGTTATATTGGAGACAATAACTCATTTGGTCACTGAACATAGTATTCTTATTCATTGTGATTTTAGTCTTAAAATTAGATTATTAAATGAGATGTGTCAATTAACTTAGATTCTATAGATTCAGCTTTGCCAGGCAGTCAAATTATGGTTAACGCAAATGTTGAAAAACAAAGTGATATTCAGATAACCTTAGAAGAGATAAAGTGATGTATGTCAGTTCCAAGGAACTGGATTTGTTCAGTGACGTTGTAAGACTCGGCCTGAATTATTCTTATTCTAACGGATGGTCCTAGTAACTTCCCTCCGTTGAAACGATTTACAAATCAAGGTTTGCATTTATTGTTTTTTCCAGAATTCTTATTGTTTAAGGGATTTTATGATCATTAAAATGTTCATCAGTTGTGCGCTTTACTGTTCAGAATGATTCTTGTTTCAGGTATTTGTTGCGGTAATGTTCTTGCTTGTCTTGCTTCTTTTGGAATTTAATTATGTATCAAAGTTATATTCTCATTCTAAGGTTGTTTATGTTATATGTATGATAATAATGGTCGGGTAATTTATATACCTATTGCGATAAGACACACCGTACATTGGTTTTGTTACATTACGCCTTCATTCACTGTTCTAATCATGTTCAGTCACGCTTGTTATGTTGTCAGTCGGCTGTACTATCTTCCCTGTTGTAAAGTTTTTCTATCGTGTTGATTTGAAAGCTTCTCTCTCTTTTTTTTTGAAACCTCAAAACGCTAATTATATGATCCTCCGTGGTTTTAACACCAATACATTTTTTGGTCTCTCCGGACCGGATTCATTTTAAACTAGGTAAACTATAGTTATCGTATGCATAAATTCGCTATAGATGATGTAAACAAACGTTGTAGAATTTTAAAACTCAACCTATCGAGATTGAGGGACGGATGACGGCCCTAAATGAACGCCAGTCGTTGGACATCGAGCAGTTGAGCAAACTGGAAGCGATATTAATCGCATATTGTGAGTATACCTCAAAATTCGAAGAAGAAACGGATTTGATGATAAGTCTTTTAGATGAAGACTCTGACAATTTCACTTCTAAAACAACCAACTACATGAAAGAAGTTCGAGAAATTAGCGACGTGCTTTTTAGTAACAAAGCACTCGTTAAGGCATTCCACAGAAAACTGTCGATGGACAACCAACAAGAATCACTTCTTCCAACTGCAGACCTCAACGCGTCCTTTTACCAATCGCATTGGAACCAACCAAAACTTGAGAAAATCGCCGTACCAACATTTTTGACAGTGATATTTTGAACCTCCAGAACTTCAAAAGACTCTTTGAAAACCTGGTTCATAATAACGGTGAACTTTCTAACGTACAAAAACTGTACTAAGTATTTGAAGCAAGCATTGATCAGTGGTGCCAAGGATTTTGTTCGCGACATCAAATTAGATGATCGTGCTTATTTGGAAGTGTGGTTGCACTTGCTCTCTTGTTTCGACAACATGCGTGCGGTTGTGAAAGCATTATTTCGCAATTTATATAATTTAGAGTCTATTAAGAACAAGTGCCAAATTCGTGGACTTCTAGATAAAGTCAAAGTTATAATTCGCGGCCTTAAAGCTTCGGACGAAATTATAGACGATACATTTCCGAAATTTGTAACGTACATTGTTTCTCCTAAACTCGACTCCACAACCGCAAAGGATTGGGAAAATTCAGTTAGTTCTACAGTCTCGTATCCAAAGTTCAACGAACTGCAGAAATTCCTGCAAATTTGATCGTTCAACGCCGAGGATCGCTCAGCAGATATTGTTAACTCACCAAAATTTAGTAAACCTTCAAAGTCAACAACTACTCCTGTTGATAAAAAGTCGTTCAACACCAATCTTGCCCATATAAAATGTGTTCGTGTGCGGTGAAAATCACTATTTAAATAATTGCAAACAATTTTTGGCAAAAACTGTGAACAATCGTTTCAAATGTGTGAAATTAATAAACTTTGCATCAAATGCTTTAACCCTTTTCATATGGTGCAAGAGTACAAACTCCAAAATTGCTCGCTGTGCAACAGTAACTACCACAACTTACTTCACTGTTCAAACTCTTTGGCCAACCATGTCAAGTCAAAAGCAAACTGTAAGTCAACCAGAGACTACTGTTAAACCTGCCAAAACTTCACCATCTTCTGAATTGCAGCCTGTTGTGAAAAATTTGATGACATCAACTTTGCAAACTTGTAAGTTTGTATTCTTAGCTACAGCCGTAGTAAAAATTCTAACCCCAACTGGTTTAGTACTCGCTTGTGTATTACTTGATGGAGGTTCGGGGACAACTCTCGTAACTAAATCATTCATTTGTAAGAATGGTTTAAACTCATACGCGTTGCCACAACCAACACAACTTGGTGGTATTCTTAATGGAACTACAACTCTAGATTCGTCATCACGATCTGTTATTCAGTCGCGATGTGGATGTGCTCTTAGGCTCAGAATATTACGAACTTATCATGGAGGAGCAACGATACTTCCTTGATGATTTGGTACTTTGCAATACTAAATTTGGTTTTGTAGCACTTAGTGCGCTGAAAACCTCATTCTTCATCAATAAAGCTTATTGTGGTTTAACTCGTTACAACATTAGTAAACAACTCGAAAGGTTTTGGGAAATTGAGGAGTTACATTTGGAAGATCCCTCTAATCCTATTGAAAGCGCCGATGCGGAAGAACATTTCGAAGAAACTCACACTTGGGATATCAAAGGTCGGTTTATCGTCTGTCTCCCCAAGAAGCCGTTGATTAGCTGCTTAAATGGCTCCTCGTTCAATAAAGCGTTACGTATATTTATAAAGGCCGAGAAACGCTGTAATTCTGTGCTTAATTTTGAATATGCGAAATTCATGAATGAATACGAACAACTCATGAGAAAGTTATCTAATGTCAAAAGTGCGACTCTGGGATACTATATTCCGCATCCAATTGTCAAAAAACCCAGCAGCACTACAAATAAATTTCGTGTTGTTTTTTAACGCTTCATTGATAGATGACTCTTCAACCTTGTTGAACGATCACTAGATGGTTGGCCCTACATTGCAACCTGAACTTTTTGACATAGTTATTCGATTTCGTAGGTATCGCATAGCATTTTGTACAGATATTGAAAAAATGTATCGTCAGGTTTTGATACATCCTGACGATCATAAATACCAATGTATACTTCATTGTCGCAGTCCAAACGAGTCGATCAAACATTATGAACTGAACACTGTCACATATGGTACCAGCCCAGCATCTTATCTCGCTACAAAATGTTTGCAAATCGTAGCAAACGAACTTGAAAATGAAGACGCTACTGCTGCCGCCGCCATTAAACAAGACTTCTATATGGACAATTTCATGTCGGGTGCAGATTCTGTTTAGGATGCAGTCCATCTTCAGCAAACTGTTCATCAAGCGCTTGCAGCTGCTAAATTCCCTCTTAGGAAATATCAAAGTAACTTGTCGGAATTTCTTTCATCAATCAATTTGTTACTTGGCGAGAACACTGACTTTCGTATGCTCGGAAATGACTCGTTCATACAGGTTCTTGGCCTGCTATGGTTTACTAGATCTGCCAGCTTAAACACCAAACCGTTACCGCCTGTTATTACCAAACGCTAGTTTTACCGGATATATCGAAAATTTTTGACATGCTTGGTCTTCTCACACCCGTTACAATCCGCAGTAAACTGATTCTGGAAGACCTATGGCGCCGAGAACTGGACTGGGACAATCCGCTGCCCGATGATTTGCATACAAAGTTTAACAAATATCGGAGTGAATTACTCTCACTAGAGAATTTTAGCATAATTCGTCCTTACTGCTCGCTAAATAACGTCATCGTTTCTTAGAAATTGCTCGGGTTTTGTGACGCGTCTCCGCATGCTTTTTGCGTGGTCGTCTACGTATGGTCGCTTGACAAACCCGGTAACAGTTCCGTAACGTTTATTTGCGCTAAATTGCGAGTGTCACCTACATTAAATTTTTTTTATTTATTTACAGCTCTTGTTGGGTATTCCGTCTATTTCACAATTCTCTTAGCACTTACTGTGCCGAGGGTAAGACGGGGAAGCGGGCCCCTCCCTGCCCTCAGTCTTCTCTACACACCCGTTATTGGGTATGAGCCTCCCCCAGTTCCCTCACTTTATCCTTCCAGCTCCTTCTGTCCAGGGTATGTCTTCTCCACATGGGACCCAGCTCCTTGCGGAATTCATCTCGCCAACTGGTCAGTGGTCTACCTATATTCCTTGTGTAGTCATACGGGGTCCACCCTTCTGCCCAGGGATTCGCGTTGGAGGTTAGCAAGCGGTATGCTCATAAGGGTTACTTACGGTCTCTCAAGGGAGTTTTGGTTCCATCCGTTCATGGTTGCTTACATGACGGTAAACATGTTTATTACTGTGTTACCAAAACGAAGTCTAGTTACAAACCTGCTGAGCGTGACGTTTATGAGGTCATTAAGATGTTGCGTCGGCGTTGCGAGGCTGATGGAGTCGTGACCCTGGTTATACCCCGTTTTGCCTGTGGTCTTGACAAATTGCCTTTAACGCAGGTAGTTACCTGGTTTAAGTCAGAGTTTGCTGGATCATCCACCGAGGTTGTCATGAGTACACCTGAATACCTGGAGGAAGGTTTGTCTGATCTGGTGAAAATTGAGGCTCCATCCGTAGTCTCTCACCCGAATTTGACTAGTCATGATCAAATGCTTATGGCGCGATTCGCTTGTAGCGAGATATTTATGTTGTCACCTATATTTAATTTTACCATCGAAGCGGATCGCGAGCGAGGAATCCCTTTGCAATTTTTGCCGCGAGTAAATTTCACAAGTTGGAGGTGTACAACAGGGACAATAACGGGCGTTACCCATTCTTCTTTCGAAAACGCGCTGCGGCGCTGGTGGAGTGTATTGTGTTCGTTCGTGTTGAATCTTTCATCAAGGATGTCGTCGCCAGGGTGAAAGCCCTTGAAAGGTGTTTGAGTGGTAATTATGTTTTCGTTTGCCGGCAATATTCCACCTTTGATAAGGATGATGTTTTGTTTTGTCATCTTTTAGCCGCGGCATCTCTTGTTGATTGTCGCGCTTACCCTCATCACTTTGTGTTTGCGGTTTTGTCATATCCGATTGCCTCTTATTTAAATAAGCTCATGACGCGTGTTGAAGTTGTGGAACCCAATAATTACATTGATCAGGTCTTAGCGCCCACCTTTGCGTATGATAAGCAGAAGAATGTTTATAACCCGAAGCGCGTGCAAGTAGTCGCACCTGTTGATTATATGACCAACGCAGCGGAAGAACAGCGCGCGATATGGTTGTATACACAGAGTGTGGCGTATTCCAATTGTCGGCAAGCCTACGGAAAGATGGCCGCTTTGCCTCATTCTGAGAAACAGTTAGCAGTGGTATTAAGTCCATTCAACGCGGGTTTTTACAATGCGGTTCTGAAGAGATATTCGTACGAGCCAAAGAACAAGTTTACGGGGCATAAGTTTGGTTTTGACGGTCGGAATTTTGTCAAGTTGGAACGGTTTAATAAGGAGAAACTGGAGTTGTCGTCTACTACACTGTTGGTCTCAGATGATACGGTTCTTTTGAATGATATCAAGTTGTATGAGGCAACGGAGAAATTAGATCTCACTAAAATGGCGAAATGGAACATTCGCATGATCCAAGGTGTGCCAGGATGTGGAAAAACCACCTATATTTTGTCGCAGTTTAATCCTAAAGGTGATTTGGTCGTGTGTCCTACGCGTGAGGGAGCGGAGGATATCCGGAGCAGGCTCAAGTCACGTCAGTTGGGGAATCGAGTGTTAAAAAATCGCATACGTACTGTTGACTTGTACCTGATGAACGGAGGCTCCGAAGCGTTCACACATCTTATTGTGGACGAAGCTCTCATGTTGCACTTCGGCGCTATTTCATTGTGTGTGCTCAAATCTAGGGCGCGTGAAGTCTTACTTATCGGGGACAAATTGCAGATACCATATATTAATCAACTGCCAAGTTGTAACGTGGCCTATTATTGGATCTCTCCAGCTTTGATCGACGAGGAGGAATTTCTTAGTACCACGCACCGGTGCACGCTCACTGTTGCCGCGTTGTAGTCACCATTATACGAAGCAGTGGGAATGCCGCGGATGTGTTCCTCTAATATGGTTACTGGTGAGTTTCATTTGTACGATTACACCAATTTGTCGGATGTGAAGAAGGAGGGTGATGTCAAGTACCTCACTTTTATGCAGAGTGAGAAGCACGCGTGCAATCTTGCGGGACTAGATACTTCCACAATTCATGAGTATCAGGGTAAACAGTGTGATATAGTAGTCGTCATACGAACTACTAACACCCCATCTACGGTTTACACGAGTGAGCCTCACATTCTTGTTGCTGTAAGTCGACATCGGCGGGAGTTCTATTACTATACCGCCGATAAAACCGATATGCTTTCTAGATGCGTCACTAAAGCTCAGTTATTCTCAAATGCTTATTTGGAATCTCATAAGTATTAGGTTCCGCATTGTGTGGGAGGTGTGTCCCTTATAATACCAGAGACACAGTTAATCGAGCACGAATCGCCTTCGTATGTACATGATAATGTATGGGTGGAGATGGAGCGGTGGGGTTATTGCTCTCTCCCGTGTCGTTCCGTCAAGTATTTGGGTCACTCTCAGCAGACCAAGAATGATCAGGGTTAGTATGTTCATCTCGGGAAAGACGGGGCGGCGGATCTGTTGTAGGAATTTTACGACAGGGTATTTCCCGGTCTGAGTACTATCCACTATAAATATGATGTTTATAATGTTAACACTGTGTTTCCTCTTCAGTTGTCTCTGCAGAATGCATGGGTTGATGTCTCGCATCTGAGGAATTATGTGACACCCGTTTATGATAAGTTACACCCGCTTTTAAGAACTCATATGCCCGAAACGCGACCGAACACGTCTATTGAAAGCTTGTTAGCTCTTGTAAAGCGTAACCTTAGTGTGCCTGAGATTAAAGGGGTTGTTAATGATGAGTTTCTTGTTTGCTTGATGCTCGAACGATTTGAGCTGTCATATATACGCGCGGATGCGCGTGAGTTATATAACAGTTTCAAGAACAACACCATCTACCCTAACTCGAAGGATATACAGACGTGGTTGGTTGGTCGGTCAGGGCCTTGGGACTGTGAATATGCTCAGGAAGGACGTGCCCCTGGGTGCTCGGCGTTTAGAGGAGTTTCAATTCATGATTAAAAATGTCGTCAAACCATCACTCAAAAAGAATGTTGATGCTTCATATAACGCTTTACAGACTATCGCGTTTTCAACCAAGGACGTCAACGCCATTTTTTGCCCTGTTTTTAAAGAGATGTTCAAGAGGTTCATGTCAGTAATCTCACCGAAATTTGCCATCTTCACGGAGTGTACTAATGAGGAGTTTTGTAATCATGTTTCATCAGTTATCAACCTGGAGAAGTTTTTAAAAGCTGTTAAACTCGAGATTGATATATCTAAGTATGACAAGTCTCAGGGAGCGGTTGCATTGGCTCTGGAATGCGAACTGATGTGTTGGTTTGGGGTTTTGGAATATCTGGTACGTCTGTGGCATGATTCTCACGTATACTCTATGTTGAAGGATCTGCAGAACGGAGTGAAAATTTGTGTTATGTACCAACGTCAATTGGGTGACGCTTCCACCTTTTTTGGCAATACGCTCTTTTTGATATCAGTGGTGGCGTCACTGTTCAACCTGCAACAGGTTGACTTCGGTTGTTTTGCGGGGGATGACAGTTTACTGGTCAGTCCTGGTTTTTTTGATCGTAATATGCAATGTGCACAAATGTTTAACTTGGAGTCGAAATTTTTGATGAAGTATCGTTATCAGTATTTCTGTTCTATATTTTTAATTACAGACGGTTCCGTGTTTTGGCTGGTGCCGGATCCGGTGAAAGTTGTGGTGAAGTTGGGACGGAGCGACTTAGTCAACGAACATCATCGTGAGGAATATAGGGTTTCTTTGCAGGATTTGCTCCATGTATTTAAAGACAATCGCATATATGCGGTTTTGTCTGCCGCTGTGTGTGAAAGGTGCAACATCAATATGGACCTCACTCTTGTTTTTCAGACTCTTTCGCGGATAGCTGAGCCCCCCGGGTCCTTCACGGAATACTTCATCTCGGAACCCGGCGACATTCTCTGCTATGACCCGTCACGTCCCACACTTGATGATTGAAACGAGGGGCAAGTTTCTTGATTATAATGGAAACTGTAGCTTCGTTAATATCTCTGGACATCACTGATCCTTGTGATCAAATTCTTATTCGTTCAATTCTTAATCATTTACCGGAAACTGCTCTTGTTTTCAGGTGTGGGGTCCTCTTGGCTCTGGTTTATTACGATCGTCAGTATATTCCCACGTATTACACTTATGTTCTTTCTCTTGTCATGAACAATCAAGCTGGATTTTTATCCGAATTAAATAATGCCAATCAGTCACAAGCGTCTGATGAGGGCGCCCAATCACATGAGGAAGTGCCTGATCGGGTTGCTGCTCCACTGCGGGTTCGCCTTCATGGGGAAGTAGTGCATTGTGTTTGTCATTACAAACCTCTTTGTCGTTGCCTGACGTTTCTTCCTGGGTGGCACTTTCTATGGTGAAACGTGCGTTGTTTGCAGTTCGTCTTGTGCGCTTTTCCGTGAAGTCTCAACGCGAGCAGGCTATTCAACAGCTCACCGATCTCTATCAGTCGGTGGTAGCCTTTATTCCGGAGTGTTACTATGTTGACGTGGTATCTGGATCCTTCGCTGACTTGTTGGCTCGCGTCATCGCCGCGTTGGCTATGGGCGAGCGCGGTGCTTGTGAGATGGACTCGATGGACGATTGGAAGCTGTCCGTCGTCAAGGGCATTGGCAACCTGCTCAAGATCTGCGACTATGCCGGTTCGCCTCTAGGACCTGTACATGGGGTGTACTCTGGTGAACAGTTAGAGACCAAATTAGGTCTTGTATATCGATGCTAATCAGCATGCATCAAATTTCATAACAAGTTGTGAATAGTTTTGTGTTTAAGAAAATTTTTGTTTGGAAATTTTTAGTTGCGGTTGCGGTTGCAGTTGATATGTATGTTGACACGGTTCGAGTCCATTGTTCGACCCAGTATTTTTCTTGCTTGTCATCCACCCGTTAGTTTGCTGTGGTGTTGGATGTTCGCCCGGTCCGCTGGGCTTTTAAGTTAGCGCGGGGTTGTTTCTTCTATTCTTCAATTGCCATCGGGGCTCTAACTTCTGCGGCTTTCTTGTTCACCCCAGAGACCTTCTATCGTGTTTATTGTTTAACTAAACGGTTTGTGCGCGATGTTACGCTTGAGGTCTCGTTGGCACTTTTCTCTCTCTGTGCTCCTGTCTCTCTTGACGAGCTTCGTCTTATGTACTGTCGCCCAGTCGAGTATTAAAATTGTCTTTATTCCTGAGTGTCCGGCCGCCAACTTATTAGAGTTTCGGTCAGTTGCCCAGTCCTTACTACATCCTGTCGCTGTTCGAGGGGTGATGACTCGCTCCACTATCAATGTGGAATGTGAGTTCGTCGCCTGCACTGCCTACATTAAAAAGGTGTTAACAGTCCCTCGTCTCGAATTAGAAGCTGCCCTTTTACTCGCTCGTTCAATTTTTCGTATTGCTAACAATTTACAATTTAACATGTCTAACCTGCGTTGTTTTTCAGATTCGACTATCGTACTAAGTCAGTTAAAGCTACCGAGAACTAGATTGAAGGAGTTTGTAGCTAATCAGGTTGAAAAAATTAATAACATTATCGAGCTCTTCTGCTGGAATCATGTTTCTGGCCAAGCTAATCCTGCTGACATGGGTACTCGTGGCTTAACCGCTAATAACCTAATTTCTAATTCCAGATGGCTTTGCTTATCCGATTGTATCGACTCGTTATTCGAAAATTGTAACATAGACTATGTTGATATTTCTGAACTACCTGACATTCGTAAAACTGATAAAGTTTCACTTTTCTCAACGCTGGATTTTAGATCTATATTCGTCGTATGAAAAGTTTATTAGTGTATTCGTGTATTCGTAGGTGGAGTAAACAACACCACAAAAAAGATAATCCGCGAGTGTATCCTTTGTATTCGACTTTGTGCAGTTACCGGTCGACAATTAATGGGTCAACTTCCAAAGGAACGACTACAAACGTCGCGATCATTAAAGCCCTTCTACTAAGGAGTATGAGGAGTGCGGTCGTTACCTACAAAGAGTTAGCGACCATCCTGTGCCGAGTAGAAGCTGTTCTTAACTCGAGACCTTTATGCTACCAACAAGGCACAAACCAAGACACGATTGTGATAACGCCGGGACACTTCTTGATCGGGGATCACCTCCTAACGGTTCCATTGGACGACAGTGACTTAAACGCATCACTTACAGCTCGGCTAAAGGAAATCGAAGCTGTAACAACTACATCTCAAGGAAGACAACGTGCTAATACTTCAGTGGCCAAGGGGAATTATTGTCAGTGCTCTGAGCGACGCAGACGGTCTGTGTCGAAACTCCGTCATCTGAATTGGCAATAAAGACCATTCTACGTAACTTGTAATCGAATTGTTCGTCCTGTGTCTTCCGATAAGCCTCCTTCCATCACAACTTAAATATTAAGTGGTTTAATTCGGTCAAATTTTATTTTTGTTTGTTTAGTAGTTCTAATTTTTTGTTGTTGTCTTGTTTGATCCTTGTTGGTCTATGATGATCAATGGGGGGAGAATGTTCGGGTAATTTATATACCTAATGCGATAAGACACACCGTACATCGGTTTTGTTACATTACGCTTGCATTCACTGTTCTAATCATGTTCAGTCCCGTTCGTTATGTTGTCAGTCGGTGGTACTATCTTCTCTGTTATAAAGTTTTCTCTATCGTGTTGATTCGAAAGCTTCTCTCTCTTTTTTTTGAAACCTCAAAACGCTAATTACATGGTCCTCCGTGGTTCTAACATCAATACAGATAAAATGTCAAACCTCGATCTTTTCTGATTACGATACAGCGAATTCAACGACTGTACGATTGATATAGTGATGATTTTATGTACGATGAATTACCCTTTATCAATTGACTGAGGAAACACCCAAAGATGACAAAATTCTCGTTAGAGTTTGGGTAGAGAAGCAACCAATTATATTCGAATTGGATACTGGCAGCAAATATACACTCATCAATTTGTCATCATTCACAAGCCTTCAGTCAAAAACAGATTTACAAGATGTTGCAACTGCTTGGCCACAACGCGAATTTAGTAGAAATTGTCAGTAGGTACTGATGTCTGATCAAAAAGTCACTTCACCTGATCAACGTTGTTCATTGTAAAAGATCGATCAAATGTCATTGGTCGCGATTAGATGAATGCATAAGATGGCTGACAGAAAATTCGCTCACGTTGGAGAGAACAGATATTATGTATTCTGAATCGGAGCTGATCAAGCGAGTGACAATCGAATAAGCCAGAACGTTTGCAGATAGTGATAAACAAGAATAAGGGGTTCTTTGAACCATCAACTGGGAAGGACAAAAATCAACAATCGTCGCTTGAATTACAACCGGATGCTCATCCAGTTTTCAGGAAAGCCCGCATCGTGCCAATGGGCCTAAAAAAGGCCATCGAAGATGAAACCAAGAGATTCGAGGAGGGCATTTGGCTCCCAGTTACTCCGTCAGACTGGGCAACACCAATTGTGCCAGATACTACAGGAAGCAGCACACCTCAGTACACCTACACCAACAATATCAACACCTCAACCACTGAATGCTGACCTCTTCCTCGACAGCGCCACCGCGCACGCAAACATTGAACGCGTACATTCTGAGAGCGCCCTTCGAGACTACCAACGATGCAACAATAAAGTTCGACAGGAACTCCGCGAAAATCGCAACGCTTCCTTCTGCTCATTCATGTCCAATCTCTCAGCGAAGCCAGAAACGGACTACTCCTTGTGGAAGGCCACCAAGAAATTTCGCGTGTGAACAACCACTGGGTACGAGACGATGCAGAAAAAGTAGAGCTGTATGCTACTCACTTACAACAAACATTTACACCACATGATTTCTCCTCACCTCCGCTACCTGCTATGGATTACCAACCCGCGCAACCACTTCCTTTTTCACCGTGCTCAATTGCATTTGTGCTAGATTGTATAAACGTTTGTAAGGCACCTGGCGCTGATCGCCTCACTGGTCGAATGCTCCGTGAACTCCCTCGAAAGGGTATTTTATGGCTTTCACGCATCTACAATGCCATTCTTCGTCTCGCAGTATTCCCGACGGCATGGAAACATGCAAAAGTAATTATGCTACCAAAATCTGGTAAAGACGCTACTGCACTTAAATCATATCGACCGATCTCACTACTCTCTGTATTGAGTAAAGTGTTTGAGAAGCTGCTGCATCGTGCGCTGCTCCAGTTACTTCCAGCATCGGCTTTACCTGCCCATCAGTTCGGCTTCCGAGCACATCATTCCACTACTGACCAACTACAGCGTGTTACATCTACCATACTTGGTAGCCTCGAGCGTAAAGAATTCTGCGCTGCCGCATTCCTCGATGTATCACAGGCGTTCGACCGAGTGTGGCACGAAGGTCTAGCCGTCAAACTCTCGTGCTTGCTTCCTCAAAATATTTGTGCTCTTCTGCAAGACTACCTTACTCATCGTACCTTCTTTGTGGTGTACGATAACCATATCTCATCCACTCGCCCGATCTCTGCTGGCGTTCCACAGGGCAGCGTGATGGGCCCTTTGCTCTACTCATTATTTACGGCTGATGTACCTGTGATGCCTACTACATCCATTGCCACCTTCGCAGACGACACTGCACTTCTCGCATTGACCACTGATTACAAAGATGCCGAGTCAAAGCTGCAGAATTCTTTAGACCTCTTTCACACTTGGGCCAACCACTGGAAGATCCTTCTTAGTAGCGAAAAATCGACTAATGTTACATTCTCACTCCGGCCTCATCCCTACATTCCTGTAGTTCTCGATCAGGAAATTATTCCATAGAACGCTTCAGCAAAATACCTCGGCGTCCACCTCGACGAACGTCTTACATACGCCAAACACATTCAAACTAAGCGCCAAGAACTCGAACTTCAATTTCGCAAGCTAAGATGGCTTTTCGACAAACGCTCGCCAATAAACGTCTACTGTATATGGCGGTCCTTCGCCCGATATGGACATATGCCATTCCTGTCTGGGGTTGCGCCAGCAACTCTCTCCGGCTTATTATTCAGAGATTTCAGAACAAGGTTCTACGAGCTACTGCGAGCGCACCTTGGTTTGTGCGGAATGACACGCTTCACACCGACCTTTCCCTCCCCTACGTCTCGGAGGTAATTGCAGCTCTATCTAGTCGTCACAAGCAACGACTTCATCGCCACCCAAAGATCCTAGCACTCGAGCTATTGGACAGCTCCAGTACAGTACGTCGTCTCCGTCGCCGTCATTGCGTCGACCTCGCGTAACTTTTGTACCCCCCCCCCCCCAACAAATAAGGAATCGTTAATTCGTAAATCCGTCTTTTCACTTCTCGTTAATCCGTCTTTCGATAACCGCCTAAGCTGGACCACTTCTCTTGAGTCGTGGCCAGATTATTTCTAATCAGCCTTCTTTCGTGTAACCTTGGATTTATTACTTTGTAAGCCAGTCGGTATTTGATTTTGGGGGGACTACAGTTCTACTTCGAGCTCACAAGGCCAGTTGCACAACCGTGAGTTATCGTTAACTCGCCGAGTTCGGCGAGTTGATTGGTCGAAACAGCGAGTCAACTATCATAGTTAACTCACGATTGTACAACAGCTCCACAGTTACGCGTAGCACAACATCCATTTCCAGGATTTATGAAGTCTTTGCCAGTTTGGTTGGTGGCAAACGATTTTCAAAACTCGATGTGCGTTCAGCATTCTTACATTTACTAGTCACGGAAGAGACCTCCAAATTGTTGACTGTTAATACACACACGGGGCTATTTCGTACAACTAAACTTATATACAGTGTTAGCTCTGCTCCAGCGCTGATGCAAAAGTATATGGATTGCCTTTTTGCGAATGTACTATGTTGTGTTCATTCAATTCAAAATGCAAGGTGGCACGAAGTTGATTCTAACACAAACCAGAAAACTCATTCATCATACCGTATATTCCGTCATTTGGCTCCGAATCCGACACATCTCCTCCAGTTAAACGTAATGACTCAGTAAAACCATGCGGATGCACAGCGTTACATTCAATATTGACAGGATGTTTGAAGAAATGAAATCCAGTATGATCTTGACGTTTTACTGCAATTTGATCGGTAATTATGCCTAAAAAACAAATACGCTATGTAAAAAAATAGCATTCGAATCGTGCGTTTTTTGATTGCAAGAAATTCACAGTTTCTTACCAGTGAGGAATACGTCTTCAATAAAAAATAATAATTCATGCTTGAAACTTGAAATTTTTTGAATAAAATCGTATGGCAACATAACCTGACATCAGACATCCAACACCGCACAAAAACTAAGGGTGTATTTCTTTCGGATAGACTTCTTCTGGCACAAACATATCTG
Source organism: Acanthococcus lagerstroemiae (assembly GCA_031841125.1). NCBI lineage: Eukaryota > Metazoa > Arthropoda > Insecta > Hemiptera > Eriococcidae > Acanthococcus > Acanthococcus lagerstroemiae. The sequence goes on along the minus strand of CM063109.1, from coordinate 20,585,532 downwards.
AAGTAATAATTCATCTCATTTCAATTTCATTGATAATTCGTACATCCGGAAATTTAATTTCAATTCCGATAGAAATGAATGAGTACATGAAAGATAGCAATGAATCAGAATAGTAAAGCTCTAGGTAGGACCGCACACAGATTTTAGTCCATTTCAGGTCGTATCACGCACTATACCAAAAATGAGCATAAAGTACCAATTTATTCTGCTAGGGAGATAAAGCGTATTTTGTACTTCGTTCAATCGAACTTTGTACACGTATTTCATCACGTGTAGTACGGGTTACCTGTTTTACAAATTAAATCTGGAGCCATAATCAATAGGTTTTTAGTCATTATTTTCACACACTGCAGTTGAACCAATATGATGACCGCTCATACAATTCAAATCTCATTCGACTGTTACAAGTAACTAGACTAACATATTTATAAGTAAACATATCGCACCATTTCGAGTTTAATCGTCGATCTGACCGCTCTGTGGTGTAGAGTTTTCCAAACAGGACATTCATAGTCACAGACTCCTCCAAGTTGACAATTGTGAAAATACATTTTCAACGTTCAAGTAAGCTTAGTCACCTACGATGTAACGGGTTGCCGGCTAATTAAATTCAATCAATTTCAATAACATCCATCGACGTGAGGTCAAGTTATAATATGTACCCATGAAGTCTTCTACAATCACGTCTCCGTACTTCCTGGTCTCATCGAGTACTAGGTCCTGTAAAAGTAATTACAGATATGAGTAGTAGAAACGTACATCGTACTTCAGATGTGCGAGCAGGTAAATGAGCGTTTCTAGGCGAAGATTTTAAAATAACATTCGAATAAAACTATTACCGCTTCATCCAGTTGAAAAAAGCACATGCAAATTATTGTTCTCGGCTTTGCTAACCCATGTTACACGAATCGCTTTTAGTTTATCCAGAGAACCAAAATCGGCGGCATAACGTCTCCTATTCGCCATCCATCCTTCGCTGACAACTTCTGGAATTACAATTTGGTAAAATTAAAAAAAGCTAGTTTTGTATGTATGTATATAGAACCACACGGTGACTTTGTACTCACCTGCACAGGACAATCTTCTGAAGACGAAGGACCAACACATTGCGGTGAGTACAATTATAAGCAATTTTATACTGCTCTGGAACACATTAGAAAATGAAAGTACCGGAGACCGGACACATCGAGAATACAAATTAAGTTCTGAATCATGTAAGCTGATGGAAGAAATAATGCGGATGAAGTCACTGGTTCGCAGAAGTTGAAGGTTGATGGTTGGTTGCGGGTGATTGACTCAAAAGAACCTACAGGTTGAATCTGAAATGGTGTTGAAATTACACTAAACACTACAGTGAATATTAAGAAATCGATTAATCGATTGAGGCGAACATTCATCCTTTATCGATTAATCTGTCTTGTTCTCTTGTTTTTGACTTTTTGTTTCCCGATCTTTTCACGGTGACGTCATAAGGAGGACTGCTGCGTAGCTGCACACTGCACCAGCCAGTCGCAGCCATCAGGGTCCAGCTTTTTCCAGCTTTATAGGGTCGGCTAATTAGTAATTACTCATCACCTACAAGTCAGCTATTATAGTTGTAACTTTCAGCTTAAGCTTATTTGCTTTTCCACTTAGTTATCAGTCTATATAATATTATAATTTTACTGTAAATTACGTTCATTTACCTAATTTACAATAGATATACTAGCAGGGTTGCGGGTTGGGCACAGATAACCAATTTTTTATTTGAATGACGAATTTAGGGCTTGTGTGCCAACGAATAACGAATAGTTGGAGGCAAAAACTGAATCATCCGAATAACGGATAAATTAAGCCATTAATCATTTTTGCCATCTGCGGATAATGGGTAACTTTCACGTAACACCAAAGGCCAAATACATACAAGAATGATTTTAGTGTCCATTTTGGAGTGTGAGTGAACCGTGTTATATTCCTTTTGTAGGGTGTGCCAATTCACGTTTCCTTCTGCTGTATTCCAGAGCGCTTTCGGCTGTTATGCCATCATCAGTGGAGTACCCTAAATGAGACTTGTCTCTTGTGGTCCTGTAGTTATAGTCGAGGGTAGTACCGTATGGTAAGCCTGTTTAGTCTTGCGTTCCTATTGGTTGTCTGTGAATATGCAGTCTGTCCAATCAGTGGTTATTGTTATTGGTTGTGTGCTATGATTGGTTGTCTGTGGTTGTGCAGTCTGTCCAATCCGTGGGTGTTATGTTATTAGTTGCAATAAGTTCTCACTTTGGAAGTTAGTAGTTGTTGTATTTATTAGGTTTTTTTGTTTTGTTTTTGCCTTTATTATTTCTAGTTGTTCTTTTAATTTTCTTTTTCTTGTGTTGTTTTCTGTGTGTAGGATTTTGTACTTTTCTGTCAATTTGTACATACTCGCAATACTTCATTGATCTGCTGAAAAAGATTGTGAAATAAATTAAACATTTCTTGGTAAATGAAATAATTCTATTAACCAACAAGCAACAATGTATAAATAAGTACTTACAAACAAGCAGATAACTTTATTTGAACCATCACTTCATTAAGGCATGACACACTTATGAATAGTTTGTAATCTGATTCTGATTACCCTTCAAAAAAATTCATTTCTCAAAAAGCTTATCAGACAGCCTCCCCTCTTTCAGGTTTTAAGATAAGCTCGGTGATACTGTGATATGGGATTTTCACATATCGGTATATCCATTTGAAAATGTCCTGGAAAAACACCCTAATACTAATACATGTGGGCTGGTTTTTTTTTCCTGGACATATATGACAAAATCCCGTATTACGAGTCACGACAGAACAGCCAACAGGAAATCTATTAAAAAATATTGATGATACCCGTTATTCAGCCTTCCATTTTCCAAGTCATTCATCGGATAAAAGTTGATTATATAAAATTGTTTTTCTTTAATCGGATAGCGAATAAATAACTCCTGGCTCAGATTTATTCGAATAAAGGATAAGTTTACTCGAATTTTCATCCGTTATCCGTATCCTTTCATTCGAATAATGCCCAACCCAGGATAATAGATAGGTCATTCTTCAATAATGTTGATATTTTTATTTTTATTTTCAGGCAGGGATGACAAGCCAGCCGGTAGCCGATAGCCAGGCATATTTTGGGATAGGTAGCCAATAGCCAGCCAATGAAAATTTTTGGTAACCAATAGCTAGCAATAGCCAATGAAAACTGTATAGCTATTGGCTACTGGCAGAAGCCATTTTCAGTATACAATCGAATACTCACAGGTACCCACTTCACGCCGCAGATACCGCGAGTTCCATAATGTTTGTTTACATTGACCCTTTCTATTTGCGAACCAAGTTAGACGACTGGCGCGTTTCCGCGTTTTGCCGTCATGCCAGCGCGCTGCTATCGCTGAACTCCTTTGTTTGCATTGCGTTTATATGTATGTTTTTACGCTTTTGCAGATTAGCTCGAAAACTATCGAATTTGATGAAAGATGGGAAAGAGCTAAATTTGTTCACCTTGGAATTTCCCATCAAATGCGAGTAAATTCGAATTTTTGTGGGTAAAATTTTGAAACTGATCTTACCTGACACCTGACAGAAAATGACAGGTAAAATAAATTTGGTTCTTTTCACTTTTTCATAAAACTCGATTGTTATCGAGATATCGCAAAACCTTGTTAGGGCTCCCAATGATTACATTGATTTCACGGCAGTAGAAGAGTAGAACATTGCCAGCGCTCCTATCGGGATAAATTATCCTAACATACGATGTTTAACATTGGTTAAATGGAGAGTCGTCTAACTTGGGTATCTATATCTATATGACTTTGTTGCGAACACAGAGTATAGTTCTGTTTTGCTTAACAGTGTCCAGAAGTCCCAATGATCTTGCTCAGTTTTTACGTTCAAGTGACTAGTTAATAGTATGAACAGTGGTTATGAATACAAAGTATGAAATATTTATTGGACTTGCTTAATTTTGGCACGCGAATATGGCGATGACACAAATTACAGGAAGCAGGTACACAGAATGTAGTAAGTAGCCTAATTCTTATAAATTATGAAACAAGTATTCACAACAAAAACGTATGAAAATGCTAACAAAATAGATATAAATAAAAGAAAAACTAAGGCTATACTAATGTTACACAAAAAATTCTTGAAAAATTGGGTTCAAACTTAATACCATTTTGAATTAATCACAGCCTGTATTACACTCACTGGTGTAGATTACGACCGTTTTGTACTTCTCTCTATCGTATACCCTTGTCGGTACTTCGGTGTGTGAAGATTCATCATATCAGAGTATCGTTATATGTTATAAAAAATCTTAACTGTGATCCAACTAACGAATATTCATCATACCAAGTTTCGCATGAAGCAGTATAAGAAAACAGCTTCGCATTTTCCCATTTGCAGTTGAGGTACCTAGGAAATACTTAGAAGCCGAGAAGTTTCATCGCCCAGTCGTAACGATTAATAATAAGGGATTAATTACGGACTACAGTTTCACAGCACAAAGTCAACTTCGTCACTGCTATTTGAAGAGCCGTTTTTACGTGCTATCAGAGGAGTACGTTCCGTTTGCTCATAGTAGTTTTTGAGAAAAGCATTCTTCGATCGATTCCAGTGAAGAATTGATTTTTTCTCAGACTTCTGATAGACAAAACAATTGAACAGAGCTTGCAAGGGATTCATTATTGCCTGAAATGAAAGAAATTAAGCAGATGTTAAATCAAACTTACGGGACACTGTGAAAGTAACTTGGTTCATGTATGAAGCGTGTACCTTCTAAAACTTACCATTATATACCAAATGGTAACGATAACACGCCGGTTCCAGTTCTCCCAGGTAGAGTACAGTAAGATCATATTTACTATATTTGGTAACCAGCAAGCGTAAAACGTTAGATTGATCAAACTGAATTTGATTTTAATCATATCAACGATGTGTCTCTCTCTGTTCGTGTATTGAGACAGGTACTGCGCTACGATTAAGTGCAACGATCCCGATGACAAATAATATAGCGTTGGAATTGTAACCATAACAACCAGTAATGGGATGTAGGAAACTAAGTAGTTGGGGAAAAATCTCCAGAAGGTACTTTCGGAGGCGCAGAAACATCTGTTGATAAGCATAAACAGCATTACAAAAAAAAATATATTGGCACGGTTGAGAGCATTTCCAAGGGCTGAGAATTAAGGCTCGCGCCCCGGTCCTACTTGATGCTCCCATTCAGAATGCTAAAAATATTTTCATGCACGTATATACGAGTACATGCGGTATACATTTTTCTCAGTTTACCGTTAGCACAGAAATAAATACCTAATGGATTTTAATCAAAAGTAATACTCACTTAGCATTAGGATAGTAGAGAAAATAAAGACCAACTGATGTGAAAATGGCCGGACAAATCCAGCTGAAAAGGTGGTATGTTTTATTGTACGATGGTTTTTCCTTAACAGCGAGGAATATGTCAATAGCGTATATCAAAGTCCAGAACCACGATACAGCATAAAAATACTGAATCCAGAACTGAAAGAAAAAAAAAATTAATACGAGTAATATCCTAGTTTCTCTTCAGTAACAAAATAACGACTTTGGGTGAGAAAGATGGGGTACAAAATAATGGTAAAATTCTCGGTGAGTGTAGTTAAGAGAAGGAGAAGAGTAAAGAGAAAGCTAATTATCGATGCATACAAATGCTCTGCTGCTTGATAATGAGCTCCTCAAATGGCAATAAACTGTAAATTCTTCCGAAAAAAATTCTCCAAAAACAAAGGTTTGCAAGTTCCAACAACTTTCAGATTTGAAATAGAAAACTGTATTCTGAGCGAACTATCGTAGCACTGATTTCTTGGGTCCCTTATTTCAATTATTTTATCAGGTTATGAATTTAGTCTTGATCTGGACTGCAGAACTCAAATTTTTAACTTAAAATGGAGAAAGCGTTTTTATTTGAATTGAAAGAATGATACAATTTCGGCATAGGAATTTTTTGGGCTTTTGATCTTAAATATCACATTGATGTTTTATCCAACTCCGATTCGAGACCCAAAATTCATAAATCAAATCTGGATTTCAGGAGCCCAAATGGGGTCAAGTGCGTAAGATCTGATGTCATATTTGCAATCAAGGACCAAAAAACTTGATTTCGAATATTTCCACGATTTTCGACGCCTCATCGCCTCCTGTCAATTGCCCTCCCTCTTTAGAGTGAATGTGAGATTATGGGGGATCACACTGGGGCCGCCAAAATTTGGTGGGATATTCGAAACGAGTAACATGATGAACTTGTATTGTGATACTGGATTTAATTTTTTACGACAAATCCATTTTGTAACCCCTCGAGTCTGAAGTTACGAATTCGGCGGTCAGATTAGGATTGGATCAAAAATCTGATGCGATCTTTGGTATCAAAAGACCAGAAAAATTCCTTTTTCGACATTTTATTAGATATGTAAAATTATATCAATAAACCCTAAATAAACAGGGGCCGGGCTGAATCATAAATCAGATGAGATATTCGAAATCCAGGATTCAAAAAATCGGTATTAAGATATAGTTTGCTCGATATCCTTCATTTTGAAGAAATTCGAAAGTTGATGGAACATGACAGCCCTTCTTTGAAGATACAGAACTTTTCAACACTGAAAAAAAAATGATACCTTTCCTCTTGAAGATCCTTGTTTATTTTTAGGGGTATGAGGGGAGGAAGTACAGCGAGTATCACTTATACCCCACCGGCCACTGATGCGATCAAAGAGTAGTTTCTCGGGCCAGGGGTGCGGTGTCTCAGGGGCCACTTTGGCATGCGTGCATCGCCATCACTACACCATCACTTGTACCCACCACAAAAAAAATGAAGGCATTCAGCATCGAGAAGGAGGTTAAAGAAGTTCCCAAGATGAGAGGTACGAGATGTTTGGAGGTTCACAAATTTTTTTTTACCTCCGTTTTTGATAGACAAAAACTTTTATTTTCATTTGTTGACTTATATTAAAAATTATTGTGCCCCCTCCCACAAAAAAGAATTGGATAGTGATTGTTCTTTGTAAATCCTATACATATCGTTCAGAAATAAAACTAAAGGGTTATCTAGTATTCACGCAATTTACGAAACGTTTGCTGCGCTACTAAAATTAGATTGCGTTGATGTATCGTTCTCCATGGGAGGAGGGGGGGGGGGACAGATAAAAAGTGGGCTATATAAAAAACTGCAGATAACACAGTTCAGTGATTTATTTCATTTGGAAATGAAACATGGTGATGAGGATCCTATCGACTACTTTTCAATTTGTCATTCGACTTCGCTATTTTTATCATTTTCCAAGTCTAGACGAGCATGATATAGTCTGCAGTCGATGCACGGGCCAGTTTTAAATGTTAATTGATAAGGTTTAATGTCATCATCTATAAATTTTAAGAGAAAGAGAAATTTGTTCAAAAAGTGCTGGAACATCGACGTTACTAATAGTTATGGGAATCAAACCGTTATTTATTCATTTCGTACAATTATAATGACACTCACTGCTGCGTGGAAAGGCTAGATGAAGTGGAGAAAATGACTGTGTTTGGGGAGTACATGCCGTCCTAAAGGATAGGAGGAAGGGTAGATGGGAATTTGAGGGATGATGAGACAAGAGAGGCCCTGGGCTAGATTAAAAATACAGGATACAGTTACGATAGTTTGACAGATATATACGGAAAATGTAACTTAGTAAGTACGATAAGAAAGGCTCCGTAGTCTACATATTGTAGTCTCTTTTCGCCGGGCGCCGAGTCTGGCTTTCCATAACCGCGTCGAGACTCATCTCTGTAACCTATATTTGGTGTTCCAACGCATACCCTTTCCTAGGTACTTACCGCTAATAAGTAGCAGTACACTGAGTTACTTTTTATCCTCACAATCACCGATGGTGTTAATAATTTTAGAATTGATCGTACAAATACGCCTGTAACGAATTAATTCACAATTTTTATTACAGGAATACAAGAAATGAATCAGCAATGAAGGCGGCATTTGGCATTTGTTAATATACTTGAACTGACTTTACCTAAAGCTGCTAGTAAATCAGACAACGCCAGCCAAACGATAGTTTTTCTTCCTCTCCGATTGGTTATCCAGTACCAGTGGTGTACATAATTAGTAGTAACTTCGGGCAATATCTGAAATTTTGCAAGTATGTATATGAGTATGCATGTATTAGTACACTTACGAAGACAATTAGAAAGAGACATCTCGTGAATAATCGTATATATTACCTCATCTTCATTAAAAAAAAAAAAAAGGATGTAATACGTAGGCATATTTAGAATTTAAGAGGTACCTACGAGTGTAGGAATGAAGAAAAATTTTGAATTACACGCATTTCCTGGCTGATCAGGTCTGACAGAGATGATCGCACCACGCTTCGAAAACATCGATATTTGAAGATAAGAAAGACCGCAAATGTATCGGTATCATGCTCCTACAATATCTAGTTAATTATAGCGGTGAACCGTACCTATACTCGAAAAAAAAAACTTGTTTTTGAACGACCTACTGAATAATGACATTTAAATTTACATAAGCAACAATAAATCGAGTGATTAAGTACATCACAGAAAGTAATTAGTACTTACAGTTATTTTTATCTGAGTTTAGAGGGGAGGGGGGATTGATCCGTATTAGTATAGATATCCAAAACGAATTTTTTGATAAGTGAGGTTAATAGATATTTCGATTATTCAACCAAGTTGTTAGATATAACACGATACGTATTCGTTTTGAACTTCATAAATATTAATCGGTATAGGTGCCTAGTCAAGGTAGCCTATATATACACACTGGTTCACTTTGATGCATCCTCAGTACCATGGTACATGAAACTTATCTAAATTGATTTTTTTCTTTCCCATGAAAAAAGGTTCTTTTTCAATTTTGGGATCAATATAATAATAATAATAATTTAAATAATAATTGAAATTACGATTTTGATGCATTTTTCGGAGAAGCATTAAAATTAGTGATCAAATACAATTGAAAGATTTCTAGAAGGCGGAAGAGATACAGTCCCGGTGATTAATAATGAAGAGAATTAAGGAATATTCCTTTACTGCCGGGGTCATGATTAGCGAGGGGCTTCTTGAGTAGAGCAATAATTAGACTTGTTATCATTGTATAACATACTGCAACACTATTTTCTCATTCGGCAACGAAATATCAACACTTACTTGATATATAGCTCCTAGAATTCCACACGCCGCTGATAAAAGACATGTAATGTTATACGGTTCGGAGTCGATTTCCAACACCATATCAAAAAATTGAGAATACGTGTCTGGCTTCCAGCAACACAAGCCAGGCATCAAAGGATCCGTCATTTTGATATCGATTCGGTAGGCACCTGCGTTAACGTTGCTTTAAACTGAAACCATCATCCAAAAAACGACCGATAATTTCGAAGAAGTTGAAAATTGAAAATAAAATCTGTAATATCCGAGAGGTTCAGACGAGCACTGGAGCGTGCATAGCTTCTCATCGAAGCAATAATCACACTAGTTCCGTTGCCGTTGTTCGCTTCTCGTTAACGAAATATGATAAAACCGGTAGGTGAGATTAGTTGTCTGACCCTGAAAATGAGAAGATAACCCACACGCTTCTTCTTGTCTGTATGGTATACTCACTTCATATATAAACCTATACCTAGACCGAACTTCTCAACTCCTCAGGCATAAGTCACTACTACAACTACAGTTTATTTAGTCTGGGTCGCACGCAGCTGTACGCGTAGTCGTGTACACTTCATGACAAGTAATTTCACCTGATCCGCTGCTTCACTTTTCAGGTTTCTTCGATCTGGAAACTTGGTATTCCGTTTCTTTGTAATAAGACCCGCTCATTACAGAAGCTTATTGGAAAATACTCGTTGGACAGCGGAGAGAGATACTGAATCAAATGAGAGTACTCGGTTTTATACATTGGAACTGGAACATCGGTTTTCACCCCATGACAGTGTAGCTGCAAGTTTCAGCGTTTATTTAACACCCTAGTTAACCAAAAAATAACGCATCTAACTATGTTCTGTTACACCAGTTCTGGCAATGTCCGGCGTTCTCCCACGAATCCAAAGTTACACCAGGTTACGGTATGTTTATAGATACCTACCTATTTTATACCAATAGGTCCGACAAAAAAATTGGGCTAATAAACCTGTAGCGTCCGTATGGACACTACGGGCCTGGAATTTTTCCAAATTGAAAGCACATAGGTACTACAGCATTTCACACAGCAGGTCAATCAAAGGACTTTTAACAACCTACCACAAGAAGAGCTTCACCCTGGTATTGTGCGGCTTCTCTTCTGAGACTCAGGGACTCATACGAAAAATGACCACCAAACTTCAGCTTGTTATCAAAAAAAAATTTCAAGTCTGCTTTTGGGCTCTAATTTTCCTAGACTATACAATAATAATATTCCACAATAATTATAGTTTGTCCATAATACTGAGTAAAAAAATGTAGGAAATTATGATACCTATCCACAAAATATTATGGAGGACAGTCACGACGATGCTATTAGTATAAAATGACTTGATTTTTCACAAGTGGAGAAAAATGTATCTTTCTGAGACTAGCACCCCACCAAACTCCAGTATGATTCGCAGATCTGAAAAGTTTCTTTTTATGGACTCTTCACGATGCTGAGGACTTCCCGCTACTTTGACATCAATAATTCACCTGTTCAGTTTTTGCCTAAATTTGGATTTCCACCGGTCCTCTTCACGTTCCCTGAAGTGTATTTGTCAGCCTGAGTTAACTCGCTATAGGGTACCTAGAATTTTGCAGCATCAAATGAGCTTGCACTTTTTTATGTTTTTCTCTAGACAAATAACCATTCCGTTCTAACTCAAGTATGATTCGGATCTAAGTTAATTATAATTTCTCGGACTCTCTTTGTCTTTGAGGATTCCTTATCATCCTGAGATCTGTAAACCTCTTTTCTAGCTGCTTATATCCAACATGTTCCCCTATGAAAGGGCCAGGTTCTTCGCATTACTCAAGGAAAGGATCAATTACCACATGAAAGATGGGTACCATTTTTTCTTCCTTTCCGAAGACTGGTGACTTGTTTTTCGTCTCATAATAAGGAGGAAATAATGCAGTTTTCCTGGCTACATTTTATTTTCTTAGATTCTTTTCCAGCCTCACGCAATTCTGGGACATAAAAATCGAACATGTTACCCTTCCTTATCTCTTGAAATCACCATGATACTTCACTGGTTGACTAAATATCTCCGGAAAGTTTTGATACTTTTACACATATCTGGATGCACAACTATTTTAACTGTATCACGGTTTCTTTATCCTGATGTATTCACCGAGATAATAAACCATTCTCTGTTATCACTTCTTCAAGTCTAAAGGACACCCTACGTTACTCCCATCACGTACACCTTTTCTACGGGTTCGATATCTGAACCATTTATCTATGATTGGTGTCATCATGTAAAAGCTAGAAAGGAAATCGATTATTAATTTTCTTGGCGATATAATTTTGAAAGCGTTCATTGCCCTAGTTTCCTAAATCGAATAAACTATAAACGTGTGCATTGGACTTCATTTGCAAAATACTGTCACCTTCGCGCAAAAATTTGCAATTTCTAAAGAATCTCACTAGAGATATTTTTATCCCCCTTTTCATTTGAAGAAAAAAAAATGTAAGTGGGCTATCACGTGTAAATACACAAAAACTTAGAAGATGAGATTTAATACGTCAGTTTCAAAAAAACGTTCGTTTGTCACATTCCAATATGAACTAACCCTGATGATTGTTCATTTCTAATCATATAACACATATGTACTACAAAATTACCCTGCACAAAATGGTGATTTTCCATTAAAATACACACTTACGATGCAAGTTTTGAACCACTGAACTCATTTTTATCAATTTGATAGAATATGAGAATAGCTCGTCATCATAGTCTCAAAATAATAAAACACATATAGTACACTGTTATCACGAATGCCAGTTCACCGTCGAAAATTGAACAATGAACACTGCATTTAGTATAATTGTCACCTCTGTCATCTTAGCTTAGTGCTATAGCCAAGAGGGGTCTGAACCTCCTCGTGACTTTGTCAGCTGGTACTTTTTCCAATTATAGTCCCCCCTTAATTTTTGATCAAGACCAAACCCCCATCGAACATTTTAGGTGGCTACGCCACTATCCTAGCTACATCAAAGAAATGTTGGCCTTTCAGTATCGGTCAACAAACCCATAGTATCTGTGCAATTATTCTCCTCTTCACTATATCTTGCCCGTCTTATGGCAAGTAAAATAAAACATACATACGACTTGATTGATCAAAGTAAATGTATTACTGCCCCTACCTACAAATCTTAATGAAGGAGAGGTATCAAAAAGTAAGAATTAATTAAAATTTACTTCGATAGCAACCACCCACTCGAAATATACCTACTTGCCACACTGGAACACGAGAAATTTTGCATTACTCTTCCACTGCGGAATCAATTTTTAATACTGAACTTTTCTATTTTCGCTTCGGCATAGAAGATGAAACCGTTTCGTAAACGACAAAGTAAATGCAACGGCGGTCGCAGGAATACTCTCAGCAAGGTGGACACTAAAATCTTTGTAAAAACGTATCCATCCTTCGAATCTGAAATCAAGCAAACAAGAGGGTCATACTAGTTCCACACATAATAATACTTCCATCACATGCGGACACACTCGGCTTACCTCACACAAAGAAGCAGCTGAATAAGACGAAGGAATTTCGTTGACAGCACACGATTTGGAGAGTCGAGGTTGAAATTAATTGCACCTATGTTATAACGCAAACTTGATACACGAGATCTTTAGGAGTTCCTTTCATCAACGCATCTCTTTTCTGGCACCCTATCTATGGCCCCGAATGTGTTCCAATTTCCGACAGAAATTATTAGGCAGGTTAATTAGATGTTACGAAAACTGATTCTGCATGGCATCGCGTGAAACACCTTTTTACATTATTGTTCATTTAAAACTGAAAGTAACTATTGTACCATACGAAGCGATTTTCAAACGCGGCTATAACTAAAATTTATTTGGAATAATGCCATTTGTACCCTAGGAACATAGTCGATAGCGACAACCACATCAACAATGTGATCGACAATTTTATTTCAAACTTGGGATATAATTGTTGAGAATGTTATAAGAATATCCCATAAAGATAATTGGAAAAGTGAACTTAAGAGGCTATACGATTGTTTACTGTTGTGTAACCAAGGACTATTATAATTATCTAGTCGATCAGGCGATACAGTTGTTGATTCAATTTTGAAAGCTGCATTATACTCGATGTGATATCAATAGGTTCGATACGACTCAAATTGTCGACTATTTACTCAATTTTCTTGGCGCCAATGAAAACAAAATGAATTTTGCATATCACTTTATATATTTAAACATAAAAACATAGAAATAATTTCATTCACTAATGAAATCTCAACTAAGAAATTAATATTATAAAATAATCAATAATGTGATCTGCTCTGTGTCCATCAGTCGAGGTAAAAATCTATGTCGATTTATAAATATTGTGAATGCGTGACGCAGCATGTCCACAATAATCAATCAGTCAATTAGTGGTTAGTATATGTAAGGTCTAATAATCGAGTGTGTTATGAAATTAGTCACAATTGGCGGAACTAGTGTGAAAGAGGAGGAGTGAGGGGACAACTTACTCTTAAAAGCGCAAAAGAAAAGGTATTTTCAGGCACTTTATTTTTGCAGAAATGGTATTTTTGTCTAAAGAGACAGTAAACATACATTTAGTTATCTTAATTTTCATTTATGAAAAATAATGGGAAAAAAAAAAGAAGTTATCAAAAGTTTCAAGTTTTCCTCCTTTGGGAAAAGTTTCTCCACCCTGGACGTCGCATAGGAAAGTTTTATGGGGTGAGAGGAAAACATGGGACAATGCCAACTGATCGGCTGAATCTTGCTAACTTTGTAATCAAATTTCAATAGCCAAGAAAAAAAACAAAAAACCTTGCCTATTTCCTTAATTTTACCAACTGATTCTGGTGAAATTTTCAACCTTTGACCAGGAAACATTTTCGGAATGCAAGCTGCTCTCTTGTCCCTGTAGGGACGTACCTGCCGCTTTCCTAAGGTGAATATAGAATTATACTATCGGGTATTGATGAAGCCAGGATTATGGATTTTCGATATGTATTATGGTACAACTGATGCCCCTCGGCCCTGATGCGATTCCCGAAAGTGTAGTTTCCGGTGCTGGGGGTGCGTTGTCGGGTGCGTTGTCTTAGGGGCCACTTGGCAAGCGTGCAGCGCCATACGTCCCCACCACACCATGGTACAACTGATGAACCAGTAATCTGAAGTAAACGAGTTAGAAGTTTTTTTACATAATATTGGCTCTACAACGTTATACATAAATCTAAGTTTTATATTGAATGAACACCGTTTTGACGTAGAAATAATTCTGCAATTAATTGAGGTATTAACAAGTTATATGCACTACATTGGTATGAGATAATACTAAAATAAGTACAATGTACCGACCTGAGTCGAATTTGAGCAGGTAGCGGTAATTTGAGTACCGCAATACCGCTCGTTTTCGTGGCGGTAGCGGTAATTTGAGTACTGCAGTACCCCTTGTTTTGGATGCGGTAGCGGTAATTTGAGTACCGCAGTACCGCTCGTTTTCGAGGCGGTATCGGTAATTTGAAGAAGTAGATTTTCTTATATACTTATTACCATTTCCAGGTGAATCTGCCCTTATCAGTTACCCGGGATAGTATAGGATTACTACTTAATGTACACAATACCTAGTTAATGTAAGAAGGATTTTTCAATTTTTATACTGTACCTAAAACAGTACGTTCTTGTATACATTCTGCAGTTTCTGGACGCATTACCTGCCTTCAGGACATACACGGTAACATTTGTATAATCCAGAAAGTTATACTTACTCTTTTTTTATGAAAATAATATTTCATTGCAGTAACATGAAATATTAGGATTTTCTGTTACAAAAATAGTTTCTTTTATGGAATTTGGAGCACTCTTGATCATATACATATGATGTTAGATAATATCATGCGAGATTTACTTCCCCTATTAAGGCGTGTGTCAAGTGGAAAACATTTTACAACTGTACATCTTAACATGGGTTCTTGAGACGAATTTCAAGGTACGGGAGCGGTTCTGTAAATTAAATATGAGCTGCTGTGTTTATTTAGAGATTTCATATTTGCATAACACATAATTCTTATTATGCAAATTGCTTTCATATTTTTTGTTTCAGAATGCGACAATGTGGCAGACAGCTATTGCAAGAGATTCGAAAAAGCAGTAGGAGAGAATGAGTACGACTCTCCAGAACGATAACGAAAGCCTCCAGCTCGGAACTATACGTTACACATATTATGCAGTCCTGATGTATCATGCACCAGCCAAAAGTCTGATTAAAAAGTATCGCCCTCAAGACAGCAGGTAAGCCAAACTCTATCAATTCAGTTCCGATACATTACAGGCTCAAAGTCCGACGATGCCGGTGCCTCTGAAGACATTTACTCAGAAATCAGACTGATAAATATAATTTTACTCCTTTTAAAGGATTATCTCGTGTATGCTTATTTGCTGCAATGCGTGAAAAACAGTCAGATGATTACACTGACAAAAAAAAATAAAAAATCTAAAAACCCATTGTTTTTCATCAGTCATAATGTTTGGACCTCAGTTTGTTCGACTGTTCCACATGATGCTTTTAGCAGCTTAACTTTAAATAACGAATTCATTTCTTAATACACTTGCAAATAGAGTTTTTTGGATTTTTTTGTGATTTGCTGTACTTGCCTTCGACTTGCGAATCAAATGTTACAATAGCAATAAAAGGCTATTTTTGCATTTAAGTACCTATTACTTTTTTTTTTTTTTTTTTTTTTTTTTTAAAGATCTATTTTATGATGGATATTCGTTCAACTGAACGCCATTATACCAACTAAAAAAAAAAACCATTTAGAAAGCTTGCAGTGAAAATGAATTTAGTTATAATCTTCGAATTCAGTACTTTAAGACAATTTTTTTTTTCCTAATAACAATTAGTTTATTAGGATTACCATCGTTTTTACCATATGGTAGTTGATATACCGTTCTCTCATATTTTTTGGACATTGAAACTCCAAGGTACTGGGACTAATTATCACAATATTGAATGTCTGTTTACTTTTCATGAGGTAACCTCGGTGTCTTTTTGGCAAAGCTCATCAGACCTTCAGTTTCAGTGCTCGAGTAGTAACTACACAGATATTAAATCTGAACTTAGAATAGTTATAATTATTACTGACGATCACATTGTAATCACTGATAAACGAACAAAACTACACTGCCACTTACAGGAAATTGGGATTTTTGAGAATTGATAAAACACATTAGCACACCATACACTAGTAGGTTTTACCTAGTTTCTTATCACATTTTAGAACTTATACTAGATTAGTTATTTTTTCTCTTTATTTTTTCACACTCTGATTGTTGTAAGTTAAATGTATGAAAAGGTGTGTGTTGTTACAGTTTGAAGCAATCAAAGTTCATAGGTAAAAAATGGTCTTTACAAGTTGCATAACAATATTAAATCGAAAAGCATGTAACGTGTATTCGATAAGAAGCTTTTTTTTTCTTTTTTCTTTTTTTTCAAATAACCAGTTTACTTCTGTGCTTAATATACAGATCAGCTCGATTTTTCGTTCTGTATGTCAAAATCTTGAAAAAAACAACAACAATATTTTAGTTTGCGCATTTACGCTCCACCACATGGGGCGCGTGTCTATTTCAATAATTTTTGATTGAAAAAATTGAAAACGAAAAAATAATTAATAATGAAAATGAAAACGTGCTCTATTGGGTGCAGTAGAAAGGTATGATGTCCAGCGAAGAGTTTTTCTGAAGGGACAAAAATATCGTTCAATTCTCACTCAAAATTGCGAAGCATCAAAGTGTATGAAATCTTTTTAAAGTATTGGCAAAAAAAACACCTTTTGATTTGTTGGATTTTCCCAATTTTTGATCCATCTACTAAAATTTTCCAACTTCGGCAGAGGCTTGGGAGCCAAGCTTCCCCCCCCCCTGTGCCCCCTTATTTTCATCCCTGACAATATCAATTGACTACTTTATATCAGTTTTGGGGTCGGCAAGGAACCTCTTGTAATCTGTTAGAAACTTCATACCTTAGCCTAGTTTCTAGATTATATGCGCGCGCACCCGCAGGTCCCGTTGACACTCGAGCTACGCGATAGATGCTCGTATTCAGTTTCTCCCGAGTTTGTTAGTCTAGCTCATTTTTTATTTAAAAAAAATTCATTATTGACGTTGTTTCTTTCATATTTTCCATCCATTTTGTTGTCAGTAGAAATTTCCATGGATATTCTGATTTCTTACAACCATCAGTATTGTTTCACCGAATTGACTACAGAGTGCGTTTGTGTTAATAGAAATTTCCATGGATTTTTAAAAATTTTTATTAGGGTAATATTGATGATGATGATGATGATAATAATAATAAGGTTATCAGCCGACCCTCCTCAAGTAGCGAGGTTGCTTGTTCATTATTGTCATCGTTGTCCGTTTCTTCCAACCATTGTTTCATTGAACTGATTACTGAGTGCGTTCTCTTTTCTAATATTACTCTCAACCTGAGCCCTGGAATCCGCCTTTTCGAGCATTACTTCAGAGACGTCGAGGATGTTGTTAGGGCTGTCTTAGCCCTCTTCTCATCTTGCCGAAAAATCCGCCTAGGTCGATGTGTAGCGAGTTGCTACGTGGGCTCGAACTCGGGACCTCCGGATTCCAAGACCAGCGCGCTATCCATTCGGCCCACCAGTTCGTGTTGTTGATAAAAATTTCCACGGAAATTTATTTCTTCCATCTCTTCCAACCATTGTTTCATTGCATTGATCACAAAGTGCGTTCATGTTGTAATAGAAATTTCCATGGATTTTTTTTTATTGGGGTAATATCAGGTCGAATTATTAATTAATTTTTCGATGGATAGGTAATATATTTTTTTCATCATTCCTTGTCGAGAGTCACAATATGTGCTTTCTTGCGGTCTCTCCTCAAGTAGTGAAGTTACGTATTCATTATTATTTGTCATCGTTCTCGGTTTCTTCCAACTATCCTTTCACTGAATTGATTACAGAGTGCGTTCGTGTAGTTGACAAAAATGTCTATGGAAATTTGTTTCTTCCGTTTCTTGCAACCGTTTTGTTTCAATGAATTGATTACAGAGTGCGTTCATATGCTGTAATAGAAATGTCTATGGAATTTTTATATTAAGAGTAATATGGACGCTGTTAAGCGTAGGGGAACCAGCCGACAATAGTAAACAAAATGTGTTATTAGTATTGTTGGAAAGAGCGTACAAAGTAGAATTTCTCAAAATTGGGCTCCCGATTCAAAAATGTGTACTCATGTTGAAAAAAGCTTATCAGTAAACGCTATGTCATATAGTTTCTACATGGCTCTTGAACTTCAAATCACGTGTTATGAAAAAACAGATTTTGTTGGTTGGTTCCCTTACGCTTAGCAGCGTCCATATCAGGTCGAATTATATGTACATTAACTTTTCAGTGGATAGGTATATATATTTTTCATCATTCCTTGTCGAGAGTCAAAATGGGTGCTTTCTTGCCGACTCTCCACAAGTAGCGAGGTTACGTGTTCAATATTGTCATTGTTGTCCGTTTCTTCTATCCATTGTTTCATTGAATTGATTACAGAGTGCGTTCGTGTTGTTCATAGAAATTTCCATAGGAATTTTTATTTTGTTCAACCATCTTCAGTATTGTTTCATTGAATTGACTGAAAAGTGCATTCTTGTTTGATAAAATTTTTCAAGGAAATTTGTAGTAAAAAAATACGATAAATGCTGTATTTATTTATTATTATTTTTTAATGGTCAGATCAGGTCGATAATTATTTATTAATTTTCATATAAAATATGAAGTGTTGATTGTTCGAAACTCCCGAGAGTCAAGACGCTTGCTTTCTTACCGACCTTCCTCAAGTAGCGAGGTTACTTGTTTCTTATTTTTTTATAAGTGGCTCTGGGCGGTGTCGTTTGTGCATTGTATCACAGTTAACGCCGACTGTGTTTCACTTAACCAAAAATAGTGACCGACAGTATATAAAGCTCGTACTACTTTGTTTTTGTAAGAGTAATTTTTATTTGGAACTGCCGTATAGTACAGCATTAACCAATACGTATAACAAAGTAGAGAAAACGGGTTATTTTACATAATGCGCGCTCACAGTAAATACATAACATTTATTGAAAAACACGAATTAAGTAAATAAGTAGTCTGTTTATTTTATAAGGTCTTAATGGGTGTAGTCGTGCCTTTACGCTCAATCAAATTTCGGGGGAAAACAAGGGAGTATAATGTGCAACTATGCCCAACCTTGTCGAGAGAGAGGGGGAAAGGGGGCAATACCCCAGGCCCGGACTTTCAGGAGGGCCTGATATTTTTAAAATACCTGCATTTCAACGCTTACGACTACATCATGCTGTACATCAAATCAGCAATCACTCCTTACACCATGAAAGAAACCTCTTAGTCTGTAGCTTATAATTTTTTCCCATTTGACAAAAGAAAAAAATTAACTGGAAGGAGGGGGCCCGTGACAATTCCCCCCAGGCTCTCTTTTTCTCTCTACGGCGCTGACTATGTCTCTTGTTTATTGATTTCAATAAAGCATTCGACTCATCGGTGGAATACTGGGCAGTATAGGATGCTATAGAAAAACAGGGAGTAGAAAGAGATGTAGTGAGAGTACTGAGGGAAATGTATGGAAAAACAACAGCATAGGTAAGGTTGGACAGATTGGGAAAAGAATTTGAAATACAGAAAGGAGTGAAGCAGGAGGATCCTTTGTCTCCCAACCTTTTCCTTGCTGTAATGGAGGGATATTTCGGAGATTAAACTGGGAGAAAAAAAAGGATAAGGATACATGGTCGATGGCTGAATTCATACCTCATTGCCGTATGTCCACATAGGCTTGAAGATCTTGGTATATAGACGTTTATTGGCCAGATTTAGATTGGAATGACGGCCAATTAACCAGTAGAACTTCATATATGAAGGTCGAGAAGTTTCCTCTTTCGTTTGACATGCTCTTGCCAGTTGAGTTTACTATCGAGATGAAGTCCCAAGTATCTGGCGTTTCCGGCTACTGAGACCGGCTCACCGTCAATGACAGTGAGGATATACCCATGAGGTCGCAAGGTAAAGTCGACGCGGACTGATTTGTTCTTGTTGAGCGATATTTTCTAGCTTTTTGCCCAATAGGGAAACTCGATCCACTGCTGTCTGAAGAGAAGAAACGGCCGTATCATAGGATACTGTGTGGTGGGACGTATGGCGATGCACGCATGCCAAAGTGGCCCCTATAACACTGCAACCCCGGCCCCGGAAACTACCCTTTCAAGTATTGCATCAGTGACCGGAGGTACGTCTTGGGGCCAGGCCTGAGCCCCCATTTCTACGTGCCGCAACGGTGCGCACGTTCTACCAAGGCCACCATGGGGTTCCCTACTGACCGAGGTCCGCACTCCCTGAGCGCTCGTCTGGAATTCAGGTCCCCCACCGCCGGACGCGCTGCCTCTCTTCACTCACCCCTCACCTTCTCGTCTTGGTCCGTGTGTCGATGCAGGCAGATGGTGACGACGGGTGAGCCCTGCCGGTGGGTCCGCAACGCAGCTGCAGCAGCTCTTCTAGGCTGGTACAGAGTTCTCCTCCTGTTCGATGGTGTGGACCGAGCTTGGTAAATCGCCGACACTTTGTCTTGACCACTCCGTCTGCATCTTCTTCTTCATGATGGCCGAGACAAAGGCCGACACCCGGTTCCAACTGCTTCCGTTCTTCATCATCTCCGGAACCAGGGTGTCCGGCACGGGACGGCTGATCATGTCGTCGTCGTCGTTGATGGTTCCTCTCCTTCCGCCGCCGGGATCGATCGCTGTTGTGGCCGTCCCGCGCCTCTCCTACTCCCAGGCCTCACACTCGACTCGGCGCTATCAACATCGGATGTAGGTACGTGCCAAGGCACCCGTGGCCGCTCAGTACTTGGGTAAGGTGGAAGTTCAGCTCTTCGTGTGATCTTCCTGCCCATCGGTCGAGGTCGCGTATCAGCGCTCGGGTCCACTCACCCTTGGGTGAGCGCGTCCTTCCACTTTCGAAGCGTGTCCTGCTGGATGACTCGCTTGACCCGAAGTGCCTCCCGTTTCGTCTTCGCTTTCTTCTTCGCACCGTATACCGCCGCTAGTTCGCCGACCTTGAGTTCGATCGGCGGTATACGCGCTAACACGCCAACTGCATCCGAAGAAACAGTGCGGTACGCACTGACACACCTCATCGCGGCTTTTCGCTGGATCTTCTCCATCTCCGCTCTCCTGTATGGTATATCGATGGCGTCGGCAAATACCGGTGCCCTGTGTAGGAGGACCGACATGATGACGTTGACGTACATCCTTCTTCGCTGCTCCCTCGGTCCCCCTAGGTTCGACATCAGACGGGACAGCTGTCCGGCTACTCGATCCGCCTTCTCAGCTGCCCGTCGAAAGTGCTCTCGGAAATGCAACTTCCCGTCAAACCACAGCCCCAGGTACTTCAGGGCTGTACAGAGCCCAATCTCCACACCTTTTAGGACAAAGGTGGGAGGGCTATACTTGTGTCACGTCGTAAACAAAACCGCTTCTGTCTTCTGTACCGCTAAGCACAGCCCTGCCGACTCGATCCAGTGGGTCAGCATCTCTAACGCCTGGTTCACTCGTCGCGTGACCTCTGCTGTCGTCTCGGCTTGGCACACCACCAGCGTGTCGTCGGCGGAGCAGATGAGCTTTACGCCTGGTGGTAGTGCCAGTCTCAGCATCCCGTTGAAGGCGACGTTCCACAGGGTAGGTCCTAGTACTGATCCCTAAGGAACGCGGCAGGTCATCTCCCGTGTGATTGGTCCGGCCGCCGACTCCATCTCTATCCGGCGGCCGTCGAAGTAACTTCTGATGATGCACACGAGGTAACCAGGTACCCGCGCCAACTCAAACGCCTCCATGATACGCGTATACGGAATGGAGTTGAACGCGTTCTTGATGTCGAGGCTGACCGCCGCGCCGCGCAGAACTGCCGCTCGCGGATTGCCTTCTGCGCCGGACTCTTCAATTTTAGCGCGGCGTCCGGATATATTGCGAGCAATAAGAACAGTGTCGTCTACAAAGAGCACAGTAATGACACCCTCAGTTTGTAGGATGTCCATGGTGTAAAGAAGATACAATACAGGACCCAACACACTGCCTTGTGGTACCTGCGGCAATGCTGGTCCAGCGAGAAGATTTGGTTCCTATATGAACGTTGAATTGACGGTAATTTAGGTATTATTTGATCAACCTGCAGAGGCAGGATGGGAAGTACGGTAGTAGTTTATGGGGTCTGGTTGGCCGAGTCGATAACCTGTTGGTCTCGGAATCCGGAGGTCCCGGGTTCGAGCCCACGTAGCAACTTGCCAGATTTCGACTTAGGCCGGCTTTTCGGCCAGAAGGGAAGAGGGCTAAGACAGCTCTAACAGCCTCTCCGACGTCTCTGAAGTAATACTCGAAAGGGCGGATTCCAGGGATCGGGTTGAGAGCAAATTAGAAAAAGAGTCCACGGTGCCAGACCTTGTCGAAGGCGCTGCTGACGTCAAGAAATACGGCTGGTGCATAGTTTTTGTCCTCCAACGCTTGTGAGACGGTATGTGTGACTCGATGAATTTGTTCGACTGTCGCATGTTTTTCTCCAAATCTAAACTGAAACGGAGGGAATAGGTGCTCGTACTAATGGTCACCATTTTACATCACGTTATCAAAATTGGCCAAAAATACGTTTCTCAAAAACTCATTCTCGCACTTTTCCTACATGTCTTCACCTCCTCAGTCCAAAAAATTCGTTAGCCCCGGCTGTACTTCAGTTTGTTATTTAGGGAGCCAGTTCCAGCACCTTTGTGAAGAAAAATCTTTTGTTACAATTTTTTCCATCTCAACTTCTAATTCCACTTTACTAGGAATGAAACCCCCCGACTTTTTCACCTCTTTGGCGATTTTTGTCTGGTCACGGGTTTGATTTCGATCCAGCCAATACATAAACACGTCGGCTTAGGTTTTCCTTTTCCAAGTGGCTCTAGTTGGTGGTAGACCCGTAATCCAGCGGTAATAAATCGACGAGAAGACTTTTAGTCGTATCTTAGCGAACGAACAGTCCAGATTTTTGGGTAGTGAACGTATAAAACGGATAGATGGCAAGAAAAGCCGTGATTCCTGATTGCAACTGATTGGAAACATCGAAACGCACACGCGTTCATCGATACTCGCCTCTGGTTGCCAACCCAGTCACGAAACAACACGAAGGGACGGACTTTTTCAAAGGGACGATATCAATATTTATCCCATTTTACGAGCGTTTTTAGGAAATTAGTATCACGGCCAGGTTCGCATTATTATGTTTATAGACTAGACGGAGGCGGTTCGTCTTCCTAATGGCTCACACAGGGGACCTGGCGAGCCGAGAAAAGCGAATTGAAAAGGACGAACGGCGACCGAAGATGATTGTTTATGAACCATCGCAGGTTATCGCGGACGAAGAAACAATTTTACGGGCTACATCGATAGCCCGTTTTTCAAGTAACAATATTACGGACCCCTATGTGGAAAAGCAGACGGGACGGAAAATAAGAATGTTAAAATCGAAACTAAGGTATTTATCTATCCGATCTTAACAAGCTGGGTACTCCTCGTTCCACAAGGCTGCGTCGTTTATTTCCTTCTTTTTTCTCTTAATGCTATAATTTTCCCCTGAAAACTTTGCAAACTTTTCTCTTCGCACGCTCGATTCTCGTATACTCGCACTCTCTATGAAAATCAACTGTAACGCGGAAAAAGATGTAAAAGGAAGCAAAAACTAGATGCTTCCAGGCTAGTAATACATTATAACGACCTATTGTAAAAATTTTATTTCGTTTTACCAACTTTCGAACATCTTTTTTTTTTTTTCTCGCACAGCAAACTTTTTTTTCTCGCGCGCTTTTTAAATAAATTTTTTTCCCTTCGTGTAACTATTTTCTTCGGAATAATTTTACGATCTGTAAAAACGCGTGTATAAGAAAGACGTTGAATTTATAATGCAGAAGAATCGAATTGAGACGTAACGCGAACGAGGAAAATAGGCGATAATTCGCGTCCGCTAATTTATGGCTTTTTAATTAGGAAAAGTTGTTAAAGTTGCTATTGACGAGTCACAGATTTATTTGTCGAGTTAACGAGAATATGAAATAGATGTGAAATTCAATTGTGGTTTCGAGTCGGTGACCTGGTGAGCTGCGACTAACATGCAAAAAGAATCGTGTATTGCGCATTTGAAGAAGTACTTTTGTGTGATGCAGCACTGTAGACCTCGTAGTTCATTGAACTTTTCCTCAGGTTGCTGTTAAGGATCAGTTCAGCAGCCTCACTTTCACAGTCAAAGTGAGAATTTTACTGAGTTTCATCCCTCTGACTTCATTAGGGGCTGGACACTCCAGTCCCAATGCTTCGCATCTTGTCCCGGCTATTGCTAGGCACTGACATATGATGTGAATAGAGGTTTCCTCCACTTCTCCAAAATGCCCGCAGGAGCTGATTTTCACCTTCCCTATTTTATATCACACGTGTTTCATGGCTCCGTTTCCAGTTAGTAGTTTGACCATGAGCCTAGCATGTTTTCTATCGAGCCGCGGTTGGAACTCGGCGTACTTACTAGGGGCGTCCCCTATCAGTATTTTGCTGATTTCCATGCCACTAGCCATGCGCCAGTGTATTTCAGTCTGATTTCTTATCCAAGCCCTCATCTTGGATTTTATGGCCTTGCATGATACGGGAAGACACGGCCTGGGCGTTACCAGTTTCTTTTTGTACCATTCTTCGCTAGCTTACCTACGATCATGTTGTCTTTTATGCCGCAGTGCCCCAGTGTCCATAGTCTGGTGACACGGTTCTCCTGAGCAAGGGTGTGTATAATTTGTTAATGCGGTCCGCTACCTCCAAGGATGTAGTTTGGTGTGCTGATAGTGCCTTAATAGTGCTTGACTGTCTTACAGATATAGATCCGTTTATTAACAAGGCCCTTCTCCTGGTTTCTGTCAACGGCCACCGTGATCGCCATTACTTCTACCTGGAGGATAGTGACACGCTCTTACCCAGTGCCATTGAATAGTTTATTGTTAGCACCCTTTGCATTCGCGATTCTGATTTCTGCCCCTTGGGCATTATTTGAGGCATCTGCATACTACACATGCTTTTCCATTCCTAGAATACTTGGCCCCTTCTTTTCCCATGTTTCCCGCATGGGTATCATTGCACGGTATGGCTTGTCAAAAAAGTGTTCAGCCGCGATTCTGTTCCTCGGCATCCCAAAACATTTGATCATTGTCCTCACCGTCTCCCATATCCTTTCAAGGCCTATTTTTTTGGGTCCCTGGTTGGCCCTCATGATAACCTCCATTATCGCAGCTGTTTCTACAGCAGCGTAGTGGTGGCAGGTTTAGGAGTCTTCGAGTGTTTTCGTGGGCACCGTTCTTATTGCACACATGCCAGCCTTTGCAGGTGGTCCAGTTGTTCTTTGACTTCGGCACCACACAACTGCCCCATTTGTGATTCTGGGACGTATTACACAGGTATATGATATACAGTGCATCATTTTGGGAGAGTCCCCTGGTCTTGCCGACAAAGGTACGCCAAGCTCAAAGTGCCTCAGTTCCTTTTCTTATTTTCACTGAGACATGATCTCTTCTGGAAAGTTTTTCGTTAAGATATACGCTTAAGTACTTCACTTACCTTATGACAGCTAGACAGCTGACGGCCCCTTCCTTTGCATTACACCTTGATTAACTCCTTGCCCTTCCTTTTGTTAGTGAAGAGAGTTATCTCAGTCTTGTCAGAGTTTAACGATAACTCTTTTTTCGCACACCATTTTCCCACACATCGACGTCCCCACTGCATCAGCTCCGCGATGGTCCCCAGAAATTTTCCAGTTACCACTACAGCCGAATTGTCAGCTTATCCTTGTATGTATATTTTTTGACCATTTAACCCATCCAGCAGACAGTTGGCCACTAGGCTCCACAATAGGGGAGAGAGTACTCCCCCCCTGTATGCAGCCCCTGATGGCCATTACATGGATTGTTTTTTTTTGTGGTAAATTTATTTTCACAAAGATACTATCCAGTTTATTAGACTTTCCTTTACTTTCCTTTCCCTCAGGGCTATTTCTATTGATTCGTGAGCGGTCGCATCAAACGCTCCCTGTATATCCGTGAATGTTGTCAGGGCATAACTTCCGCCAGTCATCCCTCCCTCAACTGCCGCAACAAGCGAGTGCAGTGATGGCTTTACTGACCTACCTGCCTTGTATGCTGGTTACCTACCTGCCTTGTATGCTGGTTCTCGTGTAGTGGAAACCTTCTCAAGGTAACCTCTCTTGATTGTTTGTCTACCAGCTTCTTCAAGGTTTTTAGCATAAATGATGAGAGACTTATCGGCCTATAGGATTTAGCCTGACAAGCATCTCTGCCTGGCTTAGGCAAAAATACTATGCTCACACACCTCCTCGGTTTTGGAATGTGTTCTAGCTTTCTGGCTACTGATGTTCTGAGGACCTTAATAAACGGTCTCATTATTTTTTCTAATCCTGTTTGAAGGAGATCGGATAGATTCCGTCTGGGCCTGGTAGTTTGTATGGCAAGAATGCGTTTACTGCTGAACATACCTTGTCTGATGTAACCACCTCCTTCGCCGTCTCTCAGTCTATTCCGCGTTTGAATGAGAAGTAATTTTAAGATGTGGGAATTTTTTACTCAGCAGGTGGGAAAATTTACCATTTTAGTCAGGCGGAGTTGAGAAATTTCGGTAACTTTGATACTTGGGAATTTTGAGTTGAGAAATTGAGAATATTCAACAAGTTAAAAGGTTTATTTTGCTTTGATACTTGGGAATTTTGAGTTGGATCAGTTGGGACTTCCACACTCCCTCCACTCCAGGAAAAGTTCTTCGGTACGTCCCTGGGTCCATTGTGGCAGACTGTAACGTTTTGCTTAAAATGTCGACGGCGGATAGGATGCCATACTACGCTAGTAGACATACAATAAACTTCATTTTCGTCAGTTCATCGGCTAAGGCTTCAGCTTTACTCTTCACAGTATCGCTCTCCGATTCAGCATATGCCAGTAATGCTTTTTTCACATTTTTACTGTTGAATCTCACTGCCTTTACACTACTAATTCTACTTTCCCACCTCGTTTCTGACCATCGTTTGACAGACACGTCAACATATTTTTCGTAAATAGCTAGCGTGAATACAGGTGAAGAGAAATTTTGTCAGTAGCAACAGCAATGCTTTTTTAATAAAAAGTAATAAATTTATAACCGCAGTGTCGATATCGACACAATCTGTGATAATAATGGATAAGAAAAAATGAGAATAAGAAGTCTTATTTTAGAATGTTACTTTTTTTTTTTTTTTTTTTTTTTTTTTTTGGAGAATCAAGGATGATATATTTTTCTGTATTTTAATGTCTAGGTAATCAAATTAAACATGCAGTAATAAGTAATAACACATTGTTCAATTTCTAATAAATGTGATTGCGAGGCCTAATAATAGGAGAAAAAAAATCTGTATTTTACTTTTTTCCAAAAATATTTTATTCAATTTTTCTTCATTTCTTTCTTTTTTTTTCTTCGTTTTTCTCCTTTCTTTCTTTTTTTCTCAAGTGCCAAGGCCCTGCTTGGCGTGAGGCCTGGGGCGGTTGCCCCGTTTTGCCTGCTCTAAAAACGGCCCTGGGAGCAGGATACATGTATGACATTCGTTAATATTGGAAAAGTTTTTGACAATGTTAAATGGGATAAAAGTTTGATATTCTAAAAAAGATAGGAACAAAATTTAAAGAAAGAGAAGTTAATTTAAATCTATATAAAGGGCAGAAAGTCACATTAAAAATAGAGGAGAAAGAGGTGGCTAATATATAAAAAGTATAAGACGGGGGTGCTCCTTGATTGCAGTATTATTTAATCTGTAGATAGAGTGGGCTATAAAAAAAATAATTTTGAAGCAAGTACCACTATACATGGAGAGCGAGTAAAGATGCTCAGGTTTGCAGATGATATTGTCTTTTTATCTGAAAGGAGTATTGATTTGGAAAATATTTTAAATGGAATGGAGGAGATTTTGGGTATAGAATATCGTATGAGAATAAATAAAAATAAAACTAAAGTAATGGCATGCAGGGTTATGCAAACGCACCGGGCTGCCGAGCGATCACCCGGTGGGCCGCGACAAAAATAATTCAAATAGGCTGCTTGTTGTGGCCACAAGTTACAAGAAAGGCTGAGTGCTATAGCGACATTAGCAAGCAACCAAGAAGTATTTGAAAAACTACAGGATTGATAGGCAAATGCCGACAGACAGATCATTTGTGATCACGTTATCATGCATGCAAAGTTGGCTGCGAAACAACTTTTTCCTCTTTAGGTTACATAAAAAATCGACTGAGAAATCGCCTTTCCATGGATAGGTTGGATGCTTGGATGATCATGAATTTAAATAAAGATTTTCTAGAGGATCTAACATTCAATGAAGTATTAGAGAAAGTTGTCTAGACTATTAATGACCATTGAATTTTGATACTTTTTAAATTTTGAATTTGCAGTCTAGTCTATCATACTAGTTTTGTGAGTTTCATATTTTTAGTTCCAATTGTTCGTTTTTCAATAATATAAAAGTTGTATTTCAAGCTAGTTTTTTTGCATGTGTGTATTCGCCCCCTAGTGATGGATTTCCCCAGAAGCAGACAGAACATACAAATTGAATGCTAAATTCTTGAGGAAATGATTGATAATGCTGCAAAGTGTGAAAAATAGAAAAATTCCATAAAATATATATTTGAAAATAATAGCAAAAAAAAATCCATTCTGATGAGAGGAGGAAGGAACCGTTTTGCACCAGGCTTGGGCCGCTCTGATCAGAATTGCCCGGGCCGCTTTGTCAAGTTTGTACAACCCTGATGGCATGTAATTGATGTAAACATAATAGCTTAAATATAAATATTGGACAGAAAAAGATTGAGGAAATAGGTGAATTTTGCTATTTAGGGAGTAAAATGACAAAATATGGAAGAAGTAAAAGGAATGTTAGTAGTAGAATAGCACAAGCCAAGTTAGCATTTTATCGAAAAAGTAATCTTTTCAATTCAAAAATAAATCTGGAAATCGAAAAATAGTTCTTGAAAACTTATACTTAGAGTGTAGCCTTGTATGGATGTGAAACTTGGACCATAAGAAAGCTAGAGAAGAGAAGGATAAAGCTTTTGAGATGTGGTGCTATAGGAGATACTTAGCATTAAATGGACGGATAAGTTAAGAAATGAGGAAGTATTTAACAGAGTAAAAGGTAAAATGGATATTTGGAATTGTCTGAAGAAAAGGAGAGATAAACTAACAGGGCAGCATTAGGGGCATTCAGGAATAATATCACTGCTGCTAGAACGAAGAGTGGAAGGAAATAATTGAATAGGTCGGCAAAGATTCCAGTATGTTCAACAGATAATCAAGAATGTCAAATGTAAGCGAGTGATATTACGAAATGAAAGAACTCGCACAAGATTGGGGAGAAATGGAGAGCTGCATCAAGTACGCTTGTCCGCCATTTTGACTTCAACCGTGCCCGTGGATGCCGAATCAGACTATGCGGAGCGTACCGCGTAGTCAATTCGGCATCGATGGGCGTGATTGGATTCAAAATGACGGACGATTGTACTCTCCTATCTAGAGTTTTAATCAGACCGGTCGTAAGACTAATAACCTTATCATCATGATTTGCTTGTACTATGATAACAACCCAATAGAAATTTGACGTTTACGTAATAAAAAGTTGGGAGACAACCCACTTTCCACAGTAAGAACAACGTCAGACACCGGATAAACAGACCAGATCACGACAGTTAATAGAAATACGGAATACAACTTGTTTACCATACGGTACTACGTTAACCATGTCACGTGTGTAACTTAGCCATAAGAACCTTAGTGTAAGGGAACTGTTCACTGATGGAGTCTAATCGGAAAACGTTCTGCGCAGTGCAAAAACTTACTACTAAAAGTAAAATGGTTCGTTTTATTAAAGTTACCAACATCTTAATTTGTAAGCGTCTCTTCAAAATACTGTTTTGGCAAGTTAATCGTTTTCAAAACGGAATGTGCTCATTACTGGAAAAAAAAAGTAACGTAGCAGGAGCCAGGCTACACTGACAAATTAGCAGAATCGCGAATGGTTAATGAAAGCATCGGCGGAATATATGTTGCATCGTGTAATTCAATTATAATATAACGAGCCTATACAGCCTCTATTGAAAGCTTTTATCATTTAATGTATCCTAATAAAGTACCTACTAGACAGAGGATAAACAGAGCAGCAGGTTAATGATGAAGCCGCAGTGGTACGTGTGTATTTAAAAATGAGAGAGCAAAACGCAGCGCCTGGTATCCGTAATAGGTATTATGCATAATGTTCTCGAAAGTTCAACATTGTCCAACTTTCGACTGTAACACCTTTCGTGTTTACGAGCGACGAATTACACGATAAAAGTACACTACTTGCATAGCCTGTGTGTATTTTAATACTCCGCCCTGTATATAGCTAATTTATTTTTATTTTTTTAATCTTCCTGCTTTTCTACACACAATTACAAATTAACGTTAAAGTCGAAGTTGGATTTACATTCGTTTTAACGCAAATATAGAATACCATACACGCCTTCTGGAGAAACGTTGCGTTGTTTTCGACATCGCATCTCGCCGGCTCGGAGATAGGGGTTTTTATTCCGAGGATTACATATTTCCCGTCGGACTACCACGCCGAAGCTTCGTATATATTTCTTGACCCATCCTCGGAGACTCGCCATTATCCCTTAATCGTGCACGTTTGAGTAATTCGGACAAGCTTTTTATAATTTCCTAAATCAGGGGTCGAGACGAATTCTTAAACGATTCCGGAATTCGCCGCAGCGGCTGTTTTAATATCGTTTAATGACTCGGCGTTAAAGGCATTTATGGTTGCCGAGGAGAGAAAAAGGTATCACGAGCACTTTGAATTCAGTTTTAATGCCGTTCATACCACAAAACGATACCATGAGCGGCATGAAGTTTGTCAGTCCTGTTTGTATACGGTTTCATTTTGAAAACAAAATGATGCTGTCTGAGGGGGTGGGCTGCTGAAATCTTTCTCTGTACACGACATTGGCATCTTTTAAAAGTCAGGTAGTCAGTTATACAGTCCAATATGGACACTTATTCGAGCGTGGACACTGGAGGAGGATGTGAGCCATTGTCTCTTTCGGAAAGGAAAATTGAAACTGATACGTTTCAAAAATATGGCGAATTTTACCAAATCTCAAACAAGTTTGTCAGAGTTCTGGCGAGTTTTAGTGGTGAAAGAATCTTAAAGAGTCGCACCCGAGTCTTCGAGTTACAACGAGGTCCACAACAGTCAAGGATTGAGCGTAGAGGAAGTCGCCTGTTATAGCGTACGTTGGTAATATGGGGTACCTCATCAATATCTGGGATATTTAAACAAATAAAATTAGGGGAAGATGTGGAACACATTCGAAGCAACACTGAATGGCTTCTCAAGAAAAGACCTGCAGTTAGATGGAGAGATAAGCTTATCAAAGGATTGAGGCCACTAAGGCAGAGAGTAGCGTGGGATTACAGAAAATGAAAGAGTTACGTGCAGTGGCGCAGCCAAGGGGGTGGTTTGCGGGGCTAAATCCATCCCCAGAATGTTGTTTTTTTTACTAATAAGGAAAAGTGCCATTATTGACCGGGTTTTTTCAAAAAGCAGTTTCACCCTTTCTTCAATGACAAAAATTGAATATTTTAGTAGCAGTAGGAAATATAATTCTTCTACTACAAATATTGAGAAAAAGTTGGTAAATCGCATCACACCCTTCATTAATATAGATGTTTAAAAAGAGGTTTCAAAAACCAACAATTGGCACACGTGCCAAATATTGACCATTGTTTTTTCAATTCTGCGATATGCATGTCTTAATATTCATACTATACCCCTAATCTTTGGAATCGCATTACTTTTTGCGAAAATGATACGTGATTTATAACCCTAGAAAAACGAAATAAATATGCCCGTTATTGACCAGGTCAACAATTGGCACAATGTTGACTGGCCAATAACTGGCACGCAAGAAGAAATTCCTATCAATTCAATTCATTTATCAATATTATATTTTCCATTTCTCAAGTAAGCATCTATTTAATAAGTTGAAGTTTTACTTATTATTTATAACGTGATACTAACAAAATTAAGCAAATTATATCGATCATAAACGAATACTTAAAATAAAATAGCCACGCTCACTGGTTCTCGAGAACAATCATTCGCAATTCATTCAGTTGATTAAATATACTTACTTAGGTACATTTACTTTCGTTTCGCGGAAGGGGGGGGGTGTCCCCTGGTCAGATGAGGAAATATGAAATGCTTGTAGTACATTTTTATTATTCATAACAGAGAAAGTAATTACTTAGACGACGTTAAGTGACGAAGCAACTCCTTTATGTACTACATATTATGCTATTTATTGTACGTATGAATCAGCCAGCAATGAAGAAGAAAAAATTATTGGCCACCAAAACTGAAACATGAAAGTTGGAGTTTTTCTATTTCTTATCATTTAGAATTTCTATGACACTTCTTGTGGTTAGTTTATTTTACGAGAATACGGAAAATTTAACATAATTAGTTTTAAAATGCCGAGAAACGTTTTATTTAAATTTCGTTATACAGAATTGCTTTGCAATCAATCTATTAGAAAAGTGACAAGTGGAACGAACACTGCCAAAAGAAGGAATACCAAGTTGTGTCATGTAAAGAAAAAATTTACTGCTATTTCAAAGTAGGGGGGGTGGTCAACCAACAGAGTTTGAGGGGGGGCTCCTTCATTGACACTCCTCATTAATATTGGATCGTTTTTTTAAATTTTTTATTCTTTCCTGTAAGCACGTAAGAATTAGTAAAAAAGGTGTGCCAAATGTTGGCCATGCCAAATGTTGGCCATTTTCACAATCTTAAAATCACGCGATTCACTTACAGAATAATGTTCTACGTATTAAATAATGACAGTCTCCCTGACAAAAACAACAAAATTTCAGATCTGAAGAAAATGACACCAAATACAAAGTACTAAAATT
Source organism: Acanthococcus lagerstroemiae (assembly GCA_031841125.1). Classification (NCBI taxonomy): domain Eukaryota; kingdom Metazoa; phylum Arthropoda; class Insecta; order Hemiptera; family Eriococcidae; genus Acanthococcus; species Acanthococcus lagerstroemiae. The sequence goes on along the minus strand of CM063109.1, from coordinate 20,552,211 downwards.
CCATGCTTTCAAAGCTTTCCGCCCAATCATTCCAAATAAGGTTTTGAGAAAAATTTTAAGTGCAACATGTGTTGAGACTGTATAGTGTATACCTAACTATACAAATCAAAAATCTTCCAAATATAGCTGAAATTACTTACAATTTTTTTTGTTGAAAATCTTTCACTTTTGAACAACAGTAAAATTTCATCAACTTTTTAATCACCTTCTTTCAAAAAATGATGACGGGCAATAAGCAACATGGTTTCACAGAAAAGTCTCACCAAACGGAAGTATAGGATGTATATTTTATGTTGATACAGTTCGCGTCACCAGCGCACTCTCCATGACTCACCTTCGAGCTTCGTGAATTCTAATTCACGAGCTTGTGATGGTATGTTCACCTTCACACTAAGTTATATGTATTGGTATTCATGAAAAATTATCTACCCACCTACCGACTGCGCCAAATCATTAATTTCTCATAGATTACCTATATAATATTTGTATCTACCTCAAAGCTCAAATTAAATCAGTAGCACTACCAAGACATAAAGTTTGTCATCAACATCTGTTTATTTTCTTTGCAACTTTTCCATCCTTTTTACGATACATTTCATCGAAATTATGCTTTCGTTTCCGCTGTAAATTTTCACTAACTTGTCAGAAGGGAAAAGTAAATAATAAAATTCGAAAATATCGATTCGCTGAAGGTAATATTTCTTTTTCATTCTTCGTAGTACCTAAATATACACGTGTATACGCTAGGTTGTTAAACATTTACCCCGATGTCTTATTATTTTTATTTTACTTTCCAATTAAACGTTTTCGAAGGAAGGAAACTCAAGAGCTTATGTCACGAAATCTTTTTTTTTTTGTCTGCACACCGATTGCTTAGCTGAAATATTGGTTATGGGTTCATCGGGTTCGATGTTCGTCGAAAAAAATTATCCTGTTGGTTCTAAGAGAAGTTCATATGTATATGATTCAATGATCTATGCAGGAAGCTCTTCAAGATCTGTTACTATAACTCCACGCTTGAATGAAATTTCCAAAACTGATCTTTTTGAGTCTTCTAGAATAGGCCGAAACTCTTTTTAAGACTCATTCGGATAAGTTTAACTCTTTGAGACTATAACTTTTCCGAACTGGTTCAAGTCTTTTCAAAGGTTCCTGGTAGTATCCTAGATAAGCATGAACATTTGAACTCCTAAACCTGATTCGTTTTCACTCGTTCGGTTTTGGGCTTATCGCACTTTGTGGCAAAGGAATTAGCTTTGAGCTTTTAGCTATTAACGGTTTAAATTTTAGCCCTTAAGCATTAGTAGTTAGCTAGCCATTCAGCGGCTTCAACTGGTTAGCTTTATCTCTTAACCTTATCCAACCCCGACGAGGGGGGAGAAAGGGGGATTACTTCGGGCCCGGACTTTCAGTGGGGCCCGATATTTTTAAAAGGTCTAAATTTCAACGCTTGCGGCTACATCATACTGCACATCAAATCAGCAATCTCTCCTTACACCATGAAAGAAACCTCTTATCCCGTAGCTAATAATTTTTTCTCTATCTGACGAAACAAAAAAATGAACTGGAAGGAGAGGAGGTCCGTGGAAGTTCCCCCCACACCTTCTTTTTCTCTCTACGGGGCTGGCCTTATCAATCGAAATCATTAGTTTTTGGCTTAAGCTTTAGCATTTCCGAGTAGCTTATCACTTCTGATTGCATCATCCCACACCAAGTGTGCGCGTTTTGATTTTGACTCTGATGATTTATGCTACACGATATAAGTACTTACACAGTTAAGTGTAAAATTCCCGATTTTTCCATTCTTTGGAATTTTGTTGTGTAAATTTAGAGTAAGGGAAAGTGCCAATTGTTGACCTAGGTATCAAATGTTGGCCACTTTTTCTCATATCTCTACAATGCGTCATGGAGAGTGCGCTGGTGACGCGAACTGTATCAACATAAAATATACATCCTATATTTCCGTTTGGTGAGACTTTTCTGTGAAACCATGTTGCTTATTGCGCGTCATCTTTTTTTGAAAGAAGGTGATTGAAAAGTTGATGAAATTTTGATGCTGTTCAAAAGTGAAAGATTTTCAACAAAAAAAAAAAATAGTAAGTAATTTCAGCTATATTTGAGTGATTTTTGATTTGTATAGTTAGGTATACACTATGCAGTCTCAACACATGTTGCACTTAAAATTTTTCTCAAAACCTTATTTGGAATATTTGCTAATTTTATGGTCAGAACTTCTAAAACAGGAGCTTGCTGTTTTTTTTTTTCTGTTTACTGTTCGGTAGGTAGCTCTTGTGGTGAATTTAATAGGTACTTTTACAATACCTGAGGACGATTAATGACATGTTCTAAAACCAGTATTTGTTTGTGTTTCTGCAGGAACTATGGAACAATAAGTATACCAGGGTCATTCTAAAGAAACTGAGAATTATTAACGCGGCATCTCTTTTCTTGGTAAGTCTTTTAAACTTTTCCCCTCTTAATACTTAGTTTATATGTAGTAGAGAACATTTAACAAGTTTTCAGGACAGGGGCATCAAAATTTAGGGAGAGGGACAACTTTTGTCCATGGCGGTAGACATCTTGTCCATGGCGAAAGTTCTGATATCCATAATTAAGGACAAAACGGCTTCACGAATTCCCTTTTCCATGGAACTTTTGAAAATTGTGCAATCACATACGCCAATGACTACGATCTGGCATCTGGATCATGCTCACGGATCAAAACTTCATTAGTATTGCCATTTGTTATGCTGAAAAATGTATTAAGCACATATTTTTGCAACAGTCAAAGACTGACCACGACAATGTACTGGAAACCCTGGTAACAGAACTTCATGCCATCCCTTCTGGAAGTGTGAAGTCAATGACAGCGAATTGAACTTCTTAACGTGTACTTTCAATCTTTCTGAATAATAATATTACTTTGTTGAGGGAAAAAACAACTTGAAACCAAAATTTAAAAAAATATAACAAGTATTGAGAGAGGATGGTAACATCCACGACGACGGACACCTCCCTATGCTTTTTCCATTCAAAAGATATTAATTGTCCTGTCTGATGAATTAGATAGCCGGAATATGTTGCGGATGTAATTGTGTAACCTAAAATAACCCCCTTCCAAAAAATCAAATGTTAGGGTTCAAAATTTGTTGGTAACAAAATATTCTCACCAGTTTCTGGAGAATGACCCAGTCACTTTCGACTTCACTGCATCGTTAGTTGTGACATTTTTGCCAGAAAGCTTAAAAATCATTGAGGGAGCAAATTACAAATAGCATTATTGTCTTCTTAAATAAAAACTTACCGATTTATTTTGACCTTTTGGCATCGCCAGTGATTAATTTTCAATTCTTATATAAGATTTAAAGAATGTTGACAACAAAGATTGTAAATATTCGCTGGCTCGATTTCTATACGCTAACACATTTAGACCTTCTTTGATGGCTTTTGAGGCTGAATTGCTTTGTAAATGGGACCTCTCCTGTCGATTGAGTTCCTGTCTGCTTTTTGCCATATTTTCGAATATTTATGGTTCGAATAACTAGAATTACATCTACCACGTACTTATGTATCCAGCGTACCTACCTTAGTTAATTCGTGAACTATCCTATTAGGTAGTATAATCCTGCTTGAAAGTAAACCGATCTACCCGGGGGGGGGGGCAGGAAGTAAGACAGTGAGGTGTCCATAACTTTGAACAACTTCGACTGTTTGAATTATTATGCCAATCAAATTTCCAAACTCGACTGGCCGCAAAACTTCTTTCCTTGTAAATCTTTTGCCACTGATAAGCGCTTGTGATGGTTTGATAGCTGCCTGAAAATCGAAAAACGATTTTCGTCGGTTTGACATCTCGATTCGACGTCGCATCGCGTCGTGCGATGTGAATAGGGTTGAAACAAAGAGGAAAGGTTGCCTATATCCCGATGGATACGCGTCCAACAATGAAATAAACCAGACCGGTGAGATAAAAGCGGCAAATGTATCCTGGCGTCCTCGTGTAACCCGATCGTCCGTTCTACGTGCACGCAAATGCTAAAACTGAATCAGAAGTTGCTCGTTTGAAGGGCCGGCCAGTCGAACGCTATGGCCGGAGTCAATGATGCAAATCAAGACCCTCGGGGTCGTCTCGCTTTGACAATTCCACTCTGGCTACCTAATCTAACCACCTCCGTATTCGCACTCACAAATATTGTCCGGTTTTGTGAATTAAAGCATAAGGGACAATTTGTTCGTCCGCATTAAATCCTATCTGGCCAATCTTTGGGAGCCAGCAGTATATAATATTATTACGCTGCTCGGCTGAAGCCCGACGATATTCCGTCTTTATTATTCCGCCACCGAAAGTGGCTATAAATTATTACGGCTCGCAGGTCCGCTAATTAAATTATTATCATCGACTCGACGTTTCTTTGCTGGCTCGGTCGTAATATCCATTTTCTTTATGGAAACTAGATTCTAGACGAGACTGATTGACTGTTCGCCTTAACGGATACTTTCGCATTGAGTGCACAAGAAAAGTAGATACCCTTTCCAGAAGAGGATGGTGAGATACGTGTGTTGTTGTTATATTCCTTATAGTCTCTCGATCAGTAGTTTGCGTCTCACCACTTTTTTCTCTCCTGCACTAATTTTTTCATCTCGAGAAAGATTTACACTTTGTATCCTTTATTATCTGATCTTCAGAGCTCATTCTTTGCCTTACTTTCCTCTGTTTTTCCCCTCAACCATTCCCTCTAGCAATATTAACAATATCCCTGGATGTCTTGTTAGTCTAGGCAATAAAGACATAAACGTGGGGGGGGGGATTTTCTGGGAACAAAGGGGATTTCATTGGAACATACAGGGAACCCCCTGCAATACAACATATTAAAAATCTCACTCCCAAACCCCGTGCCTCCCCTTTTTTGGGGGGCCAGAACGTCAAAAATTTCAGTTTTTCGTAAATATCTCACCAAAATGCGATTCAAATGAAAAATATTTTAAACAAAAATTATTCCTCATAAAATTTCCTATCAAATGGAGTACATATGCGCTATTCTGGGTTAAATAGCGTTCGAAATACACTTTGTTCAAAATTGATGATTTCCTGAATTCATGTTTTTTGACATTTTCATGTCTTTGCTTTTGGCGCATAGAATAAATTTCAAAAAATGTTACTTTAAAGCGTTACTTCAGCGCCCGTAACGCTCCGCCGACACGAATTTAATGGTTGACATTTCCATAGAAATTTATTATTTCTTCCAGCCATGCTCCAACACGAAGCCAGTCCGTATGTTTTTTCTTCCTGCCGTGGGTATACTTGAGCGGAAACCGTTACGCTGCCCCCCTCCAACACGCTCAAAAACCGTAACGCCCCTCAACACGAAGCCAGTCCGTATGATTTAGCTCCTCATGATAATTCAGTTCAGTGGTTGATATTTCCATGGAAATTGCTATTAAGAAAATGGCTGCAGACTGCGGTCGCGCAACAACAATTTCATTATTTCTAGTCGAGAGTCAGAATGCGTGCTTTTTTGCCGACCGGTCTCGAGGACAGGCCCGTAGAGAGCCTCATCCGGGCCCGGGGCTAGAAATAAAAGAGGCCCCTCCCCTCATAACAAATTTTAGCAAGGGAATTTTTCTCAGAGGCGTTGAATAGAAATTGTATCTCCATTTTCTGTGGTTGAAGCGCAGGTGCAACGAGGCAGTGTGTATACAAAGTGTGGTCCAGAAGTCATCGCGCGACGCTCTGTACAAACTACGTGCGCGATCTAGCGGAGCGCGGCCAAATTAAAAGTGAAGAGTCTATTCAATTTCCAATCAAAAGAGACCAAAACAAGCGCGCTTGCATACATAGTCACCGAGCTACAGCGGTTCGAAGCTTTGAAGTTAATGTGTTCGGATGTCGCCTACAAGCTAAACGCGTGTTGTACAAAATGTGCGAATTTAAGAACGGAACAACGGTTGGTGATCCGGTATTGTGTTTGTTGTGGTCTGATATCCGCTACGAGATGTGCGGGTCCTCGGCAATCAAAGCTGCTACTGTACGTTCCAGTTTACTGGCTGTTGTACTGCCATCGCGAAATTCCTTATGCCACCGCTGAATTGTTCTTTTTGGCATCAGACTTGTACCATACACACCTTCCATTTCATCACACGTCTGCTTTGATTTCAGACCACGACGAACACAATACCGAATCACCCACCGTTGTTCCGTTCTTAAATACGCACTTTCCAAACTCATTTTATACAACACGCGTTTAGCTTGTAGGTGACATCCAAACACATTAACTTCAAACCGCTGTAGCTCGGCGACTATGTACGCAAGCGCGCTCGTTTTGGCCTCTTTCGATGGAAATTGAATAGACTTCACTTCTAGTTCAGTCACGCTCCGCTAGATCGCGCATGTAGTCTGTACAGAATGTCGCGCGATGACTTTTGGACCACCCTTAGTAAGTCGTATTCCTTAATTTTTCTGAGATTTTTTCCTCTCTACCGGGCCTCAGTTTTCCCGGACCCAGGGACAAAATACCCACTTTCCCCTCGCCCTGTCTTCAGGTCTGCTCGAGGAACGAAATTACTTGTTTTCTCTTCTATTCACATTTCCAGTTCAGTTCACAGTTCAGTTCAGTAGTGTTTATTGCGTAAAGCCAATCCATATGATTTAGCTCTTCATGATCACAAGTCAGTTCACAATTCAGTTCAGTGGTCCACATTTCCATGGAAATTTTTATTCCTTCTAGCCATCTTCAGTATTTAATTTAGCATTTTATATGCTTTTACTACTGGGTATACTTGAGCAAAAACCGTAACATTCCCCCGACACGCTCCAGGTCCAAAGTTCCATGGAAATCATTTCATATAGGCTTTTACTATTGGGTATAATACTTGAGTGAAAACCATAAAGCTCCTCCGTGACACCCCCCTCCCCGCAGACGGATCTGCAACCCCGGGAGACCATTTTCATGTCTCAATTTTAATATGCACTCATCAGTAATCGAGCTTAATATGGATACTGTTAAGCAAAACAGAATCAAGCGACTATTTATTGACAAAATAAGTTATTAGTATCATTGGAAAGAACGTAAAAAGTAGAATTTTTCAAAATTGAGCTCCCGATACAAAAATGTGTACTCATGTTGAAAAGAGCTTACCAGTAAACGCTATGTCATAAATATAGTTTCTATATGGCTCTTGAACTTCGAATCACAGGGTCTCAAAAAATAGATTTTGTCGCTTGTTTCTGTCTTGCTTAACAGCGTCCATATGAGGAAGAAGTCGATGAACCAGATGAAGAATGGAATAGTAATATAGCATGTTCCAAAAAATCATGAATTCTGGAAATTATCAATTTTCAACGAAGTATAATTTGGACACTATTTAACCTAGACTAGCGTATACGTTCACCATTTATGGGGAAGTTTTATAAGGAATAACTTTTGTTTGAAACATTTTTTGTTTTGGATCGATTTTCGATATGAGATATTCGAAAAACTGAAATTTTAGACGTTCTAGTCCCCCAAAAAAGAGGAAGCACGGGGTTTGGAGGGTGAGATTTTTAATATGTTGCTTTAGAAGAGGTTCCGTACATGTTCCATTGAAATCCCCTTTGTTCCAAGAAAATTTTTTTTTTTTAATTGCCTAGACTATAAATATTATGAAATATCATTTTTTTAACTCTTCTCTTTACGATTCTATTCCAGATTTTTCTTTTCGATCTTATTCGCCTCAATACTTCCGTATGCCTGATCTTCTCTGTCAATTTGATTTTCCACATTCTTTTAAAAGCTTCTATCCTTTTTCATTCTTGTGTTCCTATTGTCGAGGTCTTATCCATACAATGCAATACTCCAAACGTTTGAAGAAATCTCAGTCATACTTTTAAATCTGTATTTGCCCTAAACATGTCTCTTTTTTGAAAAAAGCTCTTTTACTTTGTTCCATTTTACTCTTTATTTCTGTTTTACTTCCACAATCTAGCGTTATCAGCTAAGTATTAAAATTCTTTTACCTCCTTTATTTTTTCACCTCATATATTACCATATTTATTGGATTTTGTTTCCGTCTGTTGACTACCATCAATTTTGTTTTATTTTTATACATCTTCATTTTATATTTTATTTTGAATCTTTCATCCAACTTTTTTAGTGTTTTCTTTAGTTCTACTTTACTTCTTTCCACTATTGCAATGTCATCTGCAAACCGTAGCTAACCGTCTCCCCTTGTTCCTACCTTCTTCAATATTTGAAACATTTTTGACAATTCAACATTATCAAAAGCTTTTTTTAAATCTACAAATGCTACATATGTATCCAAACCTTTTTTCAGTATTTTTTCTAATAAAAACCGCAAACATAAAATAGTTTCTCTAGTTCCTCTACGTTTTCTGAATCCAAACTAATCTTCTCCCACCCTTCCTTCCATTTTATTTTGTATTCTCTTATTTATCATCCTAGTTAGAATCTTTGACACATGCGATAGTAAACTTTTAGTACGATAATCTTCACATTTGCTTACTCCTGCTTTTTTGGTTGGGGATCATAATTATAACCTGCTTTTCTGGAAATCTGTTGGCATTTCTCCTTCCTGATGCATTCAGCAAATTAATTCGTATACATTTTCTTAAAACTACTTCACCTGTATCCCTCAATAATTCACTAGCAATTTCATCAACCTCCTTCTACTTTACCTGCTTTCATTATTTTCAGAGCTTTATCAAATTCCGATCTCAAAATAGAATCTCGTCTTTCTTCATCCTCCGTACTATCTTCTTTTTCCATACATGTAGGTACTTATATCTGCTCCATTCTTATACAGTTTTCCAACATATATCTAACCCATTTTTTTCTTTTGTCTTTCTTAGAATCCAATCATTTTCCTTTTTCATCCGTTAAATTATACGTTCTCTTTCTTTTTGCTCCGAAATATCTTCTTATTTTATTATAGGCCTATGTCTGACTTATTTTTCCTACTTTCATTGGCTTTTCAAGCGCCTCACAACTTTAATTAATCCATTTTTCTTTTGCTTTCTTACATTATTTTTTTATTTGATTTCTTAAAGCCTTATATTTGTTCTTACTTTCTCTATCGTTGGCTCTTTTTTTTTACTTTCTTCCGTTAACTCTAGTATCTCAGTTTCTATCCATGGTTTTCTCCTTTCTACATATGTATTATGTATTATTAGAGTTCCTAATTTCTGCCTTGCTTCCAGATTTATGATTTTATTTAGTGCTATCCACTCCCCTTTAATATCATTTTCTTTCTGTGATTTACAAAGTTCTTTCTTTATTTCTTTTTCATTCGGATTATAAATCTGTACTGAGAATTATTAATAAAATTAGCCATAAAAAGTTTTAGTTTTTGATTGATAATTAGGTACGAGTGTAATATATTTTCACATAGTGATAAATTTTTGGTTTAAAAAATATCAGGAGAATTCTTTCCATTATTAAAAACCTAACCACAAGAAAGACCCCTCCCCCCTCCCAAAAAAAAAGAATTTACTGAGAATCATTCCTCAAAACAGCAGTGTGACAGCACCTCTGATACTTTTTGAAAAATTTAACTTTAAACTTAAGAGAAAACTAATGCAGGTATGATGTTCAAAATGTTCTTTTCCTTCACGTACCAATACCAAGTACCGTAGTAACAGGTACATGTAGTTTCGTGCCAAGTATTTTTTGCCATCATCATCGTCAACAAACTGGATGTACTCGTACATGACGTAATCTTCAACGGAGTGAAGAAAACGTGAACAGAGTTGACGCATACGAGCCCTCCTCCCTCTCCCATTAAGTTTCTGATTCCTAAGTAATGTAAAATTGTGTGCTCGTTTTGTGCAATTTTTTGCCAGCAGTCTGAGCAATAAAATGCATTAATTTTTAATTGACAGACAAAAAATATACACGATGTTTCTGTCTAATTTTCTATACTGGAGAAGGGAGTGTATGCGGGACGGATTGAGAGACTTTTCATTACCTAATAAGGATTTTTTTTAATAAAACAGTATTATTTTGGAAGCATGGAATTGTTAACAAATTCATGTGCACAGGTATCGGAAGGTTTTTTTGAAGTGTATAATATTAAGTTTCAAGCAAAAGAGAAAATTTATGATATCTCTCGAAAGCGGAATAAACAAGCGGAAGATCAAGTAAATCTCTTAAAATCTCGTAAATCTTGTCCCTAAAATTTCTCAATGCAACTTTTATCAACTTGCTGAATAATATTTTCAGTTTTTAGATAAAACCTGAAGGGGTATTCAAAAATTCTGCGAATAAAATATGTAAAACAATGGCGGATAAATAAATTAAAAATACCTATCTGGTGCATGAAGTATTTTTGGCAAGTTCTAAAATACCACTTTTCCCTTACTCGGAGTCTGGGGGAGGGGCGCATCTCCACCAACTTCTTATTTGCACGACTGTCAATTTTCGTCACATTTACCCCCTTTCGTTTGGTTGTTTCATTGATTTCGTCTGTATGATTATTGATTATGGTTCAACTTATTCTTGTATTTACAGATCAATTTTAGACATTTTGGTCGTTTTTGTTCTATTTTGATTTTGAAAATTTTTATGTAGTTTTAATTGTCATTCGTAAATTCTGATTTCTTTTGAAGGGTAGGTTGTGTTCAACTTTGAGAAGATTTGTGAACTTTGATGGTGCAAACATTTTCCTCACCATACGTCAAGTTCAAAAAAATTTGTTCTTTTGTCCGTTCGTTCGATATATTATGCAGAAGGAGAGAATATTACCGCTTTTTGCTGAATACATATCCAGTAGTGGATCCTTATGTTCTGAATGTGCCCCTCCCCTCAGTACCCTACATAAAACCAAATGGCACGTCTCCCTACCCTGAAGAAATCCAAGAGGTTGTAATTCAAACTAACTAGAGTCTACGAGTAAGAACTGAGTGAGACTTCAGGAAGATCGAGGAAAATCTCATCTCTGACAAAAACTGAGACAGTGAATTGTGACACCTAGGGTGATGAGAGATCCTTACCATGAAGAAAATCCCAAATAAGTTATATTGACTTAACACCCAGTTATGCTTGCGAAAGAAGGCAGGCGAAAAATAGAAGAGTCCGACTGCTGTATGGAAGGTCATAGTTACATGGATATTGGCGTTTGGACACTCCTGTAGACGCGCTAGTGGCGTGGACGGAAAGATGATCTCTTTTACCACAAAAACACGTACAAGTGAAATGAGCTCTGGCATCTTCAATATTGTTTTTATGGAAACTGAAGAGAACTAAAGTGTTAGCCCTTATCATTTCCTTTCAGATGAGCCCAACTTCAGTTTTTTTGCAGAACATTTTTGTCACTGATGATCTTTTTGTCCAAATACACCAACCAGCACTCCGCATTTCAGCTCTAAACGCAAATATCGTCCAGGTCACTGCGTTGACGCTCATATCCATACTCCAATGCCTTCTGTAGTTGTCCATCCTCGACCTTGCTCAGCATTCTCCATGTTGGCCGGTTGAAACGTGATAGAACGAATGACCACATAAAGAGGAATACGCAACTACATCACGATGGTAACATTTTTCTGCGGAACGTATATCGCGGAGCGTTTCTTGCGGAGAGTTTTCTCCCATGGCCGGCGAGAAGCATGTATAGCTACACATGAAAAATTCCCATGTGTAAGTACCTACACGGAAATTTATGTAAAATTTCCCTTTTAAATTTCAGCATGTGAAGTATCACTGTTCGCGGAATGAGATTCCTGGTCCAGTCAAATTAGGTTTTCGTCTCGCATGAAATCATGGGGTTCTAATACTTTTTGGCATGTGTAGGGAGTGGCCTCCTGAACAACACCTAATAAAGTCTCCTTGATATTCAGCATCACGGAGGGTGGGGTCCTAAAGGTTATATTTTTCAGTTTTTGGTGATTATCTTGAAAAAAGTGCGTTGTACAGAAAATTTTGAAAGTATCAAATTTTCTGTACGACGCACTGTATTTGGGATAATCGCCAAAAACTGAAAAATGTAACTTAAGGACCTCCTCACCCCCTGTGGCGTCTGAAATCGGGGGGACTTAATTAAGCGTTGTTCAGGGGACACCTCTGCACATTCCATAAAAAGTTGGAACCTCATGATTTAATACATGATCCGCTGTTATTTTGGGTTTTGATTTGACTGAACTATCCGCCAAATGACGTTGTATGACAAATAAAATAATTATTTTGGACGTTTACAAAAATTTTTTGCTACAAAAATCTAAGTCGTCAGCCATGTTTTAACGTTTTCCATGGAATTTTTCTTTTTTGCGTGGTGAGCCATTGGACATATTCACGTCAAAATAGGGTATACGTCTGAGGAAAAGCGGAAAAGAGTTGGGCTTGATTTGATGAAACAGACATCCCCCGTACCTTACACCGAGTACAAAAAAATAAAACAACTCGGACCTGAAAAAGGCTTGAGTGTAAATTGAGGAAAGCCGATTGAAACCCCCACTTGAGAAAAAACTGAATATGTACCTGAACTGGGGAACTCAGTGCAACGAGGGGTACTTACTGTCGAGATGAGTCCAAAAAAGTAAACCTAACTTGGGTCTAAAAAAAAAGTAACCGTTGCACGGAAGGACATTGTTGCATGGATATGTTACCTAGGCGACCGCGTTGACGCTCATATCCACATTTCAGTACCTTCCCTGGTTGTCCATTCTCGGCTTGCTCGGCTTTCTCCATGTTGATCAATTGAAACATGATAGAACGAATGACTGTCTAAAGAAGAATATGCAACTACATCGGAATGGTAACGTTTTCGTGCGGAACATTTTTTGCGGAACGTTTTCTGTAGAATTTTTCTCTTTCGCGTCGCAAGCAATTAGATATATCCATGTCAAACTAGGATATTAGTCCGAGAAAGAGCCGAAAAGTTAGGCGTGATTTGATGATGTAAACATCTTCCCCGCTTTACAGTTTACACGGGCCTGAACAAGAATTGAGAGTGAATTGAGGAGAGCCCATTGAAAACCGCACTTGAGAAAAACTAGAGCTCTATAACTTCGTGTGAGTACAATCGTCCGCCATTTTAATAATAATAATAATAATAAAATTTATTGCCCCTTCCAACAGCCTGTCGGCCTATTACAGGAGAGGGGTACATACGTGTATAAATACAATGTTTCATGGTGATACAAAAAAATAAAAATAAAAATAAAATAAAATAAAATAAACTTAGTGTATAGAACTGAGGCTATCCGCACTGAGTGTCCCCCTCCCCACTCTACTCTTGGAACCCATCAAGGTCTGCCGTCGTTTCTAGTCTTCTCTGATGGAGTTTAAGTTTTGAAGTTTTCAGATTCCACAATCCTTGCAACTTTTTTTTGGAAATTTTTGCGATCAAAAGAAAAATGTCAATTTAGAAATTTTTGGATACAATTCTATTATTCTTTTAGGATATTCTCATCACTTATCTTATTATGGATAATGTCATGCAGTAATAATAACGTGTTGATAAATCTATGTTTTTCCAGGTTTGTAATTTCGAACCCCTGTCTTAATTCAACATAAATAATCTCGCTTGGATAATAGGAAAAAAGCTTGAAGTATAGATACTTCAAGAAACGTTTTTGAATTTTTTCAATTTTATCCACCCCTTCTTTCGTGATTGGGTTCCAAATTGGTGACAGGAATTCCAGATGTGTTCTGACAAGGGTGAAGTATAATATTTTCAATGTATCTATATTGGTATAGTTTCTACTAGTCCTGATTATGAATCTTAAAATTTTGTTTGCTCCTCTTGGTGATATTCCAATATTTGGTCGTTGTACGTTAATTTTGAGTCTAGAGTGAGTCCGAGATCTTTTACTTTAACCACTTTTTGGAGTTCAATTTCATTTATGCTATACCGATGTTCAATTTTATTTCGTTTTCTTGTAAATGTGATTTTCGTGCATTTATTTATGTTGAAGGGAAGCCTATTCTGTTTGCCCCACAATGTCAGGGAGATTAAATCTTGTTGCAGCATTTCACAGTCTGTATATGATTTTATTTGCTTGAAAATCTTAATATCATCGGCATACATCAAGATTTCGGAGTGGCGAGCTATCGGGGTGGCGGTATTGATAAATATCAGAAAAAGTAGAGGCCCTAGGGTTGAGCCTTGTGGTACCCCAGAAGTGCAGAAGAAATGTTTAGACGCTACCCCTTTGAAGAATACGAACTCTTTCCTATTTTGTAGATAAGACTGAAAAAAATGCACTAAATTCACTGAAAACCCCCAGTTCTTGCATTCTTATTTTAAGAATTTGATGGTCTACTCTATCAAAAACTTTGCTAAAATCTGTGTATATAATATCTACTTGTGTTTGGTCATCTAAAGCTTTAAGTACAAACTGGGTTAGGTGTATGAGATTCGTTTGGACTGATTTTTTTTCTACACTGTTTCAAAGACTTTGGCCGAGACTGGTATAAGGGATATAGGTCTAGAGTTAGGGGGGGGAGAGAGAGAGAGAGAGAGAGAGAGAGAGAGAGAGAGAGAGAGAGAGAGAGAGATGATGTGTATAAGAGGTTTAGTTAGAAGAGGTCTTTACATGCTTTAATCATATATTGTGGAATATTGTCCGGTCCGCAGAATTGTTTCGGTTTGAGGGCTCCCATGACTGATTTTACTTCTCTCTCAGATATTTCCTTAATATGTATTGTATTTATATTTGTAGTATTTACTGAAATACCTGAGTCCGGTGCTTTGTGCCTACTGACTAAGTCTGTATCACTGTGGAAAACTGACTCAAAATGCTCTGCAAAAGCTTCAGCGATTTCTCGAGGGGACTCGAGTATCTGCCCTCTGAATTCTACGAGTATAACCACTGAATCCATACCTTTATTTTTACGCAGATTATTCATATGTCTCCAGAATTGCTTCGGATCATCTTTTAGCTGTTTTCTGCATTTTTATTGTGGTTCTCCCACGCCTCCTTGATCAGTTTCTTAGTATTTCTTCGACATATAGAAAACTGTAGGTAATCCGATGGACAGCGTGTTCGCTTGAATTTAGAATGTAGTTTTCCTTTACCCGTGGATGCCGAATTGACTACGCGGTACGCTCTGTATAGTCGGATTCGGCATCCACGGGCGCGGTTGGAGTCAAAATAGCGGACGATCGTACTCACACGAAGTTATAGAGCTCTAGAAAAACTAAATACCTGAATTGGGAAATTCAGCGTGAGGAAGGGGTACTTAGAGTTGAGGTTAGTCCAAAAAAGTGAACTTAACTTATTGGGTCTAATTAAGAAAAAGTTTAACCGCTGCACAGAAGGACATTGTTACATGGATATGTCGTCCAGGTGCCCGCGTTGACGCACATACCCACATTCCAATGCCTTCTGTAGTCGTCCATTCTCGGTGACGCTCGGCATTCTCCGTGTCGGCCAGTCGAAACGTGATGGAACGAATGACCGCATAAAGAGGAATGCTCAACTACATATGTACATCACAATGGTAACATTTTTCTTCGGAACGTTTTTTGCGGAATTTTTCTCTTTCGCGTGCCGAGCTATTAGACACATCCACGTCAAAACACTCGCATGAAACTTGAAAAATACGTTTGTAAAACCGTAACCTAGGGAAAATTGAAAAGGTGACGTTGACTTGGGGATAATAAGGGATACTTACAGTCGAGTAGAGTTCGGTGAAAGGTTTTAAAATCAGAATCATACTTGAGTAAGGTAGAGTGTTAGTTTCCGAAAGGTAAAGTCTACCATTACAGGCAAGCGACTAATTTTGTGTAGTCTACCATGGTGGACATTTTCGACTTGTCTACCATTGTAGTCGGCGACCAAATGGGCACTGATGAAAAAGTGAGGTGCGTAATTCGGGTCGTCTATCCTACAGAGAGCGTTGCAATCTGCCATTGTTATAAGTTATGAAAAGGTGAACCTTTTTGTCAAACCCTATTGTACTGGTGCTAAAAACATTCCTCTTTTCATCGGCGATACTAGCGCTGGACGGCCCGAATTGCGAAACATCCTGTATCCAGTCAGCCGATCAGTGTACTGCGACTTCATCTTGATAGCCTTGTTCTGTACCTTGTGAGGCTAATTTAGCTATTGAGATTTGACTTTACCGTGTTCTGTGAAGAATGGACCGCCGGATCCGAGTAGTTCTTCGAAGCGGTCGGGAAGAAACGATGGGCGATATAAATTATCGAGCTCTCGGCGTACATCGGATCATTCAGGTGGTTTGCGGATTCGTTTCAGTATACAAATATCACGTGCCGACCCTACAAATTAACAGTGAGCGATCGCTTCGAGGTGACAATACGGCAACCATTAGTATTAGCCCATCGCAACCCCAAGCCCACGTTTTCCAGCTTTGTTAATTGCGCCATAAATATCGCGACTCCGTTTCAGTTCGGATTTATATATTTTACATTCGCAAAGACGAATAAATAAAGTCGAGAGTGTACTTTACCCGCCGTACGTTACTCGTGTACGTAGAATTATGACGGG
Source organism: Acanthococcus lagerstroemiae (assembly GCA_031841125.1). Taxonomy (NCBI): domain Eukaryota; kingdom Metazoa; phylum Arthropoda; class Insecta; order Hemiptera; family Eriococcidae; genus Acanthococcus; species Acanthococcus lagerstroemiae. Next base: position 20,535,770 of record CM063109.1, on the reverse strand, counting down.
TACAAAAATTATACGAGTGTTTTTCGGCCGGCTGTCGGACTGATGGTTCTCATAAATAAAAATCACCGGGTCTGCGTATTTTCACTCCCGAATTTATTTGATACCGTTCTAAGGCTTTTTAAAATTATGTGGTTTACCTGCCATCAATATGAGAACGTTTTGCGCGGTTGAAGCCATCCTCTTGTCCGTTTTTCAGGTATACAAGATCCGACCGTCAAGTCATGTAGACCAAAATTCTGAAAAATCTTTGATTATCCTGTATCCCCGTAGACGTGATCCGAAAGCAGCAAATTAATTTCGTAAGATTCTCCCTATTAGATGTGCTCTGGCGCTGCTCATCGAGATGTACGTAATCCTGCCGCGAGAGAAGGAGAATCAGGAAACATGTACTATCAAAAAGGAGAGGAAAAAAAAAACAGTGGAACCCGAAGATAGCATTAACGGAAAGCCATAAACATGCCGCGCTTCTCCTTTACTATGTCTTTTTAATTCTAGAAACTTCCATAAATTGTGCGATTACCAACAGAACGAATTCGTTGGTTTACGCGCGGCGACCCCGTATATCCTTGCCGATATTCGGCACGACGCCCTCCGATGTGTCCCCCTAACTCGAAGCCGAGCTGGCTTTTAAACAAACCAAATGTTCAGCTCGAAATTTTATTAAAATTAATGACTACCTGACTCTTACGTAATATAATAAGCTTAGCAAAACTATATATCTCATAAACGCGAAAATGTTTCATCTTTTTGAGATTTATGAGTCGAATTTCAAAAATCGTCCCCGTCGGTTTCTTTAATCACAAATGCTAATTGACCGATACGGAATAAGTATGCGAGGAAGTCTAATCCGATCGAACTAATATGGACGTGAACATAGTATTTTTACATCTCAAGCAGAGCACGATTTCGGAACCTTTTGTCGCCGACCTTTCCGCTACTTTGGCTCATGAAAGGCGAGTAGGCGAACATGGAGTACTTCGACAGGGTCGTAAATGTAGAAGGGACAGAGGGGATTCAAACCCTTTCTTTGCCTGTTGGAATACACTTGTCTCGCTAAGTACTAGGAACTTGGCTTAAGAAGCGATGATGAGTGATATTTAAGTGGGGGGGGGGGGGGCTAATATCGGAACCTTTTGCTGTTTCAAAAAAATAAGGGGCTAATTTAAAGCGAACTAATTTTTCTGGGCAGAAAGGTGAGGTTGTTTGATTGGTGTAAGCCTCCCAAGAGTCATCCATAATGCTACTTCAGCCTTAACCTTCACTTGGTGGAGCGTATGGCGATGCACACGTGCCGAAGGGGCTCCCCAGACACCGCACCTGTGGCCCTGGAAACTACCCTTTCGAGTATTGCCTCAGTGACCAGAGGGACGTCTATTATCCTCAGCTGTAAGAATTGGAGATCCCTCAAACTTGCATAGGAATTCCTCTGATTGCTTTCTAAGACAAAAAAACTTCTCGAGACTTTTTTAAGGCTTTTCTAGATTTTACACACACTCCAAAATTCATTCGGGCCGAATTCTGTGCACGCACAATCATTGTAAGTCACATTTTTAGTTTTAACTAAAACAGACGTGTAAGAATTGTCAAAACTGGGCAACCAGTCCTGACTAATGAATCAAAAGCATTGTAAACACGAATGCGGAAACCTGTCATTTTGTATCTTACCGCGCCCGTCGATGCCGAATTGACTGCGCGATACGCTCTGCATAATCGGATTCGGCATCCACGGGCACGGTTAGATACAAAATGGCAGGTTTCCGCATTTGTATGGTTATAGGTCTCTAGTGAATCTATACAATTTGCAGATTTACTAGTCGAGGATTATTGCCCAGTATTGATGTATCTTACATTTTTATTCCGGTTGAAAGTTGAAAAATTGAATAAGGGACTTACAGTGATGATTGGGTAAACACCGATTCTTTTTAGACTCTTTTAAAATTCATGCAGAAGCGTCGAAACATCATTGTACCTCTAAGGGATGAGAAATATCATTTTGATTCTTACCTAAATAACAGAATATAATACGTGGAGTATATAAGAGATCAATTTCCAGGGACTATACAGAAGCATATCTGGAGTTCTTCAGGGCTCAGTATTGGGAACCATATTCGTTTTTAATTTTTGTTTATGACATACATGATCATGTCCTATCATGAAAATTTCGTTATACTATGCAAATTCTATGAAGGTATACAAAAAATAATGTCAGAAGAGGAGTGTGTTAATATGCACATCTTGATAAAATAAGTCAGTGGAGTGAAGGAAATCTTCTTCCATTCGGTCTCGCTAAATGTGTAAAAATTAATTTCTCCAGAAGAAATCCAGTGTACTTTACCTTTTTCAACGCTGAACACGATGCCGTTGTCCGTTTTTCGATAGCACGTCTAGTTATTGTGATCTGGTACAGTCTGGAATGAGCGTGTTTTTGTTGAAACGTTGAAAAATGAGTTCGTGAAACGCATAATGGTCACACTGGTTGATACGTTCATCATGTCGTCGTACTAGAAGCAATACAACCTAAGTCGACGCTGGTTGGGCGTTGATATTAAAACCGAAACGGTGTTACCACTTTAACGAACGCCAACAGTGAATGTGAATTGAAATTTACAAATTTGGAACTCGTTTAGATCTTGAAATTCTGGCATGATAGAGGAAAATGGCTGAGAGCACTGTTCCCAGCGTTTGAAAATACACTAGAATCACCTACTGGAATAGGTAATACAAAATGACTGTTGCATAGTGTTACATAACACTAAAATGTAAAAAAAAATAAAAAATGCTGGGGTTTATAAAAAGGAATGGGGTCCACTACAAAAATTTTGAAACATTGGAAGTACTCTTTAACACATATATTCGGTCAGTTTTGGAATTCTCGTCTGTCATTTGAGACCCCACGATTAAAAACAATGTTACCAAACCAAAATAGAAAAAAATATAAAAACCTTTCTAAAATATCTCTATTACAAATTGTTCACATATTATCCAGTGGTTGTACCTTACGATGAACGTTTAATTAGTTTTCAGACGGTAAGTTTAAATAGTAGGAGGCAGCTGGCAAAATTAATATTTTTCAGAAATATTTTAAATGATCAAATTTCGGATACTTATCTACGAGTGCCATCCTACTATGGAAGGAACAAGTTACACAACACAGTGGTATAGAGATAAATCCATCCATTCATTTATTTTGTATGAGTAGGAAAGAATTCATCTGACCATTCAAAATAACACTTCGACAGTCAGGGCCGCACTTAGCCTTTTTCCGCCTTTGGGCTATGAAATTCTGTGCGCCTTTTCTCTGTAAATTTTACTCTTTTTTTCAAGTGGGCGGGCTTAGGAGATCTCAAAGTATACAAAAATCTAGGTGGTGATTAACGTGTTTTGGAAATGAAAAATTTCTAATTCAAGTTTTTTTTTTTAGTCAAACTTAAAACTGCAAAATTTATCGTTTCACTCTTTTCAAATAAACTACGAGTATACGCTTTTTAAAAAATCGTCTTTAGTAGCCTTTAAAAATCTGGCACCTTGAGCTAAGCCCCTTCAGCCCATGCCTAAATACGGGCCTGTCCACAGTAGTAATGAAAATGTAAGTAATATAATTGTAACAAAAATAGCAGCAATAGTAATAACAATAATGTTTGGTGTAGCGTATGGCGATGCACGCATGCTAAATTGGCTCTCCAGATACCACGCCCCTTACCCCGGAAATTACCCTTTCGAGTATTGCATCAGTGACCTGAGGGAGGCACTAAGGCTGGCCGCCTGCCCATACATCGAGGTCGCGTATCAGTAATATCAATAATATTATCAATAATAGTAACAACTATGGTAAAAGTAAGTTTCCTGATATCTTGGGCCTCCTCTCTGAGTCTACTTCCCCTTTCATATATTGTAGTGGGCCACTTGCTCATCTGCTGCAGGACATCGGCTGCTCCTTACCTGCCTGCTGGTTTTTGGGCCTCTCCTTCCCTCCCCTTCCCCCTTCTGAATTACATTAAATTAATAAGTATACTGTATGTTACATATTGGCGTCTTAATGTTGCGTATATCTTATACTTTAATATTTCTCGCAATGTAAATGTCTCTCCTGTTATTTGGGCCTGCGGGTTCTTGTTGTGAGGGGACATAAATAAATAAATTTATACACCGTATCCCCCTCCCCAAATTAACTCACGCGGCAAAAGCTTTTTAAAAGAACTTTTTTTTTTTTTTTTAATATATTGATCTTTCGTTAATTAATAGACCTTTTTACGGTGACGTCATGAGGAGGACTGTTGCGCAGCTGCACCAGCCAGTCGTAGCCATCAGGATTCAGCTTTTTTGTTTCATGCATTTTATATTATTCTTATTGTACAAAATTGGGCACTAGGCCATTATACATTGTCACATTATCAACTAAGACTAAATTGAATTTCAACATGACTTAAAAAATTATATTTATCTAGAAACTTAAAAATAATTAGACAAATAACTATACTTGGGCCAATGAAAATTCGTGTACTGAATAGAAAGCATAGCTCAAGAGCCAGAGTTTTAATTTGTTTTTGAAAGTTTTTATTGAGGGACAAAATTTAATGAGCATTTCTTCTTAATGTTTCTGGACGCTTATTTATGGTCCAAAAACATTTAGTTTTGATTTAAATCATTGTTCAATATTAAGACATGCTCTCTTTCATACTTTTATGGACTTGCAAAGATGAATGAATATTCGCTTATGGAGTTTTACATGTAAAATGAATGTAAACAAAAGAAGCTGGACCCTGCAGACTGCGAATTGCTGCGAATGCTGGAGTAGCTGCGCAACAGTCCTCCTCTTAACGTTGCCCATGAAAAGGTCTGTTGTTTTCAGTTGATCAGGTGTTTTTCAATTTAGTGATATTTAACTCATCAACTTTTATTAATTGATTTTGTAAATTAATTTTTTGATTAATCAAGTTTTAATAGATATTTAATTAATTAATTAATTAATTTTCAAATGAATATTTTTTAAAATTAATCTTTGAATTAATTACTTTCTGGTTAATTATTTTATTTGGTTGATTAATTTTTAACAATTCAATCTTGTATTGATTAATTTTTAATTGATTTTTTATTAATTTAGTTTTTAATTAATCAAATTTTTGAATAATAGGTAGATTTTTAATTAAGTGATTAGTTAATTTTCAACTAATCAATTTTTGATCACTTTTTATCAATTAATTTTTGATCAATTTCTTGATCAATTCTTTAAAATTATCGATAAATAATTATTAATTGATGTTTCATTATTCGATTTCTCCTGACCCAACCAATTGGTTTATTATAAGTCGGTTATTTATGATAATCAGATTATTTCCCTTCTCAGGCTGGCAAACTCTTTCATCGTAGTTACACTAAAAGTGTTCAATAAAAAAATCCTGAAACCATCTGCCCTTACATCTAGGTTTTTATGTCTACACTAGGTACTTATACACCACTATAAATAATGGAAACTTTTTAATGAAAAAATTCTGGATTGCCAATATTAGAGGACTATGTAAAAATATTGAGGGGGGCAGCGCCCCCCGACGCTACGCGACTGTCTCTAGTTGTTCATTCTCGGCTTCGCTCGGCATTCTCCGTGTCGGGCCGTTAAACGTAATGGAACAAATGACTGGGTAAAGAGGAATACGCAACTACATCACAATGGTAACGTTTTTCTGCGGAGCGTTCCTGCGGGGCGTTTTATGTGAAACGTTTTCTGCGGAATTTTCCTTCTTTACGTGGCGAGACGTTAGACCTACCTGTGTCAAGAAAAGATAGAATATAGAGTTTGCTTGTGTCGACGAAGGGATCTTGGTTAAAGAGGACCTCTTTCTTTTGTACATTTGATGAAAATTCAAAATTGCTCGCTTCGTTTTCGTACCTTTTTCTGACTCTGAAACGCGTCCATTTCTGACTGAACTGCATCCTCCAACTTTTTTACAGGGAAACTGAAGCTTGATAGCGTTGCTCAGCAGAAAACAGTCACGTACGAAGCAAAAAATTCTCGTTTTTATCGTAGACGAAGAAAACGACGGAAATTTTGTCGTCTTCGAAAAAAAATATAGCAACGTGGATTCATAGACAGTGCCAATCTGCCAATCTGCGGATACTGGAAGTCTAAGATAGAGGATATTCTGTAATAAGGGGACTGACGCGTTGAAGCAGGCCGAAAGGGAGATTAATTTGTTATTGGAAAGATTTGGCCGGCTTGGAAAATGACCACAGCGAGTGGCTACACATTCGTCGACTTCCCTTTTGCTCATCATCGCGTGTACCATTTATTATTCTCGGTGTTCGCAACGGAGCGGGCGATTGACTGGTCCCTTCAATTTACGGTAAACAAGCAAACGTTGATTAAATAAGTATCCTTAGACAATTGCTGACGCAGTTTCAGCTTTATTGTTCGGCACCGTACATATCGGCCGGTGTGTGCGTGTGTTGCCGGAAAACCGAGTACGTAGTCCCCAATTCAATTACTCGGCGACTCCGGGCTATGAGAAATTTTCTCAGTGAGTCATGTCGGCCGTCTTGTGTGTTGGTCGACATCCCGGTGCCGGCGTTTCCACGTTGATCTGGACTGCCACTGTTTCTAACCAGCATTCGATCGGACAGAGTGAACGAGTATTCTAGCAATACAACCACAATCTAACCCTGTATTCAGGCACAGATGAGAATAATCAACTTCGACTCGTAGGAGAAAATAGAGGGGAGAGCTTGCGAGCTTAGCCCCAAATCCTTTAACGGCCCCTCAAACTGAAAAAATATTCGAGCGAAAGAATTTTTAGCACTAGTTCGATTCGTGTCAGCCGGCTATGAGCAGCCCCCCTCTCCAGGTCGGTTATTTGCGCTTATGCGTCGACCACATTTTCACCAAGATATGGCACGTTTATTCAAAAAGAAAAGGTGGAAATTGTTCCATTGTTGCGATCGAGTAGACATGTGCGTGCAACCCTGCTCGAGGTTTTATACGATACCAAGTATAAAGCACTCTTGACATATCCAATTCAGAACTGTGTGGGTGGGTCTACACATGGGAATACAAACAAAAATTGAGAAAACTTAATTCATCTAGCTGAGAAGCACGATTTGAAACTAATATCTACCTTCTTTAAACATAATATTAGAAGAAGATGAGTGGTCGTAGAGGATGCCGAAACGATATGAGAGTAGTACCAAAATATGAGTTCCTTTCGAATTTGCAATTTTCCTCTGACCATACTTCAGGACAGAAACGTACCGAAGAGTTTTCCTTGGGGGGGGGGGGGGGTAGAAACTGTGAAAGCCCCAACTGACTCAACTCAGAATTCCCAAGTATCAAAGCAAAACAACAAATTTTTAACCTGTTGGATTTTTCCAACTGACTCAATTCAAAATTCCCGAGTATCAAAGCAAAAGAAGAAAAACCTTTTAAATTGTTGGGTTTTCCCAACTTATCAACTCAATTCCCAAGTATCAAAGCAAAAAACCTTTTAACTTGTGGGATTTTTCCAACTCGCCTGACTGAAATCGTAAATTTTCCCAACTGCTGAGTGAAAAATTCCTACATTGGGGGGGGGGGGTAATTGCCCCCGCGCCGTACGCCCCTGAGCCAGGAGGATGTACGCTTGAATTCGCACAGCGAGCCAAAACGCTGATTTTAAATTTAAAAAAAAAACAAAAACGAAAAGTTACAAACAAATAATGATACCGGCATATTAAATCCCAAAAGCAGTCCAAAAAATGAAAGCTACTCTTGCTGAAACGAAAACTCAAGGCACCGGAAGCGAAAAAGTCTTTACAACTCTCTTGAAAAACTTATTTCTGAGATAATGAGTTCAAGCACCGATGATGAAATTAGCAAAGGGACGAAAGAACTCATTCTGAAGAGAACCAAACTCGGGAGCAAACAAAACAAATCGTCGAAGGAAATAGTTGAAGTTGAGAAGTAAAGTTATTTGGTATAAAAGAAGTGGGAAGGACTTGATTGCGTACGAGGAGGAACTAGTAAGCAAAATACTAGAGGAGAGTTGCGGTCTACAAAAACGGCGGCAAAAAGAATCAGAATAAAAATCTACTCTCGAAACTAAATGCAAGAGATGGTACACGTGTGTACAACAGGTCAGGTATATCAAACGGCTACAGACTTCATAAGAATTTATATTCTCAAGACGAGTGAAGTACAGTAAGGGGATATAATGGTCACTGAAAGGTGCCCACTTCTCGACCCTAGCCACGAATCCGAACTACCCTTTCTAGAGGACGAAGTATTCGGGGTACTCAAAAAATTAAAACTAAACAAAGCCCCGGGACCGGATGAATTGAAAAGAATAAAAGCTGTGGCACAATGGATATAGTGTCAGCCTCGTAGAGAGAAAAAGAGGGTCTGGGGGAATTTCCACGGGCCCCCTCTCCTTCCAGTTCATTTTGTTCTTTTGTCAGACAGGAAAAAATTATAATAAGCTACTAGATAAGAGATAAGAGGTTTCTTGCATGGTGTAAGGAGTGATTGCTGATTTGATGTGAAATTCAGGCCTTTTAAAAATATCGGGCCCCCCTAAAAGTCCGGGCCCGGGGTATTCCCCCCTTTCCCCCTCCCTCTCGACAAGGTTGGATAGTCCTCACGTTAACTAAAATATTTAATTAAATTCTTGGAGGGGATAATATACCCGATAGTTGGGGACTTTCAGAAATTTTACTCTTATTCAAGAAAGACAACCAAGCAGATATGACTATCACACCCTAAGGCTTGTATCGAATATCTGCAAGATAATGATGATGCTTCTAAAAGACAGAATCTATGGAATACTGGACTCAACCAACCGGCCGAACAGGCTGGTTTCAGAAAGAAATATTCCACGGTAAACCAGATCCCCACACTAAATCAGGTAAAAGAGAAAACTGGAGAACGTAACCTTAACGTGCGCTTGCTCTTTATTGACTTTAACTAGGCCTTTGAACTCACCAAGCACGGCGTCTCAATAGAAATCAGTCGGGTGATAACTGAATTGTATAAGAAATCTAAAGCATATGTAAAACTAGACCAAAAGGAGAATTTCTTCATATCCAGAGGGGTGTCAAACAAGGGAACCCTCTGTCCTCAAACATTTTCAATACTATCCTAGAGGAAGCCATTCGAAGATTAGATTGGGATGAGTTAGGACTAAAAATAGAAAAATCTGACCACTGCATGGAAAACGTGGTTACATGGATATGTCGTCCAGGCAACTGCGTTGACCTGCATACCCACATTCTGATCAGCGTTACCAACTCACAACTTCAGAGTTGCCTGGGATTGTATCTAAAAGTGCCTAGATTGCGGGACTCAGGACATTTTGAAGCAACGAGTTCGAGTAAATCATTATTTTTCGAATCTAGCAAGAACTGGACACAAACAAACAATTGAAAAACTTACTTCATAGGCATTCTAAGCTGGATTTTTCGTTTATCAACAAAAACAGAAGAGACTGAGCAACTATGAATGAGAGATGATTTTATAGCTCTCAGCACGCGCAAAAGCAACATTCAAAAATGTGAAATTAAAAAATAAGTCAGACAGAATTTTAACGATTAAAAATGGAAATTGATAAAAAATACCTGAGTGCCGAGAAAATGCAGGAAAAACCTAGAATTGCCTAAGATCTCAGGCAATTGCCGGAGGGTTGGTAACACATTCTGATGCCTTCGCTAGTCATCCATTCTCGGCGTCGCTCGGCATTTTCCGTGTCAGTCGGTCGAAACGTGATGGGACGAATGACCGCGTAGAGGAATACGCAACCATATCAGGCCGGTTACGTTTTTCTGCGGAATTTCTCTATTTTGCGATTCAACATATCCATGTCGAGAAAAACTTCTTTTTGGACCACCCTAGAGGGGAGAGTATAGAGGTCTGGTTGGCCGAGGGGATAGCGCGTTGGTCTCGGAATCTAGAGCTCCCGGGTTCGATCCCACGTAGCAACTCGCCAGATTTCGGACCTAGGCCGGTTTTTCGGCCAGAAGTGAAGAGGGCTAAGACAGCCCTAGCAGCCTCCCCGAGGTGTCTGAGGTAATGCTCGAAAGGGCGGATTCCAGGGCTCGGGTTGAGCGCAAATTAGAAAAGGAGATGAGCATCAAAAACTTATATTTAAATTTACAGTGCACATGCCTAAGAGGGACAAGAACAAATAAAACTTGACTGCAACGCAGTGGGTCCTACTCGACAACAAAACACACAGAGAGAGGCCATCCTTAAGGTGGATTAATGAAATGGTCCTCCTCACTTATTCTGGCGGAACGCGATAGATACCTATGTTCACAGATGGACAGGGTAGACAATGGCTCACCTGTTGAAGAAGGAGAGGTAAAATAAAAATATTTAAATAGGAGAAATGCTGAGTCATCTCCAAAACTATGACCTTCATGGCTGAGAGAGAATATGAAAATTACTACTCTGATGTATAGTATTCGGTTTTGGAGTAGTTTTCAACGCTGTGAAAAACGACAGTTGAGGTTGAGAAAATAATGAAATTGCGGAAATGTTTACCTCTTTCTCCATATTAATTTCTGCTCCCCAAAACGAAATTCACTTAGTCAACAAAATGTTTCACCTAACTGACATTCTCTTAGTCGATGCACATACAAACGGTAAATCCGAATTCGCTCCCACGTCATGTCTTAATTCGCTCCCATAAACGAGCTTCGATGTGTATTATTTCGCTAACGTGAACTGCTTCAAAAATCCAATAAAATGTAATGGAAAACATTTTTAAATTCACAACACGTCAGAAGGCTTCAAATACAAGAATTCATGAAATAAAATAATAAATATTTTTAAAGAACGAAGATATTCTGTACGGAATCAAGTACATGCCAAAAACAACGAAATTCAATGAAATATAATGGTAACATTCCACATCATTCGCCTTATTTCATTTTAAGGTTCGATCAGAATTTGTAGCGTACAGCTCTCAAGTATTTTAAGATATCGCCATCTGTTTTGAATTCTTTTATTCTACGTTCAAGTTCTTCTTGTTTCAAAATTTCCCTCAGGGGTTTCTCCTTATGAGATCGTTACTTGATATAACTTGGCTGCATAAAACTCATGTCGGCCCATGAACGAGGTGGAAACAGGCTGTCTTCAGTTACATAATTTTCTAGAAGATAGTCGAAGAAGTTGTCCGTTTGCTTCGTGGTAGGTTTTATTTCCATGAATGCAACGAAAGCATCTTCTACATCCTCACTGCTAAGGAGAGGTAACCCGAAAACGTACTTCAGAACGTTATTTCATTCTCTTTATCTTTATAAATTTCAGCTAGATGTGCTTTTGGTATTGCCCGCCACCAACATTGTCCCAAAGGGAATCTACAGCCTCGCACTGTAATTTGGGGCTAGACTTCCCGCGCAGCGCAGCCAACTATATCGCTTGCTCAAAGTCAGCGTAGACACTAGACAGTAGAGACTGACACACACCCGCGAATGACGAAAAATGATCTCACGTATGAATTCTGACGCTTATCACGCACCGTCTTGTACGATGGTCTTCCAATCTGCTACGGGTGTGTTTCGATATTTGATAGTTCACAGCCCCTTTCTAAATTGAACGAAACATGGGAGCGAATTCGGACACTCATGATTTATTAGACAGGAGCGAATTCGGTCTTTTAGGGGAGAATTCGGGTATAGCCCACAAACACTATTTCACAGAGCGTTTTTAGTTCGATTAGGACACCTAGTGCCGCTAACTTATAGCCAGGGATGAGGAGCCGATTAAAGAAACTTCTCTTCCGGCTTCCAGCAGCACCAAATTGATACAGCTTCCGATTTCCTTCCGAAATTAAAAAACTTTGGCTATCATTTTCTCGGCTCCCGGCTACTAGCTACCAAGTATGAGCTATCAGTTACAATTTTTTTAGGGTCGGCAAAGAGCCTCTTACAATCACTTTTTTTCAACTTCTCTCTCTCTCTCTCTCTCTCTCTCTCTCTCTCTCTCTCTCTCCCCTTTCTTCCAACCTTTGTTTTATTAAATTGATTGCAGACTGCGTTCGTGCTGTTGGTAGTTTGGCTTCTCTACCGGCTACCAACTTCCAACTATTTTGGCTTCTTAAAATTTTGCTCAAACGCGGTTGACTGACGACTTCTGACTTCGGCTTCCAGCTAATTTCTCATCCTGTTTACAGCTCGGTAAAAAAACAAAAAACAACTGCATCTTCTTCCATATAGGTAACAACCTGGGGCCAAAGGGGGTATGTTTTCATTAACCCGTGCCGCTTTGACCCTGAAGTTATGTGTAATAGTGATATTTTACGAACGTCAAGACCGAAATGCATATAACATAAAATATTCCTTTTTAAATTCTCTATAAAAAGATCCTGTACAACTTTTCTCTAAAACGCATATTTACCGAGATAGTCGCAATAATGTGTTAAAGTTTCCAAGAATGTGGATTTTGTTCTTTTTTCTTTCCTAACCGATCTTCACTCGCTAAATCGTAGTTATCTAAAAAAATATTCACTTTAGGAGCAAAATGCAAATAACAAAAAATGTTTCTTGTTAAATTTTCTGTAAGAGTGATTCCATACAACTTTTCTTTAAAGAACATATTTATCGAGATATTCGCAAAAATGAATGAAATTTTCAAAAAACATTGTTTTCTAAAAAATTATTTTACAGCTGAAATATCCATTAATGTCGGGTAATGCACATAACAGTATAATTTCAGTCTCTGTCTACTGGGGCAAACAGCCCAGTTATCCCTCCCCCTCCCCACCTGGCTTCGTCCATGACATTTTTTTTTTCCCCTGTAAAATCTCAGTATTACATGTAACTTCAAGATCAAAGCGGCACGGATTAATGATCTCAGACTGGGCTCAAATTTTTTATGGCGAGTTTCTAGGTCCATTGGAACAAATTTCAGTGCTATATTGGCGAAAACTTCTAAATTAAGGGGCACTCTACTGTATATTGCTATTGTCTGTATCATTACAAGCCCGTTAACTAATGAATCATATCGCGGTGTTTAGTAGTAAACATTTACTACATCTCCTATTATTACTTATGCGTATGCTACATAAATGTAAGATCACGCTGGGGGGTTGGGTTAATTTTATTGGATCAGGCTGAAACTTGTACAAAATCATTTTTTCATTAAAAGGAACAACTTTGGGGGATGGGCTATATGACTTAAAAAAAAAAAAAAATCACATCTGTAGATAAGGACCGGGCTAATGCTCCCACAACTACATCCACGGAAGTAGAGCTCTATAACTTCGTGTGAGTACAATCGTCCGCCATTTTGACGTCAACCTTATCCGTGGATGGCGAATTGACCACGCGGTACGCTCCGCATAGTCGGATTCGGCATCCACGGGCGTGGTTGGAGTCAAAATGGCGGACGATCATATTCGCACGATGTTATAGAGCTCTAACGGAAGAGAACGTAGAAAATTTCTACGAAGTTTTGGGCAAAACACTTTAGGAAACAAACCAAAAAAAAACAAAAAAAAACAAGGATAAAACAAAAATTATAACTATGGGAGATTTTAATCGAAAGAAGCAAACCAGAAGAGAAACATATAATACTTATTAGGTACTTACAACTATGGGAAACGAAACACGAGAGGAGAAAAACTTCTGTTAAGAACTGGATCTAAAAATAGTAAACGGCTTTTTCAAGAAAAAGAGGAGATGGACGTGGATCAGCCCAAACCAAGAACACAAGAACCAGATCGATTTCGTCCTAACACCTAGGAAAAACAATAACATACAACTTTAAGGTTTCAAACAGGTGTAAATTCTTCTCCGATCATAAACTTATATTCATAATTCTAAGACTATCCGTATACTACTGAAAACTCCCGGTATCAACAACATATAGAAAGCTATAGAAACAAAATAACGTCAGCCTTAAAAAAGCTGAACGACCTGAATGTAAAAAATATAGAAAACCTTTATGAGGCTCTCTGGGTGGCTATACAGGAAATTTCAGGCTACAAAAACAACAAAGAAGGTGAACAAATTCCACCTACAATAACTACAAAAGAAAATTAAAAAATTTATGGGATACAAGAAAGAGGCTAGGTACTACACAGAAAAAAAAATCCCGCTAACAGGGTCGAACTAAACTACTAGTATCAAAAAAAAATCATACAAAGGGAAAACGAAGAACCTTGGAGAACAGATCTGGATTGTTCAACTCTGGAAAGTACAAAGAATATGAAAAAACTAAACCGAAGTCTATCACTTGGAACCCAATTAACCATATATCTACTAAAAACAATGAAGGAAACAAGATCTACGATCAGGACAAAGTAAACAAAATGGCCACAGAATTTTATAAAGATCTTTACTCGTCCCAAACAGTGGCCAGCAGATCACTTCAAATCAGCTCAACGAATGAGATAGGCAAACCAGAACCTCCATTTATACACTCTAAAGTAGAATATGTGATCAAAAATCTGAAAAAAATAAGGCACCAGAGGAAACAACGGAATAAAAAACGAACACATAACCTAAGGAGGGAGGGGGATGACAAAAACATTTACTTCCCTTTTTAACAAAATTTTGATTTCAGGCATAATACCAGAAAACTGTAAACTTTCAGTTATAATTTTCTTACATAAAAAAAGAAAATAGACACCTTATTGGGAACTACAGGCCAATCAGCTTATCTTCTATAATCTCAAAAATTTTCTCGAAACTAATCGAAACGAGAATCAGGCATTATTTAGATCCCCAACAACCTCCCAACCAAGCGGCTTTAGGAAAATGTCTCTACATTGGACCATCTTACGATGCATCAAATCATAGAAAAATCCTTGGAATACGGTCTCAACACCAGCATTGCATTTATTGACTATAATAAAGCATTCGATTCCTTAGATCACTGTTTTATTTGGAAATCATTAAAGAATCAGGGAGTACCCCTTCAACTCACGGAGCTAATAGAAGAAATGTATTCGGGACCAAAAAAACAGAATCATGACCGACAAAAATTGAAATTACTTTGAAATCGGGAAAGGAGTCCGACAGGGCGACCCACTGTCACCCATCCTTTTTAATCTGGCATTGGAGGAAATATTTAGGAAACTTGACTGGGAAAACAAAGGTCTAAATTTAAACGGAACCGGAGTCTCAAACTAAAGATTTGCAGACGACATTGCTTTAATATCAAACTCAATGGGGGAGCTAGAGAAAATGATACACGAACTAAACACAATTGGAAAAACAGCTGGATTAACAATAAGCAGCGGTAAATCAATTCATAACAACCTCAACGAACCCAACAAAAATCTTGAATTAGTCCCAGAAACAGTATACTTGGGCCAACTAATTTCACTAGAAAATAGAACCGAAAAGGAGATTAAGCGTAGGATCATACTGGCTTGGAAGAAGTTTTGGACACTAAAGCACATATCTTTAAAGGAAAATTCAAAAACAGGCAAAAAGGCGAAATCTTCAATATGAGCATAACACCAGTTTTGACATATATCTCCCCCACTTAGTCCCCTACTTTCAGATAAATGAAGAAAATTGAGACAACGCTTACTCCGTGATAAGATTGATTCTAGGCTTAAAAATCAAAGACCCAGTCATTATAAAAAATATTTGGAAAAAATTACCTAATATCAAAAACTGTGTACAATCAATCTGAAATTTAAGACGGGGTTGGGCGGGACATATAGCCAGACTACCTCAAGATAGAATAACCTATCAAGCTACCTTTTGGTATTTAGACCAATTCAAAAGGAAAAAGGGCAAACCAAAAACTAGGTGGAGGGACGAAATCGAGCGATTTCTAAAAAAATAAGCTTTTCCATCGAACGGCACACGATCGCAAAGAATGGGAGAGGGTGAGGTGTACCTTTGCTTACTACGGGCTGAGAGCATACTCAGAATAGTAAGCGCTCTTTGAAGGTGCGACCGTGGAAGCTAAATAGGTATTATTGTAAAACTCGTTGGGTTAGTATGAAGAGGTGTTATCTGCAAAAAAACAAATTTTACAGGAGAGAAGTTTAAAGGTTTTGAAGCAACCACGACGAAGCTGTTGAAGATGGGTTTAACTAAAAATAGTATAACAATGCTTCAACATTCAACTAGAAATACACCTTCGAGATGAAAATATTCCACTTTTCTTTGTTTTTAGCTTTTCCTGTTGAACCGAGGCAATATTTTACCATTTACCGTGTGGTATCTTGTAGATAATATAATTCCCTATTCAACGATACCAAAAAGTCACTTTGTGAAAAAATTTCAGATAGCACCTTTTCACACTAACCCAACGAACTGTATTGCACTCAATAAAGGTAAAATAAATAATTAAAAAAAAAAAAATCGCAGCATGATCTCACCTCCAGATCTCGAGGTTTTCTACCAAACAGCTAATTTGCCGAGATCTTCTTCTTGAGGCGCCGTATCCGATGCTGGACGTTGGCGGTCGCGGTTTCTGACGTGCGACTCTCCTGGGCTGGTTAGTCGGGTTAGTTTGTCGTTGCTTTCCCCACAGTTTTGTCGCGTTAGAGTTTCCCTTCTGTGCCGAAGAGTGTACAGCCACAGTTCGCTTACTAGCTACGTGTTTCACGACGTTGAGTAAGCATGCACATGCACACGCACCACGCACAGTACCAATCTTTCTGATCTGATGGTAACACACCCTGCGATTGTAATGCCTTGATCGTGTAAGCTGATGGGGATTACAGGACGCGCTATGTTAAACCTCGATTGGTACTGTAGTCGCTGTATTCGCTAAAATGTTGGTGGGGGTATTCGAATATCACTGTAGAGCGCTATACCGGAGTGTGCTACGCCGCCAGTTTCATCTTTCCATTCGCCATACAGTCTCAATCTTCTTCCCGGGCAGCCTCTATCGTCTCCCGCGACTTGTTTGCTCGTCAACGGAAAAAGTAAGGATAATGCGGCTTAGCATATGGGGTTTATAGTGCTTTAGAAAAGGCAAACAATGTTACCGATATCGTAATTTGCTCCCCCAGCTCTCTGCTCCAATGCCACTCCGTAGAGAATTCCGTCAACCAAATTATAAACGTAATTCAGAGCCCAACCAATAACCGTCTAATAGTTCTTGCAATTCTTCTGCCCTCGCTGTGAGACGAAACTGCAAACAAACTATCAAAACGAGTTCAATTCGACTATGTATAGATTTTAAGGTGTAACCCTGTCAAACAATCCGAATGCGAAACGGGGTAATTTTTCAAATTTTACCGCACCCCGATTACGCGACAAGCGAAAGTTGTCATCGCGTCATCATTTACCCCAATCAAAGGCAAATTACCACCCTAAACAAAATGCCGCTATTTTCGTATCCACCACGCGACGAGTCTAAACGAGTTAAAAATACGAACATATTTCACCTGAAATTTGTCCTCCAGGTTTTTGCAGAACTTGCCGACGCTTCGCGGGTGTATTTTTTCTCCTTCAACGCACCCCTTTCTGAATAATACACGATTTTTTTTTTGCTGGCGAAAAAAAACTTCGTGAATAAACTTCATTCCGCTATCGGAAAAATGCATTAAGATTTACCGTTAAAAGACGCAGATTTACTCGCTCTTTCCCCTAACACCCGAATAAATATTTCATCAGATACGAAGTCATTTGGAGTGTTATCTGGTATTCGATATGTCGGAGGGTTGGTGTTAAATTTCTTATCTAATAGCGCTAGGGGAGGCGGGGGAAAAGCCTTAGATGAATAATAGATGTTTATTTTTGGATATAAATGTTTATTTAAAAAAAGAAAAGTTTCTCGAAAAGGGGTGCGAGTATTACGCCAATTATCTGCGACCTTTAACGCATCGAGATTACACCCTTGTTCCGTTAGAGGGTTGAGGGTCGGAGACCCTTACACTCGGCCGCGCGAATTCGTGTAACATTTATGCATTTCGAACTGCATGGGTCGAATTTTCTTGTACGTGACCCTCGCCCTGCTTCGACAATAATGCATTCTCCTAGTCTTCTTGATTTCTTGGCAGTTGGAGTGTTTAAACTTTAAAACTTTCAATTCTCTGTCGGGTTGCATTACGTTGTTAGAAAAATTCGCTTAGAAATATATTTACAACGAGGGTTAGTTTGCATGTAATAGAAATAGTCGATCTAGCTATAGAAATAATCACGTGAAATGTTAGTTTTGGACTTATGGTAGTTCAGTGTGGAGTAACTTTCAAGTGACCACATGTTTGCCAAATGTTGATCGGCAGGGGCAAAAAAAAAAGTTCGCGAATCCTCAATTTACATTCCTAATACTTTTTGTCAGGATCAGAGCAAACAAAATTGTTTTGGGAAGGAGAAGGAAGTAAATCGTAAAAATGCCGACTAAAATGCCTCAAAATTTGACTGACGAGAAAAAAAAGGTCTCGACTATTGACTGCTGGATTTTTCTGAAAATGCTGAAAATTTTCTGAAATATGACTTGCGAAATGATGGAGTGTCATGCCCCACACTCCCACAGCACTAGTCCTACGTAGGTGGTGGATTTTTGCCCAGGTGTATGGTCTCTCTGGTCGCGCTCAGATGGACCATCTCCTGTTTTGTCGTTTGTGGTTCTGTTTAGGAAGAAACTTATTTAAGAGAAGGTTTCCAAAGGGAATTAAGAAACGCAACATTTTTCCGTTCTATTTCTCATTCTTATAAGGAAAATTTGTTGAATTTTTGACATTTTCCTAACACTTTCCTAATGTTACGCGATTCTGTGAACAGTGAAGTGGCTACTTACCACCGGGACTTTTTCTTTACCTTTCTCCTTGCCTATCTCTGAAATTTGTATTTCCCCAATCCTAAGAAACCACACATTGTGCCCTTCTCAGATATTAGAAAGTGAAGACCAAAATATTATCAAAAAAAGAGTTCAATGACCTCTAGAAACATAAGAAATTATACCCATGTAGCGTTCATTGATACTATCAGTGTCCGGAATTGCGTTCCATATTCCAATCTCGTAAAATCGCGTTAAGTCCGTACTGACTATTCACATCCGACAATAATAAGACTTTTGAGTAACTAAAAATTATCCTATATAAAAGTAATTTATAGACACGTAAACCGTCCTTATTTTTGTACAATGTTAAAAACTACACCATCTCCAGGGACGTAACGTAGTATTACATGGGGAGGGGAAGGAAAGGGAGGGGGAGGGTGAAACTCTCAACTGATTCAACTAAGAATTCCCACGTGTAAAAGCTTTTTACTAGTTGGATTTTACTAACATCTGAACTTCTAATTCCAATCTGTTGAATTTTTCTAACTTCTGAACTCAAAATTCCAGCGTATCAAAGCGCAAAAAAAAAAGGATTCAACTTATTGTTCGATTTTTCTAACTTTACCGAAATATTCCAACTCCGCCTGACTGAAATGGTAAATTTTCCCAACTGCTGGGTAAAAAGGTTGCTACAGGAGGAAAAGCTCCCCTATCCTCTTATCAGTACGTCCTGACCATCGCTTTCTCCTTTTAGGCTTCACCTCTCTTCTTAGGACCAAACATGCAATAATTAAAGCAGCGACCACACCAAAACGAGCGGTACTGCGATACTTAAATTACCGCTACCGCATCCAAAGCCAGCGGTACTGCGGTACTCAAATTACCGCTACCGCCACCAAAACGAGCGGTACTCAAATTACCGCTACCGCATCCAAAGCCCGCGGTACTGCGGTACTCAAATTACCGCTACCGCATCCAAAGCTAGCGGTACTGCGGTACTCAAATTACCGCTACCGCCACCGAAATGAGCGGTACTAGTACTCAAATTACCGTTACCGCATCCAAAGCCAGCGGTATTGCGGTACTCAAATTACCTCTACCGCCTCAAAAACGAGCGGTACTGCGGTACTCAAATTACCGCTACCGCATCCAAAGAAAAGTCCACCCCTCCTGACACCCTTAGTTTCACTTTTGGTAATAAAAATAATGGCCATGTCCCCCTTCTTACCCGATCTTCGCTCTGCCTTCTGATCTCTGACAAACTAATTATGTCCTAATTCATTTTTTCCATAGCTTTTTCGACTTCATATATTCTATCATCACTGCCAAGCCCTCTGAAGTAGTAATCTTCTTCATCAAGCACAGTATCTAATGTCGGATATTGATAGTCGCGGTTTCTGACGTGCGACCTTCCTGAGCAGGTTAGTCGGGGTAGTTTGCTATTGCATTCCCCTCGGTTTTATTGTCTTCGAGTTTTCCTTCTCTGTGCCGAAGAGTGTTCAGCCGCAGTTCTCTTATTAGCCACATGTTTCACGACGTTGAGCAAGTTGTTCACGACGTGCACATACACCGTACCAATCTTTCTGATCTGGTGGTAACACGCCCTGCGGTTGTAATGCCTTGTCCGTGTGAACTGGCGAAAATTATAGGGCGCGATATGTTTTCATCTCAATTTTGAGACTGTAGTCGCTGTGTTTGCTAGGATGTCATTGGGGTATTCGAATATCACTAACTCAGCCCCGCCGAGAGGGGGTGGGTGTGCAAATGGTGCAAGTTGCACTGGACCTCGTCGTTTAAAAAAGAAAATACTCTAAAAAAAAGTTTGAAAAAATATGACATTCGCATTTAATCTAACAAACGATTATTGTTATTTTATTTGCTGCCACCTGTCAACAAATTTTTGGAAAATTGGACTGGGCCTCGCAGATCCTCTTGGCGGTGCTGCTCTAATTTCCCGGCGTTGGTGTGACTCGAACCCAAAACGCAATGATTGTGAAGCGGGCACATCACCACTTGGCCACACGGCGACCTGGTTGTAATTAACAAGCTGAATGTTGTTATATTTTTGTTTTGACATGGATATGTCTAATGACCCGCCACCCGAAATAGTAGAATTCCGCAGAAAAACGTTACAATTGTGATGTAGTTGTATATTCCTCTTTACGCGGTCATTCGTTCCATCACGTTTCAACTGGCGAACATGGAGAAGGAGAAGAATGCCGAGCGACGCCGAGAGTAGACGACTAGAGCAGGCATTGGGATGTGGGTATGCGCATCCACGCAGTCGCTTGAACGACATATCCATGTAACCACATTCATTCATGCAGCGGTTGGACACTATCTTTCATTTCTTCAGATTTTTTTGACCATAATTTTCTGACGGATTTTTATGGTTGTGTGGTAGTTTTAACCAAGTGTTTTGAGTTTTTTTCTTTTTTATATTTTTCATTTTTAATGCTAAGGGTACTGCAGTCACACCCCCCTCCCCGGGACTGCATCTTGGCTGGGGGAGTCAAACTATTACTTCAGGCAAATATGCATGAGGCCCTCATTTAATACTGGTGGACCCTTGTTTAATACTAGTAGCAAAATCGAACCCAACTCCGAGCCTGTGGAGCCCCGTGGATCCACCCCTGAAATGCGGCCTGGTCCTCGCGATCCCTGCTACGCCACTTCTACAACTCGCAGAAAACCAAATCATTTTAGCTATTTGGAAAGGCAATCTAACGCACAACCGTATTCGTTTCCGAGCTCATTGTTCTACATGCCCACTTCCGACGAATATCGTCTAGCTTTTACAAAAATTTATAAAAGAAAAATAAGAGAGGGCTGAGGGTGCGAAGCGTATTGCAGCGTTTACCTCTACACATAGGAGTGGCAATCTACGTTAGGCTTACTTTAATATACACTATATCACACAAAGGATAACGTAAACACGTGTGACTGGAATTGTTATAGTAAGTAATGTAACCGATTCCGTTTTTCCGCCTGTAACCGTTTTCCCCAACATCCGGAAAATATATTTGTGTATCCAAATGGGGAAGCATGAATCTACGTTACTCGACTCATTTTTTAAAATCCCGAGTCAATGGCTTCTTTTTGGAAGAAATAGGAACCGCGAGGAAAAAAAAAGACAACCTATTTCACCCCGTGCATTTCGTATCGCGAGTGTAATTGTCCGCACGAAGCTGTTTGCTCTCGCTGTTATCTTTTCAAAAGACGAATTTATCTTCTCTTTGTCGGTAGGTGGGTAGGTGCGCCGTCGGTACTAATTTCGTTATTGTCTGTTGCCGTAATTTTGCACATTAAGCATCCAAACGGAACACACGTAAAATACGCGACGTGAATCAAGTCGCAGTGAAAACCAAAATCCCCATTTCTGCGTGAACATTAAGAAATTGGATGTTCTCCCTCACTCGCATAACTATAAATTTTCGATGGCCGATCGAAAGATATCCGAGGAGAATAAAGTTTTTTTTTTGTCACTTTCGCGTATTTTCGCAACCGCACCGCCAAGCGCCGCCTTACCGGTGTTTCCCCTTCGAAAACGAAAATAATTCGACTGAATAATACATGGAAAGAAAGAAAAAAAAAATAAACGAATTGAAATCCAATTTACGGAAATTATTTTCGCAACGAGTTACCCGAATATATTTGAAACGCGAATTCGGCTGTATTTTAATGCACGTAATCGGTCACCTAGGAACTGAATGCCCTCTATCTGGCGACGAAATAGCTACTGCTCTGAAATTGGAATTCGTGAAACCGTGGCGCAGATCTTGAAGAAGAAAAAGTGGTTGGAAGACTTTTTGAAAACAGCTAGTAATGACGACGAGACCTTAGAAAGCTTCAGCAACGTGGTGTGGTAATAGTGTATGCAGACCGGCAGTGGAGTCGTGAGGCGCTGGTCAGTTGCTGAGAATCTCCCCTCTAAGGTGGTCCGAAAATTTTTTCGACAGGGATATGTCTAATGGCTCGCCACGAGAAATAGAGAATTTCCGCAGAAAAATGTTACCATCGTGATGTAGTTGCGTATTCCTCTTTACGCGGTCATTCGTTCCATCACGCTTTGATTGGCCGAAACGAAGAATGCCGAGCGACGCCGAGAATGGACGACTAGAGAAGGCATTGGAATGTTGAGTGTGCGCGACAACGCGGTCACTTAGACAGCAACATTATATGGACTAATTGACTCGTGGACTAAATGTCTGTGGGCAAACTATCAGGGCACCGACGAAAAAGATTCTAGAATAGCATGTATACAAATACAAACAGGCCAGAGATAATAAATGGGACAACGAATTTTGTCAATATGCACGAAAATTGTGGCAGAGAGTAGCGAGAGAAAGGGATGCATGGAAAAATGGCGGTTGGGTTATGTAGTGTCAGATTAGTGAGAGGAGGGAGGCCTCTATACCCACGGGCTTAATCTAAGGCTGTGGGTATAATAAAAATAATAATAAAAACAGTTCTGAACAATGGAGTGCATTCCAGGCAAGCAAGGTAAGTGCCGCTTACCCTGAAAATTCCCGAGAAAATAAGTTTTCATGCACAATAAGTATCAAGTTCAACTTGTAACAAATAAAAGATAATGAAACATTGGGCAAAACAGCGACTGTATTGATGCTTATGACACCTATGCTTTTACAACTCTGATTAGAGGGTAGGTCACCACATAATCCGCCCACCGTGAGGTATGAGTCTCCGATAAGTTTCTCCATTTGCGTCTGTCCTGCGCTATGCTAGTCCATTGTGGCCCTACTAATTTTATAATTTCATCCACCCATCTAGTGGCCGTTCGTCCTCTTTTTCTTTTGCGATGAAAGGCACCCATGATGTCACCGCCAAATTCCATTTCTTGAAGGCTTTTCCCCTCGCCATATGGCCCACATATTCCATTTTGATTTTTTTGCATATGTATCTCATACTTTTTGTTTGTGCCATTTCTTTTATTTTTTCGTTTTTAATTTTATCTAACAGTTGTAACCCAAGTAATTTTCTTAACATGGCATTCTGTGTTCTTCTAATTTTTTACATTTGTTGTTTCGTTAATGACCATGTCTGAGCACCATGTGTCAATATCGTGTACACGCAACTTTCTAGTACTCTTATTTTCTTTTTGATATTTACCCCGTTCCTGAAAATTTCCTGATGTGACCTAAATGCTTTCCACGCTTTCGAAATTCTCACTTTTATTTCTTTGTTTATTTTGTCTGTAAAGGATACTATTTGCCCTAAATATTTGTATTCATCGATCCTTTCAGTTTTAACTCCATTTATTCTTATCTCGCAAAATTCTCCTGTATTGTACATTACTTTTGTTTTCTCCATATTAATTTCTAGTCCCACTTCCCCACATTCTTCTCTTAGCTCGAGTGCCATCTCTTCAAGTTTCCCTAATTTATCGCTGATTAACACTATATCGTCTGCAAACCTCAGGTTGCTCAAATGTCTTCCATTCACTCTACTACCCTTTTCCTCCTAATTCAGTTTACGAAATACTTGTTCTAAGACGCTGTTAAATATATTAGGTAACAGTGGATCCCCTTGTTTCATCCCCCTTTGAATTTCAAATTTCTGACCTATTTTATCCATTTTTATGTATGCGTCTGCCTGATTGTACAGATTTGTAGGATTCCGATAATTTGTCTGGGCATTCCTGATCCGCTGGCGCCAGCCAGATTTGATCGTGATACACCGAATCAAATGCTTTCTTAAAATCAACAAACCTCAAGTATATTGCCATGTTGTGTTCTCTAGCCTTTTCCATTAGTTGCCCTAACCTATGTATAATATGATCTGCTGTTGAGAAACCTTTCCTGAAACCCGCCTGTTCCAGCGGTTGTTGTGCCTGTAATAGTTGATACAAAATTATAATCTTTGTTTCAGGATCCCCGTGAACATTTTGCAAATGTTAGCTGATCAGCTAATCGGGCGATAGTTCCCTATATTAGTTCTGTCCACTTGCTGCTTAAAAAGTAGTATTATTTCCAAAATGAGCCACTGCCTGGGAATATAACCAGTTCTCAAAATGTTGTTGTAAATTTTTGTCAGGGGCTGGGCGATAGCATCGGTCACGGATTTGAGTATTTCGTTTCTTACATCTTTTGAGCCAGGGATCTTGTTACTTTTAAACTTTTTTAATGCATTTTCGACTTCCGCGAGGAGAATGTCTGGCACCTCATCATTCGAACTCCCTCTACTGTACCATTCACATACCTCCAAGTTCGTTTTTTCCTTTATCTACCTTTTATTTTGGTACGCTGTCCGGTAAAACTCCGAGACAACTTTCGAAATTTCCTCCCTATTGTGGATTTCCGTCCCATTCGCCTTTGTTACTTTTGGGAGGAGGTACGACTGCTTCCTTAGCGCGACCCTGATTTTCTTTGTTGATATACCTTTCTCCAAGTGGTTCGACGGGAAGTTGCATTTCCGAGAGCACTTCCGACGGGCAGCTGAGAAGGCGGATCGAGTAGCCGGACAGCTGTCCCGTCTGATATCGAACCTAGGGGGACCGAGGGAGCAGCGAAGAAGAATGTATGTCAACGTCATCATGTTGGTCCTCCTATACGGGGCGCCAGTTTTTGCAGACGCCATCGATGTACCAAACAGGAGAGCAGAGATAGAGAAGATCCAGCGAAAAGCCGCGATGAGGTGTGTCAGTGCGTGCGTATACCGCCGATCGAACTCAAGGTCGGCGAACTAGAGGCGGTATATGGTGCGAAGAAGAAAGCGAAGACGAAACGGGAGGCACTTCGGGTCAAGCGAGTCATCCAGCAGGACACGCTTCGGAAGTGGAAGGACGCGCTCGCCCATTCGACCAAGGGCGAGTGGACCCGAGCGCTGATACGTGACTTCGACGGATGGTTAGGAAGAACGCACGGAGCGCTTAACTTCCACCTTACACAAGTATTGAGCGGCCACGGGTGCTTCGGCACGTACCTACATCGGATGTCGATAGCGCCGAGCCCCGTGTGCGCGCACTGTGATCGAGGGGCGGAGGACACACCTTGGCACACCCTGTTCGAGTGCGAGGCCTGGGAGCAGGAGAAGCGCGGGACGACCACAACAGCGATCGATCCCGGCGACGATAGAAGAAGCGAAGAAGAAGAAGACGACGACGACGGCGTTATAGCCGTCTCGTGCTGGACACCCTGGTTCGGGAGATGATGAAGAACAGAAGTAGTTGGAACCGGGTGTCGGCGTTCGTCTCGGCCATCATGAAGAAGAAGATGCCGACGGAGTGGTCGAGACAGAGGGCCGGCGATTCACCAAGCTCGGCCCACACCATCGAACAAGAGGAGAACTCTGTACCATCCTAGGAGAGCTGCTGCAGCTGCGTTGCGGACCCACCGGCAGGGCTCACCCGTCGTCACCGCCTGCCTGCGTCGACACACGGACCAAGACGAGGAGGTGAGGGGTGAGTGAAGAGAGGCAGCGCATCCGGCCGTGGGGGACCTGAATTCCAGGCGAGTGTTCTGGCAGTGTGAACCTTGGTCAGTAGGGAACCTCATGGTGGCCCTGGTAGGACGCGCGCACCGTTGCGGCACGAAGAAATGGGGGCTCGAGCCTGGTCCCAAGGCGTCCCTCCGGTCACTGATGCGATACTCGAAAGGGTAGTTTCCGGGGCCGGAGGTGCGGTGTCATAGGGGCCACTTTGACATGCATGAATTGCCATACGTCCCACCACACCATACCTTTCTCCAAGATGTCCTTGATTATTTTTTCATAATAACTTTTTATATCTTGTCCAATTCTTCTTTTCACCAATTTGTTCATTTCTACTAGATCTATTTTCTGGCTGTTTGTTTTGGGGCATATTTTCTTGAGTTCTGCCCTCTCTGCTATCAGCTGCTTAGTTTCCTCCCGAAACTTGTCATCCGTACGTTTGCTTTTTCTTTATATTTACCTTTTGTCATGACCACCTTTTCCATGGCATTGTCTAGAGCATCGTATTGTTCTTGTGTGTTTTTGTAACTTTTTCCTTCATTCTAGATACATCTTCTTTTGTCATTTGTAGAGCTTCCTGCATTCTGTGGACTGAGATTACTTAAGTATACATACAATAATTCACGGGAGATATTTGTATACTCTTCAGTGTTTGGCTAGGCCAGCGAGGTATGCGTCAGATCTAACGCTTTTTTTCCATACTGCGCGCAACATTTCATGACTACGCTCCGCCTCTGCGTTAATTACCAACACAAAAACACACTAGCATGTTCAACGCGACGAAACCTGTGTGTTTAGTTGCGTTCTGGAAGCGCTTTGAGCCAGGCTTGCCTTGGCTTGGCTACACAGGAACGTCGAAGTTGACAGTGAAGCGTGATTATGTTCTTTTACTAGTCAACGCATTATGTTTGAATGCGCTGTTTTTTTTTTTTTTTTTTTTTGTCCTCAAAATGCGTATTCAAGATCTTATTGAAAAACCGTTTTCGCTACTTACTTTTAATGAACAATTAGAACTTATTAATGGTGGGAAGCCTAAACCAGAATCACTATTTTTAAAAACTGAGCAAAAGAGAGGTGGTTAGAGTTTTACTAGTCACTGCCACATATTGCAATATGAAAACATTTTGTGGTCAACCAGTTGTGAATATGGTGGAAAACTGTTTTGTTGGCCAGGTCTATTCGGGGACATACCAACAGGAGGGCAACCCCCTCCCCTGTAAGAATTTTTCACTCAGCAGTAAGGAAAATTTACAATTTCAGTCAGGCGGAGTTGGAAAAATCCTACAAGTCAAAAGTTTTTTTTTTTGTTTTGATATATCTGAGAATTGAGTTGCAAAGTTGGAATAATCCAACAAGTCAAAGGTTTTTCTTGCTGTGATGTTTGCGAATTTTGAGTTTTGAGTCAGTTGGAAAAACCAACAAGTCAAAAGTTTTTTTTTTTTGCTTTGATATTTAGTAATTTTGAGTTGAGTTAGTTGGGACTTTCACAATTTTGCCCCCCCCCTCCACCTCACGAAAAACTCTTCGGTGGTACGTCCCTGTGTCTATTATTCGTTACGGAAAAGAATAAATGCATAAGGAATGACCCTACACCGGGACACGACAATAGGAATAATTTCATCAATGACGTTTTGTAGTAGCATGTTTTATACTTGTATTCTGATTTTTACTCCACCTCTACGCTTATCGCTTGCCTCCTTGGCAAAATCACCGCACGCCATTGGCTCGAAATAAAGTTCAACAGAGTCCTAATGAGCTTGGAACTACAACCCGATGCGCAATCAGTTACTCTCTAGTTACCCGCGGAAAAGTTACACATTTGTAACCCTTGGTTACCCTCAGATTACCCAAAAACCCGTTAGTTATCCGTGGTTCCCCTTTAGTTACCCGGGTAACTGGCGAGATTTTGCGAATCGGGAACTTGATGGGATGTTCAAAAGTGATGAAGTCTTGAAGGATTGGCGTGGAGGAACGGGTGAGCACCGCATGCACCAAGAGAGTTCTCAGTTTCTTCGGACACATAATGTTAGGTGAACCGGCAAATCTAGAAAACTTGGCGATCATTGGTGACATTGAAAGAAACAGAAAGCGAGGAAGATGACCTCAAAGATCGAAAGACACAGTATAACGGACCTTCGATGGAAAGTCGTTTTGTGATGTCAGAAGAACGGAAGATCGTGTCATGTGGCTGACGGAAATCAGCGATAGAGTGCTGTAGCGAAAATCGCAAGACGTTTACACGCAGAAGTCACTGGCTCGGGAACCTCCTTGATATCTTCTTCATTTAAAATTCCGAAATTGGTGGTACGTGCGAGCTCCTCCCTCGGAAACGAAGGTTGATGAAATCGAACTTATCATTCGAAGATTCCTTTTCGTCCCGTGTCGACTCGACATCGCGATCAAAAAAAGAAAAGAGAAAAGCGAATAATTCATGAAACACCCTGTATAGTTAACCGAGTGCAGATTCAGCTTCTCGAAGATTTTCAAAAGGCCTTTAATAGCCTCTGTTGATTAAAAATGAGCTTTTTTTTTTAGCGAAGCCGCAAGATCACGTACAATATGGCCTAGACGTTCAATTTGCGACGGAACAATAATTTTTGTTTCCAACTTTTGTACTCGTATTATTATGGCGGTACCTACCCGAAGATTGTGAATAGAATGAAGGTCTGTATGTCAGAATACCGTGATTAATTACTTGTTAATAATGAAGTCCGGATACTGATTGCAAAAATGAAGATTTTTTAACCTTTCCACTTTTTTTTTATTCGTTTCCGAACCTTCATAATTTGGTTTTTTGCTATATCAGATTCCTTTTATTAAAACCTAATTAAAATTTATTAGCATAGCGTTATTTTGCGAGATTAGTACACAGCTAAAGAGAGGGTTTCAGCTTTCAATATTTTGGTTATATCAGCCGATATAAAGGCGACTCTGTGTGTAAAGACATCTACTGTGAATGTACAGTTTCTTTATTAATATTGTGAGTACCTACAGGCATAAAGTCGGTAATTTCACAAAGTTAATCATAAGAATTTTTCTACGCAACTCTTTGAACAAGCTAATTCATCACCGACCTTATCGTAGGGAATAAAAGCAGAGGGTTCTGACTTCGAGCTCGTAGACTGTTATTCCCATTTGTGAATACAATTTTATTTTTCAGAATTTATTAGGTATGGCGAGGGAGATGAAAATCAAAGAAACCAAACAACAGTTGATACGTTGATGAGGCAGCGGGTCGTAGGTAATTTATGGCACAGCACAGCTGCTGTTCGCAGAACTCGATGGAATGTCACCAATTTTCAAAATTCTACGTTTCTGCTTATGAGCTTTGAATACCAGTGCGTTAGTTGCAACAGAGTAAATGGTTATATTGAAACCCCTGCGGATCTATGACGATCCGGGAACTGCGAAGATTTTGGATTTTGGCTGAAGAAAAAACTGGAAGGGGAGGCTAAACTCTCAGTCGTGTAACTTTCTTTCGACTTAAGGTGCAGTGGGATCAATGTACAAACGGGGTAATTGTAGTAATGACGTATACAGCGAAAACGAATGACCGGTAGTCAGCGCTATCTGCCGAAGTAAGAAACTACAAAGACCTCCTCTTATTCTACCATGCCTTACCAGGCTGCTTACTACCTTGGTATAATATTAATCTGGAATTGCCTAAATATGTTCGAAAACACTTTCGTCCGTAATTTGGATTGTGAAACTTAGGACGCAATTCAGTCTTTTCATAGATTTGTATTCCACTCGACATTGACTTTTTGACGATGCGCGTAAAAATAATAATTTGGAATGTACAAGCAAAAACAGTTATAATGCGAAGCTTAGATTTCAGGCCCTTGAATGCAAAATTTGATGAGAAATTTGAACTAAAAAGAAGAGATATTTAAACTAAACGACCAAACAGATTTCTATTTTAACATTGTGATTTTCCGGTCAAATCAGTTTTGCCTTTTCTCAAAAGTGAAATTTCAGTTTTGGAAACTGAAATTATAGCATCTGATTAGGAATAAATTAAATTCTTCGAAATCAGTGGCCCAAAAACCGTTATCTCAATATTTTATTCGATTTTTGAAACCAAAAGTCACACCCACTTTTACCAAAATGAAGCATAATTTCAAATTATAGATGGAGTGGTCCCAGCTGAAAATCGTCAAGCAAAGGGGGAAAAATTAATAAATTCTATATTGCCAACTGAAGCTACTACGGAAGGGGAAAGTGGATCCAACTAAAAATTAAAAATTCAAGGTTTTCAAGAAAAAGTAAAAAGAAAAAAAAAGAAAAAAGAAGAGGATCGTAACAGCTTTTTCAGCTGGGACTTCTAAATTTACCAACTCTTGAAAAATGTATAATCATGGAGGGGGGGGGGGGTATTCCAACTGGAAAAACTAAAGTTTCAAAATCGTCAAGCAAAAAGAAGTTTTTCACATTTTCAGCAGCTGCTAAATCCACTAACTCTTGTACAATTTCACATAATGGGGGGAGGGGTGGAAGCATTTCCAACCAAAAACCAAAATTTCAATATCATTAAGCCAAAAAAAAAAAAAAAAAGAGAAAAATGAAAAGAAAAATAAGAAGGTTGTGACAACATTGCTAATTACAAACGTTAAATTTACTGATCCTTGAAAAATTTTGAATTATGCATAGGATGAGGAGATGGAAGTCCAGTTAAAATAAAGGTTGTGACATTCTTAGTTTTTTCAACTGCATAACTATTAAACTAACCAACTCTTGAACAATTTCAAATAATAGGGAGGGGGAGGGGGATCTTTCCAATTGAAAACTAAAATTTCAAAATCATCGATTAGAGAAAAAAAGGGCAACATTTTCAATTTTATCATCTCCTGAAAATTCCCGAATTATGGGGAACAGAGGTTCTAACTAAAGATTAAAATTCTAAAAGTGTCATCCAAAAATAAAAAAATTAAATAAAAATAAATACCTGAAAATTGTGTAATATTTTCTGTTATTCTAACTGCACCAGCTAAGTTACCATTGATTTACAGTTCTTAAATTATATGGAACGAGGGGGATCCAACTAACAAAATTGAAATTTTAAGTTCGTTAAGCAAAAGAGAAAATAAAAAAGTTTGCAATATTTTTATGTACTTTTCCGATTGCAGCTGCTAAATTTGCCAACTTATGTCCTATTGCAAATTATCGGAGGAAGGATCTTTCCAACTGAAAACTGGGATCTTAAGATCGCCAAGTACGAACAAAACAGCTCGTCCCATTTTTAGTTTTGCCAACAATAGCTGCTCAGTTTACAAGATCAAAATTATTCAAATTGTCGTATCCCTGTGTAGGGTCATTCCGTATGCATTTATTCTTTTCTGTAACGAATAATAGACACAAGGACGTATCACCGATGATTGTTTCTTGGGAAGGGGGGGGGGGCAAAAATTGTGAAAGTCCTAACTAACTCAACTCAAAATTATTAAGTATCAAAGCAAAAAAAAACCTTTTGACTTGTTTGATTTTTTCAACTGACTCAACTCAAAATTCCCAAACATCACAGAAAGAAAAACCTTTGACTTGTTGGATTTTTCCAATTTTGCAACTCAATTCCCAAGTATCAAAGCAAAAAACAATTGACTTTTTAGATTTTTCCAACTCCGTTTGATTAAAATTGTAAATTTTCCCGACTGCTGAGTGGAAAATTCTTACCGAGGGGGGGGGGAGGAGGAGAGAGGAGTCCACCCCATCGGTACGTCCCTGAATAGACATGACCAACAAAACAGTTTCCCACCATTTTCGCGATTGGTTAAGCACAAAATGTTTTCATATTGCTATACGTGGCAATGTCTAATAAAACTCAAACCACCTCTTTTTTGCTGAGTTTTTAAAAATGGTAAATTTGGTTTAGGCTTCCCACATTAATAATTCTAATTTGTTCATTAAGAGTGAGTCGCAAAAACGGTTTTTCAATAAGATCTCAAATACACATTTTATGGGCAAAGAAACACAGAGCATTCGAACATAACGCGAGGACTAGTAGAAGAACATAATCACATGTCACTGTCAACTTCGACGTTCGTGTGTAGCCAAGCCGAGTCAAGCCTAATTCAAAGCGTTTCCAGAACGCAACTAAACACACAGGTTTAGTCGCGTTGAACATGCTAGAATGTTTTTGTGTTGGTAAATTAACAGGGAGGCGGAGCGTAAGTGGTGCAATGTTACGAGCAGTATGGAAAAGAAACGTTAGATCTGACGCACACTGGGCTGGCCTATACAAATACACATGTATGAGGGTTGCCAAACGCCAAAGAGTATACATCTCCCATGAATTTATTATTTGCTTAAGAGTAAGCCTTACAAGTTGAAGTTGATATTGTGTATGAAAACTTATTTTCTTGGGAATTTTCAGGGTAAGCGGCGCTTACCTTGCTTGCCTGGAATGCATGCCACTGTAGATCATTAGGATTTCAAATTGGGGCAGTGCAATATAGAACTATGAGTACCGCGGCATGCACTAGATAACATTTCTGACAGAATGATACCCTGAGGAGCTCTCTAGATCCAAAATTCGTCGAGATATGGTTGTTTAAAGTTGAGATTTCAAAAGTCTGATTTTGAGGAAACTGCAAATTAAAAAATGTTTGAAAAAACGAAAACTTACAAATTCAAAATGGCATATCTCTGAGACAGATAACGCTGGAGAGTTCCGCGAGGTCTCATTTTGATAGAAATTTTATAAAGAATTTCGTCGATAAAGTGGGACCTTTTCAGAAACTAATACGGAATGAAAGAGTATTCCAGTGAGAACAAAACTGAGTTGGGTAGGTTGCGATAGAGGAAGTTACGAACAAACGAATGCAGATAGAGAAAAACGGATGACGCCATTCGAAAGAGGAGGGTTCATTCTACCGAAACCATCACGAATCCCTAGGATTTACAATGTGGGACCTTATTCCCTGCACTGCCACAATTATTGGGGGAGGTATATGCCTCCTGACTATAAAACTGCCTATATGAAATTCATTTTCTGTCAAGTGTTACCGTACCTCAAATTAGTCGCTTCTGTTTCATAGATGCATCGGGTACTTCAATCACAGTTTCTTCCTCTAATCAGGGGTGGAAATAGAGAAAAAAAAACTGTGGGGGAGGGGGATGAAGCCCCAGTGCCTTAAATAACTTTATAAAAATCCAAAAATCATAGCCCCTCTCCCAAAAAAAACACAATAAAAATAGATTTTTTCTCTGTAATACTTCCTTTGTAAGAAAAAATAAATAAAAGAAAGCACATAACAAACGGTAATAGCAGTACTCGTATAATTTTAGATTTTTCATTTAGGGGGGTGAATTTTGAAACTGGAGGGCTTAGCCCACCCTAGGACCCCTCCCATTTCCGTCCCTACTCTAATACACCTGTTCTCTATGCAGAAGTCCGAAATGGGAGCTAATTTTTTTCTGGCTCATGATCGAGACGATTCCTCCTCAGGGACATACCGATGGGGGGGGGGGCTCTGAAATTTTTTACTCAGCAGTGAAAAAAATTATTTTAGTCAGGCAAAGTTGGAAAACTTCGATTGAGTTGGGATTTTCTTCTTCTTTGCTTTGATTGATACTTGGACATTTTTGAGAAGTTGGGAATTTTGAGTTGAATCAGTTGGGACTTTCACACACTCCCCCCCCCCCCAGGAAAAACTATTCGGTACGTTCCTGTTTCTCCTTACAAATTCCGACTCAATCATTCTACCCTGAATATCAACTTCAAATCTAACCCACGTTATTTTATTTCACCGTTCGCGCTCATCCCGAAATCATTTTAGTCGCTCGTTGTCATTTTCGATTCAAAGTCATTCAAGCAACTTCCCACTTACAGGTTGTTTGGCAGTTTCAGCTCGATATGTACTTGGTTTTTGACTATTAGTTGTTCATTGTGGATCAGAAATCTTGATCTGGAATATGAGTTGCATTCAGAATAACATATCTGCTACCACTTTGTCGCTGTGTGGCCAAGTGGTAACGTGTCTGCTTCACAATCCTTGCGTTTCGGGTTCGAGTCCCACCAACGCTGGAAAGGTAGTGATATTCGAATACCATCGCTAACATCCTAGGGAACACAGCGACTACAGTATTAATGGAGGTGGAAAAAAGCGCGTCTTGTAACCCCCGTTGAGTCAAACGAACAAGGTAATACAATCGTAAGGCGTGTTACCACCAGATCAAAAAGATTGGTACTGTGTGTGTGCACGTTGTTGACAGTTTTCTCGACGTAGTGAAACACGTGGCTAAAAAGCGAACTGCGGTTGCATACTCTCCGGCATAGAGAAGGAAAACTCTAACGCAACAAGCCGTGGGCAAAGTAACGACAGACTACCCCGACTAACCCTGCCGCGGGGAAAAGTCGCGCATCAAAAGCCGCAATCGCCATCCGACATCGGATGTATCACCTGAAGAACTACCACTTTGAGTTAGGTTGTCATGATGATCTTTCACCAATATTATACGTCCCGTGACATCGTGGACTATCAGCCAACTTGTATACACTGTGGCCATTAACAAGTATTAAAATAATGCTAAAGATTCATTCGCTTGTACATTTTTTTTTTTTAAATTACAAATTATTCAATGAACTACCGCGGGTATTTACATGAATTTTTGGCTGATTATAAGTAATGACATGAGATAGGAGTGAAGCGCCATCGCTCCTTCAACCTACAATAAAACATTTATACTAGTTAAATTTAGAGCAATTCAGGAATCAAATTTACGTTGACACTGGTCTGTTACTAATAATTACTATTCTATGTCCGCAATTGCCTTCCTCCTCAGACGCTTGACATTAGGAGGATGTAGCAGCTGTACTGCTTCCGTATTTGGGTGTTTGTGAATTCGGGAGATGTATTGGTTGGTAAAACGGGTAATGGCTTCCTTGATAGTGGCCATCTGGAGATCGTTGTGGAGTTGTTCGTTTGAGAGGTACCATGGTGCGCCGGTAATTCTTCTCAGTACTAAATTCTGGAATCGTTGGAGGATGAGTAAGTTTGAATCTGAGACGCATCCCCAGATCGGGGAAGCATAGGTCCATATTGGTCTGAGGACAGCAACATATAGTAGCCTCTTGTTTTCGATGGAGATTTTGTTCTTTGCTCGCATTAGCCAAAATATCTGTCTAAACCTGATTTTAAGTTCTCTCTTTTTTGTGATGTGAGCTCGCCAATTAAGTTTGGCATCTAGGTGCACTCCAAGGTATTTCACTCGATCGGAGGCAGGAACTTCTTCATTATTAATCGTGACTGGGAGATAGCCATGTGGTCTAAGGGAGAAGTCGATTCTTGAGATTTGGTCGCATTTATAGTTTGATTTTCCACTGCTTGGTCCAATGATCTATTTCTGATACTGCCTGCTGCAGAGTGGAGGCAACCAACTCGTAGTTCTCGTGCGTAGAGAGAATTGCCGTGTCATCGGCGTAATAGTTGCTACTGTAACATCTGGTGGGGTGGGTAAATCTGCAGTAAATAGTAAGTAAAGCAGGGGTCCGACTACACTTCCCTGAGGAACTCCAGCTGTGATTGGCTTGGTTGTAGACGGACTGGTGCCGTAGTGGACAAAAAAATTTCGGTTTGTGAGGTAGGACTCAATGATGTTGATCATCTGGTGCGAGAAGTAGTGGCTAATTTTGTAGAGTAGTCCTTTCTGCCAAACTCTGTCAAACGCCTGTTTGACGTCTAGAAAGGCTGCAGAACAGTGTTGCTTGCTTTCTAATGTCCGTCGAATGGTGGTACCAACACGATGTAACTG
Organism: Acanthococcus lagerstroemiae; assembly: GCA_031841125.1. NCBI lineage: Eukaryota > Metazoa > Arthropoda > Insecta > Hemiptera > Eriococcidae > Acanthococcus > Acanthococcus lagerstroemiae. The sequence goes on along the minus strand of CM063109.1, from coordinate 20,499,913 downwards.
TTCGACGGTCGAATGCTTTGCGCGAAAGCCGAATTGATGATCTGGTATTATCTGCTTTTCATTCAGGATCGGTAATAGTCTTTTAATGAGAAGTTTTTCGAACAGCTTAGACAGGATTGGTAAAAGGGAGATTGGGCGGTACGAAGCGGCGTCTTCTAGTGGTTTCCCCGGTTTAGGGATCATTATTACTTTAGCGCTTTTCCACGACTTCGGAATGTAGCCTAGGCGGAGTATTGCATTAAAGATGTTTGTGAGGAAAACCAGCCCTTTTCTAGGGAGTTCTTGAAGCATGCGTGCGGTTATATCATGACCGGGTGCTTTACGTGGATTCAGCCTGTATTTGATCATTCCACGAACTTCACTTGGCTTAATGAAGGGTAGCGGATCCCCATCGACTCGTAGAATTTCTGGTTCAATTTCGCTATCGATATCATTGGGCTGGAATACTGTCTCCAAATGTTCCGCAAAAACTTGGGCTTTGTCGAGATCGGTACGTGCCCAGCCCCCGGCCATATTCCGTATTGGGAGAATGAAGGTGGGTGGGCGTCTGCATGCTTTCGCTACTTTCCATAAGTTGTAGTCTGTCTCCTTGCTTGCTCCAAGAGAAGAGATGAAGTCTTGGAACGAGGCATTCCTGTGCTCTGAGATGGCCTTAGTAGCTGCACGGCTAGTCGCGTTGAATGCCGCCTTATACTTGGGGTATTGTGTGGATTGCCACAGGTGCCTTGCTACTCTGCGTTTATGGACGAATTCGCTTGTACATACAAAATTTTTAGTTTCTTGCGCCTTTCAGAGGATTTGTGATAGCTAAACCCTCTCCTTTCCCCCCATTTGAATCTATGACTTTAGCTCACTCTCGATCTTCGGTGATAGACTTGACTATCCAAAATGTTCTCTATCATCCGCGTACCACAATCTACGAACGCGCAGATCAGTTAGGTCGCGAATTACGTCGATTCGAGCTGCACAAAGTGAAAAGAGACTAAAAGTCTCTTCAAAAGAACGCGAAAATTTCGTCATGCGGGTTCACCTCGAACGCGTACGTAAAGTTGGCGCAAAGTGCCTACCGTGTTAAAATTGTCACCTGACGGCGTCGACCGCCTGCATCCCTGGAATGCCGTACACCAGTTCGCGCCGCCGGAAAAAACGAGCCTCGGTTTTTGCAGATCCAAGCAGCCCGATTAGCAATCACCGAGAGGGCTTTTTAATGGCGGACGGTACATTTATCACGGTGTACAACGGTTTGTAAAATCCGTTGTCGACGTTAAAAATCTGTTTGGGAACGGCGCCGACCGACGACGAGTCGATTCGAATTCGGCGTTGAATAATTAATTAACCGGCCGCTTATGACGCAGTGGAAATGGAGAGAGTGCAGTGTACACCCGTATGATACTTTTGGACGGCGTCGAGGGTGCGGGGCGCAGCCGGTTGCTAATTATTTGATGGATGAACTGCGAACGCGAGTAACGCCAAAACCGATGACCAAGTGAGCGGCCGGAAAGCCGGGGACGGAGGCGCAGGCGGTCCACCGGCCGTTCCGGATAAAGAAGCAAAAATTGGTCGACTGGTCGGCGACGCAGGTGCGAGGATAACGCGGATGTTCGGCTGGGTCGGGAAATCGCTCGCGGATTTCCCGGACGGACGCGGCAGCGTGATCGTGTTCCATTATTATGATATGCAGAAGCGAAAAACGGAATCGTATCGCTAATTGCGAGCCTGAAATCTGGCGCGATCTGCTCGCGGCTCCGTTCAGTCAGCCGCAGATCTTCGACAAGAAAAACAGACAGAGAGAATACCGAATACTGGCTCGAATAAGTTTAAATTAATTACTGTTAGCTTTACTCGGCGAGCAGATGAAGAGTGAAATGAATGCCGTCTGTATGAATCGCGCCGGCATCAGAATAACATGTTAAACTTCTACATCGGCAGTTTGTTAAAATTGATGTAATACGTCTTAGCCGAAACTTTATACATAACTTAAAATAAACTTTGTAGTACGAAAACCGAGGTGCTCAAACGTTTTAGCTGAATGAGAGATTTATTAGTAAATGACTGAGCCATATTTCGCGTATAAGCTCGGGTATTTACATAAAATACGAATACACGAATCCGCCTTTCTTTCGGGCCTTTCGACTCACACTGCACAGGCTGATCTCCCCGTACCATGTTTATCTGTATATTGTCTCACTAAGTATCTCTTATTTAGCATACATATATAATTCGTGGGCGACTTCCACAAATTAGTCTGCGGGGGCGAAATCATTAGATAACTTTCTTGAAAAAATCAGTTTACTGAAGGTAGGAGTTAGCTTGACACCAACTGTGGTAGTCGTGATTTGAGGAAACTGGAAGAAGAGACAATTAATGATGTCGTATTTCGACGATCGAGGTTTCTACAGAATTAAGACCCTGCACTGAAACTCCGAATCGTAGTCGTGCTGAATTTCACGTTCCTACTGATCTCTGCGCAAGAATTAGCAATTCTGCAGAGGCGACATGACGGATCGCTAAAATATCAGTGTTGCCAGATTGGGAGTGCGAAAATGTATCCAGATTTTTCAGGGAGTTAGGACCAGACACTTATCCCCTATAGAGCACGGAAAAGGATCAGAAATTTTTGGAAAGGACCAGTATAGGACCAGATTTTTTTCGGGTGTGAATCCGAGCGACATTAGGAGCGCTAAAGTAGAGCGCCTTTTACTTTAAACTGGTACTGATAACGTAATAACTGTAGGGTTGGTAGACAAAATTGAGGACCTTTCTGGCAGAGGAGCTCCGCACGGTCCGCACATCAATTTTTTCTCGAAAGTTTGCGCTCAAACTTTTGAAACGAAATAACTACTAGTAGAGTAAGTTATTGTAAGAATTGGTTATTATGAAAAAGATTCACCGTATTTTGGTTTACTAAATTCCTTGTCTTCGCTGGCGATTAAATCAAGGTATTGACCTGCAAAAATGAAGAAAATAGTGCATCATCTTGCAGACGAGTCGGCAACAACGGGAGAGCATTTTCATGTCTGCTTCGCGGGCTGCGTTGACATGAGAATGACGTCGTTCGCTACGCTCTGCAGTGCACATTTCGCTCCATATTTTTTCGGATGCTACGTTTGCTGGACGATGACATTCTCATGTTGACGCAATCCGCGAAGCAGACATGAAAATGTTCTCCTGTGTTGCAGACTCTTCAGCAAAATGATGCAAGGTAAGTGCGGGTATTACCGCCCATGCGGCTAATTCCGCCACCTTTCAGAATGACGTCACTTGACAATGCAGTCACGAGGTGGCAGTTGTACCATGTGTATAACGTCACAGAAACCAAGTTTGCTATCTTGAAAAGTGTAAACATTTCGTTTCAAGGGCATGATAAGAAGAATCAGAAAATGAGCGTAGTATTTTTTCGCTCTTACTAAATACCGGAAAATATTGATAAGAAAGAAAGTACCCGGAAAAGCTGTACATAAAGGTAATATAATCTTATTTACTATCGTTGGAAAGCTTATTCTTCCAGCTTTCAAACTGTCTAAAGAACGTCGAATTATTCCACAAAGGCAAGCGAATATGTACAAATGTACGAAAAAAAATAAATAAAAATAGGATAAACTTTAATTGCACGATAAAAAAAAATCGAATGAACGATAGGATACAGAATGCTAAAATAGGAGGTCCGAAAGATAGTAAAATGAATTATTGCCCGTTACATGTTGCAAACAAAATAATTACAAACGAACGATGATTGACGAGGATGCTCACATGGGAATATAGGCTGATGCAAGGAGTAGGCGAATTAAGTGTTGAGTTAGTCAGTCAGTCAGTCAGCAGTTTAATAATAATAATAATAATAATAAATTTTTTTGTAAGGCTCTTTCTGTTGTGTGCCAAAGTAAAGATATAAATGATAAAAAAAAACAAGCTCCGTCTGGCGGATAGCTCCTTCGGCCAAAATGGTCATCAATAGTGCCTTTGTCTGTTTTTGAGATAAATTCAATCAGGTTATGTAATACAAGAAAAAGGCCCTTAGTTGCATCAAAATGTTCTAGGGAAAAGGCCCTTAGTTTGATGTTACTAAGGGCCTTTTTATTAGAACATATCGATGCCTCTAAGGGACTTTTTCTTGCGACAGGTCACAATTTTAAACGTGAAAATTTGATTCCAACAAGGTATTTCAATAAAATTGGCATTTTATTGCTTAAATTTCAAAAAGAACCAGAAAAAGCCCGGATATTTTAGAAAGGACCAGGAAATTGAAACAAATCTGCAAAAGGAACAAAAATTTGTCCTTTAGCACCAGATCCGGTGACACTGAAATATGCCCCCGCATAAGATCTCTCGCACTAATGAAAGAAATATATTAGGCCTGGCGATTGCGCGAGGCCTAATAAGGTGCTTTACCTAAATTACGCCTGCTGTGCCACGTACTAATATTTCTGTAACTTGCGATTCCACCGTCAATACAAGGAGCGTTCAGAAAGTAAAGTAACAAGGGCTACTATGAAATAACTACATAAAATTGTAAAAATAGGTACTGTTGTACAAAATTTGAAAGATACAATTTTAAACTACTACTGTTCAACATAGTTACCTTCCCAATTAAGCTTTTATCCCATAGGTTTCCTGACTTATAGATGCCTTCCCCGTAGAATTCGCCGCCTAATGAATCAAACCAATTTAGAACTGTTTTTTGCAGCTTGTATGTAGTCGTTTCTAAAACAAGTTCCACCCAGGAATCTTTTTAAATATGGAAACAAACGAAAATCAGAGGGTGCTCAGTCTAAAGAACTGCAGGTATGCGCACCGTAAATGTAAACAAACAATAATGAAGAGGTTGCATGGGTTTGGCATGGGTTTGCAATAGGGTGCTTACAGCGCTGCGTGCGGCAAACGCCCTAGTTACGCGATGCAACTATGCGATTTCCATGCAACCTCTTCATAATCGTTTGTTTACATTTATGGTGCGCATACCTGCAGTTCCTTACTTAGTCGGGAGAGTGGGCTAGGTGCGGCAAAACATCCCACTTGAACGACTTCAGCATAGGAGTAGGGCACGAGAGGTGTGCGCCTGTGCGTTGTCTTGCAAAAAGCAAATACCTCGAGTTAACTATCCGTGTCTGCGGTCTGTACTTCTTTTACATAAAAGGTTCAGTTGGTCGCAGTATACGAGTACATAGGAAGGTGAAGTAGGGTAAGATGACGCACATTTTGAAGAATGGTCGTAGCTTCCTGACAAAACATCCGATATGGCTGAAATTTTGGCTACAGATACTCTGATCTTTTATCTGTAACTTTTATTGAGATGTTTTTTGGTTTTACCCTCATCCAACAGAGGTATAATAATTTCCCCAGACCTTCTTATTCGGCCATCTTACCCGATGGGATGGGTAAGATGCCTTTTTTTGGTCGCGTAAGATGGCTTATGGAAATTACGTATTAAATAAGATTGTAATAAAAATATGTAAACTCGTATGATTTTTTAAATTTTTTATTCGAGTATAAAACGTATAATGTAACTTTTAAGTAAGTAGGAGTTCCTTCCGGAATCTTCAACAACCGGCTGGCCTTACGTATGCAGTGTTTTTTCCCCCCACATATTTCATCGCGTTTTTGCTGTATTTCTGTCTAAGACCCTCCAGTGGTCTTTCTGACGTAATTTGTCATCATAATCTGAAATAACAAGCTGAGCAATTTTCGCTAGATCATTAGTAAACGAAATTTATCACTCATTATAGTACGGCAGCTTGCCTTACTCACACTTCGGCCATTTTACCCACTCTTAGAAATTACCATACTATGTAACTCTGAGGACAAAATAAAAAGTATAATCACTCGATGTACCGGTAAAATTGATGAAATATTCTGAAAGTGGAGGGAAAATACTGTACATCTAACCCATAATATAATATATTGAAAATTGTCAAAACTTCAAAATTATTTCAATGACCAAATCATTTTCAAACACTTTTGCTTACATAAAAATTACAGAAAAATCGTAGAAAAAGAATCAATAGGTCGGCGACTATTCGGGAATACGTACACAAAGTCCGGTATCAAAGTGCTACAAATCTACTACGTCACTTTTGGTGTACAGAGCTGCCAGCATAGAAAACAGACAACTGTGGCATCTTACCCACCGCGTCATATTGCCTTACATTACGAGCTTACCATTGTACAATATGGGAGAAATTCAACCAAAACCAAAAGAATTTCACGAGCGTCTCAGAATAAGCATGCCATAATTTTGTGTTCTGCACAGGAAACAGTCTACATGAATACTAAAATGGTGAGAAAATGTGTTGTCCTAATGTAAAAAGAATATAGAATCGTGCTATGTTGCCAGATTTACAATCTGTTCACTGGTTTTAACACAACAAGCTTTGTTACCTTACTTTTTGAACGCACAGTTTAATGGGCGCGTTTTCCGTTGATGTCACAAACGCACTTATCATGCAACCGCACGTGCTCATCACGCAACAGCACGCAATTGTGTTGGCTGCAGGCTGCAGGCTGCGCTGGTTCAAGGAAAATGTAAACAATTTTTTTTACTCTGAATTTACCATAAGAGAAAATATCGTTCTACTATTTTGCAAATATTTCAGAAATGGAGAAGAAGATAAAAATTTGCAATACCTATATTTCTGTAATGTACTGAATGCGTACTTCACGACTGCAAGCATCACATATTTAACCTAGGTCCCCTTGTTATAATATCTGTGAAATTTTCAAGCCCTTATTTTACTTATGGAGATTCTCATTGGAAATGTTTGTTTACATTTCTCTTGGACCAGACTGCAGCCTGCAGCCAACACAATTGCGTGCTGTTGTGTGATAAGCGCGTTTGTGACGTCAAGGAAAACGCGCCCATTTGACGGCGAATTCTACAAGGAATGTATCTATAAGTTAGTAAACCGATGGGATAAATGCCTCCATTGGGAAGGTAAGCTGTGTTGAAAAGTAATTTTAAATTGTATCTTTTCAAATTTGTAAAATAAAATGTTTACAATTTATAATTATTTCATAATAGCCCTTGTTACCTTACTTTTTGAACGTCCCTTGTATAAAATATGTCATAGGTTACCATAACATGGAGTGACTTTGCAATCACAGGGTGACTTAGTGGACGTATGTTTTCATTAGAAAAAATTGTTCGATAAAGAGAGGTAATTTTCTTAAGAAATTGGTTGAACATAAAAGTTTTTGCAATTTTTACAAAACTGATTTTCATGAGTACTCACTCTGGAACTGATGCCATTTCATTTTTGTTTTGTTTTTGTAAGGGTAGCGCGAATATTCTCTATTATTATTATTATTATTTTATTATTAGAAAAGTTTTCGTTCTACTGTGCCTAATTAAGAAACAAACTGAATCGGAGAAGTTGATACTGTTCTTCCACAGATCGCACCCATATTTGCACCTTGAAAAGTAAGAGTAAGCAAACATATCTATACGAGGTTAGGATTAGTTATCTCCTCAACTGATTGATGGAAGATCGCAACTCTGAGAAACCCTCATACTCGTAATCCAAAAAGATAAAATTGATCTGAATTTGTACTGAAGGGAGGTTAAAAATAGTATCCAGACTTTCTGTGTTTATTAACGCAGAAAAATGTAAAGGTTTGTCATAAACCTTTCTGTCATTTAATGTAATTGACACGGAGCGCTACTACCGTACTCATCATACTATAAAAATTCCCCATAAATAAATTTAATTACACTATTATCCGGTATAAGGATAGAATTACTTTTTTTTTTCTTTTTTTGAATCTACTAAGAGTCGCGTTTTCGTTTCCCATTAAGATCTCTTTCTCTTAGGACGTGCCAAAAAATAAAAATAAAAAGAAGAGAGAAAAACAATCTTTTTAAATTTAAGGCACAAAATTATTCATTGGCATTCTTCAAATGACCCTTTAAATGAATGCCTTCTTCATTTTTCTCCAGCTTGTATTGTGTCAGCGGAGTTCTAACGATTAAAAAAAATGCAAATTTTCGAATTAATCCCTCCTATTCTCTCGAATACAAATATAGGGTAGTTTATGTAAAAAGGAGCACTAGTATTAAATCTCTGTATTCTTAGCAGTTTGTTTATTTGCACGGTAAAGCTACGCGATTTTACTCGGCAAAATATTTGATAGATGAGTAATTTGTGAGGAAACGGGTATGAGAAAGATTTGGAAATTACAATGTGGACGTTCAGGAGGAGTTCAAGATCTTGAAACGTGGAATACGAGTATTGGGAAAAGTGTTAGTTATTCTGAGGGAAGTTTTGTGGTAAAAATTATTAGAATTTTGGTAAATGTCTCTAACTTTTGGCGATTTCATGCATTCTCTAATTGATAGTTCTGGTAATTTGTACTTCTTTTGTCCACTTAGTTAGCCTACTCGTATGTGTGGATCTGCTCCAGACAGGGCATACATATTCGCCTACAGAGTAGCACAGGGCTAATACAGACGTCCTTAAGGCCTGTAATTTAGCCCCCCCCCCATGTACAGCCTACTAGTTAATTATTATATTTGTTCTCGCAGCAACCTTCGTCTTGGTTGCTTTACAATGCTGTTTATAAGTTAGTGTTCGATCGAGTATGACCCCAAGGTATTTAGGATGTGCTGAATGTTTGAGTTCTGTCTTGCGTTAGCAGATTCTTAGTTCTCGTTTCGCCTTATGATTTTGTAAATGGAACGAGCATGTCTCTGTCTTAGCCGGATTTGGTTTTAGGTGGTTGGCCCCATAATATTCATCTAGTCTTTCTATTACTTTTGGCTCAGCGTGTCTTCCACTTCTGCAAAGGTTCCGTGTTGGGCTGCCAGCGCTAGGTCGTCTGCACATAGGAAGTGGTGAGTATGTTCTCCCATTGGCTGGTCGTTAGCATGGATATTAAAGAGAGCTGGTGAGAGCACGCTACCCTGGGATAGGTCGTTTTTTGTCGCCTCTGCGAGATATCCTTGCCATTTAAGGTTGAATAAAATTGCCGGTCTTTCAGTAGCATCGTTACTATTTCGGTAAACTTAAAGTCATTTGTTTGCTCGTGTAAAAAAAAAGAAAAAAAGAAATGTAAAAGAATTGGTAAAGAGAAGAGAGAAAGGTAGGAATTCGAAAGATATACGCAATGCAGTCAGGGGTGCGTAGAATTTCCCTGTACGAAAATATTAAGTCAGGATTGTTCGAATGTTTATATTGATGGACTTAACATGAGTGGCTTATGCGCTAAAATTCTACCATATCTACAAATACATTATTTACAGAGAATGGGCGGATGGATGGATAGCCGGACGGGAACTGCTCAGGCGAGGTACCTACAACAGAGTTGAAAACCACGTTTGAGTACGGGCACAAAACACTACTGCACCGTAGCCCAAAACCAATAACATAGCCAAGCATTTAAGCGATCCTATTCTCTGGCCCAGTATCCGACTAGCACCAACATACCAGGGGGTTCATACCTAGCCCGCACAAATGCCTATAGGTACCCTGGTAGTGCCGGCCCTGAGGCTGTGCTGCAGTTCAGCATGCTGTCCGGAGACTCGACCGAATGCCCACAGCCGGATCCACATTATCGCCTGGGTAGGGTAACGTCTAAACCCTGCATAGTGGAGAGCCTGGGGCGTCAACTACGCCCCCGCCGGCGAGAAAGTATTGCGAGCAAGCGTAAATATAAAAGCAGATTAAAAAGCCATAACAAAATGTGTACTCAGTGAGCAAAACTCACCCCAAATTGATGTCTCTCGACAACACCACAAAATACGCGACGATACTTTCGAAATACGGCTTACACACGAGTCAAATTTCCCGCAACGGACTTTTACCGCCGTCGTTAACTAAATGCCACGAGGTACGAGCCCGCAAACGCGAAGACCTTGGCACAAGGGATGCGTTCCTCGCCCCCTAGCAGGTTCTCCAGGCAAACCAGTCATGCATACAAGCGGGTGAAAGCGGAGAGAAACGAAGCGTCAAGCGCGTAAGATTCGACCCTATACAGGGTGTACTTATTTAGACAGAAATTTACTCTTACATTCGGCCATCCTGCATACGCCGCGTCCCGAGGCGTTAAACAGAATCAGAGTTGTCAGCATCAAGTTCATCGTCAGCGTCGTCTGCTCTACCCCACAACTTCATTCGGTCGGCTGCGATGATTTTGTCGTACTGGGTTCGTCGTCTGGTCCGTCGATTACCCTCCATATCTGCTACCCGATAGTGATCGTTTGGCAGCACTTCTTTCACCACCATTGGTCCTTGATATGGGGGAAGTAGCTTCCGTGACTCCCCTGGGTTGGTAGCTTGCGCCCGCTTTTCAATAAGCACTACATCTCCGACTTGATAAGTGGTCGCCTCGCAATGTCGCCGATCATAATACTTTTTCTGCCGGATTTGCGCCTCTTTATTGTCCGCAGCAGCCTTCAGACGGATTGATGTCAGGTCCTCTAGTGACCAGATAGTTGAAGATATTTCATCTCGAAGTGGAGAATCCTCCCCTCCTCGGGGTGTGTAGCCTAACAGCAACCGACTTGGGGTTTCCTTGGTGGAGGCATTGACGGTGTTATTAATCGCAAATTGTACTTGACGAACATTTTCATCCCAACTGCGATCGTCTTCAACGGTGGTAAGAAGGGCGCTCAGTATTGTCCTATTCAAACGTTCAACTTGCCCGTTTGCTCGGGGTGTCGCCACAGCTATCGCGATGTGTTCGACAAAATTTTGCTCGCAAAACTGTTCAAAGTCGTGAGATGTGAAAGCAGTACCTTGATCGGTAATTACTACCTTTGGGGTTCCGTAAGTAGCAAAGATGTCTCGTAGGTATTCAGTTACAAACTTTGTTTTTGTAGATTTGACAGCTCGCAAAAAGGTGAACTTGGTAAACCCATCAACTACAACAAGTAGATGCATATTACCGCGTTTGGATTTTACAAAAGGCCCTAGATGGTCAATATGCAAAGTTTCTAAGGGCACTACACCTTTAGGGATAGGGTGCAAGTATCCCTCAGGTTTCCCGGCTTTCCGTTTATTGTACAAACATGGAATACAGTTACTAACAAATGACTTGACATATTTACACATTTGAGGAAACCAGTAAGCTTCCTGTAGCTTCTTGAGGGTCTTCTCAACTGAACAATGGCCGGTACTGAGATGCGCGATACGTACAACCTCATGTCGCATACTAGGTGGTACGGCCCATAACGGCCCTTGTGCGGTCTCACGATATATTCGCCCGTCTTTCAGTGAGTAGTTTTGGCACAAGTGGCGCTCCTTGGCGCTCCAAGTATTTTGGGGCCGGGAAAGTATAGCTTTTATGGTGCTGAGTTGAGCATCACTAAGTTGGCTGGCTAAAACCCAGTCATCCGCGTTGATCCTCATGACCTGGACAGGATTTCGACTGAGTGCATCAACATGCTGCATTCGCTGTCCGAGCCGATATTGAATTTCAAAATTAAACTCCTGCAACTGTAGCCACCATCGCGCTATTCGCGGAATCAGTTGCTTTTTCTTTGCAGACATTTTTAAAGAATTACAATCAGTGATGACAGTAAACTTAATCCCAACGAGGTAGGGACGGAACTTTTTCAACGTTTCTACTACGGCAAGAGTTTCAAGTTCGTACGAATGATATTTCGATTCTGCCCCGCGTGTTTGCCGACTGTAATATGCTACAGGATGGAATCTTTCGTTGGTATGACGTTGTAGGAGAATTCCAGCTAGGCCAATAGCACTTGCATCAGTATGAACTTCAGTGTCTAATTCAGGGCAATAGATGGCTAATGTGGGCCTTCCACAAAGCTCCTTTTTCAGGTCTTCAAACGCAGCAGTCTGAGCTTCAGACCAATGCCAAGCACAATCTTTTTGCAATAGCTCCGTGAGTGGACGCGCACGCGTAGCATAGTTAGGTACAAAGTGGCGAAAATAGCCGGTAAGTCCAATGAATTGCCTAACATTATGGACAGAGGTGGGAGTTGGAAAGTGTTTGACAGCAACAATCTTATCAGCACCTGGTCTAACAGTACCAGCAGCGACCTCAAATCCGAGAAAGTTTACCTTAGTCACGAGGAATGCACATTTGCAGAGATTAAGGGTAAGATTTTCCTCACGGACTAAAGAAAAAAACAACCGCAGCCCTTCCAGGGCTTCTTTTAGTGTTTGCGCATGGAGCAGGATATCGTCTAGATAAATGGACGCAATCCCACGGATTGGTCCTAATATGCGATTCATAAACCGCTGAAATACACGGGGGGCATTGACCAATCCGAATGGGACCCTATTAAATTCATACTGTCCTGCATGGGTCACAAATGCGGTGTACTTCTTTGACTCCTCATCAACAGAGAGCTGGTGATAGCCTGACTTCAGATCCAAGCTACAGTAGTAAATCCCTTTGGCCAATCTGTCGATTTGGTCATCAATTCTTGGCAATGGGTGGCACTCCTTTGCTGTCTGGGAGTTGAGTCGACGATAATCAATGCAGAGCCGTTGCTCGTGGTTCTTCTTCTCCACGAGAAGGGCAGGGGAAGCGAACTCTGAATTGGAAGGTCGGACAATATTTGCTCTTAATAATTCATCAACTAGTTCTCAGTTTTTTAGATGCCTCGATCCATGAGGCTTTGAATCTTGTCTAGACATCAGCTTCACAATTATTGGTGGGACTGCGGTTTTGAATGGTAACCAATAGGCTGTCTCTATGTCCCATTTCCTCAAGTTTATTTTCAACTTGGATGACAGTAATCTGATTAATTCATATACGTTTTCATTTTGGCTGTATGGGACTCCATGTATAATCAAATTGTTCTTCTTGCTGTAATGTTCAAGCCCTTCCACTTTTTGTTTCAAATACTCGTTTTCATTCTGCAGCTGGTCCACCTCAACTACCCAGCTTTCATAATTTAGTTCCAAATCATTTATACATTCTATAATGGACTCGATTTTACCATTAGTTTCGTCTACTACTGCCTTGACTGATCTGACATCATCCTTTACAGTCTGTATTTCACTTGACAGACTTTTGAGCGCCGTCAGGATTTCTTCCAACTTATTCTCCATTGCAAATAAGGCACTTTTGAACAGATGAAACTGATAGTAGTATGTACTCACAGTTATGTCCGTCAGGAAATTACACGACTATCAACGCAGGTATCACACTACATACATTCAACTAACTTGTTTTAAACCTCCGAGCATTAATCTCGAAAAATAGCTACGAATACAACCGCGATAGTGGATGCGAGACAGAACACGAACCTTACTAAAAACGTCTGCATAACTAGCCTGTTATAGGCAAACTCCTTATTTCAACTATACGGCTTAAAATTGTTTCTTTTTCTAATGTTAAACCTTCTATATTTACTGACATAATTCGGACTGATTTCGTCGTCGTTTCTGTTTCTGTTGGCCTTAATCCCTGTTTAGAGTGCATTGATTGGCGTTGGGATGATTGGCCAGTAGTCTCTAGACTTGCTGTTTCCAGGGGCCACCGGCTGTTCGATCACTTGTCTACTTCGTTTTATTTTAAATGACTAAAATTATTTTATATCATATTGTTAAATATAGTACGCGTGGAGGCACATCCCTTGCCCCCATACCTCAGGTCTGTTATCGTTCTGTCGCCTATTTTTGATCCTCCGGCCCATACGTCTATCACCTCTCTCGTAATGTACTCCCTGTATACTTATGTACATTGAAGAGTTGAGGCAAGAGGATGCAGCCCTACCGCACGCCCTTCTCCACTTTAGAGGGTGCACCTTCTTCGCCGTTGATCCTCATTGTCATTTTGCTGCCTTTGTAGAGTGTCTTGACTAGTTCAACCAGGTGGCTAGGTACGTCCATATCCTCTAGTATTTGGAAGAGATTTTCCCATTGAACGGAATCGAGCGCCTTAGCATAGTTTACAAAACATAGCGCCGTCGGCACATTGAATTCGCGACTCTTCACTATGAGTAAGCGCACATTCAGGATCTGCTCTCTGGTGCTGCGCCCTGCCACAACCCCCCCCCCTGTTCCAGCGGAATTTGTTGGTCGAGAAACGCCTTCAGCCTGTTGTTGATAATTCTAAACAGCACCCTTGTTTGTGCGTGGGATCAGTGCGATTATTCGGTAGTTATTACTATTCTTGGTATCAGGGGCGGATACAGAAAATAATTTCAGGGGGGCTTGAAGAAAAATGTTATAGACGCAACTTAATAGCTCTAGGTTACCATGGACAGATTTAGATACTTCGGGGAAAGGAGGTCCGACTCCATCTTGTGTCCGCCACTGCTTGGTATCGCCTTTTTTAGGTAATGGTATCAGTACCGACTTGCATCAGTCTTCTGGTCATTGCTTCGTGTGGATTTTCCATATAACTATCGCGATGTCATCTCCTGAGGCTTGAATTAGTTCAGCCTCTGTGCCGTCGTGGCCTGGTGTTTTGCCATTTCTCGTAGCCTTAATCGCCGCTGTGACCTCTTCAATGAGTATGTCCGGTTCCTGTTCCTTATCCGTGACTGTGATTGCCGGTGTGTCTGAACTGTTATCCTCATCTGTTTCTTTCAGATACGAGGCTTCGCAGTATTCCCGCCATCGCTCCACCCATCTCGGAAGTGGTCCAGGCTTGCGTGCCATCTCACTTCGCCTGTTCTTGGTTTAAATTCACCAGTCATTTGCTTTATTTTCCTGTACTCAACCTTTATGCTGAGTCAATAAAATTCTACCCGCGGTCGTTAATTTCTGAGAAAAAACGTGAAAATTGTAAGACGAGTCCCAGTCATGCCCACGCTTTTCTGCTCTTATGCCGACTTATTTATAAAATGAAACTCAGCGATTTCGATATTGCATCCGAAGCTAATGCGGTTACGTAAATACGCACATGGTCAAGTGAACAAGATTGTAAGATATAAATTGTGTACGGATATAAAGAAGGCTTTTGTGGGTTCGCGAATTGACGCGTAGCAGTCAAGCTCTCTGCCTGTCTGTAAGTTTTCCTCGGACTACGACAGCCTAAGCGCGATGGGTTTACTGTCGAAAGAACACGCCTAAGTGGATTTAAAGTCTGCAACTGCGTTCGAAACGTAATACAGGAAAATTTTTGACAATCTGGCAGGAAAACAATAACATAGCATTTCGCAGAGCGATCGAGGGAAATTAAATGTTGACTCCATTCGGCAAGGCGATAAACATGCGACGCTCGGGCTGCCGTCGTCGGGTTTCAAAAGAAAAGAAAAAAATACGTTGGCTGAGAAAATAAACGAAATTTTGGGTGAGCGCACATATGCACGATGTGTTCAATATGCTTTCCTATTTTAGTAATAATATAACATTGTTACTTGAACGCTAATGTTACGTATCCAACGGCTGAATGGCGAATGGTTTGCCATATTATAAACTGTTTCCCTACGTGCGCCAATAAGAGTCCGAGACAACCCCGCTCGGCAATTTCATATCGCGTGAGGTTCAGTTTTCCAATTCACGGATTCAGCAAATAATAATGTATAGATAGATACCTCGAGTCACAGCAGTCACTGAGGCACGTATTGAAGAAACGGGAATGTGAAATTATCGAAAACGAAGTCATCTGTACCTACTGTTGGGTGCCTGACAATGAGTCAAACGTGCCCTGTTACGTCTGTTGTTGTCATCGGCACCTGTTTATATTGTTTGTAAATGTAAAAAGATCCAGTCCTCGACGTAATGTCACGAGAGGTGTTCTCAAGTCTGCAATTATTAGTCTATCCCCCAGTTTCTTGGTACTTTTTAGGGTCGGCTACGAGTAGCCGAGCCTATTGCAATCACTTCTTTTTTTTATTTTCTTCTCTAGTTGTCACAGACTCCGCGAGAGGGCGCAATGTATCGTCCAGTATGATCTTTGATCTCAGGATCAGTTTTACAAGGTATCGCTGTGGGCACCTCAGCATTAGTGATTAGTGTTTATGTTTAGTGTTCTGTTTGATTACGGCGTAGAACACTCTCGTTCTGTGTTGATCGGGTATTTTTCGTGAAGGTTTTTATTAGGGTCGTTGAAGCCGTTAACATTCCTGAATTACATTGTTTTGATTATTTCATGATTAATAATTATAATTTATAACTATTATCAAGCGACTTTCTATCGTTCTTATGTCAATGCTGAGTTTTTACCGCATGAAGAGTTACTATTTCCTCATCCTAAGATGCCACCTGAATTGGTTGAATTGAGTAATACAGAAGAACGTTTTCTGTCGCCAGTTACCAGCAGTAGCGAGAAGCGAACGAGTTGTTATATTATGTAGCATGTAAAGGCGTTATCAGTAAATTAGTATGTTGAAGTGAACATGTTTGTACCTACCGATGTCTTGTGTAACATTATTCAGACGAATCAGTCATAGGACGTATGTATGTCATACCTATGCGTAATTATTATCAAGCGAACAGACAATCTGCTAGCGTGAATATTACGTTGTTTCCATTCCCGTAGAAGTGGATAATTGTTCGCTAATCATTTGATGCTTTTAGGGTCGACTAGGAGTAGTGTTAGTCTTTTATCTGTTGATCAATTGCTCTTCAGAAATTAGAAATCGGATGAAATCTTCGACCAGATGGTCGAAGTGCGAATGTTGCCAAGCCTGCAGCTTCGCAGTCTGAAGCCTTTTGAACTTGCCATGTGCTGTTAGTGTGTGTGTAGTGTCATCTCAATTACCTTTCATCTATCAGCCCTTATATTCCGGAACAAATGACCTTAAACATGATTACCGATAGGTCTTTTTCCTGATATTATCTTTTCTAACGACCACCAATAAGAGATCATTTTTTCCCCTTTTAATTTGCTCTCCACCCGAGTCCTAGAACCCGCCCTTTCGAGCATTACTTCAGAAACGTCGGGGAGGCTGTTAGGGCTGTCTTAGTCCTCTTCCCTTCTGGCCGAAAAACCGGCCTAGGTCAAAAATTCTGGCGAGTTGCTACGTGGGCTCGAACCCGGGACCTCCGGATTCTGAGACCAACGCGTTATTCACTCGGCCAACCAGACCTCTACCAACAAGAGATAGGCTAGTCTCTAATTTTTCAGTCGAGAGCCGACCCTCTTCCAGCAGCTAGTTGCTTGTTATAGGTAGATAGGAATCGTGAAAGAATTCGTCATGATAACTTTTGATATGTCGATTCTGGCCCATATGCTGAGGGGCTCAGGGCTGATTAATAAAATTTAAAGTGCATCGGAGGTTTCTACATGATTCAGTTCGCAGACAGAGGAAGGGCGCCAAATATCGAATAGGCGACTAATATCTAATAACGGTTTTTCTCTGATGGTACGCAGCGCACTCGAGCGTTTTTTCTTGGAACTGATGTAAGGCACCTGCCGTATACCTATAACGCCATACTAGTGGAGAATGACGATGGTTGGCAAAGTAATTTTAACCTACGAGGTTTTTGGATGAGAGGGGTGAAAAAGGAAATATTGAAGTACGTATTTTTGACCTCACTTATGGGATACTTGATTTAGTGTCGAGATTTAAGCTCATAAAATTGGTTGGCGGTATTTGAAGCCCTTACTGATGTGTTCCTAACAATGCCAGCTCGTGTTTTTTGTTTTTAAAGGATACTTCAGGCGTATTATTTTCGAGTGCTTTTAGGGAATAAATCAGGAACAGGTAAAACAGGGGGCAGGGTACAATTTACCGCCAAATAATGACAAAATTCAATTTTTAATCAAAAGTTGTATAAAAAAAAAATTAAAAAAAAAAAACTAATCTCGTGAAGTCCGACGCGGTATGTTATACTGAGTGAATACTGGCAGCATTTGTAGACAACTTTCCTTCACGAATTTCTTTCAGTTCATTTAATAATGCTCGTTCATACCATAATCGTAGCTTATTTTCAATTATTAAACAAAAAACAATAGTTGGCGTTATTAGGAGCAAGTACTATTCAACTTTAATCGCATAATTATAAGTTCGAAGAAATCATTATTCTGAATATTCTGTGAATGCAGTATATAGAAAAGGGGGTAAATTGACGATAATAAAAGAACTTAGTGGAGAGCTTTTTCTTCGCCAGAATTTCATTCCGCGCAACAAGTTGCTAAAACTAAAATACCAAGGAAAATTTCAAATCACTTTTTTTTGGATTTCAGTGTGCGAGATCTCTACGACATCGAGCAGTGGTGATAAGTTATTATGGTGATGCTCATAGACTGGAGCACTACATGAGATTGCTTTTCAGCATGACATGAAATAATTATCGTTTTATCGTAATTATCTTGAAACACATGTTGTGTTTGCTATTTTGAATCGAGAAATATATTTTGTATATTTTTCACTGTTTGAATATCGACCTTCCCGCCCCTATCATTAGCCCTTTTTTAAATTTTTTATACCACTATGTTGAGAAACAACTTCGAGCACTACATGGGAAAATTCCGAGTTGCCACACCAGGACTAAGGCGACAAGGTCAACAAAGACGACACAGTCGACAGACAAATTTGACAAAGATGATAAAGTCAATAGAGATGACCAAGTCGACAAAGACGACAAAGTTGACGAAGATAACAACGACAACAAAGTAGAACAAAGTTGACAAAGTCAGAGAAATTGACGAAGATGACGAAGTCCACAAAGATGACGGTATTGACAAAGATAGTGGCGGCAAATATGGTGGTGCTCACAGGCCAGAGCACATAAGAGTGCTTCAGCACTATATAAAATAAATATAATTTTATTGTAATTATTTTAAAACGCAGACTGTTTTTGCCATTTTGGATCAAAAAATTTAATTTTTCGCTGTTCGGATGTCTAAGACCCCCTCCCCCCACCTTCAGCCTCTTTATTAAATTGTTCATACCACTGTGTTAAGAAAAAACTTGGAGTATTACATGGGAAAATTCCAAGTTGCGCCTGGACCTAAGCGACAAAGTCAACAAAGGTGACAAAGTCGGCAGACAAATTTGACAAGGATGACAGAGTCAACAAAGTCAATGAAGAAAATAAAGTAAAACAAAGTTGACAAAGTCTACAGAGATGGAAAAGTCAAAAAAGTTGACAAAAACAACAAACTTGATAAAGATGACATATAGTCAACAAAATTGACAAAGACAATAAAGACGACAAAGTTGACAAAATCGCCAAATTAACGAAGGTGACAAAGTTGACAAAGATGATGAGGTCGACAAAGTCAACAAAGATGATAAAGATAACAAATACGAAAAAGTTGAGAAAGACGAACACTGATTGGTTTCTACAAATCAGGCGGACTACTGTATTGGGGAGTTCTTACGATTACTGTGTTCAAACTATCGGACTGTTATTTATATTATCTCACCCAGACTGTTTCACAAAACTCAAATTTGAAAATTTTAAAAGTCACTGGTTCATTGTCCTCATTACAAAAACCCAAATGTGTTGAGAAAAGCTTGAATCGTCAAATCACGAATTTTCAGAGATAGAATATGGTTTCATAGAAATCGCATAAACTGCCGAAATGAAAATTTTCCGTTTTGTTTTGAGAATTAATAGTGGCTCTTTGATATTAGATTGGAACTGATTTTTGGGCCAAATGCCAATGTATGTATGTAATGTTGAAAGGAGAAGTTCATTAAAGTTTGTACCATTCATAAGCCAACATTTGAAGTTCAGAGATTGATAAAAATTGATCGACATAAAAAGCCAAATAAACTATTAAAACAGGGGCTACTGTAATTCCTGACTTTGACTGATTCATTTTCTTCTGCTTCAAAATTAGCAAAAATTCTCTTTTTTGAGGGTCGAATGTACCTCTTCCTTCAATAATCATTCTTCGGCAATTTTAGAATTTTTTTTACAATTTAGATTTTGCTAAT
The DNA here is from genome assembly GCA_031841125.1 of Acanthococcus lagerstroemiae. Classification (NCBI taxonomy): domain Eukaryota; kingdom Metazoa; phylum Arthropoda; class Insecta; order Hemiptera; family Eriococcidae; genus Acanthococcus; species Acanthococcus lagerstroemiae. The sequence continues at coordinate 20,480,166 of CM063109.1, read as the reverse complement.
TCGACTGTTAAAAAATATTAAAAGAATAAACCAAATTTGTCCAATTTAGGCTCTCATTTGGGTTCTGGAGTTCTACCTGAGGCGAAATTAAAAATCTAACGAATCGATAATGGACTCTCTGAATTGAGCGACCCACCCCCTCTCATTTCGATATTTCGATAATTGATTCGGTTTCCGAGAAGACAATTTTGATCACTCGAAGAGTCCAGCCTGGGGTTTTGAAACCTGAATCGTGAATCCAAATAATACTCTACCCGATTTCCCAGGCAAAATCAATTTTGATTATTTCAAGTTAGTTTTTACTTTGGGACTCAAATTGCTATTTGATACGGAAGCTGATGAAGTTTTCGAATTCAACCCCGGTTAAGAAACGAGATGATTTGTACTCCAATCTAGAAGCACGAATACTGATATCATAGGCCCCTACTTTAACACAGAAAAAAGAGTTAGACAGGGGGCCCTCTTTCCCCGTTCTCTCCTAGTGTTTGTTAGAAGAAGTCTTCAAAACACTAAAATGGGAAAAGAAAGGGATAAAAATCCACTTAGATTCACGGATGATATTATATTAATCTCAAACAATGTCGAGCAGCTTGAAAAAATGGCAGAAGAGCCCCTTCTTAAGGGAAAATGAGCAGAACTAGAGATAAATACTGGAAAAACGAATCTAATCTCAAACAATCAGTCAGTAAATTCTTTGCATATTGATGGAAAGTGGATCAAAAAAGTTGAGGAGGCGACATATTTAGGTCAAATCGTTAATATGAAGGAAAATACTCTGAAAAAGAAATTAACAGGAGAATCTCAGCTGCATGGAATAAATAAATATTGGAGTCTAAAATACATCTTTAAGGAGCAATTTAACAACACATTAAGAAGTAACATATTTAATTCTTGCTTTGTAACTTCACTGACGTACGACTCCTAGACGTGGTCAATATAACTAAAACGCAAGAAAATCAACTAAACTAAAACGGAAAGTTACAATACCTATTAAAACTCTACGTGAATAGCTATCACATAATAACTATTTCATTGCCTCATACAGGAGACGAAAATGGAACTGGGCGGGTCACGTAGCGAAGCCGAAGGACAACCGTTGGACCCACAGGGGGACCTCTTTTGGCAAGCGCCAAATAAAAGAAAACCCGGCAGACGATAAGGTGGAAACACGATTTTGATCATCTTCTATAAAACTATGTATTTCATAGGATAGTCTGGGAGAGGGGGAATGGAAAAGATTTAGAGTGGCCTTTGCCCTCAGGCAAGGTACGATACGACAGGGACTTGTTAAGCCCAAAAGAATATCGTAACTTTGAACCCTGATTATTAATCTAGTTTCCAATGTTCTCTTTCACCATGTATGTATAAAAGAAAACATGACTTACTTCGGTTGTTTTTATATATTTTAGGAACATATTTTCGTTTTGTTTATTTGATTATTTAAATTCTGAGGCTATTCTTTTTCAGGCAAGGACTGGATATTACGTGTACTAATTTACAATTTTGCGTCCAATAAAGACTGATTTATTTATTTATTTGTTTATAGCGATTCTCTGACTTGACAGACTAATAGTCTAAAATTCCAGCTAAATGTCAAATTTGTTGAAAAATGCCACTCCGAAAATTTGTCGGGTGTGGGGCATTACCCCCTCACTCCTCTCCTGCATCCATGATCTACTTACGATATATTCGGAACTGATTCGCAACTTTTTCAACATCAGTTTAATACAGCTCTAAGTGCTATGACCTGCTGCGTAGACCGGAGACACTGTGGACGATACAAAGTTTGTTAGAGGTGGGAAAGTTGACGACCTTCTGAATTTTAATGCGCATTCAATTTTATCTACCAGCTTTGAAGTTTTCTGAAATTCGTACTCTCGTGTTTATAGTTGTTTAATTGCAAGCAGATATTCTCAATTTCATGTAACACGCCAACATCAAATTTTCAGGTGTCATTTCCTTTAGGTCGCTACCAGTTGCGAATCAACGGTAATTATTTCATCCATGCTGTTCTAGTGTATGTTCGCGTTCGTTTTCAAAAAAGGATATACTATATAAGAAGGATGCGATAAAAAGTTCACTTTCTTTTTCTCTCCGTCGGGTAGCTGTCACGTATAGAAGAAAAGTACGAGAAAAATCCGGAGGGACACGCTTCGGGATTCTGGTGCCAAGTTAGGAAAAATATCCCAAGGATTAACCGTTCCTGCCGCCCGATCACATCTTTTTTTGGCGGACGAGCGCGTCGGAAAGAGGGGAGGGGGTAATGCAATGAAGGCTGCCGCTTAAGGTTCTCACTCGGAAAAAATGTACGTTTTCTCGGTCGCGCCGCCGTAAAAACGAGCGAGAAGAAAGTTAGCGGCTTTTTCAGCCAGCTTTGATTTATTTCTTTTTCTTAAATTAAATCCTTAAAAGTTGAGAACATCAACGCGATAAAACGCGAGCGAAGGAAAAAATAAGATTTATTTAATTTTTGGAATTTTAGTGGCATACCTTTAACGTCGTATTAGTGGAGCAGTGTCGTCGGGGGCGTTTATGAGCTGGGCTAACATTGAAGACGGAGCTGTGCGAAGTCGTGCTCGATTTACAGTTGTTTTGAACTGCAGATTCTTCGCACCCATCAGCGCTGTACTCAGAATTTTGAGCTGTGTGACGTTGGTAGGTGCAGTAAAAATTGGTATATCGCAGACATTTCCGCAGTAAATATGATTGATATTCTTGTTAGCATATGAAGGTAGTAAGTTCGCTTTCAATTAGGTAAGCAGTTCCTAGTTTATTTGTTGTTTTGGATCCGCCAGTAAAGCAGCAAGTTCATTCTTTGAGACTATGCAGGATGGAGTCGAGTGTCTGGACCGGCGGTTCCAAAACGATTCGTGTTTCATATTCCACATTTTACGGATGGAGCATTGTTTCCAGGAAGGGGGAGGAGGGGTTAGGTACTGTGGGATTTTACGGGGACGGGAGGAAAGGAGTACAGATTCAGTAAATGACAATGGTAGTGAGTCGGTAAGTTCATAGTCTGGAAGAGAGAGCGTACAGGAGTAGGCTGTCATAGGTGAGGGAAAGTAGGATTTAGATAAAGCACGTATAGCATAGTGGGAGCAAGCATCAAGCGGCGGATGTAAAGGGGGGGGGAGGAGATTCCTGATAGGAGTGATCGTCCAACTTTATATGCCACAGAGAATTACAGTGAAACAGAAGTAGAAAAAATTTATGAAGAAATTGATGAAGTATTAAGCAAGGTAGAAGGAAAAAGAAAATGTAATTATAAAGGAAGATTCGAACGCCAGAGTAGGGGGAAGGAAGGAAAAAAAGGTATGCAGGGAGCATGGGTTAGGAGAGCCAAAGGAAAGAGGGTCGAGGCTCACAGAATTTTGTGAGTAATATAAATTAATTATTGGAAGCACTCTTTTTAAAAATCCCGAGAAAAGAAAATACACGTGGAAAAGCCCAAAAGATGAAAGAAGATATCAAATAGATTACATTATGACGCTAAAAAAATACAAAACACAAATACTGGATTGTAAGAAAAAGAACAACAATAAAACCAAAACCATTAGCCAATAATAAATGTAGTTTTCACGTTAATTTAGTTGGTTAGCAATAATTTCATAGTTTTGCCGTATAATTACAATCAACCTGAATATGGGAGAAAACTTTTTTCATTATTCATAAACGTAAGACCAAACCCAGCTGGTTCTTCTATCCATATTAACAGCAATTTGTTGGGCCTAGATTCTTTAATCTACATAAATAATATTCCTCATCACTAAATTAATACCCCCCCCCCTCCCCCGAATGTTACAGTAAATAGAAAAAATACCAACATTTTCCTATACAATTTTCTACTAAGTGAAATTTATTTCGTGCAAATCATGTTCAACCACTTTCTATGATCTGTAATTTTCTTCTGTGTGGTTACCACAGCTGTCATCTTGCACCTCCTTCCCATCAGCATGCGCCACAGTTTGTAAAAGACGGCCAAAATGTTACCAAAACCGAATTTAGCGACCTTTGGAACCAACTGGATACCCATATTAAACTTTACGAAATACGAGTACTAGAACCCCCCCCCCCTTATTGCATTTGTCTCAATTTCGAATATGGGGTAAACAGATGAACGGAGAGAGGTGAATAAGCCCCTTAAACGATATAACTCTGTGAGGTGGTAAAGTAGCTGAAGAAAAGATGATTATTATCTTCATAAGGTTTGTACATCTGTGTTAAAAAGTAATAATTCTTAACAGGGATATCTTAAACTCATTTTGAACAGTTCTAATCCAGATACAAGAAAATTGCTAATGACCTATTTATGGGAAATTTAATGTACAATCTATTGCGAATGAAAGAATAGTAGCTTAAGAATGCAAGTTTCAAGAGAAATTGAAAAAATGTGAAAATTTTCTGATACAATTTGTACTAAAATTGATTTCATGAACACCTTGTTGAACCAATTCCGACCAGTTACCTCAACTGCCCTCTGCTATTACCTACTGGTACCATTTTTCTGTCTGTCTCCAGTCGTGAGAAGAAGACAAAATTTCAAAGATAGAAATCTTTTCAAAATTTGACTATAATTCAGCCGCTTCAAAAGAAAGAGTATGCAAACACATCTACATATTGTCGGGATATGTTGCCTACTTTTCAGATGGAAGGCGAGTCATTGCAAGACACCCTGTATACATAACACTGCGTATTTTATCGAACCCAAAATGCCTTCGATTCTAAGACGCACCCAGCGAACTAATGGAAGACACACTTTATTACACTTCTTCATCATCATTATCACTCCATTTTGAAGTATATCGGTACTAGATTCTAATCTACTGGATGATGAGGGATCATCAGAATCGCCGGGCTCAGAGTCTACCACATAGTCTTCTGCACCGTCGAATGCGTTAGTATTCGTAATATATTTGTAGCACTTCTTATAAGCTTTTTCAATGCTTGCGGGTTGTACTTTCTCCCATGCCCGAGAGACCCAATGGGCGACTGTCGAAGCTGAGGCTTTTTTAATTTTGCCGGATGAGGTCAGCTTCATTTTCTTTACTTTCATCGAAATCATTAAATCTAAGATGCGTCGAATCTAGGACGTACCTCACATTTTGAAATTCAAAAAATGAATTTCGGGTGTGTCTTAGATTCGATAAAATACGGTTTATGTCCCTAAATAGGACACTTCAATATATGAGGAGGGAAAATAAATTAAACTAAAAACGCTTCTAATGGCTAGATAAAGCTGTATATGCTTCCAAAAAGATAACAATAGTTGTGTAATTAATACGTGATCAATGGAGTGACTAATTGTAAAACGACAAAAATAAAGAATATACTGGACTTCGACAAGATGATTTTTACTTAAAGAATTTCGGAGGGCTTGTAGCGTTCTTACATTCCATGTCCCTGTTCTCAATTCGCCAAGGCATCCGAATGGGAGACTTTTTACATTCGAGATATGTATTTTGTGAGTGTAGCCGTGGTGTAGCCATCGAAATTGCGGTGGTGGAGACGCATCTCTGGAGGAGAATACTGATGTAGTTTCCCCAGGCATCCATTAGAGTTTATCTGTCGGAGTTTTTCTTCCCTTATGTGCAGGGGCGGATGGGCGCTAAAATTATTACCGGACATTTGGAGTGGTGCGGCGCCGTAAGAGTTTTGTCACCCCCCCCCCAATACACACATGTAAATTAAATTGACTTTTTTTAATAAAGTGTATTTATAACTGAGAACACCAAGAAAAATGTTTAAAAAATGATAAGAATGAAAATTATTTAAAAAACGTGTCGGAAGTTAGAAAATATGGGGAAAGACTGGCAGATAAAGGAGGGGAGGCAGCTATCTATACTACTTTGGTTCCACAAAAGGATACAGGGGATGGGTTTTCATATTAACAGAAATATCGAAGATAATGTTGTGGAAATTAAAATAATATCAGAAAGAATATGTCTACTAAAACCGAAGATAGATGAGAAGACAAAAATGCTAATCTTGCAAGTGTATGCACCTATAAAGGGAGCAAAGAAGGCAGAAGTAGATAAATTTTATGACGAGCTGGAGGCAACAATTCAAAAAGAGAAGGAATACTATCAGGTAATAATGGGGGACTTCAACGCAAAAGTAGGAGGGGAGGCTAATTCAAAAAACTGCGGCCCATCTGGTGTGGTGGAGAGAAACGACCGGGGGGGGGATGATTAGTAGAAATTGCCCAAAAATGTAACTTATATACAGCAAACGCTTTTTACAAGGAAAAAAAAAAAAAGTCAAAAGGAAATGGACATGGATATCGCTAGACGGGAAAACTAAAAATGAGACTGACCACCTACTAATAAATGACCTGTCAGTAGTTAAAGATGTAACAACACTGTCAAAATTTGGCTTCTCATCAGACAGAGCATCAGTATAAAAATCACAGGAAGGGTAAAGGGAGAGGAAGGCGGATCATTCCAGTCAGAAAGAAAGAGGATGCACGCCAGAAACTAAAATCAGTGCTAAAGGAAATGAAAGTCGAGGAAAATTTCTACGACAGTATGGTCCAAGCTTTGAAAAAAACGCTTGAAGAGTTTGGAGTGACGAGGGCTAAAGAGAAAACCAGGGATAAGCTTTCAAAACAGACTCTCGAGTTAGGAAGAATAATCTTTAGCAAAATAGAAATAAAATACCATTGGACAAATCTGAGCTAACTAAAATACAAAAATTGGTGAAGAAAAATGTTAGAGATGATATTAAAAAATATGATTAGGAAAAAATTCAAGATATTTTGGAAGAAAGTTGATCCACTAAAAAAGATATAGGCTCGAACTCGGTGGCGGGAGAGATATTATGCTGAAGCTAAAAGATCAGACAGGAAAAGCGACTCAAAATCAAAAAGAAATTGTAGAGGCAGCAACAAGTTTTTACAAGGACTTTTACCGCGAGCGAAACGAGCTAACAAAAATAGCAAAAACTGGAGGGTGAACGGAGGAAGAAATCCCGGACATAATGGAGAGAGAAGTGAAATACGTACTAAATAGACTGAAAAATGACAAGCCTCAGAACCGGATGGAATTACGAACGAAATGCTGAAACGGTTTGGCGATCAGAGAGTGCCACACCTGGCTAAAATATTTAACAAAATTCTAATTATGAAAGTATGTATGTATGTCCAAAACAGTGGAACTTGGCCGAAATAATATTATTATTGAAAAAAGGGGGCAGGAACTCATTGAAAATTACAGGCCAATATGCTTAACATGGAACACATGTAAAGTATTTATGGCAGTCATAAAAAGACGTATGTACAACCATTTGGATTCAAATCATCACAGGAATGAACAGGTGGGATTCAGAAATTCGTTGTGAACCAAATTATTGAAAAAACGCATGAATATGATGTGGAAATTGAAATGCTTTGCACAGGCTTTCATAAGGCATTTGATTCAGTGGATCACGAATATATGTTGAACGCACTAGAAAATAAGGGAATTGAAAGTGGGTTTATTAAAGTCATACAGAATTGCTATATGCGAATTCGAGTGCAAGAGCCAGCCTTAAAAGCAAAGGGAGGGAATTCAAAATTGGGAGAGGGGTTCGACAAGGGGACACGTTGTCGCCAAACCTCTTCAACTGCATTCTGGAAGAAAAATTTCGTAATCCGAAGTGGAAAAGAAGGGGACTAAAAATGAATGGAGAATTTCTAAGTAATTTAAGGTACGCAAACGATATTATCTTATTTGAAGAAAATAGTAAGGACTTGAAGAAAATGGCAGAAGAGCTATTGAGGGAAAGCAAAAAAGCTGGCCTCGATATGAATGGTAGCAAATCAAAAATAATCGGAAGAGGGGAAAGGAAAAATCTGATAATCGATGGGCAAGAGATAGAAGAGGTAACAGAAATCGAATATCTGTGAGACAGATTATTAGTTTTGAAGAAAGAGATGACAAAGAAATTATGAGGCGTATTAAAAAGGGGTGGAACGACTTCTGGGCATTAAAATCTTTTTTGCCGGAATTTCAACACCGCCCTTAAAATGGAAATACTAAATAGCTCAACGGTACCAGCCCTCAAGTATGGAGCGCAAACCTGGTCCCTTACAGGAAAGCAAATGGTGAAGCTACAAGTTACGTTCAGGTATATGTTGAGGAAACTTCTAGGACTGCGATGGGTAGACAAAATCTCAAATGCAAAACTATACGAAATGGTTGGAGGCGGGGATATAGGATATAAATAAATAAATATTTATTTATTTATTTATAAAGAAATACAGCCTTGAAACAGTTGTTTCGGTCCACCCACTGAGTCATAGGCCTCTTTGATCAATTATTTTGATACAAGGGTTACAGTCTAATTCCCCTTGGTGACAAGCCATTACTGGGGAATGGTTATGAAATAGTTTTCCTTCTCTATAAGGGGCATGCAACCTGCATGGCACACCAGACTAGTCAGGTGTTAGTAGTCTATAGGTGTGGCTAACCCAATTGTAGTCTTTTTGAATTCCGGCGGAACAGTTAAATTGAACTCTACCTCTTGCTACAATTGGTGTGGCTTGGTCGAATGTTAAACTTTTCATATATTCTTGTATTTTTATTATTTTCTCATCATACTCGTATTTTTAATCTTAACAAGCTACCTAGCAGATCGCGAGGTAGTAACAGGGTGTTTGCCATTGGGACTGTGCAAATTGTAGAAGCGCTAGTGTAGAATAAGTATTTTTTGATAAGCGAACGGTGATTTGACGTCACTAAGGTCTGGTCCAGTTAAGAAACATAATTTTTTTCACGGCGCTGATAAGGTGTTCTCGAACTTGTCTTTCCCCTTTAACTTCAAAATACCCATATATCGATGTGTATTGAGGGTAGCCAGTCATGTTTCTTAACTGGACCAGACTTTAACGTCTTCTTTTCCCCCGGGAACATGAAAGCTGATGACGCTACATGCACATAATGGAAGTTCAAGGCTTCAAACTAGACTGCAGACTGCAATTACGCAGCAGACTTTGATAAACGCAAAACATACTAGAATACATTTCCATTTTCCGTTTAATTCATTCCAAGCCGCAAGCAGAAATCAAACACTCTACCTTTACAAGACAAATAAATTCAAAGAACATAAATTCAAGAAATTTCAGATACACGAGTTTCAATGAATATGAACTAATAACTGCTGATAACAATTCAAAGAGGGACAGAAATTTTATTTCGATTCAAATAAACGAGGAATTTTACTTTGATTCAAATAAAGTTGTGTTCTCGCTTCAGAAAACGCCAGAGCCGCATTAAGCCTTTTGGCGTTCCCTAAGCTGAAATTCCTACTGCCCCCCCCCCCTGTGATGAGAACAGAGAGTACATTTTCCGGTGGAGAATACAGGTTATTCAGGTATCAGGTTCAAATACCGAACAAAACATCAACCACCACCACCATGTTATCCATAACTCGTATATTTAGTGATGGGACTTTGATCGATAGTGCTATCGAAACTATCGATTCTATCGGGCATTGAGGAAGCTATTGATATATCAATAGTTTAATTCAAAACTATCGAACTCTTGATAAGAGCTTGAAGGCTCAAAATCAAACGGAAAGAGTGCAGGAATTGAGGAATTAATCATCCTTTTGCAAGTGGGTACATTATTTAAGGAGTTATCTGTCAAAAGGACCCCTGACAAATGAGATTCCTATTCGTCAGGGGCCCTTTTGACAGATAACTCCTCATTTATGTATTACGTTTCTGTAGACGGAGAAATATGCAAGTAATTTTTTGATTGGTTGTTGATCATTGTGCTATACCGGGAAGAAATTATTTGTCACAGTGTTGAACTTTGACAAAAAAAAAAAAAGGAAGATTGAAAAGTTCAAAAACTATTGATAGTCAACGATAGTTATCAATAGTTTTGCCAAATGACTATTGATATATCGATAGTGGGAAAATCTGACTATTGCCCATCACTATGTATGTCGTTAACGTCAGTTTCGAAATTCAGAATGTAGTTGGCGCTGCAACCAGATTAAAAGATAGTTAATAGTTTATATGGCCATTCTGAAAGAGGATGGTGGGGCGGGTATGGTGATGGAAATGAGAATATGCTAATTTTTTAAATGCTGAGCATTTTGAGAATATTCTTAGCATATTATGCTCGTTGTGTAAATACTCCAAAATTTGAGCATATGCTAAGTGAGCAAATGATCAGCCAAGCATTGTAATAATGAGCATTTTCCCAAGCATTTTCTCATTTAAAAATGCTCAATGAGCAAATGCTCGGAAAAGCATAGAAAGAATGAGCATTTTCTCATTTTTCTGATCATTTTTTCATTTATACAGATAAAATGAGTATAAATTTTGAAGATGCTGAGCATTTGCTCAAATGCTGAGCATATGCTCATCCAATAGAAAATGCTCTGCCATCTTAGGCATATTCTCATGCTGAGCATATGCTTGAGCATTTTGAGAATATGCTTACAAAAAGAACATGCTTGAGCATTTTCCATCACTAGGCGGGTATACCAACAACTTTGTAAACAGGGCGGATAAAGGCCGGTACTTTTTAAAATTTCATTTCTATTTTGGTAATTTTATGAAAACGGAATTTAAAAAAAAAAAAAGTGAAAATGTTTCTCAAAATTTGGCGCCCCCAAGGATTGTGCGCCCTAGGCTTCAGCCTAGTGTGCCTAATTGGTAATACGGCACTGGAAAACGCACATTAATGTGTTCTTACTCCTCATTACATGTTTATAAGATGCAAAGACGTTAGCTCCACGCTCCACTTCTGGTCACACACAATGCGTGAAATATTCGTGAACCATTCGAATGCGAGAAAGATAATCTTTCATTTCAAAAAGAAAACGTGATCTGCCAATTATTTATTCACGTTTTAAGTTAATTCGGCTACACGATTATAATAGAAGTTCAAATTTGTGGTTGAAGGCATGTTGATGGTTTTGGATGATTCCTTGTTCCTGATAACAAAAAGACAAAGGTAAATAGTCAAATGAGCAGTGATGTAGCGTAGGTTGGTGCCACCTGGGGAATGGTTAACTAGTTAAGATTTGATTTGTGGGAGTGAGAGAATCGTAATCATAAATTGTAGCAAAGGATAAAAAAAAATTGTCGAGAAATTTTGCCGCCCCTAAAATCTGCCGCTGGGGGACATGACCCCTGGTACACCCCCACGCTACGCCACTGCAAACGAGAAACGAAATATTTGTGAAAGACCTGAAATAGAATACCAAAATTACCACTTACTTAATACTGCTAACATATTTATGAGACATAACTCACATCGCATTATTCCTTGGAAAATTTCCTGATAAAAGTACCACAGAATATTGCATGTACTTGGTTCGATTCAAATAATACATTATATGCTAATTCAACTGAGAACCCATTTCATACAAACAAACAATACACTTACCTCTTCTAAATCCAGTTAATGTCTTCACTTTCTTTGAGGAAATAGTTCCTTTTGTAGAAAAGTACAAATCGCACAATATACTGTCATGAGTAAAATACAAAATCACAAAATAAAACGTAAACAAGTTGCATTTGTAAATCGTAAGCATAACGAAGAGGATACATTCATAATAGTAAACCGACTTATTGATAGATGGCAGCAGTTGACGGAGAAGGCAACTGAGCTAAAACTGAACTATGATCTGTAAACAATTCAGTCGTATTTAAAGAAAAATGAGGATGAAAATTCGATTGCAATAGGGTGCTTGCAGCGCTGCGCGCGGGCCAACACCCTGAAAATTCGCCGTCCGCACTGGGATTCGAACCCGCGTTCCGTGGTTTAGAAGGCATCATTCGAATCCACTCGGCCACCAAGCCACCACGATGTAACAGATGGGGAGTAAAAGTACTCAACTGGATACGCTGCAAAGGAAAAAAAAAAAGATAGGTAGGCCAGTAACTAGATAGACAGATGAACTCGTCAGAGAACTATGGGGCCCCGGCTGGCAAAGATTAGCGCAGGATAAAAGAAAATGGAAAAGCTACGTGGAGGCATATGCCCAAAAATGGGCCGAGGTACTCACACACACGTTTGGTCGACAATCGGCGCAAAATGTGCCTGCCCATTTAAATTTTTCAATCACTTTATTTCTCTTTAAATTGATCAGCGCCGCCGCACGTTTTTCGACTGTCGTCGCAACATAAGCTTATTTTATTTTTGTAAGTATTTTATAAACGCATACTTTTTTTCCTTCAACGTACCGGCGCCGCAGCGTCAAAATGCGGCGGCGGCGCACCGGGCATTTGCCCGAATTGCCCTATGGCCCATTCGCCCCTCTGCTTATGTGCTTTGATATCTTCTATAAGCCCCCTCGGAAGATATATAACACTGGTACCGCCGTTGCACCACCTATGCTGCTGTGAAAGGGCCACAAACTCGATCTCGTGGGAGTATTCGGAAGTACAACGTCGAATATTCATTTGAACGGGTTGCGTTGGATGCTGCAGGACCATTCCAGCTCTCAGATGCTGGAAGTGAAGAGTAAATGAAACGGTTTCTAGATACATCGGGATCCTACTGAGTAACTTTTTCTATAGTAGGTATCTGATTACATTTTGGATCCAATTTCAATTTAGGCCCCAAATTCTACTCTTGATACGAGCAAAATTAACTTCGTAGGGGAAACTAAATAAAGTATCAAAATAGGAATCCATATAGCGTACATAGAGAGGGAGGTACTGGCACAGGGCTTTCAAATTTTGGAATCATTTTCGCGAACTTGGTCGGTGCAAAAATGATACAGACAATTCGCATGTACCCAGTTCGCTCAAGTAAACGCGAGTGGTTCGGCACAGCCGCACACCTCGCATTCAGTTCTCGAATTTTCGAACTTCGTAACCGCATATAGTTCACCCTTTTAGGTAATCGCGATCCCCGTTCACAAACGTACAGGCCTGCCTCCTCCGTGCGTTCATATCAATTTCGGGAATTGCCAACCGCACAGAGAAAATGCTGTTTAATTTACAAACGGCGAGGCGAGATAAAGTTAAACGAGAAATATCGCAGGATTAATTTATATTCGATTAATAACGCGTTTCGTTTATGTAAATAAGCGTAAGAAAATGTTTTTAATCTCAGATAAAACTTTGCGACTGCACAGATTTTATGGATGAAGAAAGTTTGTTAATATTAATACCTTTATAAGATCGTTATCCTTGTAAAGATTTCGCAGACATCTTGTAAAAGATTAAGTTATTCGAACTCGCGGCTTTTAAAAAGTTGAGAATTAAAATTTCGGTGAAATTCGCGACCGCGTATTAAAAACCGGGCACCGGTTGGCTCCACGTGTAAGCGCCGATTACAAAAAGATCGAGTGCGGTGATACCTCACCCCCCCCCCTGATCAGACTTCTTTGTTTTGAGCGATCGTTCAAAGGCGACGGACAATTTTGGCCCAACAAGTGAAGCCGCGAATGAGCTTCTGGAGACCTCTGGTTTTCCTCTTCTCGGCGTTACGATGTGTCGTGACAGATGAAAAATATTTTGAATTTCAGCTGCACGAGCAACGCAGGTTCGAGATATGTTAATGGAAAGGGAGAACGAGCAAGACAAATGTTCTTCAATGAAGTCAGATTTGCGATACGTGAATTCATGTAACGAAACGAAGCAGCGTATACTTTAAAAACGCTGCCAACAAATGATTTAACCATTTTCCGCGCATTTTTTATGAACAAGGGAAAGCGGAAAATGCGAGCGAAAAAATGACTATATCTACACCGAAAAAAAAAAAAAACGCTCGTAAGAAAACCAAAATCTAATCCTCATATTTTGTTAGACTTTCTTTTTTTTTTTTTTTTTTAACTTCGTTTCGTTTAACGTCCCATCCGAAATTATTTTAAACAAGATTCTACTTTTCCTTAATCGTACATAGTACTACTGGGTGTCTCAAAAGTGAAGCAGCGCTAATATTGTCGTCTTCAATGGTAGTCAAGTCTGACCTTTATGACCAACGAGTGCTCTCCAGTTTCCGATTTTGTGCCAGGACAACTGCCCTCGGGATGGACCCAAACTTAGCTCGAAGTCCGTCTGTCCAGCGTGAGGGTGATCGGCCTCTTCCTCTGGCTCTTGGTGTTTTCCCGAATACTATCATTTTTTCTAGATTTTCTCCAGTTTACCTGACAAAGCGACCAAAGAACTAGTGGATTCGACGTTCATACAGTTTCTGCAGCTTTTCCGGTTTTCCTGCTTCCTCGCTTATGGATAGGTTGGTTCTGTGCTCCGTCCAGGACACATGCGGCATTCGGCGCCATAGCCCCATTTCAAAGGCGTCAATTCGTCGTCTATCTGTATCCTTGAAGGTCCAAATTTCCGCAGCGTACATAAATATCGGCTAGATTAGCGTTTTTATGAGCTTCTTCCACAGGTGTCTAAACCACTTTTCTTATTGCAGGTGAAGTGTTTCAGTCACGTCACTGCGGACTTCAGATAGCGATTCTTTTTTTGACCTCTGCCGAGGAGCTACCGTTGACATCAGTCATGGACCCCAGACATACAAACAACTCTACTTTTTCAAAACCCGTCAGCAGATTAGCGTCAGTCAGGATATCTTCGCGGTCTATCACCATAATTTTGGTTTTCGAAACATTAATTTATGAGCAGCCCGGACTTCTCTCTGATCTTCCTGACACGCTCAATCAGCTCCGCTATTTCCATGCCGGAAGTTGCCAGCAGAATTGTATCGTCGGCATATCTTAGATCCGAAATTTTTCGGCCAACTATTGAGATGCTACTGCTCCAGTTTTCCAGGGTCTCTCTCATAATATTCTCTTCATTTATGTTGCAGAGTTCCCGTTCTACCCTAAACGTTCCAGACTCTTCGCCTGCAATTCTTGCAGTCATTTCACGACTTCTGTACAGTGTCTTCACCAAGCCCATCAGGTGTCTAGCAGTAACGTGCGGTGAGTTTTTCTAGGAGGTAAGTGATAATCGTAGACAGGGATGTACCGAAGAGCTGGGGGGGGGGACTTTTGACTTATTGGATTTTTCCAACTTCTTAACTCAATTCCCAAATATTAGAGCAAAAAACAACCTTTTGACTAGTTGGATTTTCTCTACTCTACCTGGCTGAAATGGAAAATTTCCTCAACTGCTGAGTGAAAAATTCCTACAGGGGGGTAAGTTGTCCTCTCCCCATTGGTATGTCCGCGTCCCTGTGTGTAGAGGTAAAGTAAAAATCAGAATAAAAGTATGAAACATGCTACACTACAAAAGGGTATTGATCATATTATTCAAGTTGTTGTATCCGTGTGTAGGGTCATTCCATACTCATTTATCCTTTTCTGTGACGAATAATAGATATGGCCAACAAAACACTTTTCCACCATCTTCACAATGGGTTAAACACAAAATGTCTTCGTATCGCGATACGTGATAATGTCTAGTAAAAATCGAACCGCCTTTCTTTTGCCCAGTTTTTAAAAATGGTAATTCTGGTTTAGGCTTACCACCATTAATAATTTCTAATTGTCCATTAAGAGTAAGTCGCGAAAACGGGTTTTCAATAAAATCTCGAATACTCATTTTGTGGGCAAAAAAACAACAACAAAAAACCGGAGGATTCAAACATTACGCATTGACTAGTAGAAGAACATAATCACTAGGGTGTCCCTAATTTTGCAAGTTCTCGCTGACTGATTAGGGTCGCACTGAAATTTGTTCAAATGGACCTAGAAACTCGCCGTAAAAAATTTGAGCTCAATCTGAGGTCACTAACCCGTGCCGCTTTGATCTTGAAGTTATGTGTAATACTAAGATCTTACAAAAAACCGCGAATATCTCGGAACATATCAACTTCAGGACCGAAATGCATATAACATAAAAAGTTTCCTGTTAAATTTCCTATAAGAAGGATCTCATACAACTTTTCTCTAAAACAGATATTTACCGAGATAATCGCAATAATGTGTGAAAGTTTCGAGGAACGTGGATTTTGCTATTTTTTCTTTCATAACCGATCTTCACTCGCTAAATCGTAGTTATTTAAAACTAAAAAAAATATCCACTTTACGATCAAAAGCAAATAACATAAAATGTTCCTCGTTAAATTTTCTGTAAAAAAGATTCTAGACAACTTTTCTTTAGAAAACATATTTATCGAGATAATCGCGAAAATGCGTAGAATTTTCGAAAAACATAGTTTTTTAAAATTATTTTACAGCTGAAATATCTATTAATGTCGGGTAACACATACTAACAACTTCAGTCTCTGTCTACTGGAGCAAACGCCTCAGTTTGCGCCCCCCCCACACCTGGCTACACCCATGACAGTTTGTTGGGTACCTACTATAGAGTAGACCTCGGATTATGTATGTATATAAACAGTAATCAACATTGCACATAAGATATAATATTGTGCTACAAAGGAACAGTCACATGTTCTCAGAATTCATTGTCATTTCCTATGGGCAAATCGCTCTTTCCTATTGTTGATTGTACATCATCTCAAGTTCACCATACCAAGTCTTCAACGGAACCTTAGAATGCTCAAAACTCAATAAAAACTTTGGAATTAGTTGTGGCTCATGGATGCCTAATTAACGTTTCAATTTTAGACTCTTCCGCAAATTTTTCATCACTAGGGTCAGACCAACAGTCAAATACAAGCTTTTAACAATCGCAAATATTTCTGCATGTGTCCATCTTCACCCCTTGAACGATGAGATGAAGAAAAACATGTGCAGAATGACCATATTTCCAACAACAACAAAAAAAATGATCAAGTGGCTACCCTGTGATTAATCTTTGTAATCAAAATCAATACCACATTGTCCGCGACTCGAAAATTC
This sequence comes from Acanthococcus lagerstroemiae, assembly GCA_031841125.1. Classification (NCBI taxonomy): domain Eukaryota; kingdom Metazoa; phylum Arthropoda; class Insecta; order Hemiptera; family Eriococcidae; genus Acanthococcus; species Acanthococcus lagerstroemiae. The sequence goes on along the minus strand of CM063109.1, from coordinate 20,463,402 downwards.
ATAATAGAAGAAACCGTAGTCAGAGGGGTTAGCCATCAAAATACGCTGAAGGCCCGCACCCCCCAAAAAATGTATTACAGTGAAACGTCGTTTATCCGCACGTCAATTATCCGCAACGTCAATTATCCGCACACGTCCAAAAAAAAAGAAAAAATCACAACTATCTGAAACTGTTTATAACCTGACCGTTTTTGACTGACTGAGTCCGGTATTTACTTGCATAGTACTGTACATACGTACATACGGTATTAGACAAGACACAAGTGAGCGTGATTTAAATTTTTAGTACAGCAATTATGGCCTCAACGAGTGGTTGTGAAGTTAAACGCAGTCGAAATGTTTTATCAATTGAGAAAAAAGTGAAACAGTAATGGAAATTGTGTATCTTTTATTAAATATTTACTCTAAGTTATACTGTATGATAAAAAATTAATCTTAGTCATGTTTTTTTGCATTGAATATACACAATTTCGGTTAACCGCAAAATTTTTTATCCGCACAACCCTCGGTCCCAATTAGTGCGGATAAACGACGTTTCACTGTATCTACTTTTCCTAAAACAGTCCGTCAATGTTGATAATCACTAGTTATTGTCAACATTCCTTGAATTATCGACTTTCACTGTGACATGTACAAACAAAAGAATTTTTAGCGCTTTGATACTAGTTAGACCCTCATGGGCCCCTCCCCCTTTTAAGGTCAGCTATTTACTCTTACTGAAGAAACATGTAATAGTGACACAACTGCCTGATCAACTATGCGAACTTATATCATGTCACAGTCATACTCATGAGAGACAGTTTTCTCGCCTCCCGTTTCGAAGAAATTATCATAATTGAACCACGAAGGCGCTCTTCAACACAAAAGTATTTTCAGTTGTGCGATTTTGGTCACAAGTCTAGTAGGCAGGGCACGATTTCGGACTGAAGAAAGAATTTTCGAAGTTCGCGGTTATTTCGCCGGAACTCCATTTCTAGAAATTGAGAACGGATTTCCGACAACGTTATGTCGACGTTAACCGTTGCTCTGGCCATTAACGTCGGACGCTTCTCCATCAGGAAATGGTCAATTTCACCAAAATTACAGGCTTTTTAATCGTAAAAAATATTTTTTATAACCACGTATAGTGATACGCCAGCCGTTCCAAATGATCTCCCGGCGTTTTCAATAAATTTCACTGGAGCTCGTTGAGGGTTGTGGAATTACTTTTCTACGGCAAACTTCTTTACTTCCTGTATACAAATCAAAGGAGTATGAACTGCATAAAGAGCGAAGATGTGGTTCGACTCTGTTGCTGATATGGGATCGGAACATAGGGCAAGCAAAAGAAAATTTGGAAACGTTATGGAGATAATTAAACGCTCGAAGATAAAACCAGTCGAACTGTTGATTGGGGGGAGGGGGTAGATTCAGAGACAAAAAAATTTACCATCTTAACTGAGCGCTATTGCATTAATCAGGGCCGTACCCAGGATTATTTAAGTAAGGGGGCGTGTTTTTCTATTAAGATGAATTTTTCTCTTGGTAGAGGAGGCGGGGCTACAAATACTCCAAATTTATCAAAATGCGTGCATGTATATGGCAAAAACTTCAACATTTATTGAAACTCATTTTCATACTTTTTACAAAAAATGTGACAGATTTACCCTCCTCTCCGTCTTAAACCCATTTTTTGTGTTTTTTTGCTAGGGGGGGGGGTGGATTATGGCCCTGCACTTTTCCGATGAACTAGGTACATTTTTGAAATATTCTAAATAACATACGAGAAATTTCAAAGTAATAATTTTCGTAATTAGCCTCAGTAGAGTTGCTTAAGGGGAAAGGGAGAATAAGTTGAAATTTTTCTAACAGAACCATATTATTTCAAAAGGTGAACACGGTGAATGAAATGGTTTTTGGTTCTTCGTCCATTTAAATTGAAAAAAAAAAATCAGTCATTTTCAAGGTTTTTCGCGCTTGGATGGATAGCAATGGCAGATGTCGGAAAAATTTTCCCTTCAAAACGTCTTGCCAAATTGGCCAATTCAAGGAAGTCGATTCTTAATTATTGGAAAACATTTTTAAAGTGTATACCTATTTTTTGTTTTTTTATTTTTGGTTTGAGATTTCAAAAATGTCCATCGATTGAAAAAATCCAAAATCAATCTGAAGTTGGCCAAATTTACCAAGAGTTGACCTTTTTATTATTTTATTATTATTATTATTGTTGTTATCAGGGCCGTACCCAGGGTTTAAGTAAGGGGGAAGGGCTCAATAACAGGTCCGCCCTCCTTTCCGTCTCAACCTATCGTTTTTTGTTTTTGGCCAATGGGAGGGGTTTGAACCCCTAAAACCCTCCCCGTCGGTACGGCCCTGGCATTAATCGTTATCGCTTCGGGTATCACGACTGAAGCCCAATGATCCATCATATTGAATCTATGTAAACTCTATCAGTGGCGTAGCCAAGGGGGAGGGGATTAGGGGATGAATCCCCCCTTAAGATTAGAATTTTTTATATGCTAGCAGTATATCACAGTAAATACGCGAAATGAAATTTAAATTTAGATGCATAATTGAAGTTGAAACGCACAACATACTGATAGTCAATGTAAAAACATACAGTTCCTATTAGGTGTACCCCCCCCCCCGCACAAAATTTTGCTATTCCCCTCCCTTGAAAAAATCCTGGCTGCGCCACTGAACTCTATTTGTCACGCTCTTTTAATTCACGAACCGTTGCTTCCAAGAACCAACTACAGCATTCGTCCAATTGTTCTAGCCATCATTACTTAACCAAATACAACACTACAACACAGAGGGTATGGCAATTTATTTTATTTTCCTAGACACTTTCAATATGGGAAACACTTTCTTCTCCACTACACCCTGGATTATAATTAACCTGTTTTTCTGGAAATATATTGGCATTTCTCCTGATTAACATTTGTTAAAACTATTTGTAAAATATATGTAAATATTTGTAAATATGTATACGGATCAATAGTTTTGATTTTGATATCGATATAGTTGATAATTATAATATTAACATAATCGATAATCAAAGATGAAATACATAATTGATATCAAATATGAAATGATAACACGGCATAAATGGCACCACTGTACAATAGTTATGACTGGGTCTCTCATGATTGGTCAAGGTGTGGTTGACGCCCTACTGCGGTAAAGATGGGGGCTGGTTCACCAGCCTGATCGAGACAAGCTTGAAAGGCCCTGTTCATTTTACTTCCTGGTGTTATACAAATTGTGTGCGAGATCTGTTTTTGGTTAGAGCAAATTGTGCGCGAGTTCTGTCAATCCAGAATATCAAGCGGTGTCCAGATGGCTGAGTCGCATGCGCAAGAGGTTAGTGAATTCGAATTTAATTACTTCTATCGAATCGGATATTTGTTACAAGTTTGGTTTGTTGTAACTGTTGATGAAAGATGTGTACAGTTTACTGAGAAACCCCTGCAACGAGGATAGTGTGCAACTATGCTTGCCTCAATAATTATAGATCATAAATCAATAATTATTAATCATAATTCATTATTCATAATTAATTTAATGAATGAATTAATTTATCCCGATCCGCCACCGAACCATCGACATGCAACAATAATTTTAAATCTGTAATCCACATCGCCAGAGACTTGGTGTAAAGACCAACTCCTTGTAATATAAAGGTTTTCAATTCTTAAATTATAATTATGCAATCTTAAATTATAATCTCTCTGCAAGAATTATGTACATGATAATTTTCCTCATATCCCGGAACTTATAGTTTTCCTGTGGGCAGAAAATAATTATGCCCATTAGTTACCCGACTAAATTAGTGAACCCACTAGCTGAAGGAATATACCGAAATTCCCAGCCGTCCCGAACTAGATGAGGATCTTAACTCATAGGTTTCCCCATCCTTTGAACGATCCGACTGCTGGAGACACTTGCTACCATTGCAAGCTCTGCCAGCTTCTGTGCCGACCAAATGCTGGAGATACTTGCTACTGTGGCGAGCTCTCCCAGCTTCTGAACTGACCAACTGCTGGAGACACTTGCAACAGTAGCAAGTATCTCTAGCATTTGGTCGGTACAGAAGCTGGCAGAGCTCGCAATGGTAGCAAGTGTCTCCAGCAGGTACAGCACCTACTTACCCTACATGCTTATGGAACTAGTATGAGACTGCCATCAATAAGTCACACTGTACGAACAACGTATCTGAAGGCTGCCATAACTGGTTCCATCTTATGATTGGTAAGCACCACCCCAACTTTTACTACTTCAAGAACTGCAAAAGGAGTAGGGATCTATAGAAATATGCATCATTGAACTGGCAATGGAGAAGAAAGTGAAAGCAGCGCCAACAAAGAAGCGGAGCGAGTAATAGACCAGGTTGGAAATTGGAATCCATCACAGCTGAATTTAACGCTCAACCTAGAATGGAGTATATGCGAGCAATCACTGCTGTTGTAAACATCTCATGAAATTTTAGGGAAAAACTACGTTCGCAAAATTTGTTTTAGGAAATACGAATATGATTATTAGAGAAATTGACGTTAGAGAAATTTGCAATTAGGAACAATGGTTTTAGAGAAAATGTCGTAGTTTCTATACAGTCTATAGAACGCGTCAAACTTGAAAGTATTAAGTAAAGTTACTCGGGGTTATAGCACTTCTATATCTTATATAAGAAGATAGAACAGCTACCTTGAAATTTCATACCGCTGAGATGGGAGATCAGGCATGCGGATGGCACAGTAGTTTGGGACAAAGCAAGTATTCTAACGTGAGCACTACGAGTGATTGCAAAAGGAGAAGAAGCAGCTCTGAACACTGTCTCACGAGCAGAGCAGACCGTGATATCATGGAAGATAGAAACGCAATCAAGAGTCTAAAGAACAAAAAGGCCCCAGGTGGAGACAATATAGAAGCGGAGATGCTAACGGCTATAGGAAAATATGTAGAGCTTGTCCTACGGCAATGTATAATAATGTGTGGCACACAGGGACATGGTTAGAGGATTGGGCCAGGTCAATACACTGATACCCATACACAGGAGAGCGAAGTTCTGCCAACAAATTTAGAAGCAAATGGACGACGTTAGTCGTTGAAGCCAAGGAAATGGCCGAGATTAAGTTCTCGCGCAAATATTGGTCAGTTTCTGGAGAGGGCACGTTCACCCTTCATATTTTGTGTAATGTGTTAAAGGCATAGCATTCGCGCGTTGTGACCATTTATATAGTTTGGGTGCTGGCTCTTGCCAGACTGAAACTTTAGTTTTCAGCAAAGTTCGTTATTATTACTGTACGCATTTTTATTACGCAAAATTTACAATTTTAGGTAGAACTTTTTCAATGTCGTTTCTTGCGTAAGGCCCTGTTTTTGGGCGAATGCCTCCCCAACCTCCTCCATTCGGCCCGGCCAGCCGTTGTTCTATGAAACAATCTGGTTCTCCTGATTTTACCGGAGGGGTGTGTTACTTTTATAAAGTGAAAGAAGTCGTCTGACCATCTAGCCTTCTGTTTACCCTGTCTTTTCCTTCCTCTCAGGGGCCAAAAAGTAATTTTATATGACCAGCGATCGTCCTTTAGTCTACCCAAATGGCCTGCCCAGTTCCATTTCAATCTCCTTATAGTGTGTTATATTTTTGTTTTGCCGAAATTTTTCTTTTATTTTTAGTTTGACTCTGCCTTTCAGTTTTATTTCTAGCATAGCTCTTTCCATTGAATTTTGTGTAGACTGAAGTTTCTTCTCTAGCTGTTTGGACATCATCCATGTTTGGTAGCCGTAGGTGTGTGCTGGAAGAACACAACTGTTAGAAATGTGGCTTTTGAATTTTAGGGAATAGTTGTTTTTCAAAATAAATTTTAAGCTCCAGAAGTTACTCCATGCTATTGTAATTCTTCTTTTTATTTATTTTTCCATTTAGTTTTGGAATGATACTAGCCGCCCTGAATAAATTATATTTTCTACAATCTCAATTTTTTGATTTTCAGTTTTGATTTCCTGCAGGTGCTCTGAGTTGGTAAGAATTTTGGTTTTTGATAGGTTTATTTCCTTGCCTGCCTTTTTGCTCTGAAAGTTGAGTTCCTCCAGCATCTCTTGCAGGTTGCTCCAGGATCCTGCCACCCCTGTTAGGTCATCGGCGAACCTTAAGTTGTTCAGAAGATCACTATTGATGCTAACTCCTTTGTTCTCCTAATTTAAATGTTTTAAAATCTCTTTCAACGCACAGTTGAACAGTAGTGGCGAGATTGGGTCGCCCTGCCTCATCCCCTTCTGATGTCAAATTCTTCTCCTTCTACGTCAGTAATTATCTGGGCTTTCGAATCCGTGTACATCTCTTGAATTATTCCAGTCATAGAGGGGGTGGACCCCATGGCTTGCCAGAGCCTCGAGCATAAAATTTTGCTTTAAAAGTCAAAGGCCTTGGTAAAGTTGATAAAGGCTAGGTGGACAGTGACTCGATATTCCGTTGCTTTCTGTATGAGTAAGTTGACTGTGTGGAGGTGGTCAGTCGTGGAGAAGCACCTCCTAAATCCTGCTTGGCAGGGAGTTTGCTGTAGTTCCAGCATACCTCTCAGACGAAAGTCTAGCAGGGTGTACTAGATCTTGGCCAAGATTGGAATGAGGCTAATTGGCCTATAGTTTATAATGTTGTAACGATAGTCTTTTTTGAAAAGCAAAATAATTCTTGAGGTTTCCCAATCTGGTGGTATCTTGTTTGTTTCCCAAATTTCGTTATAAAGTTTGGTTAGAATTTTTATCATGTTTTCGCCTCTGTACTTAATTTGTTCGTTGGTGGTCCCATCTAGCCCCGCTGCCTTGCTGTCCCTCAGAGACAGTACAGCTCTCCTCACCCCGCTTTCCATGAAGTTCGGCATTTTGACTTCCTCACTGATAAACTTTTGTGCCTTTGGGCTGACTGATATGTCTGAGTATAATTCCATGTAAAATTCTGTGGCGATTTTGTTAATTTGTTTTCTCTCGTATTGTTTGACCCCTACCTTATCTTTCAGGTAGGTCATGAGGTAGCTTCTCGTGGAGCTTTCTCTTTTAATTTTTTTTTTTTTGTATTTTTGAGAGGCGTTTTTTAACAAGCTTACAGATTTGATTTAGTTCGATTCTGTTTTCAACTGATTTTGACGTTCGTTTGAGTTTCTCTCTTTTGGAAATCAACTCTCTGATGTTTTTTGGGAGGGCTAGCGAAAGCTTGCTGGAGTCGGTAGGTGGGAGGTTTTTTGTTGCCTCGTTTATTATTTCTTTTAGTTGGTCCCGGCTGGGGGATCTCCACTCCCTTCCACCTCGTCAATCGCTTATTCTATTTCTATTTGGTATTCCATTCTGTTTTTAGAACTTATTTTGGCTTTGGACAGTACTTCTCTTGGTAGAAATCCCTTTTTGTTTATACTAATTTCACAGAAGATAAGGCGATGATCAGAGTAGAATTGAAAATTGTTCATTACATCGAAGTTTTAGATATTGGTCAGTTTCCGGAGAGGGCACGTTCACACTTCATATTTTCTGTCAAAGGCAGCATTCACGTGTTGTACCTATTTATATAGTTCGGGTGCTGGCTCTTGTCGGCCTGAATCAACTTCGGTTTTCAGCAAAGCTCGTACAGCTCCAGTTAAGGAAATGAGTATTCCTAGATTGAAACTCTTTGCGGTGTGGATTGGAAAACGCACTGCAAATTTCTTAAAGTCATTCTTGTCTGTTCCATTGATAAGGTGATATTGTGGACTGATGCAACCACAGTACTTCAAGGGTTGAATTCCCCGGCCATTCAACTACTAAAATTCCCCAACTCCAGTGGAGGCTTCTCTGCTTCCCTAATTTTCATCCCTGACTGAAATGCAAATAGTCCCAACCGCTGAGTGAAAAATTCCTACAAGGGAGGGGGAGGGGTCAGTGACCCACCCTATCGGTACGTCCCTTATAGATAATACAGTATTTATTATATTATATTTATTTTATTTTATTTTTATTTAATAGTTTCCTCCCCCATCACAGCGGTTAGGCCAATTACGATGGGGGGTGAGTTACAAAAAAAAAATGTTTCAAAATAATAATAATAATAATAATGATAAAAAATCTTTTGACCCCTTACTTCCCTACAACGTCACGCTCCCGGTCTCTCATCCCTACCACAGCCTCAGTTTATTTTCGAAACATCAGGAGGCATGAAGACCAACTGGGTACTCAGAAAGCATGATGACCTAGTAGGGTTCGAAATTAATTGACTGAAGGACTCTCAGTGCCTGAGTTTGAAAATTTTTTCGCTTTAGGAAGAATATATCGATTTCCGGACTAGAGCGAAGTATTTCGTTGTACAGACGCATTGCTCTAATCAAAGTGGACTCCCTGTACCCATTTGTTCTCGCACTGGAAACATCGAAAAGATCTCTGGAGCGTCCCTGAAAAGAGGGGATACGGAAACGAATCTTGGTTAACATGACGTCAGTTATTTTGCCATTGATGATGTCATACAATAATAGCAAAGAAGAAAGCTGCCTCCGAACTTGTAGGCTATCGACTTCAAAGCCCTGCCGCAATTCTTGATGTCTCAAATCTAAAGGGTAATAAGAGAAAAGTCTGTAATACAGATACTTGAGAAATCGATTTTGTACTTTTTCAATTGCTTTATTTCCGATCTTTGTAACTGGATTCCAAATTAGTGCAGCGAATTCAAGATTTGGCCTTACAAGTGAAAAGTATAATATTTTTATTGTATCAGTATCAACGTAGTTTTGCCCATTTCTCATTATAAAGCCTAACATTCTTTGCGATTTTGACACGACTTTCATAATATGATGTTTATAGAGTAATTTTGAATCTAGGACGACACCCAGGTCTCTTACAGTTGTGACGTCGCGCAAGTACTCCCCACCAATATTATAATTATAATTAATTAGTCTTTTTTCTAGTAGAAGAAATTTTTTCGCATTTTCTGACGTTAAAAGGTAACCGGTTTTCCTGACTCCACGCAACCAATGAACTGAGATCGTCTTGTATGGATTCACAGTCTTGGCTTGATACGACTTGTCTGCGTAAAGCAATATTTTGGTAAGTCTCAGTTGCGCCACAATGGGATTGATAAATATCAGAAACAAAAAAGGACCTAGGATAGATCCTTGTGGTACCCCGGACACACAAATAAACTCTCTAGACATTGATCCCTTGTATGATACAAACTGCTTTCTATTACAAAGATATGATACAAAAAACTGCACCAGATTTGAAGAAAAGCCAAACTCTTGCATCCTGGCAATCAAAATCGAGTGGTCAACTTTATCAAACGCTTTGCTGAAGTCGGTGTAAATAACATCAGCTTGCTTATTTTCATCAAAAGATTTCAGGATGAATTGTGTAAGATGAATAAGGGTTGTTTGAACTGATTTCCCCTCTACGAAACCGTGTTGATATGGAGATAAATAATTTTTTACTTTGGGGTACAATCTGTCATATAGTACCATTTCAAAAACTTTCGCCGAAGCTGGTATAAGTGATATTGGTCTATAGTTCTCCACATTTTCGTGATCACCGTCCTTCGGAATAGGAATCACTTTTGCAGTTTTCCAGATGTCGGGGAATGAACAATTTTTAAGGCATAGATTGATGATATACGTTAGTGGTGAGGCAAGAAGATCTCTGCAGGCTTTAAAAATGTATGGAGGAATATTATCAGTACCAAAAGATCGTTTCGGTTTGAGTGCTTTCATTGCTGATTTAACTTCACCTACTGAGACAGAGCCAATACCAATAACACTAGGACTCGCTACTGTAGTGCGGCATGATTTCGAGTCGGCTGTTATCCCTACATTATATGAAAATACAGAAGCAAAGTACTTAGCAAAAGCTGCGGAAATGTCGCTTGACGACTGCAGCGGTTGTCCTTCAAACTTCATTGTTATTTCGGTAGGCCTAGATTTACCACGACACTTGTTTACATTTCTCCAAAACTGTCTTGGTTCATTTTTTAGATTTCTTTCTAAATGCTCGTTATAACTGTTCCATGCTACCTTCACTAACTTTTTAGTTTTGTTCCTAAGCATAGAGAATCTTTGATAATCATTGGGATTTTTCGTTTGTTTAAATTTGGAACGCAATTTCTCTTTTAGCTTGAGATTTCTGATTATTTCGTTGGTGAACCAGGCGGGATATGTCTTCTCCTTTCGTTTGGTTTTAAAGGGGACAGTTGAATGTGTGCCATTGAAAGTGAGAATATTTTTGAAGACGAAATAACTATCATTAAGTTTTGGACCAAAGTTTTTCTTCTGAAATAATTTTGAGTTGAGTGTGCTTCATGGAAAAGAATAGTAACCACGCAACTCCAGAAAAATTGGTACAGAAGAGGCTAAAACTTGAAATCTTGGTCGTTTTTAGGTCGATTTTCTCTGAATTTTGGTCACTTTTTCAATTTTTTTGAGGGAAAAATTGAGTGGCTGCCCTGGAATCACCAAACCCACGTTTTAAATCCAGTAGAATTCAATTCGACCGACGAAACAGGAGACCCCGATTGGAGGCCGACCTCCGTGGAAAATCTTACAAATAGACTCAATTACGTCTGGATGTAGCGGGGTGGCCTAAATACGTTATATATGGAACTGGCGGCGCAGGACACGTACCGAATGAAATTTATTACCATCTGTAAATCTCATCGGTCTGTGTTCTTCGTATAGCTGCGTAATTCGACGCTTTACACGGATAATATTATCGTAATATTCGATGTGTGCGAATTGAGCGGATAGGGTTGCCGGTTTGCGAGAGAGCGGACGAAGATGGCACCACCCTGTGAATGTACTTTGCGAAACGCGATTACGAAACCAACGTTTTGCGCGTGGTTTTAAAATTGAAAATCCGGCTGTTTCGTGCCCCGGGTTGAAAGCACTAGAGTCGGTTACGAAAAGCATTAATTAGAGGCTTTATAGTATTCCTTGAGGTTACAGACGCAACGTTAACAAGCTCACTTATTTTATTTTTCGCTGACTAACCAGCTGTGGAATTATTAAAACAATAACGTATTGGAAGAAAAAATTGATTTTCGTAGAACGCAGAATGCATTTCTATTCAGTTACCTGACCAAGATGACAAGAAAATAAAGAGATTATAAAAATAGTTTCATACCCCAATACAGGTAGCAGGCGCCACAATGGATGTGGCATTGTCGCTCTAGAGAATAAAGTAAATCTGGGCTATAGTCTGTCCCAAATAAGAATGCCGAAAACAGTTGAGACCGTTCACACTTTGCTGCGGATCTCAAAATCAATTTTTCCGCAACAAGCCTGGATATGTCAGATCGCATTACATTTCTTGAAAAAGAAGTATGGAAAAAAATCTACAGGAAATAACGGCAATTACGGTTTGATTTAATTTGGAGATATCTATGCTCTGGTTTGTAGTGTTGTGTGAATAACTGCCTTTTCCTTTTCCCACATGCCATCGTACTCGCAGCTGTTTTCGGCATTCTTATTTGGGACAGACTGATAGAAAGGAAGAACGGCATTGTGGGACCGTTGGGGTTACTAGTGTTAGAACACTTGGAAACACTCGCGAGTACTGATATCCGTCATTTTGAGTAGCTTGATTCCCGACGATTCCCAATGCACTACGCGGAACGTTCCGCGTATCGAATTGTGAATCGTCGGACACCAAGCGACTCAAAATGGCGGATGTCAGTACTCGGGTGTCTCCAGATGTTCAACCAGTGTGGGACATGGCGATCAGTCACTAACGTGGAGCTTACCCCTTACCGGTGGCCCTTACCCTTTGCTCAGATCCGCTAGTCGGTTGGGTAGCACACCAAGCGATAACTCCCCGAAGCTACCAACCTGGCTCCCAGCGCACCGGCACCTTCAGTCCCAAACGACTAGTCAGCCGAAACGGGGCTCTAGCTAGAGCAAAGGAGTAAAGTCCCACTATATCTGATTCTACAGAATTACCGTTTTATATGAAATCGCAAGGTAACATGACTATATGTATTGTCACTCCAGAAACTAGCGGTAACATGATACTCAAGGACGTACCAATAGGGGTGAGGGCAAGTTGCCCCCTGTAGGAATTTTGTATTACACATGCATCGAAACAACGGTTTAACAGTCTCAGTTTGCAGATTGAAAGTTCACGTTATCACGATAGATCGCAGCTGCGTTTGTAAACGCTATGGCACGTGCGCAGAAGACTCTTTTCAGTCCTAGGACTTGCAAAAGGACTGAAAAGAGATGACGTCACGTATTTTTTCTTTCACAGATGTGTACAATCTAGGTACAATTAGCGGTTCGATGCATTTGTAATACAAAATATCTTACAATGCAAGGATTGAAGCGAGTTATCACGCCTCCGCACGACTAGCTTCACTCGCCTTCGGCTCGCTCCGCTAACAGTCGCACTCGGCGTGATAAAGCTCGCTTTCAATCCTTGCAGTGTAATATACTATTTCATTCAGCAGTTGGCAAAATTTACCATTTCAGTCAGGCGGAATTGGGAAAATGTAACAAATCAAAAGGTTATTCTTTTCTTCTTTTCTTTGCTTTGCTTTGATACTATGGAATTACGTTGAAAAGTTGAGAAAATCAAAGGCTTTTTTTTCTCGCTTTGATATTTGGGAATTTTTTAGTTGAGTCAGTTGGGACTTTCAGAATTCCCCCTCCCCCCTCATCCCCAGAAAAAACACTTCGATACGTCCCTGATGATACTTGGTCGATACGAAAACAGTACTTGCTAGTTGCTACAGAGTTTATCTATGACTGTTGTGAGACATGCCACACGCCCCCCCCCCAGCATTGACGATATGAACATATTTACATAATATATTACAACAGAAGGGGGGGCATAAAATAGTTAGGCGGTTCCTCGGGTTGCTTGTATCTGTTTAGTTACCGGCTCGCTCTCTTTTGGCCGATCTATCGAGGGGTATTTCTTTTCGTCGCCGATGTCTGCACACATACGCTTAAATTTGTCGGTCAATTTGAAATTTTTCTAGGGGGCTTTTCATGTGCAACTATAACTGACCCTGCAATATATGTACATACCAACCAACTCCTCATGTCGGCCAACAGTAAAAAAGTGAACATTACTACTTGAAGTTGAGTTCACCTGTAACCCATTTCCCATTACTAGCGGTGGATTTTGTTTTAAGCAGACCTTGGAACTGAGTCCACCTCTAAATTGTGGTATTTGCGATGCATTTAGTGTTCAAGCAGTACTTGACATTGAGCTTACTGGTAAGTTCTCAAGTTTTGTCTTAGATTATACTGACTACTCGTTTCTTTTTTATAATTTGTTCTCAACCCGAGACTTGGAATCCGCCCTTTCGAGCATTACATCAGAGACGTCGGGGAGGCTGTTAGGGCTGTCTTAGCCGTCTTCCCTTCTGGCCGAAAAACCGGCCTAAGTCAAAATCTGGCGAGTTGCTACGTGGCGTGGGCTCGAACCCGGAACCTCCGGATTCCGAGACCGTGGCGCTATCCACTCTGTCAGCCAGACCCGAGGGGTATTGTAATTGATGCGCTAAAATACTCCTAAAATGCTACTTTTGACAGCACTGAGAGAGGGGTCTAACCTCCTCCGTTTCTAAGCCGGTGTAGGCCTGCAAGGAGTGGGCGCCTATGGATTGTGCAGGGGTCATGGGGATACGAGTTTTTTTGTGAAATTTGTAATGATGGTACTTTGTAATAATCAACTTTCCATGCACTAAGTTTGCAATGCAGTAACTTCTAATTTTCAATGTATTTCATTACAATTTTCGATGGTTTTTATAAGTGCGCACTCTTGGGAGCTCTTTTTCCCGAAACTGAAATTTGCAATGTTACAGAAAAATGACTGTATCTCAAATCAGATAATTCTATTCCGCATCAAATTTTGGTATGTTATAAGTAACATTTCTGGGCATTGAGGCTAGCACTACCATCAGGCGTCTAGCTCATCTACTATGCTGATGACACGCTGGTGGTGTAAACATGTCGACATCAGAAGTCAGGCGACGAGGTAATAAGGCGTTGGAGATGCTGACCCACTGGATCGAGTTAGCAAGGCCGTGCTTGGTAGTACAGAAGACGGAGGTGGTAATACGGATCATTTTTCCAATCTGTGCGCACTCGTACAAATCCTTATCCTCGCTGCAATAATCACCAAGATATGGATGCTTATTCCAATTACTTTCCACCGGCCTATGGAGGGTGCCTCTTTTAATGATCCACCTTCCACCTGCTAAGTAGGCAACCAACCCTGACCATGTGTTGATTTGTTTGCATACTCGTACTTTTGAAGGGGATGAGTTATGGTCAAATCTTGAAAAGTTTTATATCTTTGACACCCCCCCTTTTCTTCTCACGATTGGAGATGGACAGAAAAATGGTACCAGCAGGTAATAATAGATGGCAGTCGTGGTAACCACAGTAAGAAACTGGTCGGAATCGGTTCAACAGGGTGTTCATAAAATCAATTTTAGTACAAATTATATCAAAATATTTTCACATTTTTTTCAATTTCCCGTAAAACTTGCCGTCTTAAGCTACTGTTTTTCATTTGCAATAGATTGTTCATTAAATTTCCCATAAAAAAGGTCATTAGCAATTTTCTTGTATCTGGATTTGAACTTCTCAGAATGGAGTTCAAGATACCCCCGTTAAGAATTATTACTTTTTAACACAGATGCACAGACCTTATGAAGATAATAATCATCTTCTTCAGCTACTTTACCACTTTACAGAATTTATATCATTTATGGGGCTTATTCACCTCCCTCCTTTCATCTATTTACCCCGTATTTGAAATTGGGGCCCATGCAACGAGGGGAGGGGGGTAATAGTATTCTGTAAAATTTAATATGGGTATCCAATAATTGGTTCTAAAGGTCGCTAAATTCAGTCTTGGTAATATTGTGGCCATATTCCCCGAACTGTGGCGCATACCGATGGGAAGGAGGTGCAAGATGACAGTTGTGGTAATCACACAGAAAACAAATTAAATAATGAAAAGTGGTTTTAGGCGAGTCGCTGATCAAAGATACGACTATCGAGCCCGAAGATCGTTTATTCACTAAAAACTGTACAAGAACAGACTATACATAAAATTTACATTTCACTGATTGGAATGATCCTTACGGAGAGAGAACGATCAAAAAGTTGGTCAACCGTCGGACTTAGACCAAACAATGCATGGATTATGTAGCAGAAAGTGTTCTGAAGAAAGAAATGGATCTTTCCAAAGCGTCTAATACATACCGTGTACCGAAGTTTACATTGAAAGATTATGTTCAACGTGTCAGAAAAAACATGTATTGATACCTCTCTTGGGAATTATCAAATCCCCCCCCCCCTTCGGGCCCCTTCTTGGCTTCTTCGGAAAACGACCGCGGAAATGAACTCGGGAGGTCAAAAAACATAGATTTCGATACCTCGTTCAATAATTTTGAAAAATTACCACTTTTGCCCCCCCCCGTTGGTGCCCTTTTTCATTTTTGCGAGAAAATGTTCTCAGAATTGTATTCCGAGGGTTCAGAGATCCCCTCTTTCTGCCACTGGGAATATGTTTATGAATTCTGTTTTTTTTTTTTTTTTTTTTTTTGTAACCTGGTGTGCAATTTTATTCCTTTCAAACTCCCTCCACCCCCTTCCGTTGCGGCGGAAAAAATTAGAACAATAATTAATCCGACTAAGAAAACTTCAAAGAATGGAATGGCGCAAATGGGAAAGCTGTATTTTAAAATCTGTGGCTTTGACATGACTTCAAAGGAGCGATATCAATACAGATTGTAGGTGGGCGGTATTAGGATACAATTTTTTCGAACGTTGATTTTGGATCTTTTGAGAAAAAGTTGAATAACTCCTGAACTTTTTAAACTTGGGACCTCAAAATTGAGGAGGTTGTACCTAAGGGTTCCCTCTACCTCCTCGATGTATTTCAACTTTAAGGGTGACTTTTCGGGGTTTGAAAGAAAGTGAACGATATTTGGTACCCTTACCCTATTCTTGTTCTTTTCCCTTATAGTTTGCCAGTTATAGTTGTCTTGTTTTGCAAAGAATTTAGTGAACTGAAATTTTAAAAAGATTTCTAATTTTAATCGTTTTTTCAAAAGTAAGTTGATACTCGTATATTGATACAATGCCGCTTCTCTTTTTTAATTTACTCTCAACCCGAGCACTCGAATCCGCCCTTTCGAGCATTACTTCAGAGACGTCGGTGAGGCTGTTAGGGCTGTTGTAACCCTGTTCTCATCTTGCCGAAAAATTGCCCTAGGTCGAAATGTAGCAAGTTGCTCTACGTGGGCTCGAACCCGGGACCTCCGGATTCCGAGATCAACGCGCTATCCACTCGGCCGATTTATAATATCCTTCAAAAATAATCACTTTGTAAAATTTTTATGTGTACGAATCGGAATAAATTCCTTTGATTGAAGAGTTTCTGATCCGTAAAGCAAATGAAATATTATGGTGGGGAAGAAGGTGCCAGAATATTTTATTGCTAATTAAAATTTAGCATCTTGAAAAAGCAAGTGTTATGGGCAATCAAAAAATATGTAGGGGAAGTTTAGGCAAGTGAAACCACTTTTGTGGAAATGGCTGTATATTTTTTTCTTTTGGATCAATTTCAAATCTGAATACACCGTCATAGGCGGAGATGGACCATAACTTTTGGGGAAACTTGAGCCCCAATCGTCAGACCCCAATAAAAAAATAATGAAATAAAATAAATTTTTTTATTTTCAACCCTTAAATTTTTCCACCACAACGTTAATTTCGATTAACCGTTTTTCAATAAAAAGAATCGATAATTCTGAAAACCTCTCTTGAGTCATTGATGTTCTCAACCACATTTTGATTCGTCGCATAGCTAAAAAACAGCAAAAAGAAATTGATAGGTAGGTAAGTTAAGTATAATTTTTAAAAAGAAGCTTTCTTATAATTTTTAACTTGAAATATGTGCCTGAAAAAGACCGTTCCGCAGTAGCGCTCGAAATTGGTATTGTTGCTAATATTTTGGCAAGAATATACGCGTTTGGTGCGATTTTTCTATTTTCAAAAATAAATTTAACTGGATCAACTCTTTCGTTAGAGGTTTTCGATCCATTATGGCATAATAATTTTTCGTAATAAGAGACCGTTTTAGTAGTCTGAGCAAAGTAGAAAATCTGTTAAACATTGATATAGTTCATAGCTTGAAAATTGAGTGATTACGAATTTTGTAAAGTGAAACGTTTGTAATTGATGATTGGACATACAAGAAATAATTTGGAGGGACCAATTCGAAATTTGGGGGCTCAAGCCCCCATGCCCCTCCCTATCTCCGCCTATGAACACCATTGAATAGAGCATACTTTCAGCTACAAAATGGTATATTAACATCAAAACTAAAGTACAGTGGAACCTCCATAAGTCGAAACTATATAACTCGAAAAACTGTGTAAGTTAAACTAAAACTGATTTCCCTTTAAAGTCTCATAACACTCAATGTAAAATTAAACTGATTAAGTCAAAATGTTGTAGTCATAACTCGAAATGAAAATTCTGTGCCGTGAGAGGAAGGAGACTCTATAAGTCGACCGTTGTCATACATTAGACTGTACAACTTGAAACATAACGTGGAAGACTCTATAAGTCGACGGTTGTCGTAAAATTAAAGTGTATAACTCGAAAGATGATGTAAAAAAAAAATAAAACAGTTACACATCTTTGCTTCATGTTAATGCAGGACTGTATGAGGAAGAGGAAAAAAACTTTGTAACTCGAAAATTTAAAAACACATTGATCTCTAACTCGAAACTATTTAACTCAAAAAGTTGATTAAATTGCTTTCCCTTCAATTTCGACTTATGTTCCTTTTGCCCGGTTCCACTTGCCCAACACACCTGGTTTCTACATTTACGCTTAAATTATTAATTAGTGAAGCAAATTCAATTAATTTACTCAAGCTCATCCGAAAGTAGGTAAAATTACCTTTCTTTTGAGATATTACTTACCTTAATTGATCATAAATTCATAAAACGATTCTACTTTGAAACAACGCTAAACACGTAAATTTCAATCACATTTCATAAATTCCTTACCAAAAACGTTCAAATATCAAATGTTGCTGGTGTCACAAATTATAATATTGCGAATGGTTACTAGCTATCGTGTAACAGTGTTACCAACCGTCTGGGATGAATAGAATAAAAGTTATTTCGAGTGGTTCCTTCTGTCTATCGGTTCCTTTTGCCCTAACTTCCCCTATCAATAATTTTGTGCTAAGTGAAATTATTTTATGAAAATCATGTTCAACCATTTTCCATGATCTTTAATTTTCTTCTGTGCGGTTACCACAGCTGTCATCCTGCACTTCCTTCCCATCTATATACGCCACAGTTCGGAGAATACGGCCAAAATATTACCAAAACCGAATTTAGCGACCTTTGGAACCAATTATTGGATACCCATATTAAACTTTACAAGATACTAGAACCCCCTCCCCTCATTGCATGGGCCTCAATGTCAAATATGGGGTAAATAGATGAAAGGGGGGAGGTGAATAAGTCCCGTAAATGATATAACTCGGTAAAGTGGTAATGTAGCTATAGAAGATGAGTATTATCTTCATAAGTTCTGTGCATCTGTGTTACAAAGTAATAATTCTTGACGGGCATATATTTTGAACTCCATTTTGAGCAGTTCTGATCCAGGTATAAGAAACTTTCTAGTGACCTTTTTTATTGGAAATTTAATGTACAATCTATTGCAAATAAAATAATAGTAGCTTAAGGGGGTAAGTTTGACGGGAAATTGAAAATTTTCTAATATAATTTGTACTAAAATTGATTTTATGAACACCCTGCTGAACCAATTCCTACCAGTTTTTTACTGTGGTTACCACAACTGCCCTCTATTATTACCTGCTGGTACCATATTTCTGTCTATCTCCAGTCGTGAGGAGAAAAAAAAATATTTCAAAGATGGAGGACTTTTCAAAATTTGACCATAACACAGCCCCTTCAAAAGAAAGAGTATGCAAACATATTGTTGGGATAGGTTGCCTACTTACTAGGTGGAAAGGGGTCATTGCAATAGAGACACCCTCCATAGTCATAAAAAACATCAAAGACGGTTTTCTTAGAAGTGAGATTTTGGAATTATGGGGAAATGTCTTCGTTGATCGTACGGTTCAATTTATTTTGAAATCTCCTCTGAGCCAGTTCGACAGTATAATCCGTGAGGAATCAGAGGTCTGCACGGCTAATTCATACTTAGTCAATTGTGGTATACTCAGTCGGTATAACTGGAATTCTTAGTCATAGCTGCCTTCTCTGTTCCCCAACTCACGCAGTCAACTACATTTCAAATAATTAATAAAAAAAGTTTTAACGTAAGCACTTTCTGATCACTGGAGGTAGTTATAATTATGTTGGAAAGTGCAGACAACGAATAGGCTAATTCTAATTTCCAGCAAATCGAGCTTATTGAACTTTGATAAGTTCGTATTCGTTAGTTAAACAGTCACGTATCTTCTATCTGCATAGAATTTTATCTCGATGTTTCGAAAAAGCTTAAGTCGCTTCGAGGTGTACTAATATCACAGCGTTAAAGATACTTTATCCTTTAAATTATCCTTTTTCTTTAGTTGGGAAAACGTATAAATAAACATAAGTAAAACGTGTGATAATTTATCGTATAAAGTCTAAACACTGTACGCGAGAGGAGCAATATTTATAGTCGTGCCAATGTTCAAAAGAGCGTCTGTATATCTTTACATGCTCGCCGTCCCAATCTGCTTTCGGCTCTTTTGGGAAATGTTTTATTTGCGATTTGGGACGCGGTAACGATTTGGATCGTTCGAGAGGTAATTAGGGTAGATGCAATGAAAAACGGCGTGCCAATAAAACTTACCTAAGTTTCCATCTTGATGTGCCACGCCGCATTCCCCGCTTTCGCACCCCCGTGCACAGCGATTTTCCCGCTTGCTTTTTCTTATACCATATCCCTTTCTGATTCTTCAATTTTCCTCTCCTTTATCGTATACTTTCGCCAGCCTCCTTTTTGCCTTTTGCAACCTGTAGAGCATTCTGTAATTTATCTCGCGACGACGTGCCGGCTTGCTGGCGTGCCGGCCGCCCACAGACGGCCACAAGAATTAATTACTCGTTAATTTTTTTCCTTTGCTTCTATTTGTTTCTGTAATATAGCCTGCCCTTGTTAAGCTACTATGCTCCATTTAATTTCAATATTCCTGTATCAAAAATTCCAAATCACGTTTTCGCACGAATTTCTATGGTTGTTTATGTTCTCAGAATAATGGAACATGATTGTCGAAGCTTGAATTTTGAGAATTTCCGGAACGTGTTCTTGACTTCTTGCTGCATCAAATGTTGTAGACCAGTCTTTAATTAAAAGTGCGTCTATATTTTAGTAATATCGCTCTTAACAATTTACTAAGATGGTAGAAATATTCTTCTACATCTTATGTCTAGCTCGATTAGTTATACAGAATGTTCTCACTTTGGTCGCACGTCGCAATTTATACAGCCGTCAGCTTCTGTTAGGGCAGTATAGTTTCACCCGGGTACTTATACCGAACCGCCATTGTTGCAACTTCGGTTCGTCTAAAGAAAATCGGCTAATTGTAAACACCACGTAACGAAGTTGCAACAATATGGCGGTTCGGTATACCCGGGTGAAACTATACTGCCTTACTTCTGTCTACGCAGAGGGATGAATGGGAGCACACCTCGGAGTGGAAGGTGTGTTTTCTCGTTAACTGGGTAAAATGAGGAAACAGTGTTGATTAATGCGGAATGGTGAATGCTTTCTTTATCGTTTATTAGTTTTTAGGGTGTTTGCCCACGCGGAGCGCTGTAAGCACCCTATTGCAATTGCTTTTTCATTTTTTCCCCCTTTGAATAAGAGTGAATTATTTACAGCTCATAGCTCAGTTTTAGCTCAGTTTCGTTCTCCGTCAATTGCTGCCATCTATCGATAAATCGGTTCACTATTATGAATGTATTCTTTTCTCTCCCCAGTCTCTGTTACGCTTACGATTTACAAATGCATTGCAACGTGTTTACGTTTTATTTTGTAATTTCGTATTTTACTCCTCGTATTTTTCTACAAAAGGAACTCTTTCCTCAAAGAAAGTGAAGACATTAACTGGATTTAGAAGAGGTAAGTGTATTGTTTGTTTGTATGAAATGGGTTTTCAGTTGAATTAGCGTAAAATGTATTTGAATCGAACCAAGTACCTACATGCAACATTCTGTGGTACACTCTTATCAGGAAATTTTCCGAGGAATAATGCGATGTGAGTTATGTCTCATAAATATGTTAGGAGTATTAAGTAAGTGGTAATTTTGGTATTCTATTTCAGGTCTTTCACGAATATTTCGTTTCTCATTTGACTATTTACCTTCGTCTGTTTGTTATCAGGAATCGGCCAAAACCGTCAACATTCCTTCCACCACGAATTTGAACTTCTGTTATAATCGTGCAGCGGAATTAACGAAAAACGTGAATAAATAATTGGCAGATCACGTTTTGTTTTTGAAATGACAGATTATCTTTCTCGCATTAACGGTTCACGAATACTTCACGTGTTGTGTGACCAGGAGTGGAGCGTGGAGCTAATGTCTTTTTGTCTCATAAACATTGTAATGAGGAGTGAGAACATATAACATATTAATGTTCGTTTTCTGAAGCAAGAACACTACTTTACCTATTTGAATGGAAGTACAATTCCTCGTTTATTTGAATCGAAACAAAATTCCTGTCCCTCTGAATTGTTATCAGCAGTTAACAGTTCATATTTGTTGAAACTCCTGAGTTTTTAAATTCCTTCGATTTATGTCCTTTGAATTTATTTGTCTTGTAAAAGTATAGAGTGTGTTTTATTTCTGCTTGCTGCTTGGAATGAATTAAACGGAAAATGGAAATGTATTCTAGTATGTTCTGTGTTGATCAAAGTCTGCCGCGTGATTGCAGTCTGCAGCTTGACAGTTTGAAGCCTTGAACATCCATGATGTGTGTGTAGTGTCCTGAGCTTTTATGTTCTCGGGGAAAAACGAAAAAGAAGACGTTAGTGATGTCAAAGCATCCTTAGATTATCAAAAAATACCTATTTTACACTAGCGCTTCTACAATTTGCACAGTCCCAATGGCAAACACCCTGTTACTTCCTCGCGATCCGTGAGGTCGCTTGTTCATGCTGCACACTACATACCAGCAGCGGATTCCGTTGCTGTATGCTGTTTGCTTTACTTCAATTTAGTTGTGAGGCACTGATAAAGGTACAGTGTGTACTGGCAAACTTACCAGTTGTAAGTTCACCATGTTTTCCTATTGGAAAGATACATTAAGGAGAATGCTGCTGGGGTTATCTAGACCAGTGGTTCCCAACCTTTTGTGGCACATCGCCCCTCTCTAAGTAGAGGTGGATTAACACCTATCGCACCCTTTTCATTTTCATTGTATGTCTAATTTTAATTTTAGTAAAGCGTAAACCTGTGAAGTAAATAATAAAGCAGTTTTATCCGGTCACTCACAAATAAAATAAAAAACAAAAATTAAAATGTAAATTTTTACAGATTTTTTTCAAGAACAAAGAAGTTAAATAATTAACTAAGATCATTGACGTATATTTATAAAACAGAAGTACATGTTTTCATTTTTAAATTGGAATCTGGGAAAATTAAGAAAGTTGACAGATAAAATGTGAAAAAAATACTTAAATGAAAGTTTGAAAACTTTGTTATTGTTTTATTTTACTTTTTCAGTGGCTGCCTTGTGCTTGGTGAATTTCAGTTAAAGCTTCAATATCCGACTTTATGTTCGTCAAGTTCAGGCGCAAGTCCCCTTTGAGGCAAATGTCCTACTTATTTCTATGTTTTGTGGGGAGCTGGACAACAGAACTAAATCCTTTTTCAACTAAATATGTTGGCGGGAACGAGATGAGAAGGGGTTCAGTTTTCCCCCACAGACCCAGGCTAACTCGTAACCACTCTGCTTGAAAATTCTTTTCGCCTCACAGTCATACTACAGATATAGAAACTCCGTCTGCAAAGAGTTATGGAGCTTATCCACAGCTTCAAATGAAATTGGATCTAGAATCCAATCTGGAATTTGTAACTTGGTCAAATCTTTAAATCTTCATTCCATGTCAATTTTTAACTGGAAGGTGATCAGTAAAAATTAGGATTTTGTCTTCTGGCAGTTCAGGAGTTTCGTTATCTGACAGTGAACACTTTTTAAGGGTCGGAAACTGAATCAGCTATCTTTACAGCCAATATATTTACCTTATGAATATCAAACTTGGCAGTTAAACACGTTCGGGTATGACGCGACGACATGTGGAGAGTGGATTATGACGTTGTAGCCTAGATATTACGCTATGTTTATTTTTCGCCCTTTGAATACTCATTGTCCCCCCCCCCCACAATCGCTCAACACTTATTTATTGCCCCCTAATAACCCAAAACGCCCACTTGAGGGAGATCGCCCCCGGGTTGGGAACCATTGATCTAGACCTTTTAAGGACACTGGGAGGGGGAGCCTTTAATATAAAATGCACTATTTTTTTGGGATGTCAAGGATACGTAATTTTTTGCGGGAGAAGATCATACAAAGTTTTTTCCAAAATGGATACATCGTATTTCAGCGGGGCCTTTATAATTGTGGAGGAAATGTGGGGAATATTTCTGTCAATTAAGGAGAAAATTTGATCTCTCTGTAGTTACATCCCTGCTCAAATGACTGAGAAAATTATAAGAAAACCATGAAGAGTAGACAAAATTAGAAAAGCCGAGACAGCGTAGGTAGCTGGAGAGGTTTTTCAAAGAGGATGACGTTCTAAATACAAACGGCCGAGCGACTGCCAATTTCCGTGCTTCTTAGGGACTTCGAAGCACTGTGGGTCGCTTTTTTTGACTACCTGCATAAGTCAACTTTCCGAGTACATTATTTCTGGCTTTACAGGAGAGATGAAAACGAGTCAGCGATTACGTGGGAAGTAATGAAGAATTATGTTCTTTTCTCAACTGTACAACCAGACTGCGGTTGCATATTTATTTTGTGGAGCTACAAAATTGTAAAAGCCACGTGACATCGGTGGCCGTAAGTAAAAAGTCGTAGCAATAATTTTTTCAAAATTGGTTATTATAATGGATAATAGTTTAGCTGAACCACGAATAAAAATTTCGCAGTTTGAAAATTCATTTTGCTCTAACCCATAAGATTCAATGTATTTGATCATCTGTTCATCATCTTTTGCACAGTTTCATTTTAGGGAGTTAGGTATACATAATATACTCCCTGATGCCGCATAGTAGTGAGACACTTCGCTATATCTAAGAATATGAATATTAAAAATACGATAAGTATTGTTTATTGTTGAATTGAACTGATCTGGTGATGAACTTCTATCCTTAGTTATCTATACAGTTTGATAATTCTCGCCCACTTTGGCCCTGTTAAATCCGAAAGTAATATTGTGCTTCTTATCATTTAAGTTTGTAGTTCATTGCGGGGAACTAAGTGATACTGACTACCTATTTTAAAATTACAGTTTCGTTACTAGATATTATATAAGATCATAAGGTAAGATAAACACTTCAATTGTTATTTGCTCCTCCTAAGTTTTAGTTAATCAGTGGTGTAATGAGATTGACTCACATTTGGTGGAGTTACCTACACCTCCGTAGTCACTCCTCAGATCTTTATAATACTTATTGTAAATATAGTTGAACATAAAATCGTAGATATCTCGGTTTATGCTGTAGAGTTCGTGTAAGTGGGAATGGAGAGGAGGTCAACCCCCCTATGTGCAAGTGAATAGGTTAAGAGCAGGCACCTTTGTTAGTTCTGATGTTCCTCGCTATTATAAGTTTGGAGAGACATTGCGTGCCTGTTCTGAAGAAGTACATTCTATATAATAATTTACACCATGCAACGGATACAAGTTGTAAGAGTGCTACGTGTGGAGGATTTGGTTATTCAGTGTATTTAAAATACTCTTCTGATTGGGCATAAGTCGTCTGGAAGTCCTACATTTTTTCATCTTCGGTGATTAGTAGTCTGTAGCTTCAAAACAGCCATTCATTTTCCATTACTAATATCTCATTATTAGTCACACTTCATACGTATACGTGACCTTTAAGATGTGATAGAAAATACAGTACTTTACCTAACTGTAAAAACAAGCCACAAATTTGAGAAAAGTCTTTAAACTTCCTGATGATGCAGACATCTTTGGATAAGAACTCTTCTTCTATTGCTTCGAGTCCATTAGAGGGTCTATGGTGTAAATAGAATTCATTTAATCCCTACATTTGCTTCTACAATAAAGACTACATGTACGTAACATTGCTTAATATCTGCTCCATATAGGTATACCCTATCATGAAAAAGGTCGAAAGAATCTCTATGGATACTTCTAAATCCAATAAATTACTTAGCATGTGCATGGAGTCAATAAATTGCCAACTGCTAAATACTTTTGATATATACTCATGTATGGAAAGCTGTGGTAATGTCACAAGACTGACGTATCGTCCAGTTCCTTTCGAATGAAAAGACTCAGAAAAATTCGCATGTTGTTCTGTAACAGGCACGTTCCTTCTTTCTATCTAGCGAAATTTTATGGCTGAAACTATCGATCTTAATCAGCGTACCGATAGGGGGACCCCCCCCCCGTTGGAATTTTTCACTCAGCAGTTGGGAAAGTTTACCATTTCAGAGAGGCAAGTTGGGAGAATCCAACAAGTTTGAAAGGTTTTTTTTTTCTTGCTTTGATACTTTGAAATCTTGAGTTGAGTCAGTTGGAACTTTCACAATTTTTACCCCTTCAGCCCAAGAAAAACTCTTCAGTACGTCCTTGATCCCAATTCTTTACAGATTTTCTTCTGCAGCAAGATTTTTTGTGGCACATCGTTCTAATGTAAACCAAATTATCACTATAAGTGGGGCGACATGTCGTCACGTGATTTTTAAATGAGAAAAGTGAAGAAATTTTGAATGCACGTTTCTTCCAGGAATGAAGGGTTAGAATATAATTGTGTAGAAATCTTTGACCACTGAAAATGGCTATTCAAACATATCGATGAAAAAAAAATCTGAGTCACTGTAAATATGAGAGAGAGGTGCTTTTCCAAAACACAATAAGTTCATTTTTGAAACCGCGGGATAGAATCCCCCCCCCCCATTCATTAAGTATGTCTTCGTCAAATCGTAATGGTATAATTTTCTTTCATGCTACCACAGTATTCGCTAATGATAAAGTTAATTTCCAAAAAACGCAATTATGTGCACTTTTTAGCATCGGGTGATGGAGCCCTTTATTCATCAGAATGTCTTTGTCAAATTGAAAAGAAAAGGAATAATTAAGAAAAGAAAGAGTCCGACCTCTGCACAGAAAGTTATTGTTGCATGGATATGTTGTCCAGGCGTTGACGCCCATACCCACATTCTAGTGGCTTCTCTAGTCGTTCATTCTCGGTGTTGCTCGCCATTCTTCGTGTCGGCCGGTCAAAACGTGATGGAACGAATGACCGTGTAAAGAGGAATACGTAAATACATCACGATGGCAATATTTTTCTGTGGAAATTTTCTCTTTCGCGTGGCAAGCTATTAGACGCAATCATGTCAAAAATAGTATGTTACACACTAAGAGTCAAAAGTGAGTGTTTACATGCGAGGGAAAGTTTGCAAATGCGTGTAGCGAGTGAGCAATTCCCGAGTCATGTAAATTCATTTTTGGCTCTCGTCTTGTGAGATATTTTTTACAATACATGATCAGAGAGGAAAAACATTAACAGCTTTGTCAAAAAAGCAACACCCAAAAATTCAGCATGTGCATTTTTCCAACTGAAAGGAAACCTACAGTTCAGACAGCGAATAATATCAAAAAGCTACAGTTGGAATGATAATGTAATAATAACATTATCGGCATTAGTCGGCCATTCTCGGCATTTTTGGTGTCGCTCCATCGGTAAACGTACCTGCATGTAAAAATGTGACTCATGCTTTTACATTGAGGGCACGTTTACTTTATATCGAGGTTACGCTTGTAATATCTGATTCGTCGATGAAAAGTTCTGCTTTCTACTTGCATGTTGATCTTTCTCCATGACATAATACAGTACAAAAAGCGAGACTCAATACTGCTTGAAAAAATTACAGTTCGTATACCCAGTTTTAATAGTCGTTCCACAGATCTCTTCGCCCTGAGTCACTCTCGTACACTTCTTTTCTCGAACGCTCCAATAAACCGAGTCTTGAAACTTTATAACGAAGCGAGTAAAAAAGACAAGGAGCTTGACGTCTTTGACGCAGTAAATAAAGCTAGGTTCAGGCAACGGGTCTTCAAACTTTTTGAGTAACTGCATTTGCGAATCTCTGATCCTGAAAAACTTCACCCCATGAGAAACTAGACACTGACGGGGTAGCGATCGCAGTGCACGCGGGGAATGGGATACTTGGGCGTTGGGATAGTTGGGCAAAAAGTGATCATTCCTCTCTTTCCCTCTCTCTCTCTCTCTCTCTCTCTCTCTCTCTCTCTCTCTCTCACACACATACACTCATTCACTCACTCATTCATTCACTCACCACTCACCACTCTCTCTCTCTCTCTCTCTCTCTCTCTCTCTCTCTCTCTCTCTCTCTCTCTCTCTCACACACACTTAGCGTTCTTTTTTATTTTTATTTTAAGTTTATTTTTTGATTTTTTTTTCTTTTTTTCTTTTTTTTCTTTTTTTTTCTTATCTTTTATTGGGGTCCTTCGTTATTGGCCATTGTCGGCTGTGAAGGACCTCCCTCTCATATAAATATAAAAGTATAAAAGTATAAAATACAAATTAAACATCGTCTTTCTGATCATGTATTGTAAAAAATCATTTTCTTTCGTGTTATCACATCATTTACTGATGAAAAAAAAAAGAAAACAAAAAAAGAAGTCTATTCGCTATCTATGTCTATTCCAAAATGTAATGAGTGTCTAGTTTGGAGTTTGATTCAACTTACAGTTTCGCGAATATTTTATTTTTGAATATGGAATCTCGAGTCGTATCCAATAAGGCAGAGGTAGCCTTTGACAAAAATTTAAGATAAGAAAATAAATACTGAAATCTGTAGGCATTTTCTCGTACTTCTTGAACAGTTTCGAAATATAGACTTATTGTGTTCCAAAAAATTAATCGTAGTTACAAGTTTTACAAATTTCCTATGTTATAAGTCAATATACGGCTAAGAGTTGAAGACTAGGACTTTTTAGTCGTGTGACATATCGCTCCGATTTCCTCTTTGTGCATGAGTCACTCTTTGGGAGTCCTGATGAAACTTAAATCCCAAATCTTGGATGTAGCTATATTTACCTGTGCAGAATTTAAGTTTGGCTATAGTTTTTGGTCATTTGAATATGTTCAGTTATCCAATGATCGTTTGATAGCCGTTGAAATGATGAGCGGCAACCCCAAGTAAATAAATGGCGTATGTAGAATTCTAGGTACATGTAGGTATTGTAACACGGGGTGATTTTGCTCACTTTTTTCTGTACTTTCAAGTTTGACGAGCACAGATCGTAAAACCTGGGTCAGAAAACCGGAGTATCTTTTGTAACAGGGTGTCTAACAGGTCAAGTAAGTCAAGTAAGTCAAATAAAGTCAAGTATTTGGAAAGAGGTCAATTAAGTCAAATAAAGTCAACTTTTTTTGGTCCTGGTCATGTAAAAATATAAAAATCAAAAATTGCTGCAGAAACTTAGTTATAAGTTTAAATGTTTGAATATTGATTCTAAAAAAGATTAATGTGTTCTTCACAATTTTCATTCAAATTTTATATTCTAAGTGACGCATTATTTGTTTTCTATGGTATTAATTTTCATCATAAAACCCTTGACGGTTGTTTCAAGGTGTGGTTACCACTAAATCTATAAGAAAAAGTTGAAAATGAAACCAGAAAGTATCCAGAATCATATTGAAATGTATATGTTTGAAAATGAGGTATTCGTAAAAGAAAATATTAGTTCTTTATTTATGTGTCTGATATGCTGGTACTGAGGAAGGCGATACCGTCTGTGTTTTTGGGCCCTAAGTCGATAATTACTTGGGGAAAAGAGGTCAAATAAAGTCAAGTATTTTCAAATTTCATCTTGATGGGACGACATTGTAGAATACATTCTCCATAACATTGTGACGTTCCCACCCCTCAAATTTTCCCATAGAATTATGAAATAAGTGTGCCAAGGGGTACCGCGATTCGACATTGTGGTCAAATTTGATGTAACGTTTGTACGAAGGTCGAGTTACGATGTCAACATTGACGTTTGCGTAGAATTCTACATCGGATTTGATGCAAAATTTGATCCAAAAGTTGATGTTAACTGAATACCATGACTTGTATGTTGAATTTTGTATGAAATTTGAACACATTGTAGTGTCGAGGAAATAACGAATTTTGCGTATCAACGTTTAAGAGATGGGTAGGATATTTATTATTCCATATTTTATACCCAATATCATGCACAAATATCGCCGAACTTTGATAAGAATGATTTAGGTGCACTATTCATCAAATCCGCCTTTAATTTAGCCATTAGTTGAACGCGGAGGAAATTATCTGTCGATGAAATTACATAACTGATAAAGCTATGCTCATTAGCTAGACATTGATAGCACTGAATAAGCCGC
The DNA here is from genome assembly GCA_031841125.1 of Acanthococcus lagerstroemiae. Classification (NCBI taxonomy): domain Eukaryota; kingdom Metazoa; phylum Arthropoda; class Insecta; order Hemiptera; family Eriococcidae; genus Acanthococcus; species Acanthococcus lagerstroemiae. The sequence continues at coordinate 20,433,785 of CM063109.1, read as the reverse complement.
CGAAATATTTATTTCAGTCATCTATTATACTTATCTTTAGTCAATAATTAACGGATATAAAGTAAGATGGGTCAGAAGTCAGGATATAGTTTTGATGAAAAGAGATAGGTAGACATAAGGTACCTATGAAAAAAACAGGAGGGCATACATGTATCTATAGGAAGGTTTGGAGAAGTTCATCTTATCTGAACAAAAATCACCTACTTACTCTTTTCTCCGAACAAAATTTATGACGTTATGTAATTGTAAATACATACTTGGAAGGGGTCATTGATTATCGGTACGTTGAAAGTTAATTATTCATGGGATCTGGTAAATGATAAGTAGGAAATATTAAATAACGCTTCTAAGCTGTGTAGGAGTATTGAGTAGTATATGAATGTTATAACGTTGACTTACATTACGATTTTGCAATCGAGGTTTTCGTTTAAAGGAATCCGCTTTCCAACGGTGTTTTCTAGTTGAACTTAGATCGTGACATTGACCCTCGTATCAGGTAAGTTTTGAAAACTGAGAATTATCACGTCTATCGATTCAACAGAAAATGAAATAAGTTATTGAGTTTTGACTAAATAATGTATATTTTTCAAAGATTCTATGTACATGTTAGTGTATAAGCTAATTAACGGTTGATAAAACTCTCCATTTGTTTAGATTCAAATTAAAAAAATGCCTGCCAAATTATTTTACGTCGCTGGTAGCCCTCCGGCAAGATCAGTTCTGCTCACTTTGAAAACATTGAACATTCCTTTTGAATTAAAAGAGGTCGATCTTCGGAGTGGAGAGCACAGATCTCCGGAATTCCTGAAGGTGAGACGGCCATGATAAGTCGGCATGAGAAAAGCGAGGAAAAACTCTCTGTAGGTGTTTGTTGAATATATCATGATTATGATTGCAGATGAACCCTCAACACACCATCCCTACTTTCGTCGATGATGATGGCTTTGTAGTTATTGACAGGTAAATGTTTGCGCATACCTCAACCGTTTTTTAAACAACAATCATGTTGACAGATAACTAGTGTTTCCCGAAATTTCATTTCGGAAATAATTCAAGTTTTGTTCAGCCAACGAAAGTTCATGGAAAGCCTGGATCCCTGGGAAAGTTTTTAGCACTTGACGAAGGCTGAAGTTTTTCTTGTGATTCTTAGAACATCGTTGAAGACTTCCTCCCCTCCAGTGAATGAATGTGTTAAGATTAACATACCTAATATGTTGTAATATTCTCAACTACCACCGAGAAAGGTCACATAATGGCGAGCGTGGGTTTCAAAAGTGACCGACATGGAACCTTTTCAGTCTTTTTCTTAACTCAGAAATTTCTTATCGGTGGTTGGCTGGGCTGTAGCCAGTAAGTCTTCCTGGGGAAGGGGGAGGGTATAGACAGCGAAGATGTCGAGTAAAATAAATACAATCTCTGTTGAAACCTACAGGAAAAAGTTCTTACTTTTCCAAGTTTTCCAACTGCATACTAGAATTTGTCACTTAGTACCGATTTTTCGAACTGTATTGTGTTCCCTTCTATAGCCCTGGCTTTTTGGCTAGTAGCAAAATGTGACCTTGTTTCTCGTCCGTGGGTATGATCTTGACGTTATTGCGATTCATGTCTCTCTTGTCTCATTAAAAGATCTGAAAGTTAACGTCATTCTTCAAAATGGTATTGTTCTTACCCTAGCCGACCTGCCTTTCAAATGATCACGTATGATCTGTAGAACAAACATACATTTCTTTAAATCAAATATTTCTTTTTGTTTGTAGTCATGCTATTAACGCTTACCTGGTGACCAAATACGCGAAAGACGACCAACTATATCCGAAAGATGTGAAAGCTAAGTCAGTCGTCGATCACAGACTCCATTTTGATAACGGCGTATTATATCAAGTGCCTAAATTTGTATTCGTGAGTGTCAAGTATTAATTATATTCTAGCTGAATGAAGTCGCCGCATTCGCGACATCTTGATCTGCATTACTGTCTCATGTGATGCCTACTTTGGGGAAAATAACGAACATGTTTCCCGAATGTTTTGGTCATTGAAAATAACGGAGGTGCAACCTTCTCAGGATTTGGATAAGCGATCTGGGGACACCGCAGTGTTTGTTTTCTGACCACTTATCCATCATCTCCCATCCTGGAATAGGAAAACAATCAGGTTCACTTTATTTCATCCCACTGAAGATACGAGTTGAAAAGAGACGCTTTCAGAGTGTCAACGGATGCAAATTTTTAAGCATGTTATGAAAAGACCGCACTATCCTGCCGTTATAACATCGCGTTTAAATATCAGATGTTTTCTATACAAGAGATTATGTATTATCTTCAAATGCTCACAGCGACTGGCTTTGTCATCAATAGAGAGAATTAGTGTACAAGGGTTGTCCCAGAAGTAAGGTTCCCTATCTTTGTATTTCTGTTGCATGTGTTGCAGAGCGATGCGGTGAACGGAAAATGTCCCGCAAACTTATCTGACAACACTGTAAAAATATCATGTGCGCATGTTGAGAAGCAATGGTAAACCAGTACATGAAACATGGATCTCATGTGTGAACGTCTCCATCCAAGTCTGTAGTACGGAACGACCTTCGCATGATAGATCATGCACTTCCCGCCAACCACTACAAAACGCGCGACACCAGTTATGCACGTGTTGCGCTGTAATTCCATCTGGGCCGAACACTTCAATCAACTGCCGATGGATGGCGTTAGGTGGTTCATTTTTCGCTGTCAAGAATAATTATATTGAACGTACTACACACTTGGATGGATGTTTGCGTGTGAGATCCATGTTTCGTGTACTGGTTCGCTATTGTTTCTCAACATGCGCACTTGATATTTTTACAGTGTTGTCAGATAAGCTTGCGCAACATTTCCTTGTTCACTGCATCGCTCTACAATGCATGCAATGGAAATACAAAGATAGGGAACCTTACTTCTGGGACAACCTACATACATCTGTCTGACAGTGACCTGTAGAAAGTAGGTAGGTACTGGTAAGATCGAATCAGGGAAAGGGGCAAATTCCCAGAATATCAGGATAGTTTGAAAACAGATACAATCATTCATATGTTATTGCATTTATGGAAAACTGAATTTGACCCCACTATATTAACTTTTAATTTTTGATGAGTACCTGCACCAGTTTTCTGATCTTTTTATTAACACCAACAGAAAAGTTTCATGACAAAAGCAATCAGCGGGATGACGCCGGAAATTGCGGCCATGTTCGAAGACGCTTACGGATCCCTGGAAAAGTTTTTGTCTGCAACTGGACCGTACATTGCTGGAAAGCAAGTAACCATTGCTGATTTCTCGATCATTACAACGTTAGCGAGTGCAAATGTAAGGGTTATTTGTTAAAACTACTTGATGTTACTGATCATAGAAATTTGACGTGAAATTCTTAATCAAGTCTAAATTTCCTGATGCACATTCAATTTGTTTTAGGTCTTCTTCCCAGTAAACAAGGAGAAATTTCCCTTGCTAGTTGCTTACAGTGAACTATGCCGATCAAAGATACCATTTTGTGCTGAAATAAATGATGCCGGTATTGCGGCCTTCCAACCTACGCTCAAAGATTTTAAGCAGTTGCCATCTCAATAGAATACAATAATATCACATGCGTTTACGTCTTCAAAATTTGTTCACTTGATACCATACTGTAGATATTGTTTATTCAGTATGAAATATATCACTGTGATTACGTAGTAAATTGTTTTATTATACGAAAGGATAATACCTCAAAATTTTGTTCCCTTCTGCTTGCCCTACTGCAGTTGAAAAGGAACAACCCATCGCCAGTTTTCTATTGGCGTTGGGATACTCCTGTAGATGCGCTAGTGCCGTGGATGAAAAGAATATCAGGGTATTTTCACCACAAAAAACATGTATGAGTAAAATGAGCTCTAGCATCTTCAGTATTATTTTTTTATGGAAAACTGAAGAGAACGAAAGTGTTAGCCTTTATCATTCCTTTCAGATGAGACCAACTTCAATTTTTTTCCCGACAATTTTTACACTGATCATCTTTTCATCCCAAAATACATCAATCAGCGCGCCGCATTTCATTAGTCCGCTAGAGAGCGACTCTTTAGCGTTCAAACGCGAATACGTATAGTAACTTTCACGTAGTGAATGATGTACCAAATGTGAGTCTGTTCTGAAACAGCACTCCATTTATAATCTGTACTTTTCTATATTTTCTAAGTGAATAACGCTAAATTGTTGAGTGTTTTCCTTATTTATACAGGTATACGATCACTGGATCACTGCATCACAAGATGCCAATAAAATTATATTACGAGGCAGCTAGCCCTTCAGCCAGAGCAGTTTTACTTACTCTGAAAACATTGAACATTCCGCATGAGATATGCCCAGTTAACGTTGAAGGAGGGGAGACTAGAACTCCGGAATACCTCAAGGTGAGAATCGGTTTAATGCGGGTAACTATTTTACATGATCTCTTCTTTCAAGTAGCCAAAATATCAATGCTCTAAGTAGGTAGCCTAAAATATTCTTCTTCCAGATGAATCCACAACATACCGTTCCGGTCATCGTTGATGAATATGGGTTTGTGGTGATTGACAGGTAGATTGTGCACACTTTGACTCGCTCCTCTGTGCTTGTTCAGTTATTGAACAAACCATTTTATCTTCGTAAAAACAGGGTACAATTTTTCATACTACATTGTTAATTTATAGCCACGCTATAAACGCGTATCTGGCGGACAAGTACGCAAAAGATGACGGATTGTATCCAAAAGATGTTAAGGCTCGGTCGGTAGTCAATCATAGACTTCATTTCGATAACGGTGTGTTATTTCAAGCGAGCAAATTCGTGGTTGTGAGTATATTACATCAAAATTTCTAGTTTCTTTTGCGGGTAAGTATCTTATCAGAGAAACTCTATAATGGAAGATTGAAATTCCAATAGTACAAAAACCATTTATGGTATAATATATGAAATACAAAATCCTAAAGTGTCTTCCCCGCAATCACTTTTCTCATAGCAATCTGGAACGCAGGGGGGGATTCTCACCTGGAATTTCGGTTAGTTGGAAGATCTGGCCAAATCGTCCCTCGGCTGACCAAATTGAACTCAGCAGATGATAAAATCTGAAAATTGTTGACTGTTTTTTTATGTTAATTGATTTCTAAAATTTCCCTCAGTCCACGTGAGCAATATTTTGACATTGTAGGTTAGAAAGATTGACAGTGCTTCTCCTATTTCTCCTCTATCCTCCCCCTCCCCCAAAAGGAAGTCATTTAAGCATATTTTGTTTTATTTTTTCTTTATAGCCTTTTCTCGAACGTACATTCGACTACGGTTGTGTGGGGAAGGGGAGGGGGGGCTATGCCGTCGAATGCACCAGGTTTCGGGCGTGGGCAACCATCGTCTTCTTCCATCATCCCTTATCACTTTCTACCCTACCGCATAATATGCCAAATTCGCTTGCCAACTCGTGCTTCTATTTTGTCGGCGGTCTACCTCTCCTCCTTTTCCACTCTTTTGGCGACCATTCTTCGGCTACCTTTCCCCGTTTGTCTCCTACCCTCACCATGTGTTCCGTGAAGCTTAGCATAACTTTCTTGACCCTCCAACATATATCTTGTTACCCTGTTATTTTTTAAATCTCTTAGCTGTATTTTATCTTTTATACTTATTCTCATTATGCTGCGTAGCATCCCGAAACGGATTCGCTTCAAACTGTCGCTTTGTGACTTTTTGGAGGAACTCCGCAGGTGAGGGGGGAGGGGTATCACACACTGATCTAAAATTTTTATTTTAGCTTAATCGGCAGATTGCCTTTCAGCACCTCCCTGTGTACCCAAAAGTTTGTCCAGGAATTCGCTGTCCTTGTCCTCAACTCCAATTTCCCCCCTTCCCTCGAAAGCAACCATCTGCCAAGGTAAATTGTATTCTTTCACAATTTCAATTTCCTCTTCCCCCATGAAAATTTTTCCGTACATGTGTTGGTCATTACCTTTGTCTTTAAGGTATTCCTGGACAATCTGATCATCATGCTTTCAATATTGAGATCCCCGGCCATAGATTGCAACTTCGTCAGGTTATTGCTCAGTTATACTACGTCATTAGCAAACCGTAAATTATTCAACCTTTGACCATTGATTTTTACCCATTTCCCCTCCCAATTTAGATTTCTAAACTTCTCTTCCAAAACCGTGATGAGCAGATTCGGGAAAAGTGGATCTCCAGGTGTATTCGAAATTCTTCCCTCATCCTGTTCAATCTCACTTAAGCTGTTGTTTTCTTATTACTTTTCTTGAGTACTTCCACCAGGTCTCTGCCCGTTTTCTTAATGCCTCCCAACCTACCCATGCTTCATTAAAGTCTACAAACCTGTGATCCTTGGAAATTTAGTTCAATGCCAAAATATGGTCAATGGTTATAAACAGCCTCTTCTGAACCCCGCCTGCTCCCTTGTTTGACCCCAATTCAAAACCCCATAAATTCTTTTCAACATTTTTCTGAGAATTTTGTTTATATTTGATGAGAGGCTGATAGGCTTGTATTTGTTCGAATCACTCCTATCCCCTTTTTTGTATAACACAAATTTCCGCAAAATTTTTTTGCATATTTTTGCATTTTATTGTGTTTTCCGTACAAATTGTACCGTGAATTTATGGTAGTGTGAATGATAACACGTGTGAGTTGATAAATTTTGTATCAAAATGATTATTTTTGAACCTATTTTGCGGAAATTTATGTTGAAACCTGGCAAAGTCTCATTGGATAAAATTGTGTCGATTTGCCCATCGGGCAATTATTTCCGTTTGATGTCGTTGTTTGGTTGTGAAACTCGATTGAACGAACCTCTGCTGAACAAGTTTGCCATGAAGGGTGCAAGCGCATTCGCCATGATCCTCAATAGGCTTTTACCGTGATGTAAATACAGTGTAGTTACGGTTAGCAAAAATACCCATCGTTTGACCAACGAATATATTGACTCCCATAAGAAAAACAGACGGAGCAAAGATTATTGTGTAAATACTTCAAAATGAGAAATCATTAAGAAAAATGAAATCAAAGGTATATATTTTTAATCCAGGAAGTTCTTAGCATTCGATAATAAACTTCTGGCTTTTGACTGATTTCTTATCCTCAGGTAGTAGCATAATGATCTTTACTCTTCAAGGTTTTCTTATAGGAGTCAATACGTTCGTTGATTAAACGACGGGTATTTTTGCTAACAGTAACCAAGAACAGTAACACACTGTGTGACGTCACTAGTAAATAAGCCAATTCCTCATGTTCTCCATACCATCCGTCTATCTAGCCCCGTAGCTTTGCCTTTTTTCGCTGTTTCCAAGGATTTCTGAACTCACTTCTTCATGATTAAGGGTATTCCGCCCTCCTCCTTTCCTTCCCGTCCTATACTTTTCTCTTCCGAGAATCCCTCTTCTTCTTTCCCTCCGGTTGAAGTTTCCAGTCCTGTAAAAATTCCATCATTGCTTCCCTAACTATTTCCTCTCTGCCAAAAAACTTTTTCTCGGAATTTCTTGCTTTTATAGCTGAAAATAAATTATGCCCATTAGCAGTGCTTTACGCACCTTCATCCTCAGTCCGCTCTCTTCTAATGTTTCCAGGGTACTATAATACGATATGGGTAGAATCGATGGCCGCCATTTTGGTTTTTGTTTATCTTTTGCTAGTATGTATCAGTGTATATTATACGTATCTTAACCATTTATCATAAGATAGCATTATAGACTGATACATACTGGCAAAAGATAAACAAAAACCAAAATGGCGGTCGTCGATTCTACCCATCGTTTATTATAGTATTCTAATGTTTCTTTCATCACCATTTGATTGTACGCTCATATATCCTTTTTTACCTCACTAACGTTTCTTCAGCTCGCATAACTTTGATCATACCGGCTCAGAATGGCTTTGGTTCTTATCGTCTTAACAATGAGATTTTCATCTCTGATCACAAATTGATGCAAACAAGTGGAAACCTCTAATTCTTTTCTGGTTGAAATTCTTTAGTTTTGAGAAATTCACACCTCTAACAGACTGAGTCATGATTTGTACCATCAGGCCATCACAGTAAAGTTTTCTTGATGAGGTGCAAGTGCAAATTTTCCTGTGTTTTTGTTTTCTGACGTATCCATTTTCCAATGTTTAATTTGTAATAACTGTTTGAAAGTTGTCACCTTTCATCCAAGAAATTCTGTACAATTTGTGAGTGATCAGTGATGTGAAACCGGCGAGATCAGCACCGTATTATGTTTACTAGTTTTCTTATAGAGATTAAAGGCAGGGTTTCCAAACTAGACTGGGTACTTTTTCCAAAAAATTCCTCGATTTTGTTGGCCTAGAACTGGCGCATTGGTAAGGTACTTCTTGTGTTCAGTATTGGAGTGACACGTACATGAAAGTTCACAGCCGGCCTATAGCAAAACAAAATACCTCACCGTTCCGCAGTTATAAGCCAACAAAGATCGGGAATTTTTCTGTTTGAAATAGGACTCAGGCTTGTAACTGATCTTCAACTCTAATCGGTATGCTTGTTCTGTGAAGGGAAGTTATCTCCGAAAGAAAACCATCACAGGTTTGACGCCGGAAATCGTGAACTCTTTTGAAGATGCTTACGGATCGCTTGAAAAATTTTTGTCTGCAACCGGACCTTACATTGCCGGAAAGCAAGTAACAATCGCTGATTTTTCCATTCTGTCGACGTTGGCGCTCACAAATGTAAGTGCTGAATTTTCTCATCAAGCCAGTGGTGGATCTAGAAATTTTCGAAGGAGGGTGTTTTGAAAATAAAACTTTCTCCACCTCCGCCCCCTAAAAAACCGAGATGGATGTAATTTTAAATAGTTTCTGAGGAGACAAGTTTCATAATGCGATTAAATCGTTCTAAAATGAACATTGTAGACACTGTAGTGCTGCAGATACTCAAAAACAGGAGAAGAACTCAAACGCAAGCGGTTTTTATTTCCTTCTTCGGCCCGAAGGGGGTGTCCGAACCCCATAGATCCGCCACTGCATCAAGCTGATTCTCGCTGACGCTATTGGATTATCACATAACATTAACGACATCGGTATAAAATCACTGAGCCCCTATTAATTTTTCTAGCATCTCTTTCCTGTGAAAGAAGAAAAATTTCCGAAATTAGCCGAATATATCGAACTAGGCAATGCCAACATACCATTTTTAGCAGATTTAAATGCCACTGGTATCCAGGTTTACAAAGCGGATTTTAAAGATTTCAATTTTGAGTTGATATCTTAGTGACGTTCTGATATACCAATATTACTGAGGTGTACAGTGTGTATACTTACGATATTTTAAAGAACGTTTCATTTTAGCAATGTGTACATAAAATGAATCGAATTATTGGTGACGGTTTATTTACTTACGAGAAAGAAAGTAATTTATTTTCATACTTAAGTGTAATTAATTATCGTATACTGGACACTCCGATTTTGAAGTAAGTCTTGTGTGGCCATTTTTGGCCGTTAAATTTTACTTGTCAAATTTGAGGCAAGCGTACAAAATTAGTGATATTTCAAAAAACATTGTCCACGGTATACGTTTGTGTAAATTATCCTTTAATTATAATTTTATGTACTTTTATAGTTCTGGAGTTTTTAGAAAAAATTTCTGTACCGATTCTCTTTTACGATATACTACAAAATATGGTCTTTCTTTCCTTCGCAGAAACTCTGCCACAGCTGGTCTGAGGAGATCGTATATTGCTCAAGGTTGCAAAAAAAAAAAAAAAAAAAACAGTTTGAAAGAAAAGCCAACAAAAAACGAACTTTTTTGTTTAAGACATTAAAAATGTCTGTTCGAAATAAAAGTGTTTAAAACACTGTGAATAAGTGAATTCTACTACTTTTAGACTAGTCCAGGGGAATTAGTATTTTTGATGGAATTAATTGCAGCACAGCTGGAACTTGGTACGATTGTTTAGTACCCTCTTCGGAAAAGCCCCGTAATTTTCCTCCCTCCCCCGGTGTGAGCATCACCCCCCCCCCCAGAGTCGGGGAAAGTGCCCCCGGAAACAGTCTTTGGCTTGTATCTAGCTTAAAATTGAGTTATAGGTAAAAATATTTCTCACCAAAATTAAAGAACGTAAAATTCTCTACAAAAATAATATCCATGTTTTTTTCGTGAATCCCATACCGACCAAGATAATTCGTTCAAAATCACACGAGCATGTAAATATGGAGTAACCTACAACATACGCGGTATACGAACGCCGAACTCGTCACTCTAACATGCGAGAGGCGTTGAACGCTGTAATTTTAAATCCCTATACTAGATGGACCAGCTTGTTTTAGAAACCGGATTGAAGATAGATAATAGATATGGAGCGACATGACTATTAGCGTTTGAACACTCCTGTAGGTGCGCTAGTGTAGTGGATGAAAAGATGATCAGGGTATTTTTACCATGAGCTCTAGCAATTTCAGTATTGAAGAGAACTAAACTGTCAGCCCTTATCATTTCCTTCAGATGAGCCCAACTTGAGTTTTTTCGCAGAACATTTTTGTCCCGGATCATCTTTTTGTCCGAATACACCAATCAGCGCGCCGCATTTCATTAAGCTGCTAGAGAGCGACTTTAGCGTCCAAACGCGAATCGAACAAACACTCATGCGAATTATGAAGAGTGCAGGTGGACTGACTCATCGATGCGGTGTTACCTCTAGCGTTTTGCACCAGTAGATTCTTAGCGCCCCTGTCATATGCTTCATCTTTGCCAAGGTTTGAAAAAGTTCACATACTGTCAACCAGAAACGAGTGCTCAGCATAAAGAATTGAGTACAGCGTGATAGAACAGGAATGTTCAAACTTTTTTAAGCTGGCTGAGAGCCCATCATCCCTTCCCATATGTATCTGAATTACAAGAGGGGATCTACTCGGGTTTACGGAGGAGATCCATGAAGGGGATATGGAAGGGCTGTACGACGAATCTACAAAGGGGATCCATGAAAGGGGAAACAATGGAATGTACAACGGGTCTACAAAGGGCATACATAAAGGGTTTAGCACGGGTGTCTCAACGCCGGTGTATAGCTCGGGTAGTGAGAGGGCTACACGTAAATGAAGCGCTGTGATTGACTAACCTGATGCTCCCCTCGAATGGAGCGCTCTGATTGGCTGCTGGAGGGGAAACATACCGGGTTGAGACAAGGCGAACTAGGGTCGATTTTCTAAGAGTCTCGAGCGGGTATACACGAACTTAAATTTTCCGCATCGGGATCACGAGCTTGTGGTTGCCGTAACGAGGGTATATCTTGTAGCTTCGCGTTTGTATGAGGAGGTTGTTTAAACACAGAAAATTGTATACATGTAGATTTGAATGCAGATGAATTCTTATAGTAATAAAGATAATAAATTAACATTATATCATGTAACATTCTATGCATCCAATTATGTGTTTTCGCGATTATTTCAGCGTTCGTACACCGCGTACGTTGTAGGTTACTCCATATTTATATGCTCGTGTGATCTTGCACGCCGATTATCTTGGCTGGCATGGGATTCACAAAAAAAAAAACATAGATATCATTTTCGTAGAGAATTTTACGTTCTTTAATTTTTATGATGGGTATTTTACGTATAACTCAATTTCAAGCTAGATACAAGCCAAAGACTGTTTCCGGGGGAACTTTTCCGACTCGGGGGGAGGGGGAGCTTATGCTCACACCGAGGGAGGGGGAAAAATTACGGGGCTTTTCCGAAGAGGGTACTAAACAATCGTACCAAGTTTCAGCTGTGCTGCAATTAATTCCATCAAACACCTCCTTTTTTTTAGCAACTTCTCCTGGACTAGACAGCAAAATGATCACGTGGTTGAAAATAAATTTCGTTTCTTCATTCATTCCATTCCATTTGGGAACACTTGAAGCTAATAATATTGGAAACAAGACATATAAATAATATAGAAGACCTACCTGTCTTCATACGATAAATACAACAGGAGTTGGTACATAAAATCGTAGACAGTCGACCTGGTTTTTTTTTTTGAGAAGCGGGCAGTCAGAGGATTTGGGGAGCTAAGCTTTCTAATCCCCTCTCTATTTGTGCCTATGTTTAGTTATTACAGTTTTCTCCGAGTCTACTTTCTATAATATATTACATTATAAGGGTTCGTGGATCTATAAATTCGGTCAAGAGGACCAACGCGTTTATAGAATTTTCATCTATTGTCGAAGGTTATCAGTCAATTCCCGAGTCACTATATTGTTCAACGTAAATCCCGTCCGGGGAATGTCCTATAAGGTGGCAGAGGTGGGGAAAACATAGTTTTTTAAAAATAAGTAACTTTACCTACTATAAAAGACTTACATTTCATCACATCTGAGATGAGTGTCATCATTTCAACTCTGGAGATATTTTCCCAAATTTCCAGCAGGTATTTCTATTTGATCCTATTTATACTGGCAGTGTACCAATTGCGCAATCAGCCGACCTGTTTGTTTTTTTTTTGTTTTTTTTTGGGGGGGGGGGGGCTCATAGGAGCTGACAAGTGTCATGCTGAAAATCCTTTTTCTCTTATAATTTTTCAGTTTTCTGGGGGGGGGGGCTTTCAGAACATAAGAATAATAACTTTAACATGTGTACATATATATATATATATGGCACTTAGATTTCAGTAGGATCTTCGATATCATCTACCACGATGAAGCGTGAATAGCCCTGCTACATTTACAAAAACATGATAGCACATTTAAAAACGGATAATAAAAAGGAAAGGAATTCAGGATCCAAAGAGGCGTTAAATAAGGCGACTCTTCTCGCCGAATATCTTCAGCAGGCGTTTCAGAACACGTCTTCCGAAATCTAAACTGGGAGACAAAGGGTTTTGAAGTAAATTGTGAATTCTTAACTAACTTATGATTCGCTAGTGACATCGGACACATTGTCCTGCTTGGAAAAAACATACAAGAACTGAAGAAGATAATATAGGACCTTAAAAATGAACGTAAAAAAGTAAATCTTATGATGAATATCTCTAAAACTCTTAATATAGTCCGACGAGAAAAATGCTCAGACTGACAACCTTAAAATAAAAAGAATTTTTAAGTACCTGTGCATATCTTGGCTAAATAATGTCAATTAAAAAAACAAAAGGAATTCTGAGGTACAGAAACGCATAGCATATGGGTGGAAGGTCTTCTGGGCTCAGAAATATATATGAGTATATATTTAAAAGTAAAATAAAAAAGTCAAGATATTCCAGAGCTGCGTATTACCGGCGGGCTTACTTATGGATCGATGTTGCGTAGCATTCTGAGAATATGCTCAGAGATAAAATTAGGAAAGAACTAATGGAAAAAACGAAAATTATAGATATTGAATACAAAATTTAAAAAATTTAATTTTAATTTATTAGACATGATAGCCAAGGAGGGAAACAAAGAGTGGGGATACAAAGTGTCAGTATGAACACCATACGATAAGAAAAAAAAAGGTCGTCTCCAGTCCGTTAGCGTTATGAGACTGTTACAAAAGTAAACACAGGATGAATTAGGGTTGCCCAGGACAGAGAAAGATGGAAAAGGGTGATATAGACTAATGCCCAAAAGTGAACGGGCGGGTTAATCGGCGCCAGTTAGCCATTGATCCAAGCTGTAAATAAAAAAGAAAATTGTAAATAAAAAAAAAAATATATATATATACTGGCCAGCGTACTATAAGTGCAGTTAGCCGACCTGTAGTATGGGGGCCGGCTCATAGGGGCTGACGCATATCATTCTGAAAATTTTTTTCAGTTTTCCGGGCGTCTTTTAGAGTATTTTGGGCCTCCAAGCCCCCTTCTTATTCGCGCATATGCAGCGTACTCGTAAATTTACTGTCGAACAAAAACGTGCAGTCGATGACGCTTACATTTTCTCTCTTTTTGTCGCCCGAAAATGCTGATTATCGCGACGATATTGTAAAACGAAAGGCCTATCGTACCTCTCCATCTGCGCCCACGAGAACGCTAAAATTTAACAACGAAAACGCATCTGTCGTCGAAAGTTTTTACGCGTGAAATTCGGCGTAAGATCGAAATAAAAAAGATGCTGCAAAACGCTAGTCGAGAAAGTAAAAAAATATACAAATGTATTTAACTTAACAAACTTCGAATGTTAAAACTCAAAAATGTACGTTCAAATTGGCCAAGTTGAAACTTTCCAACTCGAAACCGGCTAATAATATTTCGATAATAACGAGCTGGCGTGCGAAAAAGGACGCTAACTCGCGAAATATCTTTTTAAAAACTTACGAACTTCGTACGTGTTGCGTTGGGGGAGGAAAAATGGAGAGGAAAAAAATTACGTAGCTCGACTATCGTGTATCCGAGCATTTACATTACGCTTTTTAACGAGTTAGATTTCCTCTTTAATTAATTTTCGCTCCCATGATTTACCCGAATTCGTAAAGCTAAGATTTACTCGGCTTTTCTCGAATTTCTGGTTACTTATTACCGCCTGCTCAGCATGCACTTTCACCAAGTGATCCGAATCCAGACATAACTACTGATTGACAAGATAACTGAAGTATGTATACATGTGTGCTAGATGAACCCGAGAAGACGTTTTGAATGGGAATGAGGGAATTCACCAATTGGGAAAATTCATAATAGGAAAGACTTTTCTTGTTTGACGGTTCAGAAAGATGAAACATTTTCTTCGTTTAGAAGATGAAATTCGGGGAACTTCTACCTACTGCATCGTTCCAAAAATCCAATCATTACCCAATTAAATTATTTCACCAATAAATTAGAAGAAAGACTATTTTGAGATCAGAATTTGATAAAGCTCTGAAAGAACGAAAACAGGTAAAGCAAAAGGAGTTGATGAAATTGCTAATGAGTTACTGAAGAATGAAGGAAGAGTACTCGTAGTTTTAAAAAATTTGTAGGAATTAATTTACCGAATATATGAGGAAGAAGAGACGCCAATAGATTTCTAGGAAAGCAGATTAATTTTGATCCCTAAAAAAGCAGGAGCAAGCAAATGTGAAGAATATCAATCAAACATTTTGAATCAAAGATCTTTTTTTAATCAATTCTTTACGCTGATTTCAAATCTGTTACTCAAAAATGGCGAGGAGGTCATTTCGCTTTCAAAATTTCAAACCGTATTCCTCTAGCTATCCCCTGTCCAGAGATTTTCGCATTTTATTAGTTCGCCCCAGAGAAATTAGCGATTTTGAAAACGTCAATTCGTGTATGTTGGCTTGCATATTCGACATGCCGAAGGCGTGAATTGAATATTTGAAAAAGTGGAGGCGCCTTCAACGAGTTAAATATGCTACTTCTCATACGTCAAATGACGTTTTCGAAGTCGCTCATTTCTCTGGGGCGAACTAATAATTTGCGAAAATCTTTGGATTGGAGGCAGCTACAGCGAAACGGGTTGACACGTTTGAAAGAGGAGATCATTTCGCACTCAAAATTTCAAACCGTTTTCCTCTAGCTATCCCCTGTCCAGAGATTTTCGCATTTTATTAGTTCGCCCCAGAGAAATTAGCGATTTTGAAAACGTCAATTCGTGTATGTTGGCTTGCATATTCGACATGCTGAAGGCGTGAATAGAATATTTGAAAAAGTGGAGGCGCCTTCAACGAGTTAAATATGCTACTTCTCATACGTCAAATGACGTTTTCGAAGTCGCTCATTTCTCTGGGGCGAACTAATAATTTGCGAAAATCTTTGGATTGGAGGCAGCTACAGCGAAACGGGTTGACACGTTTGAAAGAGGAGATCATTTCGCACTCAAAATTTCAAACCGTTTTCCTCTAGCTATCCCCACTCCAGAGATTTTTGCATTTTATTAGTTCGCCCCAGAGAAATTAGCGATTTTGAAAACGTCAATTCGTGTATGTTGGCTTGCATATTCGACATGCCGAAGGCGTGAATTGAATATTTGAAAAAGTGTAGGCGCCTTCAACGAGTTAAATATGCTACTTCTCATACGTCAAATGACGTTTTTGAAGTCGCTCATTTCTCTGGGGCGAACTAGTAATTTATTCCCAGTCGTGAGAAGAAAATAAAAAAATCATAGATAGAAAACTTTTCAAAATTTGACCATAACTCACCTGATTTAAAAATAAGAGTATGCAAACATATCGGCATATTGTTGGGCTATGTTGCCTACTTACCAGATGGAAGGGGATCATTGCAGAAGAGATACCCCGTAGAATGACAGCTAGTCATTTTACCATGAATGAACTAGTAAGTACATTAATCTCACGGTATCTAATACGACTTTCAACAATATGTGCAGCTTACCTGTGCTCTATGGACTGAAACATGGACAACAGCAGCGTCACCGATTTGAGCGACTGTACCTTCGCCGTGAAGAAAATAATCAACGTAGCTTATCGTGTCGGTTGAATTTAATTAACGTTTATCTATTTCGTTTCCTCAAACACCTTCGAGACCCATCGAGTTATTCGTTTCATTTTTCCTCCTTTGGCTTTACTCATACACGTTGTGTTTACCTCTTTCATCTCACGTACTTGAGATACGATCGCGAAAATCTGCCCCCCTCCCGCCATTCAGAACAGCTTTCCGCTGCGAGTTTCGCTGCGTTAGACACATCGTGGGTTCACAAGATTCTCACAGCGAGACGACCTTTCATTTCAGTTTCTTTCTCTACAAATCGTGTTCCCTTTACATTTTCATCACAAAAATGGATGATTGTTTTCGACCTCGATTAATTATTTAAAAAATGAAGAGGCGAATCCGAACACTACAGAGAGTACAAAAGAACAGAGCGGGGCCTGGCAACGACGTGCAGTGAAATCGATTTAGAAAACAATTTTTATACAAAAATGAATTTATTTAGCGGAATATTCCTCGAGCATAATAGTAATAGGATTTTCGACGTTTCGAAAGTTTACACAGTTTACATTCGCTAGCGGTGTGAAGAGTGTTTTTATTCACGTTGTACAAAAAAAGAACTAGTAAAAATTTGAATTATACGAGTGTATATTACAGAGACTTAAAGTATACGATACAGTCGTCGAATAACTTAATTCGTAAATTGACTACACGGTTTAGATACAATGCGAGTACAAAAAAAAAAGGTCACAATGTGGAATAGACACACGATTCTACTCCGAATGCGCGATATGAATACGGGGGAAAGCCTCGACGGAAATTCCGAAAGTTGAGAGGAGCTGAGGAAGATGAGCATACAATTCCATTTCATTAGATGGTTTCAATTCGTATTCTATCCGTGATACCGGAAAGCGAAAATTTTCCGCCTGAAGATGACAGATGCGGACTCAAATAGAAGAAATTAGGCAAGAAACACCAGCTAGGGGTATTGTGGAGACTGGAGAAGTTGTGACGTATCCCTGACTTCCAGTCAAAAGCTTTTTATCGTTAATGTTTGTCGAATGCATACTGAAATGAAAAGAGCTCGATGAAAGCTTAGTTCTGTCAAAATGGGTCAGATCTTCGCTAGAAGAAATTTCTCTAATTTTTGGGCTAATAATCGAGGAATGGCGTTCTGCTCTAGGGTATGATGCGTGAATGCCTAGAGTAACCAACACTAAATTACTAAATTAACAACTCAAAATACCTTACCATTGAAGTTATTGAACGGTAAAGTTGTAAATAAGAAAATAAGAATCATACACAGGGACCTACCGATAGCCCCCCCCCCCCTCCCCCGAGGTACAGTTGAGGAAATTTACCATTGCAGTCAGGCAGAGTTGGGAAATTTCAGTAGATGGATTAAAAGATCAAAAGTTGGGGAAAAATCCAACAAGTCAAAAGTTTTTTTATCCCTTTTCCGGTTTGAGGCTTTTGGGGATTTTGAGTTGAGAAGTTGGAAAAATCCAACAATTCAATAGAGTTTTCTTTTTTTGCTTTGATGTTTAAGGATTTTGAGTTGAGTCAGTTGGGACTTTCATAATTTTGTCCCCCTCTCCCCCAAAGAAAACTCTTCGGTACGTCCCCTGCTTGTACATTTTGGACAGCTAGGTTTCAATTCAATATCTCCCTTTTGGATCTCGTGAATCGCTTTCTATTGGGAACCAATGACAGATTTACTATTGTGCTAAAGTGTGCTCAAGCACAGCGCGGCAAAATTCAGGGGAAAATGGAAAATGAATAACATAGAGATAAAATTTGTTTAAAAATGTTAGCTTCGCCGTATTTTTTTCAAAAAAAGTTTTTTTTTATTGTTTTTTTATATTTTTTTAAAATATTATTTTTAAATTTTTAATATTTTAAGTATCATAAATAAATATTAATAAATATTTAATCAATTAATATAAAATTATAATTTTTTTTTGTTTTAAATGCTTTTTTCAACTTAATTATTTTTTTAATAAAGAACTCTCAAAAAAACTCATTGACGTATATATTCGGGAGCGGCAAAAAAATTAGCACACAAGGTACTTTCAGCCTTGTAACCAGCCACTACCAGACATACACTATCAATTTGCACAACTGCTTCCTCCGAACAAGTCATTTTCATTTGCATTTCGCAGCACCTCCCCAGAGAAGCTCCAAGGGGTAAGCAGATCTCAAAATGAAGGAAATGAAAAACTAGCATTTTTCCTTGGTAAAGGTTTCTTCTCCCTCAAATACAAGGTGAGAAAAGAAAAAAATTATGAAGGAAACTAAGATAGTGGATACTGCGTACGTAATAAAATAATTAAAATTCAAGTTTGTGGGCCACATGGTCAGCGAGGGAACCCGGAAATGGGGTATAGGTTGTCGGTGTGGACCCCTATGGTAGCAAAAGAAAAAGAGGACTCCTCAATCAGGTGGCGGGACGAGCTGGCTTGCGAGAGTCAACACAGGTTGGATGGGGGTGGCCCAAAACAGATCAAGATGGAAAAGGGTGGAGGAGACCACTGCCCAAAACTGGGTGGGTCAATTAGGTGTCGGTCGGCCGCTAACCCAAGTTAAATAAATAAATAAAGGTTTCTCACCAAATTTCCTGTTTTTTTCTATCTCTCACAGTTCTCGAGATATTGGCAATGAAAACGTTGCCTTTTTCCCTCAATGTTACCCAAGGTCATAAAAATGTTCAAAAAGAACCAATTTCGAATTTGCATGTTATTCAAGTAGCATAACTTGCTACTAGCAGGCACAAATATTTTTGTTCTCTGCATTTTTAATGAAAAATCATCTTCACCAATGAGATCTCTCTGACCAAAATTTACAATTTACACTTCAGTTAATGAGCAAACCTGAGTAGATTGGCAACGCGTCAAAATACGGTTTTTTGGGTATCGCAATTCGAGTATCTCATTACCTTCAGAATTAAGCTTCATTTGGTGCCCGGAGTTGTAATTTACAATGAAATTTTGTAAGCTAATTTGATTTCAGCTTTTTGAAAAGAGTAGTCGATATTTTAGAATGAATCGAAAATCCGATACGGTATTTCAAAATCAGAAACCCAAAGTCAATTATACGTTGCTCAATTTTTCAGTCCAAAAAAGTCAATTTTTTCGCTTTGGTGGGGAAAAATAGTTGAGTTTGTAGTTCAAATCAAAGCCAATCAAAACTTTGACGTGATATTCAAAATAAGTGACAACAAATACGATAGTTTGTTTTATTTTCAAGCCAGTTCAAAAGGAGCCCATTCTTGATCCGAAATTAATTTTTGGGCCCAAATCAAGACCAGATCAATAATCTGGTGCAATATTCCAAATAGCTACAAAAAATATCGGTACTTTGTTTAACTTTGTAAGCTAATTTAAATTTGGCTCTTCTTGGGTCCTAAATTTGAATTTTTGAGATTAAATCTGGTCCGGATCGAATACGATACTTGAAATCAGAGACCCAAGAAAACCTACTTCGATACTGGATTCAACTCCTTAAGCTAGTTCAATTTTGACTCCTTTTGGGACCTAAATTTGGATTTCTGGGACTAAATCGGGGTTGGACCGAAAATTTGATGCGATATTCGAAATCAGCAATCACAACAAAAAAACATATTTCGATACTTGTTCAAATTGTTTAGTCAATTTTTCCTCATTTATTTTTGTTTCAGTTTTTTTCTTTCTTTCTTTTGTATACAGAGGGTCCCTATTTGTCCGAAATGGGCCAATATACGTTCATCCGAGCAAAGGTGAAACAGAGTTTCAGTTTCGAAATTCTAGAATCTAGATATTCCTAACTGGTGAATCAACGTAGAATCGTTATTTTGCACAGAGACTAAGTCGTCGGTCTAGTACAAAAAAAAGGTTCCTCGTGCTTTTTGAGGGATTTTACAAAACTGGTATCACTGGAAAGGAAATTTTGCGCTCTGTTGATTGCAACACTTTGTCTGTCAAGTGCAGAAAGGTTCCTCGCAGAAAAAGTGTTGCAATCAACAGAGCGTAAAATTTCCTTTCCAGTGATACCAATTTTATAAAATCCCTCAAAAAGCACGAGGAACCTTTCTGCACTAGACCGACGAAGTGTTGTAAACGAAAAACTGAATCTAAAACCGACCTTGCCAAAAAAAACACAGTAAGACATGCCGTCACTACAATCAGCCTCAATCGCATCTTCCTCCGAACTCCTCCACCGTCGTTCTTAGCTTTATAAATATATATAATAAAAATCACATTAAATTTATACAGTACGAATCACATTTTAAAAAATCCCCACCGGGTGACAATTCACCTCGGCGGGACTTGAAAAAAATCCAAAATCGTACGTTTATTTACAAGGAACAAAAATTATTACGAAATGTTTTTTTTGCTCTCTTTTTATCAGTAGTACATTTTAGCTAAAAAAAAAAAAAAAAAAAAAAAAAAAAATGAACGTTCGATATTACAAAACTAGTGAGACCGCGTATAAAATGAAACAAATCACAATATGCGAATTACGATTGGCGTATTTGTCGTCAGATGAACTGTTCTGAGCTCCTAGAATGGTATTTGATTCTTCTAGCTCGTCATCGTAACTATGGTCGTAATCTAAAACGAGATAAATCGACTAATTAAGCGCAACCTTGTGTTGTGTATTTTGACGAGAATATTTAGCAATGAGCTCATTTTTCATCAAAAGTAACATTTTGTGAAAACAAGAGTTTATACACTTTTTAGGGAAGTCGATGAAAGGTGTAAAACATTGAGAAGAAAAATTGTGCGACGCACACTGGACGAAATCGTGATTCTATAGGCGGCCAAAACCTAACTACACGTCTTTTTCAATGTTTGCTTGGTTCCGAGTCAAAATTTGATATTGGCTTGTACGTAGAAACACTTCCTTTCCTTCCAGTGGTCTTGAATCAAAATCCAATAAATTTAGATGGGACTCATTTAAATGGATAATTTTTTTTTTGTACGCAACTTCACTTCCTTGTGATCAATATTACTTGATTTATCAAAAGATGGCCAAAATTTTAGCTACGAGGAAAAATATGTTTAATACGGTTATTTTCGACTAAATAACAACTTGTATACTTTCAAACCTGAGCAGGAATGTAGCGTTGGATGAATCAGTAAAAACAAGCAAGAATTTGATCATAAAATACAAACAGGACTATATAAGGGTGAATCTCTGAATAACCAGAAAATTGTAGTAACCAGGAATTTTCTCTACAACTAAGAACATGAAGTGACTTGTTTTTTTTTTTTTTTAATCAATAGCGAAGAACCCCCTTATTACCGACAACAATCTCTCAGTCATTCCCATCGCACTAGAACTGAGGAAGGTACTCAAATAGAGTAAAAGTTCCATCGTAGTATACTGTAACCAACTTCGATTTTCGACTGTAGTTGACCGTAGGTCCATTATTATCAAGAAACAATCAAAATTTATAAGGTTCACGAGAAAAGAGGTAATAGAATATAAGTTAAGAGCGGAGAAAAAAATTTTTGAACTGAGACGTACATCTACAAGGGAGGAAGAAGTCATGAAATTAGTTTTTTTCCATCGTAGTATACAAAATTTGAATCATCTTAATATGGGACTAGTTTAGATTTACTGATGGGAAAAAGTACTGAATCTTCTTATTTAGCACAGAAGTATAGCGATCCAATCATGAAAATTGTCTATTTTTGAACTTATTGCAGACTTTTTGCCAAATTTCTGTCCAAAAATCCCGTTCTATTTTTTTTCTATTCCATCGTAGTATACGATTAGGTGTCTGCTACAATAAACGATAATCGGCAACGCGCAACTGGCAACGCGCAATCTACCTTATTTGAGCAACGCGTTCAAAAAATTTTGGTTACGTTGCCAACACAGATGCGGATTGCCGTTTGCCTCCATCAATATGCGTTATCAGTTTATCACTACGAAGTTGCTGAAATTTTTTACGCTTTCATTGTAGGAACTCCTCCGCATTACACGAGTAAAAAGTGGCAATCTGACACTAGATTACGCGTTGCACGTTGCTCGTTGCCAAGTTTTGCGTATTGTAGGATTACCCTTATACGCCATGAAATTCTAGTCTGAGAAAAACGATTTTGACTTTTTCATAAAAGGGAACACTGCCTATTATAATTTTGTGCTTCATTACTGCATGCTGGCCAGTGTTGCTCTGTTGAATTAAGAAAGATGTTCAAATTTTCTATCGTGGTATACATTTTTTTCTTTCCATCGTAGTATCGAAGTATAATTTTGAAGAATACTACGATGGAAAAGGAGATATATTACAATGGAATTTATCGTTGCTTTTGCCACATTATCCAGAAGAGACAGCTGAATGGTGATGATTTCTCTTCAGCCAGTTGTTTCACATCTTCATGACCTGTCAATACTCATCCTAGATAACCTTTTTTTTCTCTTTGAAGGAACGATGTCCGTACACCAGGTCACATGGAACGCACAAGAATGTGGCATCCTCTGTTTCAACAAATTGAGTTGCTTCGAATGCGAAGGAGAATGCGCTCATTACTTCCTTGCCGAGAAAAAATATTCAGAGGCAGACACTGATGCATCCAATCCCGACGATGTTGAAGTACTTCTTTCTTATGTCTTGAATTGTACTCCTTGCCATTCAGATGAATATTCTTCTCGTTTCTTCAGTTGTCGTCCTCGCTATTGGAATACATCTGGTTGTATGTTCCTCAAATTCCATTGTGATATCAAGCAATTCCATCGTAATATTAAGCAATTCCATTGTAGTATCAAAGAAATAGAGAATACTACAATGGAATTCCATCGTAGTATACAAAAAGCCCCCTTCTACCCCCTATGTGGCGTTTCTTGTGGGACTTACCCCATACATGTACTTACTTGCAGGTATACTACATGATCCGCAGGAAAAAAATTTTGTTCAATGATGTTCCAAATTTTAAAATTTGGAAACTGAATTTTCAGGTTATTCAGAGATTCACCCATATACGAGTATAATTTACGACATAATGTTTAAATCAATATCTACCCTATTGACGAAATCGGGCAAAATTCAGCTCCTAGTTGTAGCGGATTTTCAGTTTTCCGCTACGAAATTATGAGAATCAATGCAGCGTTTATACAATTCTGCAGCGTTACACTGCAATGCGAGCAGATCTAACAGCAGACCTCAAGAGTTGTCTCCTGCGGATTTTGAGATGATTTTGCAGAGTACACATAGAGACAGCAGCGTTACGCAGCAATTTAAAACAATTATCCACTACACTGCTGATGTGGATGATGAAACTTAGCAGCATTCAGCGGTTAAATGTTGGATAGTATACAGCAGCGTTTCATTTTACTGCGACTAAGTAGCGGAACGCTGCGGATAATTCAATTTTTTCAGCAGCTAAGGTTGATATCAGAATGAAACAATGGCTTGTAGCTACAGGTGATGTTACCTTCAGGCTTCAAGGTTGTCGCCAAGTCAGGTCCATTTCGTCAGCCCCCCTACCTAATTGAACTATTGCCCCCTACATGGGAGAACCACCATGGGGGCTGGAGAAATGCCCGCCCCCAAGTTGCGATTAGAGGGCTGAAACTGTGTAAACGAATTGTGCTCGAATTGTGCTGACATTATTTCGAATTGTGCTGCCCCCGACATGGGAGAACCACCGTGGGGGCTGGAGAAATGCCACCCCTGGCCCATGTTGCGATTTCAGAGCTAAAACTGTGTAAACGAATTGTGCTCGAATTGTACCGAATTGTGCTGACATTCAATTAGTGGTTATTGGAGGATAATTATTTACAAGTGATAAGAAGAGCGTTTGCATGCGAAAAACGACAATTCTAGAAATCAAACGCATGCCATTTGTATAAGGAATGCACGCGAAATACGGCGCACGAATTTAAATCGTCGGAACTGTATGTTGTCGCATGTATGATATTATCAAAAAAAAAAAAAATTACAATCGGATTCGATTACAATATTGGACATTTCCAAGCAAACTTTGTCCGTTAAACAAAAACTAGATGGACTGAAGAAAATCGACCTCATTGGCGGATGGGTATCCTCACTCAAAGAAAATTTGAAAACCCTCGACGACGAAGGAAATACGATACTACTCCATAGTATAGAACTAAAGTGTGAAAAACCGAAAAGACTACGACAACACCATTTATTTGTGACCGAACAGAGAAGTGCTGACGCAATCGTTAATGATACAACTGAGTCATTAAAAAAATTTTTAGACGAAAGATTGTCTTTGGATGATACTGTCGTTACAAATACTACACAGTTCGTTACTTTACAGCCGAAAGCCGATTTGAAGGAGGTCCACAAAATTTGGGGCTCAGATTTGGATCTGGAACTGGTAGGACATGAATATAACGATATGATATTTTAGAATTCGAACAAATCGCTTACTTGAAAAGTCAGTCTCTCTCTTGAAAAAATAGTTCAACATTTGGCAGACAATGAGGATTTCAAAACCGTTAATACTATTATGGCAAGAATTCTGGCTGCAAAGCCGCACAGTGCCGACATTGAGCGAATGATTAGCGCAAATAATATTTGTTAAAAACCAATCTGAGAAGTACCTTTCATCTCGAAACGGAAAATGTATATCTATTTGTCTATTCAAACATGCCCGTGTTGGAGAAATTTAACCCCAGACACGCGGTATTACTTTGAATAAATAATAAAGAACATCGACGCAAGGAAACTTCGAAAGCTAGAGACCAGAAATGGTATAGCCATATTTTTGAAGACTTTAATCGAAAATCCGAAAACGAAGAAAATTTGAAAAAAAATAGGCTAAAAAGAAGACTTTTATGTAATTCTTTACCAGGTATTCCTTTTCAAGTTTTTATATATCTAGTTCATTAGATTAAACGTAAGTTTTGTTTTTAAAACAAATAAATTGTAAACCTGAAGTTGAAAATGTGTGCCCGAATCCCGAATTTTTGGAACTGCACATGTTTTTTTGGAACTTCGCAAAATGTGCGGAGCTGCGTTTCAGAATATCCCCTGCTCGGCTCCGCTCACCCGCATGATCCATCTTCGGATCCCCTAGACAGTGGTATACTGCCCTACCATCCTCATAAATCATTCTTTTGGGAGAGTCCCCATTCCTCGTGGGCCGAACCACGATCAAAATTCAGTATGAAATAATCTTCGGGAAAATTTCCGATAATTTTTAAGGAATTTCATACGAAGTTTTTTTCGAAAATTTCGATCGTTCCCGAAGAATCTCATCGGAAATCTTTGGAAAAAATGTCCAATGTTTTCCCAAGTATTTCTTCGAAAATCTTCGAGAGAATTTTCCGACAATTTTTGAAATATTTCATAGGAAATATTTGGAGGAAAACTTCGATGTTTTTGAAGAATTTTATCGACAATCTTTTAGGGAAAATGTTCGATGATCTCCGAAGAATTTCATCGAAAATCTTCAGGAAGAAATCTTTGGGAAAGTTCTCCGATGAATATTAAGGAATTTCATCGGAAATTAAACGGGAAAAAATTCCGTTAATTTCCGAAGAATCTTATAGGAAGACTTTAAAAATTCAATGTTTTATAAAGAATTTAAATGTATGATAATCTCCGAAGAATTTCATCTAAACCTTTGGGAAAATTCTTCGATGATTTTCAAGGAATTTCATCGGAATTTTCGGGAGAAAAATGACGATAATTTCCGAAGAATCTTAACAGAAATTTCTAGAAAATATTTCCAATACTTTTCAAAGAATTTCATCTAAAACCTTCGAGAAAATTTTCCGATGATTTCCGAGAAATTTCATCGGAAAATTTCGCCGATATTTTCTAAAGAATTTGATCAAAATCTTCGGGAAAATTTTCTGATGATTTTTGAGAAAATTCATCGGAAATTTTATGGAAAAAAATTTCCACAATTTCCGAAGAATCTCATCGGAAATCAATGGAAAAAATTTATTCAAAAATCTTCGGGAAAATTTTTCGATAATTTCTGAAATATTTCATGAGAAATATGCGGAGATTCAGTACCTACTCATTGAAAACATACCCCACCTTATCACCTTCATAACTCACAATAGGCTCTCACACCTCATTCAAATTTACTGTACCTACTACGCATTACATAATGTACTAAGTATAATTATCTTTAATATGTACCGAGATCATGGCCTATAGGCGATAAACGTGTCTCGCTAAATATATACAGGGTTATTCAGTTTTCGACGCAATAGGAAAACCCGGCATGTTGCGTGATGATGTGAATAATATGGCACATGATGGTCGTCTATTCAGATTTAAACGCAACACAACCGTGCTCAGAGGCGCTGTGAAGGACAACAGAAAATGCAACGCTTCTGGGAAAACTTCGACAGTTTTTGAAGAATTTTATCGAAACTCGTCAAGAAAAATGTTCGATAATCTCCGAAGAATTTCTTTCGGAAACTTCGGGAAAAATCTCCGATGATTTTAAAGGAATTTCATCGAAATTTGTTAGAAAAAAATTCCGATAATTTCCGAAGAATCTCGTCGGAAATCTTTAGGAACAATTTCCAATAATTTCTCAAAAAATTTCATCAAAATTCATCAAGAAAATTTTTCGGTAATTTTTGAAGTATTTTATAGGAAACACGAGGGGAAAATCTCCGATGATTTTTAAGGAAGTTCATCCGAAATTTTCGGAACTAATTTCCCATAATTCTCGAAGAATTTCTTCGGAAACTTTGGGGAAAATCTCCAATGTTGTCAAAACTTTTCATCGAAATTATGCGAGAAAATTTTCCAGTAATTTTTGAATTATCAAACCATTAATCAGAATTCTCCCTCGAATACTTCCCATAAAATACTTCAAAAATTATCGAAAAATTTTCCTGAAGAATTTTGATATTTTTTTGGAAATAAATAGGACATTTTTTCTAAAGATTTCCGATGATATTCTTGGGAAATTATCGGAAATTCTTTCCAACAATTCCGATGAAATTCCTAAAAATTTATCGGAGATTTTTCCCGAAGTTTCCGAAGAAATTTTTCGGAAATTATTGGAATTTTTTTCTCAAAAATTTCGGATGAACTTCCTTAAAAATCATTGTAGTTTTTTCCCGAATGTTTCGTATGAAAAATACTTCAAAAATTGTGACCGTCCATACTAAAAGGGCACTTCGGTCCAAAACATAAATTTTACAGGAGACACTTTTAAAGATTCAAACGTGAATCTTGAGAACGCGGTAACCTATCGACGCGCACTTTCGCGCTCTCTATCACGTAGTGATGTTAAAGGAGCGGAGATTTTAATCTTCGGAGTTTTCTCCGGAGAGTGGAGCTCTGGAGCCAGGGTTAAAAAAAACGCGTTAAAAAAACAAAAAAAAAAAACACAACACAACTGTTTTTTTCTTTTAAACATGTTGTTATCATGTTTTTGTTTCGTTGTTTTAAAACGTGTTTTTTTCTGTTTTTTTTTTCTATTTCCGACCTTTTGTCTTACCTTTTTGTTCCGTTATTCGTCCTTCAACTCTGACGTTATACAATGAGTTACTGTTTTCAAACTTTTCATTGCGTTCGCATTGTATTTTTGTGTTTAGTCCGATTTTTGAAAATTACATTTTTTTATACCCTCGTAAATTTCATTGAATTTTTTTTCCTCGCGTTTTCGCGTCACAGTATTGACGAGTACCCTTTGACGTACCAAAATCGAACATAATCTCAAAATCGATATTTTGGACCGAAGTGCTCTTTTAGTATGGACGGTCACAGTTATCAAAAAATTTTCATGAAGAATTTTTATGAAATTTTTTTGGAAATCATTGGGAAATTAATTCAAAAGATTTTCGATGAGATTCTCCGGAAATTATCGGAATTTTTCCCCAACAATTCCAATAAAATTTCTTAAAAATTAAAAGTTCGGGAATTCTTCGGAAATTATTGGAATTTTTTCCCTAAAATTTCGGATCAACTTCCTAGAAAATCATTGGAGATTTTTCTTAAATGTTTCCTGTGAAATACTTCAAAAAATATCGAAAAATTTTCTTGCGGAATTTCGATGAAATTTTTTGGGAAATCATTGGCATTTTTTTCTAAAGATTTCCGACGAGATTCTTCGGAAATTATTGGAATTTTTTCCTAAAAATTTCGGATGAACTTTTTTAAAAATAATTGGAAATTTTCCCCGAATGTTTCCTATTTTTTTGTTTTTGGTATTGGTATGCTGCACTTAACAATTTCAGGCGATTCTTTACGTCAGACATTCTTTTCTTTTACCCGGAAACTTATCCCTCCCCTTTTTTGTCGTTTTTGGTGGTGTGCAAATATGTTTTTGGCCCACTGTACTTCAAAAATTATAGAAAAGTCATCTTGAAGAATTTTGATGAAATTGTTTGGGAAATCATTGGCAATTTTTTCTAAAGGAGATTCTTCGGGAACTATCGGAATTTTTTCTAACAATTTCGGATGAAATTCCTTAATAATCATCGGAGATTTCAGCCTCTTCCGGCACTTTCTTTCTTATCAATATTTTTTGGTATTTAGTAATAACGAAAAAATACTGCGCTTATTTTATGATTATTCTCATCATACTCTTGAAACGAAATTTTTACGCTTTCCAAGATAGCAAACTTGGTTTCTGTTAAGTTTTACACATGCTACAACTGTCACTTTGTGACTGCATTGTCAAGTGACGTCATTCTGAAAGGTGTCGGAATTAGCAGCACGGGCGGTAATACCCGTACTTACCTTATTTTGAAATAAAATGCTTAAAAATTCGAAGTACAGTATTAATTGAATCAAAGTAAAGTGCGCTTCAAACTAAGGAAATGAGTGCCTAAATGTATTAAGGCGATATTGTTCTTCACAAATGTGTTAAGTGCGCATAGAATTGGAAAGATTATCGGTAGGGTGAAATCAACGCAGTTTAGAATCTTTTTATTTTTCAGTACCCTATAATTAGGGGTCAATAAATATCATTCTGACATTTTGGGGGCCATTAAAATATCAATTTCTGCCGAAGGAGAAAATTGAAATTGGAGAAGTTTCAAATCGCTCCCTGAAAAATTTGGTTTTTGTCACTTAGACTGTTTGTGCATAACATCATCGATATACCTCCTCAATCTGTCCGTCCTCTGGAGTATTAATAGGCGTATACACTTGTATCATTGTTGTAAGTACTGATTTGGTATTGATTTTTATCAAAGTTAACCTTTCACTTTGTTTATAATATATAACTTTATTACCTATTTGTTTATTCATAACAATTCCGACGCCTACTTACCCTTTTATTCCGTTTGTATTTATTATTTTAAAGTCTCCAGACCAGAAATCATTCTCCTCTTTCCACCTTACTTCACGTATTGCAACTATTCCTAGATCAAGCCTCCACATTTCTCTCTTAAGATTTTCTAATCTTCCAACTCCACACAAGCTTCTTAGATTCCAAGTTCCTATTTTAATTGCACTTTTCTTTTAAAAACTTTCCGATGATGATGCCCCCAAGTAGTCCCTTCCGGACATCCGAATGAGGAGTTTTATACTTCCGGAAAATTATATACCTGTTGGAACGCCATCATCAGTAATTAATATTTGGAAAAGCTTCATTTCATGGAAAGAAATACTGATGTAGTTTTTTATTTATTTCAACAGGGTTTACATTATATGTCGGAGAGTCTGCAGTCCCCGAGGTGCTTTTTGTCGCGACCTTAAGAGTATACAACCTCATAGAGAGTCTTGAGCCTCCTCGCCACGGCAATGTACCACCCAAGGGGAGGAAAACATGATTAGGTGCTTCATTTTTTTTCAAAATAAAACAAATGCAAAATCTTTCAAGGTAACAAAACTCGATACGTTACGTTCAGTTTCGAGAAGATGAAAAGCGTTGAAAAGTACAACTTTCTGTTTCGCACTTTTCTGAAAAGAAACGTATTTTTCAACTATTCGTTTTTCACGTGCCCGTCGCTAAATATTACTCTCAACGCTATCTCGAAGACACGGGATTAGTTCGCCTTAAATACGAAGAGTATGGCGGCGAGACTTAAGTGTTAATATTTTTGCCTATCGCGAACGCCGTAAATACGACAATGCGAAAGCGGATTGTGAAGGCGGCTATACACTTAGCGTAAAAAAAGACGATACCCGAGAAAAATCAGGCGAAACACGAGAAGCGAAAAGTGTATAGATGTCGTTTTCGTGATGCATCTCGTCATCTTTAAGTTCGTATTTCGCGTTTCGTGTTCTCGCCAAGTGGTCGGCATTTTGACGAAATGTCAAAGGGTTTTCGTACTATACTGTCTAGACAAACATGACGGCTATACACTTATCGTAACATGCATTTGTCGATCTGGCGAATTTTTCAGTTCATCTGCATTTCAGTCGGCAGTCGGTTTTTAATTACTGAAGAGGCTTGGCTCAATTTTTCTCGCTGATTTCGAATTCGTTGTCCAAATTTAGCGCTGACCCTCCGTTGGGCAAAATTCAATTTTGCGACCTATGATTCCTTTTCATAGAGCACCTAACATTATTTAGTATAATATGTATACTTTCACATGCCCACTTTGGGTAAGAACAAGCGCCCACACGGTATGTCGACTGAACCAGTTTCGAAGTTCGGATTATTTTTTAAACCTAAATATTTATTTATTTTTTTTAATTCAATATTAATGGCTCCTCCTACGGCCAAAACTAACCAAAAGTACAGTGTATTACAGTTTTTTCACTTGATATTAATTAAAGAAAACGAAAAAAAAAAAAATGTAAAAAAGAAATAAAAACAAAAACAAAAACTGTGACACATTTTCAGGGTGTCTAACGGTCATTTAAAGTCATTTATTTTGAGTCATTTAAAGTCATTTATTTTCAATCATGGTAATTTACAAATTTAAAAATCAGCAAATTATAACTTGAAAGAGCTATGGCGTATATTCCAGAATTTTCAAAAGATCTTCACGTATCACAGAATTCTGAGGAAAAGGAGAAGAAAACAGCCTTCACACGGCTGTTCCTTCGAAATGATAAACAAGCTTCACTCTTCGACAGTCTCGCGACATGTTTCGCCGAAAAAAGTGCCTGATGTCCTATCGTATAGAGAAATTTTCAAAATTTTCGAATATCAAAAATGAAAACGAAAAAAAAATTTAAAAGATGAAAATATGAAAACGCGTTCTATGGGGTGCAGCATGGTGCGATATCAATGAATTAACAACTTCATAGATTTTTATTTTTTTATTTTCCTTTTCGTGTGACTTAATGCCGAAAGAATAGAATTCGAAAATTGGTTTACAGGTTTTTGAGGTCGCTGTATTCGACTTTAGGGGTAATTTTTGAATCCTATCCCTCCTGGTGCGACCAATGTGGTAGCAAGAACGTAGGACAAACAATAATAGACTCGGAATTCACCCTCTTTTAAATTAAAGCCACGGAATGGGGTAAAAATGCAGTTTTATTTATCAAAGTTTTGCTCATAGAAAATAGCGTCGTAAAAATTTCTCAATCGAAATAAGCACAGGCGCTTGAATTTGGTCCAGATTAAAAATCAGAAGCGATACAAAATTATCCCTGTTTCGATACTTCGTGCAATTGGTTTTCGGAGAAGCTTAATTCGTATTACGACGGGGCTCTGGAAAGGGTCGGATAAAAATCAGAGGCGATATTCGAAATCAGCGTCTCAGAGCTCGGTTGACTATCCTGTCCAAAAAATTTACTTTAGAATCTCGTAAAGAATTTGGAACTTGAGGAAAACTAGAGTAACTGGAATTAGTCCCTCTTTCGTGGAGCCTGAATGGTTTGGAGAGAGGGAAAATAACTATTAAAATGAATTCTGGAACTCAGGTGAGAAATCTGCAGCATATCTAACGCCAAATGTTATGAAAGTACAAAGGGGGTTATAGGAGCTGGAAAATTATGGTATCAGGGGAAGCGGAGGAGGCTTCAATTTAAGAGTATCGATAGATACAATATAAGTTCATACATCTGAAAATAATAGTCTCTTTCGTAACGCGATAATAATTACTATGCGGTCTTTAGATTTTTTTCAAATTTTTTGGATTAGTTACTCTCTGTCCCCAAAACCTCGGACATCTCATTCATTCACCCTTATCTGCATTTGTGAGGGAGAGAGGAGCCAAAGAACAACCCGATGGCAGGATGTTCCAGAAAATGAATTCGTTGGTTTTCAAATTTTCGTTTCATTACGACTTTCTCAAAAAAATTTTTACACTGGTGAGAGGAGCTAGATTGAATATTTTTTCATTTTCGCGTCTTTTCGCGCCGAGATTTTCAGATTCTCGCGAACAGGATGAGATGAACAGACGAAACACGAAACAGCTGATATTGGGAGAAGTGTATAGTGATTGGTTCGCGTCTCATCATTTTTTTCGTGAAATAGTTCGTGAAAAGTCACGAAATACGAAATACGCTAAGTGTATAGCCGCCTTGAAGATTGCCCGTTATTTTTTTAGCGACGAGAGAGGGAGAGGAGATTTACAGATAGAATTTTCATCACGTTATTTTACTCATCGGTAAGCTGAGGGTGTATTGATGGGAGGTCTGGTTGGCCGAGTGGACAGCGCGTTGGTCTCGGATTCCGGAGGTCCCGGGTTCGAGCCGTAGCAACTTGCCAGATTTCGACCTAGGCCGGTTTTTCGGCCACAAGGGAAGAGGGCTAAGACAACCCCAACAGCCTCCCCGACGTCTCTGAAGAAATGCTCGAAAGGGCGGATTCCAGGGCTCGGGTTGAGGGTAAATTAGGAAAAAAAAAAGAAGGGTGTATTGATGGATTAATGACCGAGATATGGAAGAGGCTATGTAGTCAATCCAAACAAAATAAAACTAAATAAAAAACCACAACAACATTAATAAAGAGACACGAAGTGCCGCACTATCGGCAATAAATTGGAGGGGAAATTGAGAAGCACTGAAGTTGTGTTCGCATCCGGGGGCACCAATAGGTGCATCCAGAACGTCATTATTTTCCAATTTCATCCGTAATTTGTCCAGTAATACTTGAGTTTTTGGCTTCTTAGGATTTTAAGGTAACTTTTAATAGGAGATCTGTGCGTATCGCGAGCGAAACTAGACGTGTGTTTACCTAACTCAAAGGCGTTTTTGTCAACTAATTGAAGGCTAAAAGGCTAATTTCGGGGAAAAGTAGTTCGGACGTTTCGTGTCGTTCAGCTGAACCGGGTAGGGCAAATTTGCAGAAAGAATTCGGGAAAAAACTGTGCCCTCATCAGTGAAGTGCGAGCACGTCGGGACGTGAAAAACCGGTTCGTGGTGTAGTGCATCGTCGACAGTCGCCGTCGTCGCCGCTACGGCTGCCGATACATAGTGTGTACGCGTGTTGCCTACCCACCCACGCTAGCCACCGCAGCAACCCGATTGAGTGGGAACGAATTCGATCCAATACTAACTACATTACGGTTACGAAGGTACATCTTCATCCAACGGTACCGCACCCGCTGGTCCGCGTTTACTGCCAAATTGCGAACATGGGCGAGAAAGACGCCAACATTAGCTTGCGCACTCTCCTTGATGTAATAAATGAAGTCAAGGCAATCGTTTCAGACACCAAGGCAGATATAACGGCGATGAACAAGAGAGTTGATATACTCGAGATAGACAGCAGCCAGCTAGAGGAAGAGGTTGTCAAAGCTGAACCAAGCAGGCTGCTGGTTTGAGAGTAGGGTCGATGAACTCGAGAAATACAGCCGAAAGAACAATATCATTATAAGTGGCGTCCCTACGGAGAAAAATGAAAATGTCATGGAAATTGTTCAGGCATTGGCGACCAAAATGAAGATCCAGCTAAGGGATTTCGATATATGTACGGCACACAGACTACCGGCGAGGAATAGGAGCCCAGATATAATAGTCAAATTGTTATGCAACGAAAAGAAAAGAGAGATGATAATGGGTGCCAAAAGTAGCCGTCTGGAGATCCAAGGTGTGCCAATCTACATCAGCGACCATCTAATCAGCACAACAAAGAGTCTGTTAAAGGAGGCCAAGCAACTGAGGAAAGAAGGCTGCAGTTCGTATGGACATGTAATGGCGATCTGTTGGTTAGGAAAACAGCAAACGACGTAGCCAAAAAAATAAGCAACAGTGGAGACTTGGACGAATTCCGACCAGCTCCAGTTCTTAATGCAGCATCAATGACAAATGGTGGACAGGCGAAACGTAATCTTCAGGAACGAAGCCCAGGGAATACATACAACACAAACGAAAACAAGAAGAGAGCAATGCTGGGAGCAGTGCTGCAGAGGCAACGGTCAAACTCATCAGGCAGCCAACCAGGGCACCAAACGACCCTAGACCAGTTCAGTATCGGGAGGCAGGGCAGTACCAGGAACGGACACAGCGAAACGAACGGAAGTGAAGGCCAGCAGAAGGACAAGTAACATGTGAGCGTCACACGAGCGGTGGTAAGTCACAGGACTCCAACCTTTCCCCAATCCAGCCCGCAGCAGCTGAGGGAAAAGTGAACTGCAAAACCCCCATAACTTACAAACAAAAAACGGGTAGGGAAGAAGGGGGAAAGAGAGTTTTAAAAACAAAAACCTTGGAAAAAGATACAACCCCCCCCCCAATAAAAAACACCTCCAGAAAAAGAACAAAGATAGATTATTTTTGGCTTTTATAATTGTAGGGGACTCGCCAGTAGCGAAAGAATTTATGAATTTGAAAACAAAATCACGAAAATAAAATGGGATATAATTGGACTGTCGGAAATAAGGAAGGCAGGGGAAAATTTAACTAACAAAAAACAAGGGTATACCTTCTATCAGTATGGTGAAACCAAGGGGTACAGGGGAGTGGGCTTTTATATTAAAAACAACATCATGAAAAACGTGGTCGAAATCAAAGGGGTATCAGAAAGAATTTGTTTCCTAAAACTTCAAATTAACAAAAATACAAAGGTACTGGTGGTTTCGGTATACGCTCCGGTGCTGGGGGGCGGTAGTAGAAGAATTAGAAAAATTTTATGAGGAGCTAGAGAATACTCTAGACAAGCACAGAGAGTATTATAATATAATTCTGGGCGACTGGAATGCGATTATAGGAAGCCAAAGAGACGTTGCCGAGAACATAGGCGAATTTGGGCTGGGGAAAAGAAACAAGAATGGAGAAAGGGTACTGCACTTTTGTGTTAAAAACAACTTGAAAGTAGCCAACACATTCTTCAATAAAAATAAAAAACTCAAATGGACATGGCAATCTCCGGGGGGGGGGGCTATACAAAAACGAAATAGACCATCTGATAGTGAATGATATGGCTATAGTGGAAAATGTGGTGACACTACCGGGTTTCCACTTCGGGTCCGAACACAGATTCTGTAGGGGGGCTATCAAAATTCCAAAAAGAGCGAAATTCAAAGGAACAAACGTACCTGTCAGGGAAGAAAAATAACCCCAGTGCACAAATGGAATAAGGCGCGAGAGGAGCTGAAAAGCCAGTTAGACAGATTGAATCGCGAATGGGACAGTGTCACTCTGCAGGAGTTGTATGACAAAGTTGAGAGTGCAATTAAAGAAACAGTAAGCAAACATTCCAAACAGGTCTTTTCAACACGCACTGACGACACGCTGTCTGTGGAAACAAAGGAACTGATTGAGCGAAGAGACGAAATGGAAAAGAAAGAAAAAAGAAATCAAAATGAAAAACTAGAGTTTCTTCTACTCAAGAAAAAAGTAAAAATGGAAATAAGAAAAGATGTGCGAGAGTTTGATACAAGAAAAAGAGCAAATATCTTGGAAGAAAGCAGGTCGGTCAGGAGGGTGAGAAAAGAAATGTCAGAAGGAAAGAAGCTCATACCGGGTATGAAGAACGAACAAGGAGAGAACGTATACGAGCGCCAAGGTATCGTGAAAATTGCCACCAAATTTTTCAAAGAGTTATACAACGAAAGTGAGGAAAAAGTCACCAATGGCGAGAAAGCAGGTGATGCAGATGCAAAAGAGGATAAAAACACTGAAGAATGTATTCCTGAAATTCTAGGAAAAGAAGTCAGAAACGCACTAAAAAGTCTGAAAGTAGGAAAGGCAGCCGGTCCGGATGGGATAGGCAATGAGGAGCTGAAAATGTTGGCAGAAGAGATTACCCCTACTCTCACTAAATTTTTAAATAAAATTCTAGAAAGAGAGATCATTCCAAGGCAATGGAAGGAGGCCGAAATTATTTTGCTCTATAAAAAAGGGAAAAAAGACGATATTAAAAATTATAGGCCGATCAGCCTCACCTCCAATCTAAGCAAAGTTTTTATGAAAATTATCAAGGCCAGAATATACACCCTACTCGACTCGCAACAAGCAAAGGAGCAGGCGGGCTTCAGGAAAAACCACTCGACAATCGACCAGATTTTTGTGATTAACCAACTAATAGAAAAGGCAAAAGAATATAACATTAAAATTTACCTATTGTTTATCGATTTTTCGAAAGCTTTCGACTCAATAAATCACGATTTTCTATGGACGGCATTAAAAAACCAAGGTTGTCATCAAAAGATAATTAGAATAATCAAAAATGTATGTGACGGGGCGAATGCCTATGTAAAAACTGATGCAAAAGGAGAAAACTTCAAAATTGGGAAGGGAGTGAGACAGGGGGACCCATTGTCACCCAATCTGTTCAAGTGCGCCTTGGAAGAGGCGATGAGGTTATTCGACTGGGAAGGAAGAGGAATGAAAATAGACGGCGAGTACCTCAGTAACCTCCGTTTTGCAGACGACATAGTTCTAGTGGCAAGCGAGCTAGAAGAACTAGAAGACAGAGCAGAAAAATTCATAGAAGCATGTAAAAAATCCGGGCTAGAGGTGAATACAAACAAAATAAAACTCCTATCAAACGCAGAGGAGGTGACAGTGATGATGGATGGCATAAGCATCGAATGGGAAAAGGAAGTAAAATACCTCGGACAAACCATTTCATTTGAGTGTGCAAGAGAGAAGGAACTATCAAACAAGATAAGAGGAGGATGGAATTGCTACTGGAAGTTAAAAAATATCTTCAAAAGTAAACTCCCTATAGGTACTAAAGCTGAAGTGTGGAGAAGCTGCATACAACCAGCCATGGCTTATGGGGCCCAAACATGGGCACTGACCAAGGTAAACGTTAGTCGGCTAAGGACAAACCAAAGAGCCATAGAAAGGAGTATGTTAGGTGTGAGGAAAAAAGAAAAAAATCAAAATTGAGGCCATAAAACAGAAAACAAAGTTAAAAGATCTGGGTCGCCTCGGTGGCGTAGCGGTAAGAATGACGGCTTTTGAAATCCAAAAGTCCCGAGTTCGAATACCGCTACAGCCAGCGTTTCAGGTAATGTCTACGTGCATTGTACAACTATTACCTGGGACGTACCGAGGCGCAACAGTTAGCAGCAGAGGTAATGGAAAAGCACGCAATCTGTTACCAGTATCTAAACGCTGTTAACTGGCCGGAGCGTCGGTGGGAGTGCTCCAACGGAACTCAGGGTTGTAATAACCCGGCTAGTGAAGTTGGCGTAGTACTACACGGACAATGTAGAAAGCAACCTGGCGCTACTACATATGGCTCAACACGTTAGAGGCATAGTGCAATGGACATTAAAGTCTGAGCACTCGGTGTAACTACCACCTCTCCCACAACATTAACAATTAATAAAAGATCTGGGAGCGGTGGTACAGGGCCTGAAGTGGAACTACGCGGGAC
This sequence comes from Acanthococcus lagerstroemiae, assembly GCA_031841125.1. Classification (NCBI taxonomy): domain Eukaryota; kingdom Metazoa; phylum Arthropoda; class Insecta; order Hemiptera; family Eriococcidae; genus Acanthococcus; species Acanthococcus lagerstroemiae. The sequence goes on along the minus strand of CM063109.1, from coordinate 20,395,860 downwards.
ACATCATCAGGCAAAAAGAAAATAGATGGGAAAGAAGGGTGGAAGGGTGGACCCCATATGATCAAGAAAGGGAGAGGGGCAGACCCTATACCCGCTGGCGAGATGAGCTAAGAAAAGAGCTAGGCCCCACCTGGAGAAGGTATACCCACGACAAAAAAGACTGGAGGAAAAGAGGGGAGGCATATGCCCAAAAGTGGGCTGGTTGGGAAGAAAAGTGTAAGGTTAGAGGGGGAGTCCTCCACTGTTTGTGACGCAGAGTGTCACGAGTTGTAAAAATATGAAAAAAGGCAACCAAATAAATGCTGTTATTATTATTATTATTATTATTATTATTATTATTATTTATGACTTCTTAGACCTCTGTAAGAGTAATGTTCGGTAATTTGAGTTTTCACCAAGTTCAGTAGTATCAAACTGTCGATAGTCTTATCATTCAATTCCCCTACTATCGATAATTTTTACTTAAAAATTTGATCGCTTCTTGATAGATTCCACTGAAAGTTAGTGAGAAAGCTGAAATTACACATTAACGGTAATAGGATATCTATTCAATTGCTCAACAAATGTTTTCATGCTCGAAATTTTTGTAAGATTTCCTATTACAATAAAATTCTATTTCACGCAGCTAGCTTCCTTACGTGCCTGTATGAGGTAATCAACAGGGCAGATTTGACTCGAGTATTGAGCCTCCCATGTGAAATATTTTTCTAAAGGGAATTGAACTTCGTTGAATTGTTGATGAGAAAAGTTTAGTTGCCTTTCTACCCGAACGAACGGCTGGTTCAGAAGAGCCATTAAGAAATACAAAATTACTTATTAAACAGCTCTCTTCCATTAATAGTTTAACAGCTCACAATTCTCGTTACGTTGGCGCCCATTTGAAAATTCCTGTTCCCAATTACATCGCCTTCAACCGCCCAAAAAATAAATTTCGAGCATTTCGTCTTTTTTCTAAAACTGTTCTCGGATCCGTCGGGTACGCATTTCCGCTCCCCCAATTGTACACCGAGGATCAGGTGATGGAATAAAACGGAAACGACTTAATAATAATGCAATCTGGGATTCATCCGATGCCGGCAATCCTCGTATCCTTTTTTTACTTTTTCTAGGCTGGTATTTCGATTATACGCCGAACCAAAAAGAGTGAAATTCGCGGGCATTCTTCGCGAATACAAAAATTTCAAGCCGAATGTTATTCCCCGTGCCCAGCAGAGTGTACTGTAATTTTCGATTTGGAAACGTTAGAACACGCGAGATCGGCGACCGCGTACAGTCCGAGCCCACGATGCCTCCTCATTATAAGCCGAAAAAAAACTGGCCGTTCGGGGCGGCACCGGGCCACATAATTTCCAAATACGCCCGCGAAATATCCGCGGCTTCACGCGAGCCGATAATACATTTGCCGGGAGCGGGGGTGGGGGAGGGGGCTGGCCTCTTGTCCTCGACCATTTTATTTGGGTCTTTTCTACTCGACCGGGCACGAGCCGCCGAGCTCGTCAGAGCGCGGCCGAGATGTTCGGCTGTCCGACCAGGGGCCGAGGTTTTCATCAATGTAATAGCGCGCGCTGGAAACGTCAATTCGGTTCGTTATTAAGGATTTTCAAAATTGGTTTCATCAATTACGGCGAAAAAGAAAAACGCTTTTAACAAACTTTTAGCCGAGCTTTTACACAGAGCGGGCAGTTAATTCGATAACGAGCTTAACTCGAAAGTGTAAGTTAGAGTCTCGATATTGTTCAATTCGGGCAGAAATATAAAAAGAAAAGCTTCTTTGGCTCGTCCGCCGCCCCGCTCCCTGCTGCCCAGTTTTGAGAGAAAAAGTCATTAGACCCCGGACAACTTTATAGCAGTTTTAATCCCCCCGATAATAGACTGTTTTTGGATTTTCCAATTATGACGGATGCTAAGTCGAGTGCTGCCCGGCCAACTTTTTGACCAGAAACTTATAATTTAATACGTCGCGATGAAAATCGTTTTCAATTCGCGCTTTTTTTTTTCTTTTCTTTCTTCTATGGCCATACACATTTTCTATGAAGCGCGACACCGCACCGAAGGGGGTGCCGGATGCGCGATTTTCGCGCCAACTTTGTCTCCCCGCGGCATCGTGCTCCGTGCTCTCTCGCCGACCCTTCTACGTATCCTCTCCCGACAGACGTTTATTTCGCGAACACGTCTCGCTTGTCTGCAGTAGTTTATAGAAAATATTTAAGATCGTTTGATTGGATACGACAACCCGGTGCAACCCTCATTCGTATCTTATATTTCGCTTGGCTGTATTTTCTTCCGAGGTATAGTACTCAATCGAAAAACTCGGGTTTGTAATGTATGGAAATCGAGTCGTGTCCTCAGAGTGCACACACCTTCTATTGCGAGTGTTTGGCGAATACGAAAGTCGCGTCAGTCTTTCATTTAGAAAAATGAAAAAGTTAAACTCACCCTTTTTTCGGTTGAAGCTGATGGCGTTATTCGACGTGGTCGTCGACGGCGTTGGATTCTCTGCGGAAAAGAATAATATTTTAGTCAGCTGGACGTTTCAACACACAGACAGGGGCGAAACGAAGGGGCGTGGCGGGGAGAGGGCGGTATGACGACTCTTCACGAATTCTCGGAGTCGGAATTTTTCGAATTCGACCATTTAGTCGGCATTTTTGATCATTAGGCAAAACTAAAAAATTCGTTGATGCACGTAGTAGGCATTTTTTTTTGGAACATTATTCAAGTATTCATTAGTTTACACTAGCTGACCCGCTTCGCGGGTCATCTGCACCGTGAGCTTAAGTGAGTTGGCTAAAGTAAGTTGGTTTAGAAGAGTACGATAGAGAAACACTGGTATCTAGCTCTGCATAGCAGTACCCGTAAATTATTGGTAACCAAACGAATTATTTGGTGCACAATTTCCCTCACATTTGGTTTCCACACTTGAGACTGGAAAATTGACACCAAATTTTTCAGGTAGTTCTCCAAGAAAAATTAAGCACAAGTCCACCCACGAACTCTTTGTAATCATCTCGGGGATGACTTTATCGAAGCTCATTTTGTACATATTCAATTATTTCTGCCTTATCATTGATAAAAATCGAGTTGACATCACTTTCAATCACTCCAGATTGATATACAGGGTGTTCTACGAAAGTTACCCCCCCCATTTTTTCCGAACCGATCGACGGATCTTTGCTGGACAAATTGCCATCTTCCTGCGGCAAGGTTTAGTTTCTCTGGGGCTTGAACAATTTTCTTCCCCATTTATGGGGGCTGTAATGTGCTACCAACTTCGGAATCTTAAATGGAAAGGTATGCCTTTATGCACATCGTTGAAAAGAGCATATCTTGCAAAATACGAATCCACGAAAAAATTTCAAAATTCATCAATTTTGGGGGCAAGGAGCCTAAAGATGACCAAAATCCATCAAAAAATAAAGTGTAATAACCTAGCAAACAAACGATTGAACGAGGGGTTTTCGAAGTCACGGATTCCGAATACACGATTTAACCCGGTTTAGGGCTTTAAAATCCAATTTTTCAACCTAAAATTGGTTCCATATTCACAAATTTTTGACTTTCTGAATGCAAATTATTAAAGTGGCTTCACGCACATCGTTAAATAGAGAACATCCTCCAGAGTATGAATCCATGAAAAAAATTTCAAAATTCATCAAATTTTGGAGGTAAGGGGCCGAGAGATGACCAAAATCCGTCCAAAACTGAAGTATCATGACCTAGCAACCAGACTATCGAAAGGGGGGTTTTCGAGGTCGCTGATTACGAATGTCACACTTTCCTCCCGATTCAACCCGTTCTAGGGCCCTAAAATTCAATTTTAGACTCAAACGTGATTCTAATGTACAAATTTTTGAGTTTCTGAACGCAAGTTACCAAAGTGGCTTCGTGCACATCGTTGGATAGGGCAGTTCTTTCAAAATAGGAATTCGTGAAGAAAAATGGCAAATTCATCAATTTTGGGAGACGGGGTCTAACCCTAGCCAAAACCTATCCAAAATCAGATACCTAAAAGTGCTGCCATTTACAAATTTTTGAATTTCTCATTGCAGATTATCCAAATGGCTTTATGCACGTCATTAGACAGTGAACTTTCCCCAAAAACAAATCTGCGCGAAAAAAGTTTGGGTTCATCACGTGATTTCCTACATCCAGCGCATCCTGAGCCCCGAAATCCGAAATTTGAATGAGAAAGGTGGTGTCAAGTACAAATTTTTGACATTTTGGGACTTACAAGACATACAGGGTTATTGAATAAGCGGGCACACGATGGCCGTCTATTCAGATTTAAACGCAACATTACTGGGCTCTGTGGCGCCGTGACGGACTACAGAAAATGCAACGATTCGGGGGGAAAACTTCGATGGTTTTTGAAGAATTTTATCGAAACTCGTCAGGAAAAATGTTCGATAATCTCCGGAGAATTTCTTCGGAAACTTCAGGGAAAATCTCGGATAATTTTAAAGGAATTTCATCGATATTGTTGGAAAAAAATTCCAATAATTTCCAAAGAATTTCTTCGAAAACGTCGGGAAAAATCTCCGATAAATTTTACGGAATTTCATCGGAACTCGGGAAAAATCTCCGATAAATTTTAAGGAATTTCATCGGAAATCGGGAAAGTCTCCGATAAATTGTAAAGAATTTTTTTGGAAACGGGAAAAATCTCGGATATGATTATTAAGGAATTTCATCGGAAATCTTCGGAAAAAATTCTTCAGAAAAATTTCCAATGATTTCCAAAAAAATTTCATCAAAATTCTTCAAGAAAATTTTTCGAAGTATTTCTGATAAATACTCAAGAAAATCTCCGATAATTTTAAGGGATTTCATCGGAAATTGTAGGAAAAGTCTGCGATGATTTTTAAGGAATTTTATCGGAACTCGGGGGAAACCTCCGATAATTTTAAAGGAATTTCAACGGAAATTGTTGGAGGAAAATCCCGATAATGTCCAAAGAATCTCATCGGAAACCTTTAGAAAAAATTTCCTATAATTTCCAAAACGTTTCATCAAAATTCTTCGAGGAAGTTTTTCCGATAATTTTTGAAGCTTGTCATAGGAAATATTCGGGGGGGAATACTCCACTGGTTTAATAATTCATAATTTATCGGAAAATATTCTCGAAGAGTTTAATTAAATTTTTTTGGAAATCATTGGAAATTTTCCCTAAAGATTTCCGATGAGATTCTTCGGAAATTATCGGTATTAGGTTCCAACAATTTCCGATAAAATTTCTTAAAATTTATCGGAGATTTTTCCGGAGTTCTCATAAAATTCCTTAAAATTTATCGGAGATTCTTCCCGGGTTCCAATGAAATTCTTTAAAAATTATCAGAGATTTTCCCGAGTATTTCCCAGAAATACTTCAAAAATTATCGAAAAATTTTCTTGAAGAATTTTGATGAAATATCTTGGAAATCATTGGAAATTTTTTCTAACGATTTCCGATGAGATTATTCGGACGTTATCGGAATTTTTTCCAATTATTTCCGATGAAATTCTTTAAAAATCATCCAATATTTTCCCCGACGTTTCCAAAAAAATTCTTTGGAATTCTTGGAATTTTTTCCCAACGAAATTACGGTTAAATTCCTTAAAAATCAACGGAGATTTTTCCATGTGACATTCGGAATCAGCGACCTCGAAACCCTCCTTTTCGATAGTCTGTTTGCTAGGTCATGATACTTCAGTTTTGGACGGATTTTGGTCATCTCTTGGCCCTTTACCCCCAAATTTGATGAATTTGAAATTTTTTCCATGGATTCATACCCTGGAGGAAGTTCCCCTATTCAACGATGTACGTGAAGCCACTTCAATAATTTGCTTTCAGAAAGTCAAAAATTTGTGAATATGGAACCAAATTTAGGTTTAAAATTTGGATTTTAAAGCCCTAAGCCGGGTTTAATCGTGTATTCGGAATCCGTGACCTCGAAAACCCCTCTTTCAATCGTTTGTTTGCTAGTTATTGACACTTTGATTTTTGATGGATTTTGGTCATCTTTAGGCCCCTTACCCCCGAAGAATTTTATCAGAAATCTTCGGGAAAAATTTTCTAAATCTCCGAAGAATTTCATCGGGAATCTTCGAGAAAAATCTCCTATTCAGGAAAAATTTGCGATAATTTTCGAAGAATTTCATCGAACATCATTGAGAAATATCTCCAATGACTTCAGGCGAATTTTGTCCGAAATCTTAAGAAAAATCTCCAGTGATTCCCAAGAATTTTATCAAGAATTATCGAGAAGTATCTCTGATGATTTTGTAAGGATATCGTTACAAAAAATTTTGATGCTTTTCAGAAATTTTCGTCAAAAATGTTCGGGGAAAATCTCCAATGATTTCTAAGGAATTAATCAGAAATTTTGAAGAATAAATGTGATGATTTCCGAAGAATTTCCCCGAAAATCTTCGAGCAATTTTCCAATAGTTTTCAATGGATTGCATCGATAATTTTCGAAAAACAACTGCGATGATTTCCGAAGAATCTCATCGAAAATTTCCAGGAAAAATTTCCAATGTTTTCCAAGAAAGTACGTCAGTATTCTTCGAAAACGTTTCCTGACAATTTTTGAAGAATTTCATAGGAAATATTCGGAGAAAAACTCCGATGGTATCTGATGAATTTCATCGAAAATCTTCTGAAAAATGTTCGATAATCTCCGAAGAATTTCATTGTAACTCTTCGGAAAAAATCTCGGATGATTTTTAAGCAATTTCACTGTAAGTTTTCGGAAAAAATTTCCAATAATTTCTGAAGAATCGCACTGGAAATCTTAACAAAAAATCTCCATAGTTTTCAAGAAATTTCATAAAATCTCTTCCAAGAAAATTTCCTGAGAATTTTTGGAGAATTTTATCGAAAGCACTCGAGGAACAACACCAAAAGTTTTGAAGAACTGTACCGAAAATCTCCAGAAAAAACCTTCGATTATTTCCAAGGAATTTCATGAAAAATATTTACGACGAATCCTTTGATTTTCAAAGATTTCTTTCGATGAAGTTCATTGAAAATATTAAGGGTAAATTTCCGATCATCATTAATGAATTTTATCGGACATCATTGATAAACATTATCCGATGATTTCAGGAGAAATTTACCTATGGGATATTTTAGGAAAACTCTGAAATTATTCCAAAGGATTTCATCGGAAATCATTGAGAAGTACTTTCGATGATTCTTGAAGGTTTTCTTCAGAAAAATATTTCGATGGTTTCCAGATATTTTCATCGGGAATTTTAGCGATAAATATTTCGATTATCTCAGAAAAATTCTACAGAATAATTTCATTGGAATATTTTCGATGAGATTCTTCGGAAATCATCGGAATTGTTTCTGAAAATTTCCGATGCAATTCTTTAAAAATTATCGGAAAATTTTCCCGAAGATTTCCGAGGAAATTCTTTGGAGAACGCCGGACTTTTCTCCTGAACATTTCCGATGAATCCGATTCTTTCCGAAGATTTATGTTGAAATTCTTTGGAGATTATCGAACATTTTCCCAGAAGATTTTCGATGAAATTCATCAGAAACTATTGCAGTTTTTCTCCGAATATTTCCAATGAAATTCTTCAAAAATTATCAGGAAATTTTCTCGAAGAATGCTGATAAACTTCCTTGGAAAACATTGGGAATTTTTCCAAAAACTTTTCGATAAGATTCTTCGGAAATTATCGAAGGTGTTTTTCGAACATTTCCGACGTAATGTTTTAAAAATTATCGGAAAATTTTCCCGAAGATTTCCGATGAAATTCTCCGGAAATCATCACATTTTTTCTGCAAAATTTCTGATTAATTCCTGAGAAATCATTGGAAATTTTCCCCGAACATTTTAGACAAAAGTATCAACATTTTTTCCATGGATATCCTTCCAAAATCATCAGAGATACTTCTCAACGATTCTTGGTAAAATTTTTGGAATCATTGGAGATTTCTCCTAAAATCTCCGACAAAATTCGCCTGAAATCATTGGGGGATATTTCTCAATAATATCCGATGAAATTCTTCGGAGATTTAGAAAATTTTTCCTGAAGATGTTCGATAAAATTCTTCAGAAGCCACTGCAGTTTTCCCGAGTTTTGCATATGAAGGGGTACTTTTCCAGTACTTGCGTCTTATTCAGGAGTATGCCCTCGAATTCCAAGTTACAAAAAACCATTCTTACAATTCTGAAGAGAAAAGTTCATCTACTTACCCTCGAGTTTGATGAGACCATCGGTTTCGCCAAGTGAATTCTTAGCAACGCATCGGTACGAGCCGAAGTCACTTCTGGTAACGTTGTGGATGACGAGCACCATGTCCTTGTTGTAATCCTTCTCTTCGGACTTGGCTTCGTATTTATCTCCTGAGACAAGCAAATCTGCACCCATTCATTATCCATGTCCATTTGAAAACAGTTTTTATTGTGGTTTCTTACATATGGCTGGGAATCGCCGATTAGTCAGCGATGACTACTGATAGATCGCAACGCTAACGGTGGACGGTACGCTGATACGATCCGTTTGTAGGTTGATGTAATCATACCGAGGGCAACGAAGATTTTGAAGTTACTATTTACACTTAGATATTTTGTTAAAAAGTCCAGCGATTCGATTAGAAGCATCTTTACAAAGGAGGGTCGTTCTTCAGAAACTGAGAATATGAAGATGGCATTTATTTTTTGTTAAAATTTTTTTCATAGTAAGGGAATGTGCCAATCGTTGATTAGGTACCTAATGTTGGCCGCCACATTCTAAGTTCAATAACATCCGGTAGGAGCGCTGTGAATATCCCCCCCCCCCCGCGTAAATGTGTTCTGTAGACTCAGAGCCATAATTCTATACGTTTGCGACTGTGAAAATGTGATTACAACTCCGTGTCTGTGATTTTGAAATTTATGGTGATAAGAACGTGGTAGTTTTTTCAAAGTTTGGAAGAAGGTGTTTCAAAAAATCTTACGTAACACATTTTCTCGTTAATGTAAATAGGTATATGTTACGCTAGAGGTAAAAAAAAAAATGTTTGGGGTGTTTTGAGAATTTCAGTTCGAGCTGGTGATTTGCAGGAGTCGAGAAGGGTGGATGAAAAATTCGTTTTCAATTTGGATTATTTCAATCTCCGTTTTTCCAGAAGGGGTTTCGACGAGGCGCTAATTATCAAATTGATTCGTATGCCCTTCGAACTTACGCATCAAATTTCACGCGTTTTCGATGAAATGAACGATTCTTGTGATATTTCTCTTTCCGTACTACAAACCAAATGTACGGAGAAAGATCTGAAGAGCAAATCTCTCTGAAATTTCGCGTTGATTTATCGCACAGCTTGGAGTCATATTCGAGAAGCACATTCAGAGCTGCGCCACTTCGACCGTGTAACCCTCGCTTCAACAAACCGTCATAAATGTAAAAATGCTCGTGAACGTCGTATAAATCATTATTACTCTCTTTTTTTTATGCATGTACGTTCTCGTTACTGATATTTTCGGAAGCTTCTCACCCCCGCACATTGTAATACTTTGTATAAGGTCTTCCAACTGCTGACACGTATTTCGTTGCATATTGTGCCACGAAATATCAACTTGACACTGTATACGAACCCTTTTCCTACTCGTTTTTTCTCTTCTTTCTTATTCTTCACTTTTGTTTTCTTCCTTTTTTTTTGCTTGTTGACATTCAAAGACAGCTCCGCCGAATTTATGATCTTTTTACGCGTATAATTTCGAGACTGCGTCAATTTCCGGATTCCTTTTTTGGTGTTCTTTACCGTGAAATGTTTTTATTTTTATTTTATTTTTTATAAGCACGCACGATTCTGTAAATTAGGACAGTGTATAGGCCTTGGTTGAGGTGTAGTATATTCTGAGATTGACTGATCGAGTCCTTCCATGAATTAGGTAGGTCGAACATAGTAACGCTGAAAACATTTGAGAAAACTTCCGTATTTTGGATTCTGAAGTTGACTGGTCCAATGAGCCTCGAGTAGTTCTCCAGCAACTGAGAACATTATTTTGAACTCAGAATTTCGACTTTCTGGGAGGCGGGGGGTATTTTGGGTTACGCTATAACATCCGTAACAAATTCAGCCAATCCAGTTCATGAGACAGGACAACTGAGGCATATAAAATCGAATGTCTACTTCTCCACATTTTTCCGAAAATGAGTTAAGTACGGTTTGGTACACTACAAGGCGAGCCGCATCCGATAGTTGAATCAAGACTGGCCGATTTTTGCTTAGATGACCGGCAAAGTCATGGGTTCTTCTCCACTAGAAAAGTAAAATGTACAAACGAATCTGGCGGAAAATAAATGAACCAAGATAAAAAACGTTATTTTAGTCGTTACCGTGTGAGGAACCCAAAAATGAATGTTATTCAACTGGTAGGTGTAACACTTTCTGCACAGTTTGTTTCGTTCGAATAAGGACTCGGAATCGAAGTAGTTGATGGCTTGACACCTAGCGGCAGGGCCGAGAACCTGTCTAGTTTAAGTGATCAACGTAAATCGCTCCGTTTACTAATGTACAGGTGAAGATTTGATATTTCGAAGTTACGAAGAAAAAATACGTTATTATGTGTGTATTGTAATAAATTGCTGAAAACGACTAGAAAAAAACCTCGACTGTTGTAGAACTGGAGAATTTCGTTTTCCCCGCAGTTTTCTTGTGTTCAATTTTTTCGTTTTCTGCGCCGAAGAGTGTGCAGCCGTAGTTCGCTTACTAGCCACACGTTTCATGACGCTAAGTAAGCTGTCTACGACGTGCACACGCACAGTATCAGCCTTTCTGATCTGGTGGTAACACGCTCTGTGATTGTAATGTCAGTGTTCGTGTGAACTGGTGGGGTTACAGGACGCGCTATGTTTCCTCTTCGATTGATACTGTACAGTCGCTGTGTTCGCTAGGACGTTATCGAGGGTATTCAAATATCACTAGCTTTCCGGCGTTGGTGAGACTCGAACCCAAGACGCAAGAATTGCGAAGCGGGCACGTCACCTTAATGGCCACACATAAGCACTTCAAACTTAGGAAGGCAAACTGTATCGCGCTTGTGCTAGCAAGAAATCAACAAGATCTCGTAGAAACGCCAACGTCTAATTGCTGGGAGTTATTGTATGTACATGTTTATGGCGATGTCTGCCTCTACATCACTCTGTTCAGAGACTTTAGGATGTATGGAGCAGTAACTAGCTGCTTGCTGTTGCCCTACACCAGTGATTCCCAAACTGTGTGCTGCGGCACAAAAGTGTGCCGCGAGATCCCTGAAAGTGTGCCGCGAAAAATTGGGTTTCAAAATAAAAAATTTCTTGGAGAGTGACATTTACTTAATTAAAACAGACATCAGTACTAAAAAAATTCATCATGACATACCTAACTCACGTCCATCTTCAATGTGAAACCTGAGCTTGTCGCCTTTTACATAATTCATCTATTCTAGGAGGTAGCGCAGACAGACAAACTCGCATTTCTTGGTCAACGTTCAAAACAATCTTTCGCGCTTTTTATTTTTAATATTGGCGAGCACCGAAAAGCCTAACTCGCATAAATACGTGGTCGAAAAATGCAGTAAGGTATTGAGGGCATCTGTGGAGACAGCAGGGTATTGTAAATTTGCTGCTATCCAGAACTGCGAAAGTGGAAGTTCACTGTGCCTCAGTCGTAATGAGCGGTTTGCTTGAAGCTAGACAAATTCTTCCGCCTTGTGCAAAGGCAAGTCATGAGCGTATTCCTTGGAAACTGCATACGGATTGCGTACCCAATCGTACTTGTCAATAACAATGGAGGGGAAATACTTCTCCATATTGTCCTCGAGATTTGAAAGATGTTCCACTGTCGGAGCTGAGGTCACACTTCCATCTGAATCCATTTCGAATGTAAAAGGAAACATCTGCACGTTTTTTCTTTTTCACCTGTGCTTTCCATAAACCCAGTTTCCGGATGAATCCATTCAATTTATCGCTGGATGTGAGTACATTTTCTTCTTTCCCCTGCATGCTAGCATTCAAATGGTTCAATGAAGCGAATATGTCTCAGCCAAGTACGCGAGTTTGGCACACCAGGTCTCGTCCATCAAGAGAGCAGCAAAGTCGGATTGGTTGGAGACAAAAAATTGAAGGAGATCCCCTCTCATTTGAAAAAATCTGGAAAGAACTTTACCTTTGGATAGCCATCTAATGGCGGTGTGGTAAATTAAAGTATCATAACGAGAGCTCGCTTCATGGCACATAGATTTCAAAAGTCGTGCTTGAAGACGTCTGCATTTAATGAAGTTTACCATTTTGATAACCTCGTCTAACACAATTTTCAGCTGTTGTAGAACTGTCTGTGCGACAAGACTTTCACGATGGAGGAAGCAGTGTGGGTTGTACGAATATGAGGAAAATTTTGTTTCACTCGTGAAACAAATCCTTTCACCTTACCAGTCATAGCTGGTGCGCCATCTGTGTAGATAGATACGCAATTCTGCCAAGACATCCCATGTGATTGTAATGTGGTGGTCACAGCTTCAGAAATATCAGCGCCAGTTGAAGTGGTTGGTAATTCAAAACATGCAAAGAATTGTTCTACAATGGAGTCATCATTCAGGAATCTGATGTAGGTCAGTAATTGACATTTACTGCTTAAGTCTGTAGACTCGTCAGCTTGGAGGGCGAATGATCTTCCATCTCCCAATTTTTCACAAACTTGCTTGTCTATATCACATGACAAATCATCAATTCGCCTGCAAACAGTATTGTTTGACAACGGAACTAAATTAATTTTCTCCACAGCGGCATCACCAAGCATACACTTCACAATTTCTTTGCAGGCTGGTAGAATAATATCTTCACCAATAGTATGGGGCTTCATTGATTTCGCTATGATTTCCGAGACCTTATAACTGGCTAGCTGCGCTTTTTCAGGCAGTGTTATTCTTCCTACCATGGCTTTATACCTTGTTTTGCTTCTGACACCACCAACTGGCTGAAGTACTTATGATCTTTTGCGGATAAGTGGCTGTGTTTCGACTGCAGATGTCTACTTAGTTTACTGGGAACCATACTCTCATTGCTCAGTATCTTCCCGCAGACAACACAAACAGGCAAGGGGCAACTCTCTGATCCGCTACATTTGAATCCAAAATTCAAATAATCATCATGATATTTACGTACTTTCTTACTACGTGAAGCGCATTCTGTGACAGGAACATTATCAACGGTTATAACTGTCGCGATATCTTCACTCAGCTCATCACATGAAAGTTTACGCTTTTTTGTTAAAAATTTATCCATTTTTGAACACAAACACCGTACGTAATAGGAATATGATGAATTAACAGCAACTGAACGTGACACAGTGGGTGAGACTATTGAAAATATCAAAGGTTTATTTACAAATCATTCGCACAATCGCGCTGGGTGAGTAGGCAATGTTTGAACTTGAAAGATGAACCATATAGTGATTACGTAACTTGACCTATGTCCTATATGTATGTCAGTAGTTCCCAAACTTTATGTGTTATTCATTTTCTGTAATAAAATCGCTGTGTGCCGTGGCTGGTTTCACTTAGAAATACTGTGCCGCGAACGAAAAAAGTTTGGGAACTACTGCCCTACACACTCAACATGCAATAAATAAATGCCAAATTTCACGTTTTTTCTGACGGAATGCACGATTCTTCTCAGAGTTCCTTTATTTTTGTATATGTTTCGTGTTGAAAATAGCTGTTCATAAAGACACCCAAAACTTATCTCCAGATATAGAAAGATAATTATACAAACGTGTACACACGTTTTGACGAAAGTCGAAAGTTGAATACCGCCCGTATTTGACCGAGTGTTACACTCGATTCACTGACTTCGAAGTAAAAGCTCATCATACGGGCTACTGTTCCGATCTGCGACATATTTACAGGTGTTGCTTTCGGCAGGTTCCTCGCGTTGGTTCGTTCGCTCACACGCTCCCCTGTCTCTGTACGAGCAGAGAGGGATAAAATGGAGTAACAAACATGGAAGTCGTAACGGGGGTGCGTTCGTTTGCAGCCGGGCAGACACGGACACGAGGAGAGGCATCAAAATTCGAACGCGGTGCTCTGATAATCCTGGCACCACGGCACGACTTTCAATCACGATTCGCTTTCGTCATTTCGTGTGACGTTTATCATTTCGAGCGAATTTACGACACACCGATTATACGAGTATACGAGTTCTGGCTCCCCAGCTTGGCCTCATCCCTGCCCCAATGCGACGTTTTTAAACGTACAAACGGATCGTTTCACACGTGAAACCGTTACATTCAACATCTCGAAAAGCTTGTTCGCGCTTGAATAGCAAGTAATAAGTTTTAGACACGAACGCTTTGCGTTCGAACATGTTCGGAAAGGCGGGCATGGCAGAGGGTGAATGAATGAATGTTCGATGACGTACCTGATACGATCATGTCGCCACGTTCCGTTGTCCAGTAGTTGATCGAAGTCGGATGCGCTTCGGTGTGACAGGTGAGCGACACATTCTGGCCGATGTACGCCGCCTCCAGTTGATTCGATATGGTCAACATGGGTGGAACTGTAAATTATCCCATAAGAGACAAAGTAAATATCGGCCTTCGGAACTAGAGCAGTGGATTGAGCTTTCTGGCCAGATAATTACACTACTGAACAAAATGAAAAATTTCTTGTTTGCACAACGCATTTAAGGAGGTGATTCTTGAGTACTTTTTTCAACGCTGAATACAGTGCCGTCGGCCGTTTTTCTCTATCACGTCTAGTTTTCCTGATCAAAAACTATAAAGAATTCAACGAAATGTGTTCAAAAAGAGGTTTAGGAACTGAATGTGGTCATACTGATTCGTGATGTGTGTGTTGAGGTTGCGTGTAGTGGTGTGTATTCCGTCTGTTTGTTTTTTCTGTTATAGTGGTCTGATAACACTAATAATATTCAGTCAGTGGTACCGCTTACGAGTATTCCACTGCAAAAACAAAATGGAAACGAATTTCAGTCGTTCAGAACTCTGAATTGTGACGTGATAGGAAAAAATAGGTCGCAGTATCGTGTTCAGCGTTAAAAAGTACCTCAGAATCACCTCTCGAAATGCGTAGTGCAAAATGTTTGTACAGTAGTGTTATCAAAGGTCGCAAGGACGTGACCCTGCTCAACTGCAGGTCAAGAGACAGGAATAATTATTATGTTTCAAGCGATATACTTACATTGCACTCGAAGTTCTACGCGTTTACTTATCGAAGGCGGTACTCCGTTCGATGCGATGCACAGATAAGCACCCATATGCAGCCGACTGACTTTGGTTATGTGTAGTGCTTCTCCATCGACCACATTCACTGCAACATACAATTAGATGCGTTCAAGACGACAGAACAAAACAAG
This sequence comes from Acanthococcus lagerstroemiae, assembly GCA_031841125.1. Classification (NCBI taxonomy): domain Eukaryota; kingdom Metazoa; phylum Arthropoda; class Insecta; order Hemiptera; family Eriococcidae; genus Acanthococcus; species Acanthococcus lagerstroemiae. Next base: position 20,380,530 of record CM063109.1, on the reverse strand, counting down.
TAACTACTTTCTAGAGTGTAGTTAACTCTGCAATCGAACAAAATAGTGCATCGTTTTTGCATTCAGAATCCAGTACAGAAGCTGTCCCTAGAACGAAGAATAATTCCTTTTCTTCAGTGTGGCATAATTTTTGTCTCTATAGGCATAAATAGGGTGGTTGGGCTGGAAGGCTTAGCTCCTAATTCTCTCAAGACTCCCTCCTCAAAAATACAATAATTAAATTATACCTCGGCCAAACCCCCATGGACTAAAACTTGCTTAGATTGTGTCGTTATCCTACTCGGTGCAACGCACCACCGAACCACCAAACCAGATATCTGTGTTTACATTCCATAAAATAACATCATCATTAGAAAAAATTATAATGACGAAACTTATGATGATGTCATAAATAGGCAATACTGATATAACGATGTCATCACGCAGCTGGGGGTGTCACTGTCAAATGAACCTGGTTTGGGAATTAAAGATAAGGATTTGGGAACTATAGAAAAACAGAAAACTACAGTCTCGAATTCCGAAGTAACAGGTAGGTATAGGAGCGAGTAGATGGTAGTTTTCTGACGTCAGCTAAGAATGCTCTGTAGAGAGACACAGAAATATAGCCTCGCATTCCAAGGTAACTGGTTTACCCCTGCTGTATTCACAGTAAACAACCTGTCAGGTGCGTCTTAGGTCGCAACTCTATCTCTGTTTCCATGCAGAAGTCAGCGATCAGTAATATACATATATAGATGAGAGATCAATGTCTCAAGTCTTATTTCTGTCTTTATGTCTTATTACCTGATTGAAATTTAAGTGACTTGTAGACATCATGTTGAAAATCTGAGACTGGTTCCTTTTATGTGATGTGGAAGTGATCAACTGCTGTGAACGTTGATAATCAGTTTCCAGTCACATATTAATCACTTTCTTGAAACGTTCACTGAAAAATTGCAGTCACATTTACATGACTGGCTGGTGACTAATTGACAAAACTATGATCAGTCATTCTTCTATCACCTTCAAAAGTGACTGGAAAGAATTGTCAATCGGGCACTAGGCGATAAGAAAGTAGCTATCAGTAATATTTATATCGGGTACTTACTAAGTCTCACGTCTATCAAATATGTATTTGTCGCTATGTCTTTATGTCTTATCAGTAGAGAAGGAAGGGATAGCTGTTGGTAATACTTATATCAGTTACGTCCAAAGTCTCATGTCTATCTTATCAGTTTCTATGTCTTTAAGTCTTATCCCAATACATAGACAAGTGTCATGTCTATCTTTATTTCTTATCTGCGAGGAATGAGAATTTTAAGATGTCTCAATATCTTATTAGTAGGGAGGGAGATGGTAGCTATCAGTAATTTACATGCCTATATTATATCTGCCTCGGTGTCATTACATCTTATCAGTAATGGACAGATAAGTCTCTTATCTATCTTCATGTCCTATCTGTGATGAAAGAGAAGCTAGCTGACCTATCCCTGTAATATCTTGAATTTTCTTGAATTCTTATCAGCAATACATAAACAGGTCTCAGGTCTGTTTTAATGTCTTATCTGTGAGGAATGAGAATTTCAGGCTGGCTTAATATCTTATTAGTAGGGAAAAGGAGACCATCAATAATACTCATAGCAGACATGACCCAAGCCTCATATCTGCATATGTGTCTTTATGTTTTATCAGAAATATCTATAGATACGCCTTATGTCGGTTTTTATATCAAATACATATGTTGGTAAGGAGAATTTTAGGCTGTCCTAATGTCTTTTCAGTAGGGAAGGATAAGCAAACTATTATTAATATTTTAATGTCTATCGTGTACCTGTGTCTATGTCATTATATATCTTATCAGTAATAGACAGGTGAGTCTCTCATCTGTCTTCACATCTCATCAGTAATAAAGAATAAGGTAGCTAACCTATCCCCGAAATTTCTTGACTTTTTAAAACTCTTATTGGCAGTATACATACAGACTAGTGTCATGTTTTTCTTAACATCTTATTAGTAGGGAATATCCTACCAGTAGGGAACGGGAAGGCAGCTATTACTAATATTTATATCGGATATGTCCAAAATCTCGTGTCTATCTTATCTGTCTCCATGTCCTTATGTTTTATCAGTAATATACATATAAACAAGTCTCATGTCTGTCTTTATGTCATATCTATATGGAAGGAGAATCTTAGGCAATTCTAGGCTGTCCTGATCTTATCAGTAGGGAAGCAGGTAATATTTACATGTCTACCTCATATCTGTCTCAGTGTCATTAGGTCTGATTAGACCTACATAGATATAGAAAGGTTTAAAATCTCTACCTTTATGTTTTATCTGTAGGGAATAAGAATTTTAGGCTGTCTTATCAGCAGGGAAGGAGAAGACATCTATCAGTAATACTTTTATTGGTACAGCTGAAGTCACATGTCTGTCTTATCTGTCCCTATGTATTTATGTCCTATCAGCAATACATAGATATACTTCTCATGTCTATCCTTATGTCATCCATAGGGATAGAAATGTTTAGGCTGTCTTAATGTTTTATCAGTGAGGAAGGAGGAGGCAACTATGGGTAATATTTACACGTCTGTCTTATATCGGTTTCTATATCATTACATGTTATCAGCAATACATAGACATAGACAAGCCTCATGTCTATGTTTATGTCTTATCTGTAGGGAGTGAGAATTGTAGGCTGTCTTAATATCTTATTAGTGAGGGAGAGAAGATGGTAGCTATTAGTAATATTTATATGGCTATCCTGTATCTGCATCTGTGTTGTTATATCGTATCACCACCTCCAATCAGGTAATTTGCCACCAAATATAACAAGAATATAAAAAAGAAAATAAATAAATAAAAGTTTGATTTTAGTCAGTTTGAATTACAAGGAAGTATGAGAGAAACCATGTAATAAACAGATAAGTTTCTTGTCTGTCTTCGCACGTGATCAGTAATAAAATAGAAGGTAGCTGACCTATCCCTGAAATATTTTGGATTTTTTTTTTCATTCTTATCGGCAATACATAGATAAGTTTCATGCCTGTCTTGTGATCTTATCAGTAAGGATGAAGAATTTTAGGCTGCTCTTATGTCTTACCAGTTGGGAAGGAGAAGACAGCTATCAGTAATACTTACATCAGATATGGCCTAATTCTGATGTCTATCTTATCTGTATGTATGTCTTTATTTCTTATCAGCAATATATAGATATGTTTCATGTTTTTCTTCATATCATGCTTGTAGCAAATAAGAATTGTAGACTGTCATAATGTTTTATCAGTGAAAAGGAGAAAGTATAATATTTGAACATCTGTCTTATATCTATTTTAATGTCATGTTTTATCAGAAATACAGAGACATAGACAAATCACACGTTTGTCTTTATGTCTTATTGTCTTATCATAGGGAAGGAGAAGGTAGCTATCAGTAATACTCATATATTGGATATGTCCAAGTCTCATGTCTATCTTATCTGTCTCTATGTCTTTATATCATATCAGCAATACATAAACCAGTCTTAGGTCTGTCATTATGACATATCAGTAGGGAAGGAGATTTTTAGGTTGTCTCAATGTCTTATCAGTAGGGAAAGAAAAAGTAGCTATATCAGTAATATTTTTATATGTTTAATTTATATCTGTCTCTATGTCGGTGTATCTTATCAGCAAATAGACTAACAGACAGATATGTGACATGCCAGGAGGAAAGGGACCTGTGTGCAAAAATGTAAATTTTACAGGAGAGCGGATAAACAAAATTGATAACGTTTTCACGTTTTGAGACACTAAACTTTGAAGAATTACTGTTTTTTTACCCACGCATGTCCCTTTCCTTCTGGGATCTCACATATATCTCTTATCTGTCTTAACATGTTATCAGGAACAAAGGAGAAGATAGCTGATCTACCCCTGAAATTCTTTACCTATCAGTAGGAAAGAAGAATGTAGCCATCAGTAATATTTATGACGGGTATGCTGTAAGTTTCACGTCTACTTTTTATGTCTACATCTATGTTCATGTTATGTCTTATCAGCAATAGATAAGTTCTACCTTCGTCTTTAGACCTTATCAGTAATGGAGGAAAAGGTAGCTGATCTGCTTCTGCAATTTTTCGGATTTGTTAGGTAGGAAATCCACCTGATGTTTTTTTTTTAATAGTAGATGAGGGAGAGGCGAATATAATTTTTTTAATAATATAGAGATATTTTGATACTTGCTAGTATCTCATGAGCCACCCTACTTCAGGTCGGCTATCCACGAATGTTTGCTTCCTTCTCTTCATTCGGCGCATACACGTGCATCAACATAAAGCAGGTTGAACATTTTTCACATCGACGTTTAAAAGTTGGGCAAATCGAAGAGAGAAGAGGCTGGCACGTATTAATCTCGAGGGAGTTTCGGTCATAGAGAGAGAAATATATTCGAATTAGTCTTTCTAGCTTGGTCAACTCGCGCTCTGTATAGGTGTATATACTATCTACCATATTGAAAAGCGAGAATGAGGGTGAAAATAGAAACACGAAGGAAGCAGCACCGAGAACACGGTAATAATGATAATACTTATAGATTCCCTTGTTTTTTCTTTCTCTTTCCTTATTTCTTCTCATTTTGCCCCAATATATAAATTGCTATGAGGTTTGTGTCCAGTCCCGAGGGTACGTACGTTATGAACAGCATCTCAAGTAGCTTGTGCCCGCGTCTTTTCTGGCGTATGGAAACAAAACCCACAGTTTCTGTGTGTTCGGTACACCGAAAGGTACAGCGGTAGGTAACGAAATTAGAAATTGATCGACTTATGGCTGTATACGAATCGGGTGGTCATTGAATTTTGCTCGTATAGTTAAAGCTGAAGCAATTCCAACGAGTGGACTGTATGGCGATGTCGTGTAAACGAATTATATAGCGATTCTCGCAGATGGCTCTGTTAATCTCTTTTCGAGTGTTCTCGTTTAAATGTAGCGATATGCAGTTGAAATAATTATGCGCTGGTGAAATGCGGGATTATGTTATGCGAATTCGTGAAAAACTTATTCGGAATATTATAGCACGATGTACAAGCATGCAACAGTAGGAATGTGATTGGCGTCGATTAAATGGTCGAATTTGCCCAAAAATGCTAACCCTGAGAATTCGTGCGGTGTGTTATATTTATTCGCACCACCCATGTCCCTCGCACCAAAATCTCTTCCCCATATTTGAGAACTGTTAAAAAGACGATGATACGAACAGGAGATCTTTTTGAACCGCAAGCTATTCTATGCATTCTTTGCAAATTTTGCAAATATCTACCAGACATCCGTGTTTCAAATCTGTGATTGCGATCACAGAGAAACACAAGTTTTGGATCCGTGAGCCTACACGGTGACACTAACAAGCCGTAAGCTCAAATCTGGAGGACACAAAAACAACCGAATTGAGGGCTTTGGCTTTAGCTGAAGTCGACTTCTCCCGGCAGTCATCACTGAAGGATAAACTCCTGTTCGATTGGTCATATCAGATTCAGTATTGAGGTCCTATTTCAAGTCGTGAATAAATGAACGAAAACTTGGTTACGCTGAGATGGCAACATACTGCTTCCTTAATAGACTGCTAAGACTCATCTAGTCTCGGAAGTAAGAAAAATTGAAGAAAATGTTTGATAACAAGCTCGAGTATTGGGAGAAATTGTTCGTATGAGTCCCTTGCGTCTCAGAAAAAAAGCTACACAAAATCGAAGTCGAGTTTCATTTGTAATAAAGGGTTAACACGTCCTAAAAAATGTAGTTTTTTCTTCATGAACACCGAGAACTATCATTTTTATGAGAAAATGTTTGAAATAAAATTTAGCTAAAATTTTCACAGGGAAAGTTATGCTGAATTTGGAACTTCCTTAGAACTCTCGGAAAGGGAGGGGATTCAAAATGCCTTTTTTGTGGTTATACACTAACAAAGATCTTATTATAAGGGGAAAATGAGAAATTTTGGTCATTTTCCGGTGTTACACGTACTAGTCCATCGCCAGAATCTTCTTCGGATAGCTCTCCCTTCTAGGTCTCATAATTTTCAAATTTGTATTTTTTGTTTTATGAAATTTTTAAAAATCTCCAAAGAATTTTTCGGATTTGTACAACCGAAAAAAAAAGCACATTCAGCATCGAAAACTAGGTTTCCAAGTCACTGAATTCGTTTTTCGTATCTGTTTGCCCCGACTTACAATTTTGATCCTCCAGCGGGGAGAAGGGAGGACACGAAATTACATTAAATGTAATGTCGCAGAATCCATTTTCAACATTGGTTTTCAGTTACCATGAAAACTAAAAGACTTGGAGCGGGAACGGGGGCTGGAAGTTGAGTCATTTATTATGGTAAGTCGCTGTGTGGCCGAGTGGTAAACGTGCTCGCTTTGCAATCCTTGCGGTTTGGGTTCGAGTCCCATCAACGCCAGAAAGATCTCGTGATATTCGAAATACCCCCGCTAACATCCTAACGAGCACAGCGACTACACTATCAATCGAGGTGGAAGATAGCGCACCTTGTAGTCCCCGCTAGTTCGACAGAACAAGACACAACAATCGCAGGGCGTTTTACCACCAGATCTAAAGGACTGATACTGTCGTGTGCACGCCGTTGCCAGCTTACTCAACGTCGTGAAACACGTGACTAGTAAGCCAACTGCGGCTGCACACTCTTCGACACAGAGAAGGAAAACTCTGACGCAACAAACGGTGGGAAAAGCAACGGCAAACAATCCCGACTAACCGGCTCAGGAAAGTCACGCGTCAGAAACCGTGACCGTCAATATCCCGCATTGGATACGGCACCTAGATAGATAGATATTATGGTAGCTGACAATCAGTGTCGTAAATGGATTCTATAGCTCCGAAAACTTGAGAATGATAATATGGCATTTCCCCAACCTTTGCTCGCTTGTTTACCAATAACAGGAGAAGAAATTAGTGTCCATTTCTGAGTGGCAGTGAATTTGGTAATATTCCATGTGTAGGGTGTGCCAATTCACTTTTCTTCTCCTGTATTCCAGAGCGCTTTCGACTGTTATGCCATCATCAGTGGAGTACCGGATTGGACAGACTGCACAATCACAGACAATCAATAGGAGCACACAACTAATAACAGTCACTGATTGGACAGCCTGCATAATCGTAGACAACCAATAGGAGCACAAGACGAAACAAGTTCACCATACGGTACTACTCTCAGCCATCACTACAGGACAACAAGAGATAAGTCTCATTTAGGGTACTCCACTGATGATGGCGTAACAACCGAAAGCGCTCTGGAATACAGGAGAAGAAAAGTGAATTGACCCACCCTACACATGGAAGGAGAAGAGATGACTTATTAATTTGGGAAATCTACAAAAAAAATAGCCTGATGAGAGAGTTGTAACTACGATCTACAGACTGATGACGAGACAATAAAAATATTTTTTCTCTTCTGACAAAAAAAACAAACCCTCTTCAGCTGCCGGCTGCTCTGCAATAAAAATTGGAAATGTAACTATATTTTTTATATGTCCTTTGAAGGGGACCTTAATGTACGTACACTTTCAGTCCGCCTTTCAGGTCATTTTGTATGCTATATAGTCATACTTGCAATGTGAATTTGGTAGTACTGCCGGAACCACTGATTTCTGAAAAAAGTCGATTTCATCAACTTCCAGCTTCACTATAGGCCATGGCACGAACGATAACACATCGCGGTACATTCGAGATTTTCCAAAAATGAGTAACCCGAGCACGATAAGCCGTTAGATGTTGAAAGCTTTGCAATAGCCCGCAACAAAACCTCGTCTTCGATTCAGCGTTTACAAAGATTATCGAAACCCAGTCGAATTTAATTTACGAGTCCGGTTTAATCCGAAATGGGTACACAGTGAACTTAATATCGTCATCGATTCAGGATTCTTCCAAACATTCGCCCTAATATGGACCATAGAAAGCTTTCATGAATTTTTTCTCCCCAAACTCTCATTTACGGCAGCATCGTCCTCATAAATCAGGAACATTACTTCTGTAGGGCGGAATTCGTCCAACGGCGTTCTATGTAACTATCGTTTCAATTTAAAATAATAAATAAGTATAATTACTTTTTCGGAGTTGAGGTGAGTTCAGTTTGCTGAAGGGTGGAATAATTTTGTTTGAATTCTCGATAGTCATAGGCCCACTAGAAATCATTCGATGTTTCCGAAGGAAGCGTGAAATAATTTAATCAGTGTAGATGCGATTCTGCGGTCGCAAGGATTTACTACCTTATTCAAATTAGACCAATTTTGGATATTCACTATTGATGGTATATTTAATGTTCAACAATAGCTGTATGATTGTTTGATCTTTAGTTTGTTTATATTCTGTGTTTAATCGAAGATTTCATACGATACGTCAAGAGTTATCTTTTTGTCGTTCAGTCTGTATTATATTGTGCGATTGTCAACCTAATGTACTCTGCCCTTTTCCTAGGCCAAAACATCTGGGTACAAATGAGGGCATTCCTTCCAATCTGAGCTGAAGATTTACTAACCCTTAGATAGATTTTATTCTCCAAATAAGGTTACAAATCAAATTAATACATGTAGGTTATTGGTTCGTTTACTCAAATTCGGAGGTTAAAATACTTATATTCTGCCTCCTGAATCCAAAATTACCACCACTAGGAGAGGGGAGGTGGAACTATACAGGAATAATACAACACGCTGCTACTTTATTCATGCTGTAAGTCTTATCAAGGGCGTACACAAGTAGTACGAGGCTAGTCAACCCAGACCATTTCAGTGTTCCCAAACAAAACATGTACTTTAATTGCCTTTTATATCTGACGATGTTCCATTTTTCTGGCTCTCACACAGACAACTGAGAGTAACACATTACGTGTGTGAATTTTTCGAGTTTTGCAAAAGTTTAATCCGGACCAGAGTAAGGGCATACAAAATCACAGAAATGAGAATTGGTAGAAAAAGAGCGTATGTATCAATTGACTGAATAACAAAAAGAAAGCTGAGTTCACGTTACGCTATTAGAGATACTAGAACCCCAGGTGTGGCCATACACGCCATTTTGAGGCCCACCGCACGCGTCGATGCCGAATTATACCGCGTATAGTCAATTCGGCATCAACAGGCGCGGTGAGCTTCAGAATGACGTATGGCCACACTTGAAGTATGTAGGTGTCTTAGTTACACTGATGTTTTGTACAAACACATATCATATGACTTGTTAACATGACGCATGAGGCATGACAAAAACGAAATCATATAATAAGATTGTTCACATAGCACTATGACATCAGATGATGAGATATGACATCATATGTGTCATAACTGTTATCATATGTTAACGCGCATCTGATGCAAATCTAAACGTGTAACATAGACTGAGTTCACATAGAACCGCGTATACACTATGAAACCAAACGGTTTGCGAACTGTTTGCGAACAGTTTGATGGAGGCTTGTGTGGGTTGATTTTGGGACGAACCGCGTGTGAACCGATAATTTCGTGAACATGCAACAACTTACAGACATACCAAGAACGCATCCCTACTACTCAACATTCCTTTGTGTTCGTCCAAAAACCCGGCAAAATTTGGTTTGTGACAGACTGTTCGCATACACTATTGAACTGAACGATTCGTGAATTATTAGTTCACGAATGGTACACGAACAGTATGCAAACAATCTGTCACGAACTGAATTTTTTCAGTTTTTTTTTATGAACCCAAAGGAGTGTTCGTGAGTTGTGGGATGTGTTCTTGATATGTCTGTAAGTTTTTGCATGTTCGCAAAATTATTGGTTTGCACGCGGTGCGTCCCAAAATCAATTCACACGAACCTCCATCAAACTGTTCGCAAACTGTTCGGTTGATAGTGTGTACACAGCTTACTGTTCGTGTACCGCTTGTGTACCAACAGTTTTCCTGTTCACACTATATTTGCGAACAGTTCAGTTTGATAGTGTATGTACACGGCTTTAATACTGACATTTTGTGTTAACATATCATATTGCACTGCTATATCGTCTGATGATGCAATATGACATCATATGTGCCATAACTCGTTATCATATGTTAACACGCATCTGGTGCAAATCCAAACGTTTAACATTAACTGAGTTCACATTAAACCACATATATACTACTGAACCGAATGGTTTGCGAACAGTTTGATGGAGGTTTGTGTGGGTTGATTTTGGGACGAACCGCGTGTGAACCAATAATTTCGTGAACATGCAACAACTTATAGACATACCTAGAACGCGTCCCCACTGCTTAGGAACATTCCTTTGTTTGTCAAAAAAAAACAAAACAAAAAAACAATTCAGTTCGTGATAGACTGTTTGCATAGAGCCGCATATAGGTACACTCGAACCAAATTTGCAAACCGTTCGTGAATTCAGTGTGGACAGGAAAATCGCTGGTTCATGAATGGTACACAAACAGTATGCGAACAGTCTCTCATGAACAAAATTTTGTCATTTTTTTCCTCTTTTGACAAACACAAATGAGTGTTCGTGAGTAGTGGGGACGCCTTCTTGGCATGTCTGTAAGTTTTTGCATGTTCGCGAAATTACTGGTTTGCACGCAGTTCGTCCCAAAATCAATTCACACGAACCTCCATCAAACTGTTCGCAAACTGTGTGGTTCAATAGTGTACACACAGCTTTTTATATGGGAGTGCATAAATGGGGACAAAACTATATTCACGTACAAAGACCACATTAAATCAGTTGTGAACGTAATAATAAGCAACCCTGTCAAGAGGGACGCGGGAAACAGGGGAAATACCCCGGGCCCAAACTTTCAGGAAGCCCCGATATTTTTAAAAGACCCGAATTTCAACGCTCACAGCTACATCATATTGTACATCAAATCAGCAATCACTCCTTACACCATGAAAGAACCTCTTATTTCGTAGTCAGGAGCGAAACTATAGGGGGTGTGGGGGTTGAAACACCTCCAATAATTTGGCAGTCGGCAAATTTTGAAACTGTTCATTTGAAGTATCATTTTTATGCATGTTTCTTTGTTTATTTCTTTTCTTTTTCAATTAAAAAATATTACGATTAAAAAAATTGTAAATTGTAAATTTTTCAAACATTTTGTCGACGAATTTGTAGTTTTCAAAAAATATTTGCCGGCAAATTTTTCTTCTCCATATTTCAACAAACTGAAAGTCAAATTTCGTTTCTGAAAATGAAGTACCCTGGACTCCTGTTAGAGACTAGTCAGTTAAAAGCAGAAGGTTTTAAGCTGAGTATCGAACGTTACGAGTATTTGAAAGGTTGAAACAAAGCTGAAATGTGGAAGACATTATTTCGAAAATCTGAAAGTCGGGCAGCAAACGTTGAATTTAAAATTTCAATGACTATTCGGACTGCCAGTGCGAAAGAGTCGCCCTCTATAATTTTAGGCACGTGAAGAAAAGGAACTATTGAAACCCTACATATTTAAGAAAAATTCATAAGATTGAAATGAAAATGGTCTCAGTGGAAGGAAAATTTTATGAACTATAAATTTTGTCCTGATCATTTTTTCGCTAAACGCTTTCATTTTCATAATATTTTGAGATTTCTTCGTGTGCCTGTAAATGAAATATTCCCTTCAATCAGGGTTACAAGGTAAATGACTACAGCGCGCCACCGCTTTGAGCAGCCCGAAATCTGTTGTTACTAGATTCTGTGTTTGACCTAGTGCCTAAAATTTGAGAAAGTTGAATTCGACTGCTTTCACATTTCCCTTCGCCTTTCTTAGCTAATGCGGCGTTTTTTTTGTAAAACGGTTTCACCCTGTCCATAATTTCATGACCATTGTTCACATCACGTCTCCAGTACTCACTACAAAGATATGATACGACTCAATCGACCTATGACGCGTCCATTTTCTCCTCTTGTGAATCCGTTAGGTGAAACTAGAAAAATGGCATATTATATAACGACTTCTAAGTCAGTGATACTCATTCATTTACTCAGTCACTTGCTTACTTATTTAGTGATTCAATCACTTACTCAGTCATTAATTCATTCTCTATATCAGTTATTCATTCACTTCATCACTCCATCACTCACTGAGTCACTGATTCATTCATTCATTCACTCACTCACTCACTCATTCATTCATTCATTCACTCAATCATTTACTCGGTGACTCACTCAGTCACTCGCATAATTATTTAGTGATTCACTAAGTTACCCACCCACTTACTCAGTGATTCACTGACTCAATTATTCATTCATTCTATAATGCAGTTATTCATTTCCTCCCTCCCTCTATCACTTACTCAGTGACTCAGTGATTAACTCACTCAATTATTCATTCATTCTATAATGAAGTTATTCATTTCCTTCCTCCCTTCATCACTCGCTCAATAAGTCAGTGATTCACTCAGTCACTCGCTTACTTACTCAGGTTACCCAATCACTTACTCAGTGACTCAGTGATTCACTCACTCACTCAGTCACTCGCTTACTCATTCACTCAGTTACTACTCACTCAGTGACTCAGTGATTCACTCGCTCACTCAGTCACTCGCTTACTCATTGAGCTATTCACTCAGTTACTACTCACTCAGTGATTCAGTAATTCATTCAGTTACTCAGCCATTCATTCATTCTCTAACTCAGTTATTCATTCACTTCTTGACTTCGTCACTCACTCAATGAAACAGTGATTCACTCACTTACTCAATCATTCATAAACGACTGCAGGGCGCCACCGCTTTGAGCAGCCTGAAATCTTTTGTTACTAGATTCTCTGTTTGACCTAGAGCATGAAATGAGAAAGTTGAACATTTGATTAAAATCTAAAAGCTGAAAGCAAAAGACTTATCTTCCAATGTCACAAGCTTAATCCGATAGCAAATGTTCTATTGTTTAATTTACGGTCCTTGGTCCCGGTGAATATTCGGGCCGTACGTCCGTCAGAGCGCGTCGCTATCGAGTCGAAGAGATAAGTAGCAAAAGGTAAATCTATACGTTTTTCCAATTAATGTACATACTCATTAAAGTTGAAATATTTCGAAAACTAAGACGTTTTTGAAGTATTTAAAGAGGAACGAATTTTTCGAACAACGAATTTTCTTTCGATTAAGACTATTTTTATACCTAGATTCCAAAATTTTGCAAAATGTGTCAAAAACTTTACATTTTGGTCGTTGATAAGAGTAGTCGATATCGATACTAGTGCTGTACGGCCCGATAGGAGAGAAATTTAGTCTGGAACAAAAGTCAAAACTACATGTATATTTTTTCTTTCTATTGCTCTCTCTCCGTTCCTCTTAATTTCGGATAATCCGATAATACCGATGTATTTTTTATGGAGGGCGTTTTCGAATTCTGTTATTAATCTTTCTTCATTCGCCATACCTTGACAATTAAAGTGCAGTAACTCGAGGGGGGTAAAGATTGTATTTTTCTTATTTCTCATAGGTGTTTTTATTTTTTCGGTTTTTTTACTTTCATTTTTATTTTTGGTTTCAGTACTTAATGGCTTAAGAAAAGCAGAGCGAATACGAGAAGCCAGACTCGGACACTTTCGGGAAATGGCACAGGCAACCAGTACCGCGTTAAGAACACTCAAAGATAAAATGTAAAGGTGGGTAAGTACTCTAACGCCGCGGACTCACACTCAGTAAAATTCGGTAAATGTAAAAATAAAACGAAGGTAAGAAATAAAATTATATGTAATGAAAAAAATTATAAAGAAACTAATTATGCCCCAACGTGGTTTCTGGGCGCCAAGGGGCATCAAGCCCAGCTTCAGCAACTCAAGCCATTGTCCAAAGAAAATGCTTCAGATTTTGTTGTTGCTTTTTCGCCCGGGCCCACATTTTCTATCGACGACCCTGCTGATCTATTATGTACATTCTACAAGGCGCATTCTAAAATCACGAATCTCTTCCACGAATCGATTATATAATCATTTTATGACTGGTCAATTTGGACGTAAAGATGTGAATTTATTAAGCCCTTATACTATTACTACGGGTGGAAAACCCGCTGAAAACGTGCAAGCGATGTACATTTCCGATTTCGGATAACCCCGCTTAAAAATTGGTATATTCGGCAATAAACGAGTTATAATCGTCTCGCGGGACTGCAAATTCGATAATAATTTCCACATAAAGGATAACGTACAGATAAGTTTTACATCTTGATAAATAGAAATTTTCAAAGGCGAGCTTATCGGTGGAAATTGCGGTTCGAAAAGATGAATCGACTAATACGCGAAAATAATCCGCGTCGAAATAATACGTGGACGGGGAGAGAAAATGGGAAATGCTTCGTAATACACGAATGGGACCGATGAGAATGGTCGAAATTTTTCCGGCTCCGTTGTTGCGAGTGGGCATTTTCTGGGCAACGAGGCAGACTGATCTGCCGGACGAATTCGGTTCGTTTCTGCGGCACCTTAGATTTTATATTACAGCTCTGTGTCGAAGGCCGGTGCAGTGCCCAGAATAATTGGGACCTTACACCCCCAGCGGGTAATTAAAAGAACGACAGTCGCAAGAATTTATCTCTCGGCCTTATAATTTGCATTTACGGCGAATTTATTAGACATCGAGAACCGTACGCGCCGATAAAATGTAACACGTTTCCAGCATCGGACATGCTTTTGTAGCCGCGGAATTTCAACTCCTCTTTTAATTATTTGCTCCACTGCTTCCGAATCGTTCTTCTTGCCTCCGGCCGCTCTTCGCCCGTTCTCTTTCTGAATTCGTTCCATATCATAATCGTGTCTGACGGAAACCCTTGATACCTTTGAACGCGTTTTCAGTTTTCTATATACCAGAAAAAGTGGGGCAAAAAATGCCTCGTAACCATTTTTGATTCAATCCTTCTTCCTTCTTCCACTTTTCATCTTTTTTTTTCCCTTTTAATTTACGTATAAATTCGAAATTGCCGAATAAAAATGGCCGCTTTAAACACGAGCTCTTGATAAGGCCAATGATTTATATGTCGAGGTGTTTTCTTCACTTTCATTGTTCGCGCCTTATGACTGGGAAAATGCGCGAGAAATAGTTTCGGGAATTGAATTCGGCTCTCGCAATTCCCAGAAACTTCATTTTCATTGTTACCAATGTGCTGCTATAGTATGGGTGGGTAAAATACTATAAAAGTACACGAGCAGGTATCTAAGTTACAACGTCAACCAGTTACTGATATAGTAAGCACGCCGTAAAATGTTTTCGGAATTTCTTTTAACCGAATTGATGTGGCCATTTTTCGACGAAAATCAATGATTTGCATGAATGGTGGCCTACAGTTGCGGATCTAAGGCAAAATTCCCAGTCAGCAAACGTTCTATCGGGCCCACTGTTTCTCACTATAGTCTAGGCGATAAAGACATGAAACAGAACAAAAAAAACAAAGTTTGGCGGAAAGCGGGCAATGGCGAAAAAATGTCAGGTTGGTTTCCAGAAACAACATATTAAAATGCCCACCCCCAAAATGCTGTGCAAAATTTTTTGTGGCACGTTTTAGCCCCCCAAAAACAGTTTTCCGCAAATATCTCGAAAAATTGAAGCCCTATGATAAAAAAATTCAAACCAAAAGTGTTCCTTGTAAAATTTCCTACCAGATAGAGTGCTTAATTTTTAGCCTAGGCTTATGGGTTAGCCTAAAAACTTCGTTGGAAATATTTATTTTTTACAAATTTTGCAAACTTCAACTATTTTCAAACCAAACGAATACCAGGTACGTGACAACCTTTCTCAACCGGTTGGGTGACGGCTGTATAGAAGAATAGCCCATTGTACGCGCAGCGATCCGAATTCCGTATCTTGTTGCAGCATACTACGGTGGCTTCCATATGGCTATGTCATTTCTTAATTCTATAGGCCATGTTATGACAGGCAGTGGCTTGAAGGAAGGACTTTCGTTTATGTATGCACCAAATCCTGTTGAGATTATGTTATACGGCCATACGTATTCTCAGGCTATGAGGGGCCATTTTTAATAGTGCTGTCGATTTTGAAAAAAAAAATCGATTAATCAATTTTTAAAAATTGAATCGATTTTAAAAAAATTGAAAATTGGCAGATCTTATAATCGCGATTATTTTAAATCGATTACAAAAGTTGAATCGATAAAAAAATCGAGTCGATTAAAAAAATTGAGTTGATTAGAAACTTCCAATTTTTTAAATCGTCGATTAAAAAGATGTACCGGATTTTATAGTTCCGGCATGTATTTAGAAATGGATTTGACTTGATCGATCAATCAAGTTAAATCCAGTTTTATTCACTCCTTCGCCCCACTTCCCTTTATTACTGCAGACGAACGGTGACGAACCCAGACGAAGTTGGAGAAATGAAACGAATTCGATGCTTCATTTTTCTTTATTCTTTCGAGTAACTGAATGAACAGACTGTTTTGTGTGTAAGTTACTTTTGTGTTAGGATTTTTTGCTTTTTGGTTTTTAAATAAATGACATACCGAAATAAGTTTTTGATTCCTCTAACTCATGCTTTGTGTTTTATACTTTTGATGATTGAATCAAATCGAGCCGATTTAAATGGGCCGAATCGATTCGTGTCTGATAACTAATAACTAATAAGTATTCTAACTATACAAGTCGAATCCAGTTGAATCGCGTCAAGTTGACTCAATGGAAATCGGTCGATTAATTGCGTCAAATTGAATCTATTAAAATCGGTCGATTAATCACGTCGAGTTGAATCGATTAAAATCGATTAATTAATCGATTCAACAACGTTCCGATTTAAAAAAAATTGATTAATCGATTAATCGAGTTGAATCGACAGCACTAACTTTTAATGCATCGCTCCTTAATGAAGTTACTGTTGAAAGATTTTCAGCTCGAACCAGATGAATTGCACAAAATTCGAGAATCTTCTAGTAATTTTTCCACTCATACGCCTACTCGACAACAATTGAATGATAGTATTCCTTTATCTGCAATAAAAATTAAAATTGACAGTATCCTGGATTCTGCGTCCAAGAAAAGTGACACGGCAAAGTTATGGGTACAGTACATAAGAATGGTGAATTTACTTCGAAATTTTATGCGAGCAGAGAGGAGCGGTGACTGGGCATTGCATTTAACATGCGTGCGGAATATGCTTCCCTACAAATATTTCCATAAGGGACTGACTCAGTTGGAAGATGGAGTTCGTCCTCCTTCCTCTCTCAACCTCTTTCTGGGGAGTGAAGGACTTATTAGCTGCAAAAGTCATCTACAATACGCTTAGCTAGAATTGGACTCCGTCCACACCATTCTCTTACCGCGCCAAAGTACCCTCACTCTGGTCATTATTGACTCTCTACACAGGAGTCACCATCATATTAGTGTCACACATACCCTCGCTTTATTACGAGAACGCTTCTGGGTGACAAGAGGTCGGCAACTGATCAAATCCATCCTCAAAACTTGCCAAGGATGTCGGAAATGGACCGGAGGTCCATACCAGTTGCCTCATATGCCTCCTCTCCCAGCAGTTCGTGTGGTGAATGTTGCACCATTCCTCCACACCGGGGTAGATTGATTTGGACCTATTCTGGTCCACCAATCACCACCCAACATGCCGTTGAAGACCTACGGTGTTATCAGTTTTGACGATGTATGTGAATTTGTCTCGGAAAGTTGAATCATTTTTACCAGATCCCAGCCCGGAAGATCTCCAACAATTTTTCGCCCAAGAAAATGCCAGATGTATAGTATAGGAGAAATTTTCAATTATAAAAAAAATCGAGATGATCATCTGTTCCTACTCAGTGTTTCTGGCTGAGTTCAAATTCGTTGTCCAGATTTGGCAATGACCCTTTGTTGTCGAAATACGGTCAAAAATTTGGTTACATCAGGTTGGGGGAGGGGGGTGGAGGATAGCTAAAAATTGAGTATGAATCAGTTTTTACGACGAATGTGAAGTCGTCTCGGAATGCTGAATAATATTAACGAGGTCCCCGTCCAGAACAGCGGCGATTTTAACGTGTAAACTTGTAAGCTGGGCTTACGTAATAAATTTAAAAAAAAAAGATTAATCAGTTTAATTGAAATAAAAAAAGTGAAAGAAAACTGAAAAACTGAGGGAGAATGCATATTTTCTTTTTTTGGTATCCTCCACACACACGCACTGTTGACCTAACTCTACAAAGTTGCACATTCATTGCTCTAAAGATCCCGTTTTGAAGATTGTTGAGGTCAGTCCGACTGTTTTTACAGCCTGCAGTTTGAATGCATAAGAATTGAAAAGCTTTGAGGAATAAGGACCTTCAGTGAAAACAGTTTCTAGAAAAACGCATTTGAATGTTTGCAACTTTGTTTCTTCTGTTCTATATACCAGCGATACTGATGTCGGGTAGAGAAACAATATTTTGGTAACAAATGAGAGGAAACTACTCGTCCATAGTGGTAGATGTTCAAAGATGTCGTGCTTTCCGATTAATTCAATGTCAAGAATTTTATTATTATCAATTTGATAGTGTTGATCTTTTAAAGTGAAACAATTAGCAATTATTCTTCAAAATTGTGAATTACAATAAAATATTCCCTAATATGCTGAAAAATCAACTAAAATATGCTCAGAGAATCAAAATATTCCAATTTTTGAAAGTTATGTTCAGCTCATTTTACTCAAAATTTTCTGATTTGTCCAGTACCACGTATAACCCACTATGATGCAATAGAAAAAAATATGCCAGAACATATTTTTCCTAGCCCTAATTATTATTTATAAAATTGTTCCATTCCTTTGAATTAATTATTGGTATAAAGTAAAAACTAACCTAAATGAGTAATCTTCATACTTCACGTCGTAAACAGTTTAAATTTGATAAAAATTTTGAAAACCGGTGATTTAATTTTATTTCTTCGTCAGAAAAAAAATCGTATTTTCACAATTAACTCTGGAAGAAAAATTGTTGATAAAAAATTCCGATACCTACACCCAGTTTATCACTGAGTCTGTCAGTATCTGTCTTATGACTTACACCTTATTAAATTTTTCCAATACCATCTACTTTTCTTCAGCTTATATGAAATTTATCCCTGGCTCCGCTACTGGTCCGGAAAAGCTCTCCGAAGAGTTTTTCAACGAAAAAGTGCCCGATGTGGTATGGAGAAATTTTCAAAATTTTCGAAAATCAAACAGATTGAGTTAACCACCAATTTCTACTCAGTTTCTCTCGGTGAGTTTAAATTCGTAGTCCAAATTTAGCGCTAACCCTCCGTTGTCGAGATAACCTCTGCTATGGGAGTTGCCTGTTTATATCTCTTGATAGAGATAGAATACTTGGACTGAATTATAGGACTTCGTCATTTGCTCTAAATATTAAGTCACGCGAGGATCCATCTACATCATCACACACTATCATGCCAACCTAACGCACGACCGCTTTAGATTACTTTAATAACTTTCATAAGCGGCATTCTACTTTCTTGTTCGAAAGTTCATTCGGTCTCAGTTCCCATTTACCGCTAAGCGCATCTCCTCTGTCTCCAATCGGTAAAATTAAAAATGCAACCTTTGAGATCAAAAGAAGCAGGCGTTTTTTTATCTTCTGCATTGGAATTCATCGACAGTGACGATGCACGGATATTATTCCACAATCGCTTACCGGTTTCTCCGTTGTAATTAATATCTTCTCCGTCTTCCCGTCTCCACATAACATACGGCTCCGGATAGCCACTCGCTCGGCAAGTCAAAGTCACATTGGACGCCTCCCGCACCACCATATCGGTGCTGGTTTCTTTGTCGACGATCATCGGTGGAACTGCGGGAAAAAATAATGAAAAACCGTAATCAGCTAATTAGTTTTCAAATCACGTTCTAAATACTAATTCGTTCTTCCTTCTCATTTCTGCAGGACCTGATACTCGTCTGGCTTGGCGACTCGGCATCGCGAAAATTCGTTATAAATAATCAGCCTGTTGCGAAAAATTCTCCTGCTGGCAATTATGAAATATAAAAGCGTGAAATTTGCATTAAAAAGACTGTCGGTGCTTAATAAAACAAACACTTGAGAAAGGTACAACTGTGCTCGGCTTATCTCAACAGTTTATTGCCGTGTTATTTATTAACGTTTTTACTCTGTAATTTCTACAAAGCATTATTATACGTCTCCGCTACTTTTTATCGCTTGTTTCCCGTGTTAATAGTCATACTTTTCGGCCCACTTTTTCTTTTTCTCTGTTTTAGTTCATTCGAGAACGAAGGCCGAGCCGCATTCGTGGAAATGCAGGGCCCAGCCAGCATTGATAATTTGCGCTCATTCTATGTACCGAGTCCTCACGATGCGTGCTACAAGACTTACCAACTCCCCACGCACAAGTGTTTCCCTCTGGTTGATAGTACGAATCATACCAATCGTGCAGTGAATTCGAATTTCTCTGGTACGCTTACGGAGACCGACACTGAGGCAGGCCCGTAGCTAACGCCATGGCTAGCATATGCGAACGGAGCGAGCAAAAATTTTTTTGTGTTGTACCCTTATGTCTCATGCCCTGGCTGAATATCAAACACCCTGGCACACACAAGCGGTTACTGAGATGAAGGGTGTGTGCTAACGAGTTTGCAAATCATACGGACTAGGTTCGTCCTGGAGGGGGGCAATGGACATTTGTGACCTTGTGCTGAAGAAACATGCCTTAGCTTTGAAAAAATCAATTTTCGTTTTGATATTGATTCTTGTTCTATTTTCAATGCTTTTTCACGTGATTAACTCAGAAATCGCCAACGACCAACCATTTCGACGCTACAGTACTCAGAAATGAAGTAACGTCATTGCTCGAAATCGACCCAATTATCTTTAAATCGCTCTCCCGAGAGAAAGACTTTTCGAAGTTAAAGCATGTTTCTTCAGCACAGGTCACAAATTTCCATTGCCCCCCCCCCCCAGGACGAACCTAGTTCGTATGATTTAGCTCTTCATGATGACAGTTCAGTGCGGTGGTTAACCCTTTCAGTGTCGAGAATGTTCCATCCATAGGGGAACGTTTATTTTCATTGATTATGATAACGACTACTATTCCAACATACATGATGTATAAATTGCCTGACTAACTCCTGAATTTTAGTAGGAAATGGGAAAAGGAAATTTCAAATTTCATACTTCAATTTTGAAAGGAATCGATTGGGACATACAATGATTATCGTAGAACCAAGGAGATTCAACAAAATATGAAAATTTTTTGAAAAAAAATTGGAGAAGGAAGAATTAGAACTTTTGATTGAAAATAAAACTTCACCACTCGCCACTCAAACAACGAACTGTTTCACCGTTACAACGATCGAATTTTCATAAATTAATAATTGACATAAAATAAACTACCGCGTCAAATATTGGCTTTTACGATTCCTTGAATACTGTAGTAGGAAAACTGTGTTTTGTAGGACGATGACAGAACAACCCAATGCGAAAGAATGATTTTCAAAACTGTGAATTATTCCTCCTCACGATTTTGAAAATTTTGGTTCCTTGGAAAAACATTCTGACACCGAAATCCCACTTCCTACAACGCACTATAGAATTTTGGAAAAAATTGTTTGTAGAGATAACCCCCTTCCTTCTACAATGTACCTGATTCCGGAAAACTTTTTGCAAGGACCGTATGTATATGATAGACACTCAACTGTGAGATCATTATGAAAATTAATTCCTCAACTTGAGACTTGTAGTAGGAACCCTTGCATAATGCACCCTCATGTCTACTGAAAGAATACTATTGGAGAAGTCTTACTTCCTACTACTAATCATAGAATTTTAGAAAAATCTTTTCGAGAACGTAAAAGTTTGCCACTCAGCTTTAAGATAAGCATCAAATTATTTTCTCACCATGAACCTTGAAGTAGGAATCCTTGAAGCATATCCATTCGTATCTTTGAACGAATGCTATAGGAGGACTCCTACACATCTGAAAATACAGAAAAAATTTTCGGAAGACCGTAAAAATTCATCATTCATTCCTATGAATTTTTAAAACTAAGTTCTTTTTAAAATTTTTCTAAAATTTGAGGATGTGTAGTACGAAGTAAAACTTCTCCCATAGTATTCGTTCAACGATACGAATGCATGTGCTTCAAGGAGTCCTACTTCAAGCCTCGTGATGAATTAATAAATTTATGCTGATCCTAAAGCTGCGTGATATACTTTCACGTTCTTCAGAAAATTTTTCCAGAATTCGAAGATGTGTAGTAGGAAGTAAGACTTCTTCAATAGTGTCTTTTCAGAAGATACGAGTGTAACGTTTCAAGGATTCCTAATACAATACTCGAAGTGAGGAAATGATTTTTTACTCATCGGTGGGTGATAAATCTGTACAATTTTCTGAAAATTTTTCCAAAATTCTGGGATGTGTAGTAAGAAGTCATACTTCAACTATAGTATTATTTTAAAGATATGAATGTATATGCTTCAAGGTTTCCTCCTACAATACTTGGAGTGAGGAAATAATTTTATGCCTGATCTTACTGCTATGTGACGATTTTGTACTTTCTTGAGAAAAATTTTCCAAAATTCCACGATGTATAGTAGGAAGTAAGACTTCTCCAACAGTATTCTATCAAAAGATATGAGTGCACATACCGCGAGGATTCCTACTACAAAACTCAAGTTAAGGAAATAATTTTCTCCTCATCTTGAGGCTGAGTGACGATCCTGCAAGTTCTTGAGAAAATCTTTTCAATATTCAAGACTTCCCTCATATGTTTGTGAATGCCGGAAGTAGTCCTACTACAGAACTCATCTTGAGGAAATAATTTTATTCAAATCCTAAAGCTGAGTGACTAGCAGGTACGTCCTTGGAAAAACTTATTCGGTTCACTGTGTATTGTAGTAGGAAGTGGGTTTACTCCAACCTGATGCATTTCAAAGATGTAAGTGTGTATGCTCCTAAGTAGGGGCGAAACAAACGGGGGTTGTTACACCCCCATGGTCGTCAGTGCAGTTGGAAAATTCGGCAAATCGGCAGTTGGCGAACGATAAATGTAATAAAGTTTACTGACCACTCGGTAAAATATTAATTTTCAATTCATTTTATTCGACAAATTTTCAGTTGTCACCCCTAGAAAAAACAGCTAGTTTCGCCCCTGCCCCTAAGGCCACTGCTAGAGGAGTCAAGTTATAGAAATAATAAACTTACTGCTTATCTCATAGCTGACTGGTATACTTATACGTTCTCGAGAAGATTTTTCTAAAATTCTATGATTAGTAGTAGGAAGTAAGACTTCTCCAATAGTATTCTTTCAATAGACAAGAGTGTGCATTATACAAGGGTTCCTACTAGAAGTCTCAAATTGAGGAATTAATTTTCATAATGATCTCACAGCTGAGTGTCTATCATATACGGTCCTTGCAAACATTTTTCCGGAACCAGGTACATTGTAGAAGGAAGTGGTTATCTCCACAAACAATTTTTTCAAAAATGTTATATAGTGCGTTGTAGGAAATGAGATTCCGGTGTCAGAATGTTTTTCCAAGATGTAAATAGGCACCTCTCTAGAAATCCTATTACAAAACTGAGGTTGAGCGGATACTTTTAAGACGATTCTAATGCAGTGCTTCTCTGATGTGTGTCTATAAGGAAATTTTTTCCGAATTTCGTAAATTATAGGAAGAAATGGGAGTGCTCTAAAATAATGCTTCTTAGATAGAAATATAACAACGTTTTGGGTTTCCTACTACAAAATTCGTTTTAACAGAATACTTCTCTAATTATTTCAATGTAGAGCCCCTAACAATTATGTCAATGAAAACATGTTCCAAAAATGTCAAAATCGTGAGGAGGATAATTTACAGATTTGAAAATCAGTCTTTGGCATTGGGTTATTCTCTCATCGTCATACAGAACTCAGTTTTCCTACTACAGTATTCAAGGAATCGTAAAAGCCAAGATTTGACGTGGTAGTTTATTGTATGTCAATTATTAATTTATGAAAATTAGATCGTTGTAACGGTGAAGCAGTTCGTTGTTTGAGTGGCGAGTGGTGAAGTTTTATTTTCAATCAAAAGTTGTAATTCTTCCCGCTCTAATTTTTTTTCAAAACATTTTCATATGAGGAGCGATTTTCCAAAACGGACTCTGTCCATTCTTTTCGAATCTCGTTTTTTGGCGCCATCTGGTGGAGGATACTGTCAGGCACATACCTACATCATCAAACTACCTATTTACAGCGTTTAAACCTCTATAGAAAGCCAAAAGTATTTCACATTTTAAAAAAATTGTTCCAAAACGGCCTAAATCCAAACAAAAAAAAACCTTCTATCATACTGAATTGAATAAACCATCTGCGAAGAAAGACGATCTGACGCACGCTATCAATTTAAAACCATCTCCAGCTCATTCATTTCCCATATCAATTAGAATCTCCCTCTCTCCCTCTTCCCATAATTTTCTTCTCTCTTCCACACTCATCTTCCTTTCTTACTTAATGTTTTTTTTTCTCTTCTGTTTTTGGTTTTGTTTTTAGTTTTTATTGTAAAAATTTGTGTATATGTTTTTCCTCGACCCCCTCTGTAATTGGCCACTTTAGGCTGTAGAGAGGGTCGCAAATATATATATATTATTATTATTATTATTATTATCAT
Organism: Acanthococcus lagerstroemiae; assembly: GCA_031841125.1. Taxonomy (NCBI): domain Eukaryota; kingdom Metazoa; phylum Arthropoda; class Insecta; order Hemiptera; family Eriococcidae; genus Acanthococcus; species Acanthococcus lagerstroemiae. Next base: position 20,356,010 of record CM063109.1, on the reverse strand, counting down.
ATTATAAGAAAACCAAACTTGTGAAACCCAAGGATTCTCCTAAAAAACGTACTGCACAAAACCCTTCGAAAAAACCAACGTCACAACGAAAAGCTGTTGCAAAACCAAAAGTTGCTGTAGAACCTGAACTTACTGAAACACCAGCAGCAAAGAAGGCACTCGTTAAAAGACAAAATGTTGAAAAGCCTGAAGCCACCTTGAAGAAACGATGTCGCGAGTAATTTCTTTTATTTTTGCCTGTACTTTGATAAGTTTTTAAACATAAAATTTAAATTTTACTGATGAATAAATTTCTTGATATTTAACAAAACGTCAATTTAGTGGATGTTTACTTCGATTTTGCTGAATAATCAATTTTACAGCATTCCATTATGTTCGAGAATAATTCCCATATTTTCGACTAAAAAGTATTCTCATTCAGACTTTATGTAATCTTCGGCTCTTATGTCTTGAAAAAAACATACATCACAAGTTTTTCGTAGAATCACACACTTTACTCAGCACTCACGCACAATCACATATCAGATTGAAGAAACACTTTTTTCAGTTTTTTTCTCTCGATATTGATAATAGTTAAAATGAGCATTTTTTATATTTTTTTAAAGGAAATTTTTTTTAAAAGTGACTTTCGTGACCAAATTTCAAAAAAATGACCAAGGGTGACCAGAGGTGACTTAAGGTGAAAAAAGTGACAAAGTGGTCAGCCTGGAATCAGTAACTTTTTGTATGTTTTCTGTAGAAGTCAATGGTGTTAAGAATGTATGATTTTTATTAATATATTTGGTAGGTATAATATGTATTGTGAAAAAATTTGGAATTGGTACTTCTCGGCTCGTAACTAAGACAAGGAGTGGGACTACATTATTTGCCCCCCAGGAAAAATTTACTTTTCCCCCTGTTTCTGCACTCAAAAGAAGAAAATCTGATTTTGCACAAAAATCGTTAAAAAATTGGCTCCCCAATCTGTACTCTACCTCCCTTGATGTTTTGCTCTGGTTACGGGTTTAGTACCTCTCCTCACCTACCTATTGGACTATTGGTTGAGAGAAATTTTTGCAAATAAAATTACAGAAATTTTGAAATAATTCTTCAAAATGAGGAAAATAGAATGATGAAGACGTGATGTTTTCAAAAATTGTTGGTAATAATGACTTGATTCCATGAGATGCATTTGACAAGCCGCACATGCCCATTCTACATAATATATTTTCTTGGAAATGAAAAAAAAACCCTGGAAATTGCTTATGCTGAAAGTTTTCAGTCTGAAGAGTAATATTGGTTTATTGAATTATTTTTGCAATTTAAATGACAGAAAAAATTAAAGCAGACCATTTGTTTTTTTCATGTTATTTAAGATTACTGCCTTGGTTTTTCTTTTAGAAATTCAGCTGTGGATGACGATTAAAATTGAATCGAAAATTAGATGCTACATTAAGTCCGGAACAAATAGTAAATTAAATTTTTTCACTGAATTCTAATTTCATGATTTCGAGGTATTTTCTGTGAGTGAGATTTAAAAAGATTCGTGTAAAATTTAATTAACTCTCGCACAATAAAATTTTTTCAGTCAACACAAAGGCCCAAATTTCTTAGAAAAACTGTACTGGAGAATACATTTTAATCTGCTGGAAAAACAATTTCTCTCCTGCTGCTAGATATGCTTGCTAACGTAATTTTTATTAATTCAAAAGTTGCTGTTCTTAACTGCTAAAATAGATTGAGAAACTCTCTCTCAGAGACTAGCGAATTATATTTCAACTTGTAAAATAACTTTGCAGCATATCAGCCAATACAAATAGAATCGAAAATCTGCTAAAACAGATGAATAACACCGAAGTGGATGATGAGACAGCAGTCATTCCAAATGAAAAAGCTTAATGTTTGAAAACATAGACGAAAACATATACATGCATCATAAAGAAATGAAGTTAGAGCAGGGAAACACGTAAGAACACTTCAAACCAGGTAAAACGCGTGTAAAAGTGTATAGCTGCATTGTTTTCTTGCCCGTCATTGACGTCATCACTGCTATTTTATCCTTTCAGCATGGCGAGTCGCTTAGGGCACGTCTATTAGTGTATTAATGGTCGAAGATCAAACCAGTCGTAAGACTGATAACCTTATAATCATTATCATCAGGATAACAGTGAAAAAAACCACCTTGGACAGTCATGGGACAGAGGATTACGTCTCTTAAAAATCAGAAATGCTCCCTTTGAACTCACTTATCGTTTATAATCTATTTGCCTATAGAAACGTGAACGTTCGGAATTCGCCGAACTTCAAATCACGCATGTTCGTCATATGCCGAACATCTAGTGGTGTGTATGGCAATATTTGGCATTTGGCGAGTGTGAGAGGCACGTTTGCCGAATGCCGAACACTTTCCATCCGTTGTCGGTAAACTGATGCGAGTCAAAAAAAAAAAACAATCCCAAAACATTCGACGTTTGCCGAATTCACGCATAGTGTGTAGAGGTGCATTTGTGATATTGCGAACGTTCGAGAAGTATGCCGAACGTTCGTCATTCGGCGAATGTCGCATGTGTGTAGCCGGCTTCAAACGTTCGGAATTCGCCGAACTTCGAATCACGAATGTTCGTCATATGCCGAACATCTAGTGGTGTGTATGGCAATATTTGGCATTTGGCGAGTGTGAGAGGCACGTTTGCCGAATGCCGAACATTTTCCATCCGTTGTCGGTAAACTGACGCGAGTCAAAGGAAACAATCCCAAAACATTCGACGTTTGCCGAATTCACGCATAGTGTGTAGAGGTGCATTTGTGATATTGCGAACGTTCGAGAAGTATGCCAAACGTTCGTCATTTGGCGAATGTCGCATGTGTGTAGCCGGCTTTTTACACAAAAAATAATTCGATTTTTCACATCACTCTCGACACGCACACAATATCAGTCGTATTCATTTCCAAAGACCAGTCATTCATACTACTCATTCAACCTGACGGAACGAATTTGCATTCCACGGAATTACGACCGAAAAGAATTATTAGAGATCGACTTAGAGATCGACGTACGAGACTATACGAGTGTTTACCTGTAATGACGCAGTGTGGCTGGCGGGGCGAAGGGAGCAGGAATGTGAGCCGAAATCGAATGAATTCGGATGTGTGGAACAGTCTCGAAGAAGTTCGCACAAATATCCTTCTGGCAGCGATAAATAACCGGCTCCCTTAATCCCGACTGTTCTGAACGGAATCGATTTAGCCAGACAATATTTTATTCTTCAATTTACTTATAGCTTATGTTCGTTTAAATATGCCCAACGGTTCAGGCATTTATGGCGAAAAAAAGGCTACATAATGCTTCTCTTTTTTCTCCATCTCAAAGCCCCTTTTATTTCCTTTCATTCCCGTTTATCCGGTAATTTAATTTAAATAAAATTTTTAGCTTCGGATATTTTTTTATTTTATTTATTTCGTTTCGTGGTTCTCTCGCGCGAGGGCAGGTGAGCCGTGAAAAAGAGAGAGAGAGCAAGAGAAAAGGGTTATAAAATTCCGCCGATCGAGTATTGTAAAAATAATTTTTGACTATCGGTAATCATTTTTATTCGCCGTTGGATTTGGAATATATATATCGAATTGGAGCGCCGACGATAAATCGAAATTCTCGTTTCGTCAAATATACCTATCTGTAGTTTTCGCGATCATTATCAACATTCGTGTGAATGGAAAACTGTGATAACGGCTGCGATGACGAGATACATCTGCGACCCCGAAGCTGGAGCAGAAAGCACTCGAAACCGTCTGCACTATGTGCCGCCCTCGGAAATAGAGGGAGGGATGCATGAACATTTGAAGAAGCGTCAGCTTTTTGAAACTCCGTAACGAAGGCGCTGATTTTTCGAAATTCGCGGCAGTTATGTGAAATATACTTTCGCTGTGACAGAATTTCGAATTTCGCGATGTTCGCTTCCAGGCGGGTCATGTACTCAATGTAACGAGCATATTTGAATCACTGAAAAATGATTCCGGGTGACACTGTATGTTAAGACTCCTCGCAAGCTTTAGAGTTTTATCCAAAATGTCGTAATATTTCGATAGGAATCCGCTTACTTCTAGCCTCAAATCTGAGGTCACTTTCAACCAGAGGCGAAATTTGACTTTCAGTTTGGGAGGGGGGAGAAGGAAAATTTGCCGACAAATATTTTTTGAAAACTAAAAATTCACCGACAAGACATTTTAAAAATTTGAAAATTTGCCGATTTTTTAATCAAAATATTTCTTAGTTGAAATAATAATAATGATAATAATAATAAAATAGAAGCAAAATACGAGCCAGGGGACTAATTTTTGAAAAAGTCCGTGTACCCTCAGAAAAAGTCTGCCTTTTTTCTACTCTTTATTTTTCTTCCTTCCTTCGTTCCCCTTTTTACCTTATTTTTGAAGCGCCCTTCTTATAGTGAGCCGCTTGAGGTATTCTCCTTCCTCGGCTCTTGTGCAAACATACACCATCTGAGAGGTTTCTTGGATTCATTTAATACTACGATAATAAGACTCTTTTGACCCTTCAAGACCTCTTCCTCCAACTTATGTAGAACTTTTAGGACTCTTTCAGACTTCTCTGAGACTTCAAGGATATTCCGGATTTATTCAAGACTTTTTCAGGCTTCATTAAAACATTATACCTTAGAAAATGAGACATTCTTGGAAATTTGCCGATTGCCAAATTATTGGGGGCGGTATTTCACACCCCACCGTAGTTTCTAGTTTCGTCCCTGCAAACGCAGATTGGAAACTTATTTCCCCAAGCAATCATATATGCGCACATGAGCATACCCTAGTCAGGGAGGGTAAGCTGGAAGGATATTAGGTCCACTTGAGGGAAACATACAACTTCCTTTACACATTAAGGTGGTTGTTATTTACTTTTGGTGATCTTTTTTTTTCTGAATTTCCTCAGATTCTTCTCCTAAGTTGGTTCCAATGAAATCAATTAAAAAAAAACCTACAAAGTTTCAGGTCGATCGAATTTAGGGGAATCTGTGCCACAAGCTCCCTTTCGTTCTTATGGGAAAAACACGTGGAGTTTTGACTTTTGTTCCAGACTAAATTTCCCTCCTATATTCACCAAGACCAAAGCACGTAAATTAAATGTAATAGAACATTTGCAAACGGATTCAGCTTGTGACATTGGAAAATAAGTCTTTTGCTTTCAACTTTTAGACAGCCCCGTGGCCATGGGGGAGGGGAACAGCTAGGGCTGAGCCCCTTCTAAAGGTATCTTGAGCCCCCCTCCTAGGCAGAGATACCTCCATTAAAAAAATCATCGTTACGCCAGGCCTCTAGCCAGAGTGGTGCTAGGAAGTACTGAACAGCCCCCCCCCCTCCCGGCAAAATTTCGTGAATAAAAAATAATGAATTCCTTCTATTTTTCTCGCAAGTTTTATTCAAAACTTTTCTTTCCACTACATTTTAATGTTTATAAACTTGTCAACACTGAATTTGCTTTGAAAGATAGAAGAATCTTATGTTCGTCGCTCTTTATATGTGACGTGTCACAAGAAAAAGGCCCGAGTGTCCATTCAGCAGTTTCAGACACACGGGCCTTTTTCTTGTGTCACATTACAACATTCACAAACACAGTAGGAGGCTCGCAATCCAGTTCACATTGAATACTCGTATCGATGGCTAAATGCACGAATGGCTGTTTGAGAACTGATAACTGGATAAGTCCACAGAAATAGAGTTTTTTTACTTCCAAAAGTTCGAAAATTTGATCGTTCTAAGTGTTAATTTTTTCACACGATCTATTCATTTTTTTTTTTTTCAATGGGTTGTTGGTAAGTTGAATCACCAGTTTTGATTATGAATTTTAAGACCAAATTCAATCAGTGGTGTACTCAGGATTTTCCGGAGGGGGGGGGGGGGGGTAAGTAAGATTTTCAAGGGAGACAAAGTCAAAAATTGAAGTTTTTATTTTTTAATCCCCGATATTAGAGGACTATTGTATGAAAATGAAGGTAAAATTACTACTCGAGCGAAAATTTTTCGAAAAAACATGTTCTAAAGCGAAAAATTGCTCATTTCTGCATATTTTACATTCTATTTCAGGTGCCTTGGGAGGGGGCGTTCGCCCCCTTTGTCCCCCTGGCTATACTACTGCCTCGTAGAACTCTTCACATTATATACTATGCGTATCCTCAAGCCCCACTCTCCTGGTAAACAGTCAGCACCACCTACCGCAGATGGCTGGCTAAGGGCCTGGTTTTAGATTTTAATAAGAACTTCAACTCTCTTAAATTTTAGGCTGTAGGTCAAACAGACAATCTAGTAAGAACAGAATAGTCACTGAAATTCGAAATTCAACGTTTGCTACCGACTTTCAAATTTTCGAAATGTCTTTCATATCTTAGCTTTGTTTCAACCTCCTAAATAACGTTCAATACTGAGCTTGAAACCTTCGGCTTTTGACTGACGAGTCTCTGACAGGAGTCTCGGGTACTCCACTTTCAGAAACGAAATTTGACTTCCAGTTTGGGGAAGTGAAGAAGAAAAATTTGCCGACAAATATTTTTTGACAAAATCTTTTAAAAATTGAAAATTTGCCAATTTTTAATCGAAATATTTCTAAATTGGAAAAAAAAAAATAATAAATAAACAAACATTCATAAAAAATGAAAAATTTAAATGAACTGTTTCAGAATTTGCCGATTGCCAAATTATTGGGGGGTGTCTCAAGCCCCCACACTCCTATAGTTTCGCCCCTGCTTTCAACAGCTCAATATACAACATATTTCACGAAATGGACCCCACTCTTACCTCTAATTCTGAACACGAGGTAGGGTCGATGAGTTACAAAGTAGGATCCCAATCTGGGTAGATCTACGGGGTTATTCTCCAGAAACTGAGAATATTTTACCAGCAAATCTTAAACCCTAACTTTCAATTATTTTATTATTTTTCGAGGAAGGGCACTATTATGGGTTACACAATACCATCCACAACAAATTCCACCGATCCAATTCATTAGACACGACGATTACCATCTCGTGAATGTAAAAATCATAGGGAAGTGTCCATCGTCGTGGATGTTACCATTTTGTCTCAATGCTCGATGGTTTCATGCACAATTGGGCTAAATGACATTCTGACGAAAAGTAAACTTAATGCATATTCTTATACATCTCGATGCCCTTTATCAGTCTACACTCGCAAATGACGAATTATTTCCTGATTTAGCCCGCTGGATGGCGTAAACCATTTGGGTTAAGTGCTAACACAACATTTTCGATCGGACATAATTGTTTTAAGTGAAAAATTTTGAGGCTGACGGTACTTCGCCCATTTTGCGCGACAAAATTACCAGCTGGAGATCAGTTAGTAAACTTTGTCCGTCATTTAAGCCATTTTGCGCGAAATGCAAAAAAGACTCCAGGTGGCAGCTCATCACTTCGCGCAATCTTCTTTTTCTTTTACCTGTTTTGTTAGGTACCTGTTTTATTGATGAGAAAATGAATAGAGGACCCATGTTAGTGGTGTTAGCTGCGAAGCAACACATTTACAACGTAACTGAACATAGGACGAACCAGCTGGTAAGTTGAATTGCGGTTTTCAGGTACAGCTAATGTTCTGTACTTGACTACCAATTACAAAAGTTACTACCAAAAGCTAGCCGGTAGAGAGTGGCACAATTTTTAGTTTTTTGCTTATAGCCGGAGCTGTAATTAATCGTGCGACTTCATTTTTAATCTACGTAAGTTGTCGTTTTACTAATAAGGGGTATTTTTATTAGAAGATCTGAGGAACATGGAGCAGTATAGAAAAATTTCAAGCTAACCAATTTTTAAATATTGCAGTCGACGACTATAACACAAAAAAGGAAAAACAAATCACTTACATGAAAGTCTGAAGAGCCATGACCTTAAATTAGGGCCTTATTGAGCTCACCTACTTTAATACGCGCATGGTGATCACGTCTCACACGACTCACATGAGCATATCATACATGCGAAGACTCTTGTAAGCTGATATTTTGATTTATCGTCATTATCTGGGGTGCAATTTTTATGCACAAAAAATAGCGAAATACGCGCATATTTTATATACACTGAATTCAGTCTAAATAATATGCCGAAAATATGCGCCAAAATTGTAAAATATGCATAAATATACAAATACAATATGGGTACATCATTTCAAAGGAAAAAGTAAGTTGGATACACTGAGACAATTTTTGTCATATTTTAAAATGATCCAGCAAAATTTCTCCTTAAGAGTACAATCTTCTTTTAATAGGAGATGCACCCAGGGGATAATGCACCTATTCGTAATTTCTTCATGATTGATGAATGTGATGCAGGCAAGAGAAAGGTTATCTCACGTGCAAAAGAACGTTTTTTTCTAAAAGTTTTTCTACTGATTCATTAACCATTAAATCTTCTCATTTTTTTTTTTTTTTTTTTTTTTGGAGACGGACATTATTCTCAGAAATAAAAAACTCACTTTTTTGGGGAAAAACTGAAAAATAAGCAGAATTGGTGCAAAATATGTAGTAAATGCCAATATATGCGAAATATGCAGGATGAAGTGCTGCTCATTTAACTCAGAATTTATTCTGTGACTCGTGAAGATCTCTTGAAACTTATACCTATACGCTATAGATAAAAATATGCATTCGCCTAAAAATTGCAGCCCTGGTCATTATAACAGAATGTTCCAAATCTCAATTGTTTCTTTTCTCTTTCAAGGTATAATTTGCTCATTTTTAAATTCTTAAATGACCAGAGGCGAAACTTGACTTTCAGTTGGAGGGAGGGGGAGGGGGGTGGAGAAGGAAAATTTGCCGATAAATATTTTCATTCAACTAAAAATTTGCCGACAAAATTTTCTAAAATTTGAAAATTCGCCGATTTCTCAATTAAATTTTTTCTTACTTGAAAAAAATAAAATAAAAAAACTAACAAACGGTTTTAGAAAATGAAAAATTCAAATAAACAGTTTCCAAATTTGCTGACTGCTCAATTATTGGGAGTGTTTCACTCCCTCTCCCCATAGTTTCGTCCCTGCAAATGCAGATTGGAACCATATCAGCACTCACATTTGCGCACATGAGCATACCCTATTCTGGGAGGATAAGGTGAAAGAATGTTAGGAATACTAGAGAGGAACATACAACTTCCTTTACACATTGAGGTGGTCGTTATTTACTCTTAGTGATCTTTTTTTTCTGAATTTCCTCTGATTCTTCTCCTAAATTGATTCCAATAAAAATAAGTCAAATCAAAAAAAAAATTTTTAAAAATAAAAAAAAGAACTACCAAGTTTACTGTCGATTGGATTAGAGGCATCCGTGCCAGAAGTTCCCTTTCGTACTTATGGAAAAAATACATGGGGTTTTGACTTTTGTTCCAGACTAACTTTCCCTCTCGGGCCGTACAGCGCTAGTATCGACTACTCTTATCAGCGACCAAAGATGAAGTTTTTGACATATGTAGTCAAATTTTGGAATCTCGGATGTACGGCCCGAATATTCACCAGGACCAAAGACCGTAAACTAAACAATAGAACATTTGCTATCGAATTTAGTTTGTGACATTGGAAGATAAGTCTTTTGCTTTTCAACTTTTAGATTTTAATAAAATATTCAACTTTCTCAAATTTCAAGCTCTAGGTCAAACAGAGAATCTAATAACAACAGATTTCGGGCTGCTCAAAGCGGTGGCGCGCTGTAGGAATGATTGAATGAATGAGTGAGTGAATCACAGACTCATTGAGTGAGTGACGAAGTGATGAAGTGAATGAATAACTGAATTAAAGAATGAATGAATGACTGAGTGAGAGAATCACTGAATCACTGAGTGAGTGACTGAGCAACGGAGTGAATAACTCAATGAGTAAGCGAGTGACAGAGTGAGTGAGTGAATCTTTGAGTCACTGAATAAGTGATTGAGTAACTGCGGGAGTAACTGAATAAGTAAGCGAGTGACTGAGTGAGTGAGTGAATCACTGACTCATTGGGTGAGTGAAAGAGTGAGGAAGTGAATGAATAACTGAATTAGAGAATGAATGAATGACTGAGTGAGTGAATCACTGAGTGAGTGACTGAGTAACGGAGTGAAAAACTCAATGAGTAAGCGAGTGAGTGAGTGAGTGAGTGAATCTTTGAGTCACTGAATAAGTTATTGAATAACTGCAGGAATAATTGAATAAGTAAGCGAGTGACTGAGTGAATCACTAAATAAGTAAGCGAGTGACTGAGTGAGTGAGTGAATCACTGATTCATTGGGTGAGTGATAGAGTGAGGAAGTGAATGAATAGAACTGAATTAGAGAATGAATGAATAACTGAGTAAGTGAGTGAATAACTAAATAAGTAAGCAAGTGATTGAGTGAATCACTGACTTATTGCGTGAGTGATGGAGTGAGTAAGTGAATGAATAACTACATTACAATATGAGTGAATAACTAAGTGAGTTATTGAGTGAGTGACGAAGTAACTGAGTGAATAACTAAATAAATAAGCGAGTGACTGAGTGAATCACTGATTCACTGAGTAAGTGATTGAGTAACTGTGTGAAGAACTGAATAAGTAAACGAGTGACTGAGTGAATCACTAAATAAGTAAGCGAATGACGCAGTGAGTGACGGAGTGATGAAGTGAACAGGTTTCGGGCTGCTCAAAGCGGTGGCGCGCTGTAGTCATTTACCTGGTAACCCTGATTGAGGGGAATATTTCATTTACAGGCATACAAAGAAATCTCAAAATATTATGAAAACGAAAGCGTTTATCGAAAAAATGTTTAGGACAAACATTATAGTACATGAAATTTTCCTTCCATTGAGACCATTTTCATTTCAATCTAATAATTTTTCTGAAATATTTAGGGTTTCAATATTCCTTTTTTTCACGTGCCTAAAATTATAGAAGGCGACTCTTTCGCGCTGGCAGTCCGAATAGTCATTGAAATTTGAAATTCAAAGTTTGCTACCGACTTTCAGATTTGAAATGTCTTCCACATTTCAGCTTTGTTTCAACCTTTCAAATAACGTTCGATTCTCAGCTTAAAACCTAATACTTTTTACTGACTAGTCTCTAACAGGGGTCCAGGGTACTCTATTTTTAAAAAACGAAATTTGACTTTCAATTTGAAAAGGTAGAAAAGAAAAATTTGCCGACAAAAATTTTTTGAAAACTAAAAATTCGTCGACATAATGTTTAAAAAATTAAAAATTTGCCAATTTTTCAATCGAAATATTTTCTTAATTGAAAAAGAAAATGAATAAACAAACAAACATACATAAAAAATGAAAATTTAGATGAACAGTTTTAAACTTTGCCGACTGTCAAATTGTTGGGAGGGGGGTGTCAAATGAACAGTCTTAGAATTTGCCGACTGCCAAATTATTGGGGGGAGGGTTCAACCCTCACCCCCTATATTTTCGCCCCTTTCCATGACTGAAAATAAATGACTTAAATGACTGTGAGACACTTTGATACAACATACTACACCCCTCCCCCCAAAAAAATTCACAAACGCCGATGAATGTAGGTCAACACTACTAAAAAGTTACTCCCCCCCCCCACAAAGAAAAAATCCAGTGACGCCTCTGTAGTTTGATACACTCGTCTTCAGAAGCTATAATTTTATACAGCTTCATATCATCTCGAGGTCTGGTTGGCCGAGTGGATAGCGCGTTGGTCTCGAATTCCGGAGCTCCCGGGTTCGATCCCACGTAGCAACTCGCCAGATTTCGACCTAGGCCGATTTTTCGGCACGAAGTGAAGAGGGCTAAGACAGCCCTAGCAGCCTCCCCGACTTCTCTTAGCTCTTAGGTAATGCTTGAAAGGGCGGATTCCAGGGCTCAAGCTGAGAGCAAATTAGAAAAGGAGAACTTCATATCATCTGCATATAGTAGGACATTCGAGTATAGAATCTTTTCTGCTAAGTCATTGACAACTATTAAAAATAGAAATGATCCCAAGACAGATCCCTGGGGAACGCCTGATACATATACTCTTGTAGTATGCAGAAACCACCTCTCACGAAATTTTGCCAGGAGGGCTTCGGCAAGCGCTAGGGGGTGCTCAGCGCCCCTTACAAGGTGTCTACAAGAATGGAAAAATATAAATTCCTGACTTTTTCCAAACTTTTTCTTTCTCTTCCTACCTTTACAGTATAGACAGTATATATTTATGTTTAGACTACTAGACGCTATGGTTAAAATGAACTGAAATTTTAAGTTGATTTTTGGGTGAAAGCATTAGGAAGGTGTTCACAGATATACATAATAAACAAACAAAGCGATGAACTAAGTTATGAATTATATTTCTTCAAGTATTTCATTCTGTAAAACTTTACCAAGGAGATGAAAAATTCCAAACTTCTTAAAAATATTGTTCAATTTCCTGACTATTTCCAAACTTCCTGACCTACTTTTCAAATTCCTGACTTTTTCCAAACTTTCCAAATTTTCCAAACCTGTAGACACCTTGCCTTAGCACCCCTCAGGCTACGAGACTGAGTCGGCAAAGATTCCAGTATGTTCAACAAATAATCAAGGATTTCAAATGTGAGTGTTATGACGAAATGAAGGAACTCGCACAAGATAGGGAGAAATGGAGAGCTGCATCATGCTGGTTGTAAGACTGATAAGCTGATAACCTTATCATCACGCAGCAAGATTAAACATCACACCGGCGAATAAAAGTCCAAATAATACAGCGGGAAGCATACGTAGGATTGCAGTTTTCCAATCTTAAGCAATACGACACCCATCAGTATTATTGCATCATCCAATATGCATTCATGCGTAAACGAGATCTGAGTACGGGATATCCGCCCTCTCCATCTGAACACACTATTTTTTCATGTGTTTTATTTTTGCCAATGGGAGGGGGGTTGAATCGCCATCAGTACGGCCCTGATCGAAATTATCCAAAGGGCATTCCGAAACTACTGTCAGTAAGCCTCAAAAACCGTCTTTAAAATTTTTATTGGAAAAAATCATATTACAATCTTTCGAAATAATGTCCTTGGGCTTCTATGCAGCGGCCCCAGCGTTCCTGCCATCGCTTGTATACGTTCTGGAAAAATTCATCTCCAAACTGTTTGGAAATCGCCTCCGAACTTTTTACAACAGCCATATTAATTGTAAAACGGCGTCCGCGTAAATCTTTTTTCAGTTCCGGGAGTAGAGCGAAGTCGCATGGAGCGAGATCAGGACTATAGGGAGGGTGGGGCAAGACCTGGATGCCGTATTTCTCGAGGAATGCAGCGGTAGCGCCAGCCGTATGTGGTTGCGCGTTGTCACGATGCAAGACCCAGCACTCGACGATGTCGGGTTGTTTCCATTGCATGTGCTCACGCAGGTTTTTCAACGGCATCCAGGTCTTGCCCCACCCTCTCTTAGTCCTGATCTCGCTCCATGCGACTTCGCTCAACTCCCGGAACTGAAAAAAAAATTTACGCGGACGCCGTTACAACCGATATGGCTGTTGTAAAAAGTTCGGAGGCGATTTCCAAACAGCTTGGAGATGAATTTTTCCAGAATGTATAAAAGCGATGGCAGGAACGCTATGACCGCTGCATAGAAGCCCAAGGACATTATTTCGAAAGATTGTAATGTGACTTTTTCCAATAAGAATTTTTAAGACGGTTTTTGAGGCTTACTGACAGTAGTTTCTGAATGCCTTTTGTATTGTATTCTGATCATCCCCACTGTATTTCTGCGCTCAAATACCTAATAACTAAAATAAAATAAATAAAAAAAAGATCGCAATGTGAATAAATCGAAAAAAATATTTTAATCAGAAAATATTTATCTCGTCACCAAAAAAAAAGACCATCGCCACAATTTCCGGTCTCTGGTAATTAGTGGCCGATCGAAACTGGTTCGAATCGGCTGCTTAGGCGAAACTCACTCGATCTAATCGAGATGACTGAGAAAACTGGTTACCGTGCTCGGCCTGATTCAACGTGCACGCGCGCACAGCGCCGCGGCGGCGGCCCCTTCTCTGCAATAGACCTAGCCAAATTCTCCGTACCGATACGCTTGACTTACGCTTACGCAGAAAAAACGTGAAAAATCTCGACTCCGCCGACTGATCCGTTTAAATGGCTTTTCTCAGACCAGCTGATCAACACTCCTCGACAGCCGTGATCGTCTAGTGGTTAGGACTTTGCGTTGTGGCCGCAAGAACCCAGGTTCGAATCCTGGTCACGGCACGGAGGAGAATTTTTTTTTTCCTCCGGCCGCCGGACAAGACGACGTCGGGTGTTTCGTTTTAACGAGACGGCTTCTCAAAAACAACGCGATGGCGATACCGAGGGCGAAAAAGACAGAAACAAAAAATGCGAGGACACATAAAAAGCGAAAAATATAACGCGAAAAACCATCACGGCTGCGAGATGACGACAATCGCGACAACGTCCGCGTTTTACGCGACAGCAGGCTTTAAAGACGGAATTGGAAGAATGGACGAAATAAAATTACAGCGGGGAATATACGACCGATGGGGAATTGCAGGTAACCTCAATCTAATTTTCGGACCAAACGAGCTATATCAAAAATAGAGAGAGAGAGAGAGAGAGAGAGAGAGCTCTTGTTTCTCCAGCCGGCGAACTAGGTAGCTGTACGCTACGTATGTACATATCACGTGGGCAGGCCAATGAAATATATAAATCACCGCCGGAAGAGCTGAGCGTCACAAACGGTTCTGGCTTTACGACGAACGACGTGGTATAAAATCGAAAAAGAAATTCTGGAAAAGCGCTAATGAAGGCGTAGTTAGTCTGCCTGCCCCTGCTAGGCCGCTGCTGCCGATGCGCTCTCTCACTTTTACCAATTTGCACTAACTCGACGCTTGCACCGAGAAAGATTGACGAGTTTTACGAGCGCCCGCCGATGTTTTGGTCCAGTCATTCCAGCCCAAAAAGTTCTTTCATTCGGACTAATTCCGGCAGGAGGGGATTTTCACGAGGCCGTACAGTAGGGCGGCACTTATTTCATCTTTTTTTCCCCCGATTTTCATTCCTACACGAAAATTTGGTGTACTTATTCGATGTGAACAACTCACTACCCAAAATCACAGCGGAACAAAATTTTCAAGGGATTCCACAAACGGGATGATGTTTAACCTAGGCCGTTTTGTACGGTAAAGTGCAATCCAGGTTATTTCGCTGTTAAAAATAAAATAAAAAAGTTAGTAATTGGTTGCACTAAAAAGTAGGGTAAGGGGTTCCTTAGATGACTTGCTCGTAACTAGAACGTGAATTCTCTGGCGTTTGTCAAATCATTTCCTTAAAGGGTAAGTGCTTGAAAATCAAACGGAAATTCATTATGATTATTTATTTATATTCAGCTTTAATACTCGTACAATAGTATTAGGCCCTTTCTTGGGCATACGCCTCTCTCAGCCTTGTCCATTCTGCCCAGTCCAACGCTACCCTATGAAATAATTTGTCTTTTATGAATTTAACAATGTCATCCCCCACCTTATTTTTTGCCTACCTTGTTTCCTACCCATCCTCTGATACCAATTGTTCACCTTATATACGTCCACCTATCATCCCGTAATCTTGAAATATGTCCGGCCCAGTCCCATTTCAACCTCCTCGCTGCATGCTTTGCGATCAAGGTGGTCTTCAGCTTGCTCTTAATTTTGCTTATTCTCACTTTGTCTATTATCTTGATCCCTAACATAGATCGCTCCATAGCATTTTGCGTCGTATTTATTTTGTCCATTTCTTTTTTGGATAAGGCCCACGTTTGTGCTCCATATATTAGTGTCGGTATTATACAGCTGTTAAAGACATTTCCCTTTGCTTTATTACTGAACTTTCCTCTGAAAATGTTTGCTAGAGACCAGTATTTTCCCCCCACACTATTGCTATTCTCCTGTTTACTTCTTTTTCCATCTTTCTTTCCAGCGTTATCAGTTGCCCTAAATATACTGTCTGTTTCAAAGCTGATGTTTTTCCCGGTTACCTTCATTTCTACGACTCTATTTTCGTCTGTGATTACTTTTGTTTCCCCTTCATTCATTTGTAGACCCGCTTTCCCCCCTACTTTCACTATTTTATTTATAATTTCTTTCAGTTCTTCTAGGTTTTTTGCTATAAGGACCACATCATCCGCGAAACGTACATTAGTTAGATTTTCCTCATTAATTCATATACCCTTTTCCTTCCAATCCAGTTTCTTAAACGTTTCTTCGAGTGCGCAGTTACAGTGTGTCCATTCTTGTTCGGAAATGATTTTCCCTGACTTTTCCAGGTTTTCCAGGCCAATTTTTCCAGTTTTCCAGACCCTTCAAATAGGAATTACACATGAAAGGGGGGGAGGGGATCAAATTCTTTCGAACATCGTGAGCGACGAATATCGTCAATCACTCCACAAACTTTTTTCTTACAACCGTGTGCTTATGAATCTGTGGCAGAGGGGGTGTAAACATTTAATGATGGAAATGAAAACGCGCTCTATGGGGTGCAGCGTGATGCAGTGTCAATTAACGACTTCACTGATTTTTTTTTTTCGTGTGACTTAATGCCGACCATGACGGGGGGGGGGGTGGAAGAATAATATTCCAAAATTGGTTTATAGGTTTTCGAGGTCGCTGTATTCGGTTTTACGGGTAATTTTTGGATCCTATCCCTCCTGGTGCGATCAATGAGATAGCAAGAGCGTAGGACAAGCAACGGTTGACTTGGAATTCACCTTTTCTAATTAAAGCCACCGAATCGCGTAAAAAAACAGTTTTATTTATTCAAAGTGTTGCTATAATAGAAAATAACGTCGTAAAATTTTCTCAACTGAAAAATACGGGAGCTTAAATTTGGTCCAGACTAAAACTCGGCAGCGATATTCGAAATCAGTGACACAAAATCACCCCTACTTCGATGCTTCGTGCAATTTTTCGCCGGAGAAGCTGAATTCGTATTACGACAGTGCTTTGGAAGGGGTCGGATAAAAATCTAAGGCGATATTCGAAATCAGCGACTTAGAGCTTGGTTGGCTATCCTGTTCAAAAAATTGACTTTAGAATCTCGTAAAGAATTTGGAACTTGAGGAAAACTAGAGTAACCGGAATTAGCCCCTCCCTCGTGAAGCCTGAATGGTTTGGGAGGAGGGAACATAACTATTAAAATGAATTCTGGAACTCAGGTGAAAAAGCTGCAGCATATCTAACGACAAATGCTATGCAAGTAAAAAGGTGGTTACGATCTGGCAAATTATGACATCAGGAGAGGCGGAAGAAGCTCCAATTCAAGAGTATCGACAGATACAATAAAAGGTCATATATCTGAAAACAATGGACTCTTTTGTCACGCGATAATAATTACTACGCGGTCTTTAGATTTTTTCAAATTTTGTGGATTAATTACTCTGTCCTAGTGACGTAGCTTGGGGGGGGGGCACGCGCCACAATATTTTTACATAGTTCTCTAATATCGGCGATTTTCAAAAAATACCTCAGTTTTCGACTTTTTCTCCCTTGAAAATCTTATTTTGTCCCCCCCCCCTCCCATGGGAAAATCCAAGCTGGCCACTGCTCTTCCCCCAAAATCTCGGAAGTCCCTTTCATTCAGCCTTATCTACATTTGCAAAGGAGAGGGGAACCGAAGCAAAACCCGATGGCAAGATGTCCCAGAAGGTGAACTCATTGGTTTCAAATTTTCGTTTCATGACGACTTCCTCAAAAAAATCTTTACACTGGAGAGAGAAGCTAGACCGAATATTTTTTCATTTTCGCGCCGATTTTCAAATTCTCGCGAACAGGATGAGATGAAAACACGAAACACGAAACAGCTGATATTGAGAGAAGTGTATAAGGATTGGTACGCGTTTCGTCATATTTAGGGGAAATTATTTTATATTATAAAAACAGTGAAATATGCGCATATAATATTCCCAAAAAAAGGCGAAAATATGTCAAAATATTCCCTCGCGTGTAAAATATGCTCAAAATATTCAGTAACACAATATGGGTATCAAAATGCAGGACTTTTCAAGCTGAATAATTGTGACACCATGTCTATGGTCAAAAATTACAAACATAAAAACTTAGTCCATTACAGAAAAAGAAATCAACACATGCCACAAATAACATAATTCAGAAGTACAACTCCACATCCGCATTCGGATTTGAGCCATGAAAAAATGTAGGAGCGCTAATGTACAACCAACCAGTTTCTGTCATTTCATTTCCTATCGAATTTTCAGATGTTTTTATTGTTTTCCAGCAGAAAAATAGAAATATTCCCAAAAAGTTCTCTACATGAATCATAAAGACATGATGGATATTCCCTGTATGAATCGATAGGAAAAATATGTCGAAATATAAAATAATTTTTCCTGGTCATATTTTTTGTGAAATATGAAAACGATTTCATCACTCCAACACACTCTGCATCTACTACTGCGATGGAGAGGGGGTTGTATTACCCATGCCCTTCTCCCGTGAGAGAAAAGAGATCAGAGAATTGCCTTTGCTTCGCTCAGGCAATTTTTTTCTAACAAATAGGGTAAAATCTATTTGAAATACTACAGAATTTCACAATCGATTTTTTTTTACAAACTTCCCTGACTTTTAGGTGAAAAATGCTGAAAATTCCAAAATTCCTTGACTTTTCCCTGACTTTTCCAGACGGACAAAATTTCCTGACTTTTCCAGGTTTTTCAGAGAATGGACACCCTGCCAGCCGTTCTCGGAAAACTGAAATCAGGAAAACCAGCGAATGAACTTAAAGACTTTTTGCAGAAGAGTTGGCACCAAACTTGACAAACATTTCAAACAAAATTGTAGAAAATGGAACAATACCCTCCAGATAGAAATTTTCGGAAATAACCTTACTCTTCAAAAAAAAAAAAAAAAAAAAAAAAAAAAGAAACGGTATAAACAATTACAGATTGATGAGTCTGAGTTCAATCTAGGAAAAATTTTCGGCAAACTTCTGAAAAATCGTATTTATTCACAACTAGACCTATATCAAGACCCAGAACAGGTAAGATTTAGGAAAGATAAACTGACCACATCGATCAATTGTTTGTAATTGGACAATTAATCGAAAAGTCAATGGAATACAACCAACCTCTGCATCTGCTATTCAACCTTACTCAGTCTTTGGAGGGCCCTAAGTAGACAGGGAATCCTAGAGAAGGCGATCAAAATTATTCGAGAAATGTACGAAAATAACAGGGGGAGGGTTTGTCTGAACAAAAATGGGAATGAATTTAAAATCGAAAGAGGCATAAAACAAGGAGCTCTCTCACAAAATTTATTTAATTGGCTGTTGGAAGATGTACCAATTCCAAAAGTTAGAATGGGAGGAAAAAGGAATAAAAATAAACGAGGAATGGTTGAACAACCTACGATTTGCTGATGATGTGGTTTTGATATCCCAGAACGGCAGGGAGATGCAGGAGATGGCGTAGGAACTCGCTCAGGAAGGTCATAAAGTAAGACTAAAAATAAATGTAAATAAACGTAAATAGAACGGTACTACTCTCCAATGTAAAAAAATATTAATGAAATTAAAATAGACGATAACAAAATAACAGTAATGGAAAGTACTACGCGTACTTAGGACAAATAGTATCATTCAAGGATAATACGGAAAAAGAAATTACGAAAAGACGGAATCAAGCCTGCGAAAGTTTTTAGTCATTAAAAAACGTTTTCAAGAGCAAAATGCCATTAAACATGAAGACAAAAATATGTGAGTCCTGCACATTACCGGTACTGCTATATAGCTCACAAACATAGGCCACAACAGAAGGCCAAAATGCGAAACTTGTCAGAACACAATTGACAATGGAGAGGTATATGATCGGGGTAAGGAGAAGAGAAAGGCTGAACAATAACACTGAGATTGTTTACATATGAGTATAACCGCCAATATCTACTTATAACTGTTTTTTGTTGATACTGAAAAACAGATAGCACTGTATCACGATAATATGCAGGTGGTATTTCTATCATTTTTTTTTATACTACTTGATCAGAAAGGCAATGTTTACGTTGGTGTTTTACGGACGACAAGAAGCGCCTATCATTCATGCATCAAGTGCTAACGAAACCTGCATGTAAAGTAAACGTCCCTCAATGTGAAGCGTTTTTACATGAAAAAATTGCTGGCCAGTAAATTCGCATCGGGAATCAAACCCGTGTTGTCCATTGAAACATTTGACTGAAATGCAGAGCAATCGTCTCTAACCAACTCGGCCATGGAGCGAATTATGAAATAGCGATTCGAGAACGCATTTAAATATTCACAATGTAGTACAGCTGTTACCGTTCGTTGTTAACCATTGTTACGTTCTTGCTGGCCACTGTCTGTGTATGCTGTATGTGCATATGAACAAACTGAAGACAAGACTGTGATACTGTACTTTGTAGTAATTAAATCAGCAAATTAAATTTTTGAATTAATTACACACACAGAAATCACCTGCCTATAATTTAAATAAATAAATATATTTTAAAAAAAAAAAAAATACAGACTATGTCAGCGAAAAACATTGCCGCTTCTGATCAAGTAGTATAAAAAATATCTTCCACAACAAGAGCCAAAAGTGAGTTTACATGACCCGGGAATTGCTCACTTGCTACGCTTATTCGCAAACTTTACCTCGCCATGTAAACACACACTTTTGACTCTTGGTGTGTAATATACTATTGTATACTACTTGATCAGAAAGGCAATATTTACGTTGGTGTTTTATGGGTGACAAGAAGCGCCTATCATTCATGCATCGAGTGCTAACAAAACCTGCATATAAAGTAAACGTCCCTCAATGTAAAGCGTTTTTACATGAAAAAATTCGAGGTTCATTTTAAAGGGAGGGAGACAAGTCGAAGAGGAAAGTAGGAGGTTGAGACCAGTATAGAGGAAGGGGGCAACCGATGAAGCCTGTCTTGGACTTTGCAGTGGTTGCGGCACTGCGCCGTTGAAAATAAAAATGTATCCTTGACGCTCTTTGGAAATGCGCCCTGCGCGACTACATTCTGCAGTCTGTAGCCGTGTTGTTAATATAAATTTCGATGAAAGTCCTTTAATAGTGAAAGCCGGAGGAAAATGAACAGTTAAAACGAGTATTGAACGGGTCTACGGAAGTCTTAAGTCATAGCAAATCTGCAACACTAAGGCTGGGAGATCCTCAAACCGCGTTGTATTTACATGGTAGGCAAAATTAGCAGAGTGGGCCATAAAAGAAGTAAAAGAAAAATTTGAAGCAGGTGTCACTATACATGGAGAGCAAGTGAAGATGCTCAGGTTTGCAGATGATATTGTCTTATTAGTTGAAAAGCGTATTGATTTGGAAAACATTTTAAATGAAACGGAGGAGTTTTCGCACTACCTACGTATGCTGTTTGTGCATGTGAACAAACTGAAGACAAGACTGTGATACTGTACTTTGTAGTAATTAAATCAGCAAATTAAATTTTTGAATTAATTACACACGCAGAAATCACCTGCCTATAATTTAAATAAATAAATATATTAAAAAAAAAAAATACAGACTATGTCAGCGAAAAACATTGCCGCTTCTGATCAAGTAGTATCAATCCACAACAAGAGCCAAAAGTGAGTTTACATGACTCGGGAATTGCTCACTCGCTACACTTGTTCGCAAACTTTTCCTCGCCATGTCAACACTCACTTTTGACTCTTGGTGTGTAATATACTATTACCACCCTCCTTTATCACACTAGCACCGTAACATTTTTTCCTAATACTGTGATATCTGACGTGAGTTATCCCGATATCACGCTATCACTTACAGTGATATTGATCAAAGTTTCATAATAGGTCTCCAGGTATGTCAGATTGGTCGGTGACGTTAGAGCACTGTAAACATGGGTATAATCATCCGCCATTTGGATTCACACTGCGCCGGTTGATGCCGAAGTGACTACGCGTACGCTCCGCATAGTCGGATTCGGCACTCACGGGCACGCTGTAAATCAAAATGGCGGATGATTATACTCATGTTTGTAGTGCCCTAGTGACGTCACGAGAAGAAGTTCCGAATTTTTGTGGTATTGATATCTTCTTATATCTTTAAATGTTTCGTTTTGGAAGCTCTTATCTATTTCGCGGTTGAATCGGTAAAGATGGGTTTTAAATTTCTCGTAAATTATAAATCCATTATTCTATAATGTGAGTAATTTCGAATGTAAATGGAATGCCGACTAGTTCTGCAGTCGCGGTATGTAAAAATGCCTATTCTAGAGAATTAAGAGTTCATTTCTTCTTTTTCAGGGGCGGGGCCACGCATATCCGACGAATATTTCTTAAACTTGAGTGAGATTTTTGTCGTATGGAGAGCTCACGGTACCTAGCGAAGATTGGATGCGACGGATAAAAATGTTAGAGAGCCTTAGTAGCTCAAATTTACTCGGTAAAGAACTGACCAAAGATTTTGTAAGACAGCGAGTTTTTATGAAAGGTGTTACGTACGCGCGTACTCTGTTTACTCGGGCGAGGGGCGAGTAAATACTTCAAGATTCCACCACTGCTAGAAGTAGAGTCGAGCGCTGCGACACAAAACCGGGTCTCGCGTTTAGGCTATTGAGAGAACCATTTTGTGTCGCGCGAAACAGCTTCGTACCCTTGCTTCGTACCGCGAGGGTGGTTCGTTAGCTACTCGCCGATGAAGTCTGCAGCTCTTTTGACCGTGCCTCACTTCTCATTTTAAATTCATAATTTGCCATAATTTTATAGCGATGGTTTCTCCTTATCTGAAGTGAATTAGATTTCCTTAATGTTTGACGTTTAATTTTATTGTACAATTTTCCCCCTGTAGTAGCGTGTTCCATTTCTGCATCATTCGGATACTATTACACGATTTGAATTTTTCTTATGACTTTTTGTCCTATTCTATGTCACTATTTTTCGGAATAGATAAACTCTAGGGGTGGAAAGCGGATCGCGGCGCGCTTCAACTTTGGCTTTAGCTTTTAACGATTTCTCAGAATATTTCATCAGTTTAGGTTTGGATTTTTGTTGTTACCATTAGCTTTCAAGCACTTCGCTATTGACTTTTTTTATTTTTCCCAATAAGTCGGCAATTTTCCTCGACATTATAGTCAGTTCAATATGAAATCGACCGTGAAATTCAAAAACCACATTATTTTATCATCAGTGAAGTTCTACTGTTCTACAATATTTCCAAATTGAATTTCAGCTAACCTACCAGCTCATTCTTGACGACGGTGTATCATTTTATTTATTATTTTTTGATTATTTACAAAATACATTTTTTTAAGGAGTCAGTCAGCGACTCAGCTCTTTTTTTATGACTTGCTTTGCGCTCACTGGAGAAGGTAACGACTGGCAGTTGAAACGCTGTAACTAGCAAGTTCTTTTATTGTGGTGAGGAGGGTGGGAGATACAGGCATAAAAATCTTTCAAAACATCGGCATTTCAGCGAAAACCTAGAAAATTAAAAAAAGAGGCTTCAATGTTCAATTCTGCCGACTGGCAATTAGAATTCGCCGAGTAATCACTGAGCACACATAATTGGAAGAGACCTTCCGTTCGCTGGAGTCGGCTGATCTAGTCATATCATACACATTTTCTCCGCAAAAGGCTACTTACTCTTCCTTCCCCACCCCCGCCCCGCCGCGCCTCGGTAGGATTCTTTCGGCGAAAAGTTCCATGAATACATCCTTACAGAAAATGTGTTCACATGAGACTACTAGATTCTGAGTAATTTTGTATCCAGTTATCTTCCTAACTGCCGTGCCTGCTGAGGACTGTGACTAGCAGATTCGTTTATTGGGGAGGGGGGGGGATATGGACAGCAAAAATGTCTCTTGACGTACCAAAAATTTCAAGTGGAAACCTGAAAAATTAAAAAAGCGAAGTGAGATTGGCCCATTTGAAGAACTCATATTTGGATTTTAGAGCCAAATTCGAATCGAAGATATCATAAAATTTTCGAACTCAGCGACTCCCAAAAACCTTATACTGATACTTGGTCCAGTTTATTTAGCAAAGTCGAACTGGCCCGTTTGAAGAGCTCATGTTTTAATCTTGGGGCCGAAATCCGATCAAAAAGTTGATGAAATTTTCGAACTCAACGACCCTCACACAGGGAAAAAATTCAATTTGAGGCCCAAATCGGGATCGGACTAAAATCTAATTCCATTTTCGAACTAAACAAACCAAGATGCCGCTATTTTGATATTTTTCTTGGTATGTTTCCATTTCACATTCCGAAGTCGAACACAGAGAAAATTTCTTCACCCTGGAATACACTACACCTTCATCCTTGAAGGTAACTATTTGTCCCATCTTGATCCAACTTCGCAATAAAAAATGTAGGGGGGCCAATTCGTGAAACATCCTGTATGTATGTGTACAGAGGGCGAGGAGAAAATGGACAACGAAATGATGATAACACGAGCGGAGGAGAGAGGCAGGACAACGGAGGATTAGGAAATAATGTAGATAGCTTTGCTACAATGCCGACAAAATATTCCTCATCACACCGGAAACGAGCGCGAACGGTTAAAAAAAGTTTCAACTGTCTCAGTTCTGCTGACTGACAACTAAAATTTGCGTTTGGTCACTTATGTAAATGGAAGAGAACCTGCCTTCGGTCGCGAAAAACCTTCCTATTCTACTTTTGCGTCAGACACATTTTCTCCCCAAAGGGGTACTCCCACCGCCGCAGAGAAGGTTCCTTCGGCGTAAAGCCCACAGCAGTTATCCTTTCAGAACATGTGTTAATAGTGAGACAGCTTGATTACACTATTGAACAAAATGAAATTTTTTGTCTGCACAACGCATTTAAGGAGGGGATTCTTGAGTACTTTTCAACGCTGAATACAGTGCTGTCGGCCGTTTTTCTCTATCACGTCTAGTTTTTCTGATCAAAACAAAAACTATAAAAAATTCAACTAAATGTGTTTAAAAAGAGGTTTTTTTTTTTAAAATTTATTTATTCATTAAAAAGCATTAATGACAACATTACGAGACGATACCGCACTTTCCCTGGTGGTTTTCAGTGGGTATCGTCTCGGAATCTACAAGATGTATAAATTTACATGGTTATAAAGGTGCACTACTTTAATTGTTCTTACTACGTGCTTAGCCTATTGAGATTAATACTACGGTGTACATACTTACATAAATAAATCAATCAAACGGTTTTTCGGCTAACTTGTATTTTCTGATTTTTTTGACTTTGAATTTGGTGGAGATAGTCTACAAAATTGTAAAATTCGTCTCTGGACATATCGGTTATGTTTGTGAGGGAAGCATTATTCTTTATTTTATATTTGTGTCGCAGGTTTTCTCTCTGCGGGCAGTTACAGATCGTGTATATTACAGTCTCGCTCTCTTCCTTACAATCATCGCATAAAGCGCTATCTATGATTTTAAACCTAGCAAGGTAATTATTGAAGTTGCCAAGAGGTTTAGGAACTGAATGTGGTCATACTGATTCGTGTTGTTGTGTGTTGCGGTCGTGTGTAGTGGTGTGTATTCCGTCTGTTTGTTTTCTGTTATAGTGGTCTGATAACACTGATAATATCAGTCAGTGGTACCGCTTATTCCAATGCCAAAACAAAATGGAAACGAATTCCAGTCGTTCAGAACTCCGAATTGTGACGTGATAGAGGAAAATGGGTCGCAGTATCGTGTTCAGCGTTAAAAAGTACCTCAGAATCACCTGTCGAAATGCATTGTGCATAATAGTTGTTCAGTAGTGCTATGATTAATTCCTATCCAGTCATTCTCTTAAATTGCCGTGTCTACCCAGGGGCTGTAACTAGCATGTTCTTTTTGTGGGGGGAGGGGAACAGAAATGTGAACAGCAAAAAAGTCTCCTAAAATATAAGAAATTTCAGTGAAAACCTAAAGAACTAAAAAAAGGCTTCACTGTTTCAGTTTTGCCGACTGGCAACTAGAATTTGCAGAGTGGCCACTTTTCAAACGTAACTGGAAGAGACCTCCCCTTCGCCAGAGTCTCTCTGTTCTGCTCTCGTCTTAAACACATTTTCTCCCCAGAAGGCTACTACTTCTCCCCTCTCCCCCACAAAGAGGATTGCTTCGGTGAAAAGTCCCCTGAAATCATGTTTTCAGTCCCCGGATAGAGCAGCTACGGCTAAGTCTTCACCGCTCATTGAGGACTCTCTAGGACTCCCTCAGACTTATTTAAGACTGTAAAGCTTCTGAATTGTGCTTAGTACTTATTCACGATTTGTGTACAACTCTCTCTAAGACTCTCTCAGGCTTTGTTACGCGTTTGTGAAGCCTTTGTTTGAAACTTGCTGTATGCTCGAGACTCGAATAAGACTCTCTCAGATGTGTTTGAGCCTATTCAAGATTCTTCTACACTTTCTCAAGACTCCCTAGGACTTCTCAAAACTGAAATAGAACTTTTTAAGTTTCTATCAGACTTGTT
The DNA here is from genome assembly GCA_031841125.1 of Acanthococcus lagerstroemiae. Lineage (NCBI taxonomy): Eukaryota > Metazoa > Arthropoda > Insecta > Hemiptera > Eriococcidae > Acanthococcus > Acanthococcus lagerstroemiae. Next base: position 20,329,632 of record CM063109.1, on the reverse strand, counting down.
TGAAACTCTTTTTAAGATTCTTCTTAACTAACGTAAAACTCGTGAAAGTACAAATTCAGATATGCACTCGGGAAACCGGTAGAACCTACCCTCTGTCGCAACTCGGCGCTAGCATACTTCGAAAGAAATCGATGAAGAATTTGGCCCGAAGGGGATGGCACAGCCATAGGGTTCGCTTATTTCTAATGGAGTTTTTACGGGCCGAATTAGCTTGAAGCGAGGCGAGGGTGCGTATTGAGCTATGGCTGTAAAATAAGCTAAACTGTTTTCGAACGAACTCGATTTCTATACACACACGTTATAAAACGGGCAACGCGGGAAGAAAGAACCTTTATTAGCGTCTAATTTCCGTTTCTTTATCCGCCGCAACCGAAATCGACTGCACAGAGCAGGTAGGGTAGAGCGGGGCACGACGAGGATGTCTCTATTTTCTGGTCCACGGGTCCACGTAGCCGAGCGTACACTGGCCCACTTCCTTCTACATCGTGTTCTCGGTTGTACCGAAAACTACACGTGCTACGGGGTTCGCTCGCTCGCGTCTTTAGCGAAAATCGGGAGCCAGGGGCAGGAGCCGAAGGCGGGGGCGAAAAACGATTACACGTGAAAAATACGACGTGATTTTTCGTACACTCGAATTCAGCAACGGCGTAATTTTTTTCGCGTCGGGTTAACAGACATCGCGTCGCCTTTCGCCCCAACTATCCGTTCAGTTTTTAGTTTTTGTCGCAGCACAACAGACAGAGAGACCGAGTGAGGAAAGAGAGAGAGAGAGCGGCAGAGCGAAGAGAGTAAAAACGGAGAAAGAAAAAGAACAACTTAAACCTACAGTTTATGTAACGAAGGTAGCCGCTTATCTCGACTTTTGTAATGACCTTTGCGGGGAGCTGAAATCTCCGTTTCCGCCCCCTTAAACTGTAAATAAGCAGCAACGCTCTTCTTTTTTTTTTTTTTTTTTTTTTTGTGCAGCCGAACACAATCTTTCAGTTTGTCTCGTTTTTCCGCCCCAGACTTTTTCCACATCTCGATTAGAATAATAAGATGGGAAAAAATCGTACTCGTTTGCGGGGTAAAAAACGCTTTTAGTTTCGGCTAGCTTTGGCGAGCGAAATTAAAGCTCGAGCTTGTTAAGTGCCCGCTGCCGGTTAATTTTTCCGGCGCGTATCTTACGCTCGGCGGGCCCGGTCGGCGCGGCGTGTTTTCGCGTCTCTCCGTCTCGTCTTTTCGCGTCTAGATTCGAGAAAATCGGCCGAGAGTATTAAAAGGGAGCTGGCTGGCGGTACGTAATCGGAAAACAATTTATTTTGCGGTTAGGTTATCCTTTTTGCATTTTCCGTTTCATAAATTCCCATTTTGCGGTCTAATTGCGCAAGCTGCTGACTCAGGCGACGTGTAGTACGGTGCAGCGGAATCGGAAAAACGGCGTCGGCGAGCGCAGATCTAGCGGAATTCGTTTCTTGTAATTTAGTACGCGTTTTAAATTTTAAATAGGCTCTCGGTATTCGACTGAAACTCTCGTGCTCGGTGCTGTCTGTGCCTGGAGAAAGGCTCGGGTAGGAAGACAGCTGGCGGATGGGGATCCGTAAAAACGAACGAATACGAGGTACTAGAGTGTGTAGAAAGCGCGGATCCGGAGCCGGCCCCAAACCCGGAGCCGTTATGCCCCGCACAGCCGGCATTAAGTGTGGTGCAGTGCACAAATTGCACCGCACAGAGCGATTTATGAGCTGCTTTGCACCAAGATATATACCAGACTACGTCCACAGGTTACAGACCTATAACCACACACGTGCAGAAACCTGCCATTTTGTATCCAACCATGTCCGTGGATGCCGAATCCGATTATACAGAGCGTACCGCGTAGTCAATGCGGTATCAACGGGCGCGGTTGGATACAAAATGGCAGGTTTCTGCACATAGGTACGCTAGATCAGTGTAATCGGGAAATGATGTTGCGGCGAATAGTGGTAAAGTGACGTCACAAGAGGATAACGAACAGCTACTCATTCGGAACTACTGTTGTTACGTAGTGCATATTAACATTGCATACATGATTAACATTTTACTGTTTCGAATTATTGCTCGACTTTTAGCCACAATTTGAAGGAAGAACCTAAAATACCACATGAATCTAAAAAAGAGACCGCCTATGTTCGCTAACAACCTGGGTTGGTAATGCCAGTATTCCTGCTCATTTCATATGTTTTGTATGCGAGCATCCTCGTTGAAAGTTTAAATTAATGAACGTTATTACTTCGTCATTTGTTTTTCGCTAATGGTTTCTACTGCAGATGCAGTCTATAATTTCGTTTATACTTTCTTGGATAGATCACAGGATAGACTTAAGAAGGCGTAGTCTGGTCAGGTAAATGAGCCTTGAGACAGCTGTTTCAGCTTAGATTTCTGGACTTTCTTCATTGTGAAATCTCTCGTAAAAAGTTATAAGCTCATGACTCGACAAAAAGGAAGAAGATGTGTTGAGGAGAACAGAAATTTTAAAAGAAGAAATAATAATCACTGAAAACAAAGTTTATAACTGACTACGACACGTTCTAGATATTATCAATCTATTAAGAGAATTTATGAAATCTATTGAAGTCTGTTCAGTCGTTTTATACTGCCAATTTTTTTTTACGTAATGAAAGGTATTCATGCACTCATAAGGCATCAAGCAAATATACACATTGCAATATGTACATTTGACTTTCGCCGTGTCCACGAGTTATCTCTAAAAGCGATTCCCTCCAGTACATTTCTTATGCGAATGTTTTCATGGGTTCATTTGCTAATAGATATTTCTGGTTTTAATCACCACACGTTCTTCGTTTTGGTTTGACAATACTCGATCGTGAATAATTTTTCAAAATTGTTCTCCCGTCAAAGAACTCTATTCCCAGTGCCAAGTAAGATACATTGTTTGCTTTGGTCCAAAAACACTCAGTAAATCAAGTACTTCATTTGAGCTATTATTAACTTTAATTGGATGACTTGAGGAGAGTTATGAGCGGAAATTCACCTTGACGTATGATTTCTTCAAATACTGATGTGTTTTCATTTAGGGAAAGACAATTTCCTAAAAAAAGTCGAATTCTACATAATCTTCAACAAGGCGCATGGAAGAACCACTGACCGAGTAGGAGTCCATTTACCTGAGAACCAGTTTTCACAAGCATGGTCCGTTGTACGCAGTCCCATCGCGCGTTAAATCGTTCAAAATTGTAAAGGTGCAAAAAATTGAACCTATAAGGATCGATGCACAGCCAATTTACTCGTATTGTTCAGAAGCAAGCGGGTATAATGATGAAATAATTATCCAATTAATCATTATTATTATCCCTCGAATACAATTAACGAAATGGTTAAAAATAATCATCCAATAACAGCATTATTCTCTATTTACATTTGTGAATTAGCAGGGATGGAAAGTTTAAGCCGATAAGTGATTACTGCGACCATGCATTGGATCAAATTTGGACGAAAACTGATCAAAAAAGGAGACAACTACCCAAACAAGAAATGACCAAAATTAATTAATCATTTGACTTGATTCGACCAAATTAGTTAGAATTGACCAAGGTAGACCAATACCATCTAGAGCGAATAAAATGAAAAACGAACAAGACTGACCAAGTTGAAACTACCCTTACCAAATCGAAAGAAATTTGACCAAACATAGTTGAAATGACCAAAAAACATCGAAATGAAACATTATCAAAAGTTCAAAATCGACCAAATATTAGCAAAACGAAACAAAACCAACAAATTCTGACCGAAGTTGATCAAAAAAGAGGAGAAACCAGTAAAACGGTAGAACATAAGCGAAATCCACTAAATATTTGATTAAATTCGACCAAAACTTGGCAAATAGGAATAAAAAGGACCAAAATAAGAGCAAACCAAAAATGATCAAAAACTACCAAAAGTGACTAAATATATGACCAGGAATTGTATGAGAATTCACAAAATTCACTCAAAAAAACTAAACATAGGCAGCATGATTAGACTTGACTAAAAACGACCTAAGTAAACACAATAAAAGCGATCAAATCCAACCAACGCCAACCAAAATTGATCATAAATTGTATCAGCCTGTATTGCCTTGCAAGCATTACATTTCATGTACCAGCCTGCGAGCACTACACTCTGCTAGTGCATCATCTTGCAGACGAGTTTCCAATCACGGGACAGTATTTTCATGTCTGCCTCGCGGACTGCGCCGACATGAGAATGTCGTCATCCGTTAACTTCTTTTTTTTTTTTTTTTTTTTTAAATTTAGAGATTTTTATTATTTTTTTTCAATCATATTAAAAAGTTCTCAATTTCATGATTACCAAAAGCAATAATTGCTCCATTTCCTATTTCTTCTTTACTTCATTCGTCTACATTGCAGAGCACGTTGCGCTCCATATGTTTTGGCGCGCTCATTTTTTGGACGCTACATTTGCTGGACAATGACATTCTCATGTCGGCGCAGTCTACAAATCAGACACGAAAATGCTCTCCCGTGGTTGCAGACTTGTCTGCAGGATGATGCACTAGCAGAGCGTAATGCCCGCAGGCTGGTACAAGGAACAAGATGTTCGCAAGGGAATACAGGCTGATACAAGGAGTGTGGTACTCGCAGGTGAATTACGTGTTGAATCAGTCAGTCAGTCAGTCAGTCCAGTAAGTCCAGTCAGTCAGTAGTTTTATAATAATAATAATAATAATAATAATAATTATTATTATTATTATTTTTTGTAACGCTCTTTTCGTCACGCTCCAAAGTAACCTTTTTTCCGTTGTGTGCCAAAGTAAAGACATAAAAATGTCAAAATGATTTCCATGGAAATGATAATTCCTTTTCGTTACTCTTTTTGTTCTTCCTCAAATGTAACGTTTTTCCCATTTGTGTTATACCCATGATTAATAAATTTCCATGGAATTAATTATTTCATTCCTTATCAAATGTAACGGTCACGCGTAAAAGTAACGTTTTTCTGGATTGTGTGCCAAAGTAAAGATATGAAAATGTCCCAAACCAAAAATGACCCGATCCGTCCTGAACGAAATAAATTTGACCAAACTGTAACTAACGAATCAAAAAAATTACGCGACAAAGCATAAATAAATTTTATTAGAATTGGAAAAAAAAAAAAAAAAAAAAAAAAAAGAGGACTAAATCGGACTAAACCCTGCCAAAACTAGCTAAAAATAACTGAATCCAGACAAAATGGCTAATTATCAACGACAACCAAATCTGACCAAAGTCATCCAAAACTAACGACAACTAACCATAAGAATGACCAAAATGAAATTTCATAAACACGCACCAAATCTCACTTAAATTGATAATAAAAGGATAAAAAAACCGAATTTTCACAATTACGATAACATCTGATCAGAAATTGATAAATTTGACTATTCTTAACCACAAAGGACTGAAAAAAAGAACCTGTAAAACATAAATACATACAAAAAAAAAAAAAGATGATAGACCAAAAACGATCAAATCTAATCACAATTCACTTAAAATGACGTTATCTATCAGAAATTAACGGAATATTTGACCAAAATTTAAGGAAACAGAAACACAAAAATATTATCCAAAACATAACCGGGAACAAACAAATAATGTTATCGTGACTGATGGAATGGAAGAAAAAAAAAAAGAAGAAAATTCCATGTGGCCACAGAACCTGATATATCACTCTTCATTGATTTGTCGAAAATTGCATTCAAAGTTCAGAAGCATGTAAAAAATCGAGTTATTGGTAGGATTGTTTGACTATCTTTTAATGACACTGCAGCACAGAAATAACTAAATGCATCCAAAATAACCAAATTATCAAAAACAACCAAATCCGACCAAAATTTTTTGTAAAATGGCTTAACCCATCCGAAACAAATTTGACCAAAATGTAACAAAAACAAAAATTATCTAAAGGGTCCGACCGCTGCACGGAAAGACATAGTTACATATTATGTCGTCCAGGCGACCTTGTTGACACGCAACCAACATACTCGTTCATTCTCGGCGTCGCTCGGCATTCTTTGTGTCAGACGGCCAAAACGTGATTGATGAAACGAATGACCGCATGAAGAGGAATACGCAACTACATTACAATGGTAGCGTTTTTCTGTGGAACGTTTTTTGCGGAGCGTTTTTTGCAGATTTTTCATCGCATGACGAACCGTTATTAGACTTATCCAAGTCCAAAAAATTATAAACATGACCATGTAAAAGTAAATCTTACACTAAGATTGAAAAAGAAAAAAAAGTTATTGTTATATGCGATTACATTTGACTAAGCGTTGCCAAAAACAGCCAAAAATAACTAAATCTAGTCAAGATGACCGAATTATCAAAGACGACTAAGTCTGATCAAATTCATCTAAATTAACCATGTATTTGTCCAAAAATAATTAAGAGGACTGATTACCAAAAATGACTAATAACTCTTCAAAAAGACACAAAACACCGAAAACGATGATATTTGAAAGAACGTAACCAAGAATCGACATTCCACATGGAATGAAATCGAACAAAAACGACCAGATACAATCTTAAACTACACACAGGAGGACCGGAGTCAATAATAAGCACTTTACAGTGTTCCCAGATTAGAAGTTGAAAAATATACCAGCAAGAAATTTTCTACGATTGTGCCAGATTTCAGATGAAACATACCAAAAAAGAAAAAAGGTAATCTTTGAAATTGTACCATGCAGAAGAAATATTTTTGGTCAAAACCATCAAAATATAGCTACCAAAATTCGCTGAATATATTAAAATGTAACAAAACGAACCAAAAAATGGCAAAACGTACCAGAAAATGTACCCGATCCTACCAAGAATAATGAAAATCTGCCAAAACGTACAAGAATTGACTTCAGCAGACATTGTTCCAGAAAAGTTGAAATGTACCTACCCAATCTGGTATAACTGTACCAAATCTGGCAACAACTGGCACTCTATCTTCTCTCTCTTCGCAAAATGTTTAGTGTTTTTTTTTTTAGCTGGCTCTTTTTATTTTATTTTATAAAGGGCCTTTTATTGCCATATATTACAATGGCTATATCCCTAAGTTGAGTTTTCTTTCTTCGAAGAAATCGGATTCGGTCATTCGTTTGTTTTCTTTCCAAATGACTTTCATGGTTTTCCTTTTATTTTCTGTCTTTAATGCAATCTTATTCTCTCTACTTCTGTTTTTTCCTTTTCCCATTTTTTAAGCCCTATTCTTCCAGAGACTCTCTCCAGTCGAACGCTCCAAGCAATGGCCCCCCTGGCCACTCACGCGAATCCGACTCTGATGATATTCAAGTTTAATAGGGCGGGCGAGAAAATGCCACTTCGGCCAATTAGCTTAATTAGCAATGATAGCATTCATAAGAATAAGCAAAACAGAAAACGTTTGAGACCAGCAAGAAATTGGCGCAAAAATACTTCTAGAAGCCACTGCAGAGGAAGGAAGGGGTTTAGGCCGGCGTGAATCTCACAAAATTAGGACATACACTTTCTCATATCTTCCCTATGTTCTCACTAACACTCGATTTCAGATATGTGAATATGAAATAACTTCAGGTGTAATTCGTATTTCAAATCAATTTTTCTCGTATACTCACCGACGACTTGTAGATACCCTTGTTGACTTCGCATCGGGTCGGTGTTGATCTGGCACATGTACCATCCCCGATCGGACTCCTGAACGTTGCGAATGTGCAGGTACCACGAGCGATGGTCGTTGTAGGAGAGCGAGATGCGCGGATTCTGTGTGATCACATTATGGTGGATGGATAAGATCGTTTGCGTGTCCACCCTGACCCACGCTACCTGCCAAGATACACGCAGTCCCTGCATATAAAAAGTTAATAATTCTCGTCTATGATTTAGTTACGATATTGAAGTTTTTTAGTTTCGTGTAATATTGGTTCTGTAACTATACATAAGAATTACAATCTACTTAAATACGAAAAAAAAAGCTATCTCCCTCGGTTATTACGTTTTTTTTTCCAATTATTTTCTTTCATCCTTTATTTTTAATTACCACCGCGAATTTACGACATTCGTTCATATTTTCCACCACTGGCTTTCATTTTCTTCAGCCACGCTTCTCCCGTCTCTCATTTTTTCCTTTCTTCGTGTTATTTTATGCAAATTAATTTTCAGTCTCCAGATTGGTTTTAGATAAGAAGTGCTCGGACATCGGGCTGGCGGAATTAATTTTTTTTTTTTTTAATTAGCCACATTTTCTTTTTTCTGTCTCGAAAACTAACGCAAGTGCACGGTTAGCATTTGAATACAGAGTTGGCTTACCTTGTAGCCCCGCAGGTTCTCGACTACGCAGGCCAATAAAGCGTCTCTGCCGACGGTGACGGTGACGTTGGGAATTCCTTCGGCGAATCGTGGCATCATGGCTTCTGCAACACAGTTTTATTACCGAACATGAATAATGCGAATGTTAACGCGAAAAACTGACTAAAAATTGGAAAAGTCATATACTCGTAAGAAATTCAGAAATAAGAGCGAATTCTAATTTGGAATTCACAGAAGAACCAATAATATTAGTTGTTCATCGTTAAAATTAACTGCAACTTGATATAAATTCAGATTTGAAGTTACATCGGCAGTGACGATTCCAAGAAGCCATCCAAGGAAGGACGGTCCAAAACATCGAAAATTGAATTATTTCTACTCCTTACTCCCCCTTCGCGTTTCTGGAGTACTTGGATCTTTGATATCGTCAAAACGATAACCGAGTAGATACAAACGAGTAATAGAGTTTGTGCTACGAACCGTTTCCTTGTTGACGCAGAAATTGGGAATGGTGGGCAAGATCGCTGTAAGTTGTTGTCCTCTATTTTTAGTTAGCTATTAGCTAACAAATCAAAAAGATGACAGCTATTAGCTGGCCAAAAGTCAATAAAATAGTGTGTCTAGTGACTGGGGGAAAAAGGATAAAAAGAAGACGAAACATACGATATGCGTATTTTGAACTAATATATGGCAAACAAGCCGTTATCTATCAATTTTCAGCTTTTAGCTGAGAAATTATTCAGCGTTCTTAGCGCCATGTTAGTCAGCCAATCAGAAAGATTTTAAATTTGAGTCAGCAAGAAGCCAGTACAATGAAGTTTGAAACGGCTTACCATATTCCTAGCAAGAAAAAAAGACGTGAGGTGTCAGGGGACACCCAACAGCTTCGAACTGTCATTGCTACATCAGTTGTTAGGTGCGTGTTTTCTACATATTATTTACAGCATAGCGATGTGTCGTTACAATTCACTAGCATATCTTAAGCAGAGAACGGGAGAGGAGAACACCCACCTCTACCTCATCGCATACCCACTTCCGGGCAAATGCCTCCCAGCGTTTCTTCCATTCGTTTTTCTTGTTGGTGGCTACTCTTCTCCAAAGTGGGTTCAGTTCTTTTTTTTAAATTCGTCGCACCAGCGTGTCAACGATCTACCTTGTTATCGTTTCCCGTCGCACGGTACCCAAACTTCAAATTTCTTAGCTCATCATCCTTCCTGTCTCATAATATGCCCGGCTTAATTCTTGATAACTTGTCCACATCTTTCAAGTTTGTACTTCATCTTAGCATTTTGTTTTTAATTTTACGTTTTCTTTTTATACCGAGAATACTACGCTCCATTGCTTTTTGCATTGTTGGGACTTGGGAGTCTTTGAACATTATTTGTTTTAGTCAGGGCCATATTTAGGCGCCGTACACGAGCACAGCCTGGGTACGTTTTTCCCGCACTTTAGTTTTTTATTTTAATGGAATCTTCCCTTTATAAATTTCCTTTTAATGCACAAGAGTTTCTTCATCCTTTTTGAATTCTTCTTCCCAGTTTTTTCTCCTCCCTTCCACTAAACGGGTCTAAAATGAAGTCAGTCAAGGAATTCGAATATCTGGGTCAGCTAATATTATTCGCTAGGTGCATGTACTGAATGTTATCTAGCAGAAAACTCTTAACGAAGGTGTGAAGGGGAAGCAGTCTGGTTTCACATTCGCGCTCTCTCTCTCTCCTCTTGCTCTCTATCTCAGTAAATGTGGGCGGAGCGTTACTATGTCACTTCCGTTGCACGGTTTCGCGTTCGGTTTTCGCATTTGTTTCACTTTTTCTGTCTTAACTAGAGCTCTTATAACTTCGTGTGAGTACAATCGTCCGCCATTTTGACGTCAACCTTACCCGTGGATGTCGAATTGACTGCGCAGTACGCTCCGCATAGTCGGATTCGGCATCCACAGGCGCGGTTGGAGTCAATATGGCGGACGATCGAACTCACACAAAGTTATAGAATTCTATCTTAATTGCCCATCCTGAACCTGCGTAAAGAAGCCTCGCTTCTGAAACCTCAACATCCGAAGCGTGCTATCAAATTTTCTTCAAATTAACTGAATTCCCGACTGAACGATAGGCTTCGGAGAACTGCCAAAGAGCATTACAATGCCGTCAATTTTTCCTTTGAAAGAAGGGACAGTCCTGCAGACTAACTAATACACGTCAATGCTTGTTCACAAATGTTTAGATTCTCTTTAACTTGTTTAGGCTTCACGAAGACTGTTTTAAACTCGTTGAAAACTCCTCACGCTTTTTCCAGACTTGATTAAAGTTCTTCAAGATACGATCAAGACTTTTTAAAAATCTCCCATACTTATTTGAGACTTTATAAAATTCTCCCGGATTTATATGCGGCTCCATAAGCTTTTGTGTAGGACGTGTGTTCATTTTTCTAGTCTCGTTCAAAACTTTTCGTGACTCAACTTCATTAATTCTCTTCGAGACTTAATAAAGACTCTTAATAATTCTTTCGTATTTGTTTAAAACATCTTGAGATCCTTTCAAGTCCTTAAGGCACTTTCACATTTATTCAAAACTCGTTCACCACTCATCCAGACTTGCTTACAGCTCTGAAAGGCTCTTGCAGATTTGATTTAAGGTACTCAAATATCTTTTTAGGAGACGAATCAGAGGAAATTCAAAAAAAAAAGATCACCAAGAGTTAATAACAACCACTTTAATGTGTAAAGGAAGTTGCGTGTGTTCCTCTCAAGTATTCCTAATATCCTTCCAGCTTACCCTCCCAGACTCGGGTATGCTCATGAGGGCAAATGTAAGTGCTTGGGGGATAAGTTTTTAATCTGCATTTGCAAGGACGAAACTAAGGGGGGGGGGGGTGAAAAAACTCCAATAATTTGACAGTAGGTAAATTTTAAAACTGTTCATTTGAATTTTTCATTTTCCAAGGTATAATGTTTTAATGAAGCCTGAAAAAGTCTTGAACAAATTCGGAATATCCTTGAAGTCTCAGAGAAGTCTGAAAGAGTCTTAAAAGTTCTACATAAGTTGGAGGAGGAGGTCTTGATGGGTCAAAAGAGCCTTTTTATCATAGTATTAAATGAATCCTAGAAAAACCTCTCGGATGGTGTATGTTTGCGCAAGGATCGAGGAAGGAGAATGTCTCAAGCGACTCACTATACAAAAGGCGTTTCAAAATTAAGGTAAAAAGAAGAACGAAGGAACAAGGAAGAAGAATAAAGAGTAGAAAAAAAACAGACTTTTTTGACGGCACAAGGACGTTCTCAAAAATTAGTCCCCGGGCCCATATTTTGCTTCTGTTTTATTATTATTATTTTCAATTAAGAAGTATTTTGATTGAAAAATCGGCAAATTTTTAAAATGTTTGGTCGGCGAATTTTTAGTTTTCAAAAAATATTTGTCGGCAAATTTTTAGTCCCCTCCCCCAAACTTTGAGTCAAATCTCGTCTCTGATTTTACCTTATCTATTTTACCGTTTCGGCTATTAACAATAGCGAAACACTACTGCTGTCAGTCAAAGTCAAATTTTAGGGTTACAGGATGAAGTACTTTGCTTTGTGAAAGCATCCGGGGCTGTAATTTTTGAGAAATTAATTGACCACATGAATTCAATACTTCGACTATTAATTATAGTGGGATACTAATAATTAATGTCGAAGTCGAATTTTTTGAAAGGAGGATCAAAATGGTCCCAGTTGTCCTTCCAGTGTATTCACATCTAGCAAACTGAATAAACAATTTGGCGGCAGAGTAACTTTTCAACTGCTTCGATTTTACCTACAGACTGACGAACTGCTTCACTTGAAGCAACGGGTTTTAGACACCAAAATTGCCTCACGTGAGATCTCAGCATAATTGTGTAGGCTTCCGCCAAATCGGGATGACCTTACTTTCTGCTCAGCTGAAAACAGAGACGTCTCATTTATGGCATTTCTGTATACTGATGTTCTGTGACTAATTCTTCATTAATCAGATAGTTCAGTTTGTACTTCACTCATTAATATATTATGAAGTTCGAAGTCCATTCGTTCTACCGGGAAAGGAGTAAAAACCTTATTAGTATCTATATTTTTTTTAGTATTATACCGATTTTGTTTGAAACTTTTTTCCATAAAATGGAAATGAGCGCAGATATAAACCAAACACGGGTTGAGCGCGGTAATTTTTCCAAATAGCGGAAAATGCCGACGTCGGAGGGGTTCTGACGTTTAGTATGTTGGTCAAGAGATGTGTATTTGAGATATGTGTCAAGTGTTATCTCCACTGAATTCTTCCCCTTCTAAGTCATTTTCCACCTAATTTGCTTGGAATAAATTAAAAAGAGAGAAAACATTCAAAACTGGAAAAATCTGATTTGCGTTCTCTTAAGATTTTTATGGAAAGTCTACGCCGCAATTTAGAAGTCTGTATTAACAAAAAGTAATATAGTCCAGGAGAATTAGCTAAAAAAGAGGTGTTTGATGGAATTAATTGGAGCACAGCTGAAACTTGGTACGATTGTTTAGTACCCTTTTCGGAAAAGTCTCGTGATTCCCCCCCCCCCCCCGGTGTGTGAGCATCACCCCTCAGAGTCCAAAAAGTGCCCCCGGAAACAGTTTTTGGCTTGTATCTAGCTTAACATTGAGTTATAGGTAAAAATATTCCTCACCAAAATTAAAGAGCGTAAAATTCTCTACAAAAATGATATCCATGTTTTCTCTCGTGAATCCTATGCCAACCAAGATAATGGCGTTCGAGATCACACGAGCATGTAAATATGGAATAACCTACAACGCACGCGGTATACGAACGCTGAAATAATGGCGAAAACACATGAATGGATGCATAAAATGTTACATGATATAATTGAATGCGTCCATTAATAAAGGGCCTAAGTAAGAAAATTACGTTTTGAGAAACAAGCGTTTGGGAGTTTGAGTTTACATCTAGTATAATCTAAAAATGATTTGCGTAATAATTAATATTATATTATGAAGTTGGAAGTCCCACTATGTAATCCTAAAGTATGAAGAGCTGAGGTCAAATGCAGGCGGAGATATGGATTGAGAAGTGTGACGGAAAGTTAGGCCCTTTTTCCTTGAATTACTTTTCTACTTCTTTTTCAATAGAAAATGAACACTGAAAAAGAATAAATATACATACATGCTCTGAAGTCAATATATTATTAATGAAAAATGAACAATAAACATTGAAAAGAAGATAAAAAATGGTTTTGCAGTTATATAAGAACTTTGCGAAACCATTTTTGTCTTCGTTTGGCACGTATTGTAGTAGGGAAAGCACGTAATTTTCTTCTTCACGTTCTTTAGTTGTCCAGGGATTACAGACACCGTATCACGTGTCCTAGCAGATACTGAAACATTTTTCAATGTTCACAAGTGTAATTGTTCAAGATACGTGTTACGACGTGATTGAACTATAATTACCGATATCACGGAGCTCACGCTATTATTTTTCAGAGTAGTTATGAATGCTTGATCCCCTGTTGCGGCTGTTTGGCGCTAGATAGCGCTGTAATATGAGGTGTCTATAGCGTTCTTGACCTACCGAATCGAACTACACCATTTATTGAAGAAGGGCCTAAGTGAACTTAGGCCCTTTTTCTTTGGACATATTCAATTTCAATTTATTATCTTTATTATTATAAGAATTCATCTTCATCCGAATCTACATGTATACAACTTTCTGCGTTTAAACAACCTTTTCTACAAACGCGTGGCTACAAAAGATACCCACTTTACGGCAACCACAAGCTAGTGATCCCGATGCGGAAAACTTAAGTTCGTGTAAACCCGCTTGAGACCCTTTGAAAATCTATCCTCGTTAGCCCTGTCTCAACCCGGTATATGTTTCCCCTCCAGCAGCCAATCAGAGCGCTCCATTCGAGGGGAGCCATCAGGTTAGCCAATCACAGCGTTTCATTTACGTGTAGCCCTCTCACTACCCGAGCTATACACCGGCGTTGAGACACCCGTGCTATACCCTGTATGTATGCCCTTGGTAGACCCGTCGTATAGCCCCTCTGTATGCCTCTAATTATCCCCTTTGTAAACTGTCGTATAGTCCCTCTGTATACCCTTTATGTATGCCCTTTGTAGACTCGTCGTATAGCCCCTCTGTTTCCCCTTGCATGGATCTTCTTTATGGACCCGTCGTATAGCCCTTCCATATCCCTTTCATGAATCCCCTCCATAAACCCGGGTAGACCCCTCTTGTAATTCAGATACATATGGGAAGAAATGATGGGCTCTCAGCCAGTTTAAAAAAGTTTGAATATCCCTTCTATCATGCTGCACTCGTGATTCCCTCAATTCTCTATATGCTGATGAGCCCTCGTTTCTGATTGACAGTTTGTAAACTTTTCCAAACCTTGGCAAAGATGAAGACAGGGGCGCTAAGAAGCCACTGCTGCAAAACGCTAGAGGTAACACCGCGTCGATGAGTTAGTCCGCCTGCACTCTTCATAATTCGCACGAGTGTTTGTTCGATTCGCGTTTGGACGCCAAAGAGTCGCTCTCTAGCGGCCTAATGAAATGCGGCTCGCTGATTGGTGTATTTGGACGAAAAGATGATCAGGGACAAAAATGTTCTGCAAAAAAACTCAAGTTGGGCTCATCTGAAAGAAATGATAAGGGCTGACACTTTAGTTCTCTTCAATACTGAAAATGCTAGAGCTCATTCTACCTGTACATGTTTTGTGGTAAAAATACCCGGATCATCTTTTCGTCCACTACACTAGCGCACCTACAGGAGTGTCCAAACACCAATAATCATGTCGCTCCATATCTATTGTCTGTCTTCAATCCGGTTTCTAAAACAAGCTGGTCCATCTAGTATAGGGATTAAAAATTATAGCGTTCAACGCTTCTCCCGTGTAGAGTGACGAGTTCAACGCTCCTACACCGCGTACGTTGTAGGTTACTCCATATTTACATGCTTGTGTGATCTTGAACGCCAATTATCTTGGTTGGTATGGGATTCACGAAAAAAAAACATAGACATCATTTTTGTAGAGAATTTCACGCTCTTCAATTTTATCAAGGAATATTTTTACCTATAACTCAATTTTAGCTAGATACAAGCCAAAAACTGTTTCCGGGGGCACTTTTTGGACTCTGGGGTGATGCTCACACCGGGGGAGAGGGGATTACGGGGCTTTTCCGAAGAGGATACTAAAAAATCGTACCAAGTTTCAGCTGTGCTGCAATTAATTCCATCAAAAATGCTAATTCCCCTGGACTAATAAACGTTCACGATTTTTCAACTTGTCTTTTAATCACACATTCAAACGGGCCGCCACGAATTCGGCACTATTCGTCACTGAGCTCTAGAGAGATGTATGAGCTCGGCACCAAGAGGGGATTGTAGAAGAAACGAGATACCTGTATTCGTCACCAAAGGTTGTACTGAAAAATATTCATACGATGACACGTCAGTAACAGCTACTATATATACTTCCATGCTGCCTACTTCTTCTTATTCTTTTTTTTGTCCTGTTTATAAAAGTAGCCGAGCAGCTTCACAAATTCTAGTCTATAAATGCTACCATTTTGAAGTTTGGCGATATTTTCTGTTTAGAATTGTTCCCTCTTGTGGTTTACTTCGGGAACGACCGTCAGTT
The DNA here is from genome assembly GCA_031841125.1 of Acanthococcus lagerstroemiae. Classification (NCBI taxonomy): domain Eukaryota; kingdom Metazoa; phylum Arthropoda; class Insecta; order Hemiptera; family Eriococcidae; genus Acanthococcus; species Acanthococcus lagerstroemiae. The sequence goes on along the minus strand of CM063109.1, from coordinate 20,313,706 downwards.
GAATTTCTGCTATTTAGTTTTATGTAGGTGGAAACTTGAACATCTTGCAATACGTCTATAAATGAAAAAATGTCGGGATGTGTGTGGTAAAACTGAGAATTTAGGTGAGCATGGAAAGACTCGCATCCATTAGTGGTTCGCATCATGGAATCAGAACAAGCAGCCCACATGGCTGGAGGAAAAATTGCTGATTCCGATATGTACGTATCAACCAAATAATCCCAATATTTATCAAGTTTTTCCAATTCAGGTTTGACTGACATCAGATCTTCGACAAAGCAATCAGCCACTTCATGTGGAACTAGAAATGGTAAACCAAATGTGTAGTGAAGCCATTTTCCCACCTCAGTTTCCTCTTTGTAATGACGAACTAGCCCAAGTTCCTGAATTTTGCGAAACCAGGACTGGGCGAGATGAAATTTACAACCTATGAGTTTAGATGATGGCCAAACTGTTCGCACAGCATTATGGAATGGAGTGACGAATTCAATCATTTCTAAACAAACAAGTCCTAGTGCCGAATTCATATATCTCAACCTCCGACTAATCGCTGAGCCTCCCAGGTATAGGTGATTAAGTGACGAGTTCGGTGACGCCCATTCAAACAGTACCGAGTATGAGTATGAAGGTACTCATGGGGGGAGGAAGTGGATGAATTTCAGTTCAGGCCAATACAACATACTGGTCGTTTATGAAGTTAACAGTCCAAAAAGTATCCACACAACCACAAAATGAAGCACAAAGTAGCTATAATTTACAGTGGGATTAAAGTAACAACTTTTGCATTTTATCTCATATAAATCGTTTCTGCCCCCTTTCTCGTATTATGGTGAAAGAAAAGTACAGTGCGTGCCCGATAAACACGTGTTCAATTACGATGTAACAAAATAAGAAAATAGTCTGCAAATCCGATCAGTCTTTATACGTTATTAAATTGACGAAGTCGAAAATATGTTGCACTGTACTGGCACATACATAATATATAAACTGGCGGATATATTCGTCGTTGTCATTTGACAGCAGTAAATTTTTGCACAGTTTTCGTCGAGTTTTTGCGCGTAATCGATATGGGGAGCGTAAAAAAAAAAAAAAACATGCAATAAAACCGGCAAACTGATGTGCTCACAAAACCCCGGCAGATAAAACGTTTGGTTGGAGAAAGAAAGAAAAAAATATCTGCTGCTGAGAAAGAAAAGATGGAATAAATCAGAGAAGGGTATCTCTAACTCTATCCTGCTTATCAAAGGGATATCTTTTTATTTTTTTTATACTGTCCTTTCCAGTTATTGCTTTTAATATATAAGATTAAGGGAACACGTATTGTATACCTAAATGTATCCTCCTTTTGTACGTCCGAGGTAAACTTCGAGACATGAACTCATACTCTGTACTTATTTTTATATCGGTGAAGTCACCAGTCCGTAAAAGAAGCAAAAAGTATTTTCAAATGCGTTTTTATTTGCTACTTCCGTAAAAAGCTTAAGAAGAAGATATAAATCAATTTCGGGGATTTATTACTTCGTTGGCTACCTGACAGGGGGTTTCTCTCGACGTCGCAAGAATTCCTGATTTTTTTCCCTCTAGTATTTTCGTTTTAATATTTTCATTATACTTTTTACGTAAATCTTTTTAATATCGGCGCCCGCGAAATCAGGTTTTAAATTTGTGGCTGTGTAATATATCTCGAAAGCGAAAGTTTCGTGGAATTAAAGAAGAAAAAACTGCTGGGGATAGTGGGGGTGTCACTGAAACACCACCTAGATTGCGTCAAGAAATACAAAGGCTGGCTCGAGAACACTTCCACTTTGGAAAGTGTAAGCTGTTCAAAATGGGCGATAAAAAAAACGAATTAAGTGGTAATGAACATCGGTAAGACTTCGAACTGAGCTAAAATCTAACATCTGTCTAGTCAGTTCTGTAGGGAATAGAATCCAAAAAGTGTAGCTCTTCACCAAAGAGAGTATCCTTAACAATAACGAAATTAATACTTATCCCACAGCAATAGCAAACGCCATAGCAGATCACCTAAGCAACATAGAACTCCGTCCCTCCTCATCCATCCTCCGACAATACTCTTCCTAACGAAACACCCAATCAAATCTACCATACGACACCTTAGAGCAAAATAATGAGGGAAAATGAGTTATTGGTATCATTGGAAGAGAAGTTTCACGTTCGATCATGTACAACACTGCATGTTGATGCTGGCAAAACCAGAGTTGGAAAGTTAGCTGAAAACTCAATGTTGTAAGTCGAAAGCTAAAGAATTTTGACGGTAAAAAGCCAAAAGCCACAGGTTGAAAAATATTTTTTGATGAGAAGCGAAAAACTAAAAGTTTTATTTATTCAGGTTTTCCTTTCATTTTTTCGCCCTTTCCCTTTCCAATTCTTTTTTTTCTGTGTCCAAATCCTGAAGCGCGATATCAAGTTCTATTCTAAAAACATACTAATAAACAATGACTCATAAATGTTTACTTTTTTTTTTTTAAGTCAAATTTGCAAGTTTTAAGCCAAATGTTGAAACATTTTGATACTAGAAAGCGATAAGTCGAAAGCTGAAAAAATATTTTGAGTGAAAAGCAAACAGCTAAAAGTTTTATTCCTTTTGTAGGGTGTGCCAATTCACTTTTCCTTCTTCTGTATTCCAGAGCGCTTTCGGCTGTTATAGGGGTACTCCACTGATGATGGCATAACAGCCGAAAGCGCTCTAGAATACAGAAGAAGGAAAAGTGAATTGGCACACCCTACAAAAGGAATATTACCAAGTTCACTCACACTCCAAAATGGACACTAAGCTAAAAGTTTTTTACATTAAAATTGAATGCTACAGTCAAAAGTGAAAGCTTTTTCTTCAGGCTTTCCACCCCTGGGCAAAACATCAACATTGCGTAAGTACAACGTCAGGATTTTTTAACGCAGGAGTGATAGGCTATTGAAAGCTTCTTCTCCCTCTTCTGTCAATTTCAATGAAATGTATCTAGCACTATTTTGCTCTAAGATATCGAATAACGACATTACACTTCGAGAACTGACACTCCTCAAAAACCTCGACTACTGGTCCAGACCATTTTCATGTACGCAATTCCTTCAAAACGCTCTCTTTAACAAAATCAGGAACTCTCGCTCCTTCCCGACAATATTAAGAAAAGCTATTGTAATCTCCTTCCTAAAACCTGACAAAAACCCTTTCCAGATTGATAGCTATAGACCGATATCTTGAACATCCAACCTCTACAAAATCTTAGAAAAAATCGTCAACAAACGACTCCTATGGTTCCTGGAATGCACCGACAAATTCTCTCCTTCCCGGTGCGGATTCCGCTCCGGAAGATCTACACATCATCAGCTAATTCACATCAACAGTAAACTAAACGAAGCACACCATAAAAAAACCACCTTCTAGCAATATACTTCGACATCAGCAAATCATTTTGATACAATCCCAAGGTGAAAAATTCTATCCACTCTAAAATCATTGATCATAAGCGGTAGTATGCTTCATTTCATATCTAACTTCCTCCTTCACAGAGAATTTGTCGGTCGTATCGCAAATTTATTCTTCAACACTCATACACTATTAAACGGTGTTCCTCAAGGAGTAGTACTCAGCCCAACGCTACTTCTAATAGGTATGAATGACCTTATCTCCAAAGCACTCTTTGTAGATGACTTCTGCATCTATATCTGTTGCAAAGACCACAAACTCGGAGAAACTTTCTTCAACAAGCTGTCAACTAAATTATAATCTGGATTCAATCCAACGGACTTAAAATATCACAAGGTAAAACCACAGCAATTCACTTCCGTAAAAATTACAAATGTCGTAAGAACCTCAATATTCTACCTAGGTAATACACCTATTCCTGTCTCAAGTAACGTGAAGTACCTTGGTGCAATTTTCGGTAACTCCTCATCCTGGATTCCACAGATCCAAAATCTTAAAAGCAAATGTTTCAGGAAAATCAACCTTCTCAAAAAACTCGCTCACACCTTATACGGATCGGGTAGATCAACGCTCCTGAAACTTTACCAAACTCTCGTCTGCCCAGTAATCGACTATGCTGCACCACTACACGGGTTTGCCTCTCAATCACGCCTTGATTCTCTAAATACTACCCAGAACTCACTCACGTCTAAAACTTAACACCGGTGCCTCCCGAACTACTCCTATCGACAGTCAGCTATGCGAGTCATCCGAACTCCTAAATATTCGAAGGCATCTCATCTCCACGAATGCTATCATCAACATTCTCGCTAACTTCAACTTTACCAGCTCCGTTCATTTCATGATCCTCCTAACTCCCTCCCTTTCAACGACATCAATCTCTTACAATCGATCATCGAAACTAATACCAAAGTATTACATCTCCCCTACAATATCAATCCACCTTGGCTCTTTTACTCACTAAAGCTACACTTACCAACCTCGACAAATCTCAACGAAGTCTCAATCACCTCCTCAACAAATACCCTAATTTCATCCAAATATATATACTGATGGCTCCAAATCAGCAGATAAATCAGGATGCTCTATTGTCCACGACAACATTTCAATCACATAACCACTACCCACACACTTTTCGATCCTTTCAACAGAACTCTATGCCATTAAACCAGCCATGCAATATTACCAAGACCTCACACTAAACGACTTCTCAATTCTTACAGACTCGCTATCAGCTCTCCTATCCATACAAAATTTCTACTAAAAGAGGCCACATCCCATCCCCTCAAATATAGTACAAATGCTATCGTCCTCAAACAAAGAATTCACTCTATGTTGGATCCCCTTCGACTCTAACATTCCTCAAAACAACATAGCCGATAAAACCGCTAAACTTTCCTTGAACAGTTCTCTAATCCCGAGGCATTCCAATCCCGATATCAGACGTCAAAAAAATCAGCAAATGATTCAGGTACAAATCCTTCCAACGTCGCTGAGATCAAGTTCCACCAAATAACAAACTAAAATCCGTAAAAACCATAGTTTACTCCTGGAAAACATCCTAAATCAAAAGTCCAGAAAGGACGAAGTAATACTTTTCAGACTAAGAACTGGACACTCCGCTCTCACTCATAGCTGTATCTTGAACAAACTATCCCAACCAACCTGCGATACATGTAATACTCATATTTTCTATCCTTTGACGGGGAGCAAAGATTGGTTTTGTTTTATGAGGATTCCACTCATTAGCTTGTTTTGATTACTATTTTCATTTGCAGTCAATCTTATAGGTCGAACGCGATCTGTGGAAATTTAACGAGTTTATTAAAATGGTTAATGGCCGTCTGGGCAATACTACACACTTAATCAACAATTCTAGTACTACGTTACAATGGAGAAGTCGCCGACGCTAATAGAAGATTCGAATTTCGACACAAGAGGCACATCAAATCAGAGTCATTCGGCTTTTCAACACGTATTGTGTCTTGTGCGAGAGAGCTACCGCTGGCTTTTATAAAGGGTAACGACAATAAGGTCGAAATCATATTGGTCGAAAGCTGAAAGGTCGAAGCTATTTAGTCGAAAACAAAATGATCGAATATACAATATGGTCGAATCACAAATAGGTCGAAATTGAAAAAAGTTCGAATAAAAATTAGGTCGAAATTTTTGTTACATTGTTTTGTATTATTATTTCATCCAGAATTGTACTGTGTGATAATCAGAGAACGGGGCTGGATAATTTATATCGAATGCGTGAACATGAAAATGTACATCATGGGTTAGTCATCATATGAGCGAGTTAATATGAGTGTATTGACGTGAACGTGGGAACGTGCATGCTGATAAGCGATCTTAAATTCGCTGTACTGTCTGTGCATTATGTTTCATTTTTGTTTTATTCGATTTAGTAGTGTACTGCGATGCAGATAGTGCGTAGTGTTTTATCTGTAAAATGTCGTCTTTGAAATACGTGAAAAGTCAGAAAAATACGTTAATGCTTGAGAATGATGGATTCTTGTACTACAACGAGCAGTGTGTCGGCGATAAAACATATTGGAAATACCTCCAGCAGAACGGAGACGCGTCACTGCTGCTCAGGACAGTCTCGCATCCGTAGTCCTCCAGTATGAGGAGAAAGTGGAACGTGATGATGTGGAGGGATACTTACGGGGCATTGCGCATAATCTAAACTCTAAAGTATTAGATAACTTGTAATAACATTTTCGTGAAATTGTATTTTTTAAACTTTTTATCAATATTAGAAATGTTTATACTGCTTCACCAATTTTTTCAAATTAAATTTCTGAAAGTTTCGACCTACTTTTTATTCGAACTTTTTTAAATTTCGACCTATTTGTCATTCGACCATATTGTATATTCGATCATTTTGTTGTCGACCAAATAGCTTCGACCTTTCAGCTTTCGACCAATATGCTTTCGACCTTATTGTCGTGAATCTATCTAAATACTGATTTCAAGTTAACACTCGCGGTTGATAGTTGCCGTAATTGCTACTAGCAAACAAACTTGCATATTTCTCGTTTTTCGTGTTACCGCGTGCAGCTAGCCGTTTTCCCGGGTGACTCGCGACCCCGAACAGGCTCCCGTGTGGGCTGAAAACAATATGGCGGACGCTAATCCCCCAGCAAAGGCGACAACCACAGGGCAGCAGCCCATAGCGAAATATACTAAAGACTCCTGGCAGATACTCACGAAAAAACGCAAGATTGCTGATTCGCCCCCCGGGCTAGAAAAAACACCCTCGGTCGCACCTACTAAGGTAAGACACACAGTTATTCCAACTTACAACAAGTTCTCTTTACTAGATGCTGATACAAATGCAGTATCTGATAGCCCCCAGATGAACGGCAATGATACAGATGCAACCCCCTCATCTCCACACCCCCTCCCCGCAACGAAGAAAGCTACACCCCCTCCCATCTTCATCCAAGGGGTCAGTGACTGTCAGGCGATGATAAAAATAGGCACACTATGTATCCCCAACGACCACTTCCAGATCAAAGCTCTGGCCAATAAGGCAGTCAAGGTCAATGTCACAGAAGTAGACAGTTACAGGAAACTGGTCCGTGAGCTCAAAGAACGCAAAATTCAATTCTTCACGTACCAGATCAAAGCAGAGAGAGCGTTTAAAGTCGTCATCAGGAACCTAGAGATCAGCAAGGCCATCCAAGAGGAAAGCTACTCAGTCCGCAGTGTATCCAACATCAGACATCCAAGAACAAAAGACCCCCTTCCACTCTTTTTCATCAACCTTGAACCCACTGGTGAGTTCAAGAAAATCTATGAACTGAAATCACTCCTCTACCACCGGGTCACAATCGAGTCATCCAAGGAAAGAGATACCTCAATGTATGAGATGTTAACAGTATGGGCATACACGTAATTAATGCTCGTTACAACCTATTTGTGTTAAATGCGGTCAGGAACCTGACAATTGGGCATGTATTAAGGCACCAGACGCGCGCCCAACCTGCGTATTGTGTGAGGGACCACACACTGCTAACTATCAGGGCTGTCCAGAGTTCCTTAAGCTGAAAACCTCTGTCAGCAGGCTGCCAACAACACACAAGCAAGACAATTCTAAAGTCAATAATAATGCCAGTTCACTTCCACTTAGATCAACCGAACCAAAGTCTCAGACAACAACAGATAGCACACATGCAAAGGCAGCCAAACAGGATCCTCTCGAATCATCGAGTACCACATCAATGTCAAGGATAGAGCAGATTTTTGAAAAATTGTGCTCTCAGATCGAACTAATGATGAATCAGAACACGCAACTCCTAGCGTTACTTACTCAGATCCTCACCAAACTCGTGAAATGAACCCCAGCTGAGTAACCTTCCTCCCTGTCGCACCTCCCGCATCCTAGCGTGGAACGCAAATGGCCTACTCTCACGGAAAACGGAGTTGGCCAACCTGCTCATACTAGAAAAATTCAACATTGCCCTGATTTCTGAATCGCACCTCACATCCCGTAGCAATGCAGAAATACGAAACTACAACCTCTACACAACTAACCACCCGAGTGGAGCATCCCGCGGCGAAGCAGCTGTCTATATAAAACGATCTCTTGCACATCATGAGGCACAGCCATATTGCACCCCTTCTATCCAGGCCTCAACCATTACAGCAAAACTACATTGCGGAACCAGCGTCAACATAACAGCGTTATACAGCCCTCCCCGTCATAACATCACTACAGACGAATATAACGTTCTCCTCAGGCAGCTGGGCAGCAAATGGATAGCTGGAGGTGACTTCAACGCTAAACATCAACACTGGGGGTCGCGCCTGACTACTACCAAAGACAGAGAGCTCCTTAAAAGCATCAACAAACTTGGCATCCATTGCCACTCCAACGGACTGCCCACCTATTGGCCAACTGACCCAGAGGAAAGGCCCGACTGCATCGACTTCTTCCTAACTAAGGGCATCTCTGCTCACTACATTCTCCTCGAGAATATGGAAGACCTCTCCTCGGATCACTCACCACTCCTCCTCACGCTGAGTAGTAACATTATCCAGAAGAACAAGCAAGCTGCATCACACCTCACAAACAAGTTAACAGACTGGGCGTATTATTGTGAACTCCTAGACAGCCATATCAACCTAAAACTCAAAATCAAGACTAGAGCAGACATCGATGCAGTAATCCAACACCTACAGGTAACAATGAAAGAAGTAGCCCAACTTGCCACACCTACACCAAGGAAAACTACGTCAGTCCCAACCTACCCCAAAGAAGTCATGACCTTAGTACAAAAACGGAGAGCGGCCAGATGATCTTGGCAACGTACAAGGGACCCAGCACATAAACAGCAATTCAACCAGCTATGCCGAGAAACAAAAGCTATCATTGCAAAAATTAGCAATGAAAAGTTCCAGAATTTCCTCCAATCGTTAGGCCCTGCTAAGGATACCAACTATTCACTCTGGAAAGTCGCCAAATTCAAGAAGAAACAACCCGCATACACACCACCTTTAAGACTGGCAGATGGTTCCAGCGTATGCAGTGAAAGGGAAAAGACTGAAGCCTTCGCAAATCACTTAGAACAGACATTCCAGCCGAATAATACACTATCCAGCATGCAACCGAGCATTACAACTAATATAGGACCTGAACTTAAACCAGCAACACTAGGAGAGCTTTGGAGAATTGTATAGAAACTCAACCAACGCAAGACCCCCGGCCTGGATCAAATAACCAACAAAATGGTATCCGAAAGCATACCAAGAAAACAGTGGTTCTACAAACCTACATCATCAATGCCTGCCTATATCACCGGTACTTCCCCGAACAATGGAAGTTAGCCAAAGTAATTATGCTCCCAAAGCCAGGCAAAGAGCTCGATAACCCTACCTCATATAGACCGATATCTCTACTTCCAACCCTGTCAAAAATTTTCGAAAAAGTGATTTACAAAAGATTAGCAGACCTGTGCGACGAACTCTCTATCATCCCGGAACACCAGTTTGGCTTTCGAGCCAAGCATGCTACATTCGAGCAGGTACATAGGGTATATACCACAGCCAGGAATGCACCAGAAGCCAGAAAATTCTGCTCGGCAGTCTTCCTGGATATTAAACAGGCGTTCGACAGTGTATGGATCCAAAAATTACTCCATAAGATTAGCGACTACCTGCCAGAAGCCCACATTCACCTGCTCGAATCCTACCTCCAAAACAGGAAATTCCAGGTCTACTATGGCGAAGAATCCTCCTGCATCAAACCCATAGCAGCTGAGGTACCGCAGGGCAGTGTCCTAGGCCCCCTCCTCTACGTATTATTCACGGCTGACATCCCCAAAACAGGAAACACAACTACATGGCTACATTCGCGGACGACACAGCAATTATGGCACCAAACCCGGATTTCAACACAGCAACTTCACACCTTCAAGGAGCGGCGAACGATGTCTCTGACTGGGCTAGGAATTGGAGAATCAAAATAAATTCAAACAAGTCAACCAAAGTGGACTTTGCACTCCGACCACATCTCCCAGCCCCTATCTATATAGATGGGGAAAGGGTTCCTACCTGCTCTCACACCCGGTACCTAGGAATACACCTAGACAAAAGACTCACCCGGAACTCACACATCTTGAAGAAGAGAGAGGAAATCAAAATACGCCTCCGCTCCATGTATTGGATACTGAGAGCCAGGAACAAGCTCACACTCAGCAACAAGAGGCTACTCTACATAACAATCCTGAAACCTACATGGAGCTGCGGAGCCCCCATCTGGGGCTGCGCGGCAGACTCCAACATAGCAACACTCCAGCGCATCCAGAACCTGGTTCTGCGGAAGATAACAGGTGCACCGTGGTATATCACGAACAGCAGCCTTCACCAGGACCTCAATATACCAACTGTGAAGGAGGAAATACGAAAACTAGCCCAATCCTACGACTGCCGACTCCATAAGCACTCCAACACCCTGATCAACCTACTGGAAACCCCACCTGTAATTCGCCTCCGCCGGAAGCTGCCCACTGACATTTAGTATTTAATCATAGGTTAACTTAGTACTACCCCCAGGGCCCTGCGGATGCGCAGGCACCTGCTATCATGTCAATATACTATATACATAAAAGTACCCCCCCCCCCCCAGAATGTAAATGCCAATAGACAGTCCATGAAATAAATAAAATTATAAAAATTCAGCTTTTCACAAAAAAAAAAAAAAATCTCATAGGAATATCATTTTAATAAGACTTTACCTTCAAATAAATCTACATTTTTCAAAATTCAAAATATCAAATCGCCACCTGTACATTTCTCTGTTAACCACGTAATTTTACCCAATGCTCAAAATTCCAATCCCAGCGAAACACACTATTCCAAACTCAACACTAGAATAGCTGCTCTCCGACAATCACACCCAAAACCTTATACTCGTATTGTTCCTACAAGCCACAAACCTCTACGTCAAAACGTAATCCATACAGTCTTCACGTCTCTAGTCAACAGGCTGTACAAGACGTGGCTACAACCCCCTCCCCCCAAAAAAAGTTTTTAGAAGAAATTATTGCTGAATCTAATTTTCCACGTTCATAAGCAAAAATCAATGGAAAACTTCTCAACTTAAAATTCCCACGAATCAAAGCAAAAAAAAAAAAAACCTTCTGACTTGTTGGATTTTCCCAACTCCGCCTGACTGAAATAGTAAATTTCCCCAACTGCTGAGTAGAAATTGTGCGAAAGAAGTGTTTAGTCTGGACCGCAGTGAGGGCATTCGAAATCATCTCAAATGTTCGGGAGTGTTCTTTGCCACAGTATGTAAAAAAAACACGAAGATTTTCCTATCCCTGTCGGGTAGCCTGTCATCTAACAGGTTCAACAAGTCGAACGACGCAAAAACCCGAACTCTAAGATGCATATTTCAGGTGGAGGTGTAGACGTCTGTTGCAGATATGGAGGTGGAAGCGATACAGTGTTATAGGTATACATACCTATTTACTTGATTTTGACAGATCTTCGAAACATAATTTGCCCTCCCCACTATATCATTTTCCACCTCAAAAATCAAGTCTGGCAACGGGCCTGATCCACCCTACTGACTGTAAGTCGAGTGAAAATCGCTTCAGTTCTTTCATGTGTTCTTCGAATCTTTTTTTGTTCCACATCATTGTGCGAGTATCGCAAGCGAAAAGTATAGAAACTTAGGCTACACACTCGAACTTGCTACCACTGCATTCGAATTACATTTTCGTTTCGCCGTTTCCCATAATCGCTGTACATTCCCTCCTCCCTCCCCTCTCGAAACTGCGAAAATACACAGCCTACAATACCGAATTACAATCGCGTAACCGGAGGGTGAAAAACTGCTGTCGGTAGACTACATACATTATATTTTTCGTACTGCGAAACAACAACGTTACTTTTGCGACGTTAAATGTAAGAAAAAAAAAAAAAAAAAGAATGAAGAGAGGAAAACGTCTATTGAAAATACAAATTAACCCCGTTTTCCGGATGCTGCGAGTATTAATCTTTCATTCGCTCGACCTGAGCTCGTTCTCCGGCGCTGAGGACGCCGACGTCTTCGGCCGGATGATAACGTTGAAAGCCGCGCAGACGGCGACGTAACTTTACTTGTTCACATGACAGTGACGTGTCATTCGGCTTCCAGCACGAAATATAAAATCCGTGTAACCTGATGTTACGCGGCCAGAAAAGCTCACTTTGGGTCCACAGTGCCGGACGCGGCCAGAGCTTTCCTACACTCGTCACGAAATTTTTCTAATCATCGTGCGCCAAATTACGGATAATTTCATTTCGTTTTTACCCGGCCGGATTAACCGAAATGTAATTAAGATTTTGGGACTCGGTTCGTCGCCAGCGTTTACACGACATTCTTACGCGGCGAGATTATAGAATGTTTGAGATAAATGCGATTAGAAATTTTTGGTTTCACGGACGTGTCCCGTTCGCGTTGTGCGGGAAAAAGGGAAGCGAAAAGGCGACTCGAAGCATTTTAAATCGCTCGTTTGCTTGATAGCTGTTTGGTGAAACGGTCTCGGTGTATCTGTTCAGCCGTAGCCGTAGAGCGGCGGCCGCCTGTCACCGGTTTTGGAAAATGCTCATTGTAAAGGCTATATATAGTCCAGTATCACAGATGAATCGGCTTTAGTTGATTTTTCCAAATTCTTTCTCAGTCCTCTATTTGCAATGGTAAGCGAAAATTTTAGAGCCTATTATCACAATCCTACCTCCAGGCCCGTAGCCAGCGACAAGGCAGACAAGTGCGCTTGCCTTGTCTAGCAAAAATATGAAAAATTAGAATTTATAAGTCTTTTTTGGTCTGATAAACAATAATTTTTGACCGGAATCTTCATCCAACATTATTTCTCCATACCTCCAAATTAATGACCGTTTTGTAAAGGATAAATCACTATTTAACATAATTGATGAAGTTTATAATTTTTCTTTTCAAAATGTTCAAGAGTTGGAAGAACTTTTTAAATTGTACAGTAATACTCAAAAACCTTCTCAAGAGGAGATTATCTGTGTCAAACGTTATTTTGCCGACAATAATATTTCTACAAAAAATTATTTGACAGAATTATATAAACAGAAGGTTGCATTTAAAAAGACCTATGAATTATAGGTAAGTACCATTTGTGTATTTGCATGTTCCTCGTCCGCAGAGGCGTATTAAGGCGCAAGAAGCCGCTTTAGGCAGTATAAAACCTGTCGCCCCATTTGATTAGAAATACATTGTAGGAGCATATAGAATCATAAGTGCGCCGAATTTACAATGGCCAGGTGACTATGAACTAGGCTGCTAAAGTGCTAATACCCTTTAGACCAAATTTCGGACTTGAATTCACTTCGTTGTTAAGAAAATGATCCTTAGTTTAAATTTACTAATATTGATTGATAGAATAATGCTAAATAAAGAATAGGCATACATCATTGTGGTAATTCGTGTCCGTTCACGTAAACACAATAACAAGGCAGAAAGGTTCGTGTAAGTACGTACTATATTCTACTAAAAGGCAATTCGCTAGCTGCTGTGTATAAAAGTGCAAATCCTTATCTTGATAACAGAACAGGTAGGAGTGTGCAACTGAAAATACCGGTAGGGCTGAAAGTAATATCTAAATATAAACCAACGTCCGCCACAATCATGACCAAATTTTGTTTAACAAACTACAGAGAGAAAAAAAAATGGAAAAATGACTGAAATAAATCATGAAACAAAAATTACAATTACAGATTTACATAGTGCGTTTTTGATCAGTTCTTGATTGTCACGCCACTAAAAATTTCGTACGCTTTGATAATTCGGAAGATGGCTATTGTTTCAATAGTAATGGATCAAAAATGCCACTGCAGTAGAAATTTTCTTGATAAGTTGACTAGGAAATTTTTGCGAAGCATTTTTCAATAGGAGACTGATAGTAGTTATTAATATCGGCTCCATCTTCTTTTTTGCGTAGAAGTATATTTTCAGAGAGGTGCCACTGTTCCTTCATCCAATGTTTGTAAAACATTTATGAAAATTCTTAAATCAATGTACCCTCTTTTCTAGACTGTACAATTCTCTTCGCTAACGCGGTAGAAACAGGTACTGCGTAAAGTTACCCCGCAAATGTAAAGTAGCCCCAGTTTACAGTACTTAGTTTTTCTCTTTGAATAAAAAAAAATAATTTAAGAAAAATGATAATAATAAACGCTTCCCCTACTCTGTCAATAAGGAAAGAAATTTTTTTTGATGCGAAAAATTTGCCCTTCGTCTCAAAAATTTAAAAAACTATCCACGATAAAAAATCTACCCCCCCCCCCCAGAAGAAAAGAGTTTAGAACAGTCATTCATTCTATATGGTATATTCTAGATGTAGAATAAAAAGAAATTTTCGCCAGGTCATTTTACGGCACAAACCCTGATGCGGAATGAACGAGAAAGGAATCAGTGATACTAAAATAAAGTTTCAAAAATGTATAGCAATCCCTAATCTTATTGGAGTAATTAGGAAGTAACTAGGGGGCTTCACCCCCTGGCCGCTTCGCGCCTCGTCCGACAATCACAGTCCTCACTGTTTGGTCTAAAACTTTTGTTTCTGAGTTGAGGTTTGCTTTACGCTTCTTTTGCTCCCCCTTTATCAGCGGTCCTCAACCTCCTCCTCCTTCAGGAGCTTCCTCTACAATCATGAACCCTCTCCTGAGGGTAGGCTACCCCTGAAAAATTGAGCAATTAAGGGGCAGGGTTGGCAACCCGCAGCGATTTGAGATCGTGGAGATTATGGGTAATTATGTCATTATATTATGTCTTTTTATGTCTTATTATGTCGGTTATGTCTTAAAACTTGGGAGATCTTTTATGTTAAAACAGATGATGTCTTCGAAAGTAGCTGATCTGCCCCTGAAATTTTTCTTATTTTTAGGTAGACAACCCGCAGTCTCCGTGGGGAGAGTAGACTGCAACAACCCCCCCGCCCCCCGAATTGACACCATAAATAACCCAATTAACCGAAACACTGAACCCACTCAAAATAACCCGACCATAATTCATATCCGGAATAAAAACTTAGACCTAGGTGGTGGTGATGGTATTGGTAAAGCTCGCGCCTCTAGTGGAAAATCTTTCTGTAAAAACATTTTGAATATTCTGCATTACAATTGTCAGGGTCTGGCGAGTGAGGATCGGGTCTACGAATTCGAGGAAGCACTTAAGGAAATTAAATGGGACATAGTAGGGCTAAGTGAAACAAGAAGATACGGCGAAGATCTAGCAGCAAGAAAGAATGGGAACTGGCTATTCAGTTATGGGGAGACAAGAGGACACAGAAGCGTAGGGTTGTACGTGAAAAATTGCATAACCAATAGAATAATCGAAATAAAAGGCATAACAGAACGTATTGCGGTGCTGAAACTTAAGATAGATACAGCAATCAACTTATCAATAATACAGATATACGCACCGACGACTACAGCCAAGGAGCAGGATTTAGACGAGTTCTATGAGCTAGTTGATAAGACGTATACAGAGGAAAAAGAATACTACACTATCATAATGGGAGACTGGAACGCGAAAATCGGTACCGACGTAGCACCCTTATCAAATATAGGCAAAAACAGGATTGGTAACACAAATGACTGCGGGTTAAGACTACTAAATTTGGCAATGAAAAATAACCTCAAAATCGCAAAATCCTTCTTCAAAAAGCGTGCCAACAAAAAATGGACTTGGATATCCCCTGATGGTAGAACCAAAAACGAAATCGACCATATTCTCGCAAATGACCAGCGTATCATTACCAACGTGGACACCCTGTCGTCTTTCCGGTTCCCCTCAGACCATAGAATAACCAGATGCTCCACAAATATCCTCAAGAGAGCCAAATACCTAAACTACTTACAAAATAAGAGTAAGGGCAAACTAACGATATCAGAACACAAAGTTACAGCGGCCAACGAAAAAATTAGGGAACTGATAACAAATACAAACTTCTACGAAACAGACGATGTACAGAAACTATATACCATAATTACAAACGCAATACAGAAGACCATACAACAACTAGGCGTCATAAAAGCAATTGTCCCTACAGACGATAAACTAACAACAAACACAAAACAACTAATAACGAAAAGGGCAAACTTGAAGAGATCAGGCCAAAAGTCGCCCACAAACAAAATCGAACTAACGGAACTTAATAAACTGATAAAGAAGGCGATCCGCGAGGACATTAAGAACTACGAGTCTAAGGTAGCCCGTGAAATTATCGAAGAAAGCTGGTCTACGAAAAAAGCCAAGAAAGCCCTAACAAGGAACACAAAAATCCTATCAAAAATATCAAGAATTGACAACTCAACCACCCATAACAGGGACGAAATTTTAGAAGTTGCAACGAGATTTTACGCGGATCTATACAACGACGTCAGAACAAACCAAAAAATAGAATTATCCAAAAACAATATAGACTTTCCGTGTATATTACCCTCGGAAACCGAAAAAGTGTTAAGTAAACTGAATAAAAATAAAATATCAGGCCCAGAAAATATGGAAAATGAAATTTTAAAAATGAGTAAGGATGCCCTAAAAGAACCTCTAACAATTTTATTCAATAAAATAACTGAAACTCAAACGACTCCAGAACAGTGGAATACAGCCGAAATAATACTTCTACACAAGAAAGGAGACAGAGGAAATATAAATAATTACCGCCCAATAAGCATAACATCAAACCTGAGTAAAGTGTTCCTAAAAATTTTGAAGGATAGAATATACCCAATATTAGATATGAATCAACCCTATGAACAAGCGGGCCTCCGGAGAAATTATTCTACAGTAGACCATATACATACGATTAATCAGCTTTTGGAAGAAACAAGGGAATACAATCTAGAAGTCAACGCTCTTTTTATCGACTTCAATAAGGCATTTGACACGATTTATCATGATAAGATATGGTTAGCTCTCGCTGAGCAAGGTATACCCACAGAAATTATCAACATTCTCCAAAAACTTTACTGCAACGCAACCGCTTATCTAAGATTAGACAAAAAGGGCTAAAAATTCGAAATACGGGTGTGAAGCAGGGCGACCCGCTCTCATCGAACCTATTCAATGCGGTACTTGAACAGGTCTTTCGAAAATTAAACTGGGGAGAAAAAGGAATGAAAATTGACGGTAAATACCTGAATAATCTTAGATTTGCGGACGATATAGTTCTGTTAGGAAAGAATACTAGGGAACTGGAGGAAATGATAACCGAATTAAATCAGGCAAGCGCGGAGGTAGGCTTAACAATAAACCTGAGGAAAACTTTCTTCCTCTCGTCAGACCCCGATGCTAAACTGTTACTTAATGACACCAAAATCGAAAGAGTAGAGGAAACCAATTACCTAGGCCAGACCATATCAATTAATAAAAAATTCGACTCTGAGATACGCAAAAGAATACAACATGGATGGAAAAGTTTTTGGGCCCTAAAATATGTCCTCAAAAGTGATATGCAATTAAGAACAAAAATGAAAATATTTGAAAGCGGCGTCATCCCTTCTATAACGTATGGAGCCCAGACATGGGCCCTCACGAACTCTCAACTTAAGAAACTGCAAACAACTCAAAACAGAATGTTGAGAAGTATTCTAAACAGGATAAAGAATAGAAAAATATACGAAAAAACAAATTCGAGTACAATAACATACAAAATCAAGAAGTCCAAATTCGTGTTTGCAGGACACCTAGCGAGAGAAAAAGATGATAAATGGCACAAGAGAATAACAGACTGGACACCATATGGGCTAATACGAGGAATAGGGAAGCCAGCAACCAGATGGCGCGACGAAATCGAAAGAAGAGTAGGAATAATCTGGGGTAGAGTGGCCCAAAATCGCAAAATTTGGGCAACCACGGGAGAGGTCTATGCCTGCGTGCGGGGTGCGTTGACCTGACGGTGTACAAAGGTATATAACTTGGTCTGCACTGTACACTAGGTCCACGAAGACTGTAATAATAATAATAATAATAATAATAATAATAATAATAATAATAATGTCTTTTTATGTCTTATTATGTCTGTTATGTCTTCGACGAAGGCCGGGATTTAGATATCAGGCTCCTTGGAGTTTTTTTCCAAGAGGAGGGGGAGGGGGAGGAGGAGTTTTGGTTTTTAATATATAGAGAGAAAATAGGTTTTTACCGATTTTCTCACGGAGGAGGGAGCAAATGACAATTTCCTAAAATGCCATCTGAATTGGTTGAATTAAATAATATTAGAAGAACGTTTTCTAGCTTCACGAACTCCAGTTCAATCAAATTTAAAATTTATTTGGAAGACAGGTGCTTCACTTCAGAGAATGATCTTTGCAGCGCGACTGCAGTCTGTAGTTTCGAAGTTTGATGCTTTGAATAGTAAAGGCACAGCCGACCCTCTTCGAGTAGCGAAGCTGCTTCTTATGAAAAAAATTTTTTGTTTGCTCATTTGGTTTCTGGGCCCGTGCGTTAATCCGGGTTTGGAGGAACTTCCAGAGGTGAGAGACCCCCTGAAGCCTCCACCTCTAGCACGACTCGTGAGAATAGGTCAATGAAAGAAGCTGTAGTGCGTAAAGAAATCTGAGGATACAATTTGATAAAGTGACAATGCTGTACATCGATAACATAGAATATGTACTTTCAACAGCAACCCCACCCTGAGAAAATTGTACAAAAGAAAAATAACGTCGACTAGTCGAGTATATCACCCGACGAAGGATACATAAGATAAATATTTTTAACTTTTCTGTACCATCGAAGATTGTCTCGAACTACAGATTGAAGAGGAGAAAAAAAAAGGTGCAGATACCGGGCGGTGCGCAAATTGCAGCAGATCAAATATTAAAGGCGGGCTATGTGATTTATTGAGTAAAACGGCTTACACTCACTTCCTTTCACCCTCGACCATTTGCAACGAAATACAATTCCCTTTCCACTTTCCACGCACACAGACACGGATATGGGTATTGTTGCTATATACTCGACACCATATATTTTATTTTAAGAATGGAAGATAGAAAAGTTAAAGGTAACATATTGTATATTGCTGAGTTGTTTTTTTTACTTCTCTCTCTCACACTTTCTTTTTTCTCCTCCGGGCTATTATATCGTGTACGTTTTCTCATTTCGTATATAATCTTACCTTTTTTTTCTTTCTCTCTCTCCTATACGCCTATTTACGATGGCGATATTTTCAGCTTGACGAAAAATACGTAGGCGAGAAAATTTGGCGCGACGTTTTTCAGCGCCTCTGCTTCGCCTTTCGTCGTCTCGCCGTTTAATTCGGGAAATCAAAACGTTTCGAAGGAATTTTTTGCGCGAACAGCGAGAAGAGCAATGAACCTTCAAACCAGCTTTTTCTGCTCGGTCGTCTTACATTTTTTTGTTATCTGTGTCTTTACCGGTGTACGTTCGCGTCTTATTAAATAAAAATTATCTCTGAAAAAAAAAACCAAAAGGAGAACCGGCGTTTAAAAATCTGACGTGATATACTTTTCTTAGCGCGAAGCTCCAGCATTTGCAAATTATTTAGATTCTGTCGTACCCAGGAATGCGAATTCAACCATTTGCGATATTTTCACCGGAAATATGCGATTATACATTCGGCGCTGTTTTTATTGACGATTTTCTAAAACGTGCACGATGCTGAACGACGACCCCGAAGGGTACCATCTTTCGGGTAATTTCCACTGGATGAGGTAGGCAACTTTAGAAAACTTGGAGATGAGACCATTAAAATTAGATATAATAGGAATCAATGAACTGAAATGGCCGGAAAAAATAACCTTTGGACGGAGGAGTACAGAATAATGCAGCTGTAACAGGGCAAAGTATTATATCACCCTATACAGGGTGTCCGGACTTCGTTCAAGAGCCCGCTAGGTACGATGTACTCAATAGAACGGAAAAAGTCAAGTTCGAAGAGTTGCCTAGGAGCAAATTGAAGGGGCTTCGCCGTTTTAAAGAATCCAAAAAAGCACAATTTTCAAGATGATACATCTAAGTACGATGTTTTGCCTATTCTCAAAATTGAAGGCGCTAGAAAAGTAGAAAGTTAGGAAAATTTCATTTTTTGTTAAATGGTCAGACAGTTTTTCAGCCCAACCCTCTTTTCTAACTTCACTCTCAACCCGAGCCCTGGAATCCGCCCTTTCGACCATTACTTCAGAGATATCGGGGAGGCTGATAGAGCGGCCTGTGTCGAAATGTAGCGAGTTGCTACGTGGGCCCGAACCCGGGAGCTCCGGATTCCGAGACTAACGCGCTATTCTTACCTCGGATGCAAAAAACTGATAAATCGATTAGTAGTTATATTATAGCTGCTTTAAAAATTAGCGCACAAAAATGTGAATAATAAATATAATAAATAACAGCTTTATTCGGTGATGTTCATGTTTTTAACATTTGGCTGGGTCCCGTGACCCATAGCGACGCGGCCGGCGGGGGCACAATCCCTTCCATCCTTTCTTTCCTTTTCTCCACCCGCCCATTTCTGAGCATAAGCCTCCCCTTCTTCCCTCCATTTTCTTTTGTCTAGGGTATATCTCCTCCATATGGGTCCTATGTCTTTTGTATTTCGTCTCTTCCGCAAGTTGTAGGTCTACCTTTGCTTCTCTTTTTGTCATATGGGGTCCACCCTTCCACCCTTCTCTCCCATCTATTCTCCTCCAGCCTGATGATATGACCTGCGTAGTTTAAAATTTTAATAGTTTTGCCTATGTCGTTTAGTTTAGTTTTACCCCTAATTTCCGCATTTTCGAGTTTGTCTTTTAATTTAATCTCTAATATGCTTCTCTCCATTGCTCGGTGGGTGGTCCGAAGTCTGTTGGTATTTGTTTTTGTCAAGGCCCATGTCTGAGCCCCATATGTCATCTTTGGTTGTACGCAACACTTCCAAACCTCCGTCTTGGTTCTTACTGACATCTTACTTTTAAAAATATTTTTTAGTAAAACAAAACATCCTAATAAACACAACAACTAACTTCCAAAGTGAGAACTTATTTCAACTAATAACATAACCCTCACGGATTGGACGGACTGCACGATTACAGACAAGCAATAGGAGCACAAGACTAAACAGGTTCACCATACGGTACTACTCGCGACTATAACTACAGGACCACAAGAGATAGGTCTCATTTAGGGTATTCCACTGATGATGGCATAACAGCCGAAAGCGCTCTGGAATACAGAAGAAGAAAAGGTGAATTGGCACACCCTACACATGGAATACTCCAGAAAGAGACCCGCTTCTGATTCTGCTCGCAATTTCTTTCACCTTTGAACCTTCGAAAGATATCGTTTGCCCCAAGTATTTTACTTCCCTTTCCCATTCTATTTTTTCGCCATCGATTTTTACTAGCTCGTTCTTTCCATTTGAGAGGAGCTTCGTTTTACTTGTATTTACCTCAAGTCCTGCTTCCTTACATGCATCAATAAATTCTTCCGCATTTCTAACTAACTCCTTTAGGTCGTTTGCTACCAGAACTACATCATCCGCAAATCTTGGATTGTTCAAGAACTTTCCCTCGAACCTTACCCCCTCTCCTCCCAGTCTATTTTTCGCATCGTTTCTTCCAAGGCGCAGTTGAACAAGTTAGGCGACAGCGGATCCCCTTGTCTAACACCCTTCCTGTTTTGAAGGTTTCCTCTTTTATATCTGTCTTGACATACGCGGTTGCACCCTCATATCTCTTCTCTCTATATGCTAAAAAAGTGAAATCCACCGCCGCCGCCACCACCTTCGAGAGAAAACAACGCACTGCGGGTTGCCTACCTAAAAATCAGAAAAATTGCAGGAGCAGAACAGCTACTTTCAAGGACATATAATCTGTTCTAACATAAAAGATCTCCAAGTTTTAAGACATAACCGACATAATAAGACATTTACAAAGACATATAATGACATAATTACCCATAATCTTCAAAATCTCAAGTCGCAAGATAAACACATAGTCTAACTTAAGATATATATAAAGGCAGATATAGTATTCATGAATAGGGCAGACCAGCTACCGTGGACTCTGAGATCTCAGGTCCTTATGACGTCATAATCATCTCATTAGATCTGTTCACTGAGAATTTTCCCAAAATCATAGGCCGTGACTGCGTGGCTGTACGGTACCTCCGGGAGAAAAAGACAAAACACTGCGGGTTGCCTACCCTGCCCCTTAATTGCTCATTTCTCCAGGGATAGCCTACCTTTGGGAGGGAGTTCATGATGGAGGAGGGAGCTTGGGGGAGGAAGGTCGCGAAGGACGAGGGAAGGTATAGAAACCCATCAGTTATTTGTACAACTAGTGTTGTCACAAAAAGCCTGGACTAGGAAAAAAAGAAAGCAACTCTGACAGGAAGAGTGAGAAACTTGTGAACCCGCGAGGCCGGCACGAGCGAAGCGGCCAGGAGAGGAATATTTTTTATAAGAATATTTTACTTAAGAGATTTATTTTTTGATTTATACTTTTTAATTAAATTTAATAATTTTATTATACGGATGATGGTAAAGTACGATTTTAATCACAGTTTTTAGGAGCTAAAGTGACTGTTTAAGTGCGTCGTGATTTTAAAGAATCGAAGTGTGAAGTGACACAAGAAAAGGGGCTGCATGTTCATCTACCAGTAAGGCCCTTTTCTTGAACACATCGCAATAGGGATTTAATGAAATTTTAAATGTCTAGGGAAATAATGAGTTCGACAAAACAGCTGTTCTATGTTTCCGCGCATGCGCATTTCTACGCAGAAGTCTCAACGATGACGGATAACGTGATAAGGATAACTCATTATATTTTTGATGTTCCAGATTAAATTTTGTTCTTGTTCGTCCTTTTCTCTCATCTATAGAATAAAACGTTGTATTATACAACGGTGCCAAAGTGAGCGATTCTCTCGTGCGTTTACTTCACTCGCCTCACGACTCGTTTTGTAGACTCGCACACTCGAACTTAATCGCTCACTTTAGCACCTTGTATAATAATATACTATTATTTTTAGGTTAATTTATATAATTAAATTTTTTTAAAGAATATTTGTATTTAATAATTCAATACTTAGAAGATTATTAATAGAAATGAGAATTTTAGCCCCCTAGTATATTTCTAATTACGTTGATTGCTTTCTGATTGACCCCCTTGGTTTTTCAATACCTTCCATAAAAATTCTTGGTTTAACGAGTCTAACGCTTTTGGATAGTCTATTAACAGTAAGAAAACATCGAAATTGTATTCATTTGTTTTTTCAATGATTTGATCAATGATGAAGATCTGGTCCACCGTTGAATGATTTTACCGGAATCCCGCCTGCTCGTCAGATTGTTGACTGTCCAGTTGGGGGTATAACCTCGCTTTTAGGATTTTCATAAAAATGTTGTCCACATTTGATGCAAGACTAAGTGGTCCACGGGAGTTCGTTATCTGACGCGTTCCGATGTAGACGTACAGTTATTTAATTCTCGTACAAAGGATTGTGATTGCCGATACGAGTCTATATTCGAGTTCAAACGTGAACAACGGAAAAGTGCAAAGGTGATTAAAGTAGTAACATACACATACGAACGACAAAACGTAAGTGTAAACCCTATAATATCGTATATAAAATCGAGAGTGCAAGTCTGCGCCACACTGTGTATACCACCATGAACGAGGAAATGAAGAAGGCGTTTGAGAAACTAACCGAAGAAATCCGCGGAATTAAAGCGACCTGCGAAGAAATCGGTACTGTAAGGACGATTTGCGAAGAGACGAGAGTAATCATTGAGGGAATGTCTGAGGACGTCGAATTCCTCAAGCAGGAGAATAAAAATAACAAAACTGGGCATAGCTCAGCTTTATGGCGAGAATTGTGAACTAAAAGCAAGATTAAATGCCCTCGAACAATACGGCATGAAAAGTAACCTAATCGTACACGGCATACCGTTTAAAGACGGCGAGAACCTCAGAGAGGCGATAAAGGTGATAGCCGAAAAACTAGCGATCGAAGCAAAAGAGGGAGACATTGCGGCCGTGCATCGCCTGCCAACTAAGAAAAACAAAGATAGGCCACCGATCATAATACGTTTCAACAACTTGGACACGCGTAATCAGATGATAGCCAAGGCGAAAACAGTTCGACCAGATGGGAAATTGTTCGGATTCGAACCGTCGCACCCAATTTATGTAGACGAGCACTGGTCCAACGAAACACGAAAGCTGTGGATGGAAGCAAAAACTTTGCAGGAAAAAGGACTAGTGTACGGAATCTCGTGCCGAGATGGAAAGGTCAGAATCAAGAGGACTGAAGCGAGCCAGGCGGAAAGAATCCACAGCAGAGAACAGTTAATGAAATACGGAAGATCGGCAGAAAATCATCGCCCAAACAACAACAATCACAACAGTATGGAGAACGGAACGCCGAACCGAAATAAAAGGAACATCGAAGATCGCAGCCCAAACAAATATGAACAAAACGGAAACGCGAATAAGGCTCGAGCAGTGAACAACGAAACAAAATTTGGGAAAAATCGCGCTCCTACTGAAAGGAGAAACAGTCGCACGCAAGCCACGTTAGATAGTTATAATATAAGTATAAACACCCAACGCACATAATGTACGCCTCCGGGCTCCGCCTCCCCAAGCCGAACTCAGCCATCGTGGGGAGACGAGGCTGACAACCCTCGAAAAGAGAAAGGTGAATCCAAAGGTGAATCCAAAAGGAAGAGCAAAAGAAAAAACAGGTTAGATATTGATATTTTATATTACAATACAAGGGGACTAGCAAAGGAAGAGAGAATAGTGGAATTAGAGGAAGCGCTCCAAAAAGTGAGATGGGATATAGTTGGACTGTCAGAAGTCAGAAGGGAGGGGAATGAGTTAATACGTAGGAGAAATGGGAATTACCTATACTATAGTGGTGAAACCAAGGATACAAAGGTGTAGGCTTCTACATCAAAGAGAGGATATGGAAAAGAATCAAAGAAATAAAAAAAGTAAACGAAAGAATATGTGTGCTGAAGCTGAAATAGACAGAAAGAACCTTATGACAATAATTCAAATATACGCCCCAATTCTGAATGCAGAGAAGGATGAAATAAGAGAATTCTACGAAACACTTCAGGAGACTATCGAAAAGGAGAGGGAAAATTACACGGTGATAATGGGAGACTGGAACGGAATAGTAGGGAAAAGCGAACAAACAGCAAATGTAGGAAGACATGGGTTGGGAAAGAGAAACCAAAATGGGGAAAGAATGATCGAATTTGCACAAAGGAACAACCTAAAAATAACTGGAACATTTTATAAAAAAAGGGAAACACGGAAATGGACATGGATTTCTCCCAACGGAAAAGTGAAAAACGAAATCGATCATATACTAATAAACGACATAACGATAGTGAAAAATGCGGAAGTGTTATCAAGGTTCGAATTTTCCTCTGATCACAGAATTGGAAGATGTTGCCTACAAATTCCGAGAAGAATAAAATATAGAAATGGAAAAAAAAGAATAGGAACTAAAAAAGTGGTGATACCTATCCACAAGATAGAAGAAGCAGAGAAATTTCTGGAAGAGAAACTAAAGATAATAGAAGAGAGCGATCAGGAAATGGAGGTACAGGAAATATACGAGGTAATAGAGAGATCGATTAAGGAAACGGAAATGAAATATGGTAAAGAAAAGGAAAAAGAATCTACGGATGACAAGCTAAAAAAGAGAACGAAAGAACTGATCGCAAAAAGAGAACAGTGGAGAAGGATAGACAACCCGACCCCGAGACAGAAAATCGAGTTAGCAGAATTGCAAAAATTGGTAAGAAAAGAAATCAAAAACGACTGTAGAGAATATGAGGTAAGACTTGTGGAAAAAATCATAGAGGAAACATGGTCGACACGTAGGATGAAAAAGGAAATAGCGAAAGGCACGAGACTAATGACTGGGATAAAGAACAAAGAAGGGAAAATAACAACAGGGAGAAAAGAAATTATGAAAGTGATTACTGAATTCTTCAGAGAGCTATACGATGACGAAAATGAACAACAAAACAGTACCTTAAGAGAAATAATAGATAAAGAGGAGACACCAATCGGAATAAATCATACAAAAGAACCAATACCACCATTCACGAAAAATGAAATACAAAAAGCAATAAAATCGCTGAGGGTAGGTAAGTCACCAGGCCAGACAGTATTGATAACGCATTCCTCAAAACATTTCAAGAAAAGCTAAAGACACCATTAACCAAACTATTAAACAAAATTATGTACACCGAAAAAACTCCGGAACAATGGAGCGTCGCGGAACTCCGTCTACTGCACAAAAAAGGGGAAAAAAGTGACCTCGATAATTATAGGCCCATAAGTCTGACATCAAATGTAGGAAAGATAGCAATGAAAGTAATCAAAGAAAGAATAAGTAGTCGATTGGACGAGAGCCAGAGCCCGGAACAGGCAGGTTTCCGTAGGGGATTTTCCACCATAGACCACATACTCACAATGAATCAGATAATAGAAAAAGCGAAGGAATATAAAATAGAAATACACTGTATTTTCGTAGACTTTCGGAAAGCGTTTGACTCAATTAAGCACAACAGAATATGGGAGGCACTCAAAAATCAGGGAATAGAAATGAAAATAATCAAAATCATACAAGATGTATACAAAGACGGTAAAGCTTACGTAAGAACAGACAGAAGAGGACCAACATTTCCAGTCAAAAAAGGAGTGAAACAGGGAGACCCACTGTCTTCCAACCTGTTTAACGCCGTACTAGAAGAGGTATTTAAGCAATTGGATTGGAAAGAAAGGGGGTTAAAAATAGACGGAAAATGGCTTAATAACCTAAGATTTGCGGACGACATAATACTAATAAGCGAAAATAAAGAAGACGTCGAAAAAAATGTTGCAGGAGCTAACCGAAGCAAGCAGAAGGGTGGGATTGTTGATTAATGTGAACAAAACAAAATACATGAGTAACTCCAATAGAGGCGACGTCTATGCAAACAACGAAAAGATAGAAAAGGGGACGAATCACATATCTGGGGCAAATACTATCCCTTTAAAAACGAAAGTATAAGGAGATACAGCTAGGGAAACGAAAAAGGGATGGGCGGGGTTCTGGGCGCTCAAACAATATTCAAAAGCGAAAGAGTACCCCCTCTAAATGAAAATTAGAAACAAATGTAATGCCCAAAATTTTAAAATACAGTGCACCCAAAAATGGGCACTACCAAAAAGCAAATGGAAAGTATAAGAAAGACCCAAAGGGAATGGAAAAAAGAAGTATTATGAAAATAAGAAACAAAGCAAAATAAGAAACAAAACAATAAGAGAAAAAACAAATGCGATCGACGGGGGTATCGAGTTAAGAAGCTAAAGTATAATACGCGGGCCCCGTCATGAGAATGGGACAAGAGGATGGGTAAACGGGTAATTAACTGGAGCCATTTGACAGGGAAAAGAGCGAAAGGAAGGCAACGACCAGATGGAGGGATGAATTAGTGAAAAACCTGGGGATAGGATGGGGGAGATTCAGAAAGATAGGGAAAAAAGGCACGAACGGGAGCGTATGCCGATGTAACATACGACAAAAAAATGTACAAAAACGTAATAAAGCTAATATATATTATATATATTATTATAATATTATAAGTGGTCACAATTCTGAGTCCCCTTTTTTCCTTTTAAAAAATAAGATTATTTTTTTCCCCCCCCCTTTGGGGGGATTCCCGGGCCAGGTTTTTTCGAATATTTTCTCTTGGGGTTCTTTTTTAGGGGTTTTTGGACCCATTGCTACGCCGTCTGGACCAAGCCTTTCCGCCTTCAGGGTTTTTAGCGCTTTGGGGCCCCTTTTCCTGTTATCTTGGGGAAAATTTAGGAGTGCTTTGTTCACATTTTTACATGCCTCTTCGTTCTCGATGCTCTCTTCTCTCCTGCTACCAAATAATTCGCCGTAGAATTTAGTGGCTACTTTTACGATTTCCTTACGCTCGTGCACATTGTGTCCCCTCTCTCGTGCGAGAGAATTTGACGATTGGATGCTACATTTACAAGTTGACTTCCAAAATTATTAGGGGGGGGGGGGTTCTTCGCGCCGGCCCCGTTATCAACGGCTCTGTTGTTGCTATGTTCATTTCGAGCATTGCTTTCACATGTCTGGCCGATTGTGATACATGTATGATCGACTGACTAGACATTACCAGTGCTTCCATTGTTGCTATTCTGATCTCGAGCGCTGCTTCTATACGTCTGATCAACTGATAAACTGATATACAATCGATTGTTAACTCTAGATGTCATCTGTGTTTCGATTATTGCTGTTGTGTTGATATTGAGCACTGCTTTCATACGTCTCACACTGGGCGCCGCGATTCTAGGCGGCCAATACCTAACTACACGACTTTTTCAATATTTGATTGGTTCCAAGTCAAAATGTCACCTTAACTGGTACCTAGAAATACTTCCTTTCCTTCTAGTGGTCAGTCCCTATATACAGGGTGTCTTCTTGGTCCACTTCACAAGTAACATAGAGGGTATCGCACAGTGGGAAATTTCAAAATTTGAAGCTGCAAAAATTGGATTCGTGAAACTATGAACAACAATATATTAATTTAGGGGTATTTTGGCTCACTGAGTTCATTTTTGAGCTTATTTTGACCACATCTGGTAACCTACCCTCTTTATTGGGGGATGAAAATCCAAAATTTTTGAAGAAATCAAGTTGGGCATCTAAAAATATGTTTATTGAGACGCTGAATTCGTTTTGAGCTCATTTTTACCCCACTTGATAACCTACCCTCTTTATAGGAGAGATGACAATTCAGAATTTTTGAAAAAATCGAGTTAGGTATCCAAATGTATGTATTCTGAAGCGTTGAATTCGTTTTTGAGCTTATATTCACCCCATCTGGTAACCTACTCCCTTTTAGGGGGGTTGAAAATTCAAAATGTTTGAAAAAATCGAATTGGACATCTACATGTATGTTCTTTGAGACGTTGAATTCGTTTTTGAAGTTATGTTAGCCCGTCCGGTAACCTACCCCTGTATTGGGGGAAGAATATTCAAAATTTTTGAAAGAATCGGAGTGGGTGTCTAAATATTTTCGTTTTTTGAGACGCTGAATTCGTTTTCGGGCCTATTTTTACCCCACTTGGTAACCGACCCCCTTTATAGGGGATGAAAATCCAAAACTTTTGAAGAAATCGAGTTAGGTGTCCAAATATATGTTTTTTGAGGCTCTGAATTCTTTTTTCAGCTTATGTTCATCCCATCTGGTAACCTACTCCCTTTATTTGAGGTTGAAGATTCAACATGCTTGAAAATATCGAATTGGATATCTAAATGTATGTTTTTTGAGACGCTGAATTCGTTTTGAGGTTATATTAGCCCATCCGGTAACCTACTTCTGTATTGAGGGAAGAATATTCAAAATGTTTGAAAGAATCGAAGTGTCTAAATATTTTCGTTTTTTGAGACGCTGAATTCGTTTTCGGACCTATTTTCACCCCATGTGATAACCTACTCCCTTTCAAAGGGATGAAAATACAAAACTTTTGAAGAAGATCGAGTTGGGTGTCTAGATATATGTTTTTCGACACGCTGAATTAATTTTGGAGCTTATATACAGATACCCCATTTGATAACCTAAACCCTATATGAGGGGGGGGGTGGTGTGAAAAATTCAAATTTCCGATAAAATCGAGTTAGGTGTCTAAATATAAATTTTTAACGCGCTGAATTCGTTGTTGAGCCTATTTTTGTCCTAACACTGCAAATCGTTCGTCATTATTTCCTCTTTTTCTTTGAATGTCGCAAACGGTCGGAGCTGAATGATGTCAGGATAGTTAGATGGATGTTCAAAGAATAAAACTCATTCAATATATTTTCGGATCCAGTTGGATCAAGGTTTTCCCAGTCCATGAAGTGAAGGTATTTGGTAGAGTAAAATGGACAGTAATATTGAACTTTAATATTTATTTAGAGGTTAGAAACGTGAAGTTTCTTTTACAATGAACTCATTCAAATTGAACTGTATTTATCAAGGAATAAAAATAAAAATACAAAAAAATTCTACGTCAAGGTCCTGGCTTTGGTATCGTCATTTGAAACTACCTACCATTTCATCAAACAGTCTACTTAAATTTTAAAATGTTCAAATTGATATCCAGCTCTGCATTCTAATAATATTTTTGGGGAGATAAGTTGGACTGTTTTTAGGTCATCTCTCATATTGAAGAATAATAATTTCCGCCATTTATGTAAATTTGGCTCGCTTCATTTTATGGAGATTTGGCCGCCTAAAACCAGCATTTCGCTTAGTGTGCGTCTGGTCAATTGATACAAACGTGTAGTCAACTGATTCGAGACATCACCAGTGCTTCTGTTGTTTTAATCTCCAGAACTGCTTTCACACATCTGGCCAATTGATAGTCGTATGATCGACTGACTTTAAACCTCATCAATGCTTCTGTTGTTGCTGTTTTAATCCGGAGTACTGCTTTCATACATCTGGTCAGTTGATTCTCGTATAATCAACTCACTCTAGACGTCACAATTGTTTCCATTGTTGCTCTTTTGATCTCGAGCACTGCGTTCACACATCTAGTCGATTGATCCTCACATAGTCGACTGATTCTAGATGTCACCAGTGCTTCGGTTGTTGTTGTTTTAATTTTGAGCACTGCTTTCACACATCTGGTCAGTTGATTTTCGTATAATCAACTCACTCTAGACGTCACAATTGTTTCCATTGTTGCTCTTTTGATCGCGAGCACCGCATTCACGCGTCTGGTCAATTGATACTCGTATAATCAACTGACTCCAGGCATCACCAGTGTCACTGTTGTTGCGGTTTTGATCTCGAGCACTGCTTTCACACGTCTGGTCGATTGATACTCGCATAGTCGATTGCCAGTCTGAAATATAACCACGATATTCCCGTTTATTCGTCGCTCGCTGAGTTTTAATTTTATTCTGAGACGTTTCCCGGGTCACATCAAGCACCCAATGGCTGGCTGATTAGTTTCGGTTCGTGCGAATAACTCTCAATCTGTCGCTCGTCTTGAGTCGTCGAATTCGAATTACTTCGACGATCCGTCCAAACACCAGCTGCAATTTGCGAGCTTCTGCCTTCGCGATCTAGCCACGTCACGAGCATCTCGAAAAAACTGCGATATTTCCTCGACTCGAAGGAGCCGAGCGTGCACACACGCACACAAATGTCCCTAAAAATCCATGCGACAAAAGGTAGACCCTGGTCCGTTATTGCGTCTAGCTTCCGCAAATTGCGTTCGACCCGATTGAGAGAATATACGTAGGTGGTTCTCGTTTATATATAGATACGAAAAGCAATACAAAATACTCTCCAGAAGTTACTAGTCTGCGAAAGTTTGACGCAATTACTCGACCCGAAAGGAATTAGACCTTAACATCTTCCAACTTCGAGTGGTCATTATCCGTATTTCTCGGCGAGCCGTGTCTCCGAGTCCACTCGAACGGTTTTTTGCTGTATGCGGTTCGTTCCCTAAGACAACGTACGAATATCCCGCTAGAAAAATGTATTGGCGGGCTGCTAACATCGCCGCGCCGCCGGTAATTACAAATCGCCAAAATTAACGGCGAAAGAATGCAGGAGACGATATAATCATCGATATTAAATTATTTATGAGATTTACAAGCGAAATCCTCTCAAATTACGCCAATTACTCGTGCGCTCGATACAGCAGCACAACTCTCAGCATCGGTACAATCTGCATTCTGATTATTCTGTACTTGAGAACATTTCCAGTATTCCTCGTTCTTGTCTAACAAAGTTAATAATATTTTCAATGGTCTCCTTTGGGAATAAGATTTTTGTAGATAATAGTGTATATTCTTTTTTTCTGCGCTCTCTCTTTCTCTCTCTGTTTCTGTCTTTGCAATCGCCTCCTTCGTGTTCACCTTTGCCCTCTCATCTGCATCTAAATCGCGTAAATTGAAAATGTAGGTACTTCAGCTCGGGAAGCAGACGGTATCGAGTAGTTTTTCGAAATCGTTTCCATCCGAAATCAAGAAGACCTAAAACACGTCTGAAAAATGGCAGTCACGTGTTAATCAAGCACTTTCGGCTGCCTTGTTAACGGGTTCCTTTTCGTCGCCATTTGTACTCAGTAATTGGAATAATTAATTAATTATACTTAAGCGTGTCTCGTTGTCTTATAATTTTCGCGGACGTTGCGAGCAATGGCCGGCTTGGGATTTGTAATCCGTCGTCAGTCTGTTTTTAGTTAAACTAAAAAGAAAACTTTTTTTCCCCTCATCGAAAGCAAAAACTTAGCTAGAGCTGGCAAGATCGAGGCGGCCTGGTGCCGAGATGGAAAGGTGTGAATTCGTTGCAGCGCCAATGGCCCAACGATAAGGATTGACGACCTATACCAGCTGACGAAGTTCCAAGGAGGAGGGGATGGTACTAGGGTGGACCCCCTGTCAAACAGGTCCACAGTGGAAACTCCTAAAAGAACCAGGGCGATGCGGAGTCCAGAAGACCAGAACAACCAATGAGGAGACGGTCAACGTCGGTCACAAAAGAAGACGCGCGGCAACGGTAGCGGACCCAGCTCAACCAAGGCGGACAACCCAATAGTGAGTAAAAAACCACTGGACCTCCTCAGCGAATGGAGAGCAACAACCTCGCAGATAAATGGACCGTCTGCGGAGCATGAGGCCGCAATTAACGGGTAAGCGCGAGGGGTGTTTCGTCACCGAACACACTACGGGACTCCAATACAAACGTGGGAAGAAGGGAGGAAAAAATCAACCTAACCCCCCAAGACGGGAAGCAAGCGCCGCCGAGGCGGAAGCCTGCAAAAACTTATTGTCCACCGATCGTATTTTTTGGTCGAAGTTGGTTAGTGGAATTGCCGCCCAGACTTCAGCTGAAAGGCCGACCCTATTACTAGATCGGAAGGCGACCTGGCTTGTTAATTTTCTTTTCGGAGAAATTTAGGAGTTTGAATTTTTAACTTGTGGCGACGTAACACAGGATTTTTCCGGCCGCCGTTCGCAATCGTGTACCGGGGAGATAAGGCAGTGTAGTGATAGAAAAATACTTCAGTGTAAAAATCAGTTCTGTAATATACGTGCACTAGTGATCACAGTGGTGACCTCGACAATCTTAAACGTGCTTTACTTTTCCGGAATGCTAAATTAGTAGTGACGCGAAAGTAAAACAAGCGGAAGATCTTTTTCGGCAACCAAAAGCCATACAAATATAGTTCGAACGGAAATTTTCGTGTTTGGTGTTGAAGTTCGCCAGTGGCGTAGCGTCAGGGGAGACAAGGTAGACAGCGTCTACCCAAAAATTTTCCCAAATTCGAAATGTATTATTCAAAATTTATCAATCTAAAATAGATCTTAACTAAAAAAAAAAAAAAAAAAAAAAAAAAAAACGGATACAAACAATGTGATAATATGAGGGAAAATCGCAACACGCTAGCGCGCAAGCTGATTTTGGTCTCGTTGGAGAGTTCAGAGTGTAGAGTAGTAGGGAGAACAGCGAAGACGAGAAGACAGATTTGAAACTGTCTAACCCACATATGGAGAGACGCTTAAATTATGCTGCGCGCGCAGCTCATCGTGCATGTGTAGGTCCGTGGTTTACGCTACCCGAGTAGACAGTTTCGAATCTGTCTACTGCATCTTTACGGCCAGCGCATGCATGTCCTGTACTGCAATGCTTTCTCATTTGTACTTGTTTTGATTTGCAAGTGTCATTTTTCCTCTTGCGTTTTTGATATGAATTCCATTGCATCGGTACCTGATGATTATTTGGTTAATTATTTGATATTGAAACCTCTGAGTTTGTTAGCGTTTGAAGAAAAGGTGTTGGTAAAATCATATATTTTGAAATGTAAACTGTCCTTGGATTTGAGACAGACAGATGGTAAATATGCGCGAAAATTTCAAAATTCTTGGTACATGAAATATGAATGGTTAGTAGGTAATAGCACAAAAAGTACCTTACATTGTTGCTATTGTTTGATGTTCCAAGGAGGTGAACCATGGAGTAAATTGGGTCTAACTATTATGAAAAATTTTGAAAGCAAAGCTGTAAAGCATGCTGCTTCCAAGTTCCCTTGTAATTTTTTTACCTAAGTATGTTCCTTATGTACTTATAAATATACAGTTCTGTCTAACCTTGTGTGTATCTTCAAAAACTTTTGTCTACCCAGTTCAATTTTTCACGTTACGCTACTGAAGTTCGCCCACAGCCGGTCCGGTAACAGCAAAATCTGGAGTGCCTAAATCGACTTAGCGAAATCCAGTGCACAAAACTGGGAAAATTCGGATTCCTTAGGTTGATCTACAACATGTCCCGTTTCGTGCATATTAAGTACGCATCATAAAAGTACTTTTTATAGCATACCGATCGTGGCAATTCGCGCCGCAGTTGTGAAAAGTTTTGCGATATAATGGTCAACGAAGGCCAAAAGGCGATATGTCCAACCACGGTGAGACCGAGTCAACTGTCAAGGCGGAGGGTAGCCAGCTCGGCCTCCCAGCCTCACACCGTTGTCGAGCGTATAGCCGTCAAAATGCAGCAGTTTTCGAAAGAAGACATCGAATTTTTCTTCTGGCAAGCAGAGGCTAGTTCTGCGCTGAGTGAAGTCACCGCAGAGCGGACAAAGTACCACCATGTCGTGACCGCGATCCCACGGGAGATATTGCGCGACGTGGCCGATGTAATTCGAAATCCACTCGACAATCCATACACCGAGGTGAAAAAGCGCTTGCTGAACATTTACGCCGACAGCGAGGAACAGCGTATTCGGCAAGTCCTGCAGGATATAGCGCTAGGCGACCGCAAGAAGCCTTCTGCACTCTTGCGCAACATAGAGCACAACGCCCAAGGAAAGCTAACAGCCCCAGTGATGCGCACAATTTTCATGTCTAGACTGCCGGGCGACGTGCAGAAAATCCTCGCCGCATCCACATCACCGCTCGCAGAAATAGCAGCGCTAGCCGACTTCAAGGTTCAAAACAGCTCCAAACTTCCGGAAAACAAATAGACGCGTCCCAGAGGGAGATGCTGCCTCCCACTCACGGCGCCTCTTCATCAATGACCCCAAAACGCGACGACACTACCTCCTAGATACTGGCGCGGACATATCAGTCATACCAGCCGTCGGAAAGAAAGCATCGCAACCGAGCCAATATAAGCTGTTTGCAACCAATGGTACGTCCATTATACCTATGGCAGGCAACAGGTAACTATGGACCTAGGATTGCGCCGACCTTTCCAGTGGTCATTCATCGTGGCCGACGTCAACTACCCGATCATCGGAGCAGACTTGCTCGAACAATACGCGCTCTTGGTCGACTTACGCAACAGGTGTCTGATTGATAGGGTCACGTTACTGCGGAAAAGTGGAGTCATTCGAACGATCAGTACAATGGTGTGTTTGCGGTCAATCACCAGAGCGAGTTTGCGAAAATCTTGGTAGATTTTCCCAGGCTGACACGGCCTGGAATGGAGCAGGAGCTCCCTTCTCAATCATGAACCCCCTCCTGAGGGTAGGCTACCCCTGGAAAATTGAGCAATTAAGGGGCAGGGTAGGCAACCTACAGCGATTTGTGATCTTCAAGATTATGGGTAATTATGTCATTTTATGTCTTTTTATGTCTTATTATGTCGGTTATGTCTTAAAACTTGGAGATTTTTTATGTTAGAACAGATTATGTCCTTGAAAGTAGCTGATCTGCCCTACAATTTTTCTAAATTTTAGGTAGGCAACCCGAGGTGAGTTTTTCAGGAGGGGGGAGGGGGAGGAGAAGTTTTGGTTATGTCTGTTATGTCTTAGACGAAGGCCGGGATTTAGGTATCAGGCTCCTTGGAGTTTTTTTTCCCGAAGGGGGGGGGGAGTTTTGGTTTTTAATATAGAGAGAGATAGAGAGATAGTTTGATATTATCTTTGATTTTTTCCACCTTTGGATTTTTTCTTTTGTTTACTACCGTTTCGTCTGTTGTATTTTTGGGAGTGTTTTTTACTATTACTGTTATTGATTTGTACAGTGTATACACTGGTTTCGACCTTTAATCCTGATTTCAGTTCTGCTATTTGTTCCTTCAACTCTTGTTGATATTTTTGGGGATTAATTTCTCCGTCGCCTTTGCTGTTCTTATTGCTAATTTTGATGTTGTGCTTTTCAGTTTGCATTGTTATTGTTATTAGTCGGTGGTCTGAATGATATTCGAATTTGTTTTGAATGTCGAAATTTACTATTGATTTGTTTTTTACTGGGGTTATTATGTAGTCTATCAGGGTTTTATATCCTTGGTTTGGTGAGATCTATGTCCATATTTTTCCTTTCCTTTTTTTGGGGATACTATTAAATATTTTTATATTGTGTTCTTGGCAAAATCTTACGAGTTTCCAGCCTCTTTTGTTCTTGTTCCCGAATCCAAAATTGCCCATTGTACTACCCTCGTATTTTTGTTTTTGACCTACTTGGCTATTCCAGTCCTCCATTAGTATGACGTTCTTTCTTTTGCTGTTTTGCTCGTTTATTACTATTTCATCCACTTGTTCGTAAAATTTGTCTATTTCTTCCTCTTCGGCTGTGGAGGTGGGGGCGTAAACCTGAACACATGTTATAATTGTTTTTTGGAATTCCGTTTTCAGTATGGCGATCCTGTCAGAGATACCTCTTATTTCTTTTATTAAGGGTTTATAATTTGATTTAATTAAAAAACCTACTCCTTTTTGACCTTTGTTGTTACCAATGTGGTATAGCAGATTCGTGGATTTTCTCCCCTCTTTTACGGACTTCCGACAGACCTACAATCGCCATGTTGGAATGCATGAATGCCTTCTCCAGTTCGATTAGGTTTGCAGGATTATGGAGTGTTCTTACGTTTATTGTGCCTATTTTTACTTCTGTGAGAATACTAATAACTTATTTTATTGACAAATATAGACTGGTAGCGTCCACATGCGAACGCGTTTGTGCAGGTGCAAGTTGCTGCTTTGCTATCGGTGTGGGGCCAATCACACATTTTCGACATCCTACTTCCTGCGAATTTTATTCAGTTGGCTTTAAATATTCGAAAATAATCCGGAGGGGGTAGTTGCCCCCTAGCCCCTCGTTGGCTACGCTCATGGTATCAATAGATACAATATAAGGCCATACATTTGAAAGCAGTGGACTCTTCCGTAATGCGATAGTAATTATTATGCGGTCTTTAGGTTTTTTCAAGTTTTTAGATTAGTTACACTTTCCACAAAATCTCGGATCCAAAGGAGAGGGGAGCCGAAGAAAAACCCGATGGCAGGATGTTCCAGAAGGTGAATTCATTGGTTTTAAAATTTTCGTTTCATTACGACTTTCTCAAAAAATTGTTTACATTGGGGAGAGGAGCTAGACTGAATATTTTTTCATTTTCGCGTCTTTTTTCAGATTCTCGCGAACAGGATGGGATGAAAACACGAAACAGCTGATATTAGGAGAAAAGTGTACAGGGATTGGTTCGCGTTTCGTCATATTTTTCGTGAAATGGTTCGTGTGAAAAGTCACGAAATACGAAATACGTTAAGTGTATAGCCGCCTTAATAGAAAGATGTAGATGCAAAACGAATACCATGAAAACGATTTCATCACACCAACACACTCTGCACTACGGCAATAGGAGAGGGGAGATGTATCAGGGGAATATATTCCAGCACAAAATCAAAAAGGTGAGTACATAAAATGATGGTGCACAAAAAAAAAAAGGAGAGACACAAAATAATAAGTGGAACTCCCGTAAGTACTCGTGTACAAAATAAGTAGACGTCAGCACGAAATAAAATGACATCGCCACGTAATTGAATGACGCGAGTCCGGTGTGAGTGATATCAAGATAATTTTAAAATTATTATCAATGAAAAGATTCGAACGATCAGTACAATGGTGTGTTTGCGGTCAATCACCAGAGCGAGTTTGCGAAAATCTTGGTAGATTTTCCCAGGCTGACACGGCCTGGAATGGAGCAGGAGCTCCCTTCTCAATCATGAACCCCCTCCTGAGGGTAGGCTACCCCTGGAAAATTGAGCAATTAAGGGGCAGGGTAGGCAACCTACAGCGATTTGTGATCTTCAAGATTATGGGTAATTATGTCATTTTATGTCTTTTTATGTCTTATTATGTCGGTTATGTCTTAAAACTTGGAGATTTTTTATGTTAGAACAGATTATGTCCTTGAAAGTAGCTGATCTGCCCTACAATTTTTCTAATTTTTAGGTAGGCAACCCGCGGTGAGTTTTTTCAGGAGGGGGAGGAGAAGTTTTGGTTATGTCTGTTATGTCTTAGACGAAGGCCGGGAGTTAGGTATCAGGCTCCTTGGAGTTTTTTTTTTCAGGTGGGGGGGGGGAGGAGTTTTGGTTTTTAATATTTTTGATGTCTTATTATGTCTGTTATGTCTTAGACGAAGGCCGGGATTTAGGTATCAGGTTCCTTGGAGTTTTTTTTTCCAGGAGGGGGGGGGGGAGTTTTGGTTTTTAATATATAGAGAGATAGTTTAATATCATCTTTGATTTTTTCCACCTTTGGATTTTTTCTTTTGTTTACTACCGTTTCGTCTGTTGTATTTTTTGGAGTGTTTTTTATTATTACTGTTACTGATTTGTACAGATTATACACTGGTTTCGACCTTTAATCCTGATTTCAGTTCTGCTATTTGTTCCTTCAACTCTTGTTGATATTTTTGGGGATTAATTTCTCCGTCGCCTTTGCTGTTCTTATTGCTAATTTTGATGTTGTGCTTTTCAGTTTGCATTGTTATTGTTATTAGTCGGTGGTCTGAATGATATTCGAATTTGTTTTGAATGTCGAAATTTACTATTGATTTGTTTTTTACTGGGGTTATTATGTAGTCTATCAGGGTTTTATATTCTTGGTTTGGTGAGATCTATGTCCATCTTTTTCCTTTCCTTTTTTTGAAGAAACTATTAAATATTTTTAGATTGTGTTCTTAGCAAAATCTTACGAGTTTACAGCCTCTTTTGTTCTTGTTCCCGAATCCAAAATTGCCCATTGTACTACCCTCGTATTTTTGTTTTTGACCTACTTGGCTATTCCAGTCCTCCATTAGTATGAGGTTCTTTCTTTTGCTGTTTTGCTCGTTTATTACTATTTCATCCACTTGTTCGTAAAATTTGTCTATTTCTTCCTCTTCGGCTGTGGAGGTGGGGGCGT
Organism: Acanthococcus lagerstroemiae; assembly: GCA_031841125.1. Classification (NCBI taxonomy): domain Eukaryota; kingdom Metazoa; phylum Arthropoda; class Insecta; order Hemiptera; family Eriococcidae; genus Acanthococcus; species Acanthococcus lagerstroemiae. The sequence goes on along the minus strand of CM063109.1, from coordinate 20,274,575 downwards.
AAACCTGAACACATGTTATAATTGTTTTTTGGAATTCCGTTTTCAGTATGGCTATCCTGTCAGAGATACCTCTTATTTCTTTTATTAAGGGTTTATAATTTGATTTTATTAAAAAACCTACTCCTTTTTGACCTTTGTTGTTACCAATGTGGTATAGCAGATTCCCTTTCTGGGTGACGTGGATTTTCTCCCCTCTTCTACGGACTTCCGACAGACCTACAATCGCCATGTTGGAATGCATGAATGCCTTCTCCAGTTCGATTAGGTTTGCAGGATTATGGAGTATTCTTACGTTTATTGTGCCTATTTTTACTTCTGTGAGGATACTAATAACTTATTTTATTGACAAATATAGTCTGGTTCCCTTACGTTTAACAGCGTCCACATGCGAACGCGTTTATGCAGGTGCAAGTTGCTGCTTTGCTATCAGTGTGGGGCCAATCACACATTTTCGACATCCTATTTCCTGCGAATTTTATTCAGTTGGCTTTAAATATTCGAAAATAATCTTGAGCACCGGAACATAATTTTTTCTTCAAAATCCGGAGGGGGTAGTTGCCCCCTAGCCCCTCGTTGGCTACGCTCATGGTATCAATAGATACAATATAAGGCCATACATTTGAAAGCAGTGGACTCTTCCGTAATGCGATAGTAATTATTATGCGGTCTTTAGGTTTTTTCAAGTTTTTAGATTAGTTACACTTTCCACAAAATCTCAGATCCAAAGGAGAGGGGAGCCGAAGAAAAACCCGATGGCAGGATGTTCCAGAAGGTGAATTCATTGGTTTTAAAATTTTCGTTTCATTACGACTTTCTCAAAAAATTGTTTACATTGGGGAAAGGAGCTAGACTGAATATTTTTTCATTTTCGCGTCTTTTCGCGCCGATTTTCAGATTCTCGCGAACAGGATGGGATGAAAACACGAAACAGCTGATATTAGGAGAAAAGTGTACAGGGATTGGTTCGCGTTTCGTCATATTTTTCGTGAAATGGTTCGTGTGAAAAGTCACGAAATACGAAATACATTAAGTGTATAGCCGCCTTAATAGAAAGATGTAGATGCAAAACGAATACCATGAAAACGATTTCATCACACCAACACACTCTGCACTACGGCAATAGAAGAGGGGAGTTGTATTACCCACGTCCTTTTGCTGCGAAAGAAAAAAGAAAATTGCCTCAGCGAAGCGAAAGAAACATTTTTTAAATAAGAAACAGGATCTGTTTGAAATACTACAGAATTTCGCAGGGTTTTTTTTTTTTTTTTTTTTTTACAAAATTCCCTGACTTGTAGGTGAAAAATTCTGAAAATTCCAAAATTCCCTGACTTTTCCCGGTGTTCCAGAGAACAGACACCCTGATTAGGAGGCACTTTCTTTTCGTCTTTCGGAATTTTCTCGTTGGTGCCCTTTTCGATGCCAGTCCACGACTGACACTCGCAATCATTTGCGGTTCATTGGAGGAGTACTTTCAAGTTGTCTATCCGCACACAGAGCACTCTGAATGCAGTCGAGTCTATTGTCACATTTAAATTGGTCTAATATCAAGCGTATGTAAAATTTATGGCGAATAATTTCCATGTCGTATATATTTGTTGAGTACTAAATAAATGTTTGCGATTCGCTTGCTCTCTTGTTCATTTGAAAATATACGAGTGTGGATGCGAAAGCCAAACAGTGTGTTGCAGTCCCGATCGAATCATTACCATATACGCGCGGTGCCAGTGTAGAACACGAGAGACGAAAACAAGGGCGAGGGCTTAAATTTTTCATCGGCGCTCAATAATTAGGCGGGAAATCAAAAAATATTCGCCGGGTATCGGCGGAGAGGCCTTTTTTTGCACGGTTTACGTTACCGACTGAAATTTATGAAAGTAATTAAGAGGATCGTTGACAAACGTTAAACAAAATTTAAACGCCGTCGTCGTTATAATCCGTTTGATTAATAATTTTCACGTTCTCGTTACTTATATATAGGTAACGATGGATACTGGTCGCACATACACATACATTATAATATATACGGGCACTTCGTGGCTTCGTGTTTCATCGAAGCGAAATTAATTATCTGTACGTAACTAATAGCGAACAGAGAAAAAAACTTGGTTAAAAATCATTTTTTTTTTTTTTTTGTGCGAAAAAGTTTCGGTCAGGTAATTTATTCGGGGTAGGTTGGCTTTTTCGTGGCAGTGAAATTTATTAGGCATGTGGAAAGTGCGACGTTTTTGTATTCACGGTTCGGTTCGACGGCGAGTGATATTGGATTCAGTAGCAATCCAGATAGAAGAAGTCTGAAACAATGGACTCTAGGTATTTAACTCTTAGCGAGTTTACGGCGAAGTTACCACTTTGAAGAATGTGAATAATGACGGAGTCATTCTTCTTGACCTTGTAGAACCAGATGCGATGACCCTCTCCTCCACAATGTATATTTTCGTATAAGTTGTCTTGCCTGCTTTCTTTCTGCGTAGCACGCGGCGAACGTCTACCTAACGTCTTTTGTCTACTGCCTTCCTGTACTTCTCGTACGTATGTTATCAAAACCAAGTTCTTCTTTCGTTATAATTCTCATAATGATAAGATTGTCTTACGACCGGTTTGATGCAGATCTTCATTTCTCCCAATTTTGCGCGAATTCTTTCATTTCCAAATAATTCTTACATTTGACATCCTCAATTATCTGTTGAACATACTGGTATCTTTGCCGACCCCTACCCAGTTCTTTCCTTCCACCCTTCCTTCTAGCCGCAATGATATTATTCCTGGTGCCTCAATTTGTGCCCTATTAGTTTTTATCTCTCCTCCTCTTCAGACAATTTCAAATTTCCATTTTACCTCTTACATAACGCGGGGTGACTTTGCCGATAGGAGGTGACTTTACCAATTTTCATTTTTGACTATATATTACTGGCTCTCTGACGAATACAAATGTATTCCTAACACTTCGAGTGGCATTTCATGAAAATGGCTAAGTGTAGCGGAATGTTTCACATTTCATTTTCTTTTTCGTGAAACGCCTGGAAACGCTTCGTGAAATACAAAATATGAGAAATGTATAGTCAGCTTTAGTGATTTTTAAATTTTATTTAAGCTGAAAGTATTTTTTAATGTAATGATATTCGTTTAAGTCCACTTACATCAGCTGATTTCAACGATGTAAATGGCCAATTATTATTTTGTGAACTGATAAGTGCAGTTAAAAAATTACCGCACACTCTTCTGTTCCATAATCCACATTAATAGAAACAAAACTCATGGGGAACATGACCCCCTTGACTCCCCTGGCTACGCCAATGGATGTGCCTGAGTTATTGAAAAGCCTTATAAGAATGTGAATTTTGCAGCGTAAGAATTTTGCCCCACTGCTTGCGGACTTTTGCCCCATACCACAGAGCATAAGTCCTACTCAAGGTGTCGTTTAGAAATGTTATATTTTCTGAAAATAAAACCGTTTTAATGAATAGATTGCGCTTTTATTTTATAGTTTAAGATCCATATTAATATTAAAAAAAAAAATTTATTCACGAAATAGTTTTCTTTAGGCAGATACATCCTGCAGAACACCAAGTGTGGACTCTTGCCTCACCCTCCTCTATCCGCCACTTTAAACCGAAATAGACGATGTCAACGTTACTTAAGGCTTCCGCTCCCCGAAAGATTCTATTTAAAGCAAATATTATAGAGATTTTGCAACCAAAAATGAAGGTCGCTAATCTCTGCCCAGCCCACCGCCGACTTCAACGCGGTATACGCTTTTCGCGAAACATTTTCATAAAACGAGTATTCGGAGGAAAATACACATTTTCGTTCACTGAAAGCCAGCTTGAGGAATAATTTCTGCTCGTCGTGCATTAACCCTTTCCTCTCTCCTCGAAGCACCTTGCTCTCACAGGTCTGTTCCGTCAGTCTAGACAATAGACAGGACCCTAACTGAACTTTAAAATCGCTCAAAAATTGGCTCGCATTGTCGGGCTGATGGAAGAGCGAATAAATAATTCAGCGCTTTGCATTAATTCTCATGCGCGATGATTGAACTTTCTAGCACCTTCCAAACACGAATGTGGGCCCTTCTATCGCGTTTATCGGCATCAGAGTGGCCAAAAATTAACGTCTCGTGAACTGTACACTACATGAGAATATTATTCTACTCACCGTTATTGAATTCTTCGATGACGTTCGAAACCAAATTTGAATCAACGTTGCGCACTCGTCTTCCTAAAAAAATGACGGAAAATCAAAATTAATATTCGGAGAAGTTCGACCGGGAATATATACGAAATTAAAAACGGTTTATTAACGTTAACGAGACGGTTTATTTATCATTAACAAGGTTGCGATTAAGTTCGAGAAATTAGTTTTCGATTTATTTACACAGATGAGTAAAGATTGACTCGAGGCTAGATTACAGATTAGTTCGACCAGAAGGTTATTTCGAATTTAATTAATTCTCGCATTTACTTATCGAGATTCGCTGCGTTTGTTGACATTCGAAAATTATCGTCAAATATTGATCGGAATTTTCTTTTTGCACAAAAAGAAAATATTACGTCCTTTCCAAATCGATGGATATTAAGTACACAGCCAGATTAGTAATGCGTAATAAAATATGTGGTTAAGAATATTAAGAATATCAGTTATGTGTTAGAGTGTACTGGGTGTATTGGGAATTGGCCCCACCTCTCTTTTCTTTTTTTAATGCGAAGTCAAATCTTCACGGGATACAAGTGATTCTTCAAGTGACAAATTCTAGTCTTTTTTCAGTTAAAAAAACTGTCTCTCTCTCTCTCTCTCTCTCTCTCTCTCTCTCTCTCTCTCTCTCTCTCTTGCAAAATGAGATTTGGAACCTACCGCCAACTTAGGAATCTTAAATGGGAGAATACCAAACAAAATATCGAAATATGGGTCCATTTGGCTGCTGATTTCAAATATCGCATACGATATTTGACCAGCTCCGATGTAGAATCTAAATTCCTGACTCAAAATGAGCAAAATTACATTGGCTTGAAAATAAACAAAGTAACAAAATGGTGGTTCCTTGGGTGGTTGATTTACAAAATCGCACTAGATTTTCGATTCGGCCTCAAATTTTCTTCCAAGAATCACTTTAAACCCGAAATAAGAAAAGTAAAATCGGTTGCGAAATTTTAAAGCAGTATCTCCGCCTTCATTTCGGGGCAAACATTTAAATGTTTGTGCCAAAATGGGCCACATACTGACTTGAAAATTTACTTTTAAAAAGAGGATCAAACTAATAGTTTTTTGAGTCCTTGATTCCGAATAGCACATTAAATTTTCGATTCGGCCCCGATTTGAGTCCGTAAATTCAATTTTGGATTCAGACTGAGCCAAATTTGAATTGTCCTTAAAAACTAAAGGAATTTTCCATTTTTTAAATTTACTAGGGGGCTTTGCCTCCTAGCCGCTTTGCGGCCCAACCCCCGCCCCGTCACTCGCTTCGCGCCTCACCAGTTCACAGGTTTCTCACTCTTCCTGTCATAGAGTTCCTTTATTTTTTCCCTTATCGAGGCTTTTTGTGACAACACCAGTTGTACAAATAACTGATGGGTTTCTATACCGTCAAGAATAGGTCACACCTTTCAATTTGATCTATTAGAGGAAGCACCCAGGACCTCCACCTTCACTACGACCAGGGTGGGGAAGGTTCTTCACCACAACTGCACATGCCGCCGCCTCTGGGAGAAAAAACAAACTGCGGGTTGCCTACCCTGCCCGTTAATTGTTCATTTCTCCAGGGGTAGCCTGGTCCTGGGAGGGGGTTCATGGTGGAGGAGGGAGCAGAGAAAATCTGCCGCCGCCTTCGGGAGAAAAAAAACGAACTGGGGGTTGCCTACCATGCCCTTTAATTGCTCATTTCTCCAGGGGTACCCTTTTCCGGCAAAAATCTGGCGGTCTCTCAATATACTTTGTGGCCGTCCTCCCTCTCCAAGAGCTCCCACCTCCAACGCGGAGCCCCCCCGGGGTAGGGTACTACTGGTGAAACGTGAGATTAAAAGGTACAGGGGGTCACCAGGAATTTATCCCCATAGAGGGGAAGGAGGTGGCGACTTGTACTGTTTAGTTTATAGAGAGCCCCCCACAACAACCCCCTTGTTCCTCGACCATGACCCTCTCCCTCATTGCGACTACCCCCTTTACTGTCAATACCGCCCCCTCTCGAGGCCTCCCTTCTCGTCCTTCGCGACCTTCCTCCCACAAGCTCCCTCCTCCACCATGAACCCCCTCCCAAAGGTACGCTACTCCTGGAGAAATGAACAATTAAGGGGCTGGGGCGCCTCGCGGGTTCACACTTTTCTCGCTCTTCCTGTCAGAGTTCCTTTCTTTTTTCCTTGTTGTACAAAGAACGGATGGGTTTCTATACCTTCAAGAATAAGTCACACCTTTCAACTTGATCTACTAGAGGAAGCACCCAGAACGTCCACCTTCACTACGACCAGGGTGGGGAAGGTCCTTCACCACAACTGCCTTCCCAGAACGTCAAAACTTCAGATTCAAAAATAATTTTTGATTTGGGCAAATTTGTTATTCTTCCTACAAGTAAAAAATTTACCAACGTCGCATGTAGGCTTCTACAACCCAGATTTCGCCTTGAAGGATGGGGGATCAATTTTACTTGGCGAATGTAGTTGGTCAGTCATATGTTTCACGGACCCCCTCTCCGCGCGTTTTTAACCCAAAATCAGGTCTTCTCAGAATATAAATGAATTTAAAAAAAAAAGAAAAAAAAGAAACGACAAGAAACACAAACATCACAAAACAAAAATTAATAAGACGAAAAATAAAACAAAAAAGAATCACAAACATTACAAGAAATGACCTGAGCCACTCGGGGACATAAAACTAAGCCAATTAAAACAAAAACAAAATAAAGATCAATAAGACGAAGTCGTAACCAGTTAAATAGTACTCGAAGTTGTTATTGAATTGACTACGCTACAGATTGTTGAGCTAAATGGCGTATTTACGGGGAATCGAGTATGCAATTTCATATGCATACAAGTGGTGATGAACAATTCACGGCGTAAAAAGATAATCTCACTATCTTTGAACGCGAAGCGGGATCAAAGTGAACGTGGAATTGCAAGTGAAAGAGTCTTAGATGTCCTCTCCTCGAGGAAAAGGTGGGCCTACTTCTCCAGCCCGACGAGTTTTGAATTTCACCTTCAAACATATTTCAATCGCTTAGAGCCAATTCGAGGGCTGGGAAAATGAGAGCCGGCCGCAGATGGAATTTTGACCCACACTAGTGACATTTGTTTATACTTCATTTGTACACTTATGTACAGCATGTGCCTTCGTTTGTAAATTTAACCCCTGTTCATTTATATATTAAGGAAGATTTGGAGCCTGGAGAAGCAAGAGCCCCATAATTGGAATTTTAACCTAGGGCTGAAAGATACTCCAAGAAGGCTGAGGGCTGTACTGAAATACTTTGGAGCGTTACAAAGAATAATAATAAATGACTGACTGACTGACACGACGACATTCTCATATCAGCACAGTCCGCGAAGCAAAGACATGATTATGTCTTTACTTTGGCACCCAACAAAAAAAAGCGTTACGGGCTGGCTAGGCTGGCTGTATACAGATCATTTATCAGCTTTCCCTTTCAGAAAACTTTCCTAACATTGTTTACATAAATCATCCTATGTATTAAATACTTTTCAATATTTTTTGAGAAAACTCAGACTCAGAACAATTTTTTCACTCCTAAGCCTATGTAAGATTTTTCATTTAGACAAGATGTTGCCTCGTCAACAATCATACGCACTTTCATTTCTTCATTTCATACTGCCCCTCTCCGCCTTCAAGTGAGACAGCTAGGTAAGTAGACAACTCTTTCTGGTAAGAAATTATATGCCATCAACCCCGTAGAGCAAAATTAGGGCTATCACAGCCCTTCTCTCATCTTGCCGAAAGATACGTGTCCCCTACAGAGATACGTAGTGTAACATTTTATATGCTTTCGAACCCTAATAAAAAGAATTTCCACGGAAATTTCTATTAACAACATGGCTGCAGACTGTAGTCACGCAGCAACAACACTGCTGCAGACTGTAGTCGCGCAGGGCGCAGCAAGTGTCAACCACTGAATTCGTGTCGGGGGGAGCTTGTGGGGGGAGCGTTACGGTTTTCACTCAAGTATACCCATGGCTGGAAGAAAATGGAAATTTCAACCACTAAACTGAATTGTGACGATGGGAGAAAATCGGGGAGGCGTACGCCCGACTTTGGGTAAAGGATTGAGCTCGATTCACTAGTTGTCTACCGTGTTAATATGTTTGTAAAGATAATCGCGGCTTAACCTAATAAAAGCTGGTATTATTATTATCATTATTTAGTAAAGAAATAGTTAATGAATTAAATTTTAACAAATTAAAACAGATCTTCGAAATCCGTGCATTTGTTCTTTTTTAGCAGTTTTAAACTTACTTATTGACTGCCTCTCGTATTCCAAATAACAAAAACGTAGAGGCGGGTGGGGCAAAAATCCGCAATGGGGTAAAAGTCCTATCGCTTTTATTTTCAATCAAACTGTATACAAATGCCATGTTTTGTTGATTTTAGTAAGTTGGCAATACTGTCCACGTGTATATACAATTTCAATGCTCCATGTCTAGTAAGTACAAACCACAATGCTAAAAAATTTTGTTTTCCACAAATTTCGACAAAATATTTTCTCATTTTGGAAATGTGATTTGAAGTTATCCACAGAGTTGCGTATGAGTTAAGAGTTCAAAATTGAATCATGGTTAGGTAAGTAATTAATTTTGACAATTGGTTTCATTATTACATTCATACTTTTTATATCAGAAATCATTTCATCAGTAATGTGCCACTGGGGCAAAAGTCCTCTTCGATTTTTGATCATTTCTTTTCATTCTAGGAATTGTATAAACGTATAATAGGTATCTGACAGAAAAGCAATAACTTGACAAATTCTCGAAGATTCTAAATCCGGGAGAGCACTGGGTGAAAGCATTCGTAGTATTTTGCCAGTAGTTATGAATTGGAGGAATCTGCGTTAAGGAAACGTTTGAAAACTAAGCTTATTATCATTATTTTTTTGAATTCTAGACTCTTGGATACAAACTTATTGCTAGCCAGCGAATTGTAGCGAATTGAGAATGAGTGAATTACTATGACATGGGTCTAAATCGCGAGCGAGTGAAATGGAAATATTCTCGAGTGAAGAAGGTAGAATCTCAAGAAACAGATGTGTACGCAGGCAAGTATCACGCGGCGATTGCATGCGAATAAGAAATGCGGTGGAAGGATTAGGTCATGTTGTATTGAATCCTTTAGACCGGACCATTTTATCATCTTCTGTGACTGATCAAAACGATAAAGATGAAGAACTTGATGAAATCGTTTTTGCTGCAGGAGTCGAAGAGCTGGTTGAATCGATTGAAGAAGATTCGGAAGAACCCCGAAACGCTGATCAAGTAGCAGTGTTGAGGAAATCAATTGAAAATTTTCAAAAACAGAGAAATCTTGACCAAAATAGAGAGTTAGAAGAATCGAACGAAAAGTTGAAGAATTTAGAACCGAGAAATAACCAAAATTATATAGATAGGTAAGTTGGAAGAATAATTGAACAAAAAATTTTAAAATTTAAAGGAACCTGGAAATGTTGACTCACTCATCGAAAAAAGTGTTCAAGATATTTCACCACTGTCAAAAATAAAAGTAAATATTGATCGAGCAAATTTTAATTCAATTTTACATGTCTACATCATTTTTGGTGTCCATTTTGGAGTGTGAGTGAACTTGGTTATATTCCTTTTATAGGGTGTGCCAATTCACTTTTCCTTCTGCTGTATTCCAGAGCGCTTTCGGCTGTTGTTCACTAACACTCCAAAATGGACACCAAGCTCACACCCCGCCAGGTGAAGGAGATTTATAGACACCTAAAGACGAAGATCAAACTCGCAAAGACGATGACCAAAATCTGGTTCAATAATGAATGCTTAAAGAACAACATAGTACCGAAGTACGCGACCATAAACATGAAGACAGACACCCAAGCGGCCCGCAACACGAAGAAACAAGCACAGGTAATTAGAATCAAAAACGAAATACACGAACTACACAAAAACAGGGACAGACTGAACACAGAACTATACAACCAACACGTCACACTCACACAGATACTAGAACACCAACAAATAGAACAGCACATTTACCAAGACGGGAAAGAATACATAGACAAAGAGAAAAACCGTTAAAATGACACAGTACTAAAGAAACTCTACACACTAAAACAAAAAGGAGAAAACACACAACAAGACAAAAATCGACAGCACAAATTTGCACCAAAGACTGTAAACATGACGACTGTAAACTTCACACAAGAAGAAAACGACCTACTGGACAAAGGGAACAAATACAACACGACAGAACATATAAGCGACAAAACACTAGAAGAACTAACAATAGATTGTGAACAGATCATCCAGACCATAGAACCAGACCTCAGAAACGAAGCAAGAACACAAATAGGAAACATACTGCTGACCATAAAAAAGAAAAGGAAAAACAAACACAAGACAAAAATACAGAAGACAGCCCTACAACTCAAAAAGAAAATAGAAGAAAACAACCTAATACTCACCAAAGCAGACAAAGGCAACACCACAGTAGTGCTAAACAAAGACGAATACATAAAGAAAATTGAAACTTACATCCAAAACAACAATTACAAACCACTAAACTCGGACCCGACCAACAAATACCAAGCCAAACTAAAGACTATAATGAAAAATAACAACATAAACAACAAGAAACTCGTAGAAATGAACCCCAAGGCACCACAATTAAAAGGACTTATAAAACTACACAAACAAGACAGACCAATAAGACCACTAATCAACAGCATACAATCACCAAGCTACAAACTCGCAAAAACAATAGCCAAATTCATGAAAGAACACTGCAACTACAGAACAGATTACAGCATAAAAAACACAATACAACTAAAAGACAAACTGGACAAAATAACACTAAACAACAATGACAAACTAGTATCACTGGATGTAACAAACATGTTTGGGAACATACCAAAACAGGAACTAACAACAATACTGACAAACAACAACTACAAAAACAACACAGATGGAGCAGCATACGTAAACATCACAAAAGAAATCATTTACCAAAATTACTGCCAGTTTAATAACAAGTATTACGAACAAACAGAAGGCCTAGCAATGAGATCACCACTGTCACCCATTCTAGCCGAAATATACATGAACAACTTTGAAAATGACATACTAAACAACAGCAAACACAAGAAAAACATAAAGCTATGGACACGATATGTAGACGACATATTGATCATCTGGACAGGGACAGACAGACAACTAGACCAATTCCTCACAGAGACAAATAGCATAAACAACAACATAAAGTTCACAATGGAAAAAGGCAACAAGACCATCAACTACCTCGACCTTACAATAAAAATAAAAGACAACAAGATACAGTACAGCATCTACAGAAAACCCACCCACACTGACGCAATAATACCTAAAGACTCATTTCACCATCAAAAACACAAAATGGCAGCACTACACAACTACTGCCACAGAGCAGTCAACATACTAAATGACAACAACCTCAGAACAACAGAAATTAACAAAATTAAACAAATAGTAATTAACAACAAATACCAACCACAAACAGTAGACAGAATAATTAACAAACTAACACAACCAAAAAACACAGACACGGAACCAATAACCACAAAAACAGACAAATACGCAGGAGCAATACCATTCACAGGAACACATACATACAAAATACAAAAAATCTTCAACCAATACAACATAACACTCGGAATCAAAAACAGACCACCCCTGATCAAACAAATAAGCAATGACAAAACAGAAAAAAAGGACAGAAACAACAGCAGCGGAGTATACAGACTGGACTGCGAACACTGTGACATGACCTACATTGGAGAAACAGGCAGAAAATTCACAACCAGAATCAAAGAACACGAAAAATCACAGAAGCTAAATGATGACAAATCACTGTTTGGAAAACACTGCAATGACCAGGGACACAACAATGACAAATTGACAGAAAAGTACAAAATCCTACACACAGAAAACAACGCAAGGAAAAGAAAATTAAAAGAACAACTAGAAATAATAAAGGCAAAAACAAAACAAAACAACCTAATAAATACAACAACTAACTTCCAAAGTGAGAACTTATTCCAACTAATAACATAACACCCACGGATTGGACAGACTGCACAACCACAGACAACCAATCAGAGCACACAACCAATAACAATAACCACTGATTGGACAGACTGCATATTCACAGACAACCAATAGGAACGCAAGACTAAACAAGCTCACCATATGGTACTACCCTCGACTATAACTACAGGACCACAAGAGACAAGTCTCATTTAGGGTACTCCACTGATGATGGCATAACAGCCGAAAGCGCTCTGGAATACAGCAGAAGGAAAAGTGAATTGGCACACCCTACAAAAGGAATGTCTACATCAGATTTAAAGAAAAAATGTTCTCTTATGTTTTAGGAGAAACGCCAAAGAAAAAGAAAGAATGACAAATCTACTATTTTAACCCGCATGCCAAACAAGGATCTTCTACAAATTCGCACTGAAGAAATTCAAGCTAAGCAATCTACACCTGAAAAAAGATCTCGAAAACATTCTGAGCCTGCTACATCCCTACATCTTCAAGACGCCGTTTATTTCAACAGACAACCACAAAACAGAAAATGAAGGCTAAGCAATCTGCATCACAAGAAAGACCATCAAAAAATTCAAAACCTGTGCCTGTGCAGTGCCCATTATTTCAGCGTCAACCACCTCCAACTTCGGATCCCAGTGAAGAAGATTTTTGTTTGATTTGCAATGATCAGTTCGGAAATTCAAAAGGTGCTGAAGTAGGGATCCAATGTAATCCATGTGAAAAATGGGCCCACAAAAATTGCACAGATCATACTGGAGTCAGTTTTTATGTCTGTGAGCTTTGTAGGTGTTCCCAGTAGCGTAGCCAGGATTTTTGCGAGGGGGGAGGGGCAGGCAAAATTTGTTAAATTGTTTTTTTAAATTGAATTGCCTTAAATTTACTGTAGCAAAAAAAAAAAAATTAAAAATAGCGTAGTTAGGATTTTTTCAAGGGGAGGGGGTTGGAGAGGTGCCGAAATTTAAAAGGGTAAGAGGCTTTTTAAATAGCAAATGAAAAATGCAAAAAAAAATTGGGTTGATAAACGTAAAAATGGTATTTTTCCGAATACGATTCGTCGAAAACGTCTGTTCGGAAAAACAAAACTTTCATAAAAATAAATAAAGATAAGTAGGTAGGTATTCTGAAAATTAATGCTCAAAATTCAGTAAAAACGAAACTTGAAATATTTACCACTAACTCCAATCACCAGTTCCATTCTTCTTGGCTTCATTGTGGGCCTAGCGAAATAATGAATTACTGAATTCATAAATCCAAAATTTTTGTAACAACGCTGGATGATTCAGGCGGATCTCGTTCATTGTTGAGCACAAGTGCGTTTTTAGTCTCCGTAGACCTGAAAACGACCTTTCTGCCCTTACTGTTGAGGCCGGTAAAAGTGCGAGCATCTGCAATAATGTTCTGATATTTTTGCTCAGATTATTGCAGTGAAAAATTGCTTCAACGGCTGTACTCGGGTTGGGTGTCGTGGCACTTGTGGTCCAGCGTTGTCTCCATAAATATAATTCCTGATAGGAAGATTGAGGCCACGTAACTGAGGAAAAATTGACGGATTTGGTGCGTGAGGTGAGAAATCGTGAAGTGCTCCACCATCTTTTCTTCTTTAGTTCCACTTGTCTCCTTTCTTGAGAGGATGTAATTATGATTGAAGCAGCAATAACTGTGTCCTCGTCGTAACTCATCCTCAAACGTAAAAAATAATAACACACAATACCACTCAACACGACAACTTCATTCAGCCTCAAAACGAGCACTACACTGGATGCGACTAAATATTTTTCGCAGTCCCGGATTTTTTCGCCATGATTTCGTGACACTGTGGAAAATTAAAATTTCATGAAAATGGCTAAGTGTAGCGGAATGTTTTACATTTCATTTTCTTTTTCGTGAAACGCCTGGAAACGCTTCGTGAAATACAAAATATGAGAAATGTATAGTCAGCTTTAGTGATTTTTAAATTTTATTTAAGCTGAAAATATTTTTTAATGTAATGATATTCGTTAAGTCCACTTACATCAGCTGATTTCAACGATGTAAATGTTCAATTATTATTTTGTGAACTGATAAGTGCAGTTAAAAAATTACCGCACACTCTTCTGTTCCATAATCCACTATTAATAGAAACAAAACTCATGAGGGACATGACCCCCTTGACCCCCCTGGCTGCGCCAATGGATGTGCCTGAGTTATTGAAAAGCCTTATAAGAATGTGAATTTTGCAGCGTAGGACTTTTGCCCCATACCATGGGGCATAAGTCCTACTCAAGGTGTCGTTTAGAAATGTTATTTTCTGAAAATCAAAGTGTTTTAATGAATAGATTGCGCTTTTATTTTGTAGTTTAAGGTCCATTTTAACATTAAAAAAAAAATTATTCACGAAATAGTTTTCTTTAGGCAGATACATCCTGCAGAACACCAAGTAAGGACTCTTGCCCCACCCTCCTCTATCCGCCACTTTAAACCGAAATAGACGATGTCAACGTTACTTAAGGCTTCCGCTCCCCGGAAGATTCTATTTAAAGCAAATATAGTGATTTTGTAACCAAAAATGAAGGTCGCTAATCTCTGCCCAGCCCACCGCCGACTTCAACGCGGTATACGCTTTTCGCGAAACATTTTCATAAAACGAGTATTCGGAGGAAATTACACATTTTCGTTCACTGAAAGCCAGCTTGAGGAATAATTTCTGCTCGTCTTGCATTAACCCTTTCCTCTCTCCTCGAAGCACCTTGCTCTCACAGGTCTGTTCCGTCAGTCTAGACAGTAGACAGGACCCTAACTGAACTTTAAATTCGCTCAAAAATTGGCTCGCATTGTCGGGCTGATGGAAGAGCGAATAAATAATTCAGCGCTTTGCATTAATTCTCATGCGCGATGATTGAACTTTCTAGCACCTTCCAAACACGAATGTGGGCCTTTCTATCGCGTTTATCGGCGTCAGAGTGGCCAAAAATTAACGTCTCGTGAACTGTACACTACATGAGAATATTATTCTACTCACCGTTATTGAATTCTTCGATGACGTTCGAAACCAAATTTGAATCAACGTTGCGCACTCGTCTTCCTAAAAAAATGATGGAAAATCAAAATTAATATTCGGAGAAGTTCGACCGAGAATATATACGAAATTAAAAACGGTTTATTAACGTTAACGAGACGGTTTATTTATCATTAACAAGGTTGCGATTAAGTTCGAGAAATTAGTTTTCGATTTATTTACACAGATGAGTAAAGGTTGACTCGAGGCTAGATTACAGATTAGTTCGACCAGAATGTTATTTCGAATTTAATTAATTCTCGCATTTACTTATCGAGATTCGCTGCGTTTATTGACATTCGAAAATTATCGTCAAATATTGATCGGGAATTTCTTTTTGCACAAAAAAAAAATATTACGTACTTTCCAAATCGATGGATATTAAGTACACAGCCAGATTAGTAATGCGTAATAAAATATATGCTCAAGAATATCAGTTATGTGTTAGTGTACTGGGTGTATCGGAAATTGGCCCCACCTCTCTTTTCTTTTTTTCTTTCTTTTTTTTAATGCGAAGTCAAATCTTCACGGGATACAAGTGGATCTTCAAGTGACAAATTCTAGTCTTTTTTCAGTTAAAAAAACTCTCTCTCTCTCTCTCTCTCTCTCTCTCTCTCTCTCTCAAAATGAGGTTTGGAACGTACCGCCAACTTAGGAATCTTAAATGGAAGAATACCAAACAAAATATCGAAATATGGGTCCCTTTGGCTGCTGATTTCAAATATCGCATAAGATATTTGACCAACTCCGATGGAGAATCTAAATTCCTGACTCAAAATGAGCAAAATTACATTGGCTTGAAAATAAACAAAGTAACAAAATAGTGGTTCCTTGGGTGGTTGATTTACAGAATCGCACTAGATTTTCGATTCGGCCTCAAATTTGCTTCCAAGAATCCCTTTAAACCCGAAATAAGAAAAGTCAAATCGGCTGCGAAATTTTAAAGCAGTATCCCCGCCTTCATTTCGGGGCAAACATTTAAATGTTTGTGCCAAAATGGGCCACATATTGACTTGAAAATTTACTTTTAAAAAGAGGATCAAACTAGTAGTTTTTTGAGTCCTCGATTGAATAGCACATTAAATTTTCGATTCGGCCCCGATTTGAGTCCGTAAATTCAATTTTGGATTCAGACTGAGCCAAATTTAAATTGTCCTTAAAAATTAAAAGGAATTTTCCATTTTTTAAATTTACTAGGGGGCTTCGCCTCCTAGCCGCTTTGCGGCCCAACCCCCGCCCCCCTCACGAGGCCTCCCTTCTCGTCCTTCGCGACCTTCCTCCCACAAGCTTCCTCCTTCACCATGAACCCCCTCCCAAAGGTACGCTACCCCTGGAGAAATGAACAATTAAGGGGCTGGGGCGCCTCGCCGGTTCACAGGTTTCTCACTCTTCCTGTCAAGAGTTCCTTTATTTTTTCCCTTATCGAAGCTTTTTGTGACAACACCAGTTGTACAAATAACTGATGGGTTTCTATACCTTCAAGAATAGGTCACCCCTTTTAATTTGATCTATTAGAGGAAGCACCCAAGACCTCCACCTTCACTACGACCAGGGTGGGGAAGGTTCTTCACCACAACTGCACCCGCCGCCGCCTCTGAGAGAAAAAACAAACTGCGGGTTTCCTACCCTGCCCGTTAATTGTTCATTTCTCCAGGGATAGCCTGGTCCTGGGAGGGAGTTCATGGTGGAGGAAGGAGCAAAGAAAATCCGCCGCCGCCTTCGGGAGAAAAAAAACGAACTGCGGGTTGCCTACCATGCCCTTTAATTGCTCATTTCTCCAGGGGTAGCCTTTTCCGGCAAAAATCTGGCGGTCTCTCTATATTCTTCGTGGCCGTCCTCCCTCTCCAAGAGCTCCCACCTCCACCGCGGAGCCCCCCCCCCGGGGTAGGGTACCACTAGTGAAACGTGAGATTGAAAGGTACAGGGGAGGTCACCAGGAATTTATCCCCATAGAGATGAAGGAGGTGGTGACTTTTACTGTTTAGTTTATAGAGAGCCCCTCCCCCCCAAACCACCCCCTAGTTCCTCGACCACGACCTTCTCCCTCATTGCGACTACCCCCCTTTACTGTCGATTCCGCCCCCCCCCTCTCGAGGCCTCCTTTCTCATCCTTCGCGACCTTCCTCCCACAAACTCCCTCCTCCACCATGAACCCCCTCCCAAAGGTACGCTACTCCTGGAGAAATGAACAATTAAGGGGCTGGGGCGCCTCGCGGGTTCACACTATTCTCGCTCTTCCTGTCAGAGTTCCTTTCTTTTTTCCTTATTGAGGCTTGCCGTGACAACACCAGTTGTACAAAGAACTGATGGGTTTCTATACCTTCAAGAATAAGTCACACCTTTCAACTTGATCTACTAGAGGAAGCACCCAGAACGTCCACTTTCAGTACTACCAGGGTGGGGAAGGTCCTTCATCACAACTGGCTTCCCAGAACAGAACCCCCAACGTCAAAATTTCAGATTCAAAAATAGTCCATTTTTGATTTGGGCCTCGATTTAGACCACAAATTTGTTATTCTTCCTACGAGTAAAAAATTTACCAACGTCGCAAATGTAGGCTTCTACAATCCAAATTTCACCTTGAAGGATGGGGGTTCAATTTTACTTGGCGAATGTAGTTGGTCAGTCATATGTTTCACGGACCCTCTCTTCGCGCGTTTCTAACCCAAAATCAGGTCTTCTCAGAATATAAAGGAATTTAAAAAAAAAAAAAAAAAAAAACCGACAAGAAACACAAACATCACAAAACGAAAATTAATAAGACGAAAAATAAAACAAAAAAGAATCACAAACATTACAAGAAATGACCTGAGCCACTCGGGGACATAAAACTAAGCCAATTAAAACAAAAACAAAATAAAGATCAATAAGACGAAGTCGTAACCAGTTAAATTAATAGTACTCGAAGTTGTTATTGAATTGATTGCGCTACAGATTGTTGAGCTAAATGGCGTATTTACGGGGAATCGAGTATGCAATTTCATATGCATACAAGTGGTGATGAACAATTCACGGGGGTAAAAAGACAATCTCACTATCTTTGAACGCGAAGCGGGATCAACACGGGAGTGAACGTGGAATAGCAAGTGAAAGAGTCTTAGATGTTCTCTCCTCGAGGAAAAGGTGGGCCTACTTCTCCAGCCCGACGAGTTTTGAATTTCACCTTCAAACATATCTCAATCGCTTAGAGCCAATTCGAGGGCTGGGAAAATGAGAGCCGGCCGCAGATGGAATTTTGACCCATACTAGTGACATTTGTTCATACTTCATTTGTACACTTATGTACAGCATGTGCCTTCGTTTTTTAACCACTGTTCATTTATAGATTAAGGAAAATTTGGAGCCTGGAGAAGCAAGAGCCCCATAATTGGAATTTTAACCTAGGGCTGAAAGATACACCAAGAAGGCTGAGGGCTGTACTGAAATACTTTGGAGCGTTACAAAAAATAATAATAAATGACTGACTGACTGACACGACGACATTCTCATATCAGCACAGTCCGCGAAGCAAAGACATGATTATGTCTTTACTTTGGCACCCAACGAAAAAAAGCGTTACGGGCTGGCTAGGCTGGCTGTATACAGAACATTTATCAGCTTTCCCTTTCAGAAAGCTTTCCTGACATTGTTTACATAAATAATCCTATGTATTAAATACTTTTCAATATTTTTTGAGAAAACTCAGACTCAGAACAATTTTTTCACTCTTAAGCCTATGTAAGATTTTTCATTTAGACAAGATGTTGCCTCGTCAACAACCATACGCACTTTCATTTCTTCATTTCATACTGCCCCTCTCCGCCTTCAAGTGAGACAGCTAGGTAAGTAGACAACTCTTTCTGGTAAGAAATTATATGCCATCAGCCCCGTAGAGCAAAATTAGGGCTATCACAGCCCTTCTCTCATCTTGCCGAAAGATACGTGTAACATTTTATATGCTTTCGTACCCTAATAAAAAGAATTTCCACGGAAATTTCTATTAACAACATGGCTGCAGACTGTATTCACGCAGCAACAACACTGCTGCAGACTGTAGTCGCGCAGGGCGCAGCAAGTGTCAACCACTGAATTCGTGTCGGGGGGAGCTTGTCGGGGGAGCGTTACGGTTTTCACTCAAGTATACCCATAGCTGGAAGAAAATGGAAATTTCAACCACTAAACTGAATTGTGACGATGAAAAGCTGAAGAACTGTGAGCTGAACTGAGCTGGAAATAAAAAGAGAATCTCAACGTCTCTGAGGTAACGCTCGAAAGGGCGCTGGCTTCGTGTTGGGGGGAGCGTGTCAAGGGGAGCGTTATGGTTTTGCTCAAGTATACCTCTGGCTCCTGGGAGTCTGGTTAGCCGAGTAGATAGCGCGCTGTTTTCGGGATCCGGAAGTCCCGGGTTCGAGCACACGTATAGCAACTCGCTACGTTTCGACCTAGGCCGGTTTTTCCGGCAAGACGAGAGGAGAGCTAAGACAGCCCTAATAGCCTCCCCAACGTCTCTGAGGTAATGCCCGAAAAGGTGGATCTCAGGGCTCGGGTTGAGAGTAAAAAAATTATAAAAGAGATATACCCCCGGCTGGAAGAATAGACTTTCCATTGAAATGTATAAACGCGTTTTCGCTAAGTATACACAGTAGTATGACATCATAGTAACAGGAGCGTTACGGGGGGTCGTTAAGGGGGACCGTTACGGGCTGTTACTGGGAGGGGAGCGTTACGGTTTTCACTCAAGTATACTCAGTAGTAAAAGCATATAAAATGCTAATAAAATTTTAAAACTTATTTATTGATAGTTCTTCGAATTTGCCGGAAATGTTTTTGAGACCACATTATGACCCCTTTCCTCTTCACAAGTTCCTGCAGTTCAGGATTTTAGCGAAGCTATCTTCTGTGGGGACGAAAGTTTAAATTTTTCCAACTAAAATTTGGCACATAGGAACTACCTCCTAAAATACGTGTCTTCTACAGAGACACGTAATATAACATTTTATATTCTTTCGTATTCTAATAAAACCATGGAAATTTCTACTAACAACACGGCTGCAAACTGCAGTCGTGCAGCAAAGATCGAGACGATTTTCGCTCAAGTATATCCATGGCTGGAAGAAAATGGTAATGTCAACCACTGAACTGAATTGTTACGATGAAAAGCTAAAGAACTGTGAGCCAAACTGAGCTGCAAATGAGAAGAGAAAAGAAGAGGAACTGTGGTCGCGCAGGGCGCTGCGAAGATCAAGATCAATGAGCACATGACTGGAGTTACAGTTTTCGCTCAAGTATACCCATGACTGGAAGAAAAAAATGAATTTCAATGGAAATGTCAACCGCTGAATTCGTGTCGGGGAACGTGTTGGAGGAGCGTTACGGTTTTTGCTCAAGTATATCCCTGGCTGGAAGAAATAAATTTCCATGGAAATATATAAACACGATTTTCGCTAAAGTATACTCAGTAGTATGACGTCAAGGTAACAGGAGCGTTACGGTGGGTCGTTGTGGATGGTCGTTACGGAGGGCTGTTGGGGGAGGGCGTTTCGGGTTTTGCTCAATTATACTCAGTAGTAAATGAATATAAATTGCTAAAAACGTTACCTTAAGGCGTCCCTTTGGCGCCCGTAACGCTGTAACGCTCCCCCCGACATTTCCATAGAAATTTATTTTTCTTCCAGCCATAGGTTGAGCGTTACTTCTGAGGCGAGAATCAAAATCTCACTCCCCCCGACACAAAGCCAGTCTGTATGATTTAGCCTTCCATGGTGACAATTCACTTCAGTGGTTGACATTTCCATGGCAATTTACACAATTTTTCTTCCAGTCATGGGTATACTCGAGCGAAAATCGTAATGCCCCCCCTCGACACGAAGCCAGACTGTATGATTAGGCTCTTTATGATGTCAATTCAGTTCAGTGATTGACATTTCCATGGCAATTTCTATTAACAATATGGCTGCAGCCTGCAGTCGCGCAGCAACAACATCATGTCTTTCCTTCGGCACATAAATGAAAAATCAAAAAACGTTACTCTGAAGCGTTACCTTTAGAGCCTCATGAAAAAGAAAAACAAAAAAAAACAGCTATTTGAGAGCCTTGATGAAAAAAACGTTACTTTTAAGCGTTACTTTAAATAAAAGAAATTTTCATGGAAATGTCTATTAACAACACGGCTTCAGACTGTTTGAGCATTACTTCTATCCGCACGATTTAGCTCTTCATGGTCACAATTCAGTTCAGCGGTTCTAATTTCCATGAAAATTTTTATTTCTTCCAGTCATCTTTAGTATTTCTTCCAGCCGTGGGTAAGAAAAAATTTCCATGGAAATTTCTATTAACAATACGGCTGCAGACTGTTTGAGCGTTTCTCCTATCCGTATGATTTAGCTCTTCATGGACACAATTTAGTTCAGTGGTTTATATTTTTATGGAAATTTTTATTTCTTCCAGCCATGGGTATGAAAAATTTTCCATGGAAATTACTATTAACAATACAGCTGCAGACTGAGCGTTTCTCCTATCCGTATGATTTAGCTCTTGATGGTCACAGTTCAGTTCAGTGGTTCAAATTTCCATGGAAATTTTTATTTCTTCCAGCTATCTTCAGTATTTCTTGAGCGGAAATCATAACGCTCCCCCGACAAAAATTCAGCGGTTGACATTTCCATGGAAATTTATTTTTTTCTTCCAGTCATGGGTATACTTGAGCAAAAACCGTAACTCAAGCCATGTGCTCACTGATCTTGATCTTCGCAGCGCCCTGCGCGACTACAGTTCCTCTTCTCATTTGCAGCTCAGTTTCGCTCACAGTTCTTTAGCTTTTCGTGGTAACAATTCAGTTCTCAAAAAACTATTTTAAAAAATCATAATACTGCCTCAAAACGAGATTCGCTCAGTGAGTGTAACAGAAAATAATGCGCAGTAAAGTTTAATTTCAATTTCATAAAGTTCAGTGGTTGATATTACCATTTTCTTCCAGCCATGTGGATACTTGAGTAAAAACCGTAACTCTTCCCCGACACAAATTCAGTGGTTGACATTTGCTGCGCCCTGCACGACTACAGTCTGCAGCCTTGTTGTTAATAGAAATTTCCATGGGATTTTTTTTTTATTAGGATGCGAAAGCATATAGGATGGTACACTACACGAGGAAGTCGGGGACAATTATAATCGATTACGGAGATGTCGATATGAACCTCGATTACTGATAAGTCGATATTAAAATCGAGACATGAAAATGCTCTCCCGCGGTTGCGAAAATTGGAACGAAATTGAAATAACTGAAAATCAGCCCCTGTAGAGCCCAAAGGAGAAAGGGAAGGAGGAAAATTACACCAGAAATGTATTTCGCGACCGTGAAAACATTAGGTGTGTTCTAGTACTTCATCTTCGCCCGTCGTGTCAGTCGCATAGAGACAGATGTCTTCACCATATTGACATAATATGTACTTATCCGGGTGAAAGTCACCATCAGAATCGGATAAATTTTAGAAAGAAAATTTTTGAACTCATATGGAGAGTGAGCTTCTCCCTCTACTACAGCTCTTTCTTTGCTTTCTTCCGAAAAGGTTGATTCATGGGGTTTAGTCTGGATTGCCCAAGCTGACCAAGCCGATCTGAATAGTGCTGGAATTTAGTTTTGAAGAAAATCTTTCAACTTCCGTCGCCACCGTTACCCCCCTCAGTCTGCCGCATCCGCGTTCATTTCCTTCTTCTCCGGACAAACGCGGGGCCTGGTTTCGCGAACGCATAATCGGGGCAGAACTGCTGACCCCATCGACGTTAACGCGGCGGAGTCGGTGCAATAAAAATGTAGATTTCCTTTTCGAAAAAAAAATATTCCCCTTGGACGTTAAATTTAATCGCGCGCCTCCAATCTCGCGACACATCGTTTTACTTAGGCGTGCACGCTTTTAAAACATCATTATCACTCTGCGAGATCGAACTCAAACGAGTCGGTTAAATAAAAATGCCGATTTTCAGCGCGCCGCTAAAAGCTTATCATTAAGCCAATAATGGAGCATCCCAGCTCCCCGCCTGCCTTCCGTCAGCGGTTAATTGAAAAAGGGCACGGGGAAATAAAGATTATCGAGAGGCGGTGGCATCGCGTCGCGTCCCAAGCCCCGACACGACCCGACCCCGTTTTAATTAAAAAGCTATTTTTTAGTCGCTCGTACGCGTGCATCTGAAAAGCTCATCGTGTTCGACTTACATACACGCCGCGCCGCGTACAGAGAGGCGGGGGAAAAAAAAGCTCGCCCGAGTCGTCACAGTCGTCGCGCAACAAGTGTTCGAAAAACAAAAAAGAAAAGCGAGCAAGCACTTCTTGGCGGCACTCAGTCAAACGATAAACCAAACAAATCGAAAACGGTTTGACGGCTTTTAAGCATTTCAACGCTGCCAACCGCACGGCGCTTCCGCGTCCCACAATATTGGTCCGATTCGACTACAATTTATTTTCTGCCGCGAAATGAAAGGAATCGACGAGACCTCGCTTTCCTGCTGCTGCAGTACAAGCAGAAGTAGACAAGGCCGACTGCTTAGCTTCCCTTTGCCGCATAAAGAGGCATGCTCGAATTGATTGATGAAAATAACCTTCTGCAATACGAACCGTCGGCCCGGCCAACAGATACTCCAAAATATCGACTGGGTGTAAAATTAATGTCGTTTAATTCGTAATTAAAAAGTTATTTCGCCCTTTACTCGAGCGCCTAAAGTAGGGCGGACGAGCGGCTGCACGAATACCCTTCGCCTGCGTCGAGATTCCGACCTCGCTCGGGCCTTTTAAGCGAAACGCCGAAGCTGTACAGCCATTCGTACTAGATACCCACCAGAGTGCACCCTCTTCTCCATCTTCTGGCACTACAGTCAAAACGCGGTTTCCTGAGCTGACAATCGAACAGATATTCGGAATAATCAATCGTCCAATGGTGTTCGACAAACTGTACCGAGAAAATTGTGTTAATAATCTCCGAGCTCTGGCCGGAAGTCAGATACCGATTCGAAATGGCGTTTGCTTGTAGTACCATCTCCGTAACATAGGAGTTCCATCTCATTGCCGGCATTCGCCAGAGGTTGGTTGAAAATAACTTAGAGTGTTTTAAAAGTATTGTAGCGTTCCTCGATGAATACAAAATACCTTGAAATTGTATCATTCGTTAATCACTAGCCATCTACAGGTGGGCTACAGTTTCCACAGCGTATAAGAAAAGCTGTTGTACTTCCCCCCAAGATTTTCAAAGAACTTCTTCGGTAATCATCGGAGATCTTCCCCGAAAATTATTTCATCGTTTTGTCCGTTTGGTGCGTTCTCCACCTGCATACCACCCCCATCTTTGTCTTCGCTTCTTTGAATGATTTTCGAATTAGAAGAAGTTCCTTGGACACATACGTCGGCTGGAAACAAAACTTGAACAAACGTTGTTATCTTTGAAGCACTCGCTTTATTTTGTGGAGCGGTCGCTTTGAAGTGCAAGAGAAAGTTTATACACACGGATTGAAGCAAAACCTTAAACTTCTACGAGTATCTTTCCCCTCGGAGCAAAGGCTCTCACTCCGCTCTTTTGCTTCGACGTTAAAGCTTAATTTTTATGCACACGGCCTAATGATATACGATAATAAAACGTTATTGTGTAAAATCAGAGTTGTTTTTTTCGCTACACACGGGATTATGAAAAGTTGCCGGCCCTGTGCTCAGGTATAAAAAATGAAAGACAAAAGTAAGTATTATCCGCTATCTCTCTATATACTAAAAAAGTAAAATCCGCCGCCACCGCCGCCTCCGGGGGAAAAAAACGCACTGCGGGTTGCCTATCTAAAAATCCGAAAAATTGCAGGGGCAGATCAGCTACTTTCAAGGACATAATCTGTTCTAATATAAAAGATCTCCAAGTTTTAAGACATAACCGACATAATAAGACATAAAAAAAGACATCTATAATCTGTTCTAACATAAAAGATACGAAAAAAGTAAAATCCGCCACCGCTACTGCCTCCGGGAGAAAAAAAAAACGCACTGCGGGTTGCCTACCTGAGAACCAGAAAAATTGCAGGGGCAGATCAGCTACTTTTAAGGACATAATCTGTTCTAACATAAAAGATCTCCAAGTTGTAAGACATTAACCGACATAAAATGACATAATTACCCATAATTTTCAAGATCACAAGTCGCTGCAGGTTGCCTACCCTACCCGTTGATTGCTCAATTTTCCAGGGGTAGCCGACCCTCAGGAGGGGGTTCATGGTTGAGAAGGCAGCTCCTGAAGGTGGAAGAGGGCCCCTGTTGGGGCGTGGGCTGTGGAAGGAGATGAAGTCCCTGGGTGGGACGGGAGTAAGAGGACCTGGTGGAGGAGAAAGTCCTTGGTGAGAGAGGGGACCTCGGAGAGAAATGGCCGTTGTGCGGGAGGGGCCGGTGGCGGGGTAGGGTCTTGAGAAGGAAGGGCTCTCGGGGGAGGGGTGGTCATGGTTGTGAGAGCTCCTGGGTGGATGGTCAGGGATCATCAAGGGGGTTGGTGGGCCATAGTGAGGAAAGGGGCTCTGAAAGAAGATGAAGCACAGGGGGTAGGGGGTTGGAGGGCCATAGTGAGGACAGGGGCTCTGAAAGGAGATGAAGCACAGGGGGGGGGTAGTGGTGGGTGAGAGGTCCTTGTGGTGGAGGAAATCCTAAGTAGGAGAGGGTGGCCATTGAGGAAGGAGGAGGTAATGGTGGGTAACAGGATCCTAGAGAGGCAGTAAAATTTTGGTAGATAAAGGCCTGGGGGTGTAAGAGGTACTCATGGTAGAGGAGGTAGCTCTAAAGGGGAGGAAAACCACGATGGTGGCGGTGACTATAGAGGGGCGTAAAGACCCCGAGTGGGGAGGGGGTAATAGTGAGGAAAGGGTCCTGGTGGAGGAGGAAGTTCTTGGTGAGAGAGGCGGCCGGGAAGGCGAATGAAGGCCATGGTGCGGAAGGTTCTGGTACCGTGGAATGGGTCTTGAGGGGAAGGGTTCTTGAGCGGGAGGGGTGATCATGGTGGTGGAAGTTCCTGGTTGGAGGACTAGAGGATCTTCGAGGTGGTTGAGCGAGGAGGCCAAAGGGTGATAGAGCCGCGGAAGGGAACGCTGTGGAGAGGGACTAAGGCCGCCATTGGGAGGGAGTAGAGACCACGGACCGCCTACCCTGCCCCTCTAATTGCTCATTTCTCCATGGGTAGCCTACTCCTAGGAGGTGGTTCATGGTGGAGGGAGCTCCAGAATGGGATGGAGATCCATGGGTGGTGTGGCCTCAGGAGGGGGATAAAGGCCCTGGGTGGTGTGGGGGTAATGGTGAGTAAGAGGTCCTGGTGGAGGAGGAAATCCTTGATGAGAGAGGCGGCCGGGAAGGCAAATGAAGGCCATGGTGCGGAAGTTTCTGGTCCCGGGCAGGTAGTCTTGAAGGGAAGGGTTCTCGTGGGGGAGAGGTGGTCATGGTCGTGGAAGCTCCTGTTGGAGGACCAGGGGATCTTCGTGGTGGTTGAGCGAGGAGGCCGTAGGGTGATGGAGCCGCGGAAGGGGAAGGCTGTAGAGAGGGACTAAGGCCGCCATTGGGGAGGTCGTAGTGATGGGTGAGGAGGTCTTGGTGGGGGTGTGGTACGTGAACAGAAATGAAGGTCATAGTGGTGTGGGGTGGTCGAAGGACGTGGTCCTAATTGAGGGCACTCGGGGTGGAAGTGGGTGATCGGGGGAGACTAGGTGGAGGACTATGGCCATTGTGGGGGAGGAGTTTGTGGCTAAGGATCGCAGCAACTGTTGAGGTGTGACCGTGGAGGTGGAGGGTGGTCCTGGTGGTGGAGGAGGAGGAGGCTCGCGATGAAGAAAGGATGGAAGGGGGTTCATGGTGGATGATTGAGGACTGATGATAGAGGGGGAGCAAAAGAAGCACAAAGGAACCCTCAACTCAGGAACAAATGTTTCAGACCAAACACTGAGGACTGTGACGGCGGGGGGGTTGGGCCACGAAGCGGCCAGGGGGCAAAGCCCTCTAGTATTAAACAAACTTTTCCCTAAAAAATTCCTAATCATTTCTCTTTCCCCACACGGACTACAATAGATCCTAAGAGTACGCAACGGATTAACAAAAATTTTTCCTTTCAGATGGCGAAAAACAATGAAAATTGGTAGCAAAATGAAAAATTGTGTCACACGTGGCTTATGTGTTCATGGAGAGTGCATTGGACTGACTGAAAATGACGCCGGAGAATTCGTGTGTCCAAGGTATCAAAAGTGATCTATGTAAAAAAAAACCTTCCTAGCTACTTTTTCTTTAATTTCTGGTGGTTACTTTTTCGGCATTGTTCGATAACCCTAATTTATGCGAACGTCGAAATATTATGATCGATTGATATTATTGCTATAGTCTTAAGAATCACTAAGTAATGGACTATAAAACTGGATTTAATTATAGGTATGTACCTATTTTCACTTTAACATTACTAATATTATTTGTTATTACCTCAATTTACGAAGAATATAATTACAGCTTACATCTGTCTCGTGTCCCAATGTTTAATTTATAGTGTTCGTTATTTTGAATAGACACATTTCCAACAGTGTGTGTGACTTACCAATTTGACGAAATTTTGTAAAATAACTTAATGCACAGTTTTAAAAATCCAGGTTCCAAAGAGTATGCATTTGGCTTTTTCTTGAAAAACTATTATATAAAAGTTTAAAACTGGTGATGGGGGGGGGGGGTCATAGTAAAAACCGATAGTTCTTTCAGGACTAAATAAAAATCTCAGTAAATTTTATGGAAAGTTGACTCAAAACAAATTTTTTGGTAGGTTCGCACTCTTACGGTCCTTTCCTCCTAGGTAGCTTCGTGGTAGCTCTGAATGCAAAAATTTCTCACGTTACTGTAATCATGAGGTACGGAAACATCAGCCACCCTCGCCACGGCCGCGCGGTTCCGCATCTACGTCGAATCGCGTCAAAGAATTAACTCGTCCGAAGGGCCATCAGTCAACGCGGAAGCTTAAATCGTAATTTTGATAAGAGCTATTATGAAAATCGTTTTCGAGCACGTCTCCGAGTACACGATAGAGGAACGATTTCATCAGGAATTCATGGTGGGTTCTCGCCAGCGGAGTTTCGTGCACAGTATCCTTGAAGGGTCAATATGACCCACACCGTTAAAATATTACAGATTATTACAAGTACAACGTTTTAAACAAACTGCGAGGCAACGGGCTGGCATTTTTCAAAAAACCTTCTTCACTCGCTATAAATAACGACGGCCCGAGTGCGTCGGATTTCAGAGCACGCAATTTAAGTCCAAATTACCCCCAATAACTCGGGGTTTCCTTTATAAACAAATGATGTTCTTATGCGATGTACTTCCCATATTATTCGTGTTTCTTCTTCTTTTTCGTCTTATACTTGACTTTCGTAAAGCTCAGTACGAAATGATTTAAGAGAGGAGAAACGGAACGAGTCGATTTTTCAAGGCAGAGCCCGGGGAGCTGCGCCGACTGAACATTTGAACGCGACTGTATGTGAATAAAACTTACATTTGGTCGAGTTGACGACGCATACATGATTCAGTTTTTAATTTCGCCGACCGAATTCGACGATCAGGCAGGTCGGTGGCGCGCATATCGAATTAGCGGCCTTAAAGGTTCTTTTTGGAATCGAGAAGCGGAGTGCAAAGGTCCCCCGAAACGATTTCCAATGAGGGAAGAGTTATTCGACTGTACACATGAGCGAGAGCTCACGAACTAGATCGGAGACTGACACGACAAATCACACCCGGTGTACTATAATTCGTCCTGTCAGTTCATCTATCTTCGTTACGACTAAGTGCAAAACCGCGAGCCGCGGTTGCATTTAAGTCGTATTCCATTTCAGGTCTTAAATTAACATCGCCTACCCTCGAACGCTCGCTCTTGCTCTTCCAGCTATATATACATTCTTCGGCAAGCCGTTCGGGGAAGATTGGCGACACGACGGACGCAAACTTTGCAAACTCCAACTCTTCTCGGCCGTATTTATGTAAATTCGAGGAATTATATAATGTGCTTCCCAGAAGGAATTCGAGTTAAGAATGCTGGAGTTCGCGAATCACAATTGTAGGTGCCTTATCAGGGAGCACGTGTACTTCATTTACTTTGGCAGATTGGGCTCTCTTGAATGACCCTGAATCACATTCCACGTTAATAACAACCCAAAATCAGTGGACCGACAGAACAGACCGTAATAACATAGGACACAAAGTACGCGGCATAGTACATATATGACAAAAATTTATCATATATTGGGCAAACAGAGCATTTTACAGCAACCAACAGTTCTTGCGCTTTCATCTTACAAGCTCCATCGCTGTATGGTTAACGACCACCTATCTATCACAAAAAAATTTCAGTTTACCTTCGCAACAAAACTTCGAGCTTCCCGGTTGAAGAAGAAATCTCTCTTTCATCGAAATTATCTCATATGCCGATGATATTTTACTTATAGCAGGAATTGATACAAAAAAAGAAAAAGAAGTTGACGATTTTAAAATCAACTCAAGTATCGGGAAAATGAGTCGAGAATTGAGTAAACTTGGTCTAAAATTCAACCCAAATAAAACAAACTCGATTCTTATCTCAAGAAGACATGACAAAGAACAAGTCAAAACTCGGATAGAAAATCACGTAAAGATAGACAATACAGCATTTAAAATAAGCAATAAAATGAAATACTTAGGAATAATAATTGATGAAAAACTAAACTTTAGCTGTCACCTAGATTATACCATAAATAAAATTGTCAATTACTATAAACTCTTTCTCGCACTATATGGCTATACATTCGGCTTCTGCTACAAAAATAGGGTGATTCTTTATAAAGCAATTTTTGTCCCCTTGATCAGCTACTGTTCACGAGTATACTACAATAAATTAACAAAATATCAAATTTCTAGACTCAGAAAGACACAAAGGTCAATAATAAAAGGAATAATCAGCGGCTACAAAACTATTTCATATCAATCCGTGTACGCAATTTCAGGCCTTATGCCAATTGATAACAAAATAAAACTAGTAAATAAAATCAAAGAAATAAGGGAAACAGTAAGTGGACCAGAACTTAAAAAGACCATAAGAGATCTAAATGAGAGAGCGATTCAGGAGTGGCAGCTGAGTTACGATGCAGCCACAACGGGACGCGTGACCTACGCATTTCTACCATCCATCAAAGATCGAATAAATTTAAGACACCTCACCCCTAATTTTTTCATGACTCAAATAATGTCTGGGCACGGCAACTTCTCACTCTATCTGAATAAATTCAAAATCAAGGAATCAGCGACGTGTGAAGAATGCCAAAGTGAGATTGACGAGGCACACACTATTTCACTGTGAGTAACATGCTGTCCTACGCAACAAATATCAAAATTTGATCACCAAAATTGAAAACTCAGGAAACTCACTTTTGGGACTTAACAAAAAAGAACTCACAGATTTAAACACTTTGATGGTTGGAATAATGAAAAATAAAACTAGCTTTGAAGGACGAACATAACATAAGGGAAAGGGAAAGGGGGAAAAAAAGGAAAAAGAACTGACAAATAATTCAGTAGAGGCAACTACAGCTATACTACTTGTCATAATACAAACATAGTCTTAGAATACTACAGCCATACAATTTGTGATAATTATTGTACAAACATAGTTATTGTTTATTCCCTAAGCTATGTAAGGGGAGAGGGATGACGGTGTTTAAGCAACGAAGCTACACCAAACCTTCCCTGTCCTTATTATTATTATATAAAAAATAAAAAATAAATACATTATTTAAAAAAAAAAAGGGAAAAAAAAGTACCTACTTAGAATTCAATTCAAATCGTTGAATTTGTATTAGTTACATTTAACGTTTTGTGTATTTCTATGTAATCTTAAAACCTTCACGAAAGGTAAAATGTTGCAATAAATGAATAGAAATTTTTATTAGCCTGGTAAGTGACTGTATCAATCAGTTTAAATGGAAGTAAAGAGATACGTGGTACTGATTTTGTTGAAACATAATGTATCGCCATGACTGGGAAGCGAGCAACCACGAAGTAAAATTATTATTCCGATGTCAATCGGTTCTGAGAAAAGTCAAATCAGTGCCTATCAGGGGCGGGCGGGCCATAGGGCAATTCGGGCAAATGCCCGGTGCGCCGCCGCCATTTTGACGCTGCGGCGCCGGTACGTTGAAGAAAAAAAAGTATGCGTTTATAAAATATTTACAAAAATAAAATAAGCGTATGTGGCGATGACAGTCGAAAAACGTGCGGCGGCGCTGATCAATTTAAAGAGAAATAAAGTGAAAAAATTAAAATGGGCAGGCACATTTTGCGCCGATTGTCGACCAAACGTGTGGGTGAGTACCTTCGTCCATTTCTGGGCAGACGCCTCCACGTAGCTTTTCTATTTTCTTGTATCCTGCGCTCATCTTTGCCACCCGGTGCCCCAGTTCTCTGACGAATTCACCTCTCTATCTAGTTACTGGCCTACCTATTTTTCTTTTCCTTTGCAGCGTATCCAGTTGAGTACTTTTACTCCCCATCTGTTGCTATCCGCCCTCGCCAGATACCCCACATATTTCCGCTTTAATTGTTTGACATTATATCCTATATCCCCGCCTCCAACCATTTCGTATAGTTTTGCATTTGAGATTTTGCCTGCCCATCGCAGTCCTAGAAGTTTTCTCAACATAGATCTGAACGTAATTTGTAGCTCCACCATTTGCTTTCCTGTAAGGGACCAGGTTTGCGCTCCATACTTGAGGGCTGGTACCGTT
Source organism: Acanthococcus lagerstroemiae (assembly GCA_031841125.1). Taxonomy (NCBI): domain Eukaryota; kingdom Metazoa; phylum Arthropoda; class Insecta; order Hemiptera; family Eriococcidae; genus Acanthococcus; species Acanthococcus lagerstroemiae. The sequence goes on along the minus strand of CM063109.1, from coordinate 20,242,529 downwards.
GAGCTATTTAGTATTTCCATTTTGAGGGCGGTGTTGAAATTCCGGCAAAAAATAGATTTTAATGCCCAGAAGATGTTCCCCCCTTTTTAATACGCCTCATAATTCCTTTGTTATCTCTTTCTTCAAAACTCCCTCAACAGCTCTTCTGCCATTTTCGTCAACTCCTTACTATTTTCTGCAAATAAGATTATATCGTTTGCGTACCTTAAATTATTTAGAAAATCACCATTTATCTTTAGTCCCCTTTTTTTCCACTTCAGATTGCGAAATACATCTTCCACAGTTGAAGAGGTTTGGCGACAAGGTATCCCCTTGTTGAACTCCGCTCCCAATTTTGAATTCCCTCCCTTTGCTTCTAAGGCTAGCTCTTGCACTCGAATTTGCATAGTAATTCTGTATATGACTTTAATAAACCCACTTTCAATTTCCTTATTTTCCAGTGCTTTTAACATATACTTATGATCCACTGAATCAACTGCCTCATGAAAGCCTATGCAAAGCATTTCAATTTACACACCATATTCATGTGTTTTTTCAATGATTTGGTTAACAACGAAAATATTCTCTACAGTTGAGAAGCCTTTTCTGAATCCCGCCTGTTCATTCCCCTGATGATTTGAATCCAAATGGTTATACATACTCGTACGTCTTTTCAAGACTACCATAAATACTTTACAAATGTTCGATGTTAAGTATATTGGCCTGTAATTTTCAATGAGTTCCTTCCTCCCCTTTTCCGTACAATAATATTATTTAGGCCAAGTTCCACTGTTTTGGACATATTTTCATAATTAGAATTTTGTTAAATATTTTAGCCAGGAGTGGCACTCTGCGATCGCCAAACCTTTTCAGCATTTCGTTCGTAATTCCATCCGGCCCTGGGGCTATGTCATTTTTCAGTCTATATTTAGTACGTATTCCACTTCTCTCTCCATTACTTCCCGGATTCCTTCCTCCTTTCACCCTCCAGTTTTTGCTATTTTTGCTACCTTGTTTCGCTCGCGGTAAAAGTCCTCGTAAAAACGTGTTGCTGCCTCTACAATTTCTTCTTGATTTTGAGCCACTTTTCCTGTCTGATCTTTTAGCTTCAGCATAACGTCTCTCCCGCCATCGAGTTCGAACCTAACTTTTTTAGTGGACCAACCTTCTTCCAAAATATCTTGAATTTGTTCCTAATCATATTTTTTAATATCTTCTCTAACATTTTTCTTCACCAATTTCTTGTATTTTAGTTAGCTCAGTTTTGTCCAATGGTGTTTTATTTCTGTATTTCCAAAGGTTATTCTTCCTGACTCGGGAGTCCGTTTCGAAAGCTTATCCTTGGTTTTCTCTTTAGCTCTCGTCACTCCAAACTCTTCAACCGTGTTTTTTAAAGCTTGGACCACTGTCGTAGAAATTTTCCTCGACTTTCATTTCCTCTAGCATTGACTTCAGTTTCTGGCGTGCATCCTCTTTCTTTCTGACTGGGATGATCCGCCCGCCTCTCCCTTTTCCCTTCCTGCGATTTTTATACTGGACCCTCAGCGGGATGCTCAATTTACAGCGTGATATGCGGTAGTCTGATGAGAAGTCAAATTTTGACAGTGTTGTTACATCTTTAACTACTGACAGGTCATTTATTAGTTGGTGGTCAGTCTCATTTTTAGTTTTCCCGTCTGGCGATATCCATGTCCATTTCCTTTTGATTTTTCTTTCTTGTAAAAAGTGTTCACTGTACATGATTTAAATTTTTGTGCAATTTCTACTAATGTTCCCCTCCTGCCGTTTCTCTGCCACACACCAGATGGGCCGCAGTGCTTTGAATTAGCCTCCCCTCCTACTTTTGCGTTAAAGTCCCCCATTATTACCCGACAGTATTCCTTCTCTTTTTGAATTGTTACCTCCAGCTCGTCATAAAATTTATCTCCTTCTGCCTTCTTTGCTCCCTCTATAGGTGCATACACTTGCAAGATTAGCATTTTTGTCTTCTCATCTATTTTAAGTTTTAGTGATCGTGTTCTTTCAGATATTATTTTGATTTCCACAACATTATTTTTGATATTTTTGTTAATATAAAAACCCGCCCCGGTAACCTTTTGTGGAACCAAAGTAGTATTGAGAGCTGCCTCTCCTCCTTTCTGCCGGTCTTTCCCAATATTTTCGAACTTCCGACAGGTTTTTTAAACAATTTCCATTCTTATATGGGTAATTCTCAGAATTCGGACATATTTCACTCACAATAAGAATCAGTTTTCGAAAGCATCTTTCTTGTAATTTTTTTGGGCAGTTTGGTAATAGACATAACTCTGATACTATTTCTAGCCTACGGCTCAATTAATGCCGAAAAGGGGCGCGGCAGTGCGTTTCTAAAAATCTATAGACACTACGAAAGAATTTCCATCGTAGTGGCAACCACTACGAAAGAATTTCCATTGCAGTAGCAACCACTACGAAAGAATTTCCATCGTAGTGGCAACCACAACATTAGAATTTCCATCGCAGTTGCATCTGTTGTGTGAATATTTCTTTGGCAGTGCAGTAGTGAAATGATGATCCAGACAACCAATGTGTGGGAAATCATGTACATGGTCTTCAGAAAAAGTCAATTAGCAAGGTAAGTGAGCTACAAGTACACTTAGGATATGTATAAATATGTAGATTCTTACGTAGTGGATATTTAGTTCCATGGTAGTAGTTAGAAATATTAACATTGCCATTACGAAAGAAAACCAAAGGCTTCAAATCTCGGATTACGCCTCTGGCCCACTGGTCGAATTCCAATGATGTCTCATCTCTTGGCATTGAGACGGCCTGTCCCTGCGGCAGTTTCCTGGCTTTAGACTTATACAGCTGTCTGGGCCCAAGGTAGGCCGCCTTCTCAAACTTTACGACCCGATCTCGATACTTCAGGGTCTGCTGCTCAGGGCCGATGATCAGCCCATGCTGCACCATCATATCCCAACCAATGATTGCAGCATCTTGTATATCGGTCACCCGGAACTCTTGCTCAAGGAAAGCTCCTATCAGCCTCACTCGGAGGCAGACTGTCCCATACACTGGCACTGTTTCTCCTGTGGCTGTTCGCAGGACATACTGCTTTTCCTGGTCCACCTCCTTAACTGGAACCAACTTGACCTACCTCCAGTTTTGCTGATATATTTCCGCAAGGAGTGCATGAAGCACAAACGACGGGACGTAAAGCACAAACATGCACAAACCAAGTACAAACGAATGCATGTTGTTTCGACACATATTTCTTTTTTCTGTTTCTATTTTTTTTTTTTTCCATCCTGTCTTTTCTTTTCACATTTTCGGGTTGGGAGGGGCTGCATTCCCTCAGTTCTGCTGAAGAGGAGAGGGGAGCAACAGGAACCATTGCACCGTCTATTCTGCCGCCCATGATTGGAAGCATACACGTGTCCAAACAAAGCACACGTGAAGTGTAAACGAATAATACATGTATTTTTAGTCCAGAATTCGAGCGATGGGGGCGGGGGCGTTGTTTCGGGTACCTTGTTGTATGCTAGCGAAGGACTACGCTGATCACAAATAAGATTATGAAAAGTACAAAGGTGCACAAATGAAGTACAAATTTGTGCATTCATTGGCGGAACATCTCGCTGTCATCTGGCCAGTCGCCAACATTTCTGTTGATAGAAGGGGGAGGGGGTTGAGCACAAACAAAACTATTGAAAGCACAAACGTGCACAAATGAAGCGCAAACGACTGCACCCACTTTTGGGTCAGTCGGCCAACAAGGGGGGGAGGGCTCCGTGTCTCCAGCCCCCATTGACTTCTTTCAATTTTTAGGGTATTTGCCCGCATGCAGCGCTGCAAGCACGCTATTGCAATCGAATTTTCATCATTTTTCAATAAATACGACTGAATTGTGTACAGCTCATAGTTCAGTTTTAGCTCAGTTGCGTTCTCCGTCAACTACTGCCATCTATCAATAAGTCAGTTTACTACTATGAATGTATCCTCTCCTTTACGCTTTCAATTTACGATTAATCTCAAAATAGAAGAACGAGTAAGGATCAAAAAGTTAAAAAACTTCATGAAGTGGCGATACTGTTCTTTTGAAGTGAAAAACGGTATAAAGGAGGCAATAATAAACACACTACTGAAATGGCAAGAGCGATACACCAAATCTGAAAGAGGTGAAATTACCAATAAATTCCTCCCAAATATCGAAGATAGGCTCAAGATGAAACACTTTCACACAAACTATGTAACAACTCAGTTCTTTAGCGGACATAGAAACTTTAACGCATACTTATCAAGATTCAAAATAATAGACAGCCCCACCTGCCCGGAGTGTAAAATGGAAAACGAGACAGTAGGTACTGCACATAATTCTTAAATACCCAAAATGGAGAAGACTCAGAAAAAAGTATGAAATCAAGGATGGCCCCAATGTAAAACTTGGTGATTTAACTAAAAAGGAATTTCAAAATGTAATAGACTTCTTCCATCAGATATGCTACAAAGACTAGTCACAACGGATAGATGGTAGTAAATTAGGATCACAAGAGAAACACCCCCAATTTACCACTTAGTAACATAAAGAATAAGTAAATATCAATGTTAGAAATAGTATCTATTATGTATAATTATGAATATTTTATACATAAGAAATTGTAAAACTCCGAGGCGGACTCTCCTTCTGATAACTGTGAAGGAAAGGAGAGACCCGTCTCGTATTGTAACATAATGATAAAAAATAAATAAATAAATACATAAAAAGAGTATCCAGCACCCAGTGAAGTCAAAGGGATAGGTTTCAGTAAAATTCTCACTTTGGCTATAAGAGTGAGGCTACTGAGCTGATCCTTAACAGCAATTTGAGGAATAGTGCAATGGACTATAAAGTCTGAGCACTCGGCGCACACAGCGCCACATCACACAAATGTACTGTGAAGGTCGATTTGACGTCAACTCAACGTCGATTCACGGTCGACATGGTTTTAACGGGTTGCTATGTGACTCAGGATCGTATCCAATCATTCTGAGACGATACTGACCCCTTTGTGTCTCCGATGCACTCCGCCTGTAACCAGAACATCGTAATCGAACTTGCATGCTGACCTTCGTCGCTTTAAAAACCCACCAATTCAAGTTGAAAACTGAATCAATATTTCTTTTCCGTTTTATGGTACTAATTAATACAAATTCCGGAGATATGGGAAGAACTTCTTCGAATTTTTCCGACGTTAAACAGCGTAGTGTCAATATTTGTGGTTTTCCTTTCGGAAAAAAAAGTTTGACTGGCACGACGACCTTATTCTGAAGATTTATAATTAATACTCTAGTCAAGTTATGACATGCAAACCTACTCATTATAGATTCGAGGGAGATAGATAGTCGAGAAAAAAAAAGACCGAACCGTTTTGGTGACAGTGTTTTAAAACTGTTCAGCCTTCGTCCTCTGGCCGGCGTCCGTTTTTATCACCGAATATTGAACGTCAACGATGTTTATATTGTCGTCGTAATTCCAGTTCGATGTTTGAAAGTGTGTACTCAGTGGCTCAGTGCCCTCAATGAGGGCGTGAGAGAGAGAGAGAGAGAGAGAGAGAGAGAGAGAGAGAGAGAGAGAGAAATGAATTATCGGACACGAAAAATTCACTCGTGCTCATCGCATGTGCAGAGGTTGCGACGCATTCAAATTACACGCAAGATTGGTCGAGGGACGAATAGACGAGTTGCAGAGGTAATTAAAGTCCCTTCGCCGGCCAAAGATGCGGTAATTAATGATCTTCAGCAGCTGAAACGAATAACTAAAAGCCCTAAGGAGCAATAGTCAGAGCGATTTGGCCACGACTTGTGTAATTGATCGAAGGGAAATTCGTGTACCTGTGCATGGTTAAGTTGGCGTTCGATTTTTCCTCGCAGCGCGAGTCCGGTCTGCGAACTTGGAAACACGCTTTCGAAACACCCAACCACTGTTTCCATATCTCGTTAATTATAAAAAGTTTCGCAGACAGTCCGAAAATATTGCGAGTTACGCCGGCACCGGCGCGCCATTATTAATTATTCAACATCTGAGGAGCTCCGGGAAGCTAAAATGAGAATTTTGTCAGTTTACTGAACGTACTGACAGGGAACTGGCTCAGCTTGGAAGCGAGAACCCGGAGCCTTAGGTTTTGTTCCATCCCGTATAATCATGGCGGAAAGATAAAATTCTTCGCAATTACCTTTCAACAGAACCGCGACCCGAATCGGAAAAAAGTACGTCTTTCGAATACTTCGCCGAGATGGAGTTTTTCAAAGTGAGCTGGGCGTAAATTTTTCAGCCCGAGGAAACTTCTGCTTGACGATTTGTTGGCAAGTTTTACGATTTCCAGTGTATAATATACAGACAGATAGTGGCGTAACATAATACCGACATTTTTACTTTTCGCGATTAATTATTCCGGGTTTTGTTTTATCGCACTTACAAACGACTAAATAATAATTTGAAAGTTACATAATTTTGCTTTCAAAAGTTTTCGTCTTCGGCGCAGGAGGAGCGGATGCAGAGAGGGAAAAATCCGCAGTAATAGACGTAATGCGATGCAGATGAGATTTTCGCAGGTACCTTTACAGCTGCCCACGAATCGTCGACTTCAGACATCGGTTCCAGATGATAATTACTATATTCTTTAGCGGGAGGATTACGAAAGTCCTTCGGGAGCGACGCCCGGACGGTTTTCGACCTGGCGCGATCTGGGTGCATCCGCACAATGAAGCATCGACGCTAAAGCTGGGTTCACAGTACGCAGACGTCTTGTGCTAACAGTCCAGGAGATGGTGGCTGTTTTATTCAATAAAGCTACGGAACAGTTTACGTAGTAAAAAGTTGTTTAGGGGTTGAAATTTCGTAAACCTGTCACGCTCAATTTTGGTCTGTTGGAGGTAGGAACCCTCAAAATTGGCTAAAATTCTGAAAAAAGTAACCGCACAATATATGCGGCCGGCATGTGTTTTAAATTGGGATTATTTTAGTAGGCCATGGAAATGCTTATCTGCCATTATTCAAGAGGGTCACTCAAGTGGTGAGGGGGGAGTGGTCAAAATTATTTTAAAAAATTGACTTCTACAACCTGGGGAATATATGCGACAGGTACATTCAGAATGTTATTTCATCAACAGTAGCATCTGTCATCTTTGTCGCCATAGCAAAGAAATCAAAATCAGAATCCTGCGATGACTACAGAATAATGAGCCTCATGTCCTACGTTCTGAAGACCCTTCTACGTATAATCCATACAAGAATATAGGCATAGAAAATGTGAAGAGCAAATGGGTGACACACAGTTTGGTTTTCGCAACGGTTTTGGAACTAGGGAAGCTTTATACTCCTGTCAAAACTATTTGTAAATATGTATACGGATCAATAGTTTTGATTTTGTTATCGATAGTCGATAATTATAATATCAACATAATCGATATCAAAGATGAAATAGTAACACGGCGTAAAAGGCACCACTGTACAATAGTCAGGACTGGGTTTCTGAAGATTGGTCGAGTTGTGGTTGACGCCCTACTGCGGTAATAGTGAGGACTGGTTCACCAGCCTGATTGAGACGAGTTTGAAAGGCCCTGTTCATTTTACTAAGTGACTGTTGCATTCAGTACTGGTGGAGCATTAATTATATTGTTCAGAACTAGTGCGTGTTCGTTATGTTTGGATTAGTGGTGCTTGTGGAGCATTAATAGTTGTTTGTGCGTTCGGCATTCAAGTGTGCATTACTTTATAGTATATATTTTTTTAGTAATTAGTGTTTGAGTGTTGTTTGATCACTTTGGACAAGTTGGTATGACAGTAACTGAGTCGTCGGCAAGATCGGTTAGTGAATTCGATTTTAATTACTTATATCGAGTCGGATATTCGCGACAAGTTTGGACTTCATAATTTCGGATTTGGTCGGTTCAAGAAGCTGGGAGAGCTTGCAACGGTAGCAAGTGTCTCCAGTAGTGGGACCGTGTTCAAAGGATGGGGAAACTTAGGTATGAGTTAAGATCCTCATCTAGTTTGGGACAGTTGGGAATTTCAGCATATTCCTTCGACTAGTGAGTTCACTAATTTAGTCCAATGACACAGGAAAACGATGTTGGAAGAATACATCACAGTGCGTTTATTCTGTTATAGTTCATATAAGTATGTCTATGATATATATGGATAGTCATTATGATTTATAATTAGGTACCTTTGTTCTACAAGGAGTTATTCTTTACACCAAACCTCTGGCGATGTGAATTACGGACTTCAAAATGTTGTTTCATGTTGATGGTTCGGCGGCGGATCGGATTGATTAATTAATTCATTTACAAATAATGAATAATTAATTATGATTAATAAATTATTGATTTATGATCTATAATTGTTGAGGCAAATATGGTTGCACACTATCCTCATTGCAGGGATTTCTCGGCAAACTTCACATCTTTTATCAACAGTTACAACAACTCCATCAACATACTCACTCAAAGATACCGGTTGACCAGTAGCGTAGCTAGAGTTTTAGGGGTTCCCCAAGGGGGGGGGGCACGATAAGATTTTTAAGGGGAAAAAAGTCGAAAATTGCGGTATTTTTAAAAAATCGCCAATATTAGAGGACTATGTAAAGATATCGGGGGATGGGGGGGGGTGTCATGTGCCCCCCCCCCCCCGACGCTACGCCACTGGCCTTGACAAAAGAGATATCAGAATAATCGCTGAACTGTACTGGAACCAGAAAGCGGCCTCATTCTACCATGGTACTATTTGGCTAACATTGGAGAAACAAGGAGTGCCGTTAGGCATTATCAATATCTTCAGTAAAATTTATTCAAAATCCAAAGCCTTAATTAAAATTGAAAACTGTGAGGAAAATTTGAAATCAAGAGAGATGTCAAACACGGAGACTCACTTTCACCCAATATTTTTAATGCGGTATTGGAAGAAATTTTCAGAAATTGGGATTGGTAGGAAAAGGGTCTGAAATTCAATGGGCAAAATTTTAATGAAAACAAATACCTGAACAATTTGAGGTTGCAGACAGTATTGTAACTATCGCAAAAAACTTTAATGAACTGAAAGTTATGGGTGAAGACCCAAAGAGAGAAAGTGAGAAATTAGGTCTCTTAATAAATTTCTCTAAAACCAAAGTAATAAGCAATATCTGCCAAGATGAAGAAATAAGAATTGAAAATAGAAAAAAAAAATAGAAATGGTAGCTGAATATAAATATCTTGGTCAAATCATGTCGTTTGAAATTTGAACAAAAAAATAACTGAAAAACAGAAGAGCAGGCGCATATAGAATTCTTTCTGCCCCCTCCCCCCAAAAAAACAATATTAAAAGGAAAAATGAATCTGAAATCAAAAATTAGAATCCTAGAGAGCACAGTCTACCCTGCTCTGAGACATATGGGGCCCAGACGTGAGCTTGAACTGAGAAACAGATCTGAAAATTCAGAACCACCCAAAACACTATGCTCAGAAACATCTTAGGAGTAAGAGTAAAAGGCAGAGTAAGAATATTGGAAATTCTAAACAAAACACAAAAAAAGAGTATCCTTAGTATAACTAAAAAATTAAAACCAAAATACGCAGGGCATATCGCCAGGGAGTCGCGATTCAAATGGAACGAAATCGCCACCTTTTGACAACCTTTGGAGGGAAAAAAGAAGAAGGGGTTGCCTGATAATGAGGTGGTTGGATGAAATTGTTTGGGTGACTGGGCCAAACTAAGCATCAGAAGCTCGAAACATGAAAGAGTGGACAGGCATAACGGCAGCTTATACCCAGTAACTGGGTAGACTGGGTGCGGATGGGGGCAGAAACGCCTCTACAAACATCCCCCTAAAGGTTTCTAATTTTTACATTCGAGGACCATTGTTTTGATTATCCAAAGCATATTTTAGCTCGGTAGTAAAAAAAAAAGTGATACAACTGCTCTGCGAAATCGTGAACAGTAGGTATTACTCATGTTTTCAGTGTAGGTATCAGCGTGCTGCTATTTCCACTTAAATATTATCAACTTGATACAAAAGAATACTTACATAATAAGATCTTGAGATCTTATTCAAATTACAGTTGATATGGGAACTTGGGAGAGGGCTGAAGTGCCACATTACGTTTGGTCAGAAGGGTACAACTTGGATTGTGTATGGATTCAATATTTAGGGTGTGCCAATTCACACAAATATATGATGTATTTGTGCAAATAAATTGAAAGTGAAAGTCATCAGATTATCACACTTGATGGATTGGAATACGTTATCAAAATTATCGCGGTGTATCTCCGACGTGGTTGTGTAACTGCTGCCCTAAATCTCGGGGGGGGGTCCATCATCCTTTTGAGGTTCTTTTATTTTTTCTCTTTTTCCTCTGCTTCTTTTTCTCTCTTATTTGTAATCTTAACAGAAGTAATTAATGTTGTAAATAGTCCCCCTTCGCTGCTGGTCGGTTTTAGCTGTGATAGGGGGACGCTAATTTTCTTTAAACTAAATAAAAGCTTATGGAAATACATGGCAGCCGCAAGCTTAACCACATAACTACCACCAGATGAAATAGCCGCCGGTAGCTGGATAAAATTTCAAAGCAGTCTGCAGTTCTACAGTAAGGTAATCGGTAGCAACATGAAAGTCAATGGTTTCTGGTGCGTCCCCACAGACAACCTTTTATTTCATTATACTGTAAAAAATGTGCAAAATTAATAAGTGTTTCGTATCAGTACGGACACTTAAGGTAAATATTTAGAAAATACATATTCACACCCCAATGGGACCCAGTTGTGGGTTGGCTGTTGTGTATGTGACCGAACCATACACAATCATACCTTGGACTTTTAACGACAAAACCTTCATGGCATATTCTGAAGAAAAACAAAAAAAAAGCACAACAAAACAACAACAAACAACAACAATCAGGTGCGGATACCTGGGGAAGACAACAGAGGAAGTGCCCCTCCCAAAGCGAAATATTTGTCAAAAATGCATCAAGAAGGCAGTAGTATTACTAGGTACTTACGAAAACTTGTTAATTTTGCAGCTTTAAACATGATACCATCAAGAAATCGACACTCACCTGAAACAAATAGAAGATATCAAATTTTATCAATTTTTATTTTGAATAAACACATTTTACAAAATAACTTCTTTTTAAAAATATCGCCTAAATGACCACGCTTCCACTTCTTGAAATTCTCGATCACTTTTTCAAGCATTTCGTTCTAACCTTCTTCACAGATCCCAGAGGTCTGGTTTCATTAATATCCCCTTTTTTGTGAGTTAGAACAAATTACTTCGTTTGGCATTGGTTTATGCAGTTGAATGAAAAAACGGGTTCGAAAAGCGTTAATAGTAGAGCATAGATGCAAGTGAAGACATACACCATTTTGGCTCGAACTGTGCCCGTAGAGGCCGAATCGGACTATGCGGAGCGTACCGCGTAGTCAATTCGGCATCAACGGGCACGGTTCGAGCCAAAATGGAGCATGTCTTCACTCGTATTTATATAGGGCTTCACTAATTGATGAGGTGTAGGATTCCTGACTCTTACAAATCGACTCAACCGCAAACACGCGGTGTTCCATGCTCTACTCACTCGCCTTGCCTGAATACTACGGATAATTTAAACTTGATAAACTAGACTCCCACCGGCTGATATCTCGCTCTCCCCTCCATTTCACTACTACAGCGATTTGAAAGACAATCGGATAACCAAAACTTGATAAACTCGACTGCCACTAGCTGATATCCCTGCCCCACTCCATTAGTTTCACTACAATAATGATTTGAAAGAAGATAGGTTCCCGTGCCGCACCCTGTAAAAAATAAAATTTGTTGGATCTTTTCAAAAATCAAAATTACAATTGTAAGAAAAAAAGAATTCAATATTTAGTTCGCACATTCACGCTGCACCACATCGAGCGCATTTCCATTTAAATCATATCTGAATGAAAGAATGAAAAAAAAATAATAATAATAGTGAAAATGTATTCTATGGGGTGTAGCATAAAAGTGTGATGTGGATTAACGACTTTGTAGCAGTTTTTTTCGTCTACTTTCTTTTTTCTGAGCGGTGCAGAGCACCACGCACAAGTGCTCTGTGTGGTGAAATATTACACCACACTTGATGCCGGCAGGCTATGAACATATTAATTTCCTTTATTTGAAACATCAATTTCAACGTTGATTTAAGACATCAGTTTTGAAATAGATTTGAAACATCAATTTATTTCAACATTAATCTGAATTATCAATATTTCAACGTTGATTTAAAACATCAGTTCTGATGTAGATATGAAACATCAATCTCAACTTTTATCTGAAACATTGAATTAACAGCTGATTTGAAATATCTACCAATTTTGAAGTTGATCTGAAACATCAGTTTCAATGTTTATTTGAAATCCTATCTATTTCATCGTTGATCTGAAACGTACGAGGTATATCAATTTCAGCATTGATTTGAAACATCAGTTTTGAAGTTGAATTGAAACATCAATTTTAACTTTGATTTTTTAAACCTCAAGCTTAACTCAATTTTGAAGTTGTATGCGCCATATACCTTACTACTCACAGATAGTGATGTACAACAAGGTATATACTTACTTAGGAAAGAAACAATGAGTTTGCAGTTTGCAAGATGAACAACACGGAACTCAGCGAGGTAGTTTTGTATTTTAGGCTTGGCTCAGCGAGTGCTATGAGCCCTCCCCCCTCCCTAGGAAGAAGATCAATAATTAAAGCATGCAGTGGCTTCCTATCATAAACTCTGAAGGAATAGCAAATTAGATTATTAGAAATGAGGTCGAAATTGACATTAAAATGACATAAATTCTACAGTCAACATGACGTCCATTAGACAGTTAAAACAACGTCGACTGAATGGTTAAAATAACTTTGGTCTGAACACGTTCGTTATGACGTCAATCTAATCGTTAATGTGTTTCAAGTTGACAGTGTTTCAATGTATTAAATCAACGTCGATTTAGCGTCGAAAAAAAGCTTAAATCAATATCGATTCTACATTGGAAAACGGTTCAAACTGATATCAATTTAGATGTAGAATCTATATCGAAAATGCTGTTGTTTTACCCCTCGAACCAACATTGAAATAGTTTTGTAGGTTGTCCTGTAAGACCTGTGCTATACATGATAATGTACCATAAACTGGGGTAACCGGATTTGAGGGGGAACTCCGGATATTACCAGAACTGGAGTGACACTAGTTAGATGTGTAAAGAAATGGTAAATTTTAGTTCCCTAATTTTGGGATGCATGGCTTCATTATGTTGGGAAATACTGCAGACAGTATTCGCTACAGCGATTAAGTCATTTCTCTGGCTGGTGCCTGAATCTCATAGGCAGGTAATTCACCCTCGTCCTTCAACAGTTGACGCAATAATTGGCTTTAGCCACCACTTACACATTAGCTACGTGTTTCCGCCACGCGGACAGGAGCTCGTAGTGATGACCCAGGATGCTTGGCACATTCTTTGTCAGGCTACCTTCTCTAAGGTACCTGGAAACACCCGAGTATGGCCATACGCCATTTTTAGTCGTAGAAAGTCCGTATTGCGTCTAGTACCGCTAGCGGAACTGGCCATACCTGGGTGATCTAGAAGCTTCACCTTCACGAGAATCATTTGCGTAGTTGGCCGAGTGGATAGCGCGCTAGTATCGGAATCTGGAGGTCCCAGGTTTCGAGCCCACGTAGCAACTCGCTACATTTTCGACCTAGGCCGGTTTTTCGGCAAGAAGAGGAGAGAGCTAAGACAGCCCTGACAGCCTCCCCGACGTCTCTAAAGTAATGCTCGAAAGGGCGGGTTCCAGGGCTCGGGTTGAGAGCAAAATTAGAAAAATAGTATTGTCGAACTATAGTACATGCGTCGTTCTTTGCTATCGTGAAAGTATAGTGGCATCAGGAGAGAGCCAAACTGCATCTTAGGTGGCTTTACTCACAGAGTACCAATCCTTCTATAGGCCTACCCTCATTAGATATCGACTAGCTTCATTATATTAATTAGGCTTAAAAGTTGCGCATATACCCAGACTGTCTCGCTGGGTATTTATTGATGTACGCTTGTTATACAGAGCGGAACATGCCCAGGCGAGAATACGACGTACAACCTCACGTGTGGTCTCACGTTGCAGGGCGGTCTGTATTCAGAATGTAGAGAACGTAGGCTCCGAGGTGGAGGTCCCCTAACCCCTGCACAAGAGTGACCAGGGTGGATTAGAGGCGTACCTGATTGCGATACTCAGCATTGGCCGATGAAGCAGTGTGGCTTGGACTCAAACCACGGGGCAGACCATGAGGTCATACCTCACAGTTTTGCATATCTGGCTAGATTTCGAATCACAGTACTCACCTTATAATGTCAGGAGGTGTACCAGTCTGCAGACGCGCTAATGATCCGACCATCGCGCTTACAAGTGTTTCCGTGTATATTATTCAGTTGTCGATATCAGTTATCTTACGCATTATATCAAAATTCATAACTAACCTTCATACCGGTCTTTCGACTAACTTCTCCTTTTCTCTCTCTCTCTTTCTTTTCCCCTCAAATAGCTTTTTTTGTGGCTGCGCTATTTTTTTGTTAACTATAGGGTGTTAAATAAAATCTGAGACTTGTAGCTACACTGTCATATGGTGAAAACCGATGTTCCAGTTCTAATGTATAAAACCGGCAATGTCCGAAGTTCCCCCACAAATTCAAAGTTACCTCAGTTTTTAGTAAAGTGTTATTTTTAACGCATCCGTTACAGCGTTTCGGGAGCAGTTACAAAAACATTGTAAAGGACCACTTTTATAGGAAATCGGGTCCATAATAACTTTTGTTAGCAAGTTTTCTTTGATACAGGCGATAGCAAGCGAGTTAATACGAGCCAAAAACCAGATTTCCTGGGCTTCTCTCCCAGTGGTACTGGAAGCTCAGGCCAGAGAGGCGGAGACTTTTCCCCTTAATCAGGCCGGCAACCTGAGCATTCCTGTGCGAAATCAGCTTCATATGATTTTTCCTAATCTGAAGTATGCTCCAAGTGACAACTTTGTGCTACTGTCGTTCGGCTTTGACATACGAGGAAGAACACCGGACCGGAGCAGCGGATTCCGGTCTCAAGAGCATCTTTCTGCGCCCTGCAAGCGAACGTAAACCTCAAGATGGTGTGGCATTTTTATGAACGACCAACCAAAGAAAAACCAAGGTATTTCGATCGCTCACAAACATGCGCACATTGTACTGCTGATACCTTCCGTTTATCAGCGAGTACGTGCTTATAAGTCAGAAAAATCGGCGTCAACGCTCAAAAAATGCAGGCATCCGGAAGGGCTTGGGAAAAGCCACGACTAGCTCATACGAGACTTGCCCAGGAAGCGGGAGGTGCCAGGGCTTTGGAAGGCGGTTACCCAGATCACATGGTGAATATTTTATAGTTCCGGGGCCAGAAGCAAGAAAAATAAAAATAAAATTAAAGCATCTCTCTCTCTAAGCCATGGTCCCTTACATTCTCTCTTACATAAAAGGTACTTACGACCTCATGTCATTCACACGGTGCACCTCAAAAAGGAAAAAGAATAACGCAGGTTATACATCGCGGACAGACATTTATTTATAAAGAAACCAAAAAACTCCACGGACGCGGTGGCGGTCACGAAACTGCGGCTAAAAGAGCCGCACGAGAAAGTTCGCGAACACGCGGTCAGGTCCCGGGTTGAAGAAAAAAGAAAAGTCGCGGAGCTCGGCAGGTCGCGGAAAATCGCACCAAAATTACACTCGAGGTCGCGGTGTCGGGTGGGAAAAAGGTCCACACCCAGAACGCTCTTAAAAACGTAAAAAAAAAGAAGTCAAAAAAATGAAAATCAAAACGACCAGAAAAGCTCTGTCTTAGAGAAAAAAAGTGTAAAAAAAAAGACGTTCGCTGCCCAAAGACAGATTCACCCGAGTACACCGCCTCGATTGCAATTAGCTGCCGATACCAGCAGTGCGGGAGGGGTAGAGGGAGGAAAACTGCAAGAGTTTTCATGCAGGAAGATAAACGTTTGTATGTGGAGCACAGAGAAATCGCTAGATGGACAGAGAGGAAAGGTGGAAAAGCGGATTGTGGGAAAAGAGAGAGGAGAGGACGTACTAATGCCTGCGGAACTCCGTGACGTCGAATTTTGAAGCGTATTCACGGGTTTCCATGCCACAATGGTCAATTTTTCTGTCGACGACTCTAATTACGTACTTATCTTCTCCTCCTCATGAAGGCTCGTTATATTTTACTTAACTCCTACTTTCGGAGATTACGGACACGTGCTGGCGGATTCTGCAAGTGAAAACATTCGCGAAGCGGTTTCAGCGAAAGCATTCGTGAGGATCAGTAGGTCGGTGACGCCGACAACCAGGTCTGTAAATTAACCCTAAATAAAGGGCATAAGATGGTAATTATTTGGCACGGAGAAGTGTATACCGGGCACTCCTAAACGAGAAGGCGTTTAGGTAAGTTGCAAAATTCGACGGTTTGCGGGTGTCGCGGGAAAGGGAAGGTCGTTTTAATTGTGTCGGAATATAAACCGCGAGTGAGATAAGTTTACAGTCGCTATTTGCAGAAAATACGTTTGTAATGGCGAGCGGATACGCCGAGTGCATCGAACGCGAACGGCGAGGCGAGGCGCGGCGAAGCGGCGGAGCAGGACTCGGATTAGATTTAACTTTGTAAAATAGTCTGTGGCGAGTGTTCTTAAACTTTCAGTGGTTCTTGTACGGTTCGGCGTGCGCAGCGGTAGAGCTATTTTTACGAGCATAGGCTGACTGGCTGGCTATTTATATGCATACCTTGCCAGGGGGTTGCTGACTATATAGTATTGGAGACAGGGTAGTCACCCGCGTTCGTCATTATCGTCACCTGCGATTGTGCGGCCAGAGCATACGCGACTCGTGCGAATAACTTCGTCGCTTTTTTCCGTCTTTTACGAAGGGTTAAGCTGCACTTCTTTCCAGAGCAGACAATTGAGCCGAGAGCGAGCGCATTTAGCTTTTTGTTTTATGGTCGCCGTTAAAGCTTCGAGGATTTATGGGGGCGAATCGTCCGTTCGCGGCATTTCTACTCGACCGCGTTAGGCTTTCCGTTGCGGGCGAACGTAACTTATACTCCGATTATGACGCAGATGTCTTAACGTCACGTGCGTATAATTTAAATACGAAAGATACGAAAGTTTCATTCCTAGGACAGAGTTTTTATTAGATGTTAATCCACGTGCAAGAAATTGACAGAAATGAAGGCAAATTTTCCAGTTTCGCGGTGCTTGCCGATGAGCATAAAGAGAAGTGCGCTTAAACTATAAAATGATTGATTTTCTTTTCACTGATAGGCGCTGTGAGTTGGAACCAAGGCTTTTTGAGGAAGGGGGTGCGAGGGAGGGGGTGTCGCAGCCCAAGAGTATATTCGTAGTCGACAATTTCAGCAAACTTAAGTAATCACTCGGTAAATTTATAGGAAAACGGTGATACCTTTTTACCTGATAAACTCAACCGATTTTGGGGTTCTCAGTCTAATATCTCCCCTCCCCTCTCCATGGATGGTCTCGCGCAGGGCTGACAAAAGTCCAGTTGTACTGAAGTACGTGCACCAGGCTGTATTTTCCAAAATCCACATTTTAAAAAAAAATTCAATTCTTTAAACTTATTGGTACTTATTGGATGTTTTTTGCATTACAATTTTCTTTGTGAGAGAGGGTGGGTTCCAGGGTTTCTTTTTAGAAGTTCTGTATTTGCACCAGGCGAGGAAATGAAAGATCACCCGCCCTAGTCTCGCGAAGCCCGTTTTGTTATAGAGTGTGGGTAAGGAATACTCTTGTTGGGGGCTACATATAAGGTGCCACTGACCGTTATACAATTGACGCAATTTATCATCTAACGTTGAATAAAGAAGCACACAGCCACAAAAACTCCAGCGGTGAATACGCAGCCTGAAATGCCGACTGAGAGGATAGGTAATTTTTAGTCGTTCTATGATCAACACTGTTTCCCTCGTTTTGCATCACCTAACCAATGAGCAGTTCTTTCACTTTACCGCTGGCTATGTGTATAAGACAAAGCACAACTGAGGAAGGAGATTCAATAACGAGCAGTTGCCAAAGAGACAATGAGTACTCTAGAGTCAAACCAGGCACTATCCACTTTTTTTTCTTCAAAACTAATGTTTTCACAGAAAGTGGCAGTTCGTGAGTATAAATAATTGGCAGATCACGTTTTGTTTTTGAAATGAAAGATTATCTTTCTCGCATTCGAACAGTTCACAAATATTTCATGTGTTGTATGACCAGGAGTGGAGCTAATGTCTTTGCGTCTTATAAACATTGTAATGAGGCATGAGAACACATTAATGTGCGTTTTCTGAAGCAAGAACACAACTTCATTTGAATTGAAGTCAAATTCCTCGTTTACTTGAATCAAAACAGGTTTCCACACTTGTATTGTTATAGGGCTCTAGTAAAGGTAGTGTTTGATTTCTGCTTGCCACTTGGAACGACAAACGAATTAAATGGAAATGTATTCTAGTATGACATACACTGTCCCTGGTTCACTAGGGGCCCAAGGGGGAGTGAAAAATTCTTCGATACCGGATTTGTATTACGGGGAGTCTATTCAACGTTTTTCAGTAAAAAAAATAATTCAAATTGAAAAAAAAAAAAAAATGGAAGCAAGAGGGTTGAAGCTGCATTCTGGCCAAATAATTTTATTAGCTTTCCAAAATAAGACATAAATCTACATAGGTGCTTTTCCTTCTGCATTTCTAAACAGGACAAGTTGTGCACTCACCTCTATGTTTTCAGTTCTGCCGTTTATTCAGATTTTGAGGGATAGTTATCTGAATGTATATTGAAAGTCTTGTTTGTAGTTCGGTCCGCCTCCTTGTGGTGCACTCTGGATATGAAGCTAACTGGACTGGGACGCAATGGAACTATGAGCCTGGACGCAATCAAACTTTACACTGGGCCGCAATGAAACCATTCATTTTCTTCAATAATTTATCTCCCCTTATTGACCCGGACTCAATCGGGCGGCGCCCTGATTTGGAGGCAAGTCCAATTTTTCTTGAAAATGAGATTTTGGTATCATTGGAAAGGTAATTTCATGCTGCATCGAATGAACCATTGTATTGAATGACGCTTCCAATGTTCTTTTTTTAGTATCTTGTCACCAGCGCCAATTTTGCCAGTAATACCCTTGATGTGGAACGTTGTTCTCTCTCTGTATCAAAATTATTTTGAATTTGCTTCCAAATTGCACTGACCCGATGAATTGTAATGAATATAACACTTTTATTTGTATGTAGGTATTAATTATTTCTGTGCCAGAGGAGCAATGATTCACTTGGTATAGCATATGGCGATGCAACACCGCACCCCTGGCTCTGGAAACTACCCTTTCGAGTATCGCATTAGTGACCAGAGGGATAAGAGCAATGGTTACCACGAGCCTTATATACCAGTCTGCTCTGCAGTAGCAGTTGGCAAGAGACTGACTGGACGTATGTGTCTCACATTCCTAGCTGTATATTCCAAAAAGCATATGTATATCGGTGCTGCAGCAGACACATGCTATCCTATTCTGGTGAATGACTTACCTTAGCGTCTCACACTTTGTCAACCCTGACTTATTTCTCGTGTCTCAGTACTGAATGACCGATTCAAAAATCAATCCTGAAAAGGGGAAATTCAGAATCTAAAATCTCTCAAGTAATCCCCTCACCTCCAATATAGGAATTCGCGAGCGAGTTTCTTTCTCTCTTTCATTCCATTTTCAGAAGAGTATTATTTGCCGTAACGCGGGGTGACATTGCTCACTTTCTTCTGTACTTTCAAGCTTGATGCGCTCTATATAGATTGTAAAAGGTACTGCGATGGGGTGACACTGCACATATTCATGAATAAACGGGGGAAAAGTTGTAAATGTAGTGTTGTGTATTAAAAGTACCAAGTAACCGCGAATAAATATACAGTGTACGTGTACTGATGTATGCAAAAACAAAGAGAAATAAAAAAAAGAAGTTATTCATGAGAACTATACTTTTCCTCTATCCCAAAAATAATAATAAAAAAAACAACAACAAATAATGAGATAAGACCTTTACTTCGAACGGCCAAGACCCTAATACAGAAAAATATATGTATGTCCTTGGCATCCTCTGAAATACATAAACATCCTCTTTGTACTTCTTCATTCACTAGAAAGAAGACAGCTACGAGTAATGAAAACATACGCGTGCCAAGTCACCTCGTGACTGCAAAGTCACCCCGTGTTACAGTACCTTATTTGACTGTACTGTTTTGTCAGTATGCGTGGTTGCGGGGGGGGGGGGGTCAGCACCGTGAAGTCTACTTTACACGATAGATACAACATCCTAAATTACAATGAGATGCATGTCAGTGTTGCCACACGTATTTTTGCCTACGCGCTCCCAGGAGTAATGAAAACAAATGTGCCCCAGGTCATCCCGTGATTGCAGTCACCCCGTGCTACAGTACTTTATTCAGAGTGTTCACCATAATTTAGTTTTTTAATTCCGAGACTTTGTAAAACACTTTCGGGAAAAATTTGAGTGCCAAAAAATACCATGTTTTGCTCAATATACACAATAGTGCTATGTACCACTATATTCGTCTTCTGTGTAGTGCATGCGTGTCCTTGAAGGGTGATAGTTATCGATCTGGACTATGCATAAAGCAGTCTCCATGTATCGGAAAAACAGTCCAAGCTTGGAGGGGGGGGGGGAATTGTGTTCAACATTTGTACAAAATTCCGGGACCAGTAGACACCCTATTATTTGACGGCACTGTTTCGTTAATGTTGGTAGTGGCGAGGGGAGAGGTCAACATCATGGAATCCACTCTCGTAGAAGAATTCCGCACCGGGACTGAATGTTGAAGGTATTCCGGTAACATATTGAAATCCGTCTTCGTTACAGTTCTCAACGCGGATCATTGATTCGAATTGCAGATTGAAGCCGAACTCCAAAATTGGTTGTACCCCTTGCCAATGAAGATCAGTCAACAGGCCTCACGAGAAAGAGAGGAAAGTGCCCCCGAGTCAGGAGTTTTCTAGGGACCCTGATTGCTGATCGGGTGCAGGGATCTTCGAGCAACAAACAGTGGTGGTTCCTGAGAAGGGCCCGGGGGAAGAATCGCGGTTGTTTTCCGTCCCACTTGCTCGAATTTCCTCCCGACGGCTCTGTCGGCCAGGAATTTTAATTTTCCACAAATACGCGACCTTAGCGTCGACCTTCAACCGACAACCAATACACCCGTCGACGAATTTCATTTTTGGTTCACTGCGCCGAATATAACTGATGCAGATGTTCGACATTGCTGTACTCAGACGGGTCGAGTATCGCGTTCATTCGACTTGCCGTTGCGTTAAGTCGAGCGACTGTATCAGATTCAAATTACATCGCCAATCTGGCGCATCCGACGAACTTTTAAGCCGACTAATGTCGATTCAGTCGTATTTTCCGCAAATTAAGATGATCGACTGCGCCAGTTTCGAGTGAGCGGTCCGAATTACACGCAATCGCAACGCCATTTAAACATGGCCAATCTTTTTTTCTTCTCTTTTTTTATTTTTTGCTTCTTTTGAGCTGGAAAAGCAGCCTCGTCACGTCGTCTCCTTGCTGCGACTTTTTCGACGTTTACTACAGCGTGCTCGTAAAAGCTCGTGTCGTTTTTTTGCTTTTTCGTCTTCGTACTTCACGTGTTGTTCTACGTAGGTACACAAAATAAAAGCTAATTAAACCAGATACGAGGTCCATTACCGCCGGTAACGGCTTGATATCCCCTCGAGAACGGAGCCCTCGCGAACTTGAATTAACAATTAGGCAAACATCGTTCCTTTATTAGCGTTACATCGGTTAGGTACCTATACATGCTTCCGCTACCACGTGATAACGTGCATAAGTGGTCGTCGAATTCGATGGCAGCTCGCGGAAATTGCGAAGAAAGACGAGCACCGAAGTAGGAGATTCGTGCCTCTGCTTGGTGTCACAATGTACCCTCAAAATTGGGCGGATTTTCACTTTTGTATACTAGCCATACATTTAAAAACTTTTGTACGAGTCATTCGCCATCGCATGTACTCGAAATGCGAAGCCTATGCTGGAGATACACAATTTGGTTTTAAAAATGAATGAGAACAGGAGAGGCCATTGTTGCAATGAATAAAAATGCTACGATTATTAGCAATATGTCTTCATTTGTTTCATAGACTGTAAGAAAGAATGTGATACTTTTAAACATGAACCATTCATCCTAATTCTTAAAGAAATAGAGGATTAGACAGCAGTGACATTAAGATTATTCAGAGGCTATATTGGAATCCAACAGCAGAATTAAAAGTAGTTAAGCACCATCACCAATAGCTATTCAAATTCAGAATAAGAAAAGACAGGGGTGTATTATTGTTACATAATATCTATCTGGAAAAGATCTTCAACTTTATAAAAACTCTGAGAACTTAAGCATTAAATTAAATTGCAAAAGAATATGGGATATGAGATATGCTGATGATACGGCCTTAATAGCTCCCAGCAGAATAGATCTTCAGAAAATCCTACAAAAAGTCAAACAAGCCGGACAAGATATTGGTACAAGAATAAATGTTGAGAAAATAAAGTGGATAGTTGGGGAGAGAATCTCAAACCAAAGTGGTAGTCTAGTTATCAATTAAAAACAAATTGAAAGAGTTACCATATTCAGGTATCCCGGAACCGTGCATTAAATCAGATTCAGGCTATGGCGAAGAAATAATTAAAATTAGATGTAGAATTGCCAAAGAAACTTTCCACTGGAAAATATTCTCATACACAAGAATACACCCCTCTCCCAACGAATACAGCTTGTTCAATGTTATGTAATTCCAATACTATTCTATGGGTTGGAGACATGGTCCATTATGAAAATATCAAAGGATGGACTATAAGCAACAGAAATTGTCGTTTCTCCGAAGACTAATGCGAATATCTTGGATTGACAAACTAAGCAGTAGCCAGGGCGGCGAAAGGCGAATCCTCAGGATTTTTCCTGAGATCCCAGGTATTTTTGGGTTTCTCAGGTATTCCTCAGGATTTCAGGTACTTGAAGATCATCTCAGGGAAAGATCAGTTATTTCTCAGGAATTTCGATCCAAATAGCAAATTCGCCTCGAATATAGAATTTTTCATTCGTCTGAATTCCCGCAATATTTCCTAGTAGAATTTTTACAAAATGTCCATACTGATTTTATTACGTTTAAAATTGGAATATCGAATTTTCTTTTACGCGTTCTGCAAGAGTCATTCTGTCCAGTGATGTTGAGATACTTTTCAGGAAAATGTCTCCGAGTCAAATGTGTCGTCTTTTAACAATTACTACAGAAAAATCATTTTGAATGGAACACGAGAGTAGGTAATATTAATTTTTTATTTTCTTGTCACTTTTAGACCTACTACATCCATATGTGAACAAAATATTTCGAGAACTCAAGTTTTTCAAGCCCACTGTCTCTTCTTGGGCAAAATATTTATGCACAGTTTTAGTATATAATATGGATGGGAGGGGGGGGGCATTGTAATAAGGTTCGACCGGGAAACACTAGCGCTTCTACACGCTTGTGGCACGTGTTTTTCCTTTTCCGGTAATTCTACTCGGTCTCAGGCATTTTTTCTGTGATATCACAGGCATTCCTCAATATTGCGGTTGGTCGCCGTGAGCAGTACTGAAGTACTGCGCAGAGCTGGAGCGAACTGCAGAAAATTACTAAAGTATTGCGCAGAGCTGGAGCGAACTGCATAAAATAATCAAAAAGAGATCTTGAGAGGATAGAAATGTGAATTACTCGTACTTACACTCATTCTGGGAGGCCCGATGTCGGTCATTGACCATCATGAAGAAAATGCAGGCCGAGTTGTCGAGGTAGATGGTCGACGGACAAAGCTCGGCCCACACTGGACACAACGACTGTGTACCATCTTAGAGTTACTGCAGCTGCTGCGAACCCCACAGTAGGACTCATCCCGCCCTCATCAAGTAGCGCGTCCGTCTATGGTGCACCCGAATTTCAGGTTAATGCTAAGTGAGCGTTGCCTCGGTCAGCAGGGTGTCCCATAGTGGTCCTGGCAGGGCAGCGCGAATCCGAAGCGGAAAGGCGAAAGGGAGGCTCGGGTCAGCCTCAATGCGTCTCTCTGGTCACTGATGTGATACTCGAAAGGGTAGTTTCCGCGGCCGCGGATGCGGTGTTTGGGGAGCCACTTTGCCGTGCGTGCATCATCATACGCTCCACCAAGTGAGGAAAGTCATAGCTGAGGGAAGGAGACCCAAAGGAAAACGAAAATTATCCTGGATCCAGAATCTCAAGAACTCGAGTGGCACTGGAGAAGTTTGTGTTTTACTCAGAAAAGCAGGAGACCGCGAACTGTGAGCAGCCAAACCACTGTTTAGTGTATGGCATCAAGAAGAAGAAGATTCTTTAGGGTGGTTTGATCTTCTGAAATACGGATCTGTGAGGTTGAACTTTGAACGTGATTTTAGGTCTGGCGGCGATCCCGAGGGAACATAGGCGCTATTATATGTATATTTCAATCAAATTAGATTAAGAACCAAAAAAAAAAAAGTCGGTTGGGCCACGATAGAAATTTTTAGTATTTTTCATGAAGATATTTTTGATTCAAAAATCTCAACTCTCCGATTAAAAAAAGGTCATTTGAAGAGAAAATTTATTCCTCCCTTCTCCGTCCCTCTCGTAAATAAAATAAGCGATAGTCACCGTTAGATCTTGAAGTAGCGGATCTACCCCTGCACATTTCTAATACCGTAAGGGTAGGGAGATAAGAGGCTTGATGTGCTCACTGACTACTTGTAATCCGTTGTATACTTTCAAACTACATTATTAAAAGGTAATTAAATATTGAACTTCGGAGGATCATACTGGGACGTACCGAGGGGAGAATATTACCTCCTCCTTTCTAAATTTTAGGAGTCGGAATTTTTCGGCAAATTTAACCATTCAGTCGGAATATTGGACACTGACCTTCTCTTTCTGGCTTCGATAAGATTTTTTTATTTAAACATTGTATATTACTGGGTAGGTGTTTTCAAAATCAGTCGGCAAAATGTAAAAATCGAAAACTGTTAATCATTTTTTTTTCTTGTTTTTTCTACCCGGCAAATGTTTGAATCGGAGCCAACATTATCCAGAAAATTTTTGGTCACTTTCAGTCATGTAGTCAAAATATTTTGAGTACTGAAAAAAAATCGTGTTTTCTTTTGGATTAAGATAATAAAGAAGAAATTTTGTATCACTGATTAGATGGTAGGCATTTTTAAAATCAGTGGGCAGACAAAATATAAAATCGTAAGTC
The DNA here is from genome assembly GCA_031841125.1 of Acanthococcus lagerstroemiae. NCBI lineage: Eukaryota > Metazoa > Arthropoda > Insecta > Hemiptera > Eriococcidae > Acanthococcus > Acanthococcus lagerstroemiae. Next base: position 20,217,201 of record CM063109.1, on the reverse strand, counting down.
GTGTAACTTTTATTTTTGATCAGATAGAAAAATAACATAATTAAATAGGCGTTTTCAAAATCATTAGTCGGAAACATGTTAAAATTGAAGACCTGACTTCCAAAACGCGCTTAATCCAAAACACGAAATGTTGGTAAATCGAAAAAAGCCTTTTGGCTCGCGAACAATAAGTGGTAACACTGATTCAATTGCGTCGATGAGAAGAGAAGGGGTCAATGCTAATACCACCCAAGTATATGAAGGTTGGCGTGCGAACAGTCTTCGAGCTACGAGAGTGCAAAGTGGGGGAAGTCGTGGACTCAGCTTGTTTTGGCAGATCATGTCATACTTGTGAAATGTCAAAATTCGTACATCTTGATCTAGAAACTGTCGGAAATCGGAAGATACAGCTTAGAGACGATCATTCCGATGAACGAGGCACACGTGGACAATGTTCCCCTATCCCTTTACCCTACAGACATCCTTGTAACCCCCCCCCCTTCCCAAGAGGAAAAAGCAAGTATGACTTACAGTCGTACGAGTCTTATATTCATAAAATTTGGAAAAACAAAAGTAAGTTAGTATTATAAGAAAGAACGAAAGAAAGGTTTCGCTGGCTCTAGGTCATGATAAAATCGCGAAACCAACTCTGAAAGGTGCCTTTTGACTTCCTCCACCCGACTGCGCTAAGAACACTTGATTTTAAATTTTTTGGTCGAAGTGCGTTTTGGAAGTCAGGTCCTCAATTATTATCATTTATTTATTTATTATATTATTATTATTTCTTTTTTGCTATTATTGTTGACACAAAAAATGTTTGCACCGAGTCGGCATTTTTCAGGATATTAAAAATTTCTTCGCTCAGTGCCAGCTATTTAGTCGGCATTTTGGATTTTATGGCAAAACAAAAACACTGATAAATCATTGACCCCCTTTTTTTTTTTTGCTTCGCTACACAATTGAAAAAAATTAGTATTGAGTAGTGGCTTTTATGATCAGTTGTTAAGAAAATTCAAAAGTCATCAGGTTTTTTTTTTGTTTGTTTGAACGGAAAGTATTTGCACCGGGTCGGCATTTGGTAGAAAGTTTTTATCCAGTTTCGGCCAATTAGTCCGGCAAAATGTGTAAATGTTTTATTTGTTTATTTTATTTTTTTGCTTAGATAAGAAGATAGTTTTGTTGTTTTTTTTATCATTGAGTAAGCGTTTTCAAAATCAGTAGTCAGTTAAATTTAAAAATCGTCGAGTCATCTCTTTCTTTCTTTTCTTTTTCTTCAAAGAAAATTTTTGCATTGAGTCGGTATTTTTTTTAATGTTTTCGGTTTTCGTCAGTTTGCAGTAATTTAGTTAACGATTTAAGTATTAGTCGGGAAAAAGTGTTGTTTTTTTTTGTTTTTTTGGTGGGGTAAAAAGCTATAATGAATTTTTTTATTATTTATAGTAAACGTTAAACGCTATCAAAACCAGTCGTTAGGAAAATGTAAAAATCGTTAAACGTTTTTCTTTCTTTCTTTCATTTTTTTTTTTTTTTTTTTTTTTTTTGCTTATACGGAAATGTTTATAATGAGTAAGCATTTTTTCAAAAAGTTTTCAGACATTTAATCGGGATTTTGAACATTAGTTGGGGGCAAAATGTGTTTCTTTGCTTAAATAAGAAAGTTAAATCATCATTGAGTAATCGGAGTTTTCAAAATCAATCGTAAGTAAATTTAAACACTGTTAACCGTTTTTGTTTTTTCCTACTAGTGTTTGCACCCAGTCGGCATTTTCGACCTATTTCCACCTTCCTCCCGCCAACAGGGTTCGCGATACCCTGAGTTGCCCAAATATTCGGTAAGAACTTACACAAAATTCAATTAATATACACAAATTTTTCAACATGAAAGGAATCTATTATGAGTTTCTGTCTTCAATGTTTGCAAGAAAAATCAAAAGAGAGGATTCATACGTAGACTGGAAAGACAGGGTGTCTTAAAGTGAATTAATCTTCGACCGACTACACAGGCAACTCATCCTGACACAACATAGGTATCTTTACCTACTCGTATTTTTGAAGGGGCCGGGATATTGTTCATTTGTGAACGTTTTTGTGAGACTAGCAATCTCGACTTTTACCATTGTTTCCACAGGTCTCACAGTTTATGGGTGTTCACAAGTTATGACTGACGATTCCTTATCGAAACCAGTTTTAAAAATACTTTGCCAACGATTTATACCTTTCTCTTTCTGCAGTGTCTTAAATATTAATCACATGTTCGTAAAATTGCTATTTCAGTCAAATTCTAGAGAGGCGTAGTAAGACTACATCAAATATAAGTACATATTTCACGACGTAAATGTCAAAGTAGGTAAGTCGAAGTACAGTCGTAAAAATCGTATCTATGTTTGCTTAGATGTTGACAAGAGTTCTGCGTCCCCGCGTGAATATTTTCCAACATTATTTATGTTCCTAACCAGCGAACGAAACGTGCAAACGCGGAACGTATAATTTCAAGGGTGAACACTCGAACAGATTTTGAATAACTTTCTATTTTATTTATTTTCCGTTACATGCGATGCTCCAAACAGACATGAAATTATCTTGATCGTTTTGTGACCTAGTGCAGGGGTTTCTAACTTTTAACTTCTAAAAATTGAAAAATAGGGGTCAGGAACAAATGCCAACCAAGATACAGGGGAAACGGGGGAGAGTTTAGACAAAATTTACCGTACTGGATCCATTGGGAAAGTTGGACAAGGTAATCCCTCGGAAATTTGGAACGTTTCTTTCAGGGTTTTCCCACCACACCCATGATCTTATTTGAAATACGCTCCATAGTAATTTTCTCTAAGTTCTCCCCATGAGGTGTTTGGACAGGCCTGTAGGAGATTTTGAATACACCGAAAAACAAGCAAGATTTAAAAAATTCTCGAGATGTTAGATGTTAGGCTGATAGGGCGATAGTTGCTGATATCGTTCTTATTCCCCTTTTTGAATAAGAGGATGATCTCTGAGAGGCACCATTGATGTTTCTTTTTCCATGATACTATTGAATATTTTGGCGTGATTTCGTCTGCAAATAGTTTCAAAAATCTGTTTTCAATTCCGTCGCTTCCGGGTGCCCTGTTTACATTGAGGCTGGCCAGAACATTTTTTACCTCGCTTTCCAAGATATCAGCAAATGGATCGTCATTGTTGTCTACCCGTTCCAAATCGCTGTTTTCCCTGTCATGGTTGTACAGATTTCTATAGAAATCCGTGGCGACTGCTACAATTCCTTTTCTGTCACAGACTTCGCCGCTAGATTCATGTTTTACTTTAGGTATCAGAATTCTGAAGTCACATAGCTCTTTTCTCATCCTTTTTGTAGACCCTGATTTGCTAATGATTTCGTAAATTAGATTGTCTTCGGCTTTTTCACATCTCCTCTTACCATTTTACTCGCTAATTTTCTTAGTTCCCCCAATTCAATTTTATCCCTGGCAGATTTACGCGTTACTCTGGCTAGCCTGTTTCTTTTTTCGTAAATTTTCTTGGTTTTATCGGAGATTTTGTTATCAGTTTTGTTTTCGTTATCCTGAATCGCAAATTCTTCAATGGTTGTTTCCAAAAGATATTTGTTAAATAGTTATATGTTCTTTGCACGTCATTTTCTTTAGTTTTTTTTCCAACCCAGAATTGTTTCATGTAATTTTTATTTCGCTACCCCGACGATACCTTCCGGGATCGTTTTGTTCCTGTTGTTTTGCTTTTTACTTGCATTTTTTATTCTACACCTACGTGGGAACCTTAGAACTGACTAGACAGCTCTGTGATCTGAATGGAATTCTAAGTTTTTCATTATGTTCCCATCTTTCACAATACTCAGGTCATTTACTGAGAAGAAATCAGTCTCATTTTTTGTTGTTCCGTCTAGTGAAGCCCAGGATCATTTCCTATTGAGCCTTTTTTTTGTAAAAGGTGTAAGCAATTTTCAATCCGTTATTCTCCGCAGATTCCAGTAGTTGTTCTCCATTCTCGCTGGTGGAGTTGCTTGAACAAAATTTTCCGATGCAGGCTATTTCATTTATCCCTGGCTCATTTATTTTCGCGTTAAAATCTCCCATTATGTTATTATAGTATTCGTTTTCCATCCTTAGAGTGTTCTGTAACGTTTTGTAGAACTCGTCTATTTCAGTCTTGTCCACCTGCTGGGCAGGGGCATAGACTTGGATCAGGGTACCGAAAACTCGATAGAACAATATTGTTTCAGGGTTCAATAACATGTTTCGGGATTAGTTCACCAGGAGCGCTAGCAGTAGTTCCTGTAAGAATGGTCCATATTTGTACCTCGGTTCATAATTATTCCGTTTCCTCTATTACATCAGAATTTTAAGATCTGAACGTATTCTAGACTTGTAAAACTCCTTTCACAGTTACTGTTTGCGCCCGTTCAAGTGCTCTAACACAGTTATAATCCGAAATTAATAACCCATCAACCAGTTTTACGGGCTATTTTTTCAAATAATTTACGGTCATTCCATACTATTCCACTATTCCAAATCACAAAAACTACAAGTGTTGGAGAAAAAGGGACAGAAGTGTTCTGTTAGCATTGAAAATCATCCTAATATTACTTCTTCAAATGCATAATACAATCTTTTTGCATGAATTAAGAGAGGGGATGTTTATGCGGAACGTCCACGCCCCACCTGTTAATTGTATTGCATCAAATTGTTGTTTTAACGAGTTTATCTTCTCATCGGGCCGAAAAATGGCTGGCACCCATACCTTTTCATGGTTCAAATATAATCAAAAAACGTACCCCAAGCATCGGGCATTTTCAGTCGAAACAAGGAACACGTCTAACCGATAAATGAGCTAATTTTCACCGAGATACTGTGAAGGTGGCAAAACTTGACAAGACGGAACGCGGTAAGTAGAAGCGAACCTGGAGTGGGGCTGGGACTGAAGGGCGACAGAAATGCAAATTCACTTCGACCGGAGTTTTCAAATTTTTAAGCATTCTTTTTGTAAGAATTTTATTTTTCCTACTTCATTGTTTACCTCGTTTTATCGGATAGTATTTCTTTTCCTCTGCCATGAATATTTATAAAGCCAGAGCTTTAAAAACTTTTAATAAATTTCGACTTGAAGATTCTATTAGCTTTCCATTTGCAATAATTCCTGTTTTAAGCAAAAAAACTTCTATTTTCTCTATTTTTTACAGCAGGAGAAAAGAGTATTCAGAAAGAAAAAAAAGAAAAAAAAGTGAAACAGATATCGAATGCCGGAGAAAAGACTTGAGCGTATAAATCGGATGGTAATCGCCCAGCTTTAGGAAGTACAGTACGGAAGTAATTCAGCACCTTTTATTAGCTTTGTAGAATAAAGAAATTTTGTATACTTTTAGTCGCGAAGAATGACAAATTCCAGCTCGTGTGTTCGAAATATCAAAACAGGAGCTCGGGATTGAGGGTTCTAATTTCAGTCGAAAATGATCTTCAGATGGCTAGCTTTAGACGCTGCTGACAGCAACCTTCATAACAGACTATTCACATTTCATAATATTTTTCCTTTCCGCCGTACGTCATTTTCCCGCCTTCCACCGGGCATTTAAAAATTTCTCGTTTAGTGCTTAACAGGCGGTTCATTTACATTTTTTTCTCATAAATTAATATCGAGCCCGCGTTAATAACAGCTCGTAATTTCTTCGATTTTGATAACGTTCTCGCACGGTCCCATGGCTGTCCACGTTTTTTGTGGATAAAGTAAACGTCCGAATTGAAAACTGAAACCTATCTGATCAGTAACCAAGTGGGCTTTCTGTGTACTCAATCGCTGAAGACTGAGACAGGAAATGCAGACGGAGCTTGCTTGATTTCATTGGTACTTGGCACGGCGGCTTACATTTCGATATTTTGTTCACAAATTGCTAATGCACTGTGTATTCGATTAATGATGGAGCCCTTAAAGTTTAATCACTTTGCACGGCCGGCATGGAAAAAATGTTTTTAAAAATGCTATAAGGCAGGGGTCTCCAACTTTTTTTGCCCAAGGACCATATTGAAAACTGTAGAAAGCCTAGTGAGCCAGTAATATTCCGGGGGGGGGGGGGTCTATGGAATGTTGCTGGTTGGAAAAAAATCACCGCTGCTTGTCAACAGCTGATTTGGATTTGACGCTAGGTAAAGGGGGTTAGAAAACAGAAAGGGCGAAAAGTAGACCAGTATTTCACCTGTAGAGGCTGACGTTGAAATTTCTATAAACAAGGAATACGTTTTCAAAATGCCAAATATTTTATTACCTAACGATTTTCCCGCGGGTCGTAGTTTGAAGACCCCTGTTATAAGGTCATAGTAGCTTCTTCTTTAGGAAAAAAAAAAAAAAATCCAGCAAACTTTATTCTACCTATGAAAATTTATTTCAAGTTCTTTCCCCTCTTCCCCCCTCTTTTTGGACCTTTAAGACAGGAATAAAAAATGTTTTTATTTGATTTTTGAAAAATAATCTGCACCGCACAATGTCACACCGGCCATAATCAAGTGTGGAAGAATTACAGAAAACCGTGAGCGAGTTTCAAATGGTTCTTGCGAGTCTTGAACAAGTTTGGAAAGATCGGTCTGGGATGAGAGCCAAAATGATTCTTATATAACACTGAAGATTTAGTAGTTTTAGCAAGTCTTAAAAGGACTGCAGCACGTCATGGTGAGTCAACTGGCCATCGGTCAACGATTTACAGGAGAGCTTGTAAACATACTCGTAATAGCGAAAAGTTATTGTACGGCGTAATTTGAGCCACGTGAATGCTTTGAGAAGCTCGAAGTTACAAACTTTCGCGTCCGTGTCCACCGGACCCCGGTTGCTGTCCACGCCGGAATGCTTGCGGAAACATTGAAACGCCGACCAATTCCAGCGTATATTTTTTCCGCTACCTTCTTTTCGCACTAAATTAAGGTCTAATTAACAAACAGCGAGAGAGCTGCGGGATAATTACAGCAGCTTGTAAAAGGATTAAATTTGAATAATTAATAGTTTCAGAAGGCCGTATATAAAGACGACATCACTACAGAATAATCCACAACAAAAGGGGAAAAGATTTATCGCGTGGTTATGTATTTTAACGTCTTTAAATCTCCAGATAGCAACCTAGTTGGTGTAGCTGTACAACCTATAAACATGTACATATATGTGTATATGCTTTTGTAACGCGGCACCAGCATCGTCTCTCAACTACTGCATATCTTTTCTGTATTTCCGTATGGTAAGCCACCACTTTTTGAGAATATTTTCTCTGCTTCACCTCATTGCTGTCCAGTAGTAAGAAGGACACTTTATATAACACACTTGGAACCTCATGATCTTTTATTTCAGGCAGTATTATAGTACATTTTAACCTTCAGCCATCCTATATCATTCCTTCAATTTATATTTTACCATACATTTTTAGTATAAGCGACACTTTATCACAGTTATAGGGTCATCATTATTAGTCCCTAGTAGGTATCACGCTGACCTTTAGCTATCCGTGTCCATCTTTTCTTCAGTTCATATATTCACCATATGTATTCTAATGCGACCTGAAACAGTGCATTATCAGGGTTAAAATTGAAATGTGTATAAGGGTGGCACTAGTTAATTAAAAAATTCGAGAACAAAGCATTCGGGAAAATATCTACTCAGGAAAATGTTCATTTGGGTAAATAGCTAGAAAATATCTGAGCAATTAATCTAGGAGTTTCCACCCATTTTACGAAAGAATATTTTTCCAAATACCCATTTTCTATAATGAACATTTTCCCAAATGCTTTGTTCCCAAATTTCTAATTCAGGTATGCTACCCTTGTACACATTCTAGTCCTAACCCTAATAGTGCACTGTTTCATACCTACTGTGTTAAAATATACCTACAGTAACTATACAAACTGAAGTAAAGGAAGATATAGGATAGCTAAAGGTCAGAGTAATACCTCTTTAGGATTAATAATTAAAACTATCTGACTATGCTAAGGTAATACTTATGCTAAATATATTCTATAATATATTAACTAAAGGGAGTATAATGTAATGCCCAACTAGGATCGAAAATTATAAGGACTAAAACTGTTACAACATGATGCATTATACAGTAGTAGTAGAATGATACTGATGCATAACTAATATTGTTTGCAGAGTGGTATTGTGGCATTAGTATCGGTATTATGGTATTGTTGTTGATGCAGGCAACAACCTTTATATAGCTATACTTGATACTCATATTTCTTATTGCCTTACAGGACTTTGCCAAGTCTAATCTGGATAACTTGCAGAATGACACGTTTTTTACTTTATTATTTCTTATCTTCAACATACAGAATATAATTGTTGTACAACATATACAATACTTGGACAATGCCTACAATGTATGGATAATGTGTACAATGCCACTTATATTGATTTACATAATTGCTATATGCGTGTATTTGTTGCATAGTGCGCTTTTGGTAGAATCTTAATAGCAGAAACTGACTTTTACAGTACCCGGTATATACTCCCATATAATGCTAATTATAGGCAATTATGATTACTATATGACTGTTATAGATATATTTGATTACTTTTCTTAACAATTATAAGTCCTAACTAGCATAATTTCCTTCAATATTTGCCAATTCTATATCCAGTTACTTTTTATTTAGCTACTTGTACAGGGCTTTAATATATACCCAGCTTAGGCACAGCAGTATTACAAATTACTGCTATAAGTCTGTACCTGCAAATTAACTGTGTACTACTGGAATGAGGAATTGTTGCATGTTATAGGTAGATACACAGCACACTTCTGTTCTAAGACTTGGCACCTGACAATATATTGTAGAGTTCAGTACATATATGCAATAAGACTTTGTAATGTAATACCGCAGCAAAATCGGCATAGGTATACATAATAGTGTTGCAATATGTTATCAAATGCAGAGTAGAACAGAACAATATCATATATCTGTGACATATAATATTTCCCCATTCCAGTAGTACACAGTTTGCTTAGACTTGTACTGGTAGTTTGTAACATTGCCGCATAATATTTCTTTGATGTGATGGCAAAAGACCACCTCTTGATGTAATGCTGCGATATTGCACTCTAATATTAGTGTTACACTGCAACCACACTTGATACAGCGGTATTACTTTACAGAGTTTTATAACATATGTGTACGCAGCTTAATACTGTCATATAATATGTAATATGCCCATTGTGCAGTGGTGTTTAGAAGTTTTGTTGCATAAATGTGTGGTACATAGGTCAGAGTATGCTGTTTAATGCCTTCTGAGATTGAGAATCATAACTACCAAAATGTGTTACCAAGTGACACACACACTACTCTCATCTATTTTCTTCCTGTACTCACATTTGAAACTATTCACCGCCTCCTAATTACCTAGTTGGTGTGGTCACCAATTTCGTCGGCTTCGTGGCTAAACTCACCAAGTCTTATGTAAAAACGTAGGACTTGGTGGGTTTTGCCACGAAGCCGAAGATTTCAGTTCCAGTGCTCCTTCCGACGCGACTGAAACTAGAGAACGACGTCAAACTCTCAATTAAAAAAAGTACTGATTAATGTTTGATTAGGTACAAAAAAAGCATGCGACTTGACGTCCGCGACCAATTTAGGTTGCAGTTTTCGAAACGAGTTCACGAGCGGTTGACTTCGAACGTGATGCGAGAAAGTTTTTTAAGGGTAAATACTTATAAAATATTCATCGAACTGGGTGAACAGCGAAGTGGTCGACACTTCACGTCTCAAATTATGTTATATTTTAATCTAAAGCAAGATTACAGTCAAAAATGAATTCTATGACCGGAGCTTGAAAAACGACCAGCGCGTTTTGAAATTAGTATATTCGCTGACTGTTTCGATTTTCATCATCTAGGCCCGTTTATCTTTTCCCATTCACCAAATATTACATCCGAGGCCTTTTTGTAGCACAAAAAGGTAGGTACAAGCGAGGAGTGAAATTTAACCTCTCCTCTTTCTTATATCATAATTTTCGAATTTTGTGGCCTGAGTAGCAGAACAAAATAAGAGGGAAAGTTTCGTGAACTCTGATGGTCGTCTTAAGAATTTCGCATTTTTACAGGAAAATAACGTCAGGAAAATTTTATTGAACATTGAAAGTTAATATAGATGTTTAAATGTCACCGGATGAGCAGATTGTTTCGAACGGGTCAAGTTCCGTTCAGACACCTCCTGAATTCGGTAAATTCGAGGCTTTTACAGACGTGCTTGGGACTCTGCAATACTTATTTAATACTCTTGTAGCAATGTTTCAGATTTTTCAAGATATTTTGAACACCCTTTAACACTCTTCTAGACATGCTCAGGACTATTTTGGGCTTGTTGAAGTATTCTTTTAAAGATGTTTCAAATTTATTGGACACTTTTGGAAATCTCTGAAACTTCTTTCAGACTCGCTAAAATATCTATTTTTTTTTAAACTGTTACCTGTTTAAGACCCTTCTAGACTCGTTTTAGACTTTTTGAAACTCATGAGATGGGTTTAGCACTTATTGAGATTCGTTAGGAATTTTCTTAACGTGTTTTAAGATTTTCCATGACTTCTTTAAAACTCTTCTAGGCAGATCTTTAGCTACCCCTGAGGCTCTTCCGGATTCAATTTAACTGAAACGTAGAAAATAGTCTCAAGGCTTTATAAGATTCTTCAAAGTTTTACATAACGTAACTCTCAAACTCCACGATGTTCACCAAACCTGCCGAAAGGATTGTGCCCGTTATATGAACTTGCCTGGGCACCAGGGATGGATCTAGGATTTCATTCTGGAAAAAGCCAAATCTGGTAAAAAAAAAATATTGGAGGAAATAATCACAATTTAGGACGAAATATTAAAAAATGTCTGAATGGAGTGGGATAACGGAGCAACCCAACCAGACATAATCTTGATCTCCCTGATATGTGCCAAATTGGCCGGAATGGCTTGAGTCTGTTCTATAAACTTGCTTGGGGCATTAGAGACGGATCTAGGATTTCGTTTTGAAAGGGGCTAAATTGTTAGCAATATTGGGGGAAATAGCCACGGTTTAGAACGAAAACGTATTAGTAATAAAGAGATCGAAACATTTCTAAATTTCAAACGGAAAATAAATTGGAAAATGCAGCTCTTGTTAAGATTTTCATGTGAAATATCCAGAGTAAGTTTGTTAACCCAAAGAGAAGGAAGACTAAAGTTCCTATACAACTCCCTGGGTCTGCCGTGGTAGTGAACCATTTTGTAAGATACCTATTCGTTTTGGAGTCTTCGATGTTTTTATAAAATTGGTACTTTCCTGAAATACAATGAAATATTCACAGCATTTCTTGAAATAATCGATCTAAACGTGCACCAACGCTCGTTGGGAAGGTTTTAACGTGCAAAATAATTTTTGTAATTTAACATTATCCTGAATTTCTTCACAATTTTCTAAATCATTTCAAATTCCTAACCTAACATTTTTCAAAATACATGTATTTATATTCAGTCCAATTTTCTTCGATTGCAGTCAAAGTCATTTCCAACTCTCAATCAAAATTTTGCTAAAGAACTTTTTATTCAAGAAAGAATAAGTAATATTTTGAAAACATGCATTTCGGTGGAAAAAATTATTGGGAGAATGAAATTGATAGTACAGCTGAGGTGATCCTTAGTTTGACGAAGGTAGAATTCTTTTCACCATTTTCGCTATAAAAGAAATTGCCGATTTTCATTACGTTTTACGAGTTCTTATAAAAGGGTGAGGTTTTACATATGATTCTCGGAAGACCGACTATTATGTATACTCCCCCCCCCCCCCCCCAGTGACAATCTAAGAGATGGGATTCAATAACTAATTTTAAAATTCAATTTGATGACGTCAGAAATCCATATATTAACTCCGAAGTTCGATATTTTATCAAGAAATATGTTAGCTGTAACTGCTTAGGTACAACTCCGACAGTTGGCTCTCAAAATTGCCTTCAAAATAGAATTCAGTAACCTCAGAAAGCAATACATTGGATACAATCTCATAATGAGGGATGTAGCGACCGAGGGGAGTGGGAACTTCCTCCAGTCAGGTCAACTGGGTGGAAAAATTTGAGAAAAATGTCGTTCGAATTGGAAAGATATGCGGGTTGCGGGTTTTTCGGAAACTATACGAGAAGTGTTTAATCTGTACCGGAGGGAGGGCATTCGAAATCAAAGAAACGAGCGTACAAAAAGCGCGAGTATTACTTGACTGATCGCAAAATTAGATTTTCGTGAGAGCTAAACATAAACTGTAACTGAATTAGACGGATGTCCTGCCTGACCGATCGAGGGAGAAAACAGAGACTGAGTCATGAGAAGAAAAAGTGAGATGTGGTTGTGAAAAGATCACGAATAGAAAATACAGGTACGCAGACGACAAAATATGTACTTCCTAAGACGCTCCCATCGTGCTACACAGAAACATTCTAACGATTTATACGAAAAGGTACAATGGAGAGATCACCGCAGATACGACTTTAAAAGGCCGAAAAAATACGTTTTGTCTGCTTTCGCGAATGAATTTTTTCGTTCGCGTAATCTGACGGACTTTAACAAGAAATTTCGGCTGTCTTCCCTAACCAATATGATTATATCATATCACTATATTACGCATTCCTGCTCAATTTAATGATCATTATTGAGACATAACCTCCCGTTAATAGAATCAGATGCCCTTGTAGTCGAATTCTAATAGATCACGTTCCAAAATTATATTTGAAATCAAATTTAGCGACGTTTAAAATGTATAGGCGAGGTTGTCCTAAGATGGCGCATATTTTTTTTAATGCCGATTTCTCCAAATGTATCAGACCAAAATGCATCAAAATTTCATGACGGATTCCTTGGACTGTCTACTACTTATTTCCAAAGTTTTGTGTCATTCGTTCCCAAACTCTTCTCCCACTAGTTAAAATTGTGAAGCAACGTCGAATGCGCCATCTCAAGACAGTTACAGATACCCGATTAGTCGGTTACACCGATTACTCGATGTTTGCGTGTTTGAGTGTTCTCTTATTATTGGTTGGGGAAAAGAAATGAAAATACAGAATTGCAGTCTTCAGACAGTGCTCGAACCTGGAGTACCAGTACTAGGCATGAGTCCACTGTATCTGTAGGAGTACCACAGCGCGGTGCGCTACTAGCGCTAAGGTGACGAGTGAGAACTAAAAATAGGTTTCGCGGAAAATCGTTCGAGTGCGCCTTTAAGTAGTAAAGTACGTTGACTTATTTCATCTTTCATTTTATATTTTTAGTTTTTTCATTACAGTAACCAATCAAAATAATCAATTAAAAATCGATTAATCGATTTTTTAACATGCTGGAAATATGGGATAATCGATATATGATACTCGATTTTTAGGACTGGTGTTGCGGGACGTATGGCGATGCACGCATGCCAAAGTGGCCCCTGAGACACCGCACCCCCGGCACCGGAAACTACCCTTTCGGGCATCGCATCAGTACCGAGGGGAACGCTTTGGGGCCGGGCCCGAGCCCCCATTTCTCCTGACCGGAACGGTGCGCGCGTCCTGCCAGGGCCACCACGGGGTTCCCTACTGACCGAGGTCCGCGCTCCCAGAGCACTCGCCTGGAAATTTCAGGTCCCCCGCAGCCGGACGCGCTGCCTCTTCCTCTTCACTCACTCATCGTGTGAGACTCTTCCGATTGAAGCTCCAGCCCTTGCACTGCGGGCGAGCTCTGCTCCAGCCCTGGTGCTACGGGCGAGCTTCGCTGGATGGTATCCGCCGCCGCAGTAGCAGCAGCAACATCCGCTTCTCCTCCTTGCGTCCTTTGTCTCGACCACTCAGCCTCCATCTTCCGTCGCATGATGGCCGAAACGAACCCCGACACCCGGTTCCAACCGCTTCGGCTCCTCAACAGCTCCGGGACCAAGGTGTCCGGCGCAAGACGGTCGATCACGCCGTCTCCGGGATCGATCGTGACCGCCCCGCGCCTCACCTCCTCCCAGGCGTCGCACTCGAACAGCGTATGCCACGGCGTGTCCTCCTCTCCGCTTGCACAATGGGTGCACTCTGCGCTTGCTGCCAACCCCATCCGATGCAGGTATGACCCGAAGCAGCCGTGTCCGCTCAAGACCTGGGTCAGGTGGAAGTTCAGGCTTCCGTGCTTCCTACCTAACCACAGGTCGAGCTCGCCGATCAGCTCCCGAGTCCACTCGCCTTTCGAAAACTGGGCGAGCCTCTCCGTCCATCGCTGAAGCGTGGTCAGCTGAATGCCACGCTTCGCCCGGTGTGCCTCCTTGCCGCGTCCTTGCCTTCTTCTGCGCCTTGTAGGACCGCGCCAACTCGTCGACCTTCAGCTCGATGGGTGGAAGGCGCGCCAGCACGCCTACCGCCTCCGTTGATACGGTGCGATACGCGCTAACGCACCTTAGCGCGACTCTCCGCTGTACCCTCTCCAGCTCCACTCTCCGGTACGGGATCTGGATGGCGTCCGCGAATACCGGTGCGCCGTACATCAGGACCGACAGCATGACGTTCGCGTACAGCCTCCGCTTCTGCTCCCGCAGACCGCCCAGGTTCGCCATCAGTCGCGACAGCTGCCCGGCGACCCGGTCCGCCTTCTCCGCCGCTCTCCGGAAGTGCTCGCGGAACGACAGCTTTCCCGTCGAACCACAGCCCCAGGTACTTCAGCGCCGGGCGTGGCGCGATCCTATCGCCTTTCAGCACGAACGTTGGTTGGTCGTACTTGCGGCGCGTCGTGAAGAGAACTGCCTCCGTCTTCTGCACCGCCAAGCACAATCCCGCCGACTCGATCCATCCGGTCAGCAACTCCAACGCCCGGTTGACTTTGGTCGCGACCTCCGCTGTTGTTGCGGCTTGGCACACCACCAGCGTGTCATCGGCATAACAGATGAGTTTCACGCCTGGTGGGACCAAAATTTGATCGAAGATTCTTCGAACTGTCAACTACTCATTTACAAAGTTTTGCGCCATTCGCTTTCAAACACTTCCCTCGGTAATTAAAACTGTGAAACCAAGTGAAATACACCATCTTCAGGCATGTGATCCCAAGATGACGCGCTTTCAAATTTCCGGTAAAAACGCGTGAAAACTCACTCCAGATACACTTGTTTGACTTTCACCTTGTTCAACTCTTTTTTTAGGCTTCGGTTAGTACTTAAATTTTCATCATTACAAACTTCTGTTTGGGCGACTGTTGTTGCGCCATCTTGGGATGAGTTAAGTCTATCGAAATTTAAATTATGATTAACAAAAAGCGACCCAGATCAAAAATTCGATCAGTTCGTTAGAAGGTAAATAAAATTCGCAGCACTTTTCGTAAAAATACAAATTTAAGAACGTTTCCGGAATAAAATAGAAAAAAATTAAACTTACACACACAAAAAAACAAAACAAACAAGATGTTATGGCGAAAGCAAGGCAATCCTATGAGCGAGTGGTCCTACATTAAAAAGACATGGGCACGAAGTACTAATGTAAGTCTATGCGAAGTAAATTTTGACATCAGTGTTGCCATCGACTTCAACTCCGTTCACGTTTCCTTCACTTCATTCAATAATACGTCAGGTTGACGGTGATGGTGGAAAATATTTGGCTGGTATCTGAGGGTGGCAAAAATAATTGGCTGTGCTTAGCAAGGGAAAGTAACGTCTTCGTTTAAGCTCACATCAAACCTCTCGGGTAGTTGCTTTATTGAGTCACGTGGAATATAATACGCAGAATTCCGTGCCGAACTTTTGAAGTTATGACCGACGAGGAGGTCGAAGTTATAGATATACAGGTCAGCAGTCAGCAGTCAGTAAATGTATTGACATCTAAGAAATCTAGAACGCGTAGTTCTCTTATTTACGTAATTTTCGTAATTCGGCTCAGACAAGTTTTGCCAAAAGTCATCATCGCCAGTCAACTAAATTTAAGTTGAAATTATCGATGCAAATACGTGTCGATCAAAATAATTTGAATTCCGGGTGGAATTCCGTTCGATTTCCTCGAACATTCGCCCTTTGGGGCCTCTAGAGTTCAAGATATAGAATTCCGTCCGAATTTCTCGAACGTTCGCCCAATGCGACCGAATCTTTCTCCTTTTCGTTATTTCTTAAACTGACGACAAATATTTGTTTGTCGTTTTAGGTCCGAACGCCCGAACTCCCGAAGCAGATTCCGAGATGGTCAATAATTAGTATTTTATTATCCTCAGAAGTTACAGCTGTCAAATTTTATATTTAATAAATTTAAATTGTATTCAAAATTTCGATTTATTCTAGTTGACGTTTTCTATAGTGGAACAAAATTTAGACAGGAAATTTCCCCGCAAGTATTGACGTAACTCCCTCTAGGTTTAAGCGATCTAGCTTCCTCTTCAGGTACCCTATTGACCAAATCTACTGAAATTTCGCTTACTCAGATGCGGAAATTTCAAATTTCCGCAAAAAATTCGAGCCAGATGCCGAATTCGGGAGCAGAACGTAGCGATTTTTCTGATTTTTCCGCTGCAGTATCTGCAGCGTCTCCAGAATTCCTGTCCATTACGTTGCGTTACGCTGCGATTATCTAACCCGCGGCGGGCGCGGAATTTACTATTACGCTGCATTCAGCAGCTTAAAATAAAGCCGCAACTGATGCGTAATTTAAATATTGAGGCGTTCAGCTGCGAATAATGAACGTGCCTCAGTAGCGGACATTGTGGAATTTCTGTTCTGCCGCGACTTTATCTGTTCCGCATCAATAGTGGCTGACGCAGAATAAAATGTTCTGCGGCGACTTTATTTGTTCCGCATCAGAAGTGACTGACGCAGAATAAAAGTTGAGGCGTTCTACCGCGACTATTCCACATTCCGCGGCAGTAACGATTAGTGCGAAACATGAAAGTCGACACGTTCTACTGCGATCCTAATAACTGCTGCTGATCCAGAATTTTTGGCCAGTATCGTTTAGAAGCTGCAAATACAAAGCAGTGGCTGATGCGGACTTCAATATTAGAAGTGCTCCATTGTGACTGTGTATTCAATCTGCTGCACAGAATTTTTCTTAATATAGGCTAAAGGTACCGCAAAATTCAATAATAAACAATAAAGGATCTGTAGTAATAATCCTCCCTTTAAACCTCCCTAAACCTCCCTTCCATCCTCATTGTCACCAAGAAAACATATCTGTAGAACAAATTTTTTTCTTGTGTCTCAAAAAATTCAAATCGTTTTGAATTTTTATTGACGCTCGGATCATTTTTATGGTCTCTGATCATTATAATGACGTTGTTCTGTGTACACGTTCTTTATTATTGACGCAGCGCTCGAAATGATTGACCATGTATAATTCGCGTAAGTTGCCTCCAGGAAAAACGGTACATCCCTGCATTTTCGGAGCCTTTCCAATAATACGACGAATATCCCGATGAACAGTTTCATTGTGGTTGCCTTGAAGTTGCGAAAGAGGAGATATTATATTAAACTACCCGAAACCACAAAAATAACGGAAAATCGATTTTTTGACAGACCACGTTTCACCAGTTTCACCTTTCATGTACGAATGTAAATGTAGCGCAGTGCGCGATGATTTGGTTTCCCTATGTAGTCCCCGTATGAATAATGCAGTTATAGGGGGGAGAATTCCGCAGCCCCATAAGTTGATGACAGACAGAAAAAATAGTAGGTAACAGTATAGCAAAAATTTTCCTAGCATTTCATGTAATTTTCCATCTGTGTCCTCTTCCCCCTAGTCCGTCCCTAAAAGTAGATATATTTGTCCGAGGCACCCTGTTGTCGAGAGCGGACATTAAAAATTTGAAAACCTGAGTATAAATACCTATTTTCACTAACTCGAGCACCCGTAACCCATTCGATAATTTGAATGCGTGTAAATTGGAACGAAATAACTGTCAAACGACCGTTCGCAATTCACTTTATTTTACTTATGGCAGTAAGGTGTCGTCAAATTATCAAATATTTGATAACTGAACGGAAAAAGTCATCCAAGACCGATACAATAAGACATTATGAAAATCGAAAATGTTGACAAAAATTAATGTCGGAATTGAAAGTGTATGTCAAACCCGGTGTGACCAGATCGAACAGAAATTTTTTTGAACTTAGAGAAAGGCCCTTAACATAGGGACGTTATATGTCTTTCTTTCTTTACTATTTTCCAATACTGCAGGCTGCGTAGCTGCCGGTCACTTAGCGTCGCCGAGTCGTCGTGTGATGTGTCGGCCGCTGTCCCGCTGGCCGTTATTCGAATTTCGAAATAATGATAAACGAAAGTTTCATGCAATTTCCGATCTTGTTCAAACTTATGAAATTGAACCGTTAAAATTGTTGCAATTACTGTCGTTCATGGGAAGATTTTTTCACAAGGTCGTTTCCTAATATCGGTTATTCGCTAATGAAGAGAGGAACAAGTGATCAATTTATTTGATGAACTTGGTAAGTATTTACATTACCGGTAGCTGGTAGTATTATCTGACATCGGTTTCATATTGCACTGACATTATTTGTGTATTTGCATGAACACAGATTTATGACGAATATAATCGCAGTTCCAACGTGCCCATTGTCCACTATTCAGCGATCCAAGTCGTCAGTTCACTCGTAAGTACAGTATTCATGTTTCAATATGCACGTTCAAAGGCTCGAGCATGGTGCAGGAACTTTCTGCTTGACGACTATTTTGGCAAAATTGCACTCGTATGACGAGCGTGCACTAACGAATGTCACGCAACAAATTTCCTTAACGTATCCGCATTTAATCAATGTACAGACCGTTGAATATGTTCATTCTGAACGTATGAACGTATTCAACGGTATTCAGAAATGAGATGTCGCTACTGCAAGATGCAGCTTACCGTTTTGTCAAATTCAAATTAGATTCTCATTTCGGCATTGGTTTTGATTAACAAAAAAACTGAAGCCAGTCTCAAGTTCTGAAATGTGGTACATGGTACAATTGACTAGTTCATGGACGATTGCTATCAGTTATCCAGGTGAGCGTTGTGAAGAAATTTTGTGAAATAGCTGTGTCTCAAGATTGTTTAATATCAGAACTCTAACGTCGCGAATCAAATAATGTGAAACTGATACAAATGAAGTTGGTGGCTGAATGAACAAACCTCTAGTATTTATCATTGGTAGCACAAATAGTTTGTTGTTGATAGGATTTCGTTGAACTCATTGCGGTTTCTGAAGTCAGTGGGCGGGTGTTTTTCCCTTCATGTGAAATTTCCCGTACAGTAGCGTTAGAAAGGGTGAATTCCAAATTCGACATTGTGAAAATCAATCTGATCTTAAAGTTCCTGGTTCAGAGTATTTCTTTGGCTGCGTGTACATTTTCATAGAGGGAATCGATATGGTGATTATTAGGTCTGTTCAGGCAGCGTACAGAAATTAATCTTGATGATTTTTTCTGTAAGTTCTGTACAAACGTCTCTGTTCGTTTCTGTAGTGCTGTTGTGTAATCGTTTTAGCGTATGCTCAAACACTTTTTCTGCACTTTTTGTTGAAATTTCCAATCAACGTTTATTTTCATGGATAAATCTCCACATAAAATAAAATTGAACAATTGCAAATCACCTTCAACGTTCTCTTATGAAATTATTTAATTGTTAGCAAATTTTTTATAAGGAATAACCAAAGTTTTTTTCCGTTCCAACTGTTCACAAAAAAGTTACAGAAACTTACAGAAACTCCAGAAAGTTGGTGCTTGAACATTCTGCAGTTACAGAAAGTGCAGAAAAGTTGCCCAAACGCACTTTCTGTCCATTTTGTCAATTTTGGTAGTTTCTGTATGCTGCCCAAACAGACCTATTTTGTTTCAACAGACGCTAATATTTTTTCCTGACGTCTTGGCCGTATTATATGGGGTTAGCAGGGCGTCCATTTAGTCACTTTTTTCTACAAAGGTCACTTCTTGCCACTCATTCTGTATACATTTCACTTTTCAATAATCTGCTCTCATGCTGAAAATTTAATTTTCAGATTCCAGAAATGCAGCCACCCAGCACGCGAATGCGACGCGAAATTTATCTGAAAAACTTGCATAAATTGTTCGTTTATTTTCAAATAAAAATTGTTTTCTTTCATACTAGCATCAGAAATTAATGAAAGTCGGCGTAGTATGCATTGAAGAATATTCTGCTTTGTACAGCAGTGAAATAATAGTCGCTCCTGAACGCTGCTGAATAAAATTTTCTGCGCAGTTCTGCTTCCAATATAGTCCGCTCCGAGACGCTCCAGAGAAATAATTATGTGGCAAATATAATTGATGAAACGTAGTGAACGCTGCGAAAATAGATTTGTTCGAAGCAGAACTATGCGGAAATAGATTTTTCGAAGCGAATAATGCGAAATATGATTTTCTGCGTCAGTAGAGATAGAATCCCGCAGCTGAACGTTGCGTGTAGGAATACGTACAGATTGCGAAACGGATTCAGTTTCTTCGCGACTGAAGTTGCGAATTATTTTCCGTTAGTAGCGAGAAAAGTCTCATTTGCAGAATTTGAACGCTGCGAATCTGCGAATTTAAATTGAAAATGTCAATAGGTACAAATTTACGTCACCAGTTGCGATAAATTTGCAAATTTGCAATACGCCATCTTAGGACACACTCACCTACATATTAAATCCAAACTCAATATACTTAATAACCATTATTTAGCCATAACTCTTTCTGGTTAAATGAGATCCCTCTCTGGTGAGACTCCAATAATAGACTGAATCTAAAAATTATCATTCAAGATCGAATTCATCAGTGACTTTGAAAATCTACCTATCAACTACTGTCTCGAATTTCGCTTCCGTACCTCCAACCCATTTCTTGGAACCACCCTCTCAGTAAATTTAATGAGAAGCCGACTTTTACAACTGACAAATATTTTTGAAACTCACAAATAACAATCTGATTTTGCTAAATTTATCAGTACTGGAAAATTTGACGGGAGCTTCACCTGCCTTTGCGGTGAGTCCCGTTCAACCATTCCTATTTTCAGTAATATCCGTCAAATCCGAGATTTACGAATGTTGTCTTCGAGAGCTAAGATTGAGAATCAAAATAATCTCACCAGCCGGCAATGACCTTGATCATTTCGCATTGGCGCGAATACATAACACTGCAATTCCATAACACTCACCTGAAACATTGAAAAACACACAAAATATTAAAATTATTTCGGAGACCGAAGGAATCCACAGGTCAGTAGCCTATATCTTGGAGTCAATTTATATTACACCTAGCTGGCGTCACATAACCTCCATCAGAATCCAAGTTTATGCGTTACCAGCAGCCCAACCAGCCTAGTTCGAGGGAGGTCTGGTTTTGATCAAAAATGGTGAGGTTGCTGGAGGCGATGCTAAGATTAGAAAGGCACAATTTGACGAAGTCGCAAAGGAGGGTATCCAGAACCTAGCTACGCCACTATGCGTTACCAACACCCTCGAGGACCTAGTTACGAATTTTATTTAAAAACTGTCAAAACACGATGTAATTTTTTACAAGAAACGGAGGACAGCCGAGTCGCCATCTGTTGAGATAATCCAATCAAGCTGAAGTTTTCAGGGGATTTACCACCAGAACAATGATCCCACCTAATACTCATTAAAATTCGGCAATTTGAAAATTGCGAACACCGTAATAGACAGTGATTTGAATGAGAAGGCTATGGAGATACACCCAACCTCGAAGAGACTCGAGGAAAAATACAATTCCAGACCTTTTCAACGGACATTCCCGACGGGAATTTTTTTTTACAAAATTAAATTTTTAGTAAGCTTTTGTCGATACGCAACTACTTTTTTAATAACATTTTTGCTCCCCCCCCCCCTCCCGGAAGAAATTCCTATTTACGTTACGGAGTGTAGGTTTTGCTGAAAATTATTCGAATTTTGATTCTGCACGACTCCGGAGCCGCATTTGAATGTGTTCCGTCAGACCGCCCATCACTCTCTCCTCGAAACACGGCGGCATAAAAATGAAATAAATAAGAAATTCGAATACCGAAAGCCCAATTCCGATCGCATACCATTCGATACAACCGAATTTCGAATAAATGAATACGAAAGCATCGGCCATTAAATCGCAAATGTTTTGCAACGAAATTCGAATTTCTCGAATTACCTCGTCAGAAAATCCCAATCATCTTTTAGGTAGATATTTCCCGTTGTACGGTAGAAAGAAAAGAAACGAGAGAAATAAAATAGAAATGTTTTCTATATACGCGTTAGTATATCGAGATTCCAAATTCGCGAAACTATTATATAATCCGTAAAAATGCGAATTTCAATTTCTTAGTCCCGCAGTGTAAAATCCATTTGCCTAAATTCGAACTTCCTTTATCGGTCAGAGAATTCGCGATGTACCGCAATATAAATGATAATGCAGGCGTGTGTGGGGGTGGTCGTACCCCAAAATTCGGCGCACCTACGAGTATGTACAAAAAGGTTTCGGTTTTCTTATTTTTATTCGCGTAAAATAGAAAATAATACAACAAAGTCGGAGCGACATAATCTGCCGGGAATCTTCCGATGCATGATGCATTGTGCTAAACTCTCGGTCATACCGAAGGAGGATTTGAAAAGAATATTTCTCTAAAACCAGTCGTCAAAAGTGATGAGTTTCTATTTGTTGGCTCGCTCAATCGTCCGCACCTTGTTGGGGAAATTGAGACTTATTAATACAACGTAAGAAGCTAAGAAGCTCTTTGAGCTTCGAGACTCATGACGACCCTAACATGTAGGACTCGTCAACATTCTGCCAACATTTTTGGAACTTGGAAAGACACTGCCGGTGTTTACCCTATTGAGTCCCAATGTGAGGTACGCCTCCTTTTCCATAGTCTTATGAAGTCCCAAATTTTCTACTCCCGATTGAGTCCGACAAAAATAATCTTCGCACCGGAACCAGAACCGGAATAGTCCGATTGAGTCCCAGAGTAGCAGATGAATTTGGCAATAAAAAGTTGACATGCTGTAACTAGTCGTGAGAGCGGTAACAGAGTGAGCAGAATGTAGCAGTAACCACACTGTTGTATGTTAATTGCATTGTGCATTCATAAAGATTAGTACGAGTTTAACAGTGGCACAGTGCACATATTATGTACATGGCGTCACATCCAGGCGCTTGGATTGTCGA
The DNA here is from genome assembly GCA_031841125.1 of Acanthococcus lagerstroemiae. NCBI lineage: Eukaryota > Metazoa > Arthropoda > Insecta > Hemiptera > Eriococcidae > Acanthococcus > Acanthococcus lagerstroemiae. Next base: position 20,194,122 of record CM063109.1, on the reverse strand, counting down.
AAGTGTACACAGCTTCTACTCCTACTGAGGATACAAAATTCCTCGGTCATCTCTTCGATATACCTTTTCTAAGCCCCGAACTGGTTCCTGAATACTTCGTGGATGTAGTAATGGCTGTCGCTCCATCATCCCCGCAGTACATATCTCTCTCAGAAATGTGTGAAGAAGCAAAATTTGCTCCCTCTGTATGGGACATGACGACAACGCACTGCAACTCGAATCTTGTGAAGTTTACATTCTAATTTAATTCATTATTTATAGGCATCCAAAATATTCATTATCCTCGAAATTTACCGCCCCGAACTGGTTCCTGAATACTTCGTGGATGTAGTAATGGCTGTCGCTCCATCATCCCCGCAGTACATATCTCTCTCAGAAATGTGTGAAGAAGCAAAATTTGCTCCCTCTGTATGGGCTGACATGACAAACAAACGCAACTGCAACTACGAATGCTTGTGAAGGTTTTCATTCTAAATTTAATTCATTATTTTATAAGTCGCATCCCAACATATTCATTATCCTCGAAAATTTACGGCGATGTCAAGCAGATACAAAGTTGATTGAAGACCACTCTTCGTAGGCCGCAGATACTTTCGGCAGTTAGTTATGTAAAAAGTGTCAAATCATAGACGGAAAAATACATATCTGACTTCCAGAATGACCGAATTTTGATAGAATACTACATAAATGTTTTTTTATACTACTTGATCAGAAAGGCAATGTTTACGTTGGTGTTTTACAGACGACAAGAAGCGCCTATCATTCATCCATCAAATGCTAACAAAACCTGCATGTAAAGTAAACGTCCCTCAATGTAAAGCGTTTTTGCATGGAAAAATTGCTGGCCAGTAATTTCGTATTGGGGAATCGAACCCGCGTCCATTGAACCATTTGACTGATACGCAGCGATCATCTCTAATCACTCGGCCACAGAGCAAATTATAAAATAGCGACTTAAGAACGCATTTAAATATTCACGACGTAGTACAGCTGTTACTGTTTGTTGTTAACCTATCGTTACATTTTTGCTGGCCACTACCTGTGTATGCTGTTTGTGCACGTGAACAAACTGAAGACAAGACTGTGATACTGTACTTTGTAGTAATTAAAGACCGACTTTCCAAAACCTGTTAAGTCCAAAAAAGTGGTTTCTGGATAATTGAGAAAAACGTATCACGCCTCTTGTATTCTAGATATTTACACGCAGTATGTTTGTATGTATTCAGAAGACTACACTCAACCTATCTTATACTTGTTATGTAAAAAAAAACATCAGTGTAGCCTCTCCACACAAGTCAGAAGTGGAGAACCTCGTGGACTTAAGCAGGTTTTGGAAAGTTCAAAAACATAAAATGAAGAATTATACACTCGTTTCTGCTGAAAATTGAAGAAATAAGTGCTACAGTGAAAAGGGCAGCACAGGCTATTCCGTGATACCAATATCACAAGATTTGAAAAAATGGACTTAACTGGTTTTGGAAAGTCAGTCTTCAATTAACTGAGCAAATTAAATTTTTGAATTGATTACGCACACAAAAATCACCTGTCTATAATTTAAATAAATAAATACAGACTATGTCAGCGAAAAACATTGCCGCTTCTGATCAAGTAGTATAACAAATATCTTCCACAACAAGAGCCAAAAGTGAGTTTACATTGACTTGGGAATAACTCACTCGCTACGCTCGTTCGCAAACTTTCCCTCACCATGTAAACACTCACTTTTGACTCTTGGCATGCATCGAGTGCTAATGAAACCTGCATAGTAAAGTAAACGTCCCTGAATGTACAGCGATTTTACATGAGAAAATTGCTGGCCAGTTATTTTGTATTGGGGAATCGAACCCGCGTCCATTGAACCATTTGACTGATATGCAGCGATCATCTCTAATCACTCGGCCACAGAGCGAATTACAAAATAGCGACTTAAGAACGCGTTTAATTATTCACGATGTAGTACAGCTGTTACCCTTTGTTGTTAACCATCGTTACGTTTTTGCTGGCCACTATACCTCTGTATGCTGTTTGTGCACGTGAACAAACTGAAGACAAGACTGTGATACTGTACTTTGTAGTAATTAACTGAGCAAATTAAATTTTTGAATTGATTACGCACACAAAAATCACCTGTCTATAATTTAAATAAATAAACAAATAAATAAATAAAATACAGATCATGTCAGCGAAAAACATTTCCGCTTCTGATCAAGTAGTATAAGAAATATCTTCCACAACAAAAGCCAAAAGTGAGTTTACATGACTTGGGAATAACTCACTCGCTACGCTTGTTCGCAAACTTTCCCTCACCATGTAAACACTCACTTTTGACTATTGGTGTGTAATATACTACCATCGTGCCGAAATCCGCCGGTATGCAACAAAGCCTAAGCGCATTTTTTTACTTTTTGTAACATTTAAGTAATAAGCTAATTCACTACTTTCTTCGATATTACGAAATTCAACCAAAATTTTTTGGGGTGTAATCCAGCCCGCCTCCTCGTGGTGCACCCTGGTTAACACAAAATGGTCTGGGACTCAATCGGGACACAGCTTTGGACTCAATCAGGAGACACATTGGGACTCAATCGGATTATACGTTCTATGCATAAACCAAATTTCCACCCTCCTGGGGACTCAATCAGGCGATCACCACACTGTCAGGTATCAGCTACCCTTCATGTTCCGCTGATTTATTATTATTATTATTATTATTTATAGCTCTTTTATACAGGGTTACATATACATCCAAGATATGCAGTATAGCACAGGTCCATATACATAAGCCACTCCATCTTTTTTATCCCAGTACATTTTCGAGCATTAACCTCATACTGTTGTTTCCATTTTTCCCCTCATCTCTTGCGTCATCTCTCCGACCTAATTTCGTCCCTCCAGCGGGCAGTTGGTCTTCCAATGCTACGCTTCTGATCACATGGAATCCGCCACTCTGTTTGGGTATATATTCCTCGTTTAGTATCTTATAGAAGAGTTTAGTAAAAATATCTTGCAGCTCACCATTACACATTTTCAATACTTCGTTCACGACCCTACCTTGCCCACGAAAGGGTAAGTTCCAACTTCAGTAATTTTTCAGCGACTGGAATCGAAATCAACTAATTATTACAAACTATTGTCCGGTTTGAATTCTGAACTGGTTTTGACAATTCCAGAAGATATTGTTGGGCCAATGATGCGCCGGTCTAGTAATTATTTCTAAACAGGATTTTCTGGCCGTTCCAAATTGCGTAGTTCTTTTCCTCGTAGTCTGTGGTTGTGAAAGCTAGCTCTTCATCGTGTGAGATTTCCTCAGCATGCCCACATCTTTCTTGTTTCTAGCGTCTCAGCCCAAAGACTGCTTATGCAATAAGACCTCGCCAGTCAGTTATCATTTTCGCACAATTTCGCCTCTGTTGATTTGCTACTTTAAATTCCGCCACTGAAATAATACCGATGTCACAGAACTCTTCGTTACTGCAGTTCCTCGCCCAACGATCCCGCCATTGTAAGGCAAACCCTTTGTCCTTTCGGGGACAACGTATTTCATCGCGGAGTGGCTCCGCCGGTTAAAATGCAAAAGCTGTGAGAAAGTGCGGCGCTGTATCGTCGTCGGCATCGAGCTCGTTTAAGCGACGACGAGACTGGAAAACGTAACGACATAGAGTGGAAAAAAAAAGACCCTTTGAAGACTAATTATAGGTTTTGGCGAGCGGAGTGAGCGTAAAAGTACTGCTTGGCATTTACGTTCGTAATTATCCGACGATGAGAGCGACATCGACATCATCTCTTTCAGCAGCCTATGAGAAAACCTTTCGCAGTGAATACCAGCCATTCGAATGCAATTAAAATTGTGAAAGTATTTTTAAATCGCGTTGTAATCAATGGAGCTAGATGGAGTGGGGCAGGGGAGAACATAAAGATTTACTTTGGTATTTGAAACTGAATCGAAGGCCGAACAAGGGTCGCAGATCGATAGCTGGCTGACTCCTCGGTGCATTGGTTTCACGGTTCGCGGCTAAGTTTGTAATTTTGTGTCCTACGGAATCGAGGTTAGAGATAAGAAGCCCCTGTAATTTTTCGAATATTAGATTGACATGCTCGTGGAGGTTTTGGGAATAGAGGCATGATTTGTAGCAGAGGAGCAATTCACTTCATTTGTAAGGTATTGCGCACGAATATAGATTTTGCTGAGGTGCGTGGATTAAAGTTGATCGAGACTCGTTCCAGTTCTGTCGAGATTCGTCGGGACGTCTTAAGACTGTTTCAGACCTCGGAGGTTTAGGGCAACAGAAGACACGAAGAAGCGAATTCTTCGGAAATTCTAGAAGAAAAAGAAGGGTCAAGTTCGGACCGCACCGAGGGCACTCAAAGTTGAGAAAACAATAGTTTGTAGAAAAAGCACGTGTATTAAAAGATCGAACAGCAAAAGTAAGTCTTAATGCGAGAGCTGAAACGTATAAACTGTGCCATAACTGTTACTGAACTGTGACAGAAACTAAACTAAACTAATGGTCCTGTCCGGCCGATCGATGGAAGAAAAAAAGGACAGCGAGTAAGAAGAAGAATAGCGTGTTTTAGAAGAGATCACGTACCAGAAACGCCACTGACAAAAGACGTTTGTGAGACGTTTGCATCTTGCTACATAAGACATAGCCAGGCAGGTCAATTAGATGATTCTTACAAAAATGTAAATTCGAGGGGAGAGGACGTAAAGACATCAGGATGCAGAGGCAGGATAATGGAGGAGTGGAATATGAACAGCTGAGGTATAAACAGAAGACAGAGAGTTTATTATAAGTATTTTTATTACGCAAAGTTTACATATTACAGTTTTAGGCAGAACTTTTTCGTTGCTGGCGTAAGGCCCTGTTTTTGGGCGAATGTCTCCCTCAACCTCCCCCATTCGGCCCGGTCTGCTGTTGTTCTGTGAAACAACTTGGTTCTCCTGATTTTACCGGAGGGATGTATTATTTTTATAAAGTGAAAGAAGTCGTCTGACCATCGAGCCCTCCTCTCAGGTGCCAAAAAGTAATTTTATAAGACCAGCGATCGTCCTTTAGTCTACCCAAATGGCCTGCCCAGTCCCATTTCAATCTCCTTGTAAAGTGTGTTATATTTTTGTTCAGCCGAAATTTTTCTTTTATTGTTTTCAGTTTGATTCTGTCTTTCAGTTTTATTCCTATGGCTCTTTCCATTGAATTTTGGGTAGACTGAAGTTTCTTCTCTAGCTGTTTGGACAGCGTCCATGTTTGGCAGCCGTAGGTGAGTGCCGGAAGAACACAACTGTTTAAAATGTGGCTTTTGAATTTTAGGGAATAGTTGTTTTTCAAAATAAATTTTAAGCTCCAGAATTTACTCCATGCAATAATTGTAATTCTTCTGTTTATTTCTTTTTCCATTTGGTTGCCCTAAGTAAATTATATTTTCAACGATCTCGATTTTTTGATTTTCGATTTTGATTTCCTGCAGGTGTCTTGAATTGGTAAGAATTTTAGTTTTTGGTAGGTTTATTTCCATGCCTGCCTTCTTGTTTTGAAGGTTGAGTTTTTCCAGCATCTCTTGCAGGTCGCTCCAGGATCCCGCCACCACTGTTAGGTCGTCGGCAAACCTTAAGTTGTTCAGAAGATCACCAATGATGCTAACTCCTTTGTTCTCCCAATTTAAATTTTTGAATATCTCGTTCAACGCACAGTTGAACAGCAGTGGCGAGATTGGGTCGCCCTGCCTCACCCCCCTTCTGATGTCAAATTCTTCTCCTTCTACGTCAGTAATTATCTGAGCTTTCAGATCCGTATACATCTCTCGAATTATTCCAATCATAGAGGGGTGGACCCCATGGCTTGCCAGAGCCTCGAGCATAAAATTTTGCTTTAAAAGGTCGAAAGCCTCGGTAAAGTCGATGAAGGCTAGGTGGACAGTGACTCGGTATTCTGTTGCTTTCTGTATAAGTAACTTGACTGTGTGGAGGTGGTCAGTCGTGGAGAAGCCCCTGCTAAATCCTGCTTGGCAGGGAGTTTGCTGTAGTTCCAGCATGCATCTCAGACGGAAGTCTAGCAGGGCGGACAGGATCTTGGCCAGGATTGGAATGAGGCTAATTGGCCTATAGTTCCTAATGTCGTAACGACAGCCTTTTTCGAAAAGTAAAATAATTTTTGACATTTTCCAATCTGGTGGTATCTTGTTGGTTTCCCAAATTTCGTTGTAAAGTTTGTTTAGAATTTTTATCATTTTTTCTCCTTCGTACTTAATTTGTTCGTTGGTGATCCCGTCTAGCCTCGCTGCCTTGCCGTCCTTCAGAGACAGTACTGCTCTCCTCACCTCGCTTTCCATGAAGTTTGGCATTTTGGCTTCCTCGCTGACAAACTTTTGTGCCTTTGGGCTGACTGATATGTCGGAGTATAATTCAATGTAAAATTCTGTGGCGATTTTGTTAATTTGTTTTCTCTCGTATTGTTTGACCCCCCTCCTTGTCTTTCAGACAGGTCATGAGGTAGCTTCTCGTGGAGCTCTCTTTTTTAATTTTTTTTTGTACTTTTGGAGTCCTCCATGATCAAATGTACTATTTTACTCGCTTTTTCCTGGTTGAATTCTCTCAGACGTGTTTTAATAAGCTTACAGATTAGATTTAGTTCGATTCTGTTTTTCAATGATTTTGACGTTCGTTTGAGTTTCTCTCTTTTGGAAATCAACTCTCTGATGCTTTTTGGGAGGGCTAGCGAAAGCTTGCTGGAGTCGGAAGGTGGGAGGTTTTTTGTTGCCTCGTTTATTATTTCCTTTAGTTGGTCCCAGCTGGGGGTTCTCCACTTCCTTCTACCTCGTCAATCGCTTTTTCTATTTCTTTTTGGTATTCCATTCTGTTTTCAGAGCTTATTTTGGCTTTGGGCAGTATTTTTCTTGGTAAAAATCTCTTTTTGTTCATATTAATTTCACAGAAGATAAGGCGATGATCAGAGTGGAATTGAAAGTTGTTCATTACATCGAAGTTCAAGATATCTTTAAATGTAACTGGTGGGGCCAGACAGTAATCAATTTGTGATTTGAACTCGTAATTGGGAGCCCGCCGGGTCCATCTTTTCCCGCAAGGGTCAGTTTTGGGCCCCTTTTTGTTCTTAATCTTCATAAATGATATTTGCGACAGAATCTCCCACTCTAAAATGTTATTATACGCCGATGATTTGAAAATTTACAAAACTATAGATTCAATTCAAAATTGTGGGGAGCTTCAAAATGACCTGAACAAACTTGCGGAATGTAGTCAAAAAAACTTATTACCCTTCAATGTTAGTAAATGTGTAAAAATAACGTTTACTAAGAAAAAGAATATTTTAAATTATCCATACAAAATTTTGGAAAACAAATTAACCAACGTTCAAGAAGTCAGGGATTTGGGAATTTTACTGGATCAAAAGTTGAGCTTTTCAAAACATATAGAAGAAATCACATTACGTAGTACAAAAATACAAGGTTTCATTATCAGAAACAGCAGAAATTATAAGAACCCACAAACAATCAAAATGCTTTATTTTTCTTTTGTCAGGTCAATTTTGGAATTTTCTTCCTTCATTTGCGATCCTAGAAGGATTGACCTTATTAATAAAATTGAGAGTATACAGCGTAAATTTTTAAAATATTTATTTGTATTCAAAATTATTTTCTTACTATCCATTCGATGTAACATATCAGGAACTATTAATAGGGTTTGAAATAACAACACTGGAAAATAGACGGAAATTAGCTGGCATAGTTTTCTTGAGAGATATTTTGAATGGTAGAACATCTGATAGCGATATATTGGCTTGCATACACCTCAAAGTTCCAAATTTTAATAGTCGATTCAACGATTTATTTGCAATACCTAGATACAGCAATCACAATATACGTCTTATTCATTCGTTAAAATTATTCAACACAATTGTCAGACTAAACCCTAACATAGATATTTTTCATATGAACAGTAGTGATGTTAACGGATACTCCGCTCCGGATAAAAACCGGAGCTTTTGCCCGAAAATTGCGCTCCGGAGCTTTTTTTTTGCTCCGGGAAAAAAACCGGATCTTTTCAGATCCGCTCCGGTGCTCCCGATCGTTTTTTTTTTACTGCTGGACTGCTGCGTCGCTGAAAGGCTGAACATTCTTGGTAAACAACGCGTGAACTGTGAACAACGCGTTTTCGTGATTCGCGCTGACTGCAAGCGCGGACATCGGGACATGTACAACGGGTTGATCGTAGATCCTAAAGTCTGTTTCATTTAAGAAGTGCCAACGTTATCAGTAAAAAATGTAAACAAACTCGAATCTCGGAAAAATTCATAGGAGCTCCGGAGCTTAACCGGATCTTTGGAAAAAGAACCGGATCTAAAAAGATCCGCTCCAAAAGCTCCGGAGCACAAAAAAAAAACGCTCCGTTAACATCACTAATGAACAGACCAATGTTTATATTTTCTGTCCAACAGGAGCTTTCCTGCCATACCTCCTAACTGCAACTAACCGGTAGGTTTGTGTTATCCCCACTCTATGGACCAGTGCCCTTGGCTTCCCTTCCATAAACGGTCATTGTCGTCATGTTTTCATAATGTGTTCCCCCTCCCTCCCAAATGTTCCTTCTCCACCTTTATCCTGTGTTCCATCCACTATATATTTATTTTTATTTTGGCAAATTTGTTTGTTTTGTTTACTTATATATTTTTTTTCATCTTATTTTATTTTTATTTTTTGGTTTTCTTAGTTTGTTTTTGTTTTATTTTTGCTTCTTTTATGCATTTTTACTTCATTTTATTTTCCACCAGAATTTGTGGCAACTTATAATTTGAAAATAGTCTTAATTATAGTCCCCCTCTGATTGGCCACTGTGCTGTTGAGGGGGACTTGAATTTCTAATAAAAAAAATATATATATAACATTGTGTCCAGACTATCACATAGCTCACTTTTTTCATTCAACCGTTTATTATGGAAAATTTTTTCGCAAAAATTGTTGATTATCGGATATTGTTCAGTATACTTCAACTGATATTACTATCCTACTTCTGATGCGATGCCCGAAAGGGTAGTTTCCGGTGCTGAGAGTGCGGTGTCTCAGGGGCCACTTTGGCATGCATGTGCATCGCCATACGTCCCACCACACCATTACTAGCCCATTTTCATAACGTGATTCCACAGTTTTCATACGAAATATTCAAAAATGCGTATACTTCCAATTCACATCACAAAAACCGCCTGAAAACAATTATCGTATTTTTCGCAGGAATGATAAGCAGTGCCTCCGCCATTTCGAGTACCATGTGTACATTACTCCTACACACATACTTGGCTGTCGTCGAACAATTCCGAATGCCACGTTAAATAAGGGGAAAATCATTTGTCCACGTTATCCCCCTGTTCAGGCTCTGCTCCTTCTCCCCCACACAGGTGAACAGACTGAAATATAAATATCATATAGGTATTGAAAAAATTGTTTAGAAGAATTGTGTTCCCTAAATTCTAACCTGATTCTTATTTTCCAATATAGTACGAGTGACTTGAATGAAACATATATCCAATAAGCCACTTACGGGCTCGAGGCGAAAGTTTTTCATTACTCATGCCTCTCATGTATGAAAGAAAACTGGCCACCGTTCCCAGTACGTTTTGATGAATAATACAGACTTCCGTTTCTCGTCAGTTATATCATCTCATATGAGGGTACATCCCTGGAATTCTATCGTATACCAGATATTTGCTCGACAATATTGTCAGAAAAATAATAATACTCGTAATAATAATATAGGCCCTTTTCTATCCAAGGTTATGAAGAAGAGTTTGACATACTTGGTCATGTATCGAATGAGTAGGTACAGAATTAGATACGAAATAGATTCAACCTCGTGATCCTTTTCTGGTATTAATATTACCCTTATGCAGAAATTTCTTGGATTATCAAATTTATACTTAACCTATTATATTATTCAATAAAAATATTCAGATTTTAATGACCCCAATTAAACCTTAATTCACTATGAAGTATTTAAATAAAATGTCTAAGGTCTTTTCGTCTTTTCAATGAATCAAAAATATTTCTTCATTTATTATTAATCTTTCAATTTAGTAGAATTCCTAACGTCCATTAAGTGGGTATCGCTGCAAGTGATGCACTGAAAAAAGATCAGCTGGAGGATGAAGTCGTGGGTCGGATTCTACGAGCCAAGCAAGCAGGCGAAAGACCACCATGGCAGGAAATTTCGGATCAGTCACGAGAGTTGAAAGCTCTGTGGGCTCAGCGGAACTCGCTGCGCATTAGTGACGGCCTTCTGGTGCGCGCTTGGGAGTTGGAAGATGGCACACCAGTGCGAATGTGGGAGGAGGAGAGGCGCGGGGCGGTCACGATTGATCCTGGAGACGGCGTGATCGACCGTCTTGCGCCGGAAACCCTGGTCCCGGAGCTGTTGAGGAGCCGAAACGGTTGGAACCGGGTGTCGAGTTTCGTTTCGGCCATCATGCGACGGAAGATGGAGGCTGAGTGGTCGAGACAGAGGACGCAAGGAGGAGGAGAAGCTGAACTTGCTGCTGCTGCTGCGGCGGCGGATACCATCCAGCGAAGCTCGCCCGCAGCACCAGGGCTGGAGCAGAGCTCGCCCGCAGTGCAAGGGCTGGAGCTTCAATCAGACGAGTCTCACACGACGAGTGAGTGAAGAGGAAGAGGCAGCGCGTCCGGCTGCGAGAGACCTGAAATTTCCAGGCGAGGGCTCTGGGAGTGCGGACCTCGGTCAGTAGGGAACCCCGTGGTGGCCCTGGCAGGACGCGCGCACCGTTCCGGCCAGGAGAAATGGGGGCTCGGGCCCGGCCCCAAAGCGTTCCCCTCGGTACTGATGCGATGCCCGAAAGGGTAGTTTCCAGTGCCGGGAGTGCGGTGTCTCAGGGGCCACTTTGGCATGCGTGCATCGCCATACATCCCACCACACCACCAGTGCGAATGTAGACCATCGTTCCACGAAAGAAGGTCCCGAAAATCCTACGTGGTGTACATGACCAAGTCGGAGGGCATCTGGACACCTCAAAAACCCTAACAAAGATTCGAGAACGCTTCTACTGGCCAATGTACAAGGAAGATGTGGAAGACTGGTGTGCCGCCGCTGCACCACTTGTGCGGCAGTGAAAGGGCCACAAACTCGGTCTCACGGGAGGATGCAGAAGTACAACGTTGGATATCTGTTGGAACGGTTCGCAATGGATATTGCAGGACCATTCCCGCTTTCGGATGCTGGAAACCGGTATGTGTTGTGTGTAGGCGATTGCTTCAGTAAATGGCCTGAAGTATACCCGATGCCAACACAGGACGCTGACAGAGAATTCGATCACACGTTATGGTGTTCCACTGGAGCTACATATGTACAGACCAGGGGAGAAACTTCGAATCCAAAATATTCGAAGAAGTATGTCAGCTTCTGGAAATTCGGAAGACGAGAACTACTCCGCAGCATCCGCAATCCGACGGCATGGTTGAGCGATTCAATTGGACGCTCAAGCCATAATATCTTTTTATCCGTTGAAAAAATTTTCGTTACCGAGGTTCAGGAATAAATTTGAACAAACCTCCGCCATCTGAATTTGAAAGATAGGCAGACCGTTATACATGCATTCGTAATAAGTTGCCTAACTTCTAGTTGTAGGATGGTTCATTTAAACTGAAACACCCTAGTATAAACGTCTTAATAATTTTGTCGTTCTTAATTCAAATTTTCCCAGCATTGCCGAACAGTTTGAAAATATCAATCTCAACATAGGTCAGACGATAGACGCGTCGACTTGAACAGGAACGGATTACAAGCGTCCAAAAGTTTTTAAAATATGCGTTTCGAGTAAAAAGTTGAAAAGTTTTCAAAAAGTGAAGAACAAATTTCCAAAGTATAGTTTGATTATCTACTCTTTACGCCAGAACGGAGGAGATGAACGACACGACAGCGTGAAAGGGGAAAAATATTTTTTTTTTTAATGTTGAAAAATATTAAGGTAAATTGTCGACGACTTTCAGAGACGATTTAGTCGCACGTATTTTTATTTATATTTTCTCACCTACATGTTCGCGTAGATTCCGAGAAAAGAATACGAGGGTTTATATGATGTACTTTCTCTCTTTTTTTCTTTCCGCCAAATCGACGTATAAATCGCGAGGGTGTAACACGAATGGCGGGAAATTGACGCAGACGTGGAGTTACACCTCTCTACGTTTATACGTACGAAGGGCATAACAATTTGCACGGTGTGTGTTGGTTGTTTACCAGCAGCCCGTATTAGTCGGTGAAAATGAAATCTTGGACAGAGTTTGAAGCTGTTTCTCAATGCAGGGACACTCTGTCGTCAACCTGCACGAAAAGGCCGCCTTCGTCTCATGTTCAGGCTCAACTTACAATACAATCGTTCGGCTCTATGGAAAATTGAAGCCGTTTTCGAAATTGAAATATACGTAGAGAGAACACCGCCGAGTGAAAGCGAGAAAGAGGAGAATCAGAAAGAAAGAGAAAAAAAAACGAGAGAAAGGAAAAGAAAACGCCACCTAAGCTCTTTTGTTATGGACGTTTTTACATTTATATATTCCGTTGGATAGTTTCCAAATACCGTGATAAAAAAATCACCTTATTTACCCCTCGGCCCGAATATTGGTACACGGTGCTCCAGATCGAATCATGAAAATGTACTCGAATGTGTTACACAAGTTAAATAAAAATATTTTAAGCTCGCCCCCGTTCCAGAGCGTGAGCGGAAATTTCATTCATTCGAAAATATCCCCGAAAGACCCGCACCCTTTCCCGGCAAATTGGTTCGACTTTTCCCTTTCTTAGCGCTCGTCGTCCGAGGTCGGGTTAGGACTTTTCAACTACACACGAAAAGCCAACAGCTCGTTCGCTTGCTGCGGCAGAATGTAGCCGCAGACTGAAGCCAAATCAAAAGCGAATCCAGGACCTAGTTCCGAGAGAAGCAAATCGGGGTCGGAATTGAATTTTCCCAAAGGGTACTATCAAAATCTTTCATCTCACTGACTTCTCGATTGGTCTGTACTTTTTGGAGAATTTCTAATATTTACCACAAACAGTCATTCAATTTCTGTTAAGGCTGAATGGGGAGAGTAGTCTTAAATTCTAGCTAAAATTCGTCAAATGTTGAAGAATCTTACATCGAAAAGTCACTGTTCAAAACTTGTTTACGACTTACTATGACTTTCCTGCGTGCTCAATCCGATCTCAGCAGTCGTGGGACCGTAATGCTGCAACCTTTCTGGCTAAAGGAAAGCAGGAAGGGAGGGTCAACCAGAACAAAAGAAAACTGAAGCTAACCAATAGGACAATACTGTAATACAACTGAAGAGGACTAACGACGGAGAAGAGATTAGTTGAAGGGTATAGGAAAAGAAGCAGGTAAGTTACTTTTTTGGCGAAATTGAGCGGGAGTCCGAGCGATGGTAGGATGCCTGAAAGAATGAAACAGTCCAGAAAAACGGATTTCAAAATTCAAGTACAGGTAAGGAACCACGTGTGTAAACAAATTGTTTTTCATTTTTTTCGCTTGTTTCGACAAAAACACTCCACAGTAAAGCAAGTTCACCGAGTCACCGACGTAATAAGAAAAGCTTTGGAGGAGAGAAAGTTCTGCTGTAGAGTATTTCTGGACATTGCCCAAGCCTTCGAAAAAGTATGGCACCAAAGTCTCCTAAGCAAGTTGCGGCAGCACCTGCCGTCAAACTACTGCGACCTGTTCGACTCATATCTCAGCGAAAGACAGTTTCGAGTAATCAATGACGAGGCCATATCGCAGAGGCACAACATCGCAGCAGGAGTGCCCTAGGGTAGTTTCCTAGGACCCATTTTGTACCTCATATGGACGCTGTTTAACAAAAGGGAACTAACCAGCAAAATCTGCTTTTTGAGAACACGTGATTTGAAGTTCAAGAGCCATGTAGAAACTATATAGCATTGCGTTTACTGATAGGCTTTTTCCAACGTGAGTACACATTTTTGAATCGGGGGCCCAATTTTGAAAAATTCTACGTTTTACGCTCTTTTCAGCGATACTAATAACTCATTTTGTTTACAAATGTGGGTTAGTTCCTGTTTGTTAAACAGCGTTCATATTCTCTGCATACGACAATAGCGATGTTCACTAATGACACGGTCATAATAGCGAAGTCTGACACCCTTTCCAAGGCGACTGAAAAACTGCAAAAGGCAGTTGACAGTTTCCACAGGTGGACGCGCCAGTGGAAGATCCAACAAACGCCATGAAATCATCACATATTGCGGCAGTACAATTACACCCCAGTGACTTTTGAAAGTCGAATCCTTCCACAAAAGAATACGGTGAAGTATCTAGGAATGCACATCGACAGCAAACTGAACTGGCAGCATCACACCCTGCAGAAACGGCAACAAATGCGAGAACGTATGCGAAACCTATACTGGTTAGTGGGACGAAAATCTCAGTTATCTCTGGAGAACAAGTGGCTACTTTGTATTGCAGCTGTGAAGCCAATCTGGGCCTGCAGCATCCAGCTATGGGGCTATGCTAGTTAGTCCAATGGAGAGAACATCCAACAGGGTCAAACCATATAGCTCTACGCACCATAGTCGAAGCTAACCGGTTTGAACGCAACGCCGTTATCCAGGATCTAAAACATTTCTTTTCCATACTGCACGCACTGCACAACTTACGCTCCACATCCGTGTTAATTACCAACACAAAAACCACTAGCATGTTCAACGCGACGAAACCTGTGCGTTTGGTTGCATTCTGGGAGCGCTTTGAGTCACGCTTGGCTCGGCTGGCTTCACACAAACGTCAAAGTTGACAGTGAAACGTAATCATGTTCTACTAGTCAACGCGTTTCATGTTTGAATGCTTCGTGCTTATTTGTCCCCAAAATGTGTATTCCAGATCTTGTTGAAAACTCGTTTTCGCGACTTGCTCTTAATGAACAATTAGAAATTACCATTTCTAGAAACTGAGCAAAAGAGAGGTGGCTTGAGTTTTATTACACATTGCCACACATACTGCAATATGAAAACATTTTGGGGTTAACTGGTTGTGAAGATGGTGGTAAACTGTTTTGTTAGCCATTTCTATTTAAGGACGTACCGCCTGTAAGATTTTTCACTCAGCCGTTGGGAAAATCTACAGTTTCAATCATGCGGAGTTGCGAAAATCCAACAAGTCAAAAGTTTTTTGGTTTGATACTTGGTAATTTTGAGTTGAGTCAGTTGGGACTTTCACAAATTTTAGATTCCCCCCTCCCCCCCGGAAACCCTGTTTCTATTAAGAAAAAATAAATGCATATGGAATGACCCTACACAGAGATACAACAATTTGAATAATTTCATCAATACCATTTTGTAGTAGCATGTTTCATACTTTTATTCTGATTTTTACTTCACCTCTACGCTTACCACTTACCTTCCAGAAAAAATCACCGCACGCCACTGCAACACATGCGAACTCTGTATTAAGACTAGTTCCGGACGACTTCGAACTCTTCTCGATTTTATTACACCTTTCCAAGACTTGATCAGGGCTTTTGAGAATGCTTCTAAACTTGTTCAAGATGCTTTGAAAACCGTTTAGAATTCTTTCAGCTCTTTCAAACTTATTGAAGACTAGGAAGGTAAGTCCGATCAAACTTGTGGAGATCTATCGACACATGTTTCAGACACCTTCAAACTTATACAGCGCTCTGTAAAGCTCATACAACGTGTTTAAGCCTCCGTAGAACATTTCCCACGACCCCCTATCCTACTAAATATTACGCGCCCAAGATATAAATACCCGCTTAAGATTTACTGATTCTTCTTGGAGCATTCTCGGTTCATCTTTTTCTCTCCAAAAGGAACAACTGCCCGCATTGCACGCTCCGTGTAAACGTCTAATTACAAATCTCGAAGGTCGTTTCCAACTGATATACCTCCAAATGAATTATAAATTAGATACTTTAAATTATTCGAAATCAACCCCCAGTCGTGCATAAGCCGGAGCACTGCGATTTGGAAGAGAATGAAAATGTCTATTAGCGATGTAAAATTCTTCATTTCCAGCCGCAAGGTAAGCGTGCACTCTCCGCTCTGTAGCTGAAATACTTTGCATATTTCCACTATTTTCGCTCGGCGTGGCACAAAAAAGGGGGGAAAAGCTACGTAAGAAAATTCGGAAAACATAATGACGCGTTTTCAGGCTGAATAAAGAAGAAGAAATCACATTTCGCAGCCACGCTTCATAAATCGACGACATCGAAACTCGTAAAACGCTCGTACTTAGGTCGTAATTTAGGTAGCCCTGAATTTTATGAAGCAGAATAAATCGGACGTTATTCTAGTTATACGGAAATAGCTTTGATACGAAGGAAAAACGGTCGTTTAAATCATAAAATTAAAAAAAAACAGAGAACCGGATAAACGTAGTTCGCAGCGAAGTGCACCTACGTGTCTTTTTCACAACAGGTACACCACGTATTTTCGGATGTCAACTCACTACAGAGAATTTTGTAGCATGGAGTCGAAATGGTGATGGGGAGTACAGAGGAAATAATACCGCCTCACTCAAAAAAGGTCAACAACTATTCAGGAAGGCACCACGGGAAGTTTCAGAGGCGAGATTAACGAAATTTTTGACTTCTTATCTTTCAGACTGAAACAGAAATGCATCTGGAACACAATCCAGAATCTGAATCCAGATTCTCGAGCTTTGAATCCGATTCTGAATAATTTTCCTCAAATTCGAATTCTATGATTCTGAATCCAGTTTTTGGTGGATTCGGTTTTATACAAAATTCGTACTTACATTCTGATTTCATATCCAAATTGTAAATTTGTATCCAGATTAGATATAATTTGGATCCACAAAAAAGGCAGCGGACAAGATATCAACAACTACAGATCCATAAGTCTCAGTACAACGATTTCTAAATCACTTCATCGGCTCACTGACCTACGGATGAGACCATAAATCGATGACCACCTTTCAAATGACAAGTTGGATTCCGTAAACACTTCTCAACAATAGACCATATCTATACAGTAAACCAAATAATTGAAAAATGTAAAGAATGCCAAATTCTATGTTGTACTGCATTTATAGACTTCAATAAAGCATTTGACTCTGCTGCTTTCCTCGCAACATACAGGAGTATCTAAACACTTCACCAAGCTTATATCAGAAATGTATAAAAGTCTCCAAGCTAGAATAAAAATGGATAGAACTGGAGAGTACTTTGATATCAAGAATGGGGTAAAAAAAGTACTCCATTCAGTAGTGTTTGGAAGAAATATTTCACTCACTTGACTGGGGGGACAAAGGGATGAACATCCATGGATGTGGACTTACTAACTTAAAATTTGCTGACGATATTTTCTTTTTCTCCACTTCAAGAAATGAGATGAGTAAAATGATTCAAATGCTAGATGTTGAGGGGAAAAAACAGGGTTGACTACGAATATTTAAAAAAAAAAAAAAAAAAATTGTAAAAAAATACTGAATACCCATAATCAAAATAACGAAAAAATTACCATCAATGGGATAACCGTAGAAGTGGAAGATAAGATCATTTATCTACGACAACTGATTTCATGGGAAGAGCAACTGTTTAAAGAAACTGACAGGAGAACTACCTCAGCATGGCCCAAGTAGTCACTGAAATATATTTTCAAAGCCCATTCAGAAATCAACTAAAAAGTGAAATTTTCAGTCTACCCTTTCTACCTACCATTTCCTATGCCTGCCAAACATGGAGATTAAATAAACAAACTCGTAGATAAACTAAGAGTATTCCAAAACAGAATAGAAAGATTGATCTTCGATGTTAAATTAAGAGGCCAGCTCCTGATTCACTCCATAGAAAACAGATTACCCGGCAGTGTAAACCTGTTCAACTAAGATAGGAGAATGAGGTCATGTGGCCTACCTAGACCCTCTAAAATGAGCATATAAATCAGCATTTTCGTTTTTAAATGTTACAAGAAAAGGAAGAAGGCCCAAGATGGCGGGACGACTTCTTAGTACATCCAAATTACCAAACTATAACAACAAATCGGGGGAAATGGAAGAGACTGAAGGACACCTTGGCTAATTTTGAACCGGGGATCCACCACTAGATTTGTAAGGCTTCTCTATATCTTTTGTACAAAATTACTGTAATACATCTAGCGTGGCTAACCAATAAAAGTACAAATGGTAATTATAATATTGTAATCCACATTCTAAACCTAAATCAGAATTCCGAATCCGCATTAGAATTTTGTTTTTCACAGAATTTATCAATATTTCAAAATCATTAGCCATTTATCAATTATTACTACAATTTTTTGGATTCTTCTTAACATCTGGAATTCTTTTTCCGGGTTGCAGAATGAGGATCTAGATTCCAAGATTTGGATTCTAGAATCCAGTTTTAAAACGAAATCTGAATCCGCGGATTCGGATTCTCGAATTTAGAATCATTCTAAGGCGACAGGCCAGTAGTTGGATCAGCTCCTTTTTAAAGCGCCATATTTGCCATTAGGGTGGGAATAAAAAATTGGCCATTATGGCATCATAAAATTAAAGGATTGATCAACAAATTGCAAAATGATTACGAAGCACCCAGCATGGCTGGTATCACAGTAATTATCTTTTGAAAAGTATCAATTTGACCATAATTTGGCATGGTTATCAACAGTTATTGGTCACCTCTCCTAACGTAATTTCGCTTATTATAGCATGAAAGACCAAGTAAAACGAACCATGACTCTGAAAAGACTGGAACGCGGTAATATGAATAGGTGAGTTTTTATTTTTGTTTAAAATTCGACATCGATTTGCCAATTCTTGGTCAACCGAGAATTGACATGAAAATTTAATTCAACTTAAAATTTTCGTAGCTTGTTGATTTTGAAACAGTTGCCAATTCTTGGTCATGCCAAATTTGGGTCAACTTTCAAATCGAATTTTTGCTAAATTTCTCGATCAGGAATAAATTTAGGACACAAAATATACCACTGAAACGGAAAAAAACAACAACAGAAAAGTTGAATTTTCACGAAATTCCGCGTCAGTACAAGATGGCAACTATTTTCAATTTTTTTTTTAAATTTTTAAACAGGTGTCTTTGAACCTTATAAAATAAGGAAAACACAATTAGAACCAACAAAGTAAATAAATAACTAGAAGACACGTGCTGCTCCGCTGCATTATAAATTTTTGAGTTAAGAAAAATCTTGAAAATATTAAAAGTCAAGTTGAATGTCCATTCACAACTGTCCTCAGACTCAACTGATTTGAGTGGTCAGAAGCTCAAATGAAAAGAAGGTCTTGATCCACTGCGTGTTCTTAGGGCAAAACAAATTCTTTACTTCAATTATAATCTGAGATATATATCTTTTAGTCAAGAAAAATCTTGAAAATATCAGAAGTCACGTTGAATGTCCACTCACAACTGTCCTCAGATTCAACCGATTTGAGTGGTCAGAAGCTCAAATGAAAGGTCATGATCCACTGAGTGTTCTTAGAGCAAAACAAATTCTTTACCTCAATTAGAACCTGAAATATAGATCAGTGGGTCAAGAAAAATCTTGAAAATATCACTTAAATGTCCACTCACAACTGTCCTCAGACTTAACCGATTTGAGTGGTCAGAAGCTGAAATGAAAGGTTTTGATCCACTGAGTGTTCTTACAGCAAAACAAATTCTTTACCTCAATTAGGACCTGAGATATAGATCTTTTAGTCAAGAAAATTTTTGAAAATATCAGTTGAATGTCCACTCACAACTATCCTCAGACTCAACCGATTTGAGTGGTTATAAGCTCAAATGAAAGGCCTTGCTCTGCTGAGTGTTCTTAGAGCAAAACAAATTCTTTACCTCAATTAGAACCTGAGATATAGATCTTTGAGTGGAGGAAAAGCTTGGAAAAATCATGAATTAAGTCACGTTTGAGTATAACTTGAGTAGGGTCAAAGTTAAGTGGATTCCAATACTTGATGACATATCTACATATAAATACCTTTCATTAAAAAAAATGAAGCAAATTGGTCAAATTAATTTTTTCCACACATTCTTTTTTTTCTTTTTTTTGCACATAAAAAAAAGTAAAAAATAAACAGATTTTTTTTTGTTGTACAAAATCACTGAAAACTTCTTAACAAATTATTTCACAGGGCCAAATGTGTCATTTGTTTGGAAGCTATAAACACCTCGCGAACAACCCACCATAAATAGTGTCATGACCTGACCATGTCAGTCTTCCTCTTCCTTATTTTTGTTTATGTTCTCTCGTCATCTTTTACAATCCTTATTTGTACTTAACCCTGATCGACTATATTTTCGCTTCTCATTTGTATTTCCTCAAATTTCAATATTTTCGATGCTCTTTTTGGTACTGTACATAACCTTCACATCGTGATCAACAACTTGTTATCGTCTATTTTCTACGTCGCATTTTGAGCGAACCTCTTTTTCCTTCTACGCCGAATTTCAATAATTTTATCTTATTTTTTATCTTTATTTGGACATATTAATCAATTCATTTTATTTTCCGCGATACTGCATTTTTCCAAAACGCAAATTACCATCATCACCCTCCTTGAGCTTACCCTAGCATTAGCATTCGGTAATCTTTCGTGCGTCCGTCAAGTAACCTACGTGTTTCTCTGATCCGTTCAGAACTTTGTAATTTTTTGCCGTTTCGCTCGTCGCTAAGTTTTCTATTCAAATTTCAAGTTAGTTTGTTCAAGTTACTAAGTTGCGAACTTATTCAATTTTATTATAATTTTTAACATTCTAAAATTCTCGGCTTTTATTTTCGACGTTGTTTGACGCATCTCCAATTAAGCATTTTCATATATGTTACGACCTCTTAGCGATTCGTAACAATAGTAGCACTTACCAACTAAAATAGTTCGATCTGCGACCCTTTGAAAATTAATCATAATTCTTCCCCTCTCACACAAATACTATTTTCCGATGACTTCAAATTTCACCTCAAATCCAAAAACCCACAACATGCCCATAGACTACTCCAAGAAAACGTAAAACTAACCGAAGCATGGCGCTTTAGACACGGATTCCGTATATCACCGAGCAAAACAGAATTCATGATGTTCCAGCATCGAACAAACAATCCAACTTTTTCCCACCTCTTCTACTCAACTCACAATCGATTCCTCGCTCCAATTCAGTCAAATTTCTCGGCCTCTATCTTGATGCTCGTCTCTCCTGGTTACCTCATATAAAACACATAAAAACCAAATGTATACGCTCACTCAATGTTCTGAAGTGACTCTCACATCCTTCCAAAGGATATAGTACAGGACTACTCATTCAGTTATACCAGACTCTGATTCTATCTATCATGGATTACGGATGACCCACATATGGACTTGCCTCTGACTCATACTCAAACTTCTTGACGCTGTTCAAAATACGGGTTTACGTATCGCCATTGGTGCCTTTCGCACTAGCCCAGCTGTGAGTATGTGTGCCGATGCTGGAATTCCACCTCTCTCTTACTGTCGAATGCAACTACCAAACTTCTCGTTACGATAACGTACAACCCTAATCTTCCTGCCTATGAGTATCTCTTTAACCCTTCAAACTACACCCCGGTTCCTAAAACCTCACTGCACTTACGTACACACTTCGAAGGGACACTGTCCCGTACCTTTCCCTACAATTCACTACCAACAATCCATACATTACCCCGTTAGTTGAACCTCCCCCTATGCATTTCTGAAGCTACAGAATTCACTAAAAAATCTGTACCCCCCAAGTTTATCGGACACATCTGCAAGAAATTCTGGACCCTTTCCTGACCGTATCCTATGCTTCACTGACGGTTCAAAAAGTACACAATCGACGCACCGCTTACGCCTACTCCATAGATAGTCTACTACACTGCTCCCGACTTAAAAACACAGCTTCCATCTACACAGCCGAACTCCATGCTATCATACAGTGCCTAGTCACGATCTCCTCGCTCGAAAATCCACTCACTCCCACCCACTATCTGGTGCTCTCAGATTCACTTTCCTCCCTAAGGTATATTTCTGATCGCCTTTCAACGCACGCCCTTGTCCAACGCATCCATCTCATTCTCAATCTCATTTCCTCCACCAGCAAGAGCATTTTACTCATCCGGATTCCAAGCCATATTTGCGTAAGTGGTTCAAAGAGTGGCGACATCAAGCCTCTCGGCACAACAAAGGCGTGCGATGATTTTTCCTAGGAGGTAAGCGATAAGCGTAGAGGTGAAGTAAAAATCAGAATAAAAGTATGAACCATGCTACTACGAGTACAAAACGGCGTTGATGAAATTATTCAAATAGTTGTATCCCTGTGTAGGATCATTCAATATGCATTTATTCTTTTCTGGGACGAGTAATAGACACAGAGACGTATCACCGAAGAGTTTTTCCGAGAGGGGGGGGGGCAAAAATTGTGAAAGTCCGAACTGACTCAACTCAAATTACCACGTATCAAAGTTAAAAAAAAAAAACTTTTGACTTGTTGGATTTTTCCAACTGACTCAACTCAAAAGTCCCAAACATCACAGCAAAAAAAACCACGTTGGATCTTTCCAACTTCGCATCTCAATTCCCAAGTATCAAAGCAAAAAAACAAAAATACGTTTGACTTGTTGAACTTTCCCAACACCGCCTGATTGAAATTGTAAACGTTCCCAACTGCTGAGTGAAACCTCCCCTATCGGTACGTCCCTGCATAGATATGGCCAACAAAACAGTTTTCCACCATCTTCACAACTGGTTAATCACAAAATGTTTTCATATTACGATAGGTGGCCATGTCTAGTGAAACTCTAACCACCTCTCTTTTGCTCAGTTTTTAAGAATGGTAATTCTGGTTTAGGCTTCCCACAATTAATAATTTCTAATTGTTCATTAAGAGTAACTAGCAAAAACGGGTTTTCAATAAGATCTCAAGTACGCATTTTGTGGGCAAAAAAAGACGGAGCATTCAAATATAACGCGTTGACTAGTAGAAGAACATAGTCACATTTCACTGTCAACTTCAACGTTCGTGAGTAGCCAAGCCGAACCAAGCCTGACTCAAAGCGCTTCCAGAACGCAACCAAACGCACAGGTTTTGTCGCGTTAAACATGCTAGTGTGTTTTTGTGTTGGTAATCAACACGGAGGCGAAACATAAAAGTCGTGCAGTTGTACATGCAGTATGGAAAAAAGGCATTAGATCCGACACACACCTCGCTGACCTATACAAATATACATGGACAAGGATTGCCGTGCAGTATACATCTCCTGTGAATTTATTATAGGTATACTAAAGCTTTCGACTCGGTAAAACACAGTTCGGTCTGGAGGGGACTAAACAACCAAGTGGTAAAAAAGGACATAATAGAAACTATCAAAAAATGGTACGAGGGGGACAACGGCATATGTAAAACTAGATACTGAAGGGGAAGAATTTGAGATTCAAACAGAGGTAGTATTATTGAAACGTTTTCGCGATGTTACGCATAACATCCCGTTCCAAGTACATGCTATGTTATCCGTAACATCGCTAAAACGTTTCAATAATACTGCCCCAGGGCGACCCACTATCGCTCAATTTATTCACTGCAGTTCTTGAAGAAATTTTTAGAAAACTAAATTGGGAGGAAAAAGGCTTGCGGCTGAGTAACCTGCGCTTCGCAGACGATATCGTCCTGATGCGTAATAGCATGGAGGAACTGAACCAGATGGCTAAAGAACTTTGCAAAGGGAGTAGGAAGGTCGGACTTTGCATGAATTTCTCGAAGACGAACAGGGAAGGGGCAAAAACTGGAAAAGGTAGATGAGTACAAGTACCTCGGGCAAACAGTGGCAATAACAGAAAGGTTGGAATAGGTGACGAAAGAAAGAATTGCAAGTGCTAGGAAAGGATTTTGGCCGACTAAAAGAATATTTGATAGCAATCTGTCTCTAAAGGCGAAAGTAAGAGTATTGTAGCAGTGTGTAGTGCCCTCCATACTCTATGGAGCACAAACGCGGACCCTGATTATATCTCAAAGGGAAAGGATTAGGAGAAAATTCATCGGAATGTTGCGCAGATTGATGAAAGTAAAAATAATTGATAAAATAAAACAGACTTAATTTTGGCGAAAACCAGGGCAAAAAATATAGGGTGGGCGGCAACTAGACTAAAGTTTATCTACGCGGGTCATATAGCTAGGGAGAAGAGCAGTGGTAGCGAGGAAAAGGCTCCGGGTAGGGGAGGGGGATAATGGTGAGGCAGGGGTCCTGCTGGTGGAGGACGTCCTTGGTGAGAGAGGCGGCCAGGAAGGCGAATGAAGGCCATGGTGCAGAAGGTTCTGGTCCCGGAGAAGGGGTCTTGAGGGGAAGGTTCTTCTGCGGGAGGGGTGGTCAAGGTGGTTGAAGCTCCTGGTTGGAGGACCAGAGGATCTTTGAGGTGGTTGAGCGAGGAGGCAGTAGGGCGATGGAGCTGCGGTAGGGAAGGCTGTAGAGAGGGACTAAGGCCGCCATTTGGAGGGAGTAGAGATTGCGGATCGCCTACCCTGCTCCACTAATTGCTTATTTCTCCAAGGGTAGCCTACCCCTAGGAGGTGGTTCATAGTGGAGGGAGCTCCAGAATGGGAAGGAGATCCACGGGGGGCTCAGGAGGGGATAAAGGCCCTGGGTGGTGGTGAGGGGAATGGTGAGTAAGAGGTCTTGGTGGAGGAGGAAGTCCTGGGTGGAAGAGGTATTGGGAAGGGAAATGAAAGCCATGATGCGGGGGGGGGGTTAGCGGCGGGGGTCTGAAGAGGAAGGGTGGTCATGGTGGTGGGAGCTCCTGAGTAGAAGACCAGGGGATTTTCGAGGGAGTTAAGACAAGGAGGCCGTAGAGGAGGAGCAGTGGAAGGGGAAGGCTGTAGCGAAGGATTAAGGCCTTTATTGGGGAGGGCGTAGAGATGCGTGAAGAGGTCTTGGTGGAGGTGTGGTACGTGAAGAAAAATGAAGGCCATAGTGGTGTGGGGGTGGGGACGTGGTCCTAATGGGAGAGGGAACTCGGGGTGGAACAGGGTGAGGGGAGGACTAGGTGGAGGACTGGGTGATGGTGCCATGTGGGGGAGAAGCTGTAGATGGAGAAAGTCATGGAGAGAAGGAGAGGGTAATGTGAAGAAATTAAGGCCCAGATGGTGGAGGTTGGTTGTGGTGGTTGATGATTGTAGAGGTGAGGAGGAAGTCAATGGAGAGGGCTTACCAGGATGTGCAGAAGGAAAGGGTTCTCAGGGGGAATACTGCGGAGTAAAAGACCATGGCGTGGGCATTGAAGCCTCTGGTAGGAGATTATGGCCGTTGTGGGGGAGGAGTCTGTGGCTGAGGAGGACTGCGACTGTTGAAGTGGGACCGTGGAGGCAGAGAGCGACCGTGGTGAATGAGAGGGTCGTGTTGACAGAGGAAGCTCGTGATGAAGAAAGGACGGAAGCGGATTCATGGTGGAAGATTGAGGACCGCTGATAGAGGGGGAGCAAAAGAAGCGCAAAGCAAACCTCAACTCAGGAACAAAAGTTTTAGACCAAACACTGAGGACTGTGATGGTTGGATGAGGCCGCGAAGCGGCCAGGGGACGAAGCCCCCTAGTAATAATAAAGAAAGTGGTCCAAAAATTTGCAAATCCACTTTCTCCTGATAGAGTCACTAATGTTTTACTTTCAATACCAGTCAGTAGATTTCACGTTTCATTGGGTGCGCGCATGTATCAGACTGTTGAGTGAAAAATTACTTGCGGGACAGGCCACGGTACTGGACATTCTTATATTTCTGCACAAAATGACCTTTAAGTGTATAGTAATCTTCAATTTCACATATGTGCCTACGAAAGTACTAAATGAGTGCTAGTAATACACCAAATTTGAAAAAAAAAATCAGTACTTCCGTTCTGGAAACATTCAGTTAGGACACAAATCGTTCCCCAAATTCGAGAATCACCGAACTACATCACGATGGTACGTTTTTCTGCGGAACGTTTCTTGCGAAGTGTTTTCTGCAGAATTTTTCTCTTTCGCGTGGCGAGCCATTAGACATATCCATGTCAAAAAAAAAGTTCCACGAAACATTCTAGTAAACATATCGCATTGGAACCGGGAGGGAAATATAATGTGATTTTAAAAATCAGCGATCCACAAGAAACCATTTTCGATAGTGTGCATAAATCTAAGTCAATTTGGAACCCAAATCGGGGCCGAATCAAAAGTCTGCTGATTTAGAATGAAAAGACTCATATTTTGTTTGATACCTTATTACTGGTGATTTCAAAGTTGTACATACCAACCCGTTCTTCATGAGGAGGGGGGGGGGGTTCATCCTAAAAGGAGTAACGTCGAAAACCAAACAGAAGTGCATTTTTTAAAAATCCAACTTATTTATCGAAGGAAGTGCTCGATTCATTGATACGTGGGAACCCCATATAGGGAAATACTTCCCGAGATACCATTATATATAAGAACGACTAGCGGGGTGTACGGCGCGTGAATTTTCATACACGCGGACTGATTCCGCTAGTTCGTTTGAAAAGATGAATCCGTTGGCGTTAACAAGAGACAAATGAACGAGATTACTTCGTAATTTTAACGTCTAAAATAAGAATGATGGATTGAGATTTAACAAAGATATTACACCGCGTACAGGAAAAATTCTTCGACTCGGCGCTCCTCGCCCTCAAACGAAACGAGAGCGGAAACAAGTGAGATGTAAGTAAAAGGAATATAAAGCGAGATTGCGTGAAAAGAAATCCATTATAAAGTATAAAGACGCATCTTTTTTCAACTTGGAAGAGAAGTGCCAGTATTCTAAGTACACCTTTTATATTATTCATTACACCTCTATCCGAGAAAGAAAAAAATACATAGAAAAGAAGTTACTTGGGCAAAGTTTACATAAAGAAACTAATCTCTTATACACTTTCTGCGTATATTTTTCTTTCCCCACAAAGCTGGCGCGAAGAAAATGAAAAATAATTTACATCTGACATCTGGTGTCAAGAGAAAGCACTATATTTTCACCGGCAGCCTTTATTAACTTCATTACACGCCACCGTATTACCGCTTTTGACTAATGGCTTTTTAAACGCGAAAAAAAAGAGGAAACGTTTCGTTCGCCGATCAAAGGTGTGAAAAGGTAAACGCGCAATCTTAGCGGTGTGTCGCCGCCAAGTGCATCATCTCGCCGCCACTTGAATAAAAAAAAAAAAATCCTATGGAACGCACTGCTCGTAAATTTTTCAATTAAAACGCGCTTTCCGGGCTCTTTTTTTACTCTTTTCACGTATCCGCGGCTAGAGACGAGCGCGGCGCATTTAAATATTACGAAAGCCGACCAGCTTTTTCATCTGTCCGGATTGTCCGGCAGCCGTCTTCAAATCCCGATGGGGGCGACTGGTCTGATTCGCGCCCGGCGAATATAATAAAAAATCTGGGTTGGGAATCACTGGTGTACATGACGTGTAACATGTTGGAAGACGAGTTTTCTTCAACCTTTTTTTTCCTCTCTCGTTTTTTCAGCTTCGTACAACTTTCTTTCAAAAACTTTTTTTCCCTGTTTGTTTTCGGTATTTAAGAGATTTCAGAATGCCGTATTGTTTTCAGACTACCTTATAATCGACTCTTTTTCTTTCTTTTTTTTTTCTTTAGGTGACGAAGAAAATTAACGACCGGTCAGTCAAGAGTGGAGATAGAAGTGACTTTTCATTCCAAGGGGAGAAAGTGTTTCTGTCTACTACATACGTACATTTCGAGTGCGTTGAGTCAACAAACGCGCTCGCGTGATTTTCCTTTTCTAATATGTGGACGTCCACGAGAAAAAGGACATAGTTATCGGTATGGAGTTAAGCACAGTACAATAAACTAGAGAGAATTAGCTTTCCAACAAGCCCTTGTCGAGTCTGCTAGGTAAAGAACCCGATAGAGAATATGAATTCAAACGTTGAGTACTAAAGCTCATTTTACGGAAATGAAGTTTAAAGATTTTTAAAGTGAAAATGCAAATTTTCGGAACAATCAGGGGCGGAAATAGAGCAAAAACTTGGAGGGGGGCTGAAGCCCCAGCGCCTAAAATAAGTTTTAAAAAATTCATAAACCATAGCCCCCGCCTCTAACAAAAAAAAAGCAACATAAAAATCAATTTCTTTCTAGGTAATATTGCCTTTGTAAAAAAAAAAAAGTTTTACTGCATTGAGATTAATTTAAAAATAAAATTTAGGGGCTAATTTTGAAACCAAAGGGGCTTTGCCCCTCACCCTAGCTCACTCCTATTTCCGTCTCTGGGAACAATAAAGAGCTGAAATGAAACGGGAATAGTTGGAATGGATCAGGCACCATCATAAACGGGTAACCGCATTGAAATTAATCATCTTGATATCTCAGGATCCATATGAAAAAATACAGAACAAAATCGACATCTATGTACCTTTTATACAAAAAGTTCAGTTTACTTATATGAAAGCATAAAAACATCGGGAACGAATACTCATGAACAAAGTGAATACTAATGAACCAAATTAACAAAACAAAACTCACGACCAATGTTGGAAGAACGAACAAGAACGAGAAGGAAAACGGCATGTTCTTGGTTCTCGTTCTTGGAGAATTAGAACAGGAACATGATGGGATTGAGAACGAGAATGAGAATGAGACACGGGAACGGGAACAGGACCCAGTTGGGAACAAGAAAGAGAACGGGGATGTTGGTAATTATTGGGTAAGGAGAACGAAGAGCATGAAAGAAAACCATGCAGTTAAGCCGCGTACACATCTGAACGCGGCTTTAGAGAAGAACGAACAAGAACAGGAACGAGATAATTTCTGCATTCTTCCAACTCCTTTGCAGCTGGCGTGAAAGTAAAATTCAGAAAGCCTGAAACTATCAATTATAAATTTTTTAATGAAAAAATCAACCTGCAGTACTCGGATGTTAGAGAAAGGAACGAGAACGAAAAGAAAAACGGCATGTTCTCGTTCTTGTTGTTTCCAGAATGAGAACATGATGGGATTGAGTGCAAGAACGGGAAACAATACCTAACGGGAACAAGAACGGGAATGGGAACAATATGGAAACAGGAACAATAACGGGGACGTTGGTAATTTCAAGGTAAGGAGAACAAACGAACATGAATGAGAACCATGCAGTAAGAGAAGAACAAACGGGAGCAGGAACAATGATTTTTGCGCTCTTCCAACACTTTTCTTTTCACGACTTGCGCATTCTTTGAGGGACTGCCTATAAACTATAAATGGATTGCTGGCTCCGAAATTTCAGTGCGATTAAATATTACAACATCCTTTATATCACATTAGACTAGTGATTCTAAAATTGTAGCGCCAAAAATTATTTCAAGGATCCAAGTTCTCATATTTATATGTGTATAAAAAATATAATTTCTGAATTCTGATCAACTTTTTTATTTTCCATCATTGAAAGAGGGTACAAAGTAGCCTAATTTTTTAATGCCCTTGGCTGTCTGTCTTTAGCATTATTTGAAAGAAAATCTAGTTCTCTTTGGCACTTTTTTGAAATAAATACAGCGCCAACAGAATTTGTGATCTGGTAACACTGGATTCGGCATCAATGTCCCTTTTTCTCAAGACACTTTTTTCAATCTCCCGCAAGAATGAAGCTACATACAGCGTTGCGACAAAAACCACAAGGAAGTACACAAGTTTTCCTACTAGAATCAGTCATAATATCGAAATCGTTTTTCATCCATTTTTACAAAATTGGCTGTAGCGCCAAAACTGTGATCGACAACTGTGTCCCTTTTCTCGTGAACAACCACATAGTAAAGAGCCAAATGTTGATCTACTTTTTTGAAATGGCCCCGGCTGCCCCATATCAGTAAAACTGAATCCCGAAATCGCGAGTAATAATAAATTCAAACCTTTTACTTTCACTTTCTTCAGTTGAATTTTTTCAATGTTTAGCCAGTGTTCACCCACAGGAATTTCAAAAAAAAAAAAAAAGGTCCAAAAAAAAATTTATACCCACGGTGTCAAATGTTTATGTCTTGATTGATTTCAATCTCAAGCTCACTACATTTACTTATGTTATGGGAATATACCTAGCATCCGTCTACAGTACGATATTCAGGCTTACAATAACAGCTAATAACTAAAACAAATACAGCGGAACCTATCTATAGTGGACTCGTGTAAAGTGGAGAACCTGTCACTGTGGAAGAAAATAGCTGGGCCCTTGAGAAAACCTGTATGGCGAGGAAATGGAACACAGAAGTTGGTCAAATAACTTGTCTATAATGGAATTTTTGCAGGCGTTTTCGTTTGAAGCATAAATCTATGTACATCTTCAGCGCAAAGTACTTAGATAAATTGAAATTATTTATTGTTGACAGTTTTTATTTTGAAAATGTGTTATATTACTGTGTATATACAGAGTGTCCCAGTTTCGGCTGCCAACCAGTTGAGGAACGACAGAAATCATCCAGTCCAAAAAATATTTAAATACCATTCTCTTGAATTCCCAAATGGGAGGAAACTAAATGTACCTAGAAGTGTACCCGAGTGTACCAGCTACAATTTTTGGGATAGAGTAAAATGTTATCGATGAGACTTAAACTACTTTTAATTTCTAACAAAAAGAGTGAAATAATATTTTGGCCTATCAATAAAATTAAAGGTGCTATACAACATAAAAAAATGACAAGAATTTGAAAATTCTCTCCTAATTTAGGGGGGAGGGACTAATTTGGGTCAGGTGGAGTGTGGAGCTAGAAAACACCAACAAGCTACATTGACTGAATTTGGTTCAGTGTATCCGAAGTTATTACAATTTCAAAATCGTTATTTATCAACTTCATACGCAATTTTTGAAATTCAGTACTAGGGTGGAAAATAATTATTATTAGCTTCATCTTAAAATAAACTTTGTTGAACGCATCTTGCCCGTTCTCACCGACGAAATTTCAGAGCCAGCGACAATAGTGTATGCCCTTCTCATAATCCATTGGAAGCAACTATTGCACAACATTATTGAAGGTCGATCAACATAGTCGCTATCAACAGTGTGTGCGGTCTGGAATTGCGTCACAATTCGTTGAATTCGGCTCTTATCAGGCGCCTTACGATTCGGGAACCTCATCCAGGCCATAAATTAACATACAAAGAGGGTGGCACTAGTACAACGGAGTAGCGAAGTAGTGCCACGCGCAAAGTACGACTATGCCACATGCTACATTCTACATACAATCTATGAATAATAATTCCTCCTTTTCCAAAAAATATATCTACACCAATGCAGCCATGTACTTTCTTCTACCTCAACCCCTCCTCCAATTTTGATCTAGGTACCACTGATTGAAATTATTAGTGCCACCCATTGAAAATCTCTTAAAATAAGCTCTAACCTCATCACAAACATTTCACGCACTTTGTCATAAGAAACATGCCCGAGACAGTGTTCGATAATGAAGACACGTTCTTCATTCGAATGAACCATTTGTCTGGAAACAATTAGTTACGCATTCAACACGCAAAGCTTATCACACCACTGCCAATTAAGAAACTGCAGATATGGGCACCGTAAATGTAAACAAACGATTATGAAGAGGTTACATCTTCGACCATAAATTGTATGGTCGAAGGGTTGCATGGACATTGCATGGTTGCATCGCGTAATTTTGTTATGTATTTCGTTTTGAGTTGTTGACTTAATTTGTGGAATGAGTGATAATCGTAACAATTCAAGATCAACTGAAATACAAGTGCATTCGGATACAGCAATTTACCGCGATCCTGACTCTTTGAGTACAAGGTTTTACTAATGGAGCCAATGCAACCTTTTCATTATTATTTGTTTACATTTACCGTACGCATACTTGCAGTTCCTTACTGCAATAATTCATTCCCGCGGTGTGAACAATACTTCAGACTTGCCACCACCGCAACCGATTTGAATCGAATTCTTTTTCTACCGTTTGTACCACAGTGTTAATCTGGGCTTGCAAGATAAATGCCACACACAGTACAATAACGATTTTTCAAATACCAATAACTTTGGATACACTGAAGCACATTCAATCAATGATGCTTTGTTGGAGTCCCTGAGCTCAACACTCTACCTGACCGAAATTACTTCTTCCGCCCTAAATTAGGGAAGAACTTTTAAATGTTTGTCATTTTTTGATGTTGTATAGCGCCTTAAATTTCAATGATAGGCAACAATGTTACTCCACTTTTTTGTTGGAAATTGAAAGTAGTTCAAGTTTCATTGATAATATTTTACTCTATCTCAAAAATTGTGGCTGGTACAACCGGGTACTCTTTCAGGTACACTTAATTTCGTCTCATTTGAGAATTCGAGAAAATGGTACTGAAATTTTTTATTCTCGATGTATTCTATCATTTTTCAACTGGTAGGCAGCTGACACTGGGACACCCATTATTATATCCCATAAGTTTCATAACACAATACAATTTTTTTCCAATGTACTTTAGCAAACCCTGTCTCACGTGGAAACCCAGTCACTGTGGACATTTTCCAGGTAGTCCGCTCAGATTTCACTGCACACAAATTTCACTGTATTAAAGTACGTTCGCCAATACTTTCGAATTATGTAAATTAAATACTCAGACGAAGTCAGAAATCACACATAATGACTGAACGTTAAACAGACGTTGAACTGAGACACCTACTACTGATTTCTCCTCAAGCGGCTATAAAAACTAAAGTTTAAGCCTAGTTTAAGTACACTTGATCGGGATTTGACGCAGTGAGCTAAGTTTATGAAGAACGTTTCGACCAATTTCTGTGAACACTCTAAGTTATAAGGAAAGTGTTTATTCTCTGTTGATAAAGTGAGTTTTTCTCTTTCGTTCTTTGAAAAGTCGAACCATAGCATTTCTGGCGCAGTCGGTAGGACGTGATATCCGCGTTGGTATAACATTTCTGGCGTAACATTTCAATAAATCAACATCCAAAGATCATTTTTCCGAATTAAACTCGAAGAGCAAACATGGCCAATTCACATTTTTGCAGAACAAGCATAAAAAAAAGTTTTATTTATGTGACGCAGCCGCGATATCACTACAAATGGGAGAACCAGTCAAACAGAGGGAAAATTGAAAATCCACGTACACGGATACCGCTTTTTTTTTTTTTTTTTTTTTTTTCGGTAGTAAATTCTTAATTTTGATAACAACGAAAAATGAATATTTTGCTCATGCCTATTATTAGACTTATTGGCTATAATTAGTGAGTTGTAGTCTGCTTCCTTTTTTGAACATCAAGATTATATTATCTCGGCTTCCTTCCATTGTATCGGAATTTTTTCTTCCTTTCGAATAATTTTGTTACAAGATTTTGTCAGTGTTTTTTTGAGGCTAACAGTCAGGATTTTTATTGTTTCGTTGCTCATTTTATCTGGGCCGGGGGCTTTGTTGCTGTTAAACCTTTTTTAAACTTGTTCCATCTCGGATTCAAGTAGTTCTGGGACTTCCACTTCTTCGTCCTTGATCACTTCAGCTCTTATTTCCTGATGCGAACTATTTTTATTTATTTTTAATAGATATCTGTAAAACCTGGTGCTATTTCCAATATACCTTTACTTTCTGACACCTCTTTTCCTTCCTCTTTGGCATTTTCAGCATCAGGCTCTTCCCTGTGCTCAACTCCCTTCTTATTTTTCTTGTGGATTCATTGGTGTTTAGTATCCTCTAGTGCCGCATTTGTATTGTAGTCTTCACCGTGTTTTCTAGCTTCTTTAGTTCTATCCTTTCCCTCGGGCTTTTTGTTTTTCTCCCATCAGTTCGTTTTTTAGTGTGATTAGTTCTAGTATCTTGCTTGTGATTTTATCCTCTCCTTTTTGTTCTCTTCTTACTACTCCTTTCTCCTCCAGGCCCCTCCATGATCGATTTTTCAATAATGTCGTATATTTCTTGCTCAGCACTTTCCTCCTAAAATCCCTCCTCGATTTGTTTTGTTACTTGTTCATTCGGTTCCTCTGATTTTTCCGTGATTATCATTCTTTTTGCCTTTTCTTCCCTTTTCTTATAGTCTTTGAGCCTCCCTCTCTTCTCGACCGCGATTCCTACTCTCGAGAACTTGTGATCTGACAGGAAGTCAAATCTGGTCAGTGTCGAAACATCTTCCACCACTCTCAAATCATTAATCAGTATATGGTCAATTTCCTTACCTGTTTTTTTGTCTGAGAATATCCACGTGTGTTTTCTTTTTTCTTCGTATTTGTAATTTTGAGATTATTTTTTATCGCGAATTCCACCAAAATTTCTCCATTTTTGTTTTGCTTTCCCAATCCCAAGTTGCCAATGTTATTGTAGTTTTCCTAGAGTTTTCCCACCTTGGCATTCCAATCATCCATTATTATCGTGTACTATTCTCTCTCCTACTGTATGAGTTTATTCAAGTCTTAAAATTTTTCCTTTTCGATTTCTTCCGCATCTCTGGTTGGGGTGTAGATCTGAATTATTTTCGTTTTTATTCTTTTCGATTTTTAGGTGACATATCCTTTCTGAGACTGTCTTTTTTATTTTATTCTATTATCGAGCCACGGAGCTACACTCTCGGGCTATGGGCTCGGAAAAGGTTGTTGTTTTATGTGTCGCAGAGGTATCCAGCAGCGGAAAGGTAGGTGA
Source organism: Acanthococcus lagerstroemiae (assembly GCA_031841125.1). Classification (NCBI taxonomy): domain Eukaryota; kingdom Metazoa; phylum Arthropoda; class Insecta; order Hemiptera; family Eriococcidae; genus Acanthococcus; species Acanthococcus lagerstroemiae. The sequence continues at coordinate 20,159,523 of CM063109.1, read as the reverse complement.
GGGTGTTGTTTATGCGCTTGTGGGAGTAGGAGAGGGCCAAAATTCGAGTATGGGGGACGCGGTGACAGGTACGAGGGCAGGTGAGGGAGGGGCATGAGAAGAGGTGGTCCACGGTGAAGGGGTTTTCATCTTCACAGTGTGGGCAGTTCAGGGAATAAAGGTTAGTGAGAAGAAGGGTATGTGGGAAGCGTGTATATCCAATCCTTAGGCGGGTGATGATAACTTCCTCACGGCGGGAGGGATGTTGACCAGGGTACAAGTGGTAGCTCGATTTTCCCGAGCTTGTTGAGCCGAGAGGCTCGATGCCGCCACTCTTTGAACCACTTACGCAAAATGGTCTGGCGAATGGCGGAAGTGAGATCTGTTGAGATAGGGAGATGACGAGTGATATGTGGGAGCTGTGTAGCTTGCTGTGCTGCTTGATCAACTGCCTAATTTCCTGGTATACCGATATGGCTTGGAATCCGGATGAGTGAAATGCTCTTGGTGGTGAAGGAAATGAGATGGAGAATGAGATGGATGCGTTGGACAAGAGCCTGCGTTGAAAGGCGATCAGAAATAGACCTTAAGGAGGAAAGTGAATCTGAGAGGACCAGATAGTGGGTAGGTCTCCGAGCAAGGAGATCGTAGGCACTGTATGATAGCATGGAGTTCGGCTGTGTAGATGGAAGCTGTGTTTTTAAATCGGGAGCAGTGTAGTAGACTATCTATGGAGTAGGCGTAAGCGGTGCGTCGATTATACTTTGAACCATCAGTGAAGCATAGGATACGGTCAGGAAAGCAGCCCAGAATTTCTTGCAAATGTGTCTGATAAACTGGGGGGGGGGTAGATTTTTTAGGAGATTCTGTAAGTTCAAAATTGCATGAGGGAAGGTTCAACAACCAGGGTGGGGGTGATGTATGGATTGTTGGTGGTGAATTGTAGGAAAAGATACGGGACAGTGTTCCTTCGAAATGTGAACCTCAGTACAGTGAGGATTTAGGAACAGGAATGTTGTTTGAAGGGTTAAAGACATACTCATAGGCAGTAAGATCAGGGTTGTCTATCGTAACGAGAAGTTTGGCAGTGAACTGCATTCGGCAGTAAGAGAGAAGAGGAATTCCAGCATCTCGGCACACATACTCAAAGCTGGGCTAGTGCAATAGACGCCATGGGCGATACGTAAACCCGCATTTTGAACAGTGTCAATAGAAGCTTCAAGTATAAGGGAGAGGCAATTCCATTTATATGGATGATCCGTAATCCACGATAGATAGGATCAGAGTCTGGTATAACTCAATGAGTAGTCCTCTGTTACATGCTTTGGAAGGATGTGAGAGACACTTCAGAACATAGAGTGAGCTCATACATTCCGCTTTTATGTGTTTTATAAGAGGTAACCAAGAGGCGAGCGTCAAGATAGAGGTCCAGAAATTTGACTGAATGGGAGCGCGGAATTGATTGTGAGTTGAGTAGAAGAGGTGGGAAAGTTAGATGGTTTGTTCGATGCTGGAACTCAGATGGGGGAGGGGTGCAATTTACCATTTTTGATATAAAAACCACTCGGCATAGCCTTTTGTATTTCCGTAGCAGCACAGGTCGTTTCCATTTTTTTATTGCACTAGTCTTTCTTCGTATTTCTTAACTTCTGCTAACCCTGCTATGTCATACCTATAATTTTCTCTATCGCTTCTAATTTTATTTTGGGGTTGTTTTTGTTGTTTCTTGACGTTAGTTCTTGACATGGTTTTCGGTTTTCTACTCCACTCATGGGGGTTTCGCAGTTCTTCTTCCCCACAGTGGCTACCTCCTGTAGTGGAGAAGTAGTGGGAAGTTCTAAATGAAACTTATTAGAATGAAAATCGCGGTGGAAAGCAGTGCAGGTTTACACTGCACATTTTTCAATTTTTTTGTTTGGTTTTTGGCGTCTTGCGTCTAAAATGCTGCTGACGAGTTATTTGACACACAAGTGGTCTCACGATACCGCTGATTCACAAATGCTGTGAAAGGTGTTTCCGAATGTTCGCTGCAAACCTATATGAAAAGACGACGTGTTATACTCGCCGTTCACAAAATAATGTTTCCGGTTAATGCGGGGTCATTATATTCTAACGAGCACTATTCAGCGTGTCAAAAAAGCAAAGTTAACTCGCTGCAAAGACGGGGGATAGAAATTTAATTCATTTTCGTCTAATTTACCCGTCCGCAGTCGAGTGTACGGGCCGAGGGCGTCACTCTCTTCGGGCGAAAAAAGAAGCGGCCAGTTTGTTTAAAATTCCGAAGTCTACAATGTAGGTATACGGGTACGCGAAACCTATCCGAAATAATTTCGACGGCCTGTTTCAGTATATGCAAATATCCAGAATTACCCGTCGTGGATGCGTTGCAAAAGTTTAGTCGAAATTTCGCAGAAAGAGTCATAAATAGGGAGAGACGAAGAGAGAGCCTCATTCGACCTGAAATAACGCATTTGTATGATAAAACTCGCGTAAATTATTGAAAATTTTGAGGAGTGACTTTTCAACAAAAAATAATACGAGTTTACCCTATTTTTTTTATTTTTTTTTATTTTCGCCTCGTGTACTTGGAGAGCGAAAAGTGAAATTCGCGACGGCTTAAATAATAAATAAAGGCGGGAATTTTTTCGCATATAGCGAAATCACTTGAATGTGTCAGAAAATAAAAGCTCTTGAGTTACGATATTATCATACAGCATACGTAAAACGATTGAGTTGGCGTTTTACGTCGCTGTGCGCTAAAAAAAGGGCACCCTCGATCGAATTAAACGTCGCCATATTTCGCGCCTATTTAATCTAAATCGAAAATAGATTCTCGAGCTCACGTATTCGCAGTGCAAAGTTGACTTTCCTTGTGTGTAATCTATGTGCAACCGTATCCGTTTGGGAAATCATTGAGGTTGATTAAGGTGAGGGTGTTTTAGAAAGTTTGTGCCTGATAGCGATAACAGCAGCCAGTTAAAGACGCCAGCCTAATCTGAGCGCCTTCCACCCTTGCCTGGCAGACTTCTTAATGCCGCCTCGATAATATCCGAAATTCCCCGGCTCTGCTATATATACAGACACGATTTAAGAGGCCCCGTGGATTACAAACGGTTAAAGGGACATCTTTCAACGTGCCTCCAGCGATTTACTGCCGACTTCAAAATTACTCATACATGCTTGCCTTCGGCTCACATTAGACCGAAGTCAATGACGTTTAAATAATTAACTATTAACTTTCGCAAGTCGAGTTTCACTTGTAAACTATTAAATTTTATTCGGTCGCGTGATTATCTTTGCTGCCAGTACATACACTTAGGTTTGTTTGATGCCATAACAAACGATCACCGGATTAGGCACCGTGCAACGAAAGACGTTCGAGGCCTTTCGCCCAGTGTCATATTTTCCTCACGCCCGTCAAATACCTACATACATAGGTGAACTCTTGAACTCTCTAAATTTGAATCGGGAGATAAGTATACCAATCACGTAGTCACTGATTCAAATCAGCCAGGGTGGTACTGATAGGGGGTAGCCCCCCTCCCAATGTAGGAACTTTCCACTCGGCAGTTGGGAAAATTTACCATTTCAGCCAGGCAGAGTTGGGAAAATCCAACAAGTCACAAGTCAAAAGGTTGTTATTTTTCTTTAATACTTGGGAATTGAATGGAGAAGTTGGGGAAATCCAACGAGTTTAAGGATTTTTGTTTTGCGTTGATATTTGAGAATTTTGAGTTGAGTCAGTTGGAAAATACAAGTAAAAAGGTTTCAGTCGTTTTCATTTTTTGATACTTCTTGGAAATTTTGAGTTATGAGGTTGGGACTCTCACAGTTTTTTCCCCCTCTCCCCAAGGAAAAACTCTTCGGCACGTCCCTGAAATCAATGTATATGTCCTGCGAATCAACACAAACATGATGATTTGAATCAGTGTTCAAGTGTATGTCTGGTGGGGGGGGGGGGTTCCCCTCGGACTCGGACTTTTTGGGAACCCGGGTGATTTACGAGGAAAGTACGCAAAGAATCCCACTTTTTTGTTCGTTTTCCTCCTCGGGGTCCGAATTTTTCTCGATGGTTCTATTCATGTGATGGTTAGTGCTCTAAGGGGAGTGGTGAATAGATCTCTTTCCTAACTTTACTCTCAACCCGAGTCCTGGAATCCGATTATTTGAGCATAACCTCAGAGACGTCGGAGAGGCTGTTAGGGCTGTCTCAGCCCTCTTCTCTTCTTGCCGAAAACCCAGCTTAGGTCGAAATGTAGCGAGTTGCTACGCGGACTCGAACCCGGAACCCGGAGGTTCCGAGACCAGCGCTCTATCCACTCGGCCAACCAGACAGACAGCCCAAACGCTATCCTTACTGTTGCAGCCCCAACTCCGAAATTTTGTTCAATTTTAATATATTATGTATTTTATATTCTTTTTCTGTACCTGTTATTTTTTTGCCTGATTTATAAAAATGCAAAATCAGCTTAATGCTTCCTTAATATGGGTAAAAATAATAAGAACGCCCTGCTGAGAATTCTATGCAGTCATTCGTATTGACTCAGCTTTGTTCTACGATTTTTATCATAGAATGTATTGGTATTTCGAAAATGTAACACCGTTTCTCATAATAAATAGAAATTACGTTGAATGGAATCTTTTTTTCTTTTTTTTTTACAGTACATAGGTCGGCTGCGCCAGTTTGCAACTCGTTAAGAGGTATCACGAACTTGTAAACGCTGTAAATGGCTTATTTATGACACAGTTTTGTCGAGTGACACACCATTGTGAAGGCATTCTTATTGGCTTATCAAAAAAATTATTAAAAAATATTTTTATTATGTTGTTATTGGAGAAATTCAAGGAAATACCTAACAAACCACGGGTCACCAGTTTGCAACACCAAGTGTACCACTTGGCAACAGCACTTTCACCAGTTTGCAACACTCATTAAAAAGTAGTCAAAAATTGATTTAATTGTTGGAAAACATGAATAATGCTTAAAAATTGGAAAATAACCCAATTATTGCAGATAGGTAACTCAAAAATTACAACAAAAAATTTTGAACACAACAAAATATTTTTAAAAGGACTGACCGACTAGGACTTTCTTTTAGGGTAAATGAAAATGAGTAAGAAAAAATAATGAGTCACCTATTAATTACTCTTAATCAGAGGCGCCGAAAGAAACATTTTTCCGGAGGGGGGGGGGCACTAATGAAGAAATTTTTATGGCAAATAATTACAGCATGTAGGTATTTATTTATTTATTTATTTTTATTTATTTCAGCCACGTTACAGGTTCGTTAGGGTTTTATTTACAGTTTTGCATCTTACTCTTGTCGGTAGTATGTATATAAAAATGAAAAAGAAAAAAATAACATAATATATTCTGAGAAAAAAATACATAACTTAGTCCTAAACGACCCCGTGCGCCCAGCCTTGGGCATAGGCCTCCCCTACCCGTCTCCATGCCCCTCTATTTCTGGCGTCCCTTCCCCAAGCTACCCCTGCTACCTGTACAATTTCGCCTTTCCACCTCTTTTTCAGTCTCCCTACCTTCCTTTTGTGAGCTCTAGGTTGCCATTCCATAATTCTCCTTTCCCACCTTCCTCCCCCCCCCCTTATGGCAACATGACTGGCGTAGTCCATCTTGAGTTTCTTGATCCTATACCTGCAGTCAGTTATCTGTGTTTTTCTTCTAATCCTTATGTTGCTCCACCTTTCAGCTCTTTTGATTCCGATTATGGATCTCTCCATCGCTATTTGGGTCCTCGCCACCCCTACTAGCTGACTTTCTGTCGGGGCCCAGGTTTGTGAGCCGTATGTCAACACTGCCATCGTGTTGCTCTCAAAAATTTCTTCTTTTCACAACTCTAGTGGCATGGTACTTTTGTAGTTTGTACTTTTCAACCCCCAGTAACGTTTCCAAGCTTTTGTTTTCCTTACACGTAGTTCTTTGCCGAGGCTGTCATCAAATGAGAGAATTTTTCCGAGGTAGACTGCTTCTTCCTTCCGTTCCACTACATCACCGTTTATCATAATGCTTATGCAGTCCTTGTCATTAGATAACAGTACTGTTTTCTAGGTGTTTATAAGCAGCCCCGCTGACTCACTTGCAACCCTGAGCTCCTCTGCTATAGTCTGGATCTCCTCAGCACTATGGGCAAAGAGCACGACGTCGTCAAAACAGAAGGTTACTCAAGTATCTCCCATCTATCTTCACCCCATTCTCTTCCCAATTAAGCCTGCGGAAAATCTCTTCGAGGATACAGTTGAAGAGATTAGGGGATAGCGGGTCGCCTTGATTAACGCCGCGCCTAATTTTGAATTTCCCTCCCCCTATCTGTCTAATTTTACCCCCCCCCCCTTTCGCAATTTCATATAAGTTCTTTAGAATTCTGATAAATTTGCTGTTGACCCCTTGTTTGAACATGGCGTCCCATAGGTAGTCCAGGTATACCGAATCGAAGGTTTTTTGGAAGTCAATCAGTAGAATAAATAACGGGATCTTATTTCATTACACTTCTCTACTAGCTGGTTAGTTATAAAAATTTGGTCCACTGTAGATCTACCCTTTCGGAACCCTGCCTGTTCCTGCCCTTAATTCCAGTCCAATTGAGCGTATAGCCTATTTTTTAGCACTTTAGCAAAAGCTTTGGATACATTGGAGGTTAAGCTGATTGGCCGGTAATTGTCAATGTTATTTCGGTCACCTTTTTTGAATAGTAGAATTATTTCGGACGGACCCCATTGCTCTGGAATGTTTTCGCATTGCAAAATTACGTTAAACAGTTTTGTGAAGGCCGGGGTAAGTTCGTTCGCAAAAATCTTTAGGTGGCTGTTTTTTATACCATCAGGGCCTGTTGCACGATCCTCGTTCGGTCTGGTCAGCACCCAATCTATTTCGCTAGGGAGGAAGAGTGGGACACTGTTCTCTACGTCATCTTTGTATGAATTCTCCCATATTCTCATCTTGCTAGTAGCCTCTCTGCGATCGTCGTACAGTTCTGTGTAGAATTTTGTAGCAATGTCTGCGATGTCTTTTTGGCCAAAAATCTCTGTCCCTGTATCGTTTTTTAGCTTCGGCACTAAGCATTTGCTGTCTGACAGAGCTTTCCTAATTTTTTTTGGTGAAGCCTGACTCCTTCAAAATTTCGAGCGAAACTTTATATCTGAAATTGCTAATGTTTCTCCTTATGCATTTCTTTGCTAGTTTTCTTATTTCAGCCAGTTCGATTTCTTGTTTATCTGATTTATTCGACGTTTTTGCCAGATCATTCCGTTTTTTACAAATTTTCATTGTCTCTTCTGTTAGTTTGCAACCAATTTTATTCTTTGGTGGTATGTGGTAAATTCTTTGACCACTCTAACTACTTCCTCTAGCAGCTTGTCGTATAGCATTTGTATGTTATAGTGTCCACTATGCTAGATTCCAGGATGACCTGTGTGCCCAATTATTTCAATCGCTATACATGCTGTACCAATTGGACACAGCATGTAGGTATAGCGATTGAAATATTTCTTGGAAAAAAATTACAGAAGGCCTGCGTAATTAATAATGAACTTTAATCCAATTACCTAGGGGGGGGGGTCAAATGCCCCTCTTGCCTTCCCATCTCCAGCGCTCCTTTTCTTAATACCAATCAAGTATACAGGGCCGAACTAATACTAAAAGAAAGAAAAAAGATAATGAAGGCAGTTTTACAAAGTGTCACAGTGCACTTCAAATTTATAAGCCCGTTGCCAGATTACAGGAGGACTAATATTGTAAATGATAATATCACTTTCCTCACAAAAACTTTTGGTCAAGTATAAATGTACCCTTTGTGTTGTTGGGTCGTCGATTTTGGCTGAAGACAATCGACTAGACCAGGGGGGAGGGGGTGAAAGTTGTGGAAGTCCCAACTGACTCAACTCAGAATTCCCAAGTATCAAAGCAAAAAAAAAAACCTTTTGACTTTTTGGGTTCTCCCAAATTCTCAATTCAATTCCCAAGTATCAAAGCCAAAATGAAAGAGAGAAAAAAAAAACTTTCTTACTTGTTGAATTTTTCTAACTCCTCGCCTGACTGAAATGGTAAATTTTCTCAACTGCTAAGTGAAGAATCCCTACAAAGGAGGGAGGGTATGTTGCCCCCTATCGGTACGTTCCTGGGCTAGACATTTTTTTCATCTTCGCTTTAATCGATTCTCATAATTTTAGCTATAGGTGTGCATATGTGGAACCTTTGTAGCCTTTTTTATTATCAGTCAGAGAAAATCGAACAACAACCCTTCAAGTTCATAAGACGTAGGTAATAGGTATATGTAGACGCCTGTCAGATAAATCTCAATCACCTAAAGTCTCCAAGGCTTCAAAAAAAAAAAAAAAAAATGCAAATTGGTGATGTCAAATTCGATACACTTCCCTAGTTTGCAATAGCGTGTTGCAAACTAGATCACGTAATATATTTCGGTTCTAGTTCGCAACATTCGAATATATTTAATTCTGAAAGGTAATGGCGGATTTTTTTTTCTCTTTTAAATTGTTGCTAAAAATACTTATCATCTTGATAAAAGCTCCCTCCGGCGATTTTTATGATGTTGGGGTCATTTCTGAAACAAATTTTGTCACACCGTCATACCGTTCTTCTTATAGGAATATCGAGAAATCAAAGAATTAGGTGACTATGTTCAGTCAAGATTTTATTATCAATTACAAACCACAGGTGAGAAGCTGGGAAGTACTTCACTGCGCTCAGGGAGCTGTCAGATCACTCTAAGAAATATCACCGAAATAATTCTGTGGAATACAAGCTTATTCTCATCACTTGACGTTAAGGTTGTTGCAAACTGACGCAGCCAACCAAATACATCTACAAAACGGTGTAAGTACATATAATGTATAGCTGTGGCATACCACTAAAGTAGATAGGCTCTAATGTCTCGCTGCACCTAAACATATTAGTAGCTTCGTCGTAAAGATGTTCTGTCTTATTAAAATTTTAGAAAACTACATACTTCAGGAACATCATCAATGCACTGAAGCTTACCGCCAACATTTTCGTAAATTTCAAAAATGGAATTCCGCTCTTTCTCAAACACATGAACACACTAAGTGTGCAAATTTAGAGGATTGAAATTTTTGGGATTCACATACTATACAGTGTCACAAGATGGAAAATATAATCCTGACTTTCAACTTTTTTTTCTCTTCTTAAACCTACAGTATAGACATTAGACTATGGTAAAATGAACTAAAATTTGAATTGATTTAGGTGAAACATTTATTGTAGAAAGACTCTAGGATCTGAATAAAATACGACGAAAAAATCGTGAGTTATCTTTGTTCTTCAACTTCTAAATATGTTGAATTTCCTGACTATTTATAAACTTCCTGACCTACTTTTCAAATTCCTGACTTTTTCCAAACTTTCCAAATTTTCCAAACCTGTAGATACCTTGTATACAGGATGCGCTTAATAACACCCCTCTCAAACATACCAATACTTACAAATTCCTAGGACTAACATTTGACTCCAAACTAAACTGGCTACCACACATAAAAAACCTAAAACATAACTGCATAAAGACACTCAATCTACTCAAAATGATCAAAAACAACAACTTCGGACCGAACACAATCACACTACTCCAACTATACCGAATACTCATCCGCTCTAAACTCGACTACGGAGCCATCATATACTACAGAACAGCACCAAAAGCAAATGCTCAACTACTGCAAACAGTACAAACCATATAGGACTACGCACTGTCATCGGAGCGTTCGTAACTACCCCTACAGTGAGCCTACAAAGTCTAAGCATTGAACCACCAATTGAAACCAGAACCAAAATACTAACAAACAATTACTGTTCCAAGATAATCGCAAACAGAGAACATCCGTCACAAAACTTACTGATTAAACAACTTACCTCACAAGAACACAACCAAAACAACAACGTATACCATAGATACAAAACCGACCTACTCGAAACTGATACCAACCTACAATTTGTAACAACAATTACAACGCAAAACCAAAAAACCCGCACTCAACATATAAATAACAAGTACATAAAACAATGGAATCACGAATGGACTGTACAACAGAACAACAAATTGCGCAAAATCAAAAACCACGGTATACCCCTGGAAAACAATACAACAAAATGAACGCAAACTAGAAACTACTATTAACCAATTGCGACTAGGACATACAACCTTGACCCACTCACACCTCCTGAAAAAAGAACCACCACCGAAATGTCTAACTTGCAACGAACAACTAACAGTAAGACATATACTACTTGACTGCAGAAAATACACAAAAATACGAAAACGAACTTACAACTACCAAACAACCTCCAAATGATACTAACTGACAATCAGACTGCCCTTACCCTCGTCCACAAATTCATAACCCAAACCGGAGTCAACTTCAGCGTGTCTTCGTAACCAGCATATGTATATAAAGTATACCTATTTACTATACATAAATTTAAGATTATAATCCTTCTAGGATATTAAAAAATCTCTAATAAAAATTTAAAAAAAGTTGATTCCGAACCTGAGTTCAGAATTTCAACTAAACAATTTTTTCATAGTCAAGCGATTTTCAAAGTTCATTAATGGGGGTTCAGGATATAGAAAGGTTATCTGGTTACCTCAAATTTAACTAAAGGGTTTATTACGAACGAATGATATTTATAAAAAATGTGGGAAAATCCGTAAAAAGACGTTCGTATTGTAAGTCCATATTCTTGTCCGTAAAGTTCGCACAGTTTCAGGCGAACTTTTCGGCGGAGATATTCCAAAGACTGAGTAATTGCACGACTTTATCATAGTCGTGAAACGAATAATAAATATCTCAAACCTTCGAAAAATTCGATAAATGGTTCGTCCATAAAGTTTTACTTTTAATTTTTTCTTCATCTGAGAGAGCGTGCTGGGATATACAAGCAGGTAGCCCAAACGGTCAGCGCTAAAAACGAAGTTAATATTCTTCGGACGTTGAACAAGTTGGCACATAAAGCATACCGAAAGCTTCGAGAGTGGATGCCAACTTTCATCGGTAATTGAAGCATAAAACATCACTCAGTTTGATGTGAAACTGGCTCCCGTTTCCTTATTTTTCTACTCGAACGATAATTATTTTCAAGAATCCGAATGCGACCTTCAAGACCGAGTAGCAAACGAAACATCTCTTGCCATCTTTTTAAGGATTCGCATCCATTTCAAATACCCTTCATTTTTCGGGACTGACTTATACTCGATTAATGGGAGAGGTAGACAATCAGATGGGCATGGAGGCTCAGGGTTAGCACAATTCCTTGAAAAACTGAGCAATCTAGAATCAGCCTCATTGGGATTGGAAGACAACCCACTTACAATCTCCGAAATTGAAATTAGAAGCCGATTTACTGACCGCAACTTTCATACAGCAGATGTTACATGTGCTTCATTCGAGGTACCTAGGGTGTGGTAAAAGTACTCTGAACCCCATAGAAGATGAAAATAGTAAAATCCTCGGACATTTTACAGTATCTCATAATGTTTTCTTTCAGTAAAAGTAAACTTTTTCTGAGTCATCGTTAAGAGAGTAAAGAACGTTTTCTTAAATTGTTGGACAGCAAGAAAATGCTCTTCCACTGGCTTTGCGAATTTGTTTTTAAGCTTTCAAGACTTTCCAGCCCTGCTTACGACTTTCTGAGACTCTGACAACTTTGCGAGATTCTTCGGGATACCTCCAGCATCTCCCAAATCTATTACGTCAGATTTCTTTAAAATTTTCCAAGACTGTTTCAGCTTTTTTTCAAACTTAGTGTTCATGTTGGAGTGTGAGTGAACTTGGTAAATTCTATATGTAGGGTGTGCCAACTCCACTGAAGATGGCATAGAAGCCGAAAGCGCCCTGAACTATAGGAGGAAGAAACTGTGAATTGGCACATCCTACACATAGAATTTTTTCAAACTTATTAAAAACTCTCTCAAACTTGATTAGGACTCGACGGGACTCCAAATATACTCATAACCAAGACCGGATTTAAGATTAAGTGGCCCTGGGGCCCAGGAAGATGTGAAGGCCCCAAGTGTCAAGAAACCTCCCCCTCCCCTCCAAAAACTGAAGTTCAAAATTACGAGTAAAAATAATTCGAAGTACACATAAAGTACATATGAACAACCTATTATATTTGTAATAACGACACTTTCATGACTTTTGTGGAGGCCCCTAATTTGGGGAGGCCCGGGGCCCTGGGCCCCGTGGGCCCCATCCTAAATCCAGCCCTGCTCATAACGTTCAAGCCTTTCGGAAATTTCTCTACAAAACTTTAAAACCCTTCCAGTTTTTCCAAGACTGCATGAAAATAGAACTCTTTCAAACTTGATTCAAACGTCCTACAACACTCTTTGAGACCCGTTCAAAACCTTTCAGATACATCTAGCTTCTCCTAAATTTTTCAAGAGTTTTTCAAACCATAGACTTGCTTAAAATTCTATCAGACATTTCTTGACTCGTCCAGTTCTCATAATTACTACTTTTAAGTGATGGGTCTTCTTCCTCTAGAAGATTTTCATCAACATCCTCACTGATATCTGTACATTCAAACGTAATTGACCAAGACAGAGTCTATGGGGGCGAAGAATTTTTCGATAGTGCAGTATTATGTGTAACGTATGCTGTCTTCCCTGAAATTCTGGTTCCTCTGGCCCCTCTCTTATTACCACAGTTATAAATACAAAGTAAAAATAACTAGTAGGGTGGTAATTATTTACTACTGGCGGAAATTCTTTTTCGAAATTTCATAACTTTAATTCCAAATAAACAAAAGAAAACCTCAGTTAGTTTCAGTTCTGTGGGAGAAGGGAACATGTGCCGCAAGTCCCCTCCCAGTCCTCCATCACTATCCCACCTTTACACTCGTTTCTCTCGAAAACCTGTTTTCGCACAAGAGGCACATTTCATGATTCCAGGTCACATATATGTGCGAACCTTGGTTCATACTTTACCGTTATCCTAAAAAATGCAAATAAAACTGAAGAGTTTTGGTCTCACGTTTATAACTCTCAAAGTAACGCTGTCCGAGAACTACCAGACAGCCGGTAAAAAAAAAAAAACTTCAGGGAAATGTCTTGTCGTGGAAATGGCCTGCCAGGGAAACGAATTCGTGGAAATGACCCGGAATCAATGGCAAACTACCCCAACTAACCTGCCCAGGAAAGTCGCGCGTCAGAAAGCGTGACCGTCAACGCATCGGATATGGCACCTGAAGAAGGTGTATGAGAAATACATAACTTTTTCAAAATGAAGCCTGTTATTATTATTACTATCTCACTTTCTGAAAAGCCAAGAAAGAAAGGAAGAATAGTTCCCGACACCCCGAAGTGCAGATTACCTCTTCTTGGGATTTATTTCTTTTTTACTCAAACCCTGCGGGTGTCAACCTTGGGTGTCTGAAAATCAAAATCAAAGGAAAACTATAAAATAACCTCTAACCCTCATTCGGATTCGTTTATACGTATTTTAGATGAATGGCAGACACCTTGTAGCTTCCACGGTAGATCACGACGACGCGAAACATAAGGAGCGAATCCTCGACGTAACGAAATTCGGCCGTCCGAATCCCAAATTAGTCAAAAGTCTGGAACAACTTTCGAAAACGAACGTTGCTGTCGCAGAAGCGAGAAGGGTTTATCAGACCTAAAACGAAATAAACTGGCTATGTGCTTTAATTAGATTGCGGTTCGAATTACAAAGTTATTTAGATGCCACCGTGAAGTAACAAGTTACGAAAAGGTCGCCTTTTGAGCACGACCATATCCTGTCACGGTCGACACAACTATCATAAATTCATTATATTCACCCCTTTCTTTCCTTTTTCGCATTCTGTTTTCGTCTGTTCGCCAATTTTTGTCACACAACACCGTGGAGATTGCAAATTCGCACTGCTACATTATTACGCCGTCAATAATACACGATGTAAGCAATCCGTAAATGGCAGGTCAAAGGTACTCGACTGGCACCAACCTGAGCATAAATCAGCGAATCGTACAACAAAGCGTGCCCCGTTAAAAGTCACGTGCAAAATGAAAAATTAACTCGTTTTTTTTTTTCCTTTCCACCCTAGTCGCACACGAAGTACCAAAACTTTCGCCCACAGTCCCACCTCGCAAAAGCTAACGAAGATCCGCTCCCATATAAAATTATTTCCAGCGATGCTGTAGCAGTCCTACGCTCCCGTCTGTCTGGACTCGCGAAAATCTTTTCGTTCTGGAAATTTCATCTTTTTCCAACCTAAAACACGGTTGTGCGGAGGCAACTGTGGAAATAATTTTTCGACACGAAATTTACGAATTACGTGTCGTTAAATCGGTTATAATGAACCCGATGCTTTCTCTCTCTCTCTCTCTCTCTCTCTCTCTCTCTCTCTCTCTCTCTCACTCACTGCGAATTCATTCGCTCCTCCGTGTATTTCATTTGCATATAAAAAGTACGGACCCTGGAATCGCCGGCCTACACGTTCAGAATATTTAAATCATTTGCCCCGGACTAAAATACAGTATAAGTCGGCCGCTTAATTTAAAACGCATTTAACGGCCGGTTACAAAAATTAGAAGTGAAAACGCGTATATATAATCCCGAAAAGAAGAATTCACAAATTAAAAAGTCATTAGTGATCAACGAGGGGACGCCACGGAACTGGATAGTGCGTTGAAGAGCAGTCACGGCAGTATGAGCCTTTGCCACGGGCGACTTGAAAAGTCGGATCTGTTTCCGAAGCCTCGTGCCGCGCTTGCTTGGCTTCTTTTCAGTTCCGCAATTTCACATTTTTAATACAGATTCGGTAGCGCTTCAGCTACCCTTCCCCCCACACACACATACATGCATCGTGTATGAAATTCGGTCCTCGGTGTTTTTATTTTATTTTAATTCAATTATTGAGCTTAGCCCAGTTAGGAGATAACAAGGTCTTTTTACACGAGGTAGGCGAATTCACCTCCCGCTGACTCCTCCTTCGGCTATCCATTTCTGATTACAGCTCTCCTCAGTCACCTCCCTTCATTTGTCCCTATCTCTGGCCAGGTACATCCATTGCCCCCCCCCCGCCTTGCACCAGTTCGTCAGACCATCTCCTGACCAGTCTGCCTCTTTCCCTCTTGTCAAGATCCGGGATCCATGTTGTCAGAATCTTGTTCCATTGAAGTCCCGATTTTCTCATAACATGGCCAGCATACTTCCATTTTAGCCGCTTGATGGCAACCCAGATGTTTTTGGCTCTAGTCCTATTAATTAATTCCTCTACTTTTATGTGGTCTCTTAGTTGCACTTAGAGAATGTTCCTCAACATTGAGTTTTAGGTCGTATTAATCTTCATTTCCTGTTTTTTGGTGGTGGTCCAAGTCTGGGCACCATAGGTTAGGACAAGGAGAATAGTGCTTTCCCAAATTCTTATTTTAGTGTTCAATTTCATTTTACTCTTCAGTATGTTTCCCTGTGCCCAAAATGCTCTCCTGGCATTCGCTCGACAGATTTTTAGCTCTTTTTGTTTTATTTTTGGTTGATAAAATCTGTCCCAAATACTTGTATTCTGTAACCTCTTCTATTTTTAGGGTGTTTGCCCACGCGGAGCGCTGCAAGCACCCTATTGCAATCAAAAAAATTTTTCTTTAAATAAAACTGAATTGTTCACAGATCATAGTTCAGTCTTAGCTCAATTTTGTTCTCAGTTAATTGCTACCATCTATCAATAAGTTGGTTTACTATTATGAATGTATCCTCTCCATCTCTGTTACAATTTACAAATGCAACTTGGTTTACGTTCTATTATAATCGTGTAGCGGAATTAA
Organism: Acanthococcus lagerstroemiae; assembly: GCA_031841125.1. Lineage (NCBI taxonomy): Eukaryota > Metazoa > Arthropoda > Insecta > Hemiptera > Eriococcidae > Acanthococcus > Acanthococcus lagerstroemiae. The sequence continues at coordinate 20,143,729 of CM063109.1, read as the reverse complement.
CGAAAAACGTAAATAAATAACTGGCAGATCACGTTTGTTTTTTTTTTTTTTTTAAATGAAAGATTATATTTCTCGCATTTGAATAGTTTACGAATATTTCACGCGTTGTGTGACCAGGAGTGGAGCTAATTATCTTTGCATCTTATAAACATTGTAATGAGGAGTAATAGTCATTTCAATGTCTCAGAATGAAATAAGTTCTACTTTATTTTTCTTCTCTTTAAATTTACAATAGGTTTAGTTTATTATCATCGTGTTAAGCTGAATTAAGCGAGAAAAAGAATACAATAACTTAAATACGTTTTTGATTCATTTTTTTTTTCCAAACTTAAAATATTGTTGAATGAATTCCTACCTCTTTCATTTGAAAACATTTCAAGTAGACACCTTGATTTTCTGAAGCGAGAAAACAACTTTATTTGAATCAAAGTAAAATTCCTCCTTTATTTGAATCAAAACAAAATTCCTGTTCCTCTTTGAATTGTTATTACCAGTTATCAGTTCATACTCGTATTCATTGAAACTTGTGAGTTTTGAAATTCCTTGGATTTATGTCCTTTGAATTTATTCGTCTTGTAAATGTAGAGTGTTTGATTTCTGCTTGCCGCTTGGAACGAATTAAACAGAAAATGGGAATGTATTCTAGTATGTTCTGTGCTGATGAAATTCTGCTGCGTGACTGCAGTCTGCAGCTTCACACTTTGAAGCCTTGAACTTCCATAATGTGCGTATAGCGTCATCAGCTTTTATATTCCCGGTGGGGGGGGGGGGCATTAAACATGATGTAGAGTGCGTTCCTGTTGTTGATAGAGGGATAGAGCTGCGCGACTGCAGTCTGCAGCTTCCAGTTGAGAGCCGACCCTCTACAAGTAGCGGAGCTAAAGTCTGGCCCAGTTAAGAAACATAACTGGCGACCTGTAATACACATGGTTATAGGGGTATTTTGGAGTTGGGGGGGGGGGAAGACAAGTTTGAGAAAACGTTATCAGCGCCGTGAAAAAAATATGTTTCTTAACTGGACCAGACTTTAGGAAGTTAGCGCAACAACGAACAGAACTGGAACAGAACATTCCAACTGTGCTAACAACAACAACAACGCTGGAACTAAACCCAACGGATAAGCGAATGGTGATGGTTACTGACTCCCAACTCCTATAAGAAAAACACATGGAGCAAAGATAATTATGTTACTACCTGAGAATAAGAAATTTCTTAGTAACCAGATGTATACATTTTTAATCCAGAAGGTTTTTAGCATTTGATAATAAACTTCTGGCTATGAACAAATTTCTTATTCTCAGGTATTAACATAATGGTCTTTGCTCCCTGTGTTTTTCTTATGGGAGTCAAAACGTTCCTTGGCCAAAAGTGGGTATTTTTGCTAACAGTAACCAAGAACTGTAACTCACTGTGTGATGTCAAATCACCTTTCGCTGATCAAAAAATACCTATTCTACACCAGCGCTTCTACAATTTGCACAGTCCCAATAGAAACTTTCCAAGATGGTGGCGCGCTAGTATCGTTGTTACTGATCAAGCAAATAACAACAACAGTGAAGCAGGATCAAATTTATCAGTTGCATTTAGTTTGCACAAAGTAGGTTAAGATTTTAGTTTTCCTCTTTTCTTATAGCTTCTTCAAGACAATCAACGCGTTTTATTACATCCACAGCACGAATCATCATAATTAATTAATTAATGAATTACGAATAAAAAATCATCACGTAATAAACTCTGGGGGAAACTGTGAAATAGTAATGTAAAATTGACGAAGCATCCTGCTTCACTGTTGTTGTTATTTTTCAATATTGATGATAACGTGCGGTTCACAAAACAGCCACCAGATTTCGCCCCCTCCGTTGGAAAGTTCCTATGGCAAACACCCTATTACTACCTCGCGATCCACGAGGTAGCTTGTTATGTTATCAATTTTGATTTCGTCAAGATGTTTGATGTTTGTTATGATTTTTGTTTTATCCTGGTTGTCAGGCCAACTTTCGCACACACTCTCTCTCTCTCTCTCTCTCCTCAGGTCCTCCGCCATGGTTCTAAGTTCGTCCCCATTCTTTGCTTTAATCGCGATATCGTCTGCAAATCTAAGGTTATTTAAATATTTATAGTGGAATAAATTTTGGTCTCTAATTTTAATTTTGATCCCCCTTCCTTGCCAATTAATTTGCCGAAAAACATGTTGTAAAACTGCATTAAAAATGTTTGGGGAGAGTGGGTCCCCTTGCTTACTCCGCATTCAACCCTAAACCACTCGCTTTATTTATCCAGTTTAAATTTGGGCTTTTGAGTTTTCGTATATATTTTTTAGAATTTTGATAATCTTTTCCGGAACCCCTTGCTGAGCTAATTAGCAAATTGTCATAAGGAGCGATCGAAAGTTTATAAATCTAACCAATGCCAAATTACAAATATGTTGAATTCATTGTTTCTAGAGTGACTGAAATTTGAATATGCGTTGTGTTAAAGTTTTCGGAATCCTCTTCTTCACTGTTGTGTCATCTAAATCTTTAGATACGATTTTCAAATTTTTTATAATTTCCATATGAGGACAGACTGATCGGGCAAGTATTGATCTTGCTCGTCTCATTTCTTGTGGAGTAAATGATCCTGAACACACCATTACTGGGGGAATGACCGGACAGCACCATAATAGTTTAGCATATTCGCAAGATTTTTCCAAAATTTTTAATTTTCGTTTGAATCCCATCTGGGACCTAGGACCGACCTGGTTTTAATCTATTGAGTTTGTTTCTATTTCAGTGGTCTTATGGGTAATTTCTCTGTTAAATTCTCCTGCCATCTGTCTGGGTTGCCATCTTTCGGTCTCTTATCTTAATATAACTCCCGGTAAAATTCCGTGGCTAATTTGACTATTTCTTCGAGTCACTGATTGCTCCCCCTCGTTTGTTTTTAGTTTTTGGAAAAAGGCATTTTCCTTAGAAGGGCCTGGTACGTTTGTTTGTTCGACACGTATTTCATTTATTATTTCGCATTTCATGTTCGAATCGGGCAATATCCTTCCTGATTTTCTTTTTCATCAATTTCTCTTATCTTATTAGTTCGATTTGCTCTCTCACAGTTTTCCATTTCTTGTTCGTTGCCTACCTTGGCAATGAAGTCGCCCATGACTATATTGATTTGCTCACTTTTAGATAAGAGGACTATTTTCTAAGGATGTATAGAATGCTTTTATTTCTTCTTTGTCTGCCGACAGGGTTAGTGCATGGATTTGAAACATTGCTATTTTTTTGTCATCTTTTAGTTTCATCCTCAGCATGGAAATTCGTTCTGTAATTCCTTTAAATTCAGTTATTTGTTTTGCATATTTCTTGTTGTACATAAAAACCCACCCCCTGTATCCCCGAGTTGCCCCGAAAGAGTAGAAAATGTTACCATTCTTCCTTTGAATCAATTTTTCATTATCTCTTTTAACCTCGGCCAGTCCCATGATTCCAAAGTTGACCTTACTTAAGGTATATTCTAACTCTACTAACCTATCCTCGTTGGCCAGGCCTTGGCAATTGAAGTACGTACATCAGATCTAGATTACGAATATTTGGTGCTTTCCTGTTCGTATTATTTTTGTTTTTAAGCTTCCTGTTTTTGATTGGTGGGGGCTTCCTCTGACTGTACCTGGGGATTTGGGTTCGGAGTGTGACGGATATTAGTATGCCCCTCAGTGACCACCAGCTATATTGGGGCATTTTCTACAATACTATACGAAGTTTTTATACTGTTTTTCTTATTTTTAACATTTTTTTGTCCTCGACGTCGTTAGTACAAATATCTTCTATGGTGGTCGAACCCAAAAACGAAAAACTTTCATGTTCATAGGTAGAAGGATGGTTGTTATTTCTTCTTGTTTCTCTCAGGATGGCAAACATGTCTGCTGAATCAGAATTTCGTTACACAGAACAGTTCTGAAAAATCCCGGTAGTGCACTGGTCGAACCTTACGCGCGTATAATACGTGTGTAAAACTTCAAGAAATTCCTACGTTCATCAGACTCTAGGGTGTGACAATTTGAAATGTCACGGTGTTAGTAGGACTTACATTTCACACCTTATGAGTTTTGAACGATAGCTGGTAGGACTAAAATGCGACGTTGCCACTGAATGTTAAAGACTTGCAAATACTGTACTCGTGCATAGTGGCGGCCTACAGGACCATTTCATATACCTATGTCAGTATTTCGCACAGCAAGAATCCCACCAATCGATCTTAAAATAGAAGAGCGCCTTAGGATTAAAAAGCTAGACATTTTCAGAAAGCGAAGAGATTGTTCCTTTGTAGTGAAAAACGGTATTAAAGAAGCTAAAATAGACACCCTAATAAAGTGGCAAGAGCGATACCTTAAATCTGTAAGAGGAGAAATCACCAATTTCCTCCCTAACATTGAAAATCGGCTTAAGATGAAACATTTTTACACAAACGATATGTGACTACCCAGTTCCTAAGTGAGCACGGAAATATTAACGCCTACCTAGCAAAATTCAAAACCTGCGAAGCATGTAAAATGGAAAACGAGAATTAATGAACCTAATTCTCAAATGCCCAAAGCGGAAAAGACATAGAAAAAAGTTTGGAATCAAGGAAGAACCCAATCTACTATTTAACGGATCTATCTAAAACGGAATTTTAATTTATAATAGACCTCTTTCACTAAATTAATGCTAGTAAAAGGCTAATCATAATGGATAAGTGGTAATAAATTACAGCTACTGAACACTCTTGATTATGTAGTAGCATCTACAATGTAAATAATTGTTTTAGAAATAAATTACCCCACTAAGGTTAATTTTGGTTGACAATTTTAGTACTAAGATGTAGTATTTCCATTATACAAATGAAATTACTGTGAAACTCTGAGGCGGACCTCTTCTGATAACTGTGAAGGAAAGGAGAGCTCTGCCTTGTAATGTAATAAACTGTAATGTAAACATTATTATTTAATAAATTATAAAAAAAAAGTGGCAGTGGGAGACCCGATGTGAGATGTTCGATGGAGTAAGTTGAGGGTCAGCGTTACTTACATTGAATTCTCTTGCCTTTTCCACTGCCTGCCTTAGGTTTAAAATGTGCTCTTTTGTCCCCCTTCCTGGCATGAATTCCACTTGTTCTGGCGGTATCTGCAGTAATAATGTGTAGGCTTTTATTTTCTCGTGGAATATGCTCAGCATCACCTTCCCAGCGTGTGATATAAGGGATATCGTACGATAGTTACTGCATTCGGTTTCTGGACCCTTCTTGTGTATCGGGACATTATACTGATCTGGTCCAGGCTTCCGGCCACCTCGCTCCCTTCCATATCTTATTACAGATCCGGGGTAAGAGTGTTAGCTTTCTTCCCCAGCTGCAGTGATTATTTCTGTTACCACGACGTCGGGGCCTGCCGATTTGGATTTCTTCAGTTTCCTTACTGCAGACTCCACCTCCTCCCTTAGAAGGTCAGGCGCCTCGCAGTAGTTGTCGCCGTCTTCGGTCTTCACTCCAGGGTTCTGCTAGCCCTCTGCCATGAGCTTTTCGCAGTACTCTCGCCATTGTGTTTTCACTTCTTTCTTGCAGACGAGTATCTTCTCTTGTTCATTTCTCATTGGTTTCATCTCGAAAAGCTGAATAATTTTCACCAGGTGCAGCCCCAAGGCTCACCGAAAATTTGTTTTGCCGAAAAAAATACCTGATACAGGGTCTCTTTTGTAATGACTCCCTTCTACCTGGTAAGGAGGCTACCTACCCCGACAACATGTAGATAAATTTGCAAACTCGTATTTTTAAAGGGGCTGAGTTATGGTCAAATTTTGAAAAGTTTTCTATCTTTGACATTTTTATACTAGAACCCCCCCCCCCCTTACTGTATGGGCCTCAATTTCAAATATGGGGTAAACAGATGAACGGAGGCAGGTGAATACACCCAATAAACGATATAACTCTGTGAAGTAGTAAAGTAGCTGCAGAAAGATGATTATTATCTTCATAAGGTGTGTGCATCTGTGTTAAAAAGTAATAATTCTTGTCCATGGTATGCTACAACATATATAGTCTAATAACATTTTGAATATTACTCAAAATGGAAAACTAATATCAAAAATGAATTCCTTGGCTGATTTTACACAGGAAATGAGAATGTATTAATTTTTCTATGGGCACACCAGAATCTGAAAACGAAAGGATAAATGCTCTTCGTGTAAGACTCTGGGACTACTCTTAAAACTAAGACTCTTCAAAATTCATAACTAATTCTATCAGAATTGTTCGAGATTCCGTAGGGCACGTTTTAAAATCGCTGACAATTCAAAACGTGTTCAAAACTGTTCATTACTCTGGCAGAATTGATATGAGAGGTTGGAACCCAAAAGGCTACCAGAAGAATACCATTCTAACAGTCCAACTTTTAATTTTTCCTACCTCTTCACCGCGTCTTCCTTATTCACTGCCTCCCTCCGAACTTTAAGTAGGTTCCAAACCAATTCTTTCTATGTTTAGGAGTACGAAGATTTTAAGGCCGTTCCAGACATTTTTAGGATTCCCTAAAACTGTTCAAGACGTGCTTAAAAAATTCTCTATGATTCTTCTAGACTTGTTTATAGGCTGAAGACTTCATTACGGAAGACTTTTTCAAACTATCCACAGATTTTGAATAATTCATTTACAACTTTCGCATATTTACTTGTTCAGGATTCTTTGAGATTCTGTAAGCTGCTAGCATTGTTATTGTAGTCTCGGGAAGACTTGCCATTTTTGATACAACTTTTCTTCATGGTGTCGGGGACGTCGTCAAAAGTGAGAAAAAAATACAACTTTTCATCCAAAAACCATTAAAAATAAGGCATAAATTGCTTTTCCACACATTAAATTTAATGAAAACGTAAACACTTTTTCTCTCACTCACGAAGATTTCTCCCTTTTTTCTTGTCTCGTTTTTGAAAAGGGATGACGACGCAACAAAGCCGTCGTCCAGGGCTCGGATTTTCTCTCCGCGGTTTCACACCTATCACGTTCCAATTTCCGAATAAAATAGTTTGCAAATATTTACCTTGTATCGCGGTACTAAGCAGTAACATTATTCGAATCGTGATCTTTCCTTCCATACTCGTAGTTCCCCTAATCCTGAAACAAATCAAAAACGTGGGCAATTAAGCCAACAAGAAGTAGAAAATTATAGCAGAAATTAGCGAAACAATAACGAGGCGAAAAGTGAACGCAGAATCAAGACCCCGCCAAAATTCCGCCGCAAATATTCGACGTCTATTTTCGACGTGTTCAGTTCTCCCTCGGTCGAGGTATTTTTTAACGACCTTAATTAAGATGAAAGTTGTCCAAAAGAGGGGGTGCTGCAATCTACCCAGTTATTCGACAAATCTGTTACAGAATAAAGCCGCCGGAACGCCAGCAATAATATTGGCTGTTATGAAGTAGTCGGGGTAAATTCTGAGTAGGCAATAGAAAAGGAACGACGTTTCGGCAGCGAACGTGTGGCGAAAAAGGTCGTTAGGGAAAGATCAAGGACATTAGATGCCATCGTAAGATTGGTAACATTTAATTTTGACATGCACGACGGAGTTTCCTATTAACGTATAAGAACCTTCAAAGCACATTGTAAGGCCATGTTATAGCTGTAGAGCAGTATTTGTGCACCAGGAAGAAATCACATGAAACTGAGAACATTATACGTCTATGCGTTCATTTATAGTTGATGGTGCAGGGTAGCGATGAGTTAAAGGGGTAGATAGCTGGGACAACAATTCGCTTTAAGGTTTTAGAAGACTTTCATCAGAAAATCTCACTTAATCCCAGTCCTAAGAACGTTTGAAACATGTTTCATTCATATCGAAGTTTGAATGAGTCTTTAAAACAAATAGCTGCAATAGACTTCATACAGTATTTTATCATAGAGAACTGTCACAGTAATCTGAGGTGATTGTAAATTCTACTCTTCTTAATTTATGTGTCAATTCATCACATGAAAAAATTACAGTTTTTTTTCTTCCGCAGTACCGAGAGTTTACTCTTAAATACTTAAAAAATGAATACGTGTTCTTATTTCCGAGGTGTTTTGTGAATTCAGCGCAATTGCGTTAATATCACACACAGGCTAGGCCCTGCTACACATCAGTGAGCGACTGAAACACTTCCTTCATCCAGAAATACCACCCGAGTACGCAGGTTCCATGGAATCGGGAAAAGGTCGGAACGTTGCGCGATATTTGGAATACGTGACCTCCCCGTTCCACTGGGATTTTTCAGCCCAACTCCAAGCCAGATCAAAAATCTGATACAATAGTCGAATCACCGGCCGGAAGAACCCTGCTTCAAATTATTGTTCCAATTTTCATGTCAATTTAATGTTGCCCATCTTGGATCCAAAATTTAAATTTCTGGTCCTAAATCAGGGATGAAACGAAAATCTGACGTGGTATTCGAAATTAGACAACCAAGCAATTTGTCGCTCGACGTGAGATGTACTGTCCATTTAGGACTCCAAAGTTAGTGGTACATTCGAGCCCTCTTTCTTGGGGAAAAGAAATGTTTTCACCCCATAAGAAACTGGACCCTTTCACTTGAAGTTCCGCGTTTTCCTCCTAATGATCGGACATCGCATTCAAAATAAAAGAAGGGGATTCCCTGTTTACATCCTGTATACATATCTATAGTCACGTATGTATATGAAATTGCATACTCAATTCCCCGTAAATACACCGATAATCTCAAAGTCAACATCATGAAGTTATACATAACGTAGGCCGGGCACTAATAATTATAACTAGTCATGATTTCATCTTGCTTGTAGTAATGGATTTATGGATATACTCACGGAATCCGCCCCCCCCCCACGTGAAGGAAAATTTCAAATGAAATAGTAATAAAAATACTATCATTATGTTTGTCAATAGCGGATCGGTTTTGAACATTTACAAAAATGTTGACTTTGACCCCCCCCCCCCCCCCCGAGGGAAATTACCATCAAGAAAAGTTGAGCGGGGCCCAAAAACCCTATATCTGGCTCAGTGAAGTTCGCAGAATTCGATCTCCATATTTAGTTGACTGAAAATTCAATTGATGGTGATATTAGGGAGGAGATGGGAGCTCAATAATTTCACGGAATGCTCTATGGATATCGTCCTATGAGTTTAAAGTGTCCCTGAATTCAATTTTGGTAACGATTTATCATTAACGTGAAAACTGTGGCACCGGAGAGAGGGTGGGGAACTAGAAATTTCTCGAACTGCAATATGGAAAATGTTTTATAGATTTAAACGATCACGGAAGGTGAGGTATGGCCAGTCCCTCGGTACTGATGCGATGCCCGAAAAGGTAGTTTCCAGTGCCAGGGGTGCGGTGTCTCAGGGGCCACTTTGGCATGCGTGCATCGCCATACGTCCCACCACACATTATGGCCAGTGTTGTTCCTTGACGCGTCAAATAACTTTTTTGACATTTCATGTCAAATAACGTAAAATTACGGTCAAAAAATTCTACTGTCAAATAACTGTCAAAAAACGTCAAATGATAATTTTCATAGTTGAAACTGAATGTTTTGTTACCATATGAAGTGATTATCACCTCTTAAAAGCTTCACAGGGTGTTTAACAAAATCGAATATTAAAAATAGAAGACCTTTAAATGACCTTTCTCCCCCCCCCCCATTTGGTATGAATGCTATGAATGCGCCAAAATGCAAATACGATCCCGGTATCAATTTAAAGAAAAAATTAAGTTGGATATACACGAAGACAATTTTTATCCAATTTGAAACTTAATGATCTAACAAAGTATCTACCTAAGAAGTCTAATCTCCTTTTCAATAGGAGATGCACTCAGGAGATATTGCTCCTATTCGTAATTTCTTAATGATTGATGAACGTAATGTGGGCAAGAGAAAAATGCAAAATAACATATTTTTCTATAAGTCATCAATCATGGGGAATTATTTTTAGTATTTTTGAGTAAAGAATTAAGAAAATCTCTTTTTGGGAAAAAATATTCAAAAATAAGCAGAATTGGTGTACAATATGTGGTAAATGCCAAAATATGCGAAGCATGCAAAATGGTGCCGTTTATTGACTCAGAATTCTGTGATTCGTGAAGATTTTCTGAAACTTCATGTTATAAATGACGTTACTTTTGAAATAGATAAATCCAAACTACTTCTATGTGCAGATTATATTAAAAATCTTTAAAAACCTTCGTTCTCAAATTATATTGAGCTTCAGGCAGATCTGAATTCTATTGTTTGTTGGAGCGATTGGAATCTACTGCCCTTCAATAAATCCAAATGCCAAAGCACTACTTTCAGTCGTATAAAAGAGCCCTTCCTACACTCTTATACAAGAAGAGATAATAGATTGCCAAGTACTCAGGAAGTAAGGGACCTGGGTCTACTACTGGATAGCAAATTATCATCTTCCAGACGGAAATATGAAAATGAAAAACTGTTTCTTTTTGCTTTGGTCAGATCAATTTTGGAATTTAGCGCAATTATCTAGGAGCCACGCGATAAAGATAAAATTGAAAAAATACAAAACAAATGTTTGAAATACATATTTTTGCTCATCTGACTCAGCATTCTGTGATTTGTGAAGATCGTTAAGAACTTCTGGGAATATACGCCATAATATGGAAATATACATTCGCATAGAAATTGCAGCCATGATCATTATAATAGAATTTTCCAATTTTAAATTCTTTGTTCTCTCTTTCAAGGTATTTGTTGATTTTTAATCAATACGATAATTGATAACACACATAATCTACATCTTGAAGCGTTTTGACTTTTGTGATAAAGTGATTCAACAGTGATTTCTGATTCCAAACGAAATGATTGTTAACAATCTAGTACATGAGGAATAATTACTCAGCTTTCTCGATTTTCAATTTTCTTTTTCAATAATTTTTTGACGTCAAATAGGTAATGTTAAAAAACTGTCAAATAATTAATTTTTGGACATGTGTAATTTTACGTAATTTTACTAGTAAAATTACAGTAAAATAACTCAAGTTATTTGACGAAACAACACTGGTTACGGCGACAATTTATCTCTAATTTAAAAGCTACGACCCCTTCGGAAAAGCAGGGCTCCAACTTTGGAATTTCAATACAGGTGCAATATGAGTGTTACTTCAGAAAATTAAAAAACTACTAAATAGATTTGGAATGAAAATATGTTCGACTTTCTTGAAATCCCCAATTATTCCCCTTGCGTTCTTCGTCTCTCTAAGAAAGTAACTCTCAAGGATAGTTTTCCGTAAACAATTGGGTTACTACCAACGTGACTAAGAAATCTCCAAACTAAAACAAAGAAGAGCAAAATTTACTACAAGACTTTTTAAGAAATAACGAGATTTATGAAACCATTTACAACCTTCGTTACAGTAAGAAAAAAAAATTCATAATCTTTTGCTTTTTATTTTAATGCAGTAGCGTTAAGAAATGGAAGAGGGGTTTCGAAGTTTTAAAGAAAGGTAACTCATCCACGAACTTTGAAGGTAAATCGAAGGACCTAAGGGTCAGAAGCAGGGAAATTTGATATGGAATAACTCTTTACAAAATTCCTTCATTCTCATCAGAATAGTTAGGTGGAGCATAGGAAATGCACGCATGCCAAAGTGGCTCCCCAGACACCACACCCCCGGCCCCGGAAACTACCCTTTCGAGTAACGCATCAGAGGCCAGAGGGACGCATTGAGGCCGACCCGAGCCCCTATTTCGTCGTTCCACTACCGGTGCGCACTGTCCTGCCAGAGCCACAATGGGGCCTCCTACTGACCGAGAGGTTAACGCATCAAGCATTAAACTGGAATTCGGGTGCACCACGACTGGACGTGCTTCCTCTTCACTCACCCATCTCCTCGTGTCTTGGTGCGTGTGGCGACGTAGGAAGATGGTGACGGCAGGTGAGCCCTGCCGGGGGGGGGGGCCGCAGCAGCTGTAGCAGCTCTAGGATGGTACAGAGTTGTTGTGCTGATGGTGTGAGCCGAGCTTTGTCCGTCCGCCCTTTGCCTCGCTACTCTGTCTGCATTTTCTTCTTCTTGATGGTCGAGATAAAGACCGACATTCTCTTCAGAATAATACGAGCAATAATTTTACACAAATTAAGAATATTCAGTTAAAAATTTGCAAAAATTATTTATTCTCCGAAATGTATGCTCGCTTATGTAGCCTCAGAAAATGTAACATTTTCATGATTCTTTTTTAAGCCCCGTGAACTATTATCGAATTAAGCTAATCTAAAATACCAATTTTTGATGTACTTGTCGATATTTTTAGTGATTTTAGCCCCCCCCCCTCCTTGGTAGGACCTTCAAAACGAAGGTTTAAACCAAAAAGTCCCATTTACGTGTTTACCGTTTCTCAAATCTGAGTAGACAATCATTTTCATTCTGTTATTTGGTTTCTGTGATTTGTTTTGTTCCAAGTTTGAAGAAAGTATACCTTTTACCACGAATTCAACGGAAGCCATTGACCCTGGACTAACTTTTTCTCAAAATTTTCGGTGAATATTCCATCTTTACGCTAATGGAAACGATTATGTGATGATTAATTAAATTTTTTCGACTGAGTTCAATCTTTTGGGAGCTTCAAAGTAAAATTACAAATATCCTTATGGAGAATCTCACGTTATGTTTGATTATCCGCCTCCTCCCCCCCCCCCCTCCGACGGGATCACTCAACATTTTTCAATGTTAATAAATGTTAGCTGCTGGGTTTTAGTGTAAAAAGAACGAGTTTAGCTAACAGAGCGGGGGGGGGGAGGCAAAATATTTCAAAAATAACGAAACTTTTGACCACCCCAGTGCAACATGAGTGGTACTTCCGAAAATTTTAGAACTACTGAGTTAATCTGTAATGAAAGTATGTTCGACCTCATTGAAGCCCCAATTTATTTCCCCTGCGTTATTCGTCTCCCTGAAAAAGTAATCCCCGAGTACAATTTCCCTTAAATAATTGGGTTACAACCAATATGACTAAGAAATCTCCAAACTAAAATGAAGAAGAGAAAAATTTACTGCAGAACTTTTTCTCGTCACTTGTTCTATAAGAGACAACGACATCTATAGAATTACATCTAACCAGGGTCCAAATTTTAAGACAGAAACTCTTTTCTCTCCTAGCCTACCTTATCCGGTCTGTTAAGGTTTTCTAAACGAATCAGGGGATTCGGAAACCAATGAACTAATCTTGATACGGCCATTTTTGGACTATTTTCCCTTAATTGATGTTTTTAGAGACTTTTTGAGACTAAGCGTATTTCCGGCTGAAATCCAATATTTAGAGTATTTTGCAAACTTTTAATTTTTTGTAAAAAAATTTTAATTTTTAAGTTGTTAGAAAATTTTTTAAGAATCCGAAAAAAAGGAAGAAAAATTATAACCTTATTGCTTGTTGATTTTGATTCAAAATTATGTTGTACGTAGTTTGGGAGGAATAGAAGCATAAAAATTATGGTTAGTTTTCCAAAATCTTTAATTTGATTGAAGCCATAGTTTTATAGAGAGTTGATTAATTCCGAAGTTTTCCCATCCCTACCCCATGAGTGGAGGCTATAATCAAAATAATCTCAAAATAGGATTCAAATTCCAAAAGTCTTATTTTCCTCATACATATACATATACGGCGTAATGGTGAATAATTTTAGTTCTCCCGCTCCTGTCTCGTGTGGACCCTTATTAGCAGAATTTTACCGTGAAAATAACCACAAAAACCAATTCAGCTAATTCTAAAACCTAATTTTTCATATCTTTGTCGGTATTTTCTGTACTATTTAAATTCTCCCCCACCTAGTATAGCCTTCAAATTTGAGGTTTGAAACAAAAAATTTTATAAATCGATTTAGTGTTTCTTAAATCCGAGCAGACAATCATTTTAATTCGTTTACATCGGTTACTGTGCTCTGTAATGTTCCAAGTACACATGTAAAACTTTTTACCCCAAAGTCAATAGAGCCCACTCACCTTGGACTAAACTTTTCTCAAAATTCTCGGTGAAAATTCTATTTTGCGGTAATGAAAATTATTTTGTAATCAACAAATGAATTTTTTCGACTGAACTCAATCTTTTGGAAGCTTCAGAGCAAAATTACAAATTTTCTCATGGAGAAACTTGTGTTAAACTTAACCCCCCCCCCTCCGGCGATATCACTCAAAATTTTTCCATTTCAAAAAATGTTATCTGGCGTATTTTTAGACTAAAGGGATCAAGTTTAACTACAGGAGGCAAAATATTTTAAAAATACCAAAGTTTTGGAACACCCTAGTATACATAATATTATACATCCCTACATATCCATTCCTCGAAATATTTTCGTCATGACTACTCCATCTCTCAGATACCACACATGTACACTGATGGTTTTTTTTGGGGGGGGGAGGAGGTTTAGAAAGCATTTTCATACGTATAATTGAACTTCGTGAGTTTTTATGAAATGAATATTATTGAAATTCACGCAGTTAGTTCCAGTATTTGAAGGTCGCCAAGTTCATTTTTTATATCAATTTGACCCCAAGTTGAAAATTGTACCCTTAAAAGAAGAGGGGATGACAAACTTTTTAAGAAATAAAATATGTATACCAAACATGTAGTATGTTTTTAAGGTCTCTGAATTCATTTTGGGTATCAGTGTAAACTTATGTTGAGAATTGTGGCCTCGGAGGAAGGGCAAAATGACACAAGAAATAAGAAACGTACGTTATGAGCCTTCACAACAGCGACAGTCGTGAGGTGCACCCTCCCTGCATTCCAATGGATAGGCGAAAATAAGATGTCATTCTCGTATTCAAAGTCAAGGTTAAGGGCTGCAGGTTTTAGTCGTTCAGGGAAACGTCCACTCAGGTAATTGTCTTTCAGGTTTTTTTTAATTCAGGCTAATAGGTTTGAGGATCTTAGTTTTCAGGGAAAAGTCCTTCAGGCAAACATTTTTCAGGCTAGTGGATTCAGGAAAAAGGGGGTAAACCTGAAATACTGGATTGCCAATGTCACTGAAATCACTCATGGTATCAATTGACCCTCAACTGGGAATGTTAACATCGGATGAGGAGGCAGAATGGTATTGTCAAGATGCGACTGTTCGAAACTCGGTGGCGCTGAAAAAGCATTTAAAATTCGTGTTAATGGATGATGGTATGTGGTATACAGTGTCCGTGTACTCCCTCCTCCACGGTATTTTCAAAGTAGATACGAAAAAAATTGCGAGCGATCTTATTATAACTTCAATTTTTGTACGGATCGTTCTACGTTTTAGACCGTACTAGGCTAGTTACAGGCTAGACCTTCATTGTTACTCTCTATTTTTTCCAAAATTTGAGACCCAGGGTGGTCTAACGAATGGAGACTTATCTTCAAATTAATCCTTATGTCTCTCGGCGCCATGATACCGAATTTCAGGATTTTATGACAAGATACACGTTTCGCATGGAGGTCGTCGTTCGCCTCTAATACCCAGTAATAGAAACTGTGTTAGCCCCTTTGTTCCACCCTTGCCTATCAAAAGAATTAATGAAGCGTACGGTGAGCTTTTTTTCTTTTCTTTTTGCACCGGCTATCAGAGAATGTTCACATGACTTATGTATGCCTCGGAATGGGCCAACTAAGGGTCGTATACTGGAAACTTCGACTAAATGAGCTCAGTCTTGAGATAATAACGCTAATAAAAAGGCTACGTATACCATATAGTTAATTCTAATACTCGTTTACTTTCGCACCGAATGAACCGAGTTAATTTTGCCAACTTTTTCTCGTTCACTGCTACATAAAATTAGACGCTGTACTCGTCGACGCGAGTAAGTTGTATCTCAGTCGGTATGAGTGGTAGAAATCAAAAAGAGTGAGAGTGAAAAGCACGCTGCATTGTGAGAAAGTTTATGGAAGGAATGAGGGGCACTCGTTAAATTCGGTGGTTGTTTTAAATTCACCTTCGACGATAATTGTTTTCGCTCGTAATTCGCAGCATTTCGAGCACACATTCAGGATCGAAGGATGTAAAGTGACAATATCAAGAGAAGTTCACTTCTGCTGAGCGTTTCACATGTTCGTCGCTTGAAAGGTGAAACAGTCGTGTATCTGCCCTCACTCAGTTTTCGTCAAGGAGGGGGTGCCTGCGTTTCGTCGGCAGATAAGGTGAAAACTTGTAAGTGATATAGGAAAGTTGTACAAAGGACGTGAAAAGAGACGAAAGGTTAATACTAACTTCAGAAAATAATAAAAAGAATATTGCGAGCTTGGGACACTTCAACACTCATCGAATCTCTAAAATAATTAACAAACTAACACAACCAAAAAGCACAGATACTGAACCAACAACCACAGAAACAGACAAATACGCAGGAGCAATACCATTCCCAGGAACACATAGATACAAAATCCAGAATTAAAGAACATGAAAAATCACAGAAGCTGAATGATGACAAATCACTGTTTGGAAAACACTGCAATGACCAGGGACATAACAATGACAAACTGACAGAAAAATACAAAATCCTACACATAGAAAACAACACAAGGAAAATAAAATTGAAAGAACAACTAGAAATAATAAAGGCAAAAACAAAACCAAACAACCTAATAAACACAACTAACTTCCAAAGTGAGAACTTATTTCAACTAATAACATAACCCCCACGGATTGGCCAGACTGCACAATCACAGACAACCAATAGGAGCACACAACTTATAACACTCACTGATTGGATAGACTGCATAATCATAAAAAAGCAATAGGAGCACACGACTCAACAGGCTCACCATACGGTACTACTCTCGAATATGACTACAGGAACACAAGAGACAAGCCTCATTTAAGGTACTCCTCTGATGATGGCATAACAGCCGAAAGCACTCTGGAATACAGAATAGGAAAAAGTGAATTGGCACACCCTACACATGGAAAATCCTCGAAAAGCCAATAAGATCCATTAGATTCTGTTATGACTCATTTAGGCTCATTGAGACACTGCTAGTATGAATGCACATTCAGCTAAGACTCATTCGGACTCATTAAACTCTATTAATACCCATTCAAATTCATTAAAATTCTGTCACAATTTATTTAGTCAACGTAAAAGGTAGTCAGTAGGCTCTAATGAAGGCATATTTGTGGAGGGGGAGGATAGAGAATTGAAAAGTCAGCTCATTTTTTTTCAATACAGCAAACTAATGAATTCCAGATATCATAGGGGGGGGGGGGTTACTTTCTTAAAGTAATAGAAACACGCATACATTCGGAAGAATAAATAATTTTTTCACAAATTTCCAATTCAATGGTCGTAATGTGTAAAGTACTCGTAATATTCTGAAGAGAATAAAAACATCTTGCAGAGGGTCATTCTATTTCATAGGTTTTCAGATTTTTTTTTCCTTCAAATTTAATGGATGAGTTACCTCTCCCTAAACCTTAAATGCCCTCTTCTATTCAGTAACATTACACCATTGAAACAAAAATTCAATTACGGTAAGTGAGGTCAGATATGAAACTTGACTTTCAGTTGGGGGGAGGGGAGGATGGAGAAGGAAAATTTGCCGACAAACTTTTTTGAAAATTAGAAAATTTGCCGATTTTTTAATCAAAATATTTTTTAATTGAAAAAATAATGAACAAACTAACGTTTGTAAAAAATGAAAAATTCAAATGAACAGTTTCAAAATTTGCCGAATTACACAGTATTGGGAGTGTTTCACCCCAACCCCCTTAGTTTCGTCCCTGCAAGTACAGATTGGAACCTGATCCCCGAAGCACTCATATCTGCGCAACTGGCATACCCTGGTCTGGAAGGGTGAAGTGAAAGGATGTTAGGAACACTTGAGAGGAACACACTTCCTTTACACATTAAGGTGGTCGTTATTTACTTTTGGTGATATTTTTTTCTGAATTTCTTCTGATTCGTCTCCTATAACCACTACCCCATAGTTACCAGTCTTTCTATAACTCACCTGATGTTCTCTTTTCACACCACTACCAACCATTGCTTTTCTTCTGATATATAGGTACATATCTTGTGTTCCCACCCTTTCCATCCATCAACTTCCTCAAACCCCCTCCTTCTCCTCTCCTTTCTTTCCTTCTTTCCCTCGTGTCTATCTGTCTGTCTGTCTGTCTATCTGTCTCTCTTTCTCTTATTTAGTTATTATTTTACTATTTTCAAGTAGTCAATAGTTTTCCCCTACTTTTGTGTCTCCCACGTCTCCCGTAAATAGCCGTGTGGCCGTGTGAAGGCTGTAATAAATAAAAATAAAAATAAAATAAACTGGTTCTAATAAAATATAATAAAAAACATAAAAAAACTACAAAGTTTCAGGTCGATCGGATTAGGGGAATCCGTGCCATAAGCACCCTTTCGTTCTTATGGGAAAAATACATAGAGTTTTGACTTTTGTTCCAGACTAAATTTCCCTCCTATATTCACCAGGACCAAGGCCCGTAAGTAGCTCAAATTAGAGATAAACTGTCATCAGAACTCACTTCCGTGATCATTTAGATCTATACAACATTAATTTTCCATAACGGAATTCGCGAAATTTCTAGTTCCCCACCTTCTCTCCGGTGCCACAGTTTACACGTTAGCGGTAAATCGTTACCAAAATTGAATTCAGTGACCCTTTAAACTCATGGAACGATGTCCATACAGAATTCCGTGAAATTATTGAGCTCCCATCTCCTTCTTAATAGCACCATTTATTGAATTTTCTTCTCTCAATTTTTCATGATTGGTGATTTTACGTCGGGGGTGGGTGGGTGGGGGGTCAAAGTCGGCAGAACATTCAGTGTTTTTCTTACTAATTCATTGAAAAAATTTCTTCATTTGGGGGGAGAAGCGGGTCCCATGGGTACACCCCTAAATCCGGCACTGCCAATAAGATGAGACTAGTTACACACGTGTTCGACCTACGTATGCGTACATAATAACTTCAGGATATGAGCGGCTTGTTGTATTTACGGGGAATTGTATATGCAATTTCATATACGTAGATGAATACGGTGATATATACAGGAAAGTTAAAAGGAAATTCCTTCTTCCATATTGAACGCGAAGTCCGATCGCTGGGAGTAAACCAGGAACTTCAAGTGAACGGGTCCGTTACTGGGTGAAAAGATTTCTTTCCCTAAAAAGGGGGGCTCGAATGCACTACCAACTTTAGAATTCTAAATGGACAAATATACCAAATGTCGAAATACGAATTGCCTCGGTGGCCAGTGTCGAATTTCACGTCAGATTTTTGCTTCGGCTCTAATTCGGGACCAAAAATTCTAATTTTGGACCCAAAATAGCAGATTTCTGATCCATCTTGGATTTGGGCTCAAAAATCCCAGATAAACGATTTTCTTGGATGTGAGGGACGTTTTAGAAATCAAATATTTAGACTGTAAAACTTATCCGGGAGCCGATACTGACAGTGATCGTAACTTAGTAGTAATGGAATGCAGGCTTAAATTAAAGAGACTTGGTAAGATAGACGAGGTAAAAATGTGGAATTCGAAAAATATGGAAAATATTAATATGTATTAAACGGAAATATCAATAGGATATCGTATTAGGATTAAAGGTTGAAAAAAAAAGTGGAAATTAACAGTTTAGAGGAAGAATGGGATAAAATAAAGGAGGGAATATTGAAATCAGCAGATGAAAATCTTTATAAAATTAAGAGAGAAGAAAAGAAAAAATGGATGAAGGAGGAAATCCTCAGAAAGGTGGATGAACGAAGAAAATATAAGAATGCAAAAAAGACAGAGAAGGTAGATTAGCTTATCAAAGGTTAAGGAATAAAATAAAGAGAGAGTCTAGAAAGGCAAAGGAAGAATGGATGAAAGAAAAAAGTGGTGAGATAGAAGAGTTTATGAATAAAGAACAAATAGACTCGGCCACTATAGGAACGTAAAAATGGAGTGTGAAGAAAGAAGGAAGAAAACAAGGACAAATAACGAGGGAGAGCCTATTTACACAGCTGAAAAGAAGTGAAAAGGTGGGTAGAGTATGTAAAAGGATTATATGGTAATAATGGGGATGCAGACATAAGAATGGAGAGGGAGGAAAATGTGGAAGATGAGAGGGTTGACTCAATTTTAAGATGTGAATTAGACAAAGCACTGAGGAACTTAAAGAAAGGGAAAGCTCCAGGAGTGGATGAGATACCAGCTAAATTATTACAAAACGTAGAATGTGCTTGATAAATTGTACAAATTAGTATGTTATAAGGTACCGATGGGTAATATGGGCCATGTTTTAATATGCCCCCACCCCCGCTCATATCGAGAACTACGTAATATTTAAAGCATATAATGCACTAACTGATGTTGGGTATCATACCATAACACCCTACCTCATTGCGAAAGTGATTTATTCAGATGAATTGCATTAGTGGAAGTTTGTTTGAAAAACGTGATAAGCAAAATCATCGAAGTTCAGAAATCACTGGTTTTCAAAGTGCACCAAATCTAATTTAAGTAAACGTTGGTATGGATTTTTCACTGATAATTAGGGAAATTTTATGAGCTTTCCGAATACATAGATAATGAGGGGTTATCGCGCTCGTTTTATCCAGGAAAAGTAATTTTATTTAAAAAAAAGAAAACCGTAAATGTGAATGGGTGGATAATATGGACAAATGGACATACCTATCTAAATGAATTTATTAATTTACAAATGAGCCGAGAAACGTAATGTATCGTTCTTACGTACTTATATTATCATCTCAATTATAGAAATGCATCATGGGCGACATCGACAGTACATGGATTAAATTGTCGTTCATTGAAGCTTGTTTACTCCTTCTTTTGTTTTCAGTGACTTCAAGATTCGAGAGAAAAAGGTTTATCATCAGCTGTACCCTGAATAGCTATTGCTAAAATAATGCCCCCTTCCCTCTATGAGATAATGATGTAGGAAAAATCAATCACCGAAGAAAAATGATTTATTTTCTGGGTTTCCGAGTACAATTTCTTGTCTTAGTCCGCACCTGTTAGGGAGTAAAATAACAAAAGGATGGAAAGGAGTAAAAGAGATATCAGTAGTAGAATAGTACAAGCCAAATTATAACATTTTATCAAAAAAAAGTAATCGTTCAAACCAAAAATAAATTTGGAAGTCAAAAAATTAAATTTTGAAAATTTATGTTTGGAGTGTAGCCGTGTATGGATATGAAATTTGGAAAATAGGAAAACGAGAGAAGAGAAAGATCGAAGCTTCTGAGATGTGGTGCTATAGGCGGATACTTAGTATCAAACGGACAGATAAGGTAAGAAATGAAGAAGTACTTGACAGAGTAGGAGGCAGTGGCGTAGCAAAAAGGGGGAGGGGCGAATGCCTCCCTCAAGGCACCTGAAATTGAATGTATGCAAAAATAAGCAATTTTTTGCCTTTTAAAACACGTTTTTTCGAAAAAAATTTGCTCGAGCAGTAATTTTACCTTAATTTTCATATATTATTAGTTCTCTAATATCGGCGATTTGTAAAAAATACCTCAATTTTCAACTTTTTCTCATTTGAAAATCTTACTTTGCTCCTCCTTTGGTAAAATCCTGGCTACGTCACTGGTAGGAGGTAAAATGGATGTTTGGAACTGTCTGAAAAGGAGGAGAGATAAAGTACCAGCTCAGGTGCAGATGGCATAGTTTCGGAAATGCTGATAGCAGCACCGGAGGAAAGCACTAAATTACTACACCTCATATGCAACAAAATTAGGAAAGAGCAGAAATGGCCGAAGGACTGGACTGCTTCAGTATATATCCCTCTCCACAAAAAATGATCAAAATTGGACAGCTCAACTACAAAACAATTTCGCTAATATCACACGCGAGCAAAGTTTTACTCAACATCCTACACCAACGGATTAAGGCGTACATCCTTCCACAAATACTGCCAGAACAGGCTGGTTTTGTCCCTGGCAGAGGCACGAGAGTGCAAATTCTCAATATTCGCCCGGTGACAGAAAAAGCTCGGGAGTTCAACAAGTCAGTGTATTTATGCTTCATCGACTACGGAAAGGCGTTCGATAATATCAACTGGCGGATGCTCTGGAGTTGTTTAGAAAAACTAGAAGTACCAAAGCACCTGATTACTCTGCTTAAGAGCCTATACGAAGACAACTCTACTCAAGTGGGAGTAGACGGAGAACTCATGCAGCACTTCAAAACCGCCAAAGGAATACGACAGGGATGCATACTCAGTCCGATCCATTTCAACGCCTACGGAGAATAGGTTATGAGAGAAGCCCTTGGATGGATGGGAAGGAGGAGTATCGCTGGGAGGGAAACGAATATCTGACCGTAGATATGCAGACGTTACCACTCTGATAGCCACAATGATAGAAAAACTGAGGGAGCTACTGAAGACAATAAAGGCAGTTAGTGCCGCGGCGGGCCTGAGAATAAATAAGTCCAAAACTAAAATGTACGATCGTCGACTGCACGAATGACAACCAACCGGGGGTCACAGATGGGGATGGAGTAGAAGTAGTTCAAGACTTCAAATACATGGGCTCCATTGTGTTCAACAGAGGCGGCTCAGAAGGAGAAACAAGAAGTAGAGCGACAATCGCAAAAACAACGGTAGGAAAGCTCAAACGAATCTGGAAAAGTCACGATGTCACAGAACACATCAAGTCCCTGATTTTTCCAACCTTCTGTATGTAGCAGAGTGCTGGACAGTGGAAAA
Source organism: Acanthococcus lagerstroemiae (assembly GCA_031841125.1). NCBI lineage: Eukaryota > Metazoa > Arthropoda > Insecta > Hemiptera > Eriococcidae > Acanthococcus > Acanthococcus lagerstroemiae. Next base: position 20,121,079 of record CM063109.1, on the reverse strand, counting down.
CTCTGGAATACAGCGAATTAAGTATAGGCTTTCGAGATTGCTATAGACGTATGCTGAGAACCTATGGTCAAGAAGAGGACGAATGCGCCGAAACGCGAAGAACTTGGCGTGAAAGACTCAGCACAGTCATCAGGAGACGCATTCTCAGTTACTTTGGTCACGTAGTGAGAAGGGACAATCTGGAGAAATTGACTGTGCAGGGAAGAGTAGAAGGGACCAAGTCGCGCGGTAGGTCACTCATACGATACACAGATTTAGTACGGAAAATCGCTGGCAAGACGATGGAATCATGTACCAGGACAGCCGAGGACCGAGACAACTGGAGGAGCCTGGTCGACTCGGTTACCTGATCACGATGTCCGAAACCGAGGGAACAAAAAAGAAGAACTTGAGAAACCCTGGAATAATATCACTGCTGCCAGAAGGAAGGGTGGAAGGAATGAATTGGATGGGTCGGAAAAGATTCCAGTATGTTCAACAAGTTATCAAGGATGTCAAATGTCAGAGTCATCATGGAAATAAAGGAATTCACACAAGATAGGGGGAAATGGAGAACTGCATCTAACTGGTCATAAGACTGATAACCTCATCATCGTGGCCTTTTTAGGAAGATATAAAAAAATTTCAAGAGATCTGTGTTATAGAGATTTCCAATAGCATCAGTTTGGTGTGAATCATTTTACGTTTTACACCATACTAGGCTAGTTATAGCCTAAGCTCCGACTGCGATCCCCACTTTTTCTACAATCGTGAACCTAAGCCGCCTGATGGGTGTGCTTTAATTTGAAAATTGATTCTTGTGTCTTTTAGCACTTATATCCCAAATTACATGCCGGTATAACGAGACGCCAGAATTTCCTCCAATGCTCCGTAAGATTCAGGAAGCGACGGGGTACCCTCCGGAGTACATCAGCGACGCATCAATACGCAAATAAGAACCGAACCGAGGAGCTCATCGAGGAAATGATTTTCATTTCGAAGATTCGTCGAACTCTCCTCCGCCTTATTAGGTAACAGGATTTTTTATTTAAGAGACCTGTCAGCTTGTTTAAATGTTCGTTTTATTAAACGCTATCGTCGATCGTTGCCTCGCTACTGTCGTAAAAACGGTAATATCCAGTGACTAATTTTTTTACTCGCTTTTTTTGTCTTCTCGCGTCTACAATTTATACAACGCTTTAACGACCCTAACCCCCTCGCTTTTCTATTACGGTTTTCCAGATTTCCCGTGTTTTTTTCCTTTTCGTTCTCTTTCTGTCTTGCCTTTCCTTCACGCCCCTTTTAAATTATATTTCCCTCGTCACTCGGGTGTGTATAATGTTTTCACAGTAGTCAGCAATTTCGTAGCCTCAGACTTCGATTATTGAATATTGCTGGTTTCAGTAACGTATAATCATCGAGTTTCGTTCTGAATGTAAAAGAGGTTAACCTAGGCCAGCAATCACAGCGAGGCCTGAAACTTTTTTCCCCCCTTTACGTTAATGGAGCTTCATGAATCTTGTAATCACGATATAAAGGGGGATGAACGAACTGACTGATATGCACGTTTACACTTTCGCGGAATACGACTGGTCGATAGAGGCGAGAGGTGAGAGGTGATACGTGAAGGTTACAAGATAATACCGAAAGCGTTGGATTTGAGTAAGAGATCGAAGGTACGACTGACCCCTGATATCGAAGTGCAAGTAGGTGTCTTCCAGGAAAAGGGTGCTCGGAAAAATGAAGTACAAAAAAGAAGATACGGCCAACAGAATTAAGGAAGAAACACGAGGCATAGTCGGCAATAACTCAAGGGTGAATACAAATTTCTTAGATGAAAATTTTGAAACTATGAGTAAATACAAATTAGGGGTGTCGAGTATCGAACGAGAACAGTATCGATTAGATCTTCAAAAGTATCGATACCTCCACCTTGCCAGGCTGAGTGCTAACACAGAATTGGTAATTCAAAGGCAACAAATGGGGGGGGGGAACAACAAAAAACTGAAGAATCAAAATCAAATACTACTGTTTACTAATTAAAAATTAGAATACGTGACGGAACTAACGAGAACGAATCAAAATATCAAGGGCACAACCAAGGAGGGGGCTAGGGGACTACAGCCCTCCCAATTCTTCAACATTTTTTCAAAATCAATTTTAAAACGAAAAAAAAAAAGATATGCCGATGGCCTGATGTTACGTTGCGTCGTAGGTTCGTACAAATTTAAAGCTCATGAAAATAGAAAGGTGCCAAATCAAGCTGCCTGTTCAAGTTTTTTTTTTGACATGTTCGTGTCTTTGCTTTGGCACCTAAATGATAAAAACAGTACTTCTTGAGCGTTACTTTGGATCATCACGAAAAAAAGAGCTGATCGAGAGCTTTGGCATATATGTGTAAACGAAGAAAGTATTTCTTTTTAAGCGTTACTTCTGAGGTGAGAATCGAAATCAAGGCTCTTCATGGTGACAATTCGATTCGGTGGTTGACATTTCCATGGAAATTTCTATTAACAACAGGGCTGTAGACTGTAGTCGCGTCTATATTAAAATCGAAACGTGAAAAAGCTCTCCCATGGTTGCAGATCAGTCTGCGACATGTTTTCAAGGTATACTAGTGATTTTCATTACTTTTGGTTCGACTTAGTGGTTTTCGGTCGTTTTGGTCAATTTTGGGCAGATATAGACAGTTTTTCTTTACGTAAGATTCTAGTTGTTTTCCATTATTTTTAGTCAACTTTCTTCCAATTTTTCTTTGTATTATTTCAGTATCCCACCGTCAAATTATATGGTTATGGGTGGTTGTCGCTCTCATTTGATCTGGTCTCTGATTACGGATTCGATTTCGAACTATTTCAATAATTTTTATCAAAGATAAACAAAAATTTTCAGTGTAGTTGGGAGTAGTTTCCTTCCGTTTCCATTATCCTCCTAATGGACCCTACCTTACGTTTCATTTAATTGTGAAATTTCAGATTTTTATGTTTTGTTACGTGCGTAGAATCTTGTTCTTTCAAGAGGATAACAAAGTTCAAAATATTCGATTCACGGAGACAGTTTTTCAAAATAATTTACGCATCAAAAATGAAAACTTGGGGAAATTTTTATGAATTGTTCAGCCAAATGTCGTAATTTTTCCTAATATAATAGGACCCAAGAATAATTTTCCTTCCACATTTTGAAAAGGAGAAGATTGATTTTTCGTCCTTCTCTCTTCTCCCTTCCTCCGCCTTCTATGGTTTTTATGCTATCGTTTGTAGTAGACGATATAAATCGGTTCAGACCAATTTTTGCGGGGTAGGGGAAAGGGATTCTCCTTAGTCTTTTAGTTCGGAACCACTCTCATTTTACCTTGGACTACGGGTCATTCTCCAGAAACTAAGAATATGAAAGTGGCATTTTTTGTTTGTTTTTTGTTTTTCTTTTCCTGCCCCCCACCACCCAATTTAGAAAGCAAGAGCATCAAAATTTAAGGAGGGAGATGATTTTTCTAAATTCTGGTCCCACCAAAGAAAAGTTCTGGTTGCGCCCCTGCAAAAAATTATTTTTTAAAACTATGAAAATTGGTTTAAAATCACCAGGTAAGATTAAAAATACCAAAAAACTAGAATAATGAAACACTTGAAAGAAACGATGAAAAAAAAATCATCGATTCAACTTAAATTTACAAAATTGTTATAGCATCAAAAAATTAATATAGTATCGATACTCCAGTCGAATCCAGTCAAGTATCGGTACTATCGCACTTTTTTGACACCACTAATACAACACGCATTAATATTGTACATTATGTAGTATCATCTATTATTATTATTATTATTATTATTATTATTATGGAAGAATTTTTATCAGTGATGTTGTATAAAATGATTTTATGTTATTTTGTCATTATGTCAGACGAGCATTTCATCTCTTTTTATAACATAATGAGTTTTGTCATTTTTAGAGTTCTGCTTGAGTTCTGTCATTTTGTTTTTCCGTGATTTTGTTTCATCTTCACAAGACTATTTTGTCCTTTTCCTTTCCTCTCTGTCATGTCGCTTAACATAGTTCAGCATCAATAGTAATGTCGCCTGGCGTTAACCATCATCAATTATTATGACTTTTAACATAGTTCATAATTTAAGGATTAATGAAATGTCAAGTTTTCTCCGTCATTTCATTTTGTCATTGGATCCATTTTTTCGTTATGTCATTGACTACGGTCCTGACAAAAAAGGGTTAAGGATTTTGCTATGCGACAAAATTTTGAAAATTCAATTATAATTTCGTCAATATGTTTTGTTGTGTCTAACAACATTAGTTTCTATTAGAACTGACCCAATTTTGAAAACTGGTCAAAAGTCTTAAAATCATGGGCGCCCGCAGAGGGTAGTTGAGGTAGCGCCCTTTACCTCATAAGCAGAACTAGGATTTGCTGGCATTTGCCGAATGAGTTTGTTTAAAGGCAGATGGGATGTAGTCAAGGATGAACACGAATCAGTGTAATACAAGGCCAGTGAAAAAATTTCATTTTGCCGAATAATGCCGAAAGAGGCATAAATGCCGAATAACGCCACAACAATAAATTTGGTATTGCTAACAGACACAAACCCTGAAATCACTGATTGCCACCAAGAGAAATTTAGCCTCAGATCTCGCGTTCATCTTAATCTACTTGTTTTTCTTACCTAGCAAAATTCGAAAACTGGAAACGAAAGGCTATTCCCTATACGAGCACCTGCTGACTGTCCATGATGTTTCGTCAAAACTTTATCAAATCCCGAGTGCTCGTGGACATAGTCTGCAGACGAAGGCTGAACAAGTTTTTACGAAAAATCCAAGTCTCGAAACCTTAAAAAATCTATAAATAATTCGCTCGTTCATGGTACTACATGTTTCACACAGGGTAACATAGAGAAACATTTAGTGTTGGTGTTCAATAAATATTACTTGTAAACATCCATTTTTCATTAAAATTTCGGCTTCCTTCTAATATTGTAAGCTTACTTTTCGTTATTGCCGAATAATGCCGAAAACTGTAATTTTAAATGCCGAATTTCCAATGTTTATTGCCGAAAATTCCTAGCTCTACTCATAAGCTTTTCATTTTTTGTTTTGTTTTTGTTTTTGTGCATCATTGGGGATATTTGTGATTCATGTAATGAAATCTTTCAATAATACGTTTATTAACATTCGTCAACATATAGGGTCTGCGCATGTTCGTTTTTTTAGTTATCAGCCAGTGATTCGTGCCCACGTAACTATTCACCAATCTCAATTCAAATACGAAAATCAGGATCAATTTATGGTTGTCAGCATTTTCTCTTACTACCCACCAAAAAATTCTGTGGGCAGCCATGAACGCGGACTCGAATACGTCTCAAAAAATTGAGTAAGTAGCACCAGTGCCGATGCCGAAGCTCTCCAAAGATTATTTCACCCCAAAAAAGACATAATGTATATAATATGGAGAAATTTTCAAAATTTGAAAAATCAAAAATTTTGAACTAAAGACTGTTTTTAACTCAATTTTTTACGCTGAGTTCGAATTCAGTATTCAAATTTGGCGGTGACGCTTCGTTCCCGAGATAAATTCGAAAATATGGTCGAAATGGGCCACAAAGTAACGACCCTTGTGATCTCGTGTACCGGACCCACGAAGTCACGACCCCCGTGAACTCGTGTACCGAATCCATGAATTCATGACCCTCGAGATCTCGTGTACCGGACCCACGAAGTCACGATCCTCCGTGATCTCGTGTACCGGACCCACAAATTCACGACCCTCCGTGATCTCGTGTACTGGACCTACGAAGTCACGAACCTTGTGATCTTGTGCACTGGACCGACGAATTCAGAACCTCGTGATCTCGTGTACCGGACCCAACGAAGTTACGTCTCCCGTGATCTCGTGTATAGGACCTACGAAGTCACGACCCTCGTGACCTCGTGCACTGGATCCACGAATTCAGAACACCGTGGTCTCGTGTACCGGAACCACGAAGTCACAACCCTCGTGATCTCGTGTACCGGATCCACGAAGTCACGACCCCCGAGATCTCGTGTACCGGACCCACGAATTCACGAGCCCCGTGATTTCGTGTACCAGACCCACGAAGTCACAACCCTCGTGATCTTGTGTACCGAACTCATGAAGTCACGACCCTCGTGATCTCGTGTACCGGACCCACGAAGTCACGACTCCCGTGGTCTCGTGTACTGGACCCACGAAGTCACGACCCTTTGTGATCTCGTGTACTGGATTCACGAAGTCACGACCCCCATGGTCTCGTGTGCCGGACCCACAAAGTTCGTATTCAGTGTGCAAATTTGGCGGTGACGCTCCGTTCCCAAGACAGGCTCGAAAATGTGGTCGAAATGTGTCAAAAAATGAGTCTAGCTCAAATTTGACAACGGATTCGAATTCTTCTCGAAAAATTGAGTAATTAGCACCAGCGCCGATGCCGAAGCTCTCCGAAGATTTTTTCGCCCCAAAAAAGACATGATGTGTATGGTATGGAAACATTTTTTAAATTTCAAAAATCAAAAATTTTAAATTAAAGACTGTTTTCTACTCAATTTTTTACGCTGAGTCGAATTCAGGGTTCAAATTTGGCGGTGACGCTCCGCTCCCAAGATAAATTCCATAATGTGGTTGAAATGGGTCAAAAAATAATTCTAGCTCAAATTGAACAACGGATTCGAATTTGTCTCGAAAAATTAAGTAATTAGCACTAACTATTCTTCTTCTTCTAGTGCCTTGCACTCCTAAGTGCGTCGGCGATCATCCGTCCCCCGACTCCATCTTATCCATCAGTTCACCGGCCTCCGCTAGTCTAAAGATGGTCTCCGCATCGCCGATTCCACACCACTGCCGTATGTTCCATAGCCGTGAGAACTGCTTCCGTCCGATTCCTCTCCTTCCATCTATCTTTCCGGTTATCATTAGCTTAGGTATTTCATATTTTTCTCCTCGGAGGATGTGCCCAAGATAGGCCACTTTTCTAGTTTTGATGATCTGTATTAGCTCTCTATCGACACCCGCACGCCTGAGAACCTCCAAGTTCGTGATCTTTTCAGTCCATGAGACGCGTAGCATCCGTCGCAGAATCCACATTTCACAGGCCTCTAACCGGTTCAACGACTTCATCTTCAGCGACCATGACTCCAATCCGTACATCATCGTTGGCCATACGTAGCATTTGACCATTCTCAATTTCAGGTCCATCGGGACGTCCCGGTTCGCCAAGTAGAGACGCAGTCTACCGAACGTGTTCTTCGCCTGTCCGATCCTAGCCTTGATTTCCTCGTCATCATCGCATTTTTCATTAAGCATCGCGCCTAAGTACTTAAAGGAGGAGACTCTCTGAACCCGCTGATCGCCTACTCTTAGTTCAGCCTTCTCGTGCCTGTCTCTGCTAACGATCATGAAGTTTGTCTTTCTAACATTGATGACGAGGCCGTATCGCGTTCCCACCTCATTTAACTTGTCCAGAAGATGTTGAAGACTGTCTAGATTGTCGGCTATTATTGCAGTATCGTCCGCGTATCGTAAATTATTCACCAGCTTTCCATTAATTTTCAAGCCATGACTTTCTTCTTCTATGGCCATCCGAAAAACATGCTCAGTGTAGAGATTGAACAACATCGGCGACAATATGCACCCCTGACGTACACCTCTCTGAACCTGAAATTCGTCAGTCGATAGATCTACCTCTCTGGAAAGTAACGGGAAACTACCAGAGCTACAACTTCCCCAGGACAGCCATCTGTCCGCCCCTCTTTTTATCATGTCAGGAAACCAGAAAGTCATGGCCCTTAGTCCGGGGCAGGTGTTAAGTCACCAGAGGGTGCGAAGAATATCCCCGCTTGACATGTGTAAAAGAAAAACTAACTATTCACTAATCTCAATTCAAATACAAAAATCGGGGTTAAATTATGGTTATGAGCATGTTCTCTTGTTACCTCATCAAAAAATTCTGCGGGCGCCCGTGCTTAAAATGAATCCGGAACAATCAGTGAGTTTTGAAGAAGAGCTTTTCAAAAAGACTTATAAGCTACCTTAGGAGCGTCTTGAATGAGATTTGAAGATTCTCTTCAATTTTCCCAATATGAAGTCTAAAACTAAATGAAAGTTTTCTTCTCAGTGACATGGATAAGAAATGAAGTCACTATCCGGCTGTATCTGAGATTCGAATGTAGGATGGAATTAAGAATCCTATGCTTGGTCCTCCTCAGAAAAGGTCCTAACAGACAATCTTCACACATACGAGAAGCTGATCATTAATCTTATATTTTCTGGAATCTACTCTCCCAGCTCCCACCCTAGACGTTATTTTGAATAACTCAAAAAACGTCCCAAGAAAGTTTGAACTTGATGAAATACCAACCCATTCCTCGTGAGGATAAAAGTTCAGTTATTTTGGTCAACATTGGTCCTAATTAAATCATGCAGAACAAGTTTTATCCATTTGTTTTCCATAATATTGCCACAGCGAAACAATTTTAGTAATAAAAACAACGCATTTTTTAGCTACACAAATTTATTCTGGGATTCCGAACTGCTCCTCTGATCCACATACAGAGTCGGGCTTTATGATATCAAACAGAGCAAAGTATGTAGATTCTAAAGAAACTTTGGGAAGTCGAGGTAGCCTATGCGAGGGTGCAATTTGAGGAAAACACAGAAAAACATGATGTAAAAATAAATAAAAAGCTGACCGAAAAATTTCATAATTTTTATAATTTATCCAGTCTGTTTTAACTTACGGGGATTACGTGTATCACCTGAAGTAATTTTATCATGCACGCAAAATTTCAAGTCTGCACCTGTTCATCTGTTCCCGCATTGATGGCATCGACCACTGCCAGATGAGACAGGGGAAAGAAGGGAGATCCCCCCTCGCTAGACTTTCTTGAAGGCCCGGATTCTTCAACATCTGATTTTTTGCACTGTCTTCTCTTTTTCCACGTCTCAATCGTGATTTTCGAGGTGGATTCGAGAAAATCGCAGTTATTTTTTTATTTTCCCCTAGAGCCGGATTTTCTCCTGAAAGCTCTGGCCTTAACACCGATACATTGAAAAGTTTTAGAATCCCAGCGTGGTTTCTCTGACCTGTTATTATTGAAAACGTTATCAGTGTCATCGGTCTTGTAATGACGCATATAGAAAAAAATATGACTAAATTAAAAGAATTCTTAGTCATTTTAGTCAACATTCGTTCTCAGCGTGAACTGCTAAGACATGTACTTTCAGTGCTTCCTCCTCTCCTTCAAATTTCAAAACATTTTTGGAATGTGATACACATCTCAGAATTAATTTTTTCTTCAGCGAAGAAATCATACCAAATCTTGGTTAAAAATATTATGTCTCCTTGTTCGGCCAACACCTCACATTTTTTTCATACATTTTTTTGAACCTATAAAACAATTTCTATTCACTACGTCGGTTTAAAAATGCAGCCAGACATTGGTATGACTCCCTTCCTGCACCCTTAAATGAAACCAATTTTTTTTTGCATTATAAACAATTTTTATCTTCACAACTGGCACCCGAACAAAATCGAGCTTCTAAAATAGCCAAATTTGTTGTCAAACACACAGAAAGGTGAGAAATTTAATAATCGTGATTAGTGATGATCACAAGTAAATACTCGAGCATTGTCATTTTTATAGAGGAATGTATAGATAGGAGTAAGAGAGCTTCCCTCAAATGTTTTCTAGATTTGACAAATTTCATAAAATAGAATTACAGTTGGCAAAATCAGCTCGGAAGTTGAAAAATTTTTGAAAGTAGCGCACATTCTTCATTTTTTGGGTTGGCAGGGCCGGCCACTGATACGATACTCGAAAGGGTAGTTTCCGGGGCCAGAAGGGCGGTGTCTCAAGGGGCCACTTTGGCATGCGTGCTTCGCCATACGGGCACCAGACATTACATGTGTTTAATCAGACAAATGATAGAAAACGTTCATAAATATGTCATTTTTCCTCAAGTGTCACTTTTCTTGTATTATTTTTTCAAATGTGCCAAAGAGATTCATGACCCTATGGAACAAAAAACTGTTGGACCATGTTTCATGTGTTCCATGTTGTTGTTAGCCAACTGAGTCCGAATCTGGCCTCAGATTTTCCGTAACTATAATATTTTTTCAAAAAGGAGACATATTTAGGCCAAATATAATTTTAAGACAGATTTCTTCAAACGGATATTTGGAATATAGATCATCATTGTCAACATTTTTTCCACAAATGATGATAAAGTGACTAAAAATCTATTTCTGGTGGGTCTCAAGTTTCATTTGACCGGCTTAAAAATTTATTATAAATATTAATGGCTTGCTTTTGAGCCAATTTTTTATACATTTTGCGAATCCGGGCTTTAAATTTGGGCGCCGGCCTTTCTTTGCGTAGATTGGTCTACACCCAAAGAGAGACTCAATTTCACACTTTCGAATTTATTGTACTCAAAATAGTTTTTCCAGACAACTTTTTGGGTTGCGTACAAATTTAACCTGAGAATTTCGTGCCCGGCTGTTTTCGGCTCTAAACGGGCCTCAAGGGGCCAAAAAATAAGCGGTACTTCCTATTTTGTTTTCAAAAGCAAGAGATTTGAATATCTGAGATTTTGGCATTTTTAGGCCATTCTGGGGATCAAAAATAATTTGAAGTGGAATTTTAAGTCAGATTTGGATTTTATGCGAAAATTCGGTACACAAACGCTATATTTTCGAAGTATGAAATTCAGCCTTTCTTAGCGTTTGAAGGACATATTCATACAAAAAAAGCCTGAATCTAAGCAGTAGCATCAGAAAGCTCATTTTTTGGCTGGGGGGGGGGAGGCAAAAATTAAAAATTCAAGAATTGTAGTTGATAAACATAAAAGATAAGAAAAAGATTCAGGTGAAAAGTTTTCTTATTTTTCATAATTGGAGGTACTTAACAAGAAAGAAAAATATTCGAGAAAATTTTGAACATCTTCAAAAATTTCGTGAATCTTGTCCTTGAAATCTCTCAAGGCTTCTTAGCAACTTGCTAAATAACTTTCAATTTTTTGTGGGGGGGGGGGGGCGAGTATAAGTAATAATACTTGAAGCTTACCCAAATTTTTCAAGAAGTAAAATTTACCCTTGCAACCCCATTTCAACGCTGCTGCATTCAAGTTTGAAGTTCAGATTTGTAAATTGCACAAAAATTTGTTCAAAACATGCAATCATCATGTATAACAAATTTGTATACCAGTTCAAATGAAGCAAAAAATATTCTAAAAACGGGATTTTTGGTTAATTTAGTGGGCATGTACGATATAAATATTTTAGCTACGGAAAATAATCTTTGAAAAATTCTCGTAGTTAAGTACATCTCCAAAGATCTTGTGAATCTTGTTTCTGAAATTTCTCAAGGCCTTTTATCAACTTGCTAGGTAATTTAAAAAAAATTTTCTGTGTGTGTGTGTGTGTGGGGAGGAGGGGTTTACTAGTAACAGTCGAAACTTGCCCAAATTTCCCGAGGGGTAGGTAAAATGTATCCCTGTAACTCCATTTTTATGTCGCTGCATCAGAGTTTAAAGTTCAGATTCGTAAACTGTACAAAAGTTGGCTCAGAAACATGCAGACGTGTTTACCAAATTTGTATGGCGGTTCAAATTAGACCGAAAAAATTCTAAAAATAGCATTTCTGGGTAACTTAGTGTGCGTGTACGGTAAAAATATTATCGGTACGGAAAATAATCTTTGAAAAAATCTTGTACATCTCCAAAGATCATTTAAATCTTATTTCTGAAATCTCTTCAAATTTTTTATAAACTTGCTAAATAATTTTCCAATTGCTATTTTTTTGGGGAGGGGGGAGATACGAATAACACTCAGAGCTTACCCAAATCTCCCGAGGGGTAAAATTTGCAGAAGCTGTCGTTTTCACCTTGGTCAATCTTGGTTTCGGTTCATACAGAAGCGAGGCCTGCAGAGAACTTACAGCGCAAAAAGTGAAGAAGGTTCCTTCTTTACGTACAATTTTTGGTTTACTTTTCCTTGCACCTGATGATGAGGAGGGCTGCTTCACTGACGATTTGATGGCCATTTTACCCAGCAGTGACAAAGTAACATGTTTTATGGATCACATTTTAACCACTTAAATCATGCCTGACAGTAAATTTCCTCCACCATTGTGGGCAGAATTTTCATCCACTTCGATTCGCACTACTAATGTACGTGAGGCCTTTCATTCTAAATTAAATAGCATGTTTTATCACTCTCATCCACATATTTTTCTATTACTAGACAGCCTCCTTGAAATACAACAGTAACAAACGTATACTAAAATTAATACTTCAACCAAAAACATTCAAAATAAAACCACTGGGAACGGAAATTTTTTTACAGATCATATGTCTAATTTTTCAGCATGTAAAATGACGCGATATGAATTTATAAAATGCGTTTTGAGAAAATGTTTAACTATTAAAATTTAATATAACTTACTTTGTTCCATTTTTTCAATAAAATTTCTACGCATTTAGGCCTAATTTATTTCGTTAATTTCACAGAATACTTCCATACGCTCAGCGAAAAAAATGCTCAACTCAAATTTTCTCAGAAATGAGAATGAGCCGCAATTCGGTCATCTCAATTAATTTCAACGGCCGGAACTTGCACATCTACAATTTTCTTCTCTTTTTCTTCTTTTTTTTGGGGGGGGGCAACTCGGTTGAAAATGAGAAGAAGGGCCGCAGTTCGAATCTTCCCGAATTTTACACCACTCATCAGTACCCTCAACCCCACGAATATCTAAAGCGAGAATGTAAAATTCGAGCACGTGCTTTCGGTCCACACGTGCGGGATTCGCAAATCGCTACGACGGTTCTGTTTCAAAATTTCACACGTATTTGTGCTCACCTAGACGGCGAGAACAGAAATTTCAAACAATTTTTTTTTTTTTACCTCAGGTGGAAAACGAAACTCCATTAGGCTGACACAGAAACGAAAGCGGACGGTAGATCTCCATTACCGCTGAAATCGAGCACAGCAGTTTCGATTCGAACCGTGAAATAAAAACATATTGAAACAGAAAAAAATATTTGAAAAAAAAAGGCGCAAATATATAATAAATAATTCGTTAATTCATCGTCGTGTGCGACCAATTTAATTTTCCAAACGTTAGGTCAGTACGAAGAAAAACACGTAAAATAGCGTAAGGGTTGCGAGCGTGGTTCGCGCCGCGTTTCGACACCGTATCACGCAAACGAATTGCAGTCACTAAACTGAGAACTACACCGGGTTGACTAACTCGACTGTTAAAAGTTCCCCTCGATACACCCTCCCAATCCAAATTTGATATTACCCACTAATCTGCGCAGTCATCCGGACAATTCGTTTGTCCGTCAAATCTCCACCCCCGAGATTACCTTTAATTCTTACGTCCATCCTCGTATCGCCGGAGTCTCACTAGACCGCGCGGCGGCAGGGGAGGGCTGGTAATTTCGAGGCAAAAACACGAAAAAGTGCCCGTTAGCCGGCGAAATTAATTTTTAAACTTTACCTCTTTTTTTCTCTCTCTCTCTCTCTCTTTCGTCAGCGGAAAAGAAGTGAAACAAATTTATTTTAAAAAGTATGTACAGAGGTTGCTTTTGACGTTAATTATTACCCACTAATTACTTTTTTTTCCTGCAATATGCCAGACTATTTGAATGTACAAAAAATCGCCTTTTCAAATATTTCTCGCCTTTGTTGGCGGTTGTGGAAAGTTTGCTTCTTTTGAAACGTTCGCAAGATGACGTTTGGTGGAAATCTGTTCTTTTTTTCGTATTGTGGCCGAAATGAAGACGGATTGTTCGATCGCGGTGATACGAACAGGCATGGACTTCTTGAAGTTTGTGTAGAGTATCGACGGATTATGCAGATAAGTGGAAAAAATTTGAGCACATACATCGGAGTTGTCACACGACTTGCTCTACTGTTTCATAAATGTAGTTTAGTTGAAATGGTCAGATGTACTCATTATTATTATTAGCCTTATATAATAACTATTTTGCAATTATATTTGCTGAATACAGTAATTAGTATTTCGTTACATTATTATGGCCCTAGAAAGGGCAAAGGCTTCCCTCAATTTTGCCCATTCGCTTCGTTCGAGGGCAGGTCTTTGAAAATGCTTATGTTGTAATATGCGATCAAGGCCATCCCTCCACCTCCTGGGTTGCCCTTTTTTCCGTTTCTAGTATGGCAGCCAAAATGTTAGTTTATATGCCCAGCGATTGTCTGACATTCTAGCTATGTCCTGCCCAGTTCCATTTTTTCTTTTTATTTCTTTCAGTATACCAAATATTATTTCGGAGATTTTTTATTTTTGTAATTTTAATTTTTTTTTTTTTATAAATTAAGAATAGATCTTTCCATACTATTTTGCATAACTTTCATTTTTTCTTCATTTTTTTTTAAAGCCCAAGTTTGGGCAACATAATTAACGACAGGGATAATACATATATTGAAAATTTGGCTTTTCTTTGATAATTTATAAGGTCCTTTAAAAATTCTTTTTAGAGCCAATACTTTTTCCAGGCTAAGGTTACTCTACGACAAATCTCTTTGCTTGTTAGGTTGTTTAAACCTATGAGTTGTCCTAAATAAATTGTTTCATCAACATATTCTATTTCACCTTTTTCTAACCTTAGCATTTTTTCATTATTTTTGCTCGCTATAATTTTTGATTTTTGTAGATTTATTTCTAATCCTGCTTTCCTTGCTTCTTTACTAAGTTCCCCAATCATGTCTTCCAGTTCTTTCAATCGGAGAAACGTAAATTATTAAGGTATTCACCATTTATTTTTACTCCTCTTTCTTCCCAAAATTCATTTTTCTAAAAATTTCTTCAAGGGTGCAGTTAAATAATATAAATGAGAGAGGGTCTCCTTGTTTTACTCCATTTTTAATACTAAAAAGTTCTCCGGATATTTCTGTTTTTATACATGCTATCAAATCATTATACATTTCCTTAATTATATTTGTATTTATATAAATTACTAGCTGACATGCTTCGCGGCTCATCTAGACCATGGGCTAAAGTTAGTTGGCTAAAGTGAGTTGGCTAAGGTGAGCTGGCTAAGGTGTATTGGGTTAACTGTTAACTGAATTAGTTCTCTCCCCGATGCGCAATCAGTTACACTCTAGTTACCCAGTTACCTGCGGAAAAGTTACCCTCGAATTACCCTTGTTCCCCTTTAGTTACCCGGGTAACGGGCGGGATACTACGCAATTAGTTACCCTTCGTTACCCTAAGATTACCCTTGTCCCCCTTTAGCTACCCGGGTAACTTGTGGGATTTTGTGCATCGGGCCCTCTTTCCTCTACAGCGAACAGCTTTCCCATCTTCCCTCCCCGTCCTTCCAACGATTCCCTGTGATCCACATCCGTGATCGTTTCCTGCCTGAAAACGCTTGCATTTTTCCTCCCTCCACCCTCCCCGCACTGCCGGCATCGGTTGCTAATGCGACTGATTAGCGGGTGGTCCGGTCACTTCTTCTTTTTCAATGTCTCATGGACTCCACTTTTTGCTTATGCTCTTTGTAACCAGCTGCGGATTTAGAAACCAAGTCGCTATAGGCACTCAAAAAATATTCCCCTCACCCCTCCACTCCATATCCTCCTAATGAACTACAGCTCAAAGATTGATAATTATTATTTCCCAGTTATGTTTTCTGCAACTGTTTTCTTTTTTCTGTCTGTCTCTTCTTTTTCTCCTTTTCCGAATTTTCTTCCTTTTTCCCGCTGTTTTTGTACAAAAATGTACCGCCCCTCGAGATCTGTCGCCCTAGGCACTTGCCTACATAGGTATTTAGATATTTTGGGGCGAAGGGGTTTGGACCCCATCCTCTCTCCCGATACCTGCATCTACCCTCAGCTTTTATGGTTCACCCTCCAACCTCGAACAAACAAGCACACCCACCCACAGATAAACTAACACTTTTATACAAATTAGCGAAGCGAGATTTTGATCATGAGGTATAGGATACATTTGTACCTGCAGATTTAACTAATAGTTGCTGTAAAAAAAAACGGAATAGGCGCATTTATCTATAATACTTAGG
This sequence comes from Acanthococcus lagerstroemiae, assembly GCA_031841125.1. Lineage (NCBI taxonomy): Eukaryota > Metazoa > Arthropoda > Insecta > Hemiptera > Eriococcidae > Acanthococcus > Acanthococcus lagerstroemiae. The sequence continues at coordinate 20,105,040 of CM063109.1, read as the reverse complement.
TACTAAAATGTCCCTTGTTGTTTCTGTTTCTAACCTTTCTTTGTGTATGTTCGTGCGCCTGTGTCTGTGTGTGTGTGTGTGTGTGTGTTGACAGACGAATCGCCATGTAGTGGCTACTGGCTAGCCGGTTCTTGGTTCAGAAAAGGTTCCCTGAGAAACGCTATTGAAATTTACAGAAATTTACAACTGCAAATAGCTTCCACACTCATTGCGTTCCGATGGAGGGTTCTTATCTATTTGCAGTTCACTGCTTCATATTTGTGTTATTCAGAGAAAACTGTTGGTGTTTTCAAAAATTCAGTCGGATAATTAGAAGGAATGCTGAACATGGTTTCCAAAAACTGAAATTTTAAGGCTTTTGAAGGTGATACGTGGTTGAAAATGGGCCGTGTGGTACATAAATGAGTACGAAACAATATCCAAACATGTTATGGTCGCATTAAATCCATGTACATGTAATAATGAGGTATTTTGAGTTAGTTTTGGAAATTTCAGGTTTTCAACGCCCCAATAATTTCTGAAGGGAGACAGTTACAGCCACCAAATTTTAACAAAATGTGAGGAAGTTCGATTTAAAACCATTCCGAAAAGTTCAAGTTTAAAAAAAAATTAGGGGCCTAAAGGGGACAAAATTTTGTGGTCCCCCTCCTAATTGGGGTACCGAAATTTTTTATAGCCTAAAACCTCATCCGGGCTCATACGAGCACATCCAGAAAGTAGGAACTCTCCAGCTCTTACGTTTCACCCGCCAACCTCGAACAGCCAAACAAACAAACAGCAGACAAACATTCATTTTTATAAGAAGAGAAGATTGGTATCTCCTGATTTTTTAGAGCTTCAAACATAAACTTATGACTAATCGAGTCGAAAGCCTTGGCAAAGTCAAGGCATACGAGTACAATACTCAAGTTAATTTGGTATTCTTTGCATTTTTCCGTGAGTTGATTCATATTGTTTGTAGATGGTCAATCGTAGAGTAACCTTTCCTGAATCCAGCTTGTTCCTTCGGTTGCTGAAATTCGATATACCCTGATATTCTGTTTGTTATCAATTTCGATAATTCTGAATTTTGTGTTTGTGCCTTTCTTAAATATTAATATTATTTCAGATTCTTTCCATGATCTTGGGAATTTTTGAATTTGTAAGATACTGTTGAAAATTTTTGTTAATATTTGGGTAATCAACTTACCTCCATATTTTATATGTGTTCATTTGTTAATCTGTCATTACCAGGTGTCTTGTTATTTTTTAGAGTTTTTTATCACATTTTCAACTTTCCATTCGGTGAAAGGTGGCTCTTGATTATATTTATCTAGAAGGTCTATTTTTTCATTATTGTGAAGTTCTCCTATAGAAGTCTGTAGCCACACTGTTAATCATTTTTCTATCATACTGTTTTATTCCTCGTTTATCTTCCAAGAATACTCTCCATGTTTTTCCAAGACTTAGCTCTTTTTTAATTTTCTTAGTGCTGTTAGTTGTTCCCAAAATAGATTTTATTGATTCATCTTCCTTTTCCTTTCTTTGTGCTCTTAATTTCAGCTTAATCAGGTTGCAGAGTATGTTTAGTTCTGTTTTCTCTTTTTTAGATTTTTTGGTTTCATTTGTAGTTTTTGCCTTTTTGTTATTAGGTCTTTTATTTCATTCGAGAGGATGTTAATTTTTTATGATTAGCAGCATCGCCACACACCTTCCTTGATGCTTCTTTAATTTTCCTTATTAGAATTTTACAATGTTTCTTCAGATCCGTGAGAATGTCCCAATTTAAATTTGTTTTTGATATGAGTTCTCCAATTGGAAATTGCAGTCGCTTCAGAGAAATAATTAAAAAGTTGTGACAAAAATTGTAAAAAATTAAAAAAATTTAACCAATCCGGAAGTTTAAACTAAATTGATAGAAAGATTCTTCAATCAACTGGTACATGTATGAAAATCCAGTAAATTTTAGGAAATATTTTAATAACTTAAAAAAAATTATGAGGGTTATGATGAAAAGTTTTACAAAATGTCAAAAAAAAATAATAATAAAATAGAAAACTGAGCTTCATTTGATATTAGGCGTTTTCAATCAACTGCTGTACGAATACTCGTTAAAATTTATAGAACCCCGTAGTCATCTTGATAGAGTTATGACCAAGATTTAAAAGTAAAAATCTGAAAATTGTAAAAATTCGATGAAATTGAAAATTAAATTTTATTCGATATGACACGTTTTTAATCAAATTGAATATAAAAGTCCCGGCTATAATTCAATAAAAATAAGGAGTTGTCAATCAGCTGGTACAGGAAGATTCAGCGAGAATCACCCAAAATTGTTGCCGTTTTGGAACAATAACCAGTGATTAATAACAAACATTTTAGAAAAAATCTCAAAATCAGGAAAATCCGACAAAATTTATGATTTAACTATATTCGATACCAGGAGTCCCCACTAGCATACGAAAATTCGGCAAGATTTACGACAAACTGTAGTTACCTTGAAAAAACTATCAAATAGGTATAATAAACATTTTGAAAGGAATCTTAAGATTTGAAAATTCAACAAGATTGCTAATTGAACCCAACACGATATCAAGAGTTTTCTGTCAATTGACAAACGAAAATTTGGCAATATTCATGTAAATGTATAGTGATCTTGGAAACATGATCAAACTTATGACTAAAATTTAAAAAAAAAATTCAAAACTAGACAAATTTAGTAAAATGGGAAATTTTGTGTAATTTTATATCGGAAGTTTTCAGTCAATTCGTGTACGAAAATCCGGTCAAATTCATGAAAAATGGTGGTCACCTACGAAAATCTAGAAAAAATTATCGATAAAAATTTTGAAAAAAGTCACAAAATTAAAAAAGTTTGACAAAATTAATAACGGAACCCGATTTGGTATCTCCAGTAAACTCGTACAGGGAAATTCAGCAAGAATAATGGAAAATTTTGTGCATCTCAATTGATCCGATCAAAAAATAAATAAAAAAAGATAAACATTTTTTCTTTTTTCGAAGATCTGAAAATTGAGAAATTTTACCAAATTTAAAACTGAACCAAATTTGATATCAGGAGTCTTCAGTAAACAGTAATACGAAGAGTTGACAAGATTTATGGAAAATTCTAGTAACATTATTATAATGATCCAAGAGTTAAGACAAACATTCCGAAAAAATATCTCGAAATTCGGAAAATTCAACAAAATTGATAATTGAACCTAATTAGATACTAGGAGTCTTTAGTTAATAGCTATATAAAAATTCGGCAAGATTCATTAAAAATCGTACACACCTAGGAAAAGTAATCAAAGTTATGATTACAATTTTGAAAACATTTCCAAACTGGAAAAAATCGGTAACATTGAAAATATCTCTCAGTTTGATACCACGAGTTTATAATTCACACGAATATTTGGCAAGATTATTGGAAAACTTCAGGTAGACTTCTTGGAAATATAATGGGTTAAAATTTTTTGTACGACAAAAAAGGGCGTCATCACGACAAGCGTTTTTACATTTGTAAAAGTGGAACGAACGATAACAATGATGAAGTGCCACGCCGGATAAAGCCGGACAATAAAGTATCTATGAACGACTGAGATTTTGTGTAACGAGATAAAGCAGTATTCACGCTGAAATAATTTCATACACGACGAACAATTATCAGTTCGATTATTGTTGCCGTCCCGATAACTTATCACGTACATTTCGTGCAATATTCTTGTAATATGGATGATTTAACTTACGTAGAAGAATTTTGTGAAAATATTAGTGATTCGGACGATGATTGTTCCGAACCAATCGCAAAAAGGCGAAAGCGATTACCTCGCGAATGGTCCAAGGTAATGGAATTCGAGTCACCAGGTATGTAGGTACCTACATTTTTCACCGCTATAGATATGTAGGCATTTTTATTTGAATTTTACTTACGTGTAGTTTTCAATTTTTTTTTGCTTCAGAAGAGGCAGAGACTTATATAAAAAATAAAGATACATGGAGTAAATCGTCGACGAAAGCCTCATTAGAAGGTAGTAGAACAGAATATAGGTGCATCGGCGGCAAGAGTATAGACGTAACGATTGTCCAGCTGGTTTATATGTACTGTACCATTCCAATAGTATGAAAGTGTCATTGTTCGAAACGGTTTGCGGACATGATAACCATGATTCAGATCCACAAAGAGGTTTGTCGCTTGAAATTAAAACCTTCGTCAAGGAAAAATTTGAAGAAGGTACTCGGAAACCTAATGCTATATTGACTGCGATTCGACTAAGAAAACTTCCCGAGCCTCCTAAATCTAAATTGATTGCTTACTTGAAACGACTACGGTACGAGAAATATGGACAACCAACCATCTCTGCTGGAGAATTACATACATGGTGTAGCGAAAGGACACAGATACCAAACAATGAAAATGAACCATTCGTAGTAGATTATTTGATATGTGCTGATTCGTTGGATATCGATGAGCAAGACCTTAGAATTTTGATCTCAACGGTGCGCTTATTGCGTAATATGAAAAAGTCAGAAATGGTCCAAATCGATGCAACGTATAAGCTCGTCTGGCAGGGATATCCTGTCATGATAGTTGGAACAAGTGACAAGAATCAAGTTTTTCATCCCTTTGCGTTAGCGGTGTGTAAAGATGAAACGACGGAACATTTCACCTTCATCTTTCAATCTCTCCACAAATATGATCCGAACTGGAATCCATCAATTCTATTGGCAGATGGGAGCGAAGCCATTACGGGAGGATTCCGTCGCGTCTTTGGCGATCCGGCGGTGCGTATTATGTGCTTTTTCCATGTCTTGAAGAATTTAGAACCATATTTCAAGGGACTGAAAAAACGAAAGGAATGTGTGCAATTGAAGCTTGACATCCACTCTCTGCAAACCTGTACAGATCAAGCATCTTTCGTGAAGGCGACCGAACTTTTTTTTCTGAAATGGAGAGCTATTCATGACCGCAAAGTTGACGATTTCTTGAATTACTTCGAAGAGCAGTGGATAAACAAACGTTCGTTCTGGTTCGAAGGGGCTGCTCGGGGGTACCCTTCTACAAATAATGGTATTGAGGCAACCAATGCCATTATTAAAAGCGAACATACCCTTCGAGAAAGACTGCCAGTGGGCCAATTCCTGAATAATGTCCTGGATTTGGTTGCCAAATGGTCCACAGTACGGGACCCAGCGTCACCCAACTGTGTCAATTTCGCCGAAAACCGAACTATTTCATTGGGCAGTAAAAAATGTCAAGGTTCTGCAAGCCCCCAACAACGAACCTGATTCCGTAACTTTTTTCGTTAATTCGTCGCTCTCTCGTACAGATGTACGCCCAGAAACGGTGGCAAAATACCAGGAAGCGGCCAAGAAATGGGAAACTTTCGAGGAATTTCACCGTGTCCACTATGGTACGTGGGAAATCAACATCAACAAGAACACTTTGCAAAGCGGCAGTTGTCCCCATCATTTGAAACACTTGATATGTAAACATGCTCTAGGAATGCAAATTCGTTTAAAATTAGTGAATCCACCGGCAGCTGCAAAGTGTATCCCATTAGGACAAAAGAGGAAGAGGGGTCGCCCATCACAGGCAAAGAAAGCATTACTTTTATAAACGGCAATATCTACACTTTCATCAGTTACCTACTTAGTTTATTTTTTATGTACTAATATTTTTTAAACATTTACTCTTGTCGGTACAACGTCCCTTTTTGACAAAAAATGCCTGTCGTGCAAGGTCTTACATAGGAGTTTTAATTAATAAAATGTCGTGAATTTTTTAATGCGTCGTTTGATACATTATTTCGTCGTTCGAACAATTTTTTTGTCTGGGTAAGCTTTTTATTGTCGGGAATTCACGATTTAGTCGTGGTAATGATTACTCCGCCGTGAAAGTGCCTGTGCTTGTCGTGCTGACGCCCTATTTTGTCGTAGCATAAAATCACACCCAAATATAATTGAGACAAAAATTAAAGGAAAATACCTGAAAATTTGAAAAACTGAGAACTGAACTTCATTCAATACCAGTAATCTTTAATAAACTCATACGTACGTAGGTATACGGAAATTAACCAAAGTTCATGGAAAAGTTTGGTCTATTAATGCAAGAGTCGAGGCAAACAATTTTTGGAGAAAAACAGAAAAATGAGGAAATTTTGAAATCCAGAAACGGATGTGACATCTGAAACATCATAAGACTGGTATTTGAACTTTCAGGAAAGATTCCTTGAAAATATGAGATTATTTTTAGTCAAAACTGAATTTTTATTTTGATATCACAAATGAACCCTGTTTTAAAATTCCGCTGCAGTATTCGAGATCGATTATCCTTAAAATTCCGTTTGTTTGATTTTTGATGCCCATTCAATTTTACCATCAAGTCTTCATTTCACGTAGAGGAAAGATGATAGCAACCTCAAAAATGAATTCAGTGAAATAGACATCCCCAACCTCAACCTTAATAGTCTTGATATTCAAATTTCTGCACTTCAGCTATACCTGTGCAGTTTGAAGGGTATCATAATATTCTCAATCATCGAGCAAGAGAATTTCCATTTCGATACTTAATTCGATTTTTCATATCAAGTCAGTTTTCCCCACTTGAGCAACGAAATTTTTGACTCCAATAAAAAACCGAATCCGAAGGTCTAGCGCAATAATTGAAATTAACTACTGAAAAAAAGAGACCCAGTTTTTCAAATGAAATCAATTTCGCCCATTGCTTGTCCAACATTTTGCTTCTTGGGCTCAAACCAGGACCGAATCAGAAATCTGAAGCAATGTTCGTCAGCAGAGTGAACAAAAAATAACCTGTTTCAGTACTGATTTCGGTTTTCCAAGCCGACTCAACTTTGTCCACATGCCGAAATGTGGCGTTTTGGGCTTAAATCTGAGTTGAATTAAAAGTCTCATGCATGATTCGTAACCAACGGTCCAAAATATCTGTATCTCGACACAGTTCGATTTTCTAAGTGAAGTCAATTTCGACCATTTTGGGTCCCAAATTTGATTTTCTGACTGAAAAATCTGATACAGTATTATTCAAAATCAGTGAATCAAAATACCCAGTAATTCGGTAGGTTCTTTCGATATCTTCCCATTTGAAATTTCAACGTCGGTAGTACATGAGGACCTTCTCGAAGCCCAAAACGGAGCCCGATGAAAAAAATAACACAATGAAAGCAGCGATGACCAATGAAGTCACTATTACAAGTGTTTGTTCAATTTTCAAAAATAATAAATTTCAAGTTTGCTTTTCTAAACCAATGTTTTGATCACTCTACGGTAAAGGGAAGGACTTTGGATTTTTTCTGCAACGTCGAAATTTAATTGACCTAAGATGTGAGATGATTTTCACGATTTCTTCTTCTTTGCATATCACAGGGTTGACGATACAAAGTTAATGATATGCCACTTTAAAATTTATTGAATAATGAATGTTCCTTAAATAGGAATTGAAGATGAAAGATTTGTAATAACCATTATAGTTTAATGAAATATTCGATTGAACTACCCCTCTCCCTGTTTTGGGGCAGAAAGGAAAGGTAGTAATAACCTTGAAAGAAGTTTAACTTCCTTATATTATGAAGTTTCTAGCAGGTCCTTTTTCGGTCTAGCCTCTCATTTAATCTCCAAGAAGGAAGGAAGATTTCAAAATTCATTCCACTGTTAGCACTAATTTTTTTCTGGGTTATGTTCTGGGCTATACGGAGAGGTTAGGCAGAAGACAGGACGTTCAAGAGCATTAGGAGCTAGGAGGGGGAAGAGAAGTGGTTGGGATAGTAATTTAGGAGGTCAATGAGGTTTAGGAAGGTTGAAGCGAGTTCTGAGATGTTGAGCGGCGGAACCAGAGACAAGGTTGTGAGGACTGTCAATGGATCTAATTGGGAGGTTCAGAGTTAAAGAGAAGATAGGGGGTGAGTTTGGTGTTACCTATACAAAGACAGGTCGATATACGAATTTTTCAGTTTTTCCGATTTTTACCAACCCACCACTCAATTTTTGGTACAAGTTGAACTGCAGTATGCAGTAGGTATTTCTCTGAAATCTATCTCCCATCTTCCAGCTCCCACAAGTTTTCATTATTTCACGAGAACTCGTATGCTTGTATAAGACTTCCTGAAAACCCGCATTAACGTCTAATGAATAACGAGCCGCAAACGGGGCTTAAACACTGTACATGAGGACAGAACGATGAAATTTTAATTCAGTTATCAGGTCTCCGGTGGCGGCTGCTGATGTGCACAATAAACGGCGGCTACTGGAGAGGTGTAAATATACAAGAATATACGCGGCGATATATTTCTTTCAGAGCTACTACAGAAACTAGACGCGATACTTGGTAAGTAAATTATCAGTCGAGAACAAACTAGCATATAGGTGTCGTATTCACCGCTAATTATTCCGTTATTCATAACAGTAATTGCCCACTCCCCTCCCATGATTCATCCTTCTGGTTAGTTTTAACGATCTTAACGTCCCCCCGGAGGTAATAAAACGGCTTACATTAAAGTTTAATATTTTCATTCGCTGCGGGAAATGCGTAAGCCCAGTTTTATGGCCAATTTTATCTTAAAGGGCTCGAGTTTCTTCCGCCCCTTTGTTTAGACGGCGTGGCGCGCAAATACTATCACTCTCGCTCACCCAGACGATGTTCTTCGAAATTGGTACTGATTTTTCTTAATGCTGAGGGTGACTTGTCGGCTCCGAGTCGACTTCACCGGGCTCATTTTTTATGTTATCGTTTCCTCGGGACCGGCTGTCAGGTTGCAGCACCCTCGGTGGTGACTTTATTGCTGTAGAGTTGCAGCGATGAAATTTGAAGGTACGGTGCAATAATCCCAGTATCTAGTCGTTTCATCCATACGGGGCACTGATGTAACATTCATCAAGCTCAAACTTAAGACAGAGCACTTTCGTTATACTCAAATGGTATGTACTGTGTTACATACTCGTACTTTGATCAAGTCAGAGGGCACCTTCACTCGTGTAGGCATGTATATGAACGGTAGAGTGGTTCCTACAAGAGTTTCCAAAGCTTCCCCATCGCGAGTCTTGTGTCCTCGCAGTAGCACTTTTGAAAGCTTTGAAAGTATACAACGAATCAGGGCTTATGTAAAGACGAAACCAAGAATACGCGCGATTTTTTTGGACATTTGTACGAGAAGTATTCATGTAGTTCAAAGCGCAGGGAAAGAATTCGAGATCTCATGTAAAAAGAGCGCGAACAGAGGAGAACTCCAATATTGATCTGACAAAACTAGAATAAAGAATTTTCATTGTTTCTACATTTTTATAAAAAGTTCCATTTCTCTTTATGAAGCCAACCGTTCTTTTAGATTTTAAAGTTATGTGATCGGTATGCATGTTGAATAATAATTTCGAATCCAAAATTATATGCCTAAGTCTTTTACGAAATGCACACACCTAAGTATTAAATGGTAACAAGTTACTATCACTCCACTTAATTAATGAGTCAAAATCTTGTTGCAGTTTAACACAATCATTTTGAGATTTTATAATTTTATAAATTTTCATATCATCTGCATACAGCAATAATTTTGAACATTGGATTTCTTCAGAAGTATCATCGAAAAAAATTGAAATGGGTGTTGGACCCAAAACCGAACCCTGGGGGGGACACCTGTCACACTCTTGTAAGACGTAGAGGCCACTCCTTTATACTCGACAAACTGCATTCTGTTATTTTTAAGTAGGAGTGAAATAGAATTATTAGATCTATTGAAAAGCCAAAGCTGCACAATTTTCAGAGTAAGGTTTTGTGGTTGACAGTGTCTAAAGCCTTTGACAGAGACGAAACTTGACTTTTAGTTGTTGTTTTTTTTTTGGGGGGGGGGGAGAAGGAAAATTTGCCGACAAATATTTTCTTTCAACTGAAAATTTTCCGACAAATATTCGCCGATTTTTTAATCAAAATATTTTTTAATTGAAAAAAAATAATAAACAAACAAACAAACAAACGTTCTTAGAAAATGAAAAATTCAAATAAACAGTTTCAAAATTTGCTGACTGCTCAATTATTGGCGGTGTTTCACTCCCTCCCCCCTCCCCATAGTTTCGTCCCTGCAAATACAGATTGGAACTGTATCCCCCAAGCACTCACATTTGCGCACATGAGCATATTCTATTCTGGGAGGGTAAGGTGGAAGGATGTTAGGATTACTTGAGAGGTACACACAACTTCCTTTACACATTGAGGTGGTCGTTGTTTACTCTTGGTGATATATTTTTCTGAATTTCCTCTGATTCGTCTCCTAAATTGGTTCAAATGAAGAAAAAAAACACAAAAACTACAAAGTTTCCTGTCGATTGGATTAGGGGATTCCGTGCCACAAGTTCCCTTTCGTTCTTATGGGAAAATACATGGAGTTTTGACTTTTGTTCCAGACTAAATTTCCCTCATTGGGTCGTACAGCGCTAGTATCGACTACTCTTATCAGCGACCAAAAGGTGAAGTTTTTGACACATGTAGCAATATTTTGGAATCTAGGTATAAAAATAATCTTAATCGAAAGAAAATTCGTTGTTCGAAAAATTCGTTTCCCTTTAAATACTTTAAAATTGTCTTAATTTTCGAGATATTTCAACTTTAATGAGTATCTACATTAATGGGGAAAATGTATAGATTTACCTTTTGCTACTTATCTCTTCGACTCGATAGCGACGCGCTCTGACGGATGTGCGGCCCGAATATTCACCAGGACCAAAGACCGTAAATTAAATAATAGAACATTTGCTATCGGATTCAGCTTGTGACGCTGGAAGATAAGTCTTTTGCTTACAACTTTTAGATTTTAATAAAATGTTCAAATTTCTCAAATTTCAAGCTCTAGGTCAAACAGAGAGTCTAGTAACAACAGATTTCGGACTGCTCAAAGCGGTGGCGCGCTGCAGTCGTTTACGAATGATTGAGTGAGTGAGTGAATCACTGACTCATTGAGTGAGTGAAGAAGTGAATGAATGAATGACTGAGTGAGTGAGTAACTAAATCACTGAGTGAGTGACTGAATGCCTGAGTGAATAACTCAATGAGCAAGCGAGTGATTGAGTGAGTGAGTGAATCATTGAGTAAGTGTTTGAGCAACTGTGTTAATAACTGAATAAGTAAGCGAGTGACTGAGTGAATCGCGGACTTATTGAGTGAGTGATGGAGTGAGGAAGTGAATGAATAACTAAATTAAAGAATGGGTGAATGACTAAGTAAGTGAGTCAATCACTGAATCACCAAGTGAGTGATTGAGTAACTGAGTGAATCAATAAATGAGTGAGAAAATGACTAAGTGAGTGAGTGAATCACTGACTTATTGAGTGATGAAGTGAATGAATAACTACATTATAGAATGAGTGAATAACTAAGTAAGTGAGTGAATTACTGAGTCACCAAGTAAGTGGGTGAGTAACTTAGTGAATCACTAAATGAGTAAGCAAGTGACTGAGTGAATCACTGAGTCACTGAGTAAGTGATCGAGTAACTCTGTGAATAACTGAATAAGTAAGCGAGTGAATCACTGAGTCGCTGAGTAAGTGATTGAGTAACTGTGTGAATAACTGAATAAGTAAGCGAGTGACTGAGTGAATCACTAAATAAGTAAGCGAATGACTCAGTGAGTGACTGAATAACTGACTCAGTGAGTGACGGAGTGACGAAGTGAATTAATAACTTAATTAGAGTACGAATGAATGACTGGAAGTCGCTATATAATATGATATTTTTCTAGTTTCACCTAACGGATTCACAAGAGAAGAAAATGGACGCGTCATAGGTCGATTGAGTCGTATCATATCCTTGTACTGAGTACTGGAAATGTGATGTGAACGATGGTCATGTAATTATGGACAGGGTGAAACCGTTTTACAAAAAACCGCCACATTAGCTATGTGAAAGCGGTCGAGTTCAACTTTCTCAAATTTCAGGCTCTAGGTCAAACAAAGAATCTAGTAACAACAGATTTCGGGCTGCTCAAAGCGGTGGCGCGCTGTAGTCGTTTACCATGCAACCCTGATCGAGGGAAATATTTCATTTATAGGCATACGACGAAATCTCAAAATGTTATGAAAACGAAAGCGATTATCGAAAAAATGATCAGAACAAAATTTATAGTACATAAAATTTTCCTTTCATCGAGACCATTTTCATTTCAATCTGATGAATTTTTCTAAAATATGTAGGGTTTCAATGTTCCTTTTTTTCACGTGCGTAAAATTATAGAAGGCGATTCATACCACTTGAATCTTCTGTCTTTATACTAGTTTCAATGTTCCTTTTCAGACGAAATTTGATTTTCAGTTTGGAAAGGAGAAGAAAAATTTGCCGACAAATATATTTTTTTAACTAAAAATTCGCCGACAGAATGTTTAAAAAATTAAAAACTTGCCAATTTTTTGATTGAAATATTTTTTTTAATTTAAAAAGGGAATAAATAAACAAACATGCATAAAGAATTAAAATTAAAATGAACAGTTTCAAAATTTACCGACTATCAAATTATGGTGGGGGGGGGTGTCAAATGAGCAGTCTTAATGAACAGTCCTAAAATTTGCCGACTGCCAAATTATTGGTGGGGTGGGTTCGACCCCCCACACCTCCCGATAGTTTTGCCGCTGGTCTTTGATATCGTCGAGTCATCTAGATGCTTTTCTTACACTTTCACTCTTCTCGTCTCAAGTCTGCTCAAGTCAAAACTAACCTCTCGAATCTTCCTAGAGCATTCCAAAGACATCCCACGAGTATTCTTGAGTTTTCTCAATTTTCCTCGAGCTTTTACTTTTTCTTTCATCGATAAACCTCAAACATTACGGCGTTGGCGCTTTGCTAACAAACCCGAGCTTTTCACTTCGTATTTCTTCACATAATAATTTAAAACCACTCGATTCATCGTCTCTCCAACTTAATCAATCAAAATCACTTACTTTTGAAAACTTTGATGGAGTGTGTACGATTAAAAATCGATTATCAAATAACAACGGAATACCGAAATTACAAAAATTTCTTATATTGTTTAGAAAATTTCATTACAACGGCGACCGAGAAGTATATCGAACTGATGAAAATATTAAAATGGGTATCGCACGTTACTTTCAAAGGCCATCGCCGACTTATCGTATCGTCACTCATCGATATAAATAACTAATTAGTCTGCTTCACTGAATAAACTGTACACAATACCGTCTGAATTAAAATGAATCAAACACATCTTTCTGAGACTTTAAGAAGAAATTACAGATTAAAAAAGTGAGCTAGAGAGATATAGAAAGAAAGAATGAAGTAAAGATAAAACGTGCAGGTCATTAATATTCAAGAGACAGAGAATAATAATTACAAATGAAAACAGAAAAAACGTTAACATTTTCCGGGCGTTTTGGATCTGAAACACGCGTTAGTCTTAAGCGTAAATTCTTAAAAGTTCTTCGAATTTGTTTACCTAGCGATTCCACCATAGCTTCGTACTTATTTCAATAACATTTATAGGAAGTCTAAATACACGTAACATCGATACGCGCAAGAGGGATGGAGAAAAAAGGTTTTTACACCATTTTCCCTCCCTTAGCAGAAAGAATCTGAGGGTTTTGTCTCGGGTCGACCACATCGCATTGCCGGTGAAACTAATCATATTTTGGGGAAAGCTGTACAGTAAAAGCGTCGAGTGACCCTAAACCGACATTAATCCTAATAGCCTCTTCGATACTTTATTTTGAAAGCACGAAAAATAATATTCTCGAGGGTGCGTATAATGGCAATCAGTATTTATGGTGTTTGAATGAGACCGGTGTGAGATATACGCTGTACAGTCATGAACCTTACACACACACAGAAACTCAACTACTTCTCGTTCGTAAGAGTTATTAACGACAGCTCGACTCCAAAATGTGGTATTTCTTCTTATTTAGCCTCATTTTTGATTTTCTTTTTATAAAAACTGCAAGTATTTGCAACCTATTTGGCAATTTTTGACGGAGACTTTTTTCCAGCCACTTTCAGAGGGGCTAAACTGCCTCTGTTATGGGGCGTTAATACAGTACCTCCTTAGCTTCATTTTAGTATCCATTTCGGAGTGTGAGTAGTGAACTTGGTAAGATTCCATTTGGAGGGTGTGCCAATTCACTTTTTCTTCTTCTGTAGTTCAGAGCGCTTTCGGCTCTTATGCCATCATCTGACAATGGCATAACAGCCGAAAGCGCTCTGAACTACGGAAGAAGAAAAAGTGAATTGGCACACCCTATAAATGGAACCCTTAGCTTCAGTTAAGGAAATAGTGAAAATGAGAGCTCATTCGCACAAAATAATAAGCAACCCAGTCAGTAAGCCTCTGGACTAACTTGGACTATATTTTTCCTTCCAACTGGAAAATGAGAACTGACTCAGGGCAAACGAACAAAATGTGGCCGTAGCCAGTTTCGATTCCGATTTCTAAAACATTCTCAGCAAGTCTGAAAACTTCAGAAGAAAAGTCTGAAACGATAACTTTAGAAACGTATCCTTTATCTCGATGTGAGCAGAAAACGTAGTTTAACTGAAAATAGTAAGTATAGTATTTGTGGGGAATTTATTTAGGCCACAAAGTAAGTGAATTGACATTAAAAATAATCGTATGCGGTACCTAGAACTGGTCTACCGGTTGGGCAAAGTTAAGGTCACTGTTTTCCCAAATGTAGTCAATGGTAGCCACATTTGACATCAACTATTTCTGGACATAAAATTGAAAAATCCCGTAAAATACGCCGAAAAACTGATAATTAAGTGTCTAATGATAACTTGGGTGATCACATGTGGGGCCGTAAGTGGCCTACACATGGAGGCGCATTTCCTTAGCCCCCCACCCAACCCGATAGACATGAAGCATATGCCATTCGTTTGCGCTACGTTTGTGCTAGTTTGTGATGAAAATCCTGTCGTTTGTGCTGCCCCCGCCTGAAGTATTTGGAAAAAATTTTGGAGGCTGTAGAAATAAGAGCCCCTCCACTCTCATGAACGGGATCGAAAATTGTGTCAATCGTTTGTGCTACGTTTGTGCTGAAAACGCCACAGTTTTGAGTGCCCCTTCTGAAATATTCAGGAAAACTCTCTTCTTTTTTGGGGATGGGGGCTGTAGTAACAGAAGCACCCCCACTTGGTTGATAGGGTGGCAAGTGGTGGCATTTGTTAGTTCTATATTTGTGTTTGATGGGCTAAAAACCCCGTCGTTTGCGCTCTTTCTCCTCTCGAGATACTGAGGATTACTCATGGGGGGGGCTGAAGAAATGGTTTTTGAAACAGGGGTCAGAAGAAGGATTAAAAAGGGAAAAGTGGATGCAATCGTTTGTGCTCTGTTTGTGCTGGTTTGTCCTGCCCCCCCCCACCCCACCCCCAACTACTAGCTCATCTCCCCGTCGACAGAGGGTCTCTGTTATATATAGCAGGATGATGGTAAGGTTATCACATTAGTCTTACGACCGGTTTGATGCAGCTCTTCACTTCTCCCTATCTTGTAAGAGTCCCTTCATTTCCAAATAACACTTACATCTGACATCCTCGATTATCTGTTGAACATACTGGAATCTTTGCTGACTTACCCAATTCTTTCCTTTTCCACTCTTCCTTCTAGCAGTAGTGATATTATTCCCGGGTGTCTCAAATCATGCCCTATTAGTTTAGCTCTTTTTCTCTTCAGACAATTCCAAATATCCATTTTACCTCCTACTTTGTCAGGTATTTCCTCATTTCTTACCTTATCCGTCCATTTGATGCTAAGTATCTGCATATAGCGCTATATCTCAAAAGCTTCGATCCTTCTCTTCTCTGCTTTTCCTGCGGTCCAAGTTTCACATCCATACACGGCTACACTACAAACATGGGTTTTCAAGAACAATTTTTTGATTTCCAGATCTACTTTTGATTTCAAAATAATACTTTTTCGATAAAGTGCTAATTCGGCTTGAGATACTCTACTACTAATATCACTTTCACTCCTTTCATATTTTGTTATTTTACTCGCTAAGTAGCAAAGTTCGCTTACGTCCTCAATCTTTTTCTGTACAATATTTATATTTAAGCTAGCATGCTCACATCAATTACATACCATTACTTTAGTTTTGTTTCTATTTATTCTCATTCCATATTCTGTATACTCAAAATCTTCTCCATTCCATTTAAAATGTGTTCCAAAACAGTACTTATTTCAGTTAAGACAATATCGTTTACAAACCTGAGCATCTTTACTCGCTCTCGATAGTGACATCTGCTTCAGATTTTTCTTTCATTTCTTTTATGGCCGACTCTATGTACAGATTAAATAATACTGGAGACAAGGAGCACGCCTTCCTTATACCTGTTTCTATATTAGCCTCCCCTCTTTCTCCTTCTATTCTTAATGTGGCTTGCTGTCCTCTGTACAAGTTTAAAATAATTTGCCTTTCTCTAAATT
The DNA here is from genome assembly GCA_031841125.1 of Acanthococcus lagerstroemiae. Taxonomy (NCBI): domain Eukaryota; kingdom Metazoa; phylum Arthropoda; class Insecta; order Hemiptera; family Eriococcidae; genus Acanthococcus; species Acanthococcus lagerstroemiae. The sequence goes on along the minus strand of CM063109.1, from coordinate 20,088,631 downwards.
TTATTCCTATCTTTTTTAGAGTAATCAAACATTTTATTTCATTTAACATTGTCAAAAGCTTTTTCAATATCAACGAATACCATTTTATACAAATATGTATCCTGCCCCTTTTTTAGTTCACAAAGCCAACATTGCTTTCCTAGTAACTCTACTTTTTCTAAATCCAAAATGATCATCTCCTAGTTCTGCATCTATTCTATTCTCAATTTTCCTATGTTACTATTTTTGACGCATGCGAAAGAAAACTAATTATTCGATAATTTTCACACGTATCTGCTCCTGTTTTTTTTAGTATAGTTACAATAGCACTCTTTTTAAAGTCCTCTGGCATTTCCCTTTTATCATAAAATTAATATAAAATATTTATTTGCACAATTTATCAAGTACATATTCTCCTAAGTTCTGTAATAATTAGCTGGTATCTCATCCACTCCAGGAGCTCTCCCGTTCTTTTAAATTTCTCAATGCTTTGTCAAATTCACCTCTTAAAATTGAATCTCCCCTCTCATCTTCTTCCACATATTCCTCCCTCTCCATTCTTATCTCTTCACTCCCATTGTTACTATATAGTCTTTCTGTATACTCTACCCACCTTTTCACTTTTCCTTCAGCTGTGTAAATGCTCTCCCTCCTTATTCGTTATATTACTTGCTTTCTTCTTTCTTTCTCCAAACTCCATTTTTACTTTTCTATAGGCCAAGTCTATTATTTTTTGTTCTTTATTCTCTTTATTCATAAACACTTCTATCTTACCACAATTTTCTGTCATCCATTCCTCCTTTGCCTTTTTACACTCTATTTTTCATTTCTCAACCTTTGATAAGCTAATTTACCGTCCCTATCGTTTGCATTCTTATATTTTCTTCGTTCATCCATCTTTCTGAGGATTTCCTCCTTCATCCATGGTTTCTTTTCTTCTCTCTTACGTTTCAGTTAGATTTCCTTCTGCTGATTTTAATATTCTCTCCTTTATTTTACCTTATTCTTCCTCTACACTGTTAATTTCCTGTGTTTTTTCAACCTCTAATTCGAATACAATATCCTCTTGATATTTTCTTCTAATATTAATAATTTCTAACTTTTTCAAATTCAATTTTTTTAGGTATCTCTTCTTTTCTACTAAGTTTTTTCAATTTAAGCTAGCATTTCATTACTATCAATTAATAATCACTATCAATATCAGCTTCCGGGTAAGTTTTACAGTCTCATATTTGACTCCTAATACGTTGTTTTGTAATATGAAATCTATTTGATATCCGCCTTCTTTACCTGGTCTCTTCCATGTATATCTTCTTCTATAATGATTTTTAAATTGAGTATTTCCTATAACTAAGTTATACTTCGCACGAAACTGAAACAAACGCTCTCCTCTTTCATTTCTCATTCTTAATCCAAGATCACCGACTATATTACCTTCTTTTCCTTCACCAACTTTATCATTCCGATCACTCATAATAATGAAATTCTTTTCGCCTCTAAGATGCTTTATAAGTTCTTCTAATTCTTCATATACCTCCCCAAGCTTTTTGTCCTCGTGAATATTAGTAGGCATGTATAGTAACTGCCTTCTGATTATCCGCCCTATTTGGGGCGAAAGGCACGGATAACCAAAAAGGTGGATAATCCGAAGTAGGGTAAATTTTATTAAAATTAAATGATAAGGAATTAATTTAATAATTTTGACCCTTATTCATTAAAGTTTATTCCCAATATTTATATTATTTCAATTAATTGATAGGAAATGTATTCAAGGAGTCGAATTTTATTTACAGTATATAGTAAAGGGCATAATAAAATATATGATACAGTACATCAATTTTTGAAAAAAAAAAGTCTGTGATGAGACTTTGACGAACCTCACTATTTACTCAATTTTCTGCCGCAAAATTCTAATTTACTGATTTTTTTGGAAAATACGATTTATCCGCCCGGGTCAAGGAGGTTAATGCGGCGAGGGCGGATGGCCAAATTCAGGGCGGATAATCGGAAGGCTACTGTATAGTATACAAGTTTACACTTGTATTATTGTTGTTAGTACTGGTTTGGTATTGATTTTTTATCAAGCTTAATCTTTTACATTGTTGTTTATACTCGTAATATATTTGTCGGGTGAAGATACCAAATATCGCCCAGTTCCCTAATATCGCCCACCTCAATATCTCGTCTGTTTATGACAAGATCTGGCGGGTGATTATATAGTACTATGTGTATTTTGTAGTCCTTTCATGCTGTTGACAAAGTCACGTTCCGAAACCCAAGCATAAAAATTTTATTGAACAAAATCTGTTTTGTGAGGTCGGAACATTTTGCATGTCTGCGACAAATGAGTGATTATTTTCAAATTACGCAGCGAGAAGAATTTAATGAATGCATTTATTGGTTCAGAACACTCCATACTATTGAGTTCAGGTAAGTTTTTCTCGCAATTTTCATAAGAAGTGTTGCATTTTTGAAATTTTTTCTGAAAACATTGAAAATGCCCAAATATCGCTCTCTTCAAAATCACGTTAGTCGATTTTTTTTTTTTTTTTTGCAGTATAATCTCGAGTACTGTGGAAAACCGTCGGACTTGGACCAAACAATGCATGGATTATGCAGCAGAAAGTGCTATGAAGAAAGAAATGGGTCTTTTGAAAGCATCTAATATATGCCGTGTACCGAAGTCTACATTGAAAGATTATGTTCAACATGTCAGAAAAAACATGCATTTTGATACCTCACTTGGGAATTTTTAAATTTACTCCCCCCCTCCTTAAGGCCCCTTCTTGGCTTCTTCGGAAAATGACCGCGGAAATGAACTCGGGGAGTCAAAAAACGTAGATTTCGATACCTCGCTCAATAATTTTAAAAAATTACCACTTTTGCCGCCCCCCGTTGGCGCCCTTTTTCATTTTTGCGAGAAAATGTTCTCAGAATTGTATTCCGAGGGTTCAGAGACCCCTCCTTCCCCCACTGGGAATAGTTTTATAAATTCTGTTTTTTGTTGTTTTTTTTTTTTTTTTTTTTTTTGTAACCTGGTGTGCAATTTTATTCCTTTCAACTTCCTTCCACACCCCCCCCCCCTTCGGCGGCAAAAATTAGAAAAATAATTAATCTGACTAAGAAAACTTCAAGGAATGGAATGTCGCAAACGGGAAAGCTGTATTTTAAAATCTGTGGCTTCGACACGACTTCAAAGTTGCGATATCAATACAGATTGTAGGTGGGCGATATTAGGATGCCATTTTTTCGAACTTCGATTTTGGATCTTTTGAGAAAAAGTTGAATAATTCCTGAACTTTTTAAACTTGGGACCTCAAAATTGAGGAGGTTGTACCTAAGGGTTCTCTTTACCTCCTCGGTATAAAAGTTTTGATTTATTTCAACTTTAAGGGTGACTTTTCGGGGTTTGAAAAAAAGTGGGCGATATTTGGTACCCTTACCTTATAACTTTATTACCCATTTGTTTATTCATAACAATTCTGACGCCTGCTTGCCCTGTTATTCCCTTTATATTTATTATTCTTAAGTATCCTCGCCAAAAATCATTCTCCTCTTTCCACCTTACTTCACTTATTCCAACTACTCCTAGATCAAACCTCTTCATTTCTCTCTTAAGATTCTCCAATCTTCCAACTCCATTTAAGCTTCCCACATCCCAAGTTCCTATTTCAATTGCGCCTTTCTTTTTAAAATTTTCCGATGATGATGTCCCCATAAGCAGCTCCTTCCCGGACATCCGAACAGGGAGCTTTCTATGTCCGGAAAAAGTATACACCTGTTGGAATGCCATCATCAGTAATTAATATTTGGAAAAGTTACATTTCCTGGAACGAGATACTGTTGTAGTTTTTCATTGCTTTCAACAGGGTTTATCTGTCGGAGTTTGCCTTTTCCTAGGTTTTTATTTTTATTTTTTTACGCTTAAGCCTCTTCACCACGGCAATGTATCACCTAAGAGGAAGTTTATAAGACTATTCACCACTAATTTCGTTCCAGGGCCACTGCTCATGTAGGTACGCATAATCAATTTCTGAATCTTGAGAACCAATTATTTCGAAACGTGCGACTAAAACACTAGACTCGAAACTCAAAGACGACAGTACAGCTTTGTACGTGTTGTCGTTTGATACCAAACTGCTGACGCATGGCGAGTATCGTATTACAGTATATATCAATGCTGCAAAAATATGATCATCGATCAAAATCATCTTATCGACCACACGTGCTCGTAACGATTTCGCAAATTTCCAGAATTTTCGACCATCTTATCGATGATCAAAAAGAGATTTGGAAGATCGAGGCGGTATCATTGACGAAGACGATAATGCGCAGCATATAAAACGGAGTTTTGGGCGTAAAAAGTTATTAGAATTCTTTGGTGTTTACCTCTGTACAAATCCAACAACCAGCTCGGGCATTGTGATTGTTTTTCAGTTCTGAGTAAATTGAAAGTAAAATGTCGTGCGTTCAATTTCTCGGCCTCGCAGTAGTCGCTTGTGTTTTATTACAGGTAAGTAAGTTATCTACGTACAATTTATACTCGTAAGTAGGAATTTATTTTTAATGGATGATGGGTGAGAGTATGTCAGATAGGGAAATCTAGAATACAAGGAGTAGATGTAGAGGAGCCATAGGGTCTTCGGAGCTACGGGCGTAGAAACTTCGCAAGAAGGATAGCACACAATTATGTTTTTGGTAGATGAAACTGAGGTTAATAGGTACGGATAAATGGGGAGGAAATGCAAGAACCGTTTCTCCCAGGAAAAATATGACTATCCAATACATTTTACAGCTGGCAATGTTTTACTGAGTTTCAGAAACGAAGCTGCTAGAGTCTTTTACAGAGTTTCTAGGAATCCTCAACAAGCTTGAAAGTATCTCGAATGTCTCAACTGATTCTCCAGGCGTGGTTTTAAACAAGTCTAGATGAATCTTACAGAGCCATACACAAGCTTTCGAGAATTCCATACGAGTCTTAAAAATTTCAAAGTGTCTTGCAAAAGTTGAGAAAGTCGTGATAAGTCCAGTAGAGTCCTGATCAAGTTTGGATGAGTCCGAAATTATCAGTCGCTGCAGGGATGTTCTGAATAAATGACAAATTGAAGTCTTAATATGCCTCTCTCATAAGCCTCCACAATTCTGAGGGTCGACTGTAAAGCGCCAAGAAAAGCATTTACGAGCAGTTTATCAATACTCTCACTAGGATGGACCAAAATTTGGCGATGTTTAAAATATTCAACTCCCAGTGGCTAAACTTGTTCCTTTTGGTCTAAAAACTCCCAATAGCCAAAACTTGTTCGTAATCGAATAATTCTGACGGATCCTTCTCGGGGGGAGCAAGTTTAATATTATAGGCTCCACATAATGTTTGTTGCACGCATGCCAAAGTGGCTCCCCAGACAACGCACTCCTGGCCCCGGAAACTACCCTTTCGAGTATCACATCAGTGACTTGCGGGAATAGGCTCCACATAAGAAAAGAATCTGTAACTAAGCTCGGTCGAAAAAATTGATTTGATCATAAAAAAACATTCTTATTATTGCACATATATAGTAAGTCTCGAGAATTTTAAGAAAAAATTAGTTCAAAGGTCAATAGCCTCTGTTCAATTTCGAGTAAAAACTACAATTTTAGAACTTGAAGATTACAGACAAGTAGAAGCAGGAAAACGATTGTCTACTCGAATTTCAGAAACATTAAATCTGTTAAGGAAATTTTTGGTTAAAATCCTAATTTCTAAAACTCCGTAGATGGGACAGAACCTAAAAATTACACATAATATTGTCAAGTATATCAAAAATGAAGAGGGGGCCGAGTCGCTATATTTTTCTTCGAAGTTATTTTGACTGTGACCTCCACCAGTAAGGGTCCATAGGGAGTAGGAACGAGAAAACTCAGAATCTCTTAATATCGATTCAAGTATGTCGACATAGGGTTTTTGGAGTCGCTGAATTCTATTTTGAATTATTTCAACTGCATGTCTACTACAAATTATCTACAAGAGGCAGGGACCTAAGAAATTCGAAAATGAGATATTCGAAATCAAAGGCACCCATCTTCTCCGATATTTGGTTCAATTTTAAATTGCAAGTCAATTTTCTCCTTTTCAAGGATAACATTTTGATTTTGAGTGCCCAAATAAATATTGGATTAGAAATCTGATGGAATATTCTCAGTGATCCGAAAAACCCTTATTTCGAACACGAGTTTATTTTCCGACTATATATCAAGTTAACGTATTTAAAAAAATATATAGATTTTGGCGCCGAAATCGGAGTAACATCAAAAATCTGATGAAACAGTCGAAATTAGCAACCGAAAATATCCTGTCTCCACAGTTTACTTGATACATTCTCATTTAAATCAGAAAATTGGTGCACTTCCCTAATTTCCACCCCCCCCCCCCTTAGAGAGAAAAAGTATCACCGAAAAGAGAGCTCAACATTGCTACGTGAAATTCTCATTTTTTGTCCCACCATAATCTGACTTGGCGTTCAAAAATTGGGTGAACGTCTTCATTCCAAAACCAAGTTTTTTCCCTTCAAAACGTGGATTATTTTACCTTCAATTTTCAAAAATGGTATACCTCCATTCTCCATTTATTGTTTCAATCAGTCAGGTGAAGTATTCCATTCTAATACTCGCCCAAATTTGTTGTACATATAAAAGGCACTAGAAAACATGCATGTGGTTTTTCAAACTGGGAGGTAACATCTTTCGGATAGTATCCCGTTACAAAAACCAAACACTATGACTTTGCGCAACCTATAATAAATTGTTATTTCCAGTGATCCCAAAGTAGGAGCTTCTGGTTTTTAGGTAAGCTGGAATCGGATCCCGCCGAAATTGCTTGCGGAGCCATAGTTGGTGTGGTGGGACATATGGCGATGCACGCATGCCAAAGTGGCCTCTATGGCAACGCACCCCCTGCCTCGGAAACTACCCTTTCGAGTATCGCATCGGTGGCCGGAAGGACAGTTAGAGCCAATTCTAAATTTAACCAGATCCGGATCCGGAAGTAATTTCAAAATTTAGCCGGAGCAAGTCCGTCTAACTCCTTCCGGCGTTTCTTTCATCTCTTTTGACAACCTCCTGCTGTGCGACACCCTTCCCCCTCGCCTTAAATATCGCCATAACTGGTCAAAAATTATATTTTTGGTTTAGCCAGAGCCTGAGCCCAACCCAATAACTTTTTCCTAGAAAACCAAAGCTAAATTCCAGAAACATAGAGTCGGAGCAGAGACCGAAGTTTGGAACCATAGAACTGATCAGTTTCCGAAGGGGCCATAGCCAAATTCAATTTAAGAATTTTACTGAGAGGGAGCCAGAGATGATTTCTGGCTCCGGTCTCAATTTTGCCTTCGGTTCCGATTTTGGCTCCCGCTCTTGAACTTTTTTCCCTTTTTCAACCTTTCCCTACAATTCTCGATCTTTTCCTCTCCATTTAAAAGTAACTGAAGACGGAGTAAAAGCCATCTTTTTGATGGAACTAGAGCCACAGTTATCAAGAATCATTTGCTGGAGCCGGAGCTAGAACCGATTTCACGAATTTTGGACAGAGTCAAATTCAAAATTGTTCAAGAGTAGGCATGTTAATTCAGGGTCATCGCTAAATTCAAATTTAATGTGAAATCGGAACTGTCCCGGTTTTGATGTCAGCCAGCTTCTAATTCCCAATTGTTTCTAACCGAAATATCTAAACCAACTGATATTTTCAGAGCATTATGGGTCATCAACTGGCTCACTTAAGTCGCAGAATCAGATCTTTTTCGAAACACTAAGAATTATATTGCTTTAATAATAATTACAATTTCTTTTTTTTTTTGCTCACAGGTGAACTGCTTAACTAATATCCCGAACAATCCTTACCCATCTCTCGCGGTGAACGATCCAAAAATCAGAAACATGCAACGCAAAATCATTTCCCTTGAAAGGACCATCGAGAGACTGCAACGGCACAAGCTACAGCGTTCCCGCGCAAAAATGCTGACGCAAACTTTGCCAGTAATTCAAAAGAAGCATTCGCATGTACCAGCACAGCTTGCTGCTATGAAATTGAGACACAGACCTGTAGCTCCAGGTTACCTGGAGGATTTCTATTACCCGAGGCATCCGGTTTCACCATCATATCCTTACTATAGATCGTACATACCGTCTCAGGAATACTTGGATTAAATGTTTCTTTTTCAATCCAGAAATGTAACATTATTTAAACGCGTATTTAAAATACATGCAATTAAATTGAACAGTGTGAAAGTTATTTACGGAATTAATTATAATCAAATGCAGGTGGAGATAATGCCGTCTCCACAGGTTTCAGATGATTGTTAGTTCTTTCCGTGTACCGCTGATTATAAAGAAAGAATCAGGGTTTCATTCTAGAGAAAAGCACGCAGCTTGATGAGATACTAGAGACATGCATTTTCAGTACTTTCTGTAGATGGACTAGAAGCTGTTCAAGGATCACAATATTAAAACCAGTAACGTCGAAGCCAGGGGGCGAGAGGCACATGCTCCACCAGCCGAAGGCTGAGAAGGCAATCGTATCATTTTGCCCCCCCCCATTTCAGCAAAGGAAATTGGGATCAGAGATCGCTTACGAGAAACAGTATATGACCAGGCAATGTTGCCAGCCACAGCTATTTTATACATGGTGTGGCAATACGGCCCGATGCAAGGACGGAGACAAAATATAGGGCTTTTGGTTCAATTTTGATAAAATCACTTTAAATTACATTTGTTCCTCACAATTTACAATTTTTATTCTCATCATTTTCACCAACCTGAATGTGTGATGATTGCCTATTTCTTGATGATATCAATTATTTTCCAATATAGAGAACAGATCTAAAGAAAGAATACCCTGCGAGCACTTGTGTACTATTTGATCACTACATTTTCATTTTGTGTTCATCATTGGGTTGCATATATCACAATACATCACCGGCCCATTGTACAAATCCTAAATACATAAACAAGTAACCTTGTTACTCGAGAAGGGTCGGCGAAAAGACACGCATCTTGACTTCCGACAGTCTTGAACAATCGATACTTTATTTCATATGAAAATTAATACATGTATAGGTACTGTATAATTATCAACCTGATATCAATCTGTTATGTTACCAGTAAAAACTCGGTCCTCCTCAGCTCATTTCACTCCTAGCGTGCTCAACATGCCCAATGAAAAATTTAATAAATAATTATTATCGACCTGATATCGATCTTTTATGTTCGCATTACTAACCCTTCACTCCAAAGCGCGTTTACAATTCAAACTTTGTTCAAAGGCAAAGTTTGAATGTGAAATGATAAAACTTCCGACTTTCAGATTTCAATTCAGATTTTGAAAAATAAGACTTCACGACTTTCGACTTTCAACTTTTCCATTCTCACTTTCAACATTCAAGAACCGTTTCACTTTCAAGTTTTCTATTAAAAAAACTTTCGAATTTTTCCAGGAACGTACCGATAGGGGAGAGGGGGAGCCTCCCTCTTGTAGAAAGTAGAGAGTAGGGAAAAAGGAGTTGGAAAAATCCAATAAGTCTTCTGTTTTTCTCCTTTTGGTACTTAGGAATTTTGATGACACTCAGGACTTTCACATCCCCCCCCCCCCACATGAGAAAAACTTTTCTGTACATCCCTGACTTTCTTCCAAAAATAAAGCTTGGACTTTCAACTTTTAGCTTTCTAAATACTGTTTTTACTTTCAACTTTCGAGTTACTTTCTAGAAATTGTTTCACTTTCAACTTACAACTTTCAACTATCAGATAACTTTCAAAACCTGGTTTCAGCTGTAAAGCTACAAGCTGCGATCGTGCAGCGAACATCAGATTAAAAAAATTAAAAAATGCGATTGCAATAAGCTCGGCTTTTATACTAGCCGACGCTAAAAATTCATTTCCAGTTGCAGAGTGAAAGTAAAAAATGCCATATGAGACATTCGTTAGAGTTGAACAAGAAATATATTAGCTTTCGAAACCAGAGACGAAATTTGACTTTCAGTTTGGGGAGAGGGGGTGGAGAAGAAAAATTTGCAGACGAATATTTTTTGAAAACTAAAAATTCGCCCACAAATTTTTTTTTTTAATTTGAGAACTTGCCGAGTTCTTAATCAAATTTTTTTTTTAATTAAAAAAATAAATAAATGAACAAACGAACACACGTTCTTAAAAAATGAAAAATTCAAATCAACAAGTTTCAAAATTTGCTAACTGCCAAATTATCGGGGGGCGGGGCCCCAAATTTTCGTCCCTGCAAATGCAGATTGGAACCTTTCCCCCAAGCACTTACATCTGCGCACATGAGCACACCTTAGTCTGGAAGGGTAAGCTGGAAGGATATTAGAAATACTTGAGAGGAACACACAACTTCCTCTACACATTAAGGGGGTCGTTATTTTGAAAAAAATAAATAAATAATAATAATAATAATAATAATAATAATAATAATAATAATAATAATAAGCAAACAAACAAACAAACATTCAAAAAATTGAATAATTCAAATGAACAGTTTCAAAATTTACCGAATGCCAAATTATTTGGGAGTGTTTCAACCCCCCACCCCCCACCCTCTCTATAATTCGTCATTGTTAAAGCGCCGCGAAGCGGCATAGGTCGCTAGTCACCAGTTGTATGGCTTATTTTAGCAACAGTGTGATTTTTTTAGCACGAAAAGGAAAGTCAGGAATCACGAGAAAAGAAGGACACTGAGCAGTTAATAATCATTTCACGAAATATAAAATAAGGGGAACAGAAAAAATAATACACGAACATTAAGAAAAACTTTTGAACGAAAAAATAAAAGAATCACGAAATAATAAAACATCGAACGGAAAAACCAGGAAAAATTATTGAATTGGCCGCGCGCGTTTTGCTTAATCGGCCCGTCTCGTTTACGTTTTCGGCCGACCATTTTGGCTTCTGGTGGCACGGTGAGTAGCTTTAATCGTATGCACATAACGACTGCATGCTTGCACTGCAAACTTTTCAAAAATGGGGAGGGGGCATTCTGTATCACATGCAAGCCTACCTGTTTTCACATGCACCACCCGATGCAGAATCAGTTACTCTCTAGTTAGCCGCGGAAAAGTTATCAATTTGCAACCCTCGGTTACCCTCAGATTACCCAGAAACCCGTCAGTTCCCCTTGGTTCCCCTTTAGTTACCCAGGTAACTGGCGGGATTTGCGCATCGGGCATCAGCCACCCGTACAATATGTCATAGTTCTTCTTTTTTCATTCACAAACATTAAACATTTCGTGTAAGGTGGTTTTCGTTAACTTTGAATTACTTTTTCAGGCTTCTACTTTTCGTTCAAACGCCTTTTACCTTTCGTGCAGTTTATTCTTCCCCTTGAAAGATATCCCCGGCACTTCTGATTTCAAAATCTGGCAACACTGTGACCAGGCAAACACGCTGGACATCCAGTTTCTTTCAAATGGTAGAAGGAGAAACGAGAAACAGTTTATACGTATGTATTTCTGGGGAAAACTTCAACTACCTTCACAACTGAGACGTGTGGGTAATAGGAAATGAATGCTAGTGACTGTAACATTGAGCAAAGTAAGTTTAAATTCTTGGAATAGGATAGATATCCACCACGCATCGAGATTTTCTCAAGTAAGATACAATTCAATACAACTTCGATTCCATTGATACATCATCAGAAAAGAAACAGAAACACGACTCTCCTGCCTTCAATTCATATAACTTACGGTGCTTTTAATTTGATTAAATACCTCTACTTCGATTCATGACGCCACAAAAGGTACATATATGCAGAAAATTGATTTCTTACCGATTACTGACGTTCAATCGGATGAATTCAAGCTGGATCCCTCGTTGCTTCGACGAATTCCAATAAAATCGAGATGCACTGTTCGCATTTTCACGAGAAAACTTGATGCAATTATAACACAAGCCCGAATACATATTGACAATAGAAAACGCATATCCTAAATCACCCGTAAATCATATCTAGTCAATACACGCGAGAACACAACTAGAGAAAATATGATGACATAACAAGCGAAAATTAGAAGTCCACCGCACTTGCAAGAAAAAACTAGAACATTCATTACAAACGCCGAAATCGTAACCGCGCAACGTTGAAACATGAAAATGGTACGGAACTGTAGGAACATAACACCGAACAAATGACGCGTCAAGTTACAACGGTTACAACAGCAACAGCCTGCCAAGCGCTGACGTGAGTCATGTGATCGGTGTCAGTGTCCTTGGATAGGACAAATGTTCACTCCACTATAATTATGTGAATACCCAGGATCAGCTGATGTAGCCTGTTGATAATAGACCCATCTGAAGCCAATGTCGCGTCGTGGGAGAATTTTCAGTGTTGCCGCGCGCCAAATTTTTAAAATTTACATTCATGGGACAGCACACTTCTGATCGAAATTGTGATATTAATTCGTCATTGACACTCACGGACTGGCTTTTTAGGGCGCTTTCGGGAAATCTGAAAGGGCGCTTCGCAGAAGAGAGGCGGTGACAGACTTTTTTAAGTAGTAGTTTTTTTTAATAAAAAACATTCTGCAGCAAAGACACGTTGATACTACGATTTTTTCGCGTCCAAGTATTACATATTCATATTTGATTGATAAATAATGATTATGTTAGCCACGTAGCCTAAGCGAATTACTAATTTTAATAGGAAAAAATTCGCACAAAAGGTTTGATTGCTGAAAATTTTTTTGGGAAGGTGTCATAATAAGTGGTGAAATTCCACCACCATTACATTGGAATCTTCCCCCATTATTGACGAAGGGGGCTACGGAAAAATTAACCTTAAACGGTTTTTTTGATTTTTCTCAAAGCCATAACATTCTAGGAAGGAAATATCTCAGTGAAAAATTGTTCCCTGTAAAATTTTCTACAAAATAGCCTACTACAAGAATTTACTCACAAGTCATACTTGAGGAGTTACAGGCATAGAAAAGTGTATTGTTTTGTATAAAATACCTACTACATGTACGTGCAATCATTCATCAATCATCAGTATCATCAGACTCGCGTGACACGGCATTGGGGCAGGACAGGCCGCAAAAAGACTTGCAACCGTCTGCACAAGGTTTTCCTGGGGGGGGGGGGGAAGGAGACAGTACACTTTCAAGTATTTTGCAGTTAGTTTAAGTTTATCTGAATGCAATAAGTGCAGATTTAAAGAACGACAGTCACTTTTATGCCCACCTCCTTTCTTACAGCCGCAGAAGATTCTCGCCGTCAATTTCTGTGGAGCCGTTTGAGCTTTTGTTTTGACTGGCTGTAAATCTGATTCAGTTTCCATCCAGCCCCATAGACTGAATTTGAGCGTACACTCGGTAAGAGTACTCTTGAGTTGCGCCCTATGTCGGTGGAAGCGAGCGTAATTCCTCCTTCATTCTCCCACCCACATACTGCAGAATTTCTGAAATCAAAGCGCGCTTAAAGCGTCATCTTCATTTGCTCCGTACCAGTCCCGTAGAGAGAAAAAGAGGCCTGGGGGAAATTTCCACGGGCCTCCCCCTTCCAATTCATTTTGTTCTTTTGTCAGACGGGAAAAAATTATATGTTACGGGATAAGAGGTTTCTTTCATGGTGTAAGGAGTGATTACTGATTTGATATATGGTATGATGTAGCCGTAAGCGTTGGAATTCAGGTCTTTTAAAAATATCGGGCCTTCCTGAAAGTCCGGGCCCGGGGTATTTCCCCCATGCTCCCTCCCTCTCGACAGGGTGGCTCCGTACAATATTTTCATGGCCTTTTCACCCGCTGCGGCAACATCTTATTTTCTACTGTCGGAACAGTCGAAGACTTCGATATGTGCGTTATTGTGGGAGCCATATTCAATGTTGCCCAGCTGGTAATTTTACTTTCATTGAAGAGAGCCAGGGTTGTATCACAGCCCGTAAAGGCATGTAAAAAAAAGTGCTTTGTCACGATATATTTGATTGTCCAAGTTAGAGAATATTTTTTGGGCCACTTTACCTCTACGTACTGGGTTTCATAAATAATAGCTCCTTGATGTGTTATTGGCCACGGCTATTACTAAAATAAGGAGGTCGATGTCCTCACCAACAACAGTTGTCAACGGCTCACTTTCTCGTAGCCTCACGGCTCCCTGAACAATGAGGCTGTCAGCGTCATGTCATCTGGAGCAACTAGGACTGACATTTCGTTCGCTGTCAAATGAATCGGTTTGTGTAGAAACAGGTTAAGTCACACTGTTATAATTTATCAGGAAAGCCAAAAAATTGTTTTAGGGTATGAGGCAATATAGACGCTTCATTTTTTACATGTGGTTATATGATATTTGGGCTGAGAAAACCAATGCCACTATTTATTTTTATCAAGGTAACCAGAAAAGCGTGAAATTTGAATTCAAAATGTGACTTAACCTGTTTCTCTACAAAATTGGATTGTGATAACACATGAAATTGTTCAGTAATTCACTCTTTTACGTTTCACATACACCGACATACTCATGCAATTAATTGCTGATGCGCTTGCTTCATAATAATAAAACACTCAATGATGATAAGGAGGACTTGATCTGTTTTACTTCAAAATATGTGACTTATCCTGTTTCTCCCGTTCATTGAAATTTTCAAATCTCTTGTTAGGCTTTCAGTATTGACAAATCGAGCTGATTTTTGCCAGCTTACGTGGCTTGGTCTTACAGTGTTGCCCATGTAAAAAATTCATTATGGTCAAAATGGGGACTTAACCTGTTTTTGCACCAACCGATTCAAATGTACTCTCAGCATTTCAATGAATTGACTTTTATTCACGTTGTTAGCGAGAAATAACTCTTGCTTGGATGTGAAAGGAGTTGTTTTTCCTATCAAAATGTCTGGAGCCCTTGCAGTGTAACGCCTGCTTCGTTCTGAATCGTTGAGGCAAGCCTGTTGGTACTCACCAAATACTATCACAGCATATTTCTACCGAAATGCTTGAGAATGTATTTATGGTATGAGTCCAAGAGACTAAAATGTCTTCGGTGACGACCATACAGTTTTATGTAGGAGATAACCTCCATCAACAACAAACAAGTACTTATCGTCATTTTTTTTTTTTTTTTTTCATCAGAAAAATCTTATACAGTTGAGACTTATTATTTGGATTTCGCATACCAGTTTCATCGAATAAAGGAAGTGGATACGGCGCCGATACTACTGAAGTAATTCTTCAATTCGATTGTTCCTTCTTGACGGATGCAAATACGTAAACCACTTATAGCTTTTCTCAAACTTCATCAACTGGTATTACCTGGCTTACGTCCAACAATTTCCAGCAATTTCGAAAAAAGGATTACATACATCGGTATTTTACCTGCGATTTTGCCCGTAGAAGAGATAACAAAAAATGTGTCTACTTTTCCATTTATCCGAGATTCTACATCTCGGACTTGCTATTTTAAGCTTCTTGGAATAATTCTCGAACTCGAAGATACGAATGTTCACAAACGGTATAGAATGGCGAAACCGGTGACATTAAAAAAAATTTTCCGTCTTTTACCTCTGACTCTTTGTTCGCATTACTCGATGCAAGCGGAAGAGGAAAAAAAGAGCAGCTAACTTTATACGTTTCCAATGAACCATTTATGAAAGTACTAAAACGTGACTTCTTGTCGACCTTTCTCATTTCGTTTTTCATTTCCCGTTTAAACTTTCATCCAACTTTTCATTCATTTTGACAGCTTTCTTAAAAGCGGTTCGCGGCTTAGTCACGTCAAACGAAACATACGCTGGCTTTTTATTATTGTGTAAGTTAAAACCGGCGGCTAAAGTTGGCGTCGACTTCGCTGCTGACCAAAAAAAGTATAAGTTTACGTTTCAGTTACGCCGGCCAAATTCATAATTTCGGATGAGCCCTGAAATTGTACCGCAGAAAGAGCTGATTGCAAAATCGGTTGCGTAAAATTTTTAGACGGGAATTTTGGTTGGTTCTGAGAATGAAGCCAAAGGAGGTGGGGGCGGGTAATTGTTCATCGATGATTCGGTTTTGGAGAAGCTGCGAGTATTTGCCTCCACTGAATTCAGTTCCTGGCGCGTAATGATGAAAGAGCGAGCTCATTCTATGTTAGAGGTTCGTATTAAAAATGGAAAATTCATGTCCGTTCATTCAGGTAGAGAGTGCATGACAGAAATGGAAAGAAATTCATTATAAAAGCGGGGAACTAAGAATGGTAAAGTAATAAAATAAAATACTTGATTATCATTAGAGAGCGGATTTTTATGTGCTAAAAACAGGTGAAATATGCGCATATATATGCATTAAAAAAGTCCAAAATATGCGCTAATGATATGGGTGTTATTATAAAGAGCGTGAAGAGCTGTACCTTGTTACGTTAAAAAAAAATCAGTTGATCAAATCATTTATTTATTAGACAAATTATTATAAAAAGAAATGAGTTTTTGTAACAACTTTAGTCGAAACAGATAGGTACCACGAATCCGAATGAAGGCGTCCCTTGCAAATTGAATTTTTTTGCAAAATTGATAGCATGAATCGGCGATGGGAGCGCTACAATAAGAAGACATAATTTTTTTTCCAGTGCTCTAGGGAAAAATCTAAGAAATGTGTACTTTTTTTGACTTTTCAATGAAGAAATATTGAAAATCAAGGAAATACGTGCTAAAAATCAGGAAACTAAGGAAATATGCGCTGAAACAGTTAAATATGGGCCAAAAATGACAAAAATATGCTTTTATAATTAAAATATACAAAATATGCGAAAACAAATAGGGCTCATTTTGCTCAGAATGGTTTGAAACGTGAAAGTATCTTGAATATACCATTTCTAACTCGATACAGACAAATATGACGAGTTATCTGTCAAAAGGGCGCATGCCAGCGATTTTGGTTTTGAGAAAAACAACTTCAAAGTTTTCAAGCTGAAATACTCCTTTCAGACTGATTTAATTGAAAAATATGTTATTATAAAAAATGTTCACTGTGATTTCATTAATAGAAATGACTAGTTCATTGTTTAGTTCATTCAGAAACGAACGCGGACGAATTCAGAAAGAAGGAGGATGTCATGCGCCCTTTTTAGATCCATGGGAAAATTGGTGTCGTGGGACATATTATGGTTATCAGTAGCTGTTTTCCCGTCAGATAATATCGGTGAATTTCATGTATAGACTCTTCTATTTTGCTTGTTTCCATACATTTATACAACTTATGGAACAAAATACACAATTCCTAACTCGCTGTATGATGAGTTATTATGTATATTCTCGTGACTGAAGCTAATGTAATAGTGAAGATGTCTCTCCATGCGGATAAGGCAACCGAAATGTGTAATTTCTGAGGCATAGTATCGTGGAATGAGTTACTCGCTTTTCACCCTTTGATATAATGTAATGTAAGGTAAAGTCGCCTAATATCACTATAAAATTTCACCTATTTGAGCTATCAACCTTGAAAATGGCTCAAAATGTTCGTACATCCTTCTACAAAAGTATCACACTAAAATGGAGGGAGGAAGGTTCGTTGGTTTTGCATGAATTTTTAAAGCAGAGTAGTCGAAATCGGAAAATTTATTTTTGGGCTCCTAATATCGCCCACCAAAATTACATGTAAAAGTCGATTAGCCTAATATCGCCTAGCTAAAAACTCAAAAAAATTGACATTTTATGTTACTTGTAATTAAAATAAAAGAGATTTTGACTTTCTTGTTCAAACAGTTTGAACAAATGTACTTTGTTTTGTTTGAGACTTCGCCAAAGGCGGCGTCGCAAACCTCATGCGCCCCCACAGAACATTTTGAGCACGAGTGATAACAGTTTACAATATGTGATTCCTAATATCGCCCACATGTTATCAATGTTATCAAGTGGGCGATATTAGGAATTCGCGAGTGGGCGATATTAGGGAAAACGGTACTCACTTCCTTCGACGCCATACTCTGCTTAATTACTTATAAATTCTGGAACTTTTTATGTAAAACTGCGATTTGAACGTTTCTCATCACAACACTATTTGATTCGACATCCAGCATGCATCTTATCAGTCACAAGCGCCATCCAAAGACGACTCTAAAAAAGTTTTCAGGTCCTCGATTTCTTCTCCCAGCTCTCACTCTTCGGTTTTTGGCTTCCAGAACCTAACTTTTCACATGTACTACTGTTTTACGATACCAAACATGAAAAATTTTTTCCCGCCCGATCGCGCCATTACAGGGCGAAATAAGGTGGTAGGCGATATTAGGAACTGGGCGATATTAGGCGACTTTACCTTATGCTTGGTTTTATTGACTGCATGATAAGTTTGTACACATCTCAGCATAGAATCGATGTTAATTCAATGCGTTTGTAATCATCTATCGGCGCCAATTTCACTGAATATCGTCTTAGAGAATATATATTTCCAGTGGTGTATAGTGGCAAATTTTCCAGTGTGGGAACGCTAAATATATTAGACAAATTATAAGGAAAGTCGTATTTATATGATTTCCTATCTACGAAAAACCAGTGTGGGAACGCCGTTCCCGCTCTACTACACCACTGCATATATTTCTCTTAAGAATATCATGCGTTGGTACATACATACAGAGCAAGTTTCAGTTTATCAACTTTAACACAGAGAAACATAACACAATAACAGTTTCGAGTTTTCGAAGACGTTGCTGTTCTGCTATCGTGAACACTGGAACTTGTATTTGGCGCCACCATCTCACACTATCACACCTGCAAATCGAAATTTTCTTTTGATGTCTATTAAATTTTCCTACTTAACCACGTTTCTCTGTCAGAACCTCAGAACACTTGAGGTTGCCACTTCGCTTGAGAGAGCGATCTCAGAATGAAAGCCGCTTTTGTTGTTTCGACTGATATTGATAAGAGGTAAAGCGACTGTAGACAATGTAAACGGCTACAAGAGAGGGACGTATTCGTATTTAAGACAGCATAGTACGGTGAATTCGTTGATTGTGGAAAAAATTTTCAACTGGTTCCTAAAGAGTAGGACACGCAGAATTCGAAAATCAGCATATCCGCAAAAAGGGCACCTGTTCGTTATGCGCCCTTTTGACAGATAACTCGGATATGCGATTTCATTAAAATCCGCTCCCTGATTATCATCGTTCCTTTTAATATCTGCCGATTCTGCATCTAAAATCCAGTTACTTTCTATTTACTCATCTAGGGCTCGAATATTAATACACATGAGTTGTGTTCGGTTAGACACAAAAATTGATACTTTTTAACACCGAGTGTTACACCAAGCAATTTTTGCCGTTCGATTTGTTCTGTGGAGAACTCCGGAGTTCATGTTTGCTGTTTTATTTACCAGTAGGATAACACTGTTGTTAACACTGGTGTTAAAAATTTTAACCCTGCTCCCGAAGTAGGGTTGAGTTTGGTGTCGTTTGGTGTCACGGTGTGTTCTTGTGGTATTGGCTGTGATGTTTATGTTTTGTTCGATTTGATCACCACAAACCCAACACTTTTGTGTACACATGACGTAATTTCAGTGTTACACCAAGTTAACCCTAGTGTTACACCGAGTTAACCCTAGCCCAATGCTGTGAAGCTAAACGAACACAGTTATGGTGGCCAAATGCCAATGTGTGCTAAAGTGCCTTCTTTTCTGTATAGGGACTGAATTATGACGGCTAATGTGTTGTTAAGTGACGCTTTTACTACTGATGGCTCATCACACAGATCTGTATGATCAGTACTAGAAATTTATGAAAAAATGATGCAACCACCCCTCTGAAAAAATTGGTGGCAGGGGTAAGGCTGAGGACTTTTAGTCCGTCAGTGAGAAGACCCCTCAAAAATTTCTTCAAACTCCCTCTTGTTTTTCTTCCTCTAAATATCCTCATTTACCCAGACTATCAGTACCCATTTCTATTCCTATGACCAAAATAATCCAAATCTAAGTCTAAATGTCTTCGCCTTTCTACACTGAAGCCAACCTAACTGAAAACTTCTAGTTTGTCGGAACAAGTCACCAAATAAGGGTGCGGCCTGAAGCGAGAAGATAGCTGATGATTTGTTCTATCGTTAAGGGTGTTTAATCGCGACGGAACATCTTGCAACGTGGTACAGATGCCATAAAGCCTCGCTCCACTTCTTAAGACTTCTCGAATCTAATAAATATCGAAGTAATTACCGACGACAACGCTTTCCTGGGAATACCATGACAGACGACGGATTTTTAGCCGCGTCGTGCGCACCAACTTTTCCGAAATTGGTAAAAAGGAAATGACAAGACGCACGTGATATCGTGCATTCGAATCGCGCCCGTGGATTGGCGCTGGTGCCGACTCAGCAAAAATTTCGGCTCGTTTTAATTATACGCCGGTTGACTGCAAAAATGCCGAACGCTACCCGACATAATTTTCCATCTGGAGGACTATCCAAAATCCGTAATAGCCCATTAGATAAATCACCACCGGTGGGTTTTACCTTATTTCGCCGACTTTGTAGGAGAGAAAAAAATATATATAAAATACCCGGCGACAGATGCGTTTTTTTGCCATAAAACCCGAGGGTGCCGCCGTGCCACCTTTGTCGATGGAGAGGGCGATGTCAAAGGTGCTCGAAAGTCGCTTTTTCTGCGGTCGTTAAATGAAGAGCACTCGAAATGTTTACATTTGCAAAACGCGGACCTCGGGTTGAAATGAAAAAAATTGTTCTCGAATTGATTCGCTATTGTTGGAGCGGCTCGGTCGCCGAATTCGTGCGTGCCAAGTTATTGCTTCCCGGCTGGCGCTACGATTTCAAATCTGAAGCGCCGACTGAGTCGAAGTTCACCCCCGCGAGGATAAAATTATCGGGGAGAACGGCGGGTGTAATTCTGACAAGAAAGGTCATTTTGTTGCCATCGGATCAACTATACTATAGTTAAGTCAGAGCTTCTGTTAGCGGCGGCGTATTTCCATCGTGTTCGTTTATTTGTGATAGGTGGTTCAGGTGACCAATAGGGGGTTCTTTCGGCCGCAAATCTCGAAAGCCATCGTCGTCAACTTTCACAAGACGTAACCGAGATCACGCATGTTTTGCAACTGTACTGTACAAATTAATCAACCGAATTGATTTCGTGAGCTGCATCGGGGTTAAATCGCGAGCGGAAATAGAATTTTACAAACTCGATTGTTCGCCCGCTTCGACTCTATTCCAGAAAACTGTCGAACGAGTGTTTGTAAATGTTCACACGCACAGTCTCTGCACCCCCCCCCCCCGCCATAGATATGTATGTAATTATAGATTTCATCGTGACTGCTTACACAAGTTCAAAAACCGATGGGCGGGGGCGATTCGTGCACCACGTTGTATTATTTAGGTGATACTACGTTTTTAATGCCTTTGGGCTTGTAGAGAATCTCGGAACCTGAAACCCAGGAATCAAGTGGAAAAAATTGGAAATTGCTGAAATTCATTATAATATATTGAAATAGTGAGCTTGGAGTTTCTTATACATAATGGATCGAGTAGATAACACTCACTGTAGAATACAGAAAAATTTCTGATATTTATAGTCTGTGTACAAGAGTAAGTTTTAGCTGATAATGAAAAAGAGCTTTATATGACTGGTGAAAGACTATAAGGAGAAGCAAAATCTGTCGGCACTGAGAGGAGGAGGAGGAGGAGAGGATTAAATTTTTCAATGAGTCGCATCTCCCATTTGGTGCCGGCCTTGCGCCTCGTCCGACCATCACAGTCCTCAGTGTTTGGTCTAAAACGTTGGTTCCTGAGTTGAGATTTGCTTTGCGTTTCTTTTGCTCTCCCTCTATCAGCGGTCCTCAATCTTCCACCATGAACCCCCTTCCATTCTTTCTTCATCACGAGCCTCCTCCTCCACCACGACCCCCTCGTTCAGCATGGTCACTCTCTGCCTCCACGGTCACACTTCAACAGTCACAGCCCTCCTCAGCCACAAACTCCTCCCCCACAACGGCCATAATCTCCGACCAGAGACTTCCTCCTCACCTCTACAATCGTCAACCACCAAAACCGCCTTCCACCACCTGGGCCTCCCACTCCCTCGCTCCATGACCTTCTCCATCCACAGCTTCTCCCACACATGGCACCCTCCGTTCATCCCTTCGTCCACCACCCAGTCTTCCACCTAGCCTCCCCCAATTACCCTCTTCCACCTCAAGTGCCTTCATCCTCCATTAGGGCCACGTTCCTCCGACCACCCACACCCCACTATGGCCTTCATTTCTGTTCACGTACCACACCCCCACCAAGACCTTTTCACCCATCACTACGCCCTCCCTAATTGCAACCCTAATCCCTCGCTACTGCCTTCCCCTTACACTGCTCCTCCTCTGCGGCCTCATCGTTCCAACTCCCTCGAAGATCTCCCGGTCTTCCACTCAGGAGCTTCCACCACCATGGGTACCCTTCCCCTTCAGACCCCCGCCAACAGCCCCTCTCGCAATGTGACTTTCATTTCCCTTCCAGGCCCCTCTTTACCCAGAACTTCCTCCTCCACCAGGACTTCTTACTCACCATTACGCCCCACCACCCAGGGCCTTTATCCCGCTCCTCTTCTCCTTCCACAATGGTCACCCTCTCCTACCAAGGATTTCCTCCGCCACCAGACCCCTGGAATTTATCTCCCTTCACAGCCCCTGTCCTCATTATGGTCCTCCAACCCCCTTGAAGATCTTTGGCCATCCACCCAGGAGCTCTCACAACCATGGCCACCCCTCCCCCGAGAGTGCTTTCCCCTCAAAACCAAACCCCGTCACCAGCCCATGCCACACTGCGGCCATTTCTCTCCCTGTTCCCCTCTCTCACAAAGAACTTTCTCCTCCACCAGGTCCTCTTACTCATCTTAACGCCCCGCCCTACCCAGAGCCTCCATCTCCGTCCACAGCCCACGCCCCCACAGGAACCCTCCTCCCCTTCAGGAGCTCTCTTCTCAACCATGAACTCCCTTCTGAGGGTAAGCTACCCCTGGAAAATTAAGGGGCAGGGTAGACAACCCGCAGCGACTCGATATCTTGGAGATTATGGGTAATTAAGTCATTATATGTCTTTTTATGTCAGTTATGTCTTAAAACTTGGAGATCTTTTACGTTAGAACAGATTATGTCCTTGAAAGTAGCTGATCTGCCCCTACAATTTTTCGGATTTTTAGATAGGCAACCCGCAGTGCATTTTTTCCCCCGGAGGCGGCGGTGGCGGCGGATTTTTCTTTTTTAGAAAAACTAGGGGGCTTCGCCCCCTGGCCGCTTCGCGGCCCAACCCCCCCGCCGTCACTCGCTTCGCTCGTGCCGGCCTTACTCGGCGCTTCGCGCCTTGTCCATCCGCCACAGTCCTCAGTGTTTGGTCTGAAACTTTTGTTCCTGAGTTGAGGGTTGCTTTGTGCTTCTTTTGCTCTCCCACTATCAGCGGTCCTCAATCTTCCACCATGAACCCTCTTCCATCCTTTCTTCATCACGAGCCTCCTCCTCCTCCACCACGACCCCGTCATTGACCATGGTTGCTCTCCGCCTCCACGGTCACACCTCAACAGTCGCCACCCTCCTCAGTCACAAACTCCTCCCCCACAATGGCCATAGTAAAAATTAGCGCCCCCCTCCCAAGGGTAGGCTACCTCTGGAGAAATGAATGACGTCATAAGGACCTGAGATCTCAGAGTCCAAGGTAGCTGGTCTGCCCTATTCATGAAGACTTGTCATTATATGTTTTTTTTTTATGTCTTATTATGTCAGTATTGTCATTATATGTCTTTTTATGTCTTATTACATCGGTTATGTCTTAAAACTTGGAGATCTTTTATGTTAGAACAGATTATGTCCCTGAAAGTAGCTGATCTGCCCCTGCCATTTTTCCAATTTTTAGGTAGGCAACCCACAGTGAGTTCTTCTCCAGGAGGGGAGGGAGGGAGATAGAGAGATGTCTTTTTATGTCTTATTATGTCAGTTATGTCTTAAAACTTGGAGATCTTTTATATTAGAACAGATTATGTCGTTGAAAGTAGCTGATCTGCCCCTGCCATTTTTCAGATTTTTAGATAGGCAACCCGCAGTGCGTTTTTTTCCGCGGAGGCGGCGGCGGTGGCGGATTTTACTTTTTTAGTATACTCTTATAAGTTTATAAATATTTAGAGTAATAATTATCTAGATTATCAATACCTTGGATTATCAAATAAGTAATCTATTAATGGATTATTTTAGTTACCCAGGATTTTCACTATCAATAATTTTAATTATCAGTTGTTTCAATTACCAATATTTTAATCATTGATTATTTTATAAATACTCATCTTTTCAATACAATTATTTTCATTAGTGATTATTTTTATTTTCAATTATTTTGATTACCTATTGATTATTTAAGTAACCTATCAATACAGTGATTATCTAGATTGTTAATTAACTGGATTGTCAATTACTGGAGTTATCAGACAGGTATTCTAATCATGGACTATTTTGATGATCCAAAATTTTTATTATCAATAATTTTCATTATCGAATAGTTTAGTTATTGATTTTTCTAACTATTCATTTTTTTTCAATTATTAATTATTCTTATTTTTGATTATTTTTATTATCAATTATTTGAATTATTATTGATTATTTAGATTGGTAGTTATTTTGATGGTCGATTTGTTTGATCATTGATAATTTCAATTAACAAATATTTGGTTACGAATGATCATAATTACGAGTATATACTTTATTAACAATTTGAACTATCAACTGTTTTAAATACCTACTATCATTTTAAATAAAAGTTAGTTTCATTATTGCCTGGTTTAATTATTGACCAGTTTAATTATCAGTTGAAGTAAATTATTCATTAGTTCATCTATTAAGTATTTTAGTCATCAATGTTTTGGATCGACTATTTTTGGGCTTAATTATTCTGATTATTAACTATTTTGATTATTGATCATTTTCTCAACTATTTCAATTACGGTTATTTCAAGTATCTACTATTTTGATTATAGACTGTTTTAATTCTCAGCTATTCGCATGAAAACTTCTGATTTTATGATAGATATACAAGTGTTTCGACTGTCAATACTTCAATTATAAATAACACTTATTAACGAACATTGATAGAAAATTTGTTAGCATTTACAAGTTACACCTTTCGAAACTTGGTCTCGTACTTTTTTTTCATTATTATCGAGCCACGGAGCCACACTCTCGAGCTATGGGCTCGGGAAAGGCTGTTTAATATGTTGCAGAGGTATCCAGCCGCGGAAAGGTAGGCGAGGGTGTTGTATATGCGCTCGTGGGAGTTGGAGAGGGCTAACATTCAACCATGATGGACGTGATGAGAGTTACAAAAGCAGGTAAAGGAGGGAAAATGGCTAATTGACAAATAATTCTTGCAAATCCTCTAACACGATACAACCATTAGACACCAGAGATGAACATAGAATGACGAAAACATTGAAACTTGAATAATTTTTTCATAACTGTGTACAGTATTTTGGTAACTAATCAGTGTAAACATTAGATTCTAAAGGTATACTTAGATTCAATCAACACCCGCAAGAGGGCGCAATTTACCGAAAAACCGGTCATGCGCACTCTTAGAAGCTGTGCACTCCTATGGCCCTTTTCCATAAATGTTATAAACCGAACAGTTTCGTAGAACTGATAACTTTTTATAATCAAGCCATCCCCAGAGCGGAAGAGTAACACCCAACGAATCTTCCAAAACGGCATCTTTCCAAGATTTTTCGCAATGAAACTGTGTCTGATCGAGAAATTCTCATAACGGGTTCGGATTCAGCATGAATGATACGCTGGAATCGCGTATTAAACGAGAACTTTCAAAAGGTGTGCTTCAGTGCCTTTTTTTTTTAAATTATCATTCTTATCGAGCCACGGAGCTACATTCTCGGGCTATGGGCTCGAAAAAGGTTGTTGTCTATATGTATGTCGCAGAGGTATCCGGCAGCGGAAAGGTAGGTGGAGGTGTTGTTAATGTGCTTGCGGTAGTTTGAGAGGGCCAAAATTCGACTATGGGGAACGTGGTGATAGAGGGACATGAGAAGAGATGGTCCACGGTAAGAGGGGTTTCATCTTCACAGTGTGGGCAGTTGAGGGGGATAAACCAATATGGCTTGGAATCCAGATGAGTGAAATGCTCTTGGTGGTGAAGAAAATGAGATGGCGAATGAGATGGACATTTTCAATATCACTGATTTAGGAAATGTAAGCCAAGCCGTGAGCCGGTTACATTTGGGTTTCAAAATGAGAATTTCATACTTGAAGCGGGCAACGCTTATTTGACCCAGAAACTTGAGAACGCAGTCGAAACATCGGTTTCTTGGGTCACTGATTTCGATAATATATCAACACGTGCGCGAAATCCCCGCTATTCTCACACTCATGTCCGCACTGAAAACTCACTCACGGATCAAGCCTTTTGACCTTTTGCAAAAGCGAGCGTCTGGGTGAGATTTGGACGTGAAAAAAAGAGCTTGTCGAGAAATACGGCTCTCTAATTAGGTAAAAAATATAGTCTTGCCGTTACAGCGCACGGGCACGGTCCACTTACTTTCAATCGTGACGTGGACGGGGAGGGGAAGTCAAAAGAGCAAAAAGAGTCGCAGTCATTTTATTCGCGAACCGTTTAACCTTTTTTGAGAAAAAGGCGACGTGGACCCCCGGCCCCACACCGGAATACGTGTAACCCGGGAGAACGTGATATAAACAGCAATTCAACGTTAAATGAAGCATGTAGTTTCGCGTGTTTGATAATTGTGAGCCCTAAACGAATCTTGGAGGCTTTTAAACTCGGCGAAAATATCATCGTTGCGAAATTCGGGAATGCGATTAGCGGTAGTTTAGTGCGTGGTTAGTCGGTAACGTTTTCGCGTCGAGAACTTTTCGGCTTTAATATTCTCGGAAGCGGCGCCGCGCAACCGAAATTTTTAAAGTACGCCAAATCCGCGATATTTTGCATTTTAAAGCAGAGACCTTTTACCTTCTTACCCGAAAATAGCGTTGATTTTTTTTTGACGTACTTGTGAAAGCCGCGCGCTCGTCGAGGATTAGGCTTTTGCGGCGGGTAAAGTAGTTACGAGGATCGCGAGTACGAAGGGGCGGGGGACGAGAGCGAGAGGAAGCGAAAAAAGTACGAGGTGAGTTCAAGGTACTTAGAAGTGTGAATGCGTAGGTCTGTTACACGAAATACAGCCTGCTGAGTGACACGTCCGCCGAATTGCGGCTGCGAAATGGAGAACCGAACGAGGAAATGGTGTATAGGTTGCATACCCATGCCTTTGAAGGTGCACGAAAATTGATGAAAAAGTTGTCTCGGGATCATTCTGCGTCCGTTTGGACGAGAAAAGACACTTCGGGCCCTCAGTCCATTCGATTCCAAACGAATTGGAAGGGAGAGGGGTGCTTCATGTGCATTTGAAACCGTTTGCCAAAGTGTCCATTCGGTCTGGAATTTTTAATGGTTTTCAAAACTGGCTGCTTTCAAAATACGTGAATAAATTTACGTTACTTCCTCGTGAGAATTCGGCGGCTACTATACGATTCCAAATATCCAAAGTCATATTCTGTGATTTAAAATTTAAAGGAAAAATTGTCTACAAATTTTGGGAAAACTTCAAAATGGACTAACAGTTTTCAAAATACTCGTACCTAGTTATCCTGTCGTACTAAATTTAATGAAAATAAAATCCAACCTAATTTACAAAAGTTTAAACTCGAATCAAGTAAATTTTATAGGTTGAACAGACTTTTAAATTCAGACTCTTAAAATTTATTTAATTCAAAATCGAAGTGAGTTTTTGTTATAACAGAATTATGCGTACCTAGTGCAGTAATTCTTGTATGATAGAAATCTGAATACGTACCCATAAAATCATATCCACATGACAGTAGTTATTATTACATATAAGTTCCCTCTCCCTTCGTAAGAGCCACCGTTTTTATTATAGGGCGAAATAGACTTCGAAAACGGGTTCAGCTACCTTGAAAACTTACGAAATAATACCCACACTCAATAATAGGAAAATTTCGAACTTCCGCTTCTCCCACATACCACAACTTTCAAATTAGGGGTAAATCGTTACCCGAAATAAATTCAGCAACCCTTAAGACCTTTGAAAATCGATACCCATATTTTATTTTATGAAAATTTTGAGCACCAACCGCTTCCCGAGTACCACAATTTTGATGTTACAGCCAAACTTAAATCGAAGACCAATTCTATTTTATTTGACGTACATACTGATGAAAGCTTCAAAAGTTGTTATGGAAATACTGAAAAAACAGAGTGTCGTATTTAAAGGCGGGGGAGGGGCCGTAAGAGTGTGGGGCAGCATAATATATGGAAACGGATCCGCGAATCATTTGCATAATTTACGCTAACAACACACACATACATACCTAAGCTGTACTAATTTTCAAATTTCAATGAAATTTGAAAATCGTCTTATGTAGGGCTCCAAAATCCAAATTTGAGCTATTCAAAGAGCTAAAACTGACCTAAGTTGGAAAACTGAATGAAATATCAGAGTAGGGTAGGTTTGGGTCGCTGATTTCGAGAATCTAATATTGAATTTGTAATCCAACCCCGATTCGGATAACCTAACTCAAAGTTTGATCCCTTGAAATAATGGTCAGAATTGGTTGGATAGCACGCTGGTCTCGGGATCCAGAAGTCCTGGGTTCGAACCTAAGTAGGAACTCACTCCATTTCGACCTGGGTCGGTTTTTCGGCAAGAAGTGAAGAGGGCTAAGACAGCCCTAACAGGCTCCCCGAAGTCTCTGAGGTAATGCTCGAAAGGGCGGATTCCAGGGCTCGGGTTGAGAACAAAATGGAAAACAGAATGGTCAAAATTGATCCAAATCGGAAAATCGAACAATATATTGGAATAGGAAGTTTTTGCGTCTTCAATTTTAAACATCCAATCAGATTTTCGAGTCAATTATGATCAAGGCTTCGAAATCCACAGATAACCTCTACAAAAAGGGGCAAAATTAAACGAACTTGGAATGTACAGGGATAGGATATTTTGGGTCGCTAATTTAGAAAATCTAATCGGATTTCTGCTAAAACCCCCATTTAAGCTCTAGAAGCCAAATTTGACTCCTCGATGAAATCTTAATTAGGGCTTTACAATCCAAAGTTTTTCTTTTCAAAAGGGAAAATCGACAGAAACTGGAAAATCGAGCAAAATATCGGAATAAGATTATGTTAGGTGGCTGATATCGAAAATCTAATATCCCCGCTTGGGTATCTAAATCCAAATTTGACACCTACAAATAGTCAAAATTGATGCAACTTGGAAAAGAAGTACCGGAACTGGGATTTTTTAGATCGTTAATTTCGAAAATTCAAGCAGATTTGTGTTCCCGTTTAAAGTTCTAAGATCGAAAATTCTTTCTTCAAATGAGCAAAATATACCCGATTTAGAAAATCACCCACTGTTTTGTAACAGAGATTTTTGACTTTGCTGATTTCGGAATTTTAAATCAATCCCACCGGGCTCCAAGTACCAAATTGCGTTCTGCAAAATTAAGCATTATTTCATTGACTCGGCAATATTAACTAGAATTATACAACTAAATGAATATCAAAAATAGGGGAGGGAGCGTTGCTGACTTTAGATATATTATAGGTCTGACGTTTTGATTCAGCCCTGATTTGAATTCCCTTGGATTGGATCAAATTGTAAATTTGGATTTGCGAAATCCGTGTCATAGCAAAACTCATTTTTCAAAAATTGTTTAGTGTGTTCATTCGTAAATTTCAATATCAAGGAGTGAAATCCAGGCCAATAAATAAAAATGTAATGAGATATTCTAGCGCAGCAGTGCAATTCATACTCCGATAATTGGTTCGATTTTCCGAGTTGAGTCAGTTTTGCCTATTTGAAGGGATCAAATTTGGATTTTATAACCAAAATTAGGGTCTAAAGAAAAACTGCATTATAATTTTAAAGATCAGCAACTAAATAGCCCCATATCCCAGCACTTTAATCGATTGTCCAAATCGATTCAATATCACCCATTTAAAAGAAAGGTTTTGGTTTTTTTTTTTTTGAACTCCATCTGCAATTGGCTTAAAATCTAATTTGACTTTCGTAATTGGGCAGATTATTACTTTTAATGTGCAATTTGAATTGAATGTCTGGAGCAGGATTACAAATTTGATGCAGTAATCCTAATCTAGATTAAAAAATCCCTACTTTGGTGGTTGTCTCGACGCTTCACCGCAAAATTTATAATTTTACCCTCTAAATGACAGGGGACGGATGCTTAATATTTTGGTACAAATTTGATTCTCATCTACTTGCTCCCCCCCCCCCATTTGTTAACGATGTGTGAGAAGATGACCGTTGGTTTTAGAATTAAATGTAAACGTGTCCCTTGTAATGCAATTTCAGTTTTGGAGTTCTCTAACAGGACCGATTCAAAATTTCCACTCAATAATGAAAACTAACGACCAAATTGATCCTTCTTTTCTAGTTTGCTCTCAAACCGAGCTCTGGAATCCCACCCCTTCGAGTATTACCTCAGAGACGTCAAGGAGCCTGTTAGGGCTGTCTTAGCCCTCTTCCCTCCTGGCCGAAAAACTGGCCTAGGTCGAAATCTGGCGAGTTGCTACGTGGGCTCGAACCCGGGACCTCCGGATTCCGAAAACAACGTGCTCTCCACTCAGCCAACCAGACCCCCCCCCCCCCCCCGATCAAACTGATCCTAGTATCAATACTATTTTTTCATTTTTTCCGTCACATGAGTTTTATTCATTTTTAGTTGCTTTTCGACCCATTCTACTATGAAAGAGGAAGGGGTAAAGCTTTATTACTTCCCTTGACACAAGCTTTCTTGTGTATGGAGACTTATCATCCCGCTTGAAAATTTCAAGTTGATGGACCTTCTAGCCTTCCTCTGGAGAGAGATTATTTTGGCCTCAGGCGATTGAACCTAACTCAGTAGCGTAGCCGAGGGACGAACACTCTTGAAAAATGAAAAATTCAAATGAACAGTTTCAAAATTTTCCGGCTGCAAAATTTGGGTAGGTGTCAGCCCCTCCCCTTATATTTTTGTCCGTGCCTGTCTCCATTTAGTCAAGACCAGATCCCCTCGAACATGAGACTACGCCACTGACTTTACTTATTGGAAGGTGAAAGTTACCCCTGGCCAGTGGTGCCTTCCCCACCACAGCCTGCTCCAATCTCTATTTTCTCTGCAACGAACTTCTACCAGACCTTCGCCGACAGCTACTTTTCCTTCGCTTCATCATCCGCATCAACAAATCCACACGAATGCTATTTCAACTGGAGGAAATCAACCGGCACAGAACCTACAATCGGAAAGGCTTTGCACCCAGACTAGAAACTGCCCTAGAAACGTTCGAATTTCCATTTTCAACGCTGACCAACCCAGAAGCAACTCACCTCATCAACACAGCAATCGCAGCAGAATGGTCTCAACGCTGGCAAAAGCTCAACATCCCATACATCAACTTCGATCGATCTTCGGCACCCCAGCAGCAGTCATCCTCTCCACCGGTCACCGCAGACACGACGTCATTCTCACCCGACTACTCACTGGCCACACTCGTTTTACTCATGAATTCCTCCTCAACAAATCACCTCCTCCGTTATGCTCTCAATGTCATTATCCACTCACAATTCCACACCTACTGGAGTGCGCCATCTTCACGCCTCTACCCTTCCATCTCCCTAATCCCCTTACACTCAAAAATCTTTTCCAAATCGTAACCCCAGACCTACTAGTCTACATCTTCAAAAATCCAGCATCTACACGCATTTGTAACATGGAATTACTCATAAATTGTGCATAATGCATTAATTTCCTTTTCTTGTATCTTGTAACCGTAACTGTGGCCCCTGTTGTCCCTGCATTACGTAAATAAATAAATTGTCGTCAATTATTGAAGTCAATGGAGACTCGAACGTTGAGAAATAATGATTGGTGACAGTGGTTCATCCCTGTTACTTCAACACATATTATATTCGTACTTAATCCAAATTTCTGATCCAGCTGGTCAACCCAGTTAAGAGGCTGATTCACAATTTCGTTTCTATAGTTCCTAATTAACATTTATTGTTTCTACATTAATTTCAGTTTATTCCCCTTGCGGGAGTTATTAGCCCCCTTCGTCAGCAATCTACTATCAGCAAATTTCCCATCGGTGAGATCCTCGGAAGAAGTTTATGTTTCTAGGGCTCTTATCCCGAAATTTGGGCAGGACATCTGGCTTTTCGGGAAATTACGCTACATACTTTTTGGGAATCGGGTATCGGCCTTTATTTCGGCCATCATGAAAAGGAAGATGCAGACGCAGTGGTCGGAAGCAGAATGCCGATGACGAACCAAGCTGGCCCACACCATCGAACAGGATAACTCTGTACCATCCTAGAAGAGCTGCTGCAGCTGCGCTGCGGAGCCCCCGGCACGGCTCCCCCGTCGTCACCACACGGACCAAGACGAGGAGGTGAGGAGTGAGTGAGGAGGAAACGAGTCCGGCTGCGGGGGACCTAAATTCCAGGCTAATGCTCGGGGAGCGCGAATCTCGGTCAGTAGGGAACCCCATGGTGGTCCTTGCAGGACGCGTGCACCGGAAACGGCACGGCGTAATGGGGGCTCAGGCCCGGTCCCAAAGCGTCCCTCCAGCCACTGATGCGATATTCGAAAGGGTAGTTTCGGGGGCCGGGGGTGCGGTGTTACAGTGGCCACTTTGGCATGTGAAGGCGCATATTTTTCTATGTCCTCGAGAGGAAAAGAATGAGTGTGATGTTGAGAAAGCAAGCTCAACACAAGCCAGACCAGTTTGGCCAACAGCCAGTTAGCCAGCCGGAAGTTGGTTTGGTAACTACGAAACCTTGTATCTCGTATTTAGACGACGAGCGCCGGAAAACAAAAAGCATGTTTCGCATTACAAACTCGAGAACATAAAGGGCCTTTTCCCCTTCTGCGTTAGAGTATTTCTCGTAACTCGAAATCAAGAAGTAAACTATTCTGAAGAAAGCGGCGAATGTTTGCCTACCATCATTATTAAGCAGCGTAGATAGCGAAGATAAGGTGCTATTAACAAATTTCATTGTTCCGCCGACGTCGAGGTGGGATGGCTCTCTTCACACAGCTTGTTACAGATTACAAGGTAAGATAAAAATGGACAATTTCAGGTGTGTTCGTTCGTGAAAACTGCCGCAAAGTTCGAGTTACAGTTGCCATATATAAGATTCGCATTCGCGCAATTCTGAAATGGGCTGCTGATGGCAAATGTGGTTTCGTCTTCCAGACAACGAGAATAAAGTTACGTCCAGAAACATGAAAATAATTTACTTTGTAACATCGCCGTATAACATAACGAGATCGTACATAAAAAATAATACTTAATAAAAAAACAAAGTTACGCAGTTCTTTACACCCATGCGCAAGTTTTTTTCAGAGTAGCCGCGGGTCTGTAAACTGGCTCAGCTGAAAAGCATCGACTGCATCGTCGAGTGAGTCATAGGTAGACAATTGAGTCGCACGGTGATAAGCAGGCGCCGTGTTTAGTTCTCCTGCTTGTTGAGCACCATAATTCATCTCATAATCATACAACCGGTACCGGTACTGCAACTGGCACCGGTACAATCGCTTGTACTGGCGGGATTCTGCGGTCCAACCACTGGCTTCTCTGCATTTCGTCATAAACAGCATCTTCGAAACCGCGCCGAGCCATGAATTCGGGTAACTGAGCCGGTACAGGTTCAGGCTTCACGTTATGAACGGCTATTTTCTCCACATACCATCTGGCAGCCGAGTTAACGGGCTCGTCGTCCTC
Source organism: Acanthococcus lagerstroemiae (assembly GCA_031841125.1). Classification (NCBI taxonomy): domain Eukaryota; kingdom Metazoa; phylum Arthropoda; class Insecta; order Hemiptera; family Eriococcidae; genus Acanthococcus; species Acanthococcus lagerstroemiae. Next base: position 20,054,893 of record CM063109.1, on the reverse strand, counting down.
AACACTTCGACCCAATGGAGTGCTCTCCGGCTTCTGTATAGTAACTGAAACGTCGTCAATCGGTTCAACTCTACTTTCATCGACGGGAACTGGAGCAGTGGTTACTGGAACAAAACTCGGTTGTTTCACATCATTACTGTCTGAAGCATTATTACAACTATCTACAGTCATATCCAGCTGATCTTCGTTTTCTGTTTTCAAATCACCTCGTCCATCCTCAGTAAGATCAGTTCGTTTAGATGTGAGATCCTCATGAGCAACAATGTTCCAAGTGGCACTGCCAGCAGTATCTGCGGAATCAATGTCAATATTCTTTCTCTCGTCTATGGCAGACGGTGTTTGTGGAGATGCCTCACTCGGAAGCGCATGTTCCTCGACTGGCTTCGTTTCGGAAAACACCGATTGGGTTGTTAATCTGCTCATGGATATTCCTGGAGTTGGACTGCTACTAATCAAGAAGTCCATGGTTGGATTGCTCACAACTACCCTTTCCATTATTGGTTTTCTGATTTTCTCTTCATCAGTAACACTATTCACGGATTCTGTTGACGGATCACTTGTTTTTACTTTGCTATTACTGCTCGCAGTAGTGAATTCAGTTTCCCCGATGTTCTCAATGGTACGAGTATATGATTTAACTGCAATGTCACCATCGTGGAACGGTCTAATATCTGCATCGGATATGGATGGAGGATAACCAATAGCATCAACAGGAACAGGATCTGGTAAGGGATGTGCTACGGCTGAGTTTGATTCCTCGTTTCCATCACCCGACTGTGTTACAGACGGTATTGCAGAAGCTCCAATCACAGTTTCCATGACCAGGTCTTTGAGTTTACCGGTAGATGCTGCGGTCATCGAGTTCATACCGTTCACATTATCTAGTAAAGTTATAGTAGATGGTGTTTCGGAAATCATACTCGGGTTTCCTATCACTTCACCCTTGGATTCGCTAGCAAAGTGTGCGGGTATCACTGAACTCAAACCTCTACCACTGGAATTGCTCTCTTGATTATTAGGTTCACTAGTAAAGTCTACTGGTGTCACTGAGATCAAACCTTTATCATCGCCCATCTGATAATTCGGTTTACTAGTAGAGTCTGCTGGTATTGCTGAGATTAAATCATTATTATTCGAAATGTTCATCTGATGATTATATTCACTGACCAAGTGCGCTGGTTCCACTGAGCTTGAAACTTCATTATCCGAATTGTTTATCTGATTCTCTTCGAGCTTTACTTCCTCCTTATTTGTACTCGAAACATCAGTGTTCAAATTAGCATCAGTGCCATTAGTATTGCCTATCTGATTGTTGGGTTTACTGGTAGAGTCTGCTGGTATCACTGAAATAGAATCATTATTATTTGGAACGTTCATCTGATGGTTATGTTCACTGACTGAGTGCGCTGGTTCCATTGAACTTGAAACTTCATTATCCGAACTGTCCACCTGATTCTCTTCGAGCTTTGCATCCTCCTTATTTGTACTTGAAACATCAATGTTCAAATTAGCATCAGTGCCATTAGTATTGCCTATCTGACCGTTGGGTTTACTAGTAGAATCTGCTGGTATCACTGAAATAGAATTATTCGAAACGTTCATCTGATGGTTATGTCCACTGACAGAGTGCGCTGGTTCCATTGAACTTGAAACTTCATTATCCGAATCGTCTATCTGATTCTCTTCAAGCTTTTCATCCTCGTTATCCGTACTCGACAAATCAGTATTAGAATCGGCATCAGTGCCGTTAAGCACGTCTCTAACATACGTAATCATGGAGCCTTCGTCGAGCCATATAGTTACCGAGTCCTCTTGAGCCGCCCTGGAGTTGTTATTGACAGGGGAATTCGTAATTAAAGGATGATCTTTTTCATAGCAGTAGCACCGACCGATCTTTTCGCCCCGGTGATATAACACCCAGCTAGAGAAGTCGGATAAAAACAAATTGAGCGCTGTGGTGGCTTCTTCTTTGAATGTGAAGGGCGGCTGAGTTGAATTTGCAACACTCGCATTAGATCGGTCGATTTCGGCGATTAGTTCAATTTTATTAAAATTCGACAAGCTCGCTCGTTTCAGGGCACAAGCGCAAACGCGATCTTCGCCTTTTTTCAGGGCGTACTGGTCAACCTTGTCAGTCGTGTACTCTGAGGCTGATTCTGAAGCTTTAGCTCCGGCTGTTCGAGTGTTTCCACGAGCTAAGGGCCTGAGGGCGAGAATGATTGGCTCGTTAATAGTTTGCAGAATCGCGACCGGCCTGGTATTGGTTCCAACTGGTGGAACTAGCTCGACATCGGCGGGAACGACGACCGGATAATTAGGTGGTATGGGGATCGGTCTGACTGGCGTTCCTGGTTCGTGAGGAGGTCGGTACGGCGGCCTGTGCGGTGGCCTGGATGGCGGCCTCGGTGGACCATATGAATAGTCGCCATACACGGACTGCTCTTCATTGCTTGGGATAATGTTTGAGTCGACAATCACATCCGAGTTCAAGAACTCGGCCCGCGAAGTGTCCGTTGATCTTTGATCTTCGGGATTAGCCGTGTACGACTGAACTAGGCTCCGGAGTTTCGGGTTCTGAGGTAGCTCAGCTCTGGTGGGAGTCGTTTCCGAAAGAACATTCTCGGTTATGAAAGGGTAAGCATAGATTACCTGAAACAAGGAAAGGAATAGGTGCGATTAAAAAGAGAATTGAAAGTCTCCGCGCAGTTCAGCGAACGTGGCGGCCTGGTTCGTCTGAAATGCAGAATAAGAACCCGGGGTGCAGCCCCTTCCACTTTCTCGGTCTTGATCTTAAATATTTCAGATTAAATGCGAAATTGAGACAGCCGAAAACAATTCTGGCGTTTAAAATTCAGACGCAAAGAGTTCACTCGTGTACCACCGCAGGCAAATATTTTGGCAGGCTGTAATACAAACTCTGTGGTAATTTATGTTTTGAATTGCGTAGATCTAGCAAGCCACCCTTTGCGCCAATCGTATGCGTTTCTGAAACTATCAATACTTTCCGCAAAATTCAGTTGTTTCGTGCGTAGCTCGCGCCATCCCATTTATCATTATTTTATCATTTTACGTCGTTAAGGGTGTCAATACAGGAAACGAAAGCGAGACATCAAATGGAAAAGTCACTTTTTCACGCATCCCAAATCAGGAATTCAGTTTCCATGCAGCGGCAGAAAATCATTTCACCGTAATATACTTTTTTGGTGTCATTTATTCGACAGCTCTTTTTTTTTCAAGTTGGCGCGGATAACGACCGAGTATGTTGTTTTTATATTAGATACTTTGAGGAAAGAAGGATGGATCTTCAATTACGAGTGAATGAGCAGCGTGATGGAAAATCATTTTATTTTTGAAAATTCGAATGAAAGTTCGGTTGCTTCTACATCGCGATTAGAAACTTTGGGGCACTATTTGACGGTGGGGTGCGATATTCTGGATTGACACGAGAAGGCTGACTGAGATTAGCAGGCCAAATTGAAAAGAAAAAGCATAAGTTGCAATGCGTAAGGCATTGTATGAGGAAGTGAAGTATATGAGCAATATGTCAGTTTTTTCTTTCCTGTTTGTATTTCTCTGGTATGTACTCGCATGTTCGATGCTAGCGGTAACTCTCGATTTGTAAAGATGAGATAAATAGTAGCGAAGTCAGAAAGCAATTTTGGGAGGGACAATTCAAAATGTACGAGAATTGAGTAGAATATTAGGATCGTTTTCGCGCTCATCCAGCGAGTCGGTGAGCAAGGACTACTCGAAATTTTGAACGGTCAGTCTGATAACGGTTTTCTTATATGTATTCAAGTTGAAAATGTAAATACCTCGCAAAGTGTGTTATCAAACTTCAACTCTCTCAATTCTCGAACTGGCGACAATTTTTGGGGAATCCTTAAGATTACTTTCTATACGATTCAATTTTTTCTCTCGATGAGAAGAGCAGAGCCCTTAATACCAGCTGAGAATCTTGAATACTCGATAATTCTTAAAACTAGCTGAGAATCTTCAATACTCCTTAAAGAATCGTTTAGACTGTCTAACACTAACAACTGAATAATGTAATAATTTCATTCAATGCACCTAGACAGAGACGTAGCGAAGAGTTTTTTCTGGAAGAGGAAACATCTTTAAATTCCCAACTGACTCAACTCAAAATTTCCAAGCATCAAAATTTGTTTGTACTGGCTAAAAAAAACACCTTTTTACTGGTTAGATTTTTCCAACTTTTGATCCATTTACTAAAATTTCCGAACTCTGACGGAGACTTGGAGGGGCAAACTGCCCCCATGCTCCCCTTATTTTTGTCCCTGACTTTGATACCCCCTTAAGCCTAGCATTCCAGTCGCAGATGACTATTGTGTGATACCCCTTCCTTTCCTATTGTTTCTTTTACCGGGCCCCCTTATTTTCATCGCTGCACCTAGCTTATTTAAGTCAGAAGGTTTTCGGGTGCTCCCCCATCATCAGTAAAAGAATGAGCAGATAAGTCACTAATGATAGGGCAAGCACGAAAATTTCATGACATAAATACACTATTTTAAACAAAATTAGTATTTGTTGCAGGAAACTCTAATCAACATTTCACTCACACCTCAAGACCAATATGGACACTACCAGACTGCCTGACTTTTGTAAACCTCTCTAGGGTTTCCTAAAACTTGTTGAAGACTTACTAAAAATTAAGATTCCTTATGACTGTTCCACGAATCCTGACTCTTTTAAACTTGATAACGCTCTTCTAAACGTGGCCAAAGCTTTTCCTTCCTACTTGTTTACGACTTTTTAAGACTCTTGTAAATCTCATTGAAACTAGCTTCAAGCCTCTTCCACGGTATTTTAGGCCTATTTAAAACTCTCAGAGGCTAGTTTAAGACTCTTGAAGGCCCTTGTTTAAGACTTGCTGACTATTCATGACATGTTTAAGATGATTCGTAACTTTTTCAGACTTTATTAGGACTCCTTAAGAACTGAATAAAGATTTTTGAACATTCGTTTGATTTTTTATTGAAAGATGAAGGGGAGGGGGCACAGCTGGAATTCCATTAAATAGGGCTTCCTTGTACACTTTATGAACAATGTATTTGTATTAAAAATAATTTTTAAATTACCTGATAAGAATAATAAAAATACGAAGAAAATATGGAGTTAGATTTAGGAGTGGAGGAAGGGGATATTATTAAGATGGATTCTGCGTCCACCGTCGCGAAGTCTCAGGTAAACAAATTTTTACAAGTTTGTACGTATCTACACTTATTCCGTTGCTATATCGGTAATAATTATCTATCTTTTTTTTTTTGAAAAAAATAATAGAGGATGCAGTGATCTATAGAATTTTTTAAAGAAAATTTTATACATAGAAATACATACTTTATGCGTTTTGTTACTGTAAGAAAAAAATAATTAGCTTCAGCCATAACATCAAAATAATTTTTTTTTTTTGTAAAATTGCACTTTTTTACGGGGACTTCTATATTAAACCCCCCCCCCCTCCCCACACACAAGCGGAAACAGAGGTATATGGTCTCTACATATTTTTCGATTTTAGAAAAATGTTGGCAGACGAATTTTTATACCGAGGAAAAAAATTTAGCACTTGGGCACTCAATTTAGGGGGATAAAACTCTTTCGGACTATTTTATGTGTACCAGGCTTTTATACTCGTATAAGTTTACAAGTTCAGTGTCTTCAATTTTCTAGTCGTTGACCGAAATATCTATCAACAGAGACGAAACTTGACTATCAGTTTGCGAGAGGGGGGGGGGAGAAGAAAAATTCGCCGACAACGTTTTTTGAAAAATTGAAAATTTGCCGATTTTTCAATCAAAATATTCTTTAATTGAAGAAAAAAATAATCAAACAAACATTCTTAGAATATGAAAAATTCAAATGAACAGTTTCAAAATTTACCGACCGTCGAATTATTGGGGGTGTCTCACTCCCTCCCCCATTATAGTTTCGTCTCTGCAAATGAAGATTGGAACCTCTTATCCCCCTAGCACTCATATTTGCGCACATGAGCATACCCTAGTCTGGGAGGATGAGCTGGAAGGATATTAGGAATACTTGAGAAACACACAAATTCTTTTACACATTAAGATGGTCGTTATTTACCCTTGGTGATCTTTTTTTCTGAATTTCCTCTGATTCATCTCCTAAGTTGGTCCCAATAAAATGTGGGAAAAAAAAAAAACTACAAAGTTTCAGGTCGATTGGATTCAGGGAATCCACGCCATAAGCTCCCTTCCGTTCTTATGCGGAAAACACATGGAGTTTTGACTTTCGTTCCAGACTAAATTTCCCTCCTATATTCACCAAGACCAAACTCCGTAAATTAAATAATAGAACATTTGCTATCGGATTCAGCTTGTGACATTGGAAAATAGGTCTTCTGCTTTCAACTTTTAGATCTTAATAAAATGTTCAAATTTCAGAAATGTTCGAAATTCAACGCTTGCTACCGACTTTCAGATTTTCGAAATGTCTTTCACATTTCAGCTTTGTTTCAACCTTTTAGATAACGTTCGATACTTATCTTGAAACCTCCGACTTTTGACTGACTAATCTCTGGCAGGAGTCCAGGGTACTCCATTTTCATAAACGAAATTTGACTTTCAGTTCGGGGAGGTAGAGAAGAAGACTGCCGATAAATATTTTTTTAAACTAAAAATTCGCCGAAAAATATTTGAGAAATCACAAATTTGCAGATTTTTAAATCGTAATATTTTTTAATTGAAAAAATAATAAACTAACAAACATGTATAAAAAATGGAAAATTCAAATGAACAGTTTCAAAATTTGCCAACTGTAAAATAATGGGGGGTCACCCCCACAGTCCCTATGGTGTCATACATGTCTACCAAATCGGCTACCTTGAAATTTTTCCACACTACTCCACACCCCTCAGATCCTCTACCGAAAATAGGTAGTAAATATAAATAAATACGCAGCCTTAAAACAGATGTTTCGGTTCACCCACTGAGACATAAGCCTCTCCTCGATCAATTATTTTGATACAAGAGTTATAGTCTAATTCCCTTCGGTGACAAGCCATTACTGGGAAATGGTTATGAAAGAGTTTTCCTTCTCTATAAGGGACATGCAACCTGCATGGCACATCAGACTAATCAGGTGTTAGTAGTCTATAGGTGTGGCTAACCCAATTGTAGTATTTTTGAATTCTGGCGGAACAATTAAATTGAACTCCACCTCTTGCTACACTTGGCGTGGCTTGGTCGGATACTGAAGTTTTTCGTATATTCTTGTATTTTTCATATTCTAATCTTAAAAATTCGCCGTCCGTACTGGGATTCGAACCCTCGTTGTGTGGTATGATAATTCTAACGCACAGAAACAGGAGAAACAGGTCATGGTGGGTGTAATTCTAATATAAATAAGTTATCGAAAAACTTTGCACACTGAGAAGCATAATTTCATCCTCTCCCCAAATCTAATGAAAATCTGTCAGGTGAACTGCTGACCTGAAGTCTGAAAAACCATTGGTATGATATGTTATCTAGGATTTAGTCAAAGATATAGGAATACGGATGAACTGATAGTTATTTTGTCAGCCTGAGGCAGGTAAGCAAATAGGCAGATAGTCAAGCAGACAAACAATGAAAGTTAGAATACGTAAATACAATCATTATAGATATACAGATCGACAGACAGACAGACAGACCGATAGATGGGCAGATGGACAAACAAAACGAAGAGCAAAGATATAGGAGTCGGAAGTCACTTCCTTTACGAGCATCAAAAACATAGAAAAAAGATGCACATAATAACAAACATCAAATAGACAAAAAGACAGAAAACCAGCGGACTGACAATCATTTATAAACATGGGTACAAGTAAACTGAAAGTCGTAGTGAGTCAGTAGGTGAGTAAGATAGGAAAATAGATAGCGAATCACAGGTATTTTCATTCTACACACATAAACAGATTGGTAGTCAAAAAAACAGACAGAAAGTTACACTCCAAGAAAATACGAAGTGCGGAGCACTAGTCTGAAGGAAGTGACACTAGTACGGGACCATGAAGATGCCAAAAAATGAAGCTATTTAGTTGCCTCTCAAGTAAAATTATTTGATAAATATTCCCTGACGAAATCATCCACACATCTCCCCCAAGAAATTGACAATTAGTTTCAGTTGGAAAATCGTGGACCCGCAGTTGCAAAATAAGAGACTTTTTGAGATGCTTCTGCCTGCTTTTCCTACTCATATCAGTATAAAACTTCAGATATCAAAAGCATGAAGATCGGATCGTTAATGAATACGTCAGAGACCAAGGTAACGACTAACATAAGAGCAGAAAGATTTTCTGCGGGGAAAGGAAATTAAAATTGTGAAAGAAAGTAATTATCTTAGACGGTTGCATTCGAAAAGAGCGGAAAACTAGAATTAAGGGCAAGAAGTTAGCTTCTTTCGGATGGGAAAACTTTCTCTCTAAGGGCTGCGACTCTCTCCTCTCCAATGTACATTTTCATAAAAATTGTCCCACCTGTTTACTTTCTGCAAAGCACGATGCGAACCTCTCCACAAACGTCTTTTGTCTCCTGCATATCTGTACTTCCTGTACGTAATCTTTTCTAAACCACGTCCTTCTTCTTACTCACTGTCCTCTTTCTCCCTCGACCGTCAGGCAGGACATCCGTTTAGTTTAGTCCCAGTTTATATATCTTACCTCTCGCATTAAGATTTACGATTTACGTTTGCTACCAATCGATTAACATAGGCGTTTTTTTTTTTTTTTTTTTTACAAACTCTCGTTTCTGGGATTTCGTATGCTCTTGCTGTGGTCCAGACTAAATACTTCTCTTGCGAAACTCGAGAAATCTGCAAATGAACATCTACAAGATGTAAAAAGAAACCGCCATACATCTTCTATTTCAAATAAGGAGACGAAAATGGACACGGGCAAATGAGGATCTTCAAATGGCACGTTCCTGTTTCTTTTTAAATGAAAATTCCACCCGCTATTCTCAAAAAGGGCCGAACTTGCCACCAATTTCGAAATTTTAGGTGGAAGATATCAAGCCGTTCAGTCCTTAAATTTGAAATTTCTTCAAACTTTTTGCAGGAGCTCAATCTGGGTTCCAAAAATAAATGTTGACCGTTAAAATTTACAAAACTGACTTTACTGGGAAAACTGAGTAAAGTAACGAAATGAACTTTGGCTCGCAAAATCCATGAGTATCAGATTTTTTACTATGACAAGATGAGAACCCCCAAATCCAAATTTCACATTGAATTGACAATGATTTTTTCGAAAAATTAAGTAATGTATTAAAATACGGAGGGGGGGGGGTTGAGTTATAAAATTGAAAATTGTTTCAGATTGTTCATTGGGATTCAATTTCGGTCCCAATATTCATAAGCTGACCCTTAAAATGGGAAGAATTGACATTTTCTGAAAGGTTAAATAAGGTATCCAAACCAGGTCACCGAAACCCGATTTGGATAGCAAAATTCGAATGTCACCTTTCAAATAGGCAAACCTAACTTTTCTTGGAAAATCGATTCCAGTGTTAAGATTTTCGGCCTTTAAACTTGAAAATTATATCAGATTCTTCGTCGGAACTCGATCGAGCTCCAAAATTCAAATGTGACCTGTAAAATGAGCAACATTTACTTTTCTGGGAAAATCAAGTACAGGAACAAAACTGAACTTCTTGCACGCAGAATAAATTCTCTCAGATTTTTATCAAAACCCGATTTGATTCTCGAATTTTAAATTTATCCTTGCAATAGGCAACTCTGATTTTCCTCAGAGAATCGAGTAGAGCATCAAAATACGGGGTCCTGGATTTCTCGATTTTTAATTTTTTCAAGTTTCTCGCATGAACTCAGTTTAGGCTTCAAAGACCAAAATGTGACCCTTAGAATTGATTTCTTTGAGAAAAACTAGTAAAGTAACGTAGTAGAACTCTTCGCTTACTATAACTCGAAATTACATCAGAATTCTCATCAAAACCAGATCGAAATACCAAAATCCAAATTTGATCCTTCAGATTGGCAAACTTGATTCTTCTCTAAGAATCAATTAAGTTATTAAAATGAAAAATTTTGTGCAAAAAAATCAACTTGCTCCCTCCCCCAATTAAAAATTTGACGCTGAAAAGAGTCTAAACTGATTATTCTTGAAAAATTGGACAGTCACGAACCAGAACTTTTTGTTTGCTGAATCCGAAGATTTTATCAAAGGTTTCGTTAAAACCTGATTTGGACTACAGTTTTAAATTTCATCAATAAGAGTGCTAAACCCCCCCCCCCACCGAAAAATCAAGCAAAATATTCAACGCGAGAATTTTAGTATCTCAATCAAGAAACGTCATCTGACTTTTTGCAGAAACTCGACTGAGCACCAAAAATTTTTAATTTGACCTTGAAAATGGACAAAATTGAATTTCTTGGAAACTTTGAGTCATGTGACAGAGCAAGTGTTTCTGGATCGTTGAATTCGAAAATTCCGTCAGATTTTCTATCAAACACCGATTTGGACCTCAAAATCCAAGTTTTTAACACTGGAAACGAGCAAAATTTACTTTCCCCAGAATATCGAGTAACGTATTGCAATAGGGTATTTTAGATCCCTTCTTTTCTAATTTGCTCTCAACCCAAGCCCTGGAATCTGCCCTATCGAGCATTACCTCAGAGACGTCGAGGTGGCTACTAGGGCTGTCTTAGCCCTCTTCACTTCTGGCCGAAAAACCGGCCTAGGTCGAAATCTGGCGAGTTGCTACGTGGGATCGAACCCGGGAACTCCGGATTCCGAGACCAACGCGCTATCCACTCGGCCAACCAGACCTCGGGATATTTCAGATCATTGAATTTGAAAATTTCTTCAGTTTTTTCATAAGAACTCGATGTATAGTCTCTAAGATTTCAAATTTGATTCTTAAAGTAGGCAACATTGAATTTTTTGAGGAGATTCAGCAAAGTAACGAAGTTGAAAAATCTGATGGAATAATCTAAATGACGGATTCCTCGAGTTCACTGATTTTGAAAAGTTAATCTGATTTGTTACCCTGCTCAGATTTGTGCTTCAGAATTCAAACGTCAGACAAATTCCCTTGATTGATGAAAACTCAAATTAGTACCTACTATCTACTAAAAATGTAATTTTTCAAGTCAAATTATCTCGCTAAATTGTCAATCGACACCAGTGGGGATCCGAAAAGAAATATTGAGAGGTAGGGTACCTAAGTCCAAATATTTAAGAATCAAACTTGGAAAAACTTCTGGGCACACAGGGAGGGGCTGAAATGTAATCTACCGATGAAGACAAAAATAGAAATTTTATATCAGTATGTGATACTCAACCTAACCTACGGAGCTCAAATTTAGTCCATGACGAAATCACAAAGCGACAATTTGGGGGTAACACACTTCAGGCAGCATAATGAAGATGAGAATCGAAAATAAAACGGCAACAACACTGCTGCAGACTGTTGTCGCGCAGGGCGCCACAAAGATCAAGATCAATGGACACATGACTGGAAGAGAAATAAGTTTCCATGGAAATGTCAACCACTGAACTGAACTGTCACCATAAAGAGCTAAATTATACGGACTGGCTTCGTGTCGGGGGCATGGAAATTACCACTAACAACACGGCTGCAGACAGTAAATGTCAACCACTGCATTTGTGTCAGGGGGAGCGTTACGGTTTTCGTTCAAGTATACCCAGGAGTAAGAGCATATAAAATGCTAAAAATAAAGGAAAGAAAGATTTTTTTAAATAACAGGGTTATGGGATATACTAGGTTGGAGGATTAAAAAAGCTAAGCTAAGCTTCGTGGGATACATAGCGAGAAGGGGAGGGTAAATCAGGGGACGGTAGCCGAAGAATGGTCGCCGAGGGAGTAGAAAAATAAAAGTAGACCGCCGACACGAGATGGTAAGAGAATTTGGGATATTCTGAGGTAGGGTGGGAAGAAATTGAGGTAGTGGAACAGGACGATGGATGTCTACGCCCGAATCGAGATGCATATGGTGCCCCCCCCCCCCGTACAACCAGGGTCGAATGTACGTTTAAATAAAGGCTGTAAAATAAGAATAAAGAAAACAGTAGAAAACGAAAAAACCCTCAAAGATTTTTTCGTTTGCGCCACTTCCGAAATTTGGGGCTTCCTAGGTGGAAAATTTTGAGGCAATTTGGGTTCGAATAAAACGATGAAATTTTGAATATTCCTTACCTGCACGCAGATGAACGAGATCCAAATTAATTTCGCCGGTATGCCAATCAACGCAGGCTCCATACCGATGAAAATATTCTCGCAGTGTCACAGAGTTTAACTCACGCCAATGTCGAGCTATCGCTTATAAATCGGTGTCATTTCCAGACCCGATAACTAGGGCGTATTATTGTTTAGGTTTGCTTGTTTTTGTACACGAACGATCTTGACTGACAATTATAAATATTTATGTAATTAACGTGCTTCTGCTGAGCGATCGCTTAATTTGATATCGCACGTAGATGTGAAGATGGCCACAGGTGACCTCTATCGATCACCGTTTACTCCCACGGTCAATGGTACCCTAGTTTATGACTAAATGTGAGTCATCGAGTGTTGCTGTGCTTCAATTAATAAAAGACCTATTAATTGCCATTGTCACATTCTATTCTTATGACCGGGAGGAGTTTTTCGATATTTCTGTCGATTTATCACTGGTATTCTGTTTCATTCATTGAACAAAGCTGCTGGGTAAAAAGCCAGTTACAGATCGGAAGTTCATGTTATTGCAAGTTTAATTTGCTTCATCTATTTGCAACAGGGATTAAGAACCTTCATCGGTTTAATGACCACGATACTCTCACCAAAACTTGATAGTGCACCTTCTAGGGGTTCCATTTTACACGTGTTCTTTTAATTTTTCCTATAATTTTCTCAATATTTTCGCGATTTTCGACGGGTTCAGAAGAATCAAAACGATTTTCTATGTGTTCTCAATCTTCTTCGAAGAAGATAAAAATAAAAATAAAAGAATGCATACCCCAGAATATCCCAAATTCTCTTACCATCTCGTGTCGGCGGTCTACTTTTATTTTTCTACTCCCTCGGCGACCATTCTTCGGCTACCATCCCCGATTTACCCTCCCCTTCTCGCAATGTATCCCACGAAGCTTAGCTTAGCATCTGAGAACACTTGGCACCTCTCACATCAGTTTCCGGGGAAAATCTTTTTCAATTTATAGGAATATTTTGTCTAATAGGTGGCATAAATTCGCAGAAAAAAATTTGGATGTGTAGGTACATACTTATAAATTACAATACAATAGAGGAAGTGGTACAAATTTGAACCCCCTTTCTACTTTGAGGAACTGCTCAGAACCTAAGAGTTCAACTTCCCCGTTTCTGGGTGATTAAATAGAAGGAAGGCTCCTAAATACGTAGAGTAGAGGAGGGCAAGAAAATACACTCAAGATTTAAACCCCCAGAGCTTCACCCCTTTACGCCAGTAGATGAGAATTAAGTTATGGTTAAGAACTAAAATATAGTTTGTAGCATAATTTCCCCAAAATCCAGGTGTCCCACCCAAATTTCGGAATAAGAGCCCTGAAAAAATTAATTTCTTCCAAGGATCTCACCTGTGGGAAATTTGCCGACAGTAGATTGCCGACAAAGGGGCCTAATAACCCGTAATGGCGAGCGTTCAGCCTACTATCATATACTTATATATGTTTAACCACAGACCACCACCAAGCACCACGGGGCGAATCCACGATGACCCATGCCCCACCGCGTACTTCACTAGTGAAATAGTGCTGGAGGCTTGAGCCACCCGGATGGACGTAAATACTTGGGAACCCACTCTTCATGTTCCTGAATGAAAAGAGGTCCACCGAAGGGAAATCTAATTTAGAAAAAGTCCAGGGATGCCGCGTACCATAAATCAAATATGTACTATAGCATGGTGGTACGTCCATGAACTATCGAAGAAATAAAGAGAATAAAGTTGTTCCAAGTTCACTTCACTGAAATTACGAGAATCATGTCAAACAGCACAAGAACAGATGTATTTTAAATTAATAAAATAAATGAGAAATAAAACTCATAAGTGAAAATAATGAAAATGCAATACGGCGCAGTGGAGTTACTCGACAGTTTCGTGAATTAACACGGAGCCAGTAGCTCTTACTTCCCGATACGATTCTCATACATACGCCACCAGAAAATAATCAACGGGAAGTATTAAATAGCACGGAATAAAAAATGTGATTGAACGAAATGTGAAGCCACGAAAAAAAAAGTTTAAATTACGAGTTTTAAAATCGATATCACGAAATGACTTGCATACGGTATATTATGTTGTTTAAACACAAAAATTATACGTCATCGCGGAATAAGAGATCCATGAGATTAAGAGGGATCCAATTTTCTATAAAAATGATCATTAAGAATTTTTTCTTAAGTACTCTAGAAACGCCATAGAAAGGAGCTCTGAGGTAATGCTCGAGAGGGCGGATTTCAGGGCTTCGGTTGAGAGAACAAAAAAGAGTGGGTGTGTAAAAATTACCCTTTATTACAGTACATTAGAAATTTTTAGACCTATTATTTATGCGAATTACCACATCGAGATCATCGAGGGGTTTCGAACTCAACGAATTCGTTTTTGATATCGGTTTGGCTCTTAATCTAAATTTGTTGCTCCTGAGGATGGGGAGAATCGATTCGTAGATTTTTATCGCTCCAAAATTTGATTTTGACATTAATTTGTGCGCAATTGTAAATTTGTGGCAAGTATGATGGAGGCCGAGAATTTGAACTTTTTATTTCGGGCGCAGTAATATCGTGTCTCTTTTTTTCATTGTGTGTAGAAGGTATTAAAATTCCGGGCGTATTTTATTTTATCGTGTAAGTGAATTATACTGCGTTCTGAAGTTTAATTTTTTCTTCAAACTCTTTCTTTTTCTGTTTCGTACTTGTTACTGCGCTTGTCATTTATATATTTCGTGCAAATAGCATATTTCTTTCGTGAATTCAACATTACCATTGTGGGCCGATAAATGGGTCCCATAATCAACTATCTCAAATATGGGATCAAATTCAACTATTAAATTCATAATCGACTGCATTGTAAAAATTTGGATACAGCAGGCACCACACACGGACTGGCTAAGCGGGAAACCGCGAAAATTCCCGGTGCGCCCCAGCGCTAATTTGCGCCACAATGCTTACTTGCACCCCAAATTCATAAATTTCAACTTATTCAACTCCCTGCTGAGCTACAAGATCCTCACAGCAATGCTGAAGACTATTTTACACTTTTTCAGACAATCTAAAAACTTTTTAACCAGTTTTCAAATCTATTCAAGATTATTCCCAGGACTGATTGAGCCTTTCTGTGACATATTCAGTCTTGTTTGACTCATTCAGACTCTTCAGGCCTTCCTTTGAAGCTCCCTAAGACACTTTTCAGACTTTTTTAAATCTGCTTAAAACTTTTAAACGAGCTTAAGACCACTTAAGACGATCATTCCTAAAGAGGGGCGTCCTGAGCCCAATCGCTACGTAACGGGGAACAGTAAAAATGGGTTCGAAACTACATATTTTTCGAAAAACTCTAACTTAGTGCAAATATTTTCCATGGAAGTAAAGGGGAAAAAATTCTTATTTTCTTGTTTTTCGGAGTGATATATGATCCCAAACGCTAACTAAACGTTCGAATTGATCTAATAATGCCGACTTCAAAGATTCGCGAGGAGTGTCACCGCCTTCCACGATGCCGGACTTTTCAATTTTTTTAAAAGATCTCTTCATATATGTCTTAGACTTTTCAAAACTCCTCCGAGCTGAGGATTAGCCTAGAATGGTCTCAAACAAAAAGCCTTAGAGATAATCCATAACACGTTCGTATGAGTTCCAAAACGTCTCGTAAAAGAATCTTAAGCAGGTAAACGTGCTTAATCTTTATAATATGTACCTGTTATTCATTGACTTCTGCAAGGCTTTTGACTCGGTAAGACACAGGTTCCTAATATGGAATGCCTTAAAAACCAGAGAACAAATGGAAAATACATCAGAGTAATAAAAAACATACATAACAAGTGCAAAACTTATGTAAAAATGGATAGATCAGAGGAAGAATTCACGGAGGAAAAGGGTGTACGTCAGGGAGAACCCCTATCCCCTAATTTATTCAACAGTGTAATTCAGGAAATTTTTGAGCACTTAGAATGGGGGAATAAGGGCATTAAAATTGACGAAGAATCCCTGAACAACTTGAGGTTTGCGGATGCTGTAGTGTTGATAGTAGGAAAAAAGGACAAAGGACAAGTTGGAAGGGATGGACAGCGAATTCATAGAAGCCAGCAGGAAAGCAGGCTTGGAAATAAATATGTGAGCTGGAATCATAAAATGTGCCTCTGGTGTCAAAAAATCATTTTTCACTTTCTTGACAATTCTTATAGAAAAAAATCATGCTCTTTCAAATGAAACAAATTGCAGCTTCCTATTTTCACTAGTTTTTCCACAAATTACATTTAAAAATTACGTTAAAATTTTAAAAACATCCGTTTACATGGTGTCGTGTGAAACAGGCCTACACGGGAATGACAGAGAACAAGAATTCGAAACACGATTGTCTTAGTAACGCGTAAACGCACCACTGTACATCTGTGAGTACCACTACCACTGTTTATGTCAAAAACCTGTTCTCGCACGAGAGGCATATTTCATGAATCCAGGTCACAATATCTAAAACAAATATATCAAATACACCCAAACAGATAATTACTATAGACAGAAAAGAAGTCAACTGGACAAGCAAGGCGTTGTATTTGGGACAGGTGATAACATTTGATGATCGCAGGGAAAAAGAAATTTCCACAAGGATTGAAAAAAGATGGAGTAGTTTTAATTTTTGGAATTTAAAGTATATCTATAAAAGCAAAATACCAATCTCAATGAAGGCAAAAGTATGAAACACCTGTACCTTACCTACGGAGCACAAACATGGGCGCTAACAAAAGCAGAAGTAGCGAGGCTCAGAAGTACACAAATGGCTATGGAAAGGTCTTTGCTGAGAATCAAGAGAAAAGATAAAATAAGGAACAAGATAATAAGGGAAAAAGCAGGAACTACAGATATAGGCTAGGTGATTAAGAAACTAAAAATAAAATATGCCGGACATATCTGTAAACAAGAGGAAAGACGACGAGAAAGAAAGACCGAGAAGTGGACACCATAGGACAAAAAAAGAAACACTGGAAGGCCTCTGACCCGATGGCGGGATGAAATTAGAAAAGAACTTGGGAAACCTGATGCACTTCAAAGATGTAAGTGTAGATGCCCCTAAGACCACTGCTAGAGGAGTCAAGTTGAGGAAATAATTTTATGCTGATCTCATAGCTGAGTGGCAAACTTGTACGCTCTCGAAAATAATTTTCTAAGATTCTATGATTAGTAGTAGGAAGTAAGACTTCTCCAACAGTATTCTTTCAATAGACATGAGTGTACATTATTCAAGGGTTCCTATATATAACAAGTCTCAAGTTGAGGAATTAATTTTCATAATGATCTCACTGCTGAGTGTCTATCATGTACGGTCCTTGCAAACATTTTGCCGAAACCAGGTACATTCTAGAAGGAAGTGGGTTATCTCCACAAACTATTTTTACTAAATTTCTATAGAGTGCATTGTAGGAAGTGAGATTTCGGTGTCAGAATTTTTTACCAAGATGTACATAGGCACCTCTCTGGAAATCTTATTACAAAACTGAGGTTGAGCGGATACTTTTGTGATGATTCTAATGCCGGGTTGTTCTCATGTATGTCTATAAGGAAATATTTTCCGAATTTCATAAATTATAGGAAGAAATAGGAGTGCTCTAAAATAATGCTTCTTAGAAATAGAAAATATATGAAATTCTGAGTTTCCTACTAAAAAATTCGGTTTAACAGAATAATTTTCTAATTATTTCAATGTAAAGCACTT
The DNA here is from genome assembly GCA_031841125.1 of Acanthococcus lagerstroemiae. Taxonomy (NCBI): domain Eukaryota; kingdom Metazoa; phylum Arthropoda; class Insecta; order Hemiptera; family Eriococcidae; genus Acanthococcus; species Acanthococcus lagerstroemiae. Next base: position 20,036,959 of record CM063109.1, on the reverse strand, counting down.
CAAAATTATGTCAATGAGAAAATTTTCCAAAAATTTCAAAATCGTGAGGAGGAATAATTAATAGTTTTGAAAATCATTCGTCGGCATTGGGTTATTTTCTGTCACCGTCATACAAAACACAGTTTTCCTACTCTACAGTATTCAGGGAATCGTAAAAGCCCGGATTTAGCGCGCTAGTTTCTTTTGTGTAAATTATTAATTTATGAAAATTCGATCGTTGTAACAGTAAAACAGTTCGTGGTTTGAGTGCGCGAGCGGTGAAGTGTTATTTTCAATCAAAAGTCGTAATCCTTCCCTCTCCAATTTCTCCGGTTTTTTTTTTAAATTTTCATATTTCCTTGAAGCTTCTCTGTTCTACGATAATCAGTGCATATCCCAATCGATTCCTTTCAAAATTGAAGTAGGAAATTTGAAATTTCTTTTTCCATTTCGTATTAGAATTCAGGAGTTAGTTAGGCAACTTATGCATCATTTCTGTTGGAATAGTAGTCGTTATCATAACCGATGAAAATAAACGTTCCCCTATGGATGGAACATTCTCGCCACTGAAAGGGTTAATATTTATCCCCGATGTGCAATCAGTTACTCTTTAGTTGCCCAGTTACCCACGGAAAAGTTACCCATTTGTAACCCCCGGGTTACCTCAGATTACCCTAGTTCCCCTTTTAGTTACCCGGGTAACTGGCGAGATACTACGCAAGTTACCTTCTAGTTACCCGCGGCGGAAAAGTTACCCATTTGTTACCCTCGGTTATCCCCAGATTACCCTTGTTGCCCTTTAGGTACCCGGGTAACTGGTGGGACTTTGCGCATAGGGTCCTAATACCTTCTAAGGAAGTCCTCAAGCTTGTTCCACCAGAAAAAACCTTCTGAACAACAGTATTGAAGCGAGAGGGACGTAACCAGCAACCATCACAACAGTAAATTTTTCAGTCTTTTTTCCCATTATTGTTCCGAACAAAAGCTACCTATTGCTACCGGCATTTTAATAACATATTTTTGCAGGTAACACATCAGAGAAATGTTGGTCCTTCAGCAACTGAATTCGGTAGTCTTTTGTTCTTGTGATTTTAACAAAGTCGGAGTGAACAAATTCAATTAACTAATAATTTTTTGGAGGGAAAGGAAAAGCAAAATGTAATCGGAAAATCGAAGTATAGTTCGGATCATAAGAAACTGATTCGTATCACGGGTCAAGGACTGCTGAGAAAAAAAAAAATTAGATCACGGATCACATTGCAAATCTTTCGATCCAGATCAATGAACGATGAGAACTTGATCCGGATTTGCCCGATATCATTTTCGGTCCCACAATATCACTTTCATAAAAACAGGTATTGAGTAACAATTTTCCTATTTGTATCATCTGCTCCAAAAATCTATTTTCGTCGAAGTTGCGTACTATTTTTGATCCGGCATCCACTTAAGAATGCTACTTACATTTTCTGTCTTTTTTCTTATCCTGAAGACTCAATTAACCAAAAATTCTGACTTACATAGAAGAATTTTTAATTTTCTGTTAACACACAATAGGTAACTAAATAAATGCGTACATATAATGAATATTTACAAAATAAGGCGTGTCATGTTAGGAAAAAAAAAGGAGAAAATGAAACAATCAGCCAACCGTTATAGCATAGGTGAATAATTGAAATTTAATTACTTTACGAATATTATTTAAACGTCAAGTTGTAAATTGAAAACATGTCTCACTCAAGTAATTAAAAAGTATTGCATTATCTGTTAGGTATAATTTTATCAGTTTCCTTCGCCAAACTGCTGTGATTGAAACACATGTATATACTCTCCAAGAAATATTCAGTCTAACTACGATTTACACAGATGAATAAAAGTCCATGGGTGCTGTGATTCGCATTCGATTAACATGCAAGTTTGTTCTCAGTTTTAAATGAGTCGGAATACTTTTGGCTTTTTGTTTCACGCTCCAATAAAAAATAAAAAATGATACTTCAAGTCAGCAATTCATTTGACATTATTTGCACGATGGCTATTGTCAGATTCGAGTGAGCAACTTGGAGAGGGTTTTCTAGTAAACGTTTAAAAAATAAAATATAAACGCAATCAAGACAGTCTATCATTAGTTCCTTGTTCATTTCTATGAATATAACGTCGGAAATGTTTCCAATGAACTATTATTTTCTGGGTGGAGAAGAGACCAAATACTCTACGTGGCTGATAAAAAATGTTTTCAACAGACAGTCACGTTATTTTCAAAAATTATTAAGCCAGAGATCCTCCAGCCTGGTCAATGCTGACAGTGTAGAAATACTGAAATATTTTAACTTAGAGAACTCTTGGTTCAGTAGCATTAATACTTGATTAGGATAACCTTAAACCTATTACACTGATAACATTTCTGGCTGACCTTTTAATCAGCACTGCTTATCACGTGAACCATTTAAACTTTTGCACATTAGTCACTATGATATAACATGTTGAAATATTGAAAATGTCAGACTTTCTAGAAACTCTCATACACTCTCGAAAACTTGACTCGTGTAAAAGCAACACTCATTGGTATACCTGAAATTTCGTACGTCGTGACACTCGTATTGTCTTCCTTTCGTGGGACATCACTCCTTCAACCTCTCCAAATTTTTGTACGTCAGAAGTTTGGCACTACAAATTTCAAACGAGTATCAGGCACAACGGATTAGATGGGCAAGGAGCGGTCGGCTCCTTCTTAGAATGAATGTGATCCCCAACGAATGGAATAATAGATATTCCCTCCTCTCCTCGAACAAATTTTTTTATGTGCTTCTTTTTTTTTTCAATTATTCTAGCAAGTTTTGATTTTGCAAATAAAGAGTACCTTATAATTGTTCACAGCAAAGTCGTAATTCTGAGTTAGCAAAGGAAGTAAAGATTTTTTCTCCTTTTCGGTGTCAGCAAGCAGATTTATCCCTCTGCCTCCCAGGAAAAAAGGGGCATGTCTGCCTGTGTCGGAATTTGAAAAAATTGAAGAATATGAAATTAATCATCGAAAGCGTATACATGATGTCCCCTCGTCTTCCTCGAGCCGCAAAATTCCGAAAAGTAATACGGGCATGAGCGAGTCTGGACGTCTCTGAGGTAATGCTCGAAAGGGCGGATTCCGGGGCTCGGGTTGAGAGCAAATTAGACAAGGAGGTACAAGGAAGACTTTGAATATACCCAGTCATCGAATTATATGGCATGAATTTCAAGCCCACGTAAGCTGATTTTCCTAAATGGCATAGGTGCTTTTCCAAAATATGAATTCCTCAACTTTGTCGGCCAATAACGGCAAAACGACAAGACATTTTATGTTACCATTTCACGATTCGCTACAGTGAACTTTCATGTATGTTATTATTCTAACATAGCTACGCAAAATACTTCAATTTTCCTCCGTTATTGGCCAATGAAGTTGAAAATTTTTTCGATAAAAGCACTTGAGCTACTGTGGAAAGTCAATTTCCAATTTTATTTATGAACTTTTGAAGATTATATGATTTTCCGATAAGCTGAGGTGAATCTATCTGATTTGGTTTCTTTATCATTCACTCTCTCATCCCTCACTCACTGTCATTGAACTTTCTTGTCCGTTGAGACGAGCCAACTTTGGATCAGAAATTAAAACAAATATAAGTCAGTGTAATCAATAGTTACAGTTCCAGTTTGAAAATAGTCAATCAAATAACAAACTCACCCTCAGTTGCCTTGTTCATCGATCTCAAAATTATTTCTAGTGGCCAAAATGACATTTTATACTTGAAAAATTGAAGATTATTTACTTCAGGGGGGGGGGATTTAAATCAAATACTTAAGATCCTCCCTAAAATAAGATTTGAGATCCAAATCCAACACATTCACTGAAAACGGATTCAAAATTCAAATTCAAAATCAGGATTTTGATGAATTCATAGCTTTTTAACATCCTAAAAGCGGACACAAGCTAATGATAAGCAATATAAAGTCCTTCTCAAAAAGGTATTTAAAATTCAAATTCAAAATCCTCTATGAACAAAAAAATTGAATTAAAATCTAGTTTTGAGGATTTTGGAACTTAAAATCCCACATTCGTGTACCAGGATACAGTATAAGAGTCCACTAGTTCAGTTACATTTTTCGTGATACAGCTATTTTATTGATTTAGATCAAAATTATGGATTGTTTTATTCTAACAGTTTATGACAGAGAGTACCTTCTTTTTTCTTCCCTCCTTGGTCACAGGTCACTACGACTATTAGTTCCCGCGAAAACTTAATTTTAGATGAGAAGGGAAAACAACCCACTTGGTTATTCTTAACATACCAAGACATGCATGGAATATGTTAGGAAGGTCAACAGTGATATATTCACCCCCCTAATGTACACGAAATAAATGGCTTCCCATGGAAAAGGGTTCAAATAATTGAATTACATCTGCAAACTTAAAATTTACCAATTCTTATAACATAATTTTGTTTAATTTCTTTTCCAAAAACTTTAAACACTGTTTTCCGAAATTTATATTCTTTCTGTACATCCTATTTAAAATTCTTATATCTCAGCACCTCAACCTAGATATTTTTAAAGAGCTTCATTCAACTGGAAATTTATTCTAATATAAGGATCTGTTCTTAATTCACTACTGCTAAGAGGGCCCTTATCCTATCCAATAGAAGGTGGTCTAGAAAAATACTTTTTTCCGAAAAGGTATGTTCCCAAGGACTTAATTTGCTCTAGTAGGTCTGAAAACACTCTAGTTAAAAGTTTTTGAAATTGAAGGATATTTAGGGGTGGCACGCATACAGGGATGAGGATTACAAGAAAGATTTCAATTTTTCTCTAAAAAACAAAACCCTAAAAATCAAGTCTGACCAGGTTTTTCAAGCCTCACCCATACTGATTCACAAGGGGTTAAAATGTAAAATATTGAAATTGAGCTCATTTGAAGATTTTACGCTTCAACCCCTGATAGACCAATAGGGGGTGGGAAGATTGGGAATCAAACCACTGGAATAATGATATTATTCACTAAAAAGAAAAGCTGATTTTGACATGTTTGACATCAACATGTGTAAATTTTAATATTTTAAATTTCAGCCCCCCCTGTGGACCGATATGGATGGGAATTGAACCAAAACAACCTCAAACAGGAAATTCCTGATCCCAAAGACCTTAATTTCGTTATATTTGACGTATCTAGTGGCAATTTTCAGATTCTGTCTTTTTATTTGAAAGGGGGTAAAAAGAAAGCTCAAAAATGAACTTAGTGCATCCAAAAAGATCATGAAAACCGATGCTTATACATTTTCATGCACATATTTTTATACCCTTGCCCTTAACTATAATGATCAAAATTCACTTCTTACCAACACTCAAGTTGAGTCATTGACCTTGAAAATTTTTCTTTTCATAAAAGTGTGGGTAAGTTCTCAGTTGGCACAATAATTAGAACAATAATTTGTTTATCTCAAACCATTATTTCTGGTCAAACTCGATCTAGAACAGATTAAGCCATCGGAAGTGCGACTTATCGAAAGAAAATTTGTTTGTACCGCGCACGAGGTATGCAACTGCAAGTGGCCAAAACTTATAAAAATGAATTTAAATTCGAATTATGAAAAACTGTTAAAGAAAAGATTTAAAATTAGCATTTGGAAGTCTCCTAAATGGATTTAAAATTAAAAATTCTGGATTTTTAAATTCAAAAAATGAACAAAACCTTACATTAAGAGCTAAAACTTCTTCCTGAAAAGTGAATTTAGAATTAAAAATTTTGGGTTTTTAAATCTTAAAAATGGATAAACTGTTACAATAAAAGTAGAAAAATCCTTCCTACAAAAAAGATTTAAAATCAAAATGTGGAATTTAGAATCTTACACGATCCTGAATTTTAACAATCACTGAATAGGCTCCTTAAGATTGTAAGTGAGCTTTTCTAGCTTTTTCCGAGTCATATATAGATTTGGTTGGCAAACCCCTTTCGCGCATGTCGACAGAGGGTCATATCGCGCAAAAATTCCCGATTACCATAACACAGTTTCCACTACAGATGACATAAAAAATGCATTTAATCACTCAAAAAATCCTCATTACACCTTAGAGAGGGCCAGTGCAGATTTTGAGGTCATGCGGTCACGACCTTTCATGAAACAAAGGGACAAGGTGTTACGCTCAAAATTACACCAAAAACAAGTTTAACGGCCCAACAAAGAAACTTTTCCATTTTAATGAGGTAATGGAGGCTAGTTTACAATTCTGAAGTACGACCCCTTATAATGCTACAAAGGTAGTGGTCACGCTCGCAATGACATCAAAAATGAAATAATCGACTCATATACAACCTGAGGGGCGCTCTGAATAGGGTTGAGGGGATTCTCCCCCTCCTCAAAGGTTTGACAGTTGGGTTTAGTTTGAAAATTCAAGACTTCCTGGAACGTTCTTTTCTGATTTTCGGACTTAATTCAGTTAAAAGACCTCAAGCATTTTTTCGCTCTCTCAGTTCGCGAAATTTAGGGCTTCTCAGTTGGAGAATTTTTGAGTTTCTCTCCCTTCGTAATTTTCCTTCAGAATGCTTCTACAACCTGAACATGCTAGAGGGAATAGTGATGAATCAAGTTCATGTTTTTTCTTAGTTGAAACCACTGTGGCGAACATAACTACTCGGTTCATGCATCGTTTATGCGTCGTTCATTTCATGTTTATTGAATTTTTGAGTTTATTGAGGCCCAGTAAACCGAAAAATTCAATTAACACGAATGGAAAGTGATAAAATACCTATGAAGAGCGAGGCTTGAACGGGTAGCTCGTTCATCACCCCGATCCTCAGTTGGCAAGATCGAATCCACAATCAGCCAGATCTGTAAAGTGCAGACATTTTTTTCTAGTCAATTACCTAGGAACAAAAATTTTCATTTTAGCAAGATAGGGTCCCCAGTTCGTAAAACTAGCATACCATATCAGAACGTTAGAAAATACCCCCTCTCCATAAAGTCACTTTTATTCATCCCTGGTCGCTGAAATGTTTCTTCAAGTTCCTATTTTATACTGTATGTAATGAACCTTCATAAAATTCCCGATCTCCTTGTGTTCCTCCACTAGCTATTCTATTCGCATCGGCACCTTTCTCGTCCATGAGGAACGTAGCTACGTGTATGTGACCCCGCTGTGACGCCAACTGTAAAGGCTCGTTATTGTTGCAATCTTTCAATTCAACATCGGCATTCTTTTGGGTCGCCAAATATCTCACGATATCCAGGTGACCTTCAGCAGCAGCGTGATGGATAGCGGTGCGTCCAGCGAATCCTCTTGCATTCACACCGATACGTTTAATCTCCATGAAGTACTCAACCAGATGTAAGTGACCGCGGAATGCGGCTAAATGTAGCGGGGTATTGTGCTCGTCATCTTTCAGCGTGACTTGACCATTTTTTTCGGCTACCAAATACTCCGCGATATGCAGATGACCTGCATCAGCCGCCCTGTGCAGGGGAGTACCTCCGTTGAATCCCCTACTATTCACGTCCATGCGTATTTTTTCGATAAAATATTTGACAACGGGAGAATGACCGTGAAAGGCAGCCAAGTGTAAGGCTGTGTTATTATCATTGTCCCTCAATTCCACATTGGCATTCCTCTCCGTCGCCAAGTATCTTATGACGGGCAAATGACCCGTTTCGGCAGCCTTGTGTAAAGGGGTACGTCCTCCAGAGCCTCTTGCATGTATGTCAGCGCCTTTCTCGACGACCAAGTACTGAACCACGTGTAACTGACCATCAGACGCGGCCAGGTGTAGTGGTGTATTCTCCTCGTCATCCTTTGATTTGAAATCCGCTTGACACGCTACCAAGAACTTAACTACATTTAAGTGACCTTTGGAAGCAGCTCTGTGCAAAGCAGTGCCACCAGTTTTGGCCTTACGATTCACAATCTTTTGGTTGCTTTTCATAAGGTTCTGTATGAGAGAAAGATCTCCGATTGAGGCGGCATTGAATAACATTTCATCGTCGATAATTTTCCCTTTGGCATTCGTAAGATAGGTGACCACTTCGGAGTGACCTTTAATGGTCGCCAAGCAGAGCGGCTTCTCACCCGCTAAGGACTTGGCGTTCAAGTTACTTCCATTTTCAATAAGGCATTTTACCGCCTCGAGGCGACCGTGGAAAGCAGCCCAGTGAAGGGCAGTGTAACCCTTTTTGTCTCTCTCGGACATACTGGCGCCATGATCTAAAAGGAGCTGCATTATCGCTATTGTGTCATCGAAGTCCGACTCTGCAGCAAGCATTAACGGGGTGCAACCCCACTGGCATCGGTGGTTTACATTAGCGCCTTTTTTAATGAGGTATTCGATGACATGTATCTGACCTCCCTTGATGGCTTTGCATAATGGAGTTTCACAATTGCCGGGTAGAAAATCATCTATACGGACACCTTTTTTTTTAATGAAATACTTGACCGCAACCAATTCGCCGATCTCAGCAGCTTCGAATACATCACTCGAGTATATTAAATCGTCCGGATCATCCTAGAACATAAAAGGCAGAATTTCAGTTCTATTCAAAATTCGAGTAATTTATGCTAGTTCCAGACATCACGAGCATCCGTGAAAGAACACAGGTGAAAACAAACAAGCACCCTCGAACACGAACAAACCGACAGTTTGTTGATACATCAAAGGATCTGTGCTTGATCAAGCTCGATTCCATTCGTCATGTCTGAACAGATTTCAAACAGGACAGAACACAGATCCATGCGAAGCTAACCAAACTCGCAGATGATGTTGGATACAAAATTGTGAATATAAATATCGCATCGATTCGTCGCGTGCGTGCAATTATGGTCCCAAGCAGATGAAACAAATTCCAGAATATGGCGGCTAGGTCCAGTCATAACAAACATCCACGAATGAATACAAACGAACGCTCATGCCCAACAAGAATTCGTCAGGATGTGGACAATGTACCAAGTGCGAACGAACAAATAAACAAAACGTGGTCCAACAGATTGTTGATAGGTATGTTACGCTTAATTCGCGTAATTGACGAATGCGCGCAGTAAGCAAACATTTTGCCTAAAACGCGCGTTCTGCACCCGCTCTGGTGGCTGCGCGCAGTCTACATCACGATTGCTGAATGCGCGCAATCGACTGATAGTAATTGTATTTTTGACATGGATTCGGCAGTAATTTTCGGCCGAATGCACGCATTTAGCAAGCAACAATAAACAAATAAATGAACCGGATGGGTTTCTGTTGAAACCTGTAGAATATGGAAAAAATTATTATGATTGAGTCGTAGACTTGCTGCATGTAATTTAAAGAAACAGGCAGAGAGAATGATTACACGCGGAAAGGGCATACTTCCAGCTTTACAATTGGGAGACAATGCTCTACTTAGGATTCCGGAAGTTGACCAGTGCTGCGCTGACCCAAAGAACCTAGTAGTAGTTATATTGAATATACTCGTAGAACATAATAAATTTCTTATAGGCACAAAACATGGCCGCTTAAATCGTCACTTAGAACGTAATACTCTGGACGCAACGACATGTAAAGCACTGGCCATCTCTGACGTGCCAAACAGTTCATATTCTCTACGAGAATTAGTGCGACTCGATTCTATGGGTCCTGGACAAGGATATCGCTGTTGTAACTGTCACCAGAATTGTTCTTCAAAAAGATGCGCATGTTTAAGAGCAGGCGTGAAATGTAACTCAGCTTATCACCCAGGCCGAGGGTGCAATAATGTAGAGAATCTCAGAAGTCCAAAATCAACCACTCAGAATTCATAATTATTATTCCTTTTGTAGGGTGTGCCAATTCACTTTTCCTTCTTCTGTATTCCAGTGCGCTTTCGGCTGTTATGCCATCATCAGTGGAGTACCCTAAATGAGACTTGTCTCTTGTGGTCCTGTAGTTATAGTCGAGGGTAGTACCGTATGGTGAGCCTGTTTAGTCTTGCGTTCATCCTATTGGTTGTCTGTGAATATGCAGTCTGTCCAATCAGTGGTTATTGTTATTATTGTCATTGGTTGTGTGCTCTGATTGGTTGTCTGTGGTTGTGCAGTCTGTCCAATCCGTGGGTGTTATGTTATTAGTTGGAATAAGTTCTCACTTTGGAAGTTAGTTGTTGTATTTATTAGGTTGTTTTGTTTTGTTTTTGCCTATATTATTTCTAGTTGTTCTTTTAATTTTCTTTTTCTTGTGTTGTTTTCTGTGTGTAGGATTTTGTACTTTTCTGTCAATTTGTCATTGTTGTGTCCCTGGTCATTGCAGTGTTTTCCAAACAGTGATTTGTCATCATTTAGCTTCTGTGATTTTTCGTGTTCTTTGATTCTGGTTGTGAACTTTCTGCCTGTTTCTCCAATGTAGGTCATGTCACAGTGTTCACAGTCCAGTCTGTATACTCCGCTGCTGTTGTTTCTGTCCTTTGCTTCTGTTTTGTCATTGCTTATTTGTTTGATCAGAGGTGGTCTGTTTTTGATTCTGAGTTTTATGTTGTATTGGTTGAAGATTTTTTGTATTTTGTATGTATGTGTTCTTGTGAATGGTATTGCTCCTGCATATTTGTCTGTTTTTGTGGTTATTGGTTCGTTGTCTGTGTTTTTTGGTTGTGTTAGTTTGTTAATTATTCTGTCTACTGTTTGTGGTTGGTATTTATTGTTAATTGCTATTTGTTTAATTTTGTTAATTTCTGTTGTTCTAAGGTTGTTGTCATTTAGTATGTTGACTGCTCTGTGGCAGTAGTTATGTAGTGCTGCCATTTTGTGTTTTTAATGGTGAAATGAGTCTTTGGGTATTATTACGTCAGTGTGGGTGGGTTTTCTGTAGATACTGTACTGTATCTTGTCGTCTTTTATTTGTATTGTAAGGTCGAGGTAGTTGATGATCTTATTGCCTTTTTCCATTGTGAACTTTATGTTATTGTTTATGCTATTTGTCTCTGTGAGGAATTGGTCTAGTTGTCTGTCTGTTCCTGTCCAGATAATCAATATGTCGTCTACATATCGTGTCCATAGCTTTATGTTTTTCGTTCATGTATATTTCGGCTAAAACAGGTCTGGAATACAGAAGAAGGAAAAGTGAATTGGCACACCCTACAAAAGGAATATTACCAAGTTCACTCACACTCCAAAATGGACACATAATTATTATGTTCATAATTTAAATGTGGAGTTATGTTTCTGAACTTTTAGCTGTACTCACTCAAGTTTTATAATTAGACAAAATATAGGGGCACGAATTGGGCAAAATTTCTGCTTACTGCACGCACTTGACGACTGCACAAATTGAGTGTAACAGTGTTTAGGTTCAGTTGCTGAATGCGCAGAATGTATTTACATGTGTTGCCTATTCTACGCATTCGGCAAATTTTTGAACAAATTCAGCAATCTTGGTGCAGATTGCACGCAGTCGGCAGAGTGGGTGCAGAGTGTGTGCCTTCGGCAAAATGTTTGCTTACTGCGCGCATTCGTCGATTGCGCGAATTGAGCGTAACAGGTACATCAAAAAGGAATCGTGCTTGATTATCATGCTCAATTCCATTTGTTATATCTGGCCAGAATTGAACAGGACAGAGTGTACATCAGTTCAGTTGCTGACATACACTACCATTTTTGTTCGTCTGCGTGTACGTTTTCAATATGTTCGAGTTCATTTTTGCATCCGTTTGCTGATGCTTGTTCTTGTTTTGTTCGCGTTTGTTTTCATTTGTTCAGTTTCTTTGTGGACTTTCTTGATGTCTGGACCTAACTATATGTGACACAACACAAAAACAAGTTCGTTTTTACGTTTTGGCCATCCTAATGAATCAGCGCGACCATACTGTTAGAAATGATTTGCACTCCTATAAAGTGCGCTTCTCGCTTTGGTTATTTGGATTGTTCGTGTATCCAGCATTTTTATAAATTGTGAAATTTTGGATTGGGGGAGGAGGCTCGTTGCATCTTTTTTTTTTTTTTTCAAACACTTATAAAAAAATTTTCATGTTTTCTACAAGCTTGAATATTATGTCATAATGTAGTTGAGATGGATCGTTCTACCGAAACCTTGTTACTTTTGTCCCAGCTAGATATCTGCCAATGTATAAACAATAATAGGCTCAGAGGATAACTTATTGTAATTTTTTTAATCAATTTGAAGTATCGTGCGCCCCCACCCCTATTGTGGAAATCCCATTTAAATGCTCAAAAATTCCTTCATCGTAGCTGTCCCTCATCATTAATTAGACTTCAAAAAAAATTTTATGAATACTATCGCTGTATGCTTGGATAAACTGATGCGTGTGTACAGTTTTTGTGAGTACAGTGAATAAGGTGTTTTAGACTAGATCAGAATCAGTGCAGCCATATTTGAAAACATGTCCCTCGTTTTTTTTTTCCTTCACCGTGGTCAAATTTGAACAATTCAGAAAACAGACACAGAGCAAATATTTTTGAACTTAGAATAGCCAACCTGAAGTATTTTTATCAGTGTGGTGGTGTACACATATGATTTTTTGCGAATTCTGAATGGATTGCGGCTTAATTTAAGAAAAGTGCTGGAAACAAGAGATTTTACCAACAGAAATTCCTTAAACGTAGCGCATTTTGTGATGAGTGCCGCAAGCGACTCCAAATTTTGATAATCGCAATTAGATATATGGCTACGTACATCAGATCACACTTCATCGTTTCATCACTTTTTAAAATACCCATGGTCAAAATCGAGAGATCCAGTGAACCTTTAAGAATTTTGTGAAAATTTTTTCTCATTTCCATCACCGTGGCAACAGGAATTATGAAAGCCAAGATGAAGGAATCCGATACAACTATGAAAGAATTTACTAAAGTTTGGTTCCACGAGAGACCAGAAATTTGTGAATACAAGTCAGTGCTGCCAGATTTATTTATCCAAAATCTGGAGAACAGTCCAGAAAGAGAAATCCGGAAAAATCTGTACACAAATGTGATGTCCAAAGGGAAGGGACCTTAGGGTGAAAAAATAAATAAATCTTTTTTTCAGCTTTTCTGGCATAGAATTAAGTGTGGAATGATAATCCCTGTTCAGTTTTACTAATTATTCTAAAAATATTAACTGCCCCGAATTTCATAAGTTGAAAAAAATACAATACAACCAATAAAAATAGTAATGATGAAAAAAAAATGCATTTAAAGTTCAATTTACTAAAAAATAATGATAAAACTATTAGAAATAAAAGGAGATTAATGTTTTTCATAGTAAATTTCATGCAGAATCCAGTTTTATTTTCAGTTTTACCAAATAACGCAACCAAAATTAAATTAACAGAGAAAGGAAATGCCCTCTTAAAAATCACTTAAATATCTCACACAACAAATTATCTACTATATAGATCAAAATGAATCTACATTTGGGAAACTGAAAATTTTTCTACTATTTTATTTTCATTTTGGAACCATGCATAAATTGATGGCCCAGGAGCATTTTCCTCCATTATATTGAATTTGAATGGGAGCTAAGAAATTAGGAATGGATTCGTATCAATCATTCGATCTAATAAACGTTATGAATTCGTGATTTATTAGGATCTTTTTAGTAGATTCGTCAGATTTGTACTTTTTTGTCTCTTTGTGAATCTTACACTGAAATCCCGTAATTTTTGGGGGCGGGGGCGAAAAAGAGAATAACCAAAAACGCGCTGAAAAAATATGATTATTTTCAACTTTTTAATTGAATTTTGAATTAATTACAATGGCGGATCCGAAAGAAATGGAAGATGACCCTGGAAAATTTTGTTGGGATGCCAGAACCGGTGAGTTTGTGTATTCGAATCCACAAATCCACTCCATTTATTCGAATCCGATTTGAATCCCAGTAAACGTGAATCATTCTCGAATCATATTCGAATCAAAAGAACATAGTTATTCATGGATTCTGATTCTGTTGGGACGTTGAAATTAGCCATAGTCGGTAGCTTAGTTTATAGCCCCAAATAAGGCAAAAAGTGTTCATTTTATATTTTAAGGGTTTTGGAGAAGAAAATAGGGGAGACTGGGGCTAGTTGTCGACGGGTTAAGTTGTCTCAACCTTTATAACTCCCATGTAAAAGGTGCTTTTTCAAATCTAATGCCGTCACGCTACTCCTTGGAGTACCAACACTTCATCCATACCTGACAGACCTCGCGATTATGGAACCGACCTAATTCATAGTGGTTTGATATTTTGATAACACAACATTTAGCAAAAAGTCTCGTTTTATAAACAAGAAGTTCATCACTCTCATGAGTGTAATATTTTATACTGGCAAAAATCAAATAGGTACTGTGAAGTAAGTAGAATTTCTTCAACTACCTTTGGATGTATTAGAACCTAAAATTACATTTATCCTCCCCCCCCCCACACACAAAAAAATTGTACTTTCTAAACCTCCTCAATCTAGAGCTGGTAGTCCCATTACAAAAATTCTCAATTAATGCGAATTTTGTTACATGTTTTTAGAAAATAGTACGAAAATACGTTCGTAAAACATTTCAGCACATTTTAGAATTTTTTAGCCCAAGATAGACTTACCCGTACATCATGTGTGACAACTTACCCGAGTACGGGGCAAGTTGTCACAAAAAAAACAAAAAACGAAAGTAACCGCGTTTAAAAATGTTTGGGGCCAATCGTATAAAAGATTTTTTTCTACGTCATTTTGTAGCCCCGATGGTGGTAGCTATAATTTGAGCATAATTTAAAGTTTTTCGGTGCAATAGTTTTTTTTTTCAGAATTTTGAAGTTTCTAAAAATTGTGACAAATAACCCCGGTCTCCCCTACCAACTGCATTTACTTTTCTGTTTTTTGTTGACGACGTAGCCGCTTGGCGAACAGTTTTTTTTTAGATTTGCTGGTCAGTAAATTAACAGAATATACCCAGGTACATAATAAATATTATGCGACAGCGGCAATTACACTCCATTAATATAGTACCTCATGATGTTTTCTGATATCTCTGAATTTCACTACATGAATTATCATTAAGTGACTGGTTGTTAGACAATCATCGAATTGTATTCCGTTTGTATTGTATATAACGATCTCTTGGTCCAATATATTGACAAGCTGTGCTAAGCAACAGTGGCATGCAGGCCATGCACATTCTATCAGCAAAGTATGCCATGTCATGATGTTTTCTGATAATTTCTAATTTTCAAGATATGAGCCGTGAATCACTTAGACAATACAAAATATGGACTGATAAACTCCTGATATTTTTAGCAATAAGCATTACTTTAAGCTTTCGTCATTCAGTGTACATCGAGAAATCAGTTTCAATAGCAAAATCCCTCTTGCAATAAGCAAACACCTCATTAAACGTTGAATTTCCCGGTGAGTGACCTCTTTCAAAGGATGTGATGATAGCAGTGATAAAACCATGAAAACACTTTAGGGACCTACCCAAACGATTTTCCGGGAAAAGGAACAGAACAAAAATTTTATTTTGTCCACTGAAAGAATTAATTTCGACAACTGAAAAAAGAACAAAAAAACAACAGGTTAACGCTTTCAAATTTCGATCCATCCAATTCTGCAAACTGAGGGTTAGCTGTACTGTACTTTCCAACTTTGGAAGATGCAGGGCAGAGCCTCTCACACACTCTCATTGGTATGTCCTTGAAACCATCAGTATAATTTTCATTTCTAGAAACGCAAGAAGGAAGAAAGAATCACCCGAATCGATGGAATACCGAAAGGCAATACTGGCAAGGGAGAACTTGGAGGGCCTATTGTTGTTTGGATACTCCTGTAGGTGCGCTAGTGTCGTGGACGAAAAGATGATCGGGGTATTTTAGCCATAAGAATATGTGCAAGTAAAATGAGCTCTAGCATCTTCAATATTGTTCTTTATGGAAAACTGAAGAGAGCTTAAGTGTGAGCCCTTATAATTTCCTTTCAGATAAGCCCAACTTCAGCATTTTTGGCAGAACATTTTTGTCACTAATCAACTTTTCGTCCAAATACACCGATCAGCGCGCCTCATTTCATAAGGCCGCTAGAGAGCGACTTTCTTTAGTGCCCAAATGCGAATAGGCAAAAAAAAAAAAGATAATTTCCAGATGGATAAGTAATCAACGTACAGTAGAGGTATAATACAAGACAGGGCGAAATGACAAAATAAAATTCTACATCATCCTACAGCAGCAATTTCAGACATGGTCCATTTGATAAGTTGGTAACATTGGATTACAATATGTCACACGTGTAATCAAAATCAATGGTTCGGTCAAAAAGTATTATAATTCATATAATTTTGACTTTCTGAGTTTCAGTTTCGAGATTGAATTTCGCTATAGGCATCAAGTTACAGTAAATATTCTTGTCTACAAATTCACCAAAAGAAGTTTTGAATCGGATTGCATGT
This sequence comes from Acanthococcus lagerstroemiae, assembly GCA_031841125.1. Taxonomy (NCBI): domain Eukaryota; kingdom Metazoa; phylum Arthropoda; class Insecta; order Hemiptera; family Eriococcidae; genus Acanthococcus; species Acanthococcus lagerstroemiae. The sequence goes on along the minus strand of CM063109.1, from coordinate 20,020,627 downwards.
TTGCTATGCAGAGTATATATATTTTTAAATTCCCGCTGTGGGGCAAAATATGAAAAAGACAAATAAGTACCTACTTATTCGTAAGTTGAGTATAATTTTCGGAAAGTAAAATAAAAAACTATTTTGATAAAAGAAAAGAAGAAAAAAAAATCTTTGCGTGTTTAATTTTTGAAGAAGAAAAAAAATTGTATTTTACGTAATTCTTCCTAATTTTATTTGTGCGATTATCTCAAATACGTATCTAAGTTCTTGCGTTTCTCATCGATATAAATCGAAAACTTGTAAAATTATACCGCTCTACGCATTTGTACCGTGTTAACAATATGCCATATGTGTATACTCCCAAAGATGTCCCATGGGTCAGTGGCGGATCTAGAAATTTTCCAAGGGGGGTGTTTTGAAAATGAATCTTTTTCCACCTCCGCCCCCTAAAAAGCCAAGATGAATTTCTCAGTTAATTTTTGATATATTTCAAAGTCCGCACAGGACTACAGCACTGCAGCAGGTGTACATCTGTACATGTTCATTACATTTTCAGTTTATATAACGTGCTTTCGCAATGTTTTTTTACTTCTTCGGCCCGAAAGGGGGTGTCTGAACCCCCCCCCCATAGATACACCACTACCATGGGTGGAGTAGCTAAAAATTCAAACCTTTTTTTTTAAATTGCTAATACCAGGTTCCCCATTGCTCCTCTGTCTCAAACCTATCGCAGAGTTTGAAAGGAGAATCTACGTTTCATTTTTTGAACGATTCAGTTATCATCAGTTTTTTATTAAGTACGACGTATATAAAATATGATTAAGTTTAGTATGTGTAGTATATTTGTGTATTCGGGAGTACTTATCGTACCATCGAAGCTGCTTCCAAATTCCACCACTCTCAATTCTTGATAATATTTATGTAGATACAGCGATTGTGCCAGGGAGTACTTTAAAATCTAGACGAATGGAAAAAAACAGCATAAGATAAATTACCGGATAAAATAATCTTATTTCGATAGTAATGATGGTATTTATAACGTAATTTAATTGGCGAGCGTGAGATAAAGTACTTCATGTAACAAACTATACCACCGTGATTCCCGAAGTTTTGAAATATTTAAGCTTAATTTCTAGGACAACTGATAAAGAGAAGAATCGGAAAAAAATTTGAAAAGGCCAGTGTTTAAAACATAACACTATGTACCTACACAATAAGTCTCTCGCTCACAATTTCAACATTTTTTCAAAACTCGTTGAACTTGGAATACAACAACCACAAAAGCAGGCAGGGTTTAGGAAGAGCTACTCCTCTCTGGAGCACTTGCACATTATAAACCAAATTATAAAAAATTTAAAAGAATATGGGATGGAACTAAAACTAGTCTTCATGGACGATAATATAAAGCCTTCGATTCTCTAAATCGTAACTTCATTCTAAAAGCTTTACAGAGTCAGGGCACTCATAAGCAACTGATAAAAATAATAAAAGACGTGAGTAAAAACCCACAGAGTCGTATAGCAACAGATAAAACTGTGGACTGTACTTTGAAATAAAAAAAAATGTTCGCCAGGAGGATTCACTTTCCCCTGTTATTCAACGCGGCCTCGAAAACTTTTTTTAAGAACTGGGAGTAGAAAAACAAAGATGATGATAAGATTAACAGTCTTACGACCGGTTTGATGCAGCTCTCCATTTCTCCCTATCTTGTGCAAGTTTTCTCATTCCGTGATAACACTTACATTTGACATCCTTGATTATCTGTTGAACATATTGGAATCATTGCCGACCTACCCAATTCTTTCCCTCCACTCTTCCTTCTAACAGCAGTGATATTATTCCTGGATGCCTCAAATTATGCCCTATATTAGTTTATCTCTCCTTCTCTTCAGACAATTCCAAATATCCATTTTACCTCCTACTCTGTTGAGCACTTCCTCATTTTTTACCTTATCCGTCCATCTGATGCTAAGTATCCGCCTATAGCACCACATCTTAAAAGCTTCGATCCTTCTCTTCTCTGGTGTTCCTATGGTCCACGTTTCACATCCATACACTACACTCCAACCATAAGTTTTCAAAAACAATTTTTTGATTTCCAGATTTATTTTTGATTCAAAAAGATTACTTTTTCGATAAAATGCTCATTTGGCTTGTGCTATCCTACTACTAATATACCTTTTACTCCTTATTCCATCTTTTGTAATTTTACTCCATAAGTAGCAAAATTCGCTTACTTCCTCAATTTTTCCCTGCCCAATATTTATATGTAAGCTATTATGTTCACATCGATTACACACCATTACTTCAGTTTCATTTTTATTTATTCTAACACGTTATATTTTGTACTTATACATAGTATCTCACGACATCTGTGCTTAAAGAAGGCGCATACTGCATAAATATACTCATTAAAGATGGAACGAGTCTAACAAGAGTGTATTAGCAACGAGTTTATGTACAGTTGATATCATAAGTCATTTTTGAATGTAAGTACATTGGACCATCATGTTCGTAGGTCGTGTTTTGTCCGCATCTGATCCCCGCACCGATGAGAACAAATTGAAGTACATGTTTTGCTTCATCCTCCATCCGTGAAATAAGATCCGTTGGAACACAGAGCGGTCATCGAAGTGGTATAATAAATCCGTTGCTTGGTGAATACTCCCAGTAATAATGGTGGATACTCCTGCATCAGTTTTTCGACCCAGGATATAAACAGTTTGTCGTCATTGAAAAGTACGTAACGTGTGTCTAATTTGTATTATTGACGTATTTCAGTCTACATAAGGGTATAGGTGCCTAATATCAACCAGTTCCTAAATCCGACCACTAGCCGCCGTTTTCGGTTCCTAATGCCTCGACTTACGCGGAAATTTTTTTAAATTAATTTTTCACAGACAAATCGAATGAGACCAAAATCATCGCTCTAAAGCCAAAATTGGCGGAGATATTCGCAAAAAAAGATTTTGAGATGTCCAAACATTTTTCAAGGCGTGATTTCAAATGTTGATTGTGTAAATGTATGTTTTTTTTTTTTTTTTTTTACAGCGTATATTTGTTGACTATTCTACAAAAACTATTTATATTTTACAATATTATAGGTATGTACCAAACTCGCCGTGAACCGGCCCAACGCTGGGCATACGCCTCACCGATCCTTTTCCATTTATTTCTATCGTATGTTTCCCTTCCCCATGCTATTCTTACCCTCCTCGTAATTTCATCCCTCCATCTCGTGAGTGGTCTTCCCGTCCCTCTCTGTCCTTCGTACATTTGCCATTCCATAACCCTCCTTGACCATCTTTCGGCATCTCCTCTCATCACATGTCCCGCGTACTTGAATTTCAATTTTTTGATTTTATATCCGACGTCTACCACGCCCGTCCTTCTTCTGATTATCACATTCCTAACTTTATCTTTTCTTTTTAGATTCAGGATACTCCGCTCCATTGCTCTTTGTGTGGACCTAATTCTTTCCAGTTGTGTATCTGTGAGTGCCCAGGTCTGTGCGCCGTAGGTTAGCACCGGCGTTACACACATGTTGAGGGCTTTTGTTTTGGCTTCCATGTTCCCATTTCTTTTGAAAATCTACCCTAAAGCCCAGAAACTTCTCCATGCTTTTGATCTTCTAATTTGAATTTCTTTCTCCAGACCCTTTTGAAACGAAATATTTTGTCCTAGATATGAATATTCCTCAACTCTCTCTATCCTATTTATTCCGATCGTAAGCTGCGTTTCTAGTCCGTTACTCATGTATTTTGTTTTGCTTACATTTGTTCTTAGCCCTATCTTTTCGCATTCCTCCGACAATTCCGTTGCCATTCTCCCTAATTCTTCATTGTTCGTGTGTATTAAAACAACGTCATCAGCAAATTTTAGGTTATTCAGCTTTTTCCCATTAATTGGCATCCCGTAGCTTTCCCATTCCATTTTTTTGAACACGCTTTCTAGTGTACATGTAAATAAATTCGGTGAGAACGGGTCTCCCTGTTTTACTCCCCTCCCTATCTCAAACATTTTTCCTTTCCCTTCCACTTTTATGTAAGCTCTGGAGTTGTGATACGCATTTTGTAGAATTTTTATTATTTTAGTACGTAACGTGTGTCTAATTTGTATTACCTATTGACGTATTTCAGGCTACATAAGGGTAAAGGTGCCTAATGTCAACCAGTTCCTAAATCCGACCACTAGCCGTTTTCGGCTCCTAATGCCTCGACTTACGCGGAAATTTTTTTTATTCATTTTTCACAGACAAATCGAATGAGACCAAAATCATCGCTCTAAAGCCAAAATTGGCGAAGATATTCGCAAAAAAAGATTTCGAGATGTCCAAACATTTTTCAAGGCGTGATTTCAAATAATGTTGATTGTGTAAATGTGGTTTATCGTAATTAAATGCGGTAAATTTTAATTAAAAGTGAAGATTTCAAATTATATTGGTGCTCGATTGATTTGGAGAACTAATTTCACGCAGGTAGTTATAATTTGTTTTCGAAGTTTCTTTCAAAAAGTTCCCTAAATTCGACCACCACCTGTTTTTATCATTTCATGAAATTTTTTCATCTGTTTATATCCACTAGTGATGCCGAAAGAATCAAAAAGTCGACAAAAAAGGCCAGAAAAAGCAATGACGGATGCTGTCAGATTGTCTCTGTGCATATGTGCCCAAATATGAGTGCTTGGGGGATAAGGTTCCAATCTGCATTTGCAGGGACAAAACCACTGTGAGAAGGGGGTGAACCCCCTTCCCAATAATTTGGCATTCGGCAAATTTTGTTTATTTTACGATTAACTTGTTACTTTTATTAATTTTGGGGGTGGTCGATATTAGGGGCGCCCTTTTTTTCAATACCCAAATTTGACACCTTTCAGAAAAATATTCGGGAAAAATCGAAAAAAATTTTGGGGATTCGAAATTTTTGAGCGTAAAACTAGAATAGTGGGTCTACGTTATGATTCATGGAGTCTAAAACTGTGCTTCTTTTGCAGTTCATCTGCCGTCAATTCTCTAACAATTCGCATGAATTTGTCGTTGTCCTTGTCATCTGGTCTGGTATAAGCTGCTTCTGTTATACAGTAGAGAAATACGTTTCAAGTTGACATTTTTGTAGATGATGTACAGATATGTACACGAATTCGCATCTTCAACTCTTCAATCAAAGAACAGCGATCAGTTGATTCCTTTGGAAAACGAGAACGCGCTCATTGATTTTATAACACAAATTACACTGCCGCATTTGTAGTCAGATCTACAATATCAGTACATGGCTGACAATTGAAAATGTTTGGTAAGCATACATGTATGTCCCTCCATCGATTCCGCGTGAGAACGGATCAACTATACACTATTCCTGTACCATCACTTTCTGACTGTCTTTAAAGTAGTCATTTCGAAAAAGAATCAACTCGTCGAGTTGTTCCCTTTTTGAACGGACTGACTTAAAATTTGAACAATATATAGATAATCTCTTTTCCCAGTGACTTATTCACATCTTACTAACTCGACTGTGTCTACTGTTTTGTTACAGAACACATAGCTGGACTTGTCAGTGCTGTGTTGGATGGACTATTTCAAGTCATTTCAATACAAGTCTCCAGCAAAACTTTCAAAAGAGTCCGTTCTACCTCTTCATGAAAGGTACCATATGGGTCATTCTTCAAAAATGTTGATATTTCAATCCCCAGCAGTTATGTCAGAAATGATTAATGGTACGGGCATTTTTTTCTATCTTTCTTTTTCGTCGATGGATATGACTGAATTCTACTTTTTCAAGCTTTTAGAAGAAAATTTGATCTACTTATAATGGGTCGAAATTGGATTAAATATGCTAAAATGTCCGTTGGCATGGCTGTCCCTACTAACAATTTTTATTGTGGTGGAGGGGGGCTATAAGGCTGTAACACCCCTCCAAAGTTTAAAGAATTTTTTTTTACAAAATCACAATGACTAAGCGACGTAATTTTTTTTCGTATAAATGTACTCCCCCCACTTTTTTTGGTTTTGCCTCGTCCAGAGGTAATTCTTGGTTGCGCCTATGCTCACAGTATACTTCTTTCATGATCCTCTTATTTCAGGTGCATCACGTGGTTGATCACCGACACCAGATACACACCTTTTACTGCGGAACATCGCATTATATCATTTGTTACCTATACCAGATTTCAAAATTAAGTCAAAGAACGATATACTTCACTGAGGAGGATTTTGTTGTCGTCTCCGAAAATTCGACACAATGTTACATTTTTTAACAGAACATACTCGTCGCTGATTGGTCGAGATTTTAAACAATTTTGCAAATATTTTAACACAAGTCTCAGTATTGAACTTTTTTTTTTCTTACTCGTCTATTGCTAGGTTTATTCTTCCGTAAAACTTCAATTCGTGCGGCGTACTCCGCTTTTCAGATAATCTTCATTTAATTTGCTTAAGTTAATTATTTTGTGATATAATATACACGTTTTTATACTCTTTGAAACTGTTATGATTTTCACATATACTGTACTGATTAGGGCGCAGAAGTGGCTTCTTTTGATAGGACTTCTTACAACTATGTTCTTGGGGTCAGAAGTCGATTGTAAGATTGCTTTTGGCCCTTAATAATGAAGGGGTAAGAGTTTCCTTCTAAGAAAAGTCGCAAACCTCGCCTGAGAAGGGTCTCAAATGGGCCACAAACCTCGCCTCAGAAGGGCCACACTAAGAGTCACAGGCGGGTCACAAACCTCGCCTCAGAGGGGTCACACCAAGAGTCACAAGTGGGTCACAAACCTTGCCTCAGAAGGGTCACACTAAGAATCACAGGTGGGTCATATAATTCGCCTCAGAGGGGTCACAGACAGGTCACCAACTCGCCTCAGGAAAGTCACAGATGGGTCACTGATGGGCCACAAAACCTGAGATGAGTTAGTAACAAGTCACAAACCTGTCTCAAAAAAGCCCCAGATAGGTAACTGATGGGCCACATAACTGCCCCAGAAGAGTCAATGATGGGTCACAACTGTCGCACTATTCACAGGCAAATCACTTATAAAATGTGTGACTTGTTCGTGTCCTTTGCTCTGATTGGTTGGAACCAGTTCACACTTCGTTCACAGCTTATGGTCAATTTATGGGTCGTCACGAATTGTTCAACGGGACTACACAACGATTTAAGATTTTGTAAAAAAAACGATGACATGAAAACATATGTGATTCTATAAAAATTTTCAACGAGGAATTTAATGCCGGTGTTAATTTTTGGATTATAGTTCATTTTTTTCCTTATATCCTGTCTTAAATGCGAATTTTAGTATCATCAAGATGACGCCACTGATCAAAAAACTATGCGCGTTCAATATTGTTATCAGTATCAGTGTAGCCAGTGGCGGCAAGAACGGTGTTGCCCTAGAGCTTGAGCAACACATGAACCGTTTTGAGCACCACATGAAATTTTCTTCATATGTGAAGCGCTATGAGAAACCATACCTTCGGGTGAAAAAGTTGTTTTCAAGAAAAACGCCAAAGCACGTTGAAAAATTGATTTTGATTAAAAATGACTTTTTGCCGGAAATGTGTTCTAGAGTATCTGAAGAACATTTTAGGCACCCATACTCGCTTGTTTCGTTGTTTATTTGTTTGATTTTTATAATTTTTGTAAAAAAAAATTTTTTGAATTTTTTGTATGATAGATTTTTCTTATAATTAACGTCCTTTACATACATTTTTTTATAATAAACTTTATTTGCATACATTTGTCAGTTTCTACACTATTGAATTCCTCATAAAATTTTACTCGGGGGGGGGGCTAATTTTAATCATAATACCTTCGGAGAACTTGGTCATTTAAGCAATGTCCGAACGAAAAACTTTAAAGCTGTTTTTCTCGAAAAGTACTTTTTAGTAGTTTCCAACTTCAAAATGACATATCTCTGAGAATTTTGCTCCGATTGAACTGCGGTTTGCGGCATTGGATTTTCCATACTTTCCTCTATTAGAATCGTCAAAATTTCATTTTCGACCCTCTTCACCCGAAGGTATGGTTTCTCATGGCGCGTCACATATATGAAATTTTCTTCATATGGTGCTCAGCAATACAAGAATTAATATTAAATTAAATACCGCTATAAAGGAACAGGAAACAAATTATTTGTGTAGACCAAGTTTGAACTTTTTTTATTGCAATTTTGCACAACTTGAAGAAGTTTCATGTTTTCAGCTTACCAATCTTCTATATACTATATTTATTCTTTGATCGGGAGCAGGAGCCCTTACCTTACGTTGTGTTATCAAAATATACACTCTTGATTCTGTGACTTATCTGAAAGCTGATAACAATAAGCTGATATGCTGCGTGAACCATATAAGATATAACTAGTTTTTCTACTTTTTAGGGTTTTTGCAGCGCAGCTGTAAATACCCTTATAGTTTCACTATTTTATTCTTATTTTCACATAATTTTGTTGGCTTTTGGTGTACTTTAACTTAGTCTTCACGAAGCGAGCAGAGGGCGCTAATGTTGGTTGTATATTAGTTTATTTTTTTCAGTATCTCGTTTATTCCTTTTCTTTTTTGTATTCTTTTTCCTCGAGATGCTTTTTCTCATATAATTCTTTTTTCATTGTTTTCGTATTTTTTCTTCAATTCATTCAAAATTTTAAAGCAAGGCGGTAGACTGTTATTTAAGTTAGAAGTCGACGGGGAATAGTTCCCAGTAATTCAATTCAATCCCTAGTTGATTTCTTTTTGTATTTTTGTTTCCTTGAGATGTTTCTCTCTTATATAATGTTTTTTCGTTTGTTTCCTTGTTTCTATTTCGGCGTATGTACTTATTCTTGATCTTGATTGTAACTCGAAGACAACATTTTTTCAAGATTTCAACAAGTATATATGGCAATAACATATGATTGTGAAGAAATGAAGATCTGCCATCTGTACTACCAATCCATTAGGTTGGCTTCTTATTTCTCCACTTTTTTCAGTTTTCCCACTTTCTACTCAACCTTTCTTCTCAGAATAATTTATACAGCAATGACACCGAGCTGGTTTCTCACAGGCCGGACAGTGCTTTCAATGTAATTCCAAATTCAAGGCAGTTGAATAGATTAGGCCAATTGTTTTAAATTCGAACAAGAATTTAATGTTTGATGAAGTCAATACTCGGGAAGCCAGGATTCAGTTTGAATTAGTAGCAATCAGTTACATGTAAATCAATGTCATAATCAAGAAGAATTGGTCCTGTTGAGTTTGGTTGAGCAAAAAGAAATAGCAGTTTTCCAGAACTTTGGAACGAAATCATTAAAGGTGCGTCGGATTTGAATTTAACTGAACCAGCTCTTCCTAGAGTCCGAAAAGTTCCAAAGAAAACCGAGGATGGTTCTAAAGTACACGAATTTTCTTCTCCAGAAGATTACATCGAAAGTATTTTTTTTGAAATTATTGATAATACAGTCTCTTCGTTACAAGAAAGGTTTGATGGAGCTACGACTGGTTTCTTTGATAAAATTGAGATTTTTTTAAATAAAAAACGCAAACAAAGAAACGATATAAAAAACTGCAAAGAAATCGTTGAATTTTACAAAGACGACTTATAGATGCAGAAAGGTTTAATAGTACATCGTGATATGTTATCAGATTTAATGATAGAAAAACCTTCGAAGGCAGCTGATGTGATCAAGTTTTTGAAAAATTATTATAACTCTCGCAAAATGTTGAGTCAAATCACCTAGCTTTGTAGATTAATTCCAAAACTATTCCTGCTGCAACTTGCACCGCCGAAAAAGATCTTTTTCAGCTTTACGACGGATCAAAACATATCTACGATCAACGTTACTGGCGCAAAGATTAAATCACGTTGCAGTGTTACATGTACATCGTGATTATTTAAACGAAATCAACGTAAAAGAACTACTAAATGAGTGGATTTAAAGAAATCACATCCGTACCGCTACTTTTTACAAAGAGAAAAAAAATTTAATTACGTTTGTTTTATTGTTTCTTGTTTTGATTTATTTAGATTCATGTGTTTTATTTTGATTTAAAAAAAATTTGGTACATATATGAATCATTGAGTACCCCCCCCCCCTCCACAGAGCCTGCGTTTTTATACATTTTTTACTTTTATATTACCGATTAAAATAAACATTTTGAGCACCACCTAAGAAAAGTCCAAGTTGCCGCGCATGAGTGTAGCTATTCGTAGACGACAATAAGGAATACATCGAGAACAAGTTGATAAAAAACGAGAAGTTCTCGAGGAAAATAGTTGTTAACGCCATCGTATTCAGCATTCAAAATAAAGCTAAAATCATATAATCTCATCCCATTGTTTTTCATGCTGTTGTGTAGTATAATATTTGATATCTACCTTCATTACGTGAACGATTCCACGTATACCTTCTTCTACCTCTATAATGAATTTTAAGTTGAGTATGTCCTATGACTGAGTTACAGTATACTTCACACAAAACTGTATCAGTTGCTCTCCTCTTTCATCCCTCGCTTCTAATCCAAAGTCCCCACCTATACTTATTACCTACTCTATTTTACTTCACCAACTGTAGCATTCCAATCACCCGTAATAACGAGTGAAAAGAAAGAAATGGGTAGGTCGGCAACGATTCCAGACTTGTTCAACAGATTATCGAGGACGTCAAACTCAAACTTATTTGGAAATGAAGGAGTTCGCACAAGAGATGGGGTGAAATGGAGAACTACACCAAAACGGTCGTAAATCTGATAACCTCATCATCATCATCATCATCATAATCAGATCAGCGTGTAACACTTTACCTTAAGTATACCTAATATAATTAAAGGATACAGGAAAAGAAGTACCTAAGTCAATTTTTTTGTTGATAAAACTGAGTTATTAGCGCCGCGCCATTGGAATGGGCGTAATGAGCAGAAGTAGTTAAGCTATGGTAGGAAACCTGAAAGAATGCTACAGTCCAGAAAAACGGGTTTCAAAATTTACGTACCGGGAAAAAACCACGTATGTAAACAAATTGTTTTTCATTTTTTTCGCATCCTTACAATAGTGATTACCAACTTCTTTCCCAGTATTCTTCAGTTGCATCCTTTGAATCATGAGCGCAAATAAAGCTAGAGAGGCTTGGAGGAACTTAGCCTTCCCCCCTCCAAAAATAGTATTAGAGAACGGAGGAAACAAAGCCATGCTTTATAAATTCTTGAGCGAAAAAATTTGAGCACTCCTGCCCTTCATACTTTCAAAAAGCTGTTTGCTTTCATAGTTTCAGTGCGTGTATATAACATGTAGGAGCGAAATTACTTATACGTACCCCATGCTACAACAGTCTGTTGAACAGTTTTATAAAGCATGCACGTAAATGCGCACGAAAGAGCTAACAAAACTAACACGGTCGTATATTACTTACTCAATGTTAAAACCATACAACCAGTTGTGAAGGGCAAGTATACTGGTAAACTTATTTTAAATGCATGGCAAAATGCTTATCAGCCATAATCCTAATTATTATAACGAACAACATGTTTAGTTCTAATCAATGTTCCGGAACATTTTTATCTGGAAATGATAACATAGTACGGATTCGCACATACTTGTGTACATAAAACTCGGACATAATTATCAGTAATTATCTACATCGTACTTCTGGATAGACACCCACGTGCACAGAGGAAATTCAAATAGACTCTACAGTAGATTCTTACACATTCGGTATATATGAATATCAAAATATACTTTCTATGTCTCGGATCGTAAAATGAAAAGTATTTTCTCAAGCCAGTTGGCGAAAGAAGTCAACGAGACAACCTCTCAGTCGACGCGAATAACTTTTTTCAGATAAATGACTGAGTACTTTCGCAGTAAGTAATAACTTGGGTACCTATTAGTTTAGGGAAATTAGCAAAAATTGTTTTTCGATAACAATCTGAAGTCTGGCGGAAATTATTTATATGGGTCCCCCGAGTCTCAGGAAAAGGCCATGCAAAAAAGGCGAGCCCAAAAAATAAGGGGTTCTTCGAAGAAGAATATAATAATTCCAAACAAAAATTATTCCTCGAAAGATTTTATATCTGGAAGGTTAAATTCAATTTTTTTCGTACCCATCCGGAACTTTAAGGAAAAGTGGTTGAACATGACCTCTTTTCTGATGTACATTAAGACACGCCGCCTTATGGGAGAAAATATAGAATTGGTAATTTTTCGGGTGTCCCTAATTAATATGCCAGATAGGGTGTAAATAAATGACCGAACCGCTATACCTATCCAATACCGTAATCTTTTCTACGTAACTCCCCGTTCTTGAATTCCACAAATCTTAACGTTACAGTTTTCATAATTCATCAAATTTTTTGAATTTGTATAAGCGCGAAAAAGAACATTGAGACACCGATAAATAAGACTTCAATACTTCTGAATCCGTTTTTTGTATTGAAATTTGGAGCCCGATCAGTGGGATAAAAGTCAAATATTGCATTAAATGCAATATGAGTAACTTTTTCCGAGTTGTCGGACCGCAGAATCTATTTCTGACATTAATTCGTCAGCTAACATGAAAATTGAGGGATTCAGGGCGGAGATCAGACTGGACATGAGAAAAAAGTTAGAAGTCTGAGGTAGGTATCGTTTTAGATGTTTCCAAACTCTTAAAATGCATTCCTGAGATTGCTTTTCAGGTTACAATGAAAATTGTGGAAACTAGGAAACTAGGGAGTGGTGGGAGCTGGAACTGAGAAATGGGCTGAGAATAACACCTCAGTTTCTCGAAGTACAGGTATCCCGATGAACATTCCACCACTACCCGTTGAACATTTTGGGTGCTGTAAACTTGTGGCTGCGTAGGGGCAGCTCCACACTTGACTACTACACTCATATTAACATTTATCAAACTACTGGCGTTCCCACAGGCGGAGGAGGGACTGAAAACCCGCACAGCTTTTCTATGAGAATTGAAACCTACCTAAACTCTACTAATCAAGGTGTCTACTATAATTAATCCCCACACCAATTTCAAATATTCCAATCATCTTTTTGCTTGTCCTGATGTTTGCTTGTTTGAACTTCATACCGGAGTCTGCCACTATTTACAAACTTCGAAAAATAATAAAATACAATCATTGTTGACAATAATTTAAATACATTTTTACATTATCAAATCGTAAATTGACTGCGATGTACCAATGCCGTTCTACCGCAAATATGGTGTATAATGATGTGGGAAGTGATGCGAAATAGGACGATCAGGATAATAGAGATTCTCATCAGAGAAATGGGGACCCAGAGTTGCCGGTAGGGGGGACAGATTGATGTCCACGTAAGTTGGTAACAACGTCTGACTTCTTCGATTAATCGGCAAAGTCGGTGTCAGCATTTTCTTCTGTCCGCGAAGTAGCCGTTGTTTGTGTAAGTCCTCGATACTCCTGTGAAGCAGATCGATTCTGTGCTGCAAAGCTTCTGTTTCCGGATCAGGGGCTACTATTGATGTATGCAGGTAAGGACTTAAGGTTCGACAGTCTACCTGCAAAGAACAAAAGAAATCCCTCAGTAAAACGATGAGATAATATCGCGAAGGTTACAAAGGCTGCTGGGACCGGGAAATTTTTTGTTTCGAAGTAGGCGCCCTAACGGTCAGTTTGTTTGGTCCCACGTATTTGTCGGCCATTTCGTTTAGTCGTAGTAAATTTTTCCAATGGAAAAGTCACCCCGCGCTTCCACCGCCTTCATTTTGCAGATAGGGGAAGAGCTACCGTGACGAGAAATAAGAGGTGGGTGCGTCACTACACCCAAGAATCCAAAAGACAACCATTTCAATAGTGCCATTCATCTGCCTTATCCACCAAAATGTTCAAGGCGACCCATTTAGCCGGAAAAGTCATGCATGGCATCTGTTTTCTGGGACCGTGAGGGGTCCTTTTGGTTGATTTTATCCCTAACGAAACCACCACTAATACAGATTCTTACTGAAATATCCCAGAAAAGCTCAGAAGAGCAGTGCTGACCAGAGGAATCAGCCTCCTGTATGACAACGCTAAGCCCGACACCGCGCGAAGTTTTACAGAAGCTGCTGACATTGTTTGGATGCGATATTATCATCCCCCCTTCCCCATTCATTCGACTTGGCGCCCTCGGACCATCACCTTTTCACTAAACTAAAAGAAGAGTTTTTGGGTAGAAAACGTTTTTCCAACGATCAGGAGGTCGAGGAAGCTGTGAAGAAGTGGTAGAAAGAGCTTACAGCGAAGGTTTATGACACTGGAATACAAAAGCTGTGCCCCAACTACAAAAGTGTCTCGATGTCGACGGCGATTATGATGAAAAATAGTGTTATATATTTGTGAAGTATCCTGTTAATTTTAATTAAATACAAGCTACAAGCATTTTTCGATCCAGGAGCGAAACTATAGGGGGGGGGGGGTTCAATACAGCCCCCTCAATAATTTGGCGATTGGCAAATTTAGAAACTGTTCATTTGAATTTCTCATTTTTTATGAATGTTTGCTTATTTTTTTTTTGTTTTTTTTTCAATTAAAAAATATTTTGATTAAAAATCGGCAAATTTTTAATTTTTTTAAAAATTTTGTTGAATTTTTAGTTTTCAGAAAATATTTGTCGGCAAACCTTTCTTCGCTCCCTCCCCAAACTGAAAGTCAAGTTTCGTTTCTGAAAATGGAGTACTCTGGACTCCTGTCAGAGAATAGTCAGTAAAAGCCGAAGGTTTCAAGCTGAGTATCGAAAGTTATCTGAAAGGTTGAAACAAATCTGAAATGTGAATCTGAAAGTCGGTAGCAAAAGTTGAATTTCGAATCTGAATGACTACAGGTATTCGGTTTTTACTAGATTCTCGGTTTGAACTAGAGCCTGACATTTGAGAAAGTTGAACATTTTATTAAAATCTAAAAGTTGAAAGCAAAAGACTTATTTTTCAAAGTCACAAGCTGAATACAGTAGCAAATGTTCTATTGTTTAATTTACGGGCTTTGGTCCTGGTGAATATAGGAGGGATATTTAGTCTGGAATAAAAGTCGAAACTCCATATGTTTTTTCCATAAGAATGAAAGGGAGCTTGTAGCACGGATTCCCCTAATCCGGTCGACCTGAAACTTTGTAGGTTTTTTTTTTTTTTTTTGATTTTACTGGAAACAATTTAGGAGACAAATCAGAAGAAATTCCGAAAAAAAGATCACCAAAAGTAAATAACGACCACCTTAATGTGTGGAGGAAATTATGTGTGTTCCTCTCAAAGTATTCCTAACATCCTTCCAGCTTACCCTCCCAGACTAGGGTATTGCTCATGTGCGCAAATGCGAGTGTTTGGGGGATAAGGTTCAAATCTGCATTTGCAGGGACAAAACAATGCGGGAGGGAGGTGAAACAACCCCAATAATTTGGCAGTCGGCAAATCTTGAAACTGTGTTCATTTGAATTTTTCATTTTCTAAGAACGTTTGTTTGTTTTGTTTTTTTATTTTTATTTTTTTTTTTTTCAATTAAAAAATATTTTGATTGAAAAATCGGCAAATTTTCCAATTTTTAAAATATTTTGTCGGTAAATTTTCCTTCTCCAACCCTTTCCCCCCAACTGAAAGTCAAATTTTGCCTCTGTTTCGAACCTACATAAATGTTGCAACTTTAGTTTCTTGATATGACCCTCGTACATGGCTCGATCGCAAACCTTATTTTATTTTGCTGTAACCCAAACTGGGAATGCAAATAATACCCAAGTAGAACTTCCCGCTTCGGTAGTTGAATTTGAAAGCTGTGGCTATGACTGTCATCAGACTTCGAGCTACCGTCCCAACAGTGCCAGTGTTGGGTTGGAAAGCTTGACCCCTTCCTTCCCGATGAAAAATTTTCGCCCGAATTTCCTTTTTAACATCACTCTACCTCGGCCTCTCCTTAACCAAAATGTCTCCGTTTTTTTGGTCAGTTCAGAAATCAATGAAGCTTGTAAACTCACCAGATTAGAAACGGGCACGGCTGAATTTCTTTTTCAGAATTGGCCGCACTGATTCCGGAATTGGGAACCGGCAATTCTTTCGATTTTGGCTGTAGGTCAGTTAGTAAAAATGGATAAAAGTTAATTCCGGCCCGAATTATTTTTGATAACGAGTGAATTCCAACTCGGTGATATCAGTATCAATGGCGGTGAATTGCGGTCTATCAGTATTTTCGAAACGTATATATTTCTCCTGACGCAACATTTCCTCCCTCTATTTGGGTAGACTACTCCGCTAATTGCAATCGAACCATCAAATAGTTGCGAAAGTTTTAATTCTAAACTGAACAGCTCCTTCTACAAATCCCATCCTAAATCATTTAATGGACGTACTTCTTGCGGGACTCGTACATTAAGTGCAGAAGTAAAGTATGCAGAAGCAGGATGAAAATTTTCGAAAAAGAATCAGTCATACGTGAGGAAATGACAAAACTTGACCGTGCAGAAATAACGAGGTTTCAGTACTTGAAACATTTGAGCTTCAAGTTCTCACCAAAGCCGTTGGAAAAGAAAAAGTAAATAATAAATTGATCACGTTAGCACAGCGAATAAATACGAGTATAATGAACTGATTACGTTCATGCTTGGGCGTCGTTCCGTTCAAGAACGACTCGTTCCAGGTCGTTCACAGGTTTTTTTGTGAACGAGGAACGGAACGGGAACAACTTCATGTCGGAAATGAACGGAGCGTGAACGTGAACGAGTTGTTTTCAAAGTGAACGAGAATGGAACGAGTTTAAGTCGACACCCATGCATACCTGCAATTTCCGTTCAAGAATGACTCGTTCCAGGTCGTTCACAGTTTTTTTTGTGAACAAGGAATGGAACTGGAACGACTTCATGTCAGAAATGAATGGAGCATGAACGTGAACGAGAATGGAACGAGTTTAAGTTGACGCCCAGGCATGCCTGCAATTTCTGTTCAAGAACGACTCGTTACAGGTCGTTCACAGGTTTTTTTTTGTGAACGAGGAACGGAACGGGAACAACTTCATGTCTAAAATGAACGGAACGTGAACGAGTTGTTTTCAAAGTGAATGGGAACGGAACGAGTTTAAGTCCTTCATGAACGACGGCCATGCATGATTACGTTAGAATAACGAAATAATGTAAAATAATAATGCATATTTTTGGGAGACTGCTCAGCCAACCTCCTCGTATGGTGTCTCCTGGGTCGCGCTAATGAACTGAGGCGTAGCTAGATATGGGGACGCTATTCACTTGTTAGGGGAAAGGTACTAGGCTGCAATTCATACCAATTCTTACTGATAGGCCGCAATTCACCAACACCGTCAATTTTAGGATTTAGCTAAATTTAATGGAGTAGTTTCCACTCTTAAATTTTTTTTTGGAATTGGAATTGAATGTGATGCTACACGTATTTGAAACAAATTGGAATCGAGTCTTTTCCCTTTTGGAATTGGCACATCTCTGCTCCAAAAAGAGGTTTGTTTCTCTTTTTCCTGGTCACCTGAAATCGTGTTAACACAGCTCGAAATTTATAGAGTGGCTTTGGGATCTGTATAGCCAAACCAAAATAAAAGACATTAGGAATTGTTGGTCAGCCGGAATTCTAATAATTTCATGATTTTTAAATTGAAAACCACCCATTCACCTTTTCACTTCTAGAGAAAATACCCGGCGGGTTTTCGAGCACGATATACAAACTAGATTTTTCTGTGAAGTCTTAGTTTGAAACACAAATACACTAATTCAAGCTTACCTGTAGTGAAACGTAGGTGACGACTGCAAATAGCACAACCAAAACGAATTTCATGTTCTTCTAAATTTACGAATCAATTCGAACAAGACAAACGAGTGTGATGAATATAGTGATTTACGAATACAAACAGATGAATCTAATGACATTACTGATTCAAAAATGACTTTTTATATGTTAGATATATGATGACATTCTATTCTCACTCGAGTATGGTGTACGTGCAATCGTGCAAATCTAGTTATTGAGACCTATATTGTTGATACGAAAAGATCGCTGATCAACATCTGATTATTTGCGATTAACCGTCCAGAAGGCACGTACATATCCAGCCTGAGATTCCGAAACGATACGAAATAATGTAAATTCGAATTTCATATACATGTTATGTTTGTAAATTCAAAGAACATATGCTCGATATTGAAAAAACTTCCAAGGCTCCACAGATAATGGTACGATTGTGCCCCCTCGTCAACCAGCGGGAGTGCAAAACACATGTATAAGGTAGAGATGCGCTAAATGTGGCCTCCGGGAGATGATTTCCTAATTTCAGAAGTAAATTCAAAGCTCAGTAAATTGCTCCCCAACGTCTCTGAAGTAATGCTCGAAAGGGCGGATTCCGGGGCTCGGATTGAGAGCAAATTAGAAGACAAGAGTTATAATGAAAAACTAGAGATGAGGAGAGAAAACTGAAAGCTCAGTAAATTATCTGGCAACACTGTATTATTTATTCTACCCTGAGAATCCTGAAAATTCATAAAAAATCAACCTTCGCTAACTTCGGATAATTTCGAATAGTGAAATTAATTCTATCGAAAAAATGAAATAAGTCTGACTACTTTTTACCAAACGTGACTACTTCCATGTTCATTATAAGCGCGAAGATGTCCCTTATTTTACGACTTCTCTAGGATCCTCGATGTTGCACCAGGCACCAAAAATTTATAAAAGCTCCCCATTAAAATTTCAGGTCGTTCAGATGAGAAGAATATAAACATACTAAATTTCTGTTTTCTCAGCCTGCAATAATGGTGAATACATTCGCATACAAGTTTTTGATAGCAGTTTGAATATAGTTCGAGTACAAACTTGTTTCATTCCGCAATTTGGATCCATATAGTCCCCAGGGCTTAGTTTCAAAATAGGGAATTGGAAGGCTGGAAAATGAAACTCGATTTGTAGGTTAATCAGGTCGTGGAATTCGATTCTCTGGTTATAGTTTTTCAATCCAACACCCTCTGAAGTACCACCATAAGGGTTTAAGGTCTGTTAGTAGTCGTTCATCCAGATTGTACACGATTTAGCTGTTTCTGAAATCGCTGAATTCGATTTTGAAAGTATTTTTTACATCCGACCCGCCGAAATGTCACCGAAGGGTTGACATGAAATATTAGTAATTTTTTCAAAATGTGATTCCATTTACACCTTTTTAAGGTTATTGATATCGAATCTGTGAGTAATTTTGGATTTCCACTCATTATATGTCACCAGGAGGGATAAAGTCCTAATCGGCTGTGAGGTGGAAGAGGGACGAGCCACAAATGGTGGCCCACCCCTAAGCTTTGCCAACAGTGGCCAAATTGAGGCTTCGTCCCTCCCCACAGTGGCCGTCTGTAGTTTTACTATGTCTGTCATAATTTTCTTTACTTTGGCCTCCAGCTACTGAGACCTCTTGTAAGCTTCCAATACCTCTTTCTCGGCGACGACTCGGTTGTGTCGCTCCTCCTTCAGCTACCGCCTCAGCTGATGCAAGGTAGCAGCGCCGTCCCCTCGCTCCGCCGTTGGGTTGTTGGTGTCCCTCCCAGTGGGATTAGGAGACTGTGTCTCCTTCATCCACTCCCTGGGACGGGTTTGTTTTCTCTAAGGTGGTGGGCGTAGCGAGCACTTCGTCTTCTTTCTTTGTTATCTACGCTTCGGCTTCCCCTTGTGTTGGAGCTGCCGCTGGCTGCACCTAGAAAGCGGTCCTTTTCAGGGTAGCCGTGACTAGGCTAGACCGTCTGAGCAACCTCAGGTCCGCCCACCTGTGGGGATGAGGGGGCCTTATGGAATGGAGTTGCCGAGTTTGAGGACTTGCTCAAGTCTTGGTTCTGCGACAGGCCCTTGGCCGCCTCGGCCTGCTTTAGTTTTTTTATCCTCTCCGCTCCCTCCTTGGAGCAGTGACTATGGTATTCACGGTCACTTTCCCCCGGCAGTTGCTTGATCTCTCCAAAGATTTTGGTTCGTTTTTTGGAGGCCGGCTTCGTCGTCGATGTTGCCGGGGGTGCAGGAAGCGTTCACCGTTTTGCTTGTGTTGTCGTCGTCGTTGTCATTGCCACCTGCGTTGATGACGCCATCCGTGGTTTTGTTTTCTTTTTCGTTTCAACGGGTTCGAGAAGTCGGTCGGTCACCGCGATGTCTGGGCTGTCTCTCCCCGGCGCCCTCACCAGTACAGGCAATAGTGTCAGGCCTGAAACACCGTCCGTGCCGTCCAGGGTCGTCGTGAACAGTGTGTCCTCTTCCAAGGTGCCTCCCGCCAGGAGGGCTTGGGATTCAGTAAAGGTTTCGCGTAGAGTGGTATGGATTAGCTGGGTTTCGGTTGCCGGTAAATCAGTCATGGTTTGCGGGGACGCATCTGTCCGCTAACCGCTTTTTTGTATTATTTATCGTGGGAAAACAAGGATGTGCGTTTTTGAGAAGACCACCCACAAAACTTGGTAATTTTTCGGGGCATCTCCCCTAGATGGAATTGGTTACTTATTTGAAGGCGGTATAACCGTTCGCCTTGTCGCAGTGTGTTCTTTGGCGTGGGTAGCATTTAAGGAGAGGTGCACAGACACCGTTGAGACACCAGCCACGAACAGACAAACAGGCGTGAGGCCGGCTAACCACTCGCAACGGATGTCCCTCCTCGGGGAAGCGTATTACCCTACCTGACCGGCCTTTATCGCCATCCCACACTGCCTCTCTTGTTCGCGACCGCATAGGCTTATTTTGCGGAAAGTCACACTTGATTGGCTCCCTCTCAACACGTGTAAAAGAACAAGTTCGTCACCGAGCACGCATCCTCAGACTTCTCTTCGCCCATACAGCATACTGACCAGGCGCTGTCCGCCAGTTTCTCAGTATGCCTGAACTGGCCATACACACCGCATGGAAGTGAAATCCTCTAGAAGAAGAACTCTAGCCCAACCTTTGCCTGTTGCGCCTGAGAGAACCTGGTGATTCCTGACCAGCCACACCGCCAGAGAGCCAGCGAGGACATTGCAGTAGGTAACCCGGCAAGCCGAACGTAAAGGCGTGCCGCCAGAAAGCCCCCCAGAAGAGTGCCGCCAGCCAGGCCTGGGTCCTGAGGCGGAAGGTGTCGTGTCCTCTGTCATTGTCTGAGATGGCTTCTCCTAACAGGTCCAGTCTAGTCTGGTCTTGTCCTTATATTTTCTGGGAAGTCCTCTGTAGTATGAACTTCTCGATGGTGCTCCGAGTCTTCCTGTTGACTAGTCCTGTTCTTTCAGTCAAATCCAACTTGTCTATTTGTCTCCTTTAGATGTAACCGTGGCCAGGGGAGAGGATTTCTCCCCGCCCCTTCCCTGGTTTATTCGCCCGCTGGGAATTTTGAATTTTGAATATTAAAAAACGAGGGGGTGGGTGCCATATTTCTACCGCTCCTGACCCCGCCAAAAGGAGCAGATGCAGGTCAGGCCTTATTACGGTACACTAGGCCTTATTTGGATAGAAGAATTTCGAACTTTCAGGCGATTTTTTAGGCGCATTCTGCGGTCAAGAAAATTATTCGAGTGTGAGGTGGTACGTAATAAGTTACATTAACATTTAGAAACATTGATTCATATGAAAAAATTGGCCAGAGACAAACGGTGGGCCTTATTAGGCGCACCTACCTTATTTGCTAACAAGCAAGCTATACTATATAACTTATTTTAAGAAATGTAATTCGTCCAAGAAGGCCGAGAAATTATTACCTAGTACCCAGGTCAGCAATCTTAAGCTTATTATGAGTGAGTATTTCAGAAAGGTATTTATTTCATTAAGCTGACTAATTTCTCGGTCTGGTTCTTGAAGACTTGTAACTCGTAAGCAGATTGCAAGAAGTTTAAATGTTTTCTTTGAAACGGCGAAAACTCGAATCGAATCGCTTAGCGCTCACCCCTCATAACCACCAATGAAATTTCAATTTACGCCAACTTATAAACTACATGTAGCATCGGGCGATAAGGAAAACAGTTGTTCGAGTCTTATTTAGGGCGTCAATTACTCGGTCTATCTCGAGCACGTCCGAAGATATGATGTTCGCTTTCGAATTCGGGATCTCATTTCCGAATTTGCCGCTTATCCCAATATTCCGCAATTAACCTTAAGCTCGACGCTGCTCATCTACGGATTCAAATTACGAGGCATGGCTGCCGGTAATTTTATAGGAACATCAGACTAGAGGGGACTATAAAGTCTTTAGAACGATTGTTTCTCTCCTGCCTCGCCGCCTAACGTTATCATTTTTGAGTGACTGAAATTTTATGTGCATTTTTCTTTTCCATTTCCAATATCGAGTAACCAATAACGAGGTAATCGAGTTATGCATTAAAAATAAACATCGACAATAATTCGTATTATGTCAGTCGCGTTCTGGAACTTTCGACCGTTTTCCCGGGCGCAATATCGGCCACGAATAAAATAAACTTTCGACTTTTATTTACTATCATCATTCCGGAAAGAAAATTTGAAGCCATGGCAATTTCCTTTCATCTCTCTTTCTCGTTTCTCGATATTTACTTTCACCCGAACAGCGCGCAAAGTTTGAGCCAAATATTATAACTCGGGTTTACTTTTACACCAAGAACAAACACCGATTTTCAGGTCAAGTTATTTAATCTAGAGTAGCTGAAAAATTTTTCCAATTACATGTATCGAAAAATCATTCCGCAGTGAGAAATTCGAAAACCGCGCGGTTGGAAGTACAAGTAAAAATACATGTACGACGTGAAGTTGCTGGTGTTCCAACTCCAACTATACTAGACTTCGTTTTTGCCTGAAATAATATTAAACTAGGCTAGTTGAGAAAATGTGCTTGAACTGCGCTCAGTTGTTTAGTACCAATAAAACTTATAGAGCAATATAGAATTAGAATGAAAAGAAAGTTCGAATATTAATATAATGATAAACCTCACTAGAAAATTGGATTTGAATGTAATAATTAATGAAATGTCAAAATTTTATTTTAAAAAACTACTTCCGAGTTGATAGAGTGGAGCACGATCACTGCAGCATGACTTACATAGGAGCAATGGACAGAAAGTTCACAACCAGGAAAAAAAACATAAACGGTCATACTCAGACATGACAAATCACTTTTAGGCAAACACTTACACAACTAGTATAACAAGAGGAACTTGATTGACAAATTTAATAGGTACTAACAATGCATGCCAATTCGATAAAAAAGAAATTACAAAAGCAGATAAAAATACGACAGAACGCGGCTATTTTATCCTGATCCAACTTCGACACACATTAATAACATAATAACAACTTAACAGACATTTAACAAAGAGAACAGAGCACTAAAACCAATAAGAAGACAGAACACAATACCCCTCCTCCTTACAGCACACCACAATAACTCATCATAGACTCGCCAACCAGACCTATATCAAAGAAATACTTACCCAGAATTTGGTGGAAAAAATTCTTTAAGAATCACTGTCTGTTGATTTATTTTTGGGTAAAAGCGGATTATTTTCATTACAGAACGATAGGATAAAAATAAATAAAAATCAGTTTACATACCTTTCAAACGTGTTATATTCATTTCTGATGTTAGTTTGGTCCTAACACCCACTCGATAGGCTCCACCCGGGGTTTGAACCTAAAGATTGGGGGTAGGTATTTCAAATGTATCTGAAATATGGTTTTCTGAGTCACCTAATTCAATTTTGAGATTATTTCTTCAGTCACCCCTACCTAATTGATCTACAGGGGGTTTAAACGTGCAATATTTATAGTGACATACAATAGTTGGGTATAAGGACAACAGTGTCTGCAGGTTATGGGTCCAGTGCGCTTTTATTATGTGTATGTTATTACTCTGTACTTAGACTTTCAAGGCCAGCAAAGAGGATAAAGACAACAAAGACGACAAAGATAAGAAAGACAATAAAGTCAATAAAGAGAATAAAGATAACAAAGGTAATAAAGGCAACAAAGATAATAAAGATGATAAAGGCAACAAAGATGACAAAGATAACAAAGGTGACAAAGGTAAAAAAGATAATAAAGACAAAAATGACAAAGACAACAAAGACACAAAGAAAGTAAAGGCAACACAGGTGACAAAGATAACCTCTTTAAACAAATCAAATTTCTCCCTAAATCCCGACGCACAAAATGCCACAAGTTACCTGGGTCATCAAGGGTAACAAATGGGTAACTTTTCTACCGCGGGTATAGAAGGTAACTAATTGCATAGTATCCCACCAGTTACCTGGGTAACTAAAGGGGAACAAGGGTAATCTGAGGTTAATTTGAGGGTAACAAATGGCTAACTTTTCTGCGAGTAACTATGGGTAACTAGAAGGTAATTAATTATGCATCCGGATGGTTGTTGTTTTCTTTTAAGGTGGTCAAATTTCATATAAAATAGTCCAAAATATTTTTTGTTTGTTCCATTTTGGATAATATCTACTGTGTGTACTCTAATGTTTCCTCAATATAAGTACTGCTACAATCAAAGGGTCAAAAAGTGGTATGAAGTGACGCGTATATTACTCTTGTGACTTTAGAAAATATGTATATTCTTGATTCTACATTAGCCTAGATTTACTGTGGAATGTTATTCAATCTGTGTCATTTTTTAAGTAAATTAAATACATATTAAGACTTGAAGCTGTTAAAATATAATTTGTGTGGAAAATAGTCTTGTTGATAAAGGTTGCACAGATACCTTTAGTAAATATAAGTAGTCGGATAACGGAGAACTTTTATGCTTACAAGGATAATAAACAGGTAGGGCATATTGCAACTAATATAGATGATAGGGATTTTGCTTACTGGCTTGATAACTATGTTTTGATATTAATAGTTTTTCGCGTCTAAATTTAGTCTCAGTAGACAAGAAGAATCAGGCATTGGGGCAGATTTAGATTTGAGGAGCAAATACACACTCCTTCCATGAGATAAAGCTCACTTCATATACCTATGATATATTTAATGAACTTTGGTATTATTTCTACTGGTATCCTTCATAAAAAATAAATTAAAAAAAAAGAGCGGTAAGCTTTGGAAGATATAAATCTGTTTAAAAGACTCCTCCACCCACGTTGAGATTACTTAACCCGCTTCCGGATTCGTTTGAAACTACACGTACTCTGGACTGACTGAGACTTGTTATAAGACTTTTCCAAGCTTCCTTAAAACCACATACTTGAGACCCTTCAAAACTTAAGAATTGCTAAGACTCTCCTCAGATGGTTTCAGAACATTCACGATTGTATCGTATATGCGTCATTTTTACATCAAAACGCAACTTTCTATCAAGGTCCATCAAAAAAAATTCTTATTTATCAATCCACCCTATTGCCCAGTTAGGTGTAAGTATATCAGTATTGTAATATGGAAAGTTTTCTCTGGGAGGGCCACGAAATTTTACTTCTTTCTCCAACAATTTCACCCTTTCACTCCTTCATATACTTTTTAATTTTTTTTTTTAAATTTTTTTTTTTAACTGTGTACATGGCAATAATGTTAATCTAATAAAATCAAAGCTGTAGACATTCTTAAGAATATAATTACATAAGCGAAGAAAAACAGTTCATTTTTGTCTTCTGAATATAAAACTTTTTTGAAGAAAAATTCCAGGTGGCAGTGGACGGGGGGGGGGGGGGGTTCAAGATGATTTCTTTGAAGGGATGCCTGTATACTGTTGGACCCACCAAGGTTTCAGACCTGTTCAGGACTCGTTCAGATTTCATCAAGGCTTGTTAAGACGCTTCAAAAACTCTTACAGACTCTTCGCGAGGTCTGTAAGTATCTACCAAACATATGGCAGACACTTTAAACTTCAAGGTTTGTTTCAGACTCTTGAAAGTAGATTTTTCATGTACTCTTCAGGATTCCTCGGATTCTGTTTAAGGTTCTTCAAGATGCTTTCAGACATGCTTAGAATTCCAGAAAGCTCGTCCAAACATCAAACTTTTTACTCTTCTGCTGAGTTCATATAGGAAGACAGTTTCAGATTCCATCGAGATTTCCCGAGACGTTTTTGACTCGTTTAGGACTCTTAACTCTTTCCAAGACTTCTTTCGGACTCACTAAAACTACAATAGCTTCCGAATTCTATCTTGAATTCTTCAAAACTCCTTTGAGACCTTTTTAGGCATATTATAGACTCTTCAAAAAAAAAATCTTCCCGATGCGCAAAATCCCGCCAGTTACCCAGGTAACTAAAGGGAAACCAAGGGTAACTGATGGGTTTCTGGGTATTCTGAGAGTAACTGAGGGTTGCAAATGGGTAATTTGCCAAGGTAACTTAAGGGGAACTAAGGTAATTGACGGGTTTCTGGGTAATCTGAGGATAACTGATGGTTGCAAATGGGTAACTTTTCCGCGGGTAATTAGAGGGTAACTGATTGCGCATCGGGTTCCAAACATACATACGTAGAACATATGAGAACTCTATTTGTAGAAATATTGCAACATTATTTATCGCTTCATAAAATAAAGAGAGCAAATGCTTTATTACCGCAGAATTTGATGACTGATTTCAAAAATTTTCATTAGTTCTTAAAATCTAAACTTCAGTAAGCATACCCCCCTCCCCATTGTAGTAATCGATTTCAACATCAGTAAAGATGTTTTTGTTCAATTTCAATAGATGAAGCACCAAACAGTAGGTATCCGAGCACCACAAACAGAATTTGTAAATCGCGGACAACTACAGAGGGAATAAAATGTAGCCGCACTGAGGTGTGAGAACTTGACAATGTGAGTATTAGGTATTACACAAATTCAAGGTGAAATTAAAAATTCATTCATGACAGTTGGAAGATTTTCACCTTTTAGTATGGAAAAAATAAAGAATCCCCCACACCCCAACCAAAATAATTTTAGTATAGTCTTTGTTACAAATCTCTCGAGACTACTTATATCTACCACAAATAACTTGAAACTCGAAAGAATGTATTTTATTTTATCGTTCAGAATTCCATAAAGTAGCCAATGGAAGGAATAATCACTCGAACTGGAATATCACGAACTACATTCTGAAGTTGCAAGTGCCTGGAACAAGTTATAAATACCAGCTGAATCATAACAGTCGTTTATGTACTATGAGGTTGTACCTAGGTAGACTTGCACATACTTCTCATCGACGATACTTTTTAATGCAAGCTTTCTCGTATCTCTGGTATTGGCTTTGAGGTGACTGATGATACTGAAGGATTCAAACAATCTAGAAGCAGTAAAGAGAGAGCAATTAGAATTAGAATTAGAAAAGTATATTTCCCTCATCACTGAGCTAGTAAGCTAAGCTCGTGTTGACAGGGCTTTAGGTTGAACATACATATTTACAAACTTTTGTGCATTAATATTATATCTTCACAGATCTGGATATCAGATAGTTAGATCAATTATTTGTTTCAGTGTGCATTCTACGTATTCTTCGGTTTCCTATCACAGTTTGTATAACTTTTTTGTTTGTTGCGTTAGTAATTATTTCTTTATCCTGTTTACCCAAGACCTTATCGGAGTTCTTTTTTTATCACTTTTTTGTTTGTTTTGCATCTTCCAAATTTTTTGTTTCTAAACTTTCTTCAGTCACCTCTTGTAGTTATAGTTTTATGGTATCAGCTATATATTGGTGCAATGGTTATTAAATGCCTGAACAATGCATAATCTATTTGTTAACTTTTCTCCTTTCATCAAAATACTCGTAGGATCTCGATTTTCTTTTTGTTTTGTTTCATTATTTATTACTCCCCTCGATGTTTTCCACATTTCTTTGCTATTAAAAGGACAATCTTCTGTTCTCTTAGCATAGTACTCTGTTTTTGTTTTCTTTATCAAGGCCGCAGTTCTATTTCTGTAAATTTTATAGAATTTATTCAGATCCTGATCGTTAGGTTTTTTTCTTACTTCCATATGTAATCTGTCCCTTTCTCTAATCTGCTTTATCAAGGTGTCTGTTATCCACGGCTTTAGTTTAACGTTAGATTTTTTTTTGAGTAAATTCAATCTTATTTTTTTCCATTATTTTTTGTAATATTATTGTGAATTTCTCTACTGCTCTATTGACTTCATTACTATTCAGTACCTCCTCCCAGTTTTGTTCACCTCCCCAACGCGCGTGTCCTGCAAGGGCCACCATGGGGTTCCCTACTGACCGAGGTTCGCGCTCCCCAGGAGCACTAGCCTCACAATCGGGCGCGCTTCCTCTTCACTCACTCCTCACCTCTTCGCCTTAGTCCGTGTGGAAACGCAGGCAGGTGGCGAGGGCGGAGGAATTTGAGAGAGTTTCTGTTACCTTATCGTCACTGCTGCTGTCTACTGTATGTCATTTTTTTTTGAATGAATTCAATAATGTCGTTGTCAGTTAACTCAATGTTCTATTCAGCAACAATCCACTCGATAAGATCTTCTTTAAGCAGTGTTAGAAGAACGCAAAAATCATCATTCTCATTTTCTCGTTCGTTCTTCTCTAACTGCATGGTTCTCATTCATGTTCTTCGTTTTCCTTACCTTAAAATTACCAACGTTCCCATTCCCATTCTTGTTCCCACCTTGGTCCTGTCCCCGCCCCCGTTTCCCGTTCTCCTCAATCCCATCATGTTCTCGTTCTCGTTCTCGCTCTCGTCCGTTCTTCCAACACTAGTGTAATATGTATTGCTGTTTGATTTTTTCATTAAAAAAATATGTAATTGGTTCTAGGCTTTCAGTATTTTACCTTCACGCCAGCTGCAAAGGTGTTGGAAGAACGCAAAAATCATCTCGCTCCCGTTCTTGTTCGTTCTTCTCTAGGAGGTTCTCATTCATGTTCCTCATCGTTCTTCTTGCCTTAAAATTACCAACATTCCCGATCCCATTTCCCATTTTTGTTTTCAATCCCATGTTCTCGTTCTCATTCTCATTTTCGTTTGTTTTTCGCAACACTGATATTTACCAACATCGTTACATCCTGGAACTCTTCTCAATAGAGCAATTGCTTCTTCTTCAGCAGGAACTTACCTATGAGGGGGTGGGGCAACTTACCACACCCCTCCCCCTTGTAGGAATTTTTTACTCAGCAGTTGGGAAAATCCAACAAGTTACAAGATTTTTCTTCTTTTACTTTGATACTTGGGAATTTTGAGTTGAGTCAGTTGGAAAAATCCAACCGGTCAAAGTTTTTTTTTTTTTTTTGCTCTTTGATACTTGGGAATTTGGAGTTGAGTCAGTTGGAAAAATGTCACCCCCTCCTGTCCCTAGTATAATTTTCCGAAATTCTTCAGTATTTTTATTTACTTTTTTTTGTAATGGGGCTACCAAATAAGACGCCTTAACTTCTTCAATTCTATCAACTTCCATATACGCGAAAAGTTTCTTCCACAACTGCGCCATTTGAGACTTTACGTCTAGTTTTAACAAAAAACAAAAATTTCTCAGTAAGAGTTTTCCTAACTTGCTTTTACAGCCCGTCTTTCTCACATTATGATTTAATTTAGACATTAAATTTTGAGTTGATTAAAGCAGTATACATTGCATTATATATTCAACTACTAACTGTAATTTTATTATTAGTTGAGTACACGCACACGATACAGTCTCGATTGTGGGTTGAAGTATCGTGCAGTCGAAATGCACTTACCCTGACAACATTCTCTGCAGGCGGACCATTTGCGCATCACGAGGGCATACTTGGATATAATGCCGCAAGTGCAATTTTGCTCTGATTTATACATTTCGCCTTTCATTTCTGAACGGCAAAAAGAAGTACATCTTCTTCTCTCTTCCCGGTAGGTTGCAGGGTCGGTATTCTTCAGTAAAACTAGAAATCCCAATACAATACACCATGTCCGGAAAAACATCATGATTGACTCTGGCATAGCTCAAGATTTTCGAGTCAACATAGGTACAGCCAAGTTAAAAAATTTTTAGGTCGTAAAAATGTTCCGAGACATTAAATTTCCAATTAGTGGAATTGATAATCACAGGCGGCTGGTGTATCACGTGAAAATTTTCAATTGAGGCATAAGTATATTTTATGTTGACACAATCTGAGATTAGTAATCCGAGAAATGTATATTATGGGCGATGCGGGGAGTCTATAGTCATTCGTAGGAAATGGTTTTCCTAACATGCGCAACTACTTCTACACCACCGTGAAATAACTGTGATTGCTGTTTACCAATTAATTTCTAGATTTAAGCTAAAATATAATTGTAAACACTGATTAGTGGTCACAGTACAGGTATTTGGTGTGGTGGGACGTATGGCGATGCACGCATGCTAATGTGTCCCCTATGACACCACACCCCCGGCCCCGAAAACTATCCATTCGAGTATCGCATCAGTGGCTGGAAGAACGCTTTGGGGCCGGCCCGAACGCTGCTAAACATAATGATTGAGTCCTCGACGAAGAATTATTAAATTACGCAGTATAGTTTTAATCTCCTATTCTGACGCAGGCCCATTCGGGGCGTTTCTGGGATAGAAGGTGCATTGTCCTGGGGCCAATTTGGCATGCGTGCATCGCTATACGCCCATCTATCATCGAATATATATTAATCTAAATTGTGCATCAATAACTGCAGTCAAGATATGCCTATCCTCATTCCTCAAGTACCATGGCAGCATTCCGACTCTTCCCAAGATTCAACAGCGAGGTAGCTTTTTACATCTGGCGGGTGTTTTTGGCAATCTTATCAACATTAGGATTACTAAGATGATAGACATTCGTCATAATGTAAAAACGCAATTTTCAAACGGCTCTCAACCTGATTTTGCAAAAATACTTGTCCTCAGTTTTACTCTGACGTCTGTAAGCTAACCGATTTTTGTTTGAATTTCCCTTGAAAATGATTCTCCGACGCAGTGGTCACGAAATAAAAATCGCGTTTCTCTACTCGAAAGTACAGATGAGTTGCTCCTTACTATCCTAACATTCACAAGCTTAATTCCCTTGAGTGCATGAGGAAGGAAAATCCGATGCTAGCGCACCACCGGTCTGAGAAGTCCGAATACTAAGAAGCCTGACCTTCTGTAGACAATGGCGTTCTTAGGTACCGCACTGCCAACCCGCAAGTGAAATTTACCTCCGAGGACTCTATATCTTTTGCTTCCTAATTTCAAGTCGGAAAATGAAAAACATATTTCTTTCTCTTCCCTGTAGATAGAGATGGAAATGAATCCGAATTCAAATCCGGATTCTCAGATTGTGAATCCGACTCAGAATCATTTGTCACTAGATTCGAGTTCCGCGATTCTGAACCCAGTTTTTGATGAATTTAAATTCCTGGATTTCGTTTTTCCACAGAATTCAATAGGATACTGTTTCATACAGAATCTGTATCCGGATTCTAAATTTATATTCGCATTGTAAACCTAAATGATTCGGAATTCCCGGTCGAATTTGGTTTTTTACAGAATCCATCAATATTTCAAAACCATCAGCTCCGTATCAGGTTTTTCAACGAATTCCTTGGATTGTTCTTGTATTCTAGAATACTTTTTCCGGATTACATGATGAGAATCAAGATTCCAAAATTCGAATTCTAGAATCCACTTTTAGAAAAAAATCTGAATCTATGCTGATTCCCTAATATCCTCGTTACGCTGGATTCGGATTCTCGAATTTAGGATCATCCTAATACTAAACGTAGATTTTAAAAATCTGAATCATAACTCTAACATTTACTCAATAGAGCCCCTAGGTGGGTAATTCGATGAGTTATGGATCCCAAGCACTCAACTGAGAAAGTTCGAAATCAAAATATGAAAAATTAAATTCAGCGACTTAAACTGTTTCAGGCTATACATACACAACATATGATGTAACTGTCAATACGGGGGGGGGGGGGGTCTAACAAAATTCCAATGTGAAAATACCTAGTTGACTTCGTTGACCACCTTTTAGATTACACTGATCTATTCACTATCAAAATTCTTTGAAAACTGAAAAAAGATGCTCAAATTTTTAAAAATAAAATCATATTCTTTAGAGACATCAATCAATGGATGATCAGTTTTTGATAGAATTTTTCTTTTCTCCTGTTTTAATTTACCATTATTTAAAATTATCCAACATAATTGCCTTAATAGACTTTAATTGATCTTCCTCCAAATAGTTGACTTCAATTGGCTTAGTTGACCTAGTAGACACCTTGCAATATTTCAAGTCATCACCCGTCTGCAAAAATGCGGCAAAAAAATGGCATTGACAAAAGTTGCTAATTTTGGTATTAAAAAGTATTTAAGCTGGCAATTCTTCGACCGCTTTGACCAATCAGAACACAGCACTACTAAGTTACCAAACAATTACCTGTTCAGGAAATTTTTAAATTGCCTGAGAGGCAATACTTTTCAGACGGGCACTCAGCGGACCTTAATAAGGAGGGGTTGCCGATGAAATTACCTCACAAATGAACTCGGTTACTCCAAAATTTTATTGACAATATATTTGAAGTTATTAGCTCAATTTTTAGATTTTCACCCCTTGTGGAGACACGGGGAATCAGAGTGAATCTACAATAACTTCCGGAAATAGTAGAAATCAGTCACTGAAAGCTCCCTATTTTAGAACTCCATACAACGCCCTAAATTACTTTTCTTTTCGAATATTTTTGTTTCTAACTCGACTAGTGACAGAATGTGCCATACCCGTTGTCTTTTAATGGCCTGCAGGATGTTCAGCAGGAAAAATGCGGTCTAGTTGGCAGACCAGAAAGTGTTGCATAACACACTGTCAGGCCCGTAACTAGAGGGGGCTAAGAGAAGCGGAGCCTTCCGTTCTTTGACCAACCTGAGTCCCACTTCTGACGATTTTTTCAATTTTTTTTTTTACGAGTCAAAAGAAAATGTTGAAACCCGTGAAGAAAACACTGGGGGGGGGGGAGAAATAAAAAAATTGGAAAAAATAGTAGGTATTTACCTTATCTTGTATTGCAATATTATTTGTTGCTTGATCTTGAATCCGAGTTCCAACAGACAAAAGAAAATAGAGTTAAAGACTAATGTTTACAGACATAATCGAACGTATAGTTGAGTCAGTGGCACACTTTCAGAAAATAATGGATTTCAGAGTACAAAGCTTCAATGAGAATTTTAGATATCTAAAAACTTTGAAGAAAAAAATTCCTTTTAAACAAATTTTACTAGCCCCCCTCTCTCTCTCCTTGTTAAAAAAAAATCATAAAATGGGTGTCCTTGACGAGCCCCCCAGTTAACCCCTCTTTTAAAAAACCCAGATTATGAGTCTGTATTACATAACGAATACTGGATACGGTCAGCGCTTGCTTCAAATAAACTGACACTAGCATATTTGGTTTTCCACTTCCAGCGGCAAAAAAATTAATTTTCCTCTGCAAGAGCGACTCGATTTAGAAATTTCAGGTTCAGCCCATTATAGGTCCAGATTTAAATTGCGGCTCCATATAACAGATTAACATTTTACCTTAAAATATAAACAGAGAAAAAAGTACCTCTTCAAAGAATAAAAAATACATCAACTGTTGCATTAAAACTATATTTTTCGGGAATAGTAATTAAAATAAATAATTTACATAAACTGAAAATATATAATATTCAATATTATTTACAAATAATCATCTGTGACCCGTCTCGGAAAAAGCTAGGCAAAGTCAAGAAAATCTATGTTGATGTTTAGGACTTTCTGGATACAAAAAATCAAATCGAACATTTTAAGACCAACCTTGTAGTATAGTACAATTTTGATAGCCTTTAAAGCCAAATTTCAGTAGATATTACATAAATAGAAGAATTGCACAGGATGAGACTTATTGAATCAGTAAAATTTGCAGATGTGACACACTGTCTTTTCTAGAAAGGAAAGGAGGTTAGTCCTGTGGCATCCGGACCACCATCACTAACAGAACGGGATGCAGATGTGGCATACGAACCCGAAAAATTGGGTAAATTTATGAAAACTTCTTGCAACACAATCACAATGGTGTTTAAAACATGTAGAAACATATGTGCTGATGGCCGCTATTTTCGATGTCAGGAGTTGGTAACCCTGACTGAAACGAAAATTGTATACAAATCTCCTTTATTAAAATTGTATTCAGAAAGGTCATTATTTTTCAACAGTTTAAAGTCGTGAGAAAGAGTCGTTCTTCAACAGCATCGAACTGGTATTGCTTACAAGCAGTTTACATTGTCTTCTTTTCCTATGGAAGGGAAGTAATCAAATCCCTCCTTAGGGAGTAAAGTTATCAATTCCCGCTTCAGGGAGTAAAGTGATCAAAACTGAGTAATTAACGTTCATCTAATTTTCACTTTCTGAGTATATTTTGAATAAAATATTATTCGCAACATCATTCGTGCTGCAAACTTCGCGTTTGTAAAAACTCTTCATTCCCTCCCTCGTTGTGTAATATTATATTAATTTTTTTGTTCCCTCTCCTGTAAGATTTGCTTTTTCGTCTCCGGCTTGCTTTTCCCGTGAATGCTCACATATATGTAGATATGATTACCTTCAGTTTTATCCCTTATATTGGGTAGGCCAACTCCTACCTACCTCAGCGACTTCCCCATAATTTTCTCATTTCACTCGCTAATACAGTTGTCTCGTCCGCACCTCTAGCACATATCAGCGTCTATACTTTTGTTCCCGACTTTGTAGCGTAAAATGCAGCACACTCGGATTGTGCCTGAGCGTACGAATGAGAACGGCTGTAAGGATGCTGATCGACGTCATCTTCTTCAGGCAACAGGCTACTCCTTTTCCCATTGGCATTCGTTCCACTCGATGGTTTTTCTTTCAGTTGGCAGTAATAGCTGTACACGATAGTGGACATGTAGCAAAACAAAACTGCGAAACAAAATACAATGAAGAGTTACAAGGTACCTTGCTTCTGAATTGTATAGTGATAACAAACAAAAGCATGCTCAACTGAATTACATTTTAACTCAGATCCAGTGTAATGGTATAAATTCATAATGAAGGGTAAATAATCAAAACTCACATTTGACATTTTACTTCAAGGGCGCAAATAGGCAAAATTCTGGACACGGGTGCGGGAATATCTTTTCGCTGCGCCTGCGAATGTGCAATATGTAGAACATACTTCACGTTCACAGGCGCAGCATAGATATTCCCACACCCGTGTACAGCATTTCGCCTATTTGCGCCCTTGAAGTAAAATGGCAAATGTGAGTTTTGATTCTTTACCCTTCACATATACATATGTATACTTATATGGTTATCGAACTAATGAAAATAAAAAATAAAAAAATGTACCGAAAGCGAGGCATGAGAACAACAACATAAAAATACTGAGTCCTCTCGTGTATCCCGTAATGTTGTTAACGAAATCTTCACTGAGGATAGTCGGAGACTTCTGCGTTACTATCTCGGTTGTAGATGAGACTTCATCCTGGACTTGCGTTTTATTATTTACATAAGATTCACTTTTCTTCACTTCATCCAATATTAAACTACCCACACTCTCAGCGAATAAAGCCGATATCAGAAACACGAAGCCAGCCAGGATAAAACTAAGTAATGCCGCCACACATCTTATTAGAAACGGTAACATCCAATGTGATTTTTTCTGTATAAAAAAATAATTAAATAAAACACTGTACAAACGTAAACCAACTACTGTAAGCCAATAGCTGTTTTTTAAAGAACAAATCTACAAAAATGTATAAGTAAAGAAAAAAATAAACATCTGGTGTTACGCTTTTGATTTTGATACCTTAGTTGAAACACAATAAAGTGTGAGAGCAGCCAAAATTGTATCGCATGCGCAAAAAAACTCATTCACGCGAACGAACAGCAAAACTGTAAGCGGAAAAAGATAAATTATTCACGGTTGCCTACACAGCAGAAAATAGTGATAATGAATCATCAAAAAGATTGAATTACAGACTATGTACCTCGGAGCTATTTAGATAATACATTTTCTGGGGTATAATGGAACACCTCGTATTCAAGCTGTTCTTATGTTCTAGGTACTTGTACTCGTACCAATGGGAGGCATAAATGAGAAGTTTTTTTTTATACCCCTCATAATGTTTTACTGGTACCTTGAATGTAAGAACAGCTGAGTTATAGGGTGTCTAATTTTACCCCAGAAAATGCAGTTTCAAATATTAGTCCTGTATATTGTATACAAATCTATAGTAAAATATAAAATAGAACGTCGATGCAGAAGCTTCGTGAGACCTCTGTGGCTTGAAAGAGGAGCTCAACACCCGAATTCGCCGAATAACAACGTTAAAAAACCATAAATAAACATAAGCAAATAATGCTTTTTAATTTTACAATAATTTTACCGCATATGACAACGGATTTGTGAATTTTTTTTTTTGGAACTACCATTTTTGAATAGATAGAATTTTTTTAGACTTCAGTTTTTCTATAATAGGGTGGTCCTTCTGGTTACTTTGTTGGTGGGAAATATTTATTCTTTCGGTTGGCATACCCCGTAGGTCAGTTCCGTATATATTGAAAAAAAATCATAATTATTTCTGGAATTTGATTTTCAAACGAAGGGGTGCCCTCCGTATGGGCGTAAAAATTATTTCCTTTCTCAACTAAAAGGGTTTCAGAGTCGCAGCATTCATTCCTGGGATCCCCGTTTGTTCCCCTCTTCTTTGTGTTTTACAGGAGGCTGATTTTCAATTATTTAAATTTAGTTCCAATTTCCCCGTCATTCATGTCTGAATAAGGGTTTTTTGGATCGCCGAGTAAAGTTCTTCACCACTTTTCCTTTTTAATCATTGGACTTCACAGAAGACTGTTCTTAAATTATTCCAATTTCCATATTCTTTATGTACAAATAAGAATTTAGAGTCTCAGAGTTCATTTTTAAAGTCTTTCCCTTATCTTGTACCCTTGGGGCCCCACAAAGAGCTGACGTTTAATTCTTCTCATTTCCATGTTCTTTATGTCTAAATCAGGGTTTGCTAAATCTCTGAATTCATCTCTGGGATTCTTTCCTCTATTTCCTCAATCCTTCAGGCTCATCATTCGTAGGCATTTGTGTTACTGTACCTCTAAATTCCATAGAGGCCTTTATGGTCGTCGCCTTTTAATATAAGACGTCACATAGAACCTAATATCAATAACTGGAAAGTCAATGTATATTTGGCTCGCAAGCTTTATAAAACTAATCACTTATCAACTTCATAAATATTTTAAAATCTGATACAACAATAATGAATAAAAATTTTCATTTTCAGTCACTCAACAATTACAACCAACAACAATTAAAGAAAGCATGCTAATGGTCTCAGGAAATTAAAGAAAATTCTTGTTGCCAGGAGAAACCGTTTGCGATAATCGCTAAGCACATGTAGAGGAAAATGTTTTTGGTTTTCGTCTTAAGTTGAAGCGGCATAAAAATCTTACATCATTTTCACCTTTCGCTCAGCACAATCACTAGACACTGGACACGTTCAACCCTTCAACTACTTCAAGCGACGTTTAAAACCGTTTATCCGTAAATTATGTAGACGGATCTAATGACAAAGCTGGCAGCTATATCAGATTCCTTGAAAAAAATTAGCACTCTATGTAGCCCGGAGGATACGCGGATGGGAGAAAAGAACTAAAGAACGTAGAAATTAAAATTGTTTCAGGTCAGCCCCCAGTGGAGCTCGAAGAGTACATAAGTGGGAAAAGGGGTAAACTCCAAAAATGAACTCAGCGACTTGAAAAATCCTTATTTGAAGACGTAGAACAGGGATAAATTGGAATAATTGAATAGTAGCCCCTTGTAGAGCACAACAAGTAAGGCGTAGAAGAAAAAGAATTCCAAAAATGAACCTGGTGACCCAAAAAAACCCACAGACATAAATATGAGTAAAATGTGTAAATTGGAACAAAACTGAAATAATTGAAACTCAGCCCTCCGTGGAGCAATTAAAAAAAAATTAGAAACTAATTTAGAGGGTAGGCCAACTGAAAATCAAAGTTGAAAAATATGGACCACGCTAATTATTTTAATTTTCAAAATCTCCCAAAAATTCGGTTACGAATTTACGTTTGAAATTTCATCTAAGTTTAAGAACTGTTGGTGGCGAGTGCCTCGTCGTTTTTAGCAGAGTCAGTCTTGGGCAATAAACAGTTTTCTAAAGACCTTTTAAGTAGAGCTCCAGGTTTAAATTGGGTTCAAATTACAAGTTCGGAATCAACGTTACAAGTCAAATATAGAAACTATCTTTTTATTCCTCTCCAAAAACCAATATTTTTGAGTGAAACAGAATTTTCTCAAATCCGAGTCATACCTCGAATTTAGAAATCTTGCAAAATCAAATTTTGAACTTTGAAACAATTTTTTTGTTGAAAATCTTTGAGATTTCATTTATTTTTGAGACATCTTGATCGTTCTTAGCGGGTGGGAGGGGGGCGTTTCTGAAAGATAAACAATTTTCTGAAAAGTCTCTTGGGTAAATCCCATGTTAAACTGGTCATTGCGGACCTTGTTAATATTTCTCCTTCAAAATCCGAAATAAAATCACGCAAAAGGTTTAAACTGCAACGAAGGAATCTAAAGGGACTTTCAGTCCGATTTCCAAAATTTCTGAAATAACAGACGACACTCTTAGTATAAGTACAGTTACTCAGATGAGATCACAGGCATATTGCAGACTCTTAAATAGTTACAAGTCACGAAGTTAGAAAGGCAACACTGCAATTTCGCTGACAATGGGCTGACTGACTACAGAGCGTTATGAGAAGTGCTTCGAAATTTCGTCAATACATTTTGGCAGCATTTTCCTCTAATTCAAAAAATTAATTAGGATGAGTTTGCTTAATCAATGCTACTTTAAGTTGTTTGAAACGTCCGAGTTAAATTCCCACTTAAACTTTGGTGAGAGAAAAATCAGTTTTAAGTTATATAATACACTAAATTTTCTTTTAGTACGAAGAAGAAAGACCCATAAATACTCATACCAAGTTTCTAGGTTGCACGGGTACTTGGGTAATTTATAACAGTTTATTGAAACTTACAATTTCGTCACATGAACAGTGATATTTTAATAATAATTTGCCACACTCTGTATGCTGCCAGAGATTTCATAGGCACTTCAGAACTTGTAACTGTAGTAGACTATAGGTATACACTACTTCATTACATAGCAGTGACCAACATAATACAAACGCACGGCAATGTTTAGTAGATGGTTCCAGATTCTCAGATTGACCCAGTTCTTGACCAAGTACATGGTAGAACAGAACGGCGAGTATATCAATGCCCTGAAAAAATGTATGAAGAATTTAATTGCGTCATTATGTAACAAACAATTTTCTATCCTATGTGTATGAAGATTTCTGACAGATTCTAAACGTGGTTTTTTGTTTTTGGTTTCCCACCAAGATTGTTCGGAATTTACATTCGAAATTCTCGAGTCGACTGCACCAGTAAACGTAAACTTTTGTACATGTACTCGGTTTAGTGAGGTAAAGGTATCGCTGAAAAGTTAGTAGTTCATAATAGTATGCTAATATCCTTGAAGATTTCCTAGACCAATTTCAAAACCAGTGAAATCATTCCGAAAAAATGGTAGAATATTGGCTTCAGTGTCAAGTACACCCTTCCAAAAATTTTCTTTTTCTTTTTAGCGGCATTTTGCTCTGGTACACCTGTTGATAAGTAGATAATAAAGGATACAAAGTGTAAATCCTTTTCGGAAATGAAAAGATTAGCACAAGAGAGAGAAAAAGGGTAGAGACACAATCTACTGTAGTCGAGAGATTAAAAGGCTTCGCCACATGCGCTCAGTCAACAGTATAGGTCCAATGCTAAAATTCGTTCATGGGAATTGGTGGTAGGTGCTAATCTTTCAAATTGATCAAAACACACACATTGGAAGCAAATTGAGTAAAATTTTTTCAGTTTCTCAGAGGATTTCTACGAAAAAGTTTCCCCCTTATAGGACCGGCTACGCAACAGCATTGTTTTATTATCTTGATCTTGTATCAAAATATATAATATAATAAAATGCCAGTTATTGGTCACGTGTCAATTATTAGTCATTTTCTTGCCCACTTCTCGCCAATATTGTACATTCCGTGATTCCGAGACTCAACTCAAAATTTCCAAGTATCAAAGCAAACGAAGAAAAACAGTTTGACTTGTTGGGTTTTCCCAACTTCTTAACTCAAGTCTCTAAAGTATCAAAGGAAAACAGGGAAAAAAACACCTTTTGACTTGTTGGATTTTTACAACTCCAACTCACTGAAATGGTAAATTAATAATAAATTTTCCCAACTGCTGAGTGAAAATTCCCACAGGAGGGGTGGGTAAGTTACCCCCTACTCCTTATCGGCACGTCCCTGAATATTCGTCTTTTTCGAGAAAAAAAAGTGACCAACAATTGGCACTAGTTTTCATATACGTAATTTTCGAGGCAGCAGAAGAGGATTCCTTATTTTGGATGCCAATTGTTGGTCGACCAATAATTGACCTTTTTCAATAAATTTACTAAAATTCAAGTGAAAAATTCCCACAAAGGGGTGTGGGGGGGGGTAAGTTACCCCTACTCCTTATCGGTACGTCCCTGAATATTCGTCTTTTTCGAGAAAAAAAAGACCAAAAATTGGCACTAGTTTTCATATACGTAATTTTCGAGGCAGCAGAAGAGGATTCCTTATTTTAGATGCCAATTGTTGGTCGACCAATAATTGACATTTTTCAATAAATTTAATAAAATTCAAGTGAAAATTCCCACAAAGGGGCGGGGGTGTAAGTTACCCCCTACTCCTTATCGGTACGTCCCTGAATATTCGTCTTTTTTTAGAGAAAAAAAAGTGACCAACAATTGGCACTAGTTTTCATATACGTAATTTTTGAGGCAGCAGAAGAGGATTCCTTTCAGATGCCAATTGTTGGTCGACCAATAATTGACATTTCTCAATAAATTTACTAAAATTCACCCCCCCTCCCCTAAAAAAGTATACGACTGTGTTTCATGCGGCATCGTGGAATATATTTTATAGGGTATTACTATCATACAACGAGATAGAGATCGAGAAATTTCATCTGACCAGTAATAATATAGGCACGCGTGCCAAACACTAGTCATAGAACCACCCTTAGACAGCTTCGTGTACAACCCCTATGGACTATAACGACTTCATATTCACATATGTTCTAGTTGAAGAATGGAACTACCGATTATCCAAAAAAAAACTGTTTCCCTTAATACATTTATAGTGGAATGAGGGAGGACCCTCTGAAAACCTGACCAATAACTGGCACTTTATCTCATCCACAGTATGCAGATGCCTGCCGCCCAACATATCAAAATCATTAAAATCCTTTAATTTAGATACGAAGAGGTTAACATGTTCTGATCTTGTTCATACTGATTATAATAAAGTATAGATGTAGGTACACTGTCATACTCGTATTGTTTGCGTCTAAACATTATAGTCAGCAATGTGTCATTTCTGTGGTAGGTATACAATAAATTCATGATTATTACACATCTAACCCATAATATTCTTAATATTGATACTTTAAGAATCCATGATCAGTGTATTTAGTCATCGCGATCATGTTACGATGCGCGTTTAAATTCTAATAATAAATAATAATCCTTGCAACAAAAACGTACCACAGTAACCCAGAGCACGATTTTAGTTCCGGTTTCGAGGGACGAACCGCAGCAACCAGTTGTTACTTTCTTGATTTTCATGATATCTCACGTATTAGATATGACATGTAACAACTTTCATACAATTTGATACTAAAATCTGTGCAGAGACAGTGAAATCAACAAAATTTAGGAGCACAACACGTTGAATATTTTCGATTTCAGATACAGACGTTTCCAGAGAGAGAGAAGAAGAGAAACTAACCCGATAATTTTCATCGAATGGTCGATCTAAGTGCGGGCTTATCCTAGTTAAATTTATGTTACGAGTTCCAGATTAGTTAATTCGGAACTCGTAGGTAAGTACACAACACCGAAGGTCAGCGCAAAATACGTGCATAGCAAACAAACTGAAATCAATGATTAAATCTCACACAGTGGTGTACGTCATTCCAGCCCAGAAGAAGTTTCTGAGGTTGTTTTATTTTTATTTTGTATTTGCCCTGGAGTGATGTAAAGTAAATACGTAATACCGAACCAAACCAAGTAATTTACCTAGATCTGTCTGAAAAATAAGACTATAGTCGTTCCCAGGAGTTGGCACTGCGAAGTAAATATGTTGATGATGGAAGTATGGTAATTCAAACAGGGTCGTAGCCAACAAGTATTTCTTGATGAGAGAGAGGAGGGGGCGCAGATAAAAAAAATACTGACTAAAATGAAAAGTAATATTGAAGACTTTTTTCATTTTATTTTATTATTATAGAACCACGGAGCTTCACTCTCGGGTTACGGGCTCGGAAAAGGTTGTTGTCTATACGTCGCAGAGAGGTATTCCAGCAGCGGAATGGTAGGTGAGGGTGTTGTTTATGTATTTGTGGGAGTTGAAGAGGGTCAAAATTCGACTATGAGAGCATAGACGCACATGGGGGGGAGATTGGGGGAGCTTAGCCCCTCAAACTTCTAAATAGACCCCAAACACTGAAAAATTACCAAAGAAAATGATGCGGGGGTGGTGTTGCTTCATAATAAGGGGGCTCAAGCCCCTCCAGTTCTGAGCCCTGTTTTTGTACTTCTGTATGGGGGACGTGGTGAGAGTTACGAAGGCAGGTGACTGATACATGGGTCATTCTACCGAAACCTTGTTACTTTTGTCCCAGCCGGATACCTGGCAATGTATAAACAATAGGGTCCTCTATTACTGCATATAAGCTCAGAGGATAACTAATTGTAGGTAATGCTCGAAGGGGTGGTTCCAGGACTGGGGTTGAGCTCATATGAAAAGAGAGATCTTTTTTATTAATTTGAAGTATCGTGCCCAGGGCCGTACCGACGGGGAGGGTTTTAGGGGTTCAAACCCCTCCCATTGGCTAAAAACAAAAAACGATGGGTTGGGACGGAGAAGAGAGCGGACCTGTGATTTTAAATCCTGAGTACGACCCTGATAACAACAACAATAAC
This sequence comes from Acanthococcus lagerstroemiae, assembly GCA_031841125.1. Lineage (NCBI taxonomy): Eukaryota > Metazoa > Arthropoda > Insecta > Hemiptera > Eriococcidae > Acanthococcus > Acanthococcus lagerstroemiae. The sequence goes on along the minus strand of CM063109.1, from coordinate 19,977,760 downwards.
AACAATAATAATAATATAATAAAAAGGTCAACGCTAACTTGGTAAATTTGGCCAATTTCAGATTGATTTTGGATTTTTCCAATCGATGGACGTTTTTGAAATCTCAAACCAAAAATTAAAAAAAAAAATAAAAAAAAATAGGTATACACTTTTAAAATGTTTTCCAATAATTAAGAATTGACTTCCTTGAATTGGCCAATTTGGCAAGACGTTCTGAAGGGAAAATTCTTCCGACATCTCCCATTGCTGTCCATCCATCCAAACGCGGAAAAACCTTGAAAATGACTGATTTTTTTTCAGTTTAAATAGACGAAAAACCAAAAACCATTTCATTCACCGTGTTCACCATTTGAAATGATGTGGTTCTGTTTGGAAAATTTCAACTTATTCCCCCTTTCCCCTTAAACAACTCTACTGAGGCCAATTACGAAAATTATTACTTTGAAATTTCTCGTATGTTCTTTAGAATATTTCAAAAATGTACCTAGTTCATCGGAAAAGTGCAGGGCTGTAATCCCCCCCCCCCCACCCGTAGTAAAAAAACACGAACAAAATGGGTTTGAGACGGAGAGGAGGGTGAATCTGTCACATTTTTTGTTAAGAAGTATGAAATTGAGTTTCAAAAAATGTTGAAAATTTTGCTTGTATACATGCACGCAATTGAATAAATTTGGGGTATTTGTAGCCCCACCCCCTCTACCAAGAGAAAGATTCATCTTAATCGAAAAACACCCCCTTACTTAAATCCTGGGTACGGCCCTGACCGTGCCCCTAACCCTATTGCGGAAATTCCATTTAAATGCTCAAAAATTCCTTCATCGTGGCTGTCTCTCACCGTGAAACGGACTACAATTTTTTTTTGTAAATCTTAAAATCTTATCGCTGCGCGTTTGGATAAACTGATGCGCGTGTATAGTTTTTGTGAGCACAGTGAACAAGTTGGCAATGCAGTACGTATTTCAGACTCGATCAGAATCAGTGCAGCCATATTTGAAACCAGTCAGAAAACCGATTCAGAGCAAATATTTTTGAACGTAGAATAGCCAAACTGAAGTATTCTTATCAGTCAGGTGGCGTGCACATATGATTTTTTGCGAATTCTGAATGGAGTTGCCGCTTTATTTAAGAAAAGTGCTGGAAACAACCGATATTTTACCAACAGAAATTCCTTACACGTGGTGCATTGTGATGAGTGCTGCCAGCGACTCAATACTCAAATTCTTGAAAATCGCAATTAAATAGGGTAGGAGTAGCCTAAATCGTACCACTTTTTGGTTTTTTCTACCTCAACTGCGCTCAAATTGTTTTTTGAAACCGTTCTTGCATTGGATTGTACCTTGGTCTTTTGCGCATCTTTGAGCAAAAAAACGAAGTCTCCAGCTCAAACAGCAAAGGCGCTATTTCAATTCGCGCAAAAGTCTTAAAATGGTACGATTTAGGCAACTGGGTCCCTAAGTCGTACCATCCACTTCCCAAATCGTACCACCTATTAAAAAAATAGAAAAAGCTACCCCCACTTTCAACTGATTAACTCAATACTATCATAATCACTCTTAGGAGTCACCCTACACCCCTGCTCCCCTCCTCTCAGTCCTACCCCCTCCCCTTCACCATACCAGCTCTCAAAAACACGAAAAATGTTTTAAAATTGCATCTGGAGTAGGTATTTGTTATTAAAACACCAAAATACAGTTAAGTATTACATAATTATTTATCTTTCAAAGCTCTGACCATATCGTCGGCCGTCCATTTTCCATATTGCCGTTTACCTAGGTTGTTAGACACAATGATATCTGTAACAAAGTTGAAAGGTATGATTTGGAAACTGAGTCATTTTTAAGAAAAATCGCCCTCACTCAGTTGAGGATTGAGATAACTTTTTGGTAATTATATGAAAAGATGGCTAAAAGTATACACTTTTATTAGAAAAAAACGTTACTTACCTTTCTTGATTCGGTTTTCTGAAATTCTCTTAGACAACTTGTAAAATAATAACAGAACGGTCACCTGTTTTTTATCAATCGTTGTAAACACTACACTATTCGTTCCGCCGCGCAGGTTTTTGGCTTGAGAATGTTAAAATGACATCTAGTAACGAGTTCAACCAGTAGATTGCGTCAGTTGATTATTTATAGTTCGCGAGAAAGGCCGGGTGGTACGATTTAGGCTACTCTACCCTATATGGGTAAGTACAACAGATCACACTTTATCGTTTCATCACTTTTTAAAATACCTATGGTCAAAATCGAGAGATCCAGTGAACCTTTATCAATTTTGTGAAAATTTTTTCCCATTTCCATCACCGTGGCAAGAGGAATTATGAAAGTCATGATGAAGGAATCCGATTCCACTATGAAAGAATTTACTTAAAGTCTGGTTCCACGAGAGACCGGAAATTTGTGAATACGAGTCAGTGCTGCCAGATCTGGAGAAGAGTCCAGAAAGAGAAATCCGGAAAAACCCGGACACAAATAATGTGATTCCAAAGGGAAGGAACCTTAGGGTGAAAAAAAAATAAAAAATTTTCAGCTCTTCTGGCATAGAATTAAGTGTAGAATGATGACCCATGTTCAGTTTTACTAATTATTCGAAAAAAATTAATTGCCCCGTATTTCATAAGTTGAAAAAATACATTACAACTATATTTAAAAAAGTATTGATGAAAAAAAAAATGCATTTAAAGTTCAATTTACTAGAAAATAATGATAAAACTATTAGGAATAAAAGGAGATTAATGTTTTTTATAGGTAGGAAATTTCATGCAGAATTCAGTTTTATTTTAAGTTTTACCAAATAATGCACCCAAGATTAAATTAATCGAGAAAGGAAATGCCCTATTAAAAATCACTCAAATGTCTCACACAACAAATTACGATAGATCAAATTGTATCTCTACATTTGGGAAACTGAAAATTCTTTTACTATTTTATTTTCATTTTGGAACCATGCATAAATCGATGGCCCAGGAGCATTGTCGTCCATTATATTGAATTTGAATGAGAGCTGAAAAATTAGGAATGGATTCGTATCAATAGTTCGATCTAAAATAAATGTTGAGGATTCGTGAAATTTATTCGGATCTTTTTAGTAGATTCGTCGGATTTGTACTTTTTTTTTGTCTCTTTGTGAATCTCACACTGAAAGCCCATAATTTTCGGGGAGGGGGGGACGAAAAAGAGAATAACTAAAAACGCGCTAGAAACTATGATTATTTTCAACTCTAATTGAATTTTGAATTAATTACAATGGCAGATTCGAAAGAAATGGAAGATGACCCTGGAAAAGTTGATTTGGATGCCAGAACCGGTCAGTTCGTGTATTCGAATCCGATTTGAATCACGTAAACGCGAATCATTCTCGAATCAAAAAAAAAAATAATATAGTTATTCGTGGATTCTAATTCGCATCTAATTTTCGTGGATTTGTTTTTAACCTTGGTTTCTGAAAAAGGATGCTTTGGGTGAAAGTAAAACTGAGTAATTATACCGTCTATTAAGGTAAAAAAAACGAGAAAACATTTTTTCTCGTCCAGTTTAGTGCAGTCAAAATGCAGTCAGCCACAGAAAAATATTTCAAACGAATCAGAAGTTGAATAACCCCACAAAACGAGAAAAAACAACGAAAATCCGCATTTTTCCCAAAATTTCCGGACATTATTCAGAAATTCGGACATTTTTTGCCTAAGGTTGAAAAATTCGGAGATTTACTAGAAAATCTGGACACCTGACAGCACGGATACGAGTGCGTTGATGTGCGGGTGGAAGAGTTTGTGCGTATTCGCAGTACACGGGCGCGTGTGCGCTTAGGAACTTTTTTCTGTGGCCAACAATTCCTTCAGCGTGGTCCTAATCATTTTGAGCCCCCTCTATCTCTTCCCCTAGGAAGTGTGCTGTTGGTTCAACCTCATAAATATGTTCTATTATATGCATATAAATGATTTCTATTAAGAAAAAGTACCTAATAATGTTTCTTTTTTTTTTTTTAACAAAAAAAAAATCATGAATTATCAAGGTTTTGGTAGAATGACCCACATCCAAAAGTTGACATTTTCAGTTATCAGCAGTGGCATGCATTCCAGGCAAGCAAGGACGCTATCTATCATCATTTTCGAGAAACCGTAGTGGTCCAATTTGGGCGACTTTCCCCTACACTCAACTCTAGGAATTTTCACATTTCGTGTGTCTCATGCACACGTGACCTAAGTGTGACATTTTGGCGGAAAATGAGTTAAGTACATATTCTTACAGATCTCGATGCCCTCTGTCGAGCTACACTCGCAAATGATGAATTACTTCCTTTTTTAGCCCGCTAGATGGCGTAAACCATTTGAGCCACGTATATAACACAACGTTATTTATAATTTTCAAATTGCTCTCCTAAAAAAAAAAAAAAGTTTTTGTCACTTAGGTCAAGTGTGTATGAGACACTCGATTTACTCCATTATCAGCATTTAGCACAAAATTTATGCCCGGGCGGGGACGGGGGAAGGAAATAAGCTACTTACTTACCAAAAAACGCGAAGATACTTTACCTACAGTGTAAAAGACTAATCCGACCCTGGACTAGATCAGTGTTTAGTGGCATTGATGCACCATGGAGATAAGTACGAAATACGAACCTAAAACAGCATTTGAAAACTCGAGTGAATGACTGTTTTGACGTTGATTCATATCGGCACCAGACCCCCAGCTTCCATATGGGTAATATTTCACTTTAACACACTCGAAACCATAGAATGACGGAACCTTCAATGCTTATGAAGACCTGAAAGCTAACAATTCTGGTCAACGTGACTAGATCATCCTTAATCAACGAGAATTCGTTTTATCCTAATTTATCCGCATAATGTGCGTTTAATATCTTCTACCAACTTCTACAAGCATAATTTCGATACGGTTTGATTCGAAAGAGAACATCCAATCTTGTATCTCTTTGTACGCGACTGTTTTTCAGTGAAGATATCCACCTCAAACTATCGGTTGATACAGCAATGAAGGTAATCAAAAATAACTGATGCTCTTTGCCATACTTACTTCGTGGACATTTTCGCGTATAAATACGGAGGTTATATTGCAGAAAAGCATAAGCCTTCACATCTCAAGAACCAACGTACTCAACCAAGTTCCTCCGGGCGTCTGTGCTCCAGTGGAAGCAACACACCTCAGTAATTTTAAAATGGCTCTGAATAAGATTGCTTGCCCGGTGTTACTCGTGTTGCTGCTACAGGTGAGCCGAAATTATATAATTATAAAATGGAATCATATTTATATTTGAAGTCTAAAATTCAGAATTTTATGTAAACCTATGCTTCAGAATGTCGAGTAGTTTATTTTTCCATTCTCGAAACCAGCATGACTGAAGAAATTTCTAAATTCGATCATTCTACATCATATTGTGACCTGGAATCATGAAATATGTATCTCTCGTGCAAAAATAAGTTTTCGAAATAAACGAGTGTAAAGATGGGATGGTGGTAATGGTGCGCACAGATGTACATAGCGTGTACATCTGTGGTGGTGCGTTTATGCCTTGCTATGACAACCGCATTTTGAATACGTGATAGGCCCGTTTCACACGACGCCATGTAAACTTTTGACGTAATTTTTAAATACAATTTGTGAAACAACCAATGAAGATAGGAAGCTGCGATTTGTTTCATTCGAAAGAGCGTGATTTTTTCTATAAGAATTGTCAAGAAAGTGAAAAATGATTTTTTGACACCAAAGGTACATTTTATGATTCCAGGTCACATTATATACTTCTTTAACAGTTCATTTCTAATGCTTGTCTGTACAATTTGTCTGTGTTTTTTCCAACAGCAAATACTCATCACATCTGCCAAACCAGTACTTTGTGGCGGCTGTGACGACGACTGCGGCGGAGGGCTGCCTCTTGGTTATGGCGGCCTCGGCGGAGGATATATCGGTGGTGGATACGGATGTGGCCCTCGCATAACGCCTCCCATTTCGTTCTTGCCAGTGCCGCAGCCTGTGCCAATCAGAATACCAGCCCCCAGGCCTCAATCGGTAACCATTCCGAACATCATTGTAGCTCTGTTACCCCCGAACCAGAACAGAGTAATACGACCACGTCCTATCTGCGGGCCAAGACCGCTGGTGTTGCCGATTCCACAACCTTATCCTCTACCCATCCGCTCCGGATGTGATTCGGATTACTTGCCTGGTCCAGTTTGTGGTGGCGGTATTGGATGCGGTTGCTAATAGTTCAATAAACTTTTTGTAAATAGATACCGAAAATAAACTTCTGCAGTCAATTTGCAGTTTCATTTCTGGCGCTGATAGTGAGACATCGAGAGCATTAAAACCAGTAAAACTAGGACTTTCGAGAGAAAAAAAAATAGGGAGGGGATTTTTGGGAGGTCTAGACTTGTTTATGGATCCAGATTTTATATTAGGTGAGTACGAGATTTATGAGACTGGGAAGTTGAGTATAAAATTTCGACTGACGTCCGCGGAAAAAAGACATGTCATTGAGATTTGACACGGTCTGTGAAGGCTGGTGCACAACTTACTATACACGTAAGAGTCAACGTACCATAATAAACAGTTTGGCTGCAGTTCAGTGGAAATGTTGCGACGCGGTATCACAGGAGCAGGTCGACATATGGGCAGTAGAAGTTGTTGACCTGGTAATGGTCTCATTCGGGAAGCCATAGAATGGTCTGTGGCGGCACTATGACAAAATAACGATGTATTCGAACTCATTGCACATCATAGCTGGCATGGGAGGAACTACCGTGCTTTCACGCTGGGTACAGTCCTCCGTCTGACTTGACAACTGCGTAGGGATATAGGCTGCATGCGTATACTCTAATGAGCTTCCAACCTACAGCTAGACTGTCGGGCTGACTACCTAAAGCCAAGATCGCACTGAGGTTAAGTGTGGACTAGTCCAGTTAGTCAAGTCAAACTAGTCCACAGAGTACCGATGCGTTCGGGCTCACTGCACGTTGGGGCCAGTATCCAGCTCGCCCCTTGATGCTGAGGTCATAGATAGACGTGTTTTGCTAGTGGACGCTCTAGGCCGGTGGTGCTACAGTCGATGCGATCAGAGACACTGCCGAGAGTGGTTGTTGTTGCTGTAGAAGCAGTAGTCAATGACAGTTAAGCTCTTGGCACTGGTTATAGAAGCTGCTGTGACAGTGGTCAATGACAGTATTGTGTCTAGCACCAGGGTTGAGTACCCTGAAGCTAGAGTATGGGAGGATTGAGTATCCTGGAGCTGAAGTTCCCACGAGAGTGACTGGAGGGGAACTGAAGATGGATTGAGTTTGCCTTTTGAGATACATAGTTGAGGAGGCTTGGGCCTAGCTTAGCTCAGAGTTAGCCTACACCGTGTTTGACAACCTATCATTTTGGCCAGAAGACGTGTTATTATTTACTTACCTATTTGGTAAGTCTTTGCACAACTAGTTATAAAATTTTAGGGTGTGCCAATTCACTTTTTGTTTTTGTTGTCCGTAGCACTTTCGGCTGTCACGCCATCTTCGGGAAACTCCACTAAAGATGGCGTAACAGCCGAAAGCGCTGTGGACAACAGAAACAAAATGCATCAGTTTGCGTACGCGTCTGCAGACTGATGCGCTAGCGGAGCGTAGTACTCGAAGGCTAATACAAGGAACGTAATGCTCTCAGACTGATACAAGGAGCGTTGAGAGTCGGAAGCACCTTGTGCCTGAACCTCGATTTATACGATTTACATTTTGGTCGGTCAGTCAGCTAGTCAGTCAGTCAGCCAGCCAGCCAACCAACCTAGCCAGCCTGTAACGCTTTTTTCGTCACGCTCTTATCATCACGCTCAAAAGTAACACTTTTTTCCGTTGCCTGCCAGATTATCTAGCCAGCAACCTCGCCGAGACTTGCCTATATATTTTTTAATACTCTTGTCCTTATTTGCTCTCTACGCGAGTCCTAGAATTCGCCCTTTCGAGCATTACTTCAGAGACGTTGGGAAGGATGTTAAAGCTGTCTTAGTCCTCTTCCCTTCTGGCTGAAAATTCTGGCGAGTTATTACGTGGGCTCGAACCCGGGACCTCCGGATTCTTCTGAGACCAACGCGCTATAGACCTCCCCATATATTTTTTGATAAGACAAAGGGAAAATTCAAAAAAATTGACAAGCTACCGTCTCCTCCATTACTGATAAGACATAATGACAGATACGAGACTCGTCGTTAAGACATAAAGAAAAAACATGTCAAACCAAAGAATTGCAGGGAAGATTAGTCACCTTCTACTTCTTACTGAGATAATACCTGAAGACAGACATGAGACTGTCAGTCTATATGGCTGATAAAAGACATAATGACAGAGAAAGATATACGATATGCGTGAAAAGTCTACCCGATATAAATCTGACAACCACCTTCTCCTCCACTGATACTACAGCAGTCTCATTTCCTACTGATAAGACATAAAGACAAACATAAAACTTTTCTATACCTATATATTATATAGCTGATAAGACATAAAGGAAACAATTCATTCAGTCAGGTCTATACCTTTCTATATATCGCTGATATAATATTTCCGTGTAATATCCCCTTTTTTATAACTACGTGTAATACCCCCTTATTATTATTATCATTAAATTGTTCCTTCTATACTTGTTGTTGGAATATAATTATCGTTTTTCCAGTACTACTTCGAACTTATTTTATTAATATGTGTTAGTCTGAAAATTACACAACAGCTGATAAGACACAAAGAAAACAGTCCAGTCAGTCAGGTCTATGTATGTGGCAGTTTCTATAAAAAGGGGTAACTTTGTTGATCGATCAACGTCTCAGAAAACGCGGAAAAAGAAAAACAAAATGTTTTGGTTGAAAAAATCAATTTTGAGATTTTGCTTGATTTCTATAGAAAAAACGTCGCAATAATGAAGAGACAAAATGTACGCGCATGAGAGAGAAGAGGGAGAGAGAGAAAGAGAATGAGAAAGAATGCGAATGTCTGCGTTCGCTTCTTTATGGTTTTTCGGAGCTCTCGAATAAATCCGATATTCTGAATTGTTACCACGCAGAAGAGCGAAAAATTACCTTTCCAACAAGCCCTCGTCCAAGGCCCTCGTCGAGGCTGGTAACGTGATTCCGCGGCGAATTATGGCCGCTCGACGGAGTGGGAGAAAAAGGTGTTTCTAACTTTAAACGCGTTTTTCCCAAAAACGTGTTTTCGCGCCTCCTCATTACACTCATCTTTGACCACTTGTATCTCCGAAATAAAAAACGCGACAAATCTCGCCGATAGCTTGTTGGAATGGGCATCATTCATCTATTACGTACTATCCATAACTCAAAATTCGACGGATCGACCAAGTTACCCCTTTTTATATAAACTGCCACATATTTTTGATCTACCCGATATACCTTCCCAAAACTTGCCTATATATCGCTGATAAGACACACAGGGAACAATTACAGCAGTTTCATTTCCTACTGATAAGACATAAAGACAAACATAAAACTTTTCTATATGTCGCTGATAAGACACATAGGAAACAGTCCAGTCAGTCAGGTCTATATATTTTTGATCTACCCGATATAAATCTGACAACCACTTTCTTCTTCCCAAAACTTGCCTATATATTGCTGATAAGACACAAAGGGAACATTCCAGTCAGTCAATCAGTCAGGTCTATATATTTTTGTTCTATCAGATATAATACCACTTTCTCCTTCCCCATGGATATTACAGCAGTCTCATTTCTTACTGATAAGACATAAAGACAAACATAAAACTTATCTATAGCAAAGTTATTTTATTCTTCAATATTATTATTAAGAACGTGGCGTGGGAAAAGTCACGCGTGAAAGTAACGTTTTTTTGGTTAGTGTGCCAAAGTAAAGACATAAAAATGTCAAAAGGGGTTCAGAAGTTCATGTCTTGCAAATGTCTAATGTATCTTTATTGTCCCGTCACTCAAACTCTGTAAAATGTGGACCACGATATTCTGAACGGTGTAATCAAAAGGTACGAGGCTCGGCAAGGTCTCATATATGCAAGATACTGATGTGCAGAATCAGATTTTAATGAAAGTGCAAAAAGGGCATACATTAAGTATATGTCCTTTTTGAAGAGACAGCGTCTATGTTAAGAAATCCGATTTGCTGTCAGTGACTTCACATTTCCACAAGGGATGGTTGTGAAGTTCTATTACCAGGGTTTTTAGTCCATTATCGTGATCAATCTTTGGTGCAAAGATATGTGCGTTGTACACTTTTCATCACAACAAATGGCAATACTGGTACAGTTTTGATCTCTGAACGCGACCCACATGCCAGATCGTAGTCATTGGCGCATGTGAGAGCACAACTTTGGACTTGAAGCTGTTTTGTCCGTAGATGTGGACATCAGTGCTTTCACCATGGGCAACATGTCTATCATCGTGGAGAAAAGTCGTCCCCTCCCCTAAATTCTGATGTTCCAAGTATCTCTTTCGAAACAACATTTCACATTCTCAGTTGAGGCTGACTAATACATCTTCTATATTCAATCATTTCGGATCCCTTACCAGATCAACAAGGGCACCTGCAAAATACCATCTCGAGCTCGGCTAGCCTGTAAATTTGAACGATACGCGAGACTCCCCCAACCACCACAATTTTAAATAATTCACTTATTAATTACCCAATTACCATCCGCGATACGCGTGTTTGCTCGAGTAATCTCGGCTGTAAATTACTTAAGATATAATTTTCGAGTACACTAAATTATATTCCGGGCAAAGTTTTCACCAACTCGGCAAGGCAATTGTTAAATAATAATTCGCTATAAGCAGTTTAACAGACTTGCACTACTCTCGGCAGCGGCCGGGTACACAAAACCAACTTTCTGATAAACGTAGTATATCATATATAACTTCGAACTGTTCCTGCCATCTCGACAGCTGAGCTACTCTGATATAATTTACAGTGAAATTTTGGAACGTCGCTAGGCATAGATAGAAAATTAGCTGGCGCACTCGTGCTTTCGCTAGTCTTGATGTCAAAGCAAGCTATTTAACCTTTACGGCTAACTTCGATAGCATTAGGTGTATAACTTCGATATCGAACTATATAGTCTTACCGATAAGACCATTAGAAAGCACTTAGCAGACTGCATTTAACTTGCTCAAGAAAGTCACCGCCGTTACCAGATGCATTAGCGCTGAAACCAGCCCGCCGGGTATCAGAATCCTTCGATGGGCTGAATTTTATAGCGTTCACTCCTGAAGTGATGAAGAAAACACTCATATCCGATCGAAGCAAAAGTAAAATGTTTTCAATTTTAAGGATATTTTGGTATAAAAATTATATTTTGTATGGGAGGAATTTTCCACCGAATACATCCCCTTGAAACTAACTATACTTGGAATCAGTGACGATTTACTTTTTTTCTAGAACAAGCTCAAAATTTCGTTGAATATATTTTTGGAAGGAGGGCGGGGTTATGATTCTACAAAAGAACTATTTATACTGTTCGACACCACTTCCAATCAATTGACAGATATTATGGTATTATGAGAAACCGTAACAACAACAATATGAAAATGAAAGTGTTAGAATGCTTACAATGCAGGTTAAGAAAATGGAAAATGTATTTCGGAGAATTTTTAGACACAGTACTGTAGCAAAATTTCCTGAAAGCCAGATGTCCCGCCCAAATTTCGGAATAAGAGCCCAAGAAGAAAACAAGCTTCTCCCAGGGATCTCACCTTGTAGGAAACTGCCGATAGTAGATGCCGACTCAGGGGGCTAATAACTCGTAATAACGAACGTTCAGCCTACTATCACCATACTCATAGGTGTTTAACCACAGACTACCACCTAGCCCCACGGGAGTCTGGGCGAGTCCACGATGACCCTTGTCCCCAGTGTACTCCATTAATGAAATAATGCTGAAAGACCTGAGCCATCAGAATGGACGTAAGTACTTGGGAACCCGCTCTTCATGTCCCTGAATGAAAAGAGGTCCACCAAAGGGAAAATTAATTTAGAAACCAGTCCAGGGATGCCACGTACCATAAATCAAACACTTTGCATGGTGGTACGTCCACGCATTTTTGATACAATAAACAAAAAGATAAAATTGTTCCAAATTCACCTCACTGAAATTATGATACTTATGTCAAACAGCACAAGAATTACATGTATTCTAAATTGAAAATAAATCTGAGAATTCATAATAAAAAAATAATAATAATAATAGAAATTGATTAAAAAAAATGAAATGAGACACAACGGAGATACTCGACGGCTTTGTAAATAAACATGGAGCCAGTGGCTCTTACTTCGCGATACGTCTGTTCGTACGCGGTCAAAAATAGATATATGCCCTTTAAGATGGGCTCGAATTTAACAATGAATAAATATTACACTCAGACTGCATTGAGTAATAACAATGTAGAAATAGGGTCCTCTCTTCCCTAAAATTTAGAATAAATAACAAACTTCAGCATCAAAGGCTGGCAAATGAAATTTACCAAAAGCATTAGACTAGGAAAATATGAAACCCGAAATACTACTCACAGGGGAGTCCCCTTCTCCCGAGGACACATTCAAATTTGGAGATTCAGGCTACAAATCTTGAATTAAGGACTCGAGGAGCCTAAGAGCGCTCGGAACGATCGCTTTCGATGGTCACAGCTTTAGTGACGGTTCCTGCGTCTTGATCTGATACTGGTCTCACAGGACCTGAAATTTTTAATCACCCCCCTGAACATACAGTAACAAGGATGCTGAGCCTCCACGTGAAATTCACGTAGGCTTTCCACTAAATTTAGAACTAAAACAAAAAGGGGGGGGGACAAACAAAAATAAAATACATTTAAAGCGGAATACATTTAGATTTGAAAATTTTGATAAACCCAAATCGAAAGTAAAGGGAATTTCTATTCCGCGCCCTTTCTAGATCATACACGCGGGCTTGAAAGGGCGTCGGTCCCCTGGTAAGCACGAATCTCTTAAGGCTAGCATTCGCGAAATCGCACTATACCACGGGTCGATCATAAAAACCAAAAATAAGGTACTTTACCTTGTGACGTAGAATTAACACCAGAATTATATTTAGCAGAGTTGTGACGTCGATCAGTCACGGAATGATCGAGACGCCACCTGGTGAAATTACGTCCAAACAACTCATGTGATTTAAGGCGCAGTGGAAGACTCTAGGTTTGAGTACCAAGTTCAAGAAAAGACAGATTAAACACAGGCATAGCTTATTTATTTACATCAAACAAAAAAAACTGCTTATGAACTAAATTTTCTTTCTTCCGGTCCAGTCCTCAGTATTCAACGGTTACCTAACGGCAAACAAACAAGTCCACCGTCAGTCCAAAGGATGTTAGTAAATTCTAATTTAAATGTTAATTAAATTAAATGTCGGCTAGTGGTAAGGAGGATATGCACCGGCAATCCTGGACCCCGACTATACCACAAGAAAGGAAGTTTACCTTATACTCAGGGTACCGACCCGTAAGTTTGTTCAGGACAACAGCAGTTCTGGATCAAGTAATAAATTGAGCCAAAGGTTAGGAAGGTGGGGAGGGTTCCTAATTCGGTTGGAATAATTACGTTCCGACCAAACAGTAAAGAAATTTCCCCGGAAGTCAAGGACCCCAGACAGGGTCAGAAATAAGTAGCTTCTCCCTTTACCGAAAGGGAAAAGAATGCACGGATCCATCACGAATGGACAACTTAAATATATCAGGTTTGTACCAGAATAATTACGTTCAGGGTGCAAACTGAAAGAATAATTTACCACACAAGAAGGGGGTAAACATTAAGAATTCACTAACCTGAGCCATGCCGCTTCACAACACAAAACACCACAATCAATGAGAAATATCACAAGACAAGTTAACACCACACTCAACGAGTAATATTACGTGACGCGATTCGCAAACACAACTGCAATTTTAACAACAACAAAATTCACAATGCTCAAGCGCGAGTCCGAACAAGAATGACCTGGGCATTGTTCTGCTCAGCCCTTTTATGATTGTTGGGGCACGTTGTTTACTAAAATTCTCAAACTATCGACCATTGGTCGAAGTCGGAAATTGTGACGTCAATAGTGTACCTCACGACGTCACCTCACCAGGGTGACTTACGTATTTATTATCAGTAGCCTGGACTATGTCACATATTTTCGACACCTAGCATTTCAGCTAAAGATACCAAAAAAACTCAAATTAGAGTTACGTGCACCAATGCTGGATAAGCTGGAACGTTAAAGTGCGTATGATCTGCGAAGCGAGATGATGGATCTACATCTGCGAAGTGGCGCCACTGCTACAAATCTTCCAGCAACTCGACGTTAGATGAATAATTGCAGGAACGAACTGAAAAATAACACAGCTCAGTAACTTGTCCCAAAACTCCGATTTGAGGCGAATGTGAATCGCCTATACGGCACGTTTCTATCACAAGGAAGACTCATTACCCAAGTTACTAAAAGCTGCTCACCCTATTAAAACGAAAATTCAATAAATTTTGGGTTGGTTCTTCCTAGGAAAGAATGTTCCTAGAGGAAACTCAATTTTGCCCGCTTGATTCGAAAACATGATACGAAATCCAAAATCCAAAATGAGGGGAGCTAGGCTTACAATATAAACAGTAATAATTATCGGACTAAGGTACGAAATCTGACATAAAAATGAACAAATAAAACGTAATGCTTAGCCGATACTGGAAGGTCCTAGAGCCATTGGCCGCGAATTTGATGATGACAGCTTCGATACAAGCCTCATGGTCTTGCCTCGTGGCGACATGATCTGGATCGAATCGCGCCATAGATCAGTCTGGACTCGGACATCTCGGAACTGGAAACACGATTTCTCGACACGGCGAACACTTTGTGGAGACCCAGATATTCATGATTGAACCAAAAGAAACCGAAAATAGACTTCGCTGGACAAGGCTTACAGCATGCCTTCTCATCTCACCATGTGGTTGACTCAGCGAATGGATCCAAAAAATAAGACTGTGGCGTTTCAGTTCTGAAGACACTTCTGGCAATCGAAAATGCCGTCAAATTTCGAATTTTGAGAACAAAATAAACGAATATAACTTCCAAAATTGAGTGACACGTTCTCAAACTGAATTAGTACCCACGATATACGAAATTTTCACGAATGCGAAAATCTGCAGCGAGATTCATAACGGTAACTTGATACCTAGTAACTCAGGAAACGAAATGAACCAAACTGCACTTTTCAACTTAGTGCATCGTTTCGTTATCTGTATTACTCCGCCGACTTGCCTGTACTTATCATTCCATCCCTCCACCCTGTACCATCTGCAGAATAGTAACAACCCGAGAGATGGAAAGAGACGTCGACTTTTGATAGCATTATGTCGAAAAACATAGTCCCCAGCACAGCCAATTCTTTCAGGAGAAAGCCTGTGCGGATGATGATTGCAAGTAAGACCGTGTGCTCACTCCGGACGAGCGTCGTATTTATCACCGGGGAAACTTTTACGCTGGCTACCTATGCAGTGAAATAAATAGGCATTGCCTGTCCAAGCTTAATTTTCAATGTAATTTTGATATCTCTGTAGCACTGTACGAGCTACTCTGTGATCGATCCGGTGTTGAGGTCTATCCACAATACACCTATGTTCTAATGTGTATCGAGAATTCGTTTTCCTTTCCAAAAACGTCACCAGCATGTAGTTCGGATTCAAACTAAACGTCGAAAATGTCCGACTGCATGTACTGTGATTTACGAAAACCATCGTTCCTTCAAGCCCCAACTCCTAGCTCGAGACTCTTAATTCAAAAAATTGACCCATCAAATTATCATGCTACAGTACATAACCTGCAACTCGCTGAGAAAATTTTTCTGATATTTTGAGAAACATAATAGGAAATTGATACCTCTGAGTTTAATCATTCCCAACTACAGAGTATTCAGGAAGGTATTCAGTCTAAAGAAATGCTTTTCTGAATAGGTTCTCATCTTCAAAAACGTAGCAGGAAATTCATGGTCTCCTGGAAAAAGGATTCTAAGAAATGGTCGGATAGTGATTATTATCTAAAAATATTCATTGAGCTAGAGAAGCTTTCTGTCAGGTGCATTGTATTTGGGGAAAAATAGTTTGCACGCCAGGAAAGACAATGTTCACGGTAGATCGAGCGGCTAACCACACCATGTGTGAGCGTAGGAGCGACTTTTCTTTTTGGTTTCAGCACCAAAAAATTAAAATATACAGTTATTTTTGGATAAATGGAGGGCCGCGAGGGACACTACAGTGAGAGACTTCCTTAAATTTTTCAGCAAGCAGTGGCTCGAGAAAACAATCTATGGTACGAAGGTTTCGCGGTAGGAGTGCTATATACTAACAGAGATGGGCATGATCTGATCTTAATATGATCTTAAGATGGAAAATCATTTTTTCTCGATCTTTGATCTGACCTAGATTATTTCAAAAATCCGATGATCATTGATCTTTACATCATAATTTTTACTTTAAAAAGATCAAAGATCAGATCATTTTTTCCCTCTTCAAAAAGAATACAGACAGCTTCTGAAATGTTCTCACAGTATCCTAGAACTATTAGAAAAATAGTTTCCATATTAGATTTTGAAGTGAAAATATATAGCATGAGTATTCGAATCTGTGTTTTGAAAATACAATCTGAATCTTTTCAAGTCTGAAAGGGTTAAGTTTAGATCAGCTACGTATAGTGCAATAGTAAATTATTTTACATTGTTTTCTGACTTTAAACAAATAGAACCTAAGTATACAACAAGTAAGAAGAGTAAAAAAAGAAAGAAGTGCTAAAGAGGCACAGCCCTTTGGGAACAAGCTGCTCCCCTGCTCCCTACCCTAGTTTCGCTGCCTATGACTGGAACTATGAAAACTGAGAAAACGTTTTCTTCGCCGATTGCGTAAATTTACACAAGTTGTTTTTCTTTCAAAATTTAAAAACTTTCGAGCGGATCAACGGAGCCGTTCATTTTCGGTTCATTATTTTTCGGATTAATTTGTCGGACCACTGTGTTTTGTTTGCATAACTTTTTTAATTATCACGTTGCAAGTCCAACTGGCTGATTATACCAATGCGGGGGAAAAACTCATTAATAAGCGTTATTATTGGAATAGAAGTTTCTTTTTTTACAATTCGTGAAGCGCGCGAAATGTTATTTGAATAAAAAAAAATTTTCAGAGTAACGATTTGCCATTTACTCGGCCGTGATGGATTGGGATTGTGAAACAGTGGACGGCCGATTTTAATTCACCTCGAGACGTTTCCGCAATAGTGCAGTTTTCAGAATGTATACAAGAATAGCGTGTAAATGTCGCAAGAATTATATAGGCGGTGATTATGGGGGGCTGCAGGGGTGACATTGGGGCAAGAGAATCGTTTTGCCCTCCTTGTAAAAATTGTTGACATAGAAATGAAAAAAATGAAGTTTTCTGTGTAAAGTCTCGAATCTTTCCTCTTCCGTCCTCATTACCAGTGGCGTAGCGTCGGGGGTGCCCAGAGAGGCACGTGCCCCCAGTATTTTTACATAGTCCTCTAATATCGGCGATTTTTAAAAAATACCGCAATTTTCGACTTTTTCTCCCTTGAAAACCTTATTGTGCCCCCCTTTTGGAAACCCCTAGCTACGCCACTGCTCATCTAGCTACGCCACTGCTCATTACTTCTGAACCATGTGCCTCCTACAAAAATGACAAGTCACCACCTACGAAGAAAGAACAAATGGTTTATTTCATAGTAATAAAATGAATGAGAGATATTGAGCGGCTGTTACTCCCCACAACTAACTAGCTACGTATCATGCACACGTGGAATTTACACAACAGCTTATTTTTAGAAAAATAAATAAGATAATGCAAAAAGAATAAATAGATACTTTGAAAATGTTTGATGAGTCGATATAAAGTGTTTCTAAATTGAGAAACAAGCTTCTTATTTAGAGTAAACTACCAAATTAGAATCATCCTTACAAAATAAAATCACTACAGTTATTACCACAAACTTACAAATGTGCCAATTTTTTTTTTTAAAGTACAACCCTAGACTGTACGTTAAAACAATATTGTTTGTCTGATATCCCGACTTGAGACAGCTAAATAAAAAATATGAACTTGTGATGTCGATCATTTTTGGCTAGTGTGTGATGCTTATTTCAACTTTCATATTCCCGCAGAAATTGGCAAGATAGTTTGAAAAATCAGCTAAAAAGTTACTCCAGTGATTTTAGTTGGGTATAGACTTTTTAAAATTAGAAAAAAAGTGGTTTTAGAAAATAATTCACAGCTTTACAAGAGTTGAATATTTTGACTTGTCCTTACAGTGGTGTGTATTGTGTAACAGATAAAGTACATATAAACCTTCACGACCAATCATGTTTCGACCTTCCCCCCCCCCAATTTTCTGGGAGTTTATTCCGAGATTGACAGCAGTAAGCCATACTTGGTAGCAAGGTTGAAAAAGATTCGAATCCAAAGGGTTGAAATCCGGATCCGAAAAAATTGATTCGAATCCACTTGGCGGAATTGGATTCGTATCAGTGATTCGAATCTATTCGTGAAATTTATTCGAATCATTTTAGTGGATTCATCAGAGTCGTACTTTTTTCTGTCTCTTTGTGAATCTCACACTGGAAGCTCACAAGTTTAGCTTTTTTGTGGGGAGGGGGGCAAAAATATATAAACCAAAAACGCGCCAAGAAAAGATTACTATTTTCAGTTTTCAATTTTTGATTGAATTTTGAATAAATTAAAATGGCGGAGCTGATGACTCTGAAAACGTTGATTTGGATGCCGGAACCGGCCGATTCGTACATTCGAATCCGCGAATCCGCTCCATTTATTCGAATTCGATTTTCGAATCACAGCAAACTTGAATCATTCTCGAATCATATTCGAATCTAACAAAAAAATAGATATTCGTGGATTCGTATTCGAATCCAATTTTAGTGGATTTGTTTTAAGCCTTGCTTGGTAGTTTAGGACTGGCTGGAATTAGTGATGGAAATATCGCATCAAAAATATCGTTAGGTATCTATCGATAATTTTTCCGCTGAACATCGAATAATAGAGTTTTTCCGATTATCGGATAATGTTCGATATCTATCGATATTCTTATAGGAAGAGCGATATTTCAATATTTTGAAAACCTCCAATACAGTGTGACCGATTAAGTTACTTTACTTCTTCCCTGTCGCCAAATCGGCTGTCTGGAAACGCCACCAAAATTCCTCAAAATTCGCCAGTTTCGCCCTTTCGCCAGACAGTGATGGTGCAAAATTTTTCTAATAATACATTTTTCCCCTTTTCAAGTTCCTTAATACCTTATTTAAGAGAAAAGCCTCCAAGTAACAGATTTTCAGGTCTTTTTCCTGGGAGGATTCACTGATGATGATATAAGTACGTACGTACGAAAAAGGCCTGGAAGTTCCATTGTTATAAAGTCTCTTTTGATCAAATTTCAGCTTTTTATTGTTTTTCAAAATAGAAACAAAGGACAAGAACAACAATAACGGAGTATACAGACTAGACTGCGAACACTGTGATATGACCTACATTAAAGAAACAGGCAGAAAATTCACAACTAGAATAAAAGAACGTGAAAAATCACAGAAGCTAAAGGATGACAAATCACTTTTTGGAAAACACTACAAAGACCAGGGACACAACAACCGCACAAGTTGACAGAAGAATACAAAATCGTACACATAGAAAACAACACAAGAAAAATAAAATTAAAAGAACAACTTGAGAAAAGGCCAAAACAAAACAACCTAATAAACACACTAACTTCCAAAGCGAGAAGCTATTCCAATAACATAAGAGACTCACTGCTTGGACCGACTACACAAGCACAGACAACCAATAGGAACACATCAAATTAATAGGTTTGCTATACGGTACTACACATCACTATAAGTACAGGATGACAAAGAGAAAAATTGTTATGGTACTCCACTGAAGATGGGATAACAGCCGAAAGCGCTCTCTGGACTACAGAAGGAAGAAATTGAGAATTGGCACACCCTACAAACAAAACTCGTTTTTTAGTTCCCTTTTCCCACACGGAGCGCCCCTAGGGCGTTAGCCTTTATTAGTCCTCTGTGCAAATTTAATGCTAAATCTGAATAAGAGTATAATTTAAAATCAAGTATTTCAGCTGAAATTTTTGGGGATTTGGTTTTCATTTAAAATTTTAATTTATATGTTCGAATTTTATCCATAGGTCGAGAGTCCTTGACTCAGCTGATTGAAAACATATAAGAGGAGGGTACAAGACTTAGCGCAGGATGTCCAAATTTTTAATGGGCATATCTGTTCTCATGAGTTAGGGACGCCGTGGGAAACAAACACGAGGATCTTCTGAATAACTTTTCCGGTGTCTTTAGATGCCCAGCTTATACATAATGTATTCAAAAAGTTCCAGGACTAATTTTGTATAAAATGTACAACTGGCGCTATCTGTTAGCCAACGCCGGAACTATGCATTATCATCCCTTACCAAAATTGAAATGTGAGAGCAGTAACTTCATGTAGGGACTGACTGTGTTCCTTTGAAGTGACGTGTTTTCGTTACTTCGTCAAAACGGAGCAGGCGTGCGCACACAAATTTTATTTCAAATTGAGAAAAAGTGGTTCGGAAACATTCGAATTGTTAAAAACCGTGTATGAGGATGATTGTTAAAGCCAAGGCAAGGATTTCCAGTGGTATGCGCTCGCTGGAAAATGATCTGCGAGAAGAGCGCCCTTCCACTTTCTTTTTTCGATACTCGCGGAATTATCCAAAATGAATTTGTGCCCCCAGACCAAAAAGTAGACGCAGCATCCTACAAAGATGTCAAGGAATGACTTTTGAAGTAGATTCGACGCATGAGCTCAGAATTGTATCGCACAGGTGATTTTTTCCTTTTACAGAAGACACAAGACAATACGCCAGCCCATTCCACGACACTCGTCACTCAAGTTTTGGCTCAGAAATCAGTCATAACGATTCACCATCTGTCCTACCCACCAGATCTGGTTCGGTTACACTTTTTTTTATTTCCGAAAAAAAAAAAAAATAGTGATGAAGGGAGAACGTTCCGAAGATGTTGAGGTAATTCAAAGGAATGTGACCAGGGCTCTGAAAACCATCCCAGAAGAATTCTCAAAATCTTTCCAGCGACTGTATGAGTATAGTGAAATTGGTATAGAACGAGGAAGAGATTATATTAAAAACTAAATAAAAGCTTCTTTCTAAACTCTTTTTTCTTTCGTGAAAAACATTAGTCCCGGAATTTTTTGAATAAACTGTGTCAGGCCTTTTTTGTCACTTCTTTTTGGGGGCACGCTAATTCTTGAGAGCTTTACGTCCATAATTTTTTTCAGTTTTTTCAGTTTTTATGGTAATTTTTCGATATTTTCGAAATTTTTTTCGGTGGCACTGCGTGCCCCCACGTACCCCCTTAAAAAAAACCTGCACTGTGTACATCAGACTTTCATCAATTCTGTCCATCATCAGTCTCAAGAAGACCATATTTTTTCAACGCGTGAAAAATTGAATTCCTGGTAGAACATGTACAAATGCATATCAGCTCCTTCAATAGTAAAGGCATGCAAAGATACAAACATACTCTTGGAAATTGCCTACTCACTACAGTTTTGGGAGAGAGGATTACTGAGAAAGTACTCGACAAAACAGGAAAAAACAAGATATTCGAATAACGTGTATTCTTTGTATTCGACGACATGAGTTACACATGGGGTACAATGTTTGCTTTTAGCATCCGCATCCAAGACCGCCACCGCATCCAAGACCACCACCACATCCAAGACCACCATCACCGCAGCCACCGCCAATCGGCAACGGATAGGGTTGCGGAATCGGTACGATGGTCGGAGGTGGACGTATGACGGGTCGTGGACGGCAGATCGGTCGATTGTTGGGTGGAAGCACCGCCAGGATAATATTCGGAATTGTCACCGACTGAGGTCTGGGACGCGGGATTCTGATCGGTACTGGCTGCGGTACCGGCAGGAACGAGATGGGTGGTGTTATTTGAGGACCGCATCCAAATCCTCCACCAATGCCGCCGAAACCACCAAGGCCACCGAAACCACCTAGGCCTCCGCAACCGTCTCCAATACCACCGCCGATGGGTAAGCCTCCGCAACCGCAATTAATTGGTTTGCCATCGATGACGAGTACACTCTAAAATTTAAGGAGTCTCTTAGAATAGTAATTATTAGAAGCTATTGTCTAATGTCTCACTCTAACCCCCTCATCCAGGGAATTCAGCCGTATACATTATAACTAATGCTAATGTCGTTAAATCTCGAAACATTGTTGATTAACAACTTCAGACAGACAGGGTATTTGTTGTATAGTAACTTCAGAGTAAAATATGTATGAAGATATGGCATTGCCTTATTCTCTATAATCACAATAAAAAGTATCCTACCGTTTTGGAGTTAAATGCTGCTAAAGACGGGAACAATTATTAGTTCTTAAGTAGGTAATTGGAAGCAGGAGTAAGCTGATCAGAGGCAAAAAGCTAACGGCCCTATCGTGGTGGGGTAATGGTGCATTGACTCAAACATTCTTCACTTACAGTAGCCTGAACTAAAGAGTAATTTTCCAAAAATAGTTTTGAGAAACACGAAAAGCTATTTAGAAAAAACATTACATTTATTAACAGTGGGAATTTTTGATCTCAGATATCTTGGTTACCATACTTGACAGCGATATGGCAGTTTAATAGAATTGTCGGGACCCGTTTGTTGTACCCGGTGACACTAAAACTCAAAATTTCAAGTTTTGGACCTGTTTTCCAGCATTTCAACTGAAACTGAATAAAGAAAAAGTTGCTATTTGGTTCCCCTACTCCAATGAAATTACCTATAAGTGAAAAGGGGCACCAAGAGACGCCTCTTACACAGTTCTATCACCCGTGTGAGTTGACATTCCAAAGCGATTATACACATGTGTTAACATTTGTTTTTTCAAAAGTGTAAATTTTGTGTTCTTTTTCTATAATATGACATATCAACATATATAGATTGACAGTGTTTGTTATTTTTCCTAGTTTTCTGTGGTCAGTTTTTCAAATGACACGACATTTATGAGCGAGAAACTTTCGTTCGACAAAGTTTCTACAAGTTTCAAAGTCAATAAGTCTCCTCACGTTTGTATGACTGACGACACAACCAGGTTAGAGCAGATTAGCGTTAGAAAATGCTAAACGGTAAAAGACATTCTTTTTTTCAATAATAATTCTACAGGTAGGTACTGGTTTCTTGTTGCAATTTTTCGAAATCACATCACAGTCTTCATAGGATTTTCAAATTTTTGGTTGCCTGTCCAAAAAAGGATGCTATTTACATGCTCAATTGCCGACTTCAGTCAGATATTTTCTATTAACTTGGTTTGGTTGTTTTACTTGCCGGTAACACCCTATTTTGGAAAATCACTCTTCAATTAATTTCTTTCTCGGTCTGATGCATCCAAGTTTTTTATTTCGAATTTCAGTCTAGAAACTGATTTCGCCAAATAAACAGCCCAAATTCCCTTCGTTTGAAAAAGACTGCGTTTGCATTTCTCGGAATATTTGTACTTCGTTACACTTACCTGCAGCAAAACTGCGAACAAGCAGATCGACACAACTTTGAAACTAGACATATTAAAGATTTTTCGATTCGAGGAAAATCGGAGAATGTAAGTTACTCACAGTTCGAAGAAACTGGAAAGAATGATTTCCTCGGTAGTAAAGGCCAGTATTTATACGGAAATTTCCGCCATCTACCTCGTGTGCGATTCAAATATGATGAGACATCCCTGTAATCTATCTTGTAATTCGGAATCATAAAACATGTTTCCCGATGTCGAGTATCATCACGAACTGCACATCTAACCGATCTATCTGAGGAATGTGAAATTTAAAAAACGGGCGCTAAGTGCGCCTACCTTGTATGATTATTGTAACTCGTGTCTGATGAAGAATGTGCGTTTGGTTATCGCAGTACGTGACCTGTTTTCGATAAGAAAATACATCCGGGTTGCTTTGGGACGTTGACCATGGATACCCCAACCTTATGAAATTAGACATTCGCGCCTTCACCCTTCAACTTATACGCCATCACCTCCCCTTAGAGTATACTCCACCATCTCTGCTCAGAGTAGACTTCCACACCTCTACTCGAAGTATACTGAATCCCCTCCGCATAGGTTGTCTTCACAGAAATAAGTACATGATGCTTTCGATTCTTTTAAAGAGCCCCTTGAATTGATTTCCGGTAAAATAAAACACCTAGTTACGGACACTTGCCCAATTGTGGATACTTCCTGAAACAAGAGTAAAATTTACGAATACGATTGACGTAAGTGACAAATTCTGTGTGTTATCAGGGCCCGAATTTTTATGCAAACCCCCCCCCCCCCATAACTTAGCCTATTTGGTCTATTCAGGTTTTCTGGACGAATTAGGAAATTTTGAAACTAATGAGCTAACTTTCATACAGCGTTTTTTAGATTATTTTCCCTTGAAAATGACACTTTCGTCTAAAATTGATGTTTTTAGAGGGTTCTTGGGACTATTTCGGGTATAAATCCGATTTTGACATGGATATGTCTATTGGCTGGCCCTCATCCTAAAATCGATGTCACGTTTTTCCGACCGACACCAATTCCAACCGACACTGAACTTGATTCTAGTTCAGTTCAGTTGTGTGTATTGCGTGAAGCCAGTTAGTATGATTCAGCTCTTATACCCATTCGATTTGCTATCATCTTGGAGAAAATTTTTGCTGTAGTTTGTTCTAAGCTTATTGATCTATAATTTTCTATTTTATGCTTGTTTCCTTTCTTATGGATCATTATCATATCAGATTCTTTCCATGTTCTTGGTATGGATGTACTCTCTATTACTTTGTTGTACAGTTCTGTTAGTTTTCGAGTTAGAGTTTCTCCTCCGTATCCTATCATTTTTTTCGTTATTTTGTCTGATCCTGATGTTTTCTTGTTGTTTAAGTTTTTTATTACTTGTTCGACTTCCTCATATAACAAGAGGGGTACTTTTTCTGTGTTACTGTTTCGGATGGATTATTGCATAAGTTTTCATAGTTACATTACATTTGTGTGTGAGGTGGCGCTACATGCACCGAGCGCTCAGACTTTGCAGTCCATTGCACTATTCCTCAAGTTGCTGTTAAGGATCAGCTCAGTAGCCTCACTTTTATAGCCAAAGTGAGAATTTTACTCAGCTCTATCCCTTTGACTTCACTGGGTGCTGGATATTCTAGCCCCAATGCTTCGCGTCTTGTCCTGGCTATTGCTGGGCACCGACATATGATATGGATCGAGGTTTCTTCCTCTTCTCCACAGTACCTACAGGAGCCGCTTCTTACCACTCCTATTTTATACCACATGTGTTTTGTGGCCCCATGACCGGTTAGTAGTCCGACCATGAGCCTTGTATGTTTCCTGTCAAGCTCTAATAGGAACTTGGCATACTTACTGGGGGTGTCCCCTATCAGTGTTTTACTGACGTTATCATGCCACTGGCCAACCGCCAGTGCATTTCCGTCTGCTTGCTTATCCAAGCCTTTACTTTGGATTTTATGACGCTGTATGCTACAGGAAGACACGGCCTGGGCGTTGCCAGTTCCTTTTTGGTGCCCTCCTTCGCTAGCTTGCCAGCAATCATGTTCCCTTTTATGCCGCAGTGTCCCGGTGACCATAGTACGGTGACCCGGTTCTCCTGAGCAAGGGTGTATAGTTTGTTAACACACTCCGCCACTACCAGGGATGTAGTTTGGTGTGACGATAGTACTTTGATAGCTGATTGACTGTCTGTACAGAAATAGATCTGCTTATTAACAAGGCCCTTCTGCTGGCTTCTCTCAATGGCCACCATGATCGCCATTATCTCTGCTTGGAGGATAGTGACGCTCTCGCCCAGTGCCACTGAACAGTTGTCAGCGCCTTTTGCATTCGTGATTCCGATTCCTATACCTTGGTCATTCTTAGAGGCATCTGCAAACCACACATTCTCCTCTTTTCCTAGAATGCTTGGCCACCTCTTTTCCAAAGCCTCCAGTGTGGGTATTAGCGCACGGTATGGTTTGTCAAAGAAATGTTCCATCGCAATTCTATGTTTTGGCATCCCAAAGCATTTATCTGTCGTCTTGGCCATCTCCCATATCCTTCCGTGGCCTGTCTTATGGGCCCAAAGGTTTGGTTGACCCAGACGATAAGCCCCCATTATCGCCGCTGTTTCTATAACAGTGTGAAGTGGTGGCAAGTTCAGGAGCCTATCTAGTGTCTTTGTCGGCACCGTACTCATTGCCCCCATTGTCATCACGCACGCGAGCCTTTGCAGGTGGTCTAGTTCCTCTCTGACGTTGGCCAGGTGGACCCGGCCCCACCACACAATGGCCGCATATGTGAATTTGGGGCGTATTACACCGGAATATATCCAGTGCATCATTTTGGGACAGAGTCCCCAGGTCTGCCGACATAGGTGCGGCAAGCCCAAAGAGCCTCAATCCCTTTTCTTATTTTATCTGAAACGTGATCCCTCCAGGAGAGTTTTTCGTCAAGATATACTCCTAAGTACTTCACCTTTCCTGTGAGGGCTAACGGTCTTCCCTTGTATTGCACCTTGATCTACTCCTTGCCTTTCCTTTTACGAGTGAAAAGAGTGATCTCCGTTTTGTCCGGGTTTATCGATAACCCCTTTTTCACACACCATTTTCCCACACATCGGAGTCCCCACTGCGTTATCTCCGCGATGGTTCCCGGAAATTTGCCGGTTACCATCACAGCCAAATCGTCAGCGTAGCCCTGTGTGTATATTTTTTGCCCATTTAACTCCTCCAGCAAGCTGTCCACCACCAGGCTCCACAGTAGGGGAGAGAGTACTCCCCCTTGTGGGCAGCCCCTGATGGTAGTTGCATGGATCCGTTCTTGTTGGTATGTTATCCGGATCTCCCTGCCTTTTAGCATAGATACAATTCAGTTTATTAAGCTTTCCTTCACTTCCCTTTCCCTCAGGGCTGTTTCTATGGATTCATGAGAGGTCGCGTCAAACGCTCCCTGTATATCCATGAATGTTGCCAGGACATAATCTCCGCCAGTCATCCCTCTCTCGATTGCTGTAACAAGTGAGTGCAGTGATGACTCTACTGATTTGCCTGCCCTATATGCATGCTTCATTTAGTGGGAATCTTTTCAGGGTAACCTCTCTTAGGTGCCTGTCTATCAGCCTTTCCAAGGTTTTTAGCATGAATGATGAGAGACTTATCGGCCTGTAGGATTTGGCCTTGCAGGGGTCTCTGCCTGGTTTAGGCAAAAACACCACTCTCACACCCCTCCACGATTTTGGAATATGCCCTAGGGCTAATGATGCCCTGAGGACCCTAATGAACGTTCCCATTATGGTCTCTAGTCCTGTCTGTAGGCAGACCAGATAGATTCCATCTGGGCCCGGTGCTTTGTACGGCGAGAATGTGTTTACCGCCCAAAATACCCTGTCTGGTGTAACCACCTCCTTCGCCGTTTCCCAATCTGTTCCTTTTCGCACACTGTCGGCTCCTGGTTGCGGCTGTGTGTTTTCCATAATTTTTGCTCCCGGAAAGTGTGTGTCAATGAGGTGCTCTATTGCCTCTCTCGGGGTGGTGGAGAAACCACCTGTCGGGAGTTCGAGCGGCCCCTCTTCCACCCACCTTTCCTTACTGAGAAGTTTTTGCAGGCGTGCCGTCTCCGGTATCTTTTCTATAGATTCGCAGAAACGTCTCCACCCCTCTGTTTTGGCTTGCTTTACCACCTTTTTCTATGCTTTTTGGGCCTCATGATATAATTCCCAGTAAGCCGGTGTATTATTTTTCAGTGCAGCCCTCAGCCTTCTTCGAGTGTCTTTCCTACGTTTCCCCAACTCTGCTATCCACCAGATGGTTTTACGTAATTTTATTATCTTAGGCTCACAGTTCTTCTCGTAGGCGTCCCTGAGTGCACCATCCAGTATGTCGGCTTGTGCTTCCAGGTCGTCTACGTTCTGAATCCGTTGCCAGTTGTAACTTGTCAGTCTTTCTAAGTCATTCTTGAAGCCTCCCCAGTTTGTTTTCCTAGGGTTCCTAATAGCTTTTTGTTCCTCCTTAGGTGCCTGGATCTGGTATTGGATGTATCGGTGATCCGATAAAGACGGTTCGTCCAACACTCTCCATCCCTGGACTCGGTCCCTAAGTTTGGAATTACAGAGTACCGTCCTCCTGCTGTTTCTGCTTCTCACGCTGCGCCTTCCTTTTCTGCGCTCCTGTACGTTTTCTCCTTTCCTCTTCTGTTGTTTTGGCGACGGATCCCTGGTTCCCTGGTCCGCCCGCTTGTGTCCCCGCTTCACCGGATCCACTCGTAGATGTCTCCGGTTCCGCTGGTCCACCCGTGGGTGTCCCTGGTTCTCTGGTCTCCGTCTCCATCTTCTCGCCCAGTGTCACTCGGTCCATCACTTCTGACAGCCCTTCCGCTGCACGCTTCTCTCCAGTGTCCCTGCGGGTCCGGCTTTCGCCAGTCCCAGCAGGTCCGCTTTCTTTACTTAAAAAAAAAAAAAAAAAAAAAAAAAAAAAGATTTAGGTCCCTCCATGTGGTTCCCACGAGTACCGGAGAAATATATCGTCCACCGTGGCAGAGCTCCGAGTACCACGGCAAGCTTACTTACTGAGGGAGATCAGCCGGTATCCCTCAGGTTCCTATTCGCGACTGTTTTAGCCCAACAGCCATGCATCCCTTCGGCATAGGTAACACCAACCTTGGGATTGGGCCCATAGCTGTACTGAGATACAGGCTACGGAAAGAAGGGGGTAGGCAACTCATCGTCTGTCGTACACGGGTCACCCGACGCTGATGATGGCCCTCACGGCTACATACCCGATTTTGAGAGGGGAGCAGCTTTGCCGTTTACGCCACACGACCATTCTGACTTTACGTCATCGGGTCTTTATTTCGCATCCAACGTCGGGTTCCCCGCCTAGCGCACAGATTCCGAGCGCGGGACGTGCTTAACTATAGAGACTGAAAGAAGTTAAGACACTAGCGTAAGGTCCTCGGGTGCGCCACGCCCGTACTTGCCAGCTGCAAGCCCTTGAGGTTCCCTTTTAGTCGCCTTTTACGACAGGCAGGGTTACCGTGGGAAAATTCTGCTACCCGTCCCCACACGGGGAAGTTTTCATAGTATTCTGTAATATTCTATTGGTTATCTCCATTCTATTATATATCTTGTCACCCTTTGGGTCCTCAATGTATGTTGTCCATTTTTTCCCTAATGCCGAGTTTTTATGTACGAGTAAGTATGGTTTTCGTGCTCCTTGTTTCAATTATGGATTGTATCATCTCTCTATTTTTATTTTCGTTGAAGATACGCAGTTCCTTCTTAAAATATATTTACAAATTCATGGGCGTCGCTGGGGGGGGGTGTCGAAATGATCAAAATTACCCCCCCCCCCCCAATTCAAAGGCCAATAATTATATTTATATTTGTAGTTATAAAAAATTTGCAAACAAATTAGTGCCATGTGATACCGCAATTAATTGTACCGTACCATACACTTAACTCGCAATACACATACACAGAGTGGCTAACAAAATCGAAATCTGAAAATAAATGACTTCCACCCCAATTTCAAAAGATCTTCACGAATCACAGAATTCTGAGTTAAATGAGCAGCATTCCATCCTGCATATTTTGGCATTTACCGCATATTTTGCACCAATTTTGTTTATTTTTCAATTTTTTCCCTCAAAAAATTATTTTCTTAGTACTGAGAATGATGTTCGACTCCAGACCGAATTGAGAAGACTTGATGGTTAATGAATGAGTAGAAAAGCTTCTAGAGAAATATGTTCTTTTGCACGTGAGATAACCGTTCTCTTATCCGCATCACATTCATCAATCATCATTACGAACAGGCGCATTATCTCCTGTGTGCATCTCCTATTAAAAGAAGATTGGACTCTTAAGGAGATACTTTACTGGATCATTTTAAAATATGATAAAAATTGTCTCAGTGTATCCAACTTAATTTTTCCTTTGAAATGATATACCCATATTGTATTTGCATATTTATGCATATTTTACAACTTTAGCGCACATTTTCGTCATATTATTTAGACTGAATTCAGTGCATAAAATATGCGCATATTTCGCTATTTTTTGTGCATAAAAACTGTAGCCCTGATAATAACGATAAATCGGAGTATCAGCTTACAAGAGTCTTCGCATGCATGGCATGCTCACGTGAGTCGTGCCAGACATGATCACCACGCGCGTATTAAGGTAGGTGAGCTCAATAAGGCCCTTCCAGACTTCCATATAAGTGATTTCATGGTTTTCCTTTTTTGTGTTTATAGTCGTCGACTGCAATATCTAAAAATTGGCTAGCTTGAAATTTTTCTATACTGCTCCACGTTCCTCAGATCTTCTAATAAAAATACCCCTTTTTCAAAACTTGATAAGGCCACCGCACCAAAGAAGGCTGGGCCTATAACCTAATAAGACCCAACCTAATACCTAATAAGCCTGACCTGAAATTCGGTAAATAAAAAGTTAAGCACGGTTCAAATAGAAATTTATGAGTTAGTTATACCTGGAATGATAATCAATTGATCTTACCAGGCTGGGCCTTATTAGGTTACATAACACTATTTTTCGTGAGTATCGCATACCTCAGTTCCAAATTGCTCAAATTTCGTTTTTCTGGTGTTGATCGTTAACCAACTACCACTACAACAACTATCCAATGTTTGATTTCTGGATGAATTCCATTTGACTAACATAATACTCGTAAATCCTCCAAGGTACACAAAAAACATATCGGAGCAGTTTTTACGTTATTGGAAAATCATCAACCGGCATATCTCACATCAGTGGATTAATATCTTGATAAAAACATATCACGACGGAACCACTTTGCTGTACGTTTTAATGCAGTCTAAAGCATAGCAATCAAGATCGGTACATTGAGCCTTATATTGTGGATCCGGGCCTTATTGGGCTCATCTACCTTATGCAGTAAAATTAGGAATTTTCCCCTGAAAATGTAGTATTGTAGACGAAGAAGTATATTTAGCTTTAGTTTATTATTTTAGCGCATTCAAACAAATGAGAGGGGGGGAGGTCATTTATTTTCAAATTTCGATTTTGTTAGACACTCTGTGAATGTGTATTGCGAGTTAAGTGTATGGTACAATTCGTTTACAAATTTTTTATAACTACAAGTATAAATATAATTATTGGCCTTTGAATTGGGGGGGGGGTAATTTTGATCATTTGTACCCCAATTTTTTTTTGGGGGGGGGGGTAGAAATTAACCGTCAACTCCCCTCAGCGACGCCCATGATCTTTCTACACAGGCTCTCTAGATTCATGATTTCTCTCCTCCGTCAATCTTATACATCTACACCTCTACTCTTCGCCTTCACATGTCTTTAGATACCCTCTCCCACGAGAAACTCTAATCCTAACATCTCCACCACCTTGCCCCTCTCCATCGATTTTCACGCATGTCATCTCCACCCTTCCGCTCTTCCATCCATCAACTCCTTACCAGCTCTCACGCCTCTGTCTTCGTCAGAAGAAGCACGCGGAGGCACATAAAAACGAGACCGAAGACCAATTTTTCGATTTTTACTTTTCTGGTTAAATTTATGTAAAAGCCCTTTAGAAATCGAATAAAATCAACCCCAGACGTTTATCTTGGAAATTTAGAGAGATATGGCAGTTTTAAGTGAGGAAAGTCAAAATTTATTGTTTCAAAAATTTCAAAAAAAGTACAAAAAGAAAACAGCATATTCTTAGGTAAAATTAAATTGTTCGAAAACAATTTTTTATGAATACTGGACATGTTTTCTTCTTGCCCTTCTGAATGCGAGAGCAGGCAATACATATTTACCTGTTGTCAGGATGAGTTGCCTACGTACTTGCTGAAGGGGAGTCTCGCATTTCTCGCTGGGAACCTCCAATCTTAATAATTTGTAGACAAATTATCTGGAAATATTTTCTAAAGATTTCCGAAAAGACTCTCCGGAAAGTATCGGAATTTTCTTTCAAAAATTTCGATGAAATGAAAGTAACTGGAGAATTTTCCTAAAGTTTTTTGATGAAATTCTACGGAGATCAACAAACATTTAAATTCTTTGGAAAACATTGGACATTTTTTTCTGAACAGAACGGACAAGAGATTAGGGAAGCGTGTGGTAGTGTGTAGGATCTTCACGGTTAAAATGTTGGTTAGTAACAGAACGGTAATTACAAAAACAAAAATACTCTCAATTTCAAACGCTTCTCCTGTAACATTTTACTTTTGGTCAACTGGTCCCTTTTCGTAAGCGCCCTCACATTATTGGATAATAGTTTTGTTTTACTTGTTTTCATTTCTAAACCCACCTCTACACTTACCTCTGCCAATTTGTCTCCCATTTATATCCTCGTTTATCAATACAACATCGTCTGCGATCCTTAGATGGTTCAGTTTTTCACCATTTATCTGTATCCCCATATTTTCCCATTCCAGTTTTCTAAATATTTCTTCTAATACGCTGTTATGTATTGACTAACATATAAAGGGTTGAGTTACGAAGATCTAACTCGAAGAATAGGTTCTTTGGACTGTGAGTATTGCGAACGTTTTTAGATTCTTGAAAAGAAAGAATAAGAAAGAAATCAATGAAAAGAAATTTGTAATGAATTTAAGAATTGAATAACATTGAAAGAATTTGTCTGACACTCCGATTAAGTCGAAAGTGCCGGGTCTTAACGTAAGAAAATATAGAAGTAAATTCGCGAGAGAGAACGTTGTTACTCTTCGGAGCGATGATACGAGACAAAATCATAAGTTAATTCTAACTTACAATGTAAGCGTCGGAATTAGCGAATATTGAGTACACAAGTCAGTTAAAAAGATAATGAATGATAAGTATGAGGTGAGTTGGTATGAAAGTTGGAAAAATACAAAGTAGACACAAAAGGTTGTGGATGTTTAATGCAATTATGATTAGAATTGTAATTAGTGCGGTTAGTGCGATTAATAATACACAGAAAAATGATTACTTGGGAAAATAGTTACAAGTGAGTGAGTGAGCACGTGTAATTAGGAAATGGAAAATAACTTCTAAAAAATTGTGTGGATTACAGGAAAAGTAAGACGTAATAAGAAGTGGCGTGATGGGTCAGGCCATAACAACGCAATGAAATGCATGTTTTGGAAATTTCGGATTTTCAATTCCTCGATAATTTCTGAAGGGAGGCAGTTACCGCCATCAAACTGTAATATGTGTGAAGAAATTCAATGTAAAACAATTCCAAGATGGTCCAGGTTAAAAAAAAAGTAAGGGGCCAACAGGGGAAAAAATTTTATGGCCTCCCTCTTTGGCGTGGAAACATGCTAATACATGTCAAAATTTAACCGCACGGAGCTCCGCAGGTATTAGTATGTCCTCTCTTCTTCCAGTTGCCGCAAACGGCTTTCCCATCGTCCCTGTCCTTCCTTCCAACGATTCCCTGTGATCCATATCCGTGAACTTTTCGTGCCTGAAAACTCTTGCAGTTTGCCTCCTTCTACCCTGCCCTCACTGTCGGCATCGGCTGCTAATGTGACTGATAAGCGAGTGGTCACTTCGCTTCTTCTTTTTTAATGTCTTATGAACTCCACTTTTTGCTTACCCTCTTTGTAACCGGCGTCGGATTCAGAAGCTACGCCGCTATAGGTACTCAAAGAAATGTCCCTCACACTCCTTCACTCCATATCCTCCTAATGAACTACAGATCAAAATTTAATGATTATTTCCCAGTTGAGTTTTCTGCAACTTCTACAATATTTTTCTTTTTTCTCTCTGTCACTTCTTTTTTATTCCTTTTTCCAAATATCCTAATACCCTTTCTTTTTCCCGCTGTTTTTGCACAAAAATCTGCCGCCCCTTGAAATCTGCCGCCCTAGGCACTTGCCTAATAAGCCTATTAGGAAATACATCGCTGGAACTGATACTACATAATAAAGTTGCGTCGGTAGGTATCTAGATATTTCGGGGGAGGGGGTCAGAACCGCAACCCTCTCCCCCCTGTATCCACCTCTTCCCTAAACGTTTATGGTTCACCCGCCAACCTCGAACGAACAAACAAACACACACCCACAGAAAAACTAACACTTATATTAAACTAGCTCACCCGCTTCGCGGCTCATCTTGACCGTGAGCTAAAGTGAGTTTCTTGAGTGAGATGGGGGGGGGGGTGCTAAAATTAGAAAGAAAAAAAAACTATTTGACGAAGCTGCAAGGGGAGTCCAGACCACTTGGACACCGGAGTGCCCGGATTAATTTGCAGTTTATCGCTTCATGTTTGTGTTTTTCAGACAAAAATTTTAGAATTCTCAAAAATTCAATTGGATAATTCGAATATAGGATGTTGAATATGAAGAACAGAGACCGGCTAAGGAAAAAACATGGTGGACCCACAAACTAGAGATACTTGGTGTTGTGGGACGTATGGCGATGCACGCATGCCAAAGTGGCCCCTGAGACACCGCACCCCCGGCACCGGAAACTACCCTTTCGGGCATCGCATCAGTACCAAACTAGAGATAATGAAAACTCTTATTAAGAGAGTTAATAGAAAGTGGCTGAACACAAAAAGACGAGGTGACAACTACGTAGAATATTGCGTCCTGAAAAGTATACTAAACACTCTGAAGAAAGAGTACAAAAACACCATACTTAAGGCAAAATCGGAAACACGGAGGAAAATAATATCTGAGTGTGGGGTATGGGGGAAACCATACAAAATTGTCAATGATAAACTTAAAAAACTTGTAATTCCATCATTAATAAATAATGACAAGACAGAGATAGATGATCAAAAAGGAAAAGTAAGCCTAATAATTTAAAACACTCTTTCCAAATCTGGACGATGACATAGAAAAATTCTCTACAAAAGAATCTTGCAGAAGAGAGATTAAAGTTGATGAGTATGAATTAAGTGAAATAATAAATAAACTTAAAAATAAAAAATCAAATGGACTCGATAAGATACCCAACAGGTTATTGAAAATGATTTATAATAAGTGCCCCAAATTATTGCTAAAAATCTTTCAGATATGTCTTGAACACGCATTCCCCCCCCCCCCGAAATATGGAAGCATGGGAAACTGGTACTCCTTAATAAACCAGGTAAAGATCCCACAAACCCAAAGTCTTACAGAACAATAACTCTACTTTCCACCCTTGATAAAGTACTGGAAAAAATTATTATTCATGAACTAACAAAAGATATTGTAAAGAACAAAATCTATCACTCTAATCAATACGCATACAGGTCAGGACGCTCCACTGAAGGAGCAGTTCTTCAAATATATAATAGCCTACAAGAAATGAAAAGTAAATATAACTACGTAATCCTACTCAGCTTTGATATTTCGGGTGGTTTCGACAATATCAAATGATCAGCCATAATAAATGAAATCAAAAGTCATAAAATTAGGGAACCTCTCATTGGGATAATAATTGACTATTTCAGAAATCGAACTATTAACTATTCAGACGACGGAGGCTGTATTAAACAATACTTAAAGGCTGGAGTACAGGGCAGCTGTTTAGGACCCATTCTATTCAACATTTCTTTTTCAAAAATACATAAATTAGAGAATAAACCCAATATAAGAATCGTCAGTTACGCTGACGACGTGGCTCTAACTATAGGAATAAATGAATTGAGTGAACTTGACCAAGTTAATAAAAAAATTAAAGAGATGGAAAATATAGTTCAGTCTCTTGGACTTAAATTTAATGAGACTAAAACTGTAGGTATGCTGATAACCCGTAAACGTAAAAAGAATAGGCAAATTTCTACACAGTCATTAAAATAAAAAATCAAAGTAAACGGAAAGAACCCTTCAATGGAGACAGGGATGAAATATCTGGGTGTGATAATTGACCACAGTCTATGTGTGAATTGTAGCAAGCATGTGGATTGCGTATGTAATAAAATAATAAAAGGATACAACACCTTTCAGGCGCTAATTGGAAGGACATATGGATATAAGGATATAACTATAGGAACAGAGTAACACTGAATAAAGCAATTTTTGAATCATACGTTGATTACTGCTCAATGGTGTATGCTAAAAACTTCACAAAATTCCAAATAAAATTACTAAATCGGACTCAAAGAAAAATACTTATTAGGGTCATATCTGCGTATAGGACAATGTCGTACTTATCTTGTTGGAGTATCGCTACAGCTCTATAACTTCGTGTGAGTACAATCGTCCGCCATTTTGACGTCAACCTTACCCGTGGATGCCGAATTGACTACGCGGTACGCTCCGCATAGTCGGATTCGGCATCCACGGGCGCGGTTGGAGTCAAAATGGTGGACGATCGTACTCACACGAAGTTCTAGAGCTCTAGTATCGCTGGCATCCCACCTATAAAGCTGAAGATAAAAGAAAGAATAAAAATTAAAGAACTCAAGAATTCTAACAAACTTAAAAACTGTTCTCAAGAAATAAAAAACAATATTATTAAAGCTAAACTAGCGACCATTGAGGAGTGGCAAGATCTTCACAGCAATGTTAATACTGGTAGAACAACATTTGGCTTATTTTTTTTTCAAATATAGAAGGGCGAAGGCGGATGAAGCACTTCAACATTAATTATGTAATAACGCAGTTTTTAAGTGGACATGGAAATTTTAGTAGTTACTTAGAAAGATTTAAGATTATGGATAATCCAGAATGCAATGAATGTAATCAAGAAAGAGAGACTGTAAACCACGCAATCTACAAGTGTCCCAAGTGGAATGAACTAAGGAAAAAACATAACATTCATGAAGGCTCACAGAAAGAATTAGCTAAATTCTCCAAACATGTATTCCAAAATTTCATAGATTACCTCCAAATTCAATTAAATTCAATTAGCCTTTATTATACATAAATAATCCATTTTATATTATATCACTGCACTTAATTAACTGGCCCTTTATATTGGGCATAGGCCTCCCTCAATCTGGCCCATTCAAGCGGTCATACGCCACTCGATGATATAATTTATTTTCCAACAGTCTTTCGATATCCTCCCCCCATCTCGCTCTCTGCCTTCCCTTTTTTCTCTTTCCATATGTTACCCAGTTTGTTACTTTTGCTGCCCATCTTTCGCATCCCATTCTCGCCACATGTCCAGCCCAATCCCATTTCAATCTTTTCACTGATTCCGAAAAATCCAAATTTTCCTTGAGCTTCCTCTTAATAACCGTTAGTTTTATTTAGGGAATATATAATAGCACAGGAAAGTAAAAAATTTCCACAGGAATAAAGTACACGGGAAAATAATTAGAAATCCCACACATTTAAAATGAAAATCACGAAATCCGTCGCACAGCATTTATAGGTGTATGAACGAGATTTTTTTTCACAGGAGGGGAGGATCTCGTGAAGGCGGTGATTGGGGCAAGAGTTCGTGATTGAGGAGGGGCTTGAGATGGGGGATGTGATGAGGTAAGGGGGTCATAGTGAGGGAGGTCCGGAATATGTGCGAACTCTTGGTGGAGAAGAAGGTTGTGGTTGGGAAGGGAATTTATGGTTAGAGAGGGGGTCTTATTGGAAAAAAGGATCGTGAGGAAAAACTTCGTTGTGAGGGTTGTGTTGGACGAGAGGGCTCGTGCGGGGGAAGAGGCATGGTGTGGGGGAGAAGGTACGTGTTGGAGATGGAGGCTCGGGAGGAGGGGTCTCGTGATGAAGGAGGATACCCCATGTGGGGGAGAGGGCTGAGGGTGGTGATCAGTGTCTTCTCCATTTCAGATTCTTATTCGTAAATGACAGGAATGGCGGCGTTTTCTGTTCCTCTTTTACCCATGCACCTTCAGAAAAAAACCTACCGACGACGATCCGAGACTTCTAGGAGATCTAACCCACTCAGCCTGCCCTAAAATATCAAATTGAAAGATTTAGTCCATAATGCTAAATTTTTCATTTGTCATAAACAGCAAATTCCTGACAATTTACGGGCGTTTTAAATACGGTTCGTGATTTTTATACTAATATGTCGTGATTTTTTTCCCCTCTCGGGATTATTTGTCTTTCTACAGTTCATTCGTCACTTTCCTGTTCATGTTTTTTTTTTTACCGGGAAATATTTATTTTCTTGCTGTATATAAATTTTTCCTGTGGAAAGAGTTTATTGTTCCTATCGCAGTGGTGGATTTACGCATAGGCAACATAGGCACGTGCCTAGGGCGGCAAATTTTCAGGGGCGGCAAATTGTGGACGGGATAGTGAAAAAAAATGCGTGGATTTTTGTAGAAGTAATTTTTAATGTACTTATTGAATGTGCACATTCTACACTACGAGTGGTCAAGCATATGACAATGCTGCTAATATGAGAGGTTCTTAAAAAGGTCTACCAGGACGAATTACAGCAAAAATTCCATTAGCAGAATACACTCGTTGCGTTGCACACCGTCTAAATTTAATCCCCATGCGGCAGAAAGTTGCGCCGGAGCCGCTGAATTTTTCAACCTGATTCAAGCTGTGTATAATTTTTTTTTAACGAATCGACCAAGCGCTGGAAAATGTTAAAGAATATAGCGGATTCGAAATTGTCCTTAAAATCTTTATCCATTACTCGATGGGCTGCTCGTGCAGACGCGGTCCTGGTTCTCAACAAATTTTTACCTCAAATAATTGCTGGTTTGTCGTCAATTGATCAAGATCCTCATGAAAAGGCCATTACAAAAAACATAGTAAAAGGTCTTCTACTTAAAGTGAAACGGTTAGGGACAACGTTCATGTTAGTCGTTTGGTCCACATTACGCAGTCGTTTCAACCTTGTCAGCAAACAATCACAAAGTGTTTTTACCAGTTTGTCCAAAGTTGTTGATCTTTATGGAAGCTTTGCCGAGTTTGTAACAGAAATTCGCAGAAATGATTTCGATTTGTATGAAGGTAGAGCGCGAAAAATTTCGCAAAGTACAGACTATGAAATAGACACTCTCAGCGGATCAGAAAAAAATTGTACGATCTGATGAAACGAATGAGGGACACCTCCAGTTTCAGGGGCAAGATCATTTTAGGGTCAGTACTTTCAATGCTATTTTAGATCGATTGGTAGTTGAACTACAAGAAAAACATTTTGAATATAAATCGATATCAGAAAAGTACTCATGCATCCTGCAGATTAACTCATTGAGTGGAGTTGAGAGAAAAAGCCAGAATTTTACAGAAATTTTTCCCAAATGACTTGGAACCAATAATATTTGAAGACGAATTATTTCATTTTAAGATAAATTACCAAATAGCAACAGGTAATGTAAACGACTCCCATACTAAAATTCTCGAATATATTCCAAGAAATAATTTGGAAACCGTATTTCCCAAAGTTGAAATTGCGTATCGAATGTTTGGTTGCACAGCAGTGACAAACTGTAGTGCCGAAGGTTCATTCTCTTGCCTAAAAAAGTGAAAAATTTTTTGCGAGCAAATACACGCCAGGATCACTTGAATAAATACACGCCAGGATCACTTAAATTCCCTTATGATTCTGGCTGTAGAATCCGAATTGGTCTCATCAATTGATTTCGAATCAATTATTGGCAGCTTCGCGGAAAGGAAAGCGAGATGAAAAGCATTACATTATTAATTTATAACTTTTTTGGTTTGTTATTTGTTCTTTTCAACTATATGCACCTGGATACTCCCAATACACGTTATTACCGACTGACATTTTTTTTGCATTTTCAGAAGAGAAAAAAAAGCTCCTTTCGAAGACCACAAAAACAAAATTTATAGGGCGGCAATATCTAGGTTGCCTAGAGCGGCCAAAGTGTTGAATCCGCCACTGTTCCTGTAAGTTTCATTTTTCATTCCTGTGGTAATAAATGCATGCCAAAAAAAAAAGTCTAGAATTGCACTAGCAAGCTAACGCGATCATGTATCGGTAATTTAATGTATTTTTATAAATATCTCTCATGGTTGTTTGTCCTTTTTTTTCGTTTGTGTAGTACAATTAGTGTAAATATCCGATTACAGCCTACTTTTTTGTCGACCTCATCACTAACATAAACAGGAATTACTAAGCAAAAACGACGTATCTCATTTCTAAATGGAAGACACGTGTTCTCCCCTTAGCAACACTGACATAATATGTACGTCTAATTAGCTCATTCAAGTACAAACAATATTCCGATGCCTAATAATTGTTTTCCAGAAAGATCTTGAGACACGTATTTTTGGCTTAGGAGAGAATAGGCATTAGACCGCCACAAAAGTTTGAGATGGTCCAGATTATTCAGTACGCTAATAATTAGTTGTAAGCCAGTCGTAGTCTAGTATTTTTATACTGACACACATTATGTCAGCTCTAAAACTTGGTTATTTTTTTAAAAATACGTTTATTTTTTGTCGCTCAGCATCTGGGCTATTTGCGACGAATATAAAGGTTACATCTTAAGAATTAGTTACAACAGTGAGTATACAGAGAGGTTACGTTTAGACTTTTAGAAATTGTATTACATTATTACAATCAGCTACATCGCCGTGCAGGATTTCGGATAGCGGTTTCCCTTCGATGTTGCAATTTTTTCGGTGTGTTGAGTACTTTTTGCAACTGCTGAGTAAGTGTTGTACGGTGATGATTTCGTTGGAAGTGTCGCACTGCGGAGTTTGTGTTTTTTCTAAGATATGTTTATGTGTTATTGAGCTATGACCTATTCTGAGCCTCATAAGAATGGTTTCTTCTTGTCGATTGGTTCGATATGAGGTTTCCCAATGTTGTAGGGTAGTTTTGATTTGGAATAATTTATTTGAGCTAGGCAATTGTTGCCATTCGTTTTGCCACTTTTTCTGAATGGTTTTTTTAATTGATTTTGTTAACATCTTGTCTTCTTTTTTTGACTTTTTGATGCTTGAATTGACAAGTTGGAAGGTTGCATGGCACGGAGGCAGAATGGTCGAATGAAAGGTATAACTAGGTGGAGTAAAATTTAATTCTGCTATCAATCTCCTACAATGTATAAAAAATGGTTTTTGAGCTCTGGGGTTATTTTCATGCAGTTGAATAAAGTTTGGTAAGACTGTCTTTCGATGTTTGACGTAGTGTTTTAAAGATAAGAGAGATCTTCGGAATTTTAATGGTAGAATGTTACTCTCAGCGTGTAGACTGGCGATGGGAGTAGTGTGAAATGCACCTGTGATGAGGTGTACAGCGGTATTTTGTACAGGATTTAGTTTTTCAAGTTGATTTGCCTTCGCGCTGTTGTATATGACGGATCCGTAATCCAGTAGGGATAAAGTCAATGCCATGTATAGGTTTTTCAGTGTTTTCCGGTCTCCTCCCCATTTTGTATGAGCAATCATTTTGAGAACATTTAGGGACTCAGGGACTTGTAGGATTTAGTTTTCAAGTCTTCTAAATGGTATTTCCACGATAGCTTTCGGTCGAATTTCATTCCAAGGATTTTTACGGAATCGCAGCTTGATATGGGAATGTTTGTTTAACTTTATGTTGGGTTCGGGAGGAGTGGGACGTTTGTTGCTGAATGTAATCGCTTTGGTTTTGCTTACTGAAAAGGATAGCCCATTGGCTAATAGCCCAATCTTGCTGTTTATTGATCGTGGTTTGTAAAGTGGTGTTCAACATATCTAAGTTGGAGGATGTCATATAGATGATCAAGTCATCGGCAAAGACTTCATATTTCACGGCTGGTGCGATAAGTTTATAGTTATGTCGGTGATATCTATCAGGAATAAGGTAGGGCTGATTACAGAACCCTGTGGTGTACCGCTTTCTTGAATTTTTGGAGAGGATACGAATATATCTTGTATTCTTACTTGAAATGATCTATTTGTTAGGAAATTTTTTATGAAGCTTAGCATGTTTCCTTTTATATTCCATTCTGCGAGCATTTTGATGATTTTATACCGCCAGATTCGACCGAAAGCTTTCTTGAGATCAAAGCATACTAGTATAGTAGCTTGTTGAGTTATAAATCCATCGCAGATTTGTTGATAAAGCTTGATGAGATGGTCAATAGTACTCCGTCGTGATCGGAAACCATACTGCATAGGGTCCAAAAGATTTTGTTTTTTGAGGATCCATTTTAACCTGGCGTTTATTATCTTTTCCATGACCTTACACAACGTATTTGTTAATGAA
The DNA here is from genome assembly GCA_031841125.1 of Acanthococcus lagerstroemiae. Lineage (NCBI taxonomy): Eukaryota > Metazoa > Arthropoda > Insecta > Hemiptera > Eriococcidae > Acanthococcus > Acanthococcus lagerstroemiae. The sequence goes on along the minus strand of CM063109.1, from coordinate 19,935,615 downwards.
ATGGGCCGATAACTGGCTGGTATGAGTGGATTTTTTTCAGGTTTTAGTAGTGGGATAATGTGAGCATTTTTCCAGCTGTCAGGTAATTGTTTCGAGCTCCATAGAAAATTGAAATATTTAACAATTGTTTGATAAGAGTTTGCATTTAGTTTTTTGATCATATCCACGAGGATATTGTTCCGGACCTGCTGCTGAGAATCTCACATGTTTCAAAGTGAAGAGGAGTTCATCGTGTGTGATGGGCAAATTGTAGTCCTGGGGGCTGGTTTCGGTGCAGTCGATTTCTTGTTGTTCGGCCGCATGCTTTATATTTGTAAACGTTGTAGAGTAATTTGCTTCGGAAGATGATTGATAAAAATGGTTAGCAATGCATTCGGCGATGTCTTGCTTGTGAAAGATACTTTGCGAGGCTGATTTAAGTACTGTGATTGAAGTAAAATTTTGTTTGTTTGATATCATTTTCACTTTATTCCATACTTCTTTTTAACGGCGTATTTGTGCGTTAAAATGGAGGGACGTAAATTTATATCCAGGATTGTTTTTTTGCTTCTCGAATTGTACGTTTGCAACTTGCTCTCGCGATTTTAAATTTATTCAAATTTTCTTCCAACGGATGACGTTTAAAGAGGGTAAGAAGGCGGGTTTTTTTTTGTTTGTTATTGCTATTTTGCAGTCATTGTTCCACCAGACTGGTTGTTTTTTTGAGATGTGTGAACTGTTTTTTGGAATATTATGATCAGCAGCACTGATGATTTGATTTACTAATTGTTTATTCATTTCGTTGACATCTGTAAAGTTTTCGGGTATTTGTAGGTTCACAGAATTAGTAAATTTAGGCCAGTTTGCATCCCTGATTCTCCATGTTGGGTATTTATTAATTTGATTGAAGTCGGCAAATGTTTGTATAGAAATGAGAAGAGGGAAATGATCACTTCCGAACAGAGAAGGTAGAGTATCCCAGTGTACCAACGAAGCTAGAGTACTGCTGCAGATTGAGATGTCTATGGCTGAAAATTTTCCGTTGAAAGAGTTGAAGTGAGTTTCGGCTCCATTGTTGAGAAGGGTTCACGGGTCACCCGACGCTGGTGACGGCCCTCACTGCTACATACCCGATTTTGAGAGGGGAGCAGCTTTGCCGTCTATGCCACACGACCATTCTGACTTTACGTCGTCGGGTCTTTCTTTCGCATCCAACGTCGGGTTCCCCGCCTAGCGCACAGATTCCGAGCGCGGGACGTGCTTAACTATAGGGACTGAAAGAAGTTAAGACACTAGCGTAAGGTCCTCGGGTGCGCCACGCCCGTACTTGCCAGCTGCAAGCCCTTGAGGTTCCCTTTTAGTCGCCTTTTACGACAGGCAGGGTTACCGTGGGAATATTCTGCTACCCGTCCCCACACGGGGTATTCCATACGTAACGCGTGGCCCAACTTGGTTATTTATAATTTCTTTCGACTTTTTTTTCTTGAATCTACCAGTGAGTAATATTTTATTAATTTCAGACGTGCGGAAAACGATCATTTACCGCCCCGTTTCTACTGCGGTAAATGACGTTTTAATTTTCGATTTTATTTACCACTAGTACTACTAAGGAACGACAGGGTAGTGATCGCGATCTTTCAAAAAAGATCGATTTGATCGAAATTTTCGATCATACGACTTCCGATATTCGATTCGATCCGATCTTATGTAAAAAGATCGATTTTTGATAAGATCGATCTTGATCAATGAGAGAATTTTTTTACTGGTGTAAGTTTATCTGCATCTGCAAATCTGCAAAATCCAAATGAATTTTGGTTATTTCTCGCTGTCAATGAGTAGAAAATCTAGAAAATTTATTGAAGTTGAAAATTTTGTTAAATTTGTCACAAAAGCACATCTCCCAACATTAATAACTGATAACTGAACCTGCGAGCTGCAACCTGGAATAAAAAACATATTAAGGCTTGCTGTACACAGAGATTATTTTTCTTTATTCTCCATCTTGAAGAGCTCAACAATACATTTTTTCTATGAATCCTATTGCATATATTTTGGTCAGTTGATTTGCCTTTGCATTCTTATATTTTACTTGATTTTTGCAGCTGGAGTTTGAAAACAGGATTAGTCTCACATAATTAAAAACGACTACCCTTTCATGTTTCGTTATTGTTATCACATATCAATATCACTTAACTTATCACAGATGAAGTTTACATTACACCTAGGCCGCAGCTAGCTGCCGCCGGCTGTGGAACAATGTGACGTCACACTAAACAGGTCTGTTGTTACTTTGTGAAAGATCAAAATTTCGATCATGACCAAAATGATCGATCATCGATCTTCATCGAGAATTTTAAATGATCGATAAGATCGATTAAAAGATCGATCTTGAGATCGAGATCACTACGACAGGGTAACTGGTCAATAACTGGTATTGAAACTAAAGGTCGGTCTGTACCGAGCAGCGTTAGTCACTCACGTGATGTTTGTTATCACATCGACCGTATTCATGCGGTACAGTTCATACATGCAGATAGTTGTATGCTTCAATGCTTGCTAGAGTTCTGCATCGGTATATTCCGCATACATGATAACGATTCGCATGAAGCGGAACTCGTCACAATGAGAGTACCACTACCGCTTTTGCGGAACAGATAACGTTGTGTAAGCGATACTGCACTATGCGGAACAGGTTGTGTCTCGGTTCCGCAACTTGCGGAACAAGCTTATTAGGCGTACCGCTTTTTGCGATCGTTACTTCGTCATGAGCAGAGGACGCGTGTAATATGCCTATTTATTTGGTAATTGGTATCAAACAAATGGGGATAGAGAACTCTTATCGTACAATGTACATATAAAATATCAGGGTAGTTGAGAGTGGAGATGAAGCCATGAAAATAATTAGGAAATGTCTGCGTGTCCAGGATACTGACGTTACTGCGTGGTCTAACGGTTTACTGAAGATATGTAACTATTAACGACGTTTGTTGAAAGTAGGCTTGTCAAAAAATTTTCAATTACCGGTTATTTTCGGTTAATTTTTTTCCAAGTTACTTTTACTTTAATGAAATACCACGCCTAGGAAAAAAACAAAAAAACCGCGTCTGAGGGAAAAAGTAGAATTTAAATCCCTAGGAAATATATAAACTGTACCGGATTGATTGAACCTTTGGGAATAAGATTAGCTGGAGGAATCAAAATTTCCATTTCCCCCCCTTGTCTCAGAAAGGTCTAAAGATGAATCGGCAAAGTTACCTGCGTATGGGGTGACATTGCCATTACATAAGAAATGCATAGAAAATGAGTGAAAATGTACACAATGCATTCAGAAAGGCTAAAAACGAAAGAAAAATTGCAGTTTAAGTTAATTTACGTCTTCAGGGAAGATAAATATTCCTCGGGATTCAATACTGGTTTTTGAAGTGTTGGATCTATGTTCCATCATCGATCTACGCCCTTAAAAATGTTGAGAATACATTTGTATTCATTACAGAGCCAGTGTTATGGTCAAAAATATATTCAGACCGAGCACATTTCTTAATTGTTGTTCCACTATTTTTCTGCCATTCGAAACTTTATTTCACCGTGTCCGTTTTTATTCTCCACTGCCCTTCTTTTTTTAACCGCTGATTATATTTATTCGCCATTATTTTCTAATTTTCTGCCGGGTGGGAAAATGCATACCATTCTATAACAATAAAATTGTTAAAAATTAAAATTAATTTGTTAATTTATTATCAAATGGAGAAATTCATCTTTCTTTACTTATCTTCAGATTTCAAAATTATTCACAGTGTATACTGGTTTATGCAGAACATAGAATAGTATTTTTGAATCAGGTGAGAATCCTTTATAATTTTAGGATTAATTTCTTAAAATTTTTTCAAAAGTGAAAATTGTGGCTTTTTCTACCCGTACGAATACGTAGAGCCTTTTAGTTAATAATCGCTTAATCTGAATCTAATTCTGAATTACTCCTGAATTTTGACCTTACTCCGATTCAGAACAGAGCTTAGAGAAAACGCTAACGCTCTCAGTTATTTTCATCTGTTATTGCAAAAAAAAAAAAAAAGAAGGTTACTCGGTTCCTTTTTGCACTGAATATGTGAAATTTTTTTAGCAGATTCGAAATTGCTTGTTTTTTACTATATCGTACTCGTATTTTGCCGAGCAATAGCCCAACCAATCTAACGATTCTGTTATGACGATTTTTTTATCCAATTATTGAATATTCCAAGATGAATTCCAATTAAAAAAACATGGAAATTATTAATAACTCAGGCTTCTCTTCGGACCACCGAGCGGGAAGGGTATCTCTCAAAATACCACCGAATCCATCTTTCGGTAACCACAATGACAAGCATACAAAGAAAAAACTAATAATCCCCGAGTACATAAATAAATTCAAAATCGCAAATGAAACTTTGGCGAACGAGTTAAAGAAGCGAAATTTTGGAGACACCGCGCAAACCCAAATTATGTATAACATACTAAAGAAGACTATTCAGTACACATCAGGAAAGTAGGACCCGCAAAAATAGTATAAAAACTGATGATAAGATTTCGGAAAACACGAAATAACTCCTTAAAACAAGAGAAAATATTAATAAGAAATCTCAAAAAACAATTGAAGATAAGATAGAACAAGGCGAGGTAAAAAAATCAGTGGAAGGAAATACGTCGGAATGTTAGGAATGTCGACACAACATTAATCGAAAAAATAATTAACATAAATGGCTTTACAAAATTTGCAAAAAAACTAACCCAGACCGGCACCTTTGCGTTCATTAGGTGAAAAGACTCTAAAGGGCCAGTAAAATATGGTCAAGAGGAGATTTCGGAAATCGCATCTAAATTCTACAGAGACCTCTATGCGAAAACGAACAATAATAACACGTTAATCTGGAAAAGTACATACACGAACATCAGCTCAACTCCTGCTCCCTGTGGATAGAAGAGGTGGCCAAATAGATAACGAAATAATAAAAATTCTAGCGGACACAGTAGTATACCCGTTAACAAGGATCTATAACAAAATTTTGGAAACAAAAATTACACCAGAACAATGGAACATCTCGGAAATAATCCTACTATTCAAAAAAGGTGACAGAGCAGACAGCAGCAACTACAGACCACTCAACCTTATCTTCAAACCTGGAAAAACTATTTATGAAAATTATCAAAAATCGTATTTACAATACTTGAGACTCCGAACAACCACTGGAACAAGCAGGTTTAGGAAAAAAATAATATTATAATAGACCGCATCCAAACCCTGAGCCAAATAATAGAAAGATCCAGAGAATTCAACATTGAAGTTTGGCTGATGTTCATTGATTTCAATACGGCATTCGATTCGATATATCTCAATAAGCTTTGGCAACCCAAAGAGTTTCGTTAGAAATTATTGAGATTTTGATGTACATGTACAATAATTCACAGGCTTACATTAAAACAGATGTAAAGGATAAATGCTTTCCTATATAAAGGGGGGGGGGGGGTAAAACAAGGGGACCCCTTGTTGCCGAACTTGTTTAACTGCGCCCTAGAACAAATTTTCAAAAATTTGGATTTGGAAGGAAATGGATTAAAAATTTTGGACAAACAAAGCTAAGATTTGCAGGCGATATAATGCTGGTAACCAAGAGTTTCGAAGAAATGCTGGAAAAGGTGAAAGACTTAAGACAACAGAGTGAGATTTTCGGACTATCAATGAAAATCTCAAAATCAGACCTAAAACAACACAGTAAAACTTTCAGATTATCCATGAACATGGAGGAAATCAACAAATTCTGGTACGGGGCAAAAATAGGTAGGATAAAAGAATATAAATGTTCAGGCCAAACGTCAAAATTGAACTCCAATATGGAAGGGATTATAAATGAAAGAATCGCTAATGCATGGAAAGAATTTTGGCTAAACAATACAAGTTCAAAAAGTAAAATAAAAAACAAACTTAAAATAAAAATTTTGGTGGAGGATTGCGTGTTGCCGGTGTTGACACACGGGACCCAAACGTAGTAGTCACTTACGAAAAAACAGTTTGAGCGTCTTATAAATCTTCAAAACTCTATGCAAAGGAGTATACTGGGCGTGCACTTAAAAGACCAGGTGAAAACAAAATGCATTATAAAACAATTGGGAACAAAAAGTATCGGAATACAAAATCAAAAAACTAAAATTTAAATATATTCGTCGCATGGCGAAAGAGAACCCTGAGAAATAGAACCTGCAATGCACTCTCTGGACCCCATTGAACCATAGCAAAGGCCAAGACCCACCGATTGCACGCTGGTTAAATGAAATCCTAAAATTTCTCGAGCCCTACTGGAAGCAGACAGCAACAAACAGAAAGGCTTGGAAGAGGGCGACAGTGACATATGCCCAACGGTGGGCGAAGTGGGTGGTGGCTTACAGACATGGCAGAAGGACAAACAGAACCATAATGTAGTGAGCTCCATATAAATGTTAAAAATCTCGTCCCGAACCTATCTACTCAATGTCAAAATAAATAAAAATAACCTTGAAAAAAAATTAACCGAAAATAACCGGTTGACCAACATACTGTGTCAATTATAACTGGCCAAAAACAGAAACGCAAAAAAAAATAACCGGTTAACCGATATCTGGTTATTAAAAAAAATTTTGACAAGCCTACATGCAACGGGAAAAGCCCAGACCATCGGCAATTACTGCACACGTATAGTAGGTATTCTTCAATGCAGCGCATTTTTGTGATTTGCGGTATTGTAACTGTTGTAGTTCCGCTCAAAGCGGTAAGAAGATAAGAACTGTACCGCTTTCACCTTCCCCCCTGCGGAACATACGCATCCTACCTGGCGATTCACACTCGTGCGCGGTAAAGCGGTTGTTCCGTTGCAGAACGCTAATGCTTGCATCTTGCATGCCTTAACGTACAATATTCGTAAAGTACACTCCATTTCAGTTTGCGTTTGTAATTGCAATATTTTGTAAAGTATACATCCGGTTATGATGATGCATGAATTGTATTGAATGTGAAGAGCTGGATCGCTGAAATTCCATAAACCAATATACCTATTTCAACGACCCAGCTCTTCACATTCAATACAATATAAAATACTTTTAGTTTTCCTCTCGTCTGAAATTAAAACAGTATACACAACTGGATTGGTAAATATGCGATCAACTCGTGCGATTACGTCACTCGGCTCCGCCTCGTTCCGCAAACTTCGCATTTGTTAATCGCATATTTACCGCTCCCGTTGCGTAATCTACTATTAATACGAATTGTATAATTAAGATTGAGGCAGTTTGAATTTTTGAATGCTGACAGAACTTGGTATTAGAAGTGATATTTATAATTGACTATGTCTGGAAAATTGGAATACACGAGACCAGAAGGAGAAGAAGCTGAATTGCAGAAGAAATATTTTACTTTCGATTTTCGACCAGGATTTGTCAAGTGTAAGGATGTCGTATTGCCCGAATATTACCAACTTTTCGGTGACAGAATTCGGGAAATGGATATTCGTGATGACGATATTTGGGTGTGTTCATTTCCAAAATCAGGTGAGTCTCCAATCCGAAATACCACTAGGTACCAGTAATTTTAATAAAAATCGGAAGTTTTTCAACGTTTTGTCTCGAATTTCACGGATAAACTTCATAGAGATATAGAAGTAGATGTGGATACCGGGCCGAGAGGTCACCTACAGGAAGTGCCCCCCTCCCTCCGAAACAAGTCTCATTGGGCTGAATACACATTTGATACTCTACTTGAATACCTACAGATTTCTAAGGACTTCAAACAAAATAAACTACCTATAGTTTTATTTGCTGTCATTAGTGTAAAAAAAAAGAGACGGATTGGAGGATGGGGTTGGTAGGAAAATCGGGGGAAGAGAGAACTAGTACGAAATGATACAAATACTTATTAATAAAATAATAATTTAAAATAATAGCAACTATGGCGAGCGTATCTACAGTGGTGCGGCGTCGGGCGGACAGCTGGCTCTTCAACGGACTATTTATCTGTAACCGAAGAAGAAAATCACGCCTGAGTATAAAATTCCCTAACTGACCATACCTACTAATAGCGTGAGGTAAATTAAGTAACTTAACAGGGTGAGACAAATTATTGTGCACCTGTCCCTGATCCAGCTTGCTGCCAGACTAACGGCGGGAGTACAGCCGTACTCCCCTAGAACTGCGATTCCATCAGCGGCCCAGCCCCACGTAATCTCTCTCACCAACTCACACCAGGGTAAGTCTGGCCGCGGCACCCAGCGGGAGAGTACATTGTCGCCGGAGCCAGGCTGACCACCGGTAACTCCGCACAGTAACGCCCCCTTGGTACGATGCTCTCTTCGAGCGATGTAAGGCCACTTACAGTACCGGGTCGCAAGACAGTAGTGTCGATCGAGCACTGACCTACGGGATTCGTTCTAATGCTATCATATCTAATTACGGTAACATAAATTAACCAATCGCAGGCGTATACTTAGTAAGAGACCCACATTAGAGTGTGTACACTTACCCCAAGTACGGGAACCACCACAACAAAATTATCGAATATCGCAAATTTCTCGAGTACGCATACGATAACGCCACTAAATTGCAAAGCGAATCTGTATTTGCACCCACTAAATGCATAAGCTGACTGACAATCTGCATAAGTCGAGGGAATCTCGAACGAGCTAACCGAACAACCCCTATTGTTCACAACCTGCTTTAAAAACTAGTTCCTATTCATTCTGACTTTCTTCAACATCGGATGCATTAGCAAAATCGAGGTTAGATGCAGTTTTTTTTACATTTGCCAGGTTAAACGAAGTCAGCTCGAGAGAAAATGAAAAATGCAAAGGGATACCTAAAATATAAGACACGAGTGTTACCAAAATATTTCTTACATTAGTATCCGTTTAGAATTTTCAAAGTTCAAAATTTATCAAAAAACGCACTATTACATACCATTTTTTTCTTCTTCACTAATTCCATTTAGAGCGATTGCTCCGTTCCGCCCAGAAATATTCTGGCATATATCTCAAAATAAACTCAACAAAAAATTTGTTTCCTACTCCCGAAATTCAAACAATAAAAATTGTCGGGTGAAAAAAACAATATTTCGATTCCTTCACATACCAGATGATAAAAAAGTCAAGAATTTAAGCTACGAAGAGAGATATCGAGCATTACGCGCAACCGTAAAACGCAAATTAAAATTAGCGCAAAAGGAGTATGAGGAGTCTTTAGAGCAGGGTATAATGCGAAACCCGGCGAGATTTTGGCAATACGTGAAAGGGAAAAAAGGAGTGTCTGTTACTTCGGAAATAAAAGAGTACATGGGTCAAACGTTAAGACACGCCATCATCAATAGCGGATGCTTTTGCAGACTACTTCTCATCTGTATATGTCCCAAATACACACACAAAATTAAGCAACCCTCAGATCAACGGAGCAGATTCGATTAAAATTTTCCCGATCGCAAAAAGTGATGTCAGCCGTGCGATTAAAAAAATGAAAGCAAAACGCTCCCTGGGCCCAGATGGAATTCCCTCTTATGTCTATAAGGGTCTTCAGGAATTCGTGGTACCTCTCCTCCTCTATATATACAACCTCAGCATAAAATTAGCAAAATTTCCAAAAATCTGGTGTATCTCAAAAATAACCCCCCTCCCCAAGGATAGTAGCGACACGAAAGACATTGCGAAACACAGGCCCATAGCACTCATTCCAGTACCCGCGAAAATATTTGAATCGACATTACACGAACAAATTATCACGCAGGTAGAGAATCAAATTATAAACGCACAGCATAGCTTCCAGCCAAGGAGGGGCGTACAAACAAATCTCGCTTGTTTCATGCAATACCTATCGGAGTGAATCGATCGAGGGACACAGGTAGATACTATTTACACTGATTTTCAGAAAGCATTCGATAAAGTTACCTAATCACTCCATATCGCAAGTTTTATTATACGCTGACGACATGAAAATCTTTCGACCTGTCGAATGTAAAGAAGACTGCATGCATCTACAAAGTGACCTCAATTCTATAATACAGTGGAGCGAAAACAGTCACTTGCCCTTCAACGTAAAAAAGTGTGAAAAAATATCATACACCCGCAACACTCTGAGAATCATCCCTCACACATATCACATAAATGATGAAACCCTGAAAGACGTTGAGATTGTTAGGGACTTAAGGCTGATGATCGATAAAGGCATAACGTTCAAGCATCATACATCAGAGATTGTACGAAGGGCGAAAAGAACCTTGGGTTTCAGCTTCCGAAACTCTCAAAGCTACAGAAATATCAAAACCCTACTTATTCTTTATTTTTCGCTAGTTCGACCAGGTCTGGAATTTGGTTCCCTGATTTGAAGCCCGCATGCGTCGACAATCTCTCAGGATATAGAAAGTGTTCAGAAGCGATTCTTACAGTATTTATTTTTCAAAAATTTTGATTACTACCCTGTCGAAATAAAGTATGTCGAACTATTAAAAATATTTACGATCCAATCACTGAAAAAGAGGCGCATGGTGGCACCCCTGTTATTCCTTCACGACTTAATACAGGGTAGAATACAGGAACCGGAAATGCTATCAAAAATCAACATAAATGTACCTAGAATAAACAGTAGATGTAGGCTCATCTTTCGCCCACCTGTTCCACGTACGAATGCATTGAAACAGAGTATATTGTACCGAGCGTGTAATTTATACAACACACAATTTACAACGACAGTACCGATTTATACTTAGATATTTTCCACCAGAACAGAAACTCATACCGAAAAACGCTAGCAGATATGAACCACCGGCTCCTCGACCCCACATTCTAGCCTGCTCTATTAACCTACGATCGGTTATAGTCCCCCTCCTCTCCCCTCCACCTCCACTTCCATTTGCTCAAAACATAAATGACCTAGTTCAATTTTTTTTTTTTAAATTACATGGCTCGCTGGAGCAACATATATACTTTTACAGCGATTATTATAATTTAGTACATATATTAGACAGGGGAGGTGACTCTCCCCCTGACTCAGCCCTCAGCAGTCCATTTCTGGGCATAAGCCGTTGACAGTTCAGCCCATTTTTTTTTCTATTATTGGTTTTTAATAGCCATTGATGGCCGGCCACCTGTCTTATCTCATCAACCCACCTAGTCGCTGGTCTCCCCCTTCTACGTTTCCCAGAGGGTTTCCATATCGTCACGATTTTATTCCATCTGAACGCGGATTCTCTGGCTACGTGTCCGGCGTATTTTAATTTTAGTTTTTTACAGATAACTCCCACCCCCTTTGCTTTTGTTTTTTCATAAATTTTTGGAATACGCATTTTGTCTTGAATTTTGATTTTCAGGATATTGTGAAGCATAGAATTTTGAGTTGAGATTAATTTCTGTGATTGTTTTTTGGTATGTGTCCAAGTTTGGGCGCCATAGGTCAGAACTGGGATAACATTACTTTCAAAGATTTTGATTTTGGCTTTTAAACCTAATTTACCATTCCAAAAGATTTTTTGCCCCCAGAAGGCCCTCCAAGCGTTGGCTCTTCTGATTTTAGTTTCCTTTTCTGACCTATTTTCGAATGATATTGTTTGGCCTAAGTATTTAAATTCCGAAACTTTTTCGATTTTGTGGCCGCTAATTTCCAATTCCCCTAAATTCTGAATATTAGACATGGCTTTTATTTTTTCTCAGTTGATACTTAGGCCAACTATTTCGCTTTCCCTCCTTAGGTCCTCTCCCATTCACCTAGCTTCTTCAGCATTCTTAGCAATTATTACAATATCGTCTGCAAATCTCAAGCTATGAAGCGTTTTTATATTGCCAAAAAGAGATGTTCTAATTTTGATACCCATATTTTCCCACTTTATTTTCCGAAATACCTCTTCCAGAACCGCATTGAACAAGTTGGGAGAGAGGGGGTCTCCCTGTTTGACACCCCTGCCAATTTTGATTTTTTCAGTGATTTTGTCCATGCAACTGCTTGCTTCAGAGTGAAGGTAGATTGTGTTTAAAATTTCGATAATTTTTTCTGGAACTCCTTGTTTAGCCAAAGCAAGCCATATACAACTGCGGAGCAAGGAGTCAAAAGCTTTATTAAAATCCACAAATAGCAGTACAATGTTTATTTGGAATTCGTTAGCTTTCTCAATTAATTGATTTATTGCATGAATATGGTCTACCGTACTAAAGCTTTTTCTGAAATCAGCTTGTTCCACAGATTGTTGGGCGTCCAAAATATTGTAAATTCTGTTTTTAATATTTTTCATGAAAAGTTTACATACGTTTGATGATAAGCTGATAGGACGATAATTATTAATATTTGCCCTGTCACCTTTTTTATGCAGAAGAATTATTTCGGCTAAATGCCACTGGCTGGGGGGAAGACCCAAGGAGGTGACACCGTTGAAGAGGGACGCCAGCGGCCTAGCCAAAGCTCCACGAAAATCTCTTAACATCTCGTTTCTAATCCCATCTGGCCCTGGTGCCTTGTTTAGTTTTAGCTTAGTGATTATTCTTGCTACCTCATGCGGTGTAAATTTGGGTATTTCGTCGCGATTAGACAGGTGGGCCCGCCAATCAACACTTTCCTTATTGTCAGCTGAATATAGTTTTTGATAAAAATTGGATGCTGTTCTAGCTATTTCTTCGCGGTTAGTTACTGCTTGGCCGTACCTACCGAGCGTGTAATTTATACAACACAATTTACAACGACAGTACCGATTTATACTTAGATATTTTCCTCCAGAACAGAAACTCATACCGAAAAACGCTAGCAGATATGAACCACCGGCTCCTCGACCCCACATTCTAGCCTGCTCTATTAACCTACGATCGGTTACAGTCCCCCTCCCCTCCCCTCCACCTTCACTTCCATTTACTCAAAACATAAATGACCTAGTTCAAGTAGACTCATAATTATTGTAAATCCATTGAATCCGACAAAGGCCTCCCACAATGCACTCATCGCAGCACACGCCGTATTATTATTATTATTATTATTACTATTACTATTACTATCATTATTATTGTTACTATTATTATTATTATTATTATCAATGTTATTATTACTACAGTTAATACTGTTATTATTATTATTACTATTTTGATTATTATTGTAAACGGTGGTGTCGACCTGTCGACTTTAACTGGCCTCTAAGCTGTTGTCGGCACCACCTTAAAACAAACTCCGATTAAAATAAAATAAAATAAAATGATTGTTAAGTAAAATTCGGCATGTACAGCAATTACGAGGCTTGTGTCAAGTACCTTACAGTTACATTTTTTAATGATAGATGGTTTGAATACTTCCTCGAGCTTTCGCAACGAAGAACTGGTTCCCGCTAGTCGTCGGTCGTCTCTCAATTTTAATTAGTTTTTCTGTGAAACAGGCAGGAACGAAAATAAGGGAGGCACGGGGGGCAGCTTGCCCTTCCCAAGCCTCCGCCGGAGTTGGGAAATTTTATTAGATAGATGAAAAGTTGGGGAAGTCCAAAAAGTCAAAAAAGTGTTTTTTTTTTGCCAATATAAACAAATTTTGATACATAGGAATTTTGAGTTGAGTCGTTCGGGAATTTAACAACTTTTGCCCCTCCAGAAGATACTCTTTTCTACGTCCCTGGAAATAGGGTAAATTACCAATAAATAAATGAATACAGCCTTGAAACAGATGCGTCGGTCCACCCACTGGGACATAGGCCTCCTTGATCAATTATTTTGATACAAAGGTTATAGTCTAATTCCCCTTGGTGACAAACCATTACTGGGGAATGATTATGAAAGATTTTTCCTTCTCTATAAGGAGCATGCAATTTGCATGGCACACCAGACTAGTCAGATGTTAGTAGTCTATATAGGTGTGGCTAACCCAATTGTAGTCTTTTTGAATTCCGGCGGGACAATTAAATTGAACTCCACCTCGTGCTACAATTGGTGTGACTTGGTCAGATGTTCAAGTTTTTCATATATTCTTATATTCTGTTATTTTCTCATTATGTTTTTAATTTTAAAAAATCGCCTTCCGTACTGGGATTCGAATCCGCGTTCCGTGGTTTAGGAGACAGCGTTCGAATCCAGTCGGCCACCAAGCCACCCAAAAGACCAATACTTATAACTTATTTGTTTCACCGACGCCCGTTGCTCAGACACATTAGTACGAGTATGTACCTAGCATTCATCTAATATCTAATGCGATCACGATAAGAACTACATAATTCCAAAAACTGTTACCCTAATGTTGGCAATTTTAGGAACCACATGGACTCAGGAAATGGTGTGGTGTATTTCCAATGACGTTAACTTAGAAGCAGCCAAGGAAAGTCTTTCTCAGCGATTCCCATTTTTAGAGTAAGTACTCGTATATGTTTAGGAACAATATAAGGAGTAGGGTGTTCCTTATTTTACAAGTTTTCATTGATAGGGTTGCACTGAAATTTGTTCCAATGGATTTAGAAACTCGCCATAAAAAATTTGTGCTGAAATCTGAGGTCAGTAACCCGTGGCCGCTTTGACCTTAAAGTTATGTGTCATGCTGAGATTTTACAAAAAACCGCGAATATCTCGGAACATACCAAATTCAGGACCGAAATGCATATAACATAAAATGTTCCCTGTTTCATAACTTCAGGTCAAAGCGGCACGGGTTAATGACCTCAGATTGAGCTCAAATTTTTTATGACGAGATTCTCAAGACACTAAAGACCCAAGCCGCATAAGCAGTGGCACATTAAAAACGATTATTCAGTGTTATTGTTTATTGGAATTATACGTACATCGCAGCATATTTAAGTTATTCAATCCACTAATGACAAACATATATTATTCGTTTGTAGACTCTCGCCGTTATTCGATTATCGAGAATTAATGGCTAGAAGACCAGAAATAGAATTCCCTGATCATGTATTGGATTCGGTGGATTACACAAATAAACTCACGTCCCCCAGATTTATAAAATCGCACGCTCATTTCCAGCTGCTACCGGAAAAGTTACTGCAAAATACAACGTCAGCGAAGGTCGGTATACTCCCTGATCAGTAAACATTAAGTAAATAAGAAAAACTAAGAAGTCTGAGGTCAATTGAATAACATACGTCTCAAGAGGGATAAATCGTGGGTTTTAGGTCATTGTAAACTGTGAACAAGAAAATTATATAGAATTAGAAAAATTATTAATTTCGATAATGAAACTCGACTGGATTGTAATATGATCGAGTCCATTAATAAAGAAATTCTGGTACCACAGTTCCTAGGCCTGTCAATGATATCCATATCCTGAACTAAATCCCAATTGTACCACCAGGAAATGCATGTCTGAAGGGGGGGGGGGGCTGGAAAATTGCAGGGGCAGATCAGCTACTTTCAAGGGCATAATCTGTTCTAACATAAAAGATCTCGCAAGTTTTAAGACATAACCGACATACTAAGACAAAAGAAGCCTCTGGTAGGAGAGTTTGTGGCTGAGGAGGGCTGCGACTGTTGAGGTGTGACCATGGAGCCGGAGAGCAACCATGGTCAACGAGGGTATCGTGGTGGAGGAGGAGGCTCGTGATGAAGAAAGGATGGAAGGGAGTTCGTGGTGGAAGATTGAGGACCGCTGATAGAGGGGGAGCAAAAGAAGCACAAAGTAAACCTCAACTCAGGAGCAAAAGTTTCAGACCAAACACTGAGGACTATGGCGGTTACACGAGGCGCGAAGCGGCCAGGGGGTGAAGCCCCCTAGTCTCTCTATATACTAAAAAAAGTAAAATCCGCCGCCACCGCCGCCGCCGCCGCCACCTCCGGGGGAAAAAAACGCACTGCGGGTTGCCTATCTAAAAATCCGAAAAATTGCAGGGGCAGATTAGCTACTTTCAAGGACATCATCTGTTCTAATATAAAAGATCTCCAAGTTTTAAGACATAACCGACATAATAAGACATAAAAAGACATAAAATGACATAATTACCCATAATCTTTAAGATAACAAGTCACTGCAGATTGCCTACCCGGCCCCTTAATTACTCAATTTTCCAGGGGTAGCGGTTGTGGAGGAAGCTCCTGAAGGGGGAGGAAAGCCCTTGGAAGATTGCAGGGGCAGATCAACTACTTTCAAGGACATACTCGGTTCTAGCATAAAAGATCTCCAAGTTGTAAGACATAACTGACATAATAAGACATAAAAAGACATAAAATGACATAATTACCCATAATCTTCAAGATCACAATTCGTTGCAGGTTGCCTACCCAGCCCCTTAGTTGCTCAATTTTCCAGGGGTAGCCTACCCTCAGGAGGGGTTCATGGTTGAGAAGGGAACTCCTGAAGGGGGAGGAGGGCCCATGTGGGGGCGTGGGCTGTGGACGAAGATGAAGGCCCTGGGTTGGGCGGGAGTAAGAGGACCTGGTGGAGGAGAAAGTCCTTGGTGAGAGAGGGCACCTTGGAGAGAAATGGCCGTGGTGTAGGAGGGGCTGGTGGCGGGGTGGCGTCTTGAGGGGAAGGGCGCTCGGGAGAGGGGTGATCATGGTTGTGAGAGCTCCTGGGTGGATGGTCAGGGATCTTCAAGGGGGTTGGAGCGCTATAGTGAGGACAGGGGCTCTGATGGGAGATGAAGCCCAGGGGGTAGTGGTGGGTGAGAGGTCCTCATGGTGGAGGAAATCCTTGATAAGAGAGGGTGGCCATTGAGGAAGCTGGAGGTAGTGCTGTTCTAATCTAAAAGATCTTCAAGTTTTAAGACATAACCGACATAATAAGACATTAAAAGGCATAAAATGACATAATTACCCATAATCTTCAAGATCACAAGTCGCTGCAGGTTGCCTACCCGGCCCCTTAATAACTGAATTTTCCAGGGGTAGCCTACCCTCAGGAGGGGGTTCATGGTTGTGGAAGAAGCTCCTGAAGGGGGAGGAGAGCCCCTGTAGGGGCGTGGGTTGTGGACAGAGATGAAGGCCCTGGGTGGGGCGGGAGTAAGAGGACCTGGTAGAGGAGAAAGTCCTTGGTGAGAGAGGGAAACTTGGAGAGAAATGGCCGTGGTGCGGGAGGGGCTGGCGGTGGGGTGGGGTCTTGAGGGAGAAGGGCGCTCGGGGGAGAGGTGGTCATGGTTGTGAGAGCTCCTGGGTAGATGGTCAGGGATCTTCAAGGGGGTTGGAAGGCCATAGTGAGGACAGGGGCTCTGATGGGAGATGAAGCCCGGGGTAGTGGTGGGTGAGAGGTCCTCGTGGCGGAGGAAATCCTTAGTAGGAGAGGGTGGTCATTGATGAAGGAGGAAGTAGTGGTGGGTGAGGATCCTAGAGGTGCAGTCAAATTTTGGTAGATAAAGGCCTGGGGTGTAAGAGGTACTCATGGTGGAAGAGGGAGCTCCTGAAAGGAAGGAAAACCACGGCAGTGGCGGGGACTGTAGAGGAAGATAAAGGTCTCGGGGGGGGGGATGGTGTGTAAGAGGTCCTGATGGAGGAGGAAGTCCTTGGTGAGAGAGGCGGCCGGGAAGGCGAATGAAGGCCCTGGTGCGGAAGGTTCTGGTCCCGGGCAGGTGGTCTTGAAGGGAAGGGTTCTCATGGAGGAGGGTTGGTTATGGTGGTGGAAGCTCCTGGTTAGAGGACCAGGGGATCTTCGTGGTGGTTGAGCGATGGACCCGCAGAAGGGGAAGGCTGTAGAGAGGGACTAAGGCCGCCATTGGGGAGGTCATACTGATGAGTGAAGAGGTCTTGGTGGGGGGTGTGGTATGTGAACAAAAATGAAGGCCACAGTGGTGTGGGGTGGTCGAAGGACGTGGTCCTAATGGAGGGCACTCGTGGTGGAAGAGGGTGATCAGGGGAGACTAGGTGGAGGACTATGGCCATTGTGCGGGGAGGAGTTTGTGGCTGAGGAGGGTTGCGACTGTTGAGGTGTGACCGTGGAGGCGGAGAGCAACCATGGTCAACGACGGGGTCGTGGTGGAGGAGGAGGAGGATTGTGATAAAGAAAGGATGGAAGAGGGTTCGTGGTGGATGATTGAGGACTGCTGATAGAGGGGGAGCAAAAGAAGCACAAAGCAAATCTCAACTCAGGAACAAAAGTTTCAGACCACACGGACGAGGCGCGAAGCGCCGAGTAAGGCCGGCACGAGCGAAGCGAGTGACGCCGGGGGGGTTGGGCCGCGAAGCGGCCAGGGGGCGAAGCCCCCTAGTATACTAAAAAAGTAAAATCCGCCGCCACCGCCGCCGCCACCGCCGCCGCCTCCGGGGGAAAAAAAACGCACTGCGGGTTGCCTATCTAAAAATCCGAAAAATTGCAGGGGCAGATCAGCTACTTTCAAGGACATAATCTGTTCTAATATAAAAGATCTCCAAGTTTTAAGACATAACTGACATAATAAGACATAAAAAAAGACATCTCTCTATCTCCCTCCCTCCCCTCCTGGAGAAGAACTCACTGCGGGTTGCCTACCTAAAAATTGGAAAAATGGCAGGGGCAGATCAGCTACTTTCAAGGACATAATCTGTTCTAACATAAAAGATCTCCAAGTTTTAAGACATAACCGACATAATAAGACATAAAAAGACATACAATGACAATACTGACATAATAAGACATAAAAAAACATATAATGACAAGTCTTCATGAATAGGGCAGACCAGCTACCTTGGACTCTGAGATCTCAAGTCCTTATGACGTCATTCATTTCTCCAGAGGTAGCCTACCCTTGGGAGGGGGGCGCTAATTTTTATTCTATCTAAAGGCGCAAGCATGTTAAATCCGGCCCTGATGACGTCATACAATTGAGAGAAGACCTGTTATCAAATAAAAATATTCGGCCATCGATTGATATGACGTGATAACGTAATAATGTGGTCCTCAATTTAAATTGCTATGAAATTATGATGAACTGTCAGACACTCAGTGAAAGCTATTTCTCCTTCTGTGTGATGAATATTTTTGCGTACGGATGTATGTCAGTCCACAGTTACAACAAGAGACGATATTTTGCGAAGACGATATTTTTCAAGAATTATTTCCGAACTTTGAATCTCGTGAAGAAACAGGACGCAGTTGTAAGTAAACGGATAATCTCGTAAAGAAACAGGACGCAGTAAGTTGTAAGTAAATGATTATCAGTATTCTTGCATTTTGTCTTTATTGGGTATATCGTAATATTATCTTGCGGATATTTTGAAACAGACACTTTTCGAAAGCAGATCGGTTAAGGGTATTATAATTTTACTTCACACTTTCATACAAGTTCTTTATTCTTATTCAGCTGCCTTCATAACAGGGTGTACTACTTTCTAAAACTTGCATTGAATTGTGATATCGAAAAGCACAAACGTTTATTATCACCATTCTAGAAAAACGTTCCATTTTCATTTCTTACTTTTAGTAGCCACATATATCTCATAAATCGCTGGTATCAGTCCAGTCTCTAAAAATTTTCACTTTAACTTTTTCGGTTCGCGACAGTGATATTTCATATAGTTACTTTCTTTTCCCTTTGTATATTCGATCAGTAACTTTCCATTTTCATTTCTTACTCTTAGTAGCCACGTATATCTCTCTATATCGCCGGTATCAGTCCAGTCAAAAAATTTTCACTTCAACTTTTTCGGTTCGCGACAGCGATATTTCGTAGTTATTTCCTTTTCCCTTTATATATTCGATCAGTTAATCAATTACTATGCCGCGCCCTAAACTTAATCTCACTGATGCAGAGATACAAGAAAGGAAAGAAAGGCAACGACAGCAAAAAAATGCTTGGCGACAGCGAAATAGAGAGAGGGAACAAAGCTCTAACCTCTTGGAGAATTTGTCGGCTGAGCAGGCCGATAGACAACGAATGCGACATAGAGTTGAAAATATGAGTGAGAGACAGATAGAATCACAGAGAGAAAGACGCCGTCTGGAGAATATGAGTGAGGAACAGATAGAATCACAGAGGCATGGACGTCGACTGGAGAATATGAGTGAGGAACAGATTGATTCACAAAGAGAAAGGCGTCGTCTGGAGAATATGAGTGAGGAACAGATTGATTCACAAAGAGAAGATGCGTCTGGAGAAATGAGTGAGGATCAGATTGATTCACAAAGAGAAAGGACGTCGTCTGGAGAATATGAGTGAGGAACAGATAGAAACTCAGAGAAGTAGGCGTTTGGTGGAAAGTATGGGTGAAATAGCAGCTTACAGGCAAAGAAATCGAACAAGGGTATCTACTTCTAGAAGAATAGCAGAACGCTGTACCTTATTTCTAGGTGCTGAGGGAAATACAGTATCGGTGGACACATTGGATGTTGGAGATATGTCTGTGGTATGCATCCACTGTGGTGCATTATCTTTTGAAAATGAACACGGACGGGTCAAAAATAGTTGTTGCCACGGAGGGAAAGTCAACCTTCCTAATTTGAAACCTTATCCTGTTGTGCTTCAAGAACTTTTGTTTGAGTCTACAGAAAGGGGAAAACGGTTTCGTGCAAATATTCGCTCCTATAATAATGTATTCGCCTTTGCTTCTTTCAATGCAAAAAATGATGACCTTATGAATAGGCCAGGACCTTATACAATGCGCGTGGGAGGTCAAGCAAAGGTTTTAGTCACAAGCAGTTTACTCGGTGTAAACCAAGCCACACTTCGGTCAAATTTATATTTATGATAATGACGAAGCAGCTCGTCATCGACTTCATGCTACAACCGATGCTGATATAATTAGTATTATACAGCCGATTATGAATGAGAATCCCTATGCAAAAAATTATAAAAATCTGTTCGCAACATATATTCAAAATCAAGATGAGGATGTGCATTTGGTGTTTTACCATTTAAAAGAGGACAATCAAGGAGTGTACAATGCTCCGACATGTAATGAATAGCGGCAATCATTGTAACTCAAGAGGGTGACATAATGAACGAGTAGATATTAGAGTGTATCCAAAAGAGAAACTGAGGCCAATTTTCTTTCTAATGAGTCAGCCATACTGACCCTATGCTGTTTCCTTTACTTTTCCCACAGGTGAAGTTGGATGGACTTTTAAGGCATACAAATTACAATCAAATTTGCCTTCCCGACAGTATGTGTCTGCCCTACAGTATTATAGTTTTCGTCTAGCCATAAGACCAACTGGTCAGTTTAATCCCCTTCTGGCCTCTGGCAGACTGACCCAGCATTTTATAATAAATGCATACTTGACGGTTGAGACTGGACGTTTAAATTATCTTAAATTTAATCAGTCTCAGCTACGTTCTGAAAGCATGCAGGGTCTAATGGACCATATCAGTAATAGTGCAGCTAATACTTCCGATCCAACTCGACTGGGCAATGCCGTTATATTACCATCATCGTTTGGTGGCAGCCCGCGAGCTATGCAACAACTCTATCACGATGCCATGGCTATTTCTCGTTATGTTGGCCGGCCAGACCTCTTCATTACAATGACTTGTAATCCTAACTGGCCTGAAATTAAAAGATTTCTTCGTACCCTGCCTCCTGATACCTCAGCCCAAGACATTCCTTACTTCGTTTGTCGTTTGTTTTACCTCAAATGTACTATGCTCATATCTGAGTTGGAAGCTGTATTTGGAAAAATACGAGCGTATATTTACACAATTGAGTTCCAAAAACGTGGTTTACCTCACATGCATCTTTTGGTAACTCTGAATGATAAACTCTTGACTGCGGATGACATCGATAAATTTATGTCTGCTGAAATTCCCAATAAAGAAACTGATTCCTTACTTTATCATTATGTAAGGAAACACATGCTTCATGGCCCACATACTGAAAGAACTCCATGTTGGAATGCTCAGGACAAGACATGCTCAAAAAAGTTCCCAAAATCATTCATTGAAAAAACAGACATGACTGGTTCGTCTTTTCCTCGATATCAACGACGTGATAATCGTCATGAATTACATACGTATCTGGCCAAAAGTAATAACCGAATAGTTCCTGTAGATAATTCGATGGTCGTACCCTACAATCCCTACTTATTGAAACGTTTCAACTGTCACATTAATGTGGAGTACTGCGCTTCTGTAATGAGCATTAAGTATATCCACAAATATATTCATAAGGGCCATGATAGAGCTCGCATAGTTGTATCGCATGTAGAACAGAGTGGCTCCAGTCGTAATGAAATCCAAGAATTTTTAGATACACGATTTGTAACTGCAATGGAAAGTGCTTGGCGAATTTTAGAACTGCCAATGCATGACAGAAGTCACTCCGTTAATCGACTACCTGTTCATTTACCAGGACAGAACCCTCTTCTGTTTACAGAGGGAAATGAACGAGCAGCTCTGTCATCAAACCAATCTAAAACAAAATTGTTAGCTTGGTTTGACTTGAATCGAATAGATTTAGAGGCCCGAGCTTGGAATTATGCTCAAATCCCGCTGCATTATACATGGAATGTAAAAGAAAGAAAATGGTGTCGACGACGAAATGTTGGGGTAACCCGTTTAGTTTCTCGTTTATATTCCGTTTCTCCACGTGACGTTGAAAGGTTTCACCTAAAATTACTATTAAATAAAATTCCAGGGGCTACATCGTACGAATGTCTCAGGACTATTAATAACCAAGAGCATTCTACATTTCAGGAAGCGGCTAGGGCAGCTGGGTTGGTAAAGTCGGAAACAGAAATGTTCGAAGTCATGGAGGAAGCGAGTAATTCTTTGATGCCTCAACAACTTCGTCATTTTTTTGTTTATATGTTAATTAGCGGCATTGATGTACCAGGATCTGAAATGTGGGAAAAATTCAGCAGAGTGTTATGCGAAGACACTACCACCACAAATCAAGGTTTAATGCATATTGAAACAATTCTCCAAAAGGAAGGTTTCACCTGTTCTGATTTCGGTCTGTCACTTCCCAGTAACATAGATGAACCTATGGTAATTGAGGATGAGGACAGTCTGACCATTGATGAACATAAAAATAAATATGAGTCGATGCTGCTTGTACTTAATGAAGATCAAAGAAGGATCTTCAATGATGTGATTTTGGCTATAGGAAACAATACCAACAACTGCTTTTTCCTTGATGGTCCTGGTGGCACTGGGAAGACATTTTTGTACGAATGCCTAATCCACTATTTCAAACAAAAATCCATGAAAGTGGCTCCAATTGCTTGGACAGGCATTGCGGCTACATTATTACCATTCGGACGAACTGCACATAAAACGTTTAACCTTCCCCTATCTATTGATGCACGCACCTCTTTGAAGTGGAAAAACTCAGACAAACGTAGGTTGATCCAAATAGACTGTTTCATTTGGGATGAAGGATCAATGATACCTGCACACGCGTTAACAGCTATTGATGCAGCCCTGCGAGATCTATGTCGTGCCCCTGAAACTCCATTTGGTGGGAAAATCTTCTTTATTGGAGGTGATTTCCGGCAGATGCTGCCAGTTGTAAAAAAAGGGGGTCGTCGGCAAATTGTAGAAGCTTGTTTAAAAAACTGTTCAATTTGGCCAATATTTCAGCAGCACAGGCTAACTAAAAATATGCGTGTAAATACCACCGAGTCAGAATTTCCGAAATGGCTTTTAGCCATAGGTAATAATGAATTAGACGAATTTGTTCCCCCAGAAGACATGATCAGCACAGACCTCGTAGAAGATATGTATAATGACAATATAACTCCAGAGGAAATGTCCAAAGTAGCCATTTTAGCATCACGAAATGATGAAGTGAATGCGCTTAATGGACGAATTCTTAATAAACTTCCAGGGGAGGTGACAGTTTGTTGTTCAATTGATAGTGCTCAGGCGTTAGGCACTGATCTAACTGAAACTTCAAATGAACAAGTGCAATTGTCTTTCCCTCCTGAGTACTTGAATTCATTAACACCATCTGGTTTACCACCTCATAAACTATCCCTGAAAAAGGGTGCTATTGTCATGCTGCTTCGAAACTTATGCATATCTGATGGTCTCTGTAATGGAACAAGCTGATTGTGCGCTTAATTGGCCAAAAGATTCTATGTTGCGAAATACTGACGGGAGACAAAGCTGGTAATATCGTGTGTATCCCGCGTATAGTTTTGGATACCTGTGGTGATCCTGATATGCCTTTTACACTGAAAAGATTGCAGTTTCCTGTCAGGTTAGCATTTGCTATGACCATCAATAAATCTCAAGGGCAGAGCTTTGACCGAATTGGGTTATATATTGATGCAAGTCGTCAACTTTTTACCCATGGTCAATTATATGTAGCTTTCTCACGCTGTCGTAGTAGAAGCGGGATCCGAATCCAAATTAATAACCAGCAGAATGATGAAACAGTAAGAAATACGATTAAAAATATAGTGTTCACTGAGGTATTGTAGACTCATATTCTTAGCTTACTCAACAGGATAGTTAAACTGAAACAAAATTACATTTCCCACCCTCAGCCCCACCTGATTCGTGTCAAAACTGAGACTGTTGTAGCCGACTTTTTCCTTTCTTGTCTCTCTGCAGCAACTTCAATTTTCTAAGTATTATTAGGAATTAGAATATTTTATTTATTTTATTAAGAACATAGACTATAGATTACCAAAAAAAAAAAAAAAAAAAAAAGTACAAAAATTAGAATTTTAAGTTACTAATGTTAGAACTGTATGATGGTGTTTTACAGAGTGTAGTTTTTTACAGGAGTACCTTTTGTTCAGGTATTCATGTAAATAATTAACATCACAAGTCCGAATCTTCTCCATCATACAGGCATTAAGAGGGGCAACCCTCTTCTTGCGGGCTCACGGCAGTTACCTCCCCGTGGTGAGCCTGGGAACTGGCTGAATTTTTTTTTAAATAGTTATACTTTTCCAGCTTGCGAAATACTGCCTCCTATACTCTTGGCGCGAAGCGCAGGGGTACCCCTAGTTATTATTATTTTCCTCCCCCTTTCCCTCCCACCCCTCCTGGAAAAAACTCACGGCGGGTTGCCTACCTAAAAATTAGAAAAATTGCACAGATCAGCTACTTTCAAGGACATAATATAAAATTACCTCTCTTCTCTATCTCTCTATATATTAAAAACCAAAACTCCTCCTCCCCCTCCTGGAAAAAACTCCAAGGAGCCTGATATATCTATATCCCGGCCTTTGTCTAAGACATAGCAGACATAATAAGACATAAAAAGACATATAATGACATAATTACCCATACTGCGAGTTGCCCACCTAAAAATCAGAAAAATTGCAGGGGCAGATCAGCTACTTTCAAGGACATAATCTGTTTTAACATAAAAGATCTGCAAGTTTTAAGACATAACCGACATAAAAAGGCATATAATGACATAATTACTCATAATCTCCAAGATCTCAAATCGTTGCGGGTTTCCTACCCTGTCCCTTAATTGCTCAATTTTCCAAGGGTAGCCTACCCTCAGGAGGGGTTCATTGTTGTGGAGGAAGCTCCTGAAGGGGGAGGAGGACCCCTGAAAAATTGCAGGGGCAGATCAACTACTTTCAAGGACATAATTTGTTCTAACTGCGGGGGCGTGGGTTATGGACAGAGATGGAGGCCCAGGGTGGGGCAGGGGGTTAAGATGAGTAAGAGGACCCGATGGAAGAGAAAGTCCTTGGCGACCAGGGAGAGAAATTGCCGTGGTGCGAGAGAGGCTGGTGGCGGGGTGGGGTCTTGAAGGGGAAGGGCTCTTAGGGGGAGGGGTGGTCATGATTGTGAGAGCTCCTGGGTGGATGGCTAGGGATCTTCAAGGCGGTTGGAGGACCATTGTGAGGACGGGGCTGTGAAGGGAGATAAATCCCCAGGGGTAGTCGTGGGTGAGGGTCCTTGTGGTGGAAATGGTTGGTAGAAGAGGGGGTTGTGGACGGAGATGGTGGCCCCTGGTGGGGCGGGGGGTTATGATGAGTAAGAGGACCTGGTGGAGGAGATGGAGAAATGGTTGTTATGGTTATGAGCGCTCCTGGGTGGCTGGTCAGAGATCTTCAAGGGGGTTGGAGGACCATAGTGATGACAGGGCTGTGAAGGGAGATAATTCCCAGGGGTAGTCGTGGGTGAGCGGTCCTCGTGGTGGAGGACATCCTTGGTAGGAGTGGGTGGTTATTGAGGAAGGAGGAGGAAGTGGTAGGTGAGGGTCCTGGAGGGGCAGTACAACTTTGGTAGATAAAGGCCCAGTGGTATAAGAGATACTCATGGTGGAGGAGGGAGCTCCTAAAGGGGTGGGAAACTACGGTGGTGGCGGGGACTGTAGCGGGAGATAAGGACCTCGAGTGGAGGGGAGTAATGGTGAGTAAGAGGTCCTGGTGGAGGAGGAAGTCCTTGGTGAGAGAGGCGGCCGGGAAGGCGAGTGAAGGCCATGTTGCGGAAGGTTCTGGTCCCGGGGAGGTGGTCTTGAAGGGAAGGGTTCTCGTGGAAGAGGGGTGGTCATGGTGGTGGAAGCTCCTGGTTGGAGGACCAGGGGACATTCGTGGTGGTTGAGTGAGCAGGCTGTAGGGTGGTTGAGCGAGGAGGCCGTAGGGTGACGGAGCCGCGGAAGGGGAAGGCTGTAGAGAGGGACTAAGGCCGCCATTGGGGAGGTCGTAGTGATGGGTGAAGATGTCTTGGTGGGGGTGTGGTACCTGAACAGAAATGAAGGCTATAGTGGTGTGGGGTGGTCGAAGGACGTGGTCCTAATGGAAGGCACTCGGGGTGGAAGAGGGTGATCGGGAGAGACTAGGTGGAGGACTGGGTGATGATCAGAGGGATGAACGGAGGGTGCCATGTGGGGAAGAAGCTGTGGATGGAGAAGAGATTAAGGCCCAGGTGGTGAAGGTCGGTTGTGGTGGTCGATGATTGTAGAGGTGAGGAGGAAGTCCAAGGGAGAGGGCCTATCCGAATGTACAGAAGGAAAGGGTTCGCAGGGCGAGATACTGCGTAGGTAAGAGATCATGGGGTGGGAATTGAAGCCTCTGGTAGGAGATTATGGCCATTGTGGGGGAGGAGTTTGTGGCTGAGGAGGGTTGCGACTGTTGAGGTGTGACCATGGAGGCGGAGAGCAACCATGGTCAACGAGGGGGTCGTGGTTGAGGAGGAGGAGGCTCGTGATAAAGAAAGGATGGAAGGGGGTTCATGGTGGAAGATTGAGGACCGCTGATAGAGGGGGAGCAAAAGAAGCACAAAGCAAACCTCAACTCAGGAATAAAAGTTTCAGACCAAACACTGAGGACTGTGGCGGTTGGACAAGGCGCTTATTATGTAATTTCAGTTCAACTTAGCCGTTATTCGTGATCGAGTGAATCGAGGCGAATGCTTTTTTTTCCCGTAAATAGGAAATGGAAAATTGATACATCGAATATTATTAGAATGCAGGACAGACTTTTAAAATGTAGTAAAGTGCATACCGGCATTGTAAATTCTCGACTTGAATTCTTAATTCACTGTGAAAATGGTGTGACCTCTATGTTTGCTATGTACTGATAATTTAAGTCGAAGTAAATCTGAAGATGACAAAACACTGCTGAACTGGACTAATTGAAATTATTGACCATATTGATTAGAATTCTCCCAAAAATATCAATTTCTAATAAATATTGGTAGTGTGTGACTGCTGGGTATGTATACGTACATATAAATTTTTCCATCAGGTCAAAGATCAAGATTATATTTTGATATTTCATCAAGGAGCTATTATAAGACTAGCTTGTCTTACCAACTTGTCATATCCTACTAACCTGTATAATTATTCTTCCCAATCGCCAAATGAATTCGTTTAATTGGTCTAACAACCAACAAGTACACTACTGGTGGGATAAAACATTGAAGGGATCACCCTACTGTGTCCCGTGTGGCTAGGTACCCAGGGGTGCTTCTCCATTGTTGAATAAATTTCAACGTACTTTTTGTAGCTCATGTACCTATACTGTCATTATTAAATTTGTAGATTATATATGTGGCCAGAAATTCCAAAGATACTTGCCTTTCCTATTACCGTCAATGCCAAACACGGCCGAATTTTGAATGCGATTTCGACACGTTCTGTAACTTGTTTCTGAATGGAGCAGGTAGTGTATTAATGGTATAATGTGTGATAGTTCATAGAAATTGAGCGTCTTGAGATCGTTTCTAATGCAATTGATGCGACAAAAAGAAAATTTTCTTGTCTTAATGAAATACATTTCCGCAGTAGTTTATGACCTTTTCCAATCGTTTGCTTCGTTTACTATATACACGTGTAAATGAAATTGATCTAGAAATTTATATCGTACATACTTTCCATTCATGTGGTGGGTTTTCTCGAAGCAAATTGTGTCGCCTAACATTGAATATTAAAACGCTGTTTCCTAGAACGATGAGACAAGTTATCTGCCACTAACTCTTTATTGGGTCTAAATTTTAAATGATTTTGATAGGATATCATATGACCCAGTACTATCTACCAACAAATTAAGACTTTCGAAGTACGAATTACTCTTTTAATTTTAACGTTTCAGTATGTTTCGGTCCATTTTGGAATCATGTAATGGGATACTGGGCACAAAAAGACAACCCAAATGTGCTTCTACTGACTTACGAAGAAATGAAAAAGGTAAAATTGCATCCTTGTTATAATTTAATTATTATCTAATATTAGAGATTGGTAACATTGACTATTTCATCCATTGACACGACTTGGTAGACTGCTCCCTCCAGTTGTGGCGGCGATCGATACTCTTCTCTCGGGTTGAGGGCAAGAAGACACATTTTTGATAACATGTATTATCCCCAATACCATTAAAAAAAAAAAGTTCATTGCTGCTGAAATAGTGAGAGTGAATAGTGGTGGGGAAGGCAAAAGATACTTTGTGAATCCCGTCCTTTTCCCACTGCGGTTTTCGATTTTGTCATTCAAGTTCCACAAAATTGTTTCTTCAAAATATTGTATTCACCTAATACTGCAATTTTTTTCAACTCATATTGAGGAAATTCTAATCTGTTGCAATGTTTCCGAAAGGGTTTCTCTCTAGATTATTCCCTTCAGGCTACTACCAGCAAAGAAAAAAATCAAGCTTTCATTATTTTTCCGGAAAAACTCGGTATTGTAGTGGCGCCAATAAATACCTACATATAAATATAACCCCTTATACCCCTACTGAAAGTACCTACTAAAATAATGATTTACAATTTAACAATAACTCATGTCCTCCAGCCACATGAGTTGTTCTTCTACATCAGCGACTCTCCTCCATCCTCGCTAGGTGACCGCGTATTTTATTTTCAATATTTTGACCATAGATATGATTCCCCTGCATTTTGTCCTAGCCGTGATAGATTTAACCCTGATTTTATCCTTCCTTTTAATGTTCAGAACATTTCTTTTTATCCTCCTTTGCGTCACTGCTAGCTATTTGGCTTGGACGTCGGTGAGAGACCATGTCTGTGCTCCGTATGTCATAGTATTGGGAAGATACAGCCTCCAGCATTTTGTTTTTTTGAGGAGATTGCCAAGTCTCATTTATACACCGCCCTCGAGGTCCAATACTTCTTCCAAGCTTGGCTTATTTCTTATCGATCTCTTTCCTGATTTTATCTTGGAAGGGCATGATTTGCCCAAGGTAAGTAAACTCCCCTACTTCTTCCAAATCTTCTCTCCCAATCTCAATTTTATGCCCTGTGGTGTTACATATCACTTTGGTTTTGGAGATATTAATGACAAGCCCTGCTTTTTTGCTTTCTCGAGCATTTCCTGTAGCTCCCCCTATCCCTGATCAATAAGACAATATCGTCTGCAAATCTTAAGTGGTTTAAATTTTGTTTATCGATCCTAATCCCCTTTTATTCCCAATCAAGTTTCCTGAAAATATGTTCCAAAAGTGCGTTAAATAAATTTGGGAACAAGGGGTCGCCTTGCTTTAGCCCTCATTTTCCAAAATTCTAATACTCCTAACTTTTTCATTATAATTCCTTGTTCCCTCAAGGCGTTCCACAGGTAGTTATGGTAAACATTATCGAACGCCTTATAGAAATCGATAAAGACCACGTTCACTTCGTGTTGATATGCGTTTGTTTTTTCAGTGAGCTGGTTGAGTGTGTGCATATGGTCGATCATGGCAAAGCCTTTTCGGAACCCTGCCTGCTTGACCGGCCGCGCTATCCAACTGATGATATGCCCTATTTTTTATGATCTTCATAAAGACTTCATTACTGATGTTAGACAAGAGGCTAATTGGCCGGTAATTGTTTAGTTGGCACTTACCCCCTTTCTTATGCAAGAGGATGATTCCTGCCTTTTTCCACTGCTTTGAAATCGCTTATTGTGCAATAATTCTGTTGAATAGCAGAGTCAACGGTTCAGCTAATATTTCGCAAACTCTTTTAGAGTTTTATTTTCAGTTTTATCAGGACCAGACGCTTTCCCTACTTTTAGATTTTTCAACGTAGCCTCAACTTTTCATGCCCCAGAAACGGTAGGAATGGTTCTCTTTGCGGTATTGGTCTGTGCTTTTCCTCACGTTTCAGGCCATATAGTTCTTTATAGAACTCAGTGGCTTCTCGAAGTTTATCCCCCCTTAACTGACACTTTTACGGCCAGCCTTATTGAAGAGACCGACCGCTAATTGTTTTCCATAGCAGAGTTCTCTTTTTAACTTTTTTGGTGGACCACGAGCCCTCGATAATTTCTATGACCTTTCTTTTTTCGAAGTTTCTACAGTCGCTTTTGATACTTTTCTTAACTACATTTTGGATTTCAGCACGTATTCGATTTCCTGCGATGCTTACTTTGATTTCACCTTTCTCAGTTCTTCCCTTTTAATAATACTCTTGCGTGCATAGAAATGCTGAACGAAAAACTGTGTGTACAATTTTATAATATTACAACTCAACACAGCTATATCTGATT
The DNA here is from genome assembly GCA_031841125.1 of Acanthococcus lagerstroemiae. NCBI lineage: Eukaryota > Metazoa > Arthropoda > Insecta > Hemiptera > Eriococcidae > Acanthococcus > Acanthococcus lagerstroemiae. Next base: position 19,904,899 of record CM063109.1, on the reverse strand, counting down.
AATTCGTTTGTTTTTAGGACCTTCGATCAGTAATATGTAAAACGGCTAAATTCTTGGAGAAAACGCTGTCAGAGGAGCAGATCGAAAAGCTGTTGGTTCACTTGTCATTTGAAAGTATGAAAAACAACCCCGCAGTCAATAATGAGTCAATACATGACAGAAATAAGAAGCTTGATTTAAGGATACTAGGGGGAAGTTTCCTGAGATGTGGTAAAGTGGATGGGTGGAAAGAAATAATGAGTCCCGCTATGAGCGCGCGTTTCGATGAATGGGATAGAGAAAACGTAAAAGGCTCTGAGTTTATTTTGTAAAATTTGCTCGTATGATGATGAGTGATTTCGGCTTAACCGTAGGTTGGAACAATTTTACATAATAACAATCTCAACAAATACAATTTCGGGTCAGTATTGCGTAAGTACGAGACACAGTTATTATAAAATAATATATAGGTAATTAGCTTCAAGATGGTTGTTTTATCTTAAGATATGGGAGAGTATACTTCAAATTATTGTCAGTATATATATTTTACTGATAAATCAAAGGATATGGGCGTCATGTCGCAAACGGATCTGCAACCCTGGGAGAGCATTTTCATGTCTCCATTTTAATATCGACTTATCAGTAATCGATTATTATTGTCCGCGACTTCCTCGATTCATACGATATACACATACGACGAAATTACAACGAAAAACGACGTGTTGTTGCTGCGCGACTGCAGTCTGTAACCATGTTGTTAGTAGAAATTTCCATTAGAAATTCCAAAATTAGAAAATAAATTATAATAGATTACTGAGAAGTCGATATTGAAATCGAGATATGAAAATGCCCTCCCGGGGTTGCAGATCCGTCTGCGGGGGGAGGGGGGAGCGTATAAAAATGTCAAATCATAACGAAAACTGTAACGCTCCCTCGACACGAATCCAGGGGTTGACATTTCCATGGAAATTTATTTTAGCATATTGTATGCTTTTACTACTGGGCATCACCCGATTGCGTCCGGGTCAGTAAGGGGAGATAAATTATTGATGAATGGTTTCATTGCGGCCCGATGTAGAGTTTGATTGCATCCAGGCTCATAGTTCCACATCGTCCCAGTCTATTTAGCGTCATCCAGAGTGCATCACGAGGAGGCGGACCGAACTACTTTCAATAAACATCCAGATAACTACATATTCTTCAAAATCTGAATAAACCGCGGAACTGAAAACGTGGAGGCGAGTGCACAACTTGCTCTGTTCCAAAATGCAGAAGAAAAAGCACCTGTGTAGATTTAGGTCTTATTTTGGAAAGATAATAGAATTTTTTGGCCAGAATGCAGCTTTAACCCTTTCGCTCTCAATTTTTTTTTTCAATTTGAATTATTATTTTTTACTGGAAATTGTTGAATAGACTCCCCATAATACGAATCCGGTATCGAAGAATTTTTCACTCTCCCTTGGGCCCTCAAAAGACCTGGGACAGCGTATGTCCCACTGGTAGAGTAATGATGAGAGTCAAAAAAATTATTTCCGAAACAACCACGCCATCTACCGAGAGTTGAGTGAGCTAAGATATGCTTCTGTTGGTACTCTACCAGTGGGATACGAACTAACACTGTTTTCAATATAGTATATTTGACCCAGTAGAATTTTCCAAAAACCGTTGGGACAATTTATGAGTATTCAGCATGTTCGAAAATGGCGCCGATATTACAAAGAAGGCCGTATTCCTCTCGAGCTGTAAAGTTTAAAAAAAAAACTGCCAGTTTCAAGAAGGTCATGGTCACTGTTTTTTGAGTAGAAAAAGAACCAATTTTGATAGACTTTTTACCTCAAGGTCATACTATCAATGGTGAAAGATACCGAGAAAAACACTTACTAAGCTGAGAAAACCTTTGAAATGCCGTCGACCTGGAAAATCAACGAAAAGAATAGAGCTGCTCCACAATAACGCAAGGCCACACACTGCCTACTCTACCCTCGCTCCTTTGGAAAAATATGAATGGAAAATCATCCCCCACCCTACATACAGTCCAGATCTTGCCCCTAGTGAGTATTTCCATTTACCAAAGTTGAAGTCCGAGCTGGCTGGCGGGCATTTTGACACTGAAGAAGAACTATGAAATGCAGTTGAAAATTACCTTAAAAAGTTGGACGGTTCAGTTTACAAGGAAGAAATTGCAAAGTTAATTCATAGGTTGAGAAAATGTATTGGATTAAAAGGTAACTATGTAGAAAAGTAGTAAATCGTTTCGCAGAATCCGAATCTGGTGTTATTATTTTTTTCATAACTTCACTCTTTCTAGAGTTACAGGGGTGGGAACCTTATTTGAATTTACCCTCGTGCTAAACAATTTCTGTATTCTTTTGTAACTTATACAATGCTGTTTTGTAATTCTTACTACACAGTTTGGTACATATTACTACCTACGTAATGTATTTTTGGTACCTTTACTACTTTGGATAACACATAGAGTCCAGTCTTCCTAATACCCATTTGTAATTAGTGTTTCCCTGATGAAAATATTGAACAATTACTCAACCATTTGGTGAATTTCATAATGCTGTTTTGTTATTTTTACCTTACAGTTCGGTTATTATTACCATACGTATTCAGTAATTTTTACTATTCTGGATAGCATAGCTCAGTTCTTCTAATACCCATTATTAACTTATGCTTTCCTAATAAAAAATACTAAATTTTACAGTACAGCTTTTTGTAACTTTTATAATGCTGTTTCGTAACTTTTACTATACAGTTTGGTAAATATTACTGTACGCATTCAGTGACTTCTACTCATAGTATATTTCAGCCTAGCTAGTACCAATCAGTAATTTATATTCCCCTAATATAAATACTGAACTATTTCTGTACTGTTCTATAATTTTTACAGTGCTGTTTCATAATTTTTACTATACCATTCGGCAAATATTACTATATATTGGTAACCTTTACTACTCTGGATAATATAGGCCATCTTTCATAATACCCACTAGCATTTCCTACTCACCTGATCTGAATACTAGACCATTTCTGTACTCTTTTGTAACTTATACCGGTAAGGTGTCCGAATATCGACCACCTTTTTAAAAACCGTCACCAAATTCGAACCGTTTGGGTTAGAAACTTCCAAAATGGCTTAAAAAATCCCTTCAAGTTTCTAGTTTAAGTACCCAAACGGTTGGGGCCCAAAATTAATTTTTTATATTTTTTATGATTTTTTTAGCAAAGGAATCCAAAATTTGAGTTTTAAAATTTGGGTCCCCAATTCCGACCACCTGTACAATTGAGAAGAAAACAATCATCCTGTTACATCATAGAACTAATTTTTTTATTTTAGACATTTAGACAGCTTTTAATGAAATTAATGGGACCCCAAACAATTTGAATGCTTTTAAATCCCTGCTTCTTTTTTCAGCACGCATCGAACCTCAGCAAGCATCATTTCTTTGCTCCATGTCGATCTTTTCCACTCAAGTCTTGGCATTTCTAGAAGAAATCCTCATTAAAATTATCAATAATATCATAACAGCAGACGGTCGGATTTAGAGCACCCTCCAACAAAAACTAATTCTTTGTACTTGCTGGAATAAATTTGTAGAACCGACTATATCATTTGATAGAGAATTATTTCCTCTTTTGAAAGATGTAATTCAAAAAATATGAAATCAAACACCTTCCTTCCACGATCACAAAACACCAAGGGCGCTGATAAGGTTGGCGGATTCAATTTTCAATTTTTTTTATTTTCTCAACGAGTTTTGGCTTTAGGGATGTCGAGTTGGTCTCATTATGTTTTTCTGTGGAAAAGGAATATGAAAAAAAAATAAAAAAATTCTGGTAGATCGCGCCATTAGCCGACGAAATAGGTGGGTGGTCGGATTTACAGCACTGGTCGATATTCGGTCACCTTACCCTTACAATACTGTTTTGTAATTATTACTACACAGTTTGGTAAATATTACTATGTGTATGTATTTCTGGTAACCTTTACTACTTTGGATAACATAGTCCAGTTTTTCCTAATACCCATTTGTAATTCATGCTCTCCTGATGAAAATATTGAACAATTACTCAACCATTTGATGACTTTTATAATGCTGTTTTTTAATTTTCTTTACAGTTCAGTTATTATTTACCATATGCGCATACGCATTCAGTAATTTTTACTATTCTAGGTAGCATAGACCAGTTCTTCTAATACCTATCCCTAACTTATGCTTTCCTAATAAATAATACTACATTTTACTATACAGCTTTGTAACTTTTACAATGCTGTTTTGTAACTTTTACTATACAGTTTGGTAAATATTACTGTACGCATTCAGTGACTTCTACTATGCTTGTAGTATAATTTCATATAGCTAGTCCAATCATAATTTTATTCCCTAATAAAATACTGAACTATTTTTGTACTGTTCTGTAATTTTTACAGTGCTGTTTTGTAATTTTTACTATACTATTTGGTAAATATTACTACATAGTTTTGGTAATTTTACTACTCTAGATAATGTAGTCCATCTTTCATAATACCTTCTAGTATTTCCTACTCTCTTGATCTGAATACGAGGGTAAATTCAAAAATAAGGTTCTCACCCCTGTAACTCCAGATAAAATGAACTTATCCGGCTGCGCGACGTCTCATTGCGTTTGTACAACATTCCTAAACACAATTATTCTGAATTCGTGCGTGTAGTCGATTCGTTCGCGTGTTATACTAAAAAAACCGGAGTGCCATTGGACAGTTGTCGTCCAATATTGAAGTTCGTTCTGTCATTCCTTTTTTGTACTTTGGAAAAAATCCTCCCATCGAAATTCATCATAGATTGGTCGGAGTTTATGGCCCTAACGTTATGAACAGGGGCGGCAACTTCTGTGTAGCATATATAGCAGATGCTACACATGAGATTTTAAAAAAAACAAACAAAAAACATTAAATTAATACTTTTTAATTTATTACTGAACTTAAATTTTTTTGTTACGCTACACATGGGAAAAATCTAGGTTGCCCCGCCCCTGGGGACAAGCGGTGTCCTGTTGGGAGCGAAAGGGTTAAAAGACCACTCACCCTCTAAAATACGCATTTAGATCACGTTTCCTACATTTCGTAAAGACTATCAAATTCCGCTAGAATTCAATCAGGCTCTTTCAGACTTGTTAAGCCTTGTTAGACTCTGATGAGACTCGAGCTGATTCCTTGAGATTTATCAGACCACATTTACTCGGATTCGTTCAGACTTTTTTACTCTATTTAGACTCACTGAAGCTGGACTATGACTCATCTAGACTTCATCCCCGATTTACAAAAAGAGGGTCACGAAGCCTCAACACACAAAGAAGCCAAAACTGGGATTTGAGGCAGAAGAATGCTTCTTTTTCAACCAATTACAGCGCAGGACGCAACCAGAAACGAGAACGACATGCTAGATGAGGTAATTTTATGACGTCACTTGGTCAAACACAAATTTTATGACGGATGTAATCCAACTATGTACCTATATTAGGGAAGCGGGCTGTTTACATTTCGGAAGCGATCGAACCATTCGAAGCAAGGGGCAAAAACGGGACGCTATATAAGACTATGAAAAAGGTGTGAGGGCTACTTTTCGGACGCAATCGGGCTTCTCCGTTATACTACTGGGTATACTTGAGCGAAACCGTAACGCTCCCCCCCCCTTAATGCTCCCCCGACACGAATTCAGTGGTTGACATTTGCTGCCCCCTGCACGACTACAGTCTGCAGCCGTGTTGTTGATAGAAATTTCCATGGAAATTTTTCTAAATAAAAAATCAGTGTAATTTGTAATTAAAAAGTCACTGTACTTTTTATTGAAAAATCACTAGAATTTGTATTGGAAAATCATTTTAATTTTTATCAAAAAATCACTGAAATTTCTAATGAAAAAAGTCACTACAATTTTTCGGAAAATCAATGGAATTTTTACTAAAAAATCCGGGTAATTTTTAACTGAAAAATCATTGTACTTTTTATTGGAAAATCACTGTAATTTTCATCGAAAAATCACTGTAATTTAAAAAAATAAATTATTATACATTTATTATTTTTCTGAAAAGTAGTATTGAAAAATTAGGTACTAATACCAACTTTGAAATATTTAGCCTTCCATATGCTGCGCCAAAACAGAAAAAAAAAGAAAACGACAGTGAACTGAAGCATAAATTGCGTTATCATTCACCATGTACATAATGGGAGGGGTACCATAGTGCCTCCGAGCCCCACAAAAGAACAGTTTCCCATTTCACTCAACTCCTGGCTCCGCCGCTACTGCTCAAATCAAATAAAGTCAGTGGGAATCGTCTCCCTAAAATGCAACAACTATAGTCGCGCAGGATGCAACAAAGATCAAGATCAATGAGCACATGGCTGGAGTTACAGTTTTCACTCAAGTATACCCATGGCTGGAAGAAAAGTAAATTTCCATGGAAATGTCAACCACTAAACTCGTGTCGGGGGAGCGTTACCGGCGCTAAAGTAACGATTTACAGTAACGTTTTTTGAAATTTTTTTATGTGCCAAAGCGAAGACATGAAAATGTCAATAGTCCAAAAAAGGCCGTATTAAGTTACCTCATTGGTTTTAGAATTTTCTGATTTGTTCAGAAAACCTCAATATAGACCGAATAGGCTAAGTTCAAGGGAAAAAAAAAAGTTTTTGCCAAAAAATCCGGACTTTGTTCATAACCATTATTCATTTTGTTATTTTTTGTAAATTAAAATTTAAACTGTAATTTATAAATATGAGATGTTTTGAAATTGTTCTTTTTATTGCACTAATTTTAGTTTCACGTTTGAATTTAATAAATTCTATCTTACTTCTCATTTGTGTATTACCAGCATTGTCTGTTCTTATCTTCGTCTTTTCTATTAGGGTAATTTCCAGCTTCTCTGTCATAATACTTCAGTCTCATTTATACTTTCTGTCTCGTCTCACGTCACGTTTGCCTTTTCTTGCTGGGAGCCAGAGCTCGCCACCTTGGAGCGGTTAATTTTTGAAGGGAACCAGAGTTGAAGCTTGAAAAAAATTATCGGCTGGAGCCGGAACAAAGGACCAGAAAAAGTTATTTGCTGGGGCCGGAGTCGAAACAAACTTTCTGAATTTCGATAGAGCCGAAGGCAGGGGCAATTGAACCGGTGCATGCAAAAACAGGTTAAGTTACCGATTTTGTCAAGATTAATTTTTTGCATAGGCAACACTATCATACAAAGACCGATCCACTGGAAAAATATTGGCTCGATTCGTCGAACCATTATGAGATTATGACACATTTGAAATTTTTGTCGCGGCAAAAACAGGTCAAGTCCAATTTTTTCATGCAAAACTAGGATAAGTTTACCCGTATTCTTATGAAACCTCATATCAATGATCGTGCGTGGCTATATTTTGATAAATTTGCTTGTGCGTGATGGTTCTTTTAAACAATTTTGTTTCGTTATGGACGAAGATCCTTTAGAAGTGATTTCTGCCAAAAAGGCAAAACGAAGTCCAGTGAAAATAAAATTGAATAAATCAGGCAATTATCGTACATTTTGTTGTAAAACAGGTGTTTTCCTCTAAATAAAAATAATCCTGAAAATTTTTTCAAAAATTTTCCACTGACCGGATTTTTTAAGACTTCGCGCGACTAAACAGGTTAAGTCCATTCTTCTTTTCGGAATATGTCGCTAAGGCTAACAGATACACAAAAATCGAGACCGGCAATATTTTTCTCATCAAAAATACCATATTTGGACCGAGTCATACCAAGTGTCTGTGTTACCACGTAAAACATTTTTTCACACTCCTGTAAAATTTCAAAAATGTGACTTGACCTGTTTTTGCAAGCACCGATTCAATTTCCGGCTCTATTACCACTTCCGACTTTGGCTCTGGCATTTCAACCTCCTCCCTTTCCTTCTGTCTCCTTCTTGACTTCCTCATGAACGCCTCCACCCTTCCTTTTTCTCATAAAAATTATCGAAACCAAAATCAAACCCACACTTTTAGTGGAGCCATCGAGAACCTTGCAGGAGCAGGAACCGAAAATGGAATTCGATAAAAATTATTCATCAGGGCCGGAGTAAATTTCAGAATTTTACTAGAGTCAGAGCCGGAGCTAGAGCCAGAACTGATTTCTTGCTCTAACTACGAATCTGACATTGACGTCCGCCCTTCGATCTTTCCCCTTCCCCTTCTCTCTATCCTTTGACCTCCCCTGGCATGCTTCCGCCTTTTCATAATTTACCGATGGGAGAGCTAAAGTCAATTTCCCAAGAATCTGAAGCCAGAACGAACTTTCAAATTTTCTCAGCAACCGGAGTCAGCTGGAGCGGCTGTGGTTTTCAAACACCTCTGGGTCCCTGCTTTCTTGTTATTTCTGTCTTCTTTGTCATACGATTTTAATTTTGTATTTTCTGTCTTTTCTGCTACTCGAACTGTTCTGTCTTTCTAGCCATTTCTGTCTTCTCTGTCAGTGGATTCATTTTTTCTTTTTCTTAACTTTTCAGTTTTATCACAGTCCGAGGTAGACTGAAGGTCATCGGAAGGTATCATTTCATGAATAATCTAAATTGAAGGGGACATATGTGGAGGAATTAAGGGACAGATGAGCAGCTGCACCCTCTGGAATTTTTTGTATTTCACAAGTATCCATGAATAATAAGAAAATATTCGAACACGGTAGCTAATTTAATAACATTTTAAAGGACCATACCTTTGTTAGCTTAAATTATCTTTATCTCTACCCAATCTTCGAGCCAAGATACCTTCCGCCACACTGATGGGTGCTATCATGTGCTCTGGTGCATATATAGGAAAACATGGTTCTCTGAGCCTAGCAGAGAGCAGAAACGAGCAAAGCTATGTCAGCATTTGGATTGAGTTGTAAAACGGCCAAGGAACAAATGTACCTCGTATCTTCAAAACTGATTTCTTTCATTTATTTTTAGTATAGGTGACTGGGTGTATTTGTAAGAATTGCGTGAATACGTAGGAGAATATGGGGATATATACCCCCTCCGCCGATCTAGAGAGAAAAAATACATTCTAAAGCTTTTTTCAACTTTTTTTTTCTTTGTGTTACCTAAGACCCTCTTCTTTGCTGGTCGAATTGAAATGAAGGGTAAAGAAGAATCAAAACTCACATTTGCCATTTTACTAAGGGCGCAAATAGGCAAAATACCGAACACAGATGCGTCCACATTAGGATGATCAGATTATTCATTCTGGATGATTAGTGTCTGGATAATCATCATCTTTTGATCAGACCGCCAATGAGTCGATCGGGAATAAAGGATGCTCATCCAGGCTGATCAGTCCTTCAGCTTCATTTTGGCTGATCATCCTAATGTGGACGCACCTTACGGGTGCAGGAATATCTTTGCTGCGCCTGTGAACGTGGAGTATGTTATACATGTCGCGCATGCACAGGCGCAGCAAAGATATTCCTGCATCCGTGTACAGTATTTTGCCTATTTGCGCCCTTGAAGTAAAATGGCAAATGTGAGTTTTGATTCTTTACCCTTCATGTGACCTGTGCTGAAGAAATATACACCTTAGCTTCGAAAAGTTATTTTCTCAAGAGAACGATTTGAAGATAATGGCTCGTATTCGAGCATGAGCGTTTGTTAGCTATTGACGCGTTTCTGGTGGTAGTTTTTAGTCTGGAAAAATTCTGAGTTGATAACGTGAAAGAGCATTGAAAATAAAACAAGAATCAATATCAAAACGAAAGCTAAGGTATGTTTCTTCAGCACAGGTCACATACGGATGGATAAAATTTTGACCTGATTGACATTTTTTTTTTTGGCTTGCAAATCCAAAGAACAAAATGTTAACTCTTTAGCCCATCTGAGTTTTTCTCCTTTGCTTGCCAACTCAATATTTTGGATGAACGAAATGGTAGAACTGCCACTATTTTACTTGCAACATTTTTAAAATATCCCTCCTTTCAGAAGAACCTTTTATTTACGCTATTGTTTTGCAACGATCAGTACGAAGTTTGGGCAATGGCGTAATTATACTATTTTTTTTTTTAGTGGGGGAGGGGCTGTTCAATTTTCCAAAATCTTTTAGCCATTATATTGTACGAGTAATGTCTCAGTTTAATGCATGGATTTTTTTTTTTAAATCTTGGGGGAGAGGGTTAACTCCGTCCCCCAATCACCACTGACTCTGATGTATAATTATTTGATATTTTTCAATTGTACGGAGTGAGAGGTCAAGTTTTAAAGATGCATACATACGATACTTTTGATTTATTAAAATTATCATTTTTTATTTCCGTTTTAGTTCTGGTATATTTCCATGTAAGTAAAAGGGTGGGACCATCAACCTATTACGTTGATATTTGCTCTTTCAGGACTAGTCTGCTCACAACTGTAATTACTGTTGCTATTATTTTTTTTAATTTGTTTTTGCACTAACTGCACTAAGGGCTATGCGCCGTTTAACTTGGGAGATCACAGGAAGCATAGGATGTTAAGATGGATGAAGAAGAGAAGCATAGACAAGATGTGGGGGACTGAGGGTATAAGAGATCAGGTAGTGACGTAAGACGTTCTGAACTGGACAATGTAATCATTAAGAAGTCAAGGTAGGACGTTTCGAACTTGATAATATAAACATTGTTTTCGAACATTCTGTTTCCGAAGTATTTCCGTGATTCCGATATCTTCGGACGCGGCATAGATTTCACATTCTTTATCCGTTTAACGCAGATTTTATTGCAATCAGTTTTTCCGTGCACCATTTTCACGACAAACTGCTAATCACCAAGAATGTCTCGATACAGACTGAAAGATAAGGTTTTATAAACAGGAACATTTTACGAGAGGTTTAGTATAAATACGGAATACACGATGAGGAAAGACATTCAGTTCTCATCTCAGCAACCAGTAACACATTGAATAGTTTTTCGAATTGAGCTCCAGCCTTAAGCAAAACTATCAACAATGGCGTTAAACACGAAAATTTGTTTAGTGTTGTTCGCGTTTCTGCTGCAGGTAAGCGACTATACTTTAAGGAACTTTTGTGAGAAAATACATAGGATAAGGTAAACACGAGATCAAGGAGCAATAATCATTTTCGGAGTTACACAGTATGCTTCTTTCGCTAGTTAGTTCTTTTAGTCGGCACCGAATTTGAAATTGCCACGCAATGCTCAACCCCCTAGAAAAGTTAGCTCTAGTACGCCCTTATGGTGAAGTTTCATACACAAGTGACTTGAATTGAATGTAAGAGAAGATTTACAGTCGTGAACTGCAATATAACTTCGCTACTCCTCCAGTACGTCCCAAAAGTGAAGTCACATGTCAAAGTCAATTTGAGTTATTTTAAAAGAAAATCGACAATGGTTACCACCCATCGGATTTCTCTGGTTTAGCTTGGTCATTTATTATTCCTCGTTTTCTGAATCATAAATTTTGCTGAACAAAGAAACAAACAATTTGTTTTAGTCAAAATCACTTAGACCCAACTCGCTAAAATCACATAGGTACATTAAGCCTTCAACTCGAGTGCATAATAGCCTATGCATTTATTTGCAACAAAGTTGCATCGCCTAGTAAACCGATCCGCAGACTTGGATGCGACGGATGCGGCGGCTACGACGGTGGCTGCGGCATCAGTCTACTCTTCGGCGGCGATTTAGGTCTAAATTTGGGTGGAACACCTCTCAGATAACAGTACCCATCTCGTTCTTGCCAGTGCCATGTTCCGAAACCTAACATTAGCATTATATTATACAATATATACAACTGAATCCCCCCCCCCCCCGAGGTAGAGCATATAAATTAGACAATAGCTCTTAATAATTATGATCATAAGAGACTGCTTAAATTTCAGAATGGGCTCGACATCGACGCCAAACCAATTGATTGCGGTTGCGGAGGTTTACCCATCGGCGATGGTATTGGAGACGATTGCGGAGGCCTTGGTGGTTTCGGTGGCCTTGGTGGAGGATTTGGACGCGGTCCTCAAATAACACCGCCCATCTCGTTCATGCCGGTACCGCAGCCAGTACCGATCAGAATCCCGCGTCCCAGACCTCAGTCGGTGACAATTCCGAACATTATCTTGGCATTGCTTCCACCCAACAATCGACCGATCTGCCGTCCACGACCCATCATACGTCCACCTCCGACCATCGTACCGATCCCGCAACCCTATCCGTTGCCGATTGGCGGTGGCTGCGGTGATGGTGGTCTTGGATGCGGTGGTGGTCTTGGATGCGGTGGCGGTCTTGGATGTGGTGGCGGTCTTGGATGCGGATGCTAAAAGCAGACTTTGTACCATATGTGTAACTCATGTCGACGAATACAAAGAATACACGTTATTCGAATATTTCGTTTTTTCCTGTTTTGTCGAGTACTTTCTCAGTAACCCTCTCCCCCAAACCTGCAGTGAGTAGGCAATTTCCAAAAGTATGTTTGTGTCTTTGCATGTCTTCACTATTGAAGGAGCTGATATGCATTATACATGTTCTACCATCAGGAATTCAATTTTTTTGCGTTGAAAAAATATGATCTTGGGACTGATGATGGAGAGAATTGACGAAAGTCTGATGTACACAGTGTATTCAAAAAATTCCGGGACTAATTTTTTTCACGAAAGAAAAAGAGTTTAGAAAAAGGTTTTTACTTAGTTTTCAGTATAATCCCTTCCTCGTTCTCTACCAATTTTACTGTACTCGTACAGTCGCTGGAACGATATGGAGAATTCTTCTTCTGGGATGGTTTTCAGAGCCCTGGTCAAATTCGTTTGAATCACCTCAACATCTTCGAAACGCTCTCCCTTCATCGCCATTTTTAATTTAGGAAATTTAAAATAAAAAAGGGTAACCGAGCCAGATCTGGTGAGTAGGGCGGATGCTGAATCGTTGTGACTGACTTTTGAGTCAAAAATTGAGTGATGAGTGTCAAGAAATGGGCTGGCGTATTGTCTTGTGTCTCTTGTAAAAGAGAAAAAAAAACACCGGTGCGGTACAGTTCTGGTCTCACGCGTCGAATTTACTTCAAAAGTCATTCTATGACATCTTTGTAGATGCTGCGTTTACCTTTTGGCCTGGGGGGGGGGCACAAATTTACTGTGGATAATTCCGCCAGAATCGAAAAAAGAAAGTGGAAGGGCGCTCCTCTCGCAGGTCATTTTCCAGCGATGAGCGCATACTCGTACCTCTGGAAAATCTTGCCTCGGCTTTAACAATCATTCACATACCCGGTTTCTAACAATTCGAGTATTTCTGAACCCGCAGACCTATCCGTAGCCCATTTGTTCCGGATGTAATTCCTTCCCGGGACCGATTGGCGGCGGTATAGGCTGTGGGGGCGGCATTGGATGTGGTTGTTGAAAATTGATGATATACTATAAACGAGTGTAGTCAAATTTAAAAAATACACGATGTCGAAGTATTTTGAGTTCTCTTTTCTATTGAGAAGTTCCGGCTGAGTTATTTAGAAGCCATGTGAGACTTTTGGCTATTCGGAACCAATAATCAAGTATCAATTCAATGAACGAGGGGACTGAAGTCTGGGCGGAATTGAAAATCTACTCAGAGACACGAAAAACCCTATTTTGAACACCTTTTTGATGGGTGTTCCTTCGAAATTCCAAACGGGGGGAAATATTTTTCACCCCCAAGGAAACTATATAGAAAACTAGGATGTAAATAAATTTTCATCTTCTTTCTATCTAACTTACTCTTTTTGAAAACAAGCAGCTTCGCTACCTGAAGAAGGTCGGCTGTAAAATAGAGATCCCGGAGCTAGCTTTTATTTTCGCGGTAGTTGGAAATGATTGTCAGGGGGAAAAGACCTATCGATAGTCATGTTTAAGGTATTTTTTTCTTACTGATAGATGAAACGTACCTAATTAGGATGACACTACAGACACACTAACAACACATGGTAAGTTCAAGATCTCAAACTGCAAAGCTGCAGACTGCAATCACGCAGCAAACATATTTCAAACACAACTCTGACCATTCAAATTTGAATTTGCAATAACTGATAAGAGTCGTCCGTTTGGAAATCAAATCGACCCTACTACTTTTCAGAATCAACTCGAGACTAGCTTCACTTTTTTATGTGAATCAAAATCGAAACTAAAACCAGAATCTATTTCGAATATGGCAAAACGAACACTTTCTAATTCGAATCGGTTGGCTAAATGAACGCACAAAAAGGTTGAACCTAGAATCGGATTCAAAACCGATTCATGAATCGGTGGCTAAAGGAACAAACCTACTTTCTCTGACGGAAGTGTCTGCAAAATAATGACTCGATTTTGAATGAAAGGAATTCGTGGAGTTTAGAAACGTGTTTCTATATTACATACTCAATTCAGCCAATTTAGGTGGCATTTTCGGATTAGGAAATTGTAATTCTTCATGCGCTAAAGACAACAGAGGAATTTGAGGAGGTTTATTTCGATTCAAATAAAGTTTACAGTTCGAATAATAAGCACAACCAAAATTATCACCAATACTATCAAAACTTGTTAACAGTATGCAGTTTCGAAGACGTCCGAAGTACATATCTGTTCGTCATAACTTCCTAAGTTAGCATTGATATAGAACGATTGAAAAATCCGCAACTTACACATACAATTTGTCCTTTTATACTGTGTACAACTTAACTCAGTCCCTCATGAACATGCTATTGATTAGAAATAGAAAATACTATTGAGTATTGAGAAACAGAATAATTGTCAATAATCAATCATCAGTCGATTCGTAATCATTGGCAACAGCTTACAGATTTTACGCTATTAGCGGAAGCTTCACTGTTCGAAACCTGAAACAGAATACCGATATTGCCATTATTACTTTTATAATTCATATCGCATTATTCCTTGGATGCATCAAGTAGTAAGGTCTACCTTGTATGTACTTCTTCACTATATAGCTAATATTCATTTGCTACTAGTTCATATGCTATTAGTTCACTGGATGCATCGCATATTCCCACAGTGGGGAACGCCAGTGTTTCGTCTTCAGGTGAAAACAGCCACAAAGTTAAATGGCTTCACCATTTGAAACCTGAAACAGAATACCAAAATTATGATTAATACATACAGGGTAGTCAGTTTAAAACGCAGCATAGAAAATCCCGTTCGATGAGTGTAATGACTAAACCGCCGCGGTGCATACCTTGTATTTTGAAAGGCCAGTGCAACGACGGAACTACTAATTCAGTTTAAAATGCAGCATGAAAAATCTTGTTTACGGCGTTAAAATTCATCGAGAAAATGTTCCGATTAGGAAATACCCGGGGGAAAACTGCGGTGGGTTTTTGAAGAATTTCATCAAAAATCTTTAGGAAAAATGTTCGGGAAAATTCTCCGATCACTTCTAAGGAATTCATCGAAAATTTCTGGGGGAAAATTCCAATAATTTCCGAAGAATCTCTGTTTTCTAAAGAATTTCTTCAAACATCTTCCGGGGACTTTTCCGATAATTTTTAAGAATTTCACAGGTAATATTCAAGGGAAAGCTCAGACGGATTTTGAGGAATTTTATCGACAATCTTCAGGTAAAATGTTCTCCGAAGAATTTCATCGAAAATCTACGGGAAAAATCTTCGGGAAAATTCTCCAATGACATCCAAGGAATTTTATCGAAAATATTTGGGGGAAAAAAACCGATATTTCCGGAGGGAATCTTCGGAAATTATCGGATTTTTAACCCAAAAATTTTCCATGAAATGTCTTAGTCATCGGAGAACATTTTACCTGAAGATTGATGATAGAATCCTTCAAAAACCGTTGTGGTTTTTCCCCGAATATCTCCTATGATTCTAGGAGAATTTTTTTCGAACTGTTGGAGAAAATCTGAAATTATTCCAAAGGATTTTATTGGAAATTACTGAGAAGTATCTCTGAAAAAAACCGAAAGTTTTTCCGTAATATTTTCGATAAAATTCCTCGGAAATTATCTTGGATAATCAAAGGAATCTCCTCGAAATTCTTCCGGGATCGAACATTTCTCCTGAGAATTTATGATAAAATTCTTCAAAAACTGTCGGAGTTTTTTTCCAATATTTCTTATGAAATGCTTCACAGATTGTCGGAAAATTTTTTCGAAGAATTTTGATGAAATTTTTTTTTGAAAACATTGGAAACATTTTCTAAAGATTTTCAATGAAATTTTTCGGAAATTATCGAACATTTTTTCTAATTACTTCCGATAAAAATCGTCAAAGATCATCGAAGATTTTCCGTGGACTTATCTAATGTAATTCTTCTGAATTTATCAGTACTGTAATTCAAAACTTTCCGATGAAAATCTCTTAGACAATGAGAAATTATCAACTCATTTATCTGAAAAAATTTTTCAAATTTTATCAGAGACACTTCTCAGTAATTTCCGATTAAATCCTTTAGAATAGTTGCAGATTTTTTCTAGAATTACGAAAAAACTTCTCCTAAAATTATCGGAGATGTTTTTCAACAATCATGGGAATCTTTTTGAAAATTAGCCAAGAAATTCTCTGGTTGAAAAATTTTCAATGCAATTCTGGGGAAATTATCGATTTTTTTCAGCAAAAATTTCTGAAGAAATTTTTTAAAAATCATTAAGAGATTTTCCCTGAAGTTTCAGATGAAATTTCTCGAAGATCTTCCTGAAGATTTTTGATTAAATTTTTCAAAAACTGACGGAGTTTCCCCCCCCCCCTCTCAATATTTCATATGAAATACTTCCAAAGTTGTCGGGAAATTTTCTCGAAGTAATTTTTTGTTGGAAAATATTGGAAATTTTCTCAAAAAATTTCCGATGAAATTCTGCGGGAGATTTTTTATTGAATTGTTCAAAAACTGACGGAGCCCCTCCCCCCTCCGAATTATTTCCTACGAAATACTTCCAAAGTTGTCGGGAGATTTTCCAGAAGTTTTTTGTTGGAAAATATTGGAGATTTTCTCAAAAGATTTCCGAAAAATTCTTCGGAAATTTTCCAATTTTTCTTTCCATTTCCGATGAACTTCCTTTGAAAATCATCCGGTATTTCACCCGAATTTCTCTACAGATTTCGAATGAGATTCTTTGGACATTATTGGAATTTTTTCCAAACAATTTCTCATGAAATTCTTTGAAGATCATCGAAAATGATTCCTGAAGATTTTCGATGAATCTCTTCGGAGAATATTTTTCCTGTTAGTTAGTTGTATCGAAAATTACCGGAATTGGTTTCCAAAAATTCCCAGTGAAATTCCTTAAAAATCATTGGAAAATTTTCCCAAAGATTTTCGATGAAATTCTGCGAAAATCATCGGTGATTTTCCCCGAAGATTATTGAAAAAGAAACGCTCCGAGTACGATTCGCGAATTCATTGTTTTAAAAAAATAAGAGACACACCGAGTACGCTTCACTTGTAAACGAGATTTTTTATGTTGCATTTTAAACTGACTAACCCTGTATTTATGAGACGTAATTCACATTGCATTATTTCTTGGGAAATCTATCGATAAGAGTACCACAGAAAGTTGTACTTGGTCCATCTACACTAATTGAACTGGGAACCCATTTCATACTCGTACATTCAACAAACAACGCTGTCAACACACTTACCTCTTCTAAATCCCGTTAATTTCTTCTGTAGAGTAAAATTCAAAATAATAATTCATAAAACGTAAATTTCATCTCCGATCTCCTTGGCTTTACACATATTGAAAACGATTGAACATATACACATGCGCATGAAGATCAAGTTAGCGGCTTCAACGGTTGAACGCTTCAAGGAAGGCGTGACAATTAGCGCTATTAGTGATTTGTACCAGTACTAGAAGATCAAGAGCAATGAGCAACTGGACGCTGTTTAACAAAAAAATCCGCTTTTTGAGAACACGGGATTCAAAGTTCAAGAGCCATATAGAAACTATATGGCATTGCGTTTATTGATAAGCTTTCTTCAACGCGAGTACACATTTTTGAATCGGGGGCCCAATTTTGAAAAATTCTACGTTTTACGCTCTTTCCAACGATACTAATAACTCATTTTGTTTACAAATTTGGGTCAGTTCCATTTTGTTAAACAGCGTCCAACTAGCATACTGAAAATGTTGAAATCAACTGCAATAGGCTCAGCTACTCGTAGCCGACCCTAAGAATGCCTGATCCATCGACACCCTGGGATACTATATAGCTATAGCTACTCGATGCAGCAGCTCTTCTAATTCAGTGGACATTGTCTTTGTATTCTTCAGGTGAAAAGGCGTAATTGACGAGCTACAAAAATAGAAAAAGTAAACCGAGCAGAAATGGCAAGCGACGGGACAGAAAATACTGGTGTACCTATCTAAAGTGTTACGACAAAGAATACAGGAATCACGAGAAAAATAGAAAAGATAGGAATACAGAGATGGGAGAAATCAAGAATCGCGAAATCATTCAAAATTGTTAAGTTAAGTAAAACTGTAAAAATAATTTGAAGTCATTTTGTTTTTTATTCTAAAATCAATTTGAAAATATTTTCTGATTTTCAAATAATCAAAAAATCATCGAAAACTTAATTTTGCGCATTCTTGTGCACTATGAAAAGAAAGATGTGATAGCATAAACGCAAAGGGGCGAGGGAGCTCGGAGGCTTAGTCCTCAAATGCGCTGTGAGCCATTGCCTCGTGAAACTTTCAAAATTACATACAGAAAAGCGAAGGGGATGAAGCTACTACGAGTACGCAAGCGAAAAAATCTTTACCCTTACCCCAATTTATAAAAAGTGGTTTGAACCTACGCATGATAGGGAAAAAATTTGAACTTTTAAGGAAACTTTCGAAAAAATGCATTTTAGTGTATTTTGTCCGAAGTTTTTCCCATGTGGAATCTCATGTGTGAACAGTAACCTTCTAGTACATGGGAAAAATTTTTACCTCTTTTCGTATATACTAGAGATAGATACTTTTTATTACTAGGCGCAAAAGAAATTAGAAAAGGGTTTTTCGCTCCACCTTATATTCACTCGTGTTCAGTCGAATTTTGTTTAATTCTCTCGTTTGGTCGTCGCCTACCGTTCGTCTCCCTAAAAAATATGATACCTTGAGTCCAGCTCAGCTACAATTATTAGAAAAAAAAAACCTTTTCTAGCATTTTATTTTTCATTTCTTCGATACACGTCACGTACGAGGCTTTCTTCTTATAGAACGCTGTCCTCTCAACATTTTTGCAGCGCGGACCAGTGACCTGATGAAAAGATGGTCACTGGCATTTGATGCCGGCTGTGCATGCGAGGTGAAAAAATATACATTAATGTTAGAGTAGCCTAGAAGTCCATGTCTATTAAGAAAAAGCTGAAGATACGGGACAGTCGGATTTCGAGCAAATTGGTAGCGATGTTTTCTTAAGTTCTTAGATGTGAAAGAATTAGCTGTGGGGACTCCGAGCTCTAGAAAACTGGTGGTTCATCTCCTCCGTTAAACGTTTGATTGATGCCAAATTCTCTAAGAATCGTGCATTTTGTTGTAAAAGTATAAAATTTGGTATGTCGCTGCTAAAAGAAAGTACCAAGTTTAAAACTCGAGCCTACCTGTCCCACCTCTTCAGCTGGCAATATGGGAAAAAGAGGGGGTCTAAACCAGAGTTCAAACTGTGACTAGGGTGAAACAAAGCCGGCTTATTTACGCCATTTATAACTCAAGAACGGTTGAACCGATTTTTATGATATTTGATTTGTTGGATTTGTCTCCGCCCAGAATAACTACTATTAAAACATCGGAAAAATTCACGAAAAAAAAAATTTATTAAGAAATTCATTTTCTCATATATTTTGTACATGGAACGGCGTTTTCTCAGTTTTCCAATTTTCTGGAATATCTCATTTTTGCTTATCCATGGAAATCGGGTTTCGCTCAAGTATACCCAGTAATCAAATCATATAAAAGGCTACAACCTCATGAAATTGTCTTAATAAGCCGTGATCAGTGTTGACGAGTCTTTTAGAGGAGTTCTGCCAATTCCAAAAAGTTTTAATCAGTTATAAAAAATCTTCTACTGTATAAAAGTGTAAGTTTGTCTGTGTGTTTGTTTGTTTGCTCGAGGTTGGTGCGGGTGAACCATAAGAGCTGAGGGTTTCGAACTTTCTGGATGTATTCGTATGAACCTGGAATAGGTTTTAGGCTATAAAAAAATTCGGTATCGGGTTAGTTACACCATTTATAACTCAAAAACGGCTGGACTGATTTTTAGGATACTTTATTTGTTAGATTTTTGTGTCAGGTAACACTCAGTACACTCACTTACCGCCTGATGTTGCAACTCACACAGTGAGAAGGGAGCTTCGCTTCTGTCTGGTGCTCCCCCCGACACTTCACGCATTCGTGATCATTTAAATTAGAATAAAACTGGTTTGGATATCGTTTCGCACTCATCTATGTACCACATGGCCCATTTTCAATCTCATACATCTAAAATTTTAGTTTTTGGAAACTATAATCAGCATTTCTTCTAATATTATCCAATTGAATTTTTGAAAACACAAACATCTTCAGCTTGGTAACACAAATATGAAGCGATACACGCTACATCGCCACCATCCACCAACACGTTCGCTTAGAAGCACCCCCCCCCTTCGAGCCGTTGCTAAAATAATTACTTGCCCTTGCCCCCCTCAAAAAATTTTCAGTACACAAAAGTTGGATGGCTGTAATTCGAGTAAAATGAATTTTTGTATATTACACTCGAAAAGTTTCCGCCCCTCAAAAATATTCCGCCCTGGGTACGGGCCTGGTCGCAATCTTTTTCATTATTCGTAACTGTAGGACCATAACTCTGCTGGTTCTTCTATCCATGTCAACAGCAATTTGTTGAGCCTAGATTCTTTAATTTACATAAATAACATTCCTCACTACTAAATTAATATCCCCCCGCGCCCCAGAGTGTTATAGTAAATAGAAAAGATACCAACATTTCCCAATACAATTTTTAATAGGGTAAATTTATTTTATGAAAATCATGTTCAACCACTTTCCATGATCTTTAATTTTTTTTTTCTATGTGGTTACCACAACTGTCATCTTGCATCTCCTTCCCATCAGTACGCGCTATAGTTCGAGGAATATGGCCAAAATGATAGCAAACCCGAATTTAGCGACCTTTGGAACCAATTATTGGATACCCATACTAAACTTTACAAAATACTAGAACCCCTTCCCTCATTGCACGGGCCTCGATCTCAAATACGGGGTAAATATGTGAAAGGAGGGAGGTGAATAAGCCCCAGAAACGATCAAACTCTGTGAAGTGGTAAAGTGAAGATGATTATTATCGTCATAAAGTCGCATCTGTGTTAAAAAGTAGTACTCTTTTTAACGGGGATATCTTGAACTCCATTTCGAGCAGTTTAGAAACCAGATACAAGAAAATTGATAATGACCTGTTTTATGAGAAATTTAATGTACAATCTATTGCAAATAAAATACCAGTAGCTGAAGAGGGCAAGTTGCACGGTAAATTGAAAAACTGGGGAAATTTTCCAATACAATTTGTACTAAAACTGATTTTATGAACACCCTGTAGAACCGATTTCGACCATTTGTCTTCGATGGATACCACAACTGCCCTTTACTATCACCCACGGGAACCATTTTGCTGTCTATCTACAGTCGTGAGTAGAAAAAAAATTTCAAAGATAGACAACTTTTCAAATTTTGATCATAACTTAGTCCCTTTAAAAGTATGCGTATGCAAACATATTTACATAGGGTCTGGGTAGGTTGCCTACTTATCAGGTAGAAAGAGGGGTCATTGCAAAAGAGACACTCTGTATAATGAAGACTATTTCAAATAATAAAAAATTGGCCGAAGAAACTTTTGCAATATTTTTGTACATTATGTAGCCACCTTAAAACTAATGGGGCGCACCGGGTCTCAAACAGGCCCGTAGCCAGCTCATCATTTAGGATAAGGCAAGTTAAATTTCGCACAAGGCAACTTTTCCAACTTCCCCCCCTCCAAAATTTTTTTCTTGAAGATAGCAGATAACAAATTTACATTTTCTATGGCGGTATGGAAAAATAATGTCGGATGAAGATTCCGGGCAAAACTTATTGTTTATCAGACCAAAAAAGACTTAAATTCTAATTTTTCATTTTTTTTTTTTTTTTATGCTAGACAAGGCAAGTGCACTTGTCTGCCTTGTCGCTGGGTACGGGACTGGTCTCAGAAGTGTTAACCTGGCCTTAGACGAGCGGACTCCAATCTTAAAATTGACTCAAGTGATACGTATTTCGGCATCAACCCATCAAATTTCACGCATTTACGATAAAACAAACGATTTTTCTTCAGTTAAACTAGGCGACAAATTGACGGGAAAATGAACTCGTTTGTTGATTCTTTGCAACAATACTCATTATTCGGAAGCTCAACGAGGAGGTAACGAAGGGTAAAAAATGTGTCTTCCCCGGTCCAGCCAGCTGAGCAGCAACAGCTTGTTGAGAAAAAAGTTTCCGGAACGTGTAGCTGGAAAAACTCGTACATTATTCGTACGACGTCTGCTCTCGGGTTCTTTACACAAACTATCACGACTGAGCGACTTCTAAGTATCTTCGATTTGGTTACTTTGCCTTAGCTCGCACTCGTAGATCTGACTCGGCCCATGTCTCACCGTATGGTGCCCCCTCGAAGTCATTATTTTGATTTGTCGCCCTCACGCCGGACGCGCGGAGACGAGCTCGACGAGAATGCGAAACGCTGAGCGACGCCGACGTTAACGTCTGAACTGCATCTGGGGACTTCACCAGAAATGCATTTAAAGGAAAATAAAATCAAAATTGGTATTCGCGGAGCGTGCGTTACTCTTTCGACATTCCCTTAGCACGAGCGAGGAAAGGTAAAAAAACAACAAACGTTTTTTTCCTCCCCCGAGACGGGAAGCCGGGGCGGCGGTGCGAAGAGTAAACAGAAAAAGATACAGCGCTAAACATTTTTATTATTTTTTTTTTCGCCGCTTTTCTCGGCGTCGCTCTCCCCCTTTTATAATCGGGTGGCAATATTTTTCGAGACAGGTCTGTTTTCAATCCGATTTCTGTACGTGGTTCGTGTGTGCGATTTCTACTCTTGTTGGGAAAACAATTCGACGCCCGAAACTCGATACGTTTTCACACTCCGTACTTTCCTCCGTCGCGTTATACATTTTCGCGCGACAATATTTCCCATTTGGATGTAAGAGAATGTAACCCCCCCGTTCGTCGGCGTTTCCCAGCTGCCCCTATCTCGTCATACTACACCGACTTTTCCAGACGCATCAGAAATACGCGATGATCCGACGTCCGACTGTATTACTTGCCGGTGCCTGGTAATACGTAACATTTACCGGATGATACCTAATTTAAAAATATAAAAATGGCTGGCGATTGGCAGAGACGAAAATTTCGAATTGTCATCAGCTGCTTTCACGTACCGCCGAAAAGAGCGAGACGAAATCTTATTTACTTTATCGACGAATTCAGCGACGACAGATTCGGACCGAGCCAATTTTCGAGAACGCAGTTTTTTTGAAGTCGTATTAATTTTCGTTCCGACGGCGTGAAGATGCCGTGTCGGATCTGTACGGGTCCAATTTCGAGAGCTGACCTTCATTCGATTTTCGAAATCCAACCTCCTAAGCTGGCTAGAGTAAAGACTTCTGGAGCCCTTGGCCCCGCAGAATATTACGAGTAATAATAACTGCACTTTATTGGCGATTAACAGACATCTTATGCAGTGGCCGGGTAGGCCTATCGGGAAATCGGGAGTTTTCCGATGCGCCCTCGGGAAAAAGTGGAAAATGCGCCTTTGCGCCGTCGAAGTAAATTCAAGCATTTCCCGAATAATTTTTCAGTAGAACATGAAAATAGTAAATTGATCTCTGATTTCAGAAATTAAGAACGACAACGCCTCGATGAGAAGAAGGGTCGATGTAATTGAAGTCGACAACAAACAGCTAAAAGAAGAAGTGACCAGGCTGAACGAAGCGGGCTGCAATATGGAGAACCGACTGAACGAAATGGAAAAGTACAATAGGAAAAACAACATAATCATCAGTGGCGTCCCATTGGAGAGGAATGAGCAGGTCAGAGATATTGTGCAGTTACTGGCGACCGAAATGGGAATAGAGCTCAGAGAATTCGATATATGTGCTGCGCACAGACTGCCAGCCAAAAATAGGTGCCCGGATATTATTGTCAAACTCTTCTGCAACGACAAGAAACGCGAGTTTATCAGACAGGCCAAAAGCGTTCGACTGAATATACAGGGGGTACCGATCTATGTCGGCGAACACCTGCTGGGGTGACGAAAGCCCTGCTAAGAGAGGCCAAAATGCTGAGGAACGAAAAAAGACTACAGTTTGTCTGGACGCGGAACGGGGACGTATACGTAAAAAAGTCAGAGCAGGACCAGGCCAGAAAAATTCTTTCCATGTGGGACCTGGACGAGTTTCGGCCGCCACCCTCAGCAGTGCCAACGGCAAGTGTAAGCGGACCCAACAGCGGAAAACGCTCCATCCAAGAACGCAGCCCAGACGATCTACGGTCCGATTCGGATATGAATAAATTCAAGAAGAGTCAATGAGAGAAGGATGTACCGATCAAACTGAAAACAAATCGTAGTGGAGCCAATTCGGCAAACCAGACAGGCCGACTCCAAACAACGCTGGACCGATTCAACATATCGGCACCGAGCAGCCCTCAGCTCGCTCGAAAGGAGCCGGAATTCGCGGATCCAGTCGTAATGGCGGAGAAGTAGCATGTAGACGTCGTGGGCGACAGAGGGGCACAGAACTCCGATCCTTTCCCAATCCAGTCGGCAGCAGCTGTGGGAAAGGTAAACTGCACAACCCCCCCCGCCCCCCAGGTAAGAAACTAAACTCACTTCAGGAGGATAGGGAAGTAAAGGGGAAAAATTACAATTGTGGAAATAGCAAAAATAACCTTCTTCTTAAAAACACCAAGACTCATTTTGCGGGAAATAAAAAACTGCATGTTGGCTACTTTAATTGTAGAGGTTTGGCAAGCACAGACAGGATTTTGGAATTTGAGAACAAAATTAATAAAATCAAATGGGACATAATCGGCCTGTCAGAGGTGAGAATAAAAGGTGAAAATTTGATCCGCAAAAAACAGGGGTATACCTTCTTCCAATTTGGGCAAACTAAGGGTTACAGGGGAGTGGGATTCTACATTCAATCCAATCTCATGGACAAGGTGACGGAAATTAAAGGGGTTTCAGAAAGGATTTGTTTTCTCAAAATGAATGTGGGGAAAAAATTGAAGGCACTAGTGATTTCGGTGTATGCACCAGTGCTCGGATCCGAAAAAGAAGTCTTAAACCAATTTTACTATGAGCTGGAGGAAACACTAGAAAAAAATAGGGAATATTACAACATAATCATGGGTGACTGGAACGCTATTGTGGGGTCCCGGCAATGCACAGCTGAAAACATCGGTGGGTATGGGTTAGGGATAAGAAACCATAACGGGGAAAGATTGATGGACTTTTGTGCGAAATATAATCTAAAAATTGCGAATACCTTTTTCAAAAAAAATAAAAAACTCAAATGGACTTGGCAATCTCCAGGGGGAAAATACAAAAATGAGATCGACCACCTACTGGTGGATGATATGGCAATAGTCGAAAATGTGACAACCCTGCCTGGATTCCACTTTGGTTCGGACCATAGGCTCTGTAGGGGGGTTTTCAGCTTTCCAAAGAGGGCAAAATTTAAAAATAGCAAAAAACCGGCGCCACAGGAAAAATCTATACCCATGCATAGGTGGCCCCAGGCACGCCAGGAGCTACGTATGCATTTGAAGGAGCTGGATAGTACAGTCCAGGAAAGTGAGATGGTACAAGCTTTATATGATGGACTAGAAAGGGCTATCAAAGCCACCGTGGAAAAATTTGCGATAGCGAAGGCTTTCTTGAAAACTGACAAGTTGACCAGGGAAACTAAAGAGCTGATTGAGAAAAGGGATGAATTGGAGAGGAAGGAAAGGAGGACTCAAAAGGAAAAATTAGAATTCCTTTTTCTCAGGAAAAAAGTTAAACTACAAATAAGGAAGGACGTGCACGATTTTAACACAAAGCGTATAGCAAATATTCTGGCAGAAAGTAGATCGGTTAAAAAAGTAAAGAAAGAAATTCACTGCGATAAAAAGCTAATTCCGGGCATGCAAAATGAGCAAGGTCAAAACATACACGAGCGAAGAGGCATTGTAGAAATAGCTACGAACTTCTATAGAGAGCTCTATAGCAAGAAGAATGAGGCAAAAAAGGAGGACGTGAACAAGAACAGGTACAAGAGAGACTGTTCCGCGAAATTAATGGATTCCCATGGCTCCCAAGATTTCCCTGGTTTCCTAGAAGTGGAAATAGAACAAGCGCTTAAAAGTCTAAAAGTCGATAAAGCTGTAGGTCCAGATGGATTAGATAACAACACCCTCAAACCTTTTGCGGAGGAGCTAACCACTTTTATGACAAAACTTTTTAACATAATTTTGAAAACTGAAAATGTACCAAGGCAATGGAAGGAGGCTGAAATCATTCTATTGTTTAAAAAAGGAAAAATAGAGGACATCAAAAATTACAGACCAATCAGCCTTACTTCCAACATGGGAAAAATTTTTATGAAAATTTTGAAGGCCAGGCTATATCCGCAGCTGGATTCACAACAAGCGGTGGAGCAGGCCGGCTTCCGAAAAGACCATTCTACAATCGACCAAATTTTTACCATCACACAGCTGATTGGGGAAGCAAACGAATATAACTTCAAAATGCACCTACTTTTTATCGACTTCGAAAAAGCATTTGATACCATTAGCCACAGCTTCTTATGGAAGGCTCTAAGAAACCAGGGAGTGTGTGAAAAAATAATTAGGATCATTCAAAATACGTATGAAGAGGCAACAGCCTATGTCAAGACGGATAGAAAAGGAGAATGCTTCAAAATAGAAAGAAGAGGAGTTAGGCAAGGAGACCCGTTGTCTCCGAACCTGTTCAACTGCGCCCTGGAGGAAGCTATGCGCCAAATAGAATGGGAGAATAGGGGTTTGAGAATTGACGGCGTCTACCTCAACAACTTAAGATTCACCGATGACATAGTACTAATCGCAAGGGATTTAGACGAATTAACCAAAAATGCTAACGAACTAATCGAGATGTGCAAACATGCAGGACTGAGCGTCAACATGAGTAAAACGAAACTCTTGTCTAATGAGAAAGAACAGGAAGTAAACATAGGTGGCGAAAATATCGAATGGGTGCCAGAAGTTAAGTACCTGGGTCAAATAATTTCGTTTGACCACTCTAGGGAAAAAGAGCTCTCAAATAGAATAAGCGGAGGTTGGAACAACTATTAGAACTTAAAGACATTTTTAAAAGCAAAATTTCAGTAAAAACCAAAAGTGAAGTCTGGCAGAGTTGTGTCCAATCGTCTATGGTGTATGGCGCGCAAACCTGGGCACTAACAAAAAAGAACATTCAAAGACTCAGATCCACCCAAATGGCTATGCAACGTAGTATGTTAGGCCTTAGGAAAACGGATAGAATAGCGAACGCCACCATCAAGGAGAAAACCAAAACGAAAGACATTGGGGCGGTGGTGAAGAACCTAAAGTGGAATTACGCTGGCCATATCATGAGGCAGGGGAGTGAGAGGTGGGAGAGAAGGGTGGAAGGGTGGAGACCTTTTGGTCAAGCTAGAAGTGTAGGGAGGCCCAATACCCGTTGGAGAGACGAATTCAGAAAAAAGCTTGGACCTTTCTGGAGGAGGTATACGCTGGACAGAAAAGATTGGAAGAAAAGGGGGGAGGCTTATGCCCAAGAGTGGGCGCGCGACAGCGGGGAGGATCGGGAGCTGCTACCCCCCCCCCCCATCCGCGAACCCACGACGAGGAGGACCAATAATAGTGATCCTAATTATACGTAAGAAGTATATTACCTTAGATATGTATATAGAACGTTGCGCAATAAAAGCTGTTTTGTTGAAAATATGCCGATTCACACCCACACGCCAGGAATTTTATCACCTAATTAATTAGGTACTTTCCTTGCTATTTTTGCCAATGTTTCATTGTAATTTGTAAATTAGCCGTAGTACATACAATTCGACTGGTGTGCAGCTGTTAGATTTTTTCATATTTATGTTTTAATTGCAATAATTTCCTATTTTACGTAATTCGGAATAATGTACGAAATACGCGAAAACATGACAGTTTTGTTTTGTAACCCGAGACTGAAGTTGTATTTTGTATTTCAATTTATTTCATCGAAAATCTTCGGGAAAAATCTCAGATGATATCCAAATAATTGCATTAGAAATCTTCCAGAAGATGTCTTAGGAATTTAGAAGCCCGATTGCGTCTGAAAAGCAGCCCTCTCACAACTTTTTCATAGTCTTATTGCGTCCCTTTTTTGCCCCTTGTTTGGAATGGTTCGATTGCGTCCGAAATGTAAACAGTCCGTTTCCCTAATAGCTCGATCGCGTCCATCATAAAATTGTGTTTGACCGAGTGACGTCATAAAATTACCTCATCTAGCATGTCGTTCTCCTTTCCATTTGCGTCCTGCGCTCTAATTGGTTGAAAAAGAAGCAAACATTTACTTCAAATCCAAGTTTTGGCTGTTTTGTGTGCTGAGACTTTGTGACCCTCTTTTTGTCAATCGGGAATAGAGTCTGGATGAGTCATAACCCAGCCTCAGTGAATCTAAATAGAGTCGAGAAGTCTGAACAAATACGAGTGAGTCTCACATGCCTCAAAATGTGGTCTGATAAATCTCAAGGAGTCAGCATAAGTCTCTTCAGAGTCTAACAAGGCTTAACAAGTCTGATTGAGTTCTAGCGGAATCTGATAGCCTTTACGAAAAGTAGGAAACGCAATCTGGATGCGTATTTTAGAGTGTGAGTGGTCTTAATCAGGGCCTGATTTAGGCACTTGCGGGCCCCCCAAAATTTTTTTTAGCAACATTGATCATCATTTTCATTATTATTATTATTATTATATATTAATATCGTTCACGTCATTATTATTAGGTATTTATATTGTACGTGAGGTAGTAGCGCGCGCGTTTGTACAAGCATGTAATGAAATGGGCCGGCCCCCTGCCCCCTAAATCTGGCCTGGCTTAATCCTTTCACTCCAACAACACATTGTCCACGTTTGAAATTCTACTAGTTCAAATATACGTTGAAAACAGCGATAGTTGTATCTCACTGCGGTAGAGTATCTACAGAAGCATATCTTAGCTCACTCACGTCTCGGTAGATGGCGTGGTTGTTTCGGAAGTAATTCTTTCGACTCTCATTACTGTACCAGTGGGACATACGCTGTCCCAGGTCCACTGGGGGCCCAAGGGGGAGTGAAAAACTCTCCGACACCAGATTCGTATTATGGGGAACATATTCAACAATTTCCAGTAAAAATAATAATTCAAACTGAGATAAAGGGTTGAAGCTGCATTCTGGCCAAAAAAATTCTATTAGCTTTCCAGAATAAGATCTAAATCTACCTAGGTGCTTTTTCGTCCGCATTTATGAACAGGGCAAGTTGTGCACTCACCTCCATGTTCTCCACAATGTACAGTAAAAAAATAATTCAATTTGGAAAAAAAATGGAAGCGAAAGGGTTAAAGTTGCATTCTGGCCAAAAAAGTCTATTAGCTTTCCAAAATAAGATCTAAATCTACATAGGTGCTTTTTCTTCTGCATTTCTAAACAGGGCAAGTTGTACACCCACCTCCACGTTTTCAGTTTCGCGTTTTATTCAGATTTTAGAGCATTATTTGGATGTATATCGAAAGTCTTGACTGTAGTTCGGTCCGTCTCCTCGTGGTGCACTCTGGATGACACTAAATGAACTGGGACACAATGGAACTATGAGCCTGGACGCAATCAAACTCTACATCGGCCGCAATGAAACTATTCATTTTCTTCAATAATTTATCTCCTCTTACTGATCCGGACGCAATCGGGCGACACCCATTGAAAATATTGACGAAAAATTTCCGACAGTTTTCAAAGGAATTCATCGGGCATCATTGAGAAAAATCTCCGATGATTTCAGGAGTATCTTGTCGAAAAGAAATCTTTAAGAACCATCTCTGATGATTGGGGACACCCCCAGTAAGTATGCCAAGTTCCTATTGGGGCTTGACAGGAAACATGCAAGGCTCATGGTCGGACTACTATAACCGGTCATGGGGCCACAAAACACATGTAGTATAAAGTAGGAGTGGTAAGAAGCGGCTCCTGTAGGTACTGTGGAGAAGAGAAATAAACCTCGATCCATATTATATGTCGGTGCCCAGCAATAGCCGGGACAAGACGCGAAGCATTAGGGCTAGAATATCCAGCACCCAGTGAAGTCAAAGGGATAGAGCTAAGTAAAATTCTCACTTTGGCTATAAAAGTGAGGCTACTGAGCTGATCCTTAACAGCAACTTGAGGAATAGTGCAATGGGACTGCAAAGTCTGAGCGCTCGGTGCATATAGCGCCACCTCACACACAAATGTAAAATGTAATCTCTGATGATTTCCAGAGAATTTCATCAGAAATCTTCAAAAGAAAATTCCCAATCTTTTCCAAGAATTTTTGAAGAATTTCATCGGAAATATTTGGAAAAAATCTTCGATGCCAAAAAAATGTCATCAGAAATCATTGAAGAGATTCCTTTGATTTCCGAAGATAATTTCCGAGGAATGTTATCGAAAATATTGAGGGAAAATTTCCGATCATTTTCAAAGAATTTCCTGGGACCACACTGAAAAAAATTCCGATAATTTCAGGAAAATTTGGCCGAAATGAAATCTTTGAGAATAATCTGTGATGATGTCCGGAGAATTTCATCGGAAATTCTCAGAAAAAATTCCTAACGTTTTGCAAAGATTTTTTCAACAATTTCTGAGAAAATTTTCCCATAATTTTTGAAGATTTTCATCGGAAATATTTGGGAAAAATCTCTGATGATTCCCAAAAAAATTCATCAGAAATCTTCGAGAAGATTCCTTTGATATCCAAAGATAATATCCGAGAAATTTTATTAAAAATATTATGTAATAATTTCCCATCATTTTCGAAGAGGAAAATTAGTGAATGCACCAGTGTCAGATTTCCCTACACACTGACTACGCTCTTGTAAGGCGGCACGTTTCCAGGAGCAGCAAATTTTTCTTTCTTTCTTTTTAATTTTTTTAACCAATTTTTCTTGAGCAAGAAATAAAAATAATAATGATAATAATAATGTTGGTGATAATGCTGTGTAAATCCGACACTGAAATGCGCCCTCGAGAATATATTCTCCCAATGAAAAAATAAGTGCCTATTCGCCACTGACCTTATGCCAGAGACCTGGCGAATTAGGCTCCGGAACCAGTATAAAATAAAAAGAAAACAATAAAATTTCAGTGCCTCCTCATTGCTTGTTGCGGATGGTAAGGAATTCCAGCTCCCTCTAACCTTCATTTTGTTTTACGCGTCCATTTCTGGGCATATGGCTCCCCATCTTTTTTTTTCATATTACTCTATCTAGGGTATGTCTTCCCCACCCCGGGCCAAGTGTCTTTCAAAATTCATCTCTACACCGGGAAGTTGGCCTCTCTCTGTCCCTTTTAGGCTCGTACGGTGTCCCCTTTTCTATCTTGTTTTACATAGGCAGTAGCCTTCGCATATAGCTCACGAATAATGTTGGAAATTGGAATAAATGATTTCACTTCTAATCCGGCTTCAAAATGGATTCCAAACTTCAAATTTCTTAAGAAAAATCTGGAATTTTCTGTTTAATTCTACATTCAAAACGACACACTTCGGGGTGTTTGCCCTTACTTCCCTTCTCATTTGAAACAGACGTATAAATTTACAGATTTTCATTAGATAAGTAAGTTACAATACGTTTCTGTATTCGATGGGGGAGGTAAAGGACAGTTTTTCAGTATTTCAAAAGATCGATTGACTGAACTGCAACTTCTCGAGTTGTTCACATACGAGTATTTACAATAAATACATCTGCTAGTCAACTGTGAGTATTTTGGAACAATTCTCATGTTAATCTCTCTAGTGGGGCCAATTGCGTTCATTGCTCTCCTCGCGTGACTGCATCTGGTTGGTGAAACATTCCGGTCCTCCCTTCATGAAACAGGACATTTTTTCACTTCAAAAAACTACGTCAAACATATTAAAAAAAAAAAAACAGACAAAAGAGAGCAAAACGAGGCAAAAGAAAAAATAGTAGAGAAAAGCTGAAACAGGCTAGAAAGAAATAAACAAAAAGAGGAAATATCAAAAAACTGAAAAATAAGCAACAAAAGAAGAAGTAGCTGAAAATTCCCATGGGATGCTTAGTCATTATAAGGAATCTGAGTAGGTCTTGAAAATTATAAGTTATCTAAATGAACCTGAATTAATCCTGAATGACTTATTAGAACCAAAATATGTCTAAACAGAAGTCTGACTGAGTTAAATAAAGTGTGTCGAAGAATAGACAGAAAATGAATCCGAAAACAGGAAAAACATCAGCAAAAGACAAGAAGAGAAAAAAGTGACGTAAGAAAAAAATTGAATAATATTGAATAAAAAGGAAGAGACTTGAATCCCGAAGCCCCAATCTCAGTTCGTGATTTTCATAGCTATTTCATCCTAA
Source organism: Acanthococcus lagerstroemiae (assembly GCA_031841125.1). Classification (NCBI taxonomy): domain Eukaryota; kingdom Metazoa; phylum Arthropoda; class Insecta; order Hemiptera; family Eriococcidae; genus Acanthococcus; species Acanthococcus lagerstroemiae. The sequence continues at coordinate 19,872,322 of CM063109.1, read as the reverse complement.
ATCAAGAAAATTCTCTTCATCTAAGTCATTAGAGAGCCTAAAAGACAAGAAGAGTACAAATTCGTAAATGGTAATTCTTTCTTCTCAATCCACTTAACTCAAACTTTCTAATGATGGGCTTTATTACGTCGTAATAATATCGTCAGCAAATTGAAGACAAGTTATATAATCACCATTTGTATTTAATCCTTTCCCTACCCAGTCTATATTGTTAAAAATTCTTTCTAATGCCATGGAGCAGAGGGTCGGAGATAAAGGATCACCTTGCTTCACTCCTTTCATAATGTCGAAGTATTCTCCTGTTTGATCAGTTTTTATTCTTGCGCTTAACTCTGAGTATAAGTTATTGATTATAGACGTGAGGTGGTCTGTTAAGCCCATCTTTCGTAGTGACTCAATCAAATAGGTATGATCTAGAGAGTCAAAAACCTTCGAATAGTCGATACTGGAAACTGATACCTTCTTGATTTTTCCAGGATCGTGTTTCACGTGTGTAAGTGGTCCAGGGTGGAGTAGCCCCCCTTAAAGCCAGCTTGATTTTTCGAATGTGGGTCTATTGCACTTTTTATTCTATTCTCTATCAGTTTGGTAAAGATTTTTGACAGTACGGAGCTCAATCAAGGATATATGTCTATAATTATTAATTTTATGGCGATCACCTTTCTTGTAAATTAAAATTATATCTGATTTTTTTCATGAATCCGGTATTTTTTGAGACTCTAAAATTTCATAAAAAATTCGTGTCAGCTTTCCTACTAGTGGTTCAACACCGTACTTTATTAGTTCTGCCGTAATTCCATCGCCACCCGATGCTTGTTATTTTTCAGTTTTTTTTTTTTACAATTTCTTTCACTTCTTCAATGAAGAAAGGTGGTTCTTTTTCGTCAATCCCTCTTCTTAAATTCGAGTTTGGTGTCAGTTTATCGGCGGAAATTAAATAAAGGTCAGAATAAAATTTTGTTGCAATTTTATTTAATCTCCTTTCTGTCATTTATCTTTTTGCCCGTTCTGTCAATGATATACGTATACGTGGGCCATTCCTAGAGAGGGCATTTTTTATTGATTTTCTTTGTATTTTTTGTGGAATCCAAGTTTATTTCTCTTGTTATTTTTTTATTTGTTCTGATGAATTCTCTTAGCTTGGTTTTTATAGTAGTTTACAACTAATATTAAATTCAATTTTTTTAATCCTTGTTGTTTCTTAGTTTATTGCGTTTATTTATCAGAGCTCTTAACTCCCGAGAGAGCAACTTTTTTTACGTTTTGGATGGGTAGGCCTGCTATTATTTCCTTCGTTGGTTTTATAATAAAATTTTCTATTTTGTCAATGGAATTTGCCGTATTCAAATTTCTGACCAGGATTTCTTGATATTTTTTTGCAGATTCTAAAGGAATCTTCTTTCAACTTACATCAAAATTTATTTTCCTTCTCTCGCATTTTTTAATTAATAGTTCACAAGATAGTAGTCTATGATCTGAGTGAAAATTGAATTTTTCAACACTACAATCTTTAAAGGAATTCCCGTTTTTATTGCTTAGAATATAATCTATTTGGTTTTTGACTTCTTGGTTTGGCGCTATACCCAGGTCCATAATTTACCTAGCCATTTTTTTGAAATAGGTGTTTATAATTTTGAGGTTAAATTGGTGACAAAAGTCTATAAGAGCTGAGCCTCTTGCGTTTCTTTTCCTAAAGTTGTGTCTCCCAAAGGCTGATTCTTCTTTTGAATTCCTTTTCCCTATTTAACCATTAAAATCGCCTAATATTAATACTGTATTTCCATTGCTTGTTTCATTTTGTCTGGTTACTTTAGATAATACTTCATAGAACTCTATGCTTTCCTCTTCTGTAGAAGCTGATGAGGTAGGGACATACTTGAATTAACGTTAGTATTTCTCTCTCGTTAATTTTCATTTTCAGAATAGCCATTCTTTCGGGGAAGTTAGGTTAAACTCTAGTATGCGGTCTTTTCAGGTTTTGTTCATAAGAAAACCTACCCCCTCTGGCCATCCACACTGTCGGTATGACATAATTAAGGCTAAGATTTTTATGTAAATGCATATTTGTTCTTGTAATACTAGATAGCGCATATCCACATTGTCTTTACGAATCATGAAATTCTGAATCCGCGTGCAAAAGTTTATAGCGCCTATTTTTGCATATTTAGGCTATAAATGCATAAAAATGCATATTTTCGCTGAAAAATAGCAGAATACCGCATATTTGCCGCCTATTTGAGGTTGTTAGTGCATATTTTCCCAAAAACTGGCCATAAATCACTTCTATTGACAAAATTTCCACGATTTTCTAAAAAAAAAAAAAAAAAAAAAAAAAAAGTAACAGGGTGTTTGCTCTTTGCTGTAAGCTGCTGGAAGAAGTTCGGCTGAAGACTAGAAAATTAGAGACAAGAAAAAAACCTATCGGTAGTCACGTTTAAGGTCTTCCCCCCCCCCCACACATAAAAGCTTATTCAAGGCTTTAAACTGCGAAGCTACAAACTGCAATTGCGATTATTTGGGAATGAAAAAATTCATTGTGTTTTTGATAATTTAAAGAAATAAACGTTAAAACGAATGGCTCTTATTGTAGTGCTTCGACAACCTTACATTTCGATACCCATTAGGGTGCGGTTTTATAGCGCATATTTTTGCATATTTTGACATTTTTAGCGCATATTTTCGGTTTTTTAGCGCATAAAAATCCTAGCCCTAGACATAATAATATATTACCTAATTTTAATTGGATTATTTTTTCCATTTTTCTTCTCACTTCTGATAGCTCTAAAATTATTAATTTCTTATCCACGTAAGCTTGTTCAAGTTCTATTAAGTTTTCCTCTTCTCTCAGAGTACACACATTTAGTGTACCAATTTTAATTGAATAATTTAATAGGTTCCCATTGTTTTACTTTTTGTTAAATCTGCGTTATTATTTAATTTTTTCTTTACCCTAGAATCATAATTTTTTTTGGTGTTTGTTCTTGTTTGCTATGCTGGAGTGGGATCCGCTGCAGGGTTAATGTCTACAACACCCTCGTTGACTATAGGCTTTCTAGGTGCGCTAACCTCTTCTCGTATGCTATTTAAAATGTATGTGACTTTATCACTGTTTCCTGTTTCCTTTCGCAATAAAGGCTATTGATTGATTGATTGATTGATTTGTGTAGTGTAGCTCCACTCCGCCTTTTGTACGTACCTTCAAAATTACGGGGGGCTTTTAGCATCTTAATGAATTGCTCCCTATCATGTTTTTTCCGTAGCGCAGACGAAGGATCAAGAAGTATTTCCAAAATGAATTTAAAATCACGATTTTAAATAAAATGACTTAAAATTAAATAATTTCTAGGATTTTTAATGATTTTCTGATTTCGATTTCTTCTACCTCTGTATTCATAAAATTTCTTAGTCAACTATTTCGATATCTCTGGCAGGACAAATGGCTCTCATTGGTCTTCCCGTGTAACCGCACCTAATTGTTAGAACATTCCACCACTGCTCCTTCAGAAGGGGAAATTCTTTCACCCCAAAAGAAAGTACATGAAAAACTAAAGAAAATGCATTTTCGCCTTTCTTCTATTTCGCTTATCCACATCGAGTCATCAGTCGGATTTTTTTTTTTGAAAAACGGGAAACGACATTTTTGCGTCGAGAAATCAATGTCACCGAGAGACTTTCAAAACTGTTGCACGTCACATTTCTCGGATCACGGCTGACAGATTTTACGCTTTTTTCGCCAAAAAATACACACACGAGCAGAGAGGCGCCCAACTTGGACTAATTCGATGACAATTTAAAATGTCTCGCTGCGAGTGCCAGCCATATCATTTCCGAATCGCATTTGCAACTTTATTCCGCATACATATAGTTTACATTTTACATTCTCTCCCACCGCCATCGTATGTTGAAGAAGTTGAAATTGAAAAACTCGGCGAAAAAAACGTCGACTATAAAAGTCTAACCTACTTTCGTAAAAAATACGTTCACGATTCCGAACACATTTATTTGTATTAAACTCCATTAAGACGGTCATGCCGGTTGTAAGACGGTTAGGATTTTCGAGTAGGTCGGTTAGTGCCGCTAATTGAGTTTGGACCGGTACAAATTAAATTTCGGCGAACGGGCAAAAATTCCCCGAACGAAACTGCTGCGCCGCGCCGGGGTAACAGTTATAAATTCGACTTCGTGTCTTCAGGCGGAATTCGGTTTTCCCAAGATATGAAGAAATAAACACACGTGACCGACCTTTCAAACCGAATTATCGTTTCTATTTTTCCTCCTGCCGACGTCGGTCGTGGTCCGTTATTCGAAGAAAAAGGGCGAGGCGACTTTCCATATGTAGTTTTCCACCCTATATAGTAAATCGATCGCAATCCGAGTCGAATCTGGTAAGAGAAATCCCCTTATCTGGATGAGCTAAGCACCGGCTGTAATCTCAACTTGTTCTAGATTGTCTCGTACTCAAGAATTACCTATATCAAATTCCATTGCCCAAAAATAATCGTGAAATTCGGTGTACGAAGAGTACGATTGCGAGTATCAAGATATCGACTTGTCGATTGGGATCGTGCGGATAAGCGAACTAGATACGGTCACATATCGTTCGTTATGATTAGAGGATATTTCTGCTGATACAGCTGGTATAAAAATTCAGACTTAGCGGGGCTACGCGAGTTATGTATGCAACCTCAGTGACTAGATTGATGGTACAATTAAGAATGAATCGCCATTGTTTCTCGATTGTTTTAATTCAAGTAAGTTACACCTATTTGTTTATGTTTTATTTACACCGACTGTGTCTGTAAACAGCGCTACGGTCTCCTCTTTTGTGCTGACTCATCAAGTGCAATTCAACCTCAACCATGACCTGAAACAGGACAGGGAACTCTTGGTCTCTTTCAGAACAGTAAACGTTTCGGTATGGGTCATCAAGCGAACAGAGTGTGTAGTCCAGGCAGTGGCGTAGCCAGGATTTTCCCAAGGGGGAGGGGGCGCAATATAAGATTTTCAAGGGAGAAAAAGTCGAAAATTGAGGTATTTTTAAAAATCACCGATATTAGAGGACTATTTTATGAAAATGAGGGTAAAATTACTGCTCGAGCAAAATTTTTTCGAAAAAACGTGTTTTAAAGGCGAAAACTTGCTCATTTTTGAATATCTTAAATTCAATTTCAGGTGCCTTAGGGGAGCATTCGCCCCTCCCCCACCTTGGCTACGCCACTGAGTCCAGGCAAAGTAGCTAAAATCGAGTGTTAATAAGGAAAAAATTGGGGGGAAAGGCTTCTCTTCGGAAATATGTTCGATGAGGTCTCAGAACGTGTATACTGAAATGTTTACCCCTCAGCCCATCCGCTAACCTCGTAGGGGTTCAAATGTTTTCCAAATTGAAGTTTTTTCGATTTTTCTCGAAAAATAAGCCTTTTTGGGGGAAATGTCAAATACAAAAGTTGTTCCCCTTAAAATTCTCTACCGAATGGTATGCAATATGACCATATTAGGAAGGACTGAGCCCACGTAAATCGCCTTCGATGCAGCCAGAAAACCTAAAAATCTTGGAAATAATTACTTGCTAATTTGGTAATTCATCCTGAACAGTCGCAATATTTCTTATCAAAATATAGCCAAATTGAAATGCAATTGAAAAATTGTGTTTTTGGCAACATTCTTGGCAATAATTCGTTCGTTATTATTTAAGTTTTTTCGAAGTTTTGGCTTGCAATTAGCATGTTTTTGAATTAATTTTTTTCCCTTGTGGAAATTCTGTTCAGGCGTGAAAATGTTCCGAAAAAAGATTGTGCATAAGACACACAGAACTTATACAGAGGTCATACCTTTGGAAAATTCGTATTTGTTAGACACCCAGTCGGGGCAAAGGTTTCTCTTCGGAAATATGTTCTAGGAGGTCCCAGGAAGTATATCCTGAAAAGTTTACCCCCCCCCCGGTCTTGCCGCTAACCTCGTGGGGGTTCAGACGTTTTCCAAATTGAGGTTTTTTTCACGACGCGCCATTGAACTGAAAGATCATACTGAAAAAAAGTTCAAAGAAGGGACATGCTCGGAAAGGTTCGAATTTTCTCGAAAAATAAGCCTTTTTTGGGGAAAATGTCAAACACAAAAGTTGTTCCCCTTAAAATTCTCTACCGAATGGTATGCAATATGACCATATTAGGAAGGACTGGGCCCACGTAAATCGCCTTCAATGCAGCCAGAAAACCTAAAAATCTTGGAAATTGATGGGTTTCCCCTGTTAGGAGAATGTATGAGAAATGAACATTTCTTGGCATCAAATTTACAATCAGATGACATCGAGAAATTCTCAACTAAGGGCATTTGATTTTTGCGTTCACATCCAAACAAGCATACATACACAACCGTGTCTTATTACGTTTCGGTAATGAAGTGGTAGTTTTTCGTATTCAAAAATTTTATTAAATTTCTTGGGGATGGAGTACTGATTTTCTAATACTGAATATCGGCGGGTGGAGAAGTGGGTAAGGTTACGATGCTCGAGATCTGGCAGTTAGTTAATAGGCTGATGGTTATACATGGGTACATTGGATGGAGCAAAAAATAAAATTATTTTTATTGAAGATTAGAAGTATTTTCTTGTTTTTCTACGCCACTAAATATAATGTGTACGTGTTTAAAATTTCATTAGAAAACGATGAAATTTTTTTGAGTTATTAACTTTAATTGAAGGTGGAACTCATCAATTTGATTGATTATGAATAGAGTGGTTCTTACTCATCCTCGATCGATTTATCCTTACTGGAGCTTCTCAGAAAATTACAACAAAACTCCTACGAAATTTTACATCGATCGGTCAATCGGATAACGCTACATGTTCCATATACCCCTCCTCTTCTTATTTGACAATTTCATCAGACTAAATTTTTTCTCAGCTCGTAGTGGTTTCAAAAATTCAAATTTTACAATTTTCATAAATCTTTTGATTGCTGATTTAGATGACAAATGATGATTCCGTGACCTGAGTTAGTGCCCTTTAAGAGTGGCTTTAATAAGTGAAAGGCGGAGGGTAAAAATAAATATTTCCAAATTTATGAGAAAGCACAAGAAACTATTTATAGATCTCAATTTAAATCCCCCTCTCCCGAGAAGGAACTAATCTTAATCCAGACATTATTTTCCGAAACTGAGATATTTGTGAAAATATAAGCTGAAGAAAACGCCAGAAACCGAACTCACTGGGTTTTGGAATTGAAATACATAATGAAGGGACTTACTGAGTTTTTGAATAACAAGGTACATGACAAAAAACGGCAATCTGTTTGAAAAGTGTCTTCTTAAAGACACATTAACCATTTTTGAATCTGAAATCGCCAGGGTTTATTTTCTTTAGGAGCCAAAAAGATCACCGTGTTTCGACAGTGGAATACATAGCGAATGGACTTATCGCGTTTGGAAATGAGCTTCTTCATCAACGAATACTGGGATAACAAAAAATAATAATTATTATTTTGCAACTTGATGAAGAGATTAATTTAGCTGCTGGAGTTCCATCATTTAATTAATTTGAAGAAAAAATTGAAAATAAAGTCAGTAGGTATCGATAGTTTTGTCTAATTACATCCCTAAATGGGTCAGATGGAAAAATACTTCAAAATTTAATTTAGTGATTTCGAAAACATAAATAAATCACCTTCTTGTTTCTTAACTCCCACTCACCTCTGGTGAAGCCATTATTAAGAAGCTGATCAACTCATAATTTTCTAATTAGCCACCAAAAGACCCATCAAAATAATTTTTAGGATAAAGGAAAAATCCTTATTACTTTAAATGGTCCAATAAAAAGAGAAACGAGCATGCGACACGTGTTCCTGTTATCCGATCGATTAACATCTTTGCAGAAATTTCATTTTAGAAACTAAACTGGAGAGCGTCCCTGATGAAATAAGCCTCTTATCAATGCTAAATAAGTAAGAGCAGGGAGGATTGGATCCAAAGGGCTACTGGAAAATGTCACTTCGCCGGCCCAAATTTTCTTTTTTTATTACTCCACCATGTTTTCTTGATAGCTACCAATACACCTTCCTCCCGGCCACCGTACCGTCATGTGATATGGTAAATTTGAAGTAAAAAAATATTTATCTCTCATACATTTTCCCAATAGTCCATATTTGTATTTTGGAATGAAAATCGAAAAAAACATCAATTTCCAAGATTTTTAGGTTTTCTGGCTGCACTGAAAGCGATTTATGTGGACCTAGTTCTTCCGAACATGGTCATGTTGGATACCATCCGATAGAGAATTTCAAGGGGCACAACTTTTGTTTTTGACCCCAAAAAAGGCTTACTTTTCGAGAAAATTCGAACCTTTTCAAGCAGCGAAGCTGCTTGTCCCTTCTTTGAACTTTTTTTCAGTATGATCTGAGTCACAGTTCAGTTCAGTGGTGCGTCGTGAAAAAAACCTCAATTTGGAAAACGTCTGAACCCCCACGAGGTTAGCAGCAAGACCGGGGGGGGGGTAAACTTTACAGGATATACTTCCTGGGACCTCATAGAACATATTTCCGAAGAGAAACCTTTGCCCCGACAGGGTGTCTAACAAATACGAATTTTCCAAAGGTATGACCTTTGTATAAGTTCTGTGTGTCTTATGCACAATCTTTTTTCGGAACATTTTCACGCCTGAACAGAATTTCCACAAGGGAAAAAAATTAATTCAAAAACATGCTAATTGCGAGCCAAAACTTTGAAAAAACTTAGATAATAACGAACGAATTATTGCCAAGAATGTTGCCAAAAACACAATTTTTCAATTACATTTCAATTTGGCCATATTTTGATAAAAAATATTGCGACTGTTCAGGATGAATTACCAAATTAGCAAGTAATTAGAGGCAATTGTACCGCTTTTGTACGACTTATATGACCACTAAAGGATCCTGACATCACTTGTAACAGGAAATTTCAGAAAAATAAAAATTAGATTTTTAATGATTTTTTTTGTGAATTTTATGATTTTAGGAAATTGAAAATTTGGGCTCCTAATATGGACCACTTAAAAAAAAATCGCTTATGAGTCGTAAAAGAAATGGAGTGTAGTTTCGAAGCGTTTAGATATGTAGTTTTTTTTAACCCTAAGAACAGAGCCAATTGGATTTTTTTTTGGCCCATAGCTTACAACTTTTTGCCATCTATAAAAATTGACATAATTTTTGAGCTTATTTCCATGTTATTACAGGTGGTCTATATTGAGGCACCAAACACCCGTTTTTCAAAATTACTTACTGCCAGTTCTGAACCAGCAATCGAAAAGCTGTATATAGCATCCGAATCGTAAATCGTATTCTTCTGGGCTAAAATTAACACTGAAGAAAATTTTCTATCATTTTTTCCTGAAATTATGACATAAAATGATGTACCTACACAATGAGAAAACATTTGAAATCATCAGTATCGTTTTACCCTGTATTTTTAGGGGGGAGGGAGCTTCCATGTTTGAATTTTTAACATATCGGACAACAGCTTAGATTTTTTGTCGACAGGTAGTGCCATAAGTAGACGTGATAGGCCGGTGGTACAGATTTGAAAACCGATCCATATTAGGCTTCCTTACCTTAGAATTTATGCACCAATCGCAATGTTGTTGTTTTTTTTTTGTTGTTGGGGGGGAGGGGGGGGGGTAATTTTATCCATGACCGGCAATAGTACGAGTTGTAACTGAGTTATGATCACGCATGCGCACGTTCATAAACTTTCAAAAAGTTCAGTTCACTAGAAAAAAAATTTTCAGTTCAAACGTAATAGTTTAATTCATTGCAGAAACGATATCAAAAGTCGAAAATAAACTGATCTAAAGTTGATTGATTTTTTGATTTTTAATTGTGCAAATTTATTTTTGCACGCGACAGAATGCAACAATGTAATCAGCGCAATCTGGAGATGTGAACTGGTACGTCACATTTAGTTTGGAGAAGCTGAAAAGTATTGATTTCATTTCATACTTTTTTGAAAAGGAAAATACTTGTGAACTTTTCACATCTCATGTGCCCACCACAACTCCAGCAGAATGGTTAAATTGTTTTTGGATGGTCCGGCTACTCTTCTTTAGGGGATTTTGCTTAAATCGTGCAATTTTTATCAAACACTAGAGGCCCCCAGTAAAATCGTCTGACAATACAGGGACGAAACTATAGGGGTGGGGGTTGAAACACCCCCAATAATTTGGTAGTCGGCAAATTTTGAAACTGTTCATTTGAATTTTTCATTTTTTAATTTTGCTGGCGAATTTTTAGCTTTCAAAAAATATTTGTCGGCAGATTTTTCTTCTCCCCCTCCCTAAACTGAAACTCCAATTTCGTTTCCGAAAATGGAGTACCCTAGACTCCTGTCAGAGACTAGTCAGTCAAAAGCCGAAAGTTTCAAGCTGAGTATCGAACGTTATCTGAAAGGTTGAACAACAAAGCTAAAATGTGGAAAGACATTTCGAAAATCCGAAAATCGGTAGCAAACGTTAAATTTCGAATTTCAATGACTACTCTGTTTTTACTAGATTCTCTGTTTAACCTAGAGCCTGAAATTCGAGAAAGTTGAACATTTTATTAAAATCTAAAAGCTGTAAGCAAAAGACTTATTTTCCATGTCAGAAGCTGAATCCGATAGCAAATGTTCTATTGTTTGATTTACGGGCTTTGGTCCTGGATAATATAGGAGGGAAATTAGTCTGAAACAAAAGTCAAAACTCCATGTGTTTTTCCCATAAGAACGAAAGGGAGCTTGTGGCACGGATTCCCTGAATCCGATCGACCTGAAACTTTGTAGGTTTTTTTATTTTTATTTTATTTTATTGGAACCAGTTTAGGCGACTAATCAGAGGAAACTCAGACAAAAATATCACCAAGAGTAAATAACGACCACGTTAATGTGTAAAGAGAGTTGTGTGTTCCTCTCAAGTATTCCTAACATCCTTCCAGCTTACCCTCCCAGAATAGGGTACATTCATGTGCGCAAATGTGAGTGCTTGGGGGATAAGGTTCCAATCTGCATTTGCAGGGACGAAACTATAAAGGAGGTGGAACACCCCGCAATAATTTGGCAGTCGGCAAATTCTGAAACTGTTCATTTGAATTTTTCATTTTCTTAGAACGTTTGTTCGTTTGCTTATTTTTTGTTATTATTACTTTTATCGAGTAAAAAATATTTTAATTGAAAAATCAGCAAATTTTCAGTAAAAAAAATAATTGTCCGTGAATTTTTAGTTTAAAAAAAATATTTGTCGGAAATAATTTTTCTTCTCTATCCCTCCGCCCCAAACTAAAAGTCAGGTTTCGTCTCTGTCGTTCAATCCTTTTTGTATTGTCTGCCATTTTTTTAGGGACACCTGTGCGATCTATTTTGCAGAAAAGAGACGGCCAGTAAAATTGCCTAAATTTTCTTTTAGGGGGCTCTGTTAAGAATTATGCAACTTTTTATGCACATAAGAGGTCTTAAGTAAAATCGCCTAATCTCTTTTGGACTCAATTAAAAAAAAAATTTTTTTCCCTAGGAGCCCTGCTAAAAAATCGTGCAATCCTTATCTGCACATAATAAGTCCCAAGATCGTCTGTTTTTTTATTTTTTATTTTCATTTACCTACTTTTATTTTGAGTTTATTTTAAAGGGTTGAGTCCTATTAAAATCGGCGTGACGTTCTTTCTTCCAACTTTAAGAATGGTAGGTCTAACAGAACGTCTCTAACTGCCCCCCCCCCCTTCAATTCACCACTGTTTAAATTATTTATCATTACTGTGTATTTGGGTATTATTTACTCACAGGAGTGAACTGAAGGGAATATGGCGTGCCCGCATCCTCCTCGTCAAAAAAAAGTTGACAATGGTTTCAACTGGAAAATCAGTGACTTGCAATTGGAAAAACTGATTTTTGAAACATTTTCGCCTGTTTTTCCGTATCAAACAAGCATGAAAGAAAAAAAAATTGCTCACTCCGTTTGCTTGTTAGAAGACATTTCAGTTGGAAAATTTGGGGGTTCTCTACCTCCCCCCTCCCATTTATTTCCGTATGCCAATGTTCACTCAATATTAGGTATTATTTGAAAGAATTGGTAAAATTTCCTTATTTTCAAAAACTTGTAAATTTTTGAACTAGGTAACTACCTACACCTTTTAACAATTTTCGCATTTCACGAGGATAATTCACCAGATTTTCACGGGGAGCACAATTGAACCTCAGTGTTGACAATATAATCCCTTTCTTTTTCTCCTTGTTCGTCAATTTCAAAATTGATACCCAATTTTAAATAGCCTCTTCAGTGCTAATAATTTTTATTTTATTGGCCATTAGTTAGTAGCCAACTGTTGAAATTCTTCTGAAAAGATGGTTATAACAGCTAGATGAAAACACTGAATAATTGTTTAACTAACCGAAAAGCTAACGGTAGATGGCTAGTTTGTCATATTCCCGTTCAAGATACACATTTCAAACTTTTTTTTCTTTCTTCTTCTTTTCCATTTTCCTCCGCATTAATTTACAACATGAGATATTCCATTTTCTTAGACTTTTAGTTAGTTGATAGTTAGCATTTTTTAATTGGCTAACTCAACATTTTTGGTCGACCGTCCACGCCCCCTAGTCCAATTTATGTCGACATGACTCTGAAGGAAAAGAAATTCTCATTTTATTAAAAACGAATTTGAGTTCCACTTAACATTAAGTATAGGTATAGATTTTTAATAAATAAAAAAACAGCCTCAGCATTACTTTCATTGTTGAAAATTGCTGCCAGTTGTTGCCCTGCAATTTATTTATTCAGTTACTCTTACCATCCTGGCCTAACACTCACTTAGTTTTACCAAAATTATCAATATAAATATTTTTAAAATTAAATTTAGATCAAGCCATATATCAAAAGTCAAAAATCAACAGAACCCTTTTATTTCGATATATGTTGGAAATGGGCCGGTCACATCGCCAGAACACAAGACAATAGGTGGACTGAGAGGGTAACGCGGTGGATCCCTCCAAACGAAAGGAGAAAGGTAGACAAAAGACTAGGTGGAGGGACGACTTTAGGAGATTGCTCGGACATAACATGTATCATCAGGTAGCCCCAAAACCGGGCTGAATGGGCGAGATTGGGAGAGGCCTTTGCTCTTATGGGCTCATTGTAGCGAATAAAACAATAATTGTAAGTAGATTAAATATAGGCTAATACAATAACATAATAATTTTGTTTGAATTTTTTAATAATCTCTTGTAATTTGTATTAGTACCTACATTTCACTGGACCCATAATTGAGGGAGGGGGAGTGATTTCGATTTCTTCTGTTACAAACATATGCGAAGCATGAATGAAGGGGCATAGTCGATGCGAGAGGAGCAATCAAAAATTTTTTCAACCGTAGCCTCTTCATAAATTTTTCCAATATTTTCCCCTTAAAGGTGAAATTTCGGGACCAATACCACATTAGGAAACGAATGCGGAAGATTTTACGCGAAGAAAAGAAGAAAACATTAAAACATTGGAAGTACCTGCTCCCTCGGCCCTCTGTGGCTATGTGCCTAAATTTACAAATTCGAATTTCGAGTAATCTCAGCTTTCTAACGATATGCATGACACTTCTTCTCGACCAAAAATTCAAAATTGATGGCCATTCAAGTCCCTCCACAAAGACGAAATACCCCGGTTTAGTACAGTCATTCAACACCATCCAGCACATTGATCAGCTCCAACAAGAAGCAATCCTCCTTCCAGCAATTCCAACGAAGTTATCGTAGGCCAAAGTAGGAAGAAAACGGGAAAAATTTGCAAACTAATCAAAATTTGTCCAAAAATTGCGCATATTCGAATAAATCTCCACTTCCCTAACGAAGCAGTTTCGTTCACTTGACACGCGGGGAGAAAACGAAGAAAAAAAAAAGCACACCTTGATAAAATAAACTGCTTTTTCTAATTTATTATTCTAATATTAAAAAATCAGGAGCTAATTTTTTACTTTTATGAATGTATTCGCGTCTTTCTGCCTCTCCGGTGTCTAGCCACGCGGCAATTTAACGCGTCGAGCCGACGAAATTTATTCGCCAAATGCCACGACTTACTCATCGATAAATAAAAAAGAAAATTATCTGCAGCAACGTATTTTAAAGACCGGTGCGAGAATAAAACATTCGTAACGTGCAGGTTTTAATGCCATATGATTTATGCCTTCCATATGGGGGAGTTCGTGCGTACGTGAGCACACGGTGGAAGACTCCGAGTCAAGTTTTCAAACACCCTGGAATCTATGTATTCGCGAAATTTGATGCTGTACTTTCCACAAGAGCTCCAGAACCAGGTGTGACAACCACCAGCCCGGATCGTTTGTAAACACATTTTGAACTTGTGTTCCAGGTGTTCCTTATCGGTTGCAATGGGCAGTATCCGCCAGCTGCGGCATTCGGAGGGTTCTCCAACAACCCAGGCATCTCTAATAACATGCAATATCCATACGCGTATCCGCCTTACCTTCCTAATTACAATCCTATGCTGAGTCCACCTTATCAATACCCACCAAATATGCAGAACACAGCTGCTGCCAACTATCCATATGGATCTTTGCCTAGCACAGTAGCAGCCAACAACCCGTACGGACAATACGCAGCACCAGCTAATTCCTACGTGTACCCGCAAGCTAATTACATGAATTCTCAGCGACCGCAGTTCCCATTTTACACCAACCAGGCCAATATGCAACCTCCACAGGCACATCTGTACGCCAGAAGTTCGTCTGGCAATGCACCCTACCAAAATAACAATCAATTCCAGCAAGCGCAACCACCAATGCCGCCAGTATACCCAGTTATGCCCGTAAATATGCAACCCGTGTATCCTGCAGCTCCTGTCAACACCGCGGAATCGACTCCGGTCCCCCAGCTGACCGTCAATTCAACGGGCAACGATACAAACGTTACCTCCGATCTCAGCGGCCAACCTTTGACCGGTTCTGACTCGAATGATGTGATGGTGGCGGCGAGATCTCCTATAAATAGTTCTGTCGTCCCCTTGAATCTGCAGTCTAACTTGGTAAACAGCCAATATACGTCACTTTTCAACACCCTGCCGATGAAGCAGCCATTCTACCCTCCTGGATACGGTCCTTCAAATCCATTCGTCTTGAGCTCGTATAACCCTATGAGTGGTGCCACAAATACCACGTCTGTATGGCCGATGCCACAACCTTTTTACACCCCCAGTTACGCTACGAATCCGTACTATAATCCGAATCCTGTTCCGAGCAACCCAGTGAACCCGTACTACCCTCCGAGTACTGTTCCGAGCAACCCAATGAATCTGCAGACTAATGCGGCCAATATGGCTGCAAACTCTCTTCAAGGGGATGACTCCTCGTCACCCACCATTATAAGTTCGAACGGAGAGACGGGGTCGGATATTAATTCGCTGCCACCACAGGTGAAGGAGTTCGTGGACATGATACCGGATATCTTGTCGATGCCAGAGTCTCAACAGTTCTCTCAAGGTCAGTCCGGCCTGTTTGGAGGAGCGATGCAACCACCGGGCATCGGCGGACAACACAAAATGAAAAGTTCGCTCTTCAAAAAGAAACATTACACGCCCAGACGATATTACAACCATTTCGAATGATGATTCGAGTTTTAATTTATTGTAAAGAAGGCATATATTGTATACTTATTAAATAGTGTTTCAGTAGTTTTGTGTCAGTTCCGTTGATTGTATTCTGCCATCGAAAATAGAAATTTTACGACTGATATCTTCCATCAGGTGAGGTGTACTTGCTGATTTAGCAGGAATTCCTAAGATACGTGGCTAGTATTCTTGTTTGGAAAGCTGGAATATACAGCCAGCCAGAGGGCATTCATCAGAAGACTAACAATTCAAGTTTAAGAGGCAGGATGAGCAGAAGCGCAAATAAGGCTCAGAACTGGAGGGAAGAGGGGGGCTTAAGTCCCCTTATTAAGAAGCAACACCCCTCTCTCATCATTTTATTTGGTAATTTTTCAGTGTCTGTAGGTAAATAGCTTTTAGTAAGTTTTCTTCGCCAAGAGTTGGGGGGGGGCGATTTAAAAGTTGGGAGGCCGAGGCCCTCGCCCCCATTTGCGCCTATGAGGGTGAGACTGATTTGTCAGAAGTTTCAATTAGAATGATGAATATGTTCCGCCAATTTGACGACGAGGAAGGACTTATCATTCCTCAAAGGTAGGGGAGCATGGGGAGAACTGAGACAAGGGAGCAATGAGACAGTGCTGATTTAGCCGGCACTATAAACTATAAATGGCAACACTGCATCACATATTCGTCACTATCCAGTAAGCTAACACTATCGTAGAAAAAGTTTAAGTTCTATCGATTAGTAGCTGTGATATTGATAACGTGATCGAAATTTGGTCAATTTTTTAGTTTTCAGCATTTACGAAAAAACGTTCACAAGAAAGAAAATTTGTATTTGCCAAGTAAATCATATCTTTTAAAAAATATGATCTATTTAGTAGCCAAACTGTACCAAAACCGTTTTTTTTTCCAGTTAGTTGTTTTCGAGTTATAAGCGATTGAACATTTTTGCCGCATTAGGGAGCAATAAGACGATTTTTTAGATAAAATATCGGAAATTTTCGTTGATGCAGCATTTTTGCGATGTATGAATATCTTACCCACCGAAACTGAATAAATGTGTTGACTAGTATACATTGAACACCTACAAGAAATTTTTTTGAACCAAACTTGAAAACTATCCCGCAGAGAGGCCTTATCAGTTGCCCAGTTTTTGTCTCATTGGTCCCTATTTACAATTTTCCCAACTTTTTTTCCCTCTTCAATTTCAGAATGTCAAGTTTAATTTAATAATTGTAATGTCCATATAAAATAAATTTATACTTTTTTGTACTATGTAACATGATCATTTGATTGAATTTTCTGTATTTCATGTGTTGTCTCATTGTTCCCCATGCACTGTGTCAATGCTCCCTTTGAAATTCTCGTGGGGTGATATGAGACAAAATTTTTGAAGTGCTGTAGGATTTTTAGAAATGGCCCGAGGAAGTTGAATTTCTTAGGGTTTGTAGTTCAGTCACGTAACTATAGGTTGCAATTATTTAAAGCTTTCCATAGTGGTTCTACGTCATTTTACAACGGTTTTCCAAAAAGTGTCTCAGTTCTCCCTATGCTTCCCTATAAGAATTGCACGTACTTTATAATTTTGTTTGGTCAGTAGTTCTATTGACTTGCGTTAGTTACCGAAACTGTAGAATGAAAAGTGCCTATAAAGCATTTAATGTTTGTAGTTGGGTAATTTTCAGACAGTAACTGGTGTAGCCCCCTAAATCACAAGCCCTCTTACTAAAATCCTGGATACGGCCCTGACATAGTCCAGAAAGACTCCTGGAGCGAGATGCGAGTTTGCTAGAGAAACTCTAAGAGTTTCGATCAAAAGCTTAATGATCTATGTCCGTTTTCTCAATATTCTACTACTCTTGTCAGTTAAAATTTGAAAAAATATTGGGCGTTCACTTTTGTTTTCTGCTTCTAAATTCAAAATTCGAGGGAAATACCGTAGATCCACGCCATTAAGTATTTCATTTACAATATTTTTAACCATGTTCCAAGAACTTCCTATTTGCGCTAGAGTTACTGATTGAAATTTTTTTCAAATTTTCCAGTTATGCGATGAAATTTTTAAATGGTTAGGAAAAAACATCTCAATTAGACTTAGGCAGAGGCGAAACTTGACTTTCAATTCGGGGGAGGGGCGGTGGAAAAATAAAATTTTCCGACAAAATTTTCCAAAAACTTTTTGCCGATTTTTCAAACAAAATATTTTTAAATTGAAAATAAAATTAAACAAACAAACTGACTGCCTAATTATTGAGGGGTATGAGTGAATCACTGAGTGACTGAGTAAGTAAGTGAGTGAGTAACTGAGTCAATAACTGAATAAGTAAGCGAGTGACTGAGTGAATTACTGAGTCACTGAGTAAGTGACTGAGTAACTGAGTGAATCACTAAATAAGTAAGCAAGTGACTGAGTGAATGAGTGAATCACTGACTTAGAAGTCGCTATATAATATGCAATTTTTCCAGTTTCACCTAACGGATTCACAAGAGGAGAAAATGGACGCGTCATGGGCCGATTCAGTCGTATTATATCCTTGTACTGAGTTCTGGAGACGTGATGCGAACAATGGTCATGAAATTATGGACAGAGGGTGAAACCGCCCGTTGACAAATAGCAGATGTTCCGGAAAACATGTGTGAACAACTAGAACGTTCGATACTCAGCTTGAAACCTTCTACTTTTGACTGATTAGTCTCTAACAGGGGTCCAGGATACTCCATTTTCAAAAACAAAATTTGACTTTCAATTTGGAAAGGTGGAAAAGAAAAATTTGCCGAAAAATATTTTTTGAAAACTAAAAATTCGCCGACAAAATAATTAAAAAGTTGAAAATTTGCCAATTTTTTGAATCGAAATATTTTTTAATTAAAAAAGAAAATAAATAAACAAACAAACATGCATAAAAAAATGAAAATTCCAATGAACAGTTTCAAAATTTGCCGACTGTCAAATCATTGGGGGAGGGGATCAAATGAACAGTCTTAAAATTTGCCGACTGTTAGATTACTGGGAGGGGGTATTTCAACCCCCCACACCCTTATAGTTTCGCCCCTAGACCTAGGAATTGTCCTCGCTTCTTTAATTTAGTAAAAGCTAAAGAAAATTTTAGATGATTCCCTCTTCTCATAATTCGTTATTTATCTATCAACTTCGAATACCAAATACATTTATAATGTAGATGCGGTTGTACAAAATGGCATAGCCAGCCTAGCGTTCAAGGCGGGTCTGATCTGATCAAAGAAGGAACTGACTTGAAAAGGATGCTAAATTTAGGAAAAACCGCCATTTGACGAAATCGCAAAGGAGAGGTCCAGACCCTTTTGACCCCCTCCCCCTGGCTACGCCATTGGTTATGCACATCAACTATATATTCCAATAAAGTAAAACGAGCTAATTTCACCCCACCACCGCAAATTATTTTTAAAATACACCCGTTACAGCTGTACGAGGTATTTAACTCCAAAACTGGGAACAGCTGCTTAAACGATGTCGAGGTCGACCATCATTCATCCCGGCCACTAATGCGAAACATTTTCTGCGGTTTTTAGTAACTTTATTAAAGTTTTTCATCTGTGTCAAAACTGACCGACTTCGCCACAGGCTTGAAATTAACTCGCAGTGTAATAAATTTTTAGCGTATTCATTTCGGCGTAACCTTATTCCTACCCGGGGTTAGTGTCGGGAATGACCAAAATGGTGTTTCCGGTTTACGTTTGTTTCTAGAAACGGGATAACCGCCAACGATACAGACGGAGAAACGATATTAAAAAGCAGAAGATGGATACCGCTGAGATTGCACGTCTAATGAATTGTTGGATTCTTTTTGTGACAGTGATATTCTGATATTGTACAGGCTTACGAATGTTTCAGGCGTAACACAGATTCAGTAAAAAAAATGGTCAATCCTCGGAAGATTAGCGGCCAACAGTGGGGCCAGGAGGCAGCAGTATCATTTCGCTCTCTCCTTTCAATTTCAACACGAGAAATTTCAAAAATGAGAGCTGGCTTACACAAAATTGTACACGACTGGGCAAATCCGCTGGACGCCCGGACTCCTTCGTATCAGAGACAGAGAAATGGCTTATTTTTTCAGGAAAAACTCCCAATACCGTCGAATTTGAGACGAGTGGTAGGCAAAATGATATCGGTGAGGTAACGTGACTGGAGCTTAAATCTAAGCAGACAGAATATTGTCCATGTGAATTCTATTTGTTTGCGAGTTGCATAAAAATTATGAATTTAAGCTAAGTATGTATAAGTAGTTGTAATTTCGACTATCTTGACCTTCAGCGGAGGCCCACCGGGTAACCGGGAAAATTCCCGGTGACCTGGCGCAAATACAGCCTGATTATCCGAGACTTGATTTAACATCCTCCTCAATACATGTTTATGGTTCTTCAATGTTTATTTATGAGATTATGACTCTTCAAGACCTGTTTAACGCTTTTGCTATCTTTTAGATTTTTTAAAATTCTTTAAGACATGTTTAATACTCTACAGATCTTATAGACGTGGTAACATTATCCCAACCTATAGACTTTTTGAAGATTTTTCCGATTCTTTAATATCTTCTACACTTCTTCCGAAATCACTAAGATATTTATTTATAACTTATTATGTTACCTGTTTGAGACTTTTAGATTCGTTTCAGCCTTTTTGACATCCATCAGAATGGGTTTAGAACTCTTTGAGACTTTTTCAGGCTTTCTGTTTTTAGTTATTTTATTTTTCTTTAAGAACTCAATTTACACTATTGAGTGTATCTTCAGTCCATATCGAGCAAATGTCTCCCCCGTAACCAGTGGCGTCGGTGAGTTTTTCTAGGAGGTAAGTGATAAATGTAGACAGGGATGAGTTTTCCTGCGGGAGAGGGAGAGGGGGAGGAAAAAACTATGAAGTCCCGACTGACTCAATTACAATTATTTCCAAGTATCAAAGCAAAAAAAAAAAACCTTTTTGGATTTTTCCAGCTGACTCAACTCAAAATTCCAAACATCAAAGTAAAAAAAAAAAAAAAACACAAAAAAACACTCACTTGAAACTCTAAGTTTAAATCCCAATATGTCGCAGAGGTATCCAGCAGTGAAAAGGCAGGTGAGGGTGTTGTTTATGTGCTTAGTTGGATGACTTATTGATATTTTCAACTTCTCAACTCAATTCCCAAGTATTAAAGCAAAAAAAAAAAAACTTTTGACGTGGTGTTGGGTTTTTCCAATTCCGCCTGACAAAAATGGTAAATTTTCTCAACTGCTGAGTGAAAAATTCCTACAGGGGGTAAGTTGCCTCCCCTCTTGGTACGTCCTTGAGTGTAGAGGTAAAATAAAAATCAGATTAAAGGTACGAAACATGAACTACAAAAGGGCATTGATCAAATATGTCGTCAGCCCCTCGTATTTTTTGTCTTCCCTTTTTTCTTTTCAGATGAGGCGGAACCAAAAGGTTACTTTCTGCGTTCAGCTGCTGATGTCCTCTAGCCAAGCTCCTGAAATATTGTTTAAAACTTTCAAGATTTCTGAACAAGTCTTTATCATTCCTAAGGATCTTCGAGGTCCTCGTTTCAAGACTATTCCTGGCTAGACTGAGAATTTTAAAGACTATTCTCGACATTATTAGACTAACTGAGACTTTCAAGTACATTCAAGATCCTTTGAAAATCATCCACACGGGTTTAAGATTCTTCGCGATTCATTAAGATTTTTCCAATTCTACTTTAGACTTTTCAAGACTTCTTAAGGAACCTTAGAAACATGACTGAAACTTGTCGAGACTATTCTTTGTTTCACTGAGATTCTTGAAACTCTTCCAGTTCAGTTAAATGCTTATAAAGGCGGGTTCAATATTGTTTTAAACTCTTACATGTTTATAAGTGCAATGGATAAGATTTGAGCATTTGACGCACATACGCCACCTCATACATAAAAAAAAGTTTTTTCCAAACTTGTTTGTTTTAAGTCTAGTCGAATTTTAAGAAGTCCTAAATAGGTCTATCAGAGTCTCGGAAAATACTGAGAGAGTCTGAAAAACTCTGTCGTAATAACCTTAAATAAGTCCGAAAAAGTTGTAGTTCTAGACGAGTCTTGAAAAATAAAATATGGGAGACCGGGGTTAGTTGTCACAATTTTTAGAAGCTTCAAAATTCTGAAAAAACTATTGCGCCGAAAAACTTCAATAAATTAGGCTTAAATTGTAGCTACAACTTTTGGCTACAAAACTGCATATACAGAAAACAAAAATCTTTCTTAAGGTTGGCCCCAAACATTTTTAAACACGGTTACTTTTTTTGTGACAACTTGCCTCATACCCGGGTAAGTTGTCACACACGATGGGGTAAATTGTCTTGTGCTAAACATGTGCAGAAACTATTGGACCCAAAAACTTCAAATTAGGCTAAAATTGTACCTACAACTCTTATAGCAACAAAATGACGTATATAAAAACAAACATTTTCATACGGCTGGCCCCAAATATTTTAAGCATAGCTACTTTTTTTGTGACAACTTGCCCCATACCCGGGAGTAAGTTTTCATACATGATGGTTGTGCTAAAAACGTGCTGAAATATTTTAGGAACGTATTTTCGTAACATTTTCTAAAAACAGGTACTTAACAAAATTCGCATTAATTGATAATTTTTGTAATGGGACAACTTGCCCCGAATTGAGAGGGTTTAGAAAGTACAATTTTAGGGGAAGGATAAATGCTATTACAGCCAAAGATAGCTGAAGAAATTCTACTTACCACACAAAATTTGATTTTTGCTAGACTCATGAGAGTGAACTTCTTGTTTATAAAACGTGACTTTTTGCTAAATTTTGTGTTATCAAAATACCTATCAAACCACTATAAATTAGGTCGGTTCCATAATTGGGAGGTCTATCAGGTATGAATGAAATGTTGATACTCTAAGGAGTAACGTGACGTCATTAGATTTGAAAAAGCACCTTTTACATGGGAGTTATAAAGGTTGAGACTACTTACCTACCCCACGGATAACTAGCCCCGGTCTCCCCTACGCCTGACAAAATTTAAAAAATGTGTGATATCACCCACTCTCTCCTCTGTATCGGGGGAGGGGATGTGAAAATACCCGTTTTACAACTCATTTCAGCGAGTCTTAGGGGTCTTGTAAAGGTCTGGAAGAGTCTTAAGAAATCTATGTAGAGCGTAAAGAAATAATCTCAAATCCGAAAAAGTTTAGAGATAGCCTGGAATAATTCTGGAAGGGTCTTAAAGAATAAAACAGCCATTTCAAGGAAGCGCGATATAGGGCAGACAGGACAGTAACGTCATCACTGCACTCGCTAGTTGCGGCAATGGAGGGAGGGATGACTGGTGGAAGTGATGCCCTAGCAACATTTATGGATATGCAGGGAGCGTTCGACCTCTCATGAATCAATAGAAGCAGACCTGAAGGAAAGGAAAGTAAAGGAAAGTTTAATAAGCTGATCATCATCTATGCTAAAGGGCAGGGAGATCCAGATAACTCACCAAAAAGAACAAATCCATGCAACGATCATCCCAGTTGCCCGCAGGGAGAAGTACTCGCTCCCCTACTGTGGAGCCTAGTGGTGGACAGTTTGCTGGATGAACTAAATGGTCGAAAAAATATACACACAAGGCTACGCGGACGCTTTGGCTGTGGTTGTAACTGTCAAATTTCCGGAGATATTCGCGGAGCTGACGCAGTAAGAACTCCGAGATGTGTGGGAAAATGGTGGGCGAAGAAAAGGTTATCGATAAACCAGGACAAAACTGAGATCACTCTCTTTTCACTCACGAAAGGAAGGGTAAGGAGTTGATCAAGGTGCTATACCCACAAAGAAAGACCGTTAGCTCTCACACGGACAGGGATGTATTTACGAGTATATACGGAAAACTTTCCTGGCGAGATCACATCTCGGAAAAAATAAGAAAAGGAATTGAGACTCTTCGGGCTTGCCTTACCTTTGTCGGCAAAATCTAGGGACTCTTTCTCAAAATGATGTCCTGGATATGTACCGGCGTAATGTGTCCCAGAATCACATATGCGGCAGTTCTGTGGTGGGGCCGGTCTACCTAATCAAAGTCAGAAAGGAACTGGACCCCCTGCAAAAGCTGTCGTGTATGATGACAACGGGGGGCAATAAAAACAGTACCGATAAAAGCACTTATAAAAGACTACTACACCTGTCACGACTGCATATTGCTGCGATAATGGAGGCTTATCATCTGGGCCAACCAAACCACAAAAAAACAGACCATAGAAGAATATGGGAGATGGCGGAGTCGATAGGCAAATATTTTGGGGTGTTGAGGGACAGAATCGCGGTGGAGCACTTCTTTGACAAGCCATACCGTGCAATCGTACCCACATGAGAGGTGCGGGAAAAGAGGAGCATGCCTGGTTTCCTGATGCCTCAAAGAATGACAAAGGGGCAGGAATCAGAATCACAAATGCAAAAGACGCTGCCAACTAGTCAATGGCACTGGGTAAGGGCGTCATTATCTTTCAAGCAGAGGTAATGGCGATCACAGTGGCCGTTGATAGAAGCTAGCAAAAGGACCTTGTTCACAAGGGGATCTATATCTGCTCAGTCAAGCGGCTATTAACGCACGATCGTCACACCAAACTACATTCTTGGCCGTGGCGGACTGCATTAATAAATTATACACCCTTGCTCAGGAGAACCGTGTCACCATATTACGGACACCGGGGTACTGGGGGCATAAAAGGGAACATGACCGCAGATAACCGTAAGCGAAGGAAGGCATAAAAAAGTAACCGGTAACGTCCAAGGTGTGTCTACCCGTAGCATACAGCGTCATAAACTCCGAGGTGAAGGTTTGGATAAGGAAGTAGAGAAATGCACTGGCGAGTGGCTCTGGTATGAAAGTCAGCAAAACACTTGATAGGGGACGCCCACGGTAAGCACGCCGAGTTCCTACAGGGGTTCGATAGAAAACATGCTGGGTGCATTGTCGGACTATTAACTGGACATGGAGTTCCGAAACACATATGTGGTATAAAATAGGAGTGGCGAAAAGCAGCTCTAGTAGAGGTACCGTGGAGAAGAAGAGGAAACCTCGATTCACATCATGTGCCATTATCCAGCAATAGCTCGGACAAGGCGTAAAGAATGAGGATTGGAGTATCCAGTACCCAACGAAGTCAAAGGGATAGAACTCAGTAAAATTCTCACTTTGGCTGTAAAAGTGGGGCCACTGAGCTGATCCTTACAGCAAACTGAGGAAAAGTGCAATGGACTACAAGTTTTGAGCATTCGGCGCATACAGTCCCATCTCATATAAAAGAGAGAGAACACGAAGTATGGAGATATATTCCCTCTCCGTTCTTCCCTCCCCTCCGAAAAAAGTTATTTTTAATTGAAGCAGCTAAATTTACCGAATCCTTAGTTTCAAATCATGAGAGGGTAGACGGACTCCAGCTGATAGACCAAAAACTGCGAAATTATCAAGCGAAAAATAAATAAATAGTTTTGCACATTTGCAGTTTTGCCAACTACCAGTAGCGTATCTAGGATGAAATCATGGGGGGGGGTTGACTTTTGATTTTAAGGGTATTCCTTTAAAAAAAAAAGGAGCTTTTTTGGCCATGGGGGTTGAACCCGGACCCCCCCCCCCCCTAAATACGTCACTGCTAACTATAGCTCCTAGGTTCAACAACTCTTCAAAAAAACTTTGGATTTGAACGCAAGAATAATTATAATCTTCCACTACAAAGCTTAGGTTTTACGTCCTGAATACTAAATCTGACAGGATATTCGAACTAAATGACCAAAACGAGTCCCATATTAAGCCAGCGATTTTTCATATCGTCAGTTTTGCCTCCTCTCAAAAAGGAAATTGCCATTTTAGAGGCTGAAAGTAGGACTTCATCCGAAATTTATTGCATTCTTCGAAATTAACAACCCAGAAACCTTTATTACGATATTTGGTTCGATTTCTGAAGCCAAAAAACCTTCGTCAATTTGAAGCATAATCTCAAATTAAGGGTGGGTGGATAGGGGGCTGGCTGGAAAATAAGATTTCAAGATCGATAAGCACAGAAAAAATTTCTAATATCTTCAATATGGGTATAACTTCAGATTGAACTAAAAACTAAAATTTCATTATCGTTAAGAAAACGTGAAAAGAAAAAAAAAGAAAGCTGCAACAATTTTTCCAACTGAGGCAGCTGAATTGACTAACTGTTGAAAATTTTCAAATTATGAGGAAAGAGGGATTCAAAAACAAAATAAACTAAAATTTAAAAATCAACAAGTGAGAAAAAAGTTTCTCACGCTTTCAATTTCCATCAACTTCAATACCGCTAATAGCAGCTGCTGAATTCACCAAATTTGAAGCATAGATGGATCTTTCCAATTAGAAAAATATAATTTTCAGATCGCCAAACAAGAAAGAGACGAAACAAAATATATGAAGGTTGTAACAATTTTGTGAACTACAGCTGTTACATTTATCAACCTTTGACAAATTTCAAATTATGAATCGGATGGGTGGGGGAGCCTACAATATTTTCAATTTTGCCAACTGTAGCTTTCGAGTTATTCACCGATTCTGTAATATTTCGAAATACGGGGGGGGGGTCTTTCCGACTGAAAACTAAAATTTCACAATCACCGATCAGGAAAAAATTTGCAACATTTCCAATTTTACCATCTCTTGATAATTTCCAAATTGTGGGGGGGGGGAGTCCCAACTAAAGATAAAGATTTTTCAATTGTCATTTAAAAATAAATACAAATTAAATAAAAAGTTTGTAACATTTTTAATTTTGCTAGCTATAGTAGTTATGTTTACCAATTTTTAAGAATCCTTTAACTACGGAAGGGGAGGTGGATTCAACCACAATATCTGGAGTATTGACACTTTTACGTAAAAACAAACAGAAAGAATGAGAAAACAAAAAAGTAACAAAAGAAAAGCTTGCAACATTATCATCTACTTTGCCAACTGCAGCTGCTAAGATTTTCATCAACGCTGATGCATTTACAAATTATCAGGAGGGAGTTTTTTCAATTGAAAACTAAAATTTTGAGATCATCTAACGGAAAAAACGCCTAGTCTTATTATCAATTTTGCAAACTGCAGCTGCTTACGTGCTCAATTTACAAAAGATATTCAAAGTTTCAAGTTATTGAGAAATGGGGTACGCTTGGCCAACGATTCTGCCTATCTTACACTCATTTTCTCCTATGGGTTACCGTAGCCCAAATTAATTGGTTTTTCATCTATCATCAGATACTGCAGTCACGTTCTCTTTCTCTGATACACGTCTGTCCCCTAAACAGGAATCTGAAATCAAGGGTAATTTTCTTCCAGCTCCTGATCGAGACGACTTCTTCCCATAAATTCCGACTCAACCTTCCCACCCTGAATCAGCTCACCACGTTCCTTTATTACATCACTCGTGCTTCATCTCGAAGTAATTTAAATTCAGTCACTGGGGTGACACTACCCCTCCACCGAAGTCGAATAAAACTGAGCACTTTAATTTCGTACAACTTACGTTGATCTCGCTTAATGCTCTACACTAAATAAGCACCTACCTATGTAAGTTGGAGTATTTAAACGAAATTTCGACAAAATTTATAGCACTCGATTCCGGAATGCTACATTTAAAAATTTAAATTAAATATTCCCGCCCGTAGGCGTTATGTATCTCAAGGGAGGCTCGTTCTTTGATATTTTCACTGTAAGACACGCGTACTCTGACTTACTTAAGGGCTATAAAGCTGCGTTTAATATCGCCTTCCACCGGGATACTTAGGTGAAATAAGTTTATACGGGACACGATTTGCATAACAATTTTTTTTCTCTCTAACTACGGCGCCGTAGTATATTATAGAAATTTATCTACCAACAATTACAAGGCGAGTTACACCTACGATCACGTTTGGTGAGAGTACAAAATGAATTCCCGCAGCCTGAAAGGAACACTGGCCTACTATTACCTTTGAAACAGTGGTCAAAAGTGTAACTCCAACTGGAAAACTCAGTTTCAGAGTCAACTTCTGATAGATGGAAAAACTTCTCGATGTTTCAATTTGGCCTTTCTTTAGAACTGTACCAATGTACCTGCATGTAGCACTCCGCATTGTCTCTGTGACACTGAATTCAGAATCGAAGGTAAGTATCTACGAATGTTCAGCACAGAAAAAAAAACCACCGAACCACAGTTTTCTACTAAAAATATTCTTAATTCTGTAGCCACCTCCCCCCCTCCAAGAAAAATGTATCTTAATCGTAAAACACCCTCCTAACTTAAATCCTGGGTACCCAGGTGACACTATAGGACAATAATAATCCAATGCTATGACCCTACATCTGAAGCGGAATTTGAGGCAAACGTCACATTCTACACCAAACTGCAAGAAGTATAGTGGAAAAAAGAATGCGAGATTTACAAGATAGTAATGGGCGACTTCAACGCCAAAATATGCACAGGAGATACTGAGGAAAATTATGTGGGGGCGTTTGGGATAGGGAGGAGAAACGACGAGGGCGTGAGACTGTCGAGTTCGCTGAAAAGAATAATCTGTAAACATAAATACTTTCTTCAATAAAAGAGAAGCACGAAAATGGATGGCTCCTATCGGTAAGACAAAAAACGAAATCGACCACTGCCTCATAAACGATAACAGAACTGTGAAGGATTATAGCACGCTATCACGCTTTGAGTTTTCTTCAGACCACAGGCGGGTAGGGAGATGTGCTCTTCAGCTACCTCAGAGATCAAAAATAAAAGAATTTGTCCGCAAATCCAAGAAGCGAAAATGTTAGGTAGTAATCCTACAGTACAAATGGAAATAAGCAAATGACTTCCTTGAGAATGAATTAAAAGAGTGGGAGACATCGAACGATAGAAAGGAATTGCAGGAAAGTTATGAGCGGTTTGTAAGGGCTACTGAAGATACTCTCAAAACTGTTGGGAAACAAGACGCTGAGGAATGTACACATGATAAAATTTCTGAGACAACAAAAAAGCTTATTAAGAAAAGAGAAAAACTGCGCAAGGTAGAAAAAATGTCCCCAGATCAACGAATTGAGTGGGTTGAATTACAAAAAGCTGTGAAGAAAAGAATAAGAAGCGACTGTAAAATAATTCGAAATGAAAAAATTTCAAGAAATTATCAAGCACTCCTGGTCTAACAAAAAAATTAAAAAAGCAACTTTGCTATGGCAAACAATTACCAGTAGTAAAAGCATATAAAATGTTAAAACTCCCGACTTCTCACAGGTAATGCTCGAAAGGGCACTGGCTTCGTGTCGAGGGCGGCGTCACGGTTTTCGCCCAAGTATACCCCTGGCTGGAAGAAATAAATTTCCATGGAAATATATAAACACGATTTTCGCTCAAGTACACCCAGTAGTACGCCGTCATAGTAATAGGACCGTTACGGGGGTAGCGTAACGATTTTCGCTCAAAGATACCTATAAATCCAGTGTATGATGTCAAAGTAACAGGATCGCAATGGGGGCAGCGTTATGGTTTTCGCTCAAGTATATCCAGTAGTCAAAGCATATAAAATGCTAAAAAAAAAAAAACAGTGGACTTGACCTGGTTTAGCTTTCATCTGGTATTTTTTCAATATTTCATTCTCTTTAGAGCAAATTTGGGGGCAACCCCATAAGATCGGGATAGTCAAATTGGTTCCCAGATGATCGAATTGGTGACTACCTGAATCCCCTAGTCGAAATGGTTCCCAAGTACCTCAACTGTCGTAGTGGAATTAATTCCCGCCATACTACACAGAAGTGTACTGCACAGCATTAGCTTCTCATTTTGCACGGACTTGGACGGTGGTTGCAGTGGCTGTTCGGTTTATCCTTCCATAATCCAAAAAAAAGCAGTGGAATGCATCTTCGCTGATTTCATGGCCTCGATCCCCGACGACGACCGCAGTTAAATTAGTTTATTACTTCAAAGAGGGCGTAACATTTCCACCTGGTTTGTGGGATGCTATGAGGGTCAAAGATCCTACATAAAATTCGTGTGACGCTCTCCATTCAAAGCTGAGTCATCACTTCTATACCCCTTATCCAGACATCTTCACTTTTGCCCGTAGCCTGCAGTCGCTGCAGACCCATACAAAGATGGGCAAGAATATCGCTCACTAGAACGCACATGTTAGGGACAGCCGCATCCAACGTTGTCGAAACATTATCAACAGTAATATTGAAAAATATTCGTCAGAGGAACTTCTTAGGCGCTTTGATAAAAGGAAGAGCAAGGAGTTGATCAAGGTGCAATATAAGGGAAAACCGTTAGCCCTCACAAAAAAGGTGAAGTGCTTAGGAGTACCTAATAGGTTGTCGCTAAGTAACTGAGACTAAAATTCGTGTGGCCCTCCAACGCTACCTATCGGCGTTTCAACGCTGTAGGGGGACAATTTGGTTCATTAGCTATCGATTGAGACCACACCGAGCTCATTTGATTGAAAACTCGCTATTCCAGTTTGAAAGAAACCATATACGTTGACCCCTACAGGTTTTTTAAAGAAGGAAAAAAAGCATACAATTATGTACTTACAAAATTTTTTATGAATCATCATCTTTATTAAGTACACGAATATCTTCTTCAAAATAAACGCCATTCATGGCTATACAGGAGTCCATTCGTTCTTGCCATTTATCAAACGTTTTCGCGTATTCCGCCACTGGTGAGGAGGAGACAAACATCTGCGCCGCAATGATGCGACTTCTTGATTCGTGTTGAATTGACGACCCCGTAAGGTTGCCTTTAGTTGAGGAAATAACCAAAAGTCGCAGGAGGCGAGGTCAGGACTATACGGGAGGTAGGGATGAATTGTTTTTGTCATCACCACGGCGCAGATGTTTTTCTCCTCCTTACCGGCGGTGGAAGACGCGTAAACGCTCAATAAATGGCAAGAATGAATGGACAGTATAGCCATGAATGGCGCTTATTTTGAAAAAGATATTCGTGTACTTAATAAAGATGATGATTAATAAAAAAATTTGTAATTGTATGCTTTTTCTCAGTCTTTAAAAAACATGTAGGAGTCAACACATATGTTTTTTTGCTTCTTCAAATTGGTCTGGAACAGCGAGTTTTCAATCAAATGAGCTCGGCGTGGTCTCAATCAATACCTAATGAACCAAATCATCTCCCTACTGCATTGAAACGCTGATAGGTAGCGTTGGTGGGCCATACGAATTTTAGTCTAAGTTACTTAGCGACAGCCTATGTATATCTTGATGAAAAACTCTCCTGAAGGGATCGCGTCTCAGATAAAATAAGAAGAGGGATTAAGACTCTGTGGGCTTACCGCACTTTTGTCGGCAGGACCTGTGGACTTTACCAAAATGGTGTACTGGATATATACCGGGGTAATACATCCCAGAAACACACACGCGGTCATTGTGTGGTGGGGCCGGGTCCACTTGGCCAAAGTTTCATACACGCACGCAAAACGAAAGTAGTTCATTTTATCAGTTGATGCACATGCGTTAACCGTGTGTGAGGACAGTTTCTTATACTCGTACGTTCATCTTACAAGCGTCATTCTTTTTAAACACACAGGAAACCGTTTTGACAATCTTCAGTCTGCATAAAATGTGATGGGAAGAATGCGCAATTCGACCCTACCATTCACGTTGGTCAGCGCAATTCGACCCAAGCCAGCAGTACTTCTTGACAAACTGTATTCTTCGCCAGTACTATCGTCTTCTTAGAGTACCGTATCCGTTGCCGGACACAGGCGATCACGGTTCCTCACGCGGGACTTTACTGAGCAGGGTCAGTCGGGGTAGTCTGCCATTACTTTCCCCACGGTTTGTTACGTAAGAGTTTTCCTTCTCTGAGCCAACAAGTGTGCAGACGCTATTTCCTTACTCGCCACATGTTTTCACAATGTTGAGTCAGCTGTCTACGACCTGCACACACAGTACCAAATCTTTCTAATCTGGTGGTAACATACCTTGAGTGTAATGTGTTATCTTTCCACCTCGACTGCTACTGTAGTCGCTCGATTCGCTAGGATATTCGTGGGGTGGTCGAATATCACTAGCTTTCCGGCCCTGATGGGACTAGAACCCGAGACGCAAAGATTGCGAAGCGGGCACGTTACCACTCGGACATAGAGCGACTACCAGTACTACGAAGTCTTCGCTTCGATTATCAATTTTTTTATTAATAAATAATTACAGAACAATGACTAGAATATACTGATCAATAACAAAATCAACAGCATCTGGACGGCTTGAATAGCTTGGAGGTGAACATTATCCTCAGTTCTCCACTTCCGATTTCAAATTCAGGTTTACTGAGCATCAGGGACGTCAAATTTCAGTTACTGCAGGCGAAAATTCTGTGAAGTCAGCTGGCGACGAGAAACTGAACCTAATGGACATCATTCTAACAACATGCAATTACGCGTTTACTGGACAAATGAATGCAATACGAATCAATGCCGTTACTCAGTTTACAATTCGTGTTCCTAGCTAACATTTCCCAACTCTGATATACTTCGGAGACAACGAAAAGCATCTACTTCGATCCATCAGAGAGCTTTAACAAAAGCCACACTAGCAATTTGTGTTCCTAGCAAGCATTTCCCAATTCTGATATACTTCGGAGACAACAAAAAGCATCTACTTCGATCCATCGGTGAGCTTTATCAAAAGCCATACTCACAATTCGTGTTCCTAGCTAGCGTTTTCAAACTCTGATATACTTCGGAGACAAAAAGCATCTACTTCGATCCATCGGTGAGCTTCAACAAAAGCCACAAATCAACTGCTCTAATATTCGATACAACCGATCGATTTTCAGTCCAAATTTCTGTCCGAAAATTCCTCGCACCCGTAACCCGTGAAATATTCAGCCGAGTCTCGTTAATTCACCTCCAAATTTAAAGAACCAATATCGTGGACGGATTAGTGCGAAAAAATACATCTTCTCCTCCTCCTCGTGAACTCATTTCCGCGACGAAGTCGACGGTAACAACGACCGCACGTGGTCAGATTTGACTAGATGCAAAGACGAGTTTAGCTTTTTCGTTTCGTGGTCCAACAACAACGCGTCCAGCGTCGGATTCTGTGACACAGTGCGCAACGAATCGGCCAAGGTTTCTCGCAGCTGCCTCATACGTAGATTTTCGGACGGTGATTCCAACAGATATCGTCTTTTCAGTTTCATCTCCTGGTCTAGACGTTTACGCAGATTGTTTATCTGTAATTGAAAAACACGCTTCGAACTTTCAGATTCGATCCGGCCTTCATCATGTCACTTCCTCCGGGAGGACGTCACGTGCACAGACCGATTCTCTTACACTTTCTATCCTACCGAACTAACCTCGTTCTTCAAATGCTGCACCTGCAGCCGATGCGACTGTTCTCGCGCTTTCAGCAAATGTTCAGCACGTAACTGTCCCGCTCTGAGTCTCTCCATATCGTCGATTCGGTCACCGGAACCCCTACGAGTCGAAACAGAAATTATGAAGTTAGAAGCGAATACCTGCAGCATTCGACGGAAACACATACGAACCTTGAAAGATCTCTCGTTCGAAGTCGAGCCAACTCGGCTTCTTTATCGGCTATCAGCACTTCCAACTGATTGCATCTCTGCTTCAGATCTTTATTCTCGTGTTCCAGGTACGACAGATTCAAACTAGAGCAGCCACCAAAGGCCAAGCTACCCTGCAGCGCATCGACGGACTCAATTTTATCGTGACTTTTCCCTCGCTCCGCGTTCAGCTTTCGTTCCAATGCTTTCTTCTCCGCTTCCACTCGGCGCAACTGAAATTTAGCGGTATCAGCGCATCGTGTTCACACGACTCACCTTTCTCAACTTCGCCAAGATCGTAGCCAGCCTACCTTCTCCTCCAGCATTTCGATACGACCGCGTAACTCGCAGCACTCGATCTGCAATTTATGAACGGTGAAAGTGGCGTCTTTGTCATCGGACAGTGACGTCGAATACTTGGCGAAGCGCAGTTGATCTTCGAGATGCGCCCGCTGAATTTCTTTCGCGTCCAGCTCGGATTGCAGAGCGCACAACTGATCGGCACGGGATTTGCACTCGGCGTGCAAGTCGGCGAATGCGCGCTCCGTTCGCTCCAGACGCTCGGCCAGCAATCTCTTTTCGTTCTCGTTATTACTCAGGGTTTTCTGCAACTGTAACACACGAATGTTGAAGTCGGAGAGTCAAAAAGCGCAAACCGCGAAGAATGCAAAAGCTTAGCACGTACCTGTTTAATTCTGTCATTTGTAGACTGAGACGAGTAGGTGCAATCGGATAAAGACTTCTGCAAACTCTGCACTTCAGCCCGTAGGTCCGCTTCAACCGAGTTGGCTATTTCCAACGATGAACTCAACTGATCGACCGTGGACTGCATGGCATCACACTTCTCTTCCAGACTGGCGATCGCTCTGGCCTGGCTTTCCATACGATCTTGCATTTTCTGTAATCGAGACAGTCAAGATTTATCGGAATTTCAGAAGGACAAAATGGTGCACGTTAATGGCTAGTGAATTACTTGAGCTTGTATGTCTTTTTCCTGCAGTATCATTTGTAAGCGATTTATATCTCCTTCCAGTGCGATACGTTGAATCTCCAGCCGCGCTGATCTCGATTCGCATCTGGTCAAGTCTTCTTTCAATTTCTGTCGCTCGGTTTCCAGTTGCGCGTTTGCGTTTCGTAATTTGATTAATCGTTCCTGAAAAGAAAACCGATATCAGTCTGACTCAAATTAATGGAGAGTAAGATGGCAGTATTGCAGAAAAAATGGAACATGGATTAGAAATGAGGTGTCCCGAAACCGATATAACCAAAAATTTCAAATAAAAATGAAACTTATTCAAAAAATGGAAATTAGAAAAGAGGACAAGTGGCAAAAAGAGGGGTCTGATTGGCCGAGTGGATAGCGCGCCGGTCTCGGTATCCGGAGGTCCCGGGTTCGAGCCCATGTAGCAACTCGCTACATTTCGACCTAGACCGGTTTTCCGGCAAGAAGAGAAGAGGGCTTAGACAGTCCTACAGCCTCCCCGACGTCTCTGAGGTAATGCTCGAGAAGGCGGATTCCAGAACTCGGGTTGAGAGTAAAAACTAGAAAAGACAAGGGGCAAAAAGAATATGATGAAAATTTCGAAATTGAGAAATCAAATTGAAATGACTTATACCCACACCTACATATACAATAACAACTTTAACTCACATACGCTACTAATTCAGAGACCTGAAAATCAAAACTGGCGAAACATTTTAAACCTACACGAATTTTGACTAGACTAAACAATGTACCATTATACATATTATGATTACGAAATAATCAGAATTAATTTGATGCTTTTTCAACAGGAAAGTCCGCATTTCCAGATTGTTCAAGAAATACAAGAACCTGTTCGCAAATCTCAATTTTGATTTCCTTTTCCCCGATTTTTGACAGAAATTAGCCTCAACCTTAGCGAATACTACCCAAAAATTTCACTTTCAAATATTCGTGAAAATATAAACTGAAGAAAAATTCAAAAATTGGGCTTGCTGCTTTTGAGAACTGCATACCGAATGGACTTATGTGTTTAAGGAATGACAAGACACATAACAGGAAACTGAATTTTGTGTAAGAAACATTTTTAAAATACGCCCTCTCCGCCATTTTTTGAACCCGATACCGGCAGGGTCTAGTTACTTCACCGACATGCTGTTGGGGTACCATTTGAGTGGCTGGCCAAGCAGTTCCGCCGCATCACCGAGCAATGTTGGGGACAACGTTGGGATGAGGCGTTGACTGGTCGATGGACGCACTCGATTTTCCCCAACATCAGCGCCCGGCGTAAGTCCAAAATACCGCTCTCGTTTTGGACAACGCAGGCGCTTAGGGACACGGATGCTTCGCCGAGTACCTGCACAAAATGACACGGCACGACACTCGACAGCGCGAGTGTGAGGGCGCGTTTTCGCAGTCGGCGAAACACGTTCTCACAGAGTGCGCGCTGACTGGTCCACATGTAGCCATTCCACCACCGACGGCTTTACCGGAAGAATGGAGAGCGTGGGCCGACTTTGCAGCGAAAACTGTGCATCGAGTCTGGAAAGCGGAGAACCCATTATTCCTAGCGGCAAGTACTGCCACGTCGTCACTACCAGCACCAACCAACGGACAGCAGGAATCAGGGTGGACCCGTACCCGCTGACCAGAAGCCGTCGCAGGCTCCAGCACCGGGAATCAGGGCGGACCCGTACTAGAGATGGCGTTGTTCACTATTTAATGAACTTGCTCTTGCTCTTTTCCATTTTTAGTGAACTAGTTCTTGCTCTTGTTCACTTGGTCTTCCAACTGATCTAGTTCATCGTTTGTTCATTAAAAAGAACCTTTGCTCTTTGTCTTGCTCATTTAAAAATAGGGTTTTTGCACAAACAAATTGCGAGCAAAAGGGGGAATAGCCTACAACTGAAAACTAGGCTGTTGCCTAAATAATTTTTTTAATCCCCATTGAAATCCTATGAAATTGTTGATAATATGATAAAATTTAAACATCAAATAAAAATTAAATTATGTTATAATTTGTAATTGTAACTCTGAAACCATTATGAAAGTTGAAACTACTAGGTAAAGTCTGGAAAGTGGAAATATACAAAAAAAAAAAAAAAAAAAAAAAAAAAAAAAACACAAAGAATGAACAAGTTGATCGGGTCCAAAAATCGTGAACCAGTTCTTGTTTTTTTTTTTTGGGGGGGGGGGGGAAGATGAACTAGTTCAGAACTAAGTTCAGCAAATAGTGAACAAGAGCAAGTGAACAACTTGTTCTTCAAGAGCAACGCCCATTTCTGACCCGTACCTGGTACCCCTGTCGGCGGCACACCAATGCTGACTGGTGGGAATCAGGGAGAACCCGTAGCCGCCAGTCGAATAGCCTGGAAGAGGGCGGGCCCATCGTCAACGAACACAGATAAGCGGCACTCCATCGAGGCTGTAGCAACAGCAGAAGAGACAGTGACCGTAACGGGTGAGAAAGATTGATGGAAAAAGAAGCCCAGTGACACCTCGGCACTTGTTAGCGTCTCCTCCCGTCCCGAGGAGCGTCAGTGGTAAGAGGCCCTAGAACCTGATAATCGACTCATCTGCTCAACCCACTTTGAGGAAGTGACAGAGAATTTGAGGCTGAAGTTTTGTTGTAACCGGCTGACCGTGAAAGCGGCTCCCTCGACTTGGAGCGACCTTCCCTTCTTGGGTGTGTTGCCGAAGTCGTGGGTGGGAAGGAAGATGGAAGCCGACAGGGACATGTCGTGAAATTGAAGGATACAATAGACAATCTCAAGCTAACTGAAACACTGACTGACTGGTCGATAGATAACAGACAGTATAATTATAGTTTAGCTTAAGATTGCAAATATTTTCATTGTATACATATTTCGCATCCATGATGTAATTTTAAAAATATGAGTTCCCCTCTTTACCCCGCGCTAAAACTACCTGAAGGTATGTAAGGTAGTGGAGGAGAGACACCCTGATTTTTATGTTATTTAACGAATACAAGGAGCCACCGGAGAAATCTCCGGCCGCCGGGTGGGGCCTTGGCCCCTCACGAGATTAAACAAAAAGGTTTAGTTACTTTGTATGTTACAAAAATCCCTCCCCCGCTCCTAGAACTGGCTTAAAACGTACTTCCACCTTGGAACTTCAAAGGGAAAGGTAGGGTTTTCACTGTCGAAATAGAGAATTCTCGAGTCACTCGCCAGAAATTTAAATTTCAGATAAGTATCAAAAAATCCACAAGCGGATGCTCTGGGGTCCTCGGGGG
Organism: Acanthococcus lagerstroemiae; assembly: GCA_031841125.1. Classification (NCBI taxonomy): domain Eukaryota; kingdom Metazoa; phylum Arthropoda; class Insecta; order Hemiptera; family Eriococcidae; genus Acanthococcus; species Acanthococcus lagerstroemiae. Next base: position 19,834,974 of record CM063109.1, on the reverse strand, counting down.
GCTTGGCATCCCACCATACCCAACAAAAAAATTGAAATTCTAAAGACTAAAAATAGTTGTTTTCGTATTTTGGAGCAAAAAATGAGCAATCTGAAAAATACTGTAGGTTTGAAATTAGCCTATTATTTCAATCACTCATGAACAAAAAATTATAATTACTGCTTAATTAGGCCAACAAACCATACAAGCTTGCGCTTGAACGCGCACGGAAAACAGAAAGGGACCTTATGAATGTAAATTTTGAATACTTTTTCCGCTGTTAATTTTTTATAACAGCTGACGATTGCCAACACTGCGCACTGTTGTGTTCTCTTATAGAGTGGTGTTACTGTTAGCGGCAAAATGTGAAATCCGTCATTCAGTGAAATGCCGAGGCATTATGTTAATCGTTGGATACGCAGTATGAAAACCGTCAATTTATAAAATCAATCACAAACGGGCCAGTCATTTTATAAAGTAACTAAACCCACTTCGGCAATACAGGGTGTCTTTTTTGCAATGACCCCCTTCCACCTGATAAGTAGGCAACCTACCTCGACCATATGTATACGTAGATATGTTTGCATACTCTTTATCTTTGAAGGGTCTGAATTATGGTCAAGTTTTGAAAAGTCTTCTATCTTTGATTTTTTTTTTCTTCTCACAAATGGAGATAGACACAAATGTGGTACCAATAGGTCATAGTACGGAGCAGTTGTGGTAACCACAGAAAAAGGAAATGGTCGGAATAGGTTCAACAGGGTATTCATAAAATCAATTTTAGTACAAATTATATCAGAAACTTTTCACTTTTTTTCAATTTCCCGCGAAACTTGCCCTCCTAAGCTACGGTTTTTATACTTGCAATAGATTGTACACTCAATTTCCCATAAAAAAGTCATTGGCAATTTTCTTGTATCTGGATTATAACTGCTCAAATTGTCCATTTTATTTTTTCAATACTCACACCTACTTTTCTGACTCGTGAACCTCTCATTTCGTTTTATGTGTTTAGTTGAATTTTAAATTGTCCTTTCTACTGAAATTTTGTAAATTATACATTTTGCCGGACACCTGTTCGTCGTTTTATATAATACCTAGTCATTTTAAATATTTCCTACGCCGATAGTGAATGTTACTATAATTTACCTAAAATGACCAGGCATTTTATTACATGCCTGGTCACTGCATAAAATGTCTGAAATTCACAATATGCTGCTAACATTGCGACCACAGCCATTCTACAATTTACAACTGAAAGAAACCTAATGAAGACAGCACACACTAGTTAGTAAATTATCGTTTTTGGGAGCGGGACGGTCAATTTTTGAAGGGATTTTAAAACATTGAGGGGGGGGGGTCCGTCATTTGAAAAACTACCGAGACCTAACACTTCCAGTTTCCTGACTTTACAAAGTCCGTTCAACATTATATTATCGGCTAAGTAATTTAGCATTTATTAGGAATTTGAAAATTCCTCTCCAAATTTAAAAACAATTGAAAGTCTTCCAAAGAATAATATTTAACATTAGCAAAATTTTGATCTCTATACTAAATAGTAAATGATTTAAAAAACTCAAATTATGAAAAAGGTCAAGATAAATCTTAAATTTACAAACAAATTGGGAATGTACGAAAGAAATCGATGCATATATTGCTGCCACTCCGACGAATATGTGAACTAAAATTTTATTTTTCATTTCCACTTTCAGAGTAGCCTCACTTTTGCGTCACCCAGCGCACGCTACCATCCCAAATTTTCGTTCTTTGAACATGGTCATCTCTTTTCTCAACATCTCATTGAAATAAAACTATCTCAAGGCTTACCAACCACTCAAAACTACAACCCCACGGCCCCTCACCCTACGCACTCTCCTGAATTGCTTATTCTCACTCGCTGATCACAAGCATCGAAAGAAAACCAATACTTACTTCGAATTGTAACTTCTCTTCGGAACCACTCTGCACATTCAATTCCAGAGACGATATTTTTTCCTTCAACTGCTGGTTTTCTTCCATCTTCTGCCTGAGTGCTTCCGACTACAAACAAAGTTCAGGGAAAATAAACACGACAAGGCTCTGAAACGAGAGAGCAAGACCACTCGCTGACAAAACTACCAAAAGACGTACTTCATTCATCAACGTAGATTCCTTCTGATCTAGCTGAATTTCCAAAGTGCCTTTTTCTTCATTTAGTTGACGAATACACTGCACCATCGAGTTTATCTTGGACTCATTTTTATTCTGCACTTCAAAGGTCTCGTCCAACTGCTTCTTCAGATTAACAGTTTGGATTTTCAAGTCATCCTGCGTGACAGCAAAATACGCACAAATCAAGTTTCATTCACTACTCATTAGCCGGCCATCATCCGCAAATTGTGAAGACTCAAGTAAAGCTTACGCGTTCTCTTTCTAACTGAGCCATTTGCTGCAGAAGCAACTGGACTGTCTTTTTAATGCTTTCTGGATCGACGTCAAAAGCGTTTTCAGTTCGGCTGCTGTCAAATACGCCATCCGGGCCCACTGCAAAATTTACGAGATTACGATCAAATTTGAATACATTCAGATGATGATTTTCAAGTCCGTTACACATACAATGGAATTAAAACTGTACCTTCGAACAAACTCACACATCGTAGTTCGAATAGTGAAACATTTTCGAAGGGTTTACTATACGTCTTGGCTGACACCGTGAGCATTATTATTACCAATACTCAGGCAACACTGTAAGACGTGCTTGGAAACTCAGATGAGTAAGGTTATCTATTTTCCACCTTCGTTTGGATAGCCATAGGTACAAATAAGATCATATTTCTCTGTACGTCATTGAATACATTTCATGATTGAGAATCTGCATCGCAAAATATTCGAGACGAATTCCTGTTCGTCTTGGTTGACACCATGGACATTATAGGATAATGAACAGGCAACACTAAGACGGGGCCAACTGAGCCGGGTTGTCACAATTGTTACAAAATCAAAATGCGATCACATTGGTCATGTCACTCATCAATAAACTGGCATCAGTTAAAATGTATTCTACAATTTGATGTAGGCAGACATTTCTTGTGCTTCTTTAGAAATATTTTACGGTCAAGAATATTTGAATCGTAAAACCTTTCAGAAGAAATTTCTATACGTCTAGGTTGACACCGTGAGCAATATGAACATTGCGCAGGCAACACTAAGACGTGCCAAATCATATTCATCTTTTATTTTATGAATCACCAAGGATTCATTATGTCACTTGATTATCGACATCATTCAACACAATCATAGTTAGTATTTTTAGGTTTGAAAGTAAAATTTCTGGGTGTATCCGCTAGAAAGTTGAGGCTAGTTTCTATCAGAAATCGGAGAAAAGGAAATCAAAATTGGGATTTGCCAACAGGTTCTTGTCTTTCTTAGACTTACCCCCAGCTCGACTGGCACCAACCAAGGGAACAAGCCGGGTTTAGAAAAAATCACTCCACAATAGACCAAATCGAATGTCTCATGCACACTTGACCTAGGTGACAAAAACTTTTTTATTTCAGGAGAGCGATTTGAAAATTATAAATAACGTTGTGTTATATATGTGGCTCAAATGGTTTACTCTATCTAGCGGGCTAAAAAAGGAAGTAATTCGTCATTTGCGAGTGTAGCCCGATAGAGGGCATCGAGATCTATAAGAATATGTATTAAACTCATTTTTCGTCAAAATGTCACTTAGGTCAAGTGTGCATGAGACACTCGAAATTTTCATTTTGAACCAAATCACTGAAAAAGCAAAAGAATATAATTTCAATATTTACTTTCTTTTCAGGCCTTTGATTCGGTAGATCTCAGAATATCTCTGGAGGACGCTGAAGGCACAGGGGATGAGACAAAAAGAAATAAATATACCTAATTTAAAATGTTTATGACGGTGCCTCAGCATAATGTAGAATTGGACAAATGCGGGGAAAACTTCAATATTGGGAGGGGAGTCAAACAAGGGGACCCACTGTCACCCAATCTGTTCAACTACGGGTGCACAGATGCACGTAGAATAAGATGAATATTACACAAGATGTTCAATAATAAACGCTGCTATTATTATTATTATTATTATTATTGAAATCATCGAAATTATGCCCCCCTCCCTCATTTTAGGAAGATCTCAAGATCTACTAAATCTAATACAATTGACAAGACGAAGCAAAACAGGATAAAAATACATCAGATTCTCGAGAATTATCTCATTGGTCAAGTCAGTCATCAACACATGATCATAGTTCGAAAACACTGATTGGTAGTACAGAACCAAATTCGTTATATGTATATTCCGGAAACAGAAATTACGATCAACATCTGGAATCGTAAACGGATTCAGAAGAATTCGTGTACGTCATCGTGACACCTTGGGCGTAATCATCGACACACAAGCGACAATACAGACGCAGGTATCTTTGTATCAAGGAAACTTTTTTGAAACAATACAAAAATGCTACAAGGTAACGTGTATCTCACGAAATATATTCACGATACAAACAGGAGTATCGATGCTTCATTCCGCAGAATTAGTTTACGTCTTGTTCGACACCCCTCGCACTACAGTTAATGCGAAGGCAACACAAAGACGAGTAAAAACAGTCAAAACAAATTCTCAAGGTCAATTACTCGTGGAATATATCAGTAGAAAATACATATTTCATGAACTCGAGAAGATGCATAAACAAGGATAAAATATGTTTCATAACTTTAACGAGTCCTGAAAGTTGAATAGTTCCATGTAGAACGTTCAGCCATTAACAGAATACTCGAACTTAATATGAAAAGTATGAATATTTTCCCATAACAAAGCTACTAAAATAAATTACCCGACGGCGAAATCCGGTCAGTAAATTAAAAATACCAACATAATACCATATAGCTTACCTCTGCTAGGACTCCATCGTCTAGCTGGAGCTAACATTCTCAACGAAGTTGAAATCAACCCTTCTTGCTGTATAACACTCAACCGTTTGAAAATATTTCCAATCGCCTTCAGCCGACCTTCCAGCTCTTTTTTAGCTCCTTCTGACTGCGACAGCTGACTATCCAGGGCACGAACTCTACCCTCGCTACCACCTAACCGCGTCTACATCGAAGAAATAATACAGGTTAATTCAATGCAGTAACCGAGCACAAGTTCCGGAAACGAACACGAAAATGATCAAACGAACCTTTAGTTCCTGAATCTGCTGACTGGCATCTGTTAAACACAATTCCAGGTTATGTTTCTGATCTTCGAGTTTACGTTCCTGACCCCGACTGTCTTCCAATCTCGCCAGCAGCTCTTGTTCTCTTAAACGCCACTGATCCTCATCTTCGCGGATTCGTTGGCGTATTTTCATCAGCTCCTGTTGATTCGCTTCGATATTTCTCTCGGCTTCGAATAACTATATTAAAATGATGCTGGATTAGTTACATACGATTGGAACTTGAAAACTGGTTCGTTCACCAAAAACAAACACTTTGCAAACCTATTCTTAGACTGACAATACCTTTTCTTGGGTCCGATTCGGAACCTGAATTCTAGTTTGAACGATTTTGACTCTCGATCGCGAATTCCGGCTATTTTCTTTTCAACGAGAAAGAGAACAAGTTATCTATCTGCTTTGGATGATCAGAAGCGGGGGAAGGGGGGCTTCTACCTGGTTTCTTGTTTGCCTACTTAACGGGATAATTAAACTGCCTACCTCTCTGTCATGAACGCAGACCGTCTGTCTCAATTTTAGAACAGGAGATTTGATCTCACAATTTTCCGAATTTCAAATCTCAGCGAAAAGAGATCAAATACCACGGGTTGAGTAAATGGAGCGACAACACGAACAATAAATAATACCACTACAAACTCATATTCAATCACAGACTGAATTACCTACAGAATAAGAAATCACACTTCAGTATCACTGTAAAATCTATTCTTAGCTTTTCAAATTATTTAGAAATGTTCATATCCTGTCATGTAGAGTCCCAATAATATCGATGTACCTAGTGCCAAAGGGACTACGATAAAATATCCAAAGAGTTATTCTCAACTGACGTGATAATCGATTGATTTAGCATGAGATGAAATCAAAATGATTCTAAAATCAGTACAACACATTTAGTTTCCGTCTCATTATATTCACCAATCAGACATGAAACTACCGTTTCAACACAAAATGTACATATTATCGTTGATTTAGCAATTACACGAGTTTACAATCAAAGTTCATCTCTTATCCCCGCGGTGACTAACAACACCCACAATAAAACTTCATCCGCATAAACACTCGTACTTTCCTAAATAATCACTTGTTTTAGAAAACAGTACTTGTTGGCTTAAAACGCATGAACTTTCCACAACACTGCATCAATTCTGTTTTGCGAGTGCGACCCTTCTTCTCTGTAATTCAACTTCAATTTACTTCCAAATTTATTCACATAATATAACGCGGTAAGATTAATAATGTAGCGTTCATATAACACATACGATAAGATCGCATGTAGTTTTGCATTACTGAAACGCTCGTTACTATACGTCTTTTTTGACACCCACCGCATTATACACAATACGAAGGAAACACAAAGACGTTCGAACTCGATCACAGTCGAAATGAATAAATCGAATCATCAGTACCTGTTTCTTGTACACATGTAGTTCTTGCTGTAATTTCTCTTTGTCTTCCAACTCCACGTTCAACTTGGTCAGCAACTCCTTTTCATCGTTCTGCTTTTGCAGGTTAGCCGAATTCGATTTTTCCAGTTCTTGTTGCAAGGTCTGCGAGTTTTGATTCGACTGCAGCAATTTGAACTCGACTTCACGGCACACATTCTGTAGTCGCGATTTCTCGTTTTCCAGTTGGCATATTTTGTCCTCCAATCCTGAAAACACAAATATCAGTTTTCCTGATCAACATTTTCATTCGCAATAAAGCTAAGCTGGTTTCATGACTCGATAACACGTGTTGCAACTAATTATAGCATGCTCGTGAGCGAACACACAGAAAAAAAATGTAGATAAGATGACTACCTATATTTATTCTGATATCGTATGAATGGTGACGTAATATCGACCATGATCAAATGATCAAGGTAAAATGTAGCAGAATAGAACAGAACGTATGCCATTTTCATACGAATTTTCATATTGATATTCAGTGTCCATGCTGGAGTCAGTGTTGAAAGAACGCAAAAATCATCGTTCCCGATTGTTCTTCTCAAACTGTATATGGTTCTCATTCATGTTCTTTGTTCTTCCTACATTAAAATTACCAACGTTCCCGTTCCCATTCTTGTTCCCCCCTAGGTCCTGTTCCCAGTTCTTGTTCTCAATCCCATCATGTTCTCGTTCTCATTCTCGTTCTGAGAACGAAAACGAGAACATACCGTTTTTCTCTTCATTCTCCTTCGTTTCTCCAACAGCCGAATACTGCAGGATAATTTTTTCATTAAAAAAAATTTATAATTGATAATTTTAGGCTTTCAGAACTTTACTTCTGCGCCAGCTGCAAAGGTGTTGGGAACGCGCAAAAATCATCTCGTTCCTGTTATCGTTCGTTTTTCTCTAACTGTATGATTTTTGTTCATGTTCCTCGTTCTCCTTACCCTATAATTACCAATGTTCCCGTTCTCGTTCTTAATCCCATCGTGTTCTTGTTTTCGTTCTGAGAACGAGAACTCAGAACATGCCGTTTTTCTTCTCGTTCTTGTTCGTTCTTCCAACACTGGTTGGAGTGTGAGTGAACTTGGTAAATTCTATAGTAGTCCAGAGCGCTATGCCATCTTCAATCTCCACTAAAGATGGCATAGCAGCCGAAAGCGCTCTGGACTACAGAAGGAAGAAATTGTGAACTGGCATACCCTACATATAGAACTCATACTGATACGCCACAAAACGTCAAAACTAAAGAAAACTAAAGAAATTTTTCCCTTACCGTGAAAAACATTAAATTATGGATATATGTCTTTCTTTGATAATTTAGAAATTCCTTAAAATAGAAGTAAGCATGTATAACCGAAAATGTCTATCAAACCTATCTTTATGGTAACACTGATCACAAAGTTGAAGCGCTCGCTTTGTAACAAAAATATACTTCGTCTTACCGTGCAACTAATTACCTCACCGAAATGCGTTGCATGTTTTCATGTCACATTTTCATTTCACAAATTTCAGAATGACCCCCAGCCTGAACACATTCATGTCAAAAAATTATAACTGTAATAAGAAATTCAATTTGATTCATTTCAAGATGAAGAATCACTAGGGATATTTCCCAAAAAATTCCTGTTTTCCAATTCCCGATATTTTGACTATTTTCCACCCTGAATTCAAGTTTTTAGTCTTCCTAATAAGATACTGTTGCAAGAATCCCCCTTTTCCGGAAAAATATATAATAGGGATTCCCGTTTCCCAAATTCTAAATGGATACTGCGTTAAACAAAAACTGCCCAAACAACAAAATCTGTTTTTTGAGAAAATGTAACATTAAAAGCCAATGAATAATGCAGGTTTACAAACATAGCATTTACTGATAAGATTTTTTCAACTGGATACACATTTTTGTATTGGGGGCCCAATTAAAAAAAAGTTCTACTTTTTGCGCTCTTTCCAATGATACTAATAACTCATTTTGTCCATAAATGTCGCTTGGGCGGTTTTTGCTCAACGGCGTCCATATTAAAAACATATTAATAACTATTGGAAACCGACAATCAAGTGGCAGAATATACTAAACGACTTAGTTCTCATGTCACTCAACATACATGGTCACTTGTTATTCAATACTAGGAATTCTAGTTTCTTGACAAATAGTTCAAAAAAATGTAATTCCCAATTCAGGGTTGCCACTTTTTTTCAGGATTGGTTTTCCCTGACTTTTCCCGGTTTTCCAGGCCAACTTTTCCAATTTTCCCTGACTTTTTTACAGGATTCCGAGAAAGCCCAGAGGGAGGAGAGTCACAGAAATTTTTTACAATACAGATTTTAAAAAAATCGCTATCGAGAAGAAGAAGGTGCAGATGTAATTTATGTAATATTTTTCAATATGGACTATTTCATTTGCGAATAGATTATCATTATTCTTATGTTATGATAAAAAAAGTTTACTCTGATAAAATACGAACTCGTTTGTTATTTTCAGAAAATTTCCCTCACTTAAATGAAAATTCCCTGACTTTTCCCTGACTGACCCAAATTCCCTGACTTTTCCAGGTTTTCCAGAAAGTGGCAACCCTGCAATTCCCAGTATTCCGCATTTCTTAACGAGTATTGGAAGAACAAACAAGAACGAGAAGAAAAACGGCATATTCTCGCTTCTAGAAAAAGAAGAAAAACACAATGTTCTCGTTCTCAGAATGAGAATGAGAACAAGAACACAATGGGATTGAGAACGAGAACAGGAAATGAGAATGGGAACAGGACCAGGTTGGGAACGAGAACGGGAACTTGGTAATTATTAAGGTAAAAGGAGAACGAGGAGCATGAATGAAAACCATGCAGTTAGAAGAACGAACGAGAACGGGAACGAGGTGATTTTTGTGTTCTTCCAACACTTTTATAGATGGTGCGAAAGTAAAATCAAATATTATATATCTTTTTATTGAAAAAATCAAACTGCGAAAAACGAACACGAAGAAAAACATATTCTCGTTCTTGTTCTCAGAACGAGAATGAAAACAAAACATGATGGTATTGAGAATGGGAAACAGAAACAAAAACCAGTGTTGGAGGAACGCAAGAATCATCATTCCCGTTTGTTTTTCTCTAACTGCATGGTTATCATTCATCTTTTTTTTCTCCTTACCTTAAAATTACCAACGTCCCCGTTCTAGTCCCCATCACCATCCCATTCCTGCTCTTGTTCCCACCTTGGTCCTGTTCTGAGAACGAGAACATGCTGTTTTTCTTTTCGTTCTCGTTCGTTCTTCCTACATCTGAGAACTGCAATTTGATTTTTTCATTAAAAAAATTTATTCCAACATTGGCTGGGAGATGCTTAATACTGGGAATCTGGAATTACTTTTTTTCCAAACTATTTGTCAGGAAACCAGAATTCTCAATATTGAATAACAAGTGACCATGTATGTTAAGTGACAAGAGAATCAGTGATGGCATAACAGAATGGTTTGTCACGTTTTAGTAACGTTATATAACGTTATTATTATGTAACGTTACAAATTCCTGTTTCATTACATTATGAATAACGTTCTGATAATGTATATTATAAAGGAATAAAAAATGAAGGTGTTTTGACAGAAATTATAGATAATTTTCTTTTATTTTTGCCTCCCTGGCTCCTCCAATAGTTGAGCCTTCAAAAATATTTAGAAAACTATGAAAATTTATGATGAAATTTCCAACAAAAAATTTATTGCGTTATGTCCATAACGTTATAACGCTATATCGTTACATTACTGTGTATAATGTAACCTTATTTTCTTGTATAACGTTATGAATAACGTTATTTATGATGGAATGCCATTGCTGATGAGAACTAAGTCGTTTAGTATATTCTGCCACCCAATTGTCGGTTTCCAATGATTATGTTTTTAATTTGGACGCCGTTAAGCAAAAACCGCCCAAGTGACATTTGTTAACAAATTGAGTTATTAGTATTCTTGGAAAGAGCGTAGAAAGTAAAATTTTTTTTAATTGGGGCCCGGATGCAAAAATGTGTATCCACGTTGAAAAAAGCTTATCAGTAAACGCTATGTTTGTAAACCTGCTTTATTCATTAGAGCTTTTAATGTTACATTTTCTCAAAAAACAGATTTTGTCATTTGGGCAGTTTTTGCTTAACAACGTCTATTTAGAATTTGGGAAACTGGAATCCCTACTGTATATTTTTCCGGAAAAGGGGGATTCTTGCAACAGTATCTTATTAGGAAGACTAAAATCTGAAATTCAGAGTTGAAAATAGGCAAAATATCGGGATTGGAATACAGGAATTTTTTGGGAAATATCCCTAGTGATTCTTGATCTTGACATGAATCAAATTGAGTTTCTTATTACAGTTATAATTTTTTGACATGGATATGTGTTTAGGCTGGGGGTCGTTTTGAAATTTGTGAAGCGAAAATGTGACATAAAAACATGCAACGCGTTTCGGTGAGGTAATTGGTTGCGCGGTAAGACGAGGTAGTATATTTTCGTTACAAAGCGAGCGCTTCAATATTGTGATCAGTGTTACCGTATCTTGTTCCTGTTCTCATTCGTTCTTCTCCAACTGCAAGGTTTTGGTTCATGCTTCCCATTCTCCTTGCCCTATTACCAACGTTCTCGTTCTTGTTCCCAACCGGGTCCTGTTCCCATTCTCGTTCTCAATCCCATCATGTTCTTAGTTAGAAGAACGAACGGGAGTGGAAACGATGATTTTTGCGTCCTTCCAACACTGTTCCCAAGACATTCCCAATTTATTTTTCTGGAGGAGAGAAGGAATCTTATTTCTCGAATTCCTGATTGAAAACATGTTGGGAAATATCCTTGAGAATCAAAGTTCCTGAAAAGAGTGAGGTGTTAAACAAACCAGTGATACAAATTCAAACTTTTTTCATTCTTTTGGGTTGCGGAAGAGGTATTGGGAAATTTGGGAATTTAATTTCAAAATGAAATTTCCAGAAAATCAATTAGTCGAAAGTCAATAGCCAGTATGGCGCTATGTTCAACCCAAAATCCGATTGGGTCAGTCAGAAACCAGAAATTCATTTCTTTTCAATGCATCAGAAAGTAATAACCCGACATAATTCGATATTCATAATTTGAAAATTTCAAAGATAGAAAAGCCCAATATGGCCGTAAATAAACATAGACTAATCTTGATTCCGTAATACTCCGAAGTCACCAATCTATACTTAGGATGTTCTGGGATTGATTCGAAACCATTTGGACACTATTATAAAAGAAATGTCCGAATACCACTTCAGTCACATGACAAAATATACTAAAAAATGAAAAAACTAACATAGTTTACCATAATCTGTCAGTTGACTTTCATTGCGCTCGGACACTTCGAAAAAGTGTCCATCTCAGAATAATAAATCTGATTCAAATCTTCCTTCAGTCATCCAAAATATGCTGTTATACTTCAGTTTGCAAGAAATTCAACAGGTTTTCATTTGCAAAGGGGGAACCAACACCATAGCAGTCCCAGAGTGTGCAAGTTATTTTTGGAATTCGACAAATATGGGTGATAGCCAAAAGTGAAGCTTTAAATTCATCGGTTAAAAGCTTTAGCAGCTAAATTTAAGCAAATCTGTGTAACACAAAAATAAGCACTGCCTTTATCGCTTTATCTATAATAACATTTTCATCAAGCAATTAGTGAGATTAATTGTATGCTTGTCGCTTTCCAATAATTATAATAACCGGCAATCACGAAGCACAAACAAACAAAGAAAGGTTGATACACGTATTTTCAGCTGGGAAAAAAAGTTGTACACATAGAAAGTTTTAAGCTGTAAGCTTTTAAATTTTGAGCAGTTCTAAACGTTAACAAAAAGCTAAAGATGGAATTTTCAATCTGAAAGCTTTAGTCATTAGGTTTATCAAGATTCTCGTAAGTTCTTAGTTCTTCAATTGAAAAAAGTGAATGCTATAAGGTATTTGCCTAGCTAAGACCCTAGGAGTATTATCTTTGGGTAGCAATAGCTTCAATACACAGCGAAGGAGAGGCAAAATGAAAGTGGAACAAAGTGAAACAAACTCACCAGCTATTTTTTGGTGCGCTTCTTCTAACGAGCGCGCTTGTTCCCGTTTCTCAGCTTCAGACTTCTTAATGAAATCCCTTAATTCCTTATTTGACAGCAAGTATTTGTCTTTCTCGATATTACACTCGTTTAAATGGCGTTTACCATCGTTCAGTTCTCTTCTCAAATGATCGGCATTTTTCTCAACTGCAAACGAAAAACGTCTTAACTACGTGACTGAATTGAAGTACAAACGAGGACAGTGGGTCGCATTCAGCCACACCTTCTTTCAAACGATGAGTTGTATCCGCCAGCTGGATTTTGATATTCTCAAGTCTGTCCTCGGATAACGATAACTCAACTTTTAGCTCTTCACACTCTTTAGTGCTGCCATCACGATCCTTTCTCAGCTCTTCTATCTCATTTTCAAGTTTCCGCTTTTCCTCCTCAGTTTTCATCCTGTGAACGACGCGATTAGGTATTAATCTCAAGATAGTTCTCGAACAGAAAAAAAGTTTAAACAAAGGGATCATACCTCATGTCATCGATCTTTGACGTTAATCGAGTAACTTGGTCACGAAGCGTGTTAATATTCGAACGGTCCTGTTCCGCTTTCAAATTCGCTTCCCGGCGTAATTTCTCCGACGCCGCTCTCTCGTCCTCTAATTCATTTCGAAATGCTTCCATTTTCTCCAACACTGCTTTCTGATCTTGGTGAGCTGTACATCGTTAGGACGAACACATTATAAGCTTTCGTGTAAATCTTGTACCCACATTTACCAAAACAAATACGATCACCATTTACCAAGTAGTAAGGCTTGTTGTTTATCGTTCTCAGCTCTTCGTAATGCCTCCTCGTACTGCTGATTCTGCATATCAATTTGCTGTTTCAGCGTATCCACTTTCTTTTGCACTTGCGTAGTTTCTTCGACCTTCTCTCGTTCCAGATCAGCAACCGTCGCTTGCAAACGCTTTTCTAACCCGGTCCGAATTTGTTCCTGAGCAAAAACGAATTCAAATTAACGTTGACTACCAACCCCATGTACCAAGTTGACTAACACAGCCGGCATTTACCTTTTCTTGTTCCAACTTGCGGACGGTTTCGTCGTATTGTGATTTAGCCGTTTCTAGCTTTTGTCTAGATTCGAGCTCCAGTGTTTTAATCTGCTGAAGAAAGTTCGCTTTGGTATCACTGAATTGTTTGCTCATGGAGTCAAGTTCTTTTTCTAGTTTCGAAACTTCTCCTTTTAGAACATCCTGTAAGTTAAAAAGTGCAATGTGACAGAATAATTATCAAAAAGAATGAATTAATGCAGACTGCAATTATCATGGATGAAATAGACGAAATTATTGGAAATAACTATTCTGAATAATAATACATCTCTGTTACTGTTAACAAATCATAAAAGAGGAGCGTTTAAATTACACATCATACCTGCCGGCCCAGTAACTCTTGAATATCTCTGTCCATCGTCTCTCGTTTCATTTCCGAAGCGTCTAAATTATTTTGGGTCTCAAAGAGCATCGCTTCTAGCGATTCTTTATCGGTTTTCAGGGTCAGATTCACCTCGTGAAGATTAGCGATTTCCTTTTCGTTGCTTTCTAATATCACCTGCGCAGAAAAAGAAGTTAGTAAGTCCTGTCACCACCTGAAAAGATTCGTCGCTGAAACAAAATACGAACTTGTTTCTCTTCGCACTCCTTCACCAAGTCCTCCAGATGTTTATTCACGCGGGCGTTCGTCTCTCCCACTTGTTCGATTCGGTGTCTCAGGCGCATTAACTCTTCATTAAGAGCGTCCTTCTTTCGCTGGGCGTTCAATAACTGATCGCTAAGATCGTTACGTTCTTGCGTAACGGCGTTCAGTTCAATTTCCAGCTGAAATAACATACGAGAGTCAAATTTTGTTATACTGATATCCATCTGCAAGTTTTCACTTATGACAAATTATCGATAGTGGAGTATAGTATCGCAGATGAACGTTTTCAGTATGATAAAGGTTGACTGGATGCTAGATAGAGTTCTGGAACATGGTAGAAAGATACGCTGACAAAAACAGAAATCAACAGCAGATGTCTACAGTTTCCTGCCTATAGTACAGTGGCTTCGTGTTTAAAAAAAGAAATACAAGATCTGGAAAACAATACAAGTATAGGAGTGTTCGTAGCACGAACGGGAGACGAAGAGGTTGTTTCAAAAAGTAGGCAGAAAATGCAAAATTACGTACAAGCTAGGAGAAGCAAGAAGGTAAGGTACAAGTAACAGGTGCAAAAAAAATACGAGTAGCTAAGCCCTCCTTTGAAGATACCTTCTGAGACTTAATGTTGGTTTTTCTTAGCCTTAACTAGACTAATTAACATCACTGACGGAAATTCTAGGATGAAACTGAATTTAAAGTATGCAATACTTCTAGAGTAATCCAGTACATTCCATTTCTTCACGGATGAGGAGGGGGGGGGGAATTATTGATTCTGGAAAGTCCAACAAATACGTACCTTTTCTTTTTCTGACTCGAAAAATTTACACTTCTCCAAGAGCGCCATTTTCTCCGTCTCTAAATCCAAACGATTTTGCTCGGTATGCAATAATTCTTTGCGCACTGCACCCAAATCGTTGTTGACTTCAGCCAATTGGTTTTGATATTTCGTTTTGCAATCGTCGGTCTGTGAAAATAAAGCGAAATTTCTAATGGTGACCTCTACAGGAGGCGAAATGTAATTTTGGAAAACAAATATACCTAAAATATTTGATACCAGGAAAAAAATAATGGCACTAAGTCCCACTGGTATTCCCGGATTTATCATTCATGATGATTTTGAGTTACCAAACTAGGGTATTTCGCTCCCTTGTCAACACTTTTCTCGCTCATATCGGCCTCCACATTCCATCTGCTTGGGTAGCTAACAGTGTGATTTCAGTTGATTTCATTTTCTGCCCATTAGTCAAGTCAACCTGTGTTTATGCATCTAAAGGTGTGACTCTCATCTAGCCTTCAGATCAGTCTAACAGCTGTCAGTTTGACTGCCAGGCAATCAATTTGTCTGCTAGTCAGCCAGTCAATCGTTCGTTCATCCATCTATCCGTCTGTCTGACACGATTGCTGACGATCTGTCTTTCTATTTACCTATCTGTTATACGTAGACTCCCTCCGTGCGACTGATCTCAAAGTCCCTCGAATTTCAAGGAGGCATCCCAACTAATTTCTTTCACAGGAGCGGTTACACAAAAAGCCTGATCTCTTGGTTTTTAGAATATCGAGGGATGAACGGCACCATACTCACATTTTTCAGTTCATCCAGCAGCTTCTTTTTCTCTTCCTCCAGACTGCTATTCAGCGCTTCGGCTTTAGCTAACACATCATGGACCTCAGATCGTTCCATCAATACTCGCTGCAGCTCCGACTCGGTTTCACCTGGAAACATCAATAACATAAGTTGTTCTCGTCTGCTTGAGATATTCGAACCTCACCCCCTAACCAAACTAACGATACGAAATTACTTTTTGTTTTCTCCAAGTACGCGAGTAACGACTGCCCTTCGGCACGGTTCTGCTCCATCAGTTCCTTGTCCAGTCTCACCCTGTTCAAGTCCTCTTTAATCGTCAACAATTCTTCCAGCATCTGACTACATCTGTCCTCAGTCACGCGATTCGTCAATTCCCTGAAACCGAACAACCTTATTTCAGTCCCGGTCACAACTGAAATCCAAACTACAATCAACCGCAACAGATGTGAGTAAGAGTGAATGACCCGGGTGCACCGAAAACAAGAAACTAAACAAGCGGAAAGAACGAAAGGAAGAAAACGGATGAGAATAGTTAATCTGAAACCTCGTCTCCAGTTCCTTCGCTAAACGATCGACTTCGTTTTGAAGGAAATTTTTTTCATCTTCTAAATTAAGGGCTATTTTTTGGAGTCGGTTGTTACTTTTTAGCATTTTTTCGTAGTCTGTATTCACAGCTTCGAGCTGAAAACACATTCAATGAAAGAAAAAACGATAAAACGAGAAATTAACTTCACTGACGGACACATATCATGTGCGATTCACGCTGCAAAAGTATACAGAAATGAGTGCGAGAACAGACCCCGTTTGTGATCTAACCATAAACAGACTGCCTGCAGCAAAATATGGAAATACTCACCATGTTGCTAATTTCGAGTCGGCTCTTATCTATCGCGTTTTTCTCAGCTCTAGCTGATTCCAGACTTTTAATCAAAGATTCCTTTTCTTGACTGAGAAGGTTGAGCTCCGCCCTCAACGAGTCCAGCTCATCGTTCTGTTCGCTAACCTTGTCGGTCAACTTGCGCTGAGCCTCGGCTTGACTTTCGTTTTGTTTATCGGCCATGATTAACTGTTCCGAGAAAGATGCAATTTTCATCTGCAACAGGTCGTCACACAGTGAGTACAATTTTTTTCTGTCGTCATCCTGAAAACAGTCGCTTCTCGAAACGAACCTGTAATTCGTGAATTTGAGACTGATACTTGTACAGCGCTGCTTGTACCCCGGAAATGGTATTTTCGGCGAACGCGGCAGCAGTGTGAACCCTCAGAATGTTCTCCGACTGTGGTCTATCAGAACACGGGGAACAAGTTACAGCTGATAGTATCGACAAAACTTGTAAAATACATTGGCAAGCTCGTAGAGCTCACTACCTGTTGGCAGCTGGTATCATCGACGAAAGATGTATATGCGGCAGTGTTTGCATTAGTTCTACGTCTTTGGAGTCGGCGTCATGCAATACAGTTTGAGCAATTTCATTCAGTCCGTTCAACAATACCTTCACCTCTTCCTGTAACTCGGACACTTCTTGAATATTGCTATCAGTATCAGCGACCTTTTTATTCTGAAAAAAAAAAAAAAAAAAAATATAAAATTTGAAGGGGAAAAAAAGAGAAAATATTCGCATTAGTGATAACAACAATAACTGATTTTATAGCTTCCTTTTTCAATTAAGATATAAAATAGACATTGGAACGAATCGTACGAAAAGTTTACTTCGATAAAACGCAAACAAAGGAAATGTGCAAAATTGATAACTCGAAACGAGATTAAGGTTGATAAAAGGCTAAGACTTCGATTTCCCCCCCCCTTTTATTTACGTAAATATATACCAATGGTAATGGATAATAAGACTACAATATTTCTCAGATACAAAACAAGTTATCAATTTCTCTTTTGTGGCGTTGAACAGCGAAATCCTAATGGTGATTTACTTAAATCGAGCACATGGTGGGATGGAACTACACCGTTGACTGAAAAAGATCTTCCGCGAAGCATATTTGCTTAACATTAATTATACACGGAAAATTTATTAGATTTGCAGAATGGCCACATGAACTTCAGACGTATCCAAAAATTTTAGAAATGTCCGAAAAATAAAGAATTTGAAAATTAAGCGCAAATACGGCGGCATCTATGGCTTCGAGAATGCAATTTACCCGGAGCACGCCAATATTCGATTCAAGTCCAATACATGCATGTGTTGTGGTTCAGAGCGTGTTGAAGCACCGAAAAATCACCAATTATTCTTTCCGGATTTTCTCAGTAAATGATACTGAATTCGATGGTTTTTGAATCTTGTAAAAGCATATGTCAACGAGAGATAAAATAGGACACCAAATCTAATTCATTTCAATAAATCAGTTCTTTATCATGTCTTACTCCGGGACACCTTCATGTACAACATATCGTCCTTGAAACTACAAAATCACTCAAGAGTCAAAAAACGAAATTTTCGAGGAAACAGGAACAAGGAAAACAACTGATGTATTTTTAGAATTTTCTAAAAATCTAGTACAATATTTAGACCTTTTCATACCCACCAATCAACTGGAAATATCGTTCATAATTTTGCTAACATTGCTATTCGAAGTCAGATTTTGTAGCCATTAAAAATTGTTTTTTTTTCCAAATCACTCTGTTTCTTCTAAAGTACTTTTTGCGACTGAAGAGAGCATTAAGGTCAACGAAGAGCTATGAAAAAGTTACTTTCATCGAAGGAGCAATTAGGAGAATTTTGGAGATTAGGGGATGATATCCAAAAACCAGCAAATTCAGTACCATATAAGCCTGAGAAGACTTCTGAAACACACCCAGAACGATGTAAAACAGAAAGTAGGGGACAAATTTCAGACACCAAGATTTTGAAAACATACGTATCTGACTGAGAGACTGAAGTTCTGTTATAATTCTGTTCCCTAGTAAACAGGTAAAGAAACAAAAAATATAAAAAAATTACGTCAGGAAACTGTGTTCGCGAAAAAATACTTCAAGATTTACCACTTTTTTTCAAGATACGCTCATGACAATGATTTTTCTTTCACCAAAGTTAACTGGAGTGAAGGATCTAGAAAACGTATTAAACAGGGTAGATGAGGCACAATATTTCATATTTTTCAAGAATGGTAACATTCGTTATATTTAACAGGAATAAGTAAGCAGACGAAAATGCACTGATGGTTGGCCAGCAAAACACGAATAGGGGACGCCCCCAGTAAGTATGCCAAGTTCCTATTAGGGCTTGACAAGAAACATGCAAGGCAAATATCATGACTTCTTCGAGTTTTGATTCAAATATCATCACTTTTCAGGACTTTCATGACAATTTTTTCGAAATCATGACTTTTTATAACTACTCAGACCAGCACACCCCCAAAGAATCAAATTTCTTGGATAACTTTTTCCCGAAACTTTCTCCCAAAAGACAATTTCCCGAATGATTATTTCCTATAATCCATGGAAATACAATAATTGTTGGATGTAGTGGACTATTTCAAAGTGAACATATGTTACTAGCCGACCAGCAAGAGGTCGTAGGGCAGCCGTCACCCCCTCGTTACCCACCTTCCATTTAGAACACATATGAAGCCATACTTAACGACAGCTTCAAAACCAACAATACTAACGAAGGCCGGCACAGTCACTTCCGTTTGCAGGGGGACACAGAAGTAAGCATTGCAGGGCTCAGTTTCGGTGAAAAGTAAAAGCTTCGCTTAAAAAGGAATGGCTCGATTTGCAAACTCCAATTCATTCCGTCACCCTTCGAATATGAAGATAGCAAATGCGATAGTCGCGTATCAGGTAACTTACGAACAATCGGATTCAATGTAAATAATAATATGCAATTCAATAACATCATGAAATAAAAAATTCGGGAAATGTGAATCGGGAAAATGGCTGTTCAGGAAAAGTCCATCCGGGAAAATGGGCGGGAACCCTCTTGATGGATGTTTGTTCCAAAATATGATAACATGACCTCTCTCCCCCTATCGGTTCAAATATAACGCAATAATATAAAATTCCTGCGAAAAGTTGCAGCTCGATCAGATAAGGGGGACACGCGCTTTAAGCCTCATGTAGTAAACATCGACTGTCCCCCGAGAAATAACCCGAATAGGGATTATGCAACCCGCAACGACTTTTCCAGGGATTAAAACTAGAAACAAACCCCTGAAATGGATTTAGCGTCCTTCAAACTCACACATCGAATCTCATATAAGAAAAATAAGTTGTATATTTTTGAACCTCATTTTCAACTCCCTTCTTCTGAAACCACAAACATACAATGCTTTCTTAAAAAATGGGTTCAAAAAATATCAGAACACCTATCTAGCAGTGGAGTGAGGTGATTTTTCCTGGTAGAGGTGAAGTAAAATTCAGAGTAAAAGTATGAAACATGCCACTACAAAACGGCATTGATGAAATTATTCAAATTGTCGTATCTCTGTGTAGGGTCATTCCACATGCATTTACTATTTTCTGGGACGAGTAATAGCTACAGGAACGTACCACCGAAGAAGAGTTTTTCCTGCGGGGGGGGGGGGGGGCGAAATTGTGGAAAGTCCAAACTGACTCAACTCAAAATTACCAAGTATCAAAGCACAAAAAAAAAAAAAAACAAACTTTTAGACTATAGTTGGATTTTTCCAACGGACTCAACTCGAAATTCCCAAACATCACAGCAAACTAAACTTTTGATGTTTTGGATTTTTCTCCATTCGCAACTCAATTCCCAAATATAAAAGCAAAAAAAAAATAAACAAAACTTTTGACTTGTTGGATTTTCCCAACCCCGCCTAATTGAAATTGTGAACTTTCCCAACTGCTGAGAGAAAAATTCATAAGAGGAGGAAGGTACGACCCTGGACAGACACGGCCAACAAATCAGTTTTCCATCATATTCACAACCGGTTAACCCCCAAATGTTTTCATATTGCGATAAGTGGCAATATCTAGTGAAACTCGAACCACCTCTCTTTCGCTCAGTTTAAAAAAATGGTAATTCTGGTTTAGGCTTTCCACTGTTAATAATTTCTAATTGTTCATTAAGAGTAAGTCGTGAAAAGTGTTTTTCAATAAGATCTCAAATACGCATTTTGTAGGACAAAAAAACACAGAGCAAACATAACGCGTTGACTAGTAGAAGAACATAATCACGTTTCACTATGAACTTCAACATCCGTGTGTACCCAGGCCGAGCCGGAAACGCTTCCAGAAAGCAACCAAACACACAGGTTTCGTCGCGTTCAACATGCTAGTGTGTTTTTGTGTTGGTAATTAACACAGAGGCGGAGTCTAAGTCGTGCAGTGTTACGTACAGTATAGAAATGAAGCGTTAGATCCGATGCACACCTCGCTGGCCTATACAAATATACATGTATGAGGATTGCCGAATGCCGAACAGTATACATCTCCCATGAGTTTATTATATAGTTAAGCGTAAGCGTCAATACAGTCGCTGTTCTGCTCCATGTTTCATTATCTTTTATTTGTTACAAGTTGAAGTTGATATTGTATATGAAAACTTATTTTCTCGGGAATTTTCAGGCGCTTACCTCGCTTGCCTACAATGCACGCCACTGCTATCCAGAACTTTTAAATTCATATTTTTAGCATTATGACAGTCTTAAGAAAAAGTTTCTAGTAAAAAATGTCAAATTCAATGGATTTTTCCATATGCAGAGGCAAAGGGTCGAGGCACATGTTCTCCACATCTAATCGAGCTGAAACTTAGCAGGAATTTTTGCTTATTCAACTGGGATTGGGGGGCGGGGTCGCGTCATCAAATTTCCAATGTTTGTAAATAAGGACCAAAAAAAAGCAAACTGGGAGTTAACTCACTCTCCCTCCCACGAATTAACATCGGATTCGCGAAGTGAAAATCATGAAACATCCCAATACGACTTCGACCAACTCCCGATACGGAGGTAACTGATAAGACTATTGGGTTTCGTAAATTTGAAAGTTGGTCTCCCTAGCATTTTAACTGATTCGCCAAAATTAGTAAACCTACAACAGCACATTAACATGCAAAAGCAAGAAGACCTTATGTAACATTTTTGAAACTTTTCAGGAGAAAAAAAAATTGTTTACCAGTAATACGAGGAAAATTTAATCTGATTTCATGGCCCCATTATTGCAGGCGAGGAAACGAGCGGTAGTGAGATATGTACGGATTCACCAAGAATACCACACAGGACGTTCTTATTTTGCTAATTCAAACACACTTCGGCTTTCAAAAATGTCCACAGCGAGAATATGATGAGTCTTCAAAAACTGTTGTCACCGTAAAACAGCCATCTGCATCTCTGCGGACACCTCCATTAACTTGCCGAACTTACCACATACAGCACTATATCAGTCGCCTTTCTCTCATCTTTTAATTTCCCAATAACTGAAAACAATAAGAAAACTTACTAAAGCTTGAACTTCTTTAGATATCTGTTGAATTTTATCATCTTTCTGTTTAATCTGCTCGAGTGCGTTGTCGTAATCAGTTTTCAGTTTATTCAATCGGCTTTGCAATTCGTGATTTTCTTTCTTCATTTCTTGCTGCTTCTAAATTAAGAGAAAGAAACCGTCGAGATTTTTACCAACGCTTGCATGTCGGTTTCGAGCTGATAAATACGAACAGGTTGCGATGGATATCGAACCTACCCCAGATATCACTGACTGAGCAGTATTGGCCAACATACTACTACAAGTGGCGACCATGTCATTCGACGTCGAGCTGACATCATTACGCAGTTTATTCAAATCTCTCTGGGTAGCCGACTGGATTTCTGCGAAGTTTCGTTTCATCGAGACGATATCCCTCCACAGATTCAACATGCGATTGTGCTCGGTGTTGTAGTACTCGTTGAAAAACTGTTGAACAAAAACAGACCATTAACAGCGCATCATTATTGAAAAAGTACTTGCCGATCTCCAGAATGCAGGGCTGCGACTTTGAAAAATTCCCGCCAATTTTACGATTTAAAAACCAGCCAACAGATATTTTCGAATAGTAATTTGAATATTCATATCACATTAAGAAGCTCGCTGAGCTGTAAAGCTGTGACTTATTGATAGTGGTGAGTAGTGGCTTTGGAATGCTACTGAGAGGACGAGGAGAGGCACGATGCTAAACGTTCCGTGTTCGTCAGTAAATGAATTTACAATAACATATAAATGTGATAAGCTGATAACTTTGCCAGAAGAAGTGAGTACGGACGGGAGAAATACGAGGGTGCATGATAAAAGTAGATATGTACAAAGTTTTTGGAAGTATATCTACGTCACAGTCAAAATTAAGAGCGAATACAAAATGTTACTTTACGTTTAATTAAATTCTAGGGAACAGGCACTGAATCCCGGTTTCATTGACTAGCATGGGTATCAAAGTTTCAGCTTCCTTACTATCTTCTTTCAGTCTTGTTTTAGCACTTATATGTATAGGGTGTTCCAGTTTCGTACACTAAGCCGGTAGGAGGTGACAGTACTTAACAACTACCGTTATGTACGCGTATGGCCTATACTCCAAACTGAAGGGGAAACCAGTCTTCACAGTAGGAGCCAACTTTCATCGCGTCATTTTAATTAATTTTTTTTTTTTGAAAATAATTAAGGGATAATGCACTGACAGATAAAAGAAATCTACCTTTCATATTGAAGGTTCTCAATCAATTTTAAGATTCTACTCATAAATTTAAATAAAATTGGTGAAGCGCACAATTTTCAATAAATTTTGGTAGCTCCCATTTTTGAAATGGGTAAAATACATGGTGATGATAATTTTTGTTTCTGGTTCACAGTAGCCGCGTTTACAGCCATCTCTGATAAAGAATTATATGTTGCTCGGTAACTTTCGTTCTACAATTCTAAAATTTTGTAACATTTTAATGAAAGGCTATAGCCTGATATGATAGATGAGTCGGCTCAAGTCGATGCTTTCAAATTTTTCTTCAGCCCTCTGTTTGCTAAAGTAAGAGAAAATTTCAGAATCGGTCGGCAAAATCCTACCCCCTTCTCTCCAGAGGAGTGTGTTTCCGTAATATATGATTCCGGCAAGCACACAGTCGAACCTGATTAGAACACTTATTTGGTTTTGTTTGTCAACTTATAAAAATTCCCACGGTACCATTCCCATTGTCCAACTAGGAAATCTGAGGAAAATTGAATACATTCCTCCCAGTACGACATCGGCAATGATGGGGGGGGGGGGATACAGCTGAAAACCCCCAGGTAAAAGAAAGTAAAAATAGAGGGAGGAATGACGGCAGTAATAATCTGAAAATATTTTACTATAATTGCAGGGGACTGGTGAGTGAGGAGAGAATGTCGGGAGTTAGAGGCAGCTCTAAAGAAAAGTAACTGGGAATCGTGGGCGTGTACGAAATTAAAAGGGAGAGGGAGGGTTTAGTTCGAAAAGCAGAACTATTTTTACTATTTCGGCGAAACTAGAGGGCAAAAAGGCGTGGGATTTCTTATAACAGAAAAATGGTGGAAGAAATACCTGGAAGTAAAGGGGATAAATGAAAGAATAAGTGTTCTGAAACAAGCAAATGGGGCAAAAATTAAATTAGCTTTGGTACAGGTCTACGCTCCAACCTCAGAGGCGGACGAAGGGGAAATAGAGGATTTTTATACAAAACTCCAAGATGTAGTTTCTCAGGAAAAAGAGTACTACACAATAATGACGGGTGATTTTAATACAAAAATAAAAATCCCCACGGAAATGTGCATAGGCGGCTGGGGCACAGGAGACAGAAACAAAACGGGCTCAAAATTAGTAGAGTTGGCAAATCAAATAAACATGAA
Source organism: Acanthococcus lagerstroemiae (assembly GCA_031841125.1). Taxonomy (NCBI): domain Eukaryota; kingdom Metazoa; phylum Arthropoda; class Insecta; order Hemiptera; family Eriococcidae; genus Acanthococcus; species Acanthococcus lagerstroemiae. Next base: position 19,810,242 of record CM063109.1, on the reverse strand, counting down.
AATTGCCAATACGTTTTTCAAAAAAAAAAAAAAAAAAAAAAAAAAAAAAAAAAAAAAAAAAAGAAAAATAGATCTGGGTATCCCCGAAACCAAAAAACTAAAAGCACGATTGATCACTGCCTAGTAAATGAGATGTCAATTGTGATGGACGTAACAATACTTAGCAGATTCTAATTCGCTACCGATAGGATGAGGAGGTGCACTCTCAACATCTGAACGCGAATAAGATACAACGTTAGTAATAAAATAGGTAAGATAACAAGGGCAATAATTCCTCTCTGAAGGTATGAGGAAACTAGAAATTTTTTGGAGAAGAGGTTGCTCGAAAACAAAAATAAATGGCAAGACACGGATGTACAAGAAAATTACGATGGTCTGATGAAGTGGTGAAAGAAACGGTAGAAAGTTTGACAAGTAAAGGAGAAAGAGAACACGGACGATAAATTATCTTTAAGAACAAAAAACCTCATTAAAAAACGACAAGAAATGAGGACAATTGAGACGATGTCAAAACTACAAAAAGTAGAGTGGTCAGACCTGCAAAAGTTAGTAAGGAGGGAAATAAAAGGGGACTGCAGAAAGTACGAAGCAAGGAAGGTGGAGGAAATAATAGAGGAAACATGGTCTTCAAAGAAAATGAGGAAAGAGCTTTATAAGGACAAAAAGCTAACAGTAGGTCTGAGAAATTCCAAAGGAACATTAGTAACGGACAGAGTAAAAGTTGCAATAGACTTCTTCGGTAACCTTTACCCCCCCCCCCCTCAACGAGATGTAGCCTGGAAGGGAGGAACAGAAAAGAGAGAACAGAGATATGGAGGAGACGGATGAGGATGAGCTCCCCCCCCCCATCGTGAGAAAGAGAAGTCGAGGACACGTTGAAAATATGAAAAGGGGCAAAGCCTCAGGTCCAGATAAAACTGACAACTATACACTGAATATTTTTGCGGAAACACTAGCGGGCCCACTTGCACATATCTTCAACCAAATGTTAAATCAAGGTATAGCACCAAAACAGTGGAAAATAGCCGAAATTATGTTACTACACAAGAAAGGGGACAAGACCCAATTGAACAACTTCAAACCCATCAGTCTATCCTTCAACGTAGGCAAGACCTTCATGAAAATTATTAAAAACAGAATAACGATCAGACGAAAATCAACCCCCAGAGCAGGCAGGATTTAGGAGGGGAATGTCCACAATAGATCATATACACACTTTAAATCAGTTATTAGAGAAAGCGACAGAGTACCAAATGGAAGTGCATCTGGTATTCGTGGACTTCCACAAGGTGTTCGACACAATAAGACACACATACCTGTGGGACACCCCTAGGAAAATAAGGGATAAACAAAAAGATATTAAAAATTTTAAAACACTTGTATAAAGACGCTCAAGCTTATATCAAATAAAAAAGGGGACACATTTATGGTACACAGAAGAGTAAAACAGGGGGATCCCCTGCCACCCAACTTATTCACTGCACTACTCGAGGAAGTTTTGGGAAAAATAAATAGGGAAAATTACGGAATAAAAATGGATGGCAAATTTTTTAATCACTTAAGATTACCTTTGCGAGATAGATAAAGGAAAAATCTTTGTTGGTAAACCCAGCATAGAAAAACGGGAAGACTTCATGTACTTGGGACAGATCATCACATTTAAAAAGAAAATGGGTAAAGAACTGGAAGTTAGACGTGATAGGTCCTAGAGGGGCAAACGCATTATTTGTCATTTTCGAAAAACAAAAACTTTTTTTTGTAATGCGACAAAATGAAAAGTTGGTTTCGGATTTTGTTACCGCTTGATAGGAAAATTTCTTGGGTTTTACTTCAAAGACAGATTGTGATGTTTGTCGAATATAACGTCAGAGCCGAAAGTCCCATAGTACATTTGTCCCGAGGTACAAATTTCTCTCCTACTTGTATCGTATGGGGCCTATTCGTTCAAACTTATACTTAAAACACATAAAAGGCCAACAACACTACTATTCCAATGTTGTTCAAAGCCTTTTTTAGACGCACTTTATTTAATTTTCATTCATTTATTTAGGGTATTTATTTTTTTAAATTTCATTTCAATTATTTATCTATCTGAAATTAATACAGTAAAAATAAAAAAAGTATCATATCTCCAATAAAAAAAGTACGCGGGAAGCTAACATTGTAGAGGGAGGCTACCTTTTATTATAGCTCTTACTTGAGAAGAATTTGCTGCCGAATTTTGTTTTTCAGCTCCATGAGTAAAAAATCAACGAAAAAAAAATCATTTTTTGAGCGTTTAGGTATGTGCCACCACTCTAAAAATACTGAAAATTGGCATGAAGACGAGGAATACATTGAGAAATATTTTTAAATAAAACATTTTTTTGCCAGCTCAAGGATGACGGCACGGGCGCCATTTTCAAAATTTCAAAATCGATTTTAAAGGTCAATAAAGGTTGAAAACATTTCCAAAATTTGGTTGCATTTATCCTGGGGCCTTCACTTACACGCCAAGTTTCGTACTATCCCACCGAAAAATGCCTAAAATTGAGCTATAAGTGTGGAAATCATATATTTCGAGGTCACACCCCTGAGGTAAGATTGTGCAGACTGGCTCTGAAATTTTCTTTTACCACTACAAACAAAGGACTGAAGAAAAATTTGAAAAAATCGACTCAGGCCGATTCACCCATAATAGATTTTGGTCCGTGACATCTTTGCAACCTATTCTGAAGAGTACCAGTGGATAGTACACTGAAAATGAAGAACTCTCATGACCACCTATTGTCTATCCCGGAATTTGAAGGGGTTACAAAAAATAGAAAGTAGTGCCTTTCAAAAATTATGCCCAAATTTTATTATCAGAATGCTAAAAATGGTATAGCCTCTCCACTATCAAATACAAGCGATTCAGTTCGGAGCATCTCGGTGACCTTTTCGATTTTATACCACTGAGTATCTTTGAACAAAAATCTGAATTAGTCATCAGACTCATGTTGGAATCAACGAAACATTTTGGCCGTGCCTCTCTCCCCTATGTCACATGATGATTCCTTCGACCAAACCTCAGAATGAACAAATCTAGTGAACAATTGGTTCGTTTGAGTTTACACAGTTAATGACGTGAAGAAACAAACCTGTTCTTCTTCCTTCCACTCTTCTTCTTTCTCGAGCATTTCATCTCGCATTTGCTGCCAGTCGAGCGCCACTTTCTGCAAATCGTTCGTCAATGATTCGTTGGTCCTCTGACTTTCTTCCAACTGTTCTCGTAACGCCACATTCAGTTTCGACAATCTTTCGTTCCTAGATAAAAGAGCACAGCATATCAACAACACGCAAGATCACGTTTAATGCAGAACCACGGAAATAGCAATATAACGGAAAAAGGTGATATCTGAAACACTAGCACGTGATGATGATGGAGAAAATAACCCAATATCAGGATTAAGTCTAAATCGATTACAGGTGTTAAACAGAAGCCCATTCCCGGTTCAACTGATAATTGGAAACTATTATGAAAAAAGCGTCCGAGCGTCGTGAAAATTACATGGAAGGACGCATCTTTCATAAGAGCGTTCAATCGAGGTGTTAATACAGTTCAATTCCTCTCCGATCGCCAACCCCCATGCTTTCAAGACTTCACATCTGAGAAGGTTAAAGTTCTTCTCACCTACTGGAAAAAATTGAGACTTTCGAAGTAAAGCGTATTTTAAGACTTACGGATAAACTAATAATCTATATTTCACACACCGTATAAGATACGGTGCACGATTTAAACAGGTGATACAAGGACCTTAGCCAGATTATTACGAGAAATTTAGAATAAACGGTCGCATGTAACCCAGGTATGTGGTATAACAGGCCAAATTCCAACTTATAACCTTTACGAGATTAAGACAGACGCGATTCTGAAACCTTATCGAACTATAGGATTACAATTTTCAAAGTTCATTACATTTATAACATAACAGCGTGATTAATGTGCAATAAAATATCAACGGATCGGCTTAATTCGATGCAAAGTGAATCGAGCGTGAAAACACTTTTATTGGACGATCGGTGTGGAGGAACTGAAAAGGAGACGAATCGGTAGGTAGATCGATATACATTGTAAACGGTAACCCTGCACTCTGCGTGCTCCCATAGTTCGTACGCCTACCTCGTTGCAACCGCGCACAAGTTTCTTCGCATAAAAAAAGGTTGCTAACTGGCAGATACCAGGTTTCAGTTGGTTACTCAAAAATCGTTTTATTGGAAAACTGTTCATCTTTCTACTTGTCAACTCCTGAAAACTCATCGCTTGACAAAACTGAAGAATTCAGAACCTATGCTATTCTTTTTTTATATTCATACTGAAAAGTTTGCAGTCGACAAATTTGGAAATATATAGTCAACAAAAGTCACCTCTCCTCTCTCCCTGTCCCGAGAAATATCTCGTAGGCATATCTCCGATGTAGATTAGTTATCCAACTTGAAATTGAGTGAGAGAATACAGAATTTGATGTTAAATGCATGAGTTACCCCACTACAGACCCACACGTTCGTCTGTCTGTTTCTACCAGTTTGCCTTCATGTATGTATGCCTGTTTGTAGGTCAGTCACTGTCAGCTCACCTAACGGTTTGTTCAGTCTTCGTCTACTAGCTTGTTGGTCTAATTATCTACCTGTCTTAGTCTCCCACATCACGGAACTTCCCTCTTCCTCCGAGTGAAAGGCGATTAGAGTGGAAACCCAGCTCGGTTGTAATAAGGCTGTAGAGCTTAGAACATGTCAAGGGAGCAACCGAAATGAAAGCAAAGACTCAGAATACATAATGATGCACGAACTGACGGCGAAGACGAAAATTATTGACAAAAAATACAGAAATGACAAGGATGACCAGGAAAACGGAATAACCATCACAATTCCAACTGTGTGGGATTAAGTGACCCCCTTCGACCAACGTAATATGAAGCACACGTACATACGTACGATAGTAGATCAAGAAAGCCGGAGAAATCTTACTCCGTGGCTCTGAACATTAGCTCTCTGTCTGTCAGGCACAGGAATAGATGTATACATGGGTCATTCTCACAGAAAATGTCAAATTCAAGTCTTTGATTCATTAAAAAATGTGCGTTAGATCGTTCTTCTGGACCGCATGGGCAAGGCAGAGTGAGTTCTGATCGAGGCGACGGCTGTTTTGATGCCAATAAGATGTGATACTCATACACGAGGCTCCCAATTGGTTGACGGTGCTCCCATTTTTTCCAAAAAACATAGCTACCATTTTTATTCTTAATCACACATGCTACCATATATTTGCGTTCATTTCCAAAATGTAAATTTCCTTTCTCTCACTAGTTATAGGGCATTGCCAAACACCCCCCCCCCTATTGAGTTTCCCACGTGCCGACCCATGCTGGCTGAAACTAACAAAAATCGCATAGATCATTCATCTCGCAGCTTTACCAATAAAGGGGAAAAAATGACAAAATTTCGCAATTAATTTGAAATTTAGCCAAAATCGTAGTTTTGAAACACTAATTCAACACTTTTTGTAAGAATAGCACTTATGAGACAATGAATATTAACTTGGTGGAGCGTATGGTGATGCACGCATGCCAAAGTGGCTCCCCAGACACCGCACCCCCTCCCCCCGAACTGTCTTCGAGTATCGCATCAGTGACCAGAAGGACACATTGAGGCTGGCCCAAGCCTCCATTTCGCCTCTTCGCTTCGGATTCGCGCTGTCCTGCCAGGGCCACTCTGGAACGAACCATTCCAATCAAAAATCGATCAATTCTGGTCGATCTTTCAAATACCCCATGATCGGTTTTCGATCTTTGATCGATCATCTTCATCACGTATTCGGCATTTAAAAATCGATTTTTCGATCTCCATCGAGAATTTTTCATCGTTTTAATCCGTTTTCTTGTTTTTCGTAAATTAATAATTGATTAATCAAAAGATTAGCAATCAAGTGATCGAAAAATCGATGACCGATTGATCAAAATTGATCGATCGATCGAAAATCGATTTATTTTCCCGATTTTTTGAAATGATCGATTTCCGATCTGAATCGATCATGAAATTTTAAATGATCGGAATGGTTACTGGGACACCATACTGACCGAGGAAACCTCACCCTGCATTAACCTGACATTTGGGTGCATCACAGACGGACGCGCTTCCGTCACCCCTCACCTCCTTCTCACGATACGTGTGGCGACGCAAGAAGGTGGTTAGACAATGGATATTAGGATAGCCCTTATTCTAAGAATTTTTGACTTCGGAATTGGAAGCCCCCTCCCCTATTTTCCCTGTTTTACATTCAAATATCGAACAGAAATTTCAGTCCTTGCGATAATATGGACCCGCGCCTAAAGGGCTTGAAGTTTAGCATATGATTTCATACAGGGAAATGCACATGTACCTAATTTATAATGTTATGACCTCTTAAGTGTATAAATCTACAAAATTTGTTCAAGACATTTTTCAAGAAATAAATAATACTTCTGGGGTGCACTGGGGGTTTAAAACAAAACCTTCAAGAATGCATTAATAATTCTCTCCAAAAATCATGATACAACACAGGTTTATGTATTCATTTCTCTACGATTTTCAGGAACGCCAACCATTTTCTAAGCGGTTTTCGACACACCCTCACCCCTAACGGTGATAGTGGAGGGAGGCAGGAGGTAGGTAGAAAAAATATCAGGGTGTCTACTAGATTTGGGAAACAAAATGAATTTTCATGACATTTTTTCATTACTATCAGGGGATATAAAAAGGAACCGGAAGGGGGGGGGGAAACTCGGCGCATTGCGCCTCACCAGACTCCACCTTTTGACCCCCCACCACCCATTTTTGATTAATTTTCAGGTGGAACTTACATTCTGCACCTGATTTTCAAATCCAATAAGGGGATACCTGAAATAAGAGAATATTTTGAGAGTACAAGTGTATCCTACTTTTTAACTCCCATGGCAAGGCACAAAGATTGGATTTTTTTTTTAACGGAATCATCAGAATTATACTTGTAGTATACTTCAATATTTTTCCTTCAACATTACAGTAATATGAATTATAATACAAATGAGACAGTCTTAAGAGAGTTGAAAAACGCCCATTACCAAATCATTCAATACTAACGCCCTATCAATACAGGGAGCTAAACTCCATAATAAATATTCACTCAATATTTTTTTCTCATTAAATGAATAAAACAGATTTTTATTGTGAACTATGACATGATAAAATACCATGACTTTTTCGAGTTTTGCTTGAAATATCATGACTTTTCATTACTTCCATGACAATTTTTTGAAATCATGAGTTTCCATGACTTTTCAGGCCAGTAGAAATCTTGATTATGTGATTTTTGGTCATAAGTGAATTACTGGGGAGAAAGGTAGTATTAAATACCAATACCATATCGCAAAAGATGGGAGAAAGGGGCAGGGCACAGAGTGGAGAGGGGTACAAGTGTTTACTGTGTTCACCAACACTATTCGAATCGAAATTATCATCCATACTGTAATGAAGGCAGAATTGAAACACCAACTTTTCCAAAAAATTTGCCCCTTCGAATAGTACCACAGGCAATGGTCCATGCATGTGACTAACTCCGGTTGCCTATTGATTAGACATTGCACACTGGAAAAAGTACAGCTGCGATTCTAAGGTTACTTCGGAAGATTTCACAAACTTTCAGGAGTTCCAGAGATACTCAGATTTTTGAAATTTTCCAGGAATCTCCAGAGATTTTAAGAGGGTTGGCGATAATGATCTCCAAATGAAATTTCCGCATTCCCAGGCCGTGTTTGCTGACTCATTCATCAGTCTGGTCTGATCATTGCGTTAGGAGCGGATTTGCCGTAGGCCGACCCAATTCAAAAAATTTCGCCCGTCTATTAAGGAATTCTAGAGTGTAAAAAGTGAGAGACGGAAAACGAGACGGTAGAGTGGCCAAAAAATTAAAAGCTGAGTCAATACTTATGGCACTTCCCCGGTAGTTTTCGCATCATCCACCCTCGAATTGTGCTCACCTTGCTTGTTCATCGTTCAATCTGCGCAGGGCGGAATCGAAATCCAGAACAGGTTCGTCTTGGACGTCGCGCAGGTGTTGCTGCGCCGCATCCAATGCCGATCCGGGCGGCGCCGCAATCGCTTTGTACGTCCTCACTGGCTCCAGCAAAGGCAGACTGTCCTTCATTTCGTTCTCCAGGTCGGAGCATCGTTTCTTATACTGCAGCACCTGCAAACGCGAATACGACCGTTAACTAATTTCCAGTGCTACAACCACCGAACCAATCGGCGACAAGGCGAACACATAGCCCCCGTACCTTGGTCTGCAGTCTGCTCACAAGAGTCGCCTGGTGTTGCTGGGCCAGACGATACGTGTCCAATTTGCGTCTATAGCTCGCCTCCTCGTCCTCCATGCGCCGCTTCAGGTCGAGATTTTCTCGCAACAACTGCGTCGCGTCCATTTCCGACTTATCCGCGATCGAGCTGGTCTCCGAATTCATTCCCGTTCTGCCTCGGTCCAATCGGAGGCTCGAGCGTCCGCCGTCATACCGGGACACGTGCCGACCAACCTGCACGACAGAAAACAGAAAATAATGAAGCAAGGTTGGGAAAACGAGCTCGAGTACCCAATCCATCTTTCGTCACTGGTCACTTTTGTCCTGGAGCACATACGGACAGACACGAGGACAGCAAAACTCGTTCCTTTTACAGAATGTGGACCGGATCAGATTATCTGATTTTGGACTTTTCGGTCCTGATTAAATGATTTGATTTTGGACTACTTTTTGGTCTGGTTTCAAATTCAACTATATCTTTTGATTTGATTTCAAATTCAGCCATTCTCCCTTTGAATGTACATCAAAATGGCTTATGTAAACCGGTGTTTGGACAAAATGGTTACGAATGTAAGTCAGGTGAACTGATATTCATACTTTTCACGATCTTCATCGAAAAATGCTCACGCAAGCCCGTGTAAATGCTGTACCCTGAAAACAAAAATGACGATGGGAGGATGCATGGCGACGAAACAAGGGCATCCCTGATTCGGATCCAAGAACTTGGGTTACTCACATCTGACGGCCTCACCGACGACGATCGCGACAAATTTATTCCATTTTTGCTACGAGGAAGACTCGATTCTTTTCTGGACAGCTACAACAGAAAGAATGATTTCCATTAGCTCGCAAGAGGTGAAAAAAGACGAAAGTTATACAAGAAACACAAAAAATTAATCTCTAAACTTAGGAATACGTCAAAGGGGGGAGCGATTTTCGCGCAGATAGTGCGTCGCGAGCGAGTGCACACGTGGACTTTTACCAGCAGCAGAAGTTGGTGGACTTTTGACCGGTTTTAAAAATCACTATTTCTCATTTTTACAAAACAAATGAACACGTTTAACGCCGTTTCAATAATGTTACCCGTTTATCTACCGACTATATCGAGTCCAATAAGAGCCTGGCCCGGTGAGGTCCCCGGTTTGGTGTTACGTTTTTCGACAAAAACAATGTAGTACGAAGGAGAAGTTCAGGTTCTCTGGAAATCGAGCACACACGAAGCTCAACCACTCGGCACCCCTAACTCAGAGTCAATAACCGTGAGACCTCGTAATCCACCGGCATTATCGAGACGAATACAATGCACGGAAAAAGAAAGAAGAAATGAAAAGCAGGCACGTGCTCCTAATTCGAACGTAACGATTTCACTGCCAGCGGTTTGATAGGTATAAATCACCACCAACAGGGTACATAAATTACTATAGGCGTATTTAAAAAAAAAAAAAATTAGTTTTCGTACAAGTGTGAAAATGTACCGCAATGTTCCACAAAAACTTTTGGTATTTACGGCGGTGAAAATCGTACACTACGATACTTTCTTCTGAACAAGTTTTAAAACGTCAATATTGAAAAAGTGAAAAAAAAAAAAAACTTGGATAATCGACACGAACCGTAGAAAAGTTTTTCCGGTTTCGTTTCAAAGTTGCGAGTTCAAATTAGAACAGGGGGTTTGCATAATTCGAACACACCTTCAAGTACCTGAAATCGATAATATTCGCTGTTGCGAATGAGAAAAAGATCTCCATCCTCCATACTTGGGAGCATCAGCGTCGAACGGAGTGTAACTCGGGATACTGCCAAGGAAAGAGTAGCCTATCTTTCATCCCCTGCAGGGTGTCCATTCTTGTTCGGAAATGATTTTCCCTGACTTTTCCAGGTTTTCCAGGCCAATTTTTCCATTTTCCCAGACCCTTCAAATAGAAATTACACATGAAAGGGGGGGATGGGGTCAAATTTTTTCGAATATCGTGAGCGACGAATATCGTGGATCACTCCACAAACTTTTTTCTAACTACCGTGTGCTTGTGAATCTGTGGCAAAGGGGGTGTAAACATTTAATGATGGAAATGAACGCGCTCTATAGGGTGCAATGTGGTGCAATGTCAATTAAAGACTTTATACATTTTTTCGTGTACTTAAAGCGACCTGAAACGGGGGGGGGCTGAAGAATAAATTCTAATTGATTTAGGTTTTCAAAGTGCGTATTCGGTTTTACGGGTAATTTTGGATCTGTCCCTCCTGGCATCAATGAGTACAAGAGCTAGGAGCAAGCAACGGTTAACTCGGAATTCACCTTTTCTAATATTAAAGTCACCGAATAGGGTAGAAATACAGTTTTATTTATTCAAAGTGTTGTTAACAGAAAATCACGTCGTAAAAATTTCTCAACTGAAAAAGTACAGGAGCTAAGAATTTGGAACTTGAGGAAAACTAGAGTAACCGGAATTAGCCCCTCCCTCGTGGAGCCTGAATGGTTTAGGGGGAGAGAACATAACTATTAAAATGAATTCTGGAACCTAGGTGAAAAAGCTGCAGCATATCTAACGACAAATGCTATGAAAGTAAAAAGGTGGTTACAATCTGGAAAATTATGGCATCAGGGAAGGCGGAGAAGCCCCAATTTAAGAGTATCGACATATACAATAAAAGGTCATACATTTGAAAACAATGGACTCTTTCGTAACGCGATAATCATTACTACGCGGTCTTTAGATTTTTTCAAATTTTGTGGATTAATTATTCTTCCTCAGTGACGTAACGTCGAGGGGGGGGGGCACAAGCCCCCAATATTTTTGCATAGTTCTCTAATATCAGCAATTTTCAAAAAATACCTGAGCTTTCGATTTTTTCTCCCTTGAAAATCTTATTTTGCCCCCCCCCCCCTTGGAAAAATCCTAGTCGGCCACTGCTCTTCCCCCAAAATCTCGGAAGTCCCTTTCATTCACCTTTATCTACATTTGCAAAGGAGAGGGGAACCGAAGCAAAACCCGATGGTAGGATGTCCCAGAAGGTGAACTCATTGGTTTCAAATTTTAGTTTCATTACGACGTTCTCAAAAAAATCTTTACACTGGGGAGAGAAACTAGACCGAATATTTTTTTTTTTCGCGTCTTTTCGCGCCAATTTTTAAATTCTCGCGAACAGGATGAGATGAAAACACGAAACAGCTGATATTGGGAGAAGTGTATAGGGATTGGTACACGTTTCGTCATATTTAGGGAAAATTATTTTGTGCCTTAAAAACAGTGAAACATGCGCATATAATATTCCCAAAAAAGGCCAAAATATGTTAAAATATTCCCTCGCGTGTAAAATATGCTCAAAATATTCAGTAACAGAATATGGGTATCAAAATACAGGACTTTTCAAGCTGAATAATTGTGACACCATGTTTATGGTCAAAAATTACAAACACAAAAACTTAGTCCATTACAGATAAAGAAATCAACACATGCCACAAATACAATAATTCAGAAGTACAACTCCACATCTGCACTCGGATTTGAACCATGAAAAAATGTAGGAGCGCTGTACAACCAACCAGTTTCTGTCACTTCATTTCCTATCGAATTTTCAGATGTTTTCATTGTTTTCCAGCAGAAAAGTAGAAATATTTCCGAAAAGTTCTCCAAAATGGCCAAATATTCCCAAAATATGCCCAAAAACCGAGGAAAATAATACAAATATGCATTTATATGCTTTTAATAGCAAAATATGTCTAAATATGTTCAATGAAGTTGGGTCCAACTGACTGCTTATTACATGAATCATAAAGATATGATGGATATTCCCTATATAAATCAATAGGAAAAATATGTCGAAACATAAAAATAATTTTTCCTGGTCATATTTTTTGTGAAATGGTTCGTGAAAAGTCACGAAATACGTGAAGTGTACAGCAGCCTTAATAGAAAGATGTAGACGCGAAACGAATACCATGAAAACGATTTCATCACACCAACACACTCTGCATCTACTTGTGATGGAGAGGGGGTTGTATTACCCACGCCCTTCTCCTGTGAAAGAAAAATAGATCAAAAAATTGCCTGAGCGAAGCGAAGTTTTTTTTTTTTATAACAAATAGGGTAAAATCTGTTTGAAATGCTACAGAATTTCGCAGTCGATTTTTTTTTTCAAAATTCCCTGACTTTTAGGTGAAAAATGCTGAAAATTCCAAAATTTCCTGACTTTCCCCTGACTTCTCCAGACGGACAAAATTCCCTGACTTTTCCAGGTTTTCCAGAGAATGGACACCCTGCCCTGTTACAAAGCCATCCGCTACACGTACGTCAATTAAAAATTAGTCCTCCACCTCCTTGTTGTCAAAAGCAATAGTCAGTCAGTCAGCCATCCATCCCCCAGCAATCAGTTCATGCAGGCCCGGTAACAGAATTATTCTACGGGGTGATTTCAGAGAGGTTAACCCTTAAAAGTGATTTTAAAAAACACTCATACGCAAGCAAGGCAATGAGTAACATTTTTTCAATTTTTCGGAAAACTTTCATAACAAAGTATATTTTTGACGGTCATGGAGAATCAGCTCCCAAATCTACTCCGCCCTTAAAATGAGTTATGAATCCATTCAGATAGACAGACAGACGACAGATCGGCAGACAGAGATAAGCAGACAAACAAACAAATAAATAAATAAATAAGTAAACGTACAAACAATAAACAAACACACAGACTACGATATTATGCCATACAAGTTCAAAACGAAAAAAAACCTCTCACTTGCGAAAGAATCAGGCGGCAAATGATTATATTGTTTTCTGTTAAACCGTGTTTTTGCATTCTTTCCCCTTTTCTCCACCATGAGAAACTATGTACCGACTCCTATGATAGCAGCAGGGTGAATTCTTTTAATATGCATTCGTAATCCATGTACGAACCTAGAATTCAATACATTTGAGTCCCCCCTTCTAATTATTAAATTTAGATTCTGTGAGTAGATAATGGAGAGTGATGCAGAGAAATTCGGAAGAGGGCACGTGATCGTATCTAGAAGACACCGTGATAACTCAATAAGTAAAATATAAAATGTTCAAGGGTCGATTTAAAAAATGTATACATGTAGATTAGTAACAATTTCAGGTTGCTGTCAGAGAAAGTTATTACGCGGTATTTTAGGAGGAAAATCACTAATTATAATTCAGAACAGCTGGTCCCTCAGTCATTGATAATTGGAATATCTTCTTCAAATCTCACACTACAATGGTACGATTCGAAACGTTATTTGCGATGACATTTCGGTCAGTCACTGAGTACTGTCAACTTACTCGCTTTTGGGTCTCTATACTTCCCTTCAATTAGGTCTCATTGTCATACAATCTATAACCGCCCTCTAACAGGAATGCAAACCAGTGCTAAGGAGCAGGGGCGGAAATAGAGGGAGGCTAGGGGGGCCTAAGCCCCGCCGGTTTGAAAATTAGCCCCCCTAAATGAAAAATGTAAAACTACACGAGTACCGCAATTATCATTTGTGATGTTGTGCTTTCTTTCTTTTCTCTTCCTTTTTTTTCCCTACAAAGGAAGTATTACAGAAGAAAAATCTTTTTTTTTTTGGGGGGGGGGCGCTATGATTTTTGGATTTTTATAAAGTTACCCTAGACCGTGGGCTTAAGTGAGTTCAATACTATCGCCCTCCAATTTCGAAGGATATAGAGTAAAGAGGAGCTTAATTGCGATCCCACTGATAACGAAAAAGACCAAAGTAGATATGTGTGAGTGCCCAAAGTAAGTAAAGTACAAAGTTCAAAGCGGTTTGAGAACCTTTTTTCTAAAGCATTAGCCAAAAGAAAACACCTACATAGGAAAATCCACATTTTGCTCCTTACATTCTACATATAATAATGACTATAGATCTTTCTACAAATTCAAAAGAAAACCAGGACATGTTTAATATGATGTAATGATGATCATAAGGTGATCAGTCTTAAGACCGGTTTGATGCAGCTCCCCATTTCTCCCTATCTTGTGCAAATTCTTTCATTTCCAAATAACTCTTACATTTAGTATTCTCAATCATCTGTTAAACATACTGGAATCTTTGCCGACCCACTCAATTCTTTCCTACCACCCTTCCTTCTAGCAGGAGTGATATTATTCCTGGGTACCTCAAGTTCTACCCTATTGGTTTATCATGATTTCTCATCTTCAAACAATTCCAAATCAGCCCCGTAACCAGAGTTTATGTGTGGGTGGAGCTCTATGAACCTTTGTGGGAGGAGGGGGGGGGGGCGAGCCGACATTTTTTACAACCCAAGAGAAAAGTGTACATGGGTTTTATGTTTCATTTCAAGGGATGTCTTGCCTCGTTGTCTAAACAGGCTCGCGTAATTTAGCGAAAGCGTACTGGGGCCATTACATACAAATCCCATTCCCAATCCAAGAGTCCCAAATTAGTTAACCAAGTTATTGTTCTAAATTTTAAAATGTTTCCGTGATATTAATTCTCTTCATCCCTTCTTTCTTTCTCGTTCAGCGTAATGACGATTTTTATAATGGTGGTACCTTTGCCTAGGGGGCTCAAGATACCTTTAGAGGAGGCTCAGCAACAGCTTGCCCCCATGGCTACGGGACTGTTCTACATATCCATTTTACCTGCTAGTCTTTCAAGTCTTTCCTCATTTCATACCTTATCCGTCCACTTGATATTAAGTATGCGCCTACAGCATCACATTTCAAAAGCTTCGATCCTTCTCTTCTCTGGTTTTGCCTACGGTCCAAATTTCACATCCATACAACGCTACACCCCAAATATAAGTTTCCAAAAATAATTTTTTGATTTCTAGATTTTTGATTTGAATAAATTACTTTTTCCATAAAATTCTAATGTAGCCTGAGCTATTATTTCAACATTGTCAAAAGCTTTTTCAGTATCAACGAATGCCATACATCTAGCCTACTCCTTCCAAAGTCTCTCATCTATAATTGAACCACATAGTTCAGAAACAACGTGAATCCCAAAATTTTGAAAATGGGTTGGATTAAAATATTGCGAAATCTCATTGCATTACGGCTTCGTTTTTAAAGATTATATCTCGTGGCTCGTGGCTTTGTAAATAACTCACTGTCCACTTTGTAAGGTTGAAAGGCAATAACAGTTGAAAACTGAAAAACTAAGAAAAAGCCGTTCCATGCACCTACCGTACATACGTTATGAGCCTTCACAACAGCAACCGTCGTGCCGAGATGTACTCTCTTTCCATTTCCATGGATAGGCGAAAATAAGCACAACAACGACAGTCATGAGGCCCCCCTGACACGCTCTCCGACACAAATTCAGTGGTTGACATTTCCATGGAAATTTATTTTTCCTACCAGCCATGGGTATTACTTGAGCGAAAACCCTAACTCCAGTCATATGCTCATTGATCTTGATCTTTTCTGCGTCCTACGCGACTACAGTCTGCAGCCGTGTTGTTGATGGAAATTTCCATGAAAATTATTTTTAATAGGGTACGAAAGCATATGAGAAAGGTTACACATGCAGTTGGCAGCCGTGTTACTAATAGGAATTTCCAAGAAAATGTCAACCACTGAGGCACGGTTCTCGCTCAAGTATACTCAGTAGTATGACGTCATAGTAACAGGAGCGTGTCGGGGGAGCATACTCCCACCCTCACTACTGCCCTTCAGAAACCTTCGCGGGAGTGTATTGAACAACTTCCCAAAGTTTCACGGCGATCGGATGAACAGTGTAGTAAAGTCTGCAGTCGTGTTGTTCATAGAAATTTCCGTGGAAATATGAAGGACATACACACAGACACAGACATACGTTACCTGAATTTCCAAAGAACCATGAAGGACATACATAGATAGACAGACAGACATACATTCATTTTTATATGTATAGAAGATTTTAGGCACTGGGGCTTCAGCCCCCCCCCACCCCAACAAAAAAATTTCGCTCTATTTCCGCTCCTGCCAAGGATGCTCTCATTCTCGATCATTCAAATTTTCGACGGAGTCGGTTAAAATGGAAATTAATCAACTTCTTGCAACGTTTCAGATCAATCGGATAAGAGGAAGACGTGCCTTAAGCCCCCTTCTTTTCTTATGGAAAAATACATAAGGTTTTGATAGTTTTAACAAAAACTTATTTCCTCAGCCCTCAATTGTATTAAAAATTCATTCACTCCGAATTCGGAAATTCAGTCAACAAAAGTAAAAAGTTCGATTTTCGAATGTAGGTCAATGGCTCCAGGAGAGTGGTTTCAAAAAAGGGGGCAAAATGATGAAAAAGATCACGTACCAGTACAGGAATGCCGGAGACAAAAGACGTTTGTTAGACGCTTGCATCGTGCTACGCAGAAAGTTGCCAGGCATGACGATTAATACAAAAATATACATCGTAGAGGAGACCGCAATGTTGCCAGAACGGCATTTTCGCTGCTAAATCTAGCAGAAGTTTTCATTTTTAGCAGCTTAAGTTACATTTTAGCATCTCAATTGGGAATTTAACACTCCACTTGGAGCGCTAGTAGTAGCATGTTTTGAAAACCTCATTATGTGAGCATGGTTACCAGGTCGCATTAATCCCATATGAGAGTAAAAGTTTTTTAGCCTTCTAATCCGTTATTCTGTGCCGTGTTTTTTTTTTTTTTTTTTTTTTGTATATAATTGGAACATCATTTATTTAAAACATGTTTTGCAACAAATTGAAACGTGTTTATGCCTGACATCGTTAACTATTTTAACAATGCAACGAGGCCATTCATAGAAGGGAAGAAGGTGCTTAATGCCAAACACCTGTCGAATTTGAAGAAGGAACCAGGTAGGTACTACACAATTATTTATTCAATTAGTAATTAAAATACAGAATTTATAATATTTTCTGCATGAGATTCAAGCAGGGCCGTACCAACCAGGAGGGGGGGGGGCTATTCACCCTCCCTCCTTGTTGGACAAATTTTCTTTGTATACATGTAAGTAGTTGGATAGATTTGAGGTATTTGTAGCCCTCTCCACCAAGAAAAAATTCATTGAAGTCGCAAAACCCCCCTTACTCAGAGATTTTCAAGAGCTGAATTAGAAAAAGTACATAAATTTGTTAATTTGTTTAAAAACTGAAAGCTATTACGAAAATTCTAAAAAAATGAAATGAAAATTATTTTTTTTTTTTAAGAAAAGAAAATTTTGAAAGAATTTTGTGACGATTACAGTGTTTGAAAAAATCTAAATAACAAAAAATGGAAAAAAAAAGACCATAACTCTACGCAATTATATACTCAAAAACTGGTAAATTTTACAAGACTCAAAATGTGCTGAAAATGAATATGAGAAAAAATTATGTAAAGTACCTAACAATATTTCAACTTGTATAATTCACAAAAATAACTAATAACACTATTTTTCTTAATAATTTAAAAAAATGTTGGCTCATTATGTACAAATACTGCACATCGGGATAACATGATCACAGAATGAGGATATTCTATATTTTTCCAGTAGAGCGCTTATTTTAATGTTAAATTCCCAATTCTCGTTAGAACAGTCAAGTTAAACGAACTTCAGCATTCTTTTTTGAAATATAACAAAATCTAGCAGAATTTGAGACAGCCCAGAGCACAATTCAATCTTCATTTTTGGCAACACTGAAGGAGAGGGTCACCGCAGAAATAATCTTTGTTTACAATTAAAATTTTGCGATTTTACAACCACACACTTTGGAATTTATTTGCTATGAGACCTCAAAGAAAGGAAGGATGGCAGGCAGATCTAACCGTACATTCCCATCATTTGTACCACTTTCATAACATCTCTCATCTCGACAGTCTTTTTAATTTAATTTATTTAGTCAGCCGTATCCACACATCGTGCAACATAGTTACATTTATTCAACTTTTCATCCATATCGAATGAGCTTTTGAAATCTGAGACCTAATTTTGAATGTAATAAATAGAGTGTAGCGTAATATTCAAATGCATGTATTTTTAGGTCATTTCTGATGGGTCCCAAAAGTGATGAAAAATGTTTTACAAAAATCTTTGTATTTTGAGCTCCATCTCCTTTGCATATTATTTTATAAATTTGGGGTAAAGTGCATATTTCTACATATTTCATGTTCTCTTAGGGTTTTTCTTTTCCCATATATTTTGCCAAATTCACAAAAATTTTTCAAAATACAGCTGTTTTTCATTGCATCCACGTAAAACAATAATAAAAATCGACTCATGTTAGAAAGGAGAAAGAAAATTAGCATTTTTTTTGGCGGCTTGAGTATATTAAGGGCAACGTAACGATGTTTTTCGCTTTAAAATTGAAATTTACTTACCAAATTAAAGGTTTTTCAAGACGACTTTCTTTTTTTAGTTTTTAATATTTCAGCTTTATTCAGCTTTCTCAGGCGTTTCAGTTTAGAATATTTGAACAAAAATTATGAATCGGGCTTCCAAAAAGCTGTAAAATGATACCCATACTGATTTTACATATTTTACGTACTAGCGGGGAAAGCCCATATTCTGGCCATATTTGGGGTAATAAAAGTCGCATTATGTTATGCATATTTGGGTCATGAGGGCTTCACGCACATCCTCCACTAATCCGAACGCCCTGAAGCTTTGGATTAGATCTGTTTCAGTGAATCTAACACACACGGGAGGGGGGAGGTCCTCATATAAAATTAGGAAAAAAATCCACAAGAGTAAATAAGGGCCACTCTAATGCACACACCCTCCACTCAATTCCAGATACCTTCGATGCTGTACTAAAAAATAAGCCACTTGCCGCAAAAAAAAACCTTTTCAATGTAAATTATAGCGCCTGTCGACTCCCGGAATCTCGTTTATCGCGAAGGCCTCCCGAATCGTTGTAATAGGCATACCTACTACATAACACATTGTAAAAGTAATAGCGTGTACTTATCTGCTGCAAAATGCCTCGAATACTCGCGAGCTCCAAACTATCTATCGCATGATTGGGCATTATTAGGTCAGAATAAATAAAGGCAGACGTTTAAAGTTCCTTTTTCGCGCGTATTATTTAATAAAAACGATAATCGTATCATTGTAATACAATCAATTACATCAATAATGATCGAAGGCGCATCACACACACACACACAAACACACGCAAATACAGACACACAGTTTATGTATTTTCCGAGAGCAGCAACAAAATCCAAGTTCGACTTTTCCCATTACGATACGTGTACAATTGTACACGGACGAGTTGATAACAACATTCGGGTTGCATTGGGGGGGAAAAAAAAGTACATAAATATAAAAATTTTCCTGATTTCGTATCAAATTCCGAAGTGATTGGAACCGACAAAGCTCGTAGTCACGATTTAGATGTACAGGTGAATCATGCAGCTGTGTGATGCAATGTAGGTATGTACCTACACAAAGTCGAAACATGATCAACTAACTGGATAAGAGAAAGAAAACACAACGATAACATTGTACGGCATGAAAAATAAAAAGGAAAATTCCTTTAAAAATGCATTAAATTGAGGGCAACTGAAACTTGGCATGCCTAAAAAATTATATGTACAACAGATACGAGGGAGCATCGCCATTGCATCGCATCGGTTCCTAGTTACGAAGTGAATATTGCAACACAGGGCCAAAAGTTTCGCCCTTTGAACGTTCGTAATTTGCAGCAACAAGTTAAACGGCAGACATTTTTGAAGACATGAACGGTATAGGTGCAGGCA
The DNA here is from genome assembly GCA_031841125.1 of Acanthococcus lagerstroemiae. NCBI lineage: Eukaryota > Metazoa > Arthropoda > Insecta > Hemiptera > Eriococcidae > Acanthococcus > Acanthococcus lagerstroemiae. Next base: position 19,790,252 of record CM063109.1, on the reverse strand, counting down.
CGTACACAGTTGACATTTCATTTTTGTAACATAGAGGTAGTAGTTCGGAACACGTTACAGAAAGACAATATTGGAACAATCTCGGTACCAGGCCCCCGCGTGTTCGAAAATGAATTTGAAAGGGAGAGCGTGACTTCACCTTCGCTGAACACGATACAGAAAGAATTGAGATTTTAATAAGAAAGAAGGAAAAACTCGCACTCAACTGAAGAGTGCTTTTCCAAAACGCAGTGAATGCATTTTCTTCTTCGAAATCGGGTAATAGAACCCCCTCCCTCTCCACATCAATATCATTTCGTCGAATTATTAAAGAAAGAAAGAGAAAAAAATACACTTTATAATATCACAATATTTAATGAGCCAATGCATTTCAAAATTAAAATTAGTCTATTTACCATGAAATCCAATTCCAAAACACAGTCAGTCTACAGTTACCAGACCTCTTCTTAAAAGAGCACATATATACGTACTCTTTTCCAGCATGCGACTCTGAAGTAGTCTTTCTTTTTATTTCAAGTATTCTCCAGCACTCTTTCCTAAACTTCAACTTTTCTCACCTAAATTTCAAACTCATCTTACAAACGGAAAAAAATGTACACGAAGACAGAAACGGGAAATTTCAGCATTCAGTCACTGAGCAATAATGTTTCATTATTACCTCTCGATCTCCCATCTCCAATTAGAAACGGTCATGACTTCTATTAAATGCGTTGAAATAAAGGGAGCTCGAAGGAATTTACCTAAAGCCTATTTTTTCTGGGAGCATCTAATGAGAATTCCAGTAGAGTTTTTAATTGGAGAAGCGCTTTAATAAAACTATAAACAAAATTTGAAACCATAAAATCTTAAATTTTTTTTTCAGTTGTTTCTTTGTGATTTTCCTTAGGTCCATTAAATTTTCAAGTTAACTTTACGAGGATCTGGGTTCCGTTTTCAAATTTTCCAAAATTAAAATAACTGTTTGCTTCAATATTTTTCGACTAAACTTATTTTATACGGTTTAATACTGTTTTTTCTTATTCTAGACTTATTTTTTCTTAAATGTGAGCCTCTTCATGTGATAAAACATCGTTTTACACAAGAAATAAAAACTGAAACAAAAAACAAGTTCCTGAAAAAAAATCCTTATTCTTCAACCTTGAGTATGGTACAATGATCTAACAAGGTGAAAAATTGCGAGTGGAGTGAGACACAAATCTCCGCAAGGCGAGCACAAAATTTTTGAACGATTCTAAGTATGTATTTTGAAATTAAATGTACTCTATTCACTTTTAGCTGATCTGGTAACCCTAACTAAGTCCTTTACTATATATTCCTATTTCAAAATGCAGTGAGTACATGTCACGGCCACGTGTGCTGACATAAGGGTTGGAAATACTCTAGCATACCATCATTTCTGAGAAGAATATTCTCGGAGCATGCTGAGAAATACAAATATTCTCAAGCATGCTGAGCATTTTCTATTTTTTCCCCTTTTCATGGGGGTGGCTTTTATTTTAAGAATTCTTGAAATTGAGCAGACGATCCCCTAATATTTGCAGTTTATAGCCTAAAACCATCACCACCAAATTTTCGGATTTTTTGAAAACTATTAACTTGTGGCCCTAAGGTTCTGTAGTCCAACATGAGATTTACATTGTTACATTGGAATTTGTCCGTATTCTCTTCATGGTTCGAGAATGTTCTTATCACAAAAAATAAGAGGGATGTCACAATATGTCTACAAACTACATAAAATTCAAAACATTTCAAAACAAAATTCAAGAATTCAAAATTGAAATTGGAGCATTAAAAGACTAAATTTTAAGAAAATCCATAAATGGGATCCCAGCTAAATTAAGATTTTTTCCAACTATTCAATTTAAAAGTTTACAAAATCACTGAATTCGATTGAGATTTGGATGAGCAATTTTAGATCCACCCCCCCCCTGGGGTCCACTAAATGGAAGCACCACTGTACTCACATTTTTTTCAATTGGACCCTTTCAGTCTGATCACAAAGGGTAAATCGGAAAACATCCTCAAAATTGGATTCAACAACCCTAAAACCTATATAAATTAAATACTGTTCCAAAATTGTGGCCGCTGGTTTCGGAACCCTCGCTTTGGTGGACCCTAAGGCGGTCGGATCCACAAATTACCATTCGAATTTAGCGATTTTGAAAACCTATAAATCGACGACCATGCTGAGTGAAGAAATTAGTTTTTATAGGGTAACTTTCATGTCTTTGTTTACTTTTGGAGTACGTTGACATGGTGCGAGGATGATTACATTGATATACCAAAATTAAAGACCTCCCCCCGCGATTTATTTATTTTCTCTTCTGTTATACTCACCGATCCCGAAAATCAGTCAACAAAATTGAGATTCAATTATGTCTAAAATTAAGAAAGTATGAAGTGTTTTTTTTTTTTTTTTCTTTGATCCCCAAATAGTTCCCGTTCCTAAAACTGAAATCTCCCTTGCCAAGGAAACCCTCAGATACGTCGATCCAAATAAATATACTTTCACGGTTCATCGAAAAAACCTCTACTTGAATGTTAACACCAAGTCAAGTCAGTTCATCCCTGACAACGAAACTAAGCTAGAAAATATTTCGTCTGAGCTGAAGGTCCTCCCAGAGTCAAATTTGGGTTTGTTCCCGATTACGCATTAGGAAAGCTCTGATTTATTCCTGGCGGATTTATTTGAAGACGTCTTCTTTGATATCAATGAGATGGAAAATTGCCTGTAAAACTTCAGGTCGATCAGATTAGGGGAACACTGGCTCCAAGCCTTCCCTTTTTCTTATAAAAAAATGCGCAGATGATTCGATTTTTCAATTGAATTCCACTTTCCTCAGCCCCTAACAGTATTAAAAATCTACTCTTATAGATTTCGAGATTATTCAAATGGAAAACAGTTCAATTTCCCCAATGTGCATTAATGAACCGACGTAATTAGCCTAACAAGCAGGAGGAATGGCGAAAAGTTCAAATTTGAGATAAAGGTCGATTCATAGATTTTCGAAATCGCTGAATTCTTCACTGGAGATAGTTTCCATTTGCACCCTTGGGGGGTCATTAAACAAAGCAGAAGGTCAAATATTGGTAATTTTTCTAAAATAGAATTCGGCTCGTGCGTTTTCGAGATTCCTGAATTATTGGAGAAATTCTTACATCCAATACCATGGCACGCCACAGGAGGTGGGTCAAATGTTAGTAATTTTTCTGAAATGGCATCTGATAATTTGGGGTTTTGATGTCACCGAAGTCAATTACCGGAAATTTTTACATCCACTTCCTAGGGATCATTAAAGAAACAGGGGTCAAGTACTGTTCCCCTCCTCTAAGATATTATTCAGTTTGTAGATTTAGAGGACGGGCATTTCAGTCCTGGTGTAATTTTTAATCCAACGCATGGGGTGGGCGAGTGTCAATATGTCATTTTTCTAAGATGACACACACCGATTTGTAGGTGTCCAGGTTACTGAATTCAATTCCGGGGATAATTTTTATATATAATCCCCTGAGATATAACTGAAGAGGACCAAGTTTAGTGATGGGCACGTGAACGGTGATAAGCTGAAAAAGAATTTTCCTCTTCAGGAAAGATTGAAATTAAAAGTGTGTTTTCAATATTTTTGAACTTCTCAAAACATAATGTAATATACTGATTCACATCTCCAAGTTGCGCTGATTCCATTGCTGCATTCAATCCTATGTTTAGCTACGTTCTGAACAAAATTACCTGAGACCTCATTAATACGTTACTTTGATAACTTTGTTTCATTTTTGGGGGGGGGGGGATGAAGACGCATGGAGAACCACCTCATTATGTTGTCCAGTAAACACCTCCAGTTTTTTGTCTTTGACATAAACAATACACATACCTATGTGTTTAATTCTACAAGTACAAATGGGCGAAATAGGTTTTTCCAAACAAGAAAATAGATTTTCAAAATAGTAAACAAATTTCAAATTCATTTTCTATTTCAAAATCGGATTTAAAAAACTTATTTTGTATTTGGAAATCCAGTTTTCAGAAAATTGATTTTTTTGTGGATTTAACTTTAAAATTCGCATCAAAAATGTAACCATTTTGAAAACCTATTTGACGGGAGCTTATTCACAATTCATGAGTCAAACTTAGTATAACGATAATTTTTTTCTTTTTTAAAATAATGTTATGTACTATTCGTGGGATGAAATCAGCATAAAAATAAAGTTTTTCTTTTTTCATGAATTCTTGCATGTTTTTCAGTGTATCCAAAATCTCCTACAAATCTGTCCAAACCCTCCCACCCCATAGGGAGAACTTGGACAAAAACTGAGTTTTAAAATAATCATAGAGCCTGTTCCAAATGGAATCACGAGTGTGGTGGAAAAACTTCAAAAAAATTTCAAAATTTTCGAGAAATTACCATGTCCAACTTTTCTAATGGATCCAGCTTTGTAAAATCCAATAACGTAAATTTTGTCCAAATCCTCCCCAATCTCCCCTACATAATTCAGAAGTCCCATTCTGAGCAAAAGTTTCGATTCTACACAAAAATTCAGCTTCCTTCAATTCTGTCGAGAACATTTTTTCTGTAAAACCCATAGGAAGCTAGATATTGTCTAAAACTCATATTTACTCCCGCTCTCCGTCTATGATGTCGTTAGCTCACCATGGATCTTCGGGTGATCATCAGGAGCTGGTAAGAAACAATCCTAGGTTTCACTTCTGCATTCAGAATATTCCCATTACTGGACTACTCATCTAGTTCCCTGATCTCCACTGCTCTTGGACTATGGGCTTGCGACACACTCGAACATTCGAAATACACCGTCCGTTCGCATTCACCATCTAAACAAGGAATCTGCCACACGGTCATCATCTTTCGAAGGGATCCCGGGAAGAAGGTAACACCGTACGACGAATTTGAAGAGCGGTACATTAAATTGCCCACAGGAAGACCCCTCGAGCCCAATTCGAAGAACAAAACGATACATCCTGTAGAAAATTCGTTCACGATTACTCACCCTCTGCATTTTCTTAACAGCTCTTTTGAGTTTCTCGATCGGCTTCAAAGGTACGTCAACAACGAGCACGGTCGTGTTATTAGTAATGTTCACCTCGGCTGTCGACGACGACGTCAAACGAGACCTGTCGTGCGGATTCCAAAAGTCAGCACTCGTCGAGGGTGTAGAGAGATTCTCGTAGTTTTCGGGGGTAGGCGACGTGGGAAGGGCGAGTTCCATTCCATGTGGAATGTAAACCGGAGTACGAGACCGTGCCGGCAGATATTGAAAATCATCCCCCGTCCGTGGGAAACGCTCATCCCCACTTTTAAACAGATCCATTTCGCCGCCGAATCCGAAAACGGCTACATTTGCATGCATCGCATGTTCGGCGATCGTTTACACCGAAAAATGCTGCTGGTTTCTTTTTTATGGGCTCTTACTCCTCTTTCTCTCTTTCTCTACATCTACGTAAGCCACGAGTAGGTAATCCAGGTATACACGTATAATACAGTATACACTTGATGTGCTTATTCGGCAAATCGTCGACATCGGCACCGCGGTAACTTCATTTTTCTCTTGGCAGCCGCACTCAGGGCACTCGAACCGAGAAATGCGAAACGATACACCGACGACAATATCGGCGGCTGCGAAATCGCACGACCGTCGAATACACGTACGTTTGCACCAAGTGCAAAAAAATTAAAACAGATAAAGTAAAAAGAAGAAGAAAAAATTTCGCATCGAGGTTGCACACGATACACGCCAATGCAGACGACGGCAAACAAACGAATTCTGGCATCAAGCAAAGTTGCGAGTCAAAATTGCCGACTTCGACCTCCCCAAGTAATTGTATTAAAAAAAGGTATAATAAATGGCGTACTGTATATTTGTTGTCACTACACCTACAAACCGTCAAATTACTCATTTGTCAATGTGGAAAAAGAAAGGGGAAAAAAAAAAGGAAAAAGCAACAGACTTATACAAAGAAAGAATACGAGTACACGTGTTATTCGTGAAACTACAGAAAGAAGAAAACAGTCCAAATCGTAATATGCGAATCAATAACATTTTCGCGATTTAAGCCGAAAATATTTTGCTGTACAGAACTGAAAATTTATTGAGAGACGTACACACGAGGACAAAGAAACCCCAGCGACAGACCGAGCAGAATACAGAAAAACAAGGTGGATTTGATTAATGAAGAAACGATGGCGGAAGAGGGTTTTGTTTTTTAAAGTTTACTTTTCTCGAATCGCCATCGTCGGGTAGATGAAATCCCGTGAACTTGAGACTTTCACACCAGTTGAAAGCAGTCAAGGGTGAAGGTCACCGACGAAAAAACTCGTCCAGTTCGTCTCATTTCAAGAAAACTTCAATCAATATTGACAAAAATTTAGTGTGGGGGAGGAGGCTTCGACACTCACTTTGCTAGTGTTGACTTCTTCCGTACTGTGTTAGAAGGAATCATAATACATAGGCTGAAAAGATTTTCAAATTTTTGAATGCGACCTAGTTAAAAAGTTGCCTTTGGTAAAAGAAAAAATATGTCAATTTTTTAAATTAATAAATTCTCCCTAAGGGATTTGTCCTTCAGGTTATGTACTACAGGACTGAAAATTGAATGTTACGCAACGCCTTATAAATGCAACTTATGCAAAATTTTTACATAACCTTTTTAATAGTATTCATCACGAACTTTAAATTAGTTCATATACAAATTTTGCCTATCTGTGAAATTGAAGGCACTAAAGTACTTACAATACTTCGTTACTTTATATCGTCCTCAGTATGGCAGATACGCAAAATTCACATATAGCCAAAATAGTAGTATTGATTGAGATCTACAAAAAGAGTGGTACCAATTTTGCCTATCTGCAGACTGAAGGCGTTATAAAGCGACAAACTATTGAAAGTGCTTTGGCACCTTCAATTTCACAGATAGGCAAATTTCTAACATTACCTTTTTTATTACTGTTAATTAGTATAACTAAAAAGGTTATGTGCAAATATGGTCCATCTCGCATAGTGAAGGCGATAGACCATCAAATAAAAGTACTGGTACAAATCGAAACTTCGAAAGGAGGTGAAGGGTGAAGAAATAAATATAACATATTATGACCATCAGTAAAATTAAACAAATTTTATTTTAAATTCAAAAAAAAAAAGGACTAAATTACCCGAAAAATCTTTTTTTTTTCATTTGAATTCCGAACAATTTTTCCAATTAAGTAAATCAGTAAAATTGAACATGTTTTATTTTAAATTAAAAAAAAAAAATTATCCGAAAAAATCGTTTTTGACTCGAATTCTGGAAGATTTGGAAGATTTTCCTATTTTTTCAGCAGCACATAAATGTAAACCCACTACGTTTTTCTTGCCACAAACTGTTCCTGATACCTTACTGACCAATTGAATCTGCCTTTCCACTGACTGGGTACGGCATGGGGGGGGGACGGGGAAAACAGACAGGTTGGACCTATCCCCGAAGCAAGAATACTTGAATTCTTGTGTTTGGCCGTTGGAGGTTTAAATTTTTAAAAAATAAGAAAAAAAAAGGCCTCATACAAGAAAGAAAAAAAAGAAAAAGTATAAAATAAATGTAATCAAAAAGAAATTGTAACCAAATATACAATTTGAAAATTGAAAACAAAATCCAAATCTTTAAAAGTTCAACTTAAAATACAATGGTCTTAAGGAAAATCAATTAATTATTTATTAAAAAAACAAGAAAAAGATTTTTTTTAATTAAGAAAAGAAGTTCAAGATTTCGTATTTTATCGTTTTACTAAATCGCTCTTCCAATTAGAAACACTGTAATAACTTTAATTAAATACTTCCGAAAAATGGGGGCAGAAAGTAAATTACTTTAAGCACCTTCTTTTTTCTAACTCATCAAATAGAAATCTTGATCGTTTCAAAACTGAATGATCGGAGATGAGAGATGGAGAGTTAATAATGAAATATTACGGCTCAACGCCTGAATGCTAAGATGTTTTCTCTCTCTCTCTCTCTCTCTCACATCTCTCCGTCTTTCCTTCTTCCTTCATAATATATTTATTTTTCTTTAATGAGGAGAACTGAAATCTGGACTTCAGAATACTTGGAATAAAAAGAGAAAGTACTTCAGAGTGTCATGTTGAAAAGAGTACATATGGTAACTCTGGCGACCATTCAAGGGACACACCAGACTGATATCCAAAAGTAAACAAACTACCAATTCCTTTATTTTTGATTTTCCCCCAAAAAATCAACTGAGTTTCAAAAACGAAAAACACATTAGATCCGCTAAAATATTACTTGACGTGAGATTCTCTTCCATTGTCCCTATTTCAATATTCTAGTCCAGTAAAGGAATGAGTGTAAATGGAAGAAAATGCTAACAAGCCGAAAATTGGTATACAATACAGCATTTAGACACCATTCTCGATACTGCCTTAAAACCCTAAGGAACTCCCCCGCTGTGTATCGGCCATCCACTGTGGATTAAAGAAGGAAAAATCACTTTTCGTCAGCAATGGCCAAAAATGTAAATTTCCTTTAAAAAAAAAAAAAGTATTTAAACTTCTATCTCTGAGTGCCTTACAAACTTTCGAAAACAGCGTGAACGTTCACCCCGTCTTTCAATGCGCTTTAACACAGACCCTACGGAGAGAAGCAACTTTTTGGGCTCCTTTTTGATTTCACGCGGTTTTAAGACAGTAATTGCACATCCTAGTTACTCCCTACCGCTGCAAATATTCAAGCCTAGATTTCTGTTCCTCTCCTCTACCACCCCTCGGATTTTAGATTTTTGTGTATTTCAATGGTATAGAATGTCACTATTCCGCGTGGTGTTTCCAAGCAATAAAAATTAGATCAGGGGATAGGAGGTCGGGTATGTAACGTCCCCAAATTGAATTTTGATGTCTTGTCATGGGCACGAATGTCATAAAACATGATATAGGCATCCACATAAGGTTTTCAAGGTCACTAAATTTTTTTCTGACCTTATTTTGACTACCATTTTGATAAGTGTGGCACTGAGGAAGGGGAAAGAAGCTAAAATTGGGGGGGGGAATGAAAAATGCAATATGCGTACTTATTCTCCGGTATCTGGAGCCGCTGAGCTCATTTCTGGCATCATTTTGATTCTCAGAGACAAGAATGTGGCACCAGATGTTAAGGATCGGGGGCAAACATGTCACAAAATACAATACATAGGTATCGAATATTGGGGCTCCAAAGTTGCTGAATTCGTTATTCACATTAGGTTGACTCCCGGTCCTCATAAGTGTGGCGCTAGGGACGGAGGCACGAACTAACATTGAAAAAAAAAACGAGGCATATAATATAGATATACGGCTGGTAAATTAAGACTGTGTCATCTTAGAACCTGTGTCATGTTGGGACCCTTTCCCCTACGCGAAAACGTGAATATACAATAACTGCCATTAACCCTGGAAATTGATTTTTCAGTAAAACTTTCGATAGGAACTCAATTCATACACGAATGGGAACTATTTTTTATGGCTAAGTTTTTCGGCCAAATTCGATTTCACGAATTTTCAAAGCAAAATCGTAACTTTGCTAAGCAGAATCCTATACGTTAAGCTCCACTCCCCAACGGACCCCCGAAAACAGCCCGATTTCAAAGAAATTTTGGCTGGTAGATTTTCAGGCTGATAGGAACAAATTTAGCTACTAGGAGTAAAGTAGTTCAAAAACTGTGAAACTTTGGACCACCCTGATGAGCATGTACCATCAAATCAAGAGCCCCTAATAGAATTCTTGGAGCCACAGTGTAGAGTACCCGACAAAATCAGCGTAATTTTACAATTCATGGCGAAATGGCCCAGCACTGGGGCCGATTCGGCGCGCACAACTGACACCCACAATATATCTTTCCAACTATACCTAAGTAATGCGATTATAATTCCTTCGCCAGAACTCGCGAGTCGCGACCAATAAATTAACGTCCGACCGTCGCCGCAAGCCTATTATTAATTTGAAACCCGATAGTCCTATAACCGTGTATATTCTTTTCCCGAATGCGACAAAAATGTAAAATACGAACCGAAATTTCCTCAAACCGGGAAAAAAATATACAAGGTTTTTTAAAATCGTACCAGGCAAACGGTGATACCCACGCACGCCGTAACGCTAGTTTGCAAAATATGAGTGCTACCCTGTAATATTTCGTGATCCCTGCTGCGGTTATGTGCATTCACCCTAATAGCCCACATTAAATCTAAAACAGATAATGATGAGGTCGATAATACCTTATATCACGAAGAACACGTGCGTGAACGCCATTTCGAAAATTTCGGTACACTGATACTGATTCTGTTTACGATTTCGCCGTTTCTCCCCTTTTGGTGTCGATAATTCCGAAATCCGATTAAGAACCTCTTCATTTATCGTAAATACATCTATTTAAAAAAATATAAATGCCTGAAATCACGTGCACCGGCGTGCCTTTGATTAGAACTTCGCCGAATAATTCGCAGCCGAATTTAGCACCAACGAAAGTCAAAAGTTTATTAACTCGACAGATAACACGGCAGGGTGCGACGTTTTAATCGAAAATTTAGAAACGAGATAATGACCTGATTGTGCCTTTCGAATGAACAAGTTAATGATCTTGCCCGATTGCGAAGATACGCAGGGAGAAGAAAACAAACATTGACTTCGTCAGAGAAGAGAAAACCTGACAAGACTCCGATCAATTTGGTGTACGAACTCCATGTGGAAAGAAGGAGGCAAAATTCCCGGGTTTGAAGTTCCGAAAAACTGAACCAAAAACGGATGGGCAGGGGAACGAGTTCACGAGCGTATCTTTGCTGAAAACCGTCGAAGATGATGCCCTAATTGACATCACTAAACACCGTAATCTGGCTCCCTGTGCTAATTTTTTCAGAAGACCGGCTACCGAAAATTGAATACGTGGGAATCAGTACGATGATCAAACATACTGTTTCTCGAGTCCTTGTTCATTTTTGAGGTCATATCAGCTGTAAGCTCCACTTCAAATGTTCACAGGGGCTTAAAACTGGATCATGGACAACTGCATAAGAGGGCACTAATCCGAGGCATGAAAAATTGATAGGACGCGAAAATGTGCACTTTTTTCAAGTTGTTGGATTTTATTACATTATTCAGGTTTGATAATATCAAAGTCCAGACAAATGAAAAAACCTGAACCAGTTTTTTGACAAGCTAGAGTAGGGCGGAAATTCCCCTAAGGGACGCTCCCCGGTAAGTAAGCCGAGTTCCTACTAGGGCTCGACAGAAAACAGGCAAGACTTATGGTCGGACTACTAACTGGTCATGGGACCACAAAACGGTACCTCGACACTTTGTCCAACGAAATTTCGTCCAGCGTATTTGCGTTCAAGAAATTTGGTCCACGATTTTTCATCCAACAACATTTCACCCACGACGCTATTCGTTCAATTTTTTTTCGTCCGAACTTTTATATCCTTTTAGTGTTCTCTTTGTGACGAAGGAAATACACTGATGACAGCATTGAATAGGCTCGATCAGAAATCTAATGAACTCATCATGACCCTCCAAGGAGGCCATACCAAAGTCACGTGTCCAGTAACGAAGAAGTATGTTACCCGTCAAGACGTAATTGATGGAATTGTGCGAAAGCATAGTAAGTATAAGGAGAGAGATGAATTTTAGTATACCTTCGTGCAATAGGAAACAAAGTAAAAATCCCCATAGATTAACATTGTAAAATTGATTACGTAATGTTCGAAAATTTAAGAATTTGACAAAGCGCACCTTGTAATGACAGTGCTTGCAATAAAAAATTAATTTTTTGCGGAAAAAATATTTCAGACAAAAATAGCCGCGGACGAAATGTGTCTGGACAGAAGGAGCCCCGGAAGAAATGCCCCGTGGACAAAAAAACTTCGGGCGAATAGTCCTTAGACAAAATGGAGCGCAAAATAGGAGTGGCGAAAGCAGCTCCTGTAGGCACTGTGGAGAAGAGGAAGAAACATCGATTCACATCATATGTCAATGCCCAGCAATAGCTTGGACAAGACGCGAAGCGCTGGAACTGGAGTATCCAGCACCCAGAGAAGTGAAAGGGATATAACTCAGTATAATTCTCACTTTGGCTATAAAAGTGAGGCTATTAAGCTGATCCTTAACAGCAACCTCTTTTCTAATTTTACTCTCAACCTGAGCCGTGGAATCCGTCCTTTCGAGCATTACCTCGGGAGACGTCGGGGAGGCAGTTAGGGCTGTCTTAGCACTTTACTCATCTTGCCGCGAAATAAACCTAGGTCCAAATGTAACGAATTGCTACGTGGGCTCCAACCCGGGACCTCCGGATTTCGAGACCAGCGTGTTATCCACTCGACCCCCCCCCCTAACAGCTACTTGAGAAAAAGTGCAATGGACTACGAAGTCTGAGCACTCGATGCACACCGCGCCACCTCACACAAATGTAATGTAACGGGCTCCCTGAGTTTAAAAAAAAGCCACATAAAATCAGGGTGCCATGTCTTTTGTGCAGGGTGTCTACACCATTTGGAAAATCAAAGTACTTGACTTCTATTTGACCTATAAACAGGCACGTACCGATAAGGAGTAGGGGGCAACTAACGCTCCCCTTAGGAATTTTTCACTCAGCAGTTGGGAAAATTTACCATTTCAGTCAGGAGGAGTTGGGAAAAATCCAACAAGTCAAAAATTTTTTTTTCAACTTTAATATTTGGAAATTTTGAGTTGAGTCAGCATCAGTTGAAAAAATCCAATAAGTCAATCAAAAGTTGTTTTTTTTTTTTTTGCTTGTTTTGGCACTTAGGAATTCAGTTAAGAAGTTGGAAAAATCCAACAAATCAAAAAAGTTTTTTTTTGCTTTGATATTTGGGAATTTTGAGTTGAGTCATCAGTTAAAAAAATCCAATAAGTCACTCAAAAGTTTTTAAACATTTTTTTTTTTGCCTTACTTTGACATTTGGGAATTGAGTTGAGCAGTTGGGAAAATCCAACAATTCAACAGGTTTTTTTTCTTTTGCTTTCATATTTGGGAATTTTGAGCTGAATCAGTTTTAAAAAAATACAATAAGTCAGTCAACAGTTTTTTTTTTGCTTGCTTTGACACTTGGGAATTGAGTTGGGCATTTGGAAAAATCCAACAAGTCAAAAAAGTTTTTTTATTTGCTTTGATATTTAGGAATTTTGAGTTGAGTCATCAGTTAAAAGAATCCAATAAGTCAGTCAAAAGTTTTTTGGTTTTTTTTTCCCATGCTTTGAAACTCGGGAATTGAGTTGAGCAGTTGGGAAATTCAACAATTCAAAAGGTTTTTTTTTTTTTTTTTTTGATATTCGGGAATTTTGAGTCGAGTCATCAGTTGAAAAAATACAATTCTTCTTTTTTTTTTATTTGCTTTGATGCTTTGATACTTGGAAATTTTGAGTTGAGTCAGTTGGGTCTTTCACAATTTTTGCCCCCCCCCCCGGGTACACTCTTCAGTACGTCCCTGCCTATAAATTTGACTTTGTAAGGACTGCGAAAAGGCGCGCCTTATGCAGGAACATGCAAGCAGTTCAGCAAGTCGTAAGAATACAAAAATTAATATGATAAGCTATATGGCGCATGTAATAAAGAAGAACAAATTGCATGCACTTATTGAAAATTGGAACAAATTTTTTACCTTTAGCTATGTTATTTTTTAGTTCATTCATCGTTCCTAGTCATTCATATAATTAACATTACTTGACCTACGAAAGAATTTTGAAAAAATACTTGACTTTTACTTTACCACATGACTTTTTCTCTGAGTACTTGACTTTTACTTGACTTACTTGACCCTGTAGACATCCTGTTGTGGCAGGGAGTTGCACCCTTCCGCCTCCAAAAAAATGGTTTTGCTATACATATTAAGAACTATCACGTGTCGAAAAAAATACTTTGAATAAAATTATTCCTCACAAAATTTTACATGATGTTTGGTGGAGCGCACTGCGATGCATACATGTCACAGTAGCAGCCCAGACATCGCACTCCTGGTCCCTGAATCTCCCTCTCGAGTATCGCGTCGGTGACCAGAGAGGACATAAAATTTTGAATAAAAAGGATTATATTAAGTTTTTCATAACCACCCCAGAAGTCTCAGAAAGAGGCAGTTAAAAATCGCCCCTTTTGCCGCTATACATTCACACAGGTCTTACGGGGGAAAACGTTCAACTTTCAGCTATTTTTCCGGTGTCACCAACTTTTATGACCAGGTAGGGTGCAAATCGACATCGGACATGCGTCTCAGCCCTTGTACCTACCCATCTTCGGAATCTTTCTGGATAACTTTTCCACTTTCGATTCCAGCATTCTCCTCTACACTGCCATTTTCATGTTTCATTGTACGAATTTTTTTAAGCGTTATAAAGGACACCGAGACATCGATAACTAGGTTTTCGAGGTTACTAACCCTTTCCTGGACAGCAACTGCTAGAGCAGTCATTGTCCAGGAAAGGGTTAAATTCGTTTTTCGTATCTGCTTGCCCTCCACTGGAAATAGGGATCCTCGAGCGAGGGAAGGAGACGAAACTGCACCAACTCAGGTTTTTGGAACGGTAAACATCCACTTTTGAACCTTCGGCTACCATGAAAATTGAGAGATATGGTAGGGGAAGGGGGTTCCAAAATAAGATATAAAATTTACAATTTCAAAATGGTATTGTTCCTTAGGTTTTTTGAACCGTAGAATCGATTTCTGGCATCAATTTTCAGCTACCGTGAAAACTGAGGCATTTCACTAGACTACACTTACCCTGATAAAACAGAATTTTGTTCGGAAATGATTATTTTCAATTTCAAATTGATGTTCAAAGTTTACATGTTCATACTGATGTAGGGTGTGTAATAAATCATCTTTTCGTCCGCCGATAAGTTTTGTTCGAATATGCGAATTACCAGGTGCAAACTTGGCTTGATCTGAGACTGAATCCAGAGGCGTGGGGTTGGAGAAAGACGGAAAATGGACTAATACCTATTCCAAGTACTGCCACTGCAGCGTCCGAAAATATTTAAAAAATTTTTGTTCGTGTAAGAAAGGCACTTGCGGCAAGAAGTTCGGTTGCCGTAAAATGGGACTGACCGGCTCTGGGGCCTGCCTCTGTTCTGATTGTTCAAATTATGAACTGAAACTGAATTTTGAAGAGGCTGAATAATTCAATTTTACACTTACTTATATAATTTTTGTGTATGTACATCCAATGTTACATGTATTTTCGAATTTTTTCAATTTAATTCTGATTTACGTACGGAATAGGAGTAATCTGACGTTTCAGGCCGTGGAGAGGGGGGGGGGGGATTCTCGTCATTTCATCACTGGTGCGAGTATTTGGAATAAATCTTCTCGTACTAGGATTTAAACTTAGAGTTTCAAGTGTTGGCAGCCCTGTATATGAGTGAGTGATTACGTATGATTTACGGTAAGCGTGAAGCAAACTTCAACCATCATTAAGTCAATTAGAAATCCACTTTCAAAAAAAAATCGTCCTAACTTCAACTGCATCGTCACCAAAAAATCGAATTATAATCAGTTCTACTGGTAGAATAAGTTTTACTCGTTTTTTTACCCTCCTGAAAATAGTAGTTTTTCTATTTGAAAGTACACATGATCACTCACTCATTTTCACCCGCAGTAATTTTGCAGCGCACTCTAGTGCAGGTTTAAATCCCAATGCGTACAAGTCTACATCGCATCGATTACAATAAGTTGTATTAAATGTATACATGGAGGAAACATCTCAACATTTGATACTGATTTATTCGACAAACACGCACTCTACGTTAAAATGTGTAAGATTATTTTTTGTATATTTTTTCATTCACTATCACGTTTGTTTGAACTTTTTTTTTCTAACCCCAAATTTTAGCGAGATATAAGCAAAAAACTGTTTCACGCCCCCTTTTTGCCCCTTAGGGGACGAAGCTGGCATCGGATTCGTTAGGACTTTTAGTATGTTGTTCAGGACACTCAATTAGAACATTTCAGCTTTCTATGATTTTTTCCCTAGTCAGAACCTAATATAAGTATGTGGACTATACCATGAAAATCGTGTATATTCTGTAATTCCCAATCTCAAAAAGTTCAATGATTTTGATCAAAACTATAGCAATTCTCCGATTTTTCCAGACTGACAAAATTCTCTGACTTTTCCCAGTTTTTCAGAAAGTGGCCACTCTGTCATAAAGTTTGGCTAATTGTACTGGGTTTACCACGCTCATCTCTCACGAACAGCGCAACAAATTTCAAATTTCGTTGTACTTTGAGATTCACGCTGAACCTTACCATTGGTAGCAGCGAGTACAAGCCTACTCACGATTTTCATCATAAAGACGATATCGTACAAAAACACGACTCGATTTTCGTTCTCTAGGTGACCTTTCCGTCACCATTCGAATATAAAAATAGTTTATTTCCATTACGATACGCTTATTTAAGGAGAAAATTAATGGCAAATAATGGAAATTCATCCGGTTAGTTAACACTCGGTGATAAGATAACGAGATTTATCACAATTATTCACAACAGAAGAATCGCAAAATTTCGTGTACGATCATATTCCCTATCGAGCTTTTTATCACCTTTGATTATACTCGTATTTTCGAAAGTGACTTTTTAAAAAAAACAATACGATGGAAATTGTAATATGCCTAACACCTATATTATAGCAATACGAGAGGAAAAACAAAGCGGCTGAATAACAAATACGTATGAGACACCAGAAGCGAAAAGAAATAATCGTGAAATCTTTGAGAACTACTTCGAGGGCGATTTTGAGAACGAGAGAGACCTGGAAACCAGAAGCAAAATCGTGCAGAAAACCCACCAACTGACTGAGTAACTTCAGCAATACCGATAGAAAGATCATTCGCAGGAAAAGCAAAATTGCAACGACCATTTCGTAATTTTTTTTCTTGTCTCCAAGGAAGGGCATACCGTGCACTGAAGGGCTGATAACACGAAATGCCTCGGGAAGGCGAGGCTGAACTCGTTATACTTATCGAGTGTACTATCAGCATTTAGAGGAAATGAGACTGGTGATCATGAACTATTCAAATGCTATCATAATGTGAAGTTCCCGATTTCAGCAAACATTCCTCGGTTCCCCGCGGCAGAACCTTTGACCAACTCTCAATTTGTCGAACATCTAGATCGAACAGTCTACAGGCTACACTAGATGGACACTCATTTTCGACATGCAATAATCTGGTCTGATCTCTGAAATAAACGATAACGCAAAAGCCAATCGACCAGACACACGCGCATAAGCTTTCAAAGATTGGATCACGCCGTGTCTGTAGTCACGTTCGAGTGACCCACGAACCTTATTTTTAAAAACATTTTTACGATACACAAAGACATCAATCAGAGATGAATGGATTCAGGTTACGTCTAATTACTAATATCGATAACCCCATGAAAAACTTCCATAAATTGTGTACCAAATTGATATGCAGCACAGAACACTTCTAAAATAGTCATCAGTGCGGGGTTCGCCTCCCTAAATTCTAGTCAGCAGGCTAAGAAGTTTCGGTTCGATTTTTCCTTCATTCGGATACGTAAATCGTAGGAATTTACCTTGTCCGTTATTCAAAGTGACATCTGAATACCTCCTCCCCATTTGGACTGAAAAGAAATCGAAGATAAAAAAAGTAAAAAGTCAAGAGAGTGGACAAAATTGGAGAAACTTCCTGTACCGATTATATATACTAAAATCTAACAGAAAAGCAAAAATAAACGAAAGGCTTTCCATCAAATTTTCATTCTTAAAAAGGAATAAAGAGAAGAAGAAAGAACGGAGGATTCGTCACATCGACATTCTTCCAAATGCTCATACTGATAAGCAGCAAGAAGTCTTCATTTCGAATTCTCATCAACATCATTCGTACGTAAAGAAAAGAAGTGATTTCAATTCTATTCGAAATCTTGATTAATATGGGTCTGCATTTAGAATCCCCCTCCTCTTGGGTGATACCCTACCGAGGTGAGCAGGCTTAAGCGTACATAAAAAGGGAGACTCTCTATGGGGTTTTATATCGATAAAGTCGCGACCAAAAGCACCAAGGAGAAGACAAACTACCGATAAACCCTGTTGAAAGCAATGAAGAACTTCAACAGTATCTCTGCCGGAAATGTAGTTTTTCCAAATATTCGTTACTGATGATGGCGTTCCAACAGGTAAATAATTTTTCCAGACATAAGAAGCTCTCCTAAGAAGGAATGTTATCAGGACCCATCGAAACAGACTCGCAGATGTGATAGAAGAGACTCGAATCTTGATGTTCCACTGAAAATCTCAAGTTTTCAAATTCGAAATCTACATAAACAGTTGGCCCAGAAACACTGTCAAAATTTTCAACGCTTTCTTAAATACTTCAGAAATAAGCTTGAAAAACATCCTAAATTGTCTTTTTGTTGTTAACCACAGAAGCCTTTCAGAAGAAAACTGTGCCTAATAAAGCATTTCTGATGTCAAATTCGGGCAGGAATACACGAGTAAGAACATCAGAAATGTCTTGGGTTCTACAATGACGTTGAAAAATATATTAATGGAAACACAAAACACGTTTATTAGCTACTGAAAAATTTGTTGACTGATCAAAAAATAAACCAGAAACAAAACGTACAGAAATTCTAAAAATAAGTGACCAAGATATACACTTCTTTCACAGTTTTGTCAAATTTGAAGAGAAGTCAATTTTACTTTTCTCAAGGAGTTCACATTCATCTTACTACGCGACGAGGCAAACGGAATTTTACTTCTACAAGTTTGTATTCCATTGCAACCCGAGCCATTCTTTTTGTCGCAATTCCGGATGAGCAAGATCATGAATTCAGTGATCTAAAGTCAACACCTCAAGATCACTTAAAAAACTGAAAAGGAGCACGAATTCAGATCGGAAGACTATATAGAAACAAAAAGTTTTGGATTTCATTTTTTCCATTCTTAGATTATGATGTTGCACCGATTTTAAGGATCATTCAATCGTTTATCATATGTGAGCTATTCCATGCCAGTTTGACCGAAAAATGGCCATTCGACCCGTCAACGCTTCAATTTCAACTAAAATGGCAGCGAAGACCTAAAGTATCCCAGAAGTAAGCCTGTGAAATTTTTAAACTTAAAACTCATGGTTCCCAAATTTAACTACATTTTTCACCGTTCACAGTCAAAGGCCTTGCCAACTCGCTGTAAAAATCTGACGAGGGTAATTTTTCGTTTAAGATGAAAATAATAATTCAAATTATACATCACGATAAAAAAAATTCTGGACGGCTGAAAATGAGTACAGTTAATCAAATTGCTGCACTGATAAACGTATCGGAGATTTCTCTCAAGCTAAGAGGTTTCTTTTTGTTCCTGAAGGACAAAAATCTCACCAAATTTTGATAGGGAATTGGCGAGACTTTTGTGCTACAATTTAGGGAAAATGTGGCCAAATCTCGATACAGGTATTCTAGAAATCATAAGTTTTTAATCTGAAAATTTAATAGCTACAATCCTCCACAACAAGACTTCACGCATCTTATCTAGATTCTCTCATGAACAACAGCGAAAAATTAATCATGTAGGTATTTTGAAAGTAACCAGTTTCAAAAAACATCGAAAACTTCAGACCAAGTGATAATTCTGCCTTAGGTTTCAAAGGCGTAATTTTAAATCGAAGCCCTCCGTGTCAGTTTGCTGGACTGACTTAGGCATGCAAACGATACTCAGATTTTTCTTTCCGATAAGTTTTAAAGATCGTTGAAACAAAAACTTAACACACTTCCTTACTCCTTGATTGTCCAGTATTCGTGCAGGAGGAAAAGGTATAATTTTTTCAGAATTCTACGGTTTCAACTACCTCATCACACTGAAGATTTAAAAAAAAAATCTATTGACATACTATACCACCTACATATTCCATTTGAAATGACACCGATAATTCGGACTAAAACACAGGAATTGATATCAGAAGAAATTTTTTTTAGCATCGTACAACAAACTGAACGTTGATTTCAAATTCGCTGGTATGCCTTTCTAACTTAACTTTACTGTTGTCCAGCACATCAGATACAATTTTGCCACCTCGACTTTGATCCCACTTCCCTCGAGAAAAGAGCCCAACTTTACTGTTGTCCAGCATATCAGATATAATTTTGCAGCCTCGACTTTGGTTCCACCTCCCTGGAGAAAAGGGAACCAGAATGATTGCAAAATCTTTTCCGGATCATAGCTGGTTTTGAGGGGTAAGAAAATAATCCCCCCTCCCTATGACCGTTCAAAATATTTTTTTCGCGAGTTTTTCTAAAAATTGAAGAAGAAAAAAGCTGCTCCTTTTGCTAGCCAATCATTTTTGGATGGTCAACATCATCAAATCCAACTCCGTCAGTGGCGTAGCCAAGAGGAGCGAAGGGGAAAAGGCCCGCCCAGAAATTGAATGTAAAATATGCAAAAATGAGCAATTTTTCGCCTTTAAAACGTTTTTTCAAAAAATTCTCGCTCGAACAGTAATTTTACCTTCATTTTTGAGTCCTCTAATATCGGCGATTTTTAAGAAATACCTCGATTTTCGACCTTTTCTCCGTTGAAAATCTTACTTTGCCCCCCTCCCCTCCTGGGAAAATTCTGGCTACGCCACTAAACCCCGTAGGCGAATTCTGGTACCGAATCACATAAACTGATCACAAAATTTATGTATCAGATTGATACGTCCCACACTCATTGTTTTAAATGGTCTGAGCAGAAAATTATCAGGATTTGTTTTAAATGAATGATCCTGACAGGACACACGCATATCCTCACACTTTCGAAATAGACCTTAAAGGTACACCGATTTTGTTAGAGAATTTTATCAAAGTATATTAATTTAATGAACATTGGGCATTAACAAAGTACACGAGAAGGTGGTGTGGACATATAAACTACCAAATACCGCAAACGTCTTTTCGTGCTTTCTATTTCAGATTGCTTTGTATACTCCATGATTAAGAAATTAGTTACAACAACATCTTTAGTAAAACTTTTCTTTTAATTAGATACGTTTTGCCATTTGGATGAACCAGTTCGATACATACAGCCGGGTGGGGGCGGGGAAATTCATCAGAGCATAAATTTGATATGCATATAGCAACTTAAAAGCTATCACTGACACAGGCTTTATTAAAACATAAAGTGTCGTACACCCAGTTTTTACACCCTAAGTTCCATTCCCGAGCTTATTCTCCAAAAATTGTACTCTCGTTTCTCGAATTGGAAAATCTCGCACATACAGTACGCACCTACAAAAACACGATACCCTCAAACTTTCCATTGCATCGGCACCATTTCAGATAGACGAATAAAAGCGTAATCAGATTTAGCAGTTAACACCTCTGAATGATAAGCATTTATCAGAATAGAAAAATAATAAAAATACTGGAAATAATTCGATCATTAACCCAAATACGAGATAACGCAAAAACAAGACGCACAAATTCTAATCATCGTTTCCGGTCTTCGCGTGACTTCTTCGCGGCTATTTAATTTACACGCCGAGCTCTTATCAAGACACGCAGGTTAATATCAAAAATAAAAATACGAACACCTTCCTGAAACACTTGTCAGTTGAGGAAACACTATTATTTGTTAAGGTTTTTTCCATACTTCTGCGACTCTTCGGGCCAACGCAAACAAATTCGAATCCCACCAGGGATGCCGAAGTTACCGTTTCTGATGCCACACAACAAATACAACGATGATATTGCTTTCTTTTTTATTCTTACGAAACGAGAAAATAACGACGTATATACATAAAAAATACAAATTGACACAACGAGTTATGTACAATACACATAGGCCCGGATTTATGACTAAATTGGGTGGAACCCTACCCCCTTTCTGGTAGAAAAAACGCGAACGTCAGTGCTACAATATATACATACACCTATTTAACGAGGAGGGGGAACAA
Organism: Acanthococcus lagerstroemiae; assembly: GCA_031841125.1. Taxonomy (NCBI): domain Eukaryota; kingdom Metazoa; phylum Arthropoda; class Insecta; order Hemiptera; family Eriococcidae; genus Acanthococcus; species Acanthococcus lagerstroemiae. The sequence goes on along the minus strand of CM063109.1, from coordinate 19,768,324 downwards.
TGAAATCTGATTTCCTATGATTTTATTCGTTGGTAGTGGTAATTTTTTAGGATTTATAATTTTCCAAAACAGGGATGTGTTTTCATAGCATCTCATACAAATGGCTGACCGACTGATGATCGGCAAACAGTATGCGTTTTATCTCTATTTTTTTTTTTTTTTCATTTGGTCGGGGGCTTCGTGGGTGCACCCCTAAATCCGGCCCTACATACACACACGCGAACAGAATTAAATAAATAATCAAATATAGTTACAAACAAACAATGGAGAAGTTGTAGAAGTAAAGGAAAACGTTGATGGGTACTTCAACATATTGAAAATGACTTTTTTCAAGGGTGGAATGATTTCCACGAGACCTCCAACAATTTCATAGAAAGAATTTAATTTAAAATTCTAACCCTCACAGTATTTTTGTGTTCCTGAAAACTTATTACACGCTAAATTTTTCAATGGCACATTCAGTATGCAACCATGATCGATGCCGCAATCTTCGTAAATCAATTCAAAATTTTCTGTTTCTACCAAATACTACAATAACTCGACTGAACAAACCACTCGGCAATACAATTCCGATACTTCTACATGCTTACATCCGTTAGCATATTGAGCAACAAGAAAACACACACTAGACAACCCCCCCCCCCCCAGTAACAAAAGCATTATAAAAATAAAAATACTGAACACAGACACGAGTCAAAAGTATTCGGGCACAAACTGGCGAAATCGATACAATCGACGAAAATTACCAGAGAGGATCAATATCACACCATTTCTACCAACACTGTTCTTCACATTTTTGACCAACTATACAATGATGGTGAGACAACGCCAGAGGGTGCAATGAGACAGGTGAAATTAGCTGATGTTAGAACTGATTACATTTCACATACTTCTTTCAATTCTACAGCGAAGCATTTTCACCCGGGGAAGGGTGGTTTATTTCTAGATCCCAATTTTGCCGAAATGTTCTTTCTCATTTGTTCATTCTTGAGATCAACGAACCAAAAGAAAATCCAACGATCCAAAAACGGGAGGAGGCAAGCTCCGTTCCTTGGAGGACGGCCACCCCTTCACTTACTATTCTACTGCACTGGTTCAGCTCTTTTGATCCGCCAATTATCAACTACTCTTCTCTGCTCACTTAATCTTCACACACCTCTCTTTGACAAGCTTGCATCTAAAGTTATTGGCAATATGGTTATGAGGACCTAACTCCTTCCAGTGCGGACTCTGTCTGGGAACGGGGGTTGGGAAAGCGAGCTCCCCCCCCCCAGAAAGTTGATTTAACACTCCGCAAAATGTTGAAAATATATTATTAGGGCTGCAATCGACTTTCTGCATAGAATAGCTTCGCAGCCTTCGAACCCTTAAACCAAAATCCGCTAATGGCCCAGAATTTAAAACGGGGAAGAACATTAATATCGAAATAAACTGAACTTTTAAAGAGGTGACTGAGCTAGACGCTACGAACGAAATCGAACACGGTACTTCAAAATTAGCTTATACGCTATTTTTAGAGGTAATATAACGAGGGAAAAAAATTAGAAAGTCTGAGAAAATTAAGGCTATTTTTCTTCCTCAATAATTCTCAACTACCGTACACTTCTAACTGGAAAGAGTAACATTTTGAAGTGAGGAAAATAAGACGCCGTTCCCTCCGAAAAATTACTTCGATATACTCTTGATCTTTCTTTCGAATTTTGATTCTAAAATAAACAATTTAAATGTTTCAAAACCATAATTTCTAAACTTAGTTTTCCAAAGTGTCAAGATTTGAGGAATGGTTAGAAATGTTCTTTTGCCATTTCAGGGTAAGATACATAAGCGTTCTTGGTGGTTAATTCTAGAAAGGACAATACAAAATACTCCAACTGCCCGCAGATATAAGTCACAATTGAGAAAATGTTTTGTTAAAAAAAAATAAAAAAAAGTGTAAGAAAAACCAAGCAAAACAAAAAGGAATTTAGCTAATTTGGAAAGCTAATACGTGACTACTTCAAAATACAAGTCTTTACAAAATTGTCACCCAGTCGACCCTTACATAAGCCAAAGGAATTTCGAAATTTTAGAAAAATTAGCATTGCGGTCGATTTCTTTAATGGCAATGTACACACAACTGATGATGGGAAGGAATGTATCTGTAAGAAAATATGAAATAGATTTTCTCCAATAGATCCCTAAATAGATTCCCTCGCAAAAAAAAATCCATGGGAATGTACATCGCCATACACTCTATCTGGAAATACCAAAAATTTTGAGAGGTGGAGTAAGAAAGGGACTCAAGAGGAGGATTAACCTCCTAAGATCTCATGAAACATCCCAAAGAATTCCATTTTCTTAAAAATTCCTACCTCAACAGGAAAAGCAGTACGTGCTGTGAAAATGGTAAGTGATCACAATTGTTCGTGAAATAATTAGGTAGAATTCGAAGGCTTCATCCTCTCCCTCTTCTATCTACAAATGTCACTCTAGTTCGGTCTCTGGGAAACTTTAGGTAACCCCTCCCTCTCCCAAAAATGGTCAGCTGAATAATTTAGAAGAGTAGAGATGTTCCTTTTCCTGTTTTTGCGTATCGATACTAAAATTTTGTCAGAATGCCAAATTTATTTGCGCATCTCGCTTGACTAAAATCGTCCCCATTGACACGCTCCTATCCCTCACCCCCAAAAAATCAATGCAATACTAGATTTTATTTCAAATAATCGAGAGTCGTTGGGGTAAGGATATCAAATTTTAATATCACCAAGGCAACTTTTACCCTCTTCCCACATCTTGGAGATCTATTACCCTCATTTTACGACTTGATTGTGACTGATGTATCGTGGATGAGATACTTGAATGTCTAGAATTAGTATTCTGATTCAAGTGTTCGAGAAGTTCGATGATTTACCGAAGTAGTAAGGTTTTTCTTCACAAAACACATTCTACGTAGCAATGTTGGATCCACTGGAATCTACTAACATGCACCTCAAGATACAACACTTATCATAACTTTCGGAAATGAAACTGATGGCTCATTAGACAACTCTGGACAATTTTCAAAACTTCAGTTACTTTTTCCAGCTGAATATCAAAACGAGTAACGATCATTCAATTAGGAACTCAGTCATCTGGAAACGGTAAATGATCACACTCACGCTTCTAGTGCTCTAGCTGAAGACCATCTCCTCTGCTCTCCACTACAAACTGAACCGAATCCCACAGCTCTTTGCCCCGATCCTTTCGCACTATCTCGCCACCAAAGTACATCCAGCATTTCCGAAAACACCGTATAACATAAAAATATACTTTTTTGGTATTTCGCAAACCGAACGCACGTACGAAGGGCAACTGAAACCCAAAAACGACAATCGAAATCTGCTGGGTCACGTACAACTGCTTCACTGTCCTTTCAACTTGTTGACCACTCCTGAGACGCTGTTCAACGGCAATTGTATGTAGTAGTACGCGCAATACGGCAGCGGGTCCCACATTACGAACAGAGCGTCGTTACGCCCCCACACCATCTGCAGACATTGCCGTATCCTGTGCAGACTCGGGTGCACCAGCGTGTTCATCACCATCCCGTTCAACCAGTATTTGCCGCCGTTCATCACTATCGGGCCGGACGTGTACCGGCTGAAGTGCCGGCACGGTTTCCACACCACTCTCGGCTGCACGCTCGTGTAGCAGATGTACGGCAGCCTCACACCCACCTCGCAGCCGGTCGGATAGATGGTGGCCGCGTCCGGCGTGATCGTGAAGTAGAAACTCATGTGGCCGACGATTTTGCGGTGTGCCTTCAAACTGGCGAAGAACTGCTTCAGCCACTGCTCAATCTCCGGCTTCTCCTGCGGCAGCAGACCACCGAACTCGTCGAGCCGGCAGGTCACGTTGCCGACCACCTGCGAGTCGCGCACCGTGGTGCAGGTCACATATCGCTCTCCTTTCACGTTCTGTACCACCAGCCACGGATTCTGCTCGTTGATGACGCTCGTCAGCTTGAGGCGACGTCGCGTATTCGGTAGATTCATCCGTTGCCGGTTCTTACAGCCGGCGATGCCGATGCTCAGCATGAAGTGCGGCTCCTGCTTCACGATGCCGAAGTCGTACAACCGATTCAGGTCCAGATTGTTGTTCACCGCGTAGCAGTTGGGCGTCGGCAAGTTCTCGCCCTGGATTTTGCGCATCAGCTCGGACGCGTCGTCCAGCAGCAGCACTTCGCGCACGTCCGGACAGATGCACTCGCAGCCGAGCACCTCGATGTGCGGCTTGGCGACCGCGTCGTAGTACGCCGTGTTCGCCTCGCTCACCGGTATGAAGTACTTGACCCCCTCGCGCAGCACGATCTCCTTCAGCGCCTGGATGTAGGCGTCCATCTGCTCGTCGTTCGGCCGCGGCAGCGTGTAGTACTTGTGCACGGCGGTCGAGAAACGCGCCAGACCGAAGTTGCCTTCGACCTCGCACATCACCACTCTGGCGCCGGCCCTGTAGAAGTTGCGGGCTAGGTGCACGGCCTGTACTGAACTGCCGCCGCTGATGAGGACGGTGCGTTTTTTACGGTGCCGCTCGGCCGCCGGGATGAACAAGAAGACCAGCATGTTCTTGACAATGGACACCGGCACCATGCACGACTTACAGAACAGCCACAGGCAGGCGGACACCCACAACGTCGGTATCATTATCGGCAGCCGTTTGAAGACGACGACGAAACATAGGCTGAACAGCTCCAGGTAGATTTTGATGAGAAAAGACGGATACCAACCGATGAAGGCGGCCAGTCGGTCGTCCGACTCTTGAGGTATCGAAATCTGCGAGCTGTTCGACGCCGTCGAGATGCGCCGGTTGATCAGGCGGAAGCTGGAGGACCTGGAACGTTTGAGGGTGTGCGGCGGCGAGATGGACTGCGGCGAGTTGGGCGTCGGTGGCGACGACGAAAAGTACCCGCTGGAGGAGTCCGACTTGGCGAAGTTGACCGGCGAGGCGGTGCTCGAGCGACACGAGTCCATCTTTAGACTGCCTCCTTCTATACACTCGGACATGGCGCGAATGACACACGAAGTTTACGAAACGTACATGAACTCTCGAAGAACGAACACGTTAACTCAGACTGACGAAAATAATAAAACACGGAAAATATTCGTTCGCACGTTACTCATCCGTAAACATGCTCTAGCGCACTCGCTTGAATGCGTTCGACTGATGAAAGCGTGAAAAGAATACAGAGCAAAGAGCGATATCCTAAGACTGATAACAAGAATATCTAGTATAAAGAGGTTAATACATGTCGGGAGTGATTCGTTTGCAGCTGATATCGATCAAGTGAATCGTTATAAGGCACAGTAGATAAGCTCAACTCACGTGGATAGCTCAAAATGAACTAGAACTAAATAAAATTGAACTTGCAGGTTGAAACCTAAGACGTCGGCTATTCCTGGATGGCAATGTCCACAGTTAGTAAAGGAACGCCAATCTTCGCGTAAGAAGGGGATACTATCAACGTCCAATGGGTGGAGAGTCTAAGAAGTACACGTTGTTTGTGACAACAAGTGGGTAATTGGAGTTTCACAGAATGCTTAGACTGGCAAATGTCCCTAAAGCCCTAAAGTGTTTCAAATGTTTATAAACAGAGTGCTTAATCCTGTGCACAATATGGCATCGGTGTACTTACACGATGCCCTCGCATCGGTGTACTTACACGATGCCCTCCTCTCAGTTTTTGAACAAAGCGCTAAATCCTCAGGGGCGGATCCAGACACTTATTTTGGGGGAGGATACGGAATGGAAAAAAGCAGGCCTAGTCCCTTAAGATTAACTTTCTCTTGGCCAAGACCATAATTGTTGTTGTTCTATATTTATTTACTTATTTATTTTCCACTTTCTTAAAATACTGACTTTTCAAAGCAATTACTTCAGATGAACTACTGCGCTCTCCTACATACAATAGTCAGTTTTACGTTAATAGCATGAATAAAAGATAGGATCAAACAATATAAGTATATGAATATGCGCAGATGAATATAAAATTAATTTTGTTTACAAAATTATATTTAATCTATTTGTAACAGACATTTTAACAAACCGCCTTATTACATCGCTAGGGTCAGTACTTTTATCATAATGCCAGTGCAGCAGTACTAGACCTGTCAACCTTTCTTGCGACATGGTTGTCCGCAGCCAAGTTTCCAACAAATTGAAAAGAAGAGAATGATCGTTCTGCAGTGGCATTGGGTACTAGGAAGGTGCACAGTATTTGCAGTAATTTATAAATTGTGGGATAAATAACTTTATCACGTGACCATTTTGGTGTTTTCAGTAAATTTCCAAATTACTGGATGAGTGTAGTAACTGAACTTCGTTTATCCTTGCTTTCACGTATATCAATCACTTTTTTTGGTATTAGTTTTGAAAATTGGAATGCTTTGAGAACTTCTGGGGAGAATCGTGTCTTGAGATCTTCTAAAATTTGGTCAATGAGCGGAACATAAGCTGTAATCCGATAATAATCCTCACAGTTATCAATGTCATAGTTCGCTCGCTGGGTTTGACGGCGGAAAGTACGTGGCTGTTGTACTTCAACCAGTAACTTTTCGGTCATGTCTTGAATGTAAGTATAAGTTGTACTGAAATGATTTGATCCAAAATTGTGATGGTAGATTCCATTAAATCGGATGCATTAGATCAGTCCATGGTCTTTCTCTACAAAATGACACTCAAGGGCAGTGTAAGAGCCAATATATCACTGAGACAAGATAGGCCTACAAGAAATTGGCTGTTACAGAGGGCTGAAATGAAAACCGTCGCTTTACTTTTACTGATGCTTGGATTTTTCTATTGACTGATCTTTCTTAATGCCTCAATGATATCGGGTAAATCTTGTGTAAACTACAAAACAGCATCATGCCTTTCAATTCACTGAGTCTCGTCGCACAGTCTTGCCAATCTATGGCCCAAAACTCTCTTTAGGACTATATTACACTAGCCTCTGACGGGGCGCCTGCGGCGCACGCCGTTTAAGTTGTAAGTCATTTTCACTCGAACAATGTAGTAGAAATTATTATCATTAAAATAGCTCTTTCTGCTCGTATTATAGATAGGAATAAAGAGGAACAGTTGAAAATGAAGTACATCTTTTGAAGTTCTCTCAACTCTGTAGGACGTCATTCAAAAGAACAAAAACTGTTAGTTCTGTAACATCAAACATTTATTTGTAGAACGCAAGATCACCAAAAATATCTACCGTTGAAATAGAGATTGCAGTGTACGAAAAAAAGAAAAGAGAAATAGTACCACAAAAAGAATGAATAAGTATATTATCATTAAATTTGTAGGAACCTCAAAACGCAATCACATAACATACACTGTACCCAAAAAAATTTTAAAACACGAATAACTTATTAAATATAATATAATGAAAAGCTGTTACATAAATTCAACAAAATAAAGTTGCCACAAAGTAAACCGAAAAATAAAGAACTGTTAAGAAATAGTATCTTGAAAAAATAAAGCTATCAGCGTAACTTTAGCGGAAAAAGCAAAATCGTAAAATCAGTACAAATATAGAAACATGATAACATAACATACAGTGTGGGTGTTCAAAAAAAAATTATGAAAACACTAATAAATACCCAACTTATTAATAGATATTAGAACTCTATAATATAAATTCAACAAAAAAAGTTACCACTAAGAATACGTAAAAATAGAAAAACTGGTGAGAGGTGAAATAATAAATAATTTCTTTCATTTAGATAAATATTCAGTTTCTTTTTCTAAACGTCTTCTTTTAAGTGGCAACTTTATTATTTTGTTGAATTTATGTAACAGCTTTTCATTGTATATTTAATAAGTTATTTGTGTTTTTAAATTTTTTTGGGTACAGTGTATGTTATGTGATTGCGTTTTGAGGTTCCTACAAATTTTATGATATACTTATTCATTCTTTTTGTGATACTATTTTTTATTTTTTATTTTTCGTACACTGCAATCTCTATTTCAACGGTAGATATTTTTGACAATCTTCCCAACAAAATAAATCTGAAGGTATTGCGGCGATGTATCCTTGTTGCTAACGATCAAACTACCAATCTGATGGTGCATCTACCCCATAATCTTGAATAACCGCCTTTCATTTCGTTACAACTAAGAGAAGTCATGGCAAATACATCATTATTTCACCGAATTAATCGTAAAAAATATGGATTTTGAGCTTCGATCAATTTTCTCAACAATAAAGGTAATTCCGGCAGTACAGGCAATTTAATCTGATCATTTAAGCAACAAAATCCGACAGTTTCACCTTTCCATTTTTTTGCATTGCAATGTGAACATAGAACTGAAAGAGTACCAATTGCTGCATCTTGTGCATATGGTATAGGACTATTGTATAAAAAGGCTTTTCTCGACTCAGACTTTAGACGTTTCTTATATAATTGTTGTTGTTGTTGTTGCTGTTTTCCGCCTTTTTCTACCAATATTATTTTCTGCAGGAGTGGACATATCAAAAAATTTTATAATGAAAATGGGCCTGAAAAAAATTAATACACAAAATCACTGCTCAATTCATTATTGCACACAGAAAGAAAATAATTCAACCGCAACTGCAATTTATAACGACAATGGGCCTGAAAATAATAATTTCAACCGCTTAACAAAATCACTGCTCAATTGAATACACAATATCACTTTTTGACCGCTTCTGATGTAACAGTACAGGAGAACCACCCCACCAATACGTCAAAACAAATTTCACAAAAATCAACCGCTTACCACTGCACAAAATCACTACTCAATTGAATGCGCAATATCACTTTTCGACCGCTTCTGATGTAACAGTATAGGAGAACCACCCCACTTCCCGCTGTCGTCTACATACCAACAATGTTGTTCGCTTCAAAACGAAAATGAACCTCGTCTCACCCCTGTTCAATTACCACACCGAAATGTTCATAAAAGTCGTCACTTTTTGATAACTTTGGAGCTTGAATACAGCTCAACCAAAGAACTTTTTGAAGTTTTTCTTTGCTATAAACCATCTATGGGTAAACGCCAATTATGTCAAAACAAATTTCACGAAAATCGACGGAGCAGAAAAAGCGTGATGCGGACAGGAAAGAACGGACGTTTCAATTTATATAATAGATAAAATAAAATAATAGATATTGGAAAGTCTGTCTTAAAGAAAAATGTTACTTCCTTCATTACAGCGCTTGAATTTTCAATAATCTGTATTTTTGGAAGATACAGAGAGGCTCAAGTCCAGTTTATGGGAGGACCAAGGTGTCATAAGTGCATTTCTGGCATCCTTTTGTACTTCCTTTACAGCTTCAATATTACCTAGTATGACTCTACACCCACTTTCATTCACTACCCTCAACTGTTCACAACAAAATTCTTAAATTTATTTTTGAAATTGGGGAGGGGTGTACATATCCCTCTTATCCCCCCCCACCGTGGATCCACCCGGATCCTGTGCAAGATATGGTATCGGTGTACTTAAGACGATGTTCTATATACTCCTGATCTGAGTTTGGCTTCAGAATTGCTCAGAGTACCCACTGAGTCTCGGTGGTTATTATTCAGTTATAGTGGATAACCCCAGAGGGTTCAAACGAAGACTTTGAGGAACTAGAAGCTCGTCTGCCTAGTGACGGATAGCAGCCACCACGGAGTTGTACGGCAGCGGAACTTCCTATAGACAATCCAGCAGTTCAAAGGAGGCTCCAAACAAAAAAGTAAAGTGGCAACCAAAATGGGATGAGAATTTTCACAATAAATAACCCGGGCCTAGCGAGTGAAAGTATACTGTTTGAACTGGAGGAGATTTTAGATAAAATTGAATATGATACTCCATTATGCATAGGTATCGTAGAAACCAAAAAGCTTCGAGGAAAAAATAACGAAACGCAAAAATAGCAATCTCGGGGTGTCCAATTTTTTCTAAAATGAAATCCCCTGACTTTTCCCTAACTTCCCCAAACACATTTCGAAGAAAAAATATATAAAAACAAAACTAAGTTATAAGAATGAATGAAAAAAAAAATAAATAATAATAAAATAACTTCATTCATTCCGTTTCAATTAATTCATAGGACAACACATGAAAAAACACTTCTGAAAGCTCTTTTACATGCATTCGCTTTTTCCATAAATATTTCCTAAAATCCCAAACTTTTCACAACATTCAAAATTCCCTTACCTTTCCAGACATTCCCTGACTTTTCCAGAACTGGGTACCCTGAATTACTATTGTTATTTTGGTCACGCTAAAGGCTATCAGGGAACTGGTTTTTATACTCATAAAAAATGTGTAAACAAAATAAAAGAAATTAGAGGTATTTCAGAAAGAATAAGTTTACTAAAACTAGGAACAAGCAAAGGTATAAATAAGTATTATGCTGATCCAGGTATATGTACCGACATATCAAGTATCCGAAGAGGAATCAGAGCAGTTCAATGAGCCGGTTCAAAAACCCTGCAGTTAGAAAAAGAATATTACAACACAGTAGTGGGAGATTACAGGGCAAAACTAGGAAGGGAGACAATCATGGAAGGGTGGAGTAGGGTCGGAAAATTAGCTCAGGTAACAAAACTAATAGAAATGGGGCAGTGTTACTCAACTTTGCAGAAGGCAACAAATTAAAAATAGTCAATACCTACTTCCAAAAATGAAGTTAGAGGGAAATAGACATGGATGTCTCCAAATGGGGAAACAGGGAATGAAACTGATTTTTTTCTAGTGAATGATACGAAAGTAATTCAAGATATCTCAACCGTTAAAGCTTTTGAATTTCCCTCGGATCACAGAGCAGTAGGATGAAACTACTTCCCCAAAAAAGAATTAAAATCATTAATGCAGTGGAAAATAAAAAGAACATCAAAAAAATTATTCCGGAAGGTAAAGTAAGGCAGGCAAAACAAAAACTAAAAGATGATCTGGAAAGTTCGGAAGTAATCAATGAATGGCAAGTACAAACCATGTATGCCAAAATTCCTGAAATTCTGACCGAGGTGGAGGAAAAATTTTCGGTAAGCAATGTGCAGGGAAGCATAGTTAGCAAAATGTCGCTAGAAACCAAAACAATGAGTGGAAAAAGAAACCAACTTGCTAGGAAGGTGCACAAAACCCTGAAAGAATGAATTGAGTTAATAGAACTGAAAAAAACTGCCAAGAAAATGGTACGGAAAGATCTATATGAGTTCGAAGAAAAAATGATTCCTGAGACAATTATGGCTACAGGCTCAATAACGAAAGCAAGAAGGGAAGACATGAAATACCATAACCTAATTTTGAAAGAAAGAAATGAAGAAGAGAAACAAGAACACAGAAGGGCCTAGTGGAAATTGCGACTAAACAGAGACACCAATCAACACAAAGGTAGGGTCGAACAAAAATGAGCCCTTACCTTCGATTCTGGAGAAAGAAGGAAAATCTGGTTTGGACAAATTAAACTCAAATAAAGCTTCAGACTGGAAAACAGGTTTCCTAACCCTTAAATACCACACGTAGGTTTTCTTTCAATATTACCACACATGTGACAATTGTCACAAAATTTAAAAATTCATCAGTTTTATCATTAACCTACCAAATTTGATAGTGCTATATCTATTTTTCTAGCTAAATTCAAATTTGAGGTTAAAATTTGATTTTAATATGAAAAAATAGGCACAAACTTGGAATTTCCCCCACCACTTCATATTAATAGCTCACAACCGAATTCTTTTTATAATTTATAACATTACTTTTGTCCTACGAATGCACTGAACACGGACACTTCTTGAAACTTGGTACAAGTTGCTTGTTCCCCCCCCCCCCGAGTTTGTTCATATTAGTATAATTTTTACTTTGCCTATTCACATTTTCGGAATTATTTTCACTTGATCAAGAATTCTGTAATTGGAAATGAGAGACAATGAGTTATACATTCGCCGATAATTATTTTTCGTTGGAAAGAAAAATAACTGGTTGCAGTACAGTAAAAAGTATTTTGCTAGGGAACAAGAAATAACAACACGCATGACAGTTTATTTCACGGCTTTCACAAAATGTCTCAACCTGGGCCTTCCTCTCGACACCGTATACCTCGGGTCCACCTCGAAATATTCTCTTACACTGAGCTACATCAAAAAACCAACTCGAATTCATAAATTAAACCACCAATATGATAAATATTGGTCCAAATTGATTAAAAACAGAATTCAATTCAACCTATTAACCTCAAAATTGTACATAGTGTTCTTTAAGAGGGAAAATAGGTCGGTGTGACAATTGTCACATCAGTGATATTTACGATATTTGACCGAAAATCAATAAAAAAAAATTCATGCCCCTTTGACAGTTAGAGTAGGCAACCAAAACTCACACGCGAGAATGAAGGTAAATCATGTGCGCACAGGCACTAGGAGTTATGCAGCTGAGTCTCCCCTCTGACTCATGCCGCTGCTGCGAGTTTTATACCACTGTGTGACAATTGTCACATGTGTGGTATTGAAGGGTTAAGGTTTTCGTGGAGGAACTAACTGCACCACTCACCAAACTGTTTAACTTGATAATATAAAAAAGGAAAATTCCAGATCAATGGAAAGTGTCTGAAATAAGTTTATTATTAAAAAAAAAGTGGCACAATGGAGATACGAACAACTACAGACCCATAAGTCTTATGACCTATCTGAGTGAAATATTCTCAAAAATGATAAAAAACCGCATCTATAATTAGCTGGGCTGAAACCAAAGCCCAGAGCAGGATGGATTCCGAAAATGAAGGTCTACAATAGATCGAATTTTTATCATCAATCAATTGATAGAAAAAACGAACGAATATGGGCTCCCTCTCTATTTCCCCTTCATTCACTTTCAAAAAGCGTTCGACTCAATATACTTATCATCTTTGGAAAGGATTATACAGACACGGAATTTCAGACAAAATGAATAAAATCCTGCGCCATATGTACGGAGACTTGGAGGGGAGGGTAAAGCAAGACGAAAAGAGCAAAAGTTCAAAATCAAAAGAGGGGTAAAGCAGGGAGCTCCCCTGTCTCCAAATTTATTTAATTATTTACTGGAAGAAATGTTTTAGTTAACGGGATGGGAAAATAAAGATATAAAAATTTACGGCAAGTGGCTTTGCAATCTCCGGTTTGCAGACGATGTCGTATTGATTTCCCAAAAAGCAAATGAGCTCCAACAAATTTTGGACAAATTTTGCGATGTAAATAAATAAATAAATAAAATGGACCTCCGTATGAACACTGACATAACTGTTCTCTTCTCCAACCAGGCTGGGAACCCAGAAATTGCAGTGGAAGAAAATAAAATCGATGTAAAGCAAGAAGTCACATATTTAGGTCAAATTATATCATTTCAAAAAAGCTTGGATAAAGAAATGATCAGAAGAAGAAGAACAAACTCATGGAGAAACTTTTGGGGCTTAGAAGATATTCACAAAAGCATTCAAATTACCATAGAAAGGGCAATCCTAGGAGTTACGAGAAAAGAAAAAGTAATGCGGAAATCAGAAAAACAATCAAAATAAATGACTATAGATACGTTGCCAAAAAACTGAAAATGGGGTATGCGGCTTATGCAGTCAGAGGAGGGGAGAACAGATGTGGAAAAAGAATTCTGGAGTGGACGCCATGGGAGGCAGTGCAGAAGGGTGGGAAGACCGAAAACAAGGCGGGAGGATGAAATTAAAGAGTTATGGAGGGATAACATGGAGCAGAGACGCCAGGACAAGGAAACGCTGGACCAATGTAGGGAGGCCTAAACCTAAACGTGGGAGGCACTAGAGTGAAGAAAGTGTACTGTTTGTAGCTTTATTGTAAATCTTGTTTTTGTGTTAGTTGTCGAAGTATATTATGATGTATAAAATAAAGGCTGTTTCAATTATTCATTCATTCATTATAGTGGACTAGTTGATACAGTCATACCTCTTGCTAGTGTCTGTGCGTGGCACTGGTTATCCACTAGGCTGGCAGTGGGCTAGGTCTAGCGATAATGTGGTTGCCTTTTAGTGCAGGAGGTCGGCCCATCATGGGTCGGTGTTAGGTTGATAAGTCGAGCTTACCCTGCATCCATCATTTTCACTATTAATACACACATAGCCCTTCGAAATGCGCTAGCATCTGTGTATTACTCTGTCTGTACTCCAGGAGCGGTATTCCCGAAAAGTTGTTATGTGATGTTACAGTAACAACCGTTGTTATAAAAAAGTTATGAGTTGTTACCGGTTGTTACCCATTTACCGCAATGTTGAATAACATCGCATAACCACTCATAACACCACCGTGGGACTAGTTGTTATGAGTGGTTACCGTAACAACTTTTTGGGAATACCGCTCCAGGCAGGGTTATGTATGGCAAGAACTGGACGTGAACATAATTCATCAGATAGGCGTTAAAATGCCTGATCCTTTTCAGCTGTGCAGTGCCATTTCATTCCCTATGCAATAATTCGGTAAGTGAATTCTCAAGGGTGGCATATCCGCGAACAAAATGGTGGAAATACCCCGTCAAACTGAGAAACTGTCGGGCATTGTAGACATATTTGGACAATGGATACTCAGCTACGCATTAATCTTTTCAGCCCCTGATTGAATTTGATCTGCGTTGACCTCGAAACTCAAAAATGAAAAGGTGGTCTGCAAGAAAAAGCATTTCTTTGGATTCAAAGTAAGTTCCTCTTACAAGCCATGCCTTCCTATCAGCAGATCATGCGATCACTCTCCTTTCAATTTCCTTTTCATGTCTGTTGCGGAAGCTAATTAATTGACCTAAATAGATGACCCTCCTCGAGTCTTTTAATGGTTTTTCTTCCTAGTTTTATCCAATTTTCATAGTCTATATTCGTAATAATATTGGTTTTTTCCATGTTTATGTCAAGGTCCGCCTTTTTCCCTTCCTCATTTAGCTCCCAAAGCATTTTCTCTAATTCATTTTTTGAGGCCGCTATTAAAACCACATCATTCGCGAATCTTAAGTGATTCACTTTTGGTCCGTTTACATCTACTCCCTTGTCTTCACATGCAAGATTCCTGAAAACTTCCTGTAAGGCTATATTGAATAGCCTGTCACCAAAAACTCATTTAGATGTTTTTACATCTCGTTTCCGCCCTGTGAAGACTCATTCAGCTGCCGTTAGTATGCGTTAAGACCCATCAGATCTAATTCTTCTGAAATTCATTCAGACACATAAGGAAATCATTCACACAATACTAATACACATTAAGCTGCTGTTGGCATTCATTAAGACTCGTCAGATTTTTCTAAAACTCATACTGACATATTTACAAATCATTCATGCACTGCTACAACTCATTTTGTTGTCTTTTAGACTCGTTAAGACTCGCCAGATTCATTAAACCTCATTCAGTCTTCCTCCAATCGCTGAGTATCATTCCGAATTAAGAACCAACTACACTATATTTCAGAGGAACCCAAATGAAACAGAGGCAAAGCAGAACACCATACAAAAATATTCCATTTCCAAGTCATAATACTTAAAGATCAACGTAAATAACTAATTAACAATTCTGTGTTCTGAATTCGGAATAATACTGCTAACATATTTTTCAAAACAGTAACTTCAATATATCTACGTTATTATATTACAGGACGTCTGCACCGACAAACCTTGAACTACATCTTATTCAACTTTACCCAATGCTAGGATAATTCCATTGTCAAAAAAAGAAAGGGAAAAAAGGGCATCACTAGTACCATCAGATAAAAAGGAATCCGCGTGGGAACTTTCCGTGACTAGGCAACGCTGTTTGTCAATAACAAAATACAAATCGATGCCGTGTACCGAGTTCACGTGATATATCCGTAGTCTGCTCTAATAATTAATATTTATACACAAGTGAGATGCATGTAGTACGTGACAACCAAAACGTATAATGTATACAAAATGACATTAGTCTTCGATACATTCTAAAGATGCGGGAGACAAAGTTCTCCAATTAAAGGTGAAGAAACGACAAGTGTCAGAGTACACAAATAGACCCTAGAACTCAACCTCAAAACCTCATGGTTCTAAACTGAAACGGCCTGTGTTTTACCCAATTCGTCAAATTAATTTCATTCCTGGTTACAATGGTGCGGTATTAAATTTCGAGAAAAAGCCTGAATTCATGTCAAGTTTACCGGCTTATAATTTGTACCACCGGTAAGCGTTATAATCGTAAATTCTGCAAGAGATCAATGTGCAGTCACGTCAAAAATGTGTGGCGAAGTATGGTACTGCGAAAAAGAACTTCGGAATGAAGAATCTCGGAAGTTAAAATTGCATATATCGAAAACGTCGAGAGTCCCGGCTGAGATTTACTGATGATTCACAATCCGATGCAGAGCTTTTTCATGGAACTGTAATTGATCTCATTCGATACCATTCTTACGAAAAGAGAACGATAATGCCCAAATTAACTACAATCAACACAAGCAACCTTTGATCGTCGTCTGATAAATCGAACACAGTTGTGAATTATGAAACAAATAAAAAATCACGAGTGAAAAAGTGTAACGTACAAATAGTGATTTTATCTCGAAAGCTAATTTTGCAAGGGTAACTTTGTACCGGGGACGGAAATCACGTCGCACTTATTTGCCAGCAGACCGTAAACCAGGTAATTATTTCGGCATTGAGACCTTCATCATGGTTACTGCAATTCACTTGGTCGAATAACAATCATTTAACTCGTTATTTCATGTAGTTGATAACAATACAACTGCCATCAGTCTACACATATGACTGAGTGAATGTGTACTCGGAGTATTATTTCTATTGAAGCATGTACCTCTTTGGTATTCAAAAGTCGGTGGTCAGAAGTTGCCGAGAGTATAGTTTCTAAAAAGAAAGAGAAGAACTGTTTACCTGAATGATGGGTAGCCATGAGCCTGTGCAATCTGCATCAAGTTCTTCGATCACTGAATGTAACGAAAATCTTGTAAATTTCAGTCACTACTCACTATAAAACAAACTATTTCAATTAAATCATAGTTATATTCGGAGAAACACTCGGAACATCACGCGGTTTACGTTCACAGTTTACCGACATGGAATCTGGAACGTGCACATACTTCAACATTTTTGGTTTTCCTCCAAATCCACGTGATTCATTTTAACTAATTTTTCTCAAAAATCAGGATCCCGCTAAATTTGAAAATCAAAATGGACCTTATCTTCACGTACTGCCGGCGAAGTCAAGGTCTTGTTGATGGCGACATAGAAACAGGTGAACATTATCCGATGCCACCCAATGCCACCACACCTGAAGAAAACACATCAATCACGTGGGTAGAAAAGCTAAAACTTCCCTTACTAGCTTACTGTCCTTGTCTTTATCATTTCTGTAAATAATTTCTAATCAGCTGTTTGATAAAAATCACGATTGTTTTCATTTTGATTGCTGTTTACGTTTGAACACCAACTTGTAACGAATGACATATATTTTGCATCTCTTTTGCGAATAATTTTTACTTTCATTTATGCTTCGTACGTTGTGAAACGTACCTTAGGTGAGGACATTCTATCAACTCTACATACTGCCAAAACTTGTTTACGTGTAGTTTTTCTATTCGTAATGATTGGGGAACTTCGCGCCACGAAAGTGATTGAGCTCCTTCAAAGTACGTACATTTCATTTCCGGATATGTCTTGTAATTCTTATTTTCCAGTACATTTTGAGTTGGAAAACACTTGACCGTTAATGGTGTATCTTAATTGCAACTATCAGTCGTCAATCACGACTAGTATTTTAAGTAGACGTACCTACGGCAGTGCCCATGAAGTTACGTACTGGCCAGAATTATAAATGTTTTTTTGCCGAAACGTCTGTGGGTTACATTTTGTTGAGTTCTTGATGAGATTGCATAATCATTGAAGTGTATGTTCATTGGCTAATACACCTTCAGCAATTTGCACTCAAGTAACTACATTTAGCAGTAACTGGCGTACTTCTGTTTCAATGTGAAATTCTAACTCAATTATGTATCTGTTTCAGGGCGACAAACGAATAATTCATAACGATGTTTGTGTTGAAAAGCCGCCTAAGAAGGAAAATATTTACGGAAATCAGGTTAAAATCCTCTTTTTACCAGATAAACGTGTTCGAAATCACCTTCAAGATATGAACCGCACTGAATCTAACAGTCATTGAATTCTAACTTTTGCCTTAAAATCCGGATCGCTATTCTCGTGGTGTACTAATTCAGGAGCTTTACCCATCGATTAATTCTTGTATAAATTGTATCAGGTTTGTATACATCTGATATTTCCACGCATTTATGAAGGTCGGAAAAGTTCGAGTTCGTTGCTTACGTTCATTCATAGTTAAACAATCTGTATTGACGTCATCAGATCTTTCCAATTACAAGTCAATGAACGTTAGTTGAATGTAAATGTGAATAGAAATAATCTCAATTTGACGCCTATATGAGAGATAAATACAAACTATATTGATTTAAAAAGATTAGGATAGTTTGGTTGCTTTATAAATAATGGTGTAATGCGAATTTGAACCCCCTTGGAAGTTTGCGAGTGCTTTCCTTGCTTCATGGCCTTCCAGAGCAGTGAAACCCGGCCTTTCATCAAAGAAAAATGTTGAGTGGGTCGCCTACCTAAATTGCGAAAAAATAAGGACCAGATCTGTTATTCGAAGAAACATCATCTGGCCAGACTTGGGATAGCCGAATAATTAGTTTGACCGAAAGGTAGTTAGCGAACCAGCTAGACCTGGAGTTAAAGACTTACAAGTATATGAAATGTAGGATTTAGTAAAGTGAAAAAATTCTGAATCGTGGCTTCGAGCTCCGTACGTGTCTGGTACAAAAGTAACTCCACGTTGGATATAGGATATAAGTAACTGAGTTGATCTAGTATTAAAAACTTGAATCTTTCGTTTACAGAATATGAATCTTGGTTTTCATTTCGATGAGAGGGGGAAGGGTTGCTTGCCTGTGGCTACAAAATGTAGAAAGGCAGAGAAATTGACAGTAGATTCGACAGCGAGCGTGTCCTGTCAACAAGACAGAGGAACTGGTCAGTCGGTCAGCTGTCTCGTTAACCATACAGGCAGACAGACTGGCTGGTTAGTTGATATACAGTCAAGCAGAGAGACCGAAAGGCAGCTCTCTCTATCTGGTTAACTGTCTGTTTCCCTTTCTGGCTGGATTTTTTTTTTTTTGGATTATGGGTTGGCTGTTTGTTTGTTTGTCTATATCTCTACCTGTCTATCCGGCTGCCTACCTGTCATCTGTCTGCTTGCATTGCTATTTCCCTGGCTGGTTTTCGATTTTCCAACTGACTGTTTTTGTGGAATTCTGAAGGTATTTTCCGATTCTGTATGTGTGTGTGGGTGGGGGGGGGGGGTTAAGAATTAGGCATAACCACATACTTCCAAGATGTAATGAAAGCATAAAAAGACATAGTAAAGACATAATCAGACATGAAAGAAACATGATAGTGACTTTTGCCATTAGGTCTTGTTAGCTGAAGTATTTTCTGGAAAGGGGATCAGAAAAGAGACAGACAGTCAGTCAAATGGGCAACCCCACGGATGAGCCTATCGAGATGGGCCACAAAGCAGTCAGAAAGTGAAACCGTCTCGTTTAGCCTCGAAATTCCGTACAAATTCAAAACTTGCACTTGATTTGTTCCCAAACACAGTTTAGTTTCCTTTTAAACTAGAAATTCCATACACTCGACACCACAATACAAACTTATGTTAAATCCACTTAGTCGCACAGATTTTAAGTATCCCGCTGTGTGCACACTTTTGTTATTTTCTAAAGTCCAATGTTAAAAATAAACGCTACGAGCCATAATTTTTCTGCTTATAAGGTGAAATATTGTAAGCGTGCAATGATAAGACCTGTGATCCCATAACATCAATCTGAGGAAACGTGAATTTAGTGTAAAAGTTCATTTATGTGTAAATTTGGGTATGAGCAGTCTTATAATTTATTTGAAGTGCCAGCAAAGGCATCATCTAATTTTGAAGTCTTGAATTCAGGAAATACTCAACATGGGAGCCGAAACCCATGGGTGCCCGGGGCTCAGGCACCCACTGAAAAAATCAGCAAATGAGTGTAAAATCTATAGAAATGTTTAAATTTTGAAGTACCTAATCGTAATTTCATCGACGAGCCCCCGCTGAGTTTTAGAAAATTCGGCGCCTCTGATACTCAACCTATGCATACATTTATTCTTTTTAAATCAACCAAAATTAAATGGTTTTTCGGTCGTGTTGGCCATTTTATTGCAAATAAAATACCAAAACCGGAAATCCGAATGTAAAAATACAATTTTGCCAAATTTCTCTGCGTCGTGTTTCTTAAATGTCTCTCGTAAACAGGTTAGGCAACTTTTTCGAATGTTTCCGATCTCGATGTTCGATGTTTGTCGATTTTTGTGTGCTAACAACAGTACTCGTCTGTTAAGCTTATTCGTCGGACTTACGTTGAATTATTTTCATTTACAGCGCAAGGTCATTTAGGAGCCGTTCTACAGAAATGAATCGAAACATCAGCACCGTAATTTCGATGGCAGCTGGCGTTGGTTTATTGGCAGGAACGACTGGCGTTCTGCTGTATCACTACTTACTGGGACGTCGTTACGTGTTCGTCTTGGAGCAGGACATAAATCATCTTCAACTTTCGTTAGCCAACTTGAAATACGAATTCGAAGAACTGAAGTAATTTTACATCGAAGTATTCCCTAGTTTACATACCTATAGATGAGCTGCGTCGTGATTGTTATCCGAAACCAGAAGAATTCATGATTTTGAAAGCCAGCACGGCTAAAAATACCAAAGAGTGTACTCCCATGCTGTAACTATCTTCTTGAGGCCAAATATATGTGGTAGGGCTCATCCTGCGTTCTTGTATGATCTTCAGTTTGCTAAATACCCGTTTCCCCTCTCTTTTTGTTGGTCTGCCCAACCTGTAACCCCTATTTTACTATTTCAGAATTTAAAGTGGGACGATCACGTTGAAGATTGTACCTTAAGCGATTCTGTGTTTATGTATAAACATCTAGGTAGATGATACCCTAATCACGTCGCGTAAACACTTTTCATCCAACAATTACTCGTATCAGAGCACAGGCCTATCTGTTTTTCAAACAGTGTTAACTGATATAGAAGTTATTCATCGTAAACACCCATCTACTCAGTTATAAATAAAAACAATTTACGCTTTATTAGCGAAATTTTGAACGGTAACCTTGAACCTTCGTGCTATTTCGGCCTGACCGAGCTAATATAATTTCCGGTGAAAATTTCGAACGTAACCTTTCTGGTGAATTCGAGCGTCGCGAAAATTTTTAGCCATTAAAATTGGAGTTTGATCTTTGGTTTGTACTAATGAGCGGTCTTAATTAAAACACCAATGAAATTTGCAATTGGATGAAACTGGTGGCGAAAATATTTTTCGCGCGTCTGGGTTCGTGTCACGTAAGCGTCTGATACATTGGAACCGCGAATGAAAGAAGTGGGTGCTATCGCCCCGCATCAGTATTAAGTTCAATATTAATATTCTACTTCGTTTGAAATCGCCGCATGTTGATTGAGAATCGGAGATGAGGTTGTGTATCTAGGTGCACATGATCCCTACGATTGAATAATGGAACACCTGAACTAGATAGATATTAAGGTCTCTTCATAAATTGAAGAGGGGGTGGAACCTTTGACATTCTTTAATCAAGTTGGCTACGATATTGTATCCTTGTGAAACTATAAAGCCGAACCTGTACATCTCTGTCTGTCTCCTTAGCTGATATGTCTCTGCGTCTCTGTGCCTTACTGTCTTTCTGTCTGTCACCCATCCCTGTATCAGTCGCCTTCACCTATTCTCCTGAAAACGAACCACAGGATGAGGACGTGAGAAAAACGCTTCAAGACAGAACCGGTACCAGAAATCTCTTATGGGGTGGATTCCATATGTTGACCCTTGAAAAGTAATAGATAAAAAACACTTATTTGCGAGTGAAGCGGACAACATTTTTCTAATTTTTCAGCGAATTTTCATGAACAAATATATATCGTTGGGTTACTGTGAAAAAGTGCTATCAGCAATTTTTTCACAAAATAACTTTTTGATATCTTTGGATGTGGAATTTTATTATCTACTAGATACCACGCAGTAAATGATAAAATATTGCCTCAGTTTAACAGGAAACTCGAAAAACAAAAGAGGTTGAATACACTATTAACAAAATTCATCAATATGAAAAGGTTCTATCTGCAGAATGTTACAGGAAGAGGAGGTGATGTACCTATGTTCGCCTTAACAAATTTTTGAATAAAATCATTGAAAATATAAAATGAGAAGTTAAAAAGCGAGATTTAATAATTTTCTATTAGATTTGTCATTTAGAGTGTTGCCAGATCCATTTCGTGAAAATTTTTGAGATTTCACGGGGAAAAAATCATGAGATCACCGCCATTTTTCGTGGACTCTTACAAAATTGTATATAGTTTCTCGCTAAGTAACTGAGACTAAAATTCGTACGGCCAACCAACGCTACCTATCGGCATGTCAACGCAGTAGAGGGATAATTTAGCTCATTAGCTATCGATTGAGACCATGCCGAGCTCATTTGATTGAAAACTCGCTGTTCCAGACCAATTTGAAAAAAAACCACGTGCTTTGACCCCTACAGGTTTTTAAAGATTTTTTTAAAGAAGAAAAAAAAACCATACGATTACAAAAGTTTTTATTAATCATCATTTTCATTAAGTACACGAATATCTTTTTCAAAATAAGCGCCATTCATGGCTATACAGGCGTCCATTTGTTCTTGCCATTTATCGAACGTTTTCGCGTATTCTGCCGCCGGTAAGGTGGAGAAAAACATCTGTGCCGCAGTGATGCGACTTGATTAGTGTTGAATTCACGACCCTGTAAGGCTGCCTTTAGTTGAGAAAATAACCGAAAGTCGCAGGGGGAGGTCAGGACTAACGGTGGTGGGGGTGAATTGTGATTTTTTTGAAGTCATCACCGTGGCGCAGATGTTTTTCTCCTCCTTACCGGCGGCGGAATACGCAAAAAAGTTCGATAAATGGCAAAAACGAATGGACGCCTGTTTAACCATGAATGGCGCTTATTTTGAAAAAGATATCCGTGTACTTAATGAAGATGACAATTAATTAAAAAATTTGTAATTGTATGTTTTTTTCCTTCTTTAAATAAATCTTTAAAAACCTGTAGAGGTCAACGCATATGGTTTTTTTCAAATTGGTCTGGAACAGCAAGTGTTCAATCAAATGAGCTCGGCGTGCTCTCAATCAATAGCTAATAAACCAAATTATCCCCCCACTGCATTGAAACGCTGATAGACGGTAGCGTTGGTGGGCCGTACGAATTTAGGTCTCAGTTACTTAGCGACAACCTATGTAAAATAACATTATTTTTTTTCCTTTAATGGGTGGGAGATACCATGACATTCGGTTATATCAGGGGAATAAATACATAGGAGTTTGAATTTCCTTATGTGTCTGTTTCGATCACTTCAAATACTTGAAAGAAGGTTCAATTTAAAGAAGGTTTAATTTCAATTAGGTTTTTTTTTTCAACCTTATATATTCTTCAGTGAAAGCATTAACTATTGAATACTTGCACATAAAACCCTAACAATCTACTTTTCCATCGCAGCGACTATAATTATATTTTTAGCTTCAGTCTACTTTGGATTTTACTAAAGTTCAAAGTGAAAATCATTTTTCGGCATTTTTACTTCATTAATATCATTAAAAATTAGCTTGTTCATTAATTATCAGTAAAAGCCAACAATTATGTTGGACTTTTGCATGTAGCGATAACACACAGAAACAGAATATAAGCATAGGTACATATAACGGAATCATGAACGGAAAAGATTAAAAATTTGCTACTTTCAGGTCATTTCAGAAAAAACTAGAGTTTTTCGGGATTATTTAAACAGAATTAGTACCGAAGTAAGGTAGGTAAAGGTATAAGAAAAATTCGTGGATTCATAAAAAATTCTAGGATTTTTCAAAAACTCGTGAGAGATGGCAACACATGTCAACTTCGGGAATTCAAATTTCATGGTATTATTCAGCGAATTTTAATTTATTAAAAAACAAAAAATAAAGTTTTACATTTACTTTTTTTTTCCCCCCCAATATTGACTAAGCACTACTCCTTATTTAAATAAAGTTGAATAGGTTATAAACGCAGAGAGGGAAAAAAAGATAGTGCCTAGTGTAAAAAGGCGTTTTCAACACAATTTTCCTTATAATCTGAAGAATAGTATTGTAAAATAGACGTATATACCTAGTACCTTGAATTTTGTTATTATTGTAGTATGAAATGCTGCTATAGTATACACTCTCCTCTCTTTTTTATTTTTTTAAAAAAGAAAAGAAAATAGAATGTTTTTATCTCTAAGATATATTCCTAGTTGAATGTTGAGGCATTTTTATGCTATTTTTAGTCACACTCATTTTTTAACAGATTCATCGTAGCATTGCTTCAAAACCTTTAAATCCCTCTCTAGTAAATTTTTTTTTCAGATAGCACCGTTTCACGCTAACCCAACGATATTTGACGGTAGTGAGGGATTGTCCCCCAAATCCTCCTTTTTCAAAAAACATGCTATACTCTAGGATTATTTGTTTTTTTAAATACAGTAAAACCTCCGGTAACGGACACTCCTAATAGGTGGACATTCCTCTGCAGCGGACAATTTTTTGGTCCCGTTGAGTGTTAAGGGAAAAATACATTAGAAACTCTGAACAGCGGACATTCTCAACGGACAGAAGTTGAACGCAGATAAAGGGAAAAAAGATGATATAATTCATGAATTGAATAGATTCTCCTTATAAAAAGGACACAACAGACAAAAATCGTAGTGTTTTTTTTTCAACTGGGCCCAACTAAATTGTCCATTTATACGTATGTTCGTGCAGTACAGTGCTGTACCTATGTACGAGTACACAGTAATTTTTGTTATTTCAGAATAAATTTTCTCAAAATTCTCTATAACGGACAATTTTTGAATTGATCTCTTTTTACGGACACTCCCCGTAGCCGGACACTCCCTTACCACGATGAAGGTTTTACTGTAGTTCTGATATTCAATAATGATCGCCCTTGTCCTTTCTGTCGTTGAATCATGGTGTTTTATGGTTCTCTTGATGACAGTTTGTGTTTCAAAATCTTCGAGGAAATCTAAAAATTAATCTGAAACACAAACTAAGTGATCTTAGATCATGATCTTTTTAATCTTGAAATTAAATGATTCTGCCAAAACCTAATACCGGAATACAGGTTTATGACCTCAGGCTCAAAATAACCTCCCTCTCCTTTTAACCGGGACAAGATAATGAAACCCAACCAAGGGGGCAACGTCCAAAATTTTTCATTAGGGAAGGGTAAATCAGCTCCAAATCCCCGAGGATCGCCATTTTTACATGAAAGCGTTCTGGTACCAGCTACCGTGCCAGTTGATTATCTCTTCAAGCTGTAGTATTTGACAGAACTCAAAATGAAAAGCCCAAAATGTCATCAGTTTCAATTAAAATGTCGCGTAGGATTTCGGCACGTGCAGATAACCTTCTCGTGCCATTAATTCCTGTAAACTAAAAACAGTATCTCTCGGCTTCAGACAATTAGTGTCCACCAAAGAACGTCAGTTGTTTGGTACGAGGAAGCTCGCATTTAAAAAAATGTAATTGCAAGCCAACCAACACTTGTGTCATCTGTAAGATCTCGTTCCTTATTAATCTATACGCACGTGGGCACTTGAGCAAAGAGTGAACATGCCAGAGAGCACTATTATCTGTTAGGTACTAGATACAATATGTGAACCGTATGATTATCATGATACACGAACGCTAGCTGCTGTACTATGCAACCAGTAGTGTTCGAAAGTTTTTTTTAGAGGAATACGAAAATTGACCTTTGAGTCGAAAGGCAAAAAGAAAAAAAAATATAAAAAAGTGAAAAAAAAATGTTTTTAAAAATAAGTGAAAAATCTTGCGAATCTCTAAAAATTGTAGAGGTTGTAAACTGTACCCTCACATTTGTTGTTATGTAAAGGAAGTACAATGTGCCCTTGTACCCCTGAGGTTCGACCCCACTGTGTATAGAATGACGACAGCGTACATAGTACAATATCATTTGTTCAAGATGACTTACACTCTTTTCTTTGTTTGTACAGAAGTTTGCGACCACAGAATGGACGACAAAAGCGACGAAGGAGTAAACACGTGAGCACGGGAAGCACAACCAGTTTTACTGACGCTAGCATGTACTCAGCTGTAGAATCAGATTTGGACGATGAATTCTGTGATATTTCCAACTCGGAAGACGACGCGACTCTGCAAAGCTTGAGGTTCACATTCTGTTCAATTATTTAGTTTATAGACTGAATGAAGTTAGAAGGGTGCGTCGTGACGTACTATCACATTAGTCTTAAATCCGCGGAAAGAAGTCACACTGAGATTATTGAAACTGGTTAATGATTGAATTTTCAAAGCATGTGATATGTTGAGGATTTCGTCTGACGCGAACTGTAAGTCGGCTAACTCAGAGGAGAGATCGAAGGGATCTGGGTAACTAAAATCCTAAAGTAAGGCGCACTGAAGTCCTCTAAGGAGTTTTATTTTGCCGCACCCTATTTCCTCTCCCCTTGGAAGTTGAAGGAAATCTCTAGAATTTTAGTGATGTAACTCTCTAGGATTGGAACTGATGAAATAGTCTATATACGAGGTGTTTTCGAAGAGGTGTATAATATTGAGACCTAAGATCCACACCTCAAGAGCGAAGAAAGAAACTGAATAAATAAGGATGCTGTTCTACTTCATAGCTACTGAGCTTAAGTTACCCAAAAGTCTGTGCTGAAAGTGACCTGTAGACGTGTAATATACCCTCAGAGTTTGACTGCATCGTATCAAAATTTGTTGTTCAGAAAACTTATGAACAATGTCAGTGTTCATTATTCAGTGACACTAGGATTTCCCAGTTGTGGGAGAAATACGTACCCTCTATTACATTTCTGAATTCAGTTGTCAGTTTAATGTTAAGTACAATGTACACCTGGATGTACGATTACTTTTCTTTAACAATTCAGAATGTAAGGATTCCTCAAATTTAAAAATTCAGTTTTTTTTTCTGATCACATTATTGTTATTATTTCCAATCATTTTTAAAACCACATACCATCGTCGATATTTCAGTTGCTAGTAGTCTAATGGTAGCTACATTTCAGAGGGGGTAGGAGTTATAAAAACAGTTGAAAAACTGACTCGAACGAGAAGAAAACGAATTATTAATTTTTTGTTTCTACCACATGACTAATCAAGGCAAAGTGACCACTGGTCATTTTTACCACTTTAAGTCATCTAATGCCATTTTTGGTCATTTTCTCCCTTAAGTGGTTATTTAAATAAGTTTTGGAGAAGTTTCTCTTTCAAATTCTGAAAATTCTGCTGATTATGGAAAAAAAAAAAAAATTCTTTTCCTTCATTTTGTGTCTCCGCTGTGCAGTGTAAATAAAATTGAAATTCAATTTTTCGGCAGATTGCAGCAAAAACTTTCAACGCCACTCTAGCTAGTCAGCTGGGTTGAAAATATATGACGACCATTGTGTAAAGAGAGAAGCACAAAAAAGAAAGAAAAAAATGCGAATGGTTTCCAATTCTGGTCATTTTTCAAATTTAATAAGGTAATTTTAACGTTTTATTTTCTGAAATTTCGAGTGGTCACGCTGTCAAAGCTACTTGAAATTACTAAGAAAATGGAATGTGTTGATTTTTTTTTTTTTGATTTCATACTCGATTCATTCGGTCGTATTGTTTAGTCATGTGCTAGCCCCAGGGACGAAGGGAGAACTTCGAATAAAAACAGAAATATTGAAAATTTAAGTTCAGAATCTCACACTTGGATCAGAAACATCCTATTTCGCGGCCCCATTCCTGAGTATTTGTCCCTTATCAGATTGAGCTCATCTCCAAACTATCCACATCACGTATCCAAATTTGGATTTAATTTCGGCAATGACAGATGTTATCTGTCAGCAAATTTTGAGAAATTGATGAAAAACGCCAGAATTTTGGATTTAGTTTCTTGTATGCTATAAACGTGGCTTCCGTCACCCTCTCCTACCGTACTGAAAAGAGGGAATGAATCCGGAACCGATCCGATACACAGACGGACAGCCAAAACTGGCTACCTAAGCGGACCATTCGTTCTTCTGAAAGAATTTATTTTCCAAATTCAGTCGCAAAAATCAAGTGGAGGGATGCTTTGTGCTTGTTTACTGAAACTTGAAGATGAACTTTGTCATCTTGCCCTTCTCATTATGTCCCTCGGTAAATGACCCTCCTTCAGTTGAGGAAACAAGCGATTTTTTCCAGCATGAAGTTACGTTTGCTGACCTTTTATTTTGAAGAGACCTAGATGCCGATAATACCGTCGACAAAAGAAATCATTTACTTGGTATTCTTCTTTTCGTAATGGAGAATTCCGTGCTAGACCTTTCTGGTGATAAAAAAAAAATCTTTAGCAATCTTTGAATAAATGTTTAGAATCGATGCTACTAATCAGTTTTGGTTCAGACTACCCGGAATTATCAATATTTTGCTGAGTTTTATGATTAAACAATAAGTGTAAGATCTGCCTGCACTAGTGTGACCGAAAAGTTGCCTATGCTTGTGTAAAATAAATAAAACTTTGATAATCATACGTATTATGAGCAGTTTTTCAAATAAGACCAAGTGTGTTAGGAGTCAGGGTGCACTGAGGCTATTCTTTGGGGAAGGGGGGAGGTCGAAATTCCTTCACCAATTTCAGGGAATCAATTCTTTCAGCGGTAAAATTATTCGCACTTCAGAAACTAAAGAATGAAGTCTTTACTTTCATTGATTTTTACTAACCATAGTGTTCCACAATGTAAGTCCCCCCCCCCCCCGATAACTTGAACCGTGAAAACTAGTGGAAATGTTTTAGATATTCCCATTGAAGACCATTCATTTTCCAAGTAGTATCAGTTTTTAAGCCTTTTGAGGACTCCTCATCGGCTCGCCCCAGTCTTGATTTTACTAATCGCATTGTTTCGCAATGTGAGCCCCCCCCCCCCGATAATTTGAACCGTGAAAACTAGCGAAAATGTTTCAAATTTTCCAGTTGAAAATCGTTCATTTTCAACTGTGTCAATTTTTAAACTTTTTGAAGGCTCCCTCCCCAATCGGCTCGCCCGGTTTTGTAGCAAATTTGTTCTCATTAGTATAAACAGTGCAGTGTTGTATCATCGTTGGATAATTTAGATTCGAAAATTCTAAAATGTGCTCTAACTTTTATTAGCCAAAATGGAGCGCTAGTGAAAGTAGGTTTAGACTTTATTTACTCACCAATTCAAGAAAGAAGCCAGGTTTCTTATTACAAAATTGGCTGGGGCTAATACTCGTTTCTTGTTATCTGCATGCAACCCTGTCGAGAGGGGTGGGGAGGGGAAATACCCCGGGCCCGGACTTTCAAGGGGGTTCGATATTTTTAAAAGGACTGAATTTCAATCATACTGTACATCAAATCAGCAATCACTCCTTACACCATGAAAGAAACCGCTTATCTCGTGGCTCATAATTTTTTCCCGTCTAACAAAAAAACAAATTGAACTGGAAGGAGAGGGGCCCGTGGAAATTTCCCCATGCCTTCTTTTTCTCTCTACGGGGCTGTCTGTATGAGTACAGTGCTATTGATAACATGTTCTTGTTAATTTTAGTTTCGATTTTTAATTAAAATTGAAATAAGTAAATTCGTATAATGGGTTGCCGATTGTAAAATTTTGAAGGCATATGTCATCTGGGAAATGGTGAGCAGCAACACCAATAGAAACATACAATTATCACTGCGTATGCGCTTATCATTAATTCATGTTCCATAATCCGTTTGCAGCACGTCGATACTGCACTCTTCGGATCATGTAAATCATATTGTAATACTTTAATGAGTTGTAAATTGAAATCAGCGCACAGGATGTGCTGATCAGAAGATTCAGCCTCCCTTCCCCACACTCTTAGAGTCTTACCCAGTTTCAACGGAACGTTAAGGGTTTTCAGTTGAATTATACTGGGCCAAGAATAGTGAGGGGAGGTGAAAACAGCAGGACATAGTTGGATTTTTGGATAGACATGTATAGAGCTTTAGTTAGGTTTTCGAATTTGAAGCGTTAATCGTGGTAACTCTCGGTGTTTAATTATATTATGCTGTGCTCAAGTTTGAAGGCTGGAAGCATCATCTTTATAGTGTCAAGTTTTCGGCACGGTGAGGAAAAGCAGACATCGTGGTCATGGAACGTGAACTTAAACTCCGGTGGTGTAAATGCATTCCTCCCCCGCCCCATCAGATCAACACACTCATCTTGAAATCAAGTTATTGTATTCGTATTGCAAACAGTTCAACGAATTGATGGCATGGTACTTTTGAATTTATTTGATAGGCTTCCGACTATCATTGATCTATTTCGGAAGTTCACTGTTGCCCAACGAATTATGAAATGTAGGAAGGAAGGGAATTATTGGATGGAAACCTTTAATAACTCGTTTTAGTTGAATTATAATCCAGTAAGTAAAGGAATATTTTAGTCGCATTCATTTTCATAATTTAAAAGAAAAAGAAACGTAGAAACACGCATAATTACTGGCCCGCGACCGAATTACAACAAAGTCTTCGTAGGTACCTAGCGCAGTAATTTCCGTTTTTCTTTTTTAAGTTCGGAGTTTATAAACTCGAGCCTAATTTGTAGCAAATTAGTTGGAGCGAGGAAATGATATTCCAGTGTCATAATTCTTGAAATTAAAATACTGGCAGTCACGTGTCCGAATTCAGGTTGAAATTTAATAGTTGTTTAAATTCAGCTTGTAATCATTGTTTGGCCTAAGTGCGAGGTATCTTGTCTGTCTGTGTAATCTACCGAATGTTTTTGTAAAAATTGTGTGCGATGTTTCTAGTCTCGTGGTTCGTGATTCGTTGAGTCTCATAATTTGATTAGAAAATTTGATAATTTCTGCTGCATTTACGCTCGTGAATTGGAAGAACTGATTGGTTAGTTTGTTCGTCAATACTTTTAGAATGTACTATGCACAATTAGTTTTCGCCAGATTTGTTAATGTCCTTCTTTGGAGTCCTTACATGTTTCCTAATAGGATACGAGTAATTTTTGGTAACTTAATTCCAATGAATGTGAAAACAGACTTTTTTAGAATTAGAAGCTCAATAAGCTACTCTCTGTGGTCGGTCACGACGAGTACTTTTTTTTTTTTAATCCGTTAATGATTATGTTAGGTAGAGTGTATGACGATGCGCGTAAGCTAAATTAGCCCTCTAAACACCGTATCGCAGGCCCTGGAATCCATCCTTCCGAGATTATAAGTTGTATTCGTATATGTTTGCATGCATAATTGAGGGGAGGGGGGGGGTGTAAATAAAGCGTGGTTCTGTCGGTGCAGGAATTAGTTGTAAGGTACTAATCTTCGTTCCCATAAAACTTGATACCTTTCAGCAAAAAAATCAGTAGCTTGCGGTGATTTTTCGTGGGTGGTCAGCGATGAGCGTAGAAGTGAAGTAAAAATCAGAATAAAAGTGTGAAATATGCTACTACAAAACGACATTGATGAAATTATTCCAATTGTCATATCCCTATGTAGGGTCATTTTATATGCATTTATTCTTTTTTGTGACGTAGAATAAACACAGGAATGTACCACCGAACAGTTTTTCCTTGGGGGGGGGGGGGGCCAAATTGTGAAAGTCCCCACTGACTCAACTCAAAATTACTAAGTACCTATCAAAACAAAACAAAAAACTTTTGACTTGTTGGATTTTTCCAACTTCGCAACTCTACGGAAAACTTTTTGAACGGGAGAAAATAGTGAGAGAAGCAACGGAATATTGTAAGATATAGGAGCTATACATATATAGAAAAAGGGAAGGTAAAAGGGACTACGCTAGGAAGGGGTAACAATGAAAAAGGGACAGACGAAGGAACAGAAGAAAGGGAAGAAAATAAGGAAGCAATTACGCCTGAAATTACAAATGAAGAAGTTTGGAGGATATGAGTAACGTTGAAGAAAGGGAAGGCGACTGGAAATTCCCAAGTATCAAAGCAGCAAAAGAAAAAAAAAACAACTTTTGACTTGTTGGATTTCCCCAACTCCGCCTGACTGAAATTGTAAATTTTCTCAACTGCTGAGTGAAAACTTCTTACAGGGGAGAGTCACCCCCCATCGGTACGTCTTTGTATAGACATGGCCAACAAAACAGTTTTCCACTATCTTCACAACTGGTTAACCACAAAATGTTTTCATATTGCGATACGTGGCAATGTCTAGTAAAACTCGACCCCCCCCCTCTTTTAATCAGTTTTTAAAAATGTTAATTCTGGTTTAAGCTTCGCACCATTAATAATTTCCAATTGTTCATTAAGAGTAAGTCGCGAAAACGGTTTTTCAATAAGATCTCAAATACGCATTTTGTGGGCGAAAAAACACGGTATTCAAACATAACGCGTTGACTAGTAGAAGAACATAATCACGTTTCACTATCAACTTTGACGTTCGTGTGTAGCCAAGCCGAGCCAGAAACGCTTCAAGAACGCAATCAAACGCACAGGTTTCGTTACGTTGAACATGCTAGTAAGTGTGTTTTTGTATTGGTAATTAACACGGAGGCGTTGCGTAAGTCGTGCAGTGTTACCGGCAGTGTGGAAAAGAAGCGTTAAATCCGACGCACACCTCGCTGGCCTATACAAATATACATACATGTACAAGGATTACCGAACGCCTCGTAAGCGTTGATACAGTCGCTGTTTTGCCCAATGTTTCATTATCTTTTATTTGTTATAAGTTGAAGTTGATATTGTATATGAAAACTTATTTTCTCGGGAATTTTCGGGGTAAGCGGCACCTACCTTGCTTGCCTGGAATGCACGCCACTGAAAAGAATACTTATTTTACCATCGCAGGCGTTGGAACGAAAGTACAATGTTTCAAGACTGGCTCTTGGCATTTCTTTCGACTGAAGACAAGCATAAGATCAAATTTATCATAACGTTTTTTGACGCTTCCTAATTGTGGTACTTTAAACAGAAATAACGAATCAGTATAGAGAAATTAAACTAGCCGACGAGCTCAATTAATTTAAATAGACGCAGCGACGTCGAGCTGATAAATTGGTTCGTAAAAATGGTAATTTATCTCAGGGATTTCGATATAGAGCGTTGTAAAAAGGAAACTAAAAATATCACGAGGGTTCTACGTATCACGTCTTTTGTAGGACTGATGATTCGAATGTAAAAGTAGTTGGACTGAAAGTACAACAAGCAGCTTCGCTACTCAAAGAGGGTCGGCTGGAAAAGCCAACCCTTAACTCCCATGTGCCTTTATTATTTAAAGTTAATTCAAAGCTTCAAACTGTGAAGCTGCAGACTGCAGTCGCGCAGCGAAGATCAAGATCAATAAGCGTTTTTCTCCCTTCGACTGTTTATAGATAGTCAAAGCTTTCCAGGACATGTCTACAGAAAATGACTCTGAAATGTGAATGAAACGGATTCGTGGAGTTAGAAAACTTTCTTCTAATCTTTTATATTATTATTTAATTCAACCAATTCTACCAATTCAGGTGGCATCTTAGGAGATCGTAATTCATCATTTGTTAAAGACCTTCGACCATTTATGGTCGGAAAGGCAAAAGGAAGAATTTTATTTCGCTACAAATGAGAAATTTTATTTCGATTCAAATAAAGTTTACAATTTGAACAGGCATAACCACTATATCAAAACTTGTGACTGGGCCTGCGGTTTTGAGAACATTGGAAGTACATTTGTTCTTCATAACTTCGTAACTCAGCATTGACGTAGAACGATCGAAAAATAATCTACCACAACTTACAAATATTTGTATCCCGATTGGCAAGAAATGAGTAAATTTACTGTTAAAAAAATGAAAGAAAAGAAAAAATTGAAAAAAAGTAAATATGTAAACGAGCACACATACGTAAATTTTCTCATAAATTTACAGTAAAAATTTGGGATGACGTGTTCTCATTGGTTAGAGCTTTCGTAAATATGGTAAAAAAGTAGGTAAACGGATGCAGAAATTTACTTATAAAGGATTTTGTAAATCCTTGTCAATTGGGACAGTTGTAGATCTTGTTTTAATTGTTCACGCTATCATTTCCTTAGTTCTTTTCGTTTTGCTTGATGAATTTGGAGTCTCTGTTACAGTACTTCTTAGGGTTGCTACACATCCAGTAATTTACCCTACTGCCCACTAATGCATTGAATCAACTGGTTAAACCAACTAATTGACCTGATACATTGAACTGATTGGTTAAACCGATTGATTGAACAAACTGATTGGATAGATTGATTTAAAATAATTTTACTGATTGGACCAACTGACTGAATTAAGGAACTGAACTGATTGAGCTCATCACACAGATCAACGGAATCTCATCAAATTAATTCACTTAACCGATTTATTGAAGCGGTTGATAGCATAAACTGATTACCTAAGTGAATTGATTGAACGAACTTAGTCAACAGACTGGTTGAGCTGACTCATGAAGTGATATGGTTGAATTGACTAATGGAACAGACTGACAGAATGAACCGATCAGACTGACTTGAATAACTGAACTAACCAAGTTAATCGGACTATCTCATTGAATTAAGTAATTAATTATTTGAATTGTAGCATTTAATTAATACATTGAAGTGAGTCATGTACTGAACTGAGTCATTGAATCAACTTATTGAGTCGATACATTGATCCGGTTGATTACGAGAACTGATTGACTGAACTAAGAGTAAGTCAACTGACTATACTCATCAAACTGATCGCGGAGTCTCATTGGATTAAATTGTTCAAGTAACTCACTGAACCAGTTAAATGAATAAACTGATTTTAGGCTAATTAATTAAATTGACTGTTTGAAGTGATGACTGATTGAATATGTTGATCAAACTGACACATTAAACCAACTGATTGAACTGACTGACGTACTGACTGAAATGACTGGCTGGATGGAACTCATCAAACTAATCAGATTGTCACACAGAATTGAGTCACTGAGTAAACTCACTGTATAAATCCATTAAACCAGTTGATAGAATAAGGCTTTGACTCATAATTGTACCAACACTGAATATCTAACTGCCATAAGGACAAACTGACTGAATAACTGACTCTGTGACCGAATGAATGCGTGAGTGAGAGAGTAAGAGTAAGCTAATAAATGCACTGAATTAGACTGAACTGAATTAAACTAAAATAGAATGAACTGACTTGAACTGAAATGGAATGAACCGAGCTGAATCCAGTTGAAATGAACTGAACTGAGCTAATGTAAACCAAGCTGAACAGAATTGACCTGAACTGAAGTGATCCGAACCAAACTGAAGTGAACTCAATGCGACTGATGTGAGGTGAAATAAAGGGAAGCAAAAACTAAACTGAAAACTGAAATGAACTGAACAGAACTGGAGAAAACCAAAATGAATTGAACTGAATATGACTTGAATACAGTAAACTGAACTGAAGTAGACTAGCGATAATAAACTAAATTAGATCAAACCTAACTGAACTGAACTGAAGGAAACTGAATCGGATTGAAATGAAGTAAATTGAACTGAACTGGCCTGAATTGAAGTAAACCTAACTGAACTGATCTAAATGAGACAGAAATGAATTGTAACGAAATGAAGTGAAATGAACTGAACTGGACACAGTACTACGTATTAAATATGAATTGACCTTAATTGACCTAAACCTAACTGAACTGAATTGACTAACGAAAATCCCCTAGGCTTTAAGACGGATACAAAGAAAGCCTCGTAGCACTGAACAGAGCACCGACACGAAGTCTGTACCTACCAGTTTTGAATAAGTTTCGCTAAATCTTCAGCAATTTTAATCAGCCTAACGTGTTTTAAAAATTCTTCAAAGAATCTCAACGAAAATGAGTACTAAATAGACTAACTTGAAGAAAGAAATGAGAACTCTGATCTCGGATTTTAAATGCTGTTTTTTGGCTTGGTTTCTTTCTGAATGTGGTGGGGGGGGGGCACATGGTAGGTAGACAAGAGCTATCAGTTAGTTGTATGAAAAAAGTCAAGATTTTTTCAAATTTAAATATTCTCTCCCACAGGCAAGAAGATTCTGGAATATTCAAAGCAAGAAGTAGGAAAGTTCTTATTACACGAACGTTTCATGAAAATAGAGGCACAGCTGGAATGTGCCCAAGTAACTTTTTTGGGGGAGAGAAAACGCTCAATTTTGCCAATTAACGAACATTTTTGAAATTGAGAACCGAAGTCAGCAAACAAAGAACTAGCAAAGAAAGAACTGAAAAGAAAATTAAGGCCCTTGAAAGTTTACAAACTACTAACCTGATTTTTTGCCAACTGTCGAAGGAGAGGCTCCCCAAAAATTTTTTGAAATTGGCAAATTTAACAAAATTTACTCTCGGTTGATAAAAGCAGATCAGCATTTGGCGACATTTCAGAAGCGTTGACCCATCTCTCTCTCTTTTTATTTTTTTGGTCAGTGTGTTTGTCAGTTTTGAAAATGTTTTTGAATTGACAAATACACCGATCAAGAAAACGGAGAGAGAAAAGGGTCAACGCTTTTGAAATGTAGCCAGATGCCGACCTGCTTTTATCAACTGAGAGTAACTTTTGTTGAATGTATCAACTTGAGAAAATTTTTGGGGAGCCCCTCTTCGACGCGTTCCTAAATGACAGAGACTCATGCTAGCTGAAAATCTACATTTTACATTGAACCCTCAATTTTGTTATAAAGTCGCATGAAGTTCACGCCACCAAATTGATAAAAAATGCACAGTACATGAGGTTCTGATAGTCTATAATCTTAAAAGATTCGACTCAATCGTTGGAGGTAACATGGACTTTACTATCGAAGTTTGCTCCTAGATAATAAAGATTTGCTCCACGTTCAAGGTTTGCCGCGTGTCTGCGGTGTTAGAATTTTCAGGGAAAAGTCGGCGTCTGAAAATGTGGACTTATTGATTTTTCTCTCCACTTTCCATTCTCGGTCGTCTGTTTCTCAAATATCAAGGTCTAGTTTCAGTTGGCACGTTAGTATAAATCGACTCTGAATCGATCAAATTGGAAGTTGAAGATTTTTTCCACAAATGTTTCGGTGGCTTTATGAGTTTGCAAATGTGTCAGTGACTAGACTGGGTCCCTCAAACAATTATTATTATTATTATTATTATTATTTATTTATTTATTATTTTCTTTTCTAAATTTTCAAGATGTATATTAGAACAAACTTACAACGTAGTGCTACTTTAAATGGATGAAGGAATCACAAGGTAACATTGAAATCGCATCTTCACAGGTGGGAGTCAGTATGGCGATTCTGAAAACTGTCCCTCGATTTTTTGTCCATCGGCATGGCTCTTTTTCTACCAATCACACAAAGGAGTTTCAATAATTTTTCGTCGCAATTAATGGTCAAATTGTATATTCTTATCAGAGCCATACGGTCTGCATATCAAATCCTGTTTTTTTTTTGTGACGAGACTCGCACATTCGCGTATTTATTGTCTAAGATTAAGAGTTTAAAAAAAGTGTCTTTCGGCATGGCCATCTTAATGCAACGACAGACGTTCATCTTCCAAAAGTAATCACATCTAATTAATGGGTTAGTATGCCTTTATCAACTCTTCATATAATTTTTTGTTTTGGAATCTACTAATGGACGCCAGAACACTTTTCGTTGGCTATTGTCTTTCGCCATGGACTTTTTCATGTGTATTTCGGCATGGCATTCATCATTTTGATTGTCCTACCAAAATACAGAATCCACTCACTGTCTGCCCAATATTACCAATATGTTATACAGAACGCCTCTTAACGACTCCCATTAAAAAAAAAATTCAAATGTACCCTACTTTCCTTCATGAAAAAACATACCTGAAATATCAACATTTTTGAAAAATAAACCAGGAGGGAAATTTAGTCTGTAATAAAAGTCAAAGCTCCATGCGTTTTTTCCATAAGAATGAAAGGGAGCTTGTGGCACGGATTGCCCTAATCCGATCGACCTGAAACTTCGTAGGTTTTTTTTTGTTGATTTTATGGAATCAGTTTAGGAGACGAATCAGAGGAAATTCAAAAAAAAAATCAGTATGTGTAAATAACGACCACCTTAATGTGTAAAGGAAGTTGTGTGTTCCTCTCAAGTATCTAACATCCTTCCCGGACTAGGGTATGCTCATATGCGCAAATGTGAATGCTTGGGGGATAAGGTTCCAATCTGCATTTGCAGGGACGAAACTATGGAGAGAGGAGGGGGGGGGGGTAAATACCCCAATAATTTACCAGGTGGCAACTTTTTAAACCGTTCGTTTGAATTTTTCATTTTCTAAGAACTTTGTTTGTTTCTTCATTTTTTTTTTTCAATTAAAGAATATTAGGATAAAAAATCGGCAATTTTTCAGTTTTTTTAAAAATTTGTCGGTGAATTTTCCTTCTGTACCCCCACCCCCACCCACACAAAAAAACTGAAAGTGAAGTTTCGTCTCTGGGCGTTTATCAGTACGCTCTGCTGACCAAACTGTATCGGAATAAAATTTTGCGACATTTTTTGTCGTCGGTGAATTTCCCGGACTAATAGGGGGACGGTGGAGTTGAGTTGGGTGGTGCCCACGCCGCGTGTATCCCGTCGTACGAAAATTCTCGAACCCTTACCATTCGGACATAAGTAATAATGGCGGTATTTATAGTCAAAAGTTTGGTCGAAAATATCATTTTGTACGCCTACACTGCCCCCCTCAGTCCTTAACCCTTCCGCCCACCGTTGTCTTCAATACATTTCGATGTTTTTTCCTATAGTATCGGGTATTTCTGCGTTGGTTCGTTTTCCATTTTTGGCGTGCGTAGGTGTGCGCTATCAGCTGGGATAGTATCGAGCGGGTTTTCTCCTGTTCGGTGTTTGCCCTTCTGCATTGGTGTGTTCAAGTGCGTCTACAGCCGGAGGTGCAAAATAGTAATACAAGTAGGTATCGTGTGCCTTGATAATTACTGGCACCATTTTGTGTGTTCAGATTTGTCGTGTTTCCTCGTTTTTGTGTATTTTTCCCCTCTCTCTCTCTCTCTCTGTTTCTCAAACTGATAACACATTTCACATTACAACGGGCTAACGGAAAAACCACATCACGCTATAGTTAGCCACGCTCTCCTTTATCAATGATCGATATTCCGAGTCATCTCATCGCAGCTGACGGGCGTGGAGTGGAGCTCACAGTATCTGTGCCTGCGTGCTCTTTTTTCCTCATACTTCTTGTTATTCGAGCAAAGCAGATCGCCGTGTACGGTATTTTCAAATCGCGAACGTAGTTCGAATAATTTGCCCTCGATTTTGTGCGGTACAGTGAATATACTTCGCTCGGGTTCACTTATTCGATTCCAGTTTTGGCACCTCTGTTCCAGCCTCGTGTTGAAGTTCGATAGAGCGATTTGTGTTCGGGTATGTAGAAGTAGATTCGATTCTTCCTGCTTTACTGTTTTCATAGATATCACGTAAGTGTCGGCATTAAAGAAGGCCTGGGGGGGGGGAGTTTGATGTTACCGGAGTCCCCCTTCCTCATCCAGGAATACGAGATTTCTTGTGTCTTGAGGTCACTCAGAATCTCGGTATCTTCTCGGCGTCAGATATTGGGAAAGTTGAACATGGGGAAAAAAAGCATGTTAACCTGCTGAAGCTACCCTCCTCCTCCGAAAATTTACTTTTACTCAGGAGCTCCTGCCCCTCCTTATTTTTGGGAAAACGTGAATTCTGGAACTTGCAGCCCATTTAAAGTACCACTGGGTCTCCGCCTTTGCATCAGATGTGCGCAGATAATGTTAGAAAAGTTGAACTATGTCGTGTAAAGTTGATGCAGTATCAAAGTTTCTTGACACGTATGTTGAGTAATATCTGAGAAAAAAGACCTAAAGGTCATGTGCAGTAGCTCGACTCCTTGGCCCGGCTGAAGAAGTCAGAATCCCGTTTCACAACGTAACTGTTCGTCATCAGGGCATCAGCTGTCGTAGCTATCACATGTTTTCGGAGACGGGGACAGAAAACTTTCTATACAGATGATTTGTAGAATATTTCTATGCAGAGACGAAACTTGACTTTCAGTTTGGGGGGGGGGGGTGATGGAGAAGGAAAATTTGCAGACCAATATTTTTGTAACTATAAATTTACCAACAACTTTTTTTTAAACTTGAAAATTTGCTGATTTTTCATCAAAATATTTTTTAATTGAAAAATAATAATAAATAAACAAACAAGCAAACAAAGTTCTTAGAAAATGATAAATTCAAATGAACAGTTTCAAAATTTGCTAGCTGCCAAATTATTGGGTGTGTTTCACTCCCCCCCCCCAATAGTTTCATCCCTGCAAATTCAGATTGG
Organism: Acanthococcus lagerstroemiae; assembly: GCA_031841125.1. Taxonomy (NCBI): domain Eukaryota; kingdom Metazoa; phylum Arthropoda; class Insecta; order Hemiptera; family Eriococcidae; genus Acanthococcus; species Acanthococcus lagerstroemiae. The sequence goes on along the minus strand of CM063109.1, from coordinate 19,727,898 downwards.
AACCTTATCCCCCTAGCACTCACATTTGTGCATGTAAGCGTACCGTAGTCTGGGAGGGTAAGCTGGAAGGATGTTAGATACTTGAGAGGAACACGCAACACCTTTACACATTAAGGTAGTCGTTATTTACTCTTGGTGATTTCTTTTTGAATTTCCTCTGATTCGTCTCCTAAATTGATTCCAGTAAAATAAAAGAATAAAAAAACCTATGAAATTTCAGGTCGGTCGGATTAGGGGAATCTGTGCCACAAGCTCCCTTTCATACTAATGGGAAAAAGACATGGAATTTTGACTTTTGTTCCAGACTAAATTTCCCTCCTGGGTCATTCTTCAAAAATATTGATATTTCAGGTGTTTTTCCATGGAGGAAAGTAGGGGATATTTGAATTTTTTTTATGGGAGTCATTAAGAAGCATTCTGTATAACATATTGGTAATATTGGGCCGATCGTGAGGAGATTCTGTGTTTTGGCATGACAGTCAAAATGATGAATGCCATGCCGTAGGACACATGAAAAAGTCCATACCAAAAGACGATGGCAAACAAAAAGTGTTCTCCCATCGATTAATAGATTCCGAAACAAAAAATTGTATAGAGAGTTGATAAAAGCATTCGAACCCATTAATTAGCTGTAATTATTTTTCGATGATGAACGTCCATTATTGCATAAAGATGACCACGCCGAAAGACACTTTTTTTAAACTCCTAATCTTAGACAATAAATACGCGAATGTGCGAGTCTCGTCACAAAAAAAAACAGGATTTGATATGCGGACCGTATGGCTCTGATAAGAATATACAATTTGACCATTAATTGCGACGAAAAATTTCAAAATTCGAATGAACAGTTTCAAAATTTTTGAGGGGTGTCTCGACCCCCCCCCCTATAGTTTCGCCTCTCTTCTATGTATAGAAAATAAGCTTATGCGTTTTAGCGTGTTTTCATGTATAAAAAATACGATTATAAGTTTGATCGCGAATTTGAAAGGGGGTCAGAGGTAAGAAATTTTGATATTTGTGAGTAGCTAATGACGCGCACGAAATTGATCATATCTTCTGTGTGCTGCATTTGATTATAAAATTGATAAGACCCGTTTTTGTTGGCACTGCCACGGCCGTCTACAACTTGGCAACCAGAGATGGAATTTTACTCGTAGAATTCAATACTCTACTTTCTACATGTAGAATTTATGTAGAATATAAGCGCCACTTGGAAAATAATGGTATTTTATAAGAAAATTGGGAAATTTTCATTAATTAGGCCTACACCAAAATTATCAAACAGAATTCGTAGACCCGAACTTAAGAAGAAGAAAAAAAACTACCTTTGAGGGGAAATCCTATCTTTGTTTTCAGGAATCAGGATTCAGGACGTGCAACGTGAATTTTGAAACCAAACCAGTTTTGCGAAAATTTTCCTTTCTGGATATTCCCCGATCTGCAAGGGTTGACATAATTTTGACTTGAGTCAATTTTGCGAATTTTGACACGGTATTTTGACATTCTAACAATCATTCAACCAATCAGAGCACTCCGACGCATTTTTGACTTCTTGACACACTTTTGACCGATCAATTTGCTATACAAGTGGGCGGGGCCTATGTGATTGACAAGGACCGACACTATTTTGACTCAACAAGAGTGTCAAGAGTGTCTTTTGACGCTGATTTTGCAGATCGGGCTGAATTTCTCACGAATGAATTCCTGTCATACTGTTAGTCACTTGCTCACTTCACTCCAATTTTCACCGCATTTTTACAAATCATAATCAGTAGTAATCAGTATTTCCAACCAGAGATACCTTTGTTTTCAACAATTACAAATAAAATATTCTACATATTGTACATATTCTACATCCAATTTAAGATATTCTACGTTTCGTAGAATATATTATGTACAATTTACGTGTATATTTCAATTTATATTCTACGTGCCATCTCTGTTGGCAACGTCTGAAAAGGTAGTGATTAACATGGACTGATATTTGGACCGGGCAGAGCCAGATTTCCCTAAGGCTGACTAGGCTGAAGCCTCGGCGCAAAATTTAAAAGAAAGAAAGAAAAAAAATGAAGGAGAAGTCAAACGGCAAAATAATACCAAACTACAGTATACTAAACTACGTATCAAAAATTTTTTACTCTTCTTTTTTTTTACAAAAAATAACTGGTCAGCGGCGCAAATTTTCCATTAGCTCTGAGCGCAAAATACCTAAGTCCGCCTCTGGGACCGGGCACATAACAACAACAACAACAACAACGAATTAAGTCATAATCAATTTATTCAATTCAATTTATACAATTCGATAATAATGTGACAATTCTGCGGATGACCCCCCGATGACCTAGTGGTCCGAATACAAGAACGATGCAATGCTATTTTTATGCGAAAAAGAAAATCACTCGGATTTTGGTAAAAATGAGCTCATCTGACAGGAAATTTTATTTGCCACAAGGCATATTCTTTTCAACTTTCCGTTGACCGCATTCATTCTCGAGATATTTTGAAAAAACATTATAATTGCCGTAAAATGCTGTGCTGAACTCCCCCGTTTTCCTTATCAATTTTTCTTCAATCGACGCTAGCGAACCTACAATTTGCCCGGTCCGAATGGAACGGGGCTACTTTACATTTGCCGGGTAACTTTACACAGGTCTTATTTTCTGAGTATTAAATATGAAAATTCGGGCTGCTGACAGCGGTGGCGCGCTGTTGTCGTTTGCCTTGAAACCCTGATCAAAGGGAATATTTAATTTACAGAAAATATTATGAAAACGAAAGCGTTTATCGAAAAAATGAATATAACAAAATTTGTAGTACATAAAATTTTCCTTCCATTGAGATCATTTTTATTTCAATCTGATGAATTTTTCTAAAATGTGTAGGGTTTCAGTCAGTGGCGGATCCAAGACTGGCATTTGGTACATGCCCCCCCCCCTTGGTTGAAATTTTTAACACAATAATGGGAAAAAATGAATAAAAATGATGAATTGTATGCTCATTACACGCCACAAATGTATAATAACGCATCTGTATATTCTTCATTACCTATCCCACTTTAGATAAAATATTTTTCCTGGAGCATCCCCGCCCCCACACCCCAGCCAATATAAAAGCAACAGCTAATCAATATGCATCGCTGCTACTGTACCCCCCCCCCCCATCTCATTTTTCTAAATCCGCGCCTGGTTTCAGTAGTTCCTTTTTTTCACGTGCCTGAAATTGTAGAGGGCGACTCTTTCGTGCTGGCAGTCCCAATTGTCAAATCTAGAAGAGTGGTAACATTGGTTGCGGTCTCATTCCGTTCCTGGATTAAACACTAGATCAGGTGAGACACTTGGGAGACCAAGAATGTGTGGTTTATGGTATGTGAGAAGACTTGGAAAATTTCGCAAAATTTTCTGAAATGTAGTAATATAACGTATGAAATATTTTTTTTAATGGTATAAACCGACGCCAAGATACACCAAGTTAATTCTACCCTTCAAATAATTTCTCCATCCAGCTTGTGGCCGGTCTGCCTCTCCTCCTTTTGTGGCCAACGTGCTCCTCTTGCACCACCGCTCTTCTACCATCCTGGCTTGGTGACCCGGATGCTTCATTTTGTATATAAGGTTGGATTATACCGTTGAGCTTACAAACTAAAAATTCCGTGTACGACGCAGAAAAATTCTGTAATTAAATAAAATTGATGCAGTAACACGGATACGTACTTGAGATATTACAGGTGTTGACGATTTTATAATCTGCATACCTGAGTCGTGACGACGAAGAGAAACACTTCCCGAAGGAAAAACATCGTGGTCGAACACAAACAACTGAAATTTTAAGCTGCTTCTATTGCATACGCCATAAATACCCAAAAAGCCTGCCGCATATCGAGCTACCCATTAAAATGCCTGAGTGGCGAAGGTATACAAAAAGTAGATCCGGACGTCTGGTCTTTTGCTAAGCTGGCGCGTCACACCTTATCATGAGATGAGTAATCTCGTCTCATATGTATACTATATGTCCTTACATTTTGTTTCTTTCCTTATTGCCCTTGTACTTATCCTGTCGTTTCTCTTCACGCCAGTGATGCTTATCTCCAACGCTCTTCGCATGAGGTCTGATTGGCCGAGTGGATAGCGCGTTGGTCTCGGAATCCGAAGGTTTCGGGTTCGAGTCCACGTAGCAATTCGCTGCATTTCGACCTGGGCCGGTTTTTCGGCAAGATGAGAAGAGGGCTAAGACAGCCCTAATAGCCTCCCCGACGTCTCTGAGATAATGCTCGAAAGGGCGGATTCTAGGGCTCGGGTTGAGAGTAAAATTAGAAAAGAGTAGTCCTCCAGAGGGTCCTGAAAAAGTAACGCTCTTCGCATGGTCACCAGCCTTTTGGTTTGAGCCACTGTAAGGGATCACGCCTGGGCCCCATACGTTAGAAATGGAGTGACACAAGCCTACAGCATTCTTATCTTTGAGCTAGTTTTCAGGTTGTTGCCTTTGAAAACTGCTCTCAGGGCCCAGTACCACTTCCATGCCGGGCTTATCCGGCTTTCCTATTTTCCCCCATTTTATCTTCGGAAGAGATGATTTGACCAGGGTAAGTGTATTCTTCCACCTTTTCCAGAACTGTTCTCCACCACCCTAATTTGATCTCCGTGTAAATTGCTCATTACCTTGGTCTTGGCTATGTTTATCCTTAGCAGTGCTCTCGCATTCTCCTTTTGATCAGCTCGTCGAGCAATTTTTGTACTTCTCCCTATTCCCTCTCATTATCACGATATCATCCGCAAGCTCAGGACTGACAGGTCTGGCGCAAAATTGGGGAGGCCTATGCCCACGTCATGAAGGCTTGAAGTATGGACACCGGGAATGGCGTTACATGCATGCCAAAGTGGCCCCTAAGACACCCTTTCGAGTACCGATCGCATCAGTGGCCGGAGGAAATATTTCTAGCCGTACTATATTGAATCTTATCTTTGCACTGTGTATTGTAAACCGACGCAGTATCAATGACGTCATCAAATTAGCATTTTAGCAGATGCCTGCCCGGACAAAATTCTGCAATTATAAAAATAGCAGAAAAATACCAGAAAGTGGCTGCCCGGAATAACCTAAATACGTTCTATCGCATCACACCCATCACCCTGTATTTTATACCTGTCTGTTATGTATCCTCGAAAACGCTTAACTTTACCCATTGACTTTGTGGCTTCTCATTTCCCGACTCCTGAGGTTTTTTTATATGAATGTGTTCCTTATATTGTCTACTTTGCAATGATACCACTATTGATAGTTTTCAATTACACTCGTTCATTTACCACAGTGCAAAAACTGAAGGAAGAAAAAGAAAGTCGGTAAAACGCGAAAATGTGTACAAAGTAGCCCCCGATCGGCATATTGTAATTCGCAGCATTTTTTGTGAACTATCTACTTGTTAAATTAAATTTTAAATAAAAATGCCTGGGAATAGCATTTCAAGTACTCCTTCGAATGGAATGTCGCGGTATGTAGCAAAGATAAATTGTATGTACTATTCGAAAGAAAATACGTTTTCGTTATCAGCTTATCAGTTATGATTAAACCTTTCTGAACACTAGTTGGCTCGGTAATTGGCGTTTGGACACTCCTGGAGATGCGCTAGTGTCGTGGACGAAAAGATGATCAGGGTATTTTTACCACAAAAACAGATACAAGTACGGACAATGAGATCTAGCATCTTCAGTGTTGCTTTTTATGGAAAACTGAAGAGAACTAAAGCGTTAGCCCTTATCATTTCCTTTCAGATGAACCCAACTTCAATTTTTTTTTGCTGAACATTTTTGCCACTGATCGTCTTTTCGTCCAAATACAAATGACAATTGAATTTTAGAAATTTTGTCATAATGATAAAACCATTTATCAGTTTTGTCGTATGACAAAAGAGAAATAACGTAACAAAAAATAAATCAAATTATAAAAAAATTTCGGTATAACATTTTGTCATTACGCGTTAGGTTTTTTTTTTTAGTTCTCATTAAACAGAAATTGGTGTATAAATTAGAGTCGCAAATGTTGGCACAATTGCTATTATCAGTGGTATAAATGGGTGAGCATGGAGATTTTTCTATTTAAAAGTACACATGATCACCCTTCCATTTTCCCCCGCTAACAGTGCACAGGTGAATTTGCAGCGCACTCTAGTGCAGGTTTATTTCCCCATAAAAGTCACGAGTTCTTCGTTGTTCTCATATGAGAATAGATGGTAAATATTAATACTCGAAAATACTATAATTTCATATTCATTGAACAGAGTTCTGAACCGAAAGACTAGATGACCTGAGCAGCTCAAATTTTGTATGATTTTACGCAAGTCTGTCAAGTGCATTTAGGCGTAGCCAGCGAGGGACAGGGGGGAGCAATTGCCTCCTCCTGTATTTTGAAAAAAATTACGTTGCAGTACTCACAAGATTATTTTCGAATATTTAAAGCCAACTGAATAAAATTCGCAGAAAATAGGATGTGCCTAGAGGCCTAGACGCTAGACAACGAACATGTCTTGGCGCCACAAAGCAGCGACTTGCACCTGCACAAATTCTACCTTTTTGCCCCCTCCTGGAAAAAGTTCTAGCTACGCCCATGGTCGAGTGCTAATTGATCAAGAAGGTTAAGGATGAGTTAGCTTATAGTAGGGTACTATAGTTTTCACACAGGTATACTGGACCGCCATTTTGATTCTCAAGCTAAGCCGGGCGTTCTCGGACGCGCTCGCACCCGTTCGCGAATGGGTGATCAAAGATGTTCGGGTTAGTTGGGAATCAAAATGGCGGTCCATTATACCCGTGTTAAACTTTTTTCTTCCATCACTTCATTCTCCTGTTATTTTTATGTAGTATATTTACCTTCTTGCAGTCCTACTTCTTTCATTCTTATCTTTTACTCTTATTTTTACATTTAAGTGGAAGCTCAGTAAGTTGCTATTGTTATTTGTTAGTTTGTGTTCTTCAGTAGCGGATCCAAGGGAGGGCATGGGGTACATGCCCCCTTCTGTTGAATATTTTTAACGCAATAATAGGAGAAAAGGAATAAAAATGATGAATTGTGCGCTCATTACACGCCACAAAGGTGGTCACCACCGTTACTGTACCCCCAATCACCTTTTTCTAAATCCGCGCCTGGTATTCTTTATTCTTTCACGTCCCTAAGGTACTTTATTTCTTAAACTGGATTGTAGGCCAATCAAAAGGTACCTGTTGTGAAGAAGACTTAATGTACTTTGTCTTAAAATTTATTATCTTCAAGTGTACTTCATTATAGCGGTATTCTGTTTGTCATCGTGCTTCTGTGTGAATAGTGACCGCAAAAATCTCTTTTTTAATCAAGTCAACTTGATTACTCGATGAAATAAATTCATTTAAAATTGAGTCATGTCACTTGCAGTCCATTACCAATAAGTAAGAATATATGTCGGTTTGTTGATGTCCTTTTTGTCATACTCTATTGGGTAAAACATTGAATGGAATTGTCCCAAGTTGGTCGATTTAATTAACTCACAGTTTCTGAAAGAATGAAAAAAAATGATTCAAATAGATTAGAATCGATCTTTTCCATGTGTGAGTAACTGTTCATTATAAAACACACCTGTGAAGCAGACAGTTCAGGATTTTTTTTCACTATCAATATAATATTGACCGTGTCTTTAATAACCACTACACCCCAATCAGCCCTTGTAGCCAAATATTCATAAATAGAAATACGCTTATCTAACATAGGCAACCCCATGAGATTTTTTTTTCTAATTCGAGGGTTGAAATTCCTTTAGTTATTTTTCAAATCAAAGCCTGGATATAGTTTCTTTATACCTATATTTTTTGAAAATGGTGCTCTACCCCGTCCTGATGTTTCGTTGGGAGTGGGGAAATCTGCTCCAAATCTGTTGTAATCGTCGCCAATGATCTAGTGTTTTGGGTAAAAGAACAATAAATTGGGACCTAGCAGGGTAATGGCTGATATCTGGCGGAAGTTTTCAAAAAACATCTAGTTCTTTTATGTTCTTATCAACTTTAGGATAAAATCGTACACTTTTATCCTAAGGTTGATAAGAAATTCAGTGTAAAGTCGTACAACGACATCAGCGCGCCACCACGTTGATAGGTCCAAATTTTGGCATTTCGTTAGTGAAGCTGTAGGTAGGTTTTCATGGAAGTTTACGAACCCCTGTCGGTAGACCAGTATACACGGTTAAGTTGAATGAAAAAAGGGGATGGATTTCTTTTGTAAGCTAACTGTAGCCAGATGAATACGCGTCACACCGAAATGAAGAATTCAGTTGGGGAAGACTACATAGAAATGACTGTTTTTATACAAGAGGGGAGGGGGCTGTCCGTGAAATACCTAGACTGACGTTAAACGATACGATTGTCACTATATCGACTGAGGTTATTTGTATTAGCTATATTTTGTATTTATTCGGGCTTCACGTGTACGGTGCAAATGTGTGTGAATCGATTATCTTGATGTATATCAAATTTCGGTGTTGACTCACAGTGTAATCACGCTTATGTACTTTTAGTTACGTATTTGTTACTTTTAATAAGGAAAGAATTACACCGCCAGGTAGGAAATCATTTGCTTGCTACGCTTAAATCGCTAAAAACTGCGTCCACCCCCTTCTCCGTCTTTTAAATTACTCTTCAAAAGGAAATATCTACTTAATTTTGAGGCCCATCAGTTGCGGGTTTGTCGGAAATTGTACAAGAACAAGAAGGCGTTCGAAATCACAAAAAACGAGTTTGTAGAAAAAGCGAGTGTATTGATCGTCAGTAAAAACAGATCTTCAGAGTACGAAACATAAACTGTGACTATGCTCTAACTGAACTGAACTAAGACTACCCGAATAAAGGAGAGTGAGTCGCGAAATGAAGAAGAACGAGGTTCTGAAAAGATCGCCGGACGTACAGGAATGCAAGAGACAAAAGACGTTTGTTAGACGCTCACATGGTGATACGGAGGAAGTAGCCTGGCAGGACGATTTATACGAAAATGTACATGTGAGAGGAGAGAGTCACCGCATATTGAAGAGTGAAGACGTGTGGAAAAGGTTTAACTAGAGAGCTTGAAACGAGTTTGATTGAGTTCGAAAGAGTCTTAACAAGGACTGGAAGAGTTTTGAACAATTCTGAAAGAGTCTTGTTTGAAGAAGTTTGAAAAAGGCGGGAAATGTCTTCTAAAGAGTCTCACTCTGCTGGGAGTAACTTCTGGAGTTTCTCCTGTTTTGACAGAAATGATTTCTCACAGGACCGGTGCGAGGGAGGGTGTTACCCCCTAGTCATTTTGATTCGGCAATTTTAGCAAAATTTTTGAAACTAATATTTCTTTTACACACCGATTTCACAATTTTTTTTTAAATGCTGGATGAAAAAGTTGGAAAAATTCGACAAGTCGGAAGCTTTTTTCTTTCTTTCTTTTGCTTTCACACGGCTTATTTGGGAGCTCAGTTGGGAATTTTCAGTGAAGAAGTTGAAAAGATCCAAAAAGTCGAAAGCTTTTTTTCGCTTTGATGGTTCATAAAGTCAGAAAATTGTGACTAAAATTTCTACTTAGAAATTCTGCATTTTTTTGAATTTCTATTCGACAATTCGGCATTTTTATAATCCACCCCCCACCCTCAGTAAAATTGCTCAAACCGGCCCTGGTTCCTCATCGTGACATGTTACTTCCTGCTACCCATTTTCATCCTCCTCACTGCCCAAAAAATTGATCGAAAAATTGCGATGTTTGGGAATGGAATTCTTGGGACCCAATTACTCCGACCCCCTCACAAAATTGGGAATTGGTGCTATAAGGATTTTGCTATATACAGCGCGGTTTTTGAAGTTAGCTGTGAAGTAATGGAGGTTATGTTCAGGGGGCCTCTACCCCTTTGATTAAGCTGCAAGTAAATTCAGTCTTTCTGAATTTTAGTGGATATATCATATCTGGCCTTAAACAAGGTTAAACATTGCTGATAATGTTTGTAGGCGTCTTAATTAAGTCTGATAGCATTCTAAAAGGTTTTAAACAAATCTAGAAGGGTCTTACCCAGTCTTACACAAAACGAAAGGAATAATGAATCTTCAATATTCTGTGAAGAATCGTAAGGACCTTAAACACGTTTGACAATCTAATGGAAGAGTAAGGACGGATTTGTGTGACCCGCAAGAGGGGAAGTTTATTGTTTCTAATTACTAAAAATAGATGCCCGAACATCCAAAGCCCCGGCAAATGCTCTCCCCTGTCCTCTCCCTCCATTTGCTATAATTTTCTGGGAAAAAATCTGTATAATCATTGAAAGAAATGTTCTTAAGATTCTGTTTTCAGCAGTAACATAATTATTTTTTTCTTGGGATGAGGAGGAGGGGGGGGCAAGATTAAATTCTCTTGAGTAAATTTACATTGCTTTTGATCGCAAGTGGACCGACTGACCTGCATGTTTGGAGGTTTCTTACCACTGGAACTGGGAAATCAGTCATTCCAATGATTTCTCGGGTTTTGAAGGAGGAGAAAGGGTGATATACGCATATATTCCTCCCTTATTTACGCGACTGGTTCTCAATCCTGCTTACGAGCTAGTAGGGCGCAAATACAGTCCTAACTGTATTTTCCAACTTCATTAGAACACATTTCGACGCCAGTGTGGAAAGTGAGGGAAGGCGCACGGGTCTGGACAGGAGGACGAGTTGTACTTTCTGTACGTTTTCCTCCTTTAACCAAAAGAGGGTAATGCGAGACTTACATCTGTGGCTCCGTGTATTCTGTAAGACGTGTCTGAAGGTCTTCTCCAGCCGATACCTCAGTATCTAAAGGGGTATGGCGGGGCACTCGACTGGAGGGGGGACGCTACCAATTAACGTGTCGGTGGTAATGTCATAGAAGATTGCTGAGATTTCAGAAGTGAAGTCAGTAGCGTGATAGCCAGCCTAGTGTTCAAGGGGGAGGACTGGTCATGACCAAAGGAGGAAGGGGTGTTAGAGAGGGTCCTAAAGTTAGAAAAACCACTATTTAACGAAGTCGCGAAGGAGTAGTCCAGACTCAGAGTACTGCAGCGGGTAGGTAACAACACGGTAAATACCTATATTACCTAGTTTATATACCTGGTACCAGGTAATATCAGTTACCGGGTACCACCCGGTACCTAGGTACAGTGTATTACCGATTTACCGGGTAGTACCCGGTAACTAGGTAAGATACCAGGTTACCGGGTTTACCTGGTGAAAAGAAAACGTTCCACAATTTCCTACTGTGTGAAAATATGGGAAAGGGGGTAAAATATACTCTTTTGGGTAGAGGTAGTTATATTTTTTGGGGGGTAAAATGTTTTGAGGAGGGGTAAAAATATTTGTGGGGGAGGATAAACGTTTCCGAGGAAAGGGGTAAAATATTTTTGGGGTGGGAAAAATTTTGGGGATGATTTTGGGGGAACTTTTTGGGGTGAGTAGAAAAAATTTTCTTGGGGGGTAAAAATTCTTGAGGAAGGTGGTTGAAAATCTTTTTGAGGTTAAAAATTTTTGGGTGTGAAAATTTTTTGAGGGAGCAAAAAAATTGTGGAGGGGTAAAAAATTTGGGGGTAAAAATTTTTTGGGGTAAAATTTTTTTTTGGAAGTGAAAATTTTTTGGAGTGAGCAAAAAAATGTAGGGCATAAAAATTTCTGGGGGAGGAGGTAAGCATTTTTTGGGGTCAAAGTATTTCAGCCCCCTCCTCCCCTTTTACGACACGCTACGCCACGGACGAGGATTATTTTTCAACTAGGTGAGTAGCTCCATGTCTAACCTCCCGGTATTAGGTGAGTCGCAGTACCTAGTACCTAGTATGACGAACCTAGTATAATTCACAGTACCGTGTTGTTAATACTAGGTAACGGTCAGCTGCGTAGGTAAGCGTGCAGTACTCTGGTCCAGACCCTCTTGACTACGCCATCGAGTGGAGTTTTTCATTCCTGTTGATGTTACACTTGAACTTCTTCTTACAGTGAGGTCTGGACCTTCGTGGAATGGGATTCGGACCTGCATCGAGTGTGGTCAGTAGAGTTGTGGACGTGCTGGAATTACAGCCGTGTGACAGATGGTGATAGTTCAGCCGTAGAGCGTGACCGAGGGCTCGGAGGGGTAGCGTGAAGACGCTGGGAAGTGCTCAAAAGATGAGTTGAGTTTGTCGCTCTAAAACTACCTGGTCACTGTCAAGATACGGGTGGATTCCGAGAGGCGGAGATAGAGTGATGTTTTTGAAAAAAGGAGAGGGATAGACCAAATGCTTTTACAAAATGAAGAGAAAATTTGGGTAAAAACAGGATCCTCAAGAAGGGCTTCAGGAAGTGGGAGAGTGGCTGAAGCCTTTCTTCTTCTTTACCGGGTCCTCGTTGATCATGCCGCTGGCAGCAGAGCGTTCTCTCAAGATCTTCAGTCTGTTGTGTAGCGTTCAGAGTTCAGTTGTAAGATGGTTAGTCTGGCTTGAGGGTTGTTGTGAAGAGTATATATGCCAGTGAAGGGCTCACATCGAGTTTCACGGAAGTAATCTGTGTCTCATTTGGCTTTCGAGGGTTCCGGTTTTTCAGTGTGCTTAGCCGAGCCAGTGGTACTTGCTTGCCAGCATCGGCAGTTTTGTGGCTGCGATGCCGGTTCCACGGTACTTGGTCTGTGGACGTGAAAACCAGACGGCAGTAAACAGTTCGAGACGATGAAGATGACGTATGTCCAATCAAGTCCTTCCACCTCCTTGTGTACGTGCCGAGGCTGTATTAATTACCGTCGTTAACGGTCAGTGAGAGGAAATTTTCGCGACCATATGTGTAACGGACGGGGATTCCGGGAACGACTTCAAATTCCTCTGTGGCTATAAGTGGGCAGCTGTGTGTATAACACATGGGTATTTACTTTGTTGGCCAGTTATTCAGAGCGAGTGTGCAGTGTAAAAACATAATCGACCTTGAACTCGCGGTAAGAATTTAACGGAGGGTTTGTGGAACGGAGGTCAAACGCATCTATCCTGGTCTCGTGATCTGGTGGGCTTGCGGTCCATCGACGAGCGTCGAGTAATCTGACGTACAGATTTGAAGTAATACAGTTACTCGCGTCTGGCTGATAAGAGAACTCGTTTCTGCGGGCAATAACTTGTTTTATTTTTAATTTTTTTAAATCTTTTTTTTCTTTTTTTTTTTTTTTTTTCTTGAATGAGTTGGAATACACGACTGACTTATGACTCGCACGAACGTGTTCCCGGTTACGTTGTTTCTGTGTTTTTTGTAAGTGCGACGAACGAGGAAGGCATTTCTGCCCGCCCATGTACCTCGACAGAGTTTTGTTCTTTTTTTTCTTCTTTTTCGTTATGTATTTTATAACGGTACGTGTATGATGTGTTCACAGTTTTACGAGTTTGTCGAGCTACAAGACTGCGATGAGTAGCGCCAACCAGACCAGTGCCAGCGAGCTGACCACAATTGATAAGCTGTTGGAGGGAACGGACAGCGATAAGGCCAAGGCGCAGGAGCTGCTGTTGGGTTTGCACGAAAATGTGAGTACGGTTTACGTTGTTTTCGGAAATTGGTGTCATCTTGTGAGGTGGAGGGGGGGGGGGGTTCGATTAGATTTTGGTCGGTTTTCTGAGTGACTGTTGCTGGTGCAGTCGAAACGAGTGTTGCGAACTCTCCTACAATTTCAAAGTTGAAATTTTAACCAGTCTCCTGAAATTTTCATAGAATATGAAAAACGAATTTCTTTTGGTTTGCTACATTTTTCAGCTGACTACTTCGTAATTGTAATTTTTGAATTTTAAAGTGAGTTGATCTGGCAGAGATGAGCGAAATAAATAAAAAAAAATCAATAAAATCAACCCGTTGGGTCAATGCGATTTAGAGGCAAATCCAGTTTTTCTTGAAAATGAGATTTTGGTATCATTGAAAAGGTAATTTCATGATGCATCGAGTAAAATTACCTCTCCAATTATACCAAAGTCTCATTCCCGAGAAAGAGTGGATTTGCCTCCAAATCGCATTGATCCGACGATTGATTTTAAGTTATTTTATTCTCGGCTTGAAAATTATAAATCAGTTTTAGATTTCAAATGATTTTAATTTTGTGATTTAAATCACTTTTTCAGGGTTTAGTGAAATTTTTCTGTCTTAGAACACGCAAATCATGTGAATTCTGGAAAATTGTCATTTTTGGTTTCAAATCGTGAATTTTGAAAAAATTTAGAATGATGGTTTTCAGTCATTTGTTCTCTGATTTTGCCCATTTCTGTTGTCTTGAGTCTTTTGAAATCTTGAATTTTCAGAATACTCCTGAAATACGAATTTCTCCTAATTTTCTACAACACTTGACCAATTTCTTTAAATTCTTGAATAATTCCCAAAATTTTCTTTTAATTTAATAAAATATTCAGCCAATTTGATCTGAGCTCTTAGATCACTTTCTAAAATGTTCTCCTGAATTAAAAAGGAAAATCTTCTAATTTTGCCCGCAAATCTCAAATTATTTGAATTCCTTGATTTTTTTTGTTGAAAATTCTAGCTGAACCTCTTGATATTCTCAACTATCAAAATCGTAACCCTGTTGACGGGCTGGAAAGGTGTTATTGTATCCATCGAAAGGAAAGCAAAGCTTCGTGTACTAATGTAACGTATTCTTAACCCTTTCGTTCTCAGCGGGACAGTGTCTCACACATTTTTTTTCAATTCTGTTGGGATCACTAGCAGTGCTTCTTTATGTGTGGGTTCGTGTTTTTTTCAGTACTAGTGAGACAATAATATATTCCATCGAATAATCCCACTGGGACATATTGTCCCATTACCTGGGGGTGGGTCAAAAAATCCATTTTAACGATTCTTGTGTTCTTAGGACCTACTAACCAAGTTTCACTACAGATTTGGTTCCAAAAAATTTCCCCGTTTTTGGAACTAAAAGGTATAAAACCAGGATTGGCAGATAAAATACATTTTAAATGGTCAAAATAGTTGATGTAAAATAACTTCTTATTTTACATTTTACATGTAAAATAAATCAAAATGAGTTTTAAAAAAATTGAAGTTCCATTTTTCATTGAAAATTTTTAAAACTTGCATACAACTGGAAATACAGTCAAAAATGGTCGTCTCCTTTATCATTCAATTTTATAATTTATACTACTCAAATTCTATATAAGTAACTCATAAGAAAGTAGAGTATTTATAGAAAGTGAATACAAGAGACAAGTATAAAACATTTTTTTTTAATTGAGCAATTCAGGTTAAAACAAATTTTAATATTTTTCGCCAAACTTCTTAAAATTGAAAATTTTTAAAGAACAAAAATTAACATACAATGATTATTAATGAATCATATAAATTCCGTTTAAGAAAAATCAAGTTAAAACACATCGGACTTTGTGGTATCAGCAATTTTTACTTGAACTACTTTATTTGTTCTATTTTATCGTCAAAATTTAATTGTTTTCATCTCAATTATTTATTTCATCATCCCTTTTCAATTTTTTATTCTCATTTCTTATCATATCATTATCATCTTCTATCAATCTTCAATTTCGTTTTTTTGTTCCGCATTTTACATCGATTTTACATTTTACATTCATTTTAAGTAAAATGTAAAATAAATCATTTTATATGTCAAATACCAACCCTGGTTAAAACTGAATAGGCTACTAGGTTTCATAGTTGAAAAAAAAAAATGCTATTTCCAGAATAAATTTAATCCCTCCGAGCCGATGGAATATCGAAAGGTGATGATGGCGAGCGGGAGGCATAGGGCTCTGAGAAAATTTAAAAATAAATAAATAAATAAAATAAGTTTAATAGGAACTGTTTACTTAAAAAACTGTTTCGGAGCAATAGTAAGAATTGATAATAAACTGACGAAACTACTCATTTTTTTATCCACAAAGTTGAAAAAACTGCATAAGTTCGATTATTCGACCCGTAAAATCGAAGAAAAATTTTAGCCCCGGGAATTTAGAATTTGGGTAGCCCCTTCATGATTGAAAATAGACAACCAACAGCATTTACAGTTTCTGCTTCATTTCTGAAATATTGTTCAACTGAGTGGAGCAGTGAAAATAATTTTCGAAATTTTCTTGACTGGTCGAAACATTTTGTTGCCTTTTCGCAGTTTCATTGTGGGTACAATTTTGTAGAAAAAAAAAAAAGAAAAAAAAAAACTGAAATATTTTTTAGACTGTAAGTATGAGGGTTAACTCCCCCACCCCCCAGTAATTCCAAATTTTAAACATTGGTGAATTGAGCAGCTGCGGTTAGCAACATCAAAAATATATTGCAATCTTTTGTTTTGCTTAATAATTTGAAATTCAGTTGTCAGCCATAAAGAAAAAAAAAAGAAGAAAAAAACGAAAGAAAGAAAAAAGAAACAAAATGAATAGTACAAGAGTTGACAAATTTTCCAGCTGCTGCTGCAGTTTAATTTTTCTTTTTTTTGTTAAACGGTTTTGGGATCTTACCTGGATGGATGACCCCCCCCCCCCCCCCGAATAGTGGGAATTAATAAAACCGATGAAACTATTTATTCTTCTATCCATAAAATTGAAAACTACACAAGTTCGATTATTCGACCCGTAAAATCCAAGAAAACATTTTAGCTACAGGAATTTAGATTTTGGGTAGCCCTTCATGATTGAAGATACGTAGAATCATAATTTTCAGTCATTTATTTTTTATTTTTCCCATTTCTGGTGTTTCAAGTCTCTTAGACTCCTCAGTTTTCATAATACACCTTCCGAAATACGAATTTTTCCCAATTTTCTACAATATTTAACCAATTCTTAATTTTTGAACAATTTCTAAAATTTTCTCCTAAATTATTGAAAAGAAAAATTTCAAATTTTTCCGAGAAATCTCAAATTTTTTGAATTCCTTGAATTCTTCTAAAGATTTTAGCTGACCCTCTTGATGTTCTCAACTATCAACATCGCAACCCTGTTGACGGGCTAGTTGGAGGGATGTGATTGTACCCATCGGCAGGAACGAAAAGCTTTTACAATCAATGGGAACTTTTTATTTAAAAATTTATTCCTGAGCAACAGTGGGAGTTGATAAAACCGATGAAACTATTTATTTTTCTGTCCCCAAAATTGGAAAACTTACGATTATTCGACCCGTAAAATCAGAATTTAAAATTTAGGTAGCCCCTTATGATTGAAAGTAGACATCCTATAGCATTTACAGTTTCTGCTTGTTTTGTAAAATATTGTTCAGTTGGGTAGAGTGAAGAAAAAGAATTTTCGAAATTTTTTGACAGGTCAAAATTATTGCCTTTCCACCGGATCATTGTGCGTACAATACCTATTGTAAAAAAAAAAAAAAAACTGAAATTTTTTCCGGATCGTAGGTATGAGGGTTACTCCTCCGCCCTCTCTCCCAATAGTTCAAATTTTAAACAGTTGGTGAATTGAGGCTTGATGATTTGAAACCTTTTCAGTCGAAAATAATAATAATAATTTAAAATACGTAGTGGTGTGGGGGGACGTATGGAGATGCACACATGCCAAAGTGGCCCCTATGACACCGCACCCCCTGCACCGAAAACTACCCCTTCGGGCATCGCATCACGAGAGTTGGTAAATTTTACAGTTGCTGCGGTTGGATTTTTTTTTCGTTTGACGATTTTGGAATCTTACTTGGTTAGATACCCCCTCCCCCCCACCGAATAGTGGGAATTGATAGAACGATTTAACTATTTATTTCTCTATTGACAAACTTGAAAAGACTACGAGTTCGATTATTCGACCCGTAAAATCGAAGATAAAATTTTAACCTCCGGAATTTAGAATTTAGGTACCCCCCCCCAATGATTGGAGGTGAACAATCAACAGCATTTACAGTTTCCACTTTATTTACAAAATATTGTTCAATTGAGTGGAGCGAAAAACATAATTTTCTAACTTTTTTTCACGAGTCGAAATATGTGGTTGCCTTTCCACCAGATCGTTGTGCGTACAATTTTGTTTAAAAAACGACTGAAATTTTTCATAAGAGGTGACCCCCTCCTCATAGCTTCAAATTTTAAAGAGTTAGCTAATTGAACAGCTGCAGTTAACAAAATTGAAAACATTGCAATATTTAGTTTTGCTCAATGATTTGAAATTTAGTTTTCAGCCGAAAAAAAAAGAAAAAAAGAATTATTTAAAATTGTACGAGAGTTGGTAAATTCTACAGCTGCGCTTCCGTTGGATATTTTGTTTGGCGGTTTTGAAATCTTACCTGATTGTACGACCCCCTTCCCCCGTAATTTGAACATTTTTTTGAAATTAATAAGTCTCGCAGCTGGAGGCAAAACTGACGAAATTTCAAGCTTGTTTTTGCCTGATAATCTTGAAATGTTTGTTTTTGTTTGAAAAAATAAGGGTATATAATTTCTTCGTAAATATAAAAATTTTCTGTCCTTCGGACTGTACAACCAATGTGGGTTTATTGAACGAAAAAGTATTAAATTGTCGAAGTAAGGGATTGCTGAGTCGCAGATTTCGATGATCTAATTTTTGACTAGCCCCTTTTTGAGCTGGAAAGGGGATACAACGTACGAAAGGATCTGAGTTCACTTTCAAAATGGTCAAACTGAAGCTTTTTTCTTCAAAGGGTAATATTACAAATGTGTTCTTATTCTGAATCCGACAGAACGAACAAAGGTTGAAGAGCCCATCCCCGACCACAACGCTTCAGTTGGCGTACTGATTTTAATAAACCGGGTTTTTCTCGTTTTTGTTAGAATTGATTTTTCGGACCTCGAAAACTTTCGAAGAGAGATCTTCAATCTTTACAAATCTTTTGGGAAACACTAAAAACCATTTTTCAACTTTTCCTTAGTTCAGTTTATGAAAATATAACAATAGATGACTGAGGAGGGGAGTATGTCACTCAATCACTATGCCAGCACTCCTGGCACAGACGAATTCAACTGGGAAGCAGACAAATATCTGACTTGACCCTGCCCCCTCTAGGATCTCCTATTACTAGAATAAAAAAGAGCCGGGACTGAGGGGACCCTTATAAGAATCGTGCGTTTTTTTTTCTGCACGCAAGCATCTTTTTCTGGATCTTCTGTCCTTATTTTAGGGGCCTCTGCTAGGATTCGAACTTCGGCCTCCTAGGTCACTTCGCTATGGCCCTAATTTTTACTCGCAAAGCTACAACGAACCTCATCCCCCTTCTATAACCGTTCCTCTTTCCTTATTTACGCTACTGATCCTTTGTAATTTTGTTAGGATATTTGAGAAGTTTCAATTTTTATAACAAGTCATTTTACCATTACAGCTCTCAGCGGCTAATTTTTGACCGCAAACAGAGTTTCACTCTTGTTAGAACCTCAATTTGGGGGTCCTCCGGGTGGATTTTTGAACTGTTGAGTGAGTAGTTTAGGATGGTGCTCTTTTCTGCTTACTTCTAATTTCTTCTACTACTTTTTTTTTCTCTTTTTTTCCCCCTTCTTCCTTTCTGTTTATAATGGCCCCTTAGATAATTTATAAAAACTTCAGTACTTCGAAAGAGAAAAGTGATCCTCGTCGTGTATGAACTTAATAAACTGTCAGCATGTGTATAAATCTGTCATACAATTGCTATTATTTGTAACCGAAGGTCGTTACCATAATTTGGAACATCGAAATTTGACGATACAATATTGTCACTTCTATGTCGATAGAATAAAGTTCTGGCGGATTATATGACGCAGCGGGACGCATCTGGGTAATCGCGAGTGCTCGTAAATGGCTTCGGTCAGCGTGTGATAGCGAATAGTCACTCATCTGAGGTCTTCTATAGCCAGTTGGGAAGAAATAATAAACTGTATTTCTCAACCAATTATGTAAGAATCGAATTCAGTCATTTGCGAAATGCTATCTCAAATTATTTCATGAGAATGCAGATTTCTAGCAGGAACGGTAAAATTAAACCGTAACTCACATAAATATATTTCACATTTCAAGTTCACAGATATTAACGGTCGTATCGCAGGTCCCACTCTGGCCGTTATGGGTGAAAGTTCAAATATTTGCTGGAAGACCGTGCCCTCAAAGGAAATTTATGAGTAGTCGATTACGCGTACAAAATGACGATGAGGGTATTCCGAGTAAAAACCACTCGGACGAAGACATTTTTTTCTTGTATAAAATTTTCCTTCCTGCCGTATTTTTTCGTTTAGCTTTTAGATACCAACAATTTTTAATATTCTTCAAGGACCCACAGTATACGTGTTGGTTGTTCATATTCTTGTTTTCATTTGGGCAAAAATATCGCATTACGTTTGCGGGCTCGACAGTTAAAGTAATTGAAAGCTCGAGAGCTGCGCAAACAAAACTGTCGTAAACAATTTACGATTTTATTACTCATAATCTGTCGAAAGAACTTCATGAGTTAGAAAAAGATCGTGTACACGCCTTCTAAACAGGGCAGATTGCATGATTCGACCATTTCGCATTCTGTGGGATTTCAAAATCTCGTTCATTCAGTCTGCTTAACCTTTGCTCCTTTCTTTTATTCCACTGGAAAATAAATACAAATCTTCTTTTTTAATTTGCTCCCAACCCGAGCCCTCGTAAACTTGATAATTTCCTATATTTTTGTGATAAACCGAATTTGGAGATCTTCGACCCTCACTATCTGAAAACTTAGCACCCCTTGTGTAGGCGGGAATCCTTAGTAGATATGTCAAGTCAGGAGGCCATCCTTGATCATTTTCCGCGAAAAAACCTTTGCTAACGAAAACAGTTTTTATTTCTTCCTTGTGGGTCTAATTAACCTAGACCATAAGTTTATTGAAAGTCGGAACCCCGCTCGAAAAGTTTCGCATAAAAGTTATTCTTTATCGAACTACGAAACCATAGCGGACCCTAGAACTCATTCTCGAAGAAAGGGGATAAGGTCAGACTCCCCTAAAAAATGTCTTCAGTTAAATTCGATAGAAATTTCGGGCAGCATTAACAGTAGAAAAAGTCTCTGATATGTTCCTTGTTTTTCTATCCGACTGAAATGTTGCTGTTGGTCGAGTTCAACCACCTTCCCTTATAACAAAATACCGCCCTTGGAATGCGTAATATGCTCGTTTCCAATGCAGCAGCTGTAGCTAAGTACAGCAAATAATGTTGCAGTATGGCTTACATTTATGCGTACTCGACATTTTCTGAGTTCTCTGCTTTCATTACGAAATGTACGCAGTACAAATATTCACATGATATCTGCGGATTCCCCGGTGATTTCGAAAACATAATCTTATCGATAAAGACTGAATGACTCAGGAAGTTTCCAGTTTCTCGTGTCACATTTACTCACCACGTTTGTATTTTATCGGTTCTCGGCGTGGAAATTCCATACGAACGATAAAATGACACAATTTCAGAGTAATAAGTGTCGTGTACATGAGTGTAGCAACCAGAGGGCCAGAGGGGCGGTTTTTGCCAAGATTTAGTTTGCTCCCCCCCCCCTTCTCTGGAGACCTGATATACCAATACAGGAATTAGTAGAACAGTTGACAAATGTAGACCGGCGTCGGTGGTTGACAAAATCTCGAGTGTATTGAAATTTTTTTCTCGAATTTAAATACTTTTATAACTTAACATGGCTGATCCTCCGTCTTTTCACAATTTTCCGTTGCTACGGTTATTGATGGCGTGGCATGATGGTTCCGTGGTTGGAACAAATTCGTACACAAGACTCGTAAGAGTTTATTAATATCATGGCACTGGTTGATGTTTCGGAAGTGCAGTGAAATCTGCATACGTTTTCACAGAATCGATTGAAATCGTATTTTGAAACTTGGCTCGAGGTTAGAACAAGCATTACGAAGAGTCAACACCCTACTCACCCACTCGGTCGAAAGAATGCGGGTGGATCTAAGACCGGCCAATAGACTGGGAGGCCATCACAGATCAGGTTGTGTACCAAATTCGAATTTCTCAATAATATGGCCTTTGTATGACCTTCGCAACCAAAACTGATTCCTATAAGAATTTCAGCTGATAATTTAAACATTTTTAAAGAGCGGGAGTGACTCAGGTGAAATAGTATCCGAGGGAATAGGGATTTTTTGAATTAATCAACATGCAAATAGTCTTGAGAGCTGAAATTCACATGCAGATGGGTTTAGCATACCACATGGACCAAAGCGCATAAATTTATCTAAATTCTGGGTACTTTTTTTAGTATAATCTTTTAGGTTAGCCACATTGGCTGGATCTCACCTATTTTGAATATTTCTATCTGCTTTCCGCTCTTTTTTGTTTCTATTTATATGTGATACAGAATGTAACTAATCGCACAACGTTGTGAAATTTTTAAGAAACTTCTCTATTTCTTAATTTTTAGTTTAACTTTTACACTCTCTCACATTTTGGAGACGTAATACAGGGATGCACTTCTACCAGGCACTGTTCATGGTTGGTAACGTAGTCCATATCGCCTTCGTTTGATATAAAATTGAGCAGCAGAATTTTTTTATTTTTCACATGTCGATAGTGAAAATGTCTATCGGTAGGTGAAACGGAATTGCTTATTAAAAACGTCTCCAACACTTGTGAAGTCTGACGGTGGAGGGTAGGGGAGAGGGGAACTTTAAAAACGGGTCTCCTACAGAGACACGTGTAACATTTTATATGCTTTCGTACCATAATAAAAAAATGTCCATGTTCTATTAACGGCAGCAGCAACAACAGCTGCAGACTGTAGTCGCGCAGTACGCAGCAAAGATCAAGATCAACATGGGTGGAAGAATAAAAAATAAATTTCCATGGAAATGTCAACCACTGAACTGAACTGTCACCATCAAGAGCTCAATCATACGGATTGGCTTCGTGTCGAGAGGTATGGAAATTTCTATTAACAACACGGCTGCAGACTGTAGTCGCGCAGGGCGCAGCAAATGTCAACCACAGAATTCGTGTTGGGGAACGTGTCGGGGGGAGCGTTACGATTTTCGCTTAAGTATACCCATGGCTGTGAGAAAATGAAAATGTCAATTACTGAACTGAATTGTCACCATGAAGAGCTAAAGAACTGTAAGCTGAACTGAGAAGGGAAAAGAAGAAGAACTGTAGTCGCGCACGGCGCAACAAAGATTAAGATCAATGATCACATGGCTGGAGTTACCGGTTTTCGCTCAAGTGTACCCATGGCTGGAAAAACCTGCTGGATTCGTGGATTTTCGCTCAAGTATACCCAGTAGTAAAAGCATACAAAATGCTATGGAAATGTCAACCACTGAATTCGCTGCGGGAGAGTGTTACGGTTTTCGCTCAAGTATATCCAATAGTAAAAGCATAATATAAAATGTTAAAATAAATTTCCGTGGAAATGTCAACCACTGAATTCGTGTTGAAGGAGCGTTACGGTTTTCTGTTGTGGTTTTTCGTTAAGGTTTTCGCTCAAGTATACCCAGTAGTAAAAGCATATAAAATGCTAAAAGTTAACAAAAAATGATGATCTTCGGGAAGTCTCCGGTTTTGAATAAAATTCTCAGAGTACAATGTAACTCTCATCCCCCTCACAAAATTGTGTCGAAAAATTTTGCTTACCACTTGGTTTCTGAAATTAACTGGTAGCAATGACGTTATGTTCAAGGTTGGCCCTTACCCCTTCAATGATTGAGTTGCAAATAATTTTGATCCAACAAAAAGTGAAAATAGTCTAGGCAAATGAGTACAGTTGAAAATATTTTACGATAACGGCCTGGAATTGGGCAAAAATTGTTTGTCTGTATTTAAGTCCCTGAAGAATTCAGTGGCCTCCCTAACAATTTCCTCCCTTACGAAAAGCTTTTTCATGGTTGTCTTTGAGTTTATAGCCGGAAGTAAATTTTGCCCCTGTGGAAGTGCATAGGGCACCTTCTTGCTAAAGCCACTATTTTCTAGTACACCTTTAATCACCACCTGGTCGTACGCCCGAGCGGCTCTTCTTACTTCCTTTCTGATCAATTTCCTCAGTTCACTAACTCGATCTGACAGTGTCGGTTTAAGTTGCTCTTGCTCCTAATCTCCGTTCTCTTAATTATGAGATTCTTCGTTTCCTGACTAATTTTGTCGTTTGTTGTGAGTTTAACCTTCCTTTCCCCTGCTTGCGTAACTACCTCTCTGATGGAGTCTTCCAACATCCAGTTATGTTCCTTCCGCCAGGTGGGGGAGGTCCTTTAAACCTTATCCAACTTTGCCCTTAAGACCTCTTTTTCCTTCATCCACCTGTAAACTGGTATACTCATACTCCCCTTTGTTCCTCTTTTGTTTTACGCCTGGTATTTTTGGAGCTGAGAGCAATGTCCATGCTTAGCTACTCTGTGATCCGATGAGAACATAATTGGTTTAGGATTTCGTATTACTTGATTATTTTTGAATCGTTAACAAGCAGGGGGTCGATTTCGTTCTGAGTTTTTCCATCTGGGGAGTACCAAGTCTATTTCTCTTTTTGTTTTTAATTTGTAAAGGTATTTACTACTTTTAAATTCTGCCCCAAAGTCAGCTTTCCCCATTCTCGCTTTATTCCCCCAGATTCTGAGACTTCGGCACGTCCCTCCCAATCATAGTATTCCGATCGCCCGTAACTATTATGTGATAACCTCCTTCCTTTCCTACTATTTCTTCTACACAGCTATCAAACTTTTCGCTTCCTCTACCGGGGCTGTATTGGTGGATGCGAACACTTAGCTAATTGAGAATTTTTTCCCCTTGTCGAAGGCTAGTCTTAAGATAGCAACTCTTTCGGTTATCACTTTCGCCTCTATTATTTTATCCCCCATTTTTTGTTGATATAGAAGCCTATACCTCTACATACTTTTATTTGGCCAAAATAATAAAGAAATTTTCCGCCAGGTCTTTTGCACAATTTTTCGTCCTCTCTTATTGTCTTCGAAATCCCCATCGGATCCCACTTTATTTTTTCTATCGCTTTCTCAAATTCGTACAACCTAGTCTCGCCATAGCCCTTGACAGCTGTAGTGTTGGATTTTAATTGGTGGGTTACCCCTCTTTCCCTCCATTATCTCTCATTTTGCTCTTAACCCAAGTTTTTTATTTGATTGTAACGGTGGACCTGTGCAGGCTAGACCCCTGCGGTGCCTGCCACCAGTCTTGGGGATCAATAAAGTAAATATGTACATTACAGTAAATAAAAATACTGTAAACTGGAAATAAGCTCACAGGTTGTCGGATTGCTGTATTGATTAACAAGGTGCCCACCAATCTGAGGATCAATGGCTTAAATAAAGATTATACCTCGAGCCAGTGAAAAGGGAAATTTTAGAGCTTGGCTACAATACTTTTGAGACCCAAAATTAACTGGTGTTTGGTAATATTAGCCCTCTTTAGAACCCAATTAAAGCCAATAGGTGAAAGGTTGGGGAGAAATAGCCTCAAAAATGAATGCAGCGATTCAAAAAGTTACTATTTGAAGAAGAGAAGAGGCTTTGACTCGTAACTGTTAGCTCGAGCAGGGGATGTAACCCGTAACATCTCACAATTTCTGTGTTAATCCTGAGGTAACTTTGGATCTCCTTGAAATTCGTATTCTCTTTTCCAATTTTCTCAAAGCTCTCGAAAAGATTTTTCTTATATTATTGCCACCGATCTGGAGATGAGAAAAAATAAATTCCAACATTTAAAGAATAAGTGCTATCCTGATCAGCTATTACTCACGCCACGAAAAAGTGTACCTAGTGGCGTTGAAACGTTTTTTCATGGGGAGAGAAAGAGTAAAGTCTGGCCAGTGGCATTAGAAGGATACAAAAAGTACACCCAATGGCGTCGAAAGGTTTTCTCATGGAGGGAGGGAGAGTAAAGTGTGGCCAGTGGGTTAGAAGGTATTTTCTTTGAAGGGTACAAACTTTAAGGAACAATGTTTAAAATTAAATTAGCAAAAAGAAGTTTCTATTCCGTAAAAGTGGAGGTAACAACCAAGAAATCTGGTAAATCTAAAAAAAATGTTGTACATTCAGTCTCTGAAATCTCTCAATGTACCTACCTGTTTACAATTCGCTGAATAATTTTCCAGTCCCCCACCAGTTTTTGGGAGGTATAAATAATACTCTGTACCCTCAACATTACCTAAGTATTTAAATTCATTTACCTCCTTTATTTTTTCACCTCTTATTTCCATATTTATTAGATTTTCTTTCCATCTACTGACTTCCATCACTTTTGTTTTATTTTTATTCATCCTCATTTTATATTTTGCTTTTAATTTTTCATCCAACTTTCTTAGTGTTTTCTCTAGTTTTTACTTTTCATTTCACTATTGCAATGTCATCTGCAAACCTTTATCATTTTGACCGTCTCCCCCTTTTATTCACGCCTGATTTCCTTTCATTCACTTCTTCTATTACTTTTTCTATAAATACGTGAAACAGTACTGGTGACAAACAACAAGCTTGTCTCACTCCTTTTTAAATTTTCGTTTCTCCCACTTCATCCTCTATTTGTATTTGAGCCTTTTGATCCTCATGATGTAAGTTCCATATTACTCTTAATTCCTTTTACTCAACTCCTACCTCCCACAATATTTGAAACATTTTTGACTATTCAACGTTATCAAAAGATTTTTCGAAAGCTACCAATGCTACATATGTATCCAAACCTTTTTTCAGTCTTTTTCCTAAAATTGCTTCCCTAGTTCCTCTACCTTTTCTGAATCCAAACTGATCTTCTCAATCTTCTCACCCCTTTCTTCCATTTTATTTTGTATTCTCTTATTTATTATCTTTGCTAAAATCTTTGATGAATCTTCACATTTGCTGACTCCTGCTTTTTTAAGAATCATAATTAACATACTTTTCTGGAAATCTATTGGCATTTCTCCTTTCTCATTCATTCTGCAAATTAATTTATAGGTATAAACTTTTTGTATAGGCCCCCTGGGTCTCAAAAAAAGATACACAAAATTACGGTTCTACATCTTTTGTGTTGCCGAGGGGTTAGCCGCCCGCCCCCGGGCTGGGTTTTTCCGAAAATGTTCAGAACTATCACACTGAGAAAAAAATGTGTCTCAAACAAACAATAACCCTCGTAAAATTTTACACCATAAGAAAGGTCATATTTAATTTTTTCGGAGCTACCCCAGAATTCTCAGAAAGAGGGAGTTCAGGGTGTCCATTCTCTGGAAAACCTGGAAAAGTCAGGAAATGTTGGAATTTTCAGCATTTTTCACCTAAAAGTCAGGCAATTTTGTAAAAAAATATCGACTGCGAAATTCTGTAGTATTTCAATCAGATTTTACCTTATTTCTTATTAAAAAAACTTTTCCTTCGCTTCGCTCAGGCAATTTTGTTATCTTTTTCTTTCAAAGGAAAAGTACGTGGGTAATACAACCCCCCTCTCCTATCGCAGTAGTACAGAGTGTGTTGGTGTGATGAAATCGTTTTCAGGGTATTCGTTGCGTATCTACATCTTTCTATGTATAAGGCGGCTATACACTTAACGTATTTCGTATTTCGTGACTTTTCACGAACCATTTCAGAAAAAATATGATGAAACGTGAACCAATCTCTAATCCCTATACACTTCTCCCAATATCAGCTGTTTCGTGTTTTGTGGTTTCATCTCATCCTGTTCGCGAGAATCTGAAAATCGGCGCGAAAAGACGCGACAATGAAAAAATATTCAGTCTAGCTCATCTCCCCAGTGTAAAAAATTTTTTGAGAAAGTCGTAACGAAATGAAAGTTTTAAAACCAATGAATTCGCATCGAGTTTTCCTTCGGCTCCCCTCTCTTTCGCAAATGTAGATCAGGGTGAATGAAAGGGACCCCTGCGATTTTGGTAAAAGAGTAACTAATCCACAAAATTTGAAAAAAAATCTAAAGACCGCATAATAATTATTATCGCGTTACGGGAGAGTCCACTGTTTTCAAATGTATGACCTTATATTGTATCTGTCGATACTCTCAAAGTAAAGAATTTTCCAGATCCTAACCACTTTTCTACTTTCATAGCATTTATCGTTAGATATGCTGGAGCTTTTTCACCTGGGTTCCAGAATTCATTTTTATAGTTATTTTCCCTCCCCCTAAACCATTCAGACTCCACGAGGGTGGAGCTAATTCCGGTTACTCTAGGTTTCCTCAAGTTCCAAATTCTTTTCGAGATTCTAAAGTCAATTTTTTGGACAGGATAGCCAACCAAGCTCTGAGTCGCTGATTTCGAATATCGCCTCAAGTATTTTTATCCGACCCCTTCCAGAGCACTGTCGTTATACGAATTCAGCTTCTCCGGCGTAAAATTGCACGAAGTATCGAAATAGGGGCGGTTTTGTGTCGCTGATTTCGAATATCGCTTCCGATCTTTAATCTGGACCAAATTTAAGCTCCTGTGCTTTTTCAGTTGAGAAATTTTTACGACGTTCTTTTCTATTAGCAATGCTTTGAATAAATAAGACTGTATTTTTACCCTATTCGGTGGCTTTAATTAAAAAGGGTGAATTTCGAGTCAATCGTTGCTTGTCATACGCTCTTGCTACCTCATGGGTCGCACCAGGAAGGACAATATCCAAAAACTACTCCTCAAATCGAATGGAGCGACCTCGTAAACCTATAAACCAATTTTGGAACTTTATAAAGTTGTTAATTGACATCGCACCCCGCTGCACCCCATAGAGCACGTTTTCATTTCCATCATTAAATTTTTACACCCTCTCTGCCACAGCTTCATAAGCACACGGTAGTAAAAAAAAATTGTGATTGACGATATTCGCCGCTCACAATGTTCGAAAAAATTTGACACCCCCCCCACCCTTTTTCATGTGTGATTTGTATTTAAAAGGTCTAGAAAACTGGAAAAATTGGCCTGGAAAACCTAGAAAAGTCTGGGAAAATCATTTCCGAATAAGAATGGACACCCTGGAGTTGAAAATTACCCCTTTTCGTTATACATTAACACAGGCCATATGGGGAAGTAGAGTTTGGTAATTTTTCCAGTGTCGCCAGTTTGTACGACCAGACAGGATGCAAACCGACTTCGGGTACGTTTCTAAACCAGTTACCTAACCCCGGGATCTTTTCTGTATAGCTCCCCCATCCCTCGATTCCACTATTTTCAACATTATGTTTTCTATATTTTATCGTATTTAAAATCTTTAAATGAAAAACTTTTTGAAAAAACATTGGACCATCGACAACCAGATTTTCCGAGTCACTGAAGTCTTTTTTCCCATCTGTTTGCCCCTAACGCGCTTCACACATTCAAATATATGAATTCCGTGTCCAAGGGTTGCCATTCAGTATTTTTTCAGCTAGTTTCGATGAAAAAATCGGCTAAAAATTCGGCTAAATGAAAAATACTGTGAAAATGGTCTTCAGAAAATATAAAACGGGGGGGGGGGGAGTAGCATACTCGTACCTTGATGTGCGAGAATCTTATCCAGTTTTATGCGGCATAATTATTTCTGTATGTATTGTGAGATACCCTTTCTCTTGCCCACATCACATTCATCGATCATCAAGAAATTCCAGCTAGGAGCAATATCTCCTGAGTGCATCTCCTATTAAGAAAAAGATCGGACTTCTTAGGTAGATACTTTGCTAGATCATTAATTTTGAAATTGGATAAAAATTATCGTAGTGTATTCAACTTAATTTTTCCTTTAAATTGATACCCATATTGTAAGTATTTGCATTTTAGCGCATTCATAGCAAATTGGAGGAAAAGGTCATTTGAAGATAATTTATTTTCAAAATTCGATTTTGTTAGACACCCTGACTGAAGTCTCGTTCGAATTTTTCTTTTCCGCGTATTACTCATCGTTGCTTCTCAAGGGAATGATTTCTTCTTCCGTTCATCGGCATCAATATTCACTTCAAGCAAATAGAAAGCCTTTTAAAAGTTGTACCGTGTATTCAAAAGAAAACAGAAAAATATTGCTGAGAACAAACAGATCAACCCCTTTAGAGTTTCTCTAACATGTTGAAATGGCGCTTAGCCCCATCTGCCAATTTTGGCCGGCTGCGATTTGGCATAACCAAAACAGAATGACTTGAAATTTTCAGGGTATTTTTATGAGGTGATATACTACCTGTGTACCCATTCGCTTCTCGAAAAAACAAATATTAGTCAGCCCAGACTTATTTTCATACTTTTTGCTTTTATTCCCTTTAAAATTTCCACCCTTCAATTACGAACATCCAATAAATTCATTTCGACTTCCTGCAGATCGCAATGAAAGGGCCTACAGTACAGATTTACAAAGTACAAACTTGGACATTTTTCAGACCTGTATTTCGAATGTCTTGTTGTGTCGCGATTTGTTTACCAAGCTATAAAAGTACGAATGATTATTTCGTGTTTGTATTTTATTGGCTTCGTATCATAAATTTGTTGTATTTTGTATGGCGATCGAGTTCAATTTATGGATATTAAAAATATTTTTCATTGATTCGTTACCGCTGGAACAGAAGGTCAACTGAAATCGATTCGTGCACTGGATAGAATCAGGAAATCATAATATGCGATATGCAGTTCTGGAACAAAACTGGTGACCTCGCCTCGAGCGAAGTAAAAATACCTTCAGATTCGAGTGTCACACCTTCGTGCAATTTGTACAGGACATTATGGTAAATAACTTAGGTGTGATTACGGAAGATTGCAAGCAGCATATTTTTGGAAGAATTCAGGATGTCATTTGGCAACAATACCGGACTTGCCAATGAAAAGCTTTATGACCAGCGAGTGGCCTCCAGCTACCTGACGCAATTATTAGTTTAATGTAGCGAATAACATTTACACATCATGACTCTGTCGGGTCAGTCATTGCCTCGAATGGAGTTTTGTTTATATTTTTTGTTTGTTTTCTCTTCTTTATATTACACTCGCAGCCCTCCCCCCCCCACGAGCACAGTTAGCATTCCTATAGAGCAGGAATAAAGGGGGACCCCGGGGGATTCCGAATTGAGTCCCAAAACGGTGTTTTTTGCCGGATTGAGTCCCGGGTTAGTGCGCCTCGTGTTCGGTTCCTTCGTACATTGCATTAGGCAACATATTACGCTGTAAACAGGATGAACCAATGTACGTGCGTTTACCTGCTGATCATCTCCTGCGATCAGCTAGTGACTTACAAGTCGGCCTGTGTAGCGAAAATAAGCTAGTTCAATTCCTTGTTGATATGGAGGGCAGAACTCGTTGTAAACCATAGCTGGAAACTATTTTCTGATTTTCCGAAAACTCCACGTCTCATACGAGTAAGTGTGTTCATGTGATTGCTTGGCCCGAGCGGAGTCAGAATTTCGCAGCTAGTTATCCCTGTATGATTTTTATTACCTTGCCCGTACTTTTCCCATCGAAGACTCAGTAACCTCTTCATTCACCACACCCCCTCCTCGTAATCTCAGGCAGCTCCTTCTTTGGTCTTTCTTTTTTTCTACTATGTTTTCCTCACTGATGGTGAGGTGCTCGAGTCAGTCGGTACTTAGTACCGTATCGTGTCTTTATGCACGAAACACGGGAGATCGGTTCGCTAGCAAGGAACTCAATCCGGAAATTAATTTCAGGCAGGCGCGCAAACCCGGGACTCAATGAGGGGACTGATCCGGTGACGCCGGAGACCCCGAGCAGAGTTGCGTGTAATTTTGAATTTAGAGTCGGCGATGGCCAGAAGGGGTGGATACCATATTTCTAACGCCCCTGGATCCGCCGAAAGGGGCAGAAGCAAACACTTTTGTATATTAGAGATTTCTGACCCTTGAAAATTTCTGAAGGGAGGCAGTTACAGCCACCAAATTTCAACATACTGTGAAGGAGTTCAATGTAAACCACTT
The DNA here is from genome assembly GCA_031841125.1 of Acanthococcus lagerstroemiae. NCBI lineage: Eukaryota > Metazoa > Arthropoda > Insecta > Hemiptera > Eriococcidae > Acanthococcus > Acanthococcus lagerstroemiae. The sequence continues at coordinate 19,696,193 of CM063109.1, read as the reverse complement.
CCAAAACGTCAAAGTCGAAAAAATAGGATGTTGAGAGGGGGCAAATTTTGTGGTCCCCCTTCTAATAAGATTACCGAAAATTTTTTGTAGCCTAAAACCTATTCGGCGTTCATACGAACACATTCAGAAAATACGAACCCCACAGCTCTTACGGTTCATCCGCAACCTCGAACAAACAAACATTTTTTATAATATGCACAAATATTAGAGATTTGTTATTCAATAATGCCTACTTGAAACCTTTTTTTTTTTATTTCTTCAGTGTTAACTAATTGCAGCATGTATATGTCTTTTTTAGGAACCGGACAACTGCGATGTATTATGGCGACTAGCGAAAACATTTCACGCTCTTAGCAGCATCGAAGGAGCCAAAGGCGATGGGAAAAAGTGCCAAGAACTGCTTTTAAAAGGTGACCACCGTTGTACTGAGATCGCTACTTCTTAGGCCTGTCAAATTATCGATTATGGTCGATAACAAGCTCGATTGTATTTTGTCGGAGATGGACGGGGCAGGTATCCTTCAAAAACTGACTCGCCGGAATCACCTTTCATTAATTTCCGTATTTTGTATTGGTCTGGTAATCGTCTTCTTGGTCAGTTTGAATATTTTAATGAGAAAAAAAATCCGCTTTTATGAAGAGTTGGGAAGTTATGGGAGATACTTGGTTGGCTAAATGAGGCACAGCCCAGGTATCGAAGAAAGAAGAGGGGAGAGAATAACGAAAAGCAACAATTTGAAGGAAATCATAAGGAGGGGCGGGATTGCCTGGAGTAGAGATGCCAGGGACAGAAAACGCTGGAATAGGGTGGGGGAGGCCTATGCCCTAAGTTGGGCGCATGATGGGCAGGGACACCGCGATGCCTGAACGCCGCGTGAAGGAGCGCATAATTTTAATGGTAGATTTAAGAAAATGACGCGTGACGCAGGAGTGTCGCGGCTCCTTTGTAAAATGTAAGTTTCTCGAAATAAAGGCTGATAAATAAATAAATAACAATTTGAAGAAGTGAGAAGCTTTACCTTCGAACCCATCTTAACCATTAGATTTTGTTTCTTATTTTCGGTTAGAAATTTGAATTTTTGGGTTAAAATCAAAGCCAGATCAAGAATCGGGGCGACATTCGAAATTAGCGACGTAAGAAACCCCTAAGGACTAGCTTGGAAGAAACAAGCCTTATGCCTAAAAAATTAATTTTCAGGTTTTGAAGTTGTTTGGGTTTTCAAACCCTCCTCTTAATGATCTACGATTGGCAGAAACCGAAAATACATACTTCGGATGGTTTCTGCCAATGATAGATCATTAAGGAGGTGTTGAGTACCCCAAAAAATGTCAAATCTGAAAATTGATTTTTTAGGCATACGGCTTATTTCTTCCCAGCCGGTCACCTATTTCGATATTTTATTCGATGCCTTCCCATTAAAGGTTCCAAAGTAGGTAGTATGACTCTTCAGGGGAGAGAGAATATTTTCACCCAAAATGAAACTAGACCCTCCACGAACTTGAAGATCCTCCTTTACCTCGCGTCGATCTAACTGACTTCGGAATTCGCATTTAGATGGAAAGAGGGGAGGGGGAGTTTACACCCTTTATACAAAATCATCAGCAATGAGTAACTCAGCTGTTAGAACGAAACCATCTGGCAGTCGGGTAGTGCAAATTCAAGAGGGTCTCAGTGCCAGAAAATAAGTTTCGAGGAAAACCAAAACCGTGTCCAAGTTTTGCTATTTCGTCACAAGAATAACATGGCCGAACATTTGTTGGCAGTAAGCTCCACATTTGGGAATGTGACTGGCATCCATTCTTGGTAAAAACTCCTTTAAATACAACCCCTTTTAAAGTTTCACCACTCAGCACATCGTGTGTTGTTACTCATCGTACTTTATTTATTTTATTTATTTATTTTTTTTTTCGTTCAAGTTTCCTTCTTTTATTTTTGTGAACTTTGGTGTGTATGAATCGAATCATTTGTATCTAATGTATTCTGAATGTTTGCAGGGCTCGAGTACGCGGAAAAAGCTTTAAAAAGCGATCCAAATAGCGCGAACGCCCATAAATGGTACGCCATATGCATCGGCGCCCGTGGTCAGCTGGGCGGAATGAAAGACAAAATCCAGGATGGTGTGAAATTTAAAGAGCACATCGAAAGGGCTCTGAAAATCGACTCCAGCGATCCTACCCTACATAATCTGCTAGCACGGTTCGAATTTCAGGTACGTATTGTACTTTCATCGCCTCTGGTCGACCAGACATATTTTCTTCGATGTTACATTGGGCTTTGCGAGGAAGCTGGAGTTTAGCCTCGTCTATCTCGCTGAAGGTTCTCATATCTAATGCCTCTTTCCTGGTTACCGAAGCATGTATTTATCTAGGGTTAGTCAAACGCTTTTTTTCTTTTTTCTTTTTTTTCTTCTCCAGTAAATTTGTGAAGCATAACCCGGCACTTACCCCAAGACGGATAGCAGCCACCGCGGCGTTGTTCGGCTGCGGAACCCCCCCTACAGACGGTCCAGCAGTCCAAAGGTGGCTCCAAACAAAAAGGTAGAAAGGAGGGATAGTAAACAGGATGGGATGAACATTTTCACGAGGGTCCGGGCCTAGCAAGCGAAAGTAGATTGTTTGAACTGGAGGAAGCCTTAGATACAATTGAATGTGATATTACAGGTATCACAGAAACCAGAAGGCTTGGGGGGGGGGAATAACGAAAAGACTATCAGGGAACTGGTTTTTGTATTCATGAAAAATGGGTAAACAAAATGGAGGAGGTGAGAGATATTTCAGAAAGAATGAGCTTACTAAAACTAGAAACAACAGGGTGGCCATTTTTTTTGGAAAAACTGGAAATCATGCAAAAGTCAGAGAATTTTCAAAAAATTCTGAATAAAATTGCGTGGTTTAGTAGTATCATGGGGGTTGGTACTCTGTTTAATTCTATATAAGATTTTTGTCAACGGCCTATTGGTAGAAAATTACGGTACTAGAAATTGAAAAAATTGAGTGACCACACTCATTAATGAACTTTCAACCAATATAGGCTTACTCGTTGAGAAAAAATTGAGTAATGGATCTGGAAAAATCAGGGAAATTTATAATTTAAGAAACGTGGCCACCTTGAATAAGCAAAGACATAAGTATTATGCTGATCCAGGTATATTCACCGACACAGCAAGCATCTGAAGAGGAATCAGAGCTGTTCTATGAGCTGGTTCAAAAAACCCTGCAGTCAGAAAAAGAATATTACAACGAGGCAATGGATGCCTGCAGTACAAAACTGGGAAGGAAGGCAAGCATGGAAGGGTGGAGTTGGGTCGGAAAATTTAAGCTCAGGTAATCAAACTAATAGAAATGGGGAAATGTTACTCAACTTGGCGGAAAACAACAAATTAGAATAGCCAACACCTATTTCAAAACGAAAGTCAGTTTGAAATGGACGTGGATGTCCTCAGATGGGGGAAGAAGAAATTAAATTGATTTTTTTTTCCTAGTGAATGATATGAACGTAATTCAAGGTGCCCCAACCATTGAAGCTTTTGAATTTCCCTCGGATTCACAGAGTAGTAGAGATGAAAATCCTTCTCCCAAAAATAAGTGAAATAATTAGTGTAGTGAAAAACAAAAGGGACATTGAAAAGTTATTCCAGAAGGTAAAGTAAGGCAGGTAAAACAAAAACTCAAAGATGATCTGGAAAATTCGGAAGAATCGATGAAAGGCTAGTACAAACCATGTATGACAAAATTACTAAAATTCTGACCGAAGTGGTGGAAAAATTTTTCGGTAAGCGATATGCTGGGGAAGCATAGACAAAAAAAAACTGTCGCTAGAAACCAAAACAATAATATGTGGAAAAAGAAAAAACTCTCTGGGAAAGGAAGGCGTGAAATACCAACCTCATTTTGGGAGTGAGAAATGGAAGAAAAAAACAAAAACACAGAAAGGAGGGAGGGAATAGTGGAAATCGCGATTAAATTTTACGAGAAATTATACGCGGAAGACCCAGACGAGGAACAAATCGACATACTAAAGGTAAGATGGAACAACAATGACCCCCCCCCCCTTTGACTCTGGAGAAAGAAGTAAAATCTATGAAAAAATTAAACATAAATAAAGCTCCTCGTCTCCAAATTTATTTAATTGCTTACTGGAAGAAGCGCTGTAAAAAATGGGGTGGGAAAATAAAGGTATAAAAATTGAAGAAGTGGCTTTGCAATCTCCGGTTTGCAGACATGTCGTATTGATCTCCCAAAAAGCAAATGAGCTCCAAAAAATGTTGGGCGAATTTTGCAATGTGATCAAAAAGCTGGCCTCCACATTAACGCTGACAAGACTGCTTCCTTTCCAACCTGGCTGCAGACCCAGAAATTGCAGTGGAAGGAAATAAAATCGAAGTCAAGCAAGAAGTCGCATATTTAGATTATATCATTTCAAAAAAGCTAGGATAAAGAAATGATCAGAAGAAGAACAAACTCATGGAAAATTTTTGGGGCTCAAAAGATATTTACAAAAGCAACATGCCACTAAGGCCCACTTTCTCAATCTTAGTTAGCGCTTATCTAGCGGTTGAAGTACCGGATGACTATTCGGTAGATAGAGTACCGAATAACTAAAGGTTAGCTAACTAGAGGTTTGACTAGAGATTGAGAAAGTGGGCCTAAAACTAAAAATCCAAACCTTGGAAAAATGAACAATTCCAGTACTTATACATGGGGCACAATCTCGGGCCGCAGCTCACAATCAACTCTGAAAAATTGGAGGCACTCAGATTGCCATGGAAAGGGCAGTCCTAGAAGTTACGAGAACTGTGGAAATCAGGAAAAGAACCAAAGCAAAAGACTGTAGATACGTTGCCAAAAAACTAATAGTAGGCTATGCGAGTCTTATAGTTAGGGGGAGGCACATGCGAAGAAAGAATTCTGGAGTGGACATCAAGGGAAAGAGTGAGAAGGGTGGGAAGACCGAAAACTAGGTGAGAAGATGAAATTAAAAGTTATGGAGGATAACATGGAGTAAAGACGTCAGGACAAAGAGACACTGGACCAATAGGGGCACCTATGCCCAAATGTGGGCGCACTAGAGCAGGCTGTCTAACTGTCATTTTAAGTCATTCAAAGTCATTTATTTGAAAGAAGGTCATTTAAGTCATTTAAAGTCATTCATTTTTCATCATGGTTATTTAATGATTTAAAAATCAGCAAATTATACCTTGATAGAGAGAACAAAGAATTTGGAATTGGAAAATTCTAGTATAACGACCAGATCTGCCATTTTTGTGCAATGTATATTTCTATCTATGGCGTATATTCCAGAAGTTTCAAAAGATCTTCACGAATCACCGAATTCTGAGTCAGACGAGCAGTACTTAATTTGTATATGTCGCATATTTTGGCATTTACTGCATATTTTGCCCCAATTCTGCTCATTTTCCAGTATTTTTTTTACCAAAAAAGTGATTTTTGTAGTTTTTTACTCAAAAATACAAAAAAAAAAAAATTCCTGAATCAACAAAAAAAAACAGACCTCTATTTTGAAAATTCAGCGAGATAGTGCAGTTTAAAGTGAGGCAAGTCAAAATTTATTATTTCAAAAAGTACAAACAGGAAATAACATGTTTTTATGTAAATTTAAATTGTTCGAAAACAATTTTCTATGAATACTTGACATAATATATTCTTCTTGCCCTTTTAAATGAGAGAGCAGGCAAATACATTTACCCATCGTCAGAATGAGTTGCCTACGTACCTGCTGAAGGGGAGTCTTGTGTTTCTCGCTAGAAACCTCCAATCTTATAATGTAGGCAACTTACCCTGCTGCGTGAATGCCTGTCTATTCTTACCGTTTAAGGGACTCGGATCCGAAGATTTTCGATGAAATTCTTCGATCATCGAATATTTTTTGTGAAGATTTTTCATAAAATTCTTCAAACCATCGGAGTTCTTCCCCAAATATTTCCTATGAAATTCTTCAAAATTCAACAGAAAATTATCTCAAAGTAATTTGTTGAAATTCTTCGGAAAACATTGGTCACTTTTTCTAAGAATTTCCGAAGAATTCTTCGGAAATTATCGGAATTTTTTTCACTAAAATTTCCGATGAAATTCCTTAAAAAACATCGGAGATTTTACCTATAAGTTTTAGATGAAATTCTCCGAAGATCATTAAACTTTTAAATTCTTAGGAAAATATTGGAAATGTTTTTAAAAGATTTCCGATAAGATTTTTCGGAAACTATCCCGAAAATTTTCAATGCAATTCCTTAAAAACCATAGAAGATTTTTCCCGAGGATCTTCGATGAGATTTTTCGGAGAACATGTTTTCTGAATTAGATTCTTCAAAAACCATCAGAGTTTTCCCCCAAATATTTCCGATGAAATTCTTCAGAAATTGTCGGAAAATTTACCCGAAGATTTTTAAAGAAATTCTTTGGATAAAATTGGAAAATTTTTCCGAAAATTACCGATGAAATTTCTTAAAGATCATCGGAAAATTTTCTCAAAAATTGTTGATGAAATCTGACGGAAAGTATTGGAAATATTTTCGAAAAAACTCCAGAATGTATCATAATTTTCCTCCAAAAATTCCGATGAAATCCCTTGAAAATCATCGGAGAATGTTCCCAAAGTTTTTCGATGAAATTCTTCGGAGATCATCAAACATTTAAATTCTTTGGAAAACATTGGAAATTTTTCCCGAAGAGAACAGACAAGAGATTAGGGGAGCGGGTGGTAATGTGCAAGACCTTCACGGTTGAAATGTTGGTAAGTAACAGAACGGTAATTACGGGGAAAAAACAAGTCTCAATTTTAAACGCTTTTCCTGTAAAATTTTACTTTTGGTCAACTGGTGCTTGTTCGTATGCGCCCTCACATATTTATGTTATGACATGTAAAATAAAGGCTGTTTCATTTCATAACCCGTCAGTTTTTTCGATGTCATTCTCAAGAAAGCGCGATGATCTTGTACATGCATATTCACGAACTCTTATCAGTGTGCTCTAAGAACATGACCAAATTTCATTTTGAACAGGTATCCACATTATCGTCAATGGAACGTCGAGTGGCAAGCTGGTTGTTCGCCGAAGTGCCTGAGGGGACCGTCGAAAACGCCATCGCCGGTTTCGAGAAGACCGAGGAGCTAAATCCGAAACCATGGAAGGAGAATCGACTTTTACTGGCCAAGTGTTACATTCACCTGAAAAAGTACGAAGTGGCTGTGAAATGGTTGGACAAAGCGCTGGAGGTTCCGGCTGTGAATTCCGAGGTATGTCGAACGCGTACTTGATCACAGTAGCGTAAGGAAGTTCCTCGGGGGGGGGGGGGGGGTTATTAAAGATCTATGAAATTGCGCCTAAATTTTGACTCAGCAAGCAAAACGGAGAATGAAGCATTGTTGATAAGCACAAACTTCCCTTTTCTTTGACTCTTCAGGAGAATATATCCCCGTCCTTACTTGCGGCATTGCTTTACCATGATGTGACAACTGAAAACGGTATTTCCAAAACCAGTTAAGTCCATTTTTGAAGACATCGCGAAACTAGCGTTTCTATATATGTATTATGGAAGTGCCTCTATGGATGGCTGCAAGAATTAAGATCTATTTCGTTCCTGTTTACGTGTTCTAAACATTCGAACATAGTTCGATCTTCCAAAAGCAGCTAAGTCCAGTGATAATAGATAGTGAAACGAAGCGGAGGAAGCGCACAGTAAGAGCGAGATTGTATTCGTTTTTCACAGTAGTTTGTTAGATAATATGTACAAGTTCGCTTTCCTGTGTTGTTTCTTTCCTGTAGTGCGATAACGAGTTTGGGGTCAGGCAAAACCAGCTAAGTCCATCGTTTTCTAACATGGTTCCAGGAGGAACGGTATCTTTTCCCATTCTCGATGACTGTATCTTAACGGCGAGCGTCCCACCTATTCATTCGCATACCAACTACCGGTGGAAAATTGTTTCTCACGTTTTCTTCGATTTTCTCGAAACAGCGGAAATGGACTTGACTGATTTTGGAAAAACAGTCTTCAATTCGATTTAGAATGATTTAATCGCTAATGTACGTAATTTTCGATTCGCAGGAAAAAAGTTTCGACGATGAGATCAAGAAGCTGCTGAAAAAGTACGACTCCTACCGGAAGGTTTGAGACTGATCGGCTGATCTGCATTTCTCGTTTTTTATAAGTACATGCATGTATCATCGCCGGTGGAACAGCGAACTGAACGAGTTCGCGTTTCCTCGTGATTTGATTAAGTTCACGAATTAATCGAAAGAAATTAAGAACGATATTTGGACAGGGATTATGTCTTCTCGATGTTTCCGAGTTTGCTCTTGGAGCACACTCATCTAAGTTAAGGTATGGACGTTGCTATGTATCTCTTCAGCGTTTGTTCAGATGGTAACTTAGAACGTCCAAAAAAGTTTACATGTGTTGTTATTGTTTTTCTTATGACCTAAAATCATTTCTGTTTTTATTTAGCAGTGAGCTGTTTATCGAATAAGATGTTCCTTATTATACGAAATTGTGGTGTCGGTACTCAGCCATTTGAAAATGAAACTTACTTTTGTTGTCAATGTGTATAAGGGAAATCAGGTATTTTTAAAGTACGGAAAATGAAAAGTCTGAGGTCATTCGTTCATATTTTGGAACGTGACGTTACCAGTTGGCGAGTACGTTTACGTTATTCGTCGTTATAATCGGACGTATCAATCGTCGTGTTTTTTTTTCTTTTTGTAAGTTATTCCATAATTTGTAAAATCTGTTTTGTATTACATTTTTCCCCATTGGATTGTGATTATTTGACATTGAATGAAGGGGGGGGGAGCACTTCCCGGAAACTTTCCTAACCAATGGTGTTATTTACCGCCAAGATGTGCACATACTTGGTATTCATTTGCTGAAAAATCAAAATAGTATATTACACACCAAGAGTCGAAAGTGAGCGTTTACATGGCGAGGGAAAGTTTGAACTAGCGTAGCGAGTGAGCAATTCCAGAGTCATGTAAACTCACCTTTGGCTCTTGTTGTGGAAGATCAGAAGTGGCAATGTTTTTTGCTGACATGATCTATATTTTTTTTAAATCTATTTATTCATTTAAATTACGGATAGGTGAATTTTGTGTGCATAATTAATTCAAAAATTTAATTTACTCAGTTAATTACTACAAAGTACAGTATCACAGTCTTGTCTTCACTTTGTTTACATGCTCGAACAGCATACACAGGTAGTGAGTGGCCAGCAGAAACATAACGACAGTTGACAACAAACAGTAACAGCTGTACTACGTCGTGAATATGTAAATGCGTTCTTAAGTCGCTAGTTCATAATTCGCTCTGTAGCCAAGTGGTTGCGATTGTCTCTAACCACTTGGCCACAGAGCGAATTATGAACTAGCGACTTAAGAACGCATTTAAATATTCACGATGTAGTACAGCTGTTACCGTTTGTTGTTAACTGTCGTTACGTTTTTGCTGGCCACTACCTGTGCATGCTGTTTGTGCATGTGAACATACTGAAGACAAGACTGTGATACTGTACTTTGTAGTAATTAACTGAGTAAATTAAATTTTTGAATGAATTACACACACAAAAATCACCTATCTATAATTTAAATAAGTAAATGGATAAAAAAAAATACAGACTATGTCAGCACAAAACATTGCCGCTTCTGATCAAGTAGTATAAAAAATATCTTCCATAACAAAGAGGCAAACGTGAGTTTACATGACTCTTAGTGTGTAATATACTATTACAGACAGGATGTAGAGTCGATCTACACAGAGAGTAAGTATCACATTTTCAGAATGTACTGAAGCGCGTCGAAGAGGACTGGAACCTCCTCCCTAAGGGTTGACAATTAATTTTAGTTAGAAAATCAGTGGCCCTTGGTTGAAAAATTCGAGACTTTTGAGAAGTGTTGGCCTGTTTTCTGAATTCAAATCTGCAAAATAGATCTCAATAATTCTTTTGTTAGCTGCACTCACGAAATTGAGAATTCTCACTGGGCAATCATTGGGTCCCCTTAATAATCATTTGTGAGAACGCCATGTTGGGATCGATGCAGAATTTGATAAGGAAGAAATAAAAACTTCGAGTGACAAGATTATTCTAACATTTTTTCTCCGCTAAGAGGAGATAGGATCAGAGGTGAAACTTGATTTTTTCAGTGGAGGGGGGGGGGATTTGTTAAGAAATATTTTTGGAAACTAGAAATTCGCCAAATTTGAAAATTGGCCAATGTTTTAATCAAAATATTTTGCATTCGAAAGAAAAAAATAAAAATAAACAAACGTTCTGAGAAAATGAATTCAACTGAACAATTTCAAAATTTGCCGACTGTCAAATTATTGGAGTGCCCCCCCCCCATAGTTTTGTCCCTGTAAATGGACATGGGAACCTTATCTCCAAGCACTCACATTTGCACACATATGAGCATACCCTAGTCTGGGAGGGTGAGCTGGAAGGATGTTGGAAATACTTGAGAGGAACACACAACTTCCTCTACATAATAAGGTGGTCGTTATTTACTCTTGGTGGTATTTTTTTCTGCATTTGCCCTGAATCGTCTCCCAAAATGGTTCCAATAAAATCAAGAAAAAGAAAATCGGATGGAGTTTTGGCTTGCTGCAGACTTTCCTTCCTATATTCACCAGGACCAAGGCCCGTAAATTAAACAATAGAACATTTGCTATCGGATTCAGCTTGTGACATTGAAAAATAAGTCTTTTGCTTTCAACTTTTCGATTTTGATTAAATGTTTAACTTTCTCAAATTTCTGTCCCCAGGTCAAACAAAGAATCTAGTAAAAACGGAATGATCATTGAAATTCGAGATTCAACGTTTGCTACCGACTTTCAGATTTTCGAAATGTCTTCCACATTTCAGCTTTTGTTTCAAACTTTCAGATAACGTTCGATACTCAGCTTTAAGCCTTCGGCTTTTGACTGACTAGTCTCTGACAGGCATCCAGGGTACTTCATTTTCAGAATGAAAATTTGACTTTCAGTTTGGGGGGAAGAAGAAGAAAAATTTGCCGACAAATATTTTTTGAAAACCAAAAATTCGCTGACAAAATTTAAAAAAAAATTGAAAGTCGGAATATTTCTTAATAATTGAAACAAAAAATAGATAAACGTTTATAAAAAATGAAAAATTTAAATGAACAGTTTCAAAGTTGCCCGACTGCCAAATTATTGGGGGTCCCCTTCCCCCTATAGTTTGTCCCTGGGGACGATAACTTTTGAATTGAAAACGGGAAGGTAGGTATTGACGTAATAAATTCGGACTTCACAGACTAGTGGTCCTCTACCCTCAACCTTTCCTCCATTACACCGCACTCGAGGAAATGTTACTTAACAATATTAAGGTAGTAATGAAACTGCTGTACTTTGAAATCGTTTTGACATTCACTTTAATATTTTTACCGCGTTTTGCAACAAAACTGATTTTCGAGAGCATATTACAGGCTGTGGAAGTGGTTTTTCTTGCAAACTAACTAGTGCACTCGAATCCTCGTTGAAAATCTCATAAGAATCAACTTTGAAAACTCAGAAGGGACCCAGATGGCGCTTGTTGCGTTTTGCATAAAAACTCCTCAGTTGATAAAATTACAAAAAATCAGGATTATCGGAATTTTAAATTGAAAATTTTGAAAAATAAAGCATATAAAGTATTTTCACAATAGCGGATTTTGAAATGATATTCATATTTTCTATCGGGTTCCGTCAGTGGCGTAGCCAGTCTCGTCTTCGTGGGAAGGGTGTTAAAGGGGGTGCTAAAATTAGAAAAACCACTAGTTGACGGAAGCGCACGGGGAGGGAGGTTCAGAAACTCCCTTTGGCTATGCCACTAGGCTCAATCTACGGTGTTGAAATCTCAGAAAAAAATGCTATGTCGTTTGTGTAATATTGGAATTCTGGAAACTCAAGTCGTAGTCGGAATTTCACAAATTTTTAGTCAGTTTAAATTTGTCTGCTCCAAGTTGTTTTCTGTAACCTTTTGTGCGACCCAGGAGGATGCTCTCTCTCCCCGCGGCACCTGAGATTAAATTAATGTAAAATATGCAAAAATGAGAAATTTTTCGCCTTTAAGACATTTTTTCTTCGAAAAATTTTCGCTCGAGAAGTAATTTTACCTTCATTTTCATAAAAAGTAGTCCTCTAATATCGGAATTTAAAAAAAAATACTCCAATTTTCGACTTTCTCTCCCCTGAAAATCTTACTCCCCCCCCCCTAGGGAAAATCCTGGCTATGCCACTGCGAGGTAGTATACTATCCATTTAAAAATTTCGCAAGCGTTTACATTCGTTTGTTCCTCCATTATAAGTACACATTTTTGTACAGAAATATTTCATTTGTACATAACTCCCTCCTAAGTAATGTGGAGGGGGGGGGGGAATTAATAATATCGACATTGGAACTGAAAATATTGTATATTCGCTTGTATTTCGTTTGAATACACATGGTGTCTCTTTTGCAACGATCCTCCTTTCATCTGGTGAGCAGGCAACCTATCCTGGCAACATGTAGATATGTTTACATACTCTCACTCTTGAAGGGGCTGCGTTATGGTCAAATTTTGAAAAGTTTTTCATCTTTGATTTTTTTTTTACTTCTCACAACTAGAGATGGACAGAAAGATGGTGTCAGTAGGTGTAATAGTAGAGGGCAGTTGTGGTAACCACAGGGAAAAAAATGGTCGAAATCGGCTCCACAGGGTATTCATAGAATCAATTTTAGTACAAATTATATGAGAAAATTTTCACATTTTTTCAATTTCCCGTGAAACTTGCCCTTTTAAGCGCTACTGTTTCTCTATTCGCAATAGGTTGTACGTTATTGAAACGTTTCTTTCCAAAAGGTGTTAGAAACTTTTCTGCTGATTCATTAATCATGAAGTCTTTTCAATTTTTTTCTCTTTTTTTTTTCCTTTTTTTTTTTTTTGAGTCGGAAATTATTTTTAGGATTTTTGAGTTTATTTATTAGCCTTATTGTATAATTACATTGGACTGAAGTGTTTAAATAGTGAACGATTTGGTAATTCTCCCAATAACTCGTAATTTTAGTGTTTTTTTTTTAAAGCATTTTTGAATTTATTTTTTGATGAATTTTTTTTTATGGAATGTGTAATTTATATGTGCCTTAAGGCATGTATGAGATTCAACAATCTACCACCCCCTTCGTTGGGGCAGGGGAATACGATTTGTAAACGACGAAGGATTTTTCGTAGATGACGAAGGAATTTTTATAGAATCGTGTGCTCTATCATAATTCATCGAGAACTCAAATTCCTAAAATTTGCACATAGATTGTTCTTGTTTAACACGGCAGTGTTGGACACTTGGCACAATCAGTGGAATATGCTTCTTAATACGGGAAGCGTAAGACAATTTTTTCGGATCCTTTATTTCTATTTTCAGTGTTACGCATGAAGGAAAATCGATTAAATCGATAATTCGAGGATCCTTACCGACAGGTAATCGATTAGAGGCAAACTTATCGATTTAAATCGATTTTGGATCGATTTTTTGACAGCCCTAACACTGATTGTAGGCAGCCAGCAGTTCGAAAAAATTTAATACTGAGCACGTTGGTATATTCTACAGTTTTGGTTTGCTACAAATATGCGGTTATTCAATACGTGTAATAATTGCTTCACAGTTTATTAGTGTAGTCTACGAAGGAAGATTTAGAGTACGGAAAGTCGATTTTCAGCGAAAAAACATTATGCATAACCATATTAATTTCAGAATTTTGGAAATTATCTAGTGAACGATACATAACATCCTTCTAACTACAAGGATTCAGGGTTTCTACTTTCTTCGGCAAGCAATGTCACCCACAATAAGCACTCGAAAAATTTGTAGACTACGAAGGAATAAAAGTGGTTACACAACTTCATCGGGGTCTGTGGACCTTTTTGAGGGGTCAAAATTTTGGGTAGCGCCTTCAAATAACTTGCAAAACATATCTCTTCGAGAAAAACATTCTATATTAATTTTTTATTAGAAATATCTTTCTATGTGACGCGTTTTTAAGAAAAATCCGTGAGTGGTTACGTAGACGACGATGGAATTTTGACTATAATTTGACAGTTTGGGGATGTTAGGTATGTTAGGAACTCTTTGGCAAATTGATGTGATAGAAAAGATTTACACTTATCTAACAAAAAAAAATTATTGCTCTAACATTCTTAATTTTTGAGATACCAAACGGTTACTTAAATATTGAGTTATTGGGAGAATGACCCGTTATCTCCGAAAAGCTGTGTCGCGGGAAAAAACACAAGAAACTGTTTGTCACAACATTGAGGGGTGGTACAGCAGCGAAAGTTGGTATAGTGCTTCTCAAACTTTGGCGAAATGAGCTCCGCCTCACATAAAAATTTTCGGATTGACAGATCTCAAGATACAGACAGGCAAAGTGAGCAATCTCGAAAGAAGACGTCATTTATTCTATCAAACATGAGGAAAGTGAACATCGTAAATGAAAATTCTATCTGAAAAAACAGGGAACATTACTCAGATGACTTCTAATGGAGTTAACACCTTTTGGAAAAGAACATTTTCACCGCAGAGTTGCCAACCGCAACATTACAGCACAAACATTAGTAGTTTTGTGCAGCCAGTGCTACCTCTTGGTGCAGGTTAACATTCTGCGTGAGAATCAGTGCTCACCTAAAAAAAGTCAAAAATAGAGATAACATTTTTTGGAGAAAAAAAAAAGTTTCAAATTTCCCATAAATAGGGTCATTAGCAATTTTCTTGTATCTGGTTTAGAAAAGATCACTAAGAGTAAATAACGACCACCTTAATGTGTACAGGAAGTTGTGTGTTCCTCTTTAGTATTCCTAATATCTTCCCAGCTTACTCTCCGAGACTAGGGTATGCTCATATGTGCGTATATGTGAGTGCTTGGGGGATAAGGTTCCAATCCGCATTTGCAGGAACAAAACTATGGAGAGCGAGGGGGGTGAAACACCCCAATAATTTGGTAGTCGGCAAATTTTGTTTTAATTTTTCATTTTCCAAGAACGACTGTTTGTTTGTTTATTTATTTATGTTTTTCAATTAAAAAATATTTTGATTGAAGAATCGGCAAATTTTCAAATTTAAAAAAAAAATTTTGTCGGCGAATTTTCTTTCTCCACCCCCCCCCCCCCTAACTGAAGGTCAAGTTTCGTCTCTGCCATTCAGATTAATCTTTCAACTTTCATCTGTTGTTCATTTACACTCATGGTACAAGATTCTTATTACTAGGGCTAGAATTTTTATGCGCTAAGAAACCGAAAATATGCGCAATAAATATACACTAAAAAATGTCAAAATATGCAAAAATATGCGCTATAAAACCGCACCCTTATGGGCATCGAAATGTAGGGTTTTCGAAGCACTACAATAAGAGCCATTCGTTTTAACGTTTAAGTATTTCATTAAATCATCAAAAACACAAAGAATTTTTTCATTTCCAAACAGGGTAGGAATGTTTTAAACACGTTTCAAAACAATGAAAAAAACAATCTTTGTTTTAAAACAAATATGTGTCTTAAAACTTTTTTTTGTTTAAAACGTGTTTTTTAACTATGTTTTTTTGTTTTGTTTTTTTCATTTTCTTTGAGATTTTCTCACCCAGAACTTACAGGGACCAAAATAATTTGTCAAGTACA
Organism: Acanthococcus lagerstroemiae; assembly: GCA_031841125.1. Classification (NCBI taxonomy): domain Eukaryota; kingdom Metazoa; phylum Arthropoda; class Insecta; order Hemiptera; family Eriococcidae; genus Acanthococcus; species Acanthococcus lagerstroemiae. Next base: position 19,680,546 of record CM063109.1, on the reverse strand, counting down.
AATAAATTTCAGAATTTCACGCAGAAATTTCCAGAATGATTTGAGTAACTCACTGTGTGACATCAGACTTGAAGGTCGAATAACGGAACGAAAAGGTAAGACAAAAGGTCGGACATAGAGAAAAAAAACAAAAGAAACACGTTTTAAAACAATGGTTTTAAACGTTTTGAAACAACGAAAAAAAAACATTGATAACAACATGCTTCAAAACAAAAAACGTTTTAAAACAAAAAAAAATAGTTATTTGTTCTTCTTTTTAAATAAACGTTTTTTTTCCAACCCTGTTTCCAAATAATCGCAATTGCAGTTTGCAGCTTCGCAGTTTAAAGCCTTGAATAAGCTTTTATGTAGGGGAAAAAAAGACCTTAAACGTGACTACCGATAGATTTTTTTTCTTGTCTCTAATTTTCTAGTCTTCAGCCGACCTTCTTTCAGCAGCTTACAGCAAAGAGCAAACACCCTGTTACTTGTTTTTCTTCAGAAAATCATGAAAATTGTGGAAATTTGGTCAATAGAAGTGCTTTTGGCCAGTTTTTGGGAAAATATGCGCTAACAACCTCAAATATGCGGTATTCGGCTATTTTTCAGCGAAAATATGCGTTTTCATGCATTTATGGCCTAATTATGCAAAAGTATGCGCTATAAACTTTTGCATACGGATTCAGAATTTCATGATTCGCAAAGATAATGTGGATATGCGCTATCTAGTATTACGAGAACAAATATGCATTTACATAAAAATCCTAGAGCCTTACTTATTACATTGCCTATAACCTCATTGTTCTGAAGAAAGATGCTTCAGTAAGTATAAGGTAATAAAAAATTATCTTAGAAGCACTATGTTAGATTTGTATACGAACTGTATGCTTATTTTGCCTTCAGAAGCTAAAGCCTCGAATGAAATAAGAAACGGCATGCATTTATCACCACAGAAATGAAAAATGGTATTCACATGAACAATAAACTCTTTCCACACGAAAAATTTATATACAGCAAGAAAAAAAACATTTCCCGGTAAAAAAAAACATGAACAGGAAAAGTGGTGAATGAACTGTAGAAAGACAAATAATCCCGAGAAAAAAATAGTCACGACATATCAGTATGAAAATTACGAACCATATTTAAAAAGCCTGTGAATTGTCAGGAATTCAATGTTTATGACAAATGAAAAATTATCTGAATTCGTTTTTCTCACTCCTGAACATGAGGAGAAACATCTTCTCAGCGATGACACTCGCTAATAATGTTTTGAAATGTGTCACATCTTTGAATACAAAAAAAAATTTACATGAATAAATAAATATTTTGGGGAAAAAATCTCGTTCATATACCTATAAATGCTGTGTGCGACAGATCTCGTGATTTTCATTTTAAATGTGTGGGATTTCTACTTATTTTCCTGTGTACTTTTTTCCTGTGCAAATTTTTTACTTTCCTGTGCTATTATACATATATTCCCCATAAAAAACGAAGATATTATTAATCGTTTTGCACTGTTAAAGTAGTGTACCTATACTCGAATTTACCTATTAATACTTTTTAAATAAAGTTATTTTACATTATTTCAAATATTTCGTTTTCCAACAAATTTTGAATTTCCAATCTGTTTAATGGGGGCAGGGAGGATTTGATTGAAAATAGGGGAAGCTCATCAAATGCTTAGGGGGACTACAGAACCTCTGCAGACTCCTCTCAGTTGCTTAAATTAAAAAAGGACACAGGGTATCGTTGCAGAATAAGGTTATCTCTTGTGCCAGTCGGTTTTTAACTCTCATCCCCCCCTCCTAATCCACCGTAATTAGGATTGAATATAAAATAAAGGGGGGAAAAGCTCAGTCATTAGAAGTTTGAATTGCGCTCCCCTTCCCCCTTCCACCACTCATCAGTTAGTCAGTTCCAGTGGCGTAGCCACGGGGGGAAGGCGAAGGGGGCACCTGAAATTGAATGTAAAATATGCAAAAATGAGCAATTCTTCGCCTTTAAAACATGCGGTTTTTCGAAAAATGTTTGCTCGAGCAGTAATTTTACCTTCATTTTTATAAAATGGTCTAATATCGGCGATTTTAAAGAAATACTCGACTTGTTCTCCCTTAAAATTAACTTTGTCCACCCCCCCTCCTTCCACCCGGGAAAATCCTGGCTACGCAACTGGTCAGTTCCGTTTAGTTTGCACTGGCAGACAATATTATTTCTTATTCGTATGAGTTGAAATGTAAAATCCGGAAGAAGCGGCAACACTGATCAAGCTTTTCCCGGTTAACGCGGTTCAGCCGTGCTCGGGATAAAAACTGGAATAACTCTTCGTGGTTCGCGGCTTCGCGGTGGCTTCGCGCTTCGATCAGTAGTGTGCAGTTGGTGCTCCAAAAAGGGATGTTTGTGTCGGATGTCGAGCCAAAATATTTTAAAAATTTACGTTCGTCACTGAATAGTTCGATAGTCTCGCGAACCGAAAAAGGAATAATGTTCAATTTGTTTGCAAAATAGAACCGCCAAATAATTCGGCGGTAACATGGACACTCAAGGTAAGTACACTTTTTAAGTTCCTAATTGGTTCCGTAATAGATGTGCGTAATAAGAATAGAAAATCAACAGAAGAGCTTTGAGGAAGATTAAGGGATGGCGCCAGGCTACCTGATGCTGCGGTAGGTCATGATCATTTTGAGGAAATGAAAATTAGACATTAACATTGTGCTTGGCCCAGCAGATGGGTGTTTTAATAAGTTTAATTTGCCTGCCAGCAGTGTCAATACTAACAGATGGATCATAGTGGCAAAACTACTGCAAGGCAGAAGGCATAAAAAACTCCGAAACCATGACCTCTCGAGTTGCACGATTCAGCCCAGCGTAGGATTTATACAAGGGACCAAAATGGCATTGGCCTCGGAGCGCCTTGCTGGAAAGAGACGCCCAGAAAAGGAAAGGAAAGACGAAAAATAAAAAATAAAATGGCCAAAGAGAAGCAAAAAGTCCACTTCATACCCATGGCTTATCGTCATTTTTTTCATCAGATCCCCCCTTATGAAGAAGTTGGCTCGAAGCAAAAAAAAAAAAACTTTTCATTTTGGGGCGTTTTCTGTTATTCGGTCGGATGCCCAGTCATCTAGCTCTGATGTAGCCGGCATATGACCGAGGTGTTGCACTACTTCACGATTGGCCTCGGGACCCATTAATCCGGCATTGATTCAGCCGGCACTGCCGGGGTGTTGCACCACTTCACTAAGCTGACCAATATTTTAGTGTAAAAGACTTACAAGATGCGAAAAAGAAGAAGTTAAACTGTTATACTACCTACTCTACTAATGACTAAATAAAATCGCAATTTGTGTCTGTACAGAAGACAAATACAGAGCGCTAAAAGGAGTCACGTACACCGTGTTATGGTACTTCAGCATCTGGACTGGATTCCTGTTCGTCTGTTGCCCACTATGGATCTTCGTGCTGATCATGCCGAAGCTATTTGTACCGGTCATGTCGGTAGCATTCTCGGTCTGGGAGATGTATCCGGTGGTAAGTACGAGCTGAGTGTGTTTTGAAATCAAGGGTGCTCATTCTATTCGATCACAACGATGTGATCAGTATGAGTAGAACCTGTGGTTATAAACCGAAAAACGTGGTATGTGATGTACCGAATGTTTGAAAGTACACATAATAGCTACTTTGGTCTGGTGGAGGAAGCAGCAGCCCCTTCTGAGACAACTGTAAAATTTAAGGCCGTCGAGAGAAAATCTGGACCGAGGGGAAACAAAATGACGTACGATTTTGCTCGCAAAGATAATCCCGAGAAAAGATTTTTTTTCGTTTTGCTCTCAACGCGAGCCCTGGAATCCGCCCTTTCGAGCATTACCTCAGATTTCTCAGAGACGTCTAGGAGTCTGTTAGGGCTGTCTCAGCCCTCTTCTCTCCTAGCCGAAAAACCAGCCTAGATCGAAATGTAGCGAGTTGCTACGTGGGCTCGAACTCGGGACCACCGGATTCCGGGACCAACGCGCTGTCCACTCGGCCAACCAGATCCCAAGAAAATCGCATACAGTGTGATAAAAGATCAGACAATGGCCCCCGTCCAGACCCTGGGGATCCCTTTTTTTTCTCCGCTTCTGGCTAAGTCTGGTTAAAATCTACTCAACGACAGCTCATATCATCATTCAGGTTATCGCCAATGGCGGATTTACCATTGGGCTATCCTGGGCTGCAGCCCAAGGCGGCAAAATTTTTGGGGCGGCCACTTTGGACAGAAAACAAGAAAACGAAAAGGGAAAATGGAGAAAAGAAAGAAAATATGAGAAGAAAAAGTCTGAAAAAAGATTGACGCGAATCGATGTATCATGGCCTCGTTAGTTATACATGCAAATGCTGTTGAGTGGAGAGGCCTAAACGCGTGAAGAAATTGGATGAGTGTGAAGGGCGGTTAAAAAAAAGTCCAGGACGGCGGTTAGCATAAATTCGCCACTGGTTATTGAGGGAAAATAACATACAGTATGAAGAGCTCTTTCCCAAAGTGGCCTAAGTCAAAAAAGTGATTTTTCAAAAGACGATAAAAACTGTTTTCCTCCCCACTCTCAGCCACGTTTTATTCGGCACAAACTATAGAAAATATCCTTGAGTGATAGATCTAATTAATTCATACAAAATACTCTTGAAAAATTGGTATTTCGGAGGCTACAACGCATTAAGGTCGGAAACTCTTTGACTTAGGCCACTTTGGAAGAATAAAATGTGCTCGATAGGTTTCTAGCTGATATAACTAGTGCTGTAGATTTAAAAAAAAATCGATTAATCGATTTAAAAAAAAATTTAAAATCGGCAAATCTTATAATCGCGATTATTTTTAATCGATTACAAAAGTTGAATCGATTTAAAAAATCGAGTCGATTATAAAATTCAAGTTGATTAAAAACATCAAATTTTTTTAATCGTCGATTAAAAAAATGTACCTGATTTCATAGTTCCGGCACGTATTTAGAAATTGATTTAATTTGAACGATCAATCAAGTTAAATCCATTTCTGAATACATTGCCGTCCTCCCTTAAATGTGACTTGACGACTTTCCTTTTAATGTTACATCTTGCATGTTAACAATAGCAATGCCATGATGCCACTTCGACTTCCTTTGTTTATCTTGTGTTTTAAACTTTTGATTGAATCAAATCGAGCCGATTTAAACGGGTCGAATCGATTCGTGTCTGATAACTGATAACTAATAAGTAATAACTAATAAGTATTCTAACTATTCAAGTCGAATCCAGTTGAATCGCGTCAAGGTTGACTCGATGGAAATCGGTCGATTAATTTTGTCAAATTGAATCGATTAAAATCGGTCGATTAATCGCGTCGAGTTGAATCGATTAAAATCGATTGATTAATCGAGTTGAATTGACAGCACTAGATATAACGCGCGATTTTCACCACAGTAAGTTGTTGTCTATGTTGCACATTGTCGAAATCTACGTCGTTTTCAAGGGTCGGCTACTATAGTAGCCGAGCCTATTGTAATTGCTATTTTTTTTTTCTGTTCCAGTATGCTCCTTGATCTTGATCTTCTAAAATAGACATAATTGGGCCCTGTTTACTTTTCGTTTAAGTAATAACTGTTATCAGTATATCAGTTCATTTTCATTGAAACGTGTGATACTTTTTTTCGAAATTCGTTCTATGTAATTTATGACGAACAGATACTTCTGATGTTCACAGAACTGCTTGTTTAGCGTTGTTACGTTTTATATTTTTTGGATTTTACTTTATTACGGAATTATTTCCTCGAGGGGATTTAGAAGACGTAAAAGATATGCTTATCTATGATGAGGAGCGAGATGCGAGAATCGTCAGCTACGAGTAGTGTTCTATAGTGTTCAGTGTTGGTGTATTTAGTATTATTCTTCAAGCATACAGTAATATGGTCGGAGTTCTATGTTCATAGCAAGTTACCAGTTAGTAGCGAGAAGCGAACAATTATTGATGTAGTATGTAAAGACGTTATCAGTAGATCAGTATGTTGAAGTGAACATTATTTGTACCGATGTTATTGCATCATGCATCCTATAAACCTATAAGCGTGTAACATTATTCAGACAAATCAGTCACAGTACGTATACGTATGTTCTATGTGGCATTCAGTGTTGGGCAAAAGATCACTGGCCGTGATCTAGATTGTTATCTAAAGATGACGGACAAATTGCAATCTAGACCATTTTAAAGGATCGCAATTTTGTCATGATCTAGATCGCCTAAAAGATTGTTGAAAGCATATAGATTCGAATACTTTGTCGCTAAACCGATTACGTCTCGGCGCATGCAGCCAGTTACTGATAGAAAAAATCTTTCTAGAGGTGCCGAGCTGCTTAAAATGCAGTCGACTCTAGTCTAGACTCTAGATACTAGATAGATTCAAGGGTTTCGGGTTTATTTTCGTTATTTCCTATACGGCAAACGCCAAGTAGCCATATTTATATAATTTCAATCTCTGTCTAAAGGGGCAAGCGCCTCCGTTTGCCTCCCTCTTCTGGCTACGCGCATGGATTGTTCTGTGCCACGCCAGGTGCAAATCCGCGGGAGAAGCAATGGGGACTGTTGCCCCTCCCAGGAAAATAATTGAAATCAAAAATATTAAAATCTTGCCGGGTCTTCAACAAGTTTGTTAGAGTCTTGAAGAGTCGTAACTAGTCTTATACAAATCTAGAAGAGTTCTCTATAGTCTTAAACAAATTTTCGAGAGTCCTAAATGATTCGTGGAAAGACTTGAATAGTCAAAATTGAGTTTCGAAACGTCCTAATTAAGTCTGAAAGAGTTATTAAGAGTCTTAAACGAGTTTACAGCAGCCTTGAATGATCTTGACGAAGCTTGAATGAGTTTTAAAGAGTGTGTTGTGCACTGTAGTCCAGTTAGAGTGAAAGTATCTTCATAAAATCTGATCAAGTCTTGAAAAGGCTAGAAGAGTAGGTAAAGACTCAAACGAATCTTGAACAGTCAGTAAGTCTTAAACTAAAGGCTTGTAAAGTCTCGAACAAATCTTATACAGTCTTCAATGAGCTCTGATTGTGGAGCCGCAGGAGGGGGCAGGTTTGGACGCCGTTCAGGTTTCTAAAACTATAAATTATACTCATTCACCTGTCGTTAATACAGTGGTGGATTGAACAGAGGAGCAAGTGGATATTTTTTGACCAGGCCACTGACTGAAAATTCGTCTTCAGCCCCCAACCAGCAATTAGAAAAACGAAAAGTAATGGTCTGCGTATGGCGATGCACGCATGCCAAACTGGCTCCCCAAACATCGCACCCCTGGCCCAGAAACTACTCTTTCGAGTATCGCATCAGTGACTAGAGGGCCTAACATCTTTTTTCGGAGGGGGCACCTACCAGAATTGCATATAAGGAGCTTTCAGTAAATTTGTCTCATCTTTTTTACAATCTGACCTTATTCTAGGCGCCCCTTGATAATAGTCCGATTTTTTGCACCTCAGGGACTTTTATTGAAGTCGCCTGACCTTTTTTTTCTGAAATCGTCTGACTTTTTTTAGCAAGTCTCTGCCATAATCGTGTTATGCGACCTTTTTTAGCGCATAAGATGCCGTCTTTTTGGTCGTGTAACCTTTTTCTAGGAATTCTTGTCAGAATTTTGTGCATTTTCTCTTCTTTTTTTGCCCAAAAAACACCAGCTAAATCGTCTGACTTCCGACCGTTTTGTTCTGAAGATCCCGCCATCCTGCGATTTTCTAGTTTGCACACAGAAGGCTCTAGCAGAGTAGTCTGCGTTTTTTCGGGGTGGTCGATCTTTTCTTCAGTATTGGGCCCCTTAGAATATTTGTTGATTGGGTCTCTTGCCTCAAGTCCGCCTATGCATGAAAGTTTTCCTTTTCATAAAAGGTTTTGTTTTTTGCTTTTAATTCAGAAAATCGAACAAGCGACCCTACTAATTGTCAAAATCGAATCGAAAGAGTTTTCGTTTGTATAAAGAATTTTGTGCTGAATACCCTCCTCCTTCCCTTAACTGATATCCTGATCCGCCACTCATGTGAGCAGTGAAGTATTTTTTTGTTAATTTTAAGGAGAATTATAGAGTCTTACGCGAGTCTGAAAAGCTCAAAATATAAGGAATGCTCTTTGTTATTTTTCGGAGGAAAAATTATATGATATTTTGATGAACGTTAAAAATCCGCCAAAAATTGTAGCCCAGTCATCCATAGGGTTTGAAAATATTAGACGGCACAATTGGAAAATGTGTTTATTTTTAATTTAAAAAATATATGCATCAGCACAAACGTTCAGAACTTCAGGTACATATTTCTCTCTCGTCCACTCACTTACTATCCGCAGGGTGAAAATTCGATCAAAGGGCGAGAAACGAGCAGACATTATTACTTTTACCTATTTTGAATTGCCCCTCTCCGAGAGTTATTTTCTGGATCCGCTACAAACACACGCATAGAGACCGAATCAAAATTCCAAAGCAATATTCAGAGTAGCATTCCAGAAAACCCTACGGTCCAATAGTTTGGCTATTTTTAAAAATCAATTCCACCCATTTTAAGGGTAAAATTTAACTTGAGTCGTTGACACAGCATATCCCACATACGTGAAATTATACTAAAAAAAAAAATTGGCGACCAAAGCCCGCACGAAGAACATGTTCTGATGGTGGGAGGGAAGAGGAGGGGATAGACGCAGAAAATTTGGAAACATTTCAGTTAACAAGCCAAAACAAAAAAAAGTAGGACAACTTATTCATCCTCTTTAATTTTTCTGACTGAGCCCCAGTATTTCTCATCGTTTTCAACCTTTCAGTGAATGACGACTGAACTGTTACAAAATTTCCTATAACAAGCAAAAAAAAAGAAATCGTTTCGACTGAGTGCTGGAATTTCCTATTTTGTTTGTTACAGACAAAACACCACTCAGGTTGGTGAGGACTCTTAGTATGTTGATCAGGAAGTATACGATAACTCGATCATGCATGCCAATTTTTATTTTCGCAAGCGTGGATACATGGGAAGGCCACCGGAAGCAATGCCCCTCCCAGTGAGAAGGATTTCAAGAACTCAAAACGCTCCAAATGTAGTTAATTTCGAGAAAAGTCTTAGAGTCTGAAAGAAAATTGTAAGCGTCTCAAACAATCATAAAAAATCTTACACAAGTTTAAAAAGAGGCCTAAAAATTTGAAACACGTCGTGAACACTTTCGGAAGAATTTCACAGTCTTAAACAAGAAGGGTGTTAACAATCTTAAAATTTTGCTCAAGTGCGAACTGTGGTAATCTTTCCCCCACTGGGGTTAATTAAGCTCATTCGAAATTTCCCTATACTTCTACAGAGGGGAAGGTTATTTTTCCAATTTTGCTATTTCAATCTTCCGCCGCTATGTGCAAAATCCTTCATTATTTTCTAACGTAGCTTCCAGTTGCCTATGCAACTCGTCAACTTCCTCCTCCGGGGCTAAACTTGTCGGAGCATAAATTTGGATCATTATCAGCCAATGGTTTTTAACCAAGTTTAGTCTGCGGACAGCAATTTGTTTCCGAGATACTTACGTTTGAAATGTACAACCCTCTCCGCCAGAAGTACTTATTTACAATGAAACCCAACCCCCTGAAACCTTTCGTACAAAATAGTAAAAATAATTCCTATTGTTCCTTCGAATTAAATTTTCCCATTCCCTTTTGATTTCTGAGAGCCCCACAATGTTCCATTTCATATTTTCTATAAGGCCACTTCTAGTTCGTGCAGTCGCTCCTCCCCAGTCAGCCCCTGACAGTAAGTGAAGGGTTCTAAATTATGCTTATAGCCAAGGTTGATAAGTTTTTTTTATTTTCAACTTTTGCCCCAGTGTTCGGGAAACTGGTTAATTTGGTATTTATAGGATTGGTGGATGGTGGAATTATGCAGGAGTTAGCACCCATGGAGCGTGTGCTACCTGAATTGTAAGATCAATCAGGTATCAAACGAAAGACAAATTTAAGTACTACCCGTTACATGAAACAGACTTTCTCCGAATACTGCCTGAAAACATTCATGATTCTTTTTTTCCACAACCACAATAAATCCTAAGAGGGCGCAACGTATTTTACAAAAAAAAAATTGCTTTTAGATGCCGAAAAACTATGAAAACCAAGTAGCAAAACGAGAATTTGTGTTATATGTGGCACATATGTTCATGAAGAATGAGTTAGACTGACTGAAAATGACGCGGAAGAATTCGTGTATCCAAGGTGTCAAAGGAGATCCATCTCTTGTCCCAGTATTTCGAATAAAGACCATTCCCACAATGCGTGTGACTTACCTATTTGACGACTTTTCGGTAAAATAACTTAACGCACGCTTTTAGGATAGTGTTGCGCACTTTTAGGCACCCGGGTTTCTAAGAGTGCGCATTTGACTTTTTCTAGGAAAACTGTTATATCGTTCTAATTTAATAGTTTAAAATTTTGAAGAAGAAAAAAAAAGGTAAAACCTGATCGTTTTTCCCACATTATATCAAATTTTCAGCAAATTTCATGTAAAATTAATCTGATAAATGCGCACTCTTATGGTTCTTTCCCCTAATATTAGTCGTACATGGGTCACAGGCTCCCAAAAAGTTACCTATCGCAATACTTCGAATAATGTTCAACGGAACTTCTGAAGCCAACTTCGACATGAAAGAAAAAAATTCTCAAGTTCTCGGATTTTACAATTATATTTTATAGCTGTATGGTTCAGTCAACCGTGACCAAATCAATCATTGCTCCATCCAAACCTCTAAAATCGCTCTCGATAATTAATACGGCCAAGTATAAATAACTCGGAATATGAATTTCGTACCTATACCTACATTTAGTTTCAAAAGTGATGTGTTTGTAGAGACCCTATCCACGTTTTATTTAATAGCTCGAAGAACCGGTCTGATTTGATTCTCGGCTATAACGGTTCCCTCATCTCTCTCGTTTGAATCTCGCCAGCGAGTCTGGGCTCGACAAAATATTTTGATGGTTACAATCGAATCGATCGATTTTAGACGGATTAGCGAGAAGTCTAGAGTATTTTCAAGGCCATTAAATTGCGGACTACATGTTGATAATGAAATAATTCAATTCGTCAGACGCGAATACGATCGTGTAGGCATTTAAAAACTACGAGCGGGTATTGATACAGTAGAATTTCAGCACTTAGGGGTCTTCCATTTAAGCATCAAATGCTATTCTGTGTGACAGGCATAGAACTGATGAGGTTTCGTGGCAGGTGTTTGAGTATACATCTGCTTTCATGTTCAGTGACAGGGATGCATGGAAGTAAATATTGTACTTGGAGGAGGAGGAGAACTAAATTTTGCCAGTCACAACGAAATTTAGAATTCACCAATTGGAGGAATTCTTCGGGGGAAGCCTTTTGTGTGGCACCCCCCCCCCACAAAAAAGCTTTTTGAACGCCGCTATCAACGACCGATGGACTTATAGAGCAACATTTTGGCAGCCGTGGGACAAAAAAGAAGGAGAGGGGCAAACAAATTACGCGATGGAAGGACGAAATGAATAAATTAAAAAAAATAAGAATAAAAAACTTCCGAACAATAGAAAAGCACAGGAAAGAGTGGGAGCGCTTACGCGAAACCTTTGCTGGATACAAGCCTAGGAACTAGCAAACCTGTCGAGGGGGAGGGGGGAGGAAAGGGGGAAATACCCCGGGCCCAGACTTTCAGGGAAGGGGCTATTTTTAAAAGACCTGAATTTCAACGCTTACGGCTACATCATACTGGACATCGAATCGGCAATCACTCCTCACACCATGAAAGAAACCTCTTATCCCGTAGCTATAATTTTTTTCCATCTGACAAGAGGAAAAAATGAACTGACAGGAGCGGGGCCCGTGGAAATTCCCCGAAGGCCCTCTTTTTGTCTCTACAGGGCTGGGAACTAGTGGGCCCTTACTCTGGGGGCGACTCATTATCGCAAACTAATATTTATGTATATCAATAATCCCAATAAAGGTATTTAGATTTAGATCAAAAATGTTGATCAAGTATTACAAACTGAAAAAATTGTTAAGGTAATGTACCTTGCATCCGTTTAAATACGACGTCAGCCCGGATGAGGGAGGGGGATTCCCCCCCGGGCCCCGGTCTTGGAAGGAAGCCCACCAAAAATACCAAAAAGGCGAAAAATATATAAAAATAATCTAAAACAATTTTCATTTGACAAAATAATTTTCCAACCGAGCCCCATAAAGAATTTCTCCCGGGCCCCAATTTTCTCTCTACGGCCCTGTACGATGTTCAGACATGTGGTAATAACCAATAACTAAAACAAATATTGAAGTACGTTTCCACAATACTTTCTAAATTATCTAAAATGAATACTCAGACGAAGTTACACGCAATGACGGAACTTTAATCGGGTGATTCTCAAATTTGGGGAACGATTTAACATCGCAAAGTTGCAAAAATGTTTTGTTATATTTTTCGCATTTTTCCCCTGGAATGTTTTGAGAGGGTGTCTTAGATACTCTATGCATGCCCCACTGACGTGGTCACTAGTTCATTGTATAAAGAACTTTGAAATTTTCGCTGTCCACGCGAAAGACACGTTTTGAAAACTTGACTGGAAAAATCCAGTTTAGCACCGTTACCAAAGCCCTCACACCATCCCCGCATCAAATTAAAGAGACCCTCCCTCCCTCCTTTCCCCTAAGCAACAAAAAATTGAACGAAATGAATGAGTGCAACCCAACTCCCCACAATCATCTGGAATTTTTCGAAAGTTTGCTAATTTAGCGACTACAGTTGGCAGATCTGAAAATATTGAAAGTCTGCCGATTTTGGACTACGAGTTTTCAGCCTCCCCCCCCCCCGCCTCGCTCTTCTGCCACAATCTGAAATAGTTCAAAAGTGTGGGTAGATTTAGTAACCGCAATTAGCGAAGTACAAAAGGGAAACTGAAAGGAGTGCAAGTCTTTTTGTCTTGAAGATTTAGAAAATTTAATTTCCTAAAAATTTGAAATTCCTCAAGTGTTGGCCGATTCAATAGCTGGGCTTGACTGTACTGAAAATGTTTTAAGCTCTTTCTTCATTTTCACTTTCTGATCTTAAAATTTTAATTGATTAGACCTCCCTCCCCCGGTCACTCTCTAATAATCTGAAACTCTTCAAGTGTTGGTCAATTCAACAGCTGTGGTAGGCTATACTGAAAATCTTTTAGGCGTGTTTTTTCTTTCTTCCTTTTCGTATTGGAATATAAATTAGAGTTGCAAATGTTGGCACTATTGAGTCTTTGAAAGAGTGATCATAGAGATCTATCTATAAGCGTGTAGCAAACTTCAACTACCATTACATCGATTAGAAATTCACTTTCAACGAAAATTTGTCCTAAATTTAACTGCATCAACACCAAAAATTTCAATTATAATCAGTTCTACTGGTAGAATAATTTCTACTAGTTTTTTTCCCATCCTCAAGATAGCAGTGTTTCTATTTGAAAGTACACATGATCACTTTTTCATTTCCCCCCGCTAACACCCGCACAGGTGATTTTGCAGCGCACTCTAGTGCAGTTTTATATTCCAATTACGATCTTAGATCTCCCTCCCTCCGTCCTTCTCTAATTATCTGAAATTCTTTGAATGTTGGTCAATCCAGGTGCTCTGGTTAGCTATACTGAAAATGTTTTAAGCTTTTTCTTCCTTCTCGTTTTATGATTTTGATATTTTAATTAATTAAACGTCCCCCCTCCACCCCCGTCACTCTCTAATAATCTGAAACTTTTCAAGTGTTGGTTAATTCAACAGCTGTGGTAGGCTATACTGAAAATGTTTTAAGCGTTTTTTTTCTTTCTTCCTTTTCGTTTTACGATCTTCATATTTTGAGTAATTCGACCTTCTTCCTCCGGTCACTCTCTAATAATCTGAAATTGACTTCAAGTGTTGTTTAATTCAACAGCTGTGGTTGGCTATACTGAGAATGTTTTAAGCTCTTTCCTCCTTCTTGTTTTACAATTTTGATATTTTAATTAATTAGACCTCCCTCGCCCGGTCCCTCTCTAATAATCTGAAATTCTTCGAGTGTTGGTCAATTCAACAGCCAGGGAGGTACCGGTAAGGGGGCAAAAGGAAACCTTACCCCCTCCCCCCGGTAGGAGTTTTCCACTCAGCAGTTTGGAAAATTTACCATTTCAGTCGGGGGCTAGTTAGGAAAATCCAACTTTTATTTTTGCTTTAATACTAGGGAATTCAGTTGAGAAGTTGGAAAACCCCAAAAAAGTCAAAAGGTCTTTCTTCTTTTGCTTTGATAATTGGGAATTTTGAGTTGAGTCAGTTGGGACTTTCACAATTTTTACCTCCCCTCCCTCCCCAAAGGAAAACTCTCCGATACGTCCCTGAACAACTGTGGTCGGCTATACTGAAAATGTTTGAGGCTGTTTTTCTTTCTTTCTTCCTTTTCGTTTTCTGATTTTGATATTTTAATTGATTAGACCTCCCTCCCCCGGTCATTCTCTAATAATCTGAAATTCTTCAGGTGTTGGTCAATTCATATGCTGTGGTTTGCTATATTGAAAATGTTTTAAGCTGTTTATTTCCTTTCTTCCTTTTCGTTTTACGATCTTCATATTTTAATTAATTAGACCTCCCCCTACCGGTCCCTCTCTAATAATCTGAAACTTTTCAAAAGTTGGTCAATTGAACAGCTGCGGTTGAGTATACTGAAAATGTTTTAAGCTCTTGCCTCCTTCTTGTTTTACGATTTTTTGATGTTAATTAGTTAGACCTGCTTCACCCAGTCCCTCTCTCATAATCTGAAACTCTTCAAGTGTTGGTCAATTCAACAGCTGTGGTTGGCTGTACTGAAAATGTTTTAGGCTATTTTTTTCTTTCTTCCTTTTCGTTTTACAATCTTAAAATTTCAGTTAATTAGACCGCCCTCCCTCGGCCCCTCTCTTATAATCTGAAATTCTCCCAGTGCTGGTAAATTCAATAGCTGTGGTTGGCTATACTGAAAATGTTTTAAGCTTTTTCTTCCGTCTCGTCTTACGATTTCGATATTTTAATTAATTAGACCCCCCTCCCCCGATCCCTCTCTAATAATCTGAAATTCTTCGAGTGTTGGTCAATTTAACCGCTGTGATAGGTTAAATACTGTAAATGTTTTAAGCTGTATTTTCTTTCTTCCTTCTTTTTCGTTTTACGATCTTCATATATTTTAAGTAATTAGACCTCCTTCCACCGGTCCCTCTCTAATAATCTGAAATTGACTTCAAGTGTTGGTCAATTTAACAGCTGTGGTTAGCTATACTGAAAATGTTTTAAGCTCTTTCTTCCTTCTCGTTTTACAATGTTGATATTTTAATTAATTAGACCTTAGACCTTCCTCCCCCAGTCACTCTCTAATAATCTGATATTCTTCAAGTGTTGGTCAATTCAACAGCTGTGGTTGGCTATACTGAAAATATTTTAGGCTGTCTTATCCTTTCTTCCTTTTCGTTTTACGATCTTGAAATTTAAATTAATTAGACCGCCCTCCCTCGGTCCCTCTCTTATAACCTGAAGTTCTTCGAGTGCTAGTCAATTCAATAGCTGTGGTTAGCTATATACTGAAAATGTTTTAAGCTCTTTCTTCCTTTTTTCGTTTTACGATTTCGATATTTTACATAATTAGACCTCCCTCTCCCGGCCCCTCTCTTATAATCTGAAATTTTTCGAGTGTCAGTCAATTTAACAGCTGCTTTTGGCAATACTGAAAATGTTAGTATGTTCTAAGATTTCTTTTTCCTTTCTTTTCGCTTAATGTTCTTGAAATTTTCGTTAAGTTGTGTGGTACGGGGTTCTCAGGAATAAAATATACGTACCTACCTACAAAAAAAAAAAAGTTTGTTTTTTGAAGTAGAAAATAATAAAAACACCAAGAGGCCAAAAATGGGGTTTGAGGCAAAACATTGTCTAATCAATGAGAACGCAGGACATAAAATATTACACACAAGGACAACATACTCAGTGAGACTTGTGACTTCAGTTTCGCCTGAAGTTCCAAGTACGGCACATCTACATATCCGAACCACTGCCTTAAGTAAGGTTTTTCAACTCAGTCGAGTATAACTACGCCAGGTAGACGTTTATTTTTTTATTTTCCCCTCCGTAGATTAGCCCGCACCCACTATAAGCAATTAATTACGAATAAGTGTTGAACAAAAATAATTATTTAAATTTAATGACTCAGTTTGTATAATAAGGCGAGCGTAACCACAAATTGATGTACCTGCGAGTTGATGGTTCTCAAAAACTGGTTGTCTTATTTCGTTTACACAATTTGATGTAAATATACATGAGAAAACCTCCACATTTGAGTGCTGAAACGCGTATGTTCAGCCATCCATCCACCGTGCGAAATACTTAATACCACATTCAATAAAATGTTTTTTTTGTTTGTTTTATAACAGAATAACAATATTCGAGTTCATTTAGGTTACATTTAATATTTTGTAATTATAATAACACCTCGTTAGCTTTGTCATTCCATTCCGGGAAATTTCATATTCGTGACAAGAAGCCGTATTTAATTACTTCACCTGGCAGACCAGTTCATCAAACATTTTTCGCGATACACTCGAATAATATCTAGTTCGAGTAACGGTAACACGGTAAGGCTGCTCGTGTTTCCGAAATATATTCGGGGAATGAAGATCTATATCTCCTGTTCTCGTCGAGGTTAAATGAATTGTAATAATTAAAACCAGAATCAGTTCATTCAACTATAATTCAATAGACGAGTAAAAATTTTAAAAAAATAACGCAGTTTAGTAGCGTTAAAACGGAGTAAACCGGAGCTTCGCCCCCTCCTAAGCTGATAGTCTGCCCCTGAAAAATCTCGTTTGTCAAATTCGAGAACAAAAAATCAAAATTATGTAGTTTTTTAAAATCTTACTGGAATTTGGAGGGTAAACTCGTTACCTTATTCCCAGTTGCCTCCTCCTCAGGCCCATAGCTAACGCCAGGCCCGTAGCTAGCACCCGGACGGCTGGCACATCCTCAAAAAAGATAAATTATGACAGCGGAGCGAGAAACATTTTTTGTGTTGTACCCTTATATAGCTCATGCTCTGGTTGAATATCAAATGCCCTGGCACACACAAGCGGTTAGCTACGGGCCTGCTCCACTCCATAAAAACGTGATCAAGCGATGAGAAGTGCTCAAGCAGAAGCCGTTTCAAGTGCTGTCGATATTTTTTCAGCTGAATGTTTTCCTCGTGATTGACGAGACCTGGACTATACGGAAAAGGGACTGAGTGCGAAAACGTGTTTTCGAGACAACAGCGGATAGGACAAAGCACACTGCTGCCAGTCTCGCTCGCGTCATTTTATGCCTTTCTTGACAGTGTCGAGAAACGGATAAAATGACGCGAGCGATACTGGCAGCAGTGTGTTTTGTCCTATCCGTTGTTGTCTCGAGAACTCGGTTTCGCACGTTAACCCCTTTTCTGTAGTCCAGGTCAATTCCTTGGTCTCTAAACTAGTAGGTTGCGTCCCCCACTTCTCTCTCTTCTGTGCTAATCTTTTCATTCTCCTGAGAAGGATTTATTCTATGTCCTCCATTAATCTGCTCTTCATGCCTCATTCTTTGCCTTCCTTTCCAATTCTTTCCTTCAACCATTTTCCATCTACAGCAATAACAATATCCTTGGGTGTCTTATATTACTATGACCTATAATTTTCCTCTTTACAATTTGTTCCAAATTTCTCTTCCTCTTCCCATTCGCCTCAATACTTCCTCATTCCGTATCTTTTCTTTCGATTTTATTTTCAACATTCTCCGACGACGATCTCCTATCACCAATTATCTTCAATGCAGTATTAGAACCGATGTTCCGTCAATTCAGTAGGGCGGGGAAAGGGATGAAAATTAAAGTTAGAGATCAAAATTTGTTTAATTTTAAATTCCTAAATAACCTTAGGCTTGCCGATGACATAGTTCTTATAGGCAAAAATGCGGCTGAGCTTACCAAAATGGCGGAGGACCTGAGGAAAGCGAGGGCGGGAAGGAGGGATTGACAATCAATCAATCTAACACTAAATTATGACTAACATCGTGAACATGAGCGAAATTGAAATCGACGGGAAAATAATCGAAATTACATCTGAGTACAAATATTTAGGCCAAACCCTAGCTTTCGCCAACAAAACTGAGACAGAACTCAAAATCCGTAGGACCAGTGCTTGGAAAGCGTTCTGGTCACAACAAAAATCCTAAAAAGTAATATGAACATAAAAACAAATACGCATCCTTGAAAGCACGGTCATCTCTGTTCTGACCTACGAGGCCCAAACATGGTCCACCAATCCAAATAATCTGAGACACACACACAATTCTATGTTGTAGATCATTTTACAAATTAGACTAATAGATCAGATAAAAATAAAACAATTCTGGCTAAAACCGACGCAAAGGAAGTCTTGAGTTACTGCCAAAAGGCTGAAACTCTAATATTCCGGACATATAATGAAGGATTCATCTCTTAAATGAAATAGAATTACGACGATATGGGTGCCATATGAAGGAAGGAAAAGAAGAGAGGGGCCGTTCACGAGATGGTCGGACGAACTGGTCTAAAGCTTCGGCATGAACTGGCTCAGGATGGCAGCAAGGGACTGGGCAAAATGGAAGCAAGTGACAGAGACTTATGCCCTACAATGGGCGACCGAAGGTGGAGCTGAGGAGTGAACGTTTTTTACATACCTAACGGTTCAATCTAATGTAAATTAACTGTAAACATAGCTACAAATTGAATCGGGGCCCTAAAATAGATGAAATAAATTGTCTGACAACACAACATTACAAAAACTTCTATCCTGTTTCTTTCTTGTGTTCTTATTGCCCAGGCCTCACATCCATACATTACTATACTCCAAATATACATTTGAAGAAATCTCAATCTTACTTTAAGGGCCCACTTTCTCAATCTCTAGTTAGCGCTTATACAGCGGTTGAAGTACTAGATAACTATTCGGTAAATGGAGTACCGAATAAGAATAACTAAAGGTTAGCTAACTAGAGGTTTGACTAGATATTGAGGAAGTGGGCCTAAATCTATTTCGACATTTTTGTATCTTTACTTTGGAGCGTTACGAAAATAATAATAATAATAATAATAATAATAATAAATAAAAATAATAATAACTGGACTGACTGACCGACTCAACACTCTTCATTCGCCTACGAGTACTACACTCTTATATCAGCCTGTATTCCCTTGCGAGCATCATGTTCCTTGTACCAGCCTGCGAGCATTACGCTCTGCTAGTACATCATCTTACAAACGAGTCTGCAACCACGGGAGAGCATTTTCATGTCTACTTCGCGGACTGCGCCAACATGAGAGTGTCGTCGTCCAGCAAACGTAGTGTCCAAAAAATGAGCGCGGCAAAAAATATGGAGCGCAACGTGCTCTGCGGAGTGTAGCGGATGACGACATTCTCATGTTGGCGCAGTCTGCAAAGCAGACATGAAAATGCTCTCCCGTGGTTGCAGACTCGTCTGCAAGATGATGCACTAGCAGAGCGTAGTGCTCGCAGGCTGGTACAAGGAACGTGGTGCTCGCATTTACTCTAAAATATGTCTTCTTTTTGGAAAAAAAAACTCTCTTACCTTATTGTTTTATTCTACTCTTTATTTCTGTTTTACTTCCTCCATCTCGCGTTATCAGACTACCCAAGTAAGTATTTAAATTCCTTTACCACTTTTATTTTTTCACTTCCTCTTTCTATATCTATTTCAATTTCTTCCCATCTGCTGACTACCATTACCTTTGTTTTATTCTTACTCGTCTTCATTTTATGTTTTATGTTCAATTTTCACCCAATTTTTTCACTGTTTTCTTTAGTTCTTCTTCACCTCTTTCCTCTGCTACAATATCATCTGTAAGCCTTATCATTCTAACCGTCTCCCCTTGTACTTTCACATCTGATTTCCTTTAATTCATTTCTTCAATTACTTTTCCTCTCATTAGGTTAAACAGGACTGGTGACAAACAGAAACCTTATATCACTCATTTTTGAATCTTGGCTTCTCCGCGTCATCCCCTATTCGTATTTGGGTCCTTCGATCAGGGACGAAAATAAGTGGGCACGTGGGCCATCCTGCCCCAAGCCTTCGCCGGAGTTTAGAAATTTTATTAGATAGATCAAAAGCTGAGAAACTTCAACAAGTCAAAAGGTTTCTTTTTAGCCAATACAAACAAATTTTGATACTTGGGAATTTTGAGTTGAGTCAGATAGAAATTTAACAATTTTTGCCCCTCCAGAGAAAACTCTTCGCTACGTCCCTGCCTTCGATCCTCACATAAGTTCCATATTAGTTTTCTTTCTTAATACTTATTCCCCGTGTCTTCCAATATTTGAAACATTCTTGACTATTTAACATTATGGAGAGCTTTATCTAAATCTACAAATATGTATCTAAACCTTCTTTCCGTATTTTTTCTAATAAGAGCTTCAAACATAAAATTGCTTCCCTAGTTTCTCTATTTTTTCGGAATCCAAACTAATTTTCTTCCATCCTTTGCTCCATATTATTTTGTATTCTCTTGTATACTATCTTTGATGCATGCGAAAATAAACTTATAGTACAATAATCTTTACATTTGCTGGCGCCTGCTTTTTTAGAAATCCTTTTCTCGAAATCTGTTGACGTTTCTCCTTCCTCGTACATTCTGCAAATTAATTCATATAAATTATTTTAAACTAGTTCTCCTGCATTCTTCAATAACTCACTGGCAATTTCATCAACTTTTCTGCTATACTGCCTGCTTTCATTTCTAACAGAGCTTCATCAAATTCTGATCTCAAAAAAGGATCTACTCTTTCTTCATCCCTCACATTCAGAGGCGTATTAAGGAAAGAAGTTGCTCTAGGCAATATATAATCTGCCGCCACATTTGATTAGAAATACATTGTAGGAGCACATGGAATTATGACTTATAATGGCTAGGTGACTATGAACTAGGCTGCTTAAATGCTAATACCCTTTAGACCAAATTGCGGATTTAAATTCACTTCGTTACTTATATTGATTGATAATATACTGCTGAATAAAGAATAGGCAATAAAAATTTTAGCCAATGACCAGAACATAACACAAGACATCATTTATAACAGAACTGAACGGGGAAAGAATCGAAGTAGTCCAAACAGCAGCTTATCTGGGATAGCAATTCAAGTTCAAAAGGAAAATGAGAAACGGGATTTTAGTAACAGGATCACAAAAGCCTGGGCAAAATACTGGTCCTTACTAAATATTTTCAAAGGTCCTTTTACTAATCATTAGAAAAGCAAAATTTTCAACGCTTTTGTATAATTCCAACACTCACGTATGGGTACCAAACATGGACACTAAAAGAAGAACTACTAAATCGCTTAAGAACTACCCAAAATACCATGGAACGCTTCGTGCTAAATATTAAACTAAAAGACAGGTTAAGAACAAGCACAATTAAAAAGAGAATTCCGGGAAACGAAAACGTGATAAAATTTGTCAGAAGGCAAAAATGGAAGTGGGGCGGGCATGAAACTCGATTGAAGGACGACTGATGGACCTACAGACCCACATTTTGGTTAACTCCATACCTGCATTGGAAACGAGGAAAACTTCACGCAAAGTAGAGCGACGATCTAAACAGAATTCATAGGCACATAAATTTTCAAAAAATTGTTTTTGGCACCGGAAAGAATGGGAGCGTCTGCAGAAGACCTTTGCTCAATATAGAACCCCGTAATATGACAGAAATCTTCCAAATGGCGCAGTTACTTCTTCTATTTTATTCTTTCTTAATTTTTCTACTTTTCTCATTCCTTTTTTCCTTTATTTTTTTGAGACTTTTTTTGGTCTGAAAATTCAAAATTTTGCCGTCCTAAAAGGTTGCCGCTTTAGGCAGCTGCCTAGGTTGCCTAGCGGTAAAACGCCTCTACCCACATTATCTTCTATTTCCATACATTTATACTTATAGCACCTGCTCCATTCTACACAGTTTTTCAACATATCTAACCCATCTCATTACATTGTCTTTTTTGAAATCTAATAATTTTCCTTTTTCATCCATTAAATTATGTTCCCTTTCTTTTACTCCAAAATATCTTTTGACTTAATTATATGCCTGATTGGGTTTCCCTGCTTTCATTTACTCCTTGATTTCCTCACAATTCTGATTAATCCATTTTTCTTTGGCCTTCTTACATTCTCTCGTTAAAGCCTTATATTTTTCTTTACTTTTTCTTTCATTAGCTTGTGTATTTTTTCTTCCATTGAAGAGATGTACTTCATTTAAAATTCAAAGAAGAATAAAATCAGTAGTTGATTAAGCAGGTAACAAAACTTCGTACAGTTGCATTCTCAAAACATGATCGAGAAAGATACCACGAATCCAAATGAAGGCGGCGAGGTGGGCCTTGTGAATTAAATTTTGCAAAATTAGTAGCGTAAATCTGCGCTTGGAGCGCTACTGTAAAAAAAAATAAATATAAAAAACGTACTTTTTTCCCAACGCCCAAGTGATGAATCTAAAAAATGTGTACTATTTTCGACTTAGTAAAGAAAAAATATGTGTCCTAAAAATCAGAAAACTAAGGAAATATGCGCCAAAACGGTTAAATATGTGCTAAAATTGACCAAAATATGCTCTCAGATAGAATATGCAAAATATGCGAAAATATAGGGCTCATTTGGCTAGGAAACACTGGAAATGTGAAAGTATCTTGAATATACCGTTTCGCTCTGGACACCGACAAATATGCGATTTCATTGAAATCCTCTCCCTGCTGATGAACAAAATCAACATTTTCGTAAAAATGAAAAACTACTAAAAACGAGCGTTACACTCGACGCGACTAAATATTTTCCCAGTCCCGGGTTTTTTCGCTATGGTTTTGTGAAATCGTAGAAAATCAAAATTTCATGAAAATGGCAGAAATATAGAGGAATGTTTTACATTTCATTTTCTTTTTCATGAAATGCCTTGAAACGCTGCATGAAATGGAAAATAAGAAAAGTGTGTAGCCGGCTTTAGTGATTTTTAAATTACATTTAAGCTGCTCATATTTTTAATAGAAAAAACAGATCATGGGGGCCATGACCCTCTTTGGCTACGCCACTGAATCTATTTAATATCTTTTTTCATATCCTGGACTTTTCCCAGTATATTTTCTTCTCTCATGATTTTTAAAGAGAGTGTTTCTAATTACTAATTTATATTCTTTGCAAAATCCTATGAGCCCCGACCCTCTTTCACTTCGCTCTCCTAAACCATGCTCCCCGCATACCCATTCTTCCTTTCATTATAATTAAATTTTCTTTTCCTTTTACCTTGTTTAATACTTCATCAATTTCTTTATAAATTTTTTCTCCTTCTTCTTTACTATAACTTCCTATAGGCCTATACACGTAATTAGGCTACTTACTATCGATAAAGATACTGATGTAGGTGAAATTTTCACCATTCATATTCTCTCCCTATGTTGTGTATAGCTTTGCACTCTCTACAAGTTTATTCATAATAATACCTATGCCTGCTTGCTCTCTTTTCGCTGCTGTATTAATTATCCTATACTCCTCCAGCGTCCAAAAATGATTTTCTTCTGTCCGTCCCATTTTACTAATTCCTATTATATTTAATTTTCATATTTTCGTCTCTTTTTTTAAGTTTTCTAATTTGCCTACTTCATTCAATATCCTTACATTCCATACCCCTATTCTCAAATCCGATAGTTTCTCGCTAGGTAAGTCTCCGCTCGGACATCCGAATGGGAAACTTTTTACGTCCGGAGTTATTTACTTTGTGAGTGGCCGACATAATTGTGGTGGTTGAAACCCATCTCCAGGGGAGAATACAGATGTAGTTTTTCTTACTTTCATCAGGGTTTATCTGTCAGAGTTTTCGTTCTCCAATGTGTCATCAGCTCCACTTTAAGCTCCCTCGCCGCTCCAAGGTAGCATACATAGAGGGGGATTCACTTAATTACCAAACAATTTTACCTTTTTAATGCGTGCAAAACTACGATGCTCCGATTAGGGTTCAAAAGTTTAATCAATTTCAATTTTACGAGCCGGAACATAATTACTAAAATTATGAGATCACCCGCATATATTGCATTATATATCCAATATCTGTTACAGGCATTAATGAATTTGATATTCAGAACAAAAATCCGTATCACCGGTGATCGCATCGACGCCAGAGAAATGTCCATCGTTATCGTAAATCATCGGACTCGAGTTGATTGGAATTTTTTGTGGGCGTTGATGTATTACGGATGTGAACCCAAATGCCATAACCTGAAGATCGCCTTGAAAGCTCCACTTCGTCATACGCCTTCTTTAGGTAAGTTCGAGAGTCTACTGTACTCAGCGACGAGTAGCATTCACGATCCGAGCTTCCAAAGATTTACTTTGTGGGGTGCCAAGTGTTTCAAAAGTGTACGAGAACTGAGCTTATTTTCTTTTAAGCAAACTCGAACGAGTTTATTTTCGGGTCCTTGGCTCACCTGTACGTCATGATTTTCAGCAAGAGTATTTCATTAGGTTACAAAACTCTCATTGCCCCGAACAAGTAATAAAAACCATATCTCCTATAAATTGACTTCTAATAAAACTGTGAATAATTACAGGTACCTAGGTACCCAGTTGTCGGTTGCCATTTTGTAAATAATTTACCTAGAAAGAGGTTTCAGCGAGAAACGCATACAATATACTTGAGTTACTTGTACGCACTGCCGAAAACCATTAAGCACGAGTCAGTGACTTCGTCTTCACGTCCCACTATAATTTGTTTTCGTTTTAACAACCGGTTGATGGTGCAAGAAAATCGACTATACAGCTCATTTTACATAGTCGCCTATTATTTGCCGAGTAATACTACATAAATGTTTGTTAGACGGAAGTCAATTAAAATTAGTGATTTGAATAATTTTATGAAGTCCAGTTGATTTATGATTTTTTGCAATGTTTTTTGCCTACAATTAAAAATAACCAATTTTTAATACTAGCCAATCGCCCTCCCTCCTGAGAGGAAACAGATAAAGTAGCCATCATCATTATGGTTAACTAGCAGCGCGCCACATATCTCTATTCTAGGTATATATTTAAAAAAAAAATGAAAATTACAAAAATGTATAAAGTTATCATATTGCAGGACCTCCTTCCACACCACATTTGCAGTTTTATAGCTTCCAGGTTGTACTTGGATTTTTAAATTATTAAACGAAGTTGTCCGCGACAGAGCTACGTATTGTCCATGACTGAAGACATACTCGGGTAGATATATCCCAACCTTCTCCAGCGTCTGTCCCTGGGCCTTGTTGATCGTCATACAGAAAGCCAACTTAATTGGAAATTGTCTCCTTTTGAATGAAAAAGGTAAGGTGGAATCCGCTGGCGACAGGTCCACTCTTGGGAGTAACATTCTTCGACCGCACTCCACCCCAGTTATTATTTCCAGATCCAGTGCATTCGTGTACATGTTTCTCACAATTAGTCGTGTCCCATTCAGCAGTCCAAGTGCTACATTCATATTACGTAGCAACATAACAATCGCACCAACTTTTAAGTGTAATTTATTTGGTGGTAAACCTGTCAACTCCAGACTATCCAGAAATTCAACGGGGAATTGCAGGATTTCGCTGTCATTTTCACTGATCAGTCTATTCACGCTTATGTAGGTTTTGGCTTCTCCAGGAATCAAGTCCAAAATCTTGTCGTTGATCTTCTGACAATGATTATTCTTTGGTGCCAGAATTGCAACATTAGAAAATCTCTGGAGTGTCAAACTTTTCACAATAGACGTATCTTATAATGTCCTGAGAAATGATGTTTGCAGGTGATTCTATAATGCCCCCATTTTCAGAGCCAGAATGAGGGAAAGTACCATTACCAATCTGCAGCAATAATTCTGAGAACTCTTTTTCTCCTGCTTCCGGAATGGAAGAAATGCGTGTGAATAGCGAGGTTGAGTTGGTTGCTACCTCATAACTCCCCTCAGACTGAACGGATTTGAGTGATCAAAAAAGCATATGAAAGAGGTTGCTTCACTGAGTGTTCTTAGACTAAGATGAACTTTGTAGGTCAAGTAGTTCGTGCGTAATGGACAAATGAGTGGAAGAAATGCGTGTGAGTAGTGAGGTTGAGTTGGTTGTTACCTCATAACTCTCTTCAGACTGAACGTATTTGAGTGATCAAAAAAGATTCATAAGTAGCTTGATTCACCGAGTGTTTTAAGACCTTAAGCAGCATTGTGCGATAATTAGGGCCTGATATATAGGTGTTCAACTTCATAGAACCCAGTTTTTCAAACATATTTTAAATATATAGATGCTTACCCCCGCCCGACTGTATGATTGTCCATTGGGGAACACGTGCTACAACATGATAATAAGATATAAAATTTATTAATCATCGGTGATTTAAATTAATTTGTATAATAGGCAGAAGATAAAGAAAAAACAAAAAGCTCCAGTGGCTAATATGTACTCGTATATGTCAATATTAATTGGTAACTTTATCACATTATTTATGGCCTTCGAGGGGAAAGAAGATATATCCCCATCGGAAAACGTTACTAGTAAATTCTAATAGTAACCAGTCTGTTGAATTAAAATAAATAGCCGGAATGACGACCTAAGAGAAACGAAGACTGAAATAATTTCAACAAAAAGGCGCAGCTCTGCCACGAGACGATTTTCTAGGGGCGACAACTTGAGGTAAAAGGTAACAATTTCAACCCTTTAATTTCAGTAAGAGAATGGCATTTGTCGTCACTTCAATTCTTGTACCCGAATTTAGAAAATCAGATTATTCTGAGGGCTAACCGTCAACTCAGGGTAGTGGGTACTAGTCCCATTTGACACAGGAAGCCTAAAAAGAGTAAAACTACGAAATAAACGATGAACAATAATGTACATTGAAGAACCAAGTTCGTAAGAAGAATATATAAGAGCTTGAAAGATCACAAAAGGATGCAGATAAAAAATACCGTACTGTTTGAGAAACGCCCATGGGCACCATCAGACTTATTTCCAAAGAGATAGTAAACCCCTCTTCTCTAGAAGAGGAAACTTGGTCATGAAAATCCAACAACATTATGAAGAAAAAAAAAAGGGTTACAAAAACAATATGAAAATGAAATAATTATATGAAAAAAGAACATCAATATTCTGATAAATACGAGAGCTATTTCTTGACAGTTAACAACTATTTACGCTGATAACTGAAACTGGTTCACGTACCCTGCCGAAACAACCAGTAGGAAATGCAACGCAGACTTCACCATACGGTACTACTACTAGAACAAACAATTACAAGGCCGGCTTAATACCAGACCCGAGCCAGCCATCTGTGGTAGGGGGTGCTGACTGTTTACCGATGGAGGGGGGGGGGTTAAGGATACACATGGTATATAATGTGAAGATTTATACAAAAACTGGGGCCATTACATAAAAATTCCATTCTCAATCCAAGAGTCCCAAATTAGTCAACCAAGTTTTTGTTCTAAATTTTAAAATGTTTCTGTTATATTAATTCTCTTCATCCACACTTTTTCTTCTTTTTTTTCTTCTTCTAAAAATTTTTATTATCCAAAAAGGATTATAATCTTAATACTAATTTATGTATTGCTAGAATTAAAGTGTCTTAATAATATTAAGGCGAGTGCAGAATTCTAGGGCTAGGAATGTGTAGTCGTGGTTGTCTGAGAGGTGTTCAAGTGAAGGTGGGAATCGTAAGGAGTTACATAAAGCTTGGTGTGTGGGGCCTGAGGCAGTCAATTAATATGTGTTCAGTAATTCAAGTTGGTGTGACAACTATTGCATTGAGGAGGGTTGGATTTCAGGAGAAGGTAGGAATGAGTTAAGGATGAGTGGCTTATTCTGAGTCTAAATAGTGATGTTTTGCTTAGCCTATTTTTTTGTGTTAAGAGTGTCCCAAGGGAAGATGTTTGGTTTAATTTCACGAAGTTTATTGTTTTGTAGGTTGATCCAGGTGTTATTCCATAGGGAAAGATATTCTGTGTGCATTTGTTTAGTAAAAAGTTTCAGGTTTTCTTGCGTAAGATGTAGTATTTTGTTGGTAGTGATGTTTGTATCTGCTAAGTGTAGTTTGAAGCGGTAGGCTATGTTAGGTATAGAGTGTGGTGTTAAAGGCGAGGTGAGTGTTGTTGTGAGTAAGTGTTTTTAGAGGATGGTTTGAAGTAGTCAAGATTTTTGTGATGTATTGGCTAGTTAGGTATTTAGTGCGAATATAGAATGGAGGTTCTGAGCAGAAAGATTGGAGGCTAGAGATTGGGCTGGTAGTGAATGCGCCAGTTGCTAACCGTAGTCCTGTTGATTGTATTGTTTGCAGTTGTTGTAAGTATTTTTGTGGGGCTGATTGGTATAAGATTGTACCGTAGTCAAGTTTGAATCGCACAATTACGCGGTAGTATTAGAAGTGTTTTTGTGTTAGGCCCGAAATGTTTGTTTTCAAGTATTTTAAACGAGTTGAAAGATGTTCTGCAAGAAGTTTTTAGTAACTTAATGTGAGTGGACCAGTTCAATCTTAGGTCAAATGTGAGACCCAGGAATTTATATGAGGTGGATTGTTTAAGGAGGGAGTTATTCAAGGTGAGGTGGGTAGAAGGAGGGTTTCTTTGTTGAGAGAAGATCATGTATGTAGTTTTGGAATCAGAAAACTGCAGGTCAGTTTTCCCACTCCATTCAGCAAGGTTGTCTAGGCAAAATTGTAGAAGGTTTTCTTTCTCGTTCAGCGTAATGATAATTTTTTAAATGGTGGCATCCTTGCCTAGGGGGGCTCAAGGTATCTTTAGATGGGGCTCAGCTCCAGCTTGCCCCCCTCCCCCCCCAAAAAAAAAAAAAAATTGAGCATTTTTGTACACCGAATACCACAGTATGCAAGAATTATTTTATGAGAATAAAAAAGATAAAATATAAAAATAAGCTTCTTCAGTGACAAAATTTAAATTACACTACTGAACATAAATTAATATTCTTTCTACATAATTAGCAGATATAGCAAGATTAATCATCCACTCCAACACAAAGCACGTGAACCCAAAGTTGGCATTTACTGCAGCTTATCCACTCCTCTCCGTCTTTATCTTCAATGTACCTTTCTGAAAAAAAGTAAAACCACATAACAAATTCAATATCAAACCAGTAGGGAGTAAAGCAGATAACAATTTTTTTTTTACCTTGGCAATCAAAACAGTCTGCATCATCTGCTTTCAAGTCACTTTTTCTTTGTAGCTTACCTCCATTGGGTCATGCACTTCTTCAACTATAGCATGAATCTTCATTTTGAAAAGGTCATCGTCGTTCGCGACTTTGTACAAATTGTGCAGTTTTTTCCCCGACTGACTTTCTCTTTCTTCCCGGCCACTCCAGATTTTATCTTATGCTTCTTCACTGCTGCAGGTTTCTTTTTCGAGCATTTTCTCTCTTTTTCTTCTTTAGAGTTCTTTGCTTCAAAGTATTTTTTTATTTTCTTCTTTTTTCTCATTTAGTTCTTCCCTTGTCACGTTTCTTTCTGCCTTTTCTCGTTCGAATTGTTTAGTTTTTTCTGGTTTCATTTTGGCTTACTCCCGCCAGGCTGCTTCTGAGGTCATCGCAAATGGAAAGCATTCTTGTTTTTCCAGGCGAGGAGAGAGTTAACATTGTGATGGAATGAAGTGAAAGTCCGATGTCCGAAGTACTGGTAGCTGTTTTTATAGGTGTTGAAACTGCTAGAACTAGTGCAGATTCTCGAGTTACCAAAGAGGTAGGAGACGGTCCAATCTAGAAGTTTACAAACAAGTTACGTAAGAGCAGAGAAATTTCATATTTCAGATTAACAAAGATAGTATTCCATCCTTACATTTTTTTCACCACAAATTTTATCCACAGGACTGAGTGAGGTGAAAGCTAATCTCTCAACTGATCTCTTGTAATTGGAAATCTTCTTCGGGCGCACTCACGAATCCATGTGACTAAATCTTCTTCTATCTTGGGGGGGGGGGATGTAGGATTCGGACCCACTGAGTCTTTTGCATAGTTTCTTTTATACTTGGATTTCAACGCTGATCGGAGCACATTATGCTTATTTGCCGCAGGTGCAACCTCCATGCCTCTCCTCACATCAAAAAGGGCATTTTCCATTCGGCTTGGCGAATAGCTTCTTGGTGGTCCCTTATTTGCCACCTATTGAAAGAACACACAGATGTATTATTACTATATTCCAACTCGTAATACCTATATTTAGTCATTTTATTCAAGAATGAATATCAGTAACCACAGGGCCGCCAAGAGCCAAACCGGGCCCGGGGGAAAAATCTGCGGGCCTAAGCAACTGTATACTACTGATAATAATATCTACCTATAAGGTACAAGTAAGTATAATAGACCTTTTTCAAGTCGACGTCGCACAGATCCCTTACAGTACTTGGTTCTTGTTAGCAAAAATACTCACCGTGCGCCAACGAACGTTTTGACTTTCATAAGAAAACACACGGAGCAAAGATCATTATGTTACTATTTGAGAATAAGAAATTTGTTAGAAAACAGAAGTTTATTAGCAAATGCTAAGAACCTTCTGGATTAGAAATATATATAATTTAGTTTCTAAAAAATTTCTTATTCTCAGGTATAGTAACATAATGATCTTTGTTCCGTATGTTTTTCTTATGGGAGTCGATGCGTACAATGGGTATTTTTGCTAACTAACAACCAAGTACTGTAAGGATCTGTGTGACATCACCAACAGAAAACAGTCTATATCATGACAATCAGTGCTACCAATGAACGCTCTAAACGCTATCTATAGGTAAAAAATAACTACTAAGAATGTCATTCACTAGGAAGAGTCATCCACTGGAAAATGATGCTGGTATATTATATCTTATTTTTATACCCTCCATCTGAAAAAATAATAAAATGAGTCTACAAACTACTAAAAATCAAGAGTAGCGACAACAATTTAAAAAAAGGGTACGCAGTAAAGTATTTGCTTCGCAAAACCCCGAAAAATTAGGCTACTTGTACAACTAATCATAGGTGTATCAGTGTCAGAGTAAGAACATAGGTTTGAAACTTCAGCAGTAAAACAACTAATGACGTAGTAACACTTGAAAAGTCCCTTTCGGTAATCAGCTTCTTCTTGCATTTGGAAACGTACCTATTCTTGTGAACAACTACGTCTTACAAATTTCCAATTCTTGCTCATTCAATATTGCTGACATCTGATCAATTTCACGAAATCCCAGAATTTTTCATTTCTCATTCTTGCTAAAAGTCAGCTAAGTTAGGTCAAAGTATCAGTATTAAATATAAAGCAATGCCTGTAGTCAGATAAGTATTAAAGCCCAGCCTTTTAGATATATTAGCTTACTAATTTACATAAAAATGCAATTTATAAAAAGCATTCCCCAGTATGCAATGCATTATTTCACAGGCGTTGTCCCTTCAAAACTTATGGTATTCGTTCTCGTAGCACAACAGTGGACAGGTATATTGTTTCCTCATTATATGCGTAAATTTATCCACACGTGTAATAATTTGGGATGGAAACCATTCCTACCAAACAGCGACGCCTATACTTTGAAAATTGACTTTCTATTTCTTCTGTTTTTCCGTCCTCCTTTTACACCCTGTCCCGAACTAAAGCTCTAGATAGGAGTACAATCGTCCGCCATTTTGAATCCAACAGCGCCGGTCGATGCCGAATGACTACGCGATACGCTCCGCATAATCGGATTCGGTATCCACGGGCATGGTTGAAGTCAAAATGGTGGACGATCGTACTTGCACGAAGTATACAGAGCTCTACCCGAACTATTAGTCACTCTACTTCGAACTGGTGGGTGAAGTGCGGTGAAAATTAACTTCAGGCACTCATTTTTGTTTCCTAGGTTTTCTTAATATATATACTGAAACGTTAGTTATTGTAATACGGAAAGAGAAAAATCCTCTTGTTTCCAAGCTAATCGTATTTTGTCTTTCAGGATGGGTCATGCAAGTTGCAAACTGCATGTACCTACAGCGTAAATGGGAGAAGGACGAGATCACCATGAGTTCACAGCTGGAATATTTTAATGACATAGGGCACGTGTTTCAGGTACATTTTGATAAGTTCAAGTTCTTATATTGTACTCCACGTATTACTCACAACAGGTTAAAATGACCACGGCAGAGATCCTACCATCATTATTACGTGGGCAGTTAAATATTAGAGAAATGTTGAACTCGTGTTGAACGGACTGTGAAATTATATTCCGTATACTAGCACGGCGTTATTCGAGTTATAAAATGAACGCTGTGAGATGAATAATTGGAGGGCTAATTACAAAGAGGAGTCGCTGTATAGCACGGTGGTAACGTGCCCTCTTCGCAATCCTTGCGGTTCGGATTCGATTCTTACCAACGCCGGAAAACTATAGTGATTTTCAAGTATCCCCACTAACATCCTGGCGAACACAGCGACTAGAGTGTCAATCGAGGTGGAAAACATAGTGCGTCCTACAACCCCCGCCGATTAACACGAATAAGGCATTACAGTCGTAGGAGGTGTTACCACCAGATCAAAAAAATTGGTACTGTGCGTTTGTACATCATGGACAGCTTACTCAACGTCGTGAAATATTTGCGACTAATAAGCGAACTGCTACTGCACACTCTTCGGCACAGAGAAGGAAAACTCTGCTCGTGATTGCCAACGACCGGCATTGGATATGGCTCCTGAAGAAGAACTGCGCAAGAAGTGGTTAAGTAAGTTGTTTGCAGTAACAGAGATAGACTACGGTAATCAATAATCAATATGTTTCCAGTTAGCATAGTCTCTGTTACTTCAAAATGGTTTATTCAACCACTTCTTGCGCCAGCTTATTTCCAATTCATGCTATGCTGCGAACGGTAGATTGATTGTAGATTGATTTTAAGCAGCAGGTGTAGTCGGTGGGATGAACGTCATTACAACGTGGTCAGTTTGACCATACTCCACGTAAGACAATAACTGCATCTTCCATCTCGAAAAAGGTTGACTTGAGTTTGTCTTACATCATACGACTACTGGTCATCTAGTAAGAACAGAAGTTCAGAAGTTACATCAAAATAATCATCAAGCTGCCAATATACTAATTTTACAACAATTTAGAAAGAGAATACTGGAAGAAATTCAATTAAGGTTACCTACATATTTTCCTCTTGTTTTGCAGATGTTGCTGTTTCCAGAGGGAACTGACTTAACTGAAGATAGTATCCGCCGAAGTAACGAGTACGCTGTGAAACATAATTTAGATTTTTACACTCACGTGCTACACCCAAAAACGACTGGATTCGTATTTCTAGTGGATAGAATGAGAAGTAATTATCTCTAGATTTGATAACATTCAGATCATATACTTTTTTTTTAGTTCTGTAAAAGCATTCGGGAATTTTGCATCAATACTAGTTTGATTGTTGTAGAAATGAAATCAGGCTTGAGTGCAGTCTACGACCTGACTTTGGCTTATTCGAATCTAATACCGCAAACTGAAATGGACGTGGTTCGAGGAAATTTCCCCACGATAGTGAATTTCCATGTGAACAGGTAAAGCACCCATACAAAGTCAAATAATTATTCCATATATTCCAATACTACGAGTTATATTGATGTAGGGGAGAATGGTGATACATGGGACACTTTTTACATTTTTGCTCATAAATCTGTCAAAATTGAGTATTTTTAAATTTTAAATTTTATTTATTTTTAATGTAGCTTGATCCTTCAGCTACAAGTTGATGCTATTGTAAACCCGATTCAATGTAACAATTCATTTGTAGGACGC
This sequence comes from Acanthococcus lagerstroemiae, assembly GCA_031841125.1. Lineage (NCBI taxonomy): Eukaryota > Metazoa > Arthropoda > Insecta > Hemiptera > Eriococcidae > Acanthococcus > Acanthococcus lagerstroemiae. Next base: position 19,646,773 of record CM063109.1, on the reverse strand, counting down.
GTAGAGTGAAGGTACCCAAGTATCCCTACTAGGTAGGGATACTTGGGACAACCGCTTGGGGATAGATAGGACATGTAATAAATAAGCAATAGGGGAGAGTGGTGATACATGGGACACTTTTTACATTTTTGCTCATAAATCTGTCAAAATTGAGTATTTTTCAGTATTTGTTTTATTTAAATGTAGCTTGATCCTTCGGCTACAAGTTGATGCTATCGTAAACCCGATTCAATAGTTCGTCCCATGTATCCCTTCAAGCAACCATATCACAGAAAAATTCATAAAGAATTCTCACTAACACTTGGAATGTTGGTAGGTAGCGCAAAATAAGTAGAATACATCCAGTTTGTCAGAAAAAAAAACTTCATGCCGATCCGTTAAGATTTGGCTGTGATATGGAAGAAAATGTGATGATAAAATTTTTGTTTTGAAATTGTCAAAAACACAAAAATCGTTATAAAACTTTTAAATTTTAACCAATCGACGTGAAATTTTGTGTGTGTGCATTATTTAACAGTGTCGATTCATTATTTTCACTCTTTCAGAATTAATTTTGGTCGCGTCATTCAAGAGATAAGTGTAAAGTCTCATGTATCCCACTGTTCCATGTATCACCACTCTCTCCTACAAAGTAAAACTGGTAGATGAGTCTTATTGGAAAGTAAACTCTGAGCCGCCTTTACTTAATCAAGCAAAATGCGAATTGTTCTTGTATAACTTTCTTAGAAGTTTAAATATGTTGTTACACCTATGAGTTTTTTTATAGCAGTTCAGAAAACTGTACACATAATATTTAGAACATTATTTTGTCAGGCTTCAACTTCCATTTAGTAGGTCTCCGATTGATATATGTATGTAATATTTGTTGATGCATCACTAATGTAAATCATATAATTTTGTTTACTATATCAACTTATCTATCTCAAGAGTTAATGCCTAATCAGGAAGTTGTTGAGTATTGTTGATGTTTTTCGTACAGAATAACTTGAATAACTGTTGATAGTTATACACCACAACGCTCTCTATACTTCTTACAGGTAAAGACAGCCGCCATTTTCTTTCCAGTTCAGTCCCTCAAAAGAAAATCGGATGAGCAGTAAACATCGCGTGACCAATTCCCGATTCACGGGAACAAACTGGAAAGAGGATGACGGCTGTTTTTACCTGTCGTCATAAAGAGCACTAGTTTTTATAGTCAGTTTTTTGTGGTTTTATTTTTATTTTTTTGATATGTTAATTATGTTGACATCAGAGATCTACTATTTGAGTACTTTGTATTATTACTCGTACAACCACTTATTTGTATGCTACAACTTATTAATTCCAATGGGACCTCTCGTCCTGTTCTTGACAGCCGGGGTAAAGCCAGGGATTCAAAGTTTTAGCCATTAACGGCTTCATTTTAAGTTTAAGCTCTTGTTTCAGTGATTTCAGGTCAGCCATTAAGTCAGTAATTCGTTTGGTTTTTTTTTTTTTACTACTTAAGCCAATAGCTGATGATCTATCAGCTTATAAGAAACTTGAAAGTACTTCTTGCCAAATGGACGATTAGGAGAACTGAGTTATACTCGTAACTCAGTTGTAATAATACCGTGTTATTACTATCTAGTAGATATATTTCGGCTGATCTCGTTTCTTTTTCTTTTTATTGCTGATAATTCTAATCTGCTCTCATTTCCCTAAGGGATTCAAAGTCTAAGCCATTAACGGCTTAATTTTAAGTGTAAGCCGACCGCGAAATTAGGTCAATAGGAGGTAAAGCGCTTAAACCCGAGTGTAGCCATACACTATTTTGAATCCAACCGCACTCTGGTGGATGCCGAATTGACTATGGGGTAAGTAGATATAAAATAGGGCTTATAGCACAGCTCTCCCATGTATTTTTTAATGGAGTGACGTCACATTCGATGCTAAAGTGCCGGTTCCCCTGCAAACTCTGAGTATGCAATCCGTGCACTATATTCGATGAAAATTTTGTCTCTCTCGGAGTGTAGGTTTCAGGTTGTGTCGTATTCCGAATGGTGTTGTCAATATCTAGATAAGTGGGTATGTTGGAATTGAGTCCACCTACCAGCCTCTGAGGAAGCCACATTCCAGAGTGATCCTCATCTTCCACCTTGATCCAGATTCCTAGGTTTGTGATTGAAATTGATTGGTTATCTTGTATGCTTACTGACACCGCGTGATGTTACTGTCCAGATACATGGGTATGTTAGGAAGAGATCCATACCCCAGTCTCTGAGGAAATCACATACAGTCGATGCTCGATAATTCGAAATTCAAGGGACTAGAGGAATTATACGAATTATCGCGATTTTCGAATTATCGAAAGTTCGCAGGGCAATGAAGAAAAATATTATTTTTTACACATGTTTCAAGATTTAATATGAAACGGTAGGACGTGCAGTTAGAAAAATGACACACATACATACTGAAGGTGAAAATGTACACTTAGTACACAAATCGACCTACGGTTACCATTTCATGTTCATTGCATGAACAAACAAGCTCTCACTCACACCTAACTGCTGGCAGGAGGGTAGACCGACCACCGATGTATGAATTACAGAGCTGATGAGAGGTTGTTGAACAAATTACCGAGCATTTTTCAAGAAAAATTAATATGAATTATCGAGGGAACCAAAATGCATTGATTTCGTACGAATTATTGAGATTTTCTCAATGGACTGGAGGTTTAGTACACACGAATTATCAAGATGTTTGAATTATCGAGCTTTGAATTATCAAGCATGACCATAGGCACCAACTTGACACTTGGGAGAGGCCCCCTCTCTCTCCCAATGAAAACTTTGATGGGGCGACGCCCCCCCCCCAATATTTTTAACTCAAAAATGGAAGAAGTACAAAGAATTTTACCAGCAATGATTAAATTTAACAAATTAGAAAAAAAAGAAGAGAAAACGAATAAGAATAAAATCGATAATACCGAAATATCAGACATGTCTCAATAAAATAATCAAAGAAAAAACCGCACTCTGACTGATTCTGCCCCTCCCCCAATATTTTCCATAAGTTGGCGCCTATGAGCATGACTGTATCAGAATAATCCTCACCTTCCACCTTAATCCAGATTCCCGGGTTCGTAATTAAAATCCATTGGTTATCTTGCATTCTTACCACATAGTGATCTTAGTATCTAGATAAGTGGGTACGTTAAAAAGGGGTCCATATCCCAGACTCTATGGAAATTATAATCTAGAATGATTCTCATCTTCTACCTCAATCCAGATTCCCAGATATCCGCGTGTTGTTCTCAGTATCTAGATAAATGAATATGTCAGAAAGAGGTCCATATCCCAGCCTCCCGGGGAAATCATATTCCAGAGTAACCCCTCCTCATCCCCCTTATTGAGATGGTATAGATTTTCACGCTCCACAATAGAAGCGAGTGTACTTTTGTACATAATCGACAGAGCGTCTCAATAAGGGGGGTAAGGAGGGGTTACTCTAGAATATGATTTCCCCGGGAGGCTGGGATATGGACCACTTTCTAACATACCCATTTATCTAGATACTGACAACACCACTCGGTAAGTATATGACACAACCTGAAACCTACACTTCGAGAGAGACAAAATTTTCATCGAATATAGTGCACAGATTGCATACTAGGAGTTTGCAAGGGAACCGGCACGTCACTCCATTTAAAAATACATGGGAGAGCTGTGCTATAAACCCCATTTCTTATCTACTGCGGTACACTCCCGTGAGTCGGATTCGGCATCAATGGACGCAATAGAATTGAAAATGGCGTATGACTACACGTGGGTTATAAAGGTGCTCTAACTGGGGAGCTCGCTTCAAGTCAATTTATTTCCAAATAAAGGATACTAATCTATCTTCTCCCGAAAGTTGATTGGGCCAAATAGAAGCTTACAGATCACTCAGACTATCAGTAAAATAATGCCATTACAACAAGGTTATGTGCTTCTCCCCTTCTCGAATAAAGTGTGAAAATGCTGACAGTAGGGCTCTCTTTGTATAGGTATGCTCAGCCACCATTTTTATCCTTCCATTCCCCATGTAACCTCAATCGTCGCTCGCGATGCATTCCATTAGCGGCAGGGCGGCAACTTTAGCGGTGCTCACAGGCTCTAGCACCCGATGAGGGTTCTTGAGCACCACATGGGAAAATTAATCATTTAGGTGGACGAGGCGAGTGGAGATATCTCAAACAACTCTGAGAGGGGAGAAGAGAGTCGAACCACATGAGAAAAATAGAATTTGCCGCCTATGATGCGTTCACTTGTTATCAGAAAAAGTAAGGATCAAAATGGCGGATGAGTATGCCCGTACGAAGTTTACAGAGCCTTATTAACAGTAAACAGTACTAGAACACCAAAGTAAAGACATACGCCATTTTCTATCAAGCTTGTTCCGTGAAACGAAAACTAGCCACGCAGTGGTTACCGCTCAGCTCACTTTCATTTCACTGAACCGAACTGGATAGAAAATTGCGTATATCTTCACTCACATGTTCTAGCGCTTTAGTGACAGTGTGTTCACTTTTCTGAACTACAATTATTGAAATGCTGAACGGATTTCTCGTTTCAGGTACTCCATCGCCGACCTACCAACCGATAAAGAAGATCTCAGACTGTGGATGAACGCTCGCTGGCGCGAAAAGGAAACTCGCCTGATAGATTTCGAAAAAGACAAGATCTTTCCAGGATCAGCTTCCACATCAGGCATGGAGAACGCCTTACACCTGGCGTTCTTCTTCTGGACAGTGTTACTAGTCACCATGTTTTATCTGTTTTTCACGAACGCCTTTTTCTTCTGGTGGACGATCGGGCACGTATGCCTTTTTGTGGGGATATCTTACATGACTGATGGCTACCAAAAGCTGTGCGTGTCGTTTCATGAATACACAACGAGCAACGATAAGAAACACCGATGAGTCGCGATTAAAAAAATCAAGTAATGAATACACCGGTCGTTTAAAAAAAAAAAAGAAAAAAAAAGATATTGTGAATGTACGACGAGGTGGGGCTAACATGGCAGTCGAAGTGTACAATTGTCAAGTTTCCAACCAATTTTGCGAAGGAGAATATCGAGGACGAGGCTCCTAATGGATTGCACTGAATATGCTTTCTATATAAGTTATGTAAATGAATGACAGCCTAAGCCCATGTTTTCATCTTGCTTGTATGTATTGGTAAACGTCATTCTTTTCTCCCTCGCTCGAAATGACGGTGGTCATATTCTGGAGAGAAAAAAAAAAGCGAGCTGGGAGTAAAATATATACATATTCTAGTCCAATATGAAACATTCCGAGTACATGTACGAGGTTTTTATTAAGCTTTCATTGTTATTTGTTATATTTTATCTGTAAAACGAGTCAGGGGCGCTACTGTACTTATATGAGGAGGGGAAGGAACCCAACTGAGTGGCTTCAAATTTTGCAAACAGAGCAAGCAGACAGTGTTTTTTTACTGACTTGAACAGAAAAAACAGGTAACCCTTGTTATAAAAAGTTTCCAATTTTCCAACTTTTGGTTACTGATTTTCTAACTAAAGCTAAGTATCAAACTCTGGGAAGACTCTCCTCCTCTCTTCGGCACACCCTTGCAACGAATACTTAATAGTGTTAAAGAGCAAAGAGAAAAATTTATTATTGATGCAGGAGCCTTGGATTATTTCTATCAAAATAACGGCAATATGCCATCTCTTAATATCCTTGCAAGGTATGAGGTTATGATTGGGACACTGTTGGGGAAAATGGAACTACGAAGTGTTTGTTTTTGGAAGAAAATGCCTACCAGATATGGTTTTGAACTGATCTCAATTTTGTAGTAAGTACTAAAAGTACTTCATAGTCGAAAGAGTTAATCAAATAGATAATTATACTGAAATATGATTGTAAGTTACATGAATTTACAATGTTGACTATTCTTTAAATAATGTAATTGCTGTTCGAATAAATGTTCTGGTTTTGGTACAGCAGCGCAGTTCGTGTTCTCATTTAAATCATCATCAAAGTTGAAAAGGGTATTTAGAAAACTAGCGCCGCTGGTATGAGATGACATAACAGCAAAAAAGTAAACGAAAATCATCTCTCACGTTCTTGCGCCTATTTTCTACATATGTTGAAATATAGGGAAATGGCAAAAAAAGGTATACATTCCTAGAATTTTGGATGTTTCTTAAAAGTAAGGGGAAATTTGAATGTAATGTAATAAACATATTTACTTTCCTGCCATCACTGTTTGGGATACATTAGACTTTAAGGTCATGTAGGGGTAAAAGGACCTGTAAGATCGCGCAGTTCCTAAGATTGCGCATTCGTTATTCCTCGCAAACTATTGGCTATTTTGAATATGTAATCGGTTGGTGACATTGTTTTGCTCGAGAAGTTGTCACTGAAAGCCAAAATGAGATTTTATCATCTGATGTTACAAAGATATCTAATTTTATAGTTTTTTAATGTTCTTTTTATAATTTCACTCAGTGAAATCGGATAGTATCACGTTCTAAATTCAAAATCAATCGCTAAGTAGTTTAAATGAGTTGAGAGTAATTTGTACGCCCTTTCACATAATATGTAAAATATATCAATTACATTCAAGTGAATTGCCAAAAATACCTGTCGGACAGTGGTCTGTAAGATTGCGCAAAATTTTTTAAAACGATTTAGTGATGTTTTCGTTTATTTTCAGCTAAAATGATAGATAATTATTGAAGTAAATATGAGAATGACAAAGACGATCCATTCTGTCCTTACTGCGCAGAAAAATATCATTTTCAAAGCGAGAAGAGAAGTGGATTCAGTGCCATGGTCGTAATTGCTGAAAATGGGCTCACATGGCGGGCGCGGGCATTGACCCCACGGTTATAGATACTTGTGAAATTTGTTCTTAAAAATTTAATTATAATGTATTGCATTGAGAATTTAACCATTTTTACTATCGCGCGATCTTAGGAACATCACTGCGCGGTCTAACAGACCACTTTTTTTTAGGTCAATTTGGAAGGAAGTTGGGGGAAAATTACAGAGGCAATTTTGTTGTCATCCAAAATGGGTGAGATTTTTATATGTTATATGGGAAAGTCTTGCCTACAACATATGTATCAAAAAATCAGCCATTTTTGTTCATAAATAAAGAAGCTAGGTGGAGATGACCCCTAAGTGCGCGATCTTACAGACCCCTATCCTAATAGTTACGTTACGGATAACTTTTATTCAACGATGATGATCGCTTCATTTCGGGGAGGGGGGGCAAAAATAACATTTTATACGAATCAACATTTTTGGGTTAACAAGCACTCTAGTTTCCGGAAAAAGCGCTAAAAATTTCCTTTGTAGTTAAATATTTTTTATTTTGAGGGGCATCCCTCGGGATCACCATCCATGGCTTCTGTTGTACTATCCAAGGGCACAACCAAAACTTTTTTGATGAGGGCTGGAATTTAGAAAAGAAACAGGCAGGGGTGAAAGCTCGATTTGGTACCCACTTATTTTCATGAACTGTACATTTGTACGAACCTACGACGCAACGTAACCGCATCAGGCCATCGGCATCAATTTTTTCTCGTTTCAAAATTGATTTTGAAAACATTTCGAAGAATGTTGGAGGGGGCTATAGCCCTCAAGGCCCCTCTTTGGTTATGCCCTTGGTACTGTCGGTCAAATTTTGCTGATTCAATGTATATAATTATTATACTAAATGTCTATATAACTTTAAATCATGCAACATTAACGAATCTTATATGATTTATTAAACATTTTCATGTATAGCCGGTTTCCAGGGAAAGGGTATGGGGATAGCTCCCATGACGGTCCAAAATGGACTTTTTCGTTAAAATTCTTCTAAATATTTAAAAATTCGTGATCACTTCACTTGCAGATGAGTATTCCGTTATCACTTTTTGGAGATTAACATCATGAAATCCACAGCCATGCTGGGGCGGAGACTTAGATTTTTCCCACATGTCGCAAAATATCAATCGGAAAGGGGGAGGCTGGACCCCCATCCCTTGACAATTTCAAAAAATAGTATTTTTCCATACGCAGTGGACTGGTTTGATAGTTCAGGGTAGACCAAGGGTATTGTAGGGGGTCATGGCTTGGTTCTCCAAACTCCTTCAGGGACACCTTCGGGTTTCCGAGGCACTCTGAGAATCTTGGACTTTCTATCTTAGGGGCTCAGTCTGAACCTCCCCTTCTAGGCTATCCTTGGCACATTAGATCGCGTAGTAAGTTCCTATAGCGTTCTTTTAGTCTTATGTACTAGAGAAGCCCTCACTCTCTATATGAGACTGACGGGCATCAATTTTACTGTGCTCGTTATATCCTGCTCGGACTCTGAGGTGGATTGGGCACCAAATAGGGGGCAGAGGCTCCAGCCCCCTGTCTCCTGTACATTTGTACATACATCGCCAAGCTGTAGATTAGGAGGAACCAGGTCCGTACCTGTTTGGTCACAACGACGGATGGCGGAGACCACATCAAGTGGCATGAATTCCAGCGGTAAGCGGCTAGGCTATACTTCGACTTAGTTGGTACTTTTAAGCTTCCACTGTGTTAGTCTGTGAGTGTCCCTTCCCGTACCCCTGTGACGTAAATCCCCAATAGGTCAGCAGGAGAGCCCAGCAATGGTGAACGCACCTTTAGTTCGCCAGAAGTTGAATTTTTACATAAAATGCTAAATTCGCCTAGATATAGTTTTGTACAACATTCCAATAGGTGTCGCTGTTCAACCATAAAAGTGGTTTTCTTTTTATTTCACTGCGATTGGAAAAGTTGAGAAAAAAAGGTTTTTTCCGAGGTTCGACAAATTTTTGGCATGTCGCAAAAAAATCTGACATGTCGCAAGCGCGACATGCGCGACACGAAATAAGTCTCCGCCCCTGCAGCCGTGAAAGAATTTATGTCCGACCTTCTATGGGCTTTCGGCTATCCATTAGAGCACGATTATAAATATAGACAGGGTGCCAACAACTGATTCCATAATTCTTTTTTTTTTAAACATAAAATCGAATTGATACAGGATTTGAAGTCAACTTGAAACATCTTTAAAGTTACAATTCGTACAGCGGTGAAAATATATTCAGTCGACATAATTGGTTCTGTAGCCATCATCCAAGTTTCGAGATCGTATGAGTTAACTCGTATTACCCTCAAGCGTCAATCTTCACCCTGAGTTGTCCTTTAAGAATTTGCAACCAATATTTAACTCTGTTTTCCACTCCCCATCCAACCCCGAGAAACGAGACGTTGGGGCACATAAATGGCTGAGGGAAAAAAAGTAGGATGAATCCAGAATAATATTATCAAGTAAGTACTTAAGTATAAGATATTTCTGATGAATATACTATTTATATTTTTAAAACTGATAATTATTCATCACTTACTGGTGTCATAGACATCAGCAGACTATCAAATTGAGGACATTTTATGGTACATTCCTGTGTATCTTATCCTTTTCTACGTCAAAATGTTCTTTCAAATTTTGAAGCATCTCAAAATTTTCAAAGAAAATCCTGCTCAAGAAAAAATCATCACCCGGGCAAGGATCCTTTGAGTCACCGCCCCCTCCCTTTAGGGGTCTGAAATCCTCAGAACTAAGCCTCACGAATATATTGGCAGAAATAAACAAGGCATATTTTTTGCATTATTTTTCTGCATTGCGGTAAATGAACATCGTTGTTCTTACAACTATTCTGATGGACTTCCAATCAGAATTCTTAAGATGAGTAAAAGTAAGATGAGTAAAAAAAATTCACATCAAATTTGTTCAGCGGATCATCGTCTTTCGGACTTAGGCGCCCCGGGCAAGCGCCGGGCTCGCCCGGGCCTTAAGCTGGCCCTGATAATGGGAGATTGGAACGCCAGAGTAGGAGGAAGAAAGGGTATGCGGGGAGCATGGGCTAGGAGGGTTCCCCATCAATTTGGAGCGGATGACTTGGCGCGGACACCTTGGCGTCGAATACGTCACAAATAATGATGAAAATTGAATAGAAAATGGCTTACTGTGTATTTGTATTATAATACTTCAATCAAATTAATGAGGCGCTATTTTATAAATTATGAGCTACTGCTCGCAAATATTCCAGATGCGATCGATATTTATAGGTATTCGTTCACCACAAATATAAATTACATACTTTTGTTTCTTCAGGAGAGGAAGGACGCCTTGTTCGGCCTTCGTATATTTTAAATCACACAAGAGTTGACTTCTGCCTAGCGTAGCCATAAACGACTAAATTTTGTGGGATGGCAGCAGCTGAATTCGCCTTGAAGCTTGTTATACGTCTATCATTAAAGACTGTATGAAACCTGACATTAAGTAAAATCTTACACATGCTAATTCGGTATTGGTCATCCTTATGACACCGTTTTTCACAAGTCATAAGAATTGCAGCTCATTGAACTTGCAGGAGCTGATCAAGAAATTTCTCCGGCGCCAAAATAAACGCAGCACCAAGTTCAGTTTCGTGTTAAATTATCCGCGCCAAATTGAACGGGCACGGGGCTAAGAGAGCGAAATGAAAGAGGGTCGAGGCTCATAGAATTTCATGAAGAATATAAATTAGTAACTGCAAACACTCTTTAAAAATCATGAGAGAAGAATACATACGTGGAAAAGTCCAAGAGATCAAAAAGATATCAAATATAGATAATAATAACGAGAAGAAAATACAAAAATCAAAAACCGGATTGAAAGAGATACTAGGAGCGGATGTAGATAGTGATCACAATGAGGAGAAGTAACTCCCCCGAAATTGACGAAAACTTTGAGTATGTTGATTAGGAAGCTAGTCTTAAGTGTAAGTGAAGTATTTAATTTCAAAGAATCTTCACCATTTCTGAAAATTCTGTTTTTGGCGGAAGACCGATCAGAACAGTGTTCGTCATAGCCTTACAATATTGAGACGCAGTGGGAAGAGTGTCTCCTTTTCTCCCCAGAAAAGGAGCTCCGAGAGTCCGAGGTATTATAAACTCTGAACTGTAAATTAAAGTGAATCGAGAACATTAACAATGAATTCAGCTACTCCAAAACTTTCATTTTGATACGCAAAGGGAAACATTTTTTATCCTTTTGCCTTTCCACCCCCTGGTGCCACAGTTTTGAAATTGGAGGCACAGTAATATCAAAAATAGTATATAAGTAATTTTATACCTTTCAGAATCTTATATCGTTTCCATCAATTACTCCTACAAAATTTGAAAAAATTCCATTAATAAATTCCCATCGGAAAAGTTAAAACAAAAACACACCTTTAAAGGTGGGGAGAAGGTAGGGAAAATTCCATGGGTGGATTGGAACGGATAAGGGAAACGGGTTGGAGTAATATGTATCCCTTCTATTTAGTCCAGCAGGATTGAAAAAAAGAATGGAAAAATACCTGAAAATTCGAATTTTGTCATAGTTGGACACACTTTAGTAGAAAGGACGTAATGTAAGTTCAAATTTAAAAAGATGAATATGAAGAAAGTAAAAACAAAATGGAATTCGAAGTTATTGAAAGAGGTAAAAAAAGAGAAGAATACTCATGAGTCATGATATTAAAGGGGAGTGGATAGCACAAAAAAAAATAAATAAATAACACTAAATCTGGAAACAAGGAAGAAAATAGGTATTTAAATAATAGAAAGGAGAAAACCCATGGATGAAAAGTGAAATATTAGATTTAATGGAAGGGAGAAGTAGTATACGCAGGATAATGAAAGAAAAATATAAGACTTTAACAAACCAAATAAAGAGAGAATGTAAGAAGACAAAAGTAAAATGGATTAATCAGAATTATGAGGAAATTTAGAAGCAAATGCAAGCAAAGAAAACCCGATCAGGCATAAATAAGGAAGTAAACAGATATTTTGGAGCAAAAAGAAAAAGGGAACAAATAATTCAAAGGATGAAAAAGGAAAATTATTAGACTCTAAAAAAGACGAAAAGATGGGTGAGATATGTTGAAGAATTGCACAAGAATGGAGCAGGTATACGTAAATGTATGGGAAGAGAAGATAGTGGGGAAGATGAAAAAAGAGGAGATCCTATTTTGAGAGTAGAATTTGATAAAGCTCTGTAGAAATGAAAGCAGGTAAAGCCGAAGGAGTTGATAAAATTGCTAGTGAGTTATTAAGGAATACAGGGGAAGTAGTTCTAAAAAGTTTATATAAATTAATTTTCAGAATGAATGAGGAAGGAGAAATGCCAATAGATTTCCAGAAAATCAGGTTAATTATAACCATTCCTAAAAAATCAGAAGCAATCACACGTGAAGATTATCATACCAAAATTTTATTATCACATGCATCAAAGATTCTAGCTAGGATAATAAATAAGAAAATACAAAATTATGTGGGAAAAATGGTGGAAGAAGAATCAATTTGGATTCAGAAAAGTAGAGGAACTATAGGGAAGAAATTTTATGTTTCAGGCTTTTATTAGAAAAAATACTGAAAAAAAGTTTAGATTCATATATGAAACATTTGTAGATTTAGAAAAAGCTTTTGATAATGTTGAATGATCAAGTAATTGCCTAATGCCAAAAATTCCAATCCCAGCCAAACACACATATCCCAAACCCCACACTAGAATCCCTGCTCACCAACAATCACACTCAAAGCTTTCTTAAACTCATATCATCCCTAAAAGCCACAAACCTCTACTCCAAAATGTAACCCATACAGTCTCCACGTCTCCAGCCCATAGGTTGTACATGCCGTGGCTACCCCCCCCCCCCCCAAAAAAAAATCAAATATTGAAGGCCATAGGTGTTAGGTATAAAGAAAGCAGAGTAATTATGGAACTTATATAAAGATGAAAGAGCCAGAGGCGAAACTTGATTTTCAGTTTAGGGGAGGGCGAGGGGGAAGTGAAGAAAGAAAATATGCCAACAAATATTTTTTTAACAAAATTTTTTTAAATTTGAAAACTTGCCGATTTTTTAACTAAAATATTTTTCGACTGAAAAAGAAAAACTAAATAAACAAACACGCGTTCTTAGAAAATGAAAAATTCAAATGAATAGTTTCAAAATTTGCTGACTACCAATTCACCCCCCCCCCATTTCATCCCTACAAATACAGACTGAAACCTTATCCCCCAAGCACTCACATTTGCGCACATGAGCATACCCTAATCTGGGAAGGTAAGCTGGAAGGATGTTAGAAATACTTGAGAGGAACACGCAACTTCCTTTACACATTAAGGTCGTCGTCATTTACTCTTGGTCTCTTGGTAGTAATTTTTTCTGAATTTACTCTGATTCGTCTCCTCAATGGGTTCCAATAAAATAAAATAAAAACAAATACATACAAAGTTTCAGGTTGATCGGATTAGGGGAATCCGTGCCACAAACACCTTTTCGTTCTTATGAGAAAAACACATGGAGTTTTCACTTTTGTTCCAGACTAAATTTCCCTCCTATATTCACCAGGACCAAAGCCCGTAAATTAAACAATAGAACATTTGCTATCGGATTCAGCTTGTAACACTGAAAAATAAGTCTTTTGCTTTGAACTTTTAGATTTTAATAAAATGTTCAACTTTCAAAAATTTCAGGCTCTAGATCAAACAGAAAATCTAGTAAAAACAGAATAGTAATTGAAATTCGAAATTCAACGTTTGCTACCGACTTTCAGATTTTTGAAATGTCTTCCACGTTTCAGTTATGTTTCAACCTTTCAGATAACGTTCGATACTCAGCTTGAAGCCTTCGGCTTTTGATTGACTAGTCTCTGACAGGAGTCCAAGGTACTCCATTTTCAGAAACGAAATTTGACTTTCAACTTGGGTAGGTGGAGAAGAAGAATTTGCCGACAAATATTTTTTTAAACTAAAAATTCGCTGACAAAATTTAAAAAAAAAAATAATTGGTCGATTTTTTAATTAGAAAAAAAAATAAACAAACAAACATTCATAAAAAATGAAAAATTTAAATGAACAGTTTCAAAATTTGCCGACCGCCAAATTATGGGGGTGTTTCAACCCCCACAACCCCCTATAGTTCCGTCCTTGGAAAGAGCTGAAATACAAATAGAGGATGAAGCGAGAGAAGCAAGAATTCAAAGAGTGAGACAAGGTTGCGGTCTGTGAGGTCTGGTTGGCCGAGTGGATAGCGCGTTGGTCTCCGAATCCGGAGCTCCCGGGTTCGATCCCACGTAGCAACTCGCCAGATTTCGACCTAAGCCGGTTTTTCGGTCGGAAGTGAAGAGGGCTAAGACAGCCCTAGCAGCTTCCCGGACGTCTCTCGGATAGTGCTTAAAAGGGCGGATTCCAGGGCTCGGGTTGAGAGAAAATTAGAAAGAAATCCAAGGTTGCTGTTGTCACCAGTACTGCTCAACCTGTTTACAGATATTACATTACATGTCACTCGTCCCTGTTTCACACGTGACAGACATGAAGACATGATGCTGGGAATGCGTACCGTGCCGTCTCACGTCAGTTTACGTGTTGAGCTGCGAGAAAGACAAGGAAAAGGCGACAATCAATACAAACGCGAAAAATATCCAACTGGTTGCCTTAGTTGGAACAACCCTTCGAACGCCCAAACCATCGGAATAAGACCCACATTGGGACGCAGAAGGTAGAAGACCCGCTAGCCGTGTAGATCCGATCCGACCGCGAACGACTTTTCTCGCCGGAATTTATCTTTTCGGTGGGAGGTGAATAACCCGAAAATCGATAGTTGGGAAATTGCAAGAGCGAGAGAGAAAGAAACGAAACGGCAGTTCAGCGGCGACTTTTCCTCACCAAGCGAGATAAATGCTCGGAGAAGAAATGTAACGTTGGTAACTATGGTAACAATCACCCTTTTCAGCATCCGCCAGCGTTGTCAGATTGAGGTAACGTGAAATTCCAAAATATGCTCCGTTTTCGAAAAACGCTCGTCGAAAATTTTCGAGACGTTTTCCCGACAGCGTCCGCTCGTATGTTTTTATTTTTGCTAAACCTAATTAAATTTTCTACATTCACCATTTTTACATATGCAGTTCGAAACGCGTCTGTTGTTTTTTCTAGTTTTTTAACGCATTTTATGTCTTTTCCAATTCTTTACTCGATTGAAATTCTTTTATAATGATCAAATTATTTCGTCCGATAAATTATCTCGGTGATTGACGTAATCGACTCGCAGATTTACCAGCATCTTTCGAGTGCGCGATGTTATGTGAACCTGGCCGCCACCAGTGCACCTGTCTCACCTCGTCTACATCGAATTTTCACGACGCCCTCGTCGATTCGAAATACAAATTTGTATAAAGTAAGTCGCAGCCTCCATTGGTGTATTTTAATCGGGATAAAGGAAGAGAAAGGCCGAACTGACAGTGGGTCCGTGTTCACAGGAAGACCCTGCTGCACTCGACCATGCAAAACGAGACTGAAGACAATGACAGCTTCAAACTGGACGATCAAGAAGATTCGTTGCTGCAGAATAAACACGAGGACTCGATCGATGTAATGTTTTATGCACCTTTGGTAAATTATTTTATTAATACCGCATTTACAGAGAGGTTAGACGAATAATAGAGAATAGATACTATGTTGTATGGTTCTTAGGAATAACACGATCTGAAGTACTTTTGACTCTAGATTGTCAGGTTTTGCCATCCCAGCTTTCTAACCTCCTCGGTGTGCTACCTTGGCGAGATGAGGGGGCTTAAAGAAAAAACTAAAAGCACATAGAAGAAAAACTCCGACAGGAAACCCCTGATGAAAGCAAGGAGAAACTACATCAGTATTTTCCACTGGAGATGCATGTCCGCCACAACAATTATAAAGGCAACTCACAAAGTAAATATTTCCGGAAGTAAAAAGTTTCCGATTCGGATGTCCGGGCGGAGACTATACAGTGAGAAACTAAGTACATATCAGAATTGAGAATAGGGACGTGTAACGTAAGGACACTGAATGAGGTTGGCAAACTGGAGAATTTAAAGAAAGAAATGAAAATATTTAAAGTTTGATATAGGTATATGTAACTGGAATAAGTGAAGTGAGATGACCAGAAGAAAATGATTTTTGGACGGGGGAGTATAGGATAATTAATACAGCAGCGAAAAGAGGGCAAGCAGGTGTAGGCATTATTATGAATACAAATGGAGGGAACAGAGTGCAAAGTATACCCAACATGGTGAGAGAATATTAATGATAAGAATTTCTGCTAAACCAGTATCTTTAGTGATAATCCAAATTTACATGCCAAAAGGAAGTTATAGCGAAAAGGTAGAAAAAATTTATGAAGAAATTGATGAAGTATTAAGCAAGGTAAAAGGAGAAGAAAATTTTGTATAAAATATGAGATTGGAACGCCAGAGTAGGAGGAAGAGAGGAAGAAGTAGATCCGCCAAGAGCCAAACCGGGCCCGGGGTAAAAATCTGCGGGCCTACACTGAAATTATTTGCTCGTAAAAAGGCATATTGTGTATTTGATAATTATAATTTCTGTGACTCTGCGGGCCCTCTCAAAAAACCCGGGCCCGGGGGAAAAGTACCCTTTCCTCCCCCCTCTCGGCGGCCCTGTGAAGGAGTATGCGAGGAGCATGGGTTAAGAGAGCGAAATGAAAGAGGGTCGAGGCTCAGGATTTTGTGAAGAATGTAAATTAGTAATTGGAAACACTCTGTTTAAAAATCATGAGAGAAGAAGCTACACATGGAAAAGCCCAGGAGATGAAAGGAGATATCAAATAGATTATATTATGACCAGAAGAAAATATAAAAATCAAATACTGGATTGTAAGACATATCTAGGAGCGGATGTAGATACTGGCCACAATTTGGTAGTAATGAAACGTGGGTTTAACTCTAAAAAAAATGAAAAGAAAGAAAGTAAAAACAAACGAAATTTGGAGTTATTGAAAAAGGTAAAGAAGAGAGAAGAACATGAAAAAGAAATAAAGAAAGTACTCTACAAATCACAGAGAAGAAATTATATGAAAGGGAGTAGATAGCACTAAAGAAAGCAATAAATCTGGCAGCAAGGAAGAAATTAGATACTCAATTAAAGAAAGGAGAAGACCATGGATGGAAAATGAGATACTAGAGTTAACGGAAGAAGGAAGAAAGTACAAACAAGTTAATGAAAGAAAAAGTAAGGACAAACATAAGGCTTCAAGAAATCAAATAAAAAGAGCATGTAGAAAGCAAAAGAAAAATTGATCAATCAGAATTGTGAAGAAATTGAAAAGCAAATATGAAAGCAAGAAAACCCGACCAGGCGTATTAATAAAGTAAAAATATATTTCGGAGCAAGAAGAAAAGGAACAAATAATTAAACGTATGAAAAAGGAAAATTATTAGACTCTAAAAAAGACAAAAGATATGGGTGACATATATATGTTGAAAAACTACACAAGAATGGAGCAGGTATAAGTAAATGTATGGAAAGAGAAGATAGTAGGGAAGATGTAAAAAGAGGAGATCCCATTTTGAGAGTAGAATTTGATAAAACTCCGTAGAAATGAAAGCAGGTAAAGCCGAAGGAGTTGATGACATTGCTAGTGAGTTATTGAGGAATATAGGGGAAGTAGTTCTAAAAAGTTTATATAAATTAATTTGCAGAATGAATGACGAAGGAGAAATGCCAATAGATTTCCAGAAAAGTAGGTTAATTATGATCCCTAAAAAAAGCAGGAGTCAGCAAATGCGAAGATTCATTACAGATTTTAGCAAGGATAATTATAAGAGAATACAAAATAAATGGAAGAAAGGGGTAAGAAGATCAGTTTGGATTCAGGAAAGGTAGAGGAACTAGGGAAGCAATTTTAGAAAAAAGACTGAAAAAAGGTTTGGATACATGTGTAGCATTGGTAGTTTTTTGAAAAATCTTTTGATAACGTTGAATGGTCAAAAATGTTTCAAATATTGGGGGAGGTAGGAGTTGAGTAAAAGGAATTAAGAATAATATGGAACTTACATGAGGATCAAAAGGCTCAAATACAAATAGAGGATGAAGTGGGAGAAACGAAAATTTAAAAAGGAGTGAGACAAGGTTGTTGTTTGTCACCAGTACTGTTTCACCTATTTATAGAAACAAGTAATTGAAGAAGTGAATGAAAGGAAATCAGGCGTGAATAAAAGGGGAGACGGTCAGAATGATAAAGGTTGTAGATGACATTGCAATAGTGAAAAGAAGTAAAGAAGAACTAGAGAAAACACTAAAAAAGTTGGATGAAAAATTAAAAGCAAAGTATAAAATGAAGATGAATAAAAATAAAACAAAAGTGATGGTAGTCAGTAGATGGAAAGAAAATCTAATAAATATGGAAATAAGAGGTGAAAAATAAAGGAGGTAAATGAATTTAAATACTTAGGTAATGTTGAGGGTACAGAGTATTATTTATAGGTACCTCGCAAAAACTGGTGGGGGACTGGAAAATTATTCAGCGAATTGTAAACAGGTAGGCACCTTGAGAGATTTCAGAGACTAAATTTACAAGATTTTTTTGAGATTTACCAGATTTTTTGGTTGTTACCTCCACTTTTAAGGGAAAGAAACTTATCTTTTTGCTTGTTGACTTAAATCTAATTTTAAATATTTGTACCCCCTAAATGAAGTTTTGTACCCTTCAAAGAAAATACCTTCTAACCTACTGGCCCCACTTTACTCTCCCTCCCTCCATGAAAAAACCTTTCGACGCCATTGGGTGTACTTTTTGTATCCTTCTAAGAAAATATCTTCTAATGCCACTGGCCAGACTTTACTCTTTCTCTCCCCATGAAAAACGTTTCAACGCCACTAGGTATACCTACACTTTTTCGTGGCGTAAGTAATAACTGATCAGGATGGCACTTATATTTTGAATGTTGGAATTTACTTTTTCTCATCTCCAGATCGGTGGCAATAATATAAGAAAAATCTTTCCGAGAGCTTTGAGAAAATTGGAAAAGAGAATACGAATTGCAAGGAGATCGAAAGTTACCTCAGGATTAACACAGAAATTGTGAGATGTTACGGGTTACATCCCCTGCTCGAGCTAACAGTTACGAGTCAAAGCCTTTTCTCTTCTTCAAATAGTAACTTTTTGAATCGCTGCATTCATTTTTGAGGCTATTTCTCCCCAACCTTTCACCTATTAGCTTTAATTGGGTTCTAAAGAGGGCTAATATTACCAAACACCAGTTAATTTTGGGTCTCAAAAGTATTGTAGCCAAGTTCTAACCTGTGAGCTTATTTTCAGTCTTACAGTATTTTTATTTACTGTAATGTACATATTTACTTTAATGATCCCCAAGACTGGTGGCAGGCACCGCGGGGTCTAGCCTGCACAGGTCCACCGTCACAATCAAATAAAAAACTTGGGTTAAGAGCAAAATGAGAGATAATGGAGAGAAAGAGGGGTAACCCACCAATTAAAATTCAACACTACAACTGTCAAGGGCTATGGTGAGACTAGGTTGTACGAATTTGAGAACGCGATAGAAAAAATAAAGTGGAATCCGATGGGGATTTCGAAGACAATAAGAGAGGGCGAAAAATTGTGCAAAAGACCTGGCGGAAAATTTCTTTATTATTTTGGCCAAATAAAGGAATGTAGAGGTATAGGCTTCTATATCAACAAAAAATGGGGGATAAAATAACAGAGGCGAAAGTGATAACCGAAAGAGTTGCTATCTTAAGACTAGCCTTCGACAAGGGGAAAAAATTCTCAATTATCTAAGTGTTCGCATCCACCAATACAGCCCCGGTAGAGGAAGCGAAAAGTTTGATAGCTGTGTAGAAGAAATAGTAGGAAAGGAAGGAGGTTATCACATAATAGTTACGGGCGATCGGAATACTAGGGTTGGGAGGGACGTGCCGACGTCTCAGAATCTGGGGGAATAAAGCGAGAATGGGGAAAGCTGACTTTGGGGCAGAATTTAAAAGTAGTAAATACCTTTACAAATTAAAAACAAAAAGAGAAATGGACTTGGTACTCCCCAGATGGAAAAACTCAGAACGAAATCGACCCCCTGCTTGTTAACGATTCAAAAATAATTAGGTAATACGAAATCCTAAACCAATTTATGTTCTCATCGGATCACAGAGTAGCTAAGCATAGACATTGCTCTCAGCTCCAAAAATACCAGGCGTAAAAACAAGGGAGGAACAAAGGGGAGTATAGGAATACCAGTTTACAGGTGGATGGAGGCAAACGAGGTCTTAATTAAGGGCAAAGTTGGATGAGGCTGAAAGCAGGACCTTCCTCAACTTGCAGAAGGAACATAACTGGATGTTGGAAGACTCCATCAGAGAGGTAGTCACGCAAGTTGGGTGAAAGAAGGTTAAACTCACAACAAACGACAAAATTAGTGACGAATCGAAAAATCTCATAATTAAGAGAACGGATATTAGGAGCAAGAGCAACTTGAACCGACATTGTCAGATCGAGTTGTGTGAACTGAGGAAATTGATCAGAAAGGAAGTAAGAAGAGCCGCCCGGGCATACAACCAGAAGGTGATTAAAGGTATATACTAGAAAATAATGGCTTTAGCAAGAAGGTGCGCAAAGCACTTGCACAGGGACAAAATTTACTTCCGGCTATAAACTCAAAGACAACCATGAAAAAGCTTTTCGTAAGGGAGGAAATTGTTAGTGAGGCCACGGAATTCTTCAGGGGCTTAGATACAGACAAAGAGAGGACGGAGGGGGAAAACCAATAAAACATGGAGGAGGAAGGTGAAACGAAGGGAGGAACGACGGAAGTGGAGGTAGAAAGGAGTAAGGAAAATAAGGATCTTACGCCCAGGAAGTTCACAAAGCAGTGGTAACGGTAGAAAAAGGGAAAGCAACAGGGCCAGGCGGAATGGAAAACGAGGTACCGTCAACGGGGGTAATATCGGACACTGGTGGTAATATCGGCCACTCATGACATGTTTACTGATAATGATATTAACGCTCCTACAAAAAGTCAAGAGTGGCCGATATTACTACGGCAGCGATACTAGCACCCCTACAACAAGTCATGAGTGGCCGATATTACCACCAATGTCCCATACTATCCCAGTTGACGGTATTGAGAATGCTGGCGCATGCGCTCGCACCATTCATGGCTAAACTGTTTAGTAAATGCGTTCAAACGGGATTCACACCTATGCAACAGCATCAGTCGGAAATAATTTGCAATACAAAAAAGGGATAGAAGCGATTTGAATGATTACAAACTCATCCGTCTCTCGTCAAACATTCGCAAAATGTTCAGTAAGATTTTGAAAAACAGAATATACGAGACTTTAGATCGGAATCAACCAAAGGAGCAAGCGGGTTTCAGGAAGGGCTACTCGGTTGTCGATCACATCTTCGCATTGAAACAAATTTTCGAAAAACAATAAAGTATCTTACTACTAGGTCTCATGTTCATACAGTTCAACAAGGCATTTGACTCGGTCAAACATTGGGCAGTATGGGAAGCACTAGCTAAACAGGGGTAAAAGTTTATGTTATAGAGGTATTCAAAAAATATATGAAAAAACAACAGCATACGTCAGGCTGGACAGAGCTGGGAAAGAATTTGAAATACAAAAAAGGGTAAAGCCAGGTGATCCACTCTCCCAGAACCTGTTCAACGCAGTTCTGGAAGACATTTTTAGAAATCTACCTTTAAAGGAGAAAGGGGTGAAGATCAATGGCTAAGTCACCTGCGATCACTGGCGCCGAACCCATATGAAGCGAGGAGCAGTTGCTCCACATGGGAGTTTCTATGCGGAGCGTCGCTTTATATGAAAAAAGAAATAGCACAAAACCAATAAAACTAACCGAAGTAAAAAAAAAAAAATTTTCGATTTTTTTTTTCACAAAAAAGGTACGACATCAACTTTGGAAATTTCATCTCGCTCCATATGAGATTTATAAAC
Organism: Acanthococcus lagerstroemiae; assembly: GCA_031841125.1. Lineage (NCBI taxonomy): Eukaryota > Metazoa > Arthropoda > Insecta > Hemiptera > Eriococcidae > Acanthococcus > Acanthococcus lagerstroemiae. The sequence continues at coordinate 19,624,973 of CM063109.1, read as the reverse complement.
TTCGGCGCCCTTGCCTGCGATTCGCAGACAATATTGTATTGCTAAGTAATGACTTGGAGGAGTTACAGACTATGGTACTGACAATGAATGTTTCAAAGACCAAGGTAATGTCGAACATCAAGACCGAAAAATTTATGGTGGGAGGGTGACAGGGAAAGGGAAATTGGAGCTGAGAGCAAGAACAGCGAAGGCATGGAAAAGCTTTTGGGCACATAAGGAAATACTGAACGGCAACTTACCCATGAGGAAAAAAATAAAGACTCGGCACAGATGTGTGATAACCAACTTTAATTACGGACCTCAAACTAGGTCACTAACCAGGTCGCAATGGGATAATCTGAGGACAACGCATTTCAAAATGCTACGAAGTGAAACGAAGATAAAAGTAAAGATAAAGTAGGGGTAGACAAGATCCGGAAAACAACTGGGTCAAGACCTCGGATGAAGAATTAAGAAAGCAAAACTAAGCTTTGCGGGGCACATGGCGAGAGGTGCGGACAAATGGGGGAAAGTAGCTGAGGAATGATTCTGGAGAGATTGGTAAAAGAAAAAGAGTAGATCTATAAGGTAGAGGTATGAGCTGCTTAGGGAATTCGGGATACTGGGGGTGGATTGGTAGGGATAGGAATAAAATTCATTTTAAAAGTAGCATTTCTCCCTGATATACTAACAAACTTAGTTTTCCACTCTATTTTTGGTCACCACCTTTCCGTATTGATTGTTTAATAAATTTCTTCTTTCAGTAAAAAAATAATAATAATAAATAAATAAAACCGTTTACCCAATTTGTGCCATGAACATTCTAATTTGGTTTCCTTGTCCCAGTCGATAACGCCCCGCCCCCCTAAAAAAAAATCCCCGAGTCAAAAGTACCGATAGAATATTTTTAGTAATTACCAATGCGCGACACTCCAGATGTAGATTCAATTAGATTAAATTGAAGATATTCGATTTCCAGGACGATTTCGAACATGAAGAGATAATCGCCGAGACGAAATGGGATAATGCTGCTGATTTCATTGACATAGATAAGGTGATCGATCTTCCAAACTCCACCAACGCTTTCATTGTGAATGCAAAAGGAGCGAATGTGACAATGCAGGAGGCTTATTACCTTCCTGTGAGTCCCGATGACAGCCAGGTGAGTGAAGAGAATAAACACATGTGATGCAACCAAAATGAATACGTACCGTAAATAAATCTACACATCTAATGAAAATCTTGTCTAATTTATTCGTTCAGTGTTGGGAAATACAGAGAGATGACAAATTCCTTATTGAAGCTGATCAAACAAACTCGTTCGATATCTACACCGGAGATTTCTCGGCACCAAATGTCCTTCGAGTTTCTGTTATCCAGAAAACTCCTCATGTAAGTGTACACATACATAGATTGGGACTTCGACCTTGGCAGGTCAACTAAACCTGCAAGATTTGCACAGTCTCACTAGGTTAATAAGGTGACAGTTCAGTGCAGGTATATATCATCATATAAGTATATTGTTTGAACCCATGCATCATATCGCCATACGTTATCATCAATGATAACAATACCATACTAGGATATCCCATTTTTATAAACAGCAGCACACGTTGAATAAGCAGTTTTGAAATGTAACACGTTGCGTTTTTTTGAGAAGCGTTTATTTATTTAGACTTTTATTTATAGAGGTTTCCAATAGAGAAAAAGAAAAAAAAATCTGCAAGCAGCCAGTAATTCAACTGCTGATCTTGATGTTGATGTTCCACATATTCTCAAAATGTTCTACCAAACTATGTATCTTTTCCCTATAAATTAAGCACAGAGTATAGGTGTAAGTTGAAAGTAGAAGAAGACAAATTTATAGCGAGAAAAACAAAACAAACTTTGATTTTATAGTGAAACTGAACTACAAAGTATACCTATCTATACGTACCTACTTCCTCAAATGAGAAAGAACAAGCCGGCTAGGATATTCGGAGGCTAGACGCCAAAGGCGCTGGCCCAAATGTAGCGCCCTGATTCCGATTAGGAACTGGCTCCTTTCAATTGGAAAAATACTACGGCGCTACTGTGGGTTCGGCACAAATCAATATTTTTGACCCCCATGCCAGAATTGGTATTTGGCGCATTTGTAGTGCCTCAATTGCCAGAAGCGGGAGGAAGTGACATCATTGTGAAAAATTGATGTTTTGCTGTTTCAGGGGAGGGATGACAGGTCTCTCTACACAAACATCCGAACTGTCCCCTCGGCATGATGACGTAACACTATTCTTATTTGAGAAAGAACAGATGCAAGTAGAACAAAATAAAGGTGTGATTTTACTGCAGAACTGAAACAGAACCAAACAAAATATATTAGTTAGTATGGTGAAATAACAGATTTAAACCAGAACAAAATGAACTCTATAGTAAAACTGAACTTCGTTATTTGATAATGAAGTTCTTCAATGAAGAAATACAATACCTAGGTTTCCCATATGTACCTATGCAGATGGTAACTTATGCATCACTTTCACTCTTACATTAGGCAGATATAATACAAACCCCATGATGAAGAATGAACCATTAAGTCTATAACCACGATCACGCTTGACAAATTTTCCTGCAGAATAAAAAGTTGTATTCACTAATTAATTATTGTGGACCATTATTCCACTTTTCATTAGCACAACTGTTACTTTTATAGCTACCATCATTAAAAAAAAAAAAAAAAAAAACTTACTTTTTTATTTGGAAACCAAAGGCTTATTGTTCTTTTCAACACATTCTCATGTGATGAGGTCACCGGTGAATCGATCTATTGACTGTTTGACTTACCTCGTGACAGAGATCACTATAAACCTGAGTATGCTGAGCCGCCATCTTTATCCTTACTTTTTCCGTTGACGAGCGAACGTTTCACGTGCGACGATCACGGCTGCCCGCGACAACAATACGGGTTGCGCGGCAAATGAAAAGATGAAAATGGCGGCTTAGAATACTTGAGTCCGTAGTGCTCTACCTGTGGTTGTGATCAATAAGAAATCTCCAGCTATATCCACCACATCACTGAAAGTTATACTCGTACTTTCTTCCTACAGAACCGAGGATCCAAAGACACCGAATGTATGAGCCAAGACTCGATACACGTCAGCGATGCCGAAAATCTCACCGAAAGTATATGGAACGATTACACCATCTCGCAGCTGCCTACTCTGGAAAACAATCTGGAAAACGTTATCACGGAAGATTTAATGGACAGCGATATTGTCGATGAGCAATTACTACACAACGTCGGTAACGAAACTGTAGCTGTGCTACAGCCGGTGTCCGTCGAAACCGACGATACGCTCATGGTTACCTGTCGCTGTTGCAATAAGAATTTCACGTTCTACGACTTGAAGCTACACATAGCTGAAAAGTCGACGGAAGGTTACTACGGTTGTGATCGATGCACCGAAATATTCCTACTGAAAGAGGATCTCAACAATCATGTGCTAACGCATTTGACCGAGGACACGTTCTACGACTGCGTGCAATGCGGTGCCAGGCTTCCTGATCAGGCTGCGCTTATTGAGCACAAAAAGATCCACATACCATTTAGGTGCAGTTATTGCATAGAAGATTTCACAGATGTTGCCGATTTGGAGGCACATATAAATGAGTTACACGCGACAAAACGGGTAAAAACTGATTTTGGTGAGACGACGGAAGTGAAAGAGATCAGTGTCGAAAAAGCAATAGAAACAACCGAAAGTACGAAGAAAGAGACGACGGAAACCACCGCGGAGGAAAAGGTAAGTCTGAGATACTGATTGGTTTCCAACAACTTGCCGGAGCACGAGGGGAGCGTTTTTATCTTAGAGCCACTAAGACTAAGACATAAGAAAAGGAACCACTACACAAGTCTCGGGTACCTAGCTTTTGCTGCGCGGTCTGGTTATCATTATCAACAGGTCAGGATATGGTCCGCAATTTCAGGCTACGCAGATTTGACTCTTGTTACCACTCATATAATTTGTATTTACAGCACCGCAGGCGAAAGCTTTAATAGAGCTAAACAGTTTCTTTATAGAGTTAATAAGTTTCGAAATTTCGATGGGCAGGCCTGACAAGACGGGGAGGAAAGGAGAGATTCTTCCTGGTCCAACTCTTTTAAAGCCCAGATTTTTCGTCTGTTTTCTACGTTGTCTAAATCTCCGAGTACAATATTGTGATCGCCAAGGAGGGCTCGAGAAAAATTATACTTTTATTTCTTTTTTTGGTTCCTCTCTTAGCCCGGATTTTCTCTTGACGGCCTTGTCGAGAGAAGAGGCCGACTTTTAGGATACATTCAACCCCTTGAGAGACAAACCTCAACCAGGATTCTTCCGTCCAGGGGCGTAGCTACGGGGGGGGGGTGTCTGGGGGACCCCCCTGGGCATCGGCCGATAATGTGAAAAAATTAAAATTTATTCTGGTAATAGTAAGTATTACACCTGTAATGTTGTAAAAGTGAAACAAACTCCCCCCGCCCCCTTCATACCCAGTCTGGCTACGCCACTACTTCGGTCTGCTAATAAGTTGCTTAGTTAACCAAGCCCATTAACTTTCTGAAGAAAGATTTCTGCTTTTTCAACGCTTAGTTATACAATAACTACCCTGCAGTCAAATTTTCATTCAATTTTTAATGTACAGAAACCGGAATCACCGACCAAAGACGATAAAATCTTGATCCAGTGCCCGAAGTGCAAAGAGAAGTACAAATTTTCCGAAGAAGCCGAGCTGGACGCGTACATCAAGACGCACGTGCCGACCACCTACTACAAATGCGGATTCTGCGACACGATTGTCACCGACAAAAACGAGTTCAACGAGCACATGAAGAATCACACCACCGTCGTGGAGTCAAACAGTGGCAATAAATTCCCTTATAAATGCAGCTACTGCGAGAATCTGGCCTTCGAAACTATCGAGGAGCTGACGTCGCACATAGAGATGCACGTGCCCCGGAGCATATTCGTGTGCCCCAAATGCAACGCCCAGTTTGTGAGAGAGAACAAGCAACAAGAAGCGCAAGCGGTCAAAATCAAACAGAATGTCAGAAAAGACACGATGAATAAGCTGAAAACGACCCCGGTTTTGACGCCCGCTGACAAGGTAAGCGTATGACATGAAGGGAGCAGAATGGACGTGTCGGGGCACAGCGATAAGCACAATTATTTTATTTATTAATTTTTTTTTTTTTTTTCAGGTCCCAGTGCGAGAGAATTTCAAGTGTAAAACCTGCATGGCCGTGTTCAAGAAACAGGACGACTTCAACAAACACGTGAAAACACACATCATGCCGGACACCAAACAGGAGGTCTCTGATGTCAAGGTGGATCCCAGCTACTGCGCCTACTGTTCCTCCGAGCTGCTGTCTATCGCCGAGATAATCGTGCACATCAGGAAGCACACCGAAGAACGTAAACTATTTCCGTGCAGCAATTGCGATAAGAAGACGACACACGATCGCAGCCAGAGCTCGAACAGTCGCGGAAAGGAGAACTTCTGCAATTACTGTCTGTCAAAAATGAACAACGGTAACTTTAGGATACATGGCTGACGAATCTGACGAGAGGTTGGTCTCAGGGAAACAAACGCGTTATGTATAGTAAATGTTTATTTTTGATTAAGAATATGTCGTTACATTTGGCTCGTTGCTCAATAAATGTTTCATCGAACTGTTCCATTCTTCGGTGTTCGACCAAAGTAGGAGAGACCGCCATAATTGAAGACACGCACATCGTTTCCTTTCAAATTTTAGCACTCCAAGAGGCGAAATACAGGGATCTGGAACCCAAGATTGACTCCGACTCCGCTGATAGCCCGAACTTCAGCTCCGGAGTCAAAGCTCCGGTCTGACTCCAGGAACACGCCGAATCCGACCCCGTAGTTTCTCAGGTAATAATGCATAGGTAGTTGGCATATTTGGCACCAAATTCTAATACACTGAGGCTGTTAAATCCTCACATCGAAGAAACATTAAACGGTAAAAGCAACCAAAAGCATGTAAAATTTACGAATACAGATTCACAGATGACAATTTAACGAGGATAGATCATTGAGCAGTCAAGATGAGATGTGAGAATGTAAGATCAGAGATTACATCGCAAGATCAGTACGTCAGGTCACTTGATCACAGGAACATAAAAAGAAAACAAAAACGAAAAATAATTAAGAATGAAAAAATGTAGCTGCAGAGACCCTGAATTTTACTGACTCCGACTCCACCCAGGATTGATGACCGACTAAAACTCCACAGTCAAAAATGACTCAGACTACGAGTTCCTAGTGAAGTGTATGTTTATTGAGTACCAAACAACTACATTACTGTCAGGGATGGGTAAATTGAACATAGGATGCATTCTACATGTCTATTCTATATCTATTATACATGAGTAGAGTGCCTGTATTTTTTTCCTAGATTATGAAAACAATTTATGCTCAAAACAATAAAAATTTTATTTTACATTTATACAGGAAATTTAAAGTAGATAACAGTGGACCAAATTCTTATATTGAAACAAATTACTGAAAGGGCAAACGAATACATTTTCTGCGCTTACTGGCTTACTTTTTATTTATAGATTTTGAAAAAGCGTTCGATTCGGTGGACCATAGATTTTTGTGGGGGGCTCAAAAGTCGAAAGTCACAGGGAGTGGATCAAAAAGCAATAAAAATAATCAAAACTGCTTACAACGGCGCATCCGCTTATGTCAGAATGGATTAAAAAAACAGAAAGGTTCAAAACAGAAAGTGGGGTTAGACAAGGCGACCCACTGTCACCAACCCTCTTTAACTGCGCTCTGGAGGAAGCAATGCATCAAGTAAGTTGGGAAGGTAGAGGAATAAAAATAAATGGCGAATATCTGAACAATCTGAAATTTGCTGATGATGTAGTCATCAAATAGTTTAATGAGCTGACTGCCATTGTTGAGGAATTTATCGAAACATGCGGAGGGGTGGGGTTAAAAGTGAATACCAGCAAGACGAAAATATTATCAAACGCGGAAATGACGAAGTATTGATCAGAGGGGGGGGGGAGAGAAAATAGAAAGGACAAACGAAATAAGATACTTGGTTCAAATAATGTCGTTTAATAAAGCGAGAGAAGAAAAACTTTCAAAGAGAATCAAATGTGGCTGGAGCAACTATTGGAGACTAAAACATGTGTTCAAAAGTACACTTCCAATAGCATCTAAGGTAGAAGTCTGGAGGAGCTGCATACAACCTATAATTGCATATGGAGCACAATGGAGCCGGGTCCACCTAGCTAAAGTCAGAGAGGAACTAGACCACATTCAAAGGCTCGCGTAAGGACAACGGCGGCAATGAGAACGGCGCCAACTAAGGCACTGGAAAGGCTCCTACACGTGCCACCACTTCACACTGTTATAGAAGCAGCTGTGATAATGGGGGCTTATCATCTGGGCCAACCAAACCTTCAGGCCCAAAAAACAGGCCACAGAAGGACATCGGAGATGACGGGGACGATGGACAAATGCTTTGGGATGCCGAAGGATAGAATCGCGATGGGACACTTCTTTGACAAGCCGTACCGTGCTTTAATACCCACACAGGAGGCATGGGAAAGGAGATGGCCAAGCATTCTAGTGCAGATGCCTCTAAGAATGACCAAAATGTAGGGATCGGAATCACGAATGCAAAAGGCGCTGATAACTATTCAATGACACTGGGCAAGAGCGTCACTATTCTCCAAGCAGAGGCAATGGCCATCATGGTGGCCATTGATAGAAGCCAGCAGAAGGGCCTTATTAAGCAGATCTATATCTGTATAGACAGTCAATCGGCTATTAAGATACTATCGTCACACCAAACTACATCCCTGATGGTGGCGGAGTGTGTTAACAAATTAATATACACCCTTGCTCAGGAGAACTGAGTCACCATACTGTAGACACCGGGACACTGCCGCATAAAAGGGAACATGATCGCTGGCAAGCTAGCGAAGGAGGGCATAAAAAAGGAACTGGCAACCCGCAGGCCGTGTCTTCCTGCAGCATACAGCGTCATGAAATCCAAAGTTAAGGCTTGGGTAAGTAAGCAGATGGAAATGCACTGGTGGTTGGCCAGTGGCATGAAAGTCAGCAAAACACTGATAGGGGACGTTCCAGTAAGTATGCCAAGTTCCTGCTAGGGCTTGACAGGAAACATGCACGGTTCATGGTCGGACTACTAACTGGTCATGGGGCCACGAGACACATGTGGTATAAAATAGGTGTGGTGAAAAGTGGGCTCCTGCAGGTACTGTGGAGAAGAGGAAGAAACCTCGATCTACATTATATGTCAATGTCCAGCAATAGCTGGGACAAGATGCGGAGCATTAGGACTAGAGTACATCCAGCACCCAGTAAAGTTAAAGGGATAGAGCTCAGTAAAATTCTCACTTTGGCTATAAAAGTGAGGCTACTGAGCTGATCCTTAACAACAACCTGAGGAATACACTAGTGCAATGGACAACAAAGTCTGAGCACTCGGCGCATACAGTGCCACCTCAAACAAATGATAATATTATGAAGCATAAACGTGGGCGCTAACCAAAGCAAATGTGGAAAGGCTGAACTACACTGAGAGCTATAAAACGTAGCATGATCAATAAGAGGAAAAAAGATAAAATTAAAAACTCAATTATCAGGAGGAAGACCAAACTAAGGGATATAGGAGAGGAGGTCAAGAACTGTAAATGGAGGTACGCAGGACACATTATGAGATAAAAGAGAGGAAGGTGGGAAAGAGAGGTGAGGGATGGATACCATAATATATTCTAAGTAGAAGGAAGGGGAGATCCATCATTAGATGGTGTGACGAGTTTAAGAATTCTGGTCAGGCATGGAGAAGACATACCCAAGACAAAAAGAAATGGAGAGAAGAGGGAGAGGCATATGCCCAGAAATGGGCTGGTGAGGAGAGGGGGGAGCTTATGCTCCTGACCACACGCGTCGCATAACAGGTGTACGTACACTCTGAGGAGCAATTTTACTTTAGTATTTATTTGTATGGACACCATTAAATGCAGTTATTATTATTATTATTATTATTATTATTAAAGTAGATAATGTACTCACGATAGTTTACCGAATATAACAACGTAGAAGAGTCTTTCTTGCCGGTCTTACTTCTGGGCATTTTGATCCTGCAAAAATAATAATGTGTTCATAATTGGGAAAACTTTTGCGGCTTCATTTACTCATATTTCTTTTCTTTTGAATTGCTTCTGTAGCTTTTGTGAGCTCTTCTGGTATGATTTCATTTCGTTTCTTGCCGGTCTTACTTCTGGGCATTTTGATCCTGCAAAAATAATAATAATTATTATCAACCGGTCCAAGGTACATACATCCATCATTAGACAGAGAACATTTTGTAGATACTTACGCGATGAAATATTTCAGACGTCTTCAATTTTTCCTCCTCATAATAGAAATCTTCCAATCTAATAAGAAATTTACTTCAACGCAGCAAATTTAAATATTCTCCTAGTGATGATAAGAAAATGAAATGCATGAACACCGGATGTAGGTCTCATGCCCAACCTGTGAGACTAATCACTTTTTTTCGCCACTAGGGGAGCGCTAAAAAACTAAGTAGCTCAAGGTACAAATGGTACCAAGGTACAACAGGTTCCCCTACATACATACGTGACTGTGTCGACTAAAAAGCTCTTTAGCATGCAAAACGGAATTTCTCAGGAGAACAAGAGAGGCTGATTAAAGATATACTTGCATGCCCAGAAAAGAAAAAATATTATTTTTATTATTTTTACGTGAAAGAGGACACTTTTACCTTTCAGAATACCTATATTATTATCAGAAATTTTATTTTTACATGCTAAGGAGCATTTTTATGAAGACAGTCACATATTTACAATCACGTTGTACTTGAGAATATTTCACAAAACCACTTTACAGACCACCCGGTAACAAAAATTACTCAAACATAATAAGGGAATCAGTTGTATTTTTTTCTTCTGTAAGCAAACAAAGCATATACAAGTAAACTGAATGTAAAATAGAATGTTGGACAAAACAATACCAACATCAATTACCTAATAAAAGCATTGCGAATTATCAAATGCAAAATTCAGTCAATTTTAGTCTTTAACCATATATCACAGCATACTATACATAACTGGGTTTTGGTTTCGTTGAACTTATAAATTAGAGCTCGAAGTAAGAACGTAATAGGAACATTAGAAAATAGAAAAATTGAGTCTCCACGACCAACAAAGGCAGAAATTGAAAGCTGAAAGACTAAGCGATTCCATTAGCTTATGTGACGACTAGATAATAAGCAGAGCAAGTGAAAATGTTTTTGTACATATTTCCTATTGATACTATAGGGGAACTAGTAAAATTCCTCGATAATTCATAAAATTTCTTGAATTTTGAGACTTGATAGGACATATTTTGCATATTCGGCTATAAAAGCATAAGACAGGATACTTTTTACAAAAATGTTTTCATTTTTTCATTTTTGTTATTTTTGCGATGTTTTCAGTGAAAATTTTTCGTATCGATAGTTATCAATTATCGAAATATGGGATCTTTCAGTATTTACCAAAGTATACTGAAGCGTGGTTCACAATGAGATACCCTATTTCTCTTGCTTGATTCCTTTACCTTAACAAAATTGGAACATGGATTCATAATATAGATATTGGTTCACAATGCAACCATCAATACTTTTCACCATTTCCCTTTACTAAAAAGTTGGTTTAACTTCAACTGCAAAGGAAAAGTAAAGGAAAAAGTAGGTAGGTATATCAAAATATAATAAAACATTGATGTAGGTAATTCACAAGGTTATCAGTTATTTTGAATTGATTTTATTCTCCAATCTTGTTCTCGTGTGAATGGTGAGTTTTTCATGCTTCAATTTAAAAAAGATTCAGTAGAAAAGAAAACAGAAATGGATCAAGTTATAAAACTAATTTCATTGGTAGAAAAATTTCCAAATTTATTCGATAAACATCAATCTGAATTAATAAGTAAAGTAGCCGTAGAAAACGGATGGACGTTTGTTTCGAAGGAGATGAATATGAATACGCCCAATAAGTAAAGATTTTAAATATAATAGGTACCTACTTACAAAAGAGTAGATCTGAAATGTTTTTTCTTATTCCTCAATCAACTAAGTACAGGCAGATACCACGCTTCAAACTTTTTCAGAATTCATACCAGATTTCAATTAATTTTCTTTCAAAAAGCTAGAATTGTATCTCGGGTTCGTATTTTGAAAATATGGGCCATTTCAAGACGAACAGAATCTGATAGAAGATTATAATTTACTATATTATAAATTTGTTATAACTTATTTCCAGTGGAAGATAACATATCACGCTGAAAATATCTCCGCAACCGTTACACCAAAGAGAGTAAGGTTCCGATATCGGGACGCTCCTTAGACGAAAATAAAGAGTGGAGCTTGCTCAGATATTTAAAATTCCTGGATCCAGTGATTCGAAAACGGAGAACGTTTGGAAATGTTAAACCTAGCCTAATAATTGACGAGGAAAAACAAGCAGGAACACCTGACCTACACAATGACTCCGACATTGATGAAAACATTAGCATTATAGAACTAGATGGAGACTTAGGCAATAACTCATGCTATATATTTCAGACTTATAACAAATAAGCAAAGTGTCTTTTTGATGGTGTGGATTGGTTTGGATTCTACCAACTGAAATGTACAAAACACTACTTGACTAAATTCAACAAGGTCTACATTGCTTTTTTCATTTGTTTTTCTACAAGATCTGTCCACCCCTGGAACTTTAATAAAGTGTTCATCGTTTATAATTAAATCAATTTGTTTAGATAATATCTAGCATGTTCAATTACTCGTCGATGTCGATGTGTAATCCTTAAGCAAAGTCGCGGCGTCTCCAACCACTGTCTGTTTCAAAAAATACAATTTTTGGACGGGTTTCAGACTTTCGCTTTTGTCGATCATAGCAGAGAAAAAGGAGAGCCACTCGGTGAAGTTTTTCATTTTTCCGTCAAATTTCGGCACGGGAATATCAGGTAACTTCACAAAGGCATTTCCAGCAGTAGTGTAGTAAACGTGGAATTGAAAACTGACGAGACCGTGATAGCTCAGTATATTCCTTACCATTCACGATACCAAACAAAGAAAAGAAACGAGCGTAACAGGCATGCCAAAAGCAGTAACGAGAGTCTGCACACTAACTTATACCTGAGTATCTGACGACCCAACTGTTTGTCTTTGACACACGTTATTAGGCTGCCAATATACACGGGAAAGCAACCCAGTGAGGAGGTATAGGTACCTACTGCTGTGGTAGACACTTATTTTTTGTGTTCTCCAGATGTCAAAAAGAGGGAACTATGCAAAATGGAGTGAAGAAGACATGGAAGAAGCAGTTAGATACTGCTCTGGAAAGAGGGGCCACATTAAATAAAACGGCAAGGCAGTATGGTATTGGGAAAGCAACTCTTGTGCGGCACATCCGCAACGAAAATATACGAGCAAATGGCAGGAAGCAGATTTTAGGAAGGACAACTGTGTTGAGAGAAGTTGTTTAAGAGGAAATTAAGGAACATATTTTGTTGTTTGAGGAGTTGATGCTTGGCCTTACAATTATTGACGTTCGAGAACTCGCTTTTGACATCGCAGAAGAAATGAAAGTACCTCACACGTTCAATAAAGAGCTACACATGGCCGGAAAGAAATGGTATTATAAATTTATGCGTCGCCATCCAGAACTAAGTCTTCGTGCTCCTGAAGCAACATCTTTGGCAAGAGTGCGCGGTTTTAGTAAGGATCGTGTGTATGCCTTCTTCGATCTTTTCGAGAAGAAAATTCGGGAATTTGGCATAGGAGCTTCGCGAATTTATAACGTGGACGAGACAGGCGTGTCGACAGTTCAAAAACACATGCAGAAAATTGTAGGTAAGAAGGGGAAGAAACAGATCGGGAAGATCAAGAGCGCAGAAAGGGGTGTAACAAGTACAACAGTTTGCTGTGTCAGCGCAACGGGATACTACATTCCACCTATCTTAATTTTTCGGATGAAGAATAGGAAAGAAGAAGACCTGCCTCCTGAATTGCAAGTGGGAAAACCTCGTGGTAGCATCATCACTGTGTCTGACACTGGGTACATAAACCAAGGCTTGTTTATGAAATTTCTTCTGCATTTCAAAGAACATGCGTCTTGTTCCGAAGAACACCCCGTTATTCTCTTATTAGACACTACAAGTAGCCTCACCGGTTACTGAAGTATCTACCGAGCAGCGCGAGACGAGTTCAACAGGCTTGTTGAAACGAGCAAACATGGCATTCACTTTGCCTTTTGCCATATTGTAGGCTGAGAATGACTGATTGTAACCCTTACACAACCTTTCTCCGCTCACTAGGGAATTTATCTTGAATATCAGATAAATCGATAATATCGGTCAATAACTCTTTGAATTCATCGAGACTAGCTTTCCAAGAGACAAGATGAACCGCAATCCGATGAGCGAGCTCTTACATCGCTTAGACGATACTGCATTACAACAACGTGTGCGCAAACTGTACCTCCTTTTCATGAACTGGGAGGAATCACCGGTGCGCAATGTATGCGAAGTGACTGCACCTGTCCTCGGTCCACCAATAGAGGTTGGCTATATCTTTTGCGGTGGAACGACTCTGGGCATTGTGCTATCGCAAACCCAAGATTTCTTCCATATTCAAGATCTCATAGAAAGATAACTTTCATGATTTTATATATTTTGTGTAATGATGGATTCTGTACACGATTTTGATGATTATGACATCGACCATATTGTTTGGCCAGAAAATGAAGTAAGTAGAACTAAACTATCAGTACTTGAAAAATGTAACTGAAAAAAAAAAAAAACTTTCGATGCATCTATAGACGGTATGAGAAAATATCTGGACAATATGGTAGCATACCTGAAGCATCTTAAAAAGTTCGACCCATCTTAAACTCTGGAACACTACTTAGGCCATGTTCTGTCTAAGTTCACTGCCGATGTTTGTCGATCAGCCTACTTGTATTTAGATGTTGAGGAGTTGGAGCAGAATATGGAAAACGTTATAATGGCACTGGATCGCGTGTTGAAGTACAAGGGGAAGATTCATTCCCTCCTCTGTACCATCAACACCGCACAACAAGCCGCAGTTGAAGTTCGTCCCAGTGTCGTTCTCTTGACTCCAAATTCTACAGCTAAATACAAAGAAACGCAAATAATGTCGTGAATGCGTCTTTTGTGGACAAATTCACAGTTTCAAAAACTGCATGCAAGTCACCACATCTGATGCCCGTCATCAGGTCCTCAAAGATAAAAATCTGTGTTTTAAATATCTTGGTGCAGGGTATAGTAAGCCTTCTTGTCAACAAGTGGCGGCGTGTTCTCATTGCAAGAAGACGGACTACAATGTAGCTCTTTGCTACAATAATTATATTCACTCCTTAGGCAGCAAGAAATCGTCGTTGTCCTATGATTCACAGCCTCTTAAGAAGAAATACAAAGGTAAGCTGTTACCATACTAGTATTCCTTACAGTTGCTGTAAATGAAAAAATGCTGATTGAGCAGCTGAATGTGAAAAATGGATACTTGCATGGGAAACTACCTTTTGCCATGTATACTACCTAACCCCTTGGTTTCAAAGTTGACCCTGAATTAGTTTGCTGTTTGAATCCAGCCATTTACAGGCTTGATATTTTGCCGAAAATTTTTAAAGAAACATTCAATGATTTCGTTGTTACTGAATTGTATTTTGTTCGAATGGAAAATGACATATGTGTGTATGTACGAATCATCAAAGGCTGCGAAATATACCTGTTAATTTATGTTGACAACATACTTATCGCCTGTTCTCGTCAAGATTTGATTGAATAGGTCAAAAGAAAACTCCGTGAACGCTTTGATATCGCCGAGCTTGGATAGGTAACTTTGTTCTGGGTTGAACACCGAATACATGGACAACGGTGTAATGTTGTTGGATCAGTCGAAATTTATTGAAAAATTGGTTAATCATTTTAAAATAGTCAATGTGAATCCTATTAAAACTCTGATCGAGCCCAAATTGCACTTAGAGAAGAGTTCGAGTATTGAAGAGAGTTTATTATACAAGTAACTCATTGGATTGTTGTAGTATTTTGGTATATGTGCCTGACTGGACATCAGCTACTCAGTAAATTACCTAAACCAGTTTCAAAATGGGTCTGACAAGACTCATTTTGGTTACTTGAAATGTGTGCTGAACTACTTGGGAAGTATTAAGGACCTCAAACCTCGAATATCAATCAATCGAAAAACTACAGCAGCAGAAGCCTTTACTTGCATATGTCAATGCTTACTGGGCAAATTACATGAATGATAGATGAACAGTTATGGGATATTGAGTAAAGCTGTTGAATTGTTCATTAGGGTGGAGGAACATCAAGCAATGTAGTGTAACGATGTCGAGTACAGACACCGAAATTGTTGCAATTGGAGCGATAGCAATCCTGAATGGTTTCAAACATACTAGTACCGGCAAGCAAAAGCATATCAATACGAGATTCAAGTTTGCGAAGGAATGTATCGAAGAAGGAAAGTTTTGTTTAGTTCCAATTTACAGTAAAGATGAACTTGACGATGTTTTTACAAAAAGATAATGGAGTTTAAATTATGGAGGTGTGTTAGTATTCGCTAGTGTTAGCACCTAAAGTTTACATTGGCAACATTGCCGTATTGTTTGTTTTTGTTTATTTTCCGTTTGCTTAAATGGGATGATGAAATTTTGGTCATAATCTCATGTTACTTTGTTTTTATAATGAGATGATAATAAAAGGTTCTTCTTTTTCTTACACCGACGACGTTGAATGGAGATTGGCAATCCACATAACCATCATGATCCTCGATACTGACACTCTAAAAATTTCCGCTGACAATTTTCTCAACCATTGACGCAGGTCGCTCATCAGTGGCGGATCCAAGGGGAGGCATTGGGTACATCCCCCCTCCTGGTTGAATATTTTTAACGCAATAATAGGGAAAAAGGAATAAAAATGTGATGCGATCTGAGAAACGGGACACAAAGTCGGCAAACTTCAATTTGCTGTAGAGCCAAAAAATGAAAATAAGGTCGACATTACCGTTTCTGGTTTCTGACGGGAATCGATAGAAGTACATTTCGAAAATACGTCACAGAAATAATAGAAATAGGGAGTAAGAACGCTTCTAAGCTGCGGTATGACGCAAAATGTGAAATAAGAAAAAGGTACACTAAGTCGGAAATGAGGTAGACGTGTCTATTTCATGCTGCGCGTTGCGTTTATGATACCGGTCACGTTATCACTCAATCGTTTGTTATCTAATCGAAGTCGTTTTTTGCATAACCTTTCATTTTTGAATTTGACATTAATATTTTCGATTACGAACATATTATTTTTCAAACAAAACTAGGCGTGGTTCACAGGCAACGCTGTCAAAAGAGGAAGAAAGAGGATTTTTCGTCTAAAAGGGACCATGCCATCGTGTTGAGCGGTAAAAAGTACCTCCTGAACGATTCTTCCGTGAATATCATCATCACTTATGACGTTTCAAATAATTTTTCCCCGGAAAACAGGTCCCAGTGGGAAAATTCAAAGCTGCGCCACCAAAGCAAATAGTAGCAACTGCCACTAAGAGCCATTTCACACTACACCCGAAGTCGGGTGTTCCCTCGATTTTTATCGGGTGCCGGCGACGGATAGACGGCACTGGGTCATACGTTGCAATCAATGCTTTCACACACGACATCCGGTTTCTGAGATTGTGAGTTTTGATTGGTACCAGTCTAGATGTTTTGATAGTCCTGTTCTCATGTGACTTGTGTTTAGATTATATGCAATTGCGTTTATAATATACAGGGTGTCCCAGTTTCGACGGGAAAGCCGAGGGGTGGTGATAATACTCGCCGAGACAAACAAAAAACCTTAGTACCATTTTCTCGAATTCTCAAATCAGAGGAAATTAAGTGTACCTGAAAGTGTACCCACCATAATTTTTGAGATAGAGTAAAATGTTGTTGATGAAACTTGAACTACTTTTAATTTCCAACAAAAAAAGTGAAGTAACATTTTTGCCTATCATTGAAATTAAAGGCGCTATACAACATCAAAAAAAGATAAAAATTTGAAAATTCTCCCCTAATTTAGGGGGGAGAGAGTAATTTATGTCAGATGAAGTGCTGAGCTAGGGGACTTCAACAAACTATCATTAATTGAATTTCGTTCAGTGTATCCAAAGTCATTAAAACGGAAATCTGGTTTAATAATGGAGCAGAGTACAAGAAATGAATAGTTACATCAAATTAATAAATAATCTTTACAATAAGTGTTCGAACTGGCCACCATCAGCTTCCAAGCAGTATTTCGTTCGACGGATAGTATTACGAGCAACTTTTTTCAGCATCGAATTTGGAATCGAATTGGTTACTTATGTAAAAAAAACTCCACCCTTCACGGCTACGTACTTGGATTTCTTTTTTTTTTAACTTATTTTGTACCTCTTGGACGACCATTCCGGAAATTTATGTATTTCCCCTTTGAAACACAGTTCACCTTGTTCCAACGAATTATTTCATTTACTTAGCATTAAGTAAAAATGTTGTAGAGTATCAGGTAGCTTTGTTGTCGCTTCATAGTGTTCAGAACTCGCTTGAAGAAACAACAAAAAATAAGAAAACTATGGATCCTCGTACAGGAACGCCGTACTCGATAGCAGACTACGTTGAGATGCATTATCTTTATGGAAAACACGAAGGTAATGCGAGCGCCGCAGCAGCCGAATTTTCCGAAAACCACGATACCCGAACAAAATCGTCAACTGTGAGTGATGTTCATACAAGACTTGTTGAAACAGGCTGCGTTTTCCCTCGGAAGCACGAAATTGGGATGTCCATAAGACGCGGTCATCAACTCGACGTTGTAGAAGCTGCGGCAGAAAATGAGCCAACGGTGAGCACTCGGCGGATATCTCGAGAAACTGGAATACCAAGGAGCAGCGTTCATTCTGCAATCAGGTTTGCAGGGCTAAGAGCGTACCACGCAACGCCTGTCCAGGATCTCGAGCAAGGTGATTACGGACAAAGAAAAGTATTTTCAAAATGGATTCGGGATCACGAAGAAGTTCTTGGGAACATTCTATTCACCGACGAAGCTCAGTTTAACCGAGAGGGCGTCCTGAATAGTCGAAATTATCATCTGTGGGCCGAATCAAATCCATACGCTACTCGCACTCGAAATTTTCAACGGAGACTTTCGGTCAACGTATGGGCCGGAATAATCGGAAATGTTGTCCTTGGACCATATTTCCTGCCACCACGTTTAAGAAGCGAATATTACAGCGAATTTTAGGAAACGAATTTGGATGACTTCTTCGACGAAGTGCCACTGGGTATTCGAGGAAGTACGTATTTTCAACAAGATGGCTGTCCGGCTCATTCGGCGCGAATAGTTACGGATTTTTTAAACGATCGTTTTCAAGATCAGTGGATTGGCCGGCATGGGCCAATTCACTGGCCAGCAAGATCGCCCGATTTCACTCCGCTAGATTTCTTCCTCTGGGGAGAAATAAAAAGATTGGTTTACGAAAATCGACCGGTAGTAAATTCGGTAGAAGAAATGAAAGAAAGAATAAGGACTGCTTTCCAAACTGTAACTTTAAATCGCGACGTTGTTTACGAGGTTGTTCGCAGTATAGCTAGACGAGCACGGTTATGTCTATCTGAAAATTGTGGACATTTTGAACATTTGTTGTAGATTTAAATTCTTTTTTCGAAATAAAATTATGGTTAAATTCAGGATTTTGGGATTTCTAGCGTGTGCAGCTCCTTCATTTTCGAGTAGGAAATTATTTCTACATGAACTTTTTTTTCTTCTGGACGAGATTTACCACCAGCCCCCTTTGGCTTTTATTATCAAAACTGTGTTTCAAAGGAGAAAACATTAGAAATTTGTGATTTTCCAACTTCTGGCGCGTGCAGTCCCTTCAATTTTCGAGTATACAACTTTTTCAACATAGCAACTAGCAAGTTGATACAGTTATCCATTAACGCAACAGAACAGAAGCCACGCAGCGGCGCACTGGAACAAGGACGCGCCCTAGCGGCACGTAACCTTGTACGCGTAGTGCCACATTAGGGCCCAGTCTATCTACTGTGCATAAATCACATGCTGACGAAATGTAAACAACACTTCTTCGCTGCGAATATTATCAGAAATTGCCGAATTGTGAGTGGTTTTTACTCATTTATTCTAGAACAACGAATTTTTATTGTTTCGTCTTCGTTTAAACTAATATCAAAAAGTGATAACTGAGTTCGCGAAGAAGTATCCGAATGTCCGGATGCCGAACAAGAATTCCATTATGCGTAATTGCGTGTGCATTCAAAGTTTCAAAAAACTGGTAGTGTTGGGAACCAACAACACGTTCTAAATGTACAGTAGTTCTTTCCGGAGAAAAAGTAAGCGAAGTTAAAACTGTTATGAAAAAATTCCCAGCCAGATCATAGAATAAAGCTCGACAAGAAGTTAATGTATCATATGGAAGCATGCATTGAGCTACACAACTGTTAATGATGAAACCATATCGTTCACGAACTTAAGCCAGTTGATTTCGCGGAACGAGTTCAGCACTGTCAACTGTAAATAGTTCCTTCGCTTCACACGTGATGTGAATATCCTGAACTCTGTATTCTTCAGCGGTAAGGCCTGGTTTCATCGTTTCAATCGAATGGTTACATCAATTCCCGGAATACCCTTGATGGTCAGCTGAAAATCCGCATCAACTAATCGAAAACCCGTTGCACTCTGCGAAAATTGGAGTATGGTGCGGAATTTCGCACGGTAAAATGATCGGTCCTCTATTCTTCTCCATTACAGTTGATAGCGAACGATGTCAAGAATTAATTCGTCAGTTCATTTCGCAACTCGCATCAGAAGATCGAGATTGTTAGTTGCAACAAAGACCTCATTTATTGGATTCCAAATTTGATGCTGTAAACAGTTGCCCATAATACAATCCGTCGAACAAAATGCTGCTTGGAAGCTGATGGTGGCCAGTTCGAACACTTATTGTAAATATTATCTATCAACTTGATCTAATTATTCGTTTCTTGTACTCTGCTCAATTATTAAACCAGATTTCCGTTTGTTTTTTCACTTTTTAAATTTTGAGTTGCGTTTTAAATGGATAATCCTGCAAATAACGGTTTTCAAATGGTAATGACTTTGGATACACTGAACGAAATTCAATCAATGATGGTTCGTTGAAGTCCCCTAGCTCAGCACTTATCTGACATAAATTACTCCCTCCCATAAATAGGTGAAATATGACGAATGAAATAGATAGAGTATTTGATTATATTGGTGCACGGGATACCTGTGCTATGGGACAAATCATTAAATGAATACCGTGACAGGACGAAGACGAGGGCCGCGTGGATGGAAATTTGCACTGAATTTGAGGCAGAGTTTCCCAATTGGGAAGAAAAGAAACGAGACGAATTGTGTAAGTACAAACATTATTATTCTATTGTCTGATATCCGATGTGGGATACAAATCGGATGCAGTGTGAATGCTACTGTCGACGTCATTCCAATGTCGGATATCCGACGCCGGATACAAATCGGGTGTAGTGTGAAATGGCTCTAAAGCGGATGCTCCTCTTCGCTCATAATAGGGCAACGTGGCGAATGCTACGTAGCAATCGCAACTTATTTGCCTATAGTCGCAGAAAGGTGCAGCTGCTACCAAAGCATCCGCTATCACTTGCTTATATGCGCAAACAGTAGCCTATGCCCCTAAGGGCATTCGCTGCTACCTGCTCCCAGATCGGCCCACGCGCTTATCCAGAAGTTACTGCTTACTGTGCAGAAATGACAAATATCCTGCTGTAACTAAAAATAGCCTGTGTATATCAGATTGAATGAAACAGTTCGCGCGTTTATCCGTCATTATATTGACAGCCGATCGAGATCTTAATGTACGAGGCACGTCTCAAAAGTAAGTTTCCCTAAGAACGAAATGAAACGAAAATGCGAGGGAATTTTTTTTTTCAGTTGTTGCACACACTGGAAAAAAAAACAAGTCGATCCGTCTAGTACAACGCGAAATGGTCGTGTTCGCCTGTTCGAAAATGGACGGTCTAATTTAGACGTGTACTGCGAGCGAAGTCCTTATACATACGTTTCTACACCACCCGTAATCGAAGTACGACGGAAATTCACGAGAAGTTGAAAACTGTGTATGGACCACAATGCATGAGTGTACAGATGGTGCGCAGATGGAAAAAATTATTAAAGTCCCGTCGAAGATGAGGAGTGGAGTGGGAGGCCGAGTGTTAGCACGTCATTCTTGGGAAACATTCAACAGATTCGGGATCTGTTGGAGGAAGATCGAAGGATGACAATTTCCGAAATCACTGTGGGAAATTTTCTCGCACCCAGCCTTTTCCCCCGACTTAGCGCCAAGCGACTACTGGCTGTTTCCAAAATTGAAGGAATTCCTCGCTGGCCAGAAGTTTTCCACTTGTCGACTGTCGACCGTATTCCCGCTTATCTTGTTCGTGAATTTTCATGCCTGTGTTATATTGATAAGAGCGGCAGCAAATTACCTGTTATAGGTTATACTGTTAGTTGCATTTGTATTCTCGTTCGTAGCTCGGCGTTTTTATACGCGTCTGTTGCTTTAATACACTCGTTAACTTGCTCGCGTTTTCCTTTATTTTTCAATTTTTGCATTATGTGCAGAAACACCACTGATGACGAGGTGAAGTCTGCGGTGACGAAATTCTTCCACCAGTGTCCGACCGATTTCTTTACTACTGAGATCGAACGTTTAGTCGTGCGGTACACCGAATGCCTTGATTTGTTCGGAAATTATGTTGAAAAATAAATAATCTCAAAAGGAACATGTGTAGTTAATTTCAAGTTCTTAGGTTCATTTGCCGCGGCATATAAAGTTAGGGAAACTTATTTTTGAGACGTGCTTCGTACCTACATGTGTTGTGCTAGTGTTCAATTATTATTTTACACGTTCAGAGTTACATACTCGTATATTCTTTTCTTATTTCCATAATTCAACTGCCTGCTGGGACTACAGTTATTATAAGTAAGTTGAAGCTAATTTATTAATGCCATTTATAATTATTTCCGGTCGTCTACGAAATTTTAACAAACAGTACCTGCAAACTCGAACTGATAGAAAAGCAGTGGACGAATAAATCGTGTCGCCTTATCTGTTTACCAAATCTTAAAATGAAGTTGGACCATGAGAAGGATGAAGGGAACTGGTGACTTTGGATGTAGTAAGTTGCAGAGAGCTAAACGAAGAAATGGAGATGGTGAGAGAGTGATGCGCAGCAATTCCAAGGAAGATGAAGGAGATGAGGAACAGGGACCTGCTGATAGGGGGCAACTTCCCCCTCCCCCGTAGGAATTTTTTACTATCAGCAGTTGGGAAGATTCATCATTTTAGGCAGGCAAAGTTGGAAAAAGTTACGGGAATATCCAACAAGCTTTGATATTTCGAAATTTTGAGTTGAGAAGTTGGAAAAATCCAATAAGTCAAAAGGTTTTTTTTTTTTTTGCTTTGACAGTTCGGATTTTTTTTTAGTTCAGTCAGTAGGGACTTCCACAACTCTCTCCCCTCAGGGGAAACTCTTGGATACGTCCCTGATGAAGAAAGGTAGAAGGAGCCTCCCGAGCCACCGCTGTCCTTGTCTTTCACTTTCAGTCCTTTGGTGTAGCCAGTTTGGGAAATAGAGTTATAATGTGCAGAACGTTACGAGGGAAGCAGAAATGGATTGCTTCGAACTTGACCGCTTTGCGACTTCACTAAGTCATCAAGAATTTTTTGGACAAAACAGGTAACGTTAATGACATCATCAGTCATTTTTCGACCATCAGATCAGATATGTCGAATGATTCACTCTGTCCCCTCATTTTTCTTCATCTTTAGCCACTTCCTCGTTTTCTTAGAGTCCCTTCTTGTTACTTGGGGTCAAGGCGATCCTCTCACCTCTTCCACTATGCCTGTCTTGCCTCTCCCTTATCTTACCTTCAATCCCCAGTCACCGCTTACGAATGAGTTATAGTCAAATATTTGTACAGCAAAAGCTTAGTTTGGCAGTCTCAATAATTTCTGTTGCCCCAGGCCGTTCTATCCCCGCCCGATAGTTTTTGAACCGCCAGTCCGATTTTGCAGACACCCCCTTTCTCCAAATCCTGGCTACGCCACTGTTCTCGGACTATGAACTACTAACGATAGTATGTTCTTTGAAAACTCAGTGATGTTCTTTACATACTATATATGTATAGGGGAAAAAATCAAGCTGCAACAAGAACCTTTGTACATTTTTCTTTAGTTGGGAAATCAGTCACCTAAATGAAGTGTTCTGGGTTGTGTAATTGACTTTATTCATCGGCTGTTGTTGTAACAACTGGTTTAGGCCTTTGAATTAATATTGCGTGGTTTATTTGTTGATCACTAGATATCTATTTTC
This sequence comes from Acanthococcus lagerstroemiae, assembly GCA_031841125.1. Lineage (NCBI taxonomy): Eukaryota > Metazoa > Arthropoda > Insecta > Hemiptera > Eriococcidae > Acanthococcus > Acanthococcus lagerstroemiae. The sequence goes on along the minus strand of CM063109.1, from coordinate 19,601,463 downwards.
TAAGCTCTCTGCTGCATTACAGTGTCATACAATGTTAATCAGCGACTAAAATCTAAATCATCGTACTATGATAGATATGGCTTAGTGACAATAACAATGATGATGATGATGACGATGACAGCGACCATCATAATGATAATTATGATGTGAGTCAATCTTTCATTTTTTTTAAAGCCTCTTTACGTACCGCCGGTAAAGTTTCTGACAGGTGCGGATCTATGGGAGGAGGAAAGATAGGGGAAATCCTCCCAACTTGGAAAAGAAAAGAAGAAGAAAAAAATGAAAATTTGAAAGAATTGACTGAGGAATATCCAGGTAAGAATGAGAACCGGAACAAAAGACTGTAGATATATCATGAAAAAGCTAAATTTTGATTATGTGGGACATGTTGCCAAGGAAGGGAGGGAAAGATGGGGAAGAAGGGTGATGGACTGGCATTCCTAGGAAGGTGTGAGATCACCAGGGAGACCCCGGACAAGGTTGCCCGATAAACCCAAAAAGATAGGAGGAAGGCTTTGTGTTAGAGGAGCTAGGGATAGGAAACGATGGAGAAAGGTAGGGGAGACCTACGCCCGCTCTTGGGCGCACTAATCTAATGTTACTCGTAGATTAAGTAAAGGTTGTAAATCAAAATAAAATAAATAAATGGACACGAGGTCCGTTTCGCCCGTCCTCCTTCCCGAAGTACGCTTCCAGAACCAAAGAATCATGTATCACAATTTTGTACCTATTTTGAATTATTTTGTACCACCATCCTTGAATTTTGTACCACCTCCCTTCAATATAATTATTTTTAAAAGCCCATCTGGGGAGGCTGACGAAACGTAGCTCCCTCCTCTAGACAAGTTGGCATTTTGATTCAAAATTGTACAGCAATTTTGTACCTATTTGGTACCGCAAGTCCCGAATTTTGTACCTTCACCACTCCCGAGTTGTGAGCGATAAAAGTAACTCCGGCAGTATATCTTTGAAGGTATTTTACATCGAAAGTGTACATAAATTTTATACCATCTTGTACCGCTCATCCCAAATTTCGTACTTTACCCTCTCCCGAGTTTGTACGAGGGTGGTAACCCACATTCCAAATCTCCTGCTTCTGATATTCTGCAACGGAAGCAGTGCCGATATTTTGTAACTTAAATTTTGTACCCGCTCACGACCACTATCATTTGCGAAATGAGTAGCCACCAGTAATCACCCTCTTCCAAGAGTTTAGTAACCAGGATGGAGCCAACATTTTCCACTTATTTTGCACCAATTTGTATCGCTAATTTCCAAATATTGTCCCCCTCCCTCCCCGAGTTATCGACGGGGACTGAAATACCTAATCCCCCCCCCCCAATGTAGACGTGCACAATAATCGAAGTTGGTGCAGAAACTGTGTACCTATTGTTTACAATTTTGTACCACGAATGTTAAGCTTTGTACCTTCCCCTTACATTTGTGAAATAAGTGGCCCACAGTATGTGCTCCACCTCCCTTCTTTCCCCTTTGTCTTTCATAAATATCACTTCACCCATATGCACACTTTCCTCTTTCTCTCCAAGATTATGAAGGGACTAAAGATAAATGTAATGCTGCCTGGGTGATTTCAATCTCCTTCAGTTTCTTTCCTCGCCCCTCGTCAAATCCATATGCTGCACTTCCTCAAACACTTGCTCCTCTGTTCTCCAACAATCTCTTCAACCTTTTCTCCATTTACCTTCTCGTTTTTCAACAAGGAAGGACATGAAAAAGAGAAGTGGTGTTTGGGGGGGGGGAGAGGAAGGCGGAGATAGAGCGTGGTGAAAGTAGGAAGTTGAAGTGCACTAAAAGAGAAGGGTAAACATTTAGAATTAGCGGCACAAATTGTATAAAATAGGTAATAGTTTTTCAGTCCACTCTCCACTTGGGGTTCCGAACTCTTTCATGGAGGGTGAGTTATTGAACGCTACTCTTTTTGGAAATAAGAGGGAAGAGGATAGAACAAAATCTAGAATTTGTGATACGAAATAGTATAATTAGGTACACAATTTCTGCACTGATCCGCTTATCAAATATCAAGGCGGAAGGTGACTGCCCTTGCCTATAACTTGGGGAGGGCATGGTTTGAAATTTGGGATAAGCGGTAGAAATTGGTACAGCATATGTACAAAATTCTGGAGCTACTTTGAGTGCCGAACTTCTTTACAGTGACCTGAGGTGAAAGTGGGTGGCACTAAAGGGAGATGAAACCTTTTATGTCTGGAGGAAACCAGACATGGAATTTCAAGTCATGATCCTACTTCTGGTCACGATGTTGCATCCCTTTTTTCTATTAATCCATTCTTCATTTATGTGGTCTTTTCAGCTCATTATGGAAATAGGGAAGAAAAATAATGTCAATAATTTGTTCTTAATTTGTTCTAATTTGTTCTCACCCCCAACCCCAAAATTAGCTACTTAGTTTGAGGGGTTGGTGACATGCTAGCCCCTGACATTCGATCTCGGGGTTGTAACAAGTCTCAAATATTTGTTCTTAATTTGTTCTAATTTGTTCCGCAGTTTTCAGAATTTCTTTCGCCACCCTCCCCTTTTTACAGCCACCAAAAAGAGGAGCAGGATCTCCTAATAGTTATAATCCATTTACACACCCGAGTCCATCACCATTATGCATTTGCCGACTATTTGAGTTCAGGGGTGGAGGAAGTGACCCTTAAGTCTTCAGTTTCCATATGAATACGATTTGCTGCACACCAAAATTTGTTCTATATACGTTCTAGTTTGTTCATTCAACCCCACACCTCAAACTATCAAAACCATACACTAATGGGTGGGGGGTACGTGACACTTATGTATGAATTTTTCGCATAAATACGATTTGCTACCGACTGCAATTTGTTCTCTATTTATTCTAATTTGTTCTCTCATCGACATACTAAAATACGTCGCCACAAAGCATTGGTGGACAATATGAACTTATGTGGTGGGGGTAAGTGGCCTTTATGTGCGAATTTTCCGTATAATTGCGATTGTTCGCCCACTACAATTTTTCCTCCATTTGTTCTAATTTGTTCTCGAATCTACACACCACAATCCACCATCACTGTGTATTTGAGGTCATTCGGACCAACTACGTCCTTATAATAACACACAACCGATTCTCAAGATTTTGGTCCCAAAACTGAAAGAGTCGGAATCAAATTCTGAAATCTTGATTAGTGATATGGCCCTTGTCATAAACGGGATTGAAATGGCAGCGGATCACCAAAATTATCTGAACCACGGTGATAATGATAACACATCAACATCGACAAATAATTTGGCAAGCTAGATGAAAATCAAAAACAACTCGAAATGATCGTGGGCCGGAGAGTACGTCTCCTAAACCAAAACTACGGTAATTATTCTACTAAAGGCAGTATTATAAAACTTGGTTAAAAATAATCGATGGTTAACCGGTGGTTAAAATGCGAATCCCTGTGGCCTTAATTATTCAATGATGGAATCGTTACATATGTTACAACAACAAAAAATTAAACAGAAACCGTTTTTCAGATTTAAGAATTGTCGTATTTCAAAATTACCAATTTGAAAGTGAAGTACGAAAAAAGTGATGCTCTAAAGAAATTGAATACTGCTATTTTGTAATTCGTGCGAGTTCAAATGTGATGAGGATTGTTATATTTCACGTTCACAATTTCTTCGACAACGGTTGTCTCGAGTAGACTGTGCACAACAAGTTTGAGCTAGCTCTCTAAGAGACAGCCATCTCACAAACCCGACTAAATCAAACAAAAGTCAGGTGAAGGAGGTGGTTAGCCTAATCAATAAGTGTGAACACCGCGGCCCTGAGTTAAAAAAAAAACAAAAAAACAAACACTCCAGCAGAATAGAAGCAGGTCTTTTACTCGCAGAAGACTAGACGAGAAATGAAGAAAATGGAACACTGAAAGTAACGGCGTCTCACATCGTGAAATGCAGAATCGATAGTCACGTCTACCCTGGTAAATGACTGCCACAAGTTAATTCAAATACTGTCAGAAATTGCTCGATATTTGACCAGATAAACGCCGTATCAAGATTTCCGGTCACTATTCTGGCACCCTTTAGCGAAATTCACAATTCTGGCACCATGGGCAAAATTCACCAAAAGCTCAAGCCAAACTGCCAGAAATGACTGTCACTTTACGCAGGTCCCCCCCCCCCAAGTTATTTGCTCATCCCTAACAAAAGTCACAGACTGTAAGTGGATTCATAATATACAAAACAGAATCATTGATTAAACCTGTAGGAACTATTCGAAAAAAATATCTAGGAAGCAGTTCGATATGCGTAAATCAAGCTGACTTGTTCTCGGCATGATTTTCCCAAATTAATATTACATTCATCTCAATAATTCGAGTTTGATATGAACGTGCTGAATACATTCGACGAATAAAATTACACTCATTCGAGTGCCTTCGTTGCACTTCGATTTCAACTCTATCGACATAAAGTTGGATTATTTCACGTCCATGAAACTCCACCAACATGAAACCATGAATACGAATCACGAACCAGCAAGCCTCTGATTCCATGAGATCAGTCTGTTCGTTCAATTCATCATGCAAGGTAGTACGAAGTTGAATCTAACCACAAACCAGAAAACTCATTCTTCATACCGTACATTCGTCTATTTGGCTATGAATCCGACGCATACTCCTCGGATCAACGTAATGACTCAGCAAAACCATATGCGGATGAACAGCGTTACATTCAACGTCGACAGGATATTCGAAGAAATGAAATCCAATATGATCTTGACGTTTCACTCCAATTTGATCGGCACATATTCCTACAAAACAAATACACTGTAAAAGAAGGAAGCATTCAAATCGCACATTTTCTGATAGCAAGAAATTCACCGTTTCTTACCGGTGAGGAATACGTCTTCAATAAAGAATAATTCATGCTTGAAACTCTCGGAATACAATCGCAAGGCAACGTCACCTGACATTAGATATCCAACACCGCACAAAAACCAAGGGTACATTTCATTTGGATAGACTTCTTCTGGTACGTACCTGAAGCAATAATTCATTTCATTTTAATTCTATTGATAATTTATACATCCAGTCATCATTTTCGTCCACTGTAGTTGAACCAGTAAGATGGCTGCTCATCCAGTTCAAATTTTATTCGACTGTTACATGTAACTAGACTAACATATTTATAAGTAACAATTTCACACCATTTCGAGTCCAATCGTCGATCCGGCCGCTCTGTGGTGTAGAGTTTACCAAGCAAGACATTTGTAGTAACGAACTCCTCCGAGCTAACAATCTTGAATACATTCTCAACGTTCAAGTACACATCATCGTCCACCTTCATGATATAACGAGCCGTCGGACAATTAAATTTCACCCATTTCAATAACATTATCGACTTGAGGGTCAAATTATAATACGTATCAATGAAGTCTTCTATAATCACGTCTTCGTACTTCAAATTCTCATCGAGAACTAGGTCCTTTAAATGTAATAACCGATATGAGTAAAGGAAACATAATTCATACTTCACATGTGCGAGTAAACATGCATTTCTAGACGAAGATGTAAAACCAACATTTGAATAACTATCAGGGCTTCGTCCAGTTAAAAAAAGCACACGCAAATTGTTCTCCTCCGCTTTGCCACCCCATGTTTCACGAATCGCTTGGCGTTGTTCACGGTTACCGACAGCCGAGCAGACGATGATCAGAATCAAAGGTGTATGCGAGGATGAACATGGGCTTTTAACCTTTGTAAGAACGGTCAGTTTATCCGGGGAAGAAAAATCAGCGGCATAATGTCCTCTATTTGCCATCCATCCATCACTGACTGTTTCTGGAATTACCATTTAGTAAGATTAATAAGAAGCTAGTTTTCTACATCGCACCATAATGTGACTTTGTGTTCACCTCCACGGGACAATCTTCTGAAGACGAAGAACCAAAACGATAGAGTGAGTACAATTATAAAGATTTTTAAACCGCCCTGGAACACATAGAGAACGAAAGCACAGGGCGCATTGAGAATACTAATAAGATTCTGAATCACATAAGCACAACGGAAAGAATAATAGGGATAAAACACGAACCTTGTATCTGTTCAGAAGTTTGATCTTTGAAGAAGTGTGATATGAGACCATACTGGTGAAATTCAATCTGATTAATATTTCCACAAATATCAGTACACAGTATTACGATATTATGGTCATAGACATCTAGAAGCAATCCACAAATAGAGATTTTTAAATGCTGAATGTTTGATGCAAAAATATTCAAAAGGTTCGCATGGGTGCCGCAGTCCTTATCAGTGTTTTCTGCTCTGCTTCTCCTTCAGTGTTGCCAGCCATCGTCATAATTACCGAAAGCCCCGTTCACACTAGCGTTTAATCCGCCGCGAAAGAGCGTGCAGCGAGTGTGTGAAGCCAAAGCTTTAGCCAAAGTGTGAACTGTGAAGCTGTGAACGGCAAAAAAGCTTTTAGCGCAGCGAAGAGCGAATAGTTGAACAGTTTTAACTTTATTCGCTATTCGCTGTCGCTGAACGGCGAATTAAACGCTAATGTGAATGGGGCTGAACGCGACTCTTAAAATCCAAAATTACCGTAGGCGTGAGAATTGAAGTTTTTTTTAGTGCCCAATCTGCAAAATCAGCGTCAAATGACACTCTTGAATCTTGACACTCTTTTTGAGTCAAAATAATGTTAGTCCTTGACAATCACGTAGGCTCCGCCCACTTGTATAGCAAAATTAATCGGTCAGAAGCTCAGAAGTGTGTCAAGAAGTCAAAAATGAGTCAGAGTGCTCTGATTAGTTGAATGATTACACTACACAACAATTTGAAAATTTTCAAAAAACGATGGCATGAGAATACATGATTCTACATGTATTTTCTATGAGGAATTTAATTCCGATGTTAATTTTTTGATTATAGTTCATTGATTTTTCCTATCATGCAAATTTTAGTATCATCAAGATGATACTACTGATTGAACAACTATACGCCGTCAGTATTGTTATCAGTATCAATGTAGCTATTCCTGCCTAACAAAAAGGAATAAAACGTGAAAATTTTAATAAAATTTTAATTTTGAATATGGAAAACGAGAGGTTCTTGAGAAACATGGATAACGCCATTGTATTCAGCATTCAAAATACAGCTAAGATCATATAATCTCATCCCATTGTTTTTTATGCTGTTGTGCAGTGTTATCAAGATGTCACAATACCGTGTCAAAATTTGCCAAATTGACGTAGGTCAAAATTACGTCAATCCTTGCAGGTCGGGTGGTGTGTTTGAATAATGTCCAGAGACTTTGGTTTTTGAAGAAGTATTGAAGTCACAAAGCACAAACTTTCATCTCTCATGAGACTATAGAGCTTTTCCAGTATATTCCATTTGCACATTTAGACGTCTTTCAGCAGAAAAATTGGGCCCCGATTCAAAAATGTGTACTCACGTTGAGAAAAACCTATCAGTATAAACGCTAGGTGGACGCGGTTTAACAAAAGGGAACTAACCCACAAAATCCGCTTTTTGAGAACACGTGATTCGAAGTTCAAGAGCCATGTAGAAACTATATGGCATTGCGTTTATTGATAAGTTTTTTTCAACGTGAGTACACATTTTTGAATTGGGGACCCAATTTTGAAAAATTCTACGTTTTACGCTCTTTCCAACGATACTGTTTATGAAAATGGTTTATTTCGTTGCCAACTGAGCTAGGCTCGTGTTTAGCAACGGCACTAAATTACATTTTTTCCCCCTTCTTTTTTTCTTCCTACAACATTCCTTTAGTTAGTGCACAATAACTCATTTTGTTTACAAATGTGGGTTAGTTCCCTTTTGTTAAACAGCGTCCATGTCATATTTCTACATGGCTCTTGCACTTCAAACCATGTGTTCTCAAAAAGCGAATTTTACTAGTTGGTTCCCTTTTGCTGAACAGCGTCTAACTGATCTGGCAAATGAGAAGTATCTACCTAAGAAGTAGAATCTTCTCTATAGGAGATGCACCCAGGAGATATTGCTCCTATTTGTAAGTTCTTAATGATTGAAGATTGATGAATGTGATGCGGGCAAGTGAAAGGGCATCTGACATGCAGAAAAACATAGTTTCTAAAAGCTTTTCCGCTGATTCATTAACCATATTAGGTCTTTTTATTTATTTTTTACTTTATTTTTATTTATTGATTTATTTATTATTATTATTTTTTTTTAAAGTCGGGAATTATTTTTAGTATTTTTGAGTAAAAAAATTCAAAAAATCACTTCTTGAAATTTTTTTTAATTTTAAATAAACAGAATTGGTGCAAAATATGTGGTAAATGCCGAAATATGCAAAGTGAAGTGCTACTCATTGGACTCAGAATTCAATGATTCCTGAAGATCTTTTGACACCTCTGGAATATACGCCCAGTGGCGTAGCTAGGGGTTTCCCAAAGGAGGGAGGGGGCACAATAAGGTTTTCAAGGGAGAAAAAGTCGAAAATTGCGGTATTTTTTAAAAATCGCCGATATTAGAGGACTAAAGACATTGGATGAGCGTGCAGCGACGCAGCGAGTGTGTGAATGGCAAAAACTTTTAGCGCAGCGTGGAGCGAATAAAGTTGAACAGTTTTAACTTTATTCGCTACTTGCTGCATGCTCATTCGCAGCGAATTAAACGCTAGTGTGAATGAGGCTTTACCAGTGTTGTAGTTTGGTTTCTTATCCGTTTTAGTTTGGTGTTTCACGTTTCCTTACACTTTACTTCTGATTCTTTTACTTTTATTTTGCAACTTTGTAATGATTTTGTTATAATATCACGAATAACTCAGCAGTTTGATTGGACAGTTTTCGTACTTTCACTCGCAAAAGCTTGTAAGAAAATAATGTCCTTGAAGTTACTTCAAAAATAAAACGAAAAACCACATGAGGAAATCAGCAATAGTAAAACCTCCTTGCTCACGCTTTCATTTTCTCATCACTTATCAGTAAAACAACAGCAGCGAGCCACAAGGCCTGCGGAATCCAAATTCGCTGCGACTTGGTCGCTAGTGTAAACAACGCTTAAGGAATTTCCCTACCATCACTATAGTGTCCAGTTAAGATACATAACTGGCTACCCAGTACCCACAATACACATTAATATATGTGTACTTTGAAGTTGGAGGGGAAAGACAAGTTCGAGAACACGTTATCAGCGCCGTGAAAAAATTATGTTTCTTAACTGGACCAGAGGACCAGACTTTATAACCCCAGGCATGGAAATACGCCATCTTTGGTTATTCCGCGTCCGTCGATGTGAAACCGACAACGTGGTAGGTGGTACGCTCTACGCTGTACGCTTCGCATAGTCGATTCGGCATCGACGGGCGCGGAATAACCAAAGATGGCGTATTGCGATACTCGTGTTTATGGTTGCCTTACCGTGGCCTAGGCTATCAGCAGAGAGGGAGGAGAGAGATAGTCGGGTAACGGTAGCCGGCCGGCGTGTACGAACTTACGAACTGCGTACGAGTCTATCGAGGGAAACCAGTTAGATTGATTCTATTCTTTCGCGAATTGTGATCGAGATGCGGTGAAACGAGCACGTCCCGATTCTTTGCGCATTTCCAATCTATTGAATTTCAGTCTTCAGGTTTCTCAGAGTCCGTTATCTATTCGTGTTGTATGCTTGTCACATGTTTTATTTCCGATATTATTTGATTTCACTTCGGTTTGTATACTGTGTGCTTTTCACTTTTTTTCATTTCCGATCGAGTTTCCAGTTAAAAAGGTATGTGCACTTGTTTAGTTTATTATCATAAGTAGTTGCATATATGTTAACTTCTCTATGCAGTTTAATGGTCGGTGTTCTAGAGAGTAGACTAGACTCTCAAACCAAATGCCATTACGCTAACTAAAAGTTAAATACTGAATTTAACCATTCAACAAGCTTGTCGAGTTTACTGCTGCTCTAAATCACTCCTATCCTTTCATGTCATGTAAAAAGAGTGAGTGGTCTCAGTGGTGTAGCCAGGGGAGAGAGGCGGGTGAATACTGAATGTAAAATATACAAAAATAAGCAATTTTTCGCTTTTGAAACACGTTTTTTCGTTAAAAAATGTTTGCTCGAGCAGAAATTTTACCTTCATTTTCATAAAATAGTCCTCAGGTATCGGCGATTTTTTTAAAAATACCTCAATTTTCGACCCTTTCTTCCTTGAAAATCTTACTTTGCCCCTCCCTCCTTTGGGAAAATCCTGGCTACGCCACTGAGGGTCTCAGAATATTGAGGAGTCTTAATGGGTGTTACTGGATTATTACAGTGTCTGAACAGTGAGACTTCCTCAAGCTTCAGTGATGTTTAAAAAGTCTATTCAATGTTTTAACGAGTTTGTACAAAATGCTGATAGTTTTAAATGCGTTCTAACTCGGGACTAACGTTGTCAGCCCGACGGCTGTTATTCAAAGCAGGGCTAGCGTTCAAAATAATATGTAACTTAGTCCATCTGGTTCTATCTGTGGATTAAGGCAAGTTAATATAAATTGGTTTGAACGTTTGGGTTTCTCATCAATGACAATAAATTCTGTTTTCATTAGTTTTGAAGCTGATTGTTATTGATGTTTCTTCAAAAATATTATTTGAAAATTTCTTAGAAGTTTAAATATTTGCATGGCACGTGCTAAATTTTTTAGAATTTTTTCATCGCCATACATCCCACTACACCAATGTACCTATACTAAGTGGAAAACCATCACAGATTATTTGCTAGATTGATATAATGGCGCGGGGGGGGGATAGTCACATTTTTTTCCTTGTAAGTTCGATAAGTGTACCATCTTGTCCATTTTCATTTGCATTTTCCCCCTTGTAAGCTCAATGCGCAAATAGGGCTCAGAACTGGAGGGGGGGGGGCTTAAGGTCTCTTATTATGAAGCACCACCACCCCCGCATCATTTTCTTTTTTTAGTGTTTTGGGTGGCTATTTAGAAGTTTGGAAGGCTACGCCCCAAGCCCCCTCCTCTATTTGCGCCTATGGTTGTACCATCAGTACTCATCCTCATCCGGCAATGTTTCTGGTGGAGGACCTCTGGGAAACAACACGCGGTTTATTCTTGCATTCTTTGGTGTTTCTGGGAACGTTATTGCTACCCACTGACACTTTTTGTCTTGTCCAGATTTTAGTGTTTGATTTATTTTTACCGACTTGTTTTTAATATTTCTTTTTCTTCAACTCTTCTTTTTCCAATTCTGCTTTCTTACTTTCTTTCTCTATAGGAAGGTCCATTTCACCAGCCCCCTCCCCCAAAGTGTATTTTGAAAAAGTAAATGGGGGGCAAAAATTTGTGTATACCGGTCCTAGAATTTGTGTTCGTTCCCCAGCCCTTCCTAAGAACGATCAAAGTTTGGGGGGGGGCTGGAGAAATGCTATCCCCCAACTTCAGATAGAGGTCTGGAGATGGGAGAAAAAATTTGTGAATATTTTGTGTATCCCACCTTCCTCAATTTGTGTACCCTTCCCTCCCCTCTGCAGATGACACAAGATAGGTAACCTGTTAGGTACTGTCCCCCCACCCCCTCAAAGATGAGATAGAGGTCCAGAAATGGCGGCAAAAATTAGTGTACAATTTGTGTAATTTGTGTATCAATCTCCCCCAATTTAGGTGCAGGCTGACCACTCAGTCACTTTTTTCACCTTAAGTCACCTCTCGTCATTTTTGTGAAATTTGGTCACCAAAGTCACTTTTTAATCAAAAAAGTTACTTTTTAAAAACATTTCCTTTAAAAAAATATAAAAATGCTCATTTTAACACTAGGTATTATCAATTTATCGAGAGAAAAAAACTGAAAAAAGTGTTTCTTCTATTTGATATGTGATAGAAGTATACAAGACAAGTGTAGTGTGTGATGCTGTGAAAAATTTGTGATGTATGTTTTTTTCAAGACATGAGAGCCGAAGATTACATAAAGTCTAAATGAGAATAATTTTTAGTCAAAAATATAGGAATTATGGTGATTTTTTGGTCACTTTTTTTTTACAAAATTGGTCACTTTTATCACCTTTTTCAGAGAAAATTTGATTGGTCAGTCTGTGTACCCCGCCAACCCCTCTATGGGCCATACAGTATGAGTTACATGTTACATGTTAGGTGCTCAGTCCCCCCCCCCCATGTGAGACAGAGGTCTTGAGATGGGGGCAAAAATTTGTATACAATTTGTGTAATTTGTGTACACTGGTCCTAGAATTTGTGTACATTCCTCGCCCTCTCTATGAAGAATCAAAGTCTGTGGGACTGGAGCAATGCAGCTTCCCCACCTTCAGATAGAGAGGTCTGGAGATGGGGGCCAACATTTGTGTACAATTTGTGTATTTTGTGTATCGATCTCCTCCAGTATGTGTACTTTTCCCTTCATTATGTTTCTTCAGAAATGTAATTTGAAAATTTCTTAAAATTTTGAATGTTTGCAAGGCACGTACTGAATTTTTTAGAATTTTTTCATGTACCTGTACCAAGTGGAAAACCATCACAGATTATTTGCTGGATTGATATAATGGGGAATAGTCACATTTTTCTTCTTGTAAATTTGATAAGTGTACCATACAGTGAAGTAATGTATTCCCCCTTGCCTAAATTGGAGTAGAGGATCCAGTAAGGACGAAAAGGCAGTCTCATGCAGTATACCTCTGTAGGTTAATACGGTTGTAATTATGAAAGAAAAGCCAATTAAAGTGGTATGACTAGATATATTAAACCAAATTGAGAAATAACGTAGTAAAATGAGCAAAAGTTTTCCTTATGAATTACAGTATTGACTGAGCATTTAACAAATACAATTAAGAAACGCATGTATCAAGAGATATGTCAATTACACTTGGAACAGATGGGAAATGGTTCTAGGCGACCTATACCTATTATGTCTTAATAGACATACTGATACCTTTATTTTATTATTACTACATGATGGTTTACCTATGGAGAATATGTTGAATGCATTTGCAGCCAGGGTACATCTTGTAATGTGGCCACACCCCACCAATATAGGCATAATAAGCTTACAAAAGCTGCATAAGTAATATCCCCAGTGATGCAGCGTGTGCACTAACAAAATACCTCGGCTAATGTATTCTAGGGAACAGTATAAACTGGTTGGCTTCTACACTTCCAATCCACGCACCAATTGTATCCGGATGAGGAAGAGTTAAATGTCTTTGGAAAAACAGGATAGAACATACTTATTATTTGGATGATGAATAAAGTTAGCGTACGAAAGAAAAATGGTGATCCGATTTCATTGTTAGTGTTATGACCAACCCAGTTATTCAGATTGTACTAAATGTGAGTGTAGTAGGAACTAAAAATGACAGGCATCACAATAACAGGAATATACAAATATAAAGAAGGATCAGTAATCATGTACTTCAGATGCCTCAGGAACTTATAGGCTTTTGGGGAATTGTAATGCAATGTTAGTGCAAAACGTTTCATCTCCTCGGAATAGCGATTAGGTATTGCATTTATTTTCATTGAAACCATTCTTCAATTCGTTCTTAAAGATAGTTCCAGTCACCCCTAAGACATTTGTTGTTATTATGTGACATGTTAAAATACGGTTATTTTAGGGAAGAAGAGAAGGATTGTGGGATTGAAAAATAGTAATAATGGGAGTAACATTATCTTACCTTGGAAGCAAGTACTCAAGAACGCCTCGTAATCTTCCGTTAGTAATTGTTCGTTGCGTAACGCTTTAATTACATCTTTCATGTTTACGATTTTAATGGATTGACGTTTCACACGCTGCTTCAAAACTCTGTTCTCTTCTTTTACTTGCTTCAGCGTTTGAGGCAGCGCTTTTTCATCTGTTTGGGTATATCTGTTTGCCCATTCTTTCAATTCGGTCGCAGTTGATGCATTCGCAAATTCTTTCTTCTCAGTCATTGTCAAAACATGCACAACTTTCCCATCGTCTCCAGGATGCAGCTCTACATCATTGGTTACCTGCAGCATACGATAAAGTACTAATTATAACCTCAAAAGTTATTATTCAATCGTAAATAAATAATAACATTATTCACCTCTGTTTCTTGAGGACTTCCAATTTCCAGATTTGATCCACAGAGAGGCATATTCAATCTGCTAGGAATGACAACCTCTGATACCTATCATAGTAAGTGACAAGTATTCCCTTTTAGCAACGATTTCACAATAATATATCATTTACATCTTTAGTATTTCTATCAACTTACATCTAGGTGACGCATTTTCCTCACTATTTTTGGACGTTTCTTCTGCGAGTGTTCCGGATATGTTGGAAAAATTGACGAAACAGCATCCGGTTTCAATTTTTCTAAAATTCACCTTTCATTCTGAATGAAATCGGATTTTTCAAAATGAACACTACAAACCCGACTTGTCATCGTAGGTTTGAACTTTTTTCGCCGAACCGCATGAATCCATTTTTTCTTTCAAATGGAAATCTATTCTCGATTGCAATCAAAGACAATTTCAAAGATTGTAATCAAATTTCATTAACTATAGACAACCTAATGATTATGTGCGTTAGCGAACACTTTACGACACTACCCTAATTATATGGTTTACTTACTTGAAAAAAAGAATCCCAGAATTCTTCATTTGACGATTAGTACAACCATAAGCTGAGCATGATACAGGCATGGTTTGTAGCCAGATTCAATCAAAATGAATAATTAACACATGGAAATAATCGAAAGGAAGCTCAAATAAAATACCCTGCAGTTTTAAATACAAATATGTATAAGACTTGAAAGGACTGAAAACAGGCAAAAATCTCCCGCTCACCCGCTTTTATAATGCGAAGTTATAAGCTAGCTCCCATTGTTTTGTCTGCCCAGCGTAAGCCAGCGAATGAACGTCGGGCTAACACTGATAACAGTGATAACTTTTCGCTCACAGAGAAACTCGACCGATCCGTATCTAGGTTATACTATACATATCTGTGGTTTCGCCTGCCAGTATCCCGTCAATTACGATTTTTTTTAAAAAACATGATTATTTTTATGTCAAAAATGATTATTTAAAAAAATTTATTAATCAAATTAAAAAATAATTATTATATCCTCATTTTGCAGTATCGAAAATTTTTTTTTACATTTTGTTTTTGTTTTTTATGATTCAATAAGGAGATGGAACATTTTTCAAAATTTATGCAATTTTTTCCCCCAGAAAATGTAAGAAGTCAAGA
Source organism: Acanthococcus lagerstroemiae (assembly GCA_031841125.1). NCBI lineage: Eukaryota > Metazoa > Arthropoda > Insecta > Hemiptera > Eriococcidae > Acanthococcus > Acanthococcus lagerstroemiae. The sequence goes on along the minus strand of CM063109.1, from coordinate 19,586,290 downwards.
ATATTGAATTTTAAAACAAATTTTATTGAAATTAAACATTAAAACAACGGTTACGGTTTACAGCTGAGCTTAATCTAATTCAAACAAATTTTTTGAAAATATTGGAATATTATTTAATCGCAAGAATCTTAATACAAAATAATTCATCCTTTTCTTTTTTCTTCTGAAGTAAGAAACAATAAACGTATTCCCAGCGGTATTTTGGCGTTCATAATTTGAAAAAAAAACAACTTATGCATGTGTTCTACACAATCGAACCCGCAATGACGAAACGTTTTAACCAATTTGTCGAACGTGTATCAGACAGAGTATAGAAAGGTTACTCACGTAGTTGATGACTGAAAATCTTTGAGAGTCTCAAACGACAAATAATACTCCAACATAGTCAAAGGAAGCCGTGTATTATTACATTATATACAAAAATTTAATAATGAAAAACGTCGTCAACAGACGAGTACCCAGAGTCTGAAACATACGTAAACAACATGCCCAAATTAGCGTCTCGACCTCATCTGATAACATTACGGTTTTTTGAACACCATATATGTAAAATAAGCTCAATATTTACAACGCTGACGGTTCCCATGACACGAGGCGTGGCCATAGCATTAGCACGTACAAATTAGCGTCATTCATTTTCTCAGTCCAAATTTTGAACACATTTGATAACAGTACGTAAGAAATGAGTAAAACTTACCCCACGGACGGGGCGTCTCCACGGACACAAGCGATGGAAGCCGGTCTTCAGGAGTAATGAATTGTCGTCGACGTTGTGGCAGAGGATGGGCCTCGATCTCTGCCTCCGACCGAGCTCCAGCCTATCGTAAGGTACTACAAGTAATGAAAAAACGTAACCGTTACAGAGAGTCTTCTTCCAGTATAAGGAAAATAATTGAAAAACGAAAAAAAATGAATACTTACAGAAATAGAAAATAAGCACATGAGCCAGTCATGAAACCAAGAATAAAAGTTAACATTTTAAAACAGACAAAATTAGAATTACTGAAAAATTCATTAGAAAACTCAAAAAATTCAGCAACGGTCGTATTACGCACTTGATCAATACAATTCGAGGACTGATCAATCGGAATCGGCTCGAGTTGGAATTAGGCATCGTATTCGGGCTTATCAGTTTCCGTAGCATACGAATATCTGTCGACTCAGCTTAAAATGGTCCCACCAGCGTCTTTAAAATCGACGTTCATGTGTGGGCGAGCTGGAAAATTTTGTACCATTATTCTGACCATCAGGCTCACGTAAGGTATAAATCGAATCTTTTCTTGGTGTACGACAATTTACTAAAATATCAGGCAGAATTCTGTACTAACGCACAAAACGGGGATTGTTTAGGCTTCCACTGGCTCCAGTTATACTCGAACTGCTGAATTTCTCATATCCACACGAGTCCGATTTGAGACCTGACCAACTCAAAAATTCAACAGACATTCTTTTTTCCCTCCAGTAATTCTATTCCTCGAAACAGTTACCAATCTGGCAATTTCAAAGCATCTTGAGAGGTAGTCATTCTTTTTTCCGCTCTCGGTGTATTCTAACAGTAGGTACTTACTCGCCATAATATACTCAAATTATTTTTCCTTCTATTTTTACTTGTTTTCAAGTGTTCATGATTCATAAATTACCACTATGCTGTACTAAATATTATTGTACACCCCCTCAAAATTATATGATTCAAGAAAATTTAACTACTTTGTGTGTATAAAAGTGAATTTTAAGAACTACCTTCATTGCTTGTAAGGCTCCCACTGTTTTATCCAACTCGCAATTTGCCCCAGGGGAATGGGTTGACACAAAGTTATTTATGAGCAATGTCTTGAATGCACCCTTGAACCTGTAATATATTGGTTTTACATAATTAGTAAGAAATATGGATACTCTGTGCTCACCAAACAGCCCTGGTAATCCTGAAAATTGTAAAGACATTTACTGTCTGCAACGGGATAGTATTATGAAAATTGTACATTACATACCCTGTGCAAGTTGGCGTGACATTTCTACAGCCATTACTTCTTATTTGGCTGAAGAAATTCTCAAGAGGATCCTGATTCAAATTCCTGGTGCACAAATAGTAGAATCCGTCTGCCTGACAATTAGTCCAAATACGATGGAAACCGCCTATTGTTGTAATCCAATTTTGGAGTGAAGGTGGATTCCTCTTCTTGTTGCCTGAGCAGGGCCAGATTTAGGGGGGAGGCAGGGGGCCCCAGGCCCGCACATTTTTCATTACATGCTTGTACAGACGCGCGCGCTATGTACGCTCACATACAATATAGAAATACAGTATAATATGTTTTGCTTTTGCAGAATTATTGTACTTTAGAATGAATAATGTAGGATATAAATAATGCAGGTGTGTGTGTGTGTGTGTGTGTGTGTGCGTGCGCGCGCGCGCGTGAGTCAGTCAGTTGAGCGTACTACATCGCTATACGAGGAACGCGAACGAGCTGTAGCTGATAACAGAGACTGGCGCGCCATGGCGGCGTTTCGCGTCAAAGGTATAAAAAGCCGTTTTTATACCTTTGACGCGAAACACCGCCATGGCACGCCAGTCTCTGTTATCAGCTACAGCTCGTTCGCGTTCCTCGTATGACGATGTAGAGCGCTCAACTAACTGACTCACGTGCGCACACACACACACACACACACACACACACACCTGCATTATTTATATCCTACATTATTCATTCTAAAGTACAATAATTCTGCGAAAGCAAAACATATTATACTGTATTTCTATATTGTACGTGAGCGTACGTAGCGCGCGCGTCTGTACAAGCATGTAATGAAAAATATGCGAGCCCGGGCCCCCTGCCCCCCTAAATCTGGCCCTAGGTACGGCTACGTCGGGATTACAGAATACGCGAGGCATATGTAAGAATGTTCGGGCTATTCTGTATGAGAATTCTGATCTTACTAATTTTCGAAAAATGGGGCTCTCAAATTTGCTTGGTGGCTCACATAATATTAACATTTTGTTTTTCGATATAGGCATTTAATGTTCTTAAAATTATCCTTAGGATAAAACAAACAGAAAAAATCATTCATCTTTTAAACTTCATTTAGAAAATTCGTTTCAGGAACCATGAGACCACCAAATGATAGGTTTTTACCCAGGACGGCACATACTGGTGTTCGCTCTTTTTGTAACTGTGCATTCCTAAATTATTGTACTTGTCTTTGAATTTGAAAGCAATGTAGCCAGCAATGTACTCCAGACTGTCACTTTCCAACTCTGCAGCAATTACCTACTCGGGTGCCCATTCAGGCATAACTCAAATTCTTTTGTAAAATTGAATCAGAATTCATGTGGCCGAATATATTATAATATATCTGTAAAAGAATCCATACACAGCTGTCCTTGCCAACTTTTCAAAAAAAAAAAAATAATAATAATAATAATAATAATAATAATAATAAATGGACCCTGCAGAACATTACCTGCCTGACATAAATTGATGCTGAGACTTTGGACCTGAGAGAGATTTACGCCAGTAAGATTGGCAGTTGGGAGACACCACAGAGTGCGCTGTGGAATTAAACTCTTTTTAAGACTTGAGATTCTCTGAACAAATTCTTCGTTCTTTGACTCCATCTTAAAGTTTGAGCAATCTCGTTCATACTTTGACTGATTTAGTTAATTTCCTTTTCTGGACTGTAGTGCAAGAAAAAAGGATATTAAGTAACCTTATTTTATTTTTCAGCATCAAAATATTTAATTATAATTTTAAGGATACAGCTTTCTTTTCATGAAGCGTCTGCACTCTTCAGCAGAGGACGCAAGGCCCACTGCAACGTCGTTTTAGAAAACTTCCTGAGAATCAAGCTCTTCAGGTACGCTTGATCTATCTCCGTACCCAAGGTTGCCAGGCTCTTGAAGATTTTCTTGATTGCGTTAAGGTTTCCTCGTTGTTCTTCCGCCATCGTAGCTGGCATTAGGTCAATTAACTCGGCTTATACTGAAACTAGTTTAGTCGGGTTTCCGAGCCTCTCTTTCAAAACACTGATAGTCTCTGCGTATAGTTTCCCTATGCTACACGGCATATCCTTCAATGGTCTTCCTGGCCTTGCCTTTCAGACATGAAACTAAATATGTGAATTTGGACAAGTCGGCTAGATTGGCACGCAGGTGGATAGCGGAGTCAAATTGTTTCCAGAAGGACCGCCACAACTTGAGTTCTCCACCATACGACCCAGACTTGAGTAACGGCAGTTTGATTCTGACCAAGTCGTGGGGAACGCTGGTAGGGGCCGGGGCAGAGGCGAATGGGTTGAGGCTAATCGCCTAGTTTATCTGTTTACCGAGTCGATGGATTCAAGGTTTGATTACAAAAATTCGTGAGAGTATTCGGGGTTTACAAATCGAATTATACATCAACCAACAGTATTTACTTGGCGGTAACCACTCCGGTCATTGGCCGCGGAGAGCTTAAAATTCACGAGTCTAGAAGCAGGGTTTGAAAGTCCACCGATAGCCGATAGCTGTAAGTCGAATGTCGATGAAGAGCCTGTAAACAAAGCTGAAAGCCGATAGCTTCAGCCAATTCTGTAAAAACCAAAATCTGTAAGCATGAACCATATTCTTCTGGCTTCTTATTCGGCTTTTGGGAAGTTTCTCTGAATTAATCAACTAAGGACCAACAACTCATTTATTTTAGATTCCTTTCTTCTGAATTTATGTTAGTAGATAGGCCCCTTTTCTTAGAATTATTACTGATTGATGGAAAAATTCTGGAAAGCCGATAGCCAAAAGCTATAAAACTTTTCTGACTTCAGCCAAAAGTTGAAAGCCTCAGTCGAATCAGAGATAGCCGAAAGTCGATAGCTGTAGCTATATTTTTTCAAGGTTATAAGCAATAACCAAAGGCCTAAGCTGTATAATATGGCTTTCGAACCCTGTCTAGAATTACATAGGTTCGACTCCGTGACATCATCAACAACGTAGCGTCACAGTATCAGTGTAGGCACGGAGTTGAAATCGAAAATGACAGTGATAAAGGTGATATTTTCGACATTGCCTGAAAACAGAATCTGCGACCAACTCATTTTAGACTTCGTCGGTTCATTCAGAAACCTCTTTTCCAAAAACAAGCATATTTTGGGCGGAGTCGACCAATTTTCGAAATTCGCTTTCGCCACCCCTTGTACTACTAACGCAGACAGATTAAATAAATATCTCACTAATTTTATATGGTTCAGTGAAAATTTATCTGCAAAAATATGTCTGCGAAAAGGAGCCGGAGCCATAAATGAAAATTTATTTGCCTTCCGAAAATGCGACAGAGGTGAAAATTCGTCTGAGAGACGACAAGCGAAGCCTGATAGTGTGACCTAGAAGATATGAGAAGTTCGGTTTAAATTGTCTTCCAAAAAAATGAGTACATTTGTATACAGTCGGCATAAGTGTTAGCGTCAAAACGTTCGCGTCATCATGAAGATTAAATCGTCATCAATACAAAATGCTGTGAGCCACTCCTCGAAGATACTCGACAACATCCGTTTCCTCGTCATACAGAGCAACACGACTCTGCAGTCTCATGCGTAGTCTTGATACGTCCACTAGGATTTTGCTAGTGGTTCACCCGATGACTGTTGCTCCTATCCCATTTCCATCAGTACCCGTTCTTTTTTGACGGTGTGGAAAAGCCGGTATACGTTCGCGCGGGCAGTGCCAACAGTTGCCTTCAAACCTGGATGCCACCCTTCGACGGCGTTATTTGTCTTCGGCAAAGTCTAGACTACAGCTTCGGAACAGTTCCACCACTTTGGCAGAAAACGAAGACCGCGGCGACCTCGTCTGCTTCGTTGAAATCACCCGATCCATGTGCCTTCGAATTAGTCGAGGACAAGTTCCAGTGTATTCTTCAGTTATCGTTTCAAGCGCACGAATTACCTGATTCACGGGTTGGAATGCTAATGCTGCGAGATACCGACAAAGAAGCAGAAAATCCGCCTGACTCATACCATCTTTTCAGTCCGCTCGCGGCTATCTGATGCATAATTGCTTAAGTAAAATGAAAAAAGTAGCCTTGCAGTTTAGCATTGCTGCACTCTCGAAGTGCCTTAAAATAACCTCTGGAGCAAGTCTTTCCTTGAAGAATCTCACTGCTTCTAGTAATTCCGTGGCCACGCAGCATCGATGGCCCTGCCTGCGTTATATGTAGATGATACGCTTTAGATGTTGTACAATTGACAACTTTGCCAGTGCACTCTTGAAGCGCCTGCAAGAAAGTTCGGAATGACAACTTTAGCGGTGACCATAGACCGTACTAGAAACTGCGGTGTCTTTCATTCTCTCAACGATCGGGTTCTTTCGGACGCACAATTTTTCTATTCTTCATGGCGACTCGTCGGGTATACCGAATCCCCGTTTAATGCACCACCAATGCGTAACGCAGTTACTTTCACCATCGAAAATGATGAATGAAGTCTCCGTCTACTAATTTCGGACGAGCCTTTTCAGACGAAACAAGGCTGAGTGACATGATGGGTATTATGAAAATGGTATGGAAATCTTGTAACAAACAGAACAAAAAGGAAGAATTGGTCATGTGCAAGCACTGGTAGCAACATGTAGCATGAAATAGGCAAAGTCACGACGCGCACAGCTACTTAGATCACAAAATCATAATGAATCAACAGATAACACTCACACTTCCAAGATACATTCGCCCGAATTTTCGGCGCTGGTGAATTTTCACCACTGGCATATTTTCTGCGGCAAATTTTCATAAGGCAAACTTTTTCAAGCAAATCTTCCTTTCACGTTTTTTGATGAACTCAAAAATTTGAATAACTCCGGTTCGCAGATGATATTATTATCATCGCAAAAAATGAAGAAGAACTGCGGGGTATGGCTAGACTCGAGGAGGAGAGCGAGATGGTAGGGCTCTTCATCAACTTGACCAAAACAAAAATTTTCGGCGAGATCAAAATCAATTATAAATTGACCTAGGTGGTTTCCGAGTATGAGTATCTGGGTCGAATAGTACTGGTAACGTTCGTAAACAAAACTGAAAACGAACTTAAAATCAGAAGACAAATGCATGGAGAGCGTTTTGGGCCCAGACTGATACTGAAAAGTAACATGAAATTGAAAAATAAAATAAGAATTTTCAAAAGTACAGTTAGCTCGGTTTTAACGTACGGAGCCAAGGCATGAGCCTGTACTAAAAAACAAGCACAAAAAATACGAACGACTCAAAACGCAATGCTTAGAAGCATTCAAAACGTTAAACAGAAGGACCATGTTCGAATAGTGGACATTTTTGGCAATTCTAAGGCAAAATCTATGGGGAGTATTTTACTTCTTTTCTAATTTGCTCTCAACCCGAGCCCTGGAATCCGTTCATTCGAGCATTACCTCAGAGACATCGGGGAGCTGTCAGGGCTGTCTTAGCCCTTTTCCTTTCTGGCCGAAAAACCGACCTGGGTCGAACTCTGGCGAGTTGTTACGTGGGCTCAAACCTGGGACCTCTGGATTTCGAGGCCGACGCGCTATCTACTCGGCCAACCAGACCTCCCCCTCCTCCCTGGTTAACAGAAGGTTTTGGCCCTTTTGGTTTTACTTTATTATCAAATATGACAATACGTATATAATCTTAAACTATGTTACAAGCCAGATATTTGGTATAGAAAAGTCGGTTGGAAGATTTTCCAAACCAATGACACTTTGAAGCCAGTTTTGCATATTCATGAGGAAACTGTTATTGTTGCACATTTGTACATTGACGTTAAGGCGGAATCCGTTGTGAGTCCCTTCAACCATGTGAGTTATTAGGGTGGGCCGGTGATCGCTGGATCCTCTGTGAAGACCAGGAGCTTCAACAGCTTTACTGGATCTCTGTACACTTTCGTGTACCTAGCACTGTATGTCCCAGAAAGTGCAGTTCATCGGTTTCTCTGGGTACATTTCTAGTCCCAGATCTGTTGCTCGTTGTGTTAATCGTTCTATTAATGGTTCTCCGTATTACGGAAACACCGAAGAGCGAGTCATCACGTAGTAAGTAAGTCTTGAAAGTACTGCCGAATTCCTTCAGCTGAATATATACATCATTGAAATGTAATTGCAAATACTTCCGCAGTGCTGTGTAAAGTAGGAGCCGCTTGGCAATCCTATTCTCTTTAGCCACATTCTGCTGTCTGGCATGACAATTGGGTGATCTTTAAAATAGTCTTTTGAAAATGCAAATGTCCAGCTGTGCATAGCGTGAGTCATTTCGAGATTCTCTTTCAATATATCGAATGCTGTATCCGTATCCATTATCCATGGTTGGAGGTTTAAATCGAATGCTGAATAGTCTAATCCAACCAGGGGCGGATCCAGCCAGGAAAAAATTTTTCGGGGGTTTTTACTATATGATTCTTGTAGAAATATTTGAAAAGTACTACAGGTTGGCAGGTGTGAATGGGGCCTCACCCTCCTTTTTCCATTTTACGTACCTAGGTAAATTCGAATCATAACAAATAATTAGGCCTACTTGTGCTTAAGCGTAGGCCTACTGAGTTGACTCACTCCGACTGAGCTTGGAAATTCTTCCAGTTTCGCACTCACCTTGCCACAGTACGCCAACACAGACCGTATTTTGCAGCCGCATTTCTGGCACCACCTTCTCCTCGAATCACACAATCGACAGCACTTTTCATCACCTCCTCCGAAAATTCCCCATTTGTTGTTTTTCTTACGGATTTTCGTGACATATTTTACTAAAAAATAACCGGTAAGTTATATCAACCAATTTTTGTATTCATCGTACTCTTTCCTTTATCATTGAAATATGTGTGCCACTGTGTACACCTACCTTGGTTCGCTCGTCAAATCGGGTATAAAAAAAATTCAATCAACTATTTTTCTTTTTTCAAACCACACGAAATTATACGTAAAATCAACCTGTATCCTCACACATTCTTCATTTTTTCTCTTTATCAATTACTTTTCCGATAATAACAAAAACAATTTCTCAAATTTCGAAACTTTGAAGTTTCGAAAATTGTTTTTCCGGTATAAACAGCCAACAAATTGTTGCATTCTCCTATTTGATTGATCGGTGGCATAGGCACCCAAAGTTACGTTACATATATAAAAATCACGCGTGAAGCGCTACTGGTTTGAGAGAAAAGACGGGTGTGACATTGTGTACCGCGTGTCACGGTGTACTGGTTTACCTTACTTACTCAGATCAGATGTTTTTCAGTGTAACTCAAAAAGTGAAAAAAGTCAGCGACTCGAACGTGATATGTAATACGACAACGATGCGAGGATAGCGAGAATTCGGAAATGCTGAAAGCTAAGAAAGTCTCGAAAGCAACGCGATGCAGAAAAACGGCGAGAGAGATCTCAAATTGCAGAATGGTTGAACACTTGGAAATTTGATCGTTATATTCATGGCTCAACGGGTTGTTATTGATCAGAAATTGAGAAAAAGCTGTATGATCGGCTGGGAAAATTGAGGGAAAAGCCTAGTGATTGATTGAAAAAATTATTCTCTTCCCTCTAAATAACTTGTTAATTTCTCACGAAAACGATATTTCCTATGATCTAAGTATCATCTAGCAGATGAGGGTCTCAATAACGGAACTTGACATTTGATTGACGTTTTACTGTTTGACGAAGAATGCGTGTATATCTTGAAACTTTCCCTGGACTCGCTAATTACAGCAAACCATTAGAAGGATCGATCGATGCACAGCAACCTTTTCTTCCGAGAGAAAGTCGAGGAAACATTAGAAAAAGATTTAGGTAAATGGTGTGCTAAACACTTAAGACACCAACTCGCTACCTGTTGTTTGCATACAAATCACTAATGAGGTCTGAATACAGAGGATATATTGGTTTAATCCTCTGCTAATTGCTTTTATTCGACGACGGGTAACATGAGTCGAGTCTGCTTTGTGTGAAAAAGTCTAAAGGTATAAAAATTGGTTCGCAGAATGTGGTCAACCAGGGTAATTGTGAACAAAATCAATTTTTTCTAAAACTAACTTTTTGTGACTAATGCTTGGTGTTCTACAGCAACGTATTTCACAGTTTTTTTTTGGCATCTAATGAAAGGTAATGATCTGAACTATCGATCCACGGGCGGAGAATCTTTTTTAGGTCAAGGAGCCAGGAGTCACAGAGGGTGTACCATTAGTATATCATCAATAATGTCAATTTTGTCACGTAAATAATATTTTCCTCTCATAACAAGAGGCGGAGTCACTTTTCTTATGATTTGGCTGGCTATTTTCGTTCGTTCCCTCGAATCGCGAACTTTTTACGATTTACTTTGGTGTTTCATTGAACAACATCTAATCTGAGTAAGTACCTAAGCAATCTTTATATTCATTACCTCGATCTCATTAATTTTTTTGACATGAACGTAATTTCCATTGATTTCTGTCTTTTTACATCTATCCTCGAACGAATTAACGTAATTTCCAACAATTTCCTCGTTTATGTGATCGTATACGTGAATATTTATCGCAAATTTGTTTTTCTGTCTAATAGAAAAATGGCTTTATCAAAATTCCCGTCGAATTTCTCCTCCGACAGCGACATGGCTGTAGCTGGACCCAGCCGACGTGAAGTCAATTCAGGGAGAGTCGCCAACAGGGTGAGATATTATTGTCAAATTTCTATACTAGAACAGGAAAAATTGTGAATATATTCTAAAACTTGAATTAATTAATCCTCAGGCCAATCGAAAACGCGATGCCCCATCAACGTCATCCGCTAGCAAATTTGTTCGTCAGTTGAACGCTCAATCCCGTCAGGCTCTCAGAAATGAGGAAGAAGGAACGATCCTCTGCTCAACATGTCCAACACAGCATAAAAAAGCATTCTGGTATCGCCATATCATCTCCCAAATTCATAAGGATGCTGTTCACTGTGCCAGCTTGGAAGATGCAACCGCAACCAAGGGAATAATTCTTCACCAGACATCAAACATGGTGGTGTATGATATTTTATTTAAGCCCGACGAAACTAATATTAATTCCAAGGAAAATAGAGATGATGATGTTAATTTAAATTTTAGCCGGCCCGAGCTGGACTCAATTAATCAAGCTTCGCTGGAGGAAACTATTCAAGCTGCTAAAGATATAATCGAAATTTTTTTTGCATACTTGTATGATGGTATTGTATTTAGATTGGAGGAAGGGCTCACCATTCACGGTTCTATAAAGGTTCACTGCTCGCTCAACATACAAATGCAAAAGCTTACTGCCAATGGGCAGTTAATTCATGATAATATCTCGTTAAGAACCTCGGCTGAGGAAATATTAATTGGTACCGACTTAAGCGAATGGCTTACGCTATTAATTGTTGAAATGATGATAAAATATGAGGAGAATTCTCATCGAGGCTCGAATTGGTCACTTTCCAAGGTTAATGATTTCGAGACACACGTTAGCAAATTTAGCCCCCTGCGCGCAACGTCGTATATCCCACTTCCCGCTGAAATCATTCGAAAAAAAAAACCGTTATTAATGTCAAAAATACTACAGATGAATTTTGCTTCAAATACACCATTTTGAATAAAGCCGCATACGAAAAAATACCTAAAGTTTTTCACCCAAATCGTGTTAGCACAAGAGACCCGAATATGAAAAGAAGACTACTTCAGATCAAGATGTATAGATACTTAGGTGTGCTCGTTCGGAGAACGCTGAAACGCAACCCGCAACGTGTGACGTCACTGGGACCACTCAATGTTATAATTGAGTATGCTAGTTCCCATAGGTAGACTTCTCCGAATTTAGGGAAATTGAGTTAAGTATCGTTTTGGTTACTGTACAACACTGCCTACAACGTGACGTCATCGATTTTCAAAAAACAACAACAGAAGCGCTCCAGTATGCAAACGAAAATTGGTTTAGAATCATAGGTAGACTTATCCTATGGAGAAGTCTGGGTCTGACACGATTATTGTTTTGTTTACAAAACTGTGTTTTTGATAATGAATTATTGTCATCGTGTACTAATGTAAAACAATTAGTAGTCTTTTCTTTTCAATTATTGCTCAATTTTTTATAACTATATAGCAAAAACTGAATCATGTTGCGTTTTCATTTTTTGTGTATTGATAATAAAAATGTCTCATTTTGAAAGGTGATAACAACTGATAATAAATTTCCATGTTATTCCTCTTTTGCAGCCTTTTATAGCAATAATAAACAAAAATTGATAAGCAATTTCAAAACATCGTGTCAAACCCAGACTTCTCCATCTTTGAACGCCTTTTGAACACGAATCGGAGTACTTGAAAAAATTTTCGACCTATATCTTCAATGTGAGCACAAAAAGTGATCCATCGCACCTATATCCAACCATTAAGCCCGAACAATAGCTGAGAAACAGTTTTTTGCGTTTTCTGGAAAACTAGGTTTTTGGAGAAGTCTACCTATGGAACTAGCATACTCAATTCTCCTGCGTTGTTATGCGTTTGTATTATGAAACGTACAATAGAAACGCTTTCCAGTTTAAAATTTTATTATAACAAGTTTGTTTTTAAATAAATTTTCTTGTTTTTATTTTTTTAGTATATTTTGACAGTAAAATAATTTTTCCTTTTACTAAGTGTGTTTTTTTTTCATTTTACTTTCAGAGAAATTTGCTCAATTTTGTAAAAGAAAAAAAATTATTAGAATACGAGTACTAGAAATCATACTGCGTTTTTTTACTTTTTATTAAAAATTAGACAAAATACAGAAATAAAATTCTCGAAATTATGTATTTTTACAGAAATAGAAATATTTAAAGTACGTATATATATATAGGTATACATGAAGTCAAACATTTCATGATTTCATCTCCGGCATGTGTGACTATCATAGACAGATCCAAGGGGAAGGGGGGGAGGGTGTTAACACACCCCTTCCTGAACTTGATTTCTAAGTTTTTAAATAATCATATTTCATTTTTCGTTTTTTGTCCCAGCGTGCCTATCTACCTTTATGTTTTTGTAAAAAAGAAAAATTATAACAAAAAATTTCCACCCCTCCCCACTTGAGAAAATCTTGGATTCGCCTATGGTGACTAATACATGATTATTAAAATATGTTTAACAATCTTATTGTATTTTCTTCAGATGCCTCTCTTCTCGTCATCAAATTATTAATGAAACGAGAGTGTAAATGAGACCTACTTTCGAATCAATTCTACACACTGGCTACAAAAACTGGCTCAATCCGTGCACTAGAACAAAAGTTATCGCCGTTTGAAGTTCGAGAAATCACAGATGCAAAAATTGAACATTTTGAAGAAAATCTTTATTGTTGAACTAAGAACTACAACTAATTACAAATTTACAAATAGATGAATTTAACGAAAATAAAGGAACACAAAAGCACAAAAATGATTATAAAACATAATTACTTACACAATTGTTTCAACCTGAACGCCTCCATTACTCAAACACAAATCGAATCTTTCAAAGGCGTGATTGACAGCACGCCTACACATTTCGGCTGATATGGACGCGATAGTGGTAGTAATTCTTGTTTTTAAAGCAGGAATATCAGGGACTGGAGTTGCATAAACTTTTTCTTTCAGCATTCCCCACAGCCAAAAATCCAACGCCGTTAAATCCGGGCTGTAAGGTGGCCATAGGAGTGGCCCGCCTCGTCCTATCCAACGACCAGGAAAGTAGCGGTTAATTAAGTTGCGTACCTGTAGAGAATAGTGAGCGGGCGCGCCATCTTGCTGAAACCAGCCGTGTTTTCTCAGAAATAATGGTACATTATCAATAAAAAAGTTCTGGAACATACGCGCGTAGTTGTTTTGACCAACAGTAGCTTCATCGAAAAAGTACGGGCCAATAATTCCACCAGAATGAACTGCGCACCAAACCACAACTTTCGGTGAATCTCTAACGTGTTCGAGAACAACACCTGGTGGCTCACTTCCCCAAAACACACAGTTATGTTTATTCACGTGTCCGCTCAAGTGAAAGATCGCTTCGTCGGAAAAAATGATTTTATGAACGAAATTTCGATCAAGTGCGAGCATCGCAATGAACACACGACAAGCTTCCACACGAGCCATTTTATCTGTTGTACGTAAACGTTGCACGACTTGGATGTGATACGGACGAAATCTCAATTTAAGAGAATTTTACACCAGAATTGGCTTTTTCAAATTGACTCTAAGCGTCTAGTGATACTCCGTTTTACGAACCAATTATTTCTGCACTTTGTTTATATCGCTGGAATGCGAGTCGTCTTTCGACAGAACCCCTTATGTTCACATTGACCGATCCTGTTTTACAATTTCTATGAATTCGGTAATCAAACGGGATGAGATCTTTATGAAAATTCCGAAATTTTTTGCACTCTGTAGCGAATTGAAAACGTTCATCATTGATGCAACGATGTCTCTCCTCTAAGCTCAAACATTTCGCTATCCATCCACCTATAGTAAACCTTTGTCTGGTCATCTGCTACTTCCTGCGTCTTTGAATAATATCATTTATATTCAATACATTGATCTGGTCATTCTAACCTCGCTGTCATGAATAAACTGCATTTATCAGGCACTGTGCATCCTAAAACTTAGAATTTTACGCGCTACAACAAGATTCTTTCTTCAAAGCTCCGACCTTGAACATTAATTTCTCTGCGTAAGACCCAGGATTCTTTCTCAGAATACTCATTCGTAGCCGATATAATCATTAAAGAGGACTAGGGTGATGTGTAAACCACCTTTTCTTATTTGGAGAAATTTCTAAAAGGTCGGTATCAGTTTGTTGTTAATATATTTTATCCGTATTTTGTGATAATAAATTAACGTGTTGACGCCCATCAGATTCCTTTTAAAAGATTTTAACCATTTTTTCTCGACAGGCATATGCTTAACTCTTCCCACTCGTAGTTAAATCGCTTGGAAATTTGCTTCTCTTTAAGCCTTAAGTGACCAGTGTCGATAGAAAATTTCGGTGTTCGTCATAGATCGAACCAATCGTTTATAAGTAGGATGAAATTTCCAGTATCCATTGCTAATTTTTCGTCATTTCCTGGTTTGTACTGAATCAAGGCTGTACCTACAGTGCGGGAAATGAGATTACTGGCAAGGCTGACATTTTGCCTTTCCGCTCCGTGGCAACACAAATGAATATCTTTTAGTTTTGGACACACTGTAAGTTCAGTAGTTGATACCATGTTCAGAAGGGCGAACAATGGTTTCACATCTATGATCATATTATTATCTGGTAAAACAAAACTGGTATCGATCAACCAATTTCGCGCCAACTTTAATAAGTGAGGTACATCAGGAATGAAAATAATTTTCATGTTGGTAATTGGATGGAAAAAATATGGTTTGTCCTTAGAAATACCAAGTTCGTTCCATAATCCAACATTCGCTCCCCCACAATCACTGGCACAGCTAACGACAATATAACCGATTTTGAAGAGTTCCTCGATTATACTACATAATATTTTTTTCGTCATTTTTTGATCAAAATCTACCCACACTGGCTGCTTCCATTTAGCACATAGCCCTCTGACCATCACTAGTTGCATGTACCTGTGCGGGCCAACAATCTCATCATGTTTTTCATCATATTCTAACATTTCCTTGACCTTCATCTCATCAAACGACAGGACGCAAAGTTTATCGACAACGGTTTTCTCTTCTCCAACAGTTTGCATTACATGCAAGACATTTTGGATTAGCCCAGAACATAAATCCACATTTGCAGCCCAACGCCGGAGGGTAGAAATTCCTAAAAAGTAGAAAATATTCAATTTTTCTCGTGGTGTACCTCTGTAATTCTCTCAGTTTAATACCTGGAAGTGGTTGGTGCAATGTCTCGCGTTGGTAAATGTAGTTCCGGTATCCCAAGTATCGTAGTGTGAACGCTTTCGAGAGTTCTTCAGTTGTCCATCAAACTTTCTGTCTAGTGCCTAGCAGAATATCTAATTCATTCTTTGTGTACATTTTAGTCGCCAAGTTTTCGTACTTTTGTAGATTTTCTTCTCTCTTGTGACAACGTCCTTTAACGGATATAATAAAGGAAAATCAAATTATACCAAGTAACAAGCGGCGAAAATTTCCAGAATAGTACAAGCTAACCAAAGAGAAATAAATAGAATATATTTTTCTACATTTCAATTATTCAGCATACAGTTTACATAGATTTGTAAGTATAAGTATTCGTCTCAGACTCGATCTGTGTTATTAAGTTCTCAAGAAATTGATGGCGGGAAATTCGATCGCAAGGAAAAATTTGTAAATAAGAATTATTTCTGAATAAAAAATGCAATCAATGCAGTCTAATTCAATGTAATAAAAAATGCAATCAATGCAGTCTAATTTAATGTAACAGGTACGACTAAGGCTAATATTATGACTTATTAAAACTCAATATGAGTATCTAGAATTTATGAGGTATTACACGATCCTGCAGAGCGTTCATTGTCCAATTTAATTGAGCTGAAGGGCATTCAAGACGTTTGAACAGAAATTGAGTTTCTAAAGCTAAACTAAATATTTCAAATTAGATACATCACAGAAAATGACGTCCTTTGATATCTTCAAAAGGTTCATCTACAGCTGAATACTCGATGTTTTATTGCATACAGGGTGAGTTGGTTTAACACGCACCATAGGGAAATCCCATATGGTGCGTGTGAATTTGACTCAAGCCATTAATTGCAATAGAGAAGTGTACATATGATGCACCATACCATCGCATCGTCTCATCAATGAATGGGAAGCCATACTGAAGAATGAAATCATGTTTATCACTTCACAAATGCGTTTGAGAAAAGGTGAACAACAAAAAGGAAACTAAAAAAAAATGAAAACAACTGTGGTAGACACTTTGTCAGCATACAAAATGAAAGAAAAATGGTCAACACTAAATTATGAGATGAAGGTATCACAACCACCTGTGGACTAGATGCGGTGCTCAAATAAGTCACCATCCGCTAATACCATGTACCGAAGACGATCAACAAAGTTCCGTTGCACTTGTACGAGTTGGACGTTGGTGATCTCGGCGCAACAATCTTCAGTAGCTACTTGCAGTTCCTGAAGATTATGAAATGGAGCTTGATGGCTGTAGACTACCGACTGGATGTGGCCCCACAGGAAGTAGTCGCAAGGATTTGCGTCTGGCATTCGAGCAGGCCACGCAATGGGAGCTTCACCTGTACCAATCACACGGCCGGGGAAGGCAGCGTGAAGGAACTCTTTGACGGGCCTGTAATTATGGGCTGGACATCCGTTGTGCATCCACCATAATTCCGTACCAGGGTCAACATTGGCAACTCTCATGCTAATCTCTGTTTCCAGAAGTTGAAGGTACTTTTCACCCGTCAAACAGCCATCAATGAAAATAGGACCCAGAATGTTTCCATTCAGGATCCCAGCCCACACATTTAACTTCTGAGGGTATTGTGTACAGGTCGCGTACACTTCCTGTGGATTAGTGGTGGACCACGTACAGACATATTGAGTATTGTTTGTCCACCGTTCGGTCGATCTTTCTTTGCTTTCAACTGGAGAAAAGAATCATAGCAAGTGGCCGGTATTTACTTTCAGCAATTTTACAGCAAAAATGATGAATAAAGAGGAAGTGACTACTCACATTACGGTGAAGGGTCGATTTTCCTATACCATATTTCTTCGCTGCTTGCCGAATTGATAGCTTTTTCTTACGAATATCGTCCAGAGCTCTTGATAAGGTATCGTCGGAATAATCCTTGTACGCTCGAGATCCTTTATTTCGCACGTATTTTCGAACCATCCTTTGAATAAGAGTGAAAAGGTCAGTAAGATTGTGATTAGACTAAAATTACGTCAAAATTAAAACGCATTTTTCACCTTTCAAATCACTGTAACTTCGCTTCTAATGAGCGAAATTTCATTATTGAAAAACGAGATTATTCGTAATGAAATTACCTGTCAATTGGGGTTATTCACAAAATTCTTCAATTCGTAGTTCTGCCGCCTTGCCAAAAAGTAAACGGAATCGCAAATATTTCCCGGTTTTTCACACGTTCTCTCTGAATTTTTTAAAATTTTTCTTCGAACGTAAAACATAGAGTATAATACATCAATAGACTCGTACAACGTTCCTCTTACTGATAAGACATAATGCAGGTTGCTGTCTTCATTTCTGCGTGCTCTACGTGAGCGTCACGGTCGAAAAACGTGACTTCGTCCATTTTCGCCCCACTGTCCCGTTTCGCCCCATTTGACGGTATCCATACTTTTTCCTGCGTTGTGTACGACATTTTCAAACGCAATCAAATTACGTTTTTCCTCACCTCTTGTGTGCAAGACAGAATGAAAGCAAACACTCGATACTAACTATGCGTCATAAAACGAATCGATGTATCCATTTCCATTGCCGTTAATGGCATGAGTCATTACACATGGTGCATCATGAAACGACTTGATGTACATTTCTCTATTGCAATTCATGGCATGAGTCAAATGCACACGCACCATACGGGATTTCCCTATGGTGCGCGTTAAACCGACTCACACTGTATATACCTAATTCATCTTCAAGTTTTTTGTTCTCCTCTCGTAACAAATCGTTTTCCTTTACACTCTTGAAGTACAATGTTTTGTAGTCTACCATCGGCTCAGATAGCACCACCGCTGTCAAGTTCATATCGAGAGACTCAGTCGCGACATCAACATTGTCATCAGTTGTTTCCTGGATTTCCAGAACCGGTGTTTCGCAAATTAACGCTTCCTGAACGAGTAAGGACCGTTCCTGAAATAATTTAATGCACGCATATAAAATAATGTTAAAAATCCAACTAAAATGAAACAGATCCACACATTTCAACTCACTATTTGAGCTTTCATTTCGACCTCCTCTTCAAGTGCACGAATCGAATTCTGCGTATTTCTTCCCGTCTTACATTTCTTTGGAGGCAATTTGCCGTCAGTTTTGGTACTTGCCTTAACCAAGTCGGTGGGCATATTTAAATGAAGACATGCATCGCGTTTTAATGCAGGTTTTCTTTAAAGACTGTAATATGAAGTTTATTTGAGTATATCAGCGACAGGTACTTCAATATATAAGGTCAGTGTCATGAATATAATTTATTGTAAGTACTTTGAAGGAATCTTACTTCAGTAATTCTGCTTTCAAGTCACGCAAATAATCATCTTGATCAAAATGAATAGAGCAGATGCGATAACTGCTACTCTCAAACTTATCTTTCCTTTGACACAGCTTCACCCATTTTCTTCTCAAAGTTTCGTCTTTTGGGAAACTACATTGAATAAAAAATCATCTTTACAACATGATCTACCTGCTAAATTCATTATAATTATCTCGATATCTAAATTAGTTCATCATCAGAAAAAGACTTACTGGTGAAGAGTAATATCAGTATTTTTTACAGTGTCTGAACGATTATTACACCCATAAATAGCACATGTAGGCATTTTCAAACATTAAATAGATAAAACCTTTGAAAATACAAATTAAAAAATGAGAAAACACATTGAAAATTTTGAAATCGCTAGAATAGCTATACTCCAGCATTTGCAGCATATACGCAATAATGATAGCGGTCCCGGTGACGTCACTAAATATTAGCTCCGTATTTGGACGGCGGAACGAGCACACCTAAGTATCTATACATCTTGACTTCAGATTGCATCATTCGCTTATCAAAAAATACCTATCAACTAGCGCTCACATGTGCATAGTCCAATGCAAACACCTTTACTACTCGCATCCGAGATCGCTTGTTAATAAATAATGTACATTTTACATAGCCGTGTACTTAATAATAATAAAATGATATACAATAGAAATACAAATAATACGTCTTAACATGTTTAAAATCTTAAAGTATCGCATGCGACATATGTGGAATATATACTACTCCGCGGCGCGATGTCACTGTCCAATCCCCCATTCGAAATGTACAATGTTTGTCGGTCAAGAATTGCGCAGGTTTCTATCTGCAATTCGGTGACTTGTGATTTGCGGGGGTATCCTCTATCTCGATACTCATCTGACTGTTGAAAAGAAAAAATTATACCTATATAATAAATTAAAATAAAATAAAGAGCGAAGCAATGCTACTCTAAATTTTAACGTCGAATAAAAGGAAATTTAGAATATTTTTGCAGTAATTAACCAATTAAATTTATCCCCCATCGTCCTATGAACTTTATATTGTGAAATAATGATTATTATTAACACTTGTAAATGAATATTTGTTATACCTACGTAATCAACATCAACATCATCATCATCGGTGTCAGTTTCTTCTGCTGCTGCTTCTTCCTCATCCTTCAGGAACTCTATATTCACAGAGTTGTTTGGGGTGATAGGGTGATACTTGTTATCTTCAATCCTTTCACATTCTCCATGAACGCTCTAA
The DNA here is from genome assembly GCA_031841125.1 of Acanthococcus lagerstroemiae. Taxonomy (NCBI): domain Eukaryota; kingdom Metazoa; phylum Arthropoda; class Insecta; order Hemiptera; family Eriococcidae; genus Acanthococcus; species Acanthococcus lagerstroemiae. The sequence goes on along the minus strand of CM063109.1, from coordinate 19,565,929 downwards.
TCGCTGCCTCATTGGGGAATAATCCACTCATACGTGCTGGAAGAAATGCGCGAAATTCTTCTTCGTTTTCAATGGAAACAAGGTTTGCAACGGCCAAGGGTCCAAAGCGTGTATCCAAGAGAGTTATATTGACAATGCGATAGAAATGATTAATAATTAGATCTCGAAGTCGGCGGGTCTCGAGTCGTCTACTTTTCCCATACTGTCTATTCAGCAGTTCGATATAATTATCCGTTGACGCCGTTCTTCGTTTTCTACTAAGCTAGAAAAAAGTGAAAATAATTAGGATTTTCGAATGCGACTGTAATTTTCTCTGCTATTATGCATACACGCGCGCGCGCACATGAAAATTTTGATTGGGAATACTCAGTTTAAGAACATAAATTAATCAGTTAGTCGAGAATAAAGTTAGAAATGAAACATTTCTTACTCTGTTAGTAGTAGTAGTAATAATAATAATAATATATTGGCAAAAATGATCAATGATAATGATACACGGCATTGTGATCCCCCGATGGCCAGATGGCCCGAGTGGGGATCACCGAGGACTACTACTACTCTTGAATGTACATGCGCATTTAATAAACGAGTGGTAACTGTACAACAACAGGAAATAATGACCTAAAAATAACAATTTTGGGCAACTATACAAATCAAGGCAAGGTAATATGCGACATGAACATAAACAACAATAACAAGGGGAAAAGAGCAAAAACCTATAACAGATGAAATATGTACAGAGTTATGATAAAAATATTAGGGGTAGACTGTGGAATAATAGAAAGAGACAGCTGGTAACAGTGAATATAACAGTAAGGGGCACTAAGCTGTAACAGGAAATAGTGGCCTGAAAATAACGGTTTCAGGCAGCAATAACAATTCGAGGCAAGGTAATATGCAATATGAATATAACAACAACATTAAGCAACAATAACAAGGTAAACAGCAAAACCTATACCTAACAGATGGAATATAAATAAAGTTAAGGTAACAAATATTGTTATGGTAACGAATGTTAAGGGTAAACAGTGGAATTACAATGAATACAACAGTAAGGGACATTAACAGAGGTAGAAATTAGCCTGGCGAGGATACAGTAATAAGCAGGATACAATTGGAATACTTTTGTGCCGACTAGGCTTGCGCTCGTCATTCGTATTATTTTGCCGCCTCTTCTCTTCATTACCTTGAGCCTATGCGTCAACAACTGGAGAGTCAATAATGTGACCGGTAAGTTCGATTTTGAATTTTTTTAGTTTGGCCATTGTGTCCCTCTTTGTCCTATTGAAGAGGTCCCCTGCGCCTGTCCTCAGCTCGGCGGGTAATTCATTGAACATTTGGGGTAACTTGTAAGGCATGTAGCTTTTAAGTATGATAAATTGAGATAAAGTTTGAAAGAAACATGTACTTACTCTGTTAAGATGCTGTTCGATGAAACACCGAAGTAAATCGTAAAAAGTTCGCGATTTGAGGGAATGAACGAAAATAGCCGAGGAAAAATTCGCGTTTGTAAAGGCTAGCGGTATACGAAAAGACGGAAGGACAATGTCGAGAGCAATGCGACGATGACGAGAATGTTATACCGATGAGTAAGCTTTCAATATGTTGAGTGAGTTGAACAAGCAGAAATTTGAATGTTATATTAACGCCGAGGGTTGTTCATATTTGCCAATTATGATAAAATCTCTGCTATTGGTCGGAGAAATTGGGGAAATGTACACAATTGGTCAAAGATATTATTATTCTCCTTCCCTCTAAACAACTTTCTAGTTTGTCTCGAAAATGATAATTCTCATAATCTATACAGCAATTAGCAGGACAAGTTTCCTGATAATGGGACTTTATATTTTGATTGACATTTCACCAGGACATGTGTAGTTCTTAAGCACGCGCCAGACTCGCTAGTTTACTATGAGTCGTTAGAAGGATCTAGCAATCCTTTCTTCAGAGAGAAAGTCGAGAAGACAATAGTAGCTTGTCATTAATAGATTTGCAAATGCGAAACACACTCGCGAAAAAGGTCTAATACCTATACCCGCGAGAAATGGGAATACAATAAGCACAATAGAAGTCGATTGATACTAATTGCCCTGGGCTTGCAGCCGTACACTCGAAGCGTCAAGTGTCACGCTCGCTAATTGATGCAGGTGCAGATTGTCCGGGAATGCTCACTGTCACTACCACCCACACATCTAAACCGATTTTCATCATAAAGCTCATCAATGTAGTAGTGGTAGTGGTTTTACGAATGTATATCCACCTGAATGCGCTCGCCAATACATAGATCCTTGGTGTACATTTTTAAGTGGGAATTCCACAACGCAGATTGTCCACGAACGCTTACTACCCGTACTCTTGCATCTAACCCTGTTTTAATATATAAAGCTCATCAATGTAGTAGTGGAAGTGGTTTTCCGAATGCGTTCCACTTGGATACGCACATCAAAATCTTCAACGGGTAGGTTATAAAGGGCAGTGATCGCCATAAATTATTATATTATCTACATATCAACAAAAATCAATGGGGGAAGGGTGGTTTGAATTCCCAACCCCCTCTTGCACACAGGCCTGGGGGTAAAAGTCAACTAGTACGTTTGTTCTACATGTTGGTTTTCTAAATTTACTATGTTGCCGTCATCGAATTCCTAAAATCACCTCTTGTAACTCTGCTCAACCCATGACACTGATTTTTATGTTTCAGAAATACGCGAATGTCTTCAAGGAGTTGCGGTACATGTCTGAAGAACATCTTCAAAAGTTGGACATACCGATAGGACCACGACTACGTATCATTCAAGAAGCACAGCACGGCTTCCACAACGCCTACAAAAATACTCTGCCCATAGTATAACCTTTCTTGTCTTCCTCAGTTTGATACCAATGAGATAACTCACTTCTGTAGTGCTGATCGCATATCTTCATATTTTTTAAAATATTTGTTGTTACAAAGAAAATAATCAAATACCTTGGATAGTGATAATGATGACAAAATTTGTATTGAAAATCGAAATCGTCTATTGCACCGTTGGAAACAAGGCTGAATATAGTATGTGGATAATCTCAAAGTTGTACTTATTCATTCATTCATTTGTGTGTGAGGTGGCGCTACATGCACCGAGCGCTCAGACTTTGCAGTCCATTGCACTATTCCTCAAGTTGCTGTTAAGGATCAGCTCAGTAGCCTCACTTTTATAGCCAAAGTGAGAATTTTACTTAGCTATCCCTTTGACTTCACTGGGTGCTGGATATTCTAGCCCCAATGCTTCCCGTCTTGTCCCGGCTATTGCTGGGCACCGACATATGATATGGATCGAGGTTTCTTCTTCTTCTCCACAGTACCTACAGGAGCCGCTTCTTACCACTCCTATTTTATACCACATGTGTTTTGTGGCCCCATGACCGGTTAGTAGTCCGACCATGAGCCTTGCATGTTTCCTGTCAAGCCCTAATAGGAACTTGGCATACTTACTGGGGGTGTCCCCTACCAGTGTTTTACTGACGCTCATGCCACTGGCCAACCGCCAGTGCATTCCCGTCTGCTTGCTTATCCAGGCCTTTACTTTGGATTTTATGACGCTGTATGCTACAGGAAGACACGGCCTGGGCGTTGCCAGCTCCTTTCTGGTGCCTTCCTTCGCTAGCTTGCCAGCGATCATGTTCCCTTTTATGCCGCAGTCATTTCTGACCACATATCACACGAAATTACCCCACAGCAAAGGGTAGTTTTCCATTGAAATGCGCACTTATGATCCAAATTGTCAACCGTTGAACTCATTTTCATCAATGTTGTTCATTCTAGTTCGTTACTCAACGCCTCAGCAATGAAACACATTTGAGGAGTTATCTGTCAAAAAGGCGCTTGACATATGGGATTCCCATATGTCAAGCGCCCTCCCTTTTGACAGATAATTCCTCATTTAGTGCGCTGTCATCAAAAGTTCTTCAGATAATTTACAATGCCAATTCATGGTCAAAAATTGAACCGCATTAAGTAAATAACTGTGTATATCATCGTCTTAGCTTTATATCCAGAAGCGTATCCAGACTTCAATTTCGGGGGGGGGGGGGTTAAAATGTCTTCAAAAAATTATAATGTCAATATTTTCTCACATTGTGCTCTATACCCTATCAACATTTTAAATTTTCCTGAACTTTTTTTTTTTTGGGGGGGGGGGCGTATACGCCACTGTTTACATCAATGCCGTATCAACAAAACCCATTATAGAGTGTCTACGAGTATACAACCATTTTCCTCTTCACAATATCTTGCACCTTCTACGGCAAGTAAAAGAAAACACAGCTTAATTGATCAAAAAAGTGTATGTACTCGTATCATAAGCACTACAATAAAGCTTAATAAAGACGGTATGAAAAGGTAGGAATCAATTAGAATTTACTTCCGAAGCAATCACGCACTCTAAATGTATTCGCCACACTGAAAAATAGGAAATAACCTTTCACTATTCCTCGGCTGCGGGATCAATTTTCAATTCTGAACTGTCCTTTCGCTTCGCCAAATAAGAAGAAACCGTTTCATAAACGACAAATGTAACGGCGGTCGCAGGAACTACTCTCAGCAAATTGGGCACTAAACCTTTGTAAAAGCCTATCCATCCTTCGAATCTGAAATCAAGCAAACAAATGGGTCATGCTAAGTTCCACACATAATGATACTTCCATCCCATCCGGATCCTGAGGTTGATACATTACTTGGAGAAATTGAACAAGATAGAGGAATTTCATCGACAGCACAATTTGGAGAGTCGAGGTCGAAATTAATTGCACCTATTATAACACAGACTTGATTTACAAAATCTTAAAGAGTTCTTTTCATCAAAGTTTCCCTTTTCTGACAACCTACCTATATGGCCTAGCCCTGAATGTGTTCTGATTTCTGACAGAAATTATTAGGCAAGTTATGTTTTATAACTGACTCTGGCATCGTGTGAAACCCCTTTCTTACATTATTGTTTGTTTACAACTGAATGTAACCAATTGCACCACACAACACAAAATCTTCAAACGCGACTATAACTAAAATTTATTTGGAATAAAGCCATTTTCAAGTATCAATTTCAGATTTTTAAATTATTTACACTTGCAGTACTTATTGTCACACCAACTCTGTTTGAAACTTCGCTGTTGACCGCTGATACCAATAAATCTGTTCTGGTCTTTTGGTCTGATCAGCAACAAACTCAATAGGTATTCTTAGACAAAAATATCGAAAGGAGGGCTGAATGTTTAAAGAAACATGGATAACGATGTATTTATTGTTTTATGGCCAACACAATTTAGGTAGTCCACTAAATAATTTTGGGGATGAAGCCATTAAACCAATCGTTGTCCTTTTTTTTATTGAACATCAGTACTTCTGCTAAGGCTCTAGATATATGGGTAGAGTCACGACGCCATCTTAGTTTGAACGTAGCGGTATATCAGTAGTATCAGTTACAAGGTTACAACATGAACTTACTAGACTCTGTTCGCAAATAGAAAGGGGCATGTAAACAAACGTTGTGGAACTCGCGGTATCCAAGGTGTGAAGTGGGTACGTGTAAGTATTCAATGGTTGTGCGCGTGTATACTTTGTTAGTGATAAGCGGAGCCTTCAAAATACACAAAATTGGTTCTGTGCATGTGCTGGTATTCTGGTCTTTGTTTACATGACCCTTTCTATTTGTGAACAGAGTATAGCAGGCGTTAATTATTAGCAATTTTGCTATCTTTATTTATTGGTATTTTGAGTTTAATGATGCAGTTTCATTGATTATTTTTAAATGGCGTGGTGCCAGACACAAATTAGGGTACCTAAATCACAAATGAATGATATAACAGACAAAAAAATAAAGTTGAGGACTATCTTCAATCATGGTGTAAAAATATGTTGATAAGTGTTAGAAATTTATTTCTAAAAATGTTTAATGTATATCACGATAACACGATACGTAAAGCAGACTGATGATAACTCGATATTCTCCATTACCTTCCCAGGAACACGTTCAAATTAAGATGGCGTCGTGACTTACCTATATTTATTGGGACTTGGAATCAAAGTGGCTGACATCTAGCCGACGTTTTGTTAACCCTCATTGAGAGATAATTGGACTCTGTTCCAACAAAATGGAACCAACCAACATTTGTAAACAAACGTTGGAAAGAGCGTAAAACGTAGAATTTTTCAAAATTTGGCCCTCGATTCAAAAATATGTACTCACGTTGGAAAAACCTTATCAGTAAACGCAATGCCATATAGTTCCTACATGGCTCTTGAACTTCGAATCACGTGTTCTCAAAAAGCGGATTTTGCTAGTTGGTTCCCTTTTGTTGAACAGCGTCCAATTGAGAAAAACATGGTCGCGCCGGCAACTGATGAAGTACCTCTCATTTCTTACTTCACCGCACTTCTATTAATTTTGTTACCTGACATTGAATTTTCAATCCCAAGGTCGAATATGTAGCCCCATGCAGTTCAAATTTGAAGCATGTTCGCTATTTCTTTATTTCATAATGATTTTCTGAAAAACCCCTATTTCTCATTTACGGCAATGTTATTTCCCGCCATGATCACTCAACCTTTCATTAGGAGGTGCACATTAGCGCTCCTACATTCAGTTCCATATCCCATTGGAGCCCTACTTCTGCGAAATATAGACTTTAAAGTTAAGGTTATCATATTTCCAAATCCAGAAATCCGGACACAAGGATTAGGAAGCATAAACTTGGGGAACGAACCCCCTCCCCCTTCTTCCAGGCCCCCCCTGAACAATACAGAGATGGATATTATTTCACAGGGCTATAATTCATTATCATCACAGGGAATGGCGGGACGAAAAACAGGGTAGCCAAAATGGCAAACTGAACCGCCCACTGCTGAAAACACAAACTTCAACAAAAGAGATATTTTTCCGCAGGTATTCTGTAGAATCGTACAGGTTTTTTTTTTGTTCTTTGCTGTATGTGAATAATGTGAGGAAAAATTCGGACATTTTCAGTTTCTTCAGAAATCCGGTCGGACGCTTTTTCAGAGGTCTAAAATGAGGACATGTCCGGGTTTTTCAGGGCGGAAGGTAATCCTAATTACAAGGGATTAGAATGCGGATTTCATTATTATTATTTGTTTTAAAGGAAGTTTTATATTAGTATATTGTGACAGAGTTCAAGTTGACGTGTCAACAGGAATGCATATGTGGACGCTGTTAAGCAAAACGGGCTTAAACGATATTTGTTGACAAAATGAGTTACTAAAGTATCGTTGGAAAGAGCGTAAAAATAGAATATTTCAAAATTGGGCTCCCGATACAAAAAATGTGCACCCACGAAAATAGCGTATCAGTAAACGCTATGTTACGTAGGTTCTATATGGCTATTGAACTTCGAATCACCTGTTCTCAAAAAACAGATTTTGTCTCTTGAGTCTGTCTTGTTTAACAGTCTCTATGGGGAATATTGATTTGACATCGGGTGGATATGTCTGTGGAGTCGGCCAAGACGATATTGATATAAATGTGTACAATTGAATATCGAGTGGACATGAATGTCTACGGCTCTTCAATCGTCAGTCCGTATGAATTGTTACTAGACAGAAATGTCGACTTCCTTTCAATTTCTATATGTCAACGCGCATTTTTTCTAGACACTCTACTCAACCACGGATATATACGAAGGGAAAGGGGGAGAAGGAATGGTCCTTCTTAGAAGAGAAATTATAACGCCAGTGTGAGTCTAAAACCCTTGAAGGGCTTAGAGAGTCACAATAAATCTTATAATTTTGGAAGAATCTCGCAGATTTAAATTAATCTTGAGAATTACACGAGTCTGGTAAAATTTTCAGTCTTAATCCAATCTGAAAGTTTCCAAAAGCCTTAAGAAAGTTGAAAGAACTGAAAGCAATTTTGAAAAAACTCTGAACAATATCTTAAGGAGTTTTGGAAAACGTAGAACTGTTCAGTCTTGATCAAGTCTTGAAAAAACTTGAAAGTCGGACAGAATCACAAATTTCAAACACTTTTAACATGTCATCAGCAACTTTGGAAAAGTCTTGGAAAGTCCTAAAAAACTCTGGGAGCGTCTGCAGATTTTCAAAAAGCACTGAAGCGTCTTAGCTGTCATTCTGATGCAAACAAATACGGGGAGGGGGAGTAAAATCTCGTCCACTTGTATACATTCCTGAGTGCTCCTCCTAGGATTACATCCAGAATCAGTGGCATAGCCAGGATTTTCCCGAAGGGGGGGGGGAAGTAAGATTTTCCAGGGAGAAAAAGTCGAAAATTGAGGTATTTTTTTAAAATTGCCGATATTAGAGAGATATTTTATGAAAAATGAAGGTAAAATTACTGCTCGAGCAATAATTTTTTGAAAAAACGTGTTTTAAAGGCGAAAATTTGCTCATTTTTGCATAAGTATTTTACATTCAATTTCAGGTGCCTTAGGGGAGGCATTCACCCCCTTCGCCTCCCCTGGCTACGCCACTGTTCTGAATCCACCCCTTAGTCAACTAGATGAAAATGTCCAGAAGATACGTAGGCAGTCTACAAAAATGTCTACTGGACTGGTGTCTCTTTTTCCATGGTACATGTGGACTTATGCTTTATCGACACCTTAGAGCAAAACAGTGTTATCTACAATTTACTGAAATTGGCAGAAAAGGAAGAAGTTTTCAATGATACCAATAACCCAATCCCCCCCCCCCCAACAAAAAAGTAAATAACACTATTTTGCTTCAAGGTGTCGTTATGAGTTATTCTCAAACACATTTTCTTCTCATTGTAAGTACTATTAGTTTATTCAGAATTTATGGTTATGTCAACACAAATAACGCTTCAATTTCAGCATTACACAATTCTATTCAGCGCGCTGACTGCATGGCTATAATCATTGCAAGATCAGTTGGAACTAGATGGTGCTTTCAACAAGAATGTCGGTCCAGTACTTCTATCTGGTTTTCAACACCACTGAGAATAATGTTTCTAAATTCTGGGCTGCACTGGTAGTCATCATACTGTACAGATGTTACCAGCACCAGCAGTAGAATCTCCAGATTTTTTTATTTAGATCGGCACAAGCAGTTGGAATGGGGATTGGTGACGCAGATCATTGTTTCCAACAAATGAGCACGGAGAGAACACAGAAATACAGGTACATTATTGATGGAAACCTACAGCAAATTCGACCACTCGATTCATCATTGGGAAGTTAACCAGAAGTACCTATGTTGGTAGCCCTGCTTCTACAACTGGGGGATAATTTAACTAGTTCCTATTAAAAAAACGGGTTAAAGGAGTGATCTTTGAACGTCTTTGGCGTGTTTTAAAAATTATTTTTGAAAGAAAGCTGGTTGAAATAATTTTAGCAATAGCATTGAGCCATCAGGATAAAAAAGAATTACTTCCATGGCCATTTTTTAAATGAAATTACGTGAAATTGAAAATCGAGATTTTTGATGTAGAAGAATAGGGAAGCTGAAATAATCCTCCTGAAGTTTCCAATTTGTTGAGCGTTACTTAGTTTGTGTTAGTGATACACTAGCGCAACCTAGGCAATGTTACCTTCCCAATTGTAATAAACGTCAATCACGCTGATGGTTAAGAAAATAGGCGATAAAACCTGCACTAGAGAGCGCTACAAAATCACCTGCGCGGGTGAAACTGAAAGGGAGATCATGGATAATTTTTAATGGAAATACTGCTATCCTTAGGAAGGCAAAAAACGGCCCAAAATTATTTCACCCACTTGTGTTGACTGTAATTCTATCATTTAGTAACAATACAATAAAATGTAGGACGAGATTTTTTTAAATCAATTTCTGCTTGATTTAAAGACGTTTTAAGTTTGCTGTAATCTTATGGAAAATTGTACATGATCACCTTTTCAGTACGCAGGGCTACCAACTTTGGGAACTCCACGTCTTATTGCCTGTAATCCAAAAACTGATTAATTGGCTAGAGACAACAAATCGAGTTAGCCGAATCTGCTGTACATATACAAAAATGTGTTTGTGATTTGTAATACACAGACAATACGCACACATGTTCTTTTTAAAATCTTAGCAAATGCGTTTTTAAATGGATATCAAAATACAATAAGAATAGAATGAATACATGGACATGATGTGAGTAGGTAGGTAATCTTGCACTGTTCAAGAGGTGAGAAATGATGGCTACATATTTCTCAGGGAAATCATCTGAGAGCCGTTTGTTATGTCCTAGGAAAGAGACCTAACGAAAACCGTAAATTTAGATCTTTTCTTACAGCATTTTCAGTAGCATAGTCCCGTTTCAATGTCTGCGATGATGTTTTGTATCACTAGCGGCACCTACGGTTCTATATTAATTTCTCTACAATTATACACTACGGTCACAATAGAGTGGCTGAAGAGCAGCCATGTCAACACTGAATCAGGCCACTCAGATACAACCGCAGAGCGCACATAAATGAATGATAATAATACAAGATTTACCTTGACCAAGAGTGCACATCGGCAAAACTGAATTTGTCTCAACAACCACAGCGCGAAAAAACTGTTCGTTCAAACATTTATTACAGTAAAACAACACGCGAACATCATAGATTGACATTCCCAGCACATATAAATCTTGCACGATTACAATTCATTTATGTCGAAACCAAGTCGGTATACACACGGTAATTATTTTAAAAAAAACAATCTATTTATTTAGAACATACATCTTACTAGATAATAAACTATTAGCTAGTACAAATCGCATCACAGTGAACATCTCCCACGTCAGACTCCTCGCACAAAATACATACTGAAGAGACAATTTTTGAAGAAAGAAAAAAAAAACAAAGAAAGAAAGAAAGAAAGAAAATAAAAGAAACATAACTTACAATTTAGGAACTGATACACTTAACGTCGTTAAACAATACGATTTCATCGCGAGTACTGTACAGCGAAAATAACAAAATGGTTTTCCTCTTTCACTCCTTGAAAATTCGAGAGCCAACTTTTCAGCACTGAAAATGAGGATGTTTCAGCGGACGAGGGCTAAACAACTTTCAAGGAGTTCGCAAAAATCGAACATTGATAGACGAAATATGAGTTCGTTTAGCACCGAAGAGGGCCACAAATATAGATTCGAGTGGGCTCACAGAAAAAGCCTATCCATGGAGTTTTGTCAACTAAAAAGCTATTAAGTGCTGATTCAGCAACTTGTGATGCCACGAGACTGAATCCTATAGTATTCTAAAATGTTTGTAGACGAGGGAGTACTTCTTGTACCATTTCATGGAACTCCCAAGGAATTATGTCCAGGTTTTGCAAAAACAGAATAATAATTGATGATCAAAACTTACGAGAAACTTAATACATTTAAGACACTGGTATTTATTTAATTTTTTTAATTGAACTTAGAATCTGTTTTAACCGCAGGAAAATGAAGCCAGTCGAACTAAATGCGTCATAAAATTTGTAACACTCAGATGGCTTCTCAACTGCCAATACAAATTCCAAGAAAATGTTAGGCAAGTTGAAGAAATTATGCACTGGAGATAACTGAAGGACTAAGAAAGGACAATATGTCTAAAGGAAACATGACAATGGGTGGAAGATTGGGAAAATGATAGGTAAATCGATCAAGATTCTTGAAATCAAAACGAATGAGGCAGTGGAAGAGCTTTCGTATCTTACAAATTAATTTGACAAGTAGGTACACAAGCCCCTTTCAGTCAACTCGCACCTGTAGTAATGCCCTATTTATTGACAGTTCTGCTCAGTTCTGCTGTAGCCCCCCCCCCCATCTATCTATAAATAAATGAATAAAGTAGGGTTCGCATAACCGGTCCGCCATTTTCATTGCAACAAGTCAGTTCAAAATTTGCTAGTTTTCTCAAGCTGGAATTCATTTCTCCAACTTTCAGCTGCATTACCGGTTTCTATGTAAGTACTCCATAAAAATAATGCAAATCTACTGGATACTAATAACCAAAAGCGGACCAAGTGGCTAAACTTGAAAAAAAAAAAATTATTCATACTGCTGGAACCAGTTTCATGGGGGCCAGTTTTTTCGTCAAAAAATTCCCTTACTTCTCCAGTCCATTTTCCAACTTTTTCATAACAAACAAAAAATTATTTTGAAAAAAAAGTTCAATTGAGTTCGACAGAGAAAATTGTACAATACTTTCGCATCATAAAAGTTTCTTCAAAATTACTGGACGTTTTCGATATTCTTTCAAAATTCCCCGACTTTCCCAGGTGTGCTCACATTCCCTGTCATTTACCGGGTTTTCAGAAACTGGTCACCCTGAGTTCGTTGGGCTGTTTTCAATGGTACTGATAAGTTTTCTCGAAATTTTATCACTTAGTTAGTTTTTGATAATTGAGGACCCGACTTTCAAAACGCGATTAGCCCAAAAAACGAAATATTGGGAAATAGCGGTAACACTGATTCAATTGGGTGGATGGGAAGAGGAGGGGTCAATTCTAATACCATCCAAGTATGAAGGTTGGCGTGCGAACAGTCTTCGAGCTACGGGAGTGCAAAGTGGGGGAAGTCGTGGACTTAGCTCGTTTTGGTAGACCATGTCATACTTGTGAAAGATCAAAATTCGTTCATCTTGATTTACAAACTGTCGGAAACTGGAAGATACAGTTTAGAGATGACTATCCCGGTGAACGAGGCACACGTGAACATGAACAGCGGCGGAATAAAACGTTTGCATTTTTCCAGAAATTCGCTTCTGAAGCTCTCTCTTTTCTGATTTTACTCTTAACCTGAGCCCTGGAATCCGCCCTTTTGAGCATTACTTCGGAGAGGTCGGGGAGGCTATTAGGGCTGTCTTAGCACTCTTTTCTTCTTGCCGAAAAACCGGCCTAAGTTGAAATGTAGCGAGTTGCTACGTGGGCTCGAACCCGGGACCTCCGGATTCCGGGACCAGCGCGCTATCCACTTAGCCAACCAGACCCCATCGCTTCTGAGGCTAACACATTTTCTGTACCTACTATACCGATTTCCAGCTCTTCCTAAACTTGCGTGTTTGGGACTTCACCTTGCAGATACACCTTGAAATTACGTGTCAATTTAGGACCTTACTTCCAAAACGCACTTAGTCTCGAAAATCGAGTTCTTAGCGCAATCTGGTGGAGGAAGTCAAAAGGCACCTTTCAGAGTTGATTTCACGATTTTATCACGACTTGGAGCCAGCTAAACCCTTCTTTCGTTTATTTTTATAATACTGACTTACTGGTTTTTTTCAAATTTTATGAAGATAAAACTCTTACGACTGTAAGTCATACTTGATTTTTCCTGGGGGAAGGGGGTACAAGGATGTCTGAAGGGTGGAGGGAAGGGGGCGGCCAAGTGGAATCAGTCAAAATGACGAGCGAGCTGAAAAGTAAAGAGCAGTTAACATCAGCCGTTCCTCAAGCAGTTATCGCGAAATGTCTTGAGAAAACCTCGCAGAGTGCCCTTGCGTCTCTACCAAAGATACGTCATCTGAAACGTAACATTCAGAACACACAAGTGAAGAGTAGTGCTCACCCCCTCTTCTGAAGTCACGAAAAGGTATCTGCCTTCCAGCTAAGGATATGACGACCCCGCAAGGCGACGACTTCATTTTATAAGATTCCGACTGTCCCGATGACAACCTAAGGATAGTATTTTTTGGAGTCTTGGCACGAACTACGAATTTTCTCTTCTAGTGCGATCAATTTTCTTTTTAGACGAATTTCGTGCGACCAATTTTCTGTGATATCTATTTCGCGCGGTCAATGTCGCGCGATCAGTTTTCGTGGAGCCCTCAGGAAGGGATCGGATAAAAATCTGAGGCGATATTTGAAATTAGCGGCTCAGAGCTTGGATGCCTATCCTGTCCAAAAAATTGACTTTAGAATCTCGTAAAGAGTTGGGAACTTGAGGACAACTACAGTAACCGGGAATTAGCCCCTCCCTCGTGGGAAAATAACTATTAAAATGAATTCTGGAACCCAGATGGAAAAGCTGCAGCATATCTAACGACAGATGCCATGAAAGTAAAACGGTGGTTAGGATCTGGAAAATTATGGCACTAAGGGAGGCGGATGAGGCTTCCATTTATGAGTATCGACAGATAGGTACAATATTCGGTCCGTCACGGCGATAGAGCGCTAGTGTATTTCATCCCGTTTTGTGTACTTCCATTTTTGGCCACCATTTGTAAAGTAGATGGTGCGCTATGTATTTCATCCCGTTTTGAGTAGCTTCTGCATTTGTCCACCAGATGTCAGCCACTTTGCTGACGCGTCCCAATAAGGTCATATATTGAAAACAATGGACTCTTTCGTAACTCTATAATAATTATTATGCGGTTTTTATTATTATTTTCCCCCCAAATTTTGTGGATTAATTACTCTTTTCCCAAAATCTCGGAAGTCTCTTTCATTCACCCTTATCTACATTTGCGAAGGAGAGAGGAACTGAAGAAAAACCCGATGGCAGGATGTCCCAGAAGGTGAATTCATTTGTTTTCAAATTTCTGTTTCATTACGACTTTCTCAAAAAAATGTTTACACTGGGAAGAAAAGCTAGACTGAATATTTTTTCATTTTCGCGTCTTTTCGCGCCGATTTTCAGATTCTAGCGAACGTGATGAGATGAAAACACGAGACACGAAACAGCTAATATTGGGAGAAGTGTATAGGGATTGGTTCGCGTTTCGTCATATTTTTTGTGAAATGGTTCATGAAAAATCGAAATACGTTAAGTGTATAGCAGTCTTAATAGAAAGATGTAGACGCGAAACGAATACCATGAAAACGATTTCATCACACCGATACACTCTGTATTACTACCATAGGAGAGGTGGTTGTATTACCCACGTCCTTTTCCTGTGAAAGAAAAAAGATAAGAAAATTGCCTGAGCGAAGCGAAGAAAAAATTTTTTTAATAAGAAATAGGATAAAATCTGTTTGAAATACTAAAGAATTCCGCAGTCGATTTTTTTTTTCAAAAAAATTCCATGACTTTTAGGTGAAAAATACGGAAAATTCCAAAATTTCCTGACTTTTCCAGGCGGACAAAATTTCCAGACTTTTGCAGGTTTTCCAGAGAATGGACACCCTGTAAAATTACACAGAAAAACTAAATCCTGTAGAATAACGACTGATAACAATGATAAGGTGACGTAGCCCGTAATCTTCAATTTAATCTTCACGTTTTCAAAATTCCTATTCTCAAATGGTTGTTCGATATTCGTTCACGTAATGCGCAAAAATTCTTCATGAAAATAAAACAACAAAAGTGAAAGTACACTTCATTATTTCCCATTTGTTGGTGTTTTTAAAGTTTTCAACAATTGTTCTTGGCTGAAAAATTCAATATTTCATTATTCTACACCAAATGTAGCATAATGTAAAATAACGCAATTATTCTACGCGTAAAATACCTGTAAATTTACACCCGTTATTCTACGGAACAACGCTGATTCGAATTTCGCGCCATAAGGCGTCACGCACGGTCGCATACGCGGCGCAGGCGCTCACGACGCCAGCAAAACGTTCAAAAAGATTACGGTCTGGCTGTATTAACAAGGCTAACGACTAGCGCTTACTCCCGAGCGCGATCCCGCTACTGCCCGCCGCGGAGGCTTTTGGCTGCTGGGTTTCCCCCCTGGCCCGGTACACCTCTCATTAACAACCTGGTCGCCTCGGGTTCCCCCAAGACCACCATATTGACGACAGACTTAGCGCGGACGCTCAGTCAACGAAAGCATCCAGCCGCTAGTGATCCTCGTCTCAAGCCATCCTCGTAACCCGACCACCGAGTCGCCGGTTTACAGGAGCGCGCCGCCACTCCCGGTCGACGGACAGACATTGAACGTTCTCTATAAAGCGCTCGGCAGACACTTTCGAAACTCTGTGAAAATTTCAATTTTGGTTTTTCGCGTCATTCTACGGGTCGAAATACGGTTATTTTTCGCGAGCAATCCGAATACGTTCGCAAAAATTTGCTAACGTAAAAAAAAAAAAAATCTTCCAGTCTGTTGATGACTATTGAACAACGTCAGGATATAAAATTATTAATGATGAAAATGGTAATTTAAAACGGTGTTTACAAAATAGGAACGTGTGAGAAATCAAGTTACACAATTCTTGCGATTGTTAGCAATGACCATCATTTCTGGTAGGGGAAGGGTGGATATTGGGATATAAATTAGAGTTGCAAATGTTGGCACGATCGGGTCTTATCAGTGGTCTGAATGGGTGATCATGGAGATCTTTCTATTCAAAAGTACACACGATCACCCATTCATTTTCCCCCGCTAAACCCGCACAGATGATTGTGCTCCGCACTCTACTGCAGGTTTACACCCCAATAGTGTTACAATACTTTTGCTGACTTTTTTTTTTGTTTTTGATAGTGGCAAAACTGATTTCTACCTTACACAAGTATTTACTCATGGTTCAAATAAAAAAATTTTTTTAAACAATCTGGACGATAGTTTGTTACTGCCAAATTAAATTATTTTGAGCCATTTTAGAAAAAAAAATTGCATTTTTCACATCGAAATTTAAAAAAAAATATATTACACGTCTACAGTACCCCCGGACATTAAAGCAAACACGATGCAAACGAAAAACTAAAATGAATGTACTGAATCGGATGTTCAAATGGTGGAACATTCTCCAATCCAGAAAAGAGGACACAGGAATCCGGGAGGATGAGCAATATCAAAATGGAAAAAAATGAGTTTCACTATCCTCTGAAGGATGATTTTGATTACGTGATATTTGTTGCTGACATCAAGAGAGTTTTACTGGGGCCCATTGAATCCCGAGGAATACTCATCTTCCTCGAAGACGTAATTCAATTTGAATTGCAATTTTTCTTTCGTTTTCATGGCATTTCGTAATAGATTTTGAACATTTTCACTAATTTTCTACGCATTTCTCATGTACTGGCAATGTCACCCCATGTGCAGGTAACTTTTTGCCGATTCATCTTCAGACCTTTCTGAAAGGGGGTGGGAAT
Source organism: Acanthococcus lagerstroemiae (assembly GCA_031841125.1). Classification (NCBI taxonomy): domain Eukaryota; kingdom Metazoa; phylum Arthropoda; class Insecta; order Hemiptera; family Eriococcidae; genus Acanthococcus; species Acanthococcus lagerstroemiae. The sequence continues at coordinate 19,548,962 of CM063109.1, read as the reverse complement.
TTTCATTCCCCTAGCTAATCTTATTTCCAAAGCTTCAACCAATCCGGAACAGTTCTTCGATTTCCTGTATCTTCAACAGATCACGCGCTATAGCTGTTCAAAGTTCGAAAACCCCAAGATTTTCGACAAAGTCACCCCGGTTTAAGGCAATTGGAACAAAGAAAGTTTGATTGGTAACGCCTGCAACCAAACAATAACACTACACAACAATTTGAGATTTTGTAAAAAAAATAACAATGACATGAGTTATATGATTCTGTAAGTATTTTCAACGAGGAATTTATTGTCGATGTTAATATTTGGATTATAGTTCCATTTTTGCCCCCTTATCTCCTATCTTGAATGCGAATTTTTGTATCATCAAGATGATAGCACTGATCAAACAACTGAGCATGTTCAGTATTGTTATCAGCATCAGGTATCAGTGTAGCTATTCGTAGACGACAAAAAGGAATAAAATAAGAAAAATTTGATAAAATTTTAATTTTGATATGGAAAACGAGAGGTTCTTGAGAAAAATGGTTAACGCTATCGCATTCAGCACTCAAAACATAGCTAAAATCATATATGGGTGATTCTCCGAAAAATTGACAATTCAACGTAGACAAAAACAAAAAAATGAGGTTCACTTTTCAAATTTTTTTCTCGTTGAAATCGATCTATGGGTATTGAGAAACCATATTTCGGTACCCGGGCTTAAATTTGATTTTTTTTTTTTTGGGGGGGGGGGGTGTAAAAAAATTGTTGTCCACGTTGAAAGACAAATTTTTCACGTTTACATAGTGTGATAAAATGAGGCTGTAGAATCACACAGCGGAACCGTGGGTTACAATCTCACGGATCACGGTTTTATGAAGTACCAAAAATGCATATAGGAAAGTGGTCTCTGCACGAAGAAGATTTAAAGGCGGTTTCCAGACTGCTCCTAAGTGTCGAAAGATTCACGTCCTTCAACGTGGATACAAGAAATACGTGAGTATCCACGTTGAATAATATTTTATGTCCACGTTTAAGGACAAAATCGCCTTTTTCCTTTTCCCATTGGGTAAATATGCGGAGAATATTTGATACATGTTGCTGAATGTAATGTGGCCAACATTAGATATATTATTACGTTTTTACAAATTCCGAGCTGTAAATTCAATATGGCTTTTGATGTCCACGATGAAGGACACTTTTTTTTTTTTAGAAACCAGGATCTCAGCAATAAATGAGTATTTTAGCATACAAATTATCATTATTTCGCAGAAGTTCTTACACAGCCTTCTAGAGGAAGTTATGAGGAAGTTATATGAGCATTTGAGAGACGTTTATGCTTATAGTGGAACCCTGCAGAGAGGTTTGAAAATTATCCACGTTGAAGGACATATCTCTTCCTAGACACAACTTTGAGGCATTCTAAAAGTTACTTAACTTGGTTAGAAAACGATTGTAAAAGACCTGTACCGCGTTGTCTCAACTTACCTCTTCAACAATGGGAAACAGTAGTTCCTGAAAATTATGTATTAAACCCTTCCAGCAAGCAAAAAAAAACTGAACTAGACCAGGTTGACACCCACGTTGATGGACATTTCAGGTGCATTTTCGATTTTCTAAGGATGTTCCGTTGAACTAGGGAGAGCTTTTACCACTGTCTTCATCAGAAGAGTTCATTTCCTCAATTTTGACATATTGCGCATAGCATTCTGATAATAAGTGGCAGAGTAACAGCCCATTTACATGAACTGTCAATTTTTTCGGAGAATTACCTATAATCTCATCCCATTGTTTTTTATGCTGCTGTGTAGTGTAATTTAAGGTGTGTACATATCCTGTTTGATTTTCATCATCAGAATTGAATACAGTTCAATTAGAAGTAAAACATAAATATCGACATAATCTATGCTTTGATGGACAGACAAAAAAATGTCTTCTTAAATTTAATTGAAGTTGTAATTATTAGTTCTTGTACCGATTATTTTCTTGCCTGAATGTTTGTATGCTTTTTGAAAAATACTTGGTAGTGATATTAATTGTAATTTCTGCATGAACAGCCGAATTTAGTGAGTGGGTCTATAACTATGAATTTTAGTTTGATGATTTTTGTCGAAGAAAACGGTAGAAAACTCAAGAATTGTCTAAGTGTCTTCAATGTCTATGGGTACTCTGAACGCTCGTACGCCTTTGAAATTTTTGAACTGCGTTTTTCAGTCATATTGATATCAATTTTCAGGGAATGACAAAGATTAGTAGTGAGTGTCTTCTACGTACTGGGGGAGTCAAAAACTAAAAACAAACTTTAAAAAAATGGCTAAATATTCATTTTTCATGATATTGATTTCAATTTTTTGGATAAATAAGCGAGGATCTTCAACGACCGCTGGTACTAGGGAGTTAAGAACTGGAGAAGAAACACGGCTAAATATTCAATTCATTTTTTGTGACACTGACAAGTTATTGAATGACGTTTACCTTTCAGAAAAAGAGAACTTCTTCAGATATTTAGAAAAATGAAAGAAACATCAAAATTTCGGTTAAAATACCGTTGTCCCGGAAAGTGTCCTCGATGTCCTCCTATACTACTATCAGGCTTTATAATTCGAATCATAAAACAGAATACCAGTGTTACCATTAATACTTGATCATATTTATGAGATATAATTCACAACGCATTATTCATTCGAGAATTAACTGATAAAGAGTACCACACATAGGCGCGAAAACCCATGGGTGCCTGGGGTTCAGGCACCCACTGAAGAAATCAGTAAATGAGGGTAAAATCTACAAATGTTTAAATTTTGAAGTACCTAATCGTAATTTTATCGATGAGCCCCCACTGAGTGCCAGAAAAGTTCGGTGCCTGTGGTACCACAGAAATAGATATCTCCACAGAACATGTTTAATTTGATCCAGATGAGAAAATAACCGAGATCAAGATCAATGAGCACTACTGAAGCAGAAAAAAAAAACAAGAGAAGAAGAGAGTGATTGCAAGAGGCACGTTGCCAACCCTAATAGAATCGAAATTGTTGCTTATAATTACTTTCATTATTTTCAACTAATTGATTTATCGGAAATAAAGTGCCGCTGAACTGAACTGTAACTCAGATCAATCAGTACTACTGAAAACCACACACGCGTCACTGAACTGTGAGTAAGGAAATGAAAAGAGAAGAAAAATAGGGATTGCCTAGGCCGAGTATCTCTTCTTACCTCCATTTCTGTTTAAAAAAAATATTTTCTATTTTTGGTGAGGCCAATATCTAGTTGCTCCAAAATACAGTGTTACAATATAAATTTTTTATGCTCCATGGTTTCTGTATTATCAATTGGAACAAGCCCGTATAGCCAGCCATCTGTGGTAGGGAATGCTGACTGTTTACCAGGGGGGGGGGGCTTAAGGATACACATAGTATATAATGTGAAGATTTCTACAAGGCAGTGGTGTAGCCAAGAAGGAGGGAAACGAAGGGGGCGAATATCTCCCAAGGCACCTGAAACTGAATGTAAAATATGCGAACATGAGCAATTTATCGCCTTTAAAACGTTTCCTCGAAAAATTTTCGCTGGAGCAATAATTTATCGACGATTTAAAAAAAAACTCAATTCGACTTTTTCTCCCTTAAAAATCTTACTTTGTCCCACGTTCCTTGGGAAAATCCTGGCTACGTCACCGTTCGTTTTTTCTTGTTTTTTGTCTCCAAGCATTTGAGACCGGTTTCGGTGAAACTCATGGAAGGCAAACTCAATTCTGGGGGAAAACGCGAAGCGCTAGAGGCTATTGTTCAAATAAGAATTAAGAAAGGTTCAAGAATCTTTCAATACAATATCTTTTAGATTACTTCTGATTCAATTGGCAGTATTCGAGGAAAGGACCCACCAATAAAACAGAAAATTCGGCTTTTCAAAATCTGAATCATTTCGGTCATCTGTCCTTCGAGTACCTAAAAAAGATAGGAAGAGGTAACGATAAACAGAGACACACCGGAATGACTTCTTTTCTTGGCAACGATGAAGAAAAAGAAAACTCTTACTGCTTCAATCCCAGAATTTCAACTCCTCAAATTTGAATAATTTCGAGACTGACAAGATGGGGGATTTTCAACTTACAAAACGTTGATTTAGCAGCTGTAAAATTGCAGAAATCGATAAGTACCGACTGTTGAAAACTACTGGAATGATAATTCAACTGTTTCAACTACTCTCCGCTATCTCGAATCGGGATGGGGAATGGGCTCCCATATATTCCATTAGGTACGTTACTGGGCCTTACTTCTTTGTTTCTGTCACCTGAAAAAGGGGGGGGGTATGTAAAAAGACCTCTGGAACATAAATTATCACCTCGTGGATTTTCTTTTCGAACAAAGGTGAAATGTATACACGGGACGACCAGCAAAATAAACAAAAGTCTCAAAATTCACGACCATAAACGTGCCTCTTGGACACATTTCCATGGTCAGACAATAATATACATATTGCACAATTAATTGCATTCTACTTATCACCAAGTTATCTTCAGTTCATATCACCTAACTCGGTTCAACGTAAAATACACGTTGACTCGCGTGTTTCCGTATCAACGCGATGATTCAAATCAGCTCGTATATTCTGTTTGTTCACTCAACACACTGCGAGTACTCACTATTCCACTTCGGATTTGAAATTTTCAGTCATACCGCTCGATGCCAGCGCATTCTTGTAATTTAACAGAACCTGTCATTTATCATCATTCCCCTAATAACCCACATTATTTCGGCGCTCAAGACAAAAAATAACTCAAAACTCCTTCAAATCAGAGATTCACTTTCCCCACCAAATTAAATTCGTCTCTCGAAAGTTTATGTAGGTAAATATCTTCCATACAAAAAGTGTTTGGAAATTCAACTAATCGTTTCCTACTCGTCGTAATTCGAATGAGGCTTATCAATGAGAGGAAATGAAAATAAATTTTAAAAAAAGAGAGAAATACAAAACAAAAACAAAGAAAAAAAAAAGAATAAAAAAAAAACAGAAACAACAATTAGTATTTCTCAATCACCAGTAAATTTCTCATAGATCACGAGGACTAAACAAATATTTGGTAAAACGTGTAGAAGATACGGGGTCAACCCCTTATAAAAACCACGACAACCTTCGTACCTCCAGGTCTTCGTCACGCAGTCCCACGTTCCCTCGTAGTGTAGATGGTGGTCTTGCATACGCGCTCTGATCACCTGGTACGGATACGTAGCTAACGCCGCAATAAATTTAGACACAGCCGCAAATGTTATGTACTCTGGTGTACTCTAAAACAGCAAATAAAATAGAAGAAAAATTTAATAACATCCACCTATACTAAATCTCCGTCAGGTAGGTACACGCCGAGATGACGTCAATATAGAAAAAAAAAATGTGACGGTGACGAGATTAGCAAGGATAACACGTTATGAGGCGAAGAATCACCACCGTCATAAGCCGGAACATAAAATCGAGACAAATGGGCAGTTCCGGAATTGATAGTCAACTTGGTTCTTGGCACCAAACACTGTATTCTTTGTAACCGTATACATGACACGGCATTTCCAAGGCTTCTTCGTGTTTTCGATAGTGAAAACGAATCTATATAATATCGTTCCAAGTTTCAAAATGTGGCGTTTTCGCACGTGTCCGACAATGGATACCGTATCGTGTAAAATACCTTCTGAACCAATGAGAAGACACTATTTGACGAATGGCGGAATACGGTATCTGTCAGCGAGACAGTGCAAAAACCTTGCTCCTATCGTAAAATACACGAATGTAATTCTGAACAAATGGATGCTGAAAATACGAATGCGCTTGACCCACTCCACTAGAGTAGATACAATTCTACAATCGGCTGCTTTGCGCATCCTATAGACATGCTCTTCCTGTATCAATGAGCTCAGTTGTTAATTAGGAACAATTCCTCACGTAGACCGAATTGACATCGAAGAGAAACACTGAAATAGTAGGGACATGGCCCGACCTTATATCACGGGCTCCTGAAGCACTCACAAAATACCTCAAAAACGCTATCATCTGCATTCCTTCTATTAGAATTACATAAACAACTGCGAAGAGTTCAGTAAAAAACAAAAATAATGCCAATTTTCATTGATATTTATAAATCTATTCGCAGTCCCCGAGTTTCTCAAACTCATGAAATATTTTCCAACATCACTCATCTGAAACCGAGAGAACACGATAAATAGCTAAAATATGGCCGGGTGCGATTTTATTGATAACAAATCCATGTACTTCGAAAATGTGTGTACTTGAAAACGTACTCAGTAACCCCATGATTCAACATTATTGCATCACAACGCGCTTTATCGCCATAATCAGTTTTCGCTAATTACGGCGGTAATCATGAAAAAATGAAAAATTTTCCGATCTTCGCTTCCTAGCGCTAAAATATAGGACGAGTTTCTGAGAAATACTGACAGGCACGAACAGAACTCCTTAGTTCCAGTTTGCTGTACACTATTCAACTTGAATGCAAATACCGAACGTCTTTGACTAAACAAGTTTCCTTTTCAGTCCTCAAGTGGATTAGTTTCAATTCATTTGGGCCACTGAATGAATAATTAGTTTTATGTTCGATTATTCAAATGAGATAGTTAGGGTGACGTCACTGTCACTAATGAGTTATAGATCATTAAGAACTTTAAGGACATAAAATTTTTGCGAGTGCAATCAAGAAAAGACAAACAGTGTATCGAATGGATCAGTTTAGGTTTTTTCAAATTAGGCTGTAATTCTCACAGATACAACGATACTAAAGAACAAAGAAATTGGGAAAATACACGTGGTCGGACACCAGGAAATGGAAAAATAGAGACACTAGACGGATTCAACAAGTACACATTCGATCGTTGTTACGAAAGGCTACACAGAATCGATAGAAACTGCAGTTCTGATCCAATCCAAGGTTATTATAACCAGGAATGAAAACTTTAAGCTGATAATCGCTCAAATCGAAGCTTAAGCTCGTTTTTGAGCAGTTTTCAAGCGTTTCAGAAGTTAGTCGTTACCTTCGAGTGGCGGATCTACGGGGGAGGGGGGGGGGTCCGGACACCCCTCTTCGGGCCGAAGAAAAAAGAAACCTTGTGAAAGCACATGAGTTTGAGGTTTTTCCCTCGGCTTTTGAGTACCTGCAGCACTACAGTCTACAATGTTTATTTTGAAACGATTTAATCACATTATGAAACTTGTCTTCAGAAACTATTTAAAATGATCCATCTCGGTTTTTTAGGGGGCGGGGGCGGAGGTGGAAAAAGTATTATTTTCAAAACACCACCCTTAGAAAATTTCTAGAACCGCGACTGTTACCTTCTATATTAAGCGCAAAGCCGAAGCCAGTCATAAACGAAGAGCTGAGTCGGGTCATTCTCCGAATAAAACATAAAACGTGTAACCCATTAATACCTTGAGCAAGAGAAGGGTTACAATCGAATTTTTTTTTTAAACTGGTAATTCTCAATCTCCTTTATCGTATCAGCCACCTAAATAGTCCTATTAATGTTCTTAAAGATTTCCACAGCTCTCAATACCAACAAAAGTTCCATCGTAGTCTACATAACCACTCCCGTTTTTCATCTTTCAGTAGCGCGCAAGGTGTTATATTTTCCTAGTAAAATCTTGTTTATTATTTTAATTTAGAGAGGAATGTTGCCGCAATCATTTGAGCCTCATATCAAAAATTTTGGCCACTTTGGATAGCCTACAAGACGCCCTGAAGTCATGTGACCACTTTCATTCCCTCGTAGTTGCCTATTATTTCTTTGGCTGCATGCTTCACATAATATTTACTGCTGAGAAAGCTGGCCACGCAGAATCCTTATCACAACAGGGCTCATGCATGCTAGATTGCTAGCTTCGACTATATAGATATAACTACGTTCTATGTAGGGATACTATAGTTACACACAGGTATAATGAGCCGCCATTTTGATTCGCACCGCGCCCGTCGATTCGGAATTGACTACGCGGTACGCTTCGTGTTGTCGGATTCGACCAGATTCAACATTCACGGGCGCGGTGCGAATCAAAATGGCGGCTCATTATACCCCTGTGTAACTATAGTATCCATATTCTATGGACTGGTAATAGTCGAGAAAAGTTGAATGTAAACAAAGGCAATTGGCCTTGAAGAAATCTAACGTCCCCTATAACTATACAGGGACTATATAGATATAACTACGAACAGGGTAAATTGCCTTTGTTTACATTTAACGGTGCTCCATTTAAACCTGTGTAATTCTTATCACTATTACCAGTCCATTCTCTATTGTCTAAGATTGCTAGCCACATATGTATTATTAGGGTCTTTGCCAGCGCGCAGCGCTGCAAGCACCCTATTGCAATTATGTACTTTTTCATTTTTTTCTTTAAATAAGAGTGAACTGTTTACAGCTCATAGTTCAGTTTTAGCTCAGTTGCGTTTAAATCGTTAGATCGGTCTCAAGGCGGAGGCGTGTGGAAGATGAGAGTGCTAACCTCAACAGATTCTCATTCTGGCGTTCGTGGCGTATATTTGTTTTATCGCATAGACGTTGGTACTGTGTCTGAATATTAGCTTCAAAGCTTAAACATTTCAGATTTGGTTTTGTTTTATCAATACAAGTGTAGGAAGTTGGCGCAACAACACCTGAATGCGGAGAAGCCGGAAGGTTTTGCAGTTTTAGAATAGATTTGAGAAGCCAGAAGCTGGAAGCTGAAAGTTTTTCAGCTTAAGCAAACACCCTCTTACTACCTCGCTATCTGCGAGGTAGCTTGTGTAATGTTAAGCATAGATGAACGGTTTTCTGTGAAAAAGTGAATTTCTACACTCTCAACCTTCCATCGTAGTCAACACTGATTAACCCGACTGTAATTATCCAAAGTATGCCCTCATGCTGTATTCGGCACAAGTCAGTACTGCTGATGAGTGATGATATTGCAATGCGCTATTCTTCATTTTAAGGTATGCTGGGATGCCTTGGGCGGTGACTTTATCAGGGTTTCCTTCGTCGTTTACAGCTCGTTTCCATTGCAGTTTGCAGATATTCCACTGTAGTTTGCAGAAATTCTTTTGTTGTTTACAAATGATGCCCCCGGCCCTCAGTAAAGTAATGGGAGATTGTTTGACCCCTGGGTCACCTTCATGAAGGTGTAAGTTCAACATTTCATGGAAAAAAATTATAAAAATACTGGAAATTTCCTCGTAGTTTGCAGAAATTCCTTCGTTGTTTACAAATGATGCCCCGGGTCCTCAGTAAAGTAGTGGGAGATTGTTTCACCCCTGGGTCACCTTCATGAAGGTGTAAGTTCAACATTTCATGAAAAAAAAAAAAAAAATGGGGGAAAAAAAGTGCTTTCAAATTATCGGAAAAAAACCACCTTAAATTATGTTTTATTTGGAGAATGACCCGGTCGCTGATTGCCTCTTGAAATTTTCTTTTTATTCGTCAATAATGAGCTTGTAGGATAGCTGAGATTCAATTTGGAAATATTGTAGAACAGAAGAACTTCGCCGATAATAAAGGAATGTGATTTTTGAATTCTACGGTCGATTTCATAAAGCCGATAACGAAGTGCATAAAAGCTAATGATAAGAACAAAAAGCCAAAGCAAAGCTGATGGAATATTCTGCGAAACTGTTCAATTGAAGCCAAAGTTCAAGCGCATCACGATCCACTTTCCACCCATGATTATAACTGAAATTGCTGAAAAATAAAGGAACTAGATGGATGCCACAAAGATATATGTGGTCGGACACAGACACTGAAATATAAAGAAATTAGAAGGCAGTGTTGCCATTTCATCAGCATGAATAGTTGCCAAAATAGCGTATCAAATAGCCAGAAAATCGCTAAGAATGTGAATATTTTCCAGCCAAGAGAGTAATTTCCCAAGACCTTTTAGAAACCCCTGTGCAAGAATTCGTTATCTTCAGTAAGAGCAAGAATTCGTTATCTTCAGTAAAAGCAAGGTTACGAACACTGAAGACGGTTCTCAATTAATGTTTTAATTATCCATTTGAACTTAACAAATTTTATGCGAAATTTGATTCTGAGGATGTTTTAGAACAGATGTACACATTCTGAGAAGGATTAACACTTTTATCCTTCACTATCTGCTCTTCATAGCTCATTATTTGCTTTCTTTTCCAGTCTTCCCCTCGATCATTCTCTGTACTAATAATAACAATATCCTTATATTATTACCTAGCACTTCAACTCTTCTCTTTACAACTGAAGATCCATTTCTAAAAGTGACCTAAGTAATTAATTTAATTTATTTATTTTTTTAAATTTTCGGTAAACAGCGGATGAAGTAGATACGTATTCGGACTTCCTAAGATTCAACAGCATAACAGCTGATATCTGACGGATGTTTTTGGCAATCTTAATTTCCTTGAATGTGGGAAGGAAGTCCCGATGCTACCGCACCGTCGGTCTGGGAAGTCGGAGTAACACATTGCTTTCCAATGCCCCCCCCCCCTTCTATCATAATGCCTTGTAGACTTAAGTCACATTGGCTGACGAGCCGTTCAAATCAACACAATACCAGGTATCGATGAGAAAATATTCTTTTTGCATTTTGATATGGTTACAAACAGTAGAACAGTGTTTCCAATTCGAATCCACTAAAATGCCAATTTCGATGGAAAATGGCTTAGGTCACTATATTCTAAATTTCTCTTTTCCAACCTATTCCTGTCAATACTTCCTCATTCCTGATCTTTTCTGTCCATTTGATTTTCAACATTCTCTGATAACACCATATTTCAAAAGCTTCCATCCTTCTCTTTCTTGTGTTCCTATAGTCCAGGTCTCACATCCATACAATACTATACTCCAAATATACGTTTAAAAAATCTGTCTTCTTTTAAATCTATATTTGTCCTAAATATGTCTCATTTGGAAAAAAAAAAGCTCTCTTAGCTTGTTTCATTCTACTCTTTATTTTTGTTTCACTTCTTCGATCTTGTGTCATCAGACTACCTAAATATTTAAATTCCTTTACCTCCTATATCCATATTTGTGATACGATCTGACATACCCAGGCTTGTTGCGGAAACAAAATTTCACAGTACGGCCAAATTAGTAAAAATCGGAAAAGAACTGAATTTCTTTTCTTTGGCATAGAACGATTGTTTACACTATCGGGAACACTGTTCCAGCACCATTTCCATTTTTCGCGATCTCCAACGTCGTCAGGAAGGCTTCTTACTGCGAGCGAACACGTTTATAAAACCCGGGCCCGTTGCGGAATGAAATATTTACAAATGGTACACAGACTACGGCTACGGAAACGAACATAGCCATTGAAATGAGTACCACCACAAACACCAGTAAACCTGCTGCTACGACCACCGAATATATTCCACCAAGGATAGAAGTCACCACCGAAGATGCATCCGAATCAAATTCGAGGACCACCCGCGACATGACTTCAGCTTCACTAAGTGATTTCGAATAACTTCGGCCATCGCACATTTCATTTCAGTAGGAATGTAATACATTTCGAACTTTCTGTCTTGTTTCTGTAGGCTGTTATTCACAGCGGCAATAGGGGAATGAAAAGCTAAGCAATCTCAAGAAATACAAAGTATTATTTGTACCCCTTTTCCAATTCAATATTTCCAACTTCTTCAAAATAAGTTGGTACCCTAGTCATACCTGTAGTTTTTTCTACCCCTCTTCTTTTCTTCATATGGGAAAATAATCACAAACCCTAACCCTAACTGACAGCCAAACATTGAGCATTTGACCTAGGACCTCTAGTGGAAAGCCTTCAGACGTAGACTGAATGGAAAAGTAACCTAATCACAATGCCTTCTCGAGAAAGCGTACACACGGTAACTCGGGAAGTGGAAAAAAAAACAAAAAACAACAACTAATTTGGAGAAAAAGATCTGAAGATGATTTGCAATTAATTTCTTCTCTTATCTGGGGCAGCCGTGATGGTCCTTGAGAATAGAAAAAAGAAATCGCTGATTTTTACAAAATAGAAAAACAGAACCAATCCCATTGGCTGCATCCGAATTTAGTCCCGAAAAAAGTAATGTCGCAGCCGAGTTTAGTTCACATAAATAACCGAGTTTAGTTCGCGCAAGCAGTTCAGTTCAGTTCTGTAACTTTATAGGCGCCTGCGAGGAGGTAGTAGGCTATTCCTTCATTTACATAGAGGAGATGTAATGCTATTATCAAACGCGCGCCTGGAATATTTAAAATGTGTTTCCTCTAAACTGGTGGTGGCATCGGATTCAGCGTGAAAAAACAGACCTAAAAACATATTCGTTTATGTCTGGAAAATTTGCTGAAAAAAGGTAGAAAAACAAAAGTAGCGGAAATATTACAGAAACTTTGAACTTGTTTTTCTCACAAGTTAGGTTTTTGTGTTGTCGGGTTTGAAGTATCGTAACTCTACGAATTTTCATCGGATCTCAATCATTTTTGTTTTTAATGCTTAGAGAAATGAGGTGCATCCGGTATTTTTCCGCAACAAGCCTGGGTATGTCAGATCGTATCACATTTATTGGATTTTGCTTCCATCTGCTGACTACCATTACTTTTGTTTCACTTTTATTTATCTCCATTTTGTATTTTATTTTCACTTTTTCATCCAACTTTTCCAATGTTTTCTTCAGTTCTATACTTCTTTCCACTATTGCAATGACATCTGCAAACCTTATGATTCTAACCGTCTCCCCTTGTATTATCACACTAGTTGTTTTTCCTAGGGGGTGACAACTGAAAATTTGCCGAGTAAAATGAATTAAAAATGAATATTTTGCCGAGTGGCCAGTAAACTTTATTACATTTATCGTTCGCTAACTGCCGATTTGCCGAATTTTCCAACTGCACTGACGACTCTGGGGGGGGGGGATGTAACACCCCCACTCCTTTGTTTCGCCCCTGATCACACCTGATTTCCTTTCATTCATTTCTTCAACTACTTTTTCTATAAATAGGCTAAACCGTACTGGTGACAAACAGCAACCTATCTCACTCTTTTTTGAATTTTGGCTTCTCCTACTTCATCCTTTATTTGTATTTGATTCTTTTGAAGCATAAATAAATTCCATAACACTCTTCTTCTCTTCATGTACTTACTCCTACCTCCTTAGATATTTGAAACATTTTTTACCATTCAACATTATCAACAGCTCTTTTTAAATCTACAAATGTTACGTATTCAAACCTTTTTACAGTATTTTTTCTAATAAAAGCCTTTAACATAAAATTGCTTCCCTAGTTCCTCTACCTTTTCTGAATCCAAACTGATCTTCTCCCACTCTTTCTTCCACTTTATTTTGTGGGCTCTTACTTATGATCCAAGCCAGAATCTTTGATGCACGCGACAGTCAACTTATACTATCAGCTTTCTCAAGGATCATTATCAACCTGCTTTTCCGGAAATCTATTGGCATTTCTCTTTCCTCATACATTCTGCAAATTAATTCGTATACATTTTTTTGAACTACTACTCCTGTTTTCTTCAATAACTCACTAGCAACTTCATAAATCCCTCTCTCAAAATAACATCTCCTCTTCCTTCATCCTCCACACTATCTTTTTGTATACAATTTACTTATAACTGCTTCATTCTCGTACAGTTTTTCAACATATTTCACCTTTTTTTCTTTATTCTTGTAGAGCCTAATAATTTTCCCTTTTCGCCCGTTAAATAATTTGTTCTCTTTCTTTTTGCTCCAAAATATCTTTTTACTTTATTATAGCCTAATCATGTTTTTCTACTTTCATTCGCTCCTCAATTTCCTCACAGTTCTGATCAATCCATTTCACTACAGTAATATGCCTAAAAATGTAGGTATTTCAATATGTAAATCATATACCTACCAAATCTAATCTTAACAGAAGGTCTTCATTGAGTCATTATGCCTTTAAGGTTTTAGTTCTATTAGAATTCAGATGTTATGAATTTACTATGGTAATAGTCTAAAAATTTAGGTATTCAACCTGTAAATCATACATCAGATCTACCGAAGATGTTCATCCTGTCTTTACAGTGGTGCGGTGAGGCTACTTTCATGAAGAGCAACTCGTGAGCAATTCATCTATGATTCGTTCGTTTGGAATGGAATCAAATATATTATGTCAATTTCTGATGCCAGTATCATTATGCAAGGACATCCATGGGTCCAATATTGTGCTGCGCAATGGATTTTTGACGATCTTATTTTTGCTGAGTGCTCTCTCAGCACTGCAGCTGGTGGCTGCTAATGAAATGAGTAGGTATTGTATATAAGACAGCAAGGTTTTCAAAGTAAGATAATTGATTCAGTAATTTCAGTAGTTTTATGAAACCAGACGCTATCCATCTTTCTGCCAGCAAAGCTGCTTTCTTTTCATTCTTATTGTCATCATCAGAATCAAGATTGGGCTCATCGCTCTCTTCTCTTTCTTTTTCATCCGCTGCTCCATGGTCTCCTTCTTCATCTCCATCCCTGATGTCTTCTTCTCCTTCACGGGTTGTCTTTTTCTCCTACATATCCGTCTTCTTTTCTTCTTCGGTTACCTTCTTGTACACTTCATCTTTTCTGAATCGTCTCTCCCCTAGTTTCTCCTCTTATTGAACCAAATCGGAAATGTCAATTTCTTTGTTCATCAATTTGTACAAAGGTTTGAATTCTTTAAGCTCTGCCTCCACATCAGCAATGCTCAGGTTATAATTTTACACACATCTTCTGCTTTTGTAAGGTAGGTATCATTTAATAAATTTTCGTGAGAAAAAACACTCATATCTTTCAAGATGGCTAAGATGTTTTTCGTCAAATCTGTCATTCATCTGGATCAATAGATTATCGATCATAGCATAACAAATTTAAATTTTCAGTCGTTCCAGTTCACTGCGCTGGCAGGGTGTCTATCGGGTCCAAATTTTCCAATTCCTTGACTTTTCCTTGACCTTACTTTCTCACTTTTTTCATAACCGTTTTACACACATACAAACATAATCTTATTCGTAGAACCTTACCAAGGCGAATAAATGGAAACACTAAAAAATACAATGAAAAAAGGTATTATGTAATTATCTGAAAATATTTACGTTACTTTAAATTTACTTGTAATTTAAAAAAAATTCGTGATAATAATTTTGAGGAAATTTAAATGAAAAATTTCTTGACCGGTAGACACCCTGGCTTGTAGGGTTCGTCAATATGATTTTCGTCAAAAAATCGTTTTCTATGGATGATTTTCTTTTTTTCACTCCCAATTCGGAACATACTCTCCAAATGTGACGCCACGATTTTTCCGTTCTCAGTGATTGCAGCGCCTCAATTGTGCTTTTGATAATACTAGACGCCGACTCGAAATCGATTATTATGCCTTACAGTACTATTGTAACCGGTGCTAATATTCTGAAAATATTCTCAAGCAAATCTGAAGAGTAGCAACAAAGTCAAACTCAGAAATTTGCATTAAAAAAATTGTACTTCCGGTTTCCTACTGGGGAGGGCGGGGGTAGGCAAAAAGTTAAATTTTTAGGGGGGTTTCTTTGGAAGCCAAAGGGGGTCACCGCACCACGTGTCTTTATGCTATTAACGTATTAGTTCAATTCGAATTCAGATGTTTGTTCACATCAAAAATACAAGTCTACGGATTGAATGTACAGACGGAATAACTCGCTATCCATCTGTGGGTACAGCGCATTCATATTTCAAGATCAGCCGAAGGGTTCCCTCCCTACCAAGATTATTCCAGAAATAACTCGACTACATCCCAAGTAACCCATTCAGCTATCCTTATCTTCGCCCGGAATCAATGAAGTGTTTTAAAATTCTTTTCAACACAGGTACATACACGATTCCAACCTTCTATTTTCCGATATAAATGTAAAAGAACTTACTAATTTGGTATCAATAGGAAGTAACCTATACTGATTATAGTACGTCTTCATTTCTTCGTACGTCATGAACTGCAATGCCCCATGCGTTACTCCTAGCATGCCCGGCACAAAACCCTGTTTGAAACACAACATAAAACATCGTGTTAATCATTAGAATATGATATTAAGACATACAAGTAAAACTAATATACCTACAGACACTTCTCGTTTGGATTAATAGAAAAACAGATACGAATTTCAAAAAGAAAAAACGTAGACAGTTAAATTTACGGTACGTGTGGAACCTTTAGGGGTTTCTAGTCGAGTATACAAAATGAACGCATACTCTGATTACTTACCCTGTACAAACCTCGCATGCCTTCCGCGTTGTATATTTTCTTTAAAGCATCCAACATACCGTTATAACGACTACCTTTTTCGTAAGATTGCTGCTCTTCAGCATATTGTAAACATAGTCTGTTCAATAAAATGAAAAAAAGAACAATATTTGTTTCTGCTCTAAGAGCACTACAATTTTTTCGTCCTATCTGAATAATGCAAATTTTACTAGCTATACATCTATAAAACGAGCTCAACATTAGTCTTTTGTAAGACATTAATAGCTCGGTTCAGTGGCAAGGAAATGAAAGATGGGAGCTGCTCGTAACCAGGCACTAACATTACGTCACTAACGCAGCCCTCTCGATCATCAATTGAACGAATTCCGAGAAAAATTAAAGAACCAGTTTTAAATATCAAAACGACAAACATCAATATAGAAACTGGTAAAAAATTCACGAATAATCGTTAACTTGTGCTGTGGTCAGTTTCAACGTACTGGACTGGACCAGATGAATCCAGACAAGCAGAACAAAATTCAGAAGCGTAGATTAAATTGAATCATAAGTAGGAAGTGTTTATTACCGGCAGGACGGAAAGAAAAATTCCTTTTCACCTTGAAATCTCAAAGTTCATTATCAATTCTACGTCCGCAATAATAACTCTAAATTCCGTAGTAATAGCCGGGCTGGATAAACCGTAAGAGAAGCCATTCATAAAATCTGACCACCAGAATGAAAGGGAAAAGCCGCAGCCGGTGACTGTAAGGCCAGCCAATTAAGACCTAACGCTTTCAATTTCCTAATCCTAATGCATTATTCGACTAGCTCCAATCTTCGATTCGTTTCCAGAATCATTTGTACTACTAAAGAGGTGAGAAAAACAACTATTTCATACTCACAAAATTGAGGAACAACAATAACTCGACAACTCACCTTGTTTTCACGACCCACACTGGATTCGTTAATATAAGCGTAAGTATTCCAGCTTCGGCAGCTGCAGTCATGTGCATCGTCGGCCCCAGTGGTTTCTTTGTATTACCACCTTGTATCCAGGTTTTTATCGAATTGTAACTGTACAAAATGATTGAAATACATGAGATCATTCATCCATCATTGAAGTGACAGAACTTTGAGGCGGATACACGGGTACTTACAAGAGGAAATATAAGCCCCATGCAGATCCAGAGCCCCACACGTTCGGCGTAACTCCTTTGTACAATCCGCGGATTCCTTCTTGTTTGCATATTTGCGTTACGGCGTTTGTTAAACTATTGTATTGAGGAACAGCGTGTCTACCATCGCAAACTGCAACAGAACAAAGAATAGGATTAGCACGTGAGCAAATACAGCTACTGGTTTAAAGGTGATAGCCGTAAGATAAGAGTACTTTCACTTTTTCCTTCTTAACGAACTCGTGTTAATATTCCGTGTCAACGAGGAGGTATATAACGCATTATTCAATCACACTCGAGCAACCATGCCGATTAATAATTATTTCAAGGTCGATATTTCAGGGGCGATTGAGAAATACATGTCCAACACTAAGCTGAAGTTACCAACTATACCTACTACCATTATTTCATAAACATTCCGTACAGACGCCTTCTGGCAAACTAAACACAAATCGTAGATCAACATATAGTACGTTGAAATAGGTCAGGGAATATCTAACTATCTTCCTTCATTCGTGATAGTTTTAAAAAACAACAAACCATCATTATCATAAGGTGGTTTTGCTACAAAAATACAGCACATTATAATTCGAACAGGATTAATGCAACATAATCACGAGTACGATGATTCATAGGTAAAAGCAGCACTTCTCGAGCTTGGTTGCTCGCAGTACAAAATACTGTTTCCCAACAATTTCAACAAGACGTTCCACGTGGTGTATACTATCCACGTAATGGTAACTCCATAAACATCAAGTGTTTTAAAATAAAATGCGATATCTGGGGTCATTGAACGCATTAATCAAGTTCGACGTGTTAGGTAAGCAAATGGTGAAAAAAGAAAGAAAAAAACTTGATATGGTTCCATATTAAGGCTTTACAGTTTTTATAATGTTAAGTGAGGATGGCCATTGCATCTGAAATTGAAACTGGTCGCCGATTTTTACATTCACGGCCTAAATCACAAACAGTGCTCCGTTTTTCATATCTGAATAAGTACCAAAGACAAACTCACAAGCACTTGCACCAGCATTTTTATGAGTACTCCAAACCCTTAAATGATTGAAATTCAACATAAGCGCAGAATACACTAGGGGCGACATTCCACTTGGATTCGCAAATAATCCATTGCAACTCTAACCTCAACTCATCATAATACCCTACACATATACTAAATACAGAGCGATTGCTTAATACGGAAACTAGCTTCGAGCTGTACGGCTTGAGCTCATCATGGAGACACGCAAGAGACCGCCGCGCAGCTCGAAGCTAATTTCCTTATTGAACAATCACCCTGTAGAATCACGACCTCTACCCATCATAATACCCGCACACCAAGTACTATTACAGCCTTACCCCATCATAATACCCACACATCAAGTGAAGTCATTCATAGTCAAAATTCATGTTGGAGAGGAAGCTGTGCAGTAGTTGTGCATATGTAGAAAAGGGATTGAGGCTCTTTAGGCTTGTCGCTACCTTTGTCGGCAGGACCTGGGGACTCTCTCCCAAAATGATGCACTGGATATATACCGGTGTAATACGTCCCAGAATCACATATGCGGCCATTGTGTGGTGAGGCCGGGTCCACCTGCCCAAAGTCAGAGAGGAACTAGACCACCCGCAAAGGCTCGCAGGTGTGATGACAACGGGGGCAATGAGTACAGTGCCGACTAAAGCACTGGAAAGGCTCCTAAACTTGCCACCACTTCATACTGCTATAGAAGCAGCTGCGATAATAGAAATACTTTGGGATTCCAAAGGATAGAATTGCGATGGAACACTTCTTTGACAAGCCGTACCGTGCGCTAATACCCACACGGGAGGCTTGGGAAAAGAGGTGGCCAAGCATTCTAGGAAAAGAGGAGAATGTGTGGTTTGCAGATGCCTCTAAAAATAACTAAAGTGTAGGAATCGGAATCACGAATGCAAAAAGCGCTGAAAACTATTCAATGGTACTGGGTGAGGCCGTCACTATCCTTCAAGCAGAGGCGATGGCGATCACGGTGGCCATTGATAGAAGCCAGCAGAAGGGCTTTGTTAATAAGCAGATCGATGTCTGTAATGACAGTCAATCGGCTATTAAGGCACTAATGTCACACCAAACTACATCCCTGGTGGTGGCGGAGTGTGTTAACAATTCAACTGGCAACATCCCGACCGCGTCTTCCTGTAGCATACAGCGTCATAAAATCCAAAGTAAAGGCATGGATAAGCAAGCAGACGGAAATGCACTGGCGGTTGGCCAGTGGCATGAAAGTTAACAAAATACTGATAGGGGAGGCCCTCAGTAAGTATGCCAAGTTCCTATTAGAGCTTGACAGGAAACACGCAAGGCTCATGGTCGGACTACTACAACTGATCATGCATGAGTCATGGGGCTACAAAACACATGTAGTATAAAATAGCAGAGGTGAAAAGCGGCTTCTGTAGGTGCTGCGTAAAAGAGGAAGAAACCTCGATCCATAGCCGGGACAAGACGCGAAGCATTGGGTCTACAGTATCTAGCACCCAGTGAAGTCAAAGGGATAGAGCTCAGTAGAATTCTCCACTTTGGTTATAAAAGTGAGGGTACTGAGCTGACCCTTAATAGCAACTCGAGAAATAGTGCAATGGACTGCAAAGCCTGAGTGCTCGGCGCATACAGCGCCACCTCACACACAAATGAAAATGAAAAGTTGTGCGTATGTCAACTGGCAAGCCTTTTAACGAGACACAAACTAGAAAGATGTGAAGGGGACTTTCTTATTCTCCAGCACCTCAAAATTAGTGTTGTTAAAGTCAAAACTTTTCTTATCAATAGTTAACGATAATTTTTGGCCACTATTGACGATTATCGTTAACTAACGGTAAGTTCAGAGGGGGTAAAAAGTAATGTAATTTCGTCAACCTAACTGCAATTTTATGTTGGTAGCCAAATTTCGTGCTTCGTTTCTTCATTTTTGTCAGAAGCAAACCACACGGCACGCAAAATTAGGGCATTGTAAGCATAGACATGCTCAGCCGCCATCTTTATCCTGTCATTCCCTATACACAGGGCTGCTTAGCTAAGCCGAACCTTTTGGCCGTTAGCCGATCAATTTTGGCACAAATTAGCTGAGCCGTTAACCATTGAAATTTGATTTGCTAATAGCTATTTATTCTTTATTTTTAACATCACAGAAAACAAGAAAAGCAATCACCACCTCAACAAGAGAACTCTTTTGTCAGACACCATGCCCATGCAAGTCATATAGACGTACAATGAAATTATTAGAAAGGGTTCTCTTGCCAGAGTAAAGATCAGATTCTTTCTCTTGTCGAGTTGTAACTCCATAAGGTTTGAGTTGTAATTATCAGTATTACGTATTATCAACCTTCGAATCTTAATGTTCGAGCTCGAACCTGAACGCTGAAGAAGTGAAGACTGAATTACCGAAGAATGAAGTCTCTGAAATGCGTCTGTGAACTGTAAGTCTGTAACCGTGACCACCGTGAGAACTGAGACAGTGAGGATGCGTGGCACCTGAGGTTAAAGCCACAGGGTTACATCGTGATAATAGTACAGCTTCCTCGTAATTCGCAGTCGCGTAGTCCGTCGGTTGTCTCTGTCGAAGTCACATGTCTGGTGTGTGCTCAAAATTGAAATAAACATTATCTATAAGGTTTACTTCGGCGATTAATTTTACAGCTAAGAATTTTACCAATTTTTCTTTACTAATGCGATCAGCGGGGCATTTGCATTTTATTTGAATAGAGCTCTAAGAAACCCTGTAAAACGATACCTATATCGACGTTTTTAGCCTTTCGCTAGCCGTTAGCTAGCCAATGAGACCACGTTAGCAGAAGCCAATCGTTAAGAAACGTTAGCTTTTAGCCAAGTTTTTAGCCCTTCCAATTGGCTCAGCAGTGTTGGCAGTACAACTTCAATCGTTGCTCGCAATAAAGCACTGTAAACACGAGTGCCAAAACCTGCCATTTTGTATCCAAACGCGTCTGTTGATGCTGAATTTTATTGAGCAATTGGCTGGCTACGCATAGCCGGATTCTGCATCCACGGACACGGTTGGATACAAAATGGCAGGTTTCCGCACTTGTATGGTTATAGGTTTCTATTCGCGATACGTTCGCTTGTTATTGTAAAACGCAAGGATGAAAATGGCGACTGAGTATGCCTATGCTCACAGTTCCCTAACGAAATCAGCCTGTTACCCTTTACGGGTGCTCTAACTAAACCCCGTTGTGTTATCTCGCTGGAGGATAAGATTTACCAGAATCACTGATAATTCTGGCGAGTTCCTCTATTTCCTGAGCTAATCTTTTCTTATTTTGATGTTAATTTGTAAAAATTGTGAATAACAGCTGTATTTGTTCCAAAAGCAGTAGGAAAATTTCTGAGTTGAGATTCTTCAGTTTCTCAAAACTAGTGCTTACTCCATCCTTCAAAAAAATATTTCTTGGATTAAAAACTTTTGCATGCTTTTAGTTCTTCAGAGTAGATAATGTTTTCGTGATGCATCAGTTATGGATATTGGTACTAGTAATGGCCAGAATTTTCGTTTTCGACACTGTTATCCGATCTGGAGAGCGATCGTTATCCTATTTTCCTGGTATCTGTCTATCCCTTATGCTTAACCGAAGTTCAATGATAGGGTCATGAATATAAGACGGCGTCACATTTTCTTATCCTGAACGAAGGTAATTTGGATCAGTATAATTAATTACATACATTTTCAGTAAATGTCAAGAGTAGAAATCAGGATACGTCTTTTGCAGACTAGCTGCATATTGTGAGAAATTAACTTTTATATGGCACTATCTTGTACAAGTACTCATTACAAAATTATATGTATATCTTATCTCTCCATATAAAATAAAGATTTAATTCAAAGACAAAAACAAACCACTGAAAATATACCTCAATTAGCTGAATGGGACTTAATTATCAGTGATCTTGTCCTCCAGCGAGATAACAGAGAGGGGTTTGGTTAGAGCACCCGCTAAATGGTAACAAGATAATAATGTACATATTACCTATTTAACCACCTGAATTATTGATAAGTTTTAAATCCTTATCAACAGTTAATGATATCTTCCTTATTGACAGTTATCGATAACTAAGGGTAATTTTAACAACACTACCCTCAACAGCACAGTACTCAGAGACTAATGTATTTTCTGCGTTCCTGTGAACTGTAAAATGCTATTAAACTTCAAACATGGTTTATTCTGAAATTTCGAGACAGTTAGTTGAGCACAGGAGCTCTACAGACTTTGTTATGTGTTACAGTTTATTCTAATGTTGGCATTATTTTATCATGTAATTTTACTTCTTAAAAATTACTACAAGTATTGGGTTTTGACATGAGTTAAAGTCACTGTAAATTACAGAACATTAACAGTTAACTAAGTATAACACTACACAACAATTTGACATTTTGTAAAAAAAAAAAAAAAAATGATAATAATAAAATAATAATAATAATAATAATAATAATAATGACGTGAGAACACATGATTTTATAAGTATTTTTAACGAGGAATTTAATACCGATGTTGATTTTTGGATTATAGTTCATTTCCCCCCGTATCTTTTATCTTAAATGCGAATTTTAATCTCATTAAGATGATACCGCTGATCAAACAACTATGCGCGTTCAGTATTGTTATCAGTATCAGGGTAGCTATTCGTGAACAACAAAAAAGGAATAAAACGAGAAAAATTTGATAAAATATCAATTTTGAATATGGAAAACGAGAGGTTCTCAAGAAAAATGGTTGACGCCATTGTATTCAGCATTCAAAATCAAATTTCTTCAGTACTTTGTTCTGACTTTTAATTTTTTTTAAATATATAAACATATTTTGTTATATAGCTGCAACACAAGCAATTATCGTGTGACCGAAACTAATAGGATCTTCAATTTCAATGTCATTTTAAAAACGTGGCTATATTCAAGTAATAACAGGGTAGGGTGAAGCAGGAAGTAGGGAAAAGGAATGCCGATCACGTATGTTCTTTCATACTTGAATGGAAAAGAACAACGGCTGATGAGTGATCTTTCGCATTCTAAAAGAATGAGAATATTATGCTGTTTGTCTTACTTTGTTCGACTATATCCGGTAAGATGCTTTAGGGAGCTCAACTTTTTAATTCATTCCTTAATACACTTGCAAACAGAATTTTTTGTATGTTTTGTGATTTGCAATATTTGTCTTCAACTTGTGAATCAAATGTTATAATAGCCACAGAAGGCTAACTTTTGCATTTGTATCACAATATTGACGGTCATATTGCAGGGAGTCATCATCCTCAATTTTAAGATTGATTTTTATGATGGATATTAGCTCTGGCAGTTAATATACTATTCTCCCATATTTTTTGGACATTAAAACTAGCCATCATAATACTAATGTCTGTTTATTTCATGAAGTAACCTTGGTGTTTTTCAGGTGAAGATCATCAGGACCAATTCTAATTTTGCAGATATTAAATCTGAAGTTAGAATAGTTATCAAGTAGTACTGATAAGTGATGATGCAAATCAGTGATCACATTATGATCGCTGATCAACAGAGAAAACTACACTGTCATTTATAGGAAGTTGTTTAATAGACCTCTCGCATAACTACGTCACACAGTGAGTTACTGTTTAGCAAAAATATCTGTCTTTGGACTAATGAACGTATTGACATCCATAAGAAAAACACATGGAGCAAAGATCATTATGTTACTACCTAAGAATAAGAAATTTGTTATAAACCAGAAGTTTATTAGCAAATGCGAAGAACATTCTGCATTAAAAATATACACCATTGGTTGCTAACAAATTTTTTTTCTCAGGTAGTAACTTAATGATCTTTGCTTCGTGTGTTTTTCTTAAGGGAGTCAATACGTTCGTTAGCCTAAAGACGGGTATTTTTGTTAACAGTATCTCACCGTGTGACGTCACATAAAGGAAGTCTATTGGTAAAGCACATCAGCACACCAGGTACTAGAAGGATTCAATTTATTACATTTTAGAACTTACATAAGACTAGTTTTTTTTTTCGGATCATTTCTTTACATTCTGCTGTCTGCAAGCCCAATGTATGAGGGTATATTATAGATTAGAGCAATCAAAGTTCAGAGATGAAAAATTATCATCAGAAGTAGTAGAAAAATACACAGTCAAGGCCTGCAACGTACCAAACTAACCTGAGAACCAATTTTCAAACTGACGTCATACTCAGATTTCATTTTACAGTGCTAATTTTCGAACAGTTGCTCTACCGATTACTAACTGATAAGGGACGGAGATTTCTTAAAATTCTTGTATAAAAGTAGGTATGTCAGACAGTTTACTTTTATTATGTGGTTTGATTTTTCGTACAGTCTGTCAAAATCTTTACGGTTACATGACAGTAGTAGTCTTGTCTTTGGTTGGGTTTCAAAATGCAACTCGTAGTTTTTCAACTTAGACCGCAACAGCTCATGTTTTTCAAACTCTGACGGGGACTAAATCACTCAAATTAGACGATGTACTCAAAAACTTTTGTTATCATAATCTTCTAAGGTATAAAAGGTATTCAAGTTTTAGCAGGCCACCTACGAAAAGGGTTTCGTGCTCGTCAAAAGGAACAAAATTATGTACTCCATACGCTTACTTTCACATGTCAAGGCTCGAAAGTTGCAAATGCTGCTTTTAAAGATAACCCAGTGGTGGTTGTTATACGTTGATCACGTATAATAAGAGCTAGTTTAATAGCAACTAAGGTACATGATCTGATTTAACCTAGGGTCGGGGGAAGGTGTTCCACAGTTTATTGATATCTAATAACAAATACTGGTTTGTGAATAAGAGAGAAGGTAAGTACTTTCCTTACAACTTGGAGCGAGGGGATCAACAACATTTTATGGCCCACTATCAATATGAAAGGGACTGTACAAGTCTTGAGAACTGTTCCGAGGAGGCAGTTCAATTTATTGGTCGGTTATTCCGAACATAAAATCGCTAGGAGTAAATAATTTATGTAACATTTTCCGTTTTTCTTGTATTGCATACATGAATCAAAGAGAAATGAGTAAGATAATTCAGGAGTAGGTCAGGATGGCGGTATCAACCATATAGCACATATGGACGATGAAAGCATATCGGACTTCCTGAATTAGAGCACAACATGAAAGCACTCGAGATAGACATCCTATTTTGAATCGTCGGGCACCAAGCGACTCAAAATGGCCGATGTCAGTACTCGGGTGTTTCCAGTAGAGCACCTGGAAACGACCTAGTATGGACATCCGCCATCTTGAGTTCAACCGAGCCCGTTGATGCCGAATTGACTACCCGGTACGCTCCGATGGCTCCGCATAGTCGGATTCGGCATCGACGGGCGCGGTTGGAGTCAAGATGGCGGATGTCTATATATACTCGGTTGTTTCCAGGTGCTCTACCTGAAATGAACGGAACTTCATGTTCTCATCGGTTCCAGTTTTTCACTTTCGGGTTGAGGAAGGAGGGCTCAAGTCGTCCCACAATTTTTCATAGTTTTATTGATCTTGTAAACATTTTTATACTGAATTACTTCCATACATCTGTACTTTTCTTCACAACTTTCGTTCGTAGAGCTTTCTCCTCACATCAATCATGCCCCGGAATCAGATGCAGAAACAGAACAATTCGTATTTCCGTTACAAACGAGTTGATACCTGGATTCCCCAAGATGCATTGCCTTGAACTGATTCCGTTCTTCGGCCCACGAGTCGAGTACAAATCAGAAAGTGTATCACACACACAGCGTCATGTGTACGATCAATCATTTGGCTATTTACTGACATTACTGAAAAAAGTTTACAATCCGTAGCCGCTAATCATTGTATTATCAAATCGAACCGATTTTCAAGACGAACGTCATCGAACTGGTTATCTAATCGAATGTTTTTCGTCATGATTGTCTAGACTGTGTGGAGCTTTCTATCATCAGGCCTCAATTCTCAATACGTCACGGGAATTTCATGTTTCGCATTCGCTACGTATGAACTTGAGAAATGTAAAAAATTGACTGCACGAATACGAGCACTCGTCACATGGACTATCTCAGCTAGTGGGAATCTAGCTAAGTCAACTACTCACACCACGACCGGTACTCGTGACACGAGTTTGTTGTACGATCACATCTTGATCACGTGAAATCCGCGAATTAATCGTGATCTAATATTTAAAATGTAACATGTGGGTACGTCTAGCAAGGTGGAATAACATTCACGCGACTGTGCGACTCAATGTCACGTATAGAGTCTCTTTCCTAATTATGCCAAGACATCGCTGCCAAATTTTGACACACAGTATGTGTAATAAAATCGAGCATTTTGTTCTTTGTAAGAAACAAAACTTCGCAGAACAATGAAAACGAGCGAAATTCACGTACAAGAACACGGTCCCTATCACTGAACAAGTAAAGCACACGTGGAAAATTAATACTGAAATTCAAGTTCACCGCGACGGTGACTTCAAATTGTTCGGCCGACGTCATTTTCATTAGCTGAGCATTTACACGCAACTGTTACATAATCCTAATTATTTGTAATATTGTGGCGCGTGCGAAATTTCAAACATTTTGTTGTAGAACTCTCAACCGTAAGTGATATAAAAAAGGACACTGAACTCGAACAGAGAATAAAAATAACACCATGAAGTCCTGGGCTATACATTCGACACAAAAGCACCAACGAATAAACCTATTTTTACTCGCATTCAAGTTATAAAAAAATTGCAACATTTTCAGAGAAGTGGTTCCTTTACAACGAATGTACTTTATTCGGTAGATGACCTTTGTACGATAAGATGAATTCAATCTGCGAACCAGAAACAGCTTTACGAGAATCATTCATGGTTTACGTACAACGTGATCAAGCAATTTATTAATGATGCGTGCACTCTGATTCGATTCTAATTCAAAATTACGTTTCAATAAAGTGTAATTTAGCAAAGAAAATAATGGAAGACTGATTTAGTTTGCAAGTATTCAAGTTCAAGAAATTAAGATAGCTATGGCCCATCACTGAAGCGGTGTTCTAAAATAGTGGTGATAGATTGAATCGTGGGTGGTTCATTCAATAGCTCTGACAGGATTCAACAGAAGCGAATATTCAAAACACTATGAGAAATGCTCCAGCTGATTCAAGTACTGAAGATGATCACCGTCTTTATTAGGAGCAGTGCTCCTTCAGGAAGTTTGTCGAATTTTAAACTCTTCAGTTATTTACTTCAACTCAGCACTTTGGAGCTTATCCCTTTACTTCAACTCAGCATGTTGGAGCTTATCCCCAGCAGAATCTCCAACAACAGAGCTCGACTCTTCAGTTCTGTAGAAAACCAGCTAGGATTTACCCATTATCTCCACGCACAGATACGCAAGTTTTTAGAAGCTTAGCTCTTCGTATAAACAAATCAGACCATTAAAATTCACTCGAGCTGAAGCTCAGATTTCACGTTCTTCAAAAAATTAGTTCTCGATCATCCATACGCAGGAGCAACAATTCACCGTACTTCAAGAGACTACGAATAAATTATGGAATTCGAAGGCAGGATTAACCTGATGCCAAATGCAGAACGATTCTCAATTCTAATCTTGTGAAAAACTGATTCAAAAACAAAAATTATGCTGGCTTAGATACAATTCGTTCACGTATTTTGGCTCAAAAACAGAAAAAATACGGCCAATTCTCCTCAATTCAGAAACTGAGAATTGCATCATCTTCCACCCATTCACAAAAGAAAGGATTCTCCACATCGTCAACATACATCTGTTCACATATAATCAATCCTCACCCACCACGAGGGCAATTTTTCAACTTCAACAAAACGAAAGAAGCTATACCCACATTCCACACGCGCGTAAAATTTCTCGATAATTCAAGCTGACTCATTGAAGCAACAATGAAGTCAGAATTTCCTCACATTTCCCAGCATATCAATACTGATTTTGAATTCAAACTTACCAGCAAATCTGATTTTTAGCAGGTCCAAGGGATGTAGCAACAGCGTCGATGTGACTCCGCCAGTGATTCCAGCCACCAGATGTTCGTATTTCACGTGTTTGAAAAGGGTGGCAGCGCCGTTGGAATGATTTTTACTCGATTTCATGATGATTTGATCAGTGGAGAAGGATAGAACGACGATCAAGACAATGACTTCAGGAGAAAGAAGGTAAAGAACAATAAAAATTGAGATTACATTATACTATCTGTACGCGAAACACATTACTTGAAATAACATAATCCGTAAGGCAGACATTGATATCAAATTGAAAAAGCACGTAGCAAGTATCACAAGGTGGAACTAATATTTTACGAATTACAAACTTACGAACAGCTTAGGAATACATCGTGATAGAACAATCGACTTTTCGAGAACCAACACCACAAAGAGCTTCTCTTTTGGCTGACTCCACATTGCAATTTGATTTGATGCTGAACCAGCTGAAGCGATCAAGCGATTTGAAAGAAACCAACCACCAACGCGAAAAGAGAATGCGGAAACCAAAAAATTTTGTGATCCACAGGGTGGTCAAACTTCGGTTTTAAACTTCTCGAAATTCAAGCAAGTTCTTTCCAACGAAAGTTTTCTTTATTTCTTCGTTGAGCTTAAAGTTGAAGTTCTAATGCCATTTCCTTTCTACAGTGGCCAGTTTATAATAAATTATGGATACGTACTTCATTAAAGTGGCTTCTCCATCATTATTTCTGTAAAATATTTGAGTATGACGTTATCCAAGTAGCAAGGCAAGTACCAAGTACCCATTTTCATGTTGAAGAAGGAAAGAAAATAAAGGGAACGTAGGGTAACACTGGTTCATCTTACCGTCAGGTCGAGGACCTAAAAATTATGTATGAACGGGCCTTTTCTCCAGACTTCAGTACGTTCACGCGCTCCCGAAAATTCGGCGCTGTCGCCAATGGCAACTCTGATTCTTATCAGTGTTATCACAAACGAAAAACAAAAGACAAAATTCTGTCGGGTTGGCAGAAATGGTTTCCAATTTCTTAGCAAATTGATTGCACTTTTCATTCGTGGTTACTTTTTTTATCGTTTCAAAACTTGGAATTTGTGAATCAATAGTATAAATTGCGTTACAATTTTATCACTCGTTGAAATAATTTTAAAAATTACCTTATTTTGTATTTGTTTTCATGTTTCTGTTTAACACTCGCAGTTGTATCCTAGTCTAAGATGACTATTATAGTATTTTTAATTGATACCTCTGCTTCTATGAATCAACGAGCTTATTTAGGAGGACGACCAAAACTGTTGGATATTGCTAAAGGGGCTGTGGAAACCTTCGTAAAGGTAATAAACCGTCATTTCAGACATTGTTTACCACTCTTCAGTCAGATCTTCAGCAAGCCTGCGTCGCACTTCAACTCTGTGACAGGCAGGATCTGTTGCTCTACACGTATATCACTCGTGGGTCGGTGTATAAAGTAGCATTCTCTCCATTAAATTATACTCGATAGGTGTTGTTTTTTTCCCTATGAGTACAATCCAAGTTGTGTAATCTGGAATGAGATAGTCGTTGAATACTTCTCTGAGGTCCTTCGAGTACCAAAATTATTACTATTTATGACATTTTTACCTATTTTGTTGCACTTCAGGTACGTCAAAGATCAACAGACAGCAAATTCGATCGATACATGCTCCTTACATTTGAAGAACCCCCTCAGAATATAAAGGTATGACGATTCCAGAGTTCTCCACCGTTGCCTTGTCAGTTATAAAATTACTTTCTATACAAATTTCAGGCCGGCTGGAAG
This sequence comes from Acanthococcus lagerstroemiae, assembly GCA_031841125.1. Lineage (NCBI taxonomy): Eukaryota > Metazoa > Arthropoda > Insecta > Hemiptera > Eriococcidae > Acanthococcus > Acanthococcus lagerstroemiae. Next base: position 19,518,859 of record CM063109.1, on the reverse strand, counting down.
GAAAGTTTAAACACGTTCATGACGGAATTGAAGAATTTGCAGTGTCAAGGCATGACAACAATGGGCCCAGCTCTAAAGCACGTATTCGATCTGTTAAATATCAACAGAATACAAAGTGGTATTGATACGTACGGCAGTGGTCGATGTCCTTATTTCCTAGAGCCTGTGGTGGTTGTCGTAATTACAGACGGTGGTCGCCTAACTAATAACAGCGGCGTGCAAGATGAGGTACCTATACCTATGATTTTGACTTTATTAGCATCTCGGAAATTGAGTATTGAATCATCGAAAAAACTACCCCTTGTTTCAGTTCAATCTTCCTATGCATTCTCCGGTTCTGGGATCTGAAATGACGAGAGAACCTTTTCGGTGGGACCAACGTTTGTTTTCCTTAGTCTTACGGTTTTCTGGTACACCAGCATGTGAACGGGATATCGGGCACGTGCCAAGTGATAATTCACCTATAGACAGCATGTGTGAAGTTACTGGAGGTACGGATAGCCTGTCAACGAAAAGGACATCAGTGCGCTGATGATGTATCTAATTTGTCTCATTTGTCGATTTTAGGTAGATCATATAGCATTACTTCTCATCGTATGCTGCAACAGTGTATCGATAGTTTGGTGCAGAAGATCCAACACGGTGTCGTCATTAATTTCGAAAAAGTCGGCCCAGATCCAGCTCCGTTGTTTCCTGAGCCTAACAAAGACGTAGAGATTATTGACTGTGATAAAACGAAGGAATGGGATCCTTCCTTCCCCGTCGACGGGCAACTGAAGCCGCCTCCAAATGCAAATGTAAGACTGCGTTCATTATGAAGGTATATATTGCTTGAATTGGCACTGTATTTATTATTATTATTTTTTTTCGTTTCAGAATCGAATCGCTAACGGCACTGTGAACGTAGTTAGCATCACATCTGTTGTGAATAATTCGTGGCATTCTTGTCGTAAACTGATATACGTGCAAAGAAATTTACAGAAAATGCAGTTACCGAACGGCCATTGGCCGATACCAGAATCGTTTTGGCCTGATACTTCGCATTCTACGCTGGTAATTGAAGAACGGGTTATATAGTGCAGTTTAGATATACGGACAAAATTAATCAGTTTTATATTTACAGCCGGCCAGATCTGCTCATCCAAACATAAAGTTCAACTGTGCTAACCAAGAACCGTTAGTGATTGAAAACTTACCTTTCGATAAATACGAACTGGAACCTAGTCCTCTTACTCAATATATTTTAGCTCGAAAACAGCCTACCGTTTGCTGGCAGGTGCGTATCGTTAGGTTGATTCGTTACGAATCCTGTCCTCTGGTTTCGTTCATGTTACAGTTTTGATTTACAGGTGTTCGTGCCAAACAGCTACAAAAATACGGACGTAGTGCACCCCTTCGGGTATTTAAAAGCGAGTACAAGTCTAACTTGTGTGAACCTGTTCGTGATGCCGTACAACTACCCCGTTCTACTGCCGTTATTAGATGAGTTTTTCAAAGTTCATAGACTGAAAGTGGTGCCGGTGTGGAGAGATCATTTCCAGAACTATCTCCGTACAATGCCCGCGTATTACTGTCAGGTACAAGTGGTGAAGAGTTACGGCCTTACCGGATGAGGATAAGATTATTTATGGTCGTTTCAATTGTGTTACAGCCACTGCGCAAGGCCCTTGAGAAAATGGGTGTGCCGAAAGCCACGGTACAGGTTTTGATTCCAGAAACGATGGACAACGCTTACAATTACAACATTGTAAATTATTTAAAGAAATTGAAAGTACAAGGGAAAGTCGAATTCGATAAGTGAGTTTTGAGCTGTATTTTACTGTTAATACTTAGGGGTCAGTTGGCACTGGGGCAAAATTGAATCTAGCTCGACTAAAATTCAAATCACTCAGAGATATTAGCAATGTTTCATCCACTTGTTGGTCTTTATGTATCTATAAAAAGCATACTGACTAGATCCAAATCCGCGTCTTCTCATGTTTTGTCTTTTTTTGGTAGCTATTTGCACATCATCACCCCCCATTAACTTTGCTCAAACCTAATTAATGAGAATATTTGGACTTAGGAGCAATCCTTAATTATTCTCGCCGGCATTCGCATTGCTTGTGTGGTCTCGTCTCCTGCTCGACTGTATGTGCCTTGGCTTCTGATTGTCCGCTTGTCTGGCTGACTGATGGACTATCTGTCTCTCTGTTTGGTTGCCTATTGTACATTCAGTTTGTTATTTTTGGGTGGTTGGTTGGTTAACTGACCAGCTGACCATTACCTAATTTACATGATTGAAGATCGACAATCAATGAACGTGGCCGTGTTCGGCTTTCGAAGTATATACTCAAATGTTCAGTATGAACCGTTTACAAATCTGATTTAGATTATGCAATGAAATCACCAATAAACAAGTGATGGGAAAGGGACAAAGTTCCAACGAAGGCATCCGTGTTACTCCGCGTTCAACACTGAAGAAAGATTTAATAAGTCACCCTGCCTTGCAAAGTGCGTGTCTTTATTTACGGTTTAGCACGCAAATCTGGTCGATCTTGAGTACAAATTTTCGATGTTTATATTGCAGAAAAATTCGCATCTTTGAGAGATCAGTTGAATGATTTTGCTGGTCACGTGGTAGCCGTTCCCAGGAGCCGGAAGCAATGCTCACGATCTGGCTGTCAGAGTTACAGAAATCCATTCGATATTCCGAGGCGAAACTTGTTGGATCAAGTATTTCGAATGCGCTCTAATTTCTTACAGAAGAATCTTACTCATACTAAGCTGCTTGATGATGGTATTAATTTAATCTTGTATTTCATTGGCGTGCGATGTATTGCCTCATGTATTCCAGGGCTGGGAATTCATCATTTTCCCTCTTGAAACTTAGTCACCTTTCCTGTGATTACTAGATGCCCACTGTTCTGTACATTAGGGCTTTCTGTATACTGTTTCAAAAATGAGTGGCAGTCCGTTATGTTTCCTTTCCTATTTCTCTGCTCCTCGCCCTGGTAAAATTTTCAGTATCGCAGTTTTCGCATAACGACTATTTTTTGTCAGATGTCGCGCACAGCATGCCAGTATCTCAAATGGGTAACTACCAAGAATATTTAAAACGAATTCCATCCCCGCTGCGTGAAGTCGAATCCACCCCCGTGAGACAGCACACATTCGGTAATCCATTCAAAATAGACAAGGTATGTTCACAAACGTTCTCCTTCAGTCCTCGTTTTTCCAATGAAACTGGTTCAACTTTGGTTTTCAATGCCGTTACAGCGTATGATCATCGACGAAGCGGATATGGAATTCGGTAGCGGTAACTCTCCTCAGAGAAATGCGTCCAGACGTACAGGAACCCCGGACGTTGCTGTGAGAGCATCGGTGAAACGGAAACCTGGCCCTATTCCTCGGCATGTGCAACTGAAGAAACGCTGCATTTCGCCTGTCTCATCACCCTTGAGTTCACCACCCCTGAGCCCCGCCCCTCTAAGTCTTCATAATGGAGACCTGGGTGAGTGCTTGTATATTGATGCAAAATGGACCTTAGTTACCTGGATGTTGTGCAGGTCATTTCGTTACTTGAACGAGGGAATTAACCTCCTCAGTTAGAGGCAGTAAGGTAGCTTAGAAGTGGGTGTTGCCAATGCTCGGATTGATAGTCTTTGGCATTGTTGTCTTTATTTACACGTGATAGTTACATTCTGCGCTTAGGATATGGATCTGTTTTTGGGTAGAGCGCAATGTAGTTTCATCGATATGAATATCAATTGCAATTATTAATCAGAGCGTTAGTGGGGACGGGGTTTTAGTTGCGTATTCAATTCTCGTTAATTGTACTCGACCCAGTCTCTCTCTTATCCGTATTGCACCACTAAGCTATGTTGTATGATTCTGTGTTTGGAATAATTTGGCTAATTTCTTTTTTGAACAGATGAAATTGTCGTACCCACCTTAAATCTCGAAGAGGAACCGCGTCCTAGATCGCCGTCGCCACCGCCTTTAGATGTACTAACACCCCCGCCTGCTTTCGAACCGTTCGATAGTTATAACGAAGACGTTCCACCACCGCTATCGTTGATGGCCGAGATCGATGAGCCGGCCAACACCGTCTTGAATCACCAAGACCAGGCTGTGTCGAACGAATCGGACGCGGATAGCGGTGTAGACGAATATTTAGGCGCGTCGAATAATTTCGACGAAACTTGCGATAATAGTTCCACATCTAAATGTAAACAGGTTCCTTCTAAAAAAGACCTAGAAGAAATTAAGAGGTACAATCTAAGTATACGAGCTTCTATTTATAAAGAAGTTAGAAGACCTGGCAAAAGTGAGTATTCAGTTTCTTTATTTCGTAGTATTAGACGTAGAATTAGATATGAAATGAAGTAAGCGGTTCCTTCATTTAGCCGCCTTCGGTAAGGCGCGATGGATTAGGCACCACCGATTAGGCGCGAGAGGCAATTGAACGCAGTATTGAATTAGGCACGAGGGTAGGTAAAATCAAATAAAAGTATAATTTTTAAATTTTAGTACACATCTGATGTCTGAAGAATATGCAACTATTGTGTCGCTACTGAATCGTAATATTATTCATATTATTATCTAGTCCTCATATAGTTTTCTTCCTGCACATTCTTTCATCCATTATACCATCAGCTTACATAACTTCTCTCTGTCTGCCTGCCCCCCCCCCACACATGTAAGTTCACCGTCAGAGACCAAAAGAGTGTATTAATCGTTGTGAGAGTCATCGTCGACAATGAGGTGACAGGATCGGCAACTTCTGTATAGCATGTGTAGCGAATGCTACACATGGCAACACCGGGGAAATTATTGGTACAATTAGAGGTATGCATGAAGAGAAGCTTCAGCTTTCACTTCGCAAAAGTAAAGTGCAAGCTGCAGAGTGTATGCATAAAAAAAAGTGAAGAGGAAGCTTGTGCTCAGGAGTGAGCGCGTTTGTTTCGGGAAAAAGGTTTCCCTTCAAGTTGTATGCATAAAGAGGAGTGTCAACTTCAAAAGTAAAGCTTTCGCTCGCGAAAAAATGCATCTAGTCCCGAGTTGACTTCTTGGAAAATACGTGCAGTTATTATTCATCTTCGAGAATATTCCATTGATTTCCGAGGAATTTTATTGGAAATATCAAGGAGAAATTTCCGATCATTTTCGAAGAATTTCATCAGACATTGCTGAGAAAAATCTCCGATGATTTCAGGAGAATTTTATTATCGAAAATATTTTTGGAAAAATCCGATAGTTTTTGAAGAATTTTATCGGAAATATCAGGAAAAATCTGTGATGATTTCCAAAGAATAATTTCATCTTCGAAAAGAATCTCCGATGATTTTATATAAACGAATTTCATAGGAAATTTTTGGAAAAAAATTCAGAAAATTTCCGAAGAATCCCGATGGAAATTTTTAGAAAGAATTTCCAATGCTTTCCAAAAAATTTTATCAAAATTCTTCGAGGAAATTTTCTGATAAGTAATTTTTGAATAAGAAACATTCGGGGAAAAACTCTGATAGTTTTTGAAGAATTTTATCGAAAATCCTCAGGAAAAATCTCCGATGATTTCCAAAAAATAATTTCATTGGTAATCAAGAAGAATCTCGGATTATTTTTAAGAAATTTCATCGGAAGTTTTTAGAAAAAATTGTCAATGCTTTCCAAAAAATTTCATGAAAATTCATCGAGGAAAGGTTCTGATAATTTTTGAAGAATTGTATAGGAAGTATTCGGGGGGAAAACTCCGATGGTTTTTGAGGAAATTTAACAAAAATCTTTAGAAAGAACGTTCGATGATCTTCGAAAAATTTCGTGGAAATCTTCCAGAAGAATCTCCGATGATTTTTAAGGAATTGAATCGGGAATTTTTATTAAGAAATTCCGATTCCCGAAGAATTGAGACTGTTTCCCATTCATGCAATGGAATCTGAGATTTTCCCCGAAGATTTTTCGGAAATCGTTGGAAATTTTTTCTGAAGATTTCCGATGAAATTCTCTGAAAATTAGTGGAGATTATTTTCGGAAATTTCTAATGGCATTTTCTTGAAATTATCAGAGATTTTTCTCAAATTATTTTCGATGAAATTCTTTGGAAATTTTAAGCTGATTTCCGAAAAATTTCTTCAAAAATCTTCGGGAAATATCTGTGATTCCACCGCATGACTGAAAAATAGTCTCACTCGGAAATTATCAAAATTTTCCCCCAAAAATTTCCGATGAAATTCCTTAAAAAATCATCGGAGATTCTTCTCGAAGATTACCAATGAAATTATTCCCTGGAAATCTTCGGAGATTTTTCCTGAAGATTTTCGATAAAATTCTTCCAAAAATCACCGGAGTTTCTTCCCCGAATATTTCCGATAAAATTCTTCATAAATTATCGGAAAATCTTCCTGAAGATTTTTTTTTTAATTCTTCGGAAAACATTGGAAATTTTTTCGGAAGTGTTCCGATGAAATTCTCCGGAAAATATTAACGAAAAAATTCTTCTAAAATCATCGGAGATTTGAATAAATTCTTTTAAAAATTTATTTACATTGAAATTCTCTTTAAAAAATATAATTCCAAATAAATTATTAAACTCTAATAAAATATTATTAAAGTTAATATTTTTTTATATTTTTTTATTGAATTTTATAAATTTAATTCCTTATTATTTCTCAATTCTGCGAACATGATCGGAAATCTTTCCTTAATATTTTCGATAAAATTCTTCGGAAATTTTGAGCTGATTTCCGAAAATTTTCATCAAAAATCTTCGGGAAATATCTCTGATTCCACCGCATGAGTGGAAAATAGTCTCAATTCTTCGGAAATTATCGAATTTTTTTCCTCCAAAAATTAGCGATGAAATTTCTTAAAAATCATCGGAGATCCTTCTCAAAGATTTCCAATGAAACTATTCTCTGGAAATTCTCGGAGATTCTTCCTGACGATTTTCGATAAAATTCTTCCAAAAACCAACGGAGTTTTTTCCCAAATATTTCCGATGAATTTTTCATAAATGATCGGAAAATTTTCCTGAAGATTTAAAAAAAAATTCTTTGGAAAACAGTTGGAAATTTTTTCTGAAGATTAACAATGAAATTCTCCGGAAAAGATTTCCGAAAAAATTCTCCTGAAATCATCGAAGATTTTCCTCAGTGATGTTCGATGAAATTCTGCGAAGATGATCGGAAGTCTTCCCCTAATATTTTCGATAAAATTCTTCGGAAATCAAAAGAACCTTCTCGAAGATTTCTGATGAAATTCTTTGGAAATCATCCTAGATTTTCCCCGAAGATTTTCGATGAATTTCTTCGGAAATCATGAGAGATTTCCCCCGAAAATTATTTCATCGTTTTGTACGTTTGGTGCGTTTTCCACCTGTACACTACCACCATCTTAGTCTTCGCTTCTTTGAATGATTTTCGATTTAAAAGAAGTTCCCTGGGCACATACGTCGGCTGGTAACAACTTGAATAAACATGTTATCGTTGAAGCACTCGCTTTATTTTGTGGAGTGTTCGCTTTGAAGTGAAAGAGAAATCTTAGTTGCCGACCCTTCAATGTGACTTCGGGGTCGATCACTCCACAATATGGAAATTTTTATAGGCGCGAAGATCTCTCAAAAGAGTCGTGATCTGGAATACAACCAAGGCGAAAATATAGCATCCCCCCCCCCGGACGCTATAAAGATGAGGAAGTACTTGTATGTTGATAGACGATTGCGCGACATTGTTGAGCATTATGACCAAAGGACACCGCTTGAATTTTTCCGAGCAGTCGCCGATAATTCACCAAAGAAATTCGCGTAGCGGGTTTTGGATTACTTTTTTGTTACATTCGTATTCATTACTCTTTTTTGTATAAACATACCTTTTTCAAGTTTCCCAATTCACTCAACGTCCTAAAAATTTCAGTTTTTTATTTACCGCGCCTAATCGGTTGCGCCTAATTCATATAGACCTGAAATGAAGTAATGACGACAGATGTTGACAGTCATTTCCGAAGTTGGTCAAGAGAAAATCAGTTCTTCTCTGGATCAGTGGATATGTGCGCCTATTTGATGTGGTCCTCCATTTTTTCCTTCTTCTTCTTCTAAATACTGATCGGAGGTGAATCAGGTTGTTAGGGGAAAATGTAATTTTGCCTCATTGGTTACGGGTTTGATTCTCACGGAATCTAATGAGTTTTAACATAGTTTCCAAGAGTCGTTACAAGTCTTTGTAAGTCTCAATATGGACTTGACAAATCTCGTGGTTATTCAAAGCATCTACCGTCCTCAAAGTCCCACAGACATACTATTTCAAATAAATTCTTTCAATTTTGTGCGTAATCCTTTGAACATGCAGTTTGAGGACGCAGTTCGGACAATTGAATTAAGCTCTTCTGCCACTTGAAACACAATTCGGCTGCAACCTTTCTTTCTCGAAGTTTATGAAAAATCAACTTGAAAAAGTGTCTTAACAAAACCAAAATTAGAAAATGAATTCCCTGCGGTTCACTAAGGGTCCTTCATTTTTGATTTTGAACTGCGTTTACACCTGCTTGTTATTGGATGCTCTTAACAGTATCTTACCGAGTCTCAGGTTGATCCTTGACTCTTCACCGAGTCTTCAGATAGTTCGTGAAGTGTCTTAATGAATTTCGATAATCGGGTCAACCAGTTTCAACATGGTCTTGAAGTACCTTAACAGAGTTTAAATGAATTTAAATGAGCCTGAACATATTCTACGCGAATGTTAGAGTTTTAACGAGACTCTAGAGGAGTTGGAACGTATTCGGAACGAGTCGTATCGGAGTGTCAAAAGGGATCACACAAATTTTGACGATTTGAGTTGTTACTGGGGTGGGTTTATTCTTGTTGCTTTTCATAAACAACGTTCGGATGTACGTGACATCGGGAAACTTCAGTTTTGTGATTTCTGATTGCATTCTTTGTTCCAGACACTGCGAAACTATTCGAGTATTTGAATTCGTTAAAAGGTCCGCTGGACCAACAAATGAAGGTGATCAACGACGTCATCGAAGAATCGTTGCGTTTTAAACGAAAAAATTTAGCTAACTCGTTACAGGATTTCGCCGAAAAACTTGTAAATCGTAAGGAAAATGTTCGACCAGTGGTTTTGAAAAACGGACATAGATAGTACTCGGTGACCTTTATTACATATTGACCGAAATTGCGCCAATTTCACATTCGTTGGTTCGTAAGTGGTGATGTACCTTACGCATGTCTTTGTCGAGTAATGTTTTAATTTATTATCAATTTTTGTAATTATTTTTCAGCCGTTCGGCACGGAAACTTGTTTAAAAAAAAAAAAAAAAGTGAAAATGAAAAAAAGTCGATGGATTTTTAGCCATTGGAGAATAAATTTTCTTTTTTTTTCTTTTTTTTTTGTAATTTTTGGTACTAGGATTACGATGATATTTCATATTATTTGATATTCTATGATGTTCTTATTAGCAAATGAGATGGAGTTCCTAGATGTGATCGCCGAACAACGAATACAACTTCTCGGATGGTATTTTGAGTAAAGGCGATTCTTCCCATGCACGATGTGACTTATCTGAGCATGTGATGATCATGGTGATCGTAGATGGTAATGAACCGCCCACAGACCATGTTGCATTCTAAAGCTATGATAAAACTGTTTTATGTTGATGTAGCTGAATTGTTTATCGCTGTTACTGAGTTTGGTTATAATCTGTGATGGATTTTCCTCTATTTATATTTGAGGCGTCAAATGCCGGAATAGATCAAATCACCGAACAATACAAAGTTGGGTTATTGCGGGCTTTGTGGAGGATGACATACATTCTTCATACTCTGTCTTCATTTTCCTACAGCTAGTACCACTGCCAATTTGCTACTTTTACTTAAATGTTCATAACTAGTTTTTCTTGATGTGGCAATGTAAGTCAGGTATTTCATTTTGACGCCTTATTTTGTTTCCTTTTCATCCAGATATGATCTGTACCGAACAACTTGTATGAGCGTAGACCTAGTCACAACTTCCTCACAATCAAACTGAGTGTTAGGAAAGAATTAATTTTATAACTAGTCATCACGAATCGTTTTTATTGAGATGCTTAAATAAGTACACAGGAAACTTAAAATTGAAACTGGACTCGGAAACCGTCGATAAAATCATACCGCCTACCTACGGATTCTGGGATTCTACCTGCACAACGTGGAAAATAGCCATATTTGATGTTTCAGCTGGAATTGGTGATTCAACAGCAGTTGTCTACACTACCCCTCTCGGCCTCTCCCCGTCAATAAATACAAATGCCAGCTCGTGTTTTTAATCAACGATTTATTGCAACGCGCCAGTATGAAATAATATATTATTTATGTACGTACAATTTGCAGCATAAAACTACACAGGACTAGATTCCTGCGGAAGCGAGAACCTCAAATAGAAAAAATATTACGTCTTGGTTGTACTTTCAAGAACTGACGAAGTATTAACGTCGACTGCTAAGTAGAATAATTCCTGATGGAGTACCTCCACATTCAAAGAATGTTCAACGCTTCTGGATGAATAAATGAAATTAAAAAATTCTTCAAACACAAACACCTATAACACTTCCGGACCCTCCGTGAATAATTGAGACAATGTGAATAATCGATTATGAATCGGATACACGCATGTTTTTGAAGCTCTGAGTGAAATCTCCCAGCTGTAGCGGATCTGACACTTGATCGTATCTGAAACAACACAAGTATGACAAGGAATTAAAATTCAGAGCCAAGAATTGGTTTTGCATCCAGTTCAACAAGAGTAATACTCACTGAGCTTGTATCTGTTCCAAAGACCAGGTAATTATTTCCTTAGCTTTCTTCTTCTTATTGACAGTGCACTTTGGTGACACTGAGATATGTTTGGCACACTGGAAAGTAACAATCAGAAGGCAAGGTAAGTGCTAAAAGCTACATCAGACTCGTCGATCAAGGGCATTATTCAACTCTCTGTATGGGGACATATCACAGGCGTTGGCCTATTCGTATGTAATTTGACAGGTGCTCTATCAACTTCTCATTCATTATTTTTACATAATTACCAACAGCTGCAGTACCAAATTATTTGTTCATACCAGAATCAAAGCGTCTCCCAATTTTATTCAAAAGAAGTGGGAAGAGAGGGGTAAACCCACCATTTTCCAGTTTTGTAAGTGAAATCAATGCTGCAGAGGAAAATAATGTAACTATTCAACCATTTTAACATCATACCTACCAAAAAGAGTCCAAATAAAGCTCGCATATTAGACGGGCTCAGTTTCAGTGCTTGACAGTAATACGCCATAGCCAATTCCAAGTTATCGAATCCTCCCTGAAAAAACCGTGTTTTAGAACCCAGAGACAACATATTTCATGTCCAGTTCAATAGAAACTGCAATATACTTGTGTATATTTAATCTCAGCGAAACGTAGATGAAACAAATGATTGTGAGGATTTTGAAGGATCAACTCTTCCATGCAGAAAGCAGCTTTCGCATATTCCTGTTCACTGAGGTACAAATCGCACAATTCATTCCATGCGTCTTGATCAATCATGAATCTGAAACGGGAATAGCGATAACGTAAGTAATCTCCCATAGTTATATTTTCTCAGAAAGTGAACAAAAATTACTCACTTTTTCAGATACTCGTTTAATTCTTTGATAGCTTCGGTTGTTTTTCCTTTAGCCTTCAGAATGGTGATTTTTCGTTTCCTGGGCGACGCATTCGTTTCGTCATCTTGGATCATGGAATCTAACACCTCCAAGGCTTCGTCATACCTATGAATTTACTAGACTACAATACAGCATAATACTGATAGACGATTATCAATAAATTTCAACTCGGAGCCAACACTCTTTCCTTGAGTAAATTTCCACGAAACGCACCTTTCCAAATATTCTAATGTCAGTTCTTCCAGCAAACGGACTCTGCAACTGTTCGGAAATTTGTTTGACAACTGCCATAAACATTCATTTGCAATGTCGATACGGTTGCAGTCCAAGCCGCAAAAACAGACTTGTTCCCAAACAACGTATTCTGTAACAGCGAATATGAATGCACTGAAAGAGTGAAGGAATAATACTGTAGATAGAGTATTTAACAATGACATACTTTCATCTCCTAATTTGTCGATAGAATCTTTGAGCACAGAATCCCACAAATCTACCACCTTCTGACTCTGTCGAATGTTCTGCTCCCGGTGCGTTCTCAGAATGTCTCTGGCATCTAAAGGGGCATACATACATAGTACAGTTGTCCCAAATGAAAGTATGGCAGGAAAGACTATTATTTACTACAAGAGCCACTGACTGATAGCTCTAGATATTGTACCGATTACCAAATACGTGGCGCAAGTAAATTCATCTAATGTAGAGCTCACCAGATCATTCGAATCTGAGGATAAATTTATAAGTTGCTAATGCGTACCTTTCCAAGTGATGTTTTTCATTTTTTGCAACTTCCTGAACTGCAGCTGAGAAAATTAGAACATCCTTAGTTGTGAACTATGAAGAGCTGAAAATACAATTGAACGCTCTGAACGTTGGACGGTAATCAATATTGGCGGACGTTGTGTACCGAGATTAGAATCAGAAATTGTCGCACCAATTGACCAATTTCACACGAATTACAATTAGGTAATTAAAGGAAAGCTCGCGCCGATGCTCGATGATCTGATTACGAATCACTGAATGAGCGAAAACTTTACATCGAGCCCTGATTCCCGCGGCAACACTGAAAATTCAGATTTTATATTTCTTGTATCTGGCCACACTGTTAGATTTTCTTTCCTGTTCTATCATGTTGAACTACGGCCTGACTTAATTTAATTACGATCTTGCGACGATTGTTTCCAGCTGTCCCCATGTCTCAAGTCCCTTCGGGCAGTGGTCGATCTGGGGGGGGGGGGATCGGACACCCTTTCGAGCCGAAGAAGTAAAAAAAAAAAAAAAAAAAAAAAGCAAGAGCACATTAGATAACTAAAAATGTAGTGAACGTATACACGTCTACAGTGCTGTAGTCTTGCGTGGACTTTAAAATATATCAAGAATCAAATAAGATATCTATCTCGGTTTTTTAGGGGGCGGAGGTGGAAAAAGTTTTATTTTCAAAACAACCACCTTGGAAAATTTCTAGATCCGCCATTGCCCTCGGGTATTTAAAAATACATTTCCCTCCTAATAAAGTAGAATGTTACAGGTTACAGCGACGTACGTAACCTACGTTAAATAAAGGCTCTCAACTTTAGCCTCCCAGAATCATAAAATATTCTGCAGTCCCCAAGTATCATTTTGTTCAGTTGTGAACAAGCTAACCGAAATTATGATATTGTAAGTACCTATGTCCAGCTCCGGATAGCACCTTCAGTTCAGCCCAAACATTGAAATCAGTCCTAAGCTCAAAGCTGGGCTTCGGCCTTCGGCCGAAAAGCACTCGGATTATTCGGCCGAAATGTTTAAGGCCATTGACGTTTAAAAAAACGCAACTCTCGACAAGGAATAGTATTATAAAAATAGAAAACTACCCGGCTATCAAAATTGGAGTTCGTATAAATTTGAAATCGCAACGCTTAAGGCCGAAACGTGTAACATTTGTATAATACAACAGAACTACGCGGCTATCAAAATTAGATTTCGTATCAATTAAATCCCAAAAAAACATTGAGTATGTAAGTCGCCTTGCACTTCTTATGCTGAACTTAAATTGAGGAAACTCGTGAACGACTCGACCGACTGTCATCAAACTTCTACCTGCATAACTTCGAGTAGGTACTTCTCTATAATCTACCAAAATTTGGAATCAATTGATTCAATAGTTCCTGAGATTTTCGTGCCACAAATTTTGTCCTTAAATTGAGGAAAACTCACGAACGGCTCGACCTCTTCACTGCACAATTTCAAGTACTGCCCCATAATATATCAAAATTTGGAATCAATTGAGCCAATAGTTTTTGAGATTTTCGTGCCACAAAATTAGTGTGTACATACTATATAAGGAAACCTGAAATTCAGCCACTACTATAGTCGTGTTCTAAACACTCTGAAACGCAAAAAAAACATTGCCCCCACCCCCATCTTCCCAACTGTGACGAGTGTAATACCTCCCTTTTCTCCGAAAAGTCGGTAAAAAAAATCACCGTTTAAATACAGCGTTTTATTTAACTGACAAAAAAGCGCCAGAGAATTCTAACAATATTAGACAACACAATGAAACATTGCACAAGTACATAAATGTCATGAACACTTAAGTAGAAAATTTAATCAAATGGAAACCCTTGAGCCTAAAGATTTACGTAAGCTTGGTACAACCGTAACCAACGTACTGTGGAATCACGTATCTGAACCTTATGACTTTCTCCAGCAGGAATGAAGTATATCTTCCCTGCTGTAGCTTCAATATCACCAATTTTAGCAGATCCTTCGATAATGATCACAATGGATGGACTGTTACGATTAAGATCATACACGTCTTCAGATGCAACCTGAAATCAGTTTGACATCAGTATGTTTAGATACTGTGAAAGTAAAGTATTAGGTACGTGAAGAGAAGAAATTTTGGAGGTCAAAAACGTTTCTATATTCGAAAATTTACAATTCAAAATGAGACAGTCACGAACAAATTAGAATGAAAGTTTGATCAGTCTGCTCAAAATAAAGATCGCTGTTGTAATACTTGATTTTCGAATAAGTAAATTACATACATAAATCTACCATTTGAGATGAAAACGAACATCGACATTGTACTATAAAGATGTGACTTACATAAACCTGACGTACAGCGAACTCGGGGACAGGGGGTCTGTAAATAACAGAACAGCTACCCTCAGTCTGCTCAAAAAAAGGATAGCCATTGTAATACTGTTTTGAAATATTCTTCAAGTTTTAAGTAAATTATATAAATCTGTCATTTGAGACAAAAATAAATATCGACATTTTAACTTGACTTACATCAACTTTACACACGACGAATTCGGAGATCGGTGGTCTGTAAATAGTAGAGCAGGGACCCTCTATCTCAGGGCGTAGAAGTTTTGAACTGGCTGGACTACAAGTATAATTTAGAATCTCGATGAGAGTATCAACATCGCGGTACTTTGGTGTCAGTCCAGCTCGAACAACGTTATCTGAACAGGCCATACATTCTATGCAATCTGAAATCATGTAGAAGGAACTATCATAGTGCTCTTTCTATATTTTTGCTTTATGTTATACCTCTAATTTAATCATTCAGTTATCAGTTATATACTGCCTGAAATGTATGCATGTGGTTCATTAGCTCCTAAATAAATTGCCTCTCCTGGTTGCAAAACT
Source organism: Acanthococcus lagerstroemiae (assembly GCA_031841125.1). Taxonomy (NCBI): domain Eukaryota; kingdom Metazoa; phylum Arthropoda; class Insecta; order Hemiptera; family Eriococcidae; genus Acanthococcus; species Acanthococcus lagerstroemiae. The sequence goes on along the minus strand of CM063109.1, from coordinate 19,503,574 downwards.
AAATAGTTCAGAAAGTAGATACAGAAGCATCCAACATCGCCCGGAAAGTGATAATGTATTTCGTAGAGTAAAGGTCCCAGCGTATCAGCTCGAGCAGTGTCCTCTACGAATCAAAGTAAAAGATGCAAAATCAGAACAGATTAGGCAACAGACCACTTCTTTGAAGTATAATACGTGGAAACGGACCCATGGATGCCATTCGATTAAGAAGCTGATCAAGCTGTACTTTGATCGTATCCTCAGGAGCAGTCATGAGCGACCTAAAGCACTCTTTAAATTGGTCTTTCCATTGCGATTCATCACTTTCGAGCAAGTCATTCACTTTCGACTTTCCTATGACTTCTGATAACTCCGGAATAACTGAAATAATACAATCATAACTTAAAATTCCAATTTACATTCTACAAGTTCCGTAAGTTTCAAATCATGTAAATACGTACGATTGAGAAATTTTTTTATTTCATTAATTGGTCGAAATCCACACAGCGCTTCGAATCTCGTCAACGCGATGGCCAGTTCTGGCTTGTGGTTCGGATCTTTATACAACTCCGGAAATGCTGAATGCAGTTGCTCAGCAGTTTCCTAATAATACTACAGTTTCAATGAACAAAAATTTTCGATTTACTTGGCGGCGAGTAATATTATTAACTTACTTTTGATGGATGAACTTGAATAGACAAGGGCATTCTAACCGACAGAATCTTGAATAAAAACGGTAAATTACTTCCGAACGTATTACGAGTTACTTCCCCCAAAGCATCCGGGTTTTCCAGAATCCAAGTATGCAGAGGAGTGTTTGTTCCTTTAATAAACGCTGGTCCACTGGGATGGGTGCCCATCCATAGTTCAGCATACGTTTCTTCAGCATTCACTTTGAAACTCGGATCTCCGCTTTGTTTCAAAAATGCAACGAAGCTCTGCAAGCCAACCTTGCCCCAATGGTACTGTTTTACTGGACACTCTAACTCCAGGATCATTGTGCTTCAGCCACGATTTCTACACCTGGCAAAAGACTCGATATTCGTTGAATTCGGAATAAGTTAAACTGATGTATGAATAATAAAAGCAAGAAGATGTCAAAGATGAATAGTATAGTGAACTTGAGAAACCAATACCTCCTCTGATTCTCACCCGTAATTGAAAACGTGGTATTTGTGATGCAATAGCTGCGAGCCAGAGCTAAACCACGAAACATAACACTACAAATCAATAATAATTAATAAACATTAATCAAGAATCGTCATTTCATAATAGATTTTCCTACATCGTAGATGTGGAGCGAATGTCGACGGGATCGAAAGTCCGCGACCCGTTATTTCAGAGATTGATAAGAAAGATGATAAGCGATGGCCAATCAGGAATCAGCATCAGTTCTACATCATATAACAGTGTTGCCTTTTAGCATTTCTAAAAAGTGAGCAAAGATAGCAAAAAGATATCAAATTTTTGTAAAAGCAAAACGGAATCGTAGTGATAAGCTGATAACGATAAGTAATTTCCCGTAATTTGTTTCGTAAATTTGCCATAATTTATGATATTTCCAGTGAAATATGGGAGAACATATTTGAATAATGACTACATTCGCTCTTCAATGTCGCTGTCAGTATGTTGAATAATTACACATGTATTTCCAGTGGCTTACATTTAACTTATTTCGCCGTGTTTGGTTCCTATGAATTGTGATTTCATCGAACGAGAATGTTGGAACGTCTTGTCGCATGGGTTCTGAACAAATATCTCGGCAAATACGTTGAGAATTTGAATACAGATCAGTTGAGCATAGCTCTTCTGCAAGGTAAGCCTAGACACCGATGTGATGCAATTATTTAGAATCTGAGAATACCAGACTTTAATTCATGTTTTGAATTAGGGTCTGTGGAACTTGAAAATTTGCCGCTGAAAAAAGATGCCTTCCGCCATTTCGGACTACCAGTGAACATAAAATACGGTCTGATTGGCAAAATTAAGTTGAAAGTTCCGGTTACCCAGTTGAGGAGTGCACCATGGATTATTGTGGTGGAGCATTTGACTGTAGTTCTCACACCCCTGTCGTTAAACGAGGTAATTTCGCACATCATATTTCAGTTTCCAGATTTCTTATGTTGTAACTGCGAATTATTAATCCCATTCTTTTTCAGTGGGACGAGGAAGCAGAAGAAGTGGCGGCTCACGAATACAAACTTGGCTTACTGGATTCGTTGGAAGCCAGTTGGAGAGCCCAGAATTTCGATTCCTCTCAGGAAAATAGTTATTACGCTTCTAGTTATTATTCTTGGTTTAGTTACAGTTCCGGACTCATTACGAATATCGTAGAAAATATTCAAGTAAGTTCTTTCCAATTCGATAAATATTTTTCTTTACGTAGGACACGGTCATAATTTCTTGTTTGTTCTAGTTGGAAATAAAAAATGTACATATACGTTATGAAGACAATGTAACTACTGAACATTCATTTTGTATGGGAGTTACCATTGATTCGTTATCCGTTGAAAGCTGTGATGAGCAATGGTGCCCGGGTTTCAAATGTTGGAGCCTCACCGACAAGTATTCATTCCAGTTGATGCAGTTGTCTGGTCTTTCAATATATTTCGATAGACTGCCCGCTAGTGAATTCTGGGATACCGATAATTTAGATTTAGTGAGTGCTGTTGTATTGATGGCTGGGTTATGTTTCGGTCAAGGTTATTGCCTATTTTCATTCTCAGTGTTCTTCATTCCAGAGCGTTGTTGCCGAAGAAAGTCATAATTACATTCTACCTCCAGTGTGCGCTGAAGCTCGTGTCAAACGTAATCGCAGTGCAGTGCCTTTGCGTTCGAGAACACAGCCTCGTATTATCTGTGATTTGCTCTTGCAGACAGTGTCCATTTCGTTGTCTGATGTAAGCGTCGTTCATTAGTGATTTATGGTTTTTCACAAAGTGAAACCAGTGACCGCGTTTGTGCTTGCTAACTGATCATGCGAATATTCTAGATTCAACATAACCTCTTGATCCGCTGTTCGAAAGGACTGAAGCGGATACAAAAATGTCGTAAGTATATCCGATTTAGACCTTCAGTCAGCGTTAAAGAAGATCCAAAAGCATGGTGGATGTATTTCGTCAATTGTTACCAATATGAGTCGCGTGGCAGTATCGAGAAGTATATTTCGTGGGAGCAGTGCCTTCGACGAGCGAAAGAGAACATCGCTTATGTGAAACTGTACACGGAATTGCTGTCCAGTGCCGCGGGCCCTTCAATCACCAATCCAGAACTGAAAGAGCTGAAGAATCAAGTGGAGTGGGAGCGAGGTTTCGAGGAGCTACGTGTCTTACGAGAAGTGAGTGATTTATATTTTTTAGTGACTGAGAAGAGAATATCGGCTAGGTGAACTTCGAATTGATACCACATGGTACGTTCTTTTTTAATATTTGAACTTGACTGATCGACTGCATCAATCTCTTTGCCGTATATCTAGGCAGCGATGTTCAGAACAAAAGCGCTCGATCCCTCAGTGAAGAAGAACTTATCGAACACCGGACGCAGTACTCTGTTCCAGTGGTTTCCTCAATGGTGGGGTTGGTATTCCTCGCCCGAGAATGCAGAAGAGCTGAAAACGTGCCCGTCTACCGAAGAATCAAAGCTCGATTCTCAGCTAGAATCATTGGAGGATGAGATACTCGATGTGATAGCCGACACAGTTGAAAATAACACAATTTTACGCCGAGATACTGTTTTCGGTCAGTTCAATTTCGCTTTAAAAGATGGAAATTTCAGACTGTGTTCGCAAGTTACTTCTGATGAGAATTGGTTAGTGGATTGTTGATGTGGTTGGTCCTCAGAAGATGCTTAATACTTTGTAAATGCATCCAACTAAACCTGCTAATGATTTCAGTAAATGTGTAATGGAACTGTTATTCAATAACGTCCGCTTGGAACTGGAGTCGCGGCCGAGGAGTAGCTCTTCTCGAGTGTTCATCTCATTGGGGAGTGTCATTTTGAATGATTATCTCACCGAGAATTCCATATTTCCAGTCTTGATATCCCCGCAGAGTAAGTACTGGGTGTATTTTTACTCCTAATCCACGTTTCCTCAGTGGCCGGTGGATGTGAAGGCCACCTCCGAAGAGAAAGAAAGGACGAGGCAAACAGATAGAAAAAGTTTTGTGGACAACGAAAAGATTTTCGGTCTCAGATCCACTTTTCCTAACGGTAGGAGCAGCTGGAGAGGAGACAGACGAACACAGAGAAATAGAGAGCTAGAATAAGAAAGTTTAAGACCGAAGCATCGTGCAAGAGCCTCAGGGAGTTAGAGGGATCTTGATTCTCGCATTCTGGATATTGGCTCGGTTTTCCTGGCGAGTAAGGATACTGTTGGCAAAAGCCAGAGTTTTAGTGCATTGAGATATTCAAATTAACACCGTCTCGTTGTATTTGTTGTAGATAGCGAAGAAGCTCCGAGCGGAAAGGTGAACCGTAATCTACCTCCTACCATTGCAAAACTACTTAGTCAAACAACGGGTTCCACATCTTCAAGTAGTAACAAATCAACGGAGCCCTTATTTCAACTTGTTTACGAATACAAACCATTCACCTCACTTTGCGATTACAAGTTAGTAATATTTTTTGGTTACGTATGGAAGTTTATGATCTTGCTTGTGCCACGGTATTCATTCGTCACTCGTGTTTTGCAGATTGCATATAAAATCTCAGTCCTTGGATATCGTATACAACGCAGATGCTGTAAAATGGCTGCTGGACTTTTTCGTTAAACCGCACCAAAAGTCCGATTTAGAATTGAAGAAGGCCGCTAAAATGCGGTACTACTCTATGAAACAGAAAACCAAAGAAGAATTCCTTAAGAATTGGGATAATATTCTACAAGGACATGAGGTAATTGATGTTCATTTCTTCCGTGATTGTAAAGAAAACTTACATCGTGGAAAAGACTCGATAGGGTGTTTCAGTATGAGTGAAAGAAAATATAACTGGATTATGGTTTTAGGTGGGATAACTTTTTGTGTAACTATTGAAGGATGAATTCGGTTCTTTTCGTTGTATGAAGTAAAATCTCAATGTTTTTATCATCTCCTAAAGGGGTCTGGTTGGCCGAATGGATAACGCGCTGGTCTCAGAATCCGGAGATCCCGGGTTCGAGCCCACGTAGCAACTTTCTACATTTCGACCCAGGCTGGGTTTTCGGCAAGAAGTGAAGAAGGTTAAGACAGCCCTGACAGCTTCCCCAACGTCTTTGAGGTAATGCTCGAAAGAGTGGATTTCAGGGCTCGGGTTGAGAGCAAAAATTAGAAAAGAGGGATCATCTCCTAAAACGAAAATGGATTTTGGGTCTTCTTGGTTTATCATGCTACTTTGAGGGAGTACAGGAATTTGTGTCTTTGAACTCCTAGCTGTAAAAAATGAAGAATATTTTACGGGACTTCACTAGTGGCTCTTGATGATGGTATTAAAACTTGTATGGGTAACATGTTGCCTGTGTAATAAACTGAAAAGGTAAATACTTTTTGCCAAGTAACGTGAACTTAAGACTTTTTTTGATTTATTGTCTGTTTTGGTGGTTGAAGAAACTACGTAAATTCAAGTTTACCTTGGGTTCGGCTCCGTAAATTTGTCTCAAATCTGAGATTTGCTCTGAATAAAAAAGATAGTCTCGTCGATATTTTGTCCATCTAACTCTTGGAAAGATGTGGCGTGATTTTTAACTTCTGTCTCTTTATTATTCTTATAGTTTCCGGACGTTTTTGTGCTCAAGTAAAACAATAACATTTACCAAAGGTTCCTTCGCAATTGAAAAAAAAAATGCCTTTCTTAGTTTTTCGGAGTTGACAATATTTCCCTTTAAAAACCAGTGAAGTCCTTTACAGTCATTTTCAAAGACATTTGTGAAGTCCGTAGGCTTGATCAATTTCCTCATAAAACCGCTGTTCTAGATTTTTCTGTAGATACATGAAAGCTGGCCTCTGCTCTGTATTCTTCCCCCACGCCGAAAGAGATACCTGTTTAAATCCAAAAGATTGCAAAGACAGGTCTGTTGTCTGTTGCTCAAATATTCAGAGATCCAGCCAGGTAGCCATGAAGGTGGGGGTCTGGTTGGCCGAGTGGATAGCGCGTTGATCTCGGAATCCGGAAGTCCCGGGTTCGAGCCCACGTAACAACTCGTCAGATTTCGACTTGGGCCGGTTTTTCTGCCAGAAGAGAAGAGGGCTGAGACAGCCCTAACAGCTTCCTCGACGTCTCTGAAGTAATGCTCGAAAGAGCGGATTCCAGGGCTCGGGTTGAGAGCAAATTCGAAAAAAAAAAGACAGCCATGTAGAAAGAGAGAGGCAAAGGGCAGAGAGATACAGACAGACCTGCAGACGAAGTAATAGCCCGACTGCTGACTCGTTAAATCAGACAGAGTCATGCCAACAGATAGTCAGATAAACTGACAGGCCGACAGCACCCTTCCCTTGTTTCTATTTTTCTGAATTTGCTGTATTTTTATCTTTTTTTCTCTTTTAATTGTTTTAGATAAAATGTGTGAGAGCACAGTCATTGTCACCTTTATGTACTGAAACCCCTGCCCTTTCCCATGTTTTCTTGAAATCAAAACTTCAAGATTAGGGATAGCTAGGTTAAGAGTCAGGTAGCTTCCCACCGATCAGGATTTTTTTTTCTTTTTACTCAACGGGGTGGCCTATCCCGGACTTGTCTCGGGTGGCTCCGTGTATCAGATACATAACAAAATAATACAATTTATATCTTAGTACATATAACAAAACAAAATTTCTAATATGTTCTGGAGTCCCTTGTTTTGCCCGGCTTTTACCCTATGGTTTATCACCGGGTGCCACAGGAGGCCCCTCACAGTACAGTTTATTCTATGTTTTTCGGCCAGTCCGGACCTCCCCTTATGGGTGAGGCGGGCCTTACAAACTCATCTCTACACTTATACTTAATTCGATATTTTCGTCTTCTTTTTCTGGAACCAGCAGCTACGTTGGAGGCTGCGCCCCGTTCGTGCCCTGCCTCATGGAGGAGATGGAGATTCGTCTCGACACCCGGCTTACTTTAGTCTCACGTATTAGGGAACGCAGCTCGCCGCCCGTGATTGGAGGAGGCAACTGAAGAAATGTTTTCTCCTACAACCTCTGCAGTGGTGACGGCGACGGTGGAGGGCGACCTCTTCCGGGTTCTTCGACCTCATCCGGTCTGGTCTTCGTCACCTGCGGGAAATGCGGGGTTCTCGAGCATCCACAAACTCTTTACGACCCCACGCATGCACCGCAGGTGCTCACAGCTGGTCCTTGTCCAGTTGTCCGGCCTCTTGTCAGCCCACCGGACACACTCTCGAAAAACGTGTCGAGGTGTCTCCGGGTCAGCACGGCAGGGGCACTGGTCGCTGTCGCGGCGGTTCCGGCGATGCAGGTATGATGCAAAGCATCCGTGACCCGAAACCGCCTGCGCCAGGAAGAAGTCCATCTTCTTTATTTCACCTTCTTCTTCATGTAACTGAATCCTGGCGCGTACGTCAGGGAATAGCACCTGTGTTCACTGCGCCACCGTCGTGTTGACCCACCATCGACGGTTCCACTCGTCGATGGTTGCCTGGTGGAGCTGACTTGGCCACTCGCTGGAGGAGGGATCAACGCGTCGGAGATGCCGCCAGTTGTCGACCCTAAACCCGCTCTTGACCAGATATTTCACTGACCTTTCAAAGATCAGCAGGTCCAGGGGGGCATCGCGTTGATTACGGCCGCCCCTTCCGTACTGACGCTACGGTACAGCCGGCTGCAGATAATGTCGCAGCTTCTTTTCACCGTATTCACTTTTGCCTGATACCGCAGCTCGTGCACTCGGTGGTAGTACACCGTGCTGCAGTAGAAGTATCTGCTGAAGATACAGCCGGCGACCATCACCCTTCGGGCCTCATTGCTGTACCCGAAGGTTCTCTGACACAGCTGCGTCTGCACGGGCAGTGTCTTTAAGCACTGGGCGCGGATATACCGTAAGTGGGGCAGCCAATTTCCCTCGACGTCTAGCATCACGCCAAGGTACTTCAACTCCCTCCTCATGGGAATCTCTACGCCTTTGTGCACGACCGATCAGGATCCTAGACTGTTGGCTGGTAAACCATTCAGCGTTTGTCTCCTGTTTATCCCTTTTAACCTGTGCTCTCTTCCATCAGATGGACAAACAGACTGGCAATAAGGTAGAGGTGTAGTGCTGAGCAAGTAGTTGCGAAGAGGACAATATTCCTAGTATTTAGTTGATATTATTTCATGTTTTTAATATTCGAGTGCCAACGAGCGAAAGAATACTCCATGCTACTCCTTTTGTTACTTCACACAGAGACAGAGATAGAGTGATATATCTGTTGGTGGTTGTCGGGAGAGCAGACTTAATTATGGACTAGGCAAACTTTAAGAGTTCACGTTTTACAGTCACTGTCAAGAAGGGGGGGGGGATAAATATTAGTTTAGCAAAAGATTAGGGGCTCCTGCGCTTGAGAGGTGCTGAAAATCGACTCCCCAAAAATTTATCGATCTTGGGAACAAAATCTTCTGACCGAAAATCACGATCCGTGTGGAAAGTAAGTGGGTGTCCAAAGTCCTATTCCTCAATGTGAAAAGGCGATCTCATGTTTTACTCTTTGACTATGTTTTAGGTTAATCGGAAGCAATGGGACATCAAATTGGACATCTCAGCTCCACAGATTTTCCTCGTAGAACATTTTACAGACCGAAATACCATAATCTGTATCATTGATTTTGGAAAATTATACTTTACCAACAGCCAGGAGCTGGCGTCACCTCCCAGCGCAAGTGTCAATGCACCAGTGACCCAGAATTCAACAGAACTAGATATTACCGAAGATGACGACGGTAAGGAGTATTTCGAGCTGTCTGTTCGGAAACGACTCGTGAATGAGCATTGTAATTGTCTAAATCATCCTTCGTTGCAGATGCATTCGCAACACCATGTTCCACTCCGCCGGGAAGTGAAATTAGCGAATCCTCGAACAGTAGACGGATATCGACCGAGGAGATTTCCAAGAATGTAACGAACTCCATCAACGAATCGAACTTCCATAATAAAATTTACGAAAGGTGAACGCATCATAGTCATTTCTGCACGCTATCAATGCTCTTCGTTGATGGACAATGTTGTAACACATGTTATTGCGGTTCGAGTTGTATAACTTCAGTTTCATTTCTAGCTACAAAATCGAATTCAACGAACTGCAAGTATTGCTCGGTAGAATGAAAGACAATTGGAAATTCGCCCACCTTAAAGGCACCTCGTCTATGCACGTTTTGGATAAATTCAATATCGCGTTACAGGTAACCCGCTCATTTCTCACTCATTATTTACTTTTAAACTTTTAGCGAATGGATTGATGTTCAAAAGAGCTCTGTTGCATTTCCTTCGAAGCCGGAGAAAAAATAAAAAATGAACTTACACTAACGTATGGGAAAATATTACAGGTTGAAAGGCGTGTTATTTATACAACCGATCCGCAGTACCCAGCCTTGATGATTCTAGGCAACCTTCCTAAGCTGATAGTTCACGCCAACGAACAGAAGGTGCAAGCGATGAGATCCGTATACGATACTGTAGTGGGATACTGGGCTCAGACTCCATTCCGGACGCCCGATGCTATGACCGACGAATTCTTGAATGAAATGGACGTCGAGTTCGCCGCGAAAACGCAGCTGGATAATTCGACTTTGGAACCGAATAACGACAGCGCTGATTCTAAGTTGTTCATGATTCAGTTCATTGTTGATCATCTGGCTTTGGAAGTAAGTGGGTTGTAATTTTCTGTGCTTCGTACGTGTAGTCGAATACATGACTAACGAAACACGGTTTGTAGGTTCAGTCACGTGGACGAAGTATCGCCGAGCTACAAGTTGCCGGTGTGAAGGCATTGTTTACGAGAAGACCAGCGGACACTAGCTTGAGTCTGAGTGTACACAGTTTACTCCTGGTAGACGCGTTGCAAACGTTCGGTCCTGATTTCGAGCTTTTGTTGGCTAGCCATAAGCATGTTGGGTATGTCGAAGATTATCGATTGTTGATTTGTTCATCGTACGGAATGTTTTGGTCTGTGCGCTCATGATGCTGGTTAATCGTTTGTTGTAGGATGGATAGCATGAGTGGAAGTTTGAAAGACAGCGATCCTACCTCGCCTGTGTCACCAGGGTCTCCTGATCCGAATCTAGTCAAGCATAAAATTACCACTCCAAGTTCACTGTTGCAAGCATTATCTTCGTTAAACGCCAGAGAAGATTCACTTAGCGGTAAGATGATTTCTAGCTACGAAAATATAACAGCGGAACTCTGAATGGGATATTTCAGTTTGGATGTACCAAATCGGATTTCTGTTTCGAATTTGATTAAATTAAATCAATGTTTTTTTTTAAAGGAATTGGGTTTTCGATTTATAGTGCATAAAACTCAGTGCTTCTCTTATAATGAAACGCCCCTCAGAGGTGATTGGTCAGTTACTAATCATAAGAAGACGGTCGTGCCCAGTTGCCTACAAAAGCATTATTAACGAGTTCGTGTTTTTCTAGATTCAGTTCCGTTGAAATGTGTTCCCTCGTCACCATTAGGCGACGGTCTATCGAGTGCTACTAATCTGCACACGTTTTCCGACTCCGAGGCTTTGATTCTAGTCGACATAGTTTTCATCAAAGATAGAAGCGGAGCTGATAGCGAACTGAATGAGGATGTGCAGATGGCTTCCATACAGTTTAACAATTTAGACGTTGTTGGTGAGTATTTCGCAAGTATTGATATCAACAGTGAGTACGCTAGGGAGAGGTGACGGGTCCATATTCTATATTCTTGAGATTTACTGTGAAGTTTGAGAGCGACAAATGGCGCTCTTAGTGAGAGTCGCAAAGGTGTGATAGGGGTTAGGGCAGGTTTCCGTATTTTTCTGTTTCCTGGATTCGTGAGGGGTTAATAAAATTGATTTTCATTGCTTCAAGTAGTTTTGGACTTTATGACTAGTTGTATGTGACTGAAATTTTTCGGGGGCTACCCTTACTTCAGTTCAGTTGTTAAGCTGTTTTCATTTTACTACTGATGATAACAACTGATAATGGGCTGATTTCCGAAAATATCTCTGTTGAATAAAATTGTTTATAAGTGAAAAAGGTATGTTATTTGAAACACTGATCTCCGTTCTGCTCGTAATCCGAAATTTGGCCAAATCTGAAAACAACCAATTTTTTTCCCATTCATTGCTTGGTAAATTATGATCTCTCCAAATTACTTTTTCCCTCTGAAAAATTAATCGCTATTTCCTTTCATATACCTACTGTAGTTACTATTGACTCATTCTCTTTTCTAACTTCACTCTCAACCCGAACCCTGGAAACCGCCCTTTCGAGTATTACTTCAGAGACGTCGGAGAGGCTGTTAGGGCTGTCCTAGCCCTCTTCTCATTTCTTTCCCCCTCTGTTCTTGCCCTTGATATTCTGTGATCAGATGGGAAGCCAAACCTGGCTAGCGTGGAAACATCTTGTACTATGCTCGAATGTTGTTTACCAGTATATGGTCTATTTCATTTTTTATTCTCTGATCTGGAGATATCCATGTATATTTTCGTTTCTGTTTTTTCTTCAAGAAGGTGTTAGCTATTCTAAGGTTATTTTGAACCGCAAATTCTATTAGTTTATCTCTGTTCCTATGTCTAACCGCTATTCCGTCGTCTTCTATAGTACTAATCCTCTTCTTGTTATTCCCCACCTTTGCATTCCAATCTCCTGTAATTATCCTATATTGTTCTTTTTTCTCTTCCCATAATTCTCCCAGCTCGGCGTAGAACTTTTCCCCGCAGTTTGCACCTAGCGAATATTTCGTTTTACATAGTTCAGCATGTAGCTTGCTAATCATCTAGCTTAACGGGGGGGGGGGGATCAGTGATAATAATTGAAACCCTAATTGTGAAAACAGCCATAGTCAGTCTTGATTTTTTGATTTAATGACAGACTGAGCTATGGAACCCAACAACGCAAAAGGGAGTGAAATTGATAGAGAAAATCCAAACCCGTTTTCTGAAATACTTATATATCAAACTATTCTCTTACTACCCTACTGATGTAAGCCATATAGAATTATGAACAGGTTTCGGGGTCATCATCCTAGAAAAACGCAGACTAATAACCTCCCAATAACTGCTATAATATGACATTGTTCATAGTAAAATATGCGATGAAAATCTACTGCGACAAATCTGCTTTCGGGTACCCTCGTTCCAAGCGCGATCAAAAGATCTATTCGAAACAATAACTGCCTACACAAATGGACACAGGGAGTCCTCTATGAATAGGGCGGCACGTCTGTATAATAACATAGTATCTAAAAATCCCCACGTCGATATATTTTTCTTAAAACATGATAATTTCAAAAATATAATAACCAAAATCAGAGCGGCTCCAAATTTTAAATTTTAAAATAACCCAGACGCGTGCTCCGAGCTCCTTACAGGAGGGGGGGGCAAGTGGTAACCCTGCGTGCACCTTTTTTTTCTCTCTTTTTTTATGTTTTTATTTTCGATATACTTTTAAAATATTTTAATTACTTTACTCTATTACTTCTTATTATTTTGTATTATTTTTGTTTCATTTATCATATAAATTTATTGTATCTCTGCCTTGCTCCTCCTGTAATTGGCCGAAAGGCTGTTGGAGGAAAATACATTATTATTATTATTATTTTCAGTAGCCATAATGCATAAACATTGCAGCTCATTTTATCAAGTCATCATCCGAGAATTAAATCCAGTAGGCAGTTTATCTATTTGAGCAGGGGATATAGCTCCGTCTGCCATTCAAGTCAATAAATCAAAACTGTTTATGGTTGTTTTCACAATTAGGGTTTCAATTCATCTTGGATCGGGGGCTTTCTTAAAGGGACTCCTGCACCCCAGTTCCGCGTTGCTGAATCAGTCGACTTCATAAATCATTCTACCAATCCAGTTATTTTACTAATTCAATCATTACCCCAATTAAATTCTTCCACCCATGAAGTCTTCCCGGTTCTCCGATCATTCAACCAATGCAATCTGTTGATTTCAAAAATATGATGTTAATGAACACACGTTTAGAAATCGATGAAGGGTAGTGAGGAAGGCCGACAAAGATTTTATCCTCAGTCCCGAACCCTCTTCAAGGTCCCGCTGATGAGTTAAACTACTCGTATCAAGAAGTTTCGAAGATTTTGGAACGTTAGTAATATACAGCGCTAATTTTATTACAGCCAATCAAGAAACTATCGTCGAATTGATCAGTTTTACAAGACGAGTGATGTCCCAGTTCGAATTTAACCAGAAGTACTCGCAATTAGGTAAGACTCTGGATACTGTTGTAGTGCTAGTATAAGCCCTTAAAAGTAGCTTTACGTTCACGCTAAAATTAGCGTTGAAATTTCAGCGAGTTGTGATGTTAAACTATGGAGTTACACGTGTATACGTTTTAGTTCATGTCTGGTATTGATAGTGTTGCCAAAAGAAAAGAGAATTACTGGGTCTTGAACCCCATTTCTGAGACAATGCAATGTACCATAGCTTTTCTATTTTTAAATAATTCAAAATTCAGTTTCTCTGTTCCTCAGCATGATTTAGATTTCTGAAAGATGACCTTTCTTCTCCCAAAAGTTTCTAACAATGACCTATAGGACTGGGTTTCTTACTTTATTTCCGAAATTTCAAAACCGTTGGCCAAAATGAACCTCTGAAAAAGAAAGAATAGACGTTGATATTTGTCGAGGTCACCGTATAGTATTGAAAGACTATTCTTAGTCCTTATATACTCTCCTTATATATTTTCAGCTTTGTAGCTAGTTCAAGTCCCTCTTCTCCAAATTATTGTGTTTTTTCAACAATCGAATATTTCCGGATGGCATTTATTTCAGATCTATCTGGCAAATTTTCGTCATCTGGATCTCAGTTTACGTCTTCATCTCCAGTCGATGACGAAGGATTACGAAATTCGAGTCAGAATGAAACGCTGAAGAATCCGCTGACACTAACGAAGACCGATTTGACGTTTGACTTCCACCGTTTGAACATTCTCCTTCTGCGGTCTGTGACTCTGGACAGCGGCATGGCTGTAGCCCGCAAAATCGCCACAGCCACGATGACCAACGCTAAAATTCATGCCACCGTTGGTACGTCATCTTAGCCGATGATTGATTGCCGACTCCGAAGAGCTTTCGTTGATCGAATTTTATTTTACAGACGATAATCTGTCGGTGGAGGGCTCGCTTGGAGGTTTGCAAGTTTTGGATCTAACGAACGAGGGGCACGTTCACCAGCGCATCTTCAGCGTGGGTCAGGATCCGTTGAGAGCCGAGCGGTGCATTCTTAGTCGCGAAAAAAGACCGAGTGCCATGTTCGAGCATTTGAGCGCCGATATCTACAACATGCGGTCGAAGGTGCCTGCAGATAAAGCCTTTGATAACGTGCAAGCCTTGAATTTCACTGTCGAGAAATCATTGACGAATAAACTCAGCGATTATGATCACGGTATGTGGCGAAGAGAATGGTCTGTATTTTCTGTGTATTAAAAACCTTGTTTCCGCCCCTTCCTTTCCTGCCACCGGTGGACTACCACAAATCCGATGAATCTGGCGACCTTCCCAAATTCGTTTAGTTGTAAGGGCAGATCTTTCACCCAAAGACTAGGTTAGACTGAGCAGCAGCTAATGGGCCAGTCTGAGAAATAACGAGCCAGGTAACTCATTAGATTTATAGACCGATTGGCCAACTAGTAGACAGAGAAATAAACTATCAGTCAGATATACTGCTTGCCAGCAGTTGAACTGGTGTCAAATAACCATCCCTCCCTCGTGTTGAAAATAGAGTCTGAATTCCGAAGTCAAGAGCTAAGATCTTCAGCTTTCTCAGTTCATTGTTCGCTCCTCTCCCTAACCTAATCAAATTTTCTACCCACTGGGTTGGCTTTCCATCCCTGATCGCACAGACATCAGGATCTTTCTTTTCTAATTTGCTCCCAACCGGAGCCCTGGAATCCGCCCTTTCGAGCATTACCTCAGAGACGTCGGGGAGGCTGTTCGGGCTGTCTTAGCCCTCTTCCCTTCGGGCCGAAAAATCGGTCTAGGTCGAAATCTGGCGAGTTGCTACGTGGGCTCGAACCCGAAATCTCCAGATTCCGAGACCAACACGCTATCCACTCGGCCAACCAGACCCCTGCTGAGTTGGTTTCATGCGTAAAATTTCGTTGTATTCATCTTTGCGAGAGCTTAAAATTGATCGAAAACATTTCAGATGTCGCCCTGGTGAAAGTGCGATTCTCGTCGGCGTTATACACCCATGCCCCGCATTTCGTGGCCGAATTGAGTACTTACGCTACCGAATTCAAACAGTACTTGAAAAACATCGCTCGATCCATCGGCTCAGCAGCTACCGAAATGGCGTTGAATTTGGTTCACGCTAGGTGAGCTCTTCGAATAATCACTCGATAGTATTGTAAATTCTTTCTCCGAGTACACAAGTAAGCTGATAGTATGTATTTTGTTCAGGGCTGAAGCACTAGCGCAGAGTCTCTCTGCCGGTCACCGACAATCAATTTATGGTTCGGCGTCTGAACTACAGTTCTCAACACCACGCAAGCAGTGGATACGAAGTCCGTCCGTTGATTTCCCGACTGAAATGAATACTTCTCTCAACACATTGAGTCCCGCTGACAATGAACCGTATCCGGTGAAAATAAAGTAAGAATCTAAAATTTGCGAAGAACTCCAGGATCTCTGGAATGTCAAAACTCTTGTTTACCTTTTTCCCCCCTTGTTTCAGGTTGGATGTGGTCATTGACAGTCCGATAATCATTTTACCGAGGTACGCTACTTGCTACGAAGTGCTGGTCGCCCATCTAGGTAGAATTTCGGTGAATAACGAGGACTCGGACGAGGTCACCGGCGATCACGGATCGTTGTGGACGGTGAAAGATCGATATAACGTCGAGATACGAGATATGAATCTGTACTCGTTGAACATCGAAAACAGAATCAAGCTTTTTACGTTCAAAGGAGACTGCATTCCGTAAGGGGGTGTTCACATAAACTTAGAAATCGAGATACTCGATGTCGACGCACTCATTTAATCTTTGCTTTTTGTAGATTGGCCGACGAATGTCCGCCGTCCATGAAAGCGGAAGACATCTACGATTGTTCGTCCGAAGGAAAACCAATTTTGCACGATACCGTTATCCAATTATGCGTTGAGAGAGACCTAAAAATGAACGGCCGGTATGCGACCTTCTTGGATCAGAGTAACAAAGCCGATGAGCACACCGAAAACACAAAGGTTAAGCTCGTGTATCATGAGCTCAGTTGCTTTGCTGAGGAAGTAAAGCCGCGGAGCATAGCATTTTTTTGTCGCTACCATACTCAAGCCAATCGCTTTCCTTCACATGTTAAAATCTTGTGCTGAGGGAGCCTATTCGATAACTTCTTAGTTCGCTTCATTTTCTCTCGAAAAAAACGAGCACATGATCTTGAATCTCCTATCCCTCAGTCATTCTAGATTTGTCAATCTGTCTTCGCCTCCGTATTAAGATTTTTACAGCGTTTAAAATTGCATTATGTTGTGGCAGATCCGTGGCCGAATCTCGACGCCTTTGAAGTTCTCTCTCACTAGACAGCAGTACGAATTGTTGATCGAGACTGTGGACAATATCCTGGACACGTCTGATAAAGAAAGCGCGGCCATGAAAGAGAACGCATTCGCTGATTCGATGTCGCGTTCGTCGCTGCTCCCAAATATCGCCGAAGAGAGCGAACTTCGGAGCAGCGTATCCGCTCTCGATCTGGATCCGGCATTGCGGGCTAGAATGCTGCAGCGTCATTCGTCACCGAATCTGCGCAGGAATTTGATTCAAGACGCTCCAGTGACCATTTACAATGGTGAGTGATGTCACTCGTTGTGAAATACTCAACGAACAAAAAGATTGCGCCGAGTGCTTGAGACGTGTGATTAATATTTTCAGTCGATTTCGAAGTACCGGTGTTCACGGTCGAATTGAAAGCAGATTTCGGTAGCGGCGAGCGAGGTCTGGTTGAGCTGTCATTCCGCGATTTCGTCATGCAGTATGAACGGCGCAATCGATTCGAAACGGCTATCGAGGTAATTCGTGTCAGCTTTTTATGTATGCGAATAACGAGGTCGTCGTCGCGACAGTGTTTGATTCACCAGTTGTCTTGGTGTTAGATGTCGTTGCAGTCGCTGGTGATGGAAGACCTCCAACGCGAACCGAATTCCAAGCATCGATTCATGATGGTTTCCTCGGTGAACGCGGCCGAACAGCAGGTGAACGTCGACTTCATTTCGACGTCGTGTCCCGACGTCTCGGCCTCGTATTCATCGGACGTGTCGTCTCAAATGTCGAAAATGCCGTCTTCGTTACCCGATTATCTGGAAACGGAGACTGTGTTCGGAGGTTTTGTGAAGAGACCTCGTTTGTATGCTGGTACGTTAAATATAAACTTTGTCGGACCCGTGATCAAGAAATTTTCAAGAAGTGGAGGGATGGGGAAGAGAAGTTGCAAAAAATCCTTACTTTTTCCAAAGAATTTCAATATGTGACCCAGACATAGGCGTGCAGTTCGTACCTGAAACTGGAATGGGAGATTCGGACGTTATATTAGAATTTGGAACTACGTCGAGGTCGAACCTTATTCCTTGAACATGGGTTCGGATTTTACTCTTACACATTCTAAACAAGGTTGGAATAATATTACTTTGGATCTATCTAGATGATCGGAGGGATCCGTGTAGCAAATCTTCTCACCACCAGCGAGCCAAATCGAACGATGAGTACCCTTGCACACCGCCTCCGTCACCGCGAGAACGCAGGCCCTCGAACATGTACAGCGAAGAGAATCTGGTTCACATAAGCGTAGTTTTGTACAGCAAAGATTCCGAACAATTCTTTTCAAAAAAAGTAAGCTCCTATTCGAATTATGTTGCATTTTTGTGTTTGTATTCTCCTGTAGATGTTAATAATTGACCAACTGTTGTAGTTGTATCGCACGGTTAACGTGGACTTCAACAGTTTGAATATGATTGTGAATGTTCAGTCGTGGATCGTGGTTTTGGACTTTTTTGGGCTGTCTGATGATCAGCCTGTATCGGCTCAGCCGACCAATTACAGCAAACCGGTGTCCCGGAAGCAGTCTGTAACTTCTTCGTTCTCGCCGATGAATGGGATCGAAACTCACTGTGAGTATTGGTTGATGTTAGGGTGCTGTACATAGGTTGTCACTAAGTAACTGAGACTAAAATTTGTACGGCCCACCAACGCTAACTATCGGCGTTTCAACGCAGTAGGGGGATAATTTGATTCATTGGCTATCGATTTGAGACCACGCCGAACTCATTTGATTGAAAACTCGCTGTTCCGGACCAATTTGAAAGAAACTATATGCGTTGACCCCTACAGGTTCTTTTAAAGAAGGGAAAAAAGCATACAATTACAAATTTTTTTATTAATCATTATCTTCATTAAGTACACAAATATCTTTTTCAAAATAAGCGCCATTCATGGCTATGCAGGCGTCCATTCGTTCTTACCATTTATCGAACGTTTTCGCGTATTCCACCACCGGTAAGGAGGAGAAAAACATCTGCATCGCAGTGATGCGACTTCTTGATTTGTGTTGAATTGACGACCCTGTAAGGCTGCCTTCAGTTGAGGAAATAACCAAAAGTCGCAGGGGGCGATGTCAGGACTATACGGGGATGGGGGTGAATCGTGATTTTTTTAGATGTCATCACCGAGGCGCAGATGTTTTTCTCCTCCTTACCGGCGGCGGAATATACAAAAACGTTCGATGAATGGCAAGAACGAATGGACGCCTGTATAGCCATGAATGGCGCTTATTTTTAAAAAGATATTCATATACTTACTGAAGATAATTAATGTCTAAAAAAAATTTTTTTTTTAATCGTATGCTTTTTTTCCTTCTTTGAAAAAAGCTTAAAAAACCTGTAGGGGTCCACGCATATGGTTTTTCTTTCAATTTGGTCTGGAACAGCGAGTTTTCAATCAAATGAGCTCGGCGGGGTATCAATCGATGCTAATGAACCAAATTATTCCCCTATTGCGTTAAAACGCCGATAGGTAGCGTTGGTGGGCCGCGCGAATTTTAGTCTCAGTTACTTAGCGAAAGTCTATGTATTAGCAGAGCGTTCCTTGGAAAGGAATTGAGCAAAATTGAGTGTGTTGATTTTAGGATACTATGATGCGCTGTTATAATCAGACGTTGTCTTTTGATCTGGTATCTATGTTCCGAGATCATATTTGTGTGAAAATGATGTTCGTTTGGTGTTATAGGTCTCCAGCGCTCCGAATTTGACATCAGTATTAAATCGTTATCACTGATACTGAACCGAGTTGAATACGAATTGGCCAAAGCGAACATCTCCATGTTCAACGCTCATATTGTACGTGATTCAAACGCCCCCGTTATCGGCGATATTACAACGATGGAGGGGCATATTGGGACAATGAGTTTGCATGACATGACGCCGGTTCATGGAAAACTGTACCATGAACGATTTATAACCTCGGGATTGGATTTCTACATCAAAAGGTTGTTTTGCTTATTCAGTTGAAATTAATTATCGTGAACAGCGAGTGGTGTTCAAAAACCATTCTGCTCCAAAATAGAGAACTTCAATTTCAAATTATTTTTAGTAATGTCTTGGTATATACAAGCTCTTGCGTGTAGACTTTTTCGATTTGATTCGGTAAAACTGAATGAAGAGCAGCGGAGAGAGGGATTTGCTGTTGGATCGAATTCTTCAAGGGACTTGAGATGCTTAAAATGAAACCTTAGATCGTCAGTGAAAACCCATGGGTGCCCGGGGCTCAGGCACCAGCCGAAAAAATCAGCAAATGAGTGTAAAATGTAGAAATTTTGAAGTTTTGAAGTACTTATTCGTAATTTTATCGATGAGCCTCCACTAACTACCGGGACGTACCGATAGATGAAGTGGGGGATTTTCTACCCCTCGCCGTAGGAATTTTCCACTCAGAAGTTGGGAAAATTTACCATTTCAGTCAGGCGAGTTGGGAAAATACGACAAGCTGAAAGTTTTTTTTTTATTTATTTATTTGATACTTGGGAATTGAGTTGAGATGTTGAGAAAACCCAACAAGTCGAAAGTGTTTTCTTCTTCTGCTTTGATACTGGGGGATTTTGAGTTGAGTGTCAGTTGGAAGAATCCAACAGGTCAAAGGTTGTATTTATTTTTTTCGCTTTGATACTTGGAAATACTGAGAATTGAGTCAGTTGGGATTTTCAAAATCCCTCTCCCCCCCTCCCCCAGGAAAAACTTTTCGGTACTATGTCCCTGACTGAGTGTTAGAAAGTTCGGCGCCTGTGGTTTCTAGTGCCCCAAAGTTCGTTTACTTAGATATTGGTTTCAACATTAGAATGTAATTTAACGTTTTTTCTTCTCTTTCTGTGCTCAGTTTCATTTCCGTTCCCTTGTTGTTTATATCAATGTGTGTTAATAGGTACAGCAAACCTGACAGATTGTTCACCAGAGACTACGATATCGACCTGAAGCTTACTCTACCATCCGTTACGTATACACATACCCAAAGATTCGCATTCGATTTGCAAACTTATTATAAACATTTCACGCAATTGCAGAAGATATTCAATAGCATTCGTTCGGCATCTAAGGTAATAATCGACTAGTGTATAGAATAGCAAAAATAAGCGCAGATTGAGTGATCTGCGTCTAATTCCGATCGGATATAGAGATTATTGGAACTTTTGATGTTGATCTTAATTGTGTAACTTCGATTCTGATTTGGATATTGAATTCCGTTAATGTTCGAATTTTGGGTTTGATTCCAATTTCATCAAGTCGAACTCAAATTTAAGTAGATTAATGCTGGAATCAAAACCAACTTTTAAACCAAAAACCTTATTACAATTTTAATTTGATAAGGTTCTCATTCCAATATTGTAATGTGAATCTGCTTTGTTGATTTCGGTTGAGGTCCAATTCAGGAAGATTATAATCCTGATTATTTTTGAAAGAAAGTTTTGTGCTCATTTAATCGCAACTGCTGTTCAAGATGATGATACGTTATAGAAATGTACGCATTCAGAAATTCATTAATTTTCATCTTCCTTTCAGTCCTGCGACGACTGGGATCTGCCGACTCGAGTAAGATTAGATATCAGCGCTGCCTCGCCGGTCATCATTATACCCGTGAGTTCCCAACACAAGGACGTTCTCATAATTGATCTCGGAAATTTGTTAATTACAAACACGTTCAAGTGGAGCGATTCTATGGAGCATGATAGTTCCGATGAAACTCAAAGTATGTGATGTTCCCACAGTTCAGCGGTCGAGGATTAAGACCTTTCACTGATCGAGCACTGAATAAATTTAATATATTTTTCAGTTTGTCTATTAGACGTAAGGGAAGTAAATTTAGTCAATATGGATCTGTTCATCGGCGAATGGCAGCCCTCAGTGAGAGGCGAAAAGAAAACGTCGGATAAGCACGACTGTCTGTACTTGGGCTCGTACAGTATTGGGAAGCGCAGCGCGTCTTTGTTGCAAGAGAAATGCAAACTTAAGCTATTAGTTGAGAAGAATCTGTCAGAGCATATTCATAAAGCTGGTAAAGTTGATTTTGCTCTTTATGTATTGTTGTCAGGAATTGTGTTTGTTTTGTTCTTTTTATCACGAAGTCGAATTTTAGTTCCAGATATGAGTTATACGGGAGTTCTGTCTACATTGGCTGTGACTGTTGACTTCGCTCAGTACTCGTTACTTTATGGACTGCTCATGTTCAATGTGGGAGAGTGTTTAGATGATTTGTTCGCTCAGGACGAAGACATGGCAAATACTTTTAATCAGGTTGGATTAGCTTTTCTGAGATCGATGGGTCGATGCATGTCGTTGATCTCGAAAGGCGTACAAAAATGTCGTGCTTTTGTTTTCAGACTTGGGACACGAGTGGAGATTTCGTATGGCGCACTAATTGTCTGCGTTTGGACCTGGTCAATGTTAGCGTGACGCTGTTATCCTCTGACGCCGCGCTTTCAGATGATTCACTGGCTTGTGTTAATTTCATCAAATCGCATCTAAGTGTTGAGTCGTTCTCCAATAAGTCTCAAGATGTTGATCTGGTGTCACAAGAAATTCTAATCACGGATACACGATTTCGTAGTACGATTCTTTCAACACTGTTACTGCCACGCGAGCTATGAAATCTTCACATTTCGGAATCTTATGTCCATTCTATGTTTCAGAGTTGCCGATGAATAAACGGTCGAACATTTTTACGAATATTCTACAACCAATCGGCGGTGTTAACAGTAATGATAATGTCAGAGTTGAGGTCCATCACAGGTATTCAAAATTAGAAAAAAAATGTTATAACGATCTTAAATTGAAGTCCCTAATACATTTTGATTTGTTGACGCAGAAAACGCGAAGATAAATCGCACTTCACTATACTACTGAACAGCATGAGACTAATGGCGATTTTGGATTGGTGGGAAATGGTGCGTGATTTCGTGATCGATGTTAATTTTGATGCACACGGTTAGTACTCTCGATGATATTCTACACTACAAATTGTATTTAGTCCCGTTCATGAACCTTATTCTGTTCGTTATAGGCGTACAAAATCGGACGTACGTCAAACGTGAGAAGAACCCCATGTATTTACAAGGTGCTTCACCTTTTGAAATAAAATTGAATATTATCGATTCGGAAGTGGTGGTGTTGGAAGATACAACTCAGTGGGACTCGAATGCGGTTATATTTAAGGTAAAATGAATTATTTTTCTTTATTCGTCCCTCTATTCTCAAACGCGGGCACAAGAATGTATCCGTTCAAGAATACCGGTTCTCTGAAAGGACATTGAGATGTGGGGTAAAAGTTGGGTTAGACTGTTGATTTTCGATTACGCTATTAGTAAGCATTTCTAATGTGAATGAGTTGACTGGTGGAAGAATCCAACTGGGAAAGGTTGAAAGTTGTAATTGGTGTTATGGGTATGTGTAATGACTTGATTAGTGTTCAGCGTAATGAATTGATTAGTAGAAGGATTTAATAGGTTTAAGAATGACCTCGATGGAATGACTTGATTGATATGATTATTAGATTCGTGCGTATAGATATTTGCTAGAAGAGAAGAGCCCATCGAGAAGGGAGGCCAGAATTCGGGGCACACATCAGGCATAGGAGACCACAGAAAACAAAAGCTTAGATAGTCGCCTAATGAGATAGATATTTCAAAGGGGTTGTTTGATATTTACGATCAAATACTAGGCGTTTGGTATAAAAAATGTCGATATCACTTACGGCATTTTGGATTTCATTATAGACTTTGTGCATGTTGTTCGGAGTGAATTAAAGTAATAAGTTATCCTCAAATGTTTCAACGATCCTTCGCACAGTGTTGCGGAACCCGCAAACCTACTCCACCCAGAATTGTAGGCCGGGTTGAGCAGGCACTTGAATAGGGCCCACCAAAGTTCCAAGCATTTTCACAAATTAAATCATCCAACCCACGCGTGTGACAAGTTTTCCTGGCTTGAACGATGAACCTTTTTACAGTGGCTTCAGGAGATCATAATATCACTTGTCCAGAGCAGGAAAGACCGGAAAAAAGAAAAACTAGAAACGTGAGAACCCTATCATTCCTCGCACAGTTCCAACCGCATTATTTCCACCAATTGTACATATAATTTCACCAATCAAAACATTCCATCAATGAAACTGATCTACCAATCGTGTCAATCCGCAAGTGAAATCCTTCTGTTAATTAAAACAAAATGTAGGCTAAGAACTCGAGAACAGCAAAGTGTTTCTAATGTTTATTCCAAGGTAGCTCATAACTTACGCGAAGATTTTATGTTGCAAACCCTAAAACAATAATAAAAAGCACTTTCCAATCCAGAAGTTGTAAACCCGGTTTTCTATGGTTCTATAATAAACAATGGGTAGAATTGATGGCCGCCGTTTTGGTTTTTTGTTTACCTTTTGGGAGTATGTATCAATTCATTATTTTGAACCATTTAGCATAAGATAACGTTATACACTGATCATTAGTCGCAAAAG
This sequence comes from Acanthococcus lagerstroemiae, assembly GCA_031841125.1. Taxonomy (NCBI): domain Eukaryota; kingdom Metazoa; phylum Arthropoda; class Insecta; order Hemiptera; family Eriococcidae; genus Acanthococcus; species Acanthococcus lagerstroemiae. The sequence continues at coordinate 19,479,461 of CM063109.1, read as the reverse complement.
GTAAACAAAAACCAAAATGGCGGCCATGGATTCTACCCATCGTTTATTATTAGCATGTTACTGTTTAGCTGGTGCTCTAACCAAACCCTTTCCTGTTATCTCGCTGGAGGACAAGATTCGCAAGAATCACTGATAATTTTACCAGGTTCTTCAATTTTGTAGCCTATCTTTTCTTGTTTTGATGTTAATTTGTAAGAACGGTGAATAACTGCTGTATTAGTCCTAAAAACAATATAGGAAAAATCCCAAGTTGAGATTCTTCTGTTTTTCAAAAGTAATGTACAGTGTAGTAAGACATGCTAACAACAGAGTGATTGTTTAGTTTCACATACTCGATATACTTAATCTATCCTTCAATAAAATATTTGTTGGACTCAAAGCTTTTGAACGCTTTTAGTTCTTTTTTGGAGTGGATCAATGTTCCTGTGATAAGAAAGTCCTGGATATGGACAGTAGTAATGGTCAGAATCTTCTCCAAATCTTTTGACAACATTGTCGGATTTGAGATTTTGTCTACCTTATCTTGAATGAAGGTATATAGATCAATATAATTTATTACAAAAATTTTCTCTAACTATCTAGAGTAAACATCAGGACATTTCCTTCGCAGACTAGCTGCATATTGTCAAACATTAACTTTAATACCTACTGAACGCTATCAAGTTGTAGAGAATACTTATTAGAAAATTAACTTTCAAATTTCTCTCTATAAAATATGAAAATTTAATTTCAAGATCAAAACGAAACTGCGAAATAATTATAAACGCCTAGTATTTGATCGTAAATATCAAACAACCCCTTTGAAATATCTATCTCACTAGGCGACTATCTAGGCTTTTGTTTTCTGTGGTCTCCTATGCCTGATGTGTGCCCCGAATTCTGGCCTCCCTTCTCGATGGGCTACCTCATTTCTTCATGAAGTGCCGATCCTCTCTCTCCGTTCCTCCAGACCCTTCCGCTCCATGTCACTTCTTATGTCTTCTCCCCCACCCCCATTAATTATGTTTTCTGTTTCTTTCATTATTTCATTATACCCATAAAATATTCTTATAGTGTACTCCGAGCCCCATGTAATGGCATTTCTGCTGTGCCCTTCATTTATAAATAAAGAAGAAAAAAAAATAAAATAAAATTTGGACTCTCTCCTTCTACAGCTATGTAAACCAATTTGATTCGTCCTTTTTCATTCGGCTTTTGCAGCAGGTTGAAAGGACAAAATGTGTCTTTTGTTGTCGAAGTGAATAAAACAGGCTAATTATTCGCGTACCATTATTACATTTTTCAGAGTACCACAGTCATAAATTATAAACCGTTGCAACCGGACAAAATTTTATCGTGTAACTTCAATCACTGCGAATTGTTCTCTTGTATTCTGGGAATGGAAGATGAGACCGCGCTCTCGATCGTCGATCCGGTCACAATCAACTGCGAACTGTCGACGCGAACGAACGCATCCGGCGAATTGGCGAAAGTGTTGCAGGTAATACGAGATTTTCCTGACTCTGAAATGTGTGGTAATTCGAACCATTTAAGACCAACGGTGCCATGATTTCATTTTTTTTTTCTTCTTCCAGATAAGCTCTCAGCAACTTTGTTTGCGACTTTCGTACAACGATGTTCGGATGTTTATGCAAATACTGAAATCGCTCCCCAAGCAGACGGTGTGGGCTCGGAATAATGATATAGCCGAAGAGGAGGCCGAAATGCCAGTTAATATGAGAAGTAAGTTAGGTCGTGTAGATCGAATATATTCGGTCACGTATTTGGGTGCTTTTTGTGGTACGAAATGTGGTGCTCACTTTTGGTTAGGAGTTTCGAGAAACCTGTGAACGTAAACTAAACAAAAGACACGTTATTTCTGCAGGTCCAGTCAATAAACTTAAGAATCTGGGATTCGCCTCCAAAGATTGTTTGAAAGCCCTGGAGCAGTGTTCCGGAAATCTGGATGACGCAGCTTTATGGCTCACGCAACACGCAATACCGAAGGATCAGTTTTCCAATTTTCTTGGCTTTTCTACCAGCGAGGATTCGACTGATGGAGGACGAACTTTCGGAGTACTTCCAAACGAGTCGGTTCTAACATTCCAGCGGCTGGAGGTTTGTCGGTTTTCTCACTCGAAATGTATTTTATTCTCGGAGACTCGTGTATGTATAACTTTCTGACTTAATTGTTCCAGCTGAAAACAGACTGTCTGAATGTGTGTATTATCGACGACTGTCAGGATTCAGATGTGCCTTTACTCGAACTTTCAATGGCGAATTTATTCTTCGAGAAGAATTTACGTAATCAGTCGGGTCAGGCAAGGTGTTCGTTTTCGGTCGATTATTATAACCGTTTCTTGTCCGGATGGGAGCCGTTTTTAGAACCGTTGAGGTGATTTTCTTACTTCGCTGTTCTTACAAAATGATGGCGTTATTGTGCATAATATTGTAATATGGAAACAATTTCGTAGCTGTAACTTGAACTGGAGTCGCTCTTCGTCAAACGATCTCTCGCCTAGACGTCTCGTCTTGAATTTATCAGCCCGAGATGTAATGAACGTGAATATTACCCGAACGCTCATAGATCTGTACCAGAACGTTAAAGAAGTGTGGACACAAGATTACTATAATCCTAAAGATCGGTAAGCATGAGTGCGTAGAAATGATTTAGATGATGTTATTTAGGTCCTATTTTTAACCCGATACTATTTCTTAGGATCGAAATGGACGGTGGTAGACAAGCAACAAGCGCTGGATACAGACGAAGATCTCCTTTCGTACCATTTGCTCTCCGAAACGATACCGGTTGTCTGTTGTCCATATCCACATCCGTCGCTGCTGGACATTGGTACGTAGGAACTGTTAGGTGTGGTTTTGGAAGATAATAGCTATTTTCTGAAATAACCAATAATATTTCTTCCTGGTTTTCAGTGCATTGGTCTCGTCGCCTGAATCGTCCCAGAGCTATACGCTTGAAGAAGATTCGGTCTGGCGTACTGTCTGCTCCGGTGAGACTATGCAGTTCTCGTTCGAGGAAAGAGGTATGTAATGTAATTTCGAATTTCGAAATCAACTAGTTCTGATTTTCTAAGGTCACTATAATATCGTCGGCGTATGAGAGTATTTTACTAACGTGTATCGTGTATTTCAGTAGAGAAACATCGACATCGAGATACGCACATGGTAAAGCATCATCAAATCACAGTCAAGGTGCACGGGTGGAAGCCTGTGAAGCCGGTGTCTGTGGATCGTGTTGGCGTGTACTTCCGGCACGCGTTACCGGACAACTGTACTCTGGTGAGTGATACTTCGATTTTTCAAGTAGTGAGCATTCACTCGTGCATTTCGTTCGAATTTTCCTGAAGAAGTGAATACTTATACCTCGCTTCTTGATCCACAATCTAGTACGAGATGAGACCCCTTTCAACTTCCGTGCCCCCCTCCTCTTCTACATGTTCTGGACAGAATTTTACTTGAATCAATTTTCAATTTTTGATATTTGATCGTTCTGATGTATTCTCAGGATACCTGCGATCTACCTCAAGCCCGAATCGTGTTCGATGTCACGTTAGAAGGCTCAGCCAGGAAACTGATAACCGTCAGGTCGGCGTTATTGCTGCACAATCTGCTGGAATTGCCGGTTGAAGTGAAACTGGAAAACACACCTACCGCTAACTCGAGAGGTACCGAATTGCTGCGAATTCTTTGTTCGACTTCTGCATGAAGTGTTCAACCCGAGTGATTAATAATGATTTTCATCTCTGACAGAAGCACTGATGTACACGCTAATCATACAACCAGGAAAGTGCGAACCCGTTCCGTTATCGTACACCCACGCGCAAATTTCATTACGACCAGTGATCACGATGAAGTCGTCCCAAGTGTATTACGCGTTTAGCGACCCCGTATTCTGGCAGCGTGCTCAGCAACCCGGGGATTTGATCGAAGAGACGAGGCAGTGTCACAGTAACAAGGGCTCCAGTTACAGGTATATCTAGCTGAAATGAATTGGAACAATGAAAAAAGTCAACTTGCTGTTGCTTATACCGAATTTCTGCTGACTTGGTACGTCGTACGTATTCCAGATTCTGCGCCGTTATTCGTAGAGAAAACTATCCGTTCGACCGTATGCTGGCACCGGCGTATTCTGCAGGCGGCATTTGGACCCATCCTGGACACTTGATCACGTTTATCAGCCCAATGATCATTATCAATCTGCTGCCTTACGATCTGCATTTCATCGCTAATGATGTGGAAAGTGGGATCATTCATCCGGGACAACAGATTTCGTTACACGAGGTGAGCGATCTCAAAAATTCATGTTCGACGACCACACTTGAAATACGATTACAATAAACTGTAGCTAAGACTCGGTTAGATGTTGATTCACTTTTTGATGGGCTCTCAAATTGTTCCATGATACAAAATAGTTTGCTGATTTCCCTTCCAAAAATCGTCTCTTCATACTAGATCCAAGAAAAGAAAAACCCTTCTCAAAAACATGTGGACGACTCTGTTACAATAGCAGTTGTACAAGCTTTTGCCGTTTTATGCTGAATTTCAACTAATGCCATCCACTTGATGGGGTTTCAAATATACCTTCGTAACAGTGACATCCTCTGCACTTGGTTTTTAGCTGATTGATCGTCTCTAAATGTTCTAGGTCAGCAATGAAATCGTTACAGAAATAATTTTCTTCCTCGAAAGCTATCCGGGAAACGGCAATATTCTGATTTCATCGCCGCCGAGCGCGTTCACAGCGAAACTTAAGCTGCACGATCAGTCTGGACGGACCCTGTACTTGAATGTTGCCGTCTCAGTGCACCGAGGGGCCGAAATAAAAGTAAATACATTTCCACTTTCAAATAACTGCGAAATAATTATTCAGCTGGCATTGACGGTGACCATATTAATTCGCAGGTTACCGTATACTCGCCGTATTGGATTGTCAATAAAACAGCGTTGCCGTTAGTATTCCGTCAAGAAGGTGTCCCAGTCGTTACGGCCGGCCAGTTCGAAGAACACGAAATTGCCAGAATGGTAGCTCCGTTGATGTTCTCTCTTACAGACCCCGAAGCTAGTCCTACGGTCGTGGCCAGACTGGGTGCTAGAATACATCCTGAAGGCTCATCTCAGGTAATGTTCTTGCATTGGTTCGTAGATTGTAGTGTACATTAAACACATTGAAGATTTGAAATTGAAAAGAGATTATCATATGTGACGACCATGGCGTCTGCGAGGATTACTGCCAGACATGGAGCTAAGGGACAAGAGTTATTTTGCCCCTCTCTTCCTTAAACAGGTCTACCGACCCATTAAGTCCAATAAATCCAATAATATTTTATATCGTATCCGGTCGATATTCTAAATTCCAGCCTCGGTCCACTGCTGTAAAAACTTGATAGTTCCCCATCTATACCTTGTGCTATTCTCGCCGCGTCGAATTTTCCAAATATTGGGCACTGGAAAAGGTTCCATAGTCCTGTAATTGGCCGCAATCGCACAGATTGTCATCCGCTTTGCCCCATTTAAGGAGATTATTCCTCATGCGCACGGTTCCGCTTCTTATTCGGTTCAAGGTCCTCCATAGCGGGTATCGCAGTTGGTGCCCGCTTGGAAGTTCTTCGCTGACGTTGCTGCTTCTTGTGATCTTCCAAGTCGTCAGTCTTTCAGTATCCTCCCGGTTTTCCAGGTGTTTGACCGTACGAAGGAAACTGTTTCATGACTTCAGACGGGATTCAGCAAGATTTTTATAGTCATTTAGGGGGTGCCTGGCGTCCTCATCCACCTTGGTTCTCTCTTTCCTGGCCCGGGAGTTCAACGAGCCAGTGTATTTATGCTTCATCGGCTACGAAAAGGCTTTTGATAATGTCAACTGGCAGATACTCTGGAGTTGTTTAGAAAAACTAGGAGTACCGAAGCACCTGATTGCTCTGCTGAAGAGCCTATATGAAGACAACTCTGCTTCAGTGAGAGTAGAAGGAGGAATCATGCAGCACTTCAAAACCGCCAAAGGAGTACAACAGGAATGCATACTCATCCCCATCCTGTTCAACGGCTATGGAGAGTGGATTATGAGAGAAGCCCCCTGGATGGATGGGAAAAAGGAGTATCGCTAGGAGGGAAACGAATATCTGACCTCAAATATGCAAATGATACCATGCTAGCCACAGCAATAGAAGAACTGAGGGAACTACTGAAGAGAGTAGATACAGCTAGTGCTGCGGTGAGCCTGAGAATAAGTAAGTCGAAAACTAAAATTATAGTCGTCGACCGCATGAATGACAACCAGCCAGGGATTACAGATGTGGATGGAATAGAAGTAGGGCAAAACTTCACGTACTTGGGCTCCATGGTATCCAACAGAGACCACTCAGAAGGAGAAATAAGAAGAAGAGCGGCAATCGCAAAAACAGCAATAGGAAAGCTCAATCGAATCTGGAAAAGTTCAGCTGTCACAAAACACACCTAGCTGAAAATAATCAAGTCCCTGATTTTTCCTATCTTTTTATATGCAACAGAGTGCGGGATAGTGAAAAACGCTGAGATACAGCGAATTGAGGCTTTCGAGATGTATATTGCTATAGACGTATGCTGAGGATCTCATGGACCAAGGAGAGGACGAACGCGTCAATACGGGAAGAATTTGGCGTGAAAAACAGACTCATCACAGTCATTAGGATACGCATTCTGAGTTACTTTGGTCACGTAATCAGAAGGGACAACCTTGAGAAACTGACTGTGCAGGGTAGAGTAGAAGGGACCAGGTCGCACGGCAGGTCACCCCACGATACATAGATTAATAAGGAAAATCACTGGCAAGACGATGGAATCGTATAATAGGACAGCCGAGAACAGACAACTGGAGGAGCCTGGTCGACTCGGTTATCTGATCACATGCCCGAAACCGGGCGAAGAAGATGTTCTGACTTCTTGCCTCTTGAAGATTGAACAGTTATGAGTTAGATTCTAAGGGTTACACAAGGGTCGCTCAGTTGTGAAACATTCTGCATGTATTTCCTTCATCTCCAAGCAACGCTGTCTTTTATCCATTCATATGAAACCTGGGATCCTTTGTACCTAAGGGTGAAATGGAGCTGAAACCAAAATTCTTAATCGGAGAGTGAAGATCTCTCCACTTTATCCTCAGCTCTCAGCATACGCAAGACATGTCTGTATGTTTATCCATTATCTAGTTAGTTAGTATCTAATATTGTTTTTTGTCTATTTGCAGTGGTGCCAACACTTTCATCTGCACCTCGGCGTGCAGGTTCGGCGTCTGAGAGTTACCTTTCGAGATAACCGACCCGATATCGTGTATGTGATCGGAATCAATGTCCGTCCCGGGAGAGGACGTTACCGGAATACTTTCATCGTCACCTTGTCTGCTCATTACCAAATACATAACAAATCTTCGCATACGTTACAGTTCGCTCAGAAGTGTTTTGCATCAACTGTGGTAATAATCTTATTTAGGGTTTCACGAAGTGCCCTTCTTTTTTTGAATCGATGACTAACTTGATTGTTCGAATAGAGTGACCCCGGTGCACAAGCAACGTATTTGCAAGCGCTGCCCAATTGTAATCTTCCGTTTCACTGGCCTCGGTTGGACAAAGATCAGCTCCTCTGTTTGAGGATCCTGGGTGTGCCTGGCTGCCTTTGGTCTGGCGGATTCAGGGTCACCAATGACGCCTTCCATATCAATATCAGGTATGTTGGTTGTTATTCAAGATTATCAGCTTGAGAATCTGAGTTTCAAGGAATCAAATCACGTTCGTGCCGACGTATCACCTCACCTTGTCTTAACAGTATGCGAATATACAGAAAACATGCTGCAAAGTGTATTAAATATGTGTTTTTTTTTCTTTAGAGATCATGAAGGTAGAATGCATTTTCTGCGTGTCGAAGTTGTACTGCAGGACGCAACGTATTTTATTATATTCACCGATGCGGAAACAATGCCGCCGCCATTACGAATCGATAATTTCTCCCAAGTCAATTTACATTTCCATCAGGTACGTTGCGAGAAACTACAAGTTCAGTTTTCTACCTGAAACAGATTAGCTAATCAGGGCATTGCTCTCTGGAGCATTGTTTGGCCTGAGGCAGAAATTTATTATTACTCCTTCTTCCGTCAAAAATCAGCTAGGTGACGTTACTATCATTATTGAAGAGTAGGGTAGTAAAGGACGGACTGGTCTGCTATTTGAGTATTCTACTTCAAACTCGATTAGCATGAATAGAGGAAATTTATGAGACTTGACTATGTGGAGGGCGCTCCCATCTCCGCTGAAGTGCGATCCAACCAATCAGAATTCTAGAGGCCGAATATAGTTGTGCCAAGATCAATATCACCATTCGCAATTTAACAGTAGACCTGATTTTCTACCCTTAAAAATTTTTGTGCAGATGCTGTCGGACAAATATTGTATGGTGCGGGCGCACTCCTCTATTCCGTATGCGTGGGACGAACCCACCCTTTCGCATACGCTGACCATCATAGCTCCGGGTGGCGTTTCCGCGAACTACAACGTTAATCAACTCGGCAAAGCGTCTGACTTGACTTATGAAAACTTTATCTACATCGCGTTCGCGGCTACATTCAACAAGTAAGAAGGTTTAACTTTTGATGCATCGTGTATCGTGTCTCTCGAACTGAACTCGACAATTATAAGACGTTTTCACCGAACACACCTCTTTGCTTTGGTACTTGGTAGCGTTTCGGATAACGGAACCGAATTCGATATTCTGGATGTGCAGCAACAGCAGCTAGTCTTGGACGTGTTGCCGAACTCGGACAGAGTCGTGCTAAATCGCAAGGAAATCGGCGCTCGATCTCAGTTCTGGCGGATGACCAGCTCCGGCCAGTTGCAGCATGAAGGCTCCAGCCCTCCGATCGACCCGAGAATCAACTACTCGTCCAGAGGAGAGAACGTATTGGTGAGTATTTCCGCCCTTGTTTACATCGAATGCCCGATCGATGGTAGAGCTAAAGTGATATTTGTACAATGTTGTCAGGTTTTGGATATCGCTGGACCAGCGCTACAGCCGAAAGAGTACGTTAACCTGGCTCTACGCAGACCTAGTCAAAGGCGTATGTCGACGCAAACGTGGCGATTCACGGAAGACGGACGTTTGTGTTGCGCCCATAATAACATGTGTGTTCAGGCCAGAGACGGATTCTTTGGACTGAGAAAAGGTGCGTTTCTTCGCATATTTTCATTCGCATTGTTTTGCGAAGACTATTTTGACCTGGTGTTCTTGTGCCGATAGGTAGTGACGCGGTACTAGGACCAATAGCGTCCGCCAGTTTGCAAGTAACCAACTCCGGTGTGCCGTTCGAACAGGCCATTTGTAGGCAAAAGTTGAGACCGGGCTCGGGTTTTCTGTCCGTAAACGTAACCACGGATGGTCCTACCAGAGTGATCGAAATTACCGATATCCAGGATAAGGTGAGGTTATATTTTTTTAGTTGAACTGGAGAATTTCGATTGGCTGCATTCCAGTCGAGCCCGCTTTGAGACAATCTTCGCTCGTATCGGCTTCCTTTTGGGCGCTTTATGCCTTACCTATCCGTTTGGTTGGCTGTCTGTTTATTTATCTTAGATCCGTTGAATCTTTGCAACACGGGAGAAGGTGGAAGATTATTCTTAATTGATTTTTGACTGGTCAGAGAGGGGAGAGATTTGTTTCAGCCTTGTGACAAGAAGGACTTCATTATACTGATTTGAAAATTGGCATACTTTTCACTCGTTAAAGACTCACATTTACTCATAACTTTTTTTTCTGGTAGAAAACTATTTGAAATTTCGTCACCATTATCATGAAATCCTGAATCCGCCAACTGGGTGTAATGCAGATAAGGCCATTAAAAGGAAGTCGTACGTAGTTGGTAGAGTCACACGCCCCTTTTGGAGAAAAAAAATTGTGCGATTTTTTAATCTCTAATTTTGGAAAATACTTTTGTACCGAAAATCACATGAAAACACGTAATAACGACTTGAATTCAGCGCTAATACAACACAACACAAAATAGTAGCTAAATCGCTTTGAAAACGCACGATTTATCGCATACAAAACTAGAGAGTACGGCGACGGCCAGCGGCCTTTATATACCCTGGCGTTATCGGTGAAACTCCTTATCGCTCTCGTTATCGATCTTCTGTTCTGTTGCTTGAAACATGTCAGTCGTTCTTCACTTATCTTGAATGTTTGGGAGCGTTCGCCACACTGCCCTTTCCTTAAGCCTGGACGTCTCGGCCAGGCTCTAGATCTTTTTCATGGTCGCCATGCCAGATTGCTAAACGATTAAGGTGCACGACTTTGGCTCGTCCGCCACCAAGCTTCCGAATCCGGTGTACAACATCGTTGATCCGCTTGAGCACAATGTATGGTCCTTCTCAATGACTCTGTAACTTCGGGTTCCTTCCTGTCTTCGTTGCGGACTGTAAAACCAGACAATTAATTTTTTATTTAAATTTATTAATAATTTTTTTATTTATTTTATAAAATTTTTTAAACTAATAAAATTAAATAATAAATAATAATTAAAATTAATAAATTAAAAAAAAAATTTTTTTATATTAAATCTAATATTAAATCAAACCGATAACGAACATAAACACCAGACACAGTCCTCAGCCAGGAAGCCGACCTCGTTGGCTCTGATGTCGTAGCAAGTCTTCATCTGGTCGTTGGGAATTCGCAAGTGATTACGGACCATGCGATGAGCAGAGTCGAGCTTTTCCCTCAGTTGGCTGACAAACTCATCCTCCAGTTGCGGCTGTTTAGGTGGAGTTACAAACTCCAGATCGCATGGTAATCGTGACTCCCGGGCGAAGGCGACTTTTGCGGGAGTGTGCTGCGTACTTTCATGGACAGCTGATCTGTAGGCCAGCAGAAAGAACGGGATGTGTTGGTCCCAGTCTCTTTGGTGCTCGGCAACAACTTTGGCCTAATATTCCTTGAGTGTCCGGTTGAATCGCTCAACCATGCCGTCGGATTGCAGATGCAGCGTAGTAGTTCTCGTTTTCCGAATTCCCAGAAGCCTGGCATACTTCTTCAAACAACCTGAATTTGAAGTTTCTTCCTTGGTCTGTATGCAGCTCCAGTGGGACACCATAACGTGTGATCCAATTCTCTGTCAGCTTCCTGGCCACTACCTCTGCGTCCTGTGTTGGCATTGGGTATATTTCAGGCCATTTACAGAAGTAATCGCCTACACACAGCACAGACTGGTTTCCAGCATCCGAGAGTGGGAATGGTCCTGCAATATCCAATGCGGCCCGCTGAAATGGATATCCGACGTTATACTTCTGCATCCTCCTGTGAGACTGAGTTTGTGGCCCTTTCACTGCAGCACAAGTTATGCAGCGGCGGCTCCAGTCTTCCACATCTCCCTTGTACATTGGCAAGTAGAAGCGCTCTCGAATCGTTGCTAGGGTTTTTGTAGTGCCCAGAGGCCCTTCAAACACTTGCTCATGTACACCATGTAGGATTTCCAGAACCTTCTTCTGTGGAACATCTGCATTCGCACTGTTGTGCCATCTTCCGACTCTCCCAAGTGTGCACCAGAAGACTGTCATTAATGTGCAGCGAGTCCTACTGACCCCGCAGAGCTTTCAACTCTCATGACTGATCTGAAATTTCATTCACCTGCTTGCTTGGCTTGCAGAATCCGACCAACAACTTCATCCTCCAGCTGATCTTTCTTCAGCATGTCACTAGATTGCAGCGATACCCGCTTGACAGACGCGAGTTCCTTCTTCTTCAGTCACTGACAAAACCAGCAGTCTGTTGGGCATGGTCGCCTTGACAGTCCATCCGCATTTCCATGGCTTTTTTTGCCTTTCTGGAAGGAACTCTCTTCTAGTGACACAGTAGTTCTGCTCAGGCCACGATAGAGACTTGCTGTATTACACAATGATGCGCTCATTCCCATCTTCCAGCTGGGCAAGTAACGCCTCCAATGGCTGTGTCACTGGCGTCCATGTCTATGATGAGCGGCTGCTCCAGCTTTGGGAAAGCCAAGACTGGCGCCATACACAACAGCTTCTTCAACTTCTCAAAAGCGTCTGTGCTCTTGTCCGTCCAGACAAATTCCTGGCGATCTTCCGTTAGCTGATGCAGTGGTCTGGGCAATACCAGCAAAGTCTCACATGTACCTTTCGTAATAGGAACAGAATTCGAGGAAGGTCTCCTGGTCTGACGCTTATCCACTGGAACAGGCCATTTCTCCACTGCAGATAGCTTATCTGGATCTGTCCGGATTTCTTCCTTATAGAGATGACATGGTCCAAAGATCATACCTCCTTCTAGGCCAGGGAACATTTCTTAGGTGACAGCTTCAAACCAGCACTCTATAACCTGAAGAACACCCATCTGACCTTGTCTAGGTGTTGCTGCAGGGTGGATCCTCCAAAGATAACCACATCATCAAGTACATTAGGTACATCTTGCTTAGTAGGCCTTGCAGGAGTATCTCCATTAAACGCCCCATAGGTGGCGCATTACTCACTCCAAAGGGCATCACTGTGTACTGCTAGAGTCTGGAACCAGTTGAGAATGCTGTCCTCTCTTTATTCTCTGGATGGAGGACCACTTGGTGGTAACCACTCTTCAAATCCACTGTGGTATACCAATCGCTTGCACCCAATAGATCCAGCGTGTCGTTGAGTTGTGGCAATGGGTAACTGTCTTTCCAAGTCACATCATTCAGCCGACAATAATCTACACACAACCGCATTGTACCATCCTTCTTTGGTACCAGCACAATAGGGGATGTCCATGCACTTGAAGATGGCTCAATAACACCCTGTCTGTGCAGATTGTTGATCATCTGGTTGACTTCCTCTTGTCTTGCCAATGGGACTCTCTGAGGGCGTTGCTTAGTGGGCGGACTGTCCCCAGTATCAATCTGATGTTGCACTAATTCTGTCCAGCCATAATAGTCGCTGTTCTCGCGAAAGATCTTCCTGAAGTCCTTCAGAAGGGCCTCCATTGCCTTCCTCTGTGACGACTTCAAATCCCAGACTACACTTCTGGCCAGGGTCAAATTCCAATAATGTTGTCTTGTCTCTTGGTGCTGAAACGGCCCGTCCCTTCGGCAGTTTCGTCGTTCTGTCATATGCAGCTGTCTAGGCCCAAGGTTGACAGCCTTCTCGAACTTTCCGATCCGATCTTGATACTTCAGGATCTGCTGTTCAGGGTCGATGATCAGCTCATGCTGCACCATCATGTTCCAGTCAATGATTGCGGCATCCTGAATATCAGCCACCAGAAACTCTTGCTCGAGGAACACTCCCATTAGTTAAATTTGGAGCTGAACTGTTCCATACACTGGCACTGTTTTTCCAGTGGCTGTGTGCAGAACATACTGCTTCTTCTGATCCAACTTCTGAACTGGCTTACGTTGAAGGATCGAGTGTGATGCCCCAGTGTCGACACAGAAGAGTACTGTCTTCTGACCAAATTTCCCGTTCACACAGTTACTTGAGACGTCATGCTTTAACGTTCTCTTGACGGCAATGATTGTCTGGTCCTCTTGGGAAACAACTGGGGACGCTCGGCGAACAGTACCCGAGTCTTTTCTCGCCACCTTTTGGTTCTGGTGGCAGCTGAGACGGATGTGCCCCTGTTCATTACACTGAAAGCATCGCGGCTTTTCAAACTGGCACTGGCATTCAATGTATGGTCGCTTCTTCCTCTCCATTATCTGCTCCCCCACTGCTTCCACAGCATTCTTCAAGCCTGTCCGTTCCTCTTCCATTTCAAAGGCCTGGGCTTGACGAACAGTGGCCCTCATTCTGGGAACCTTCCCATGTAATTTATAGCTCTAGGGCTTGCACCAAAGCAGTCCGAGAGTTTTGGTGATTGCCAACTGTCACCTCACATCTGGATTTGTTCATCCTTGATTCCATAGATGAAGGCTGAGACCGCAATTTCCTCTTTGAAATCTTTAGGAGATATCGGATAGGCAGCATTAGTGACGCGAACTATCTCTGCGTGAAAAACTTGATGCAATTCGCCCCACCTCTGTGACCACCACTTTAGTTCCCGCTGAAATACTGGCTTCATATGGGCTTGCTCAATTTGGTGTTCCAAGGCTTCCACCAGCTTCTGGAAGTTCTTCTGTTCCTTGGTCGGAACAACCTTCAGCACGTCCATTGCGGCTCCTCGCAAGTTGACGACCAATGCTGTGGCCCTCGTCGCCTCATCACAGCCATTACTGGCAGCCGCTACCTCGAACTGGACGAGGTAGGTCTCCCAGGAATACTGACCATTGAATGTTTGTAGTTTCACGTTCACAGAGCCACTACCACTTAAATTTGGAATCATTTGGCATGGTTGACTGCTTGGAGCCTCCACCGACGATACACCAGTGGCTGAATCAATCCGGGTAGGCTGCTGGCTACCTGGAGGTACTACCACTGATGTTGTGGCCCAACCAGTCTGAAGTTCCTCAAGTTCTTTCTCCAGTACAGCACCTGTTGCGAGATTGGTTCAATCTTCTCATCAACTTCCTTGACAATATTGTCTTGTAAATTTATCAGGTCTTCCTTCTTTATCAGTTCTTTCAGTTTCTTAGCCTGATCAGTCTTCGTGTCTGCCATCATCTTGGACTATTCGCTCTCCATGTTCATAATGTACTGGAGAGCAGCAGCCGTTGTCGACCCTTCGTCTTCTGGTTCCAATGGTTCCACATTGAAGACGTAACTTTCCGGGTCCTTACCTTCGCCTTGCAGATAGGTCTCCAGCTGCCAAACCAGTTGCGCTTTCAAAACCGATGGCGATTGGTCACAGTTCCTCAATTCCTCCCGAAGTTCTTTCTGCGTCAGTTTGAATAACTTCTTCGAAGCCATCGCGAATGGAAAGTTCCAATGATACTCACTTCTTCAACGAAAACGCCGAATCCACACAGCGAATGTCCAAACTAATGTCCAAATGAGAACTTCTTCACAACGCGTATCGCCAAATCCCACTTCTGATACCAATGTCACGAAATTCGCACCGAAACACGCACAAAAACATGTAATAACGACTTTAATTCAACGTTAATACAGCACAACACAAAACAGTAGCTAAATTGCTTTGAAAACGCACGATTTATCGCATACAAAACTAGACAGTACGGCGACAGCCAACAGCCTTTATATATCCTGGCGTTATTGGCGAAACTCCTTATCGCTCTCGTTATTGATCGTCTATTCTGTTTCTCGAAAAGTGTCGATTGTTCTTCACTTATTTCGGATGTTCGGGAGCGTTCGCCACAATATTGACCTCCACAGCTGGAAGCAAAATGTTATAAAGCTGTCTGCCCACAGGAGAGACAGACAGGCGGAAAACCAAAATCAAATAGGCTATCCCACGAGCCAGCTAATCCTAATCGGACACAACAGTAAACTTCCAACTTGATAGTTGAAAAGTCCAACAGACAGCCTGGTAGTGAGCCTACAAGGTTGATTTACAAACTGACCGACAGACAATGAAACGGCACACAAACAGACAGATAGCTAAATATGGAGCCCCTACTGCATCGGAAAGGCTGCAGAGCCTGGAGCTGAGATCGGCCAAGGGAATGAGTCAGCCCATGAGACCAACAGGCAAACAGATGAATACAGAAACAGATTTAGTCTATACAATCAAGTTACTTCATTGGTAGACAAATATCGGCATGATATTTGGGTCGCGAAGTGGTTGCGGGGAAAACTCGTCTTCTTAGATAAAAAGTCATCGGATGAAGACAGTACCCCCCCCCCCTTCTCCTAATAAACTAACGATTGCCACCATTGATTGGACTGGAGACCTTATTATCCAGGTGGTATTGTTTTATATTTCGCATCTACTGAAACTCTCAACTCCGTATTTAGAAAAAATGAAACAGAAGGGAAAATTGAGAATTTATCCTCCCTTTCTCAAGTACCCCGAGTTCGTATGACAATGCAGATCCAAAAATGGTCTATACAGGATCTTTGACAAGAAGTTTTGAATTATGTATCATCTTGCTTCGACTAGCATAGGTGAGAGGTTGATATTTATGAGTGAATCCAATGAACTGCTGAGTCTTTTAGTTCCTGTTTCAGCCTTTGAGCGTATTTATTGAACCAAATTCGAACTAGAATTCCAGTTAATACTTTTGGCACTTATTTTTCAGAAAACATGCGCATTGGTCAAAGACTGTGATTGGGTGTACGTGGACAAAATTGAAAGACCGGCTATCCTCTCGAAGGACATCGTCAGACCAACCGTTTCCAGAGAATTCGAAGTAAGTTTTGATTATTCTAACGCTACTGTACGATCTGAAGGTGTGACTAAGCTACTGAATGTCCTGACAAGGAAACGTAGGTCCTTTCTTCACAACTTTAGCTTGTCGCGTTGAAGACGAACTCGGTATCGTCATACTTGACAACTGAAAGCAGAGTAACCGCAGCAAACAATGTTCTTAAAACTGCTTGGATGTTCACAGATCAAAGTGGACTTAACTTTCGGCGTCGGTTTGAGTTTGATATCGCGCAAGCCGCCGGAGGAGCTCATCTTCGCTCGCATGTCCGAAATCCGCATGAATTACCTGCGAACTTACAACAAGGAGTGCGTAGACGTAACGGTCAAAGATGTGCAGGTCGACAATCAGTTATTCGAGGCGCAGTGCGACGTGCTGCTGTACGTGATGCCCAGCACCCGTAACACCGAGCCGGAGGAAGTGCACAGACCAGCGCTGCAGATGTCTTGCGAGCGTGTCATCAACAACCTGAACGTATCTTCGCGAGCTGAAATCATCAAAGTGAGTTGCATGCTCGGTCGCATTCGGCGCCGCCGCGCTCTTTCTCGTTGGTCGCAGTCTCATAAGTTTATTTGTCTCAGTCGCTGATGGTTCGTATCAAGAATTTGTGCCTGATCGTGGAAGAACGGTTGCTGCTGAAGTTGCTGTCGTTCGTCGGGTTCAGCACGGTCGACCAGGAGCAGGAGAATGTCGAAGAGAACGACTTCGAAATGCAGCAGATTTTGGCCGAGGTGGCGTCCGTCCACGCCAAACGATATTACTTCGAAATCCTCGAACTCATATTAGGGCAGGTAAGCTAATGCAGTACCGTTTGCCAACCTAATTCTGAAAATATTGCTCAAAATTGTCTAAAAATCGTCAGTTGTGCGGCCTAGCCGATTGGAAACCTGTAGAAGGGACTTTTAAATCATAACCCTAATTTCATGGAATTATCAGACCCGGTGAAAATTCAGTTCGTAGATTCAGGTGTTCTGAAATAACTCAGTATTGCATTTTCCGCAGGTGAGACTTAGTGTGTTGACCAGCAACAAACTACCGCCTGCGCTTCGAAACATCAAGAAGAAACTGCGGTTGACTTTGCTGAAATTCGAGGACGCTACCGTTGATCTGAAGCCGTTCATGCGGCTCCACTTTTTTGAGACCAGCCGTTACCTGATCCACACCATCACTAAGCACTTCCGCGACGAGTTAAAATGGCAAGCGGCTGTTATTCTGGGCTCGGTCGACTTTCTTGGCAATCCGCTGGGTCTCATGAATGACGTATCTGAAGGTGTGTCGGGACTGCTCTACGAGGGTAATATTGGAGCTCTCGTGCAGAACGTTACGCACGGACTGTCCAATTCCGCAGCCAAGATGACCGGTAAGCGATTGTAATGTTGAACACCGGGATTAGTTCGTGGTTGTTTTATGAAAGTAACATTATGATTGATCCGATTGCAGAAACACTGTCAGACGGATTGGGTCTGATAACAATGGACGAACAGCACGAAGAGACGAGGCGGAGAATACGAAGATCAAAGGCCACCTCTGGTGGTGACCACTTGGTGGCCGGACTCAAGGGTCTGGGTTTCGGTCTGCTCGGAGGATTCACGAGCGTGTTCAAGCAGACGTACGAAGGCGCCGCTAACGAGGGAGTTCAGGTAAGCGTAGCAAAGTGAAGTGATGATTGCAACTGTTTGAAAAACGTGAATCTAACTTTAATCGTTGCAGGGTTTCGTGACTGGGTTTGGTAAAGGTCTGGTCGGAACGGTGACCAAACCAGTGGTCGGAATGTTGGATCTGGCGTCTGAAACCGCGACGGCTGTCAGAGATTCCAGTCGTAGGTGAGTCGGCCTTCAGTTACTTTCTAGGATTATCGAGTGCGGTCGACTCATGCGCGTATTGTTTAGTTCCAGCAAAATTATACCGAATCGGTTACGAAAGCCACGCTGTGTGATGGGTCCCAGTGGACTGCTGCCGTTGTACTCGTCGAAACAGAGCTTGGGACAGGAACTGCTGTATTCGATCAATCGTCATAATTACTCCGAATTGTGAGTATCATGTCGTGAAGAAGGTATTTGGAGGGGTGTTGATTAGATGCAAAGTCTCTGACAGTTGCGTTTTTTAGGTTCATCGCATACGAGGTTTTACGTAGCTCCGTCGACCACCTACAAATCATCGTGTCCAGTGAGAAAGTGAGAGTGTTCACTCGTGGAAACTCGGTGGTACTTGAAACACATTTAAGGTGAGTTTTATTGATGTTCAATATATTTCGGTGATTACCTCCAATTTACTGTCTATCATTTCACTGCAATTAGCCTTTTTTTCTTTTAATTGGAATCATGAACATCCATTAGAACTCGTGGTATGGTGTGGCCTACAGAAGTTCCTCATTTTTTTAGTCTTTGTAAAAGGTATTCGTGTCAACGAAGTTACCATTGTGCAAATAATACTTTTTTTAGTACATTACATGGAGTTACCAAGTTCTAGCTGAACAAATAATTAGATAGTTTATCTGATTCTGATCTGAGTTTGTTATATCCTGTAGTACTCTTCTTCGCGTAGTACCTCGTTACTATGTTCTTTCACGATTAACAAAAATATCGTTCTCCTTACTTGGCCTCTGTTAACAAATTTATGAATTTTTTAATGAAAGTAAAGTAGTGCCAAAATGAGAAAAACATGAGCTGAAACTCTCAGCTTTCGAGTTTTATCATAGGCGATGCACGCATGCCAGATTGGCTCCTCAGACACCGCACCCCTAGCCCTGGAAACTACCCTTTCGAGTATCGCATCAGTGACTAGAGGGACGAGTGTTATCATTATAGTTTTTACCATATTTTGGTTCAGGACCTGTTCGACACAGCATACGGTTTAGATTTAACCTTTCCATTACATTTTTTTAGTTCCAGTTGATCATCAGTAAAATTATCTTGAAACATTGTATTCAATAATGATTAGGATTACTGAATAATAAATCATTCACTTATAAGAATTTACATATTACCTAGAACATCTGAATACTAACCCGACATATTCTGTAGTCTGAAATATTCCCTATTTTTTTTTTTCTTTCTTAATTCAGCCCACAAGCTTCAAGCCATTTACCACGTAACATTTCCTCACAGGGAAAGCGGGGAAAACGACTGACATTTCGGATATAAATGCCCACAGCCTCTGGCCCTGCGTAGCACCATATTAATTAATTATTAATTATTATTAAAAAGTTTTAACGCTGACATTTATTTGAAATTATTATATTTTAAACCGTTCAACATTTTAAGGCTGATAACTGATCAACCAGCAACAGGTAAACAAAAACTAAAACATGGCGGGATTGTGAGTTTACCGGCAGATTTTGCCTTGTTATGGTTGATTACAACGGGAACTGCAAAACAGTATTGTATGGAGTCTCCTGATAAGGACACTCATGCTTCTGCTATCCGATTAATCCATAGAGGGCGCAGTACAATCCAAATGAACCAATTTTTAACAATACAGAAGAAAATAAAATTGATAAATTAATAGAAATTTCTACATGAACTTTAATTAATCAAAAATGAAAAATAAATAAAGCTATTTTTAATAAAAAAATTAAATTAAAAATAATAATTAAATAACTTATTATATTTAAATTTTTTATTAAACAAAAATTTATTATAATTTATAAATGCATAAATAATGTTGTGAATATACTAGATTTTCGCTGAGTGGTAGTGCTATGATTATTTTTTCAAATGAACCCGTCAGTTTCATTACTGACGTGAGCTAAACGTTATTACGTAGGTATCTATGTCGACAAATATTCGAGAGGAATGCGAAAATTTGAAAATGGGGACGTATTTGTTCTCTTTTGCCTGTAAATCCAGAGGAGTAGCCTTTTTAAAATTATTATTTATTTTGAAAAATATCGGACCACTCATAATAATAAAACATCACAAAATCATTTGTTCCATTCTCTCATTTTCAAGTCGCGTAAGCATCGAATTTTTTGGTGACTATTAGTAGTTTCGATGATTTTGATAAAAACCAAGCTGATAACTAGTACTGTGATACTCGCATCAGGACACTCCGCAAGAAGCGCTAGTGTGATGGACAAGAAGGTGATGGTCACGTGGTAGTCGCGTGGTCAACCCTGTGTAAAACAAAAAAAGGTAAAACTCCCATAAGAATAAAATCGGGCATTTTCGTTAGAAACAGAATTTTTTATGAAATTCTTTTTAGATACTTGATAACTAGGAAGTCTAAGCTTCAATTTAAGCCAGTGCACAAGTTGAAAAACTTTTTCTGCCATTAGGAAAACCGTTTCAAAGTTACATTGAGTTTTATGGTTATCAGTTCGGGATCACCTTCTCGTCCTAGTTCCACGTAATCCGCTATGAGCGACTCCTTTGGGTCCTGATGCGAATATTGCTCCCCCTGACACCGCCATTTCGATGTTCCTTTGTTTCTACTGGTTCGCTCCTTATTGAATTAATATGGTATCACTTCCTTACAGGGATGTGTTCAGCTGCCAACCCTTAATTCAAGACACTGGTCGAGAATGTAGAGTGTACATTGAATTGTTCGTCAGAACGGACACACCCACGTTTGGATTCATGGAGAGTATGAAGGCTAGTCAACCTCGAATACGGTGCGATAACGAAAGTATCGCCGCTTGGGTAAATTTTTGCACTCAGTCGTTCGGCAATTTCAGATTGCGAGTGAGAAGCGATTCTAATTGATTATATTTGTTTGCTGCAGGTGTCTGAACAAGTTAATTACGCTAAGAATACATATATTGAGAGACAACACACATTAGTGGCATGTACAGACCACGCGAATGAAGACTGAACTTTTATGGCTAAGTATTGGAGTAGCACAATAACGAGAAGTTTAATTTTATACTTATTTTCCCAGTTGTTGATTTTTTTGAGTGGCCTGTATTTGCAAGTTGAATTTTTTCTTTTAAGTTGTTTTCTATTCTTTCCTAAGATAAATTTCCCTATTGTTTTTGTTTTTTTTATAGCTTATTTCATTTATGTATTTATGAACAAGTTGTGTTGTGACATTCATCTCATTGTTTTTATGTAAAGTTCGATTAAAATGTCTTGTTGAATAGTGTTTTTAAATCAGTTTGCAGGACTGTTTTCTGAATAGCGAAATACGCGAGTAACGGAAGTCGCTATTTTTTATTACTACCCAACACCCTTGGTCATAAGAGATAGGATTAGATCAATTCATGGTTAATACGTTTTCCAATTATAAACTGTTCTGGACGTGATTTCAACCAATTATTTATTTGGTTTTTATGATTCTATAGAGACAATTTTCCATTTGGAGTAAACATTTGCAACGAATTTAGAACGAGAAAAAATGTTAAAGCATGTGTTGATTGTTGTCTGTATATCTAAACTCACTTATGTTTGTACTAAAGAATAGTACTCATTACTCATATAATAAGGTCTCTCATAATAAGTGATCCTCCTTCAATCAGGTAAGCAGGCAATTCATCCTGACAATGTGTAAATAAGTTTGTTTGCACTTAAAATTGAAAGGGCAAAGTTACTGATATAGGAATTAGACCGATTTTCCCCCTCCGCATTGCAAAACAGATAAATTGGTGGAATTTTTTGGCAATAACAAAAGATAGGGCCACTAATGACAAATGAAATAACTCAATCGGATCAATAGGGTGAACATAAAATTGATTTTAATTAAGGACTACACTGAGAAGAAAAACAAATCTTTTAATGCTGCCCATAATTCCCTTAAATGTCCATATGTTTGCCCTTCAAATGTAAGAGCAGATAAACATATCTACATGTGGTCAAGGTAAGTTGCTCACTTACCTGGTAGAAGAGAGGGGTTATGTACTGTGAAGCACCTCGTACAAGAACAAGTACAGGATCTCCAAAGTATCTGAACATCTGTGCTATTGGCAGCGCTCTGTTCAGCTGTTCCATTCCCTGTGATGAACATTTAGGGCGGCTCGGCATTACGCCCTTCAAGAAAAAGAACATTTTCCCCACAAGTAATAGACACTTTAAAATTGCAACCACGCTCCCATAAGATCTCCTGAAAAGACAACAAAAATTAATCACCCCCCCCCCCAGTGTTTTCCCGCCATGGCTGAAAATTATTATGTAGGATTTTTCAGTATTATCTTGCAAAAAGAAAAAGCAAGAAAAAAAAACAATTTGCATTTTTCAACAAAATGGCTTTCATCCAAAGACGTTATACTACTACACTAGATACCTAACTTCAGCCTGCTAGTAGTATAAACCCTTCTCACCCACCCCGCGTTTTAGTATCCCATCTGCTAGCCTAATCGGGTCATCCATATAGAAAATCGGCTCCAATGCATTTTAAATGGGAAATAGGTCATTTTTAAATTGTGCTTATTACATTTTGCCTGGGTAAAACGATTTGAAAATTTGACAGACCATACATACATATCTTGGGAGCAGGAAAATAAAAATAAAAAAACAATATGCTACACTTCAGATTTTTTTTTTTTAATTTGAACGCACGCACCTCCACGCGAAATTCACCGTGTATTTCAAATGCTATATCAGTGACTGGCGAACGCCTATGCAACATTCGCACAAATTCTGTATACGCTTATTTTACTACAGTAGGTATAGGAAGTATAGCGTTATGTGTATCTAGTCTCTAGTGTAGTAGTAGCAGAGATTAGTGATGGAAAATGCTCGAGCATTTTCTTTTGGTAAGCATATTATCAAAATGCTCGAGCATATGCTCAGCATGAGAATATGCTCAAAATGGCGGAGCATATTCTATTGGATGAGCATTTGAGCAAATGCTCAGCATTTTCAAAATTTATACTCGTTTTATCTGTATAGATGAAAAAATGATAAAAAAAATGAGAAAATGCTCGGAAAAATGCTCATTATTTTAATGCTTGGCTGATCATTTGCTCATTGAGCATATGCTCAAATGTTGGAGCATTTACTCAACGAGCATATGCTGAGAATATTCGCAAAATGCTCAGCATTTTAAAAATCAGCATATTCTTATTTCCATCACTAGCAGAGATGGAAAGCCATATATGATATGATAAAATTTTTGCTTACGGCTTTAGCTACTGACCGAAAATAAATTCAAATTTTTTTATATTAGCTTTCCCTTTTGGCTTTTGCTTTTTAACATGAAAATCATAAGCTTTCAGCTTTCCGCTTTTGACTTTCGGTTTTTCCCCTAAATTTTAAATATTTTGTACAACAAAATATTTTTTAGAAATAGCTTTTCACAACACTGCATAATAGTTGACACCTATTAAGCACTAACCATTGAGATAATGAAAATAAGAATGAAAACTTGAAAAATATAATAAACAAATAGATACTGGAAAAACTGGAAAAAATAAAACTTTTGCTTTTACTTTCAATTATTTGTGCATTCTATCTTTTGCTTTCAGCTTTTGCTTTCTGGTAAAAACACTTTGCTTTTGGCTTTTGGCTTTCAGCTTTTAGCTTGCTTTCCATCTCTGGACATGTATTCTTGAAAAGTTGTTATGCGATGTTATGATAACAACCGTTGTTATGAGTTGTTATGGAAAATGAGAGGGATATTCTTGAATCGTTGTTACGAGTTGCTATGGCTTCTCGAGTTATTGTGTTATATAACACCTCCTCGGGACTAGGTGTAAACGGTGGTTATGAGATGTTAATACTTTCCTTATCAAATTTGACGGCATCATAAATATAAGTTATCACTTTATCAGCTTGTACTTAAGTTGGAAAATATTTCTTGGCTCATATTTAAATGTAAAAGGGATGGCGTTTCCACCTATTGCTGCTTATAATATTAATATTTTAAATGATGCCGACATTTTACTCAAAATTAAACAACTTGAAATTCGCTGTTTCACTTCTACTTTCACACAGTTTATTAGAATGTTACTGACCGCCGTAGGAAATTCTTATTATAAATAAAATAATAATAAATAACAACAACAAGTGTGATAACTTGATGTTAAAAAAGGTTTTCAAGAATACGCATTGACTTAACATCTCGTAACAACCAATAACAACCTCAAACTTTACCACGTTGATAACAACTCATAACAACGGTTGTTATCATAACATCGTGTAACAACTTTTCAAGAATACATGTCCTGAGTAGTAGAGATCAACTTCGTGCGAGTACAATCGTCAATCGTCCGCCATTTTGACATCAACCTTACCTGTGAATGACGAATTGACTACGTGGTACGCTCCGCCAGTCAGATTCAGCATCTCCACGATCAATTTTGTTTATCCGCTCTTTTGTGAAATTTACATGTTTGCGCTGATGTCCCTTTCTTCCTGCCAGTCCGCCCTTGTTGATAATACAAGGGAAAATGAGAAAAGGGTCGAAAGCCGATAGCCAAACGATTTTTGGAAGAGGTAAGCGAAATCCAAAAATTAAATCGAAGTTGAAAGCCAACAGCGAAAAGCATAAGTTGTATTCTTGTATTATACAGCTTTTTATTTAGATTTTATGTAATGACCAGGGATGATAAGTCAGCCATAAGCTATAAGGTTTAAACCATAAGCTGAAGGTTTTTGGGCAATTAAGTCAGCTATAAGTTTAAGCCAAATGTGCTGTAAGCTATAAGCCATATTTTTTCGGCTGATAACAGTATAACGACCGTAGCGAGTTACAGTTACAGCTGAGATAAAATTGTGTTGAAAGCTGGAGGGAACCCATGAGAAATTTGAAATATTGTCGAAAACCAATATCCCACGCACAATGTTAACGGCCATTTATCACCATTTCTTCCAAAATTGATAACAGAACAACTTACCTCGACTATAGCGCTCATACCAATCGCTGGTAATACAAATAAGCCATAAGTTTAAGCCAGCCATACGTTTAAGCTATAAGCCATAAGCTTAAGCCAATCAATTCATAAACTATAAGCTATAAAGCATGAGCCATATTTTCAAGGTCGTAAGCAAAATCCATAAGTTTAAGCTTTATTGATTGGTTTATCATCCCTGGTAATGACTAATGACATTGTATATTAAGGTATACTTATGCTTTAGAAATGACGGATTATATCTGAATGCTTGAATGATCTTCAACCATTTCCATTTTGTCAATTTCCTGGAATAAAACCTTCAATGAAATACTGACCAGCCGTACCAAAAGTTATCTATAATACTGGTGGACTAAACGGGAAGTGAAGACAAACACCATACCTGGGGATGCCGAGTTCGACTATTCGAAGCAGTATATTCCAGCCGAAAAATTCAGCTTCGGCTTTTGGTTCAAACTTTTTACCGAAAGAAAATATACAGCTTCATACTACACTTAGCTGTTGTCATACATTTTTTCTGAATTACAAAAAGCTGGCTTTTGCCTTTTTTTATAGGAAATTCGGCTGAATACGGCTTTCAGCTTTCGGCTTTTGGCTGTCTGAAATAAACTGATGAGGAGCGAACTGCGTTATCAATTCGGCATTGACGGGTGTGGTAGGATCCAAAACGGCGTATGTCTTCACTCCCAGGGTCGCATTTAACTCATTTGCCACCATGGGAATTTGTATTGCCCCGCCTTTTATCTTGTGAGTTTGAAGCCCTTGACGCCCTTCCTGATTTTATTTGTAGAGTAGTTGATTCCTTCTAAAATCTATCTATAAATAAAATTTTTACCCCTTTCTCTTCATTTTTGTTCTTCCATTTCTCCCATTTCACCTCAAAACTGGGCGGCCAAAAGTTTTTGTTGCCGTGGACGACCGCCTACTTCGTCCATTGATAAATTCACCACCGTTCACTCCCCCTTTATTTCTTTAATCTATACATGAATGAAAGAACGTCTTCTTAAATTCACATTATGAAAACAAATATCCATTTAAATTACAATAATTGCAGGGTAAGTAGTTACTTAAATAAAATAAATGGACGCTGATGCAGCCACACCACACCAGCAAGTGTTATAGCAAGACACTATAGTATAATAGGTATGCTGAACTGATAACAGAGAGACACGCAAAATTTTCTTATTACAGCACCAAAAATTAAAGAAATTTATGTTATGCCGGAGTTTCTCTCCCATCCCCCTTCTAATATCTTGTACCTGCACAACCAGTATTATTTATTATTTTTTATCACCCAGGTAACAGGTTTACAATAAGAAAATCAAATTATGACATTACAAAACAATTACTAGCAAAATGTTAACAGGGGTGCTGGGTAATGATGAATCTGTCTCCCTGTTATCAGTCCACCATACATATTGTACTACAGCGCCGTATGATACCTATATCTTGGTATCCATTAAAGTCTGGTTCAGTTAAGAAACATAATTTGCAAACCCGCACTACAGTACAGGGTTGGGAGGAAAACTTTTTTTTTTTTAAGAACAAAACAACTGTTGTTTGTTTTAAAACTTTTTTTGTTCCAAAAAACAGGTTGCTATTATTGTTTTTTTTTCTTTGTTTTTTTTTCGTTGCTTTAAAACATTTAAGACCATTGTTTTAAAACTTCCCCCCTTTTTTTTTCTTTTTTTCTTAATAGCCGACCTTCTGTGTCTTACCTTTTTGTTCCATTATCCGACCTTCAACACTGACATCACACAGAGTGTTACTTTTTGCAAGAATACCCGTCGTTGGGCCAATCAATTTAAATTACAATAATTACAGGGTAAGTAGTTATTTAAATAAAATAAATGGAAGCCGATGCAGCCACACCAGCAAGTGTTATAGCAAGACACTATGGTATAATAGGTATGCTGAACTGATAACAGAGAGACACCCAAAAATTTCTTATTACAGCACCAAAAATTTAAGAAATTTATGTTATGCCAAAGTTTCTCTCCCATCCCCCGTCTAATATCTTATACCTACACAACCAGTATTACTTATTATTTTTTATCGCCCAGGTAACAGATTTACAATAATAAAATCAAATTATGACATTACTCAACAATTACTACCAAAATGTTAACACGGGTGCTGGTAATGATAAATGTGTCTCCCTGTTATCAGTCCACCATACATATTGTACTACAGCACCGTATGATACCTATTTCTTGATATCCATTAAAGTCTGGTCCAGTTAAGAAACATAATTTGCAACCCGCACTACAGTACAGGGTTGGGAGGAAAACTTTTTTTTTAAGAACTAAACAACTGTTGTTTTTTTTAAAACGTTTTTCTGTTCCAAAACATGTGTTATTAATGTTTTTTCGCCCCGTTTTTTTAAACATTAAGAACATTGTTTTAAAACGCTTTTTATTTCTCTCTTTTTTTTCTCCTCTATTGCCGACCTTCTGTCTTACCTTTTTGTTCCATTATCTGACCTGCAACACTGACATGACACAGAGAGTTTTACTTTTAGCAAGAATACCGTCGCTGGGCCAATCGATTTAAATTACAATAATTGCGGTAAGTAGTTACTGAAATAAATAATGGACGCCGATGCAGCCACACCAGCAAGTGTTATAGCAAGACACTATAGTATAATAGGTATGCTAACTGATAACAGGAGACACCCAAATTTTCTTATTACAGCACCAAAATTAAGAAATTTGTGTTATGCCGAAGTTTCTCTCCCATCCCCCTTCTAATATCTTGTATCCTGCACAACCAGTATTACTTATTATTTTTTATCACCCAGGTAACAGTTTACAATTAGAAAATCAAATTATGACATTACTAACAATTACAAGCAAAATGTTAACACGGGTGCTGGGTAATGATGAATGTGTCTCCCTGTTATCAGTCCACCATACATATTGTACTACAGCGCCGTATGATACCTATTTCTTTTTTCTTGGTATCCATTCAAGTCTGGTCCAGTTAAGAAACATAATTTGCAACCCGCACTACAGTACAGGGTTGGGAGGAAAACTTTTTTCTTTTAAAGAACAAAACAACTGTTTTGTTTGTTTTAAAACTTTTTTTGTTCCAAAACATGTTGCTATTAATGTTTTTTTTTCCCGTTGCTTTAAAACATTTAGGACCATTGTTTTAAAACTTTCCCTCCTTTTTTTTTATTTTTTTTTCTTTTTTTCTTAATAGCCGACCTTCTGTGTCTTACCTTTTTGTTCCATTATCTGACCTGCAACACTGACATCACACAGAGAGTTTTACTTTTAGCAAGAATACCCGTCGCTGGGCCAATCGATTTAAATTACAATAATTGCCGGGTAAGTAGTTACTTAAATAAAATAAATGGACGCCGATGCAGCCACACCAGCAAGTGTTATTAGAAGACACTATAGTATAATAGGTATGCTAAACTGATAACAGAGAGACACCCCAAATTTTCTTATTACAGCACCAAAAATTAAAAAAATTTCTGTTATGCCGAAGTTTCTCTCCCATCCCCCTTCTAATATCTTGTACCTGCACAACCAGTATTACTTATTATTTTTTATTACCCAGGTAACAGGTTTACAATTAGAAAATCAAATTATGACATTACTAACAATTACAAGCAAAATGTGAACACGGGTGCTGGGTAATGATGAATGTGTCTCCCTGTTATCAGTCCACCATACATATTGTACTACAGCGCCGTATGATACCTATTTCTTTTTTCTTGGTATCCATTCAAGTCTGGTCCAGTTAAGAAACATAATTTGCAACCCGCACTACAGTACAGGGTTGGGAGGAAAACTTTTTTCTTTTAAAGAACAAAACAACTGTTTTGTTTGTTTTAAAACTTTTTTTGTTCCAAAACATGTTGCTATTAATGTTTTTTTCCCCCGTTGCTTTAAAACATTTAAGACCATTGTTTTAAAACTTCCCCCTTTTTTTTTCTTTTTTTCTTAATAGCCGACCTTCTGTGTCTTACCTTTTTGTTCCATTATCCGACCTTCAACACTGACATCACACAGAGTGTTACTTTTTGCAAGAATACCCGTCGTTGGGCCAATCAATTTAAATTACAATAATTACAGGGTAAGTAGTTATTTAAATAAAATAAATGGAAGCCGATGCAGCCACACCAGCAAGTGTTATAGCAAGACACTATGGTATAATAGGTATGCTGAACTGATAACAGAGAGACACCCAAAAATTTCTTATTACAGCACCAACAATTTAAGAAATTTATGTTATGCCAAAGTTTCTCTCCCATCCCCCTTCTAATATCTTTACCTGCACAACCAGTATTACTTATTATTTTTTATCACCCAGGTAACAGTTTACAATAATAAAATCAAATTATGACATTACTCAACAATTACTACCAAAATGTTAACACGGGTGCTGGTAATGATAAATGTGTCTCCCTGTTATCAGTCCACCATACATATTGTACTACAGCACCGTATGATACCTATTTCTTGATATCCATTAAAGTCTGGTCCAGTTAAGAAACATAATTTGCAACCCGCACTACAGTACAGGGTTGGGAGGAAAACTTTTTTTTTAAGAACTAAACAACTGTTGTTTTTTTTAAAACGTTTTTCTGTTCCAAAACATGTGTTATTAATGTTTTTTTTCCCCCGTTTTTTTAAAACATTTAAGAACATTGTTTTGAAACGCTTTTTATTTCTCTCTTTTTTTTCTCCTCTATTGCCGACCTTCTGTCTTACCTTTTTGTTCCATTATCTGACCTGCAACACTGACATGACACAGAGAGTTTTACTTTTAGC
This sequence comes from Acanthococcus lagerstroemiae, assembly GCA_031841125.1. Lineage (NCBI taxonomy): Eukaryota > Metazoa > Arthropoda > Insecta > Hemiptera > Eriococcidae > Acanthococcus > Acanthococcus lagerstroemiae. The sequence goes on along the minus strand of CM063109.1, from coordinate 19,449,628 downwards.
AAGAATACCCGTCGCTGGGCCAATCGATTTAAATTACAATAATTGCCGGGTAAGTAGTTACTGAAATAAAATAAATGGACGCCGATGCAGCCACACCAGCAAGTGTTATAGCAAGACACTATAGTATAATAGGTATGCTAAACTGATAACAGAGAGACACCCCAAATTTTCTTATTACAGCACCAAAAATTAAAGAAATTTGTGTTATGCCGAAGTTTCTCTCCCATCCCCCTTCTAATATCTTGTACCTGCACAACCAGTATTACTTATTATTTTTTATCACCCAGGTAACAGGTTAACAATTAGAAAATCAAATTATGACATTACTAACAATTACAAGCAAAATGTTAACACGGGTGCTGGGTAATGATGAATGTGTCTCCCTGTTATCAGTCCACCATACATATTGTACTACAGCGCCGTATGATACCTATTTCTTTTTTCTTGGTATCCATTCAAGTCTGGTCCAGTTAAGAAACATAATTTGCAACCCGCACTACAGTACAGGGTTGGGAGGAAAACTTTTTTCTTTTAAAGAACAAAACAACTGTTTTGTTTGTTTTAAAACTTTTTTTGTTCCAAAACATGTTGCTATTAATGTTTTTTTTTCCCGTTGCTTTAAAACATTTAGGACCATTGTTTTAAAACTTTCCCTCCTTTTTTTTTCTTTTTTTTCTTTTTTTCTTAATAGCCGACCTTCTGTGTCTTACCTTTTTGTTCCATTATCCGACCTTCAACACTGACATCACACAGAGTGTTACTTTTTGCAAGAATACCCGTCGTGGGGCCAATCAATTTAAATTACAATAATTACAGGGTAAGTAGTTATTTAAATAAAATAAATGGAAGCCGATGCAGCCACACCAGCAAGTGTTATAGCAAGACACTATGGTATAATAGGTATGCTTAACTGATAACAGAGAGACACCCAAAAATTTCTTATTACAGCACCAAAAATTAAAAAAATTTGTGTTATGCCGAAGTTTCTCTCCCATCCCCCTTCTAATATCTTGTACCTGCACAACCAGTATTACTTATTATTTTTTATCACCCAGGTAACAGGTTTACAATAAGAAAATCAAATTATGACATTACTAACAATTACTACCAAAATGTTAGCACGGCTGCTGGTAATGATGAATGTGTCTCCCTGTTATCAGTCCACCATACATATTGTACTACAGCGCCGTATGATACCTATTTCTTGGTATCCATTCGGATCTGGTCCAGTTAAGAAACATAATTTGCAACCCGCACAACAGTACAGGGTTGGGAGGAAAACTTTTTTTTTTAAAGAACAAAACAACTGTTTTTTTTAACGTTTTTCTGTTCCAAAACATGTGTTATTAATGTTTTTTTTTCGTTGTTTTAAAACATTTAAGAACATTGTTTTAAAACTCTTTTTATTTCTCTCTTTTTTCTCTCTCTCTATCGCCGACCTTCCGTCTTACCTTTTTGTTCCATTATCCGACCTTTAACACTGACATCACACAGAGAGTTACTATTAGCAAGAATACCCATCGTGGGGCCAAGAAATTTTTTTCAGCTTCATTCCTTAAAAGTATTCTTGAATCTTGAGAAACTTGCCAATTCTCGGCAAACGCTTTTACATCACGCTTTTCATATTACATCAATATGATTCTTTACTGTTTACATAATTAACAACTGAACAACAACCAAAGACGGCTACCAATTTATTCTCTTTCAATTTCTTTTGAAAATAAATATTTCTCAAGAAAATTAGGTAAATGTGATTTCTTTTGCAAAGATTTCTGCATCCAATTGGACGCTGTTACAGAACCAAGCGACCATTTGTTGACAAAATGAGTGATAACTCCTCTTTTGTAGCTTCAGTGTAAATGCAGCTTCAAGATGATGAGATACATTTTTGGATTGAAACGTTTGTTTGGCAACGCTGTACGGCAGAGTTGAAGATCAGGCCTGCTGAGTCATAATGGCGATGGCGTCCTGTGGTTAAATTTTCTGTTGTCTTATAATTATGTTGGACTGGTTAATTAATTGTTGGAGTTAATTTCCTGAAATGCTTTTTCACAGTGTCAATTGAAAGTTTCTTTAAAACAAATAGAAATGTTTTGAAGCTGGAAATGGTTTTCAATGCTGCGTAAGGTGCAATATATAGCCCGGTGGCTTCAGCTGCTCCAGTTCACAGAAGACAAGTGAGTAGACCAATATCCTTGATTCAAATTTTACACTGCCTAGTGTAATTTTCCTGTGGGAAACTCAAATGGCATAAATCAGTAGTCAGTACAGGTACAGAGGAATTACACTTTTCAATGAAATTAACTCGATCATATCTTCCATTTCTATTTGTGTTAATCACAGTACAGGTAAGCTCAGTCAGGGAGACATTTGTATATAGTATCCCTGTGCCTGAGTGAGTGCAGTACCAGTAAAATTCGCATTGTTTTAATTTTCGTTCGCGTTTCAGTATAAATCTCGGCTTTTCACAGTTTGCAGTGCTGTTTTAACCATATGATTGATCTTAGAAAAATGATCGAATAACCTGTGAAAAAATTTAATGTAATCCGAAGCTTTTTTCTTGCTAAACAGATGTCGGCCCACAAGATCAGGCACTTTCTTTTAAAGATATTTTTGTCAAATTTGATACAGAATTCAATATAAAAGTCCATAGTTACCTCATCAACATCGACTTTCGGATGAATTTTGCATCGAATTTAACAAAGAATTCCATCCAGTTGTCAAAATGTTGATCTGATGAAGTGAATTTTGTATTGAAAAGTCTATCTGTGAGCAAGTGGGAGTGTGTGGCGGATTTTGATTGTCAGCAAGTATTTTCCCATTGAATATACACTATACATATCTGCTTCACTTTTCTATGGTTCTAATTATATTGTTTGGCCAATATCAAGCAAATTGTAAGTTTATTATTAAGTAAGTATTATTATTTTTTTCACACAGTGGCCTGATTTTCCTGATCAGTACTTGACTGACTGAGTTGCCGCACACTGTGATGAACAGATTGTTTATGTCATTGAACGGATAGGATTTCTTCAGGTCACTTAAAAACATGTTCCTTACTTTCACTGAATGATACAATTGCCGGATTGTTGCAGAATACTTGAACTTTGTTTCTGGTGGACTGATTCATCATATCTTTATCTCTTTGCTGAGCCAAAGTTGACTACTGCATGGTAATAAATACGTTTCTTCACGCGGATGCTGAAATGTAGGTAAGTTTTATTAAATACCTTACAAATATTGAATGAAATAAAGACGGTACTTAGTAATGAAGTGCAGTTATGTTGGCTTTTAGTGCGTGTTTGTTTTGGAAGTTCTTTAAGTATTAAAATGATACCAAATTGATGTCTAAATCTTCAAACTGCATTCATCAGTTGAGAGATATACCAGTGGTTCCTAAACTGGCTTGGGGAGTGTCATTCTTCTGAAATTAAACTCAAAATAGAAATTAGTAGTCCCAAAAAAGCTATACCAGTGCAAGCTTTGTAAATTTAAGCATATATGATACTTCATTTCTGTTCAGATCAGCTCTAATGGAAAAGAATTTATAAATATAGGTGGACACAAGAAGTCAAAAACTCTTCTTTTCAAAAAGAAACAAAATACTGATATGCTTCTTTGTGCTACTAAACTACACTCATGAAACCCCACTGAGTGTGAAACAAAGTGTATAGCTCTGGATAGCAAATAAATTAAACTGAATTTATTTGTTGGTTTACTTTTAAAAGTGGGGGTTGACAATATGTCAGTTGTCTGAGACATCGAGAATTCTTTATGAGGTAAGGATGATGATTACCTATGTACTCGTAGTCGAAGTTGAAATTATGCATAGAAACTGATAAGTAAGTTATAATTATAAAAAAAGAATAAATTATAATAGGTACAATAATTGTTTGTATGGACAAATTGTTCAGAGGAGCTGTTACTAGAATATCTATCCATTACCCTATAGTAAATTAGAGTCATGAATCTGTATCCTTTTGTTATATTTTCAGTTACATTGTGATATAAATGCTGCTGCTGGGTAACTACATTCACAAACTATGAAAGGCTCTCCGTGTTATTCATATGTTTCTTGAAACACTGAGGAACCATCAATTTCCCGCATTCTCCAGATTTTTCTAGTATTTCTATTTTTGGAAGAACGTTTTCTTCCCCGAAATCGAGTTCGGTAAGTTTTCGGCTTCGTATTTTGTTGTTTTTACAATAGGTTTATTCATACTTTCCAACCCCCCCCCCCCCCCAAAAAAAAAAGAACGAAAGAAAAAGAGAAAAGAAACCCGTATATTTCCAGTGTTATTATTGAATACAGTGTATAAGGGTGTGTCGATTATTGGAACCGAGAAGCGAGTATTCTGTTCGACTCAAAGCATGCCGAGAAGCAACATCTAAAGATGGATTGTGACTAACGACAAAAGTGTTTTATATTGCATATTCTTTTTGGTTCGTTCGAACAGAAATGGAAAGTGGTTTTCTGATCAGATACCAATGATGACGAATGTAAGTTCTTCATTTTGGTTGCAGGTAATACAGATTTTCAAGATAGCAGAACGTTGGTTTTTCTCAACCTTCAACTCTCAAGACTTTCAACCTTCTAAGGATCCACGCTCTGATTTGTCAAGAATGGAACTTGGTACGCTGTTATTGTTGTAAATAGTTACCGTAAAACTTGTGTTGTTGCATCACGTCATCATCGCCGACGATTTGCCCGCGGCCACCGTTTGGAACGTTATCTTTTCCGCGAGAAAAGAAAAACTGTCGTACTCATATTGATGAATGGGTTATTATACCCTCAAAAGGAGACACAAAATTGTTCTTATTCAAGAGACGGGAGGGATAATTTTACCTTTTCTGAAGATAAAAGACAAATTTTTTGTTTTTAAAGAGTAAAGTTCTTTTATTCTCTTCCGTCAATATGAAAAAATAAGACACATCATAACTTTTATCTGGAAATGAATGGACAAAACTGATGAGTCCGTTCGGAGGCAAATAGTCTGAGCGCCAACAATAGCCTTTTTTGTAAAACACAAAACACGTGTTTGTGAACGGTAGGAGCATGGAAACAATTCGGACTTGAAAGAATAGTGGCTGACATCGGGTGGAAATTTTTGCACCTTCTCCGTGTAGGTAAAATGAAGCGCCGTTACACGCACTATTAACACACACAGCCGGCAGAGATCCATTTTACCTACATAGAACAGTTAATAATAATAATAATAATGTATTTTCCTTCAACAGCCTTTCGGCCAATTACAGGAGGAGCAAGGCAGAGATACAATAAATTTATATGATAAATGAAACAAAAATAATACAAAATAACAAGAAGTAATAGGAGTAAAGTAATTAAAATATTTTAAATCGAAAATAAAAACAAAAAAAAGAGAGAAGAAGAAAAAAAAGCAACGTAAATTTTTGGGGTTATTTTTGGTTTTTTTTGGTAGAGAAATTTTTTAAGGGGGGTTTAGAGGTTTTGAAATTTTTAATTAATTTTTTTGGGTTTTGGTTTTCCCAAAAAAATTTTTGGGGTTTTTTTTAGACTTGACGCAAATTTAAATTTGGGGCCACGTAAAAAAAATTTTGGGGTTAAATCAAAGAAATTTGTATTTTATAAAAAACCTTTTGTTTGTTTTAACAAAAAATTGGTTTTCTTTTTTGGGTCCAAATCCCCCTCCCCACCCCCCCAATTTTTCCCCCCAACGTGTCCTTTTGATACAGTGATTTTTTTTTTATTTTTTTTTAATTTTTTTTCATTTGCCAAATTTTTGGGGAGTTTTTTTTTTCTCCAAGGGTAGGATTTAATTTGGAAAAAGGTTTGCGGCCGAATTTTTATTTTTAAAAAATTTTTTTTTCCCAAATGAAATTTTGAACCCCCAGGGGCCTTGGGCTTAAGAATATAAGTTTTTTCCCCCAAAAGGTTTTTTTAAAAAAAAAGTTAAAAAGCTGGGGTTTTTTAAAATAAATGTTTTTATTTCCCCAAAAGGTTAAAAATCCAAAAATTTTAAAAACCGTTCTTCTTGTTTAAACCATGGGGTTTTTAAAAGGTTTGGGGCTGTTAAAAAAATTGGTTTTTTTGGGGTTTTTTGGAAAGTTTTTAAAAAAATTAAAATTTTGCTGGCAGTTTTATAAACCGTTAGAAAAAAGTAGTTTTTTTTTCTTTAAAAGTTTTTAAAAAAATTTTTCAAAAATTTTTTGGAGGCCCGGTTAAGGGGAGGGGGTATTGAATTTTTTTTGTCAAGGGCACGGTTTTTAATTTTTAAAAATTAGGGAATTGGGTTTTAAAGGTAAAAAATTTTCAACCGGGGCCCGAAATTTTAAAAAATTTTTTTAGGGAATTTTGGCCGTTTTTTTGTTTCAGGGGCCCCGAATTTTGTTTTTCAGAATAAATTTTAAAAAGTTAAATTAAAATTTTAGGCAGGGTTTTCCCCTTTAAACTATTGGTAAGGTTTTGGGAAAATTTAGGCCCCAAAAAAAAGGAAATGCCTCGAATTTACGGGGAAATTTTTTTCCCTTTAAAACTAAATATGTTTTCCCATTTTTTTGGGGTTATTTTTGGTTCTCCAAAATGGAAGGGTTTGGGTTTTGGGTTTTTCTTTAAATTTTGCCCTTTTCCTATTTATTAATTTTTTTTCTTTTGCCAAATGGAAATTTTTTGGGCAGGGGGAAGTTTTCTTAAATTTTTGTGTTTCCCTTTTATTTTAAAATTTTGTTATTTCTTTTAGAAAAAAATCGATTTTTTTTCGAATTTAAAGGGGAAGGTTTTTTTTTTAAAAAATTTGGGGGAAATAGTCGGGTTCATTCTGAAATTTCATAAAATTTTCCAATTTTTTTACGGATTGTTAAAAAACTTGGCAAATTAATTTAAACCATTGGTTGCCCCGGGGGGGTTATTTGAAAAATTGGCGGTTTTTAAAACTATTTAAAGGGGGGGGTTGTTATTATATAAGTGATTGTAACAAAATTACCTTACGTCGAAGTGAATTTGGAGACACATGGAGTTATCTTCCATTATGGAATGTATGATGAACTCGATAACGATTAGTAGTTTGCCCTAGGCTTCTCATTCGTGGCTTTCAGATAAGGAATTTGACCGACACGATCTGTTTAACCGCTAGTGCTGTTACTTTGACTCTACCTCCGCTATAGAGTCTTACTGCTATACACCACCAAAATGTCATCTTTATAGCGAATGAGCTTTACTCCCAGACATCTTACTATCTTCAGTATAAGGTCAGTCCAAGGACTGAACCCTGCGACACCTTACATGGATCATTTTAAAACTTTACCTGCAGAAGTCACCGCTACGACGATCTACATAATATGATTCTAATATCTGCTTACAATCCAGATCTGGTAACCAGGCACTTTCCCATCTCCCATGGACGTCGTTATTTTCATCTATATACGGCATTTTGTTGAACACATTCTAAATGTCAAAGGCGATGACATTGTAGAGCTGTTCCCTCCGCGGTGCTGCTTGAGCTGCCATTTTCAGATCTAGCTCTAAACCCATACTGGTGATCCGATGTAGTCATCTTGACTGTAAGTGTTTTTTCCATCCAGTTGGTGATCATTCGTTCTACCTACTATCTTTTCAACTGCATACAGCAAATTTCAACGACTGGGATTCCATCTGAATACGACAATAATCGAGAACATGCTAAACCAAAATATGAAAAACCGAGATGTACCCACTAAAGCAGAAAACATTTTTCTAGTCACAAGGGAGGCAGTGTCTACTGGAAGCTATTGAGATCTTGCTGAGAACTAGATGACGTTAACTGCAGAGAAGAGGAGGATGCCATCAAAATATGACCAAGTCAACAAAGGATAGTCACTAACTGGAAATGTCATAGGTACTGCAGCATCATGAAGAATGATCAAGATCTAGAACTAACTAACTGGGACATATTCGCGCTTCATTGAGAAATATCATGTCAAGATACCTTACTATAATATGTCCATCACACAACTCATCCAGGTAGTACTGCTTGTGGAGGAAATGCTGTAATACAACGGACCTTTACAAACTTTCCAGATTTTATAATGATTACTTGCAAGTTATATTTCCGGTTTCTGTGCTCTCAGGCTTCAACTTTCAATATTGCCGCATCTGCTGCATATTGTCCTCTCCCACCCCGCACATCAAGTAAGATCAGTTGGAAGTGCATCTATGTAACTTAGACCCTGATTCACAATGAGGAGACTACAATGCAAAGCATAGTTCTCGATTGAAAACCACCGAAGACCACGATTTTCAGGAAATTATGTAGATGACCGGATGCAACTCAATATCAACTGATGAACTAACTTCCCCATACTCATCCACTAACTAAAGTCAAACAACAAAGACACACCGGATTTCTTCATCAAGACAGGGTTTTTTAAGAATTACGTCGTAGTGACAGTACATCAGTAATGGCTGTCGTTTGCCAAACTGTTGAACAGAAATCATGTATTTTAAACTGGACTGGAGTAGACAAACCAAAAAAAAATGTCTACAGACCAGGATGTTTTGGAGGAAGAAGCTGAATACTGGACGATACAAATGCAGCCTGCTATAACTGAAGCAGGGAGAAAGAGAGTGAATCACTCAAAACTGGTCAGGAAATTGATGGTGAAAGAATAAGAAAGAAGATTCAGAAGATAGGGAAAAGAAAAAATATAGAAACCCGGAAATCAAGAAACTGGTCAACAGTATAACATAAAAGAGTTAAAAACACCGCTAACTGAAGAAGTCTTTCAAGATGTGCTCGAAAAAGAGCCGACTGCTAAAAAGGACTACTCCTTCTGGAAAATGACAAAAAGGGTAAACGGACCTCAGGAAAATGAACTGTCAATCCAGAAAAATGATAGTGATTGGTCAAGCTGTAATGTTGAAAAGGTGGGAATAATTTACATCCTACTTCGCAGAAACCTTCCACACTCATCCTATTTCAGAACACTGGGTTAAAAAGGAAGAAAGGAGGAAAAGAGATAATCCGACCCTTTGCACCAGATAAATATAATAAAACATTAGGTGTATGCTCATTTGAAATTTTGGAGCCCAACAGCCTGATGATGCGGAGTTTGACTATACGGCAACTCCGCGTAGTCGAATTCCGCATTATCGGACTAGTTTTAAGCCACAAAATTTCTAATGAATATAGGTACCTAATATTTATTATAATCCCTTTAGTGAAGATGTTGTTGTGGCACTGCCGTTCTATACTGATCTGCACACAGTCACCAAAAACCTTCAGCACACTCTCGAAATAAAATCTGGAACTGGACGAGGAAGTGAAAAATCAAAATTAACGAAGCGAAATCCGCCCACACATGTGACATGTCAACCGGACACCAAATTAACATGCATCTTAACTTGAAACTCTTTCCACAACAAGACAACTCTGAAATATCTCGGACTACATTTAGACCAGCGCCTACCATGGAAAACGCAGGAACATTGAAGGGAAGAAAGGAGGACTGAAGCTCTGAATTCGCTACACTATATCCTGAAGATTTAGTAACAGCAGACGGAGTGCTCTTTGTAATCATCAACGCTACTTGGTGTGAAAAATTAAAATCGAAAATTTGAAATCCACTCACTCTGCACTTAGCATTCCACATATTCACAACACACCAAATCCAGCGCTTAATGCGGGAAACATATAAGAAGTAGGAGAGGCTGAAGCTCTGAATTCGTTGGTCTATATCCTGAAGATTTAGCGACAGTAATATTCCTTTCATAATCACCAGTGCTCCATAGTCTGAAAAATCAACAATGTGAAATCCACCTACTCCGCAGTCAGCATGCAACATGGCAACAACACTCTGAATTCAGCGCCTAACATGGAAAACACGTCAAGAGAAGAAAGAAGGATTAAAGCTCTGAATTCGCTGCTTTGTATCTGGAAGACTCAGTGACAGAGCCAAAGGGGGTGCTCATTGTAATCACCATTGCCCCAAGTGTAAAAAAAAATCAAAATCAACAATGCGAAATCCGCCTACTCCACATTCAGAACGCGACATGTCAACAACACATCAAATCCAGTGCCTAACATAGGAAATACCCTACATGAAAAAAGAAAGACGGATTTTTAAAGCTGTGAATTTGCTAGGTCTGGCGCCACACTGATAACAAATCAGCGACTTGCATCTGTACAAATTCTACCTTTTACCCCCTCCTGGAAAAAGTTCTAGCTACGCCCAAGTCTACATGCATCCTGAAGATTCAGCGACAGCAGTACTCTCCATAATCATCAGTGCTCCATGGTCTAAAAATCAACGATGCGAAAATCGCCCAGTCTGCAGTCTGCATATGCAACATGTCAACAATACACCAAATTCAGCGCCTAATGTGGGAAACACATGAAGAGAAGGAGAGCCTGGAGCTCTGAATTCGTTATTCTACATCCTGAAGATTTAGTGACAGCAATACTCCTCTTATAATCATCATTGCTCCATGGTCTGATAAATCAACGATTCGAAATCACCCCACTCCGCAGTTAGCATACCATATGTCAACAACACTCTGAATTGAGCGCCTAACATGGAAAACACATCAAGAAAAGAAAGAAGGATTGAAGCACTAATTCGCTACTCTGTATCCTGAAGATTCAATGACAGTAGAAGGGGGTGCTCCTTGTAATCATCATTGCCTGAGTTGTAAAGAAGAAATCAAAATTAACAATGCGAAATCCGCCCACTCCACATTCAGGAATGCAACATATCAACAACACATTGAATCCAGCGCATAACATAGGAAATACCTTACATGAAAATAAGAAAGACGGGTGCTCCTTGTAATCATCTTCAGCTCCGGTGTAAAAAAAAAAATCAAAATCAACGATGCGAAATCCACCCACTCCACATCCAGCATTCAGCATGTCCACAACACACCGAATCTAACACCTTACATGGGATACACACAAAAAGAAGGAGAGATTGAAGCTCTAAATTCGTTATTCTATACATACCTACATCCTGAAGATTCAGTGACAGCTGTACTCCTCTCATAATCATCAGTGCTCCATGGTCTGAAAAATCAACGATGCGAAATCCGCCTAGTCTGTAGTCAGCATATGCAACATGTCAACAATGCGCTGAATTCAGCACCTAGTAACATGGAAAACGCATCAAGAGAAGAAAGAAGAATTGAAACTCTGAATTTGCTGCTCTATATCCTGAAGATTCAGTGACAGCAGAAGGGAGGGGGGTGCTCCTCATAATCATCATCGCTCCACAGTGTGAAAAATCAAAGTCAACGATGCCAAATTCACCCACTTTGCTTTCATCATGCAATAGGTCAACAACACACCGAATCCAGTGCTTAACACAGGAAGTACATGAAAAGAAAAAAGACGGATTTTGAAGCTCTGAAAATTCTCTACTCTTATCCTGAAGATTCAGTGGCAGCAGACGGAGAAGGTGCTCCTCACAATCATCAATGTTCCTGTATGTAGGTACCTATGTTACAAACGTGGCCGTATCCAGGGACCTGCTACTCAGCATCGTTAAGAAGGAGATCTCTAGAGATTCGAATAAACTTATCTAACATCCACCGCGGAAGTGTTGTACATATGTCCTCCACAATTCAGGATTCCTTCGGAGACTCGAGCAGAAGAAACCGTCCAATTATTATTAGTTTCAGCTTAATATCTAAAACAATTTAAGCGACTTTGGGGAGGACTGCTGTTGGGTCATCAGTCATCCGCGACTACTCTGATTCAACCTCTTAGGTATCCTGAGGCTATTTGTATGAAACACTTACAAGTACCTGGTACATTCACGACAGTATTTTAGCAAGAAAATTATGTGCACATTACTTAAGTTTTCTTTTACCCAGAGCTTTCTTCATTTTGCCCACAGTTAGGTCAGCCTATTTCAAGTAGGTAGGTAATAAAATTTGTTGGTGTTCATATTTATGCTTTTGCCGATGAAATTCATAAAAATTAATCATCCCTGCGTAAAAACCCGGTTTTCTCGAATAAATTAAAATGTGTAAAAGGACAAAGGGCTTTCAGTTTCAGGTATTTTCTTTTTTAGATCGCTGAATGAGGACATTCGCGATTTCCCTCGGGCTCGGTTCGCGTTCCCTGGGTCAATTTTTAAATTTTTCAACATTTAATTTCGATTTAGTGCGTTCTTCCGCGTTGTTTTCGATATCACGTTCGCGTTTTTTGTAAAGTCAATCCCTCCGTCGCGTTTGTCCGCTTTCGCGTAAGTACCTCAAGCGCTCCGGTCGGTGAGTTTTTTTCCAGTTCAAGGGTATTAAACAGCGATTCAAGTGTTCCCTTATGGCAGTGATGCGTGAACGAAATAATAATGTAATGTAATGAAATTCATTTCATTGAAGTATCACACATAACGTAACGTAATTAATTAGTATCTTCTAATATCAATTTATCATAACATATATAGCGAAATTAATATCGTTATTTTAATGTCATTACTTGGGGTCAGTTGAGGAATAAACTGAACCATAAAAGTCAGTTATAGGTACTTGAAGTATTTAGCCACTGCAAAGTGGCCAAGATCGATGAAAAAGTAAAAAAAGATCAGTAAATATAATATTTTATTTGTCTTATCTCTCAACTGGCAGAAAAAATTTGGAAGATTTCCGCTTATAATGTAAATTGTATAATAAAATTAACATGCTTAACAAAAGTACATTTTGATAAAGTATTAATAATAATGTAAATATTACAATTTCGTTACGCATCACTGATTCTAGGTATGCGAACTGGATGGCGGCAGTGACAAGAGTCAGATTCAGAGTAATAATAATTCAGTTATTCTACGAACGAATAACTGTGGTAGTGGGCTAATGGCGCATTACGTTTTTGATGTTTGCAGCGCTGATTTTATTTAGGTAATGATGCAGATGAAGACAAACTGATTTTGAAATCTACAGAATGCACCTATGCATACATTTTCCAGCATTTCCACGTTATCCCTTTCCCCCCGCTTGAATTCGCTGTTGTAGTTAGTTGGTGTTGGGTAGTTATAGAATCTAATACTTATCTTTAGTGTTGAAAAAATTCTTAATTCGAATATTTACAAAATATTAATGCAAACTGCAATGATTCTCTATGAGTGCGATGCACTTATAATTTTATTCCGAATCTTGAATGTTTACTATACTTAAATATGAATGCAAACTGAAATATTATGCTATGAGTGCAATGCACATATAACTTTATTCCGAAAACCCTTTCCCCTGAATCTGATCGAGTTATAAAAGCGTACTCGAAGATTATTATTTACAGTTTCACCGATGTACGATTGCGTGTTTTTTCAATTTGTCCTACTGTGTTTCTTCGTTTGAAGTTTCCGATGAATGTGATTGTGTTTTTTCGTTTGAAGTTTCTGAAAAAGTGATTTTAGTTATTTTTTTAATGCGCATTTCAGTGATGAGCTCGACGAGTTTGATGCGTGATTACGTGTTTTTCCTCAATTTGTTCTGTTGTGTATTTGCGTTGAAAGTTCCTGAAGAATGTGATTTCAGTTGTTTATTTACGTTTTTGGTGCACATTTCAACGAGGAAACCGACAAGGATGTGTGTGTATTCTAACACCACTGCTACGTAGTAAATATGCTCCGAATGGATTCTTAAGAGTGCTCCAGAAGATGGAGAAGGGCATCAAGATGAACGAAAGACAAATAACCTGGGATATACCTACAGCTGGTATGGTGATACCTGCAGATGATACTTGCCGATGAGGAAGAGGACTTGCAATGTTTATTAGACGAGCTGTAGAGTAGTCATTGGGTTGAAAAATAAACATCAAGAAGACGAGGGTTATGCAAGTCAGCTAAAGTCCAAAAGAAATCTACTTGAAAATAAATGAACAAAATACCGAAGCAGAAGTGATAACCTTGTCGCATGTCGCCAACATCCATTTATAAACGAGCCACTCGAAGAAGAATATATGACTATACTTCATCAAATCATAAGGTGAGTTGAGTTGATACCTATAATTTAGAAATATCAATTTTTATCAAATGCATATGCCAATACTTGTCTAACATTTCAGCTGAACTATATATAGTTACGGTGACTTTTTCCACCAAGACCTTCATAGGAAGTTCTTCGTGTAGAAATCACTGTAATATTCGGCTCTGAATGCCGTAAAATTCAGGCACTAAGAGGGGATGCAGTGGCGGTTCTGAAATGGGAGAATGCCTTTTAATCGAGCTTATATTGGAAAAAATTGAAAATTCTTTAACACTGAAATAAAATTGTACGTTGGCTAATGCTCCTTACCATTTCTTCATCAGAAAGCAAAACATTTTTGCATGCACCGCTTCCAATGGAAGAGTAATTTTCTAAAAATGGTTACGTCTAAAATCTGAAATTTTAAATTATCAATGATATTAGATACAACAGATAAGTTTCCACCAGGGACATCGAGAAAAAATCGGACCCGGGAGAAAACATAAAGAAAAATTTGTGCTGGAACCCTTTCCCTTTCCCTTCCCCTCCCCTTCTCTCCCAAAAAAATAGACAGTGTAAAAAAGAAAGATAGTTTGATAAAAATCTGAACCTTAATAGGAGGTGTGGAGTGGTGGAACAAGAGACAGGATCGATGTGGTGGAGTGTAAGTGGATTTGTTAGTGACAAAGAACGGTTGGGAGGTTCAAAGTTGGAGAGAAGAGGTAGTAAGAATGGATGAGAGTGAGCTTGTTTGGAAAATTACCTGTTTCATATTTGCATGGGGGAAAAAAAAAATTTAAAAAATGCCACGAGGTTGTATACCCACCCCCTCTTCTTGCGGATTCATGGCAGACACCTCCACGTGGTGAATCTGGTTCCTGGCTGAAAATCTTGAAAAAACTGTCACAGAGAAAAGGAGACCAAGGTCCAGTATGGGTTGGCAACACTGCGTGACGCTTGGGCATGACTATATCACATTTTGAAGAGGGGAGTTTTCTGTTTCCATATCAGCCATCCCCGTCTCTCTAGGTCATCTCCTTGCTGCGTGGCACATGATGTCGTAAAACTAGTTCTCGTGACCCCTTAGCTCAAGGCCGCTCTACGAGGTCAGCACTTTACATCGAATCGAAACTTCAAACGGTAGTCACTGCTGTGCCGACGTTCTTCAGTTCAGTGCTTATAGAAGAATACTCGAGCGAATGGATGAGTGTCAGGGCGGCCAACCGTCAGGATTTCGCCTGAGATCGCAGGTATTCTTGGGTTCCCCAGGTATTCCTCAGGATATCAGTTATTTACGGCTTCCCTCAGGGGAATACTGAATTCATTATGTTTAGAGTTGGAATATTGATTTTTTCATTTTCTTTGACACATTCTGCTGAAGAGCCAATTCTGCCCGGCGATGTTCGGATACTTTTCAGCAAAATGTCTCTGACTATTGATAACAACGCACCCATCGCCAGCTGCAGCTTTCGGTCAGACTCTTCGCTTCTTCGCTTGGGTGTTACATGTTATGAAAATAATGTTCATTAGGGTGGATCGTCAGGCTTAAAAAAAATTTTCGAATTTTTGAGTGCGACTTAGTTCAAAAGTTGCCTTTAGTAAATAAAAATTAGTGTCTTGAAATTTTGTTTTTAATTTGTAAATTTTTCCTGGGGGATTTGTCCCTGAAGTTATGCATTATAGGGCTGCAAATTGAATATTACGCAGTTCCTTAGAAATGCCGGTTGCGCAAGATTTTGACCTAACATTTTTAATAGTATTCATCGCAAACTTCAAATTAGTTCATATACAAATTTTGCCGATCTGTGAAATTAAAGGCGCTAAAGCACTTACAATACTTTATTGCTTTACAGCTCCTTCAGTATGGCAGATAAGCAACATTCATATATAACCTCAACAGTAGTAATGATTGAGATCTACACAATGAGTTATTTACAAATTTTGCCTATCTGCAATCTTGAAGGCGCTATAAAGCAACAAACTATTGTTAGTTCTTTAGCGCCTTCAATTTCACAGACAGGCATTATCGGGGAAAAAATTTTACTTGAATTCCGAACGATTTTTCTTATTAAATCAGCGAAATTAAACATGTTTTATTTTAAATTCGAAAAAAAAAGAAAAAAAAAAGGCGAAATCATCCGAAATTCTTTTATTCGACTTGAAACCTAAAAGATTTTTCCTATCCTTTAAAATAGCATATTTAAGTAAATCTATTACGTCTTTCTTCACCACAAACTGTTACTGATGCCTTACTGACCAATCTAATCTGCCTCTCCGCTGGTTTGGTATGGCATGGGAGGGGAAACGAGGAAAACACCCAGACAGGTTAGACCTATCTCCGAAGCAGAAATACTTGAATTCTTTAATGTGGCCGTTGAATTTATGCAAAAATATTGCGTAGTACAGTTGAGTTTATCAAATACGGCGCCAAATGTAACTTTTTTAAGGTCTAGCATATAGTAAGCGCAATACGAATTTTTTGCATGCCCTATATATATGAGACAGAGGTGAGCTAAATATTTGAGGACTTTTTCATTATTACGTATAATTGAAGGTGTGGGGGGGGGGAAACTAGGTACCTAATGATGATTCGACTGGGAAACACTAGCGCTTCTACACGTTTGTGGCACCTGTTTTTCCTTTTCCGGCAATTCGACTCCGTCTCAGGCATTTTTTCTGTGATATCACAGGCATTCATCAATACTGCGGTTCACCGTTCTGATAAGTGTTTAGAGTTCAGTGGTTCGCATTTCGAAAAAGATGTTCGTAAGCTACCTTATGAATAGAAATTTTTGGATTTTGAATATGTTTTTCCATTATTAATTGAACACTAAATGGAGGGGTACTGTAAAGTACTTTTTTCAGGGGGCGTAGGCGAGCAAATTATTACCTAAATGAGCTAAAAAAAATATAGGGTGTAGTTAATACACCAAATTTTTATTCCCGATAGTTGCCCAAGCCATACCCAATATTACCAACCCACACTGAGATTGGTCTCACCTTCTCTAGGACAGCCTATGATGTTCTGTTTTATTCGTACAAGGATGGATGAACCGAACGCATGTGGTGGTTTCCATTCTTTAGATCATTCAAAATGAAAAATCAGCTATCGCTATCGATATGCCCCAGCTACTCTCTGAAATTTGGTGCATTCCGAGAGTGCTTAGCCATTGAAATTACGTATTTCTCGTTCGTGTAAATCTGAAATTGAGAACCTGACTTCCAAAACGCGCTTAGTCCAAAACACGAAGTGTTGGGAAATCGAAAAAAACATACCGACTCACGAACGATAAGTGGTAACACTGATTCGATGGGAAGAGGAGGGGTCAATGCTAATA
This sequence comes from Acanthococcus lagerstroemiae, assembly GCA_031841125.1. Taxonomy (NCBI): domain Eukaryota; kingdom Metazoa; phylum Arthropoda; class Insecta; order Hemiptera; family Eriococcidae; genus Acanthococcus; species Acanthococcus lagerstroemiae. Next base: position 19,432,375 of record CM063109.1, on the reverse strand, counting down.
CCACCAAAGTATGAAGGTTGGCGAGCGGACAGTCTTCGGGCTGCGGGAGTGCAAAGTAGGAGAAGTCGTGGACCTAGTTCGTTTTGGCAGACCATGTCATACTTGTGAAAGGTCGAAATTCGTACATCTTGACCTAGAAACTGTCGGAAATCTGAAGATACAGCTTAAAGATGACCATTCCGGTGAACGAGACACACGTGAACAATGTCCCCCGCCCCTCTCACCACCCTTGACACATCCTTGTACCCCCCCCCCCTAGTGATCCCGATCTTTCAAAAAAGATCGATTTGATCGAAATTTTCCATCATACGACTTCCGATATTCGATTCGATCCGAGCTTATGTAAAAAGATCAAAATCCAAATGAATTTTGGTTATTTCTCGCTGTCAATGAGTAAAAAATCTAGAAAATTTATTGAAGTTAAAAATTTTGTTAAATTCGTCACAAAAGCACATCTCCCAACATTAATAACTGATAACTGAACCTGCGAGCTGCAACCTGGAATAAAAAACATATTAAGGCTTGCTGTACAGAGATTATTTTTTTTTTATTCTCCATCTTGAAGAGCTCAACAATACATTTTTTCTATGAATCCTATTGCATATATTTTGGTCAGTTGATTTGTCTTTGCATTCTTATATTTTACTTGATTTTTGCAGCTGGAGTTTGAAAACAGAATTAGTCTCACATAATTAAAAACGACTACCCTTTCATGTTTCATTATTGTTATCACATATCAATATCACTTAACTTACCACAGATGAAGTTTACATTACACCTAGGCCGCAGCTAGCTGCCGCCGGCTGTGGAACAATGTGACGTCACACTAAACAGGTCTGTTGTTACTTTGTGAAAGATCAAAATTTCGATCATGACCAAAATGATCGATCATCGATCTTGATCGAGAATTTTAAATGATCGATAAGATCGATTAAAAGATCGATCTTGAGATCGGGATCACTACCCCCCCCCCCCTCAACGAACAGGAAAAAGCAAGTATGATTTACAGTCGTAAGAGTCTTACATTCATAAAATTTGAAAAAACAAGTAAGTCAGTGTTATAAAAAAGAACGGAAGAAAGGTTTGTTTAGCTGGCTCTAAGTCGTGATAAAATCGGGAAACCAACTCTGAAAGGTGCCTTTTGACTTCCTCCTCTAGACTGCGCTAAAAACTTGCTTTTCGATTATTTGGACTAAGCGCGTTTTGGAAGTCAAGTCCTCGATTGTGTTTGTTTATATTCTCATTCCATTTGGAAAAAATGATCGGTTCCAGCTTAGTTCTTGCCGTTCGTTCACCTATCCCTGTTTTTTTCAGCTTGCCGAGTACTGCCGTTTTGTCCGCAAGAGCGGACATACCCCATACGAAATATTAGTAAAATGTGAATCGCTATCTGAAATTTTGATGAAAAATTAGACTTTGCTAATCAAGAAGTTAGATTTTCATTCTAGTGGGTGGAGCTTTAGGACAAAATTATATTTTTGTTTGATATTTTCTGCTAAAAGTGAAGATTGTCTAATTTCCCCCAAATTTTCTTCCTGACATCGAATTATTTTCGTCTCCTTTCTATTTATTTATTTATTTTTCATTCATGCTATTGCTCAAGAATAGTTAATTTAGCATTTCGTTTGAATTAGGTCGGTAGATTTTTTTGGTCTTTCAAATACCTATTGTGTTAATTTTGCGTTGGTCATTATTTCATGTCTGGCATTACATTTCGTTTGAAATAATAATTTCTGTATAATTTACAGGTACTTTACTCACCTTCTCTTCTGACAGTAATTCTGCTCCTGATTGCCATGATGTTGATATGGACTATGCTGCCCGTGTCCAATCTCTTGAGCCGCAATGCTTTTCCTTTGTATTTTTTCCCTGTCTTTATATTTTATTTTTAAATGGAAGTAGATCTGGATTGTAGTTTTCAGCTTCCTATATTCTAATTTTTCATTTTCTGTATAAAATACCAGGTACCATTCAAAAGCGTGAAAGTAATTTGTAAGATAAATAGATTAAAATATTGATTTTTTTCCGAGTTTAAATAGGAGACAATGTGTAACCGAAACCATCGAATCTATATCGCGGTTCTAAAATAAGTTATTTGTTCAAAGTTTCAGGTTATAATTACCTATTGTTCATTTTATTTTAATATTTTATTAATTAATTTCTTAATTCTGCGAATTTTAAAATCCGCTGTTTATTCATTTTAAAACAGGGGATAAGAAGTTAAGAATAATAAGATAAAGGACATACATTCAAAATTCTTCCTTCAAGTAATTGTAAGCACATTTAATATTTTAAAAGGCAGTAAACTAGATAACAAAGTAATAGATAGGCTTGACTCTTGCTTCATTCGAATTTTCTAACACGAATTATATTTTCTTTGAAATAAGAAAAAACAGTATTGTCGGAAAGTTGTTGTTTAGGGGGTACAAAAATTCTAAATTTAGGCCGACAAACAAAAAAAAAAAGAAAAGTTTGCTTGTCTCTAAAAAATGAAAGAATGAAAAAAAAGTTCTTATAAAGTCCCAAGAATCTCGTAAATGTTTCAAGACACTTTCTTATTAACTGGCTGACGACTTAGTCTCCATTTTTTATCAGTGAGGGGGGAGGGGGTGAATGATACTCTGTGCCCCTTCTCCGTTCCGATGTAGCTGAGAAGAAATGAAAAATCCGAAAGTAGGAAACGGAGCGCAAACGTTAAAAAAAACCTCGTTTTATTTACCTTTTCTAGGTATAGAGTCGAAGGTGTCGACCCTGGCAGGAAGGAAAGCGAAAAGACGATCTTTAAAGAGACTTTAGAAGTTGAAAATGTACGTTTTTTATTTTATTTATGAGCCTTTATTACTTAAAATCTCCTAATTACATGTTCTTATTTCTAATACATTTTATTTTGGCCCGGCATATTGGCATAGGCTTCCCTCAGCCTGCTCCACTCACGTTTGTCGTAGGCTATTCTATGGTACATTGTGTTCCTTCCCAAAAATTTTATTATGTCATCGTCCCATCTTCTCCCTAGTTTTCCCTTTTTTCTCCCTTTGTTTAGGTACCAGTTTTTTATGCAGTACGTCCACCCTTTTTCGTTTTGTTGCGATATATGTCCCACCCTGTCCCATTTCGCTCTTTTGGCTGCGAATAAGAAATCGTTTCTATTATAAATAATCTCTTTATTGTTTTTATACTAATTTTTTCTTGATTCTTATCCCACATATCGCTCTCTCCATTGAGTTCTGTACTCTGTATCTTTTTCTCGTCTTTTTTACTTGTGGACCAGATGTGTGCTCCATAAGCGATTGTAGGTAATATACAGCTACTTAAGATTTTTATCTTATTTTTTATTGAGAAGGCTCCTTTTATCTTGAGGACCAGAACTTATTATTCCACGTTAGTGATATTCTCCTTTCTATTTCTTTACTTGTTATTCTGTTTTCTATTGATATACTCTGTCCTAAGTATGCTGTTTCTTTTTTATTTATTTATTAAAGATTTTTAATATCCTAGACTTTGTTTTCCCTTATTTTTCCCCATCTATCTTTATTTCTATGTCATTGTCCCCCATACATATTATCTCGGTTTTATCTGCGTTTATGCTAAGGTCTTTTTTCTTTCCCTTTTCATTCAAATCTTCGATTAATTAATTTAGTTCTTCTATTGAGTTTGAGAAGATAACTAAATTGACAGCTTACCTGGTTATTTAAAAATTCTCCATTTATATTAATACCTTCTCCCTCTCACTCTGATTCTTTAAATAGATTTTCCAGGACACAGTTGAAGAGCAGTGATGACAGGGGATCACCTTGTTTTACTCCTCTTTTTACTCTGAATGGTATTCCAATTTTGTCGGTTCCTACTCTCGCTATAGGTTTTGCGTACACTTCCTTTATTACTTCTATACGTGAGAGCGCATACGAAAAGGGACCAGTTGACCAATCTTTCGATTTTTACTTTTTTTGGCTAAGTTTATGTAAGAATCCCTTAGAAATCGAATAAAACCAACCCAGACCTTTATTTTGAAAATTCAGCGAGATATTGCAGTTTTAAGTGAGGCAAGTCAAAATTTATTATTTCAAAAAGTACAACAAGAAAATAGCATGTTTTTATGTAAAATTAAATTGTTCGAAAACAATTTTCCATGAAAACTGGACATATTTTCTTCTTGCCCTTTTAAATGCGAGAGCAGACAAATACATTTACCCGTTGTCAGGATAAGTTGCCTACGTATGTGCTGAAGGGGAATCTCATCTTTCTCGTTGGAAACTTTCAATCTTGTAATGTAGGCAACTTATCCTGCTTCATGAATGCCTGCCTACTCGTACCGTTAAAGGGACTCGGATCCGAAGATTTTCGATGAAATTCTTCGGAGATTATCGAACAACTCTTGTGACGATTTTTATAAAATTCTTCAAAACCATCGGAGTTTTCTCCCGAATATTCGTCAAAATTTACCAGAAATTTTTCTCAAATTAATTTGTTGAGATTCTTTAGAAAACATTAGTAAGTTTTCCTAATGATTTCCGACAAGATTCTTCGGAAATTATCGGAATTTTTTTCACAAAAATTTCCGATGACATTTCTCAAAAGCCATCGGAGATTTCATCTACACAGGTTTCGATGAAATTCTCCTGAGATCATTAAACTTTTTAAATTCTTTGGAAAACATTGGAAATTTTAAAATAAGTTTTCCGATAAAATTCCTTAAAAATCATAGATTTTTCCGAGGATTTTCGATGAAATTCTTCGGGGAACATTTTTTCTGAAGATTGTTGATAAGATTCTTCAAAAACCATCATAGCTTTTCCCCAAATATTTCCTATGAATTTTTATTTTTATTTTACAGCCGTTTAGTTGAAGTTGATATCAGGGGAGAAAAAGTACCCCCTCCCTGACACCGTGACTAAGCCCAGGTTTGGGCATAGGCCTCTCCGCAAACTCTCCATTTTCGACGGTTGACGGCCATTCTTCTCCACCCGGTCCTCATTACCTTCACGAATTCGTCTCCACATCTCGTCATTGGTCTGCCACGCGATCGTTTTCTCTCGTACGGCGTCCAAGCGTCTACTTTTCTTTCCCATCTCTCTTCCTCCTGTCTTAAAATATGCATTTCAGTTTCTTCACAAAGTATCCTATGTCTGTCATACTAGATTTTTTCCTTAAACTTTGGTTGCTAATTTTGTCTCTCCTCCTAATGCCAAAAATGCTTCTTTCCATAGCTCTTTGCGTTCTTTGGAGCTTCTGCGTAGGTACCACCTTTTGTCAAGGCCCAGGTCTGGGCCCCGTACGAGAGAACCGGCCGTGTGCAGCTTTCCCATATTTTTGTCTTTAATTTATTGTTAAACTTTCCTTTAAAAATTGATTTTGGCGCCCAGTACTTTTGCCACCCTTTTTAACCCTGATATTTAATTCTTTTTCCCTCCGGTTTTTGAAGGACAAAATTTGTCCTAAATATACTACTTCTTTTTTTTTTTTTTTTTTAACGAGACACGTAACGCCTGTAGGCCATGATCTCGGTATCTACATCTTATTTGTTAAATTAGTTATAAAATTAGTCTAGATAAGGTGTGAGAGATTGTTGCGATTTATGAGGGTAATCAGATGTTGTACATTATCAATTTGTAGGTATTGAATGCGGTGATTGCGGCTATATGATTTACAGTGTTGGATGATATGTAGTATAGTAAGAGGAGAAGAACATAGGTTACAGATTGGTGGTGTTTCATTTCCCTTCATATCCTCCAATTTTTACAGGTCTTTCTTTGTCGTTCGCCAAAATGAAGGATTTTCCCAGTTTATCTCTAATCCTGCTTCTTTGCTTTTTATCCATAGTTCCTCCCGCATTTTTTCCAGTTCATCGATTGATTCAGTTATGATAACCACGTCGTCCGCATATCTGAGTTTGCTCAGGCATTCGCCATTGATTTTTAAACCTTTTTGTTCCCATTCGAGTTCCCTGCATATTTCTTCGAGCGCACAGTTAAATATATTAGGTAAGAGAGGGGGTCTCTTTGCCGTACACCTTTTTCTATTTTAAATTTTTTGCCTTTCTTATCCAAGCAGATGTATGCTTCCGGAGCCTTCATATAGCTTTCTGATTAGCCTGATAAATTTTGGGTTCACCCCCTGCTTTGCCATTGCGTTCCATAGAAACAAATGGTTTATAGAGTCAAATGCTTTCTGCTTTCTTAAAATCAATATAGGGAGGAAGTTAGTACACAGATTATATTCGTTGGATTTTTCTATAATTTGATTCATAGTGAATAAATGATCAGTTGTTGAAAAATTTTTTCTGAATCCTGCTTGTTCTTTCGGTTGGTTCCATTCGAGCTGATTAGTTATGCGATCTTTTATGATTTTTGCAAAAATTTTACCTAAATGTGGAGTCAGACTAATTGGTTTATAATTATTCACATTTTGAACGTCCCTCTTTTTAAATAGTAATGTTATTTCTGCTATTTTCCATTGTATTGGTATAACTTCCTCCTCAAATATTTTGTTAAATAGATCTGTAAGAGGTATATTGCTAAGCTCCTCCGCAAAGTCTTTCAGGAACCAGTATCTGGACCCGCGATTTTATTGGTTTTCAGTATTTTCAGGTTATGGATAATTTCATTGGTCAGTATCCTTGGTACCTCTTCTTCTTCTATTTCAGGGACTTCTCTCTCCCCGCTTAGTCATAACCGTCTAAGGTTAATCGTTTTTTCGTAGTATAGCGATTCGTAGAACTCTGTGGCTGCTTGAACAATGCTGAGTCTGTTGTAAGTGGCTTCCCCTTCTTTGTTTTTCATCGCTAAGACTAAGTTTTTCCCTTTTGATAATTCCTTCCTCATTTTCTTTATAGACCCATTCTCTTCTATTATACTTAGAATTTTTTCCTCATCGTAAGCTTTTATATTTTTTCGAATCTCGTTTATAACTTTTCTTTTTAACATTAATAATTCCAGTTTTTCTTTTGGCGATTTGTTGTTTTTTCTTGCCATCGTATTTCTTTTCTCTATCAATTCTTTTGTTGCGGTAGAGAGCTTATCGTCGGTTTTTGGGGAATTATTTGCTATACCGAATTTCTTGATCGTGTCATGGATCACGTGTTCTGTTTTATCATATAGAGTTTGAATTTCTTGAGTTTTCACTTCATGATCGAACTGAGTTAGGTTCGTTGCCAGGGCTCTTTTTGTCTCGTTGAGTTTATGTTTCGGTATTAGTTTTCTGGCTAGTACATACGTTATTTCTCTTTTGGTCGAAATATCTCTTTCTGTTAGGTAATTCAATTCTTCCTCTACTAATTCGGTGATCCGAGCTAAACTCGAAACGGGACAACGTGGCTACATCGTAAACGAAAGACAGGTTGTTGACTAACATGTGATTAATCTCATTTTTTGAATTTTTATTCGGGGCTTCTCACGTCCATTTTAATTTGGGGTCTTTTTCAAAAAAAGTGTTTGCCATTTTTAGATTGTTTTGGGCTACAAATTGTATCAGTCTTTCTCCATTCTTATTCCTCTTACCCAATCCAAATTTTCCTACGTTGCGATTATCTATTTCTAACTCACCTTTTCCTACTTTCACGTTCCAGACACCCATCAGTACCATATAATGTTCTTTCTGCTCCCTTACCAGTTTCTCAAGCTCACTGTAGAAATTCACTGTTACCTCTTCCTGTGCGTCGGCGGTGGGAGCATAGACTTGTATCACCAACAAGTTCGTATTATTACTAATTTTAATTTTGAGATAACAAATACATTCTGATATGCTTCTTATTTCTGTTACTCTTCTCATCGTTTCCTTTTTTATGTAAAAACCCACCCCTCTATAACCCTTTGATTCACCATAGTGGTAAGAGAAGTAGCCGTCTCTCTTTTGTACGAGTTTCTCCCCCACCCTTCTAATTTCCGACAAACTGATAACATCCCATTTGATTTCTTCTATTGCTTTTTCCAATTCGTATGAAATTCTTCAAAAATTGTCAGAAAATTCACCCGAAGATTTTAAAAGAAATTCTTTAGATAAAATTGAAATTTTCCCCGAAAATTAGCGATGAAATTCTATTTAAAAATCATCGAAAAATTTTCCCAAAAATAATTTTTAATGAAATTTTTTGGAAAACATTTTAAATACTTTTTGAAGATTTCCGGAAAGACTCTCCGGAAAGTATTGAAATTTTCTTCCGAAAATTCCGATAAAATTCCTTGAAAATCATTGGAGAATTTTCCCAATGTTTTTCGATGAAATTCTTCGATCATCAAACATTTAAATTCTTTGGAAAACATTGGAAAATTTTTCCGAAAAGAATTGACAAGAGATTAGCGGAGTGTGTGTTAGTGTGTAGAACTTTCACGGTTGAAATGTTGATAAGAAAAGAACCTGTAAAATCTTACTTCTGGTCAACTGGTCTCCCTTTTCGTATACGCCCTCACATATACTTATCTTCTTTGCACACCTTGGTTTGCTAATGCCTGTAATACACTATTTTGTTTTACTGAGTCGAAGGCTTTTTTGTAATCTATAAATCCCAGGATTCAGGTTTCTGTTGTACTTTTTACTTTTTTCTATTAACTGATTTTTTACGAAAAGATTATCGATAGTAAAGAAATTTTTTCTCTTTATATATCCAGCCTGTGCTATCTCTAGCGTCTTTTTAATCCTACTAGGGGGCTTCGCGGCCCAACCCCCCCCCCACCGTCACTCGCTTCGCTCGTGCCGGCCTTACTCGGCGCTTCCCATTATTTTTGCGAAGATTTTCACTAATGTTGGTCCCAAGCTAATCGGTCTGTAATTTTGTATATCGCATTTCTCACGTTTTTTCTATATTATTATTATTTCCGATAATTTCCAGTTGTCTGGTTTGCACACGTTTCTAGGACTAGGTTGTTGAGTGTTCTTCTAACATTTTTAATATATCTCTTCTCCCGTATATTATATGCTCATTTTTACTATATACCATTTCTATTTCGTTTATTGTTATTTTGGGCACCTCTTCGTCCTCCATTTGTCTATTTTTTTTTACTACGTTTCCTGTATCGTCGTATAGTTCCTTGTAAAACTCTGTGGCTACTCTGTTTATATCTTGTCTGTCATATATTTTCTCTCCCTGCTTGTTTCTTAAGAAAGATGATCCAGTTTTTTCTTATCGAAATACTGTTTCTTATATTTTTGTACATAAAGTCCCTTCTTTAATTTCTTCTATCATTTTATTTCTTTCATCTGAGTTATAATTACCTCAGTTTTCGTTTTACCAATTTACATATTACGTTTAATTCTACTTTTTGTTCTCTTTAGAGGTTTTTCTTTTTCATATTTTCTCGCTTTCTAATTAGTTTCGTGATTTCTTTTAGTAATCTATTACTGTATCCTGTCGCCCTTTCTCTTCCTTTTTTATTTAATACATTACTTGTTGCTGCTTGTAGCTGCTGTTTTGTTTGGGTTATGAATTTGGACATACTCTCAACTGTCTTTACTTGTTTTTTGGTTTTTTTAATTTGTTCAAGTCTCTGTGTATATTCAGCTCTATCTTTTTCTTCTAGATTGCTTACCTTTACTCTGGTCTCTTTGTTGTCTCGCCATTTATGAAGTTTGATTTTGCATTTCATTAATCGGTGATCTGTCTGATATTAAAGATTACTTCTTACATTAAAATTTTTTATTATTACTGTGCTGGTTGGGACCAAAATATAGTCAATTTGGTTTTTAGTTTCTCGATTTGGTGAGATCCAGGTCCACATTTTCCCTTTTCTTTTCTTGAATAAAGTATTCACTATTTTTAGTTGATGTTCTTGGCAAAATTTTATTAATTTGAGACACCCAGGAATAATGTCACTGCTACTAGAAGGAAGAATGGAAGGAAAGAATTGGGTAATCAAGGATGTCAAATTTAAGTGTTATTACGAAATGAAAGAACTTGCACTAGATAAGGAGAAATGGAGAGCTGTATCAAACCGTTCGGAAGACTGATAACCTTAATTATCATGCCATTCTAACCTTTTTTCATGTTTTTCAAAATTTCAATTGAAAATGAAGAAAAGTTCTGAAGTGCTATCCAAAAATGGCTTACGACATTGAATTTAGCATAAAAAACAGTTTAAGAATCGTGTGTTTAATATGAGTAATGTTGATTGACTACCCATAACGAGCGTGCGATTTATCGACACATTAAAAAAGAATATTAGCTCAGTAACCGGGGAACATTAGAAGAGCATAACGGAGCAGTAAAGAAAGTTAGAAGTGCACATTAACCCTGAACTAACAATTTAAGTTGAATGAACAGTAAATGAAGAATATTATACACAGTGAGTCAGTCACAATAGAAGGTTGAATTAGCAGAACATGTGGAGACTGATCGTTGTGCTCCTGCCCCTACTTTTTCGAACGTTTAACCTGTAAGCACTAAGCATCCACTCGGTTTACTGATCAGGCTGAAGTTTTTTGTACTGTCTCTGCTGACATCAGATGATTTACCTTATGTGCAGACTGTACACTTGCACATACTATAATCGAGACACAGTAGAATACTATAAAAGGAGTATCATGCTTAACCTTTGACTATACTGAGAGACTGAGAGTACTAAAGGGGAGTTCTATAATTTACCACAGAGCGTTGAAAGCTCACTTTATACAGTTGGGGCCAAGGGCGGCAAGAAAAATTTTGCACACAACGGCAGAGTTAATTAGAATGTTGTGTTTGAGGGAGTCGAAAGCTTTCTCGCCTTCTCGTAATCCACAAAAGCCAAATCTGTTTTAGCGTGTGCAGGTGGTCTGTAGTTAAGAAACCTCTTCTAAAGCCTGCTTGTTCGATTGGTTGGTTTTTGTTGAGCGTTTATTGATTCTAGTTTCTACTTATTAATTTTGAGAAGATTCTTGATACGGTTGGGCTAAAGCTTATTGGTCTTATATCCTTTTCTTGTATAATTAAATGATGTCCGATTTTTTAAATTCAGATGGGATTTTTCCTGATTTTAATATTAGGTTAAATAATTTGGTAAGATATTCTATCATTTGCCCCCCCCCCTCTCCCACAAATTTTGTCCGCCCCTCACGCTTTATCTTTTTTCAGATTTTTGATTATTGCTTCGATCTCGTGTTTTAGAAAGTGTGGACCTCTTTCGTGTCTTCGGTTGTTATTGTGTAGTTTCGATTCTTGTGCTGTCGTCATCGTATAATTTTACATAAAATTCATAGGCCACTTCATTGATTTTTCCCTCTCGTACACTTCCACTCCTTTGGAGTCAATTAAATGGGAAGTCCATCTCATTCCCGTTGATAAACTTTTCCACATTTTTTAAATATTTTTTGTGCCTCGAAGAGTGTCCTCTATTATTTTTTGTTGTTTCATATTTTTTAGTGTTCTAAATTATTTTCTTACCAATTTACATATAGTGATATAGTAGGTTCTGTTCTATTTTTTCCTTGGCTGAGAGATATTTTTTGTTTCTTAATCTTCCCTGCTTCTATAAGTAATTTGATTTTGTCCAAAATAGTTTTTTGTAGTTTGCTTCCTGATGATATTCTAGTGCAGGGATCACCAATTAATTTCATTGCGAGTCCGTTTATAACAAATATAAATATGTCGCGGTCCGTTTGGTATATGTCAGAATACTTTGTTTATTATTAAGGATACATCTAATTTAAAAAATGAAGTAAGAGCCTGATATTAATGCGAAAAATGACATATGAGCGGCAGAGGCAAGACAAAAAGCGCGGGCTAAATTGAACTATCACAAATTCTTCTGGGCCTGCAGAAAATAGATCCGCGGTCCGCCATTTGGTGACCCCTGCTCTAGTGTTTGTTTTCAGAGATTTTGTTGCCCAACCCAGTTTTATAGCCTCATTCTGTTTATTAGCGCATTAGGCTCACTGTATTCTTTTCTAATTTACTGTCAACCCGAGCCCTGAAATCCGTCCTTCCGAGCAAGAGACGTCGGGGAAGCTGTTAGGGCTGTCTTAGCCCTCTTCCCTTCTGGTCGAAAAATTGGCCTAGGTCGAAATCTGACGAGCTGCTACGTGCGCTCGAACCCGGGACCTCCGGATTTCGAAACCAACGCGCTATCCACTCGGCCAACGAGACCCCTACATCAGGCTGACTGTCTGTCTACCAGCTTAACTGGCTAGAATCCTTAGATTCCGAAGGTTACCTCAGAAGAGGAGGGAGGCTAGATTTTTAAGGCATTGAAAGGTTTGAATGTAATTCCCTACATTCGATGGGTTGGATACAAAACTCAGTCCCATAATCAAGTCCAGTAAAGTCGATTTTTTAAAAATGAGTTATTATGCATCTCGAAAAATAACTAGTATTTGGTGTCAACCCCTGTTGAAGTAGCTCAAGGAGAGTGTCGGATATAAAAACTACTTTCAGTATCTTTTAAAATCATACTCAGAGACCTTTAAAACCATAAAATCAACTCATGTCTCAAATTTCATTTTTTCATTCCTTACGTTCCCTGAACCACTGACCCAGATCGTAAAACTAAGCTATAAACAGCATCAAATCACCTGTTAAAGTTGTTGAAGGCTACCGTTTTTCATGGAGTGGGGGAGCGTTGAAAATGTTTAAATTCCTGAAAAGAGAGTAACCGTGTGGTCCCATAGGCAAATTGACTTGAAAACGTACAGTAACTTTATTTCACTAAAACAGTTTTTCTTTTCTCTTTTCTGTTTTTTTTTTTTTTTTGGTACAGGCAGAGATTGGGTCGCGGGGCAGAAAGCTCATACAATTAGTGGAGGACAGGGAGTTTTTTAATGACTGAATCGAAAATGCATTTCGGACTATACAGGGTTAGTCAGTTTTCGACGCAGCATAGAAAAACTCCGTTAGCTGCGTGCAAATGTGACTCAACGTGTTGGTAGCGTATTGTACTTAGTCAGAATTCGATGCAGCAGAAGAAATCGCTGTTAGTGGAACGAAAAATGGATCGGGGGAGTTTTTTCCGATAACTTTTGAAGAATTTCACAAGAAATATCCGGGAAAAATCTCTGATGGAATTTTAAACTGCATAACAATGCAGAAATTATCAACATTCTTTCTAAAACTTTCTGATGAAATTCTTTAAAAATTATGGGAGATTTTTCCGAAGATTTACAATGAAATTCTTCGGACATTATCGAACATTTTTTCTGAAGATTTTTGATAAAATCCTTCACAACCATCGGCGTTTTTCCCCGAATATTTCCTAGGAAATTCTTCAAAAATTATCGGAAAATTTTCTCAACGAATTTAATGATACTTTTTGGTATGCTGCATCGAATTCTGACTAAGTACAATACGCTACCAACACGTTGAGTCACATTTGCACGCAGCTAACGGAGTTTTTCTATGCTGGGTCGAAAACTGACTAACTCTGTATTATATCCGACACTTACTACTCACTGAAGAGAGGATTGAAGTTTCCAATCTACTAAACACAAAATTCTCCCCCCCACACTTTCTCTTTCTCTCTTCCTATCCCTATAATATGTTGTTGCCAGACCAGATATTACTTTTCCAACGCATCTTAAATACTTGGAATTATTTAAAAACTAAAAAAAAGAAAAAAAAAAAAGAGCGAACCAGCACTCAACTATTACCTGTAGATAGGAGATAAGAGAAGCAAAATTTTTAAAGGTAAAAGATGACGCCATCTTGTCTTTAAATTTTCTTAAAATTTGATAGCGTATTTCTGATTGAAGCAAAATTGAGTTAGTTGGTTTGATGTTCGTAATATCTCCCCCCCCCTCCTCAAAAAAGTACCAGCCATATAGCTAACTTTTATGCACATCACGGATGACCTAAAATTTAAAAGTCGGTATAACTTCAAGATTGGACATAACATAAAATTTCGAATAAATTGGGTCAATTTTGACCGAGAGATCTTGTAAATGTTATCTGATACAAATAGGGAAAATTCTGGTAATTCTTACTCCTGCTTTTACCCTTCCACCCATGTGTGAAGTTTCTTTTCTTTTTAAAATAGAACATGGTCTGAGCGTTTACGCGTTACGATTTTAAACAAAATTACCGTATACCATCGACGAAGTCGCGGGCAATTCAACCAGTAAATAGATAAAGAAATAAATAAATTCGTAGGGTAAGGTAGCCCAAATCGTACTACCAGTTTTATAACCAAAAGGAAAATCAACTAGCGCGCTCTATTAGTAAAGCGCATTACTAGAAGTCATTTCTAAGAGTCTTAATCCAAAGAACTGGCCAGTAAAATGAAACGTGTACATTTTTTTAAGCAATATTTTTGAATACCTAGGAGAAACATTCGGGGAAAACTCCGATAGATTTTGAAGAATAAAATCTCCGATGATTTCCAAAGAATAATTTCATTGGAAATCTTTAAGGAATTTTATCCGGTAATTAACGAAGAATCTCATCGGAAGTTTTAGAAAATATTGTCAATGTTTTCCAAAAAATTTTATTAAAATTCATCGAGAAAATTTTCTGATAATTTTTGAAGAATCGTATAAGAAATATTCGGGGGGGGGGGACTCCGATGGTTTCGAAGAATTTTATCAAAAATCTTCAGGAAAATATTCGATGATCTTTCAGAAGAATATCCGATGATTTTTAAGGAATTTCACCGGGAATTTTTGGAAAAACATTTTCCCATTCCCGAAGAAGATCAGAGATTTTCCCCGAAGATTTTTCATAAAATTTTTCGCAAATCGTGGGAAATTTTTTTGAAGATATTCTCCGAGAATTAGTGGGGATTATTTTCGAAGATTTCCAATGACATTTCTTGAAATTACTCGTATCGGAGATTTTTCTCAAATCATTTTCGATAAAATTCTTCGGAAACTGTGGACTGATTTCCGAAGAATTTCATTAGAAATTCTCAGGAAAAATCTCTGATTCCATCGCATCAGTGGAAAATAGTCCCAATTCTTCGGAAATTATCGGAATTTTCCCCCCAAAAAAATTTCCGGTGAAATTCTTTAGAAATCATCGGAGATCCTTCTTGAAGATTTCTAATGAAATTATTCTTCGGAAATCATCGGAGATTCTTCCTGAAGATGTTCAATAAAATTCTTCCAAAAATCATCGGAGGTTTTTCCCAATGAAATTCTTCATAATTATCGGAAAGTTTTCCAGAAGATTTTTGAGGAAATTCTTTGAAAACACATTGGAAACTTTTTCTAAAGATTTCCAATGAAATTCTCCTGAAATCATTGGAGATTTTCCTCAATGATGTCCGATGAAATTCTTCGAAAATGATTAGAAATATTTTCCCAATATTTTCGATAAAATTCTTCGGAACTCATCGGAGATTTTCCTCGAATTATTGATTTTAAAACGATTGCATAATTCTTACATCTTATTAGACAGAGCCTCCGAACCATGTAGGTAAAGAGAAAAAATAAACTTTAATGCTTAATTAGTACATTAATAGCGAAAATGGTAATTTAAATTTTTTTTCGTGGAAGGTAAATCTCAGTAAACTTTGATCGAGTTACGGCAAGGGTTAATTTTTTTTTCGACTTCGAATTTTTTTGCTTTGTTTAAAAATAAAAATGAACGGAATGAAGGGGTCCTGCACCAATTATTGAAAATAACGACCACCTAATCTAATATCTAAATCGGGTTCTTGTATAATCTTATCTATTGTTGTGCAAATTATGCAGTTCTATCTGATGTATCTCCCTAGCTGTGGTCTGAGTGAAGTTTAAATTTCGTATCTACTGCAAAATTGCTGTTTTTTTTTTAGTGATTAGAGGGACCAGAAAGTAATGTATTTGGTTTTTGTATTCCCTATTTAGAGAAACCCACGTCCATCTTTTACTATTGCTTTTTTTTTTTAAATAGAATGTGTTGATCACTTGGAGATGTCAGTCTGACAAAAGTCTACTAGCGTTTCCCCCCTTTTATTCCTTGTTCCATAGCCGTAGTGTCCCCGTATATGTTCCTCTCCATTTATTCTGTTACCGATTTGACTATTATAGTCTTCTATTATTAACCCGTGAATTCCGCGATTTTGTTTTTCCATTTCCTGTTGATTAAGAAACCCACCCCTTTTTTGTCCTCCCGTTTGTCCAAAACAACAGAATAGATTTCCTCTTTTTGTTTCCATAATAGTATCCCCTTCCCTTCTTGTCTCAGCAATGCCTAAAATGTCGATTATGCCCCCTTCAAAAGCATCCCCAAGTCCATGAAATTATTTTCTTTTTTTGAAGTTTGACGGTAGTGAATAAATATAGATCGTTTTAATACCAAAGGCTTGTTACAGAGTTACGAAATACGTCTCTAATGATTACGTGCTCGTTGTTGAGGTCGCTCCTACTCAAACTTCTGAACACTTGGATCCCAATTTCATCACTAGTTCGGCTGAAAATGGCCACTATGGACGGTTTTTTCTGAATTTCCTCGTGACTTGGTCGCATTTCAACTTGAAAATTGAATGGGTATGCAAAAACCAAAGATGAAATGGAGGGCTGAAAGCAAGAAGTGAATAAGTCGTTAACAAACATGATCTCAGTAAGAGTTCATTACGTCAGAAGAATGGACAGAACCAGTTTTTGCCCTTAGCCCTCCAACTGCCGTTTTGACTTTACTGGGGATGTTTTCTTCATCATTATTCGGGAATAGTGCTTCTAAATGGACTTGCAAAATCGAATGCACTTTCAAGGTTCTCATCCTCGACAACATAAATCACAACGTTTAAAGATTTCCACTAGCGTTTAATATTCATTCCCTGATTCCAATCATCAGTTACACGCTTTCGATTTTAGTAGTACTTTCATATTGGTTAATTGCAGACATCAGTTGAGGAGAAACCGCGCGAATTCAATTTCAACAATTCAGGCATTTTGTAGTTCATTAGTCTTCGTACCTTGAATCCACATGTCTCGTACCTGCGAAGAACGAAATTGTGCCAGTCTTATCATCTATCAACTCATTAATCACACACCTCATCGCCTGACTTTCTGACTAGCGTAGTTGCGTATGATTGATTCTACATAGTAATTGAACACAGTTCATTAGGTTTACATGCCTGAACATGATACGGCGTTTTAATCAAATATTCGACAGCATCGGCGATAACTTCTGGTTGCAGAATGCTAGAACCACCAGTCGTGCCATCTCCACTCATTGGTGTTTTTATAGTTGGATCGACGCAGATATTCTGTAAACAAAATACTAATTTAAAATCGGTAGACAAAACAAGTAAAGTTGCCGCTGTAATTATGTTTCAGACTTAGATCCCCTGCTTCCTTATAGGTACCTCTGTCAGAGAATTTCCGATATTCAAATTAAAATTATCTGGAACCGTCTGTCGTAGATATGGTAGGTCTAGGCACAGCAGTGGAAAGGTCTAATAATATATCGTATTTGTTTGAGTCTTCCCACATCGATTGGAAATTCCAATTGTTATGTCACTCTGTGGCGGAGTCGTGCCCACCTCACATCATGGTGACAAGAATTCGATTCTCAGCGCCAGAAAGCTAGTGAACAGGTTACGTCTCTCTCCCCGCAACATCCTACCGCGAACAGAGCGACAGCCGTGCCAGGTGAGGTAGTTAGGTAGCGTACTCTGCAGTCCCATACCACCTCTCAAGAACGCGTCAGTATACTCATAGAACACGTTATCACCAGCATTTGAAGAATGGGTGCTGTTTTGTGTGTGGCTCGTGGGTCGCTTATTCAACGTTGTGAGACCCGGGGCAGGTAACAATATTCAAATACGTCTGTGGGACCAAGGAGGAAAATACTCTAATGCAACAAAATACAGAGAAAACTATAGTAAAGTACTTGGGTTAATTTGCCATGAAAGCCGCTTGACTGAAAATCGCCTGGTCATTACACACTGACATGAGGTACAAAAATGAGGAGAAAGGATTCAACATAGACATCAGTGAGGATAAGTGAATAAGTTACCGAGTTTATCCGCAGTTTGGGAGAGCGTTCCAAAAATACATAGGTATTGACCTGTAACTAGAGATGAGCACGCTTATGTATTCATGTTTTGTTCAACTTGCGTAAAATTCCCCTCATTCTGTTCAAATGTAGTTCACTCGGCAAATGAACGATGTTCACAAACCATTCACAAAAATATTGAACTTGCGGTAGTCCTCTCTTCTTGAATGTATATTTTTGTATAAATTGTCCTGCCTGGTTAGTTTCTGCATAACACGATGCAAGCGTCTAGCAAACGTGTCTTTTGTCTCCAGCATTCTCGCACTTCCAGTCCGTGATCTGTTTATAACCACATTCTTCTTCTCTTCTTCTCATAACTCGCTCTCCTTTTTCTCCCTCGGTCGGCCAGGTATGACATCCGTTCGGTTTAGTCACATTTACAGTTTATATTTTAGCACTCTTGTTGGATCTGTTTTTACTATATACGCACTTTCCATACGCTCGTTGTTGGATTTCGAATGCCCTCGCTGCGGTCCAGACTGAACATTTCTCATCATCATTTATTTGTTATTTAACGACGCCCGACGTCTAGGTCTTTAGCGTCCAGCCGTATTACAAAACAAAATGTGTTACTACCCGTATACAAAGTATAAATAACAAAGGCAAGTTGAACATTTCTCTCCCCGTACAATTTCCGAAAACCCCGCAAATCGTTGACAAGTTGAACGAGTTCAATATCGGTCGCTCATGTAATTTAAAAATGACAGAGGCTGGCTAGATGATGACTAGTGGAAGGGGTGGAAAGTGAAAAGCATTCAGTTTTCGTTCAAGTTCTTATAAATTGGACATCGTTGCATTCAAAGTTCAGTTCACTTCTCTTTCTATTCATTATTCACATGGAAGTTTACAGATCTAAAAATTTTATTTAGGCAGGTACCGAGCGAGGTTCTTATAACTAGAGAAGGTTGGCTCATTCGGGTAGGCAACCCGCAACAGTTCTTCCCGTTTCACCCGTGCCGAAATTCACTTCATAAGAAAGTAATGGAAAAACTGAATTTTTGCAACAGAGGGCTTTTTCTTTTTTTAAACAGTAGCCAACTGAATGTTGTACGTGGTAAAAGTAATAGAAAAATATGTTGCGGCATCAGTTATAAGTAAAGATCGAAAAAAGCTGTATTTCCGTAAGCGTATTGTGTGATTGGCACCTCAGTGACGTCATTGACGTCTTTGCGTCTTGCTAAATAAGCTAACCTCCTGTTATAAGAATCTTGGGCAGATGTCTGTAGTTGATATTATTTTAAACTATATATATGCAAAGAGCTGCCCTAGGCCCGGAGTAAGCAAAGGTGTCTTGTAACCTGTTCTGACCAGTTTTGCGCGTATAACATGAAATTTCTGTCTAGAAAAATATTTTGGATCTCATCAGCCCAGCCAGGTTTTGGTCTATCTCGTTTTCTGTTGTAGGGATCCGTTAACTGGATTGTAGTTGTATAGGTTCACCTTTCATCCTTTATCCTGACCACATGCCCCATCACCATTTTTGAGTTCTCATCACATGGACGATGTCTTTTGAATGAGGTAGTTTCTTTTTTATTATTGTTGCCCTTACCTTTTTCATTCTTCATTTTCCCTGTCATACGTGTTTCCGTTTTTGAAGCGTTTAAAAATATGTAGGTCAACCCTGTTGGCACACCCTGGTATGTGCTTGTATTTAAATATGAGAGTTTACTTTTTGAGTTCGTAAATGAATGCGTTCGAGACTGATACCCATCTCTGCGTATGACTACAGTCCATATCAGTCAGTATGGACGTCTGATAATGACATCCATTATTTCATGTTTCTTACCGTTACTTTAATGCTGCTGTCACGAAATTCAAGCTCCTGGCGTAAATGGAGGAACATTCGATTGGCTGCAGCTTTCATTGCAGCGCAGAAATGAAGGGAAGACTTTTTCGGAATTCGGTGAAGATACGAACTGAAAACATTTTGGTTCATCATTAGCTAAAAGTAGCGCCCATTACTGATTTCGTTTCTATGGGAAATATTTTCTGTTGTGAGCTGCGGATTTTCGGCCCCATGAACAATTTGTTATTTGTGAATCAGCAGTACGTGTAATAGGCCTAAACAAATTCGTTTTGGTTTTTTTTTCATTAACATTATTTGTCCATTAAGATTTTATAGCAACTTCTGTAACTGAACCACTTTTACTGCGAAAATACTTTAAACTCCAGGACGTCAGCGCCTACACAATAGGTATAGAGTAAATACAAGAGAATTTTCGTGTACAGAGTTTTGTGTATCCGTATTACAAAAACTAAGGTGGCTCTCTTTTATTCAGTATGTACGGGCTATAGTATTATTAAAATCTATCCTCGCCGCTGCTAATTTTGAGCACTTTTAGTTGTACAATGTTCAAGGGTGAAGGGGTCTGTACTTTTTCTTAGTTCGACTTTCAGTACTGGGAGAAAATTGACACAATCTAGAGATCCTGACCGGTCCTGATTTGGAGGCTATTTTGAAAGGTGTATCCAAGTTCCATAAATATTAATGACATGCATGGGCGTAGCTAGAACTTTTTCCAGAGGGGGGCAAGAGGTAGAATTATATCTATTTTCTGCGAATTTTATTTAGTTGGCTTTAAATATTCGAAAATAATCTTGTGAGGACTGGAACATAATTTTTTTCAAAATCCAGGGAGCGATTTCCCCCTTGCACCTCGCTGACTACGCCTATGATGGACATGGCAGAGTATTCCGAAGGATAAAAATTAGGAAACTGACATTTAGCATACTCTATCAGACGGATTAAATTTTTTCCGTAATAACTTCCATTTTTATCTAACAGAGCGGAGCACGATAGGGTTGATAACATATGGGTACCCAGAACATTACTTGCAAATAGAGAGATACTGAACCTTGAAATATTGATTATGTGGCCCAGTGGTACGTTTCGATCAGACGCAGATCTGATGAACTCTCGAGAACATAGTGTAGGCCCCAGCATAATCGTTTTCGCCGTGCTCTTCAAAACTGCTGGCTTGGCATCTGCGAATGGTCGAAATTATTGATAAAAACAGCAGCAACTAAGAATTGTAGTTACTTTTTCCCTCTGGGATGGAATGTTGATAAATAGTGAAAAAAAGTACAGTAGTCTCTCGGTAATTCGAAGTTCAGGGGACTAGGGAAAAATTTCGAATTATAAAGATTTTTGAAATTATAGGGAGTTCGATTTGTGGAGAGTCATACGGAAAAAATTCGAATTATAGAGGTTTCACTTTATTGTTCATTTTACCCACATTTGTGACCATGGATAACAAAAGGAACCTTAGAGGTCAAAAACGAATTTCCAGGATTTTTGAAATTTGGGTATTCGGAGACCAGTAGTTTCACGTGAGCTCCTCAAAAAGATGTGAAACGACGAGGAACACCTCTGGATAACAAAAAGGACCTTAGGGCCCTGAAAGGATAATTCTTCGTTTTATTTGTGTGAGGTGGCGTTGTGTGCGCCGAGTGCTTAGGCTTTGTAGTCCATTGCACTTTTCCTCAGGCTGCTGTTAAGAATCAACTCAGTAGCCTCACTTTTGTAGCCAAAGTGAGAATCTTACGGAGCTTTATCCCTTTGACTTCACTGGGTGCTGGATACTCTAGTCCCAGTGCTTCGCGTCTTGTGAGCCGCTTTTCACCACTCCTATTTTATACTACATATGTTTTGTGGCCCTATGACCAATTAGTAGTCCGACGATGAACCTTGCATGTTTCCTGTCAAGCCCCAGTAGGAACTTGGCGTAGTTACTGGAAGCGTCCCCTGTCAGTATTTGGCTGACTTTTTTATGCCACTGGCCGATCGCCAGTGCATTTGCGTCTGCTTACTTATCCAAGCCTTAACTTTGGATTTTATGACACGGCATGCTACAGGAAGACACGGCTTGGGTGTTGCCAGTTCCTTTTTTTTATCTCCTGCACTAATATTTTCATCTCTGAGAAGAATTTACACTTTGTATCCTTTATTATCTGCTCTTCATAGCTCATTCTTTGCCTTCCTTTCAAGTTCGTCCTCTCAACCACAGGGCCGCGAAGAGCCAAACCGGGCCCGGGGGGGGGGAAATCTGCGGGCCTACACTGAAATTATTTGGCATATTGTCTATTTGATAATTATAATTTCTGTGACTCTGCGGGCCCCCTCAAGAAACCCGGGCTCGGGGTGAAAAGTAGCCTCCCCCTTCTTGGCGGCCCTGCTCAACCATTCCCTCTAGCAATAGTAACAATATCTAGGATGTCTTATATTATGACCTATCATTTTAACACTTCTCTTTACAATTATATTTCAAATTTCTCTTTTCCCTCCTATTCGCCTCAATACTTCCTCATTCCTAATCTTGTCTGTCCATTTGATTTTCAACATTCTCCGATAACACCACATTTCAAAGGCATCTATCATTTTTCTTTTTGTACTTCTATTGTCCAAGTCTCACATCCATACAATGCTATACTCCAAGTATATGTTTGAAGAATTCTCAGTCTTACTTTTAAATCTATATTTGCCCTAAACATGTCTCCTTTTTGAAAAAAAGCTCTTTTAGCTTGCTCCATTCTACTCTTTGTTTCTGTTCTACTTCTACCATCTGGCGTTATCAGACTACCTAAGTATTTAAATTCCTTTACCTCCTTTATGTTTTCACCGAATATTTCCATATTTATTGGATTTTGTTTTCCGTCTACTGACTAGCCTACCATCGCTTTTGTTTTATTTTTGTTAATCTTCATTTTATATTTTACTTTTAATCTTTCACCTAACTTTTTTAGTGTTCTCTTTAGTTCTTCTTCACTTCTTTCCACTACTGCAATGCCATCTGAAAACCTTATCATTCTAACCGTCTCCTTTTGTATTATCACGCCCGATTTTCTATCATTCATTTCTTCAATTACTTTTTTAATAAACAGATGGAAAAATACTGGTAACAAACAGCAACCTTGTCTCACTCCTTTCTGAATTTTCACTTTTCCCACTTCATCCTCCATTTGTATTTTTTCAGTCTTTTTTCTAATAGATGCGTCAAACATAAAATTGCTTCCCTACTTGCTCCATCTTTTCTGAATCCAAACTAATCTTCTCCTACCATGTCTTCTTTTATTTATCATCCTTGCTAGAATCTTTGATGCATGCGATAGTAAACTTATGGTACGATATTCTTCACATTTGTTTGCGCCTGATGCTTTTTTATGTATCATAATTAACCTGTTTTTTTAGAAATCTAATAGAATTTCTCCTTCCTTATACAGTCGAAATAGTTTATAACGAATCCGGATAGTGCGAAGTATTGGATACAACGAACAAATACTTAAGTCCCGGCGTGAGCCCTATCAAATGCATGTAAAGTAATATCGTGTACAGCGAATATCGGATACAGTTAACTATTGGTTTCAACGAAGATTTTTCCCTACGCAGTTCAACTTTTACTACCCGATAGAACGAACTGTGTACTTTTTTTTCATTTTTCGACCACTTATGAGATTAGTCTATCCTGAAATAACCTGCCTATACCCTTCGACGAATTCGTGAACCTTGACAATGCCGTCCACACTGCGGAAGTTCTCTCTGAGGAAGCTATTTTACAGTCAGTACTGGATGAAGGTGAAGACGACGACGACGACGACGACGACACAACAACGAAGACGAATCACTACCTGGTGCCATGGATGTGCCTTCAACCGCGGAAGCTCGAAAAGCTGTAGGAACGTTGCAAGCTTTTTTACTCACAAATTGTGATATGTCACCTTCTGAGCGAGAGGCATTACGTGTACTGAGTGAGACGGTAGAAAAAAAATTCTATGACGATGTTGTAAAAAACTGTAAACAGTTAAAAATCACCGAATTTATGCCTGCAACACAGCAGTAACGATATGTGCTGTACATTAGTGTACGCCTGTACTGTAATTTTTTTTTATTCCGCTTAATATTAAAAGTTCATTATATCCGATATTATTTTTATAACGAACATTTCGTTGTATCCGGTTTTAACGAAGAACTGATACAACGAACAAAATCTCTGGTCCCTTCAAGTTCGTTATAGACGATTCCGACTGTATATTCTGCAAATTAATTCATGTACATTTGTTAAAACTACTTTTCCTGCACTTCCACAATAACCCACTAGCAACTTCATCAACTCCTGCTTTACCTGCTTTCATTTCTTTCAGATCTTTATCAAATTCCGAGCTCAGAATAGGATCTCATCTTTGATCATCCTCCATGCTGTCTTCTTTTACCATACATTTACTTATACCTGCTCCATTCTTATACAATTTCTCAACATTTCTAACCCATCTTTTTATTTTGTCTTTTTTAGAATCTAATAGTTTTTCTTTTTCATCCGTAAAATTATTTGTTCTCTTTCTTCTTACTCCGATATATCTTTTTACTTTATTATATGCCTGATCGGGTTTTCCTGCTTTCATTTGCTTCTCAATTTCCTCCCAGTTCTCATTAATTCATTTTTCTTTTGCTCTCTCACATTCCCTTCTTATTTGATTTTTTGTAGCCTCATATTTGTCCTCACTTTCTCTATCGTTGACTTGTTTATACTTTCTTCTTTCCTCCCTTCAACTCTAGTATCTCATTTTCCATCCATGGTTTCTCCTGTCTATTATTTAGGTATCTAATTTCTTCCTTGCTGCTAGATTTATTGTTTTTTTTTTAGTGCTCTCCACTCCCTTTCAATATCATTTCCTCCTTGCGATTTACAAAGTTCTTTCGTTATTTATTTTACTTATCTTCTCTTTTCTTCACCTCTTTCAATAACTCCAAATTCCATTTTGTTTTCATTTTCTTTTTATTCATCATTTTAAATTTAAACCTACATTGCATTACTACTAAACTGTGGTCACTATCTACATCCGCTCCCGGGTATGTCTTACTACAATCCAGGATTCAAGACCGTACCCAGGATTTAAGTAAGGGGGGACGTATGGCGATGCACGCATGTCAAAGTGGCCCCCGAGACACCGCACCTCCGGCCCTCCCTTCGAGTATCGCATTAAGGGACGCTTTGAGTCGGCTCGAGCCCCCATTTTGTCTTCCGCTTCCGATGCGCGCATCCTGCGAGGGCTTCCATGGGGTCTCCTACTACCAAGGTTAGCACTCTCAGCACTAACCTGGAATTCAGATTCCCCACAGCCGGACGCGCTTCCTCTTTACTCATCCCTCACCTCCTCGTCTTGGTACGTGTGGTGACGCAGGAAGGTGGTGACGGCGGGGGAGCTCTGCCGGGGGGTCCACAGCAGCTGCACCAGCTCTTCTCTAGCATGGTATAGAGTTGTTCTATTTGATGGTGTGGGCCAAGCGTTGTCCATCGGTCCTCTGCCTCCACCACTCTGTCTGCATCTTTTTCTTCATGATGGTCAAGATAATGGCCGACCCCCGGTTCCATCCGCTTCTGCTCGTCAACATTTCCGGAACCGAAGTACTCGGCGCGAGACAGCTAATCACGTCGTCATCGTTGTCGCTTCTGGTGTTTCCGCCACCGGGATCCATCGTTGTTGCCGTCCTACGCCTGTCCTGCTCCCAGGCCTCACACTCGAACAGTGGGGGGGGGGGGGTGTTGTGATTAAGATACATTTTTTCTTGGTGTGGGGGGGGTCTCAGTCACAGGTCCGCCCTCTTCTCCGTCTCAGCCAATGTTTTTCGTGTTTTTTGGCCAATGGAAGGGGGGGGGGCTGCCAGTATTTGATTTTTATATCTTGTCGTAATATAATCTGTTTGATATCTTCTTTCATCTCCTTGGCTTTTCCCTATGTATTTTCTTCTCTCACGATTTTTAAACAGAATGTTTCCAATAATCCAATAACTAATTTATATTCTTCGCAAAATTCTATGAGCCTCGACCCTCTTTCATTTCGCTCTCCTAACCCATGCTTCTCGTGTGCCCTTTTTTCCTTTCTTCCTCCTACTCTGGCGTTCCAATCTCCCGTTATAATTACATTTTCTTCTATTTTACTTAATACACTTCTTCTTCACTATAGCTTATGTTGGTGTATGAATTTGGACTATCACTAAAGATACTGGTTTAGCAGAAATTCTTACCATTAATATTCTCCCACTATATTGTGTATAACTTTGCACTCTCTATTCCCTACTTTTTTATTCATAATAATACTTACACCTGCTTTCCCTCTTTTCGGTATCGTATTATTCTATACTCTTCCGTCCAAAAATCATTTTCCTCTGGCCATCTCACTTCACTAATACCAAGTTTACCTAACTTTAATCTTTTCATTTCTTCCTTTAAGCTCTCTAGTTTGCTTAGCACTTTCAGCGTCTTTACATTCCACCTCTCTATTCTCAATTCTGATAGTTTCTCACTCCAGGGGAAACTACTGATGTAGTTTCCCCTCGCTTTTATCAGTTTACCTGTTGGAGTTCTCTTTCTCTTTTATCAGTTTACCTGTTGGAGTTCTCTTTCTCCTATGTGCTTTTAGTTTTTCCTTTAAGCCCCCTCACCATGCCAAGGCAGCACACACAGAGGAGGAAACATGGTTAAAAACTTTTAAATTACAGTATCCCGAACTCGCTTCCACGTTTTATTCACCCACCGCAGCTTCGAATTGTAGAGGAGACCAACATATATAGAAAATATCTATATTGCCTTCGAATTACAGAGGGGACTAAGAGTTTGCTTCGAATTATAGAGGTTAGAATTTCCGAGAGACTACTGTATTCAGTATGTGTCACTCTTTGAGCGAGTTTATAACTCCTTACCCAGCAACGCGCTGTCCTCAAGCATCTCAGAAATATAGATCATGAAATTAGCGCCTCCTACGGTTTCTTCTACTTGTTGAAAAGCTTCCAGAATATCTTCGTCGCTGGAAAAATCTACTTTGAAACAGTGGATACGATTTTTATCGAACATTGTTTCCTCTTTCAGTGTCTGAAAACAAAACAGAGCTCGTTAGTTCGTATTCCAAAGGTGGTGACTTTTGCAGGCATAGGTTTATGCAAGCCAAACAACAGACATGGTTTTCATTTATGCAAGTATTATTGAAGAGTTACCTCGAAGATTTCCGTCGTTGAATCCAGCCCTACCACGTTCATGCCCATTTCTACGAGCCTTTTAGTCACAACCACTCCAGTTTCAGAATTAGCTCCAAGCACTACCGCTCCTGTCCCAATCCAATCATCCATGATGACGAAACAAATTTTGTCGATCTGACTATAGTATTACTACCGTCTCGGAAAACTGCAGTATTCGCGTAAGTTCTGTACTGAGCTTTCGTCAATTCTATTTGTCAAGTGAAAGCAGTTGCTGCATTTGTCTTTGTCGTACACATAAATTTTAGTCGCGGAGTTGATAATTTCGGATCCATAAACATTGCGTTTAAAGACCAGCTTTCAAATATCTGTAATCCGAGGGTTGACGTGCTACTTTCAAACCGAACTGATAAGCTTCAAGCTTTTGTTCTACACGTGTCCAGTTCTTCGGTGCTTTCACCGCACGTTTCTAGTTGATGCGCAAATTTACAGCAATGTGATGTTGATGAGAGCTTCGGGCTGAAGTGCTGTAACGGCCGCCTCCGTACCTGCTAGCTATCAGTAATAAGTGACGTTCGTAAATTTTCATAAATTACCTAGTTATGTCATGGGTATAGAAGTTTGAAATTGGCTACTCGATTGTTGGCTGCTAAGAAATCACCACGTAAAAATAGATTATCGTTTGATATTCAGGATTTTAACCTGAAAGTTTAGTCTGTTCGCGAGCACATACGTTCGAGTATTCACACAGCATCATGGAAAAATGGTCCGGGAAGACGGCATTTGTGGCTGGAGGCAATTCCGGAATGGGAGCCGCCTTGGTGAGGCGGTTTCTAGACTGTAACATGAAAGTCTACTCCATGGACAAGAAAGTTGACTTTTTGAATGTAAGCAAACTTTTCAATATCTTTGATGATAAGCAAGGTCCGGGTTTTTAGGCACTAAAAACTTGAAGAAGGCCGTATTTAAAGTCTCTAACAAGATTTAAATAGTCCATAAAAAGTCCTTGTAAAAGGTGAAGTAGTTTCAAAAAGAGTAAAATGGTTCCGAAAAGTTCCTATACAACTACGGGGCTTCATAGGTTTCAAATTAAAGGTGTCGGAAAACTGGGCCCAATTTTTATATTTATATTCCCCTCAAACTATATGCAATGTAATAATATTGAATCAACATATTTTACAGCTAAATATTAAAGTTGTTACAGTTTTTCATTTTTTCCCCAAATGAAACGGATTTTCAGTATTTTTTCTCGAAAAACTAAAAATTGATATTTTTCTCTCTAGAAACTGAAAATGAACAAAATAGTCTCAAAAATTGTATTTTTACCCGAAATAGTCCCAAAAAAAGCGGTCGCAATTTCAAAGGCGGCCGAATTGCGACTTCGAGTTTTTAGCCAATCAGAAGGCGTTATATAATTCAGCCGAAATTCGCCTTTTCGATTGGTTCAACACGCCTGGTCACGGTTCCTTATGTGCTTGTATATCGTGTCAGTCGGGGTGCTTTCCTCTCACTCAGAGAAGTTTCTGCTCATTATCTCACTGTAAAGTTCCTCAGTTAATGAGATAGCTTTTTGAGTAGAAGTGCAAACCAAAAGTCGTTTTTTTATTCAGTCGAACGCACGGATAATTTTCTGTCCTCGCTGCGTCTAACCCAGATTCTGTGTGCTTTAAGTTTGTAACAGCTCCGTCGAAACCGTTAACATACTATTTCTCCTACTTATGTGGGTCATTTGTTGCCTAATCATCTCCCGGGACAAGAATAGAATAAATTGAGGTGCATTTCCTCGGCCCCCCCACTTGCCCAGATAGATTTGAAACATACGCCATTCGTTTGTGCTACGTTTGTGCTGGTTTGTGCTGAAAACCACATCGTTTGTGCTGCTCCCCTTCCTGAGATATTCGAGAAAACTTTTGGGGGGGCTGTAGAAACGGGAGCCCCCCCACTTTCTCCTAGAGGATCAAAAATGGTGTCAATCGTTTGTGCTACGTTTGTGCTGGTTTGTGCTGAAGACCCCGTCGTTTGTGCTGCTCCCCTTCCTGAGATACTCGGGAAAACTTCTGGGGGGGCTGTAGAAATGGGAGCCCCCCCACTTTCACCTAGGGGATTGAAAATGGTGTCAATCGTTTGTGCTATGTTTGTGCTGGTTTGTGCTGAAAATGCCGTCGTTTGTGCTGCCCCCCTTCCCAAGTTGTTGAGGTTTATTTTTGGGGGGGCTGAAGAAATGGTCTTTGAAAAAGGAGTTAGATAAAGAGATGAAAGGGGAAAAGTGGATGCAATAGTTTTTGCTCCGTTTGTGCTGGTTTGTGCTGCCATCCATAATCTCCTATACCCCATAGACCCGTCGAGAGGGGGCTCTTTGTCATACAGTAGGATACAAATCAGGTTTGCCTGAAAATTAAGGAGTAGGCAAACATATGTAAGCAATAAGGGAATGCGATAGAAAAGTTGTTTCTGTGTTTATTAACTCAATTATTTTGCCGAAGTTTGTTTCATACGTACCTAGACCCACTTACTTACATAATTCATTTTTGGACATGAATTTATTAATTATTATTGTCGTTACAGCGCACTGATATTTTCACCAAAACATTATTATTCAAACGAACGCTAAAATCTAATATGTCTTGATTTTCACCAAAATCAAATCACTTGCTCAATTACTTAATTACTTCAAAATTTAGTTTTTTTTTTTTTTTTTTTTTTTTTTTTTTTTTTTTTTTTTTTTTTTGGTTGTTAAGAATGAATTTTGAAAATTCATAACAGTGCTACTAGCTGCATTGCGCCTCATTTGGGTCTACTGTCATTACACCCTCTTACAAAATCTGCATTTCCCGCTCCGTGGTCCTTTCATTCTTTTCGGCTCTTACCATCTTTTTGTGCAGCCAACTTAATTGTGCGTTTCGCGGATTATAAGGTAATGACCACCTGGACCATCTTCCATCTTCGGTCATTTCACCTTCTTTTCAAAACTATATTCTTTCACTGTGGCGTTCTTTTTATCGCTTTCGCTTGTGCCACCTTTTTGTGTGGAATCAAATTAATCTTACTTTCGGCGGATGATAAGGTCCATGACTTTCGGGGCCATCTTGGTCTACTGTCATTACACCCTCTTACAAAATCTGCATTTCCCGCTCCGTGGTCCTTTCATTCTTTTTGGCTCTTAACATCTTTTTGTGTAGTCAAATGAATCTTACGTTTCGTGGATTATAAGGTTCACGACTTCCTGGACCATCTTCCATTTTTGGTCATTTCTCCCTCTTTCTGAAACTATATATATTCTTTCGCTCTGTCTTTGATACTGCCTTTTTAGACTATTCTTTCAAAAATGACATTTTCGCCTAAAATTGACGATAGTATATACGTATTGGGACTACGTCGGGTGGAAATTCAATTTTCGAAACTATTTCGTCAGTTTCTATTTTTTCAAGAAAAAATTTTTAATTTTTAATTTTTTGAGAAAATCGTTTTTAAAAATCCATTTTACTTGAAAATAAACTTTGAAAAATTGTACCACCCTTATTATTTGCTGCAATAAAGTACTTATTTTGATGTAAAATTGTTACATTGCACATAGTTTGGGAGGAATAGAAATATAAAAATTAGGTTCAGTTTTCCAAGACCTTTAATTTGATATCATTAAAGCCATAGTTTTACCGGGACTTTTTGAGACTGCAGTAGACTTCCAATTATCCGCCCGAATTGGGCCTACAGATTGGGCGGATAACCTGAAAACATGTAATTTTGATAAGAAAAAGATTGAGAAAGGGGGGAAAACCATTTTTATTGAATTAGTTACGTAAGGTAATAAGTTATTTTATACAAAAAAAAACTTCAATATTAAAAAAAAATCGGCAATTTTAGCCTTTTTGATCAGTGGGGGAGGGGGCAACATTGTAAAAAAACAACTAAAAACAGTCAGTTCATTTTTTTAAATCTGTAGTTTTTCTTTGCTTCTTCATGATATGCCGCTCTTTTCAGCAGCATAATTTCTCTACTTTCTTTGTGAATTTCATAATCTGCAGCAGTAATTACTGGCTGTTGTTTAAACACCAGTAACTTTCCCAATGCTGAAAAAGCACTGTCATAATGTGTATCAGCCTTGGGCTTACTTACGAGCACAACAATCGCACCGGATGGGAGCAGCCGATTTTGAGGGGTGGCCGAATTTTGAGAATGAGTTTTTTTCTAAGGTGGATGTTGGATAGGAACAGATACGAAAAACAAATTTCCGGTAGGCAGTCGAGGGCCCGAGTGCTTGTAACCGACCTTCATCATAATCCGGGGCTGATCCATATGTACTGATGCGTCTCCTACCGCCGTTCTTGATCATAATTATTATCAGGTGTGCTAAGGACTGAAGTTGTGATTTTAGTGAGATTTTGGACGGATAAATTCGTGGCTAGAACAATCTGGAAGGTGGATAAACCAATGGCGGATTATCGGGAGTCTACTGTACTCCTCTTTTTTTTTTTTTTTTTTTTTTTTTTTGAGACTATTTCATTTTTATGGGATTTTATAGACTCTTCAAGTCTTTTTAGAGACTTTTAATACGACCTTTTTTTGAGTTTTTAGCGCCTAAAAATCCGAGCCTTGATGATAATCTTCAAGGATTTAACAACTTTAAAAACGGTTAACGAGCAAAACTTTTATTGGGTATCTGTAAGAACCGTATCTGTTGTATGTTTGTAATTTAAGCCCATTTGCCTCTCTTTTTTTCCACTGCACGAATTTTTTATTGAAACCTTGAAATTCATTGATTAGTCTTTTCTCCATGGATAGCATAGCAAAGGGCAATAGGCGTTTCTCTTCCATTGTGTTTCTTATAAAATTTTGATTCTTTCTACATACAAGAAACGTCTTTCAACTTCGTCAGATGACATTAGCATCATTATATAAAATTTTCAGAGGCTTAATAAATTCATAGAAATAAGTATTCAGAATATCCTTAAGGAAGAAGTACCGTAAATCAGTTGTTTTTACACTTTAGAAATCTTGCCTTTCATAGATTATTTTCAGTTCAATCTTCAATTTTTTTTTCATGAAGGATGGAATAGCATGCCACTGTATTCTTCAATAGTTAATTCGCCAGAGATTTTTGTTTTTTTCAAATTTGAAAAATCAAACAAATTAGCCACAAGCGAATGACCGGTGTAATTAAATCTGTCAGTAATTTCGCAAATAATGATATCGCATTCACGCGAATGTCGGATATCGGAATGATATCGTGCCGATATCAGTGTCGGTTGAATATCGGACGATGAGCATAAAGATACACGTTTATATTGATGCTTTATGTTTTACATTGAAGAATTTTCCAGATTCGTACAAGCGCGAAAAATAATATTGTGATACAACAGACATCAGTAATCATGTTTTCGAAATCACTGAATTCGTTTTTCACCTGTTAACCCCTAGGTAGAAATTTGGATCCCATCGGGAAAGGGGGCGACAGGCAAAAAATGCATTAAATGTAATATGCGTATCGTTTCGCAGGGTTTTGGGGCCGTAAAATTCATGTACCGATTTTCAGATTACCGTGAGAATTGAGGGACCTGTAGTGGGGCGAGGGCTGAAAATAAGAATAAATTAACAATTTGGAAGTGGATTTCATTTTTTATGTTTTCGAGATGATTTTTCGAATTTGAGCTTCAGTCAAGAGGAAGCTTCTTCACATGACCCTGAAAATTATTTTCTTTCTTAAATTAGGGTTTTCCCATCTCGGAGATCATTTTCCCCCTTTACCTTCTTCGAACTCCACAGAAAGCTGATTTTCAATTATTTCAATTTTTGTTTCAATTTCCACGTCATTTATGTCTGAATGAGAGTTTTTTCGGTCCACAGTCCATTTTTGAAGTTTTTCCCTCTCCCCCTTATCCGTATGCGTTCATTTTTCAACTAAAAGCTTTTAAATGAAATATATTTTTAAATAAATTTATGAAATTAATGAACAGTAATTTTTAGTATACACAGTGTAAGTATTCAAAAAATTCCGGGATCAATTTTTTTCAAGAAAGGAAAAAAAAGTTTAGAAAAAACTTTCTATTTAGTTTTTAAAATAATCCTCTCCTCGTTCGATACAAATTTTGCTGTGCTCGTACAGTCACTGAAACGATCTGGAGAACTCTTCTTTCGGAATGGCTTTCAGAGCCCTGGTCACATTCCTTTGTATCGCCTCAACATCTTCGAAACGCTCTCCCTTCATCGTAATTTTTAATTTAGGAAATAAAAAAGTCTAACTGAGCCAGATCTGGTGAGTAGGGCGGATGGTGATTTGTGGTGACTGACTTTTGAGCCATAAATTGAGTGACGAGTGTCGAGGAATGGGCTGGCGCATTGTCTTTTGTCTCTTGGAAGAAATCCTTATTCAGACATAGAGGAAGCGTATATTAGAATAATTATTGAAAATCAGCCCTCTGCGGAGCCCAATATGGAAGAAAAGAAAAATACAAGGAGTGGATTTTGTGATCCTGAAAACGTCAGTGTGTGAACGAAAATAACTTCCAGTCGTATATCAGGAGGTCTACCGATCATATAAGTCATATTTTTTGAAAAGAGGTCATTTAAGTCGTCTTTTTTTTTTCTTTTTTTTTTTGCTTTAGGTCATCTAAAAAGTTTTTATTCTGTTAAATGGTTTTAAAAACTTCGTGTAAAGGGCTACCACTCATTGATACACTGACATTTGTACTTTCACAGCATTGGGGAATCAATTTATGGCTCAAAAGTCAGTCACCACAAATCACCATCCGCCCTACTCACCAGATCTGGCTCAGTTAGACTTTTTTATTTCCTAAATTAAAAATTACGATGAAGGGAGAGCGTTTCGAAGATGTTGAGGCGATACAAAGGAATGTGACCAGGGCTCTGAAAGCCATTCCGAAAGAAGAGTTCTCCAGATCGTTTCAGTGACTGTACGAGCACAGCAAAATTTGTATCGAACGAGGAGAGGATTATTTTAAAAACTAAATAGAAAGTTTTTTCTAAACTTTTTTTTCCTTTCTTGAAAAAAATTGATCCCGGAATTTTTTGAATACTTACACTGTGTATACTAAAAATTACTGTTCATTAATTTCATAAATTTATTTAAAAATATATTTCATTTAAAAGCTTTTAGTTGAAAAATGAACGCATACGGATAAGGGGGAGAGGGAAAAACTTCAAAAATGGACTGTGGGACCGAAAAAACTCTCATTCAGACATAAATGACGTGGAAATTGAAACAAAATTGAAATAATTGAAAATCAGCTTTCTGTGGAGTTCGAAGAAGGTAAAGGGGGAAAATGATCTCCGAGATGGGAAAACCCTAATTTAAGAAAGAAAATAATTTTCAGGGTCATGTGAAGAAGCTTCCTCTTGATGAAGCTCAAATTCGAAAAATCATCTCGAAAACATAAAAAATGAAATCCACTTCCAAATTGTTAATTTATTCTTATTTTCAGCCCTCGCCCCACTACAGGTCCCTCAATTCTCACGGTAATCTGAAAATCGGTACATGAATTTTACGGCCCCAAAACCCTGCGAAACGATACGCATATTACATTTAATGCATTTTTTGCCTGTCGCCCCCTTTCCCGATGGGATCCAAATTTCTACCTAGGGGTTAACAGGTGAAAAACGAATTCAGTGATTTCGAAAACATGATTACTGATGTCTGTTGTATCACAATATTATTTTTCGCGCTTGTACGAATCTGGAAAATTCTTCAATGTAAAACATAAAGCATCAATATAAACGTGTATCTTTATGCTCATCGTCCGATATTCAACCGACACTGATATCGGCACGATATCATTCCGATATCCGACATTCGCGTGAATGCGATATCATTATTTGCGAAATTACTGACAGATTTAATTACACCGGTCATTCGCTTGTGGCTAATTTGTTTGATTTTTCAAATTTGAAAAAAACAAAAATCTCTGGCGAATTAACTATTGAAGAATACAGTGGCATGCTATTCCATCCTTCATGAAAAAAAAATTGAAGATTGAACTGAAAATAATCTATGAAAGGCAAGATTTCTAAAGTGTAAAAACAACTGATTTACGGTACTTCTTCCTTAAGGATATTCTGAATACTTATTTCTATGAATTTATTAAGCCTCTGAAAATTTTATATAATGATGCTAATGTCATCTGACGAAGTTGAAAGACGTTTCTTGTATGTAGAAAGAATCAAAATTTTATAAGAAACACAATGGAAGAGAAACGCCTATTGCCCTTTGCTATGCTATCCATGGAGAAAAGACTAATCAATGAATTTCAAGGTTTCAATAAAAAATTCGTGCAGTGGAAAAAGAGAGGCAAATGGGCTTAAATTACAAACATACAACAGATACGGTTCTTACAGATACCCAATAAAAGTTTTGCTCGTTAACCGTTTTAATGTTGTTAAATCCTTGAAGATTATCATCAAGGCTCGGATTTTTAGGCGCTAAAAACTCAAAAAAAGGTCGTATTAAAAGTTTCTAAAAAGACTTGAAGAGTCTATAAAAATCCCTAATAAAATGAAATAGTCTCAAAAAAAAAAAAAAAAAAAAAAAGGAGTACAGTAGACTCCCGATAATCCGCCATTGGTTTATCCACCTTCCAGATTGTTCTCGCCACGAATTTATCCGTCCAAAATCTCACTAAAATCACAACTTCAGTCCTTAGCACACCTGATAATAATTATGATCAAGAACGGCGGTAGGAGACGCATCAGTACATATGGATCAGCCCCGGATTATGATGAAGGTCGGTTACAAGCACTCGGGGCCCTCGACTGCCTAGCCGGAAATTTGTTTTTCGTATCTGTTCCTATCCAACATCCACCTTAGAAAAAAACTCATTCTCAAAATTCGGCCACCCCTCAAAATCGGCTGCTCCCATCCGGTGCGATTGTTGTGCTCGTAAGTAAGCCCAAGGCTGATACACATTATGACAGTGCTTTTTCAGCATTGGGAAAGTTACTGGTGTTTAAACAACAGCCAGTAATTACTGCTGCAGATTATGAAATTCACAAAGAAAGTAGAGAAATTATGCTGCTGAAAAGAGCGGCATATCATGAAGAAGCAAAGAAAAACTACAGATTTAAAAAAAATGAACTGACTGTTTTTAGTTGTTTTTTTACAATGTTGCCCCCTCCCCCACTGATCAAAAAGGCTAAAATTGCCGATTTTTTTTTAAATATTGAAGTTTTTTTTTGTATAAAATAACTTATTACCTTACGTAACTAATTCAATAAAAATGGTTTTCCCCCCTTTCTCAATCTTTTTCTTATCAAAATTACATGTTTTCAGGTTATCCGCCCAATCTGTAGGCCCAATTCGGGCGGATAATTGGAAGTCTACTGCAGTCTCAAAAAGTCCCGGTAAAACTATGGCTTTAATGATATCAAATTAAAGGTCTTGGAAAACTGAACCTAATTTTTATATTTCTATTCCTCCCAAACTATGTGCAATGTAACAATTTTACATCAAAATAAGTACTTTATTGCAGCAAATAATAAGGGTGGTACAATTTTTCAAAGTTTATTTTCAAGTAAAATGGATTTTTAAAAACGATTTTCTCAAAAAATTAAAAATTAAAAATTTTTTCTTGAAAAAATAGAAACTGACGAAATAGTTTCGAAAATTGAATTTCCACCCGACGTAGTCCCAATACGTATATACTATCGTCAATTTTAGGCGAAAATGTCATTTTTGAAAGAATAGTCTAAAAAGGCAGTATCAAAGACAGAGCGAAAGAATATATATAGTTTCAGAAAGAGGGAGAAATGACCAAAAATGGAAGATGGTCCAGGAAGTCGTGAACCTTATAATCCACGAAACGTAAGATTCATTTGACTACACAAAAAGATGTTAAGAGCCAAAAAGAATGAAAGGACCACGGAGCGGGAAATGCAGATTTTGTAAGAGGGTGTAATGACAGTAGACCAAGATGGCCCCGAAAGTCATGGACCTTATCATCCGCCGAAAGTAAGATTAATTTGATTCCACACAAAAAGGTGGCACAAGCGAAAGCGATAAAAAGAACGCCACAGTGAAAGAATATAGTTTTGAAAAGAAGGTGAAATGACCGAAGATGGAAGATGGTCCAGGTGGTCATTACCTTATAATCCGCGAAACGCACAATTAAGTTGGCTGCACAAAAAGATGGTAAGAGCCGAAAAGAATGAAAGGACCACGGAGCGGGAAATGCAGATTTTGTAAGAGGGTGTAATGACAGTAGACCCAAATGAGGCGCAATGCAGCTAGTAGCACTGTTATGAATTTTCAAAATTCATTCTTAACAACCAAAAAAAAAACAAAAAAAAAAAAAAAAAAAAAAAAAAAACTAAATTTTGAAGTAATTAAGTAATTGAGCAAGTGATTTGATTTTGGTGAAAATCAAGACATATTAGATTTTAGCGTTCGTTTGAATAATAATGTTTTGGTGAAAATATCAGTGCGCTGTAACGACAATAATAATTAATAAATTCATGTCCAAAAATGAATTATGTAAGTAAGTGGGTCTAGGTACGTATGAAACAAACTTCGGCAAAATAATTGAGTTAATAAACACAGAAACAACTTTTCTATCGCATTCCCTTATTGCTTACATATGTTTGCCTACTCCTTAATTTTCAGGCAAACCTGATTTGTATCCTACTGTATGACAAAGAGCCCCCTCTCGACGGGTCTATGGGGTATAGGAGATTATGGATGGCAGCACAAACCAGCACAAACGGAGCAAAAACTATTGCATCCACTTTTCCCCTTTCAACTCTTTATCTAACTCCTTTTTCAAAGACCATTTCTTCAGCCCCCCCAAAAATAAACCTCAACAACTTGGGAAGGGGGGCAGCACAAACGACGACATTTTCAGCACAAACCAGCACAAACGTAGCACAAACGATTGACACCATTTTTGATCCTCTAGGAGAAAGTGGGGGGCTCCCGTTTCTACAGCCCCCCCAAAAGTTTTCTCGAATATCTCAGGAAGGGGAGCAGCACAAACGATGTGGTTTTCAGCACAAACCAGCACAAACGTAGCACAAACGAATGGCGTATGTTTCAAATCTATCTGGGTAAGTGGGGGGGCCGAGGAAATGCACCTAATAAATTGAAGCACCTCGTGATTTAGCGTAGAATACTTTTTTCTTGCGGGGATTGAGGATCTGACAATCACCAGAAAATTTTGTTCAAAAATTGTAGGATTTAAAAAGTGACGAAGAATATGGGCGTAATCTAACAGTCTTGCAAGCCGATGCCACCAAGGAGGAAGACGTTTTACGTTGTGTTAAATACTTGGCTGAAAACACCGATGAAATAAACGTGGTAGTGCATTCGATTGGCAACATTGGCAATAACTCTCTAATTGGTAAGTGTTCTTTTATCTGTGAAAGAACAGAAATGTTAGCTAATGGAGAAGGATTGAAGTAGATTAATGTATTGCCATGAGATAAATTTGAGCTCAGTATGCGCCATACACCAGGCATTAAGCGTTGTATAGATTGTAAGAGCACCAAGGTTGATAGGCCCCTGTACAGGAGAAAAAGCTTGTCTTTTGTGCTTTTATTTTTCTTGCTTAGAAGTTTGCTTCTGGCTTCTCAAAGGTTATTCAGAATTTCTGATTGGTTTTAGCTTATCGTTTTTGGATACTTCTAGGCTTACTACGATTAGTATAGCTCCGCAGAGAGCTATAAATAGTGATCTACATTAAGTAGATTCATCCTCTTTAATTTTTTCAAAGCCGCAGGAATATTTTTACTGGACCTCTCTGAGTTACCTATACCTTATATACCTGAAATTCTTGATAATAATGTGATTTTGGCAATCTTAAGATAATCTGTATTAGTCTATGATCGGAGACCAGTTTGAACTTATTTGATACTTCGAAGTTTTATCATATTTCTGATATTACTAAGTGCAAGGACGAAGTCGATTTGATTCCTGGATTCCTGTGTTCTTGATTTGGACTGATCTAGGTCCATCTTCTTTTTTTCTTTAAAAAAAAAAAAGTTCATTATTTCGAAGTCCAATTCCTGACAGCATTGAATTAATTTATCACCTCTCTTATTACGTTTTCCAAAATTGAATTTTCCCAACAAATGTTTTTCTTCTGGTTTGCTTTTCCCAATTTGACTGCTGTTCAAGTTACCCACAATTGGTATTTTCGTCAGTTTTTCAGTTTTTTGTTTTCTTGTTCTATTTCCTGGAAAGTTTCCATTAGCAGTTTATAGAATAGATGAAGATGGTGTAGGAGCATAGTCCTGGATAAGCATAAAAGTTTTATTGCGGATCTCCATTTTTAGGCTTGCTATTCTGTCAGATATACCTCTTAGTCCCGAGATATTATTTTTTAATTTTGGTTTGACTAGGAAACCTACTCCTCTTTGCCTTTGATTATTTCCCTTGCGAAAGAAAGTATAATTGTTTATGGTTTGGTATATTTTTTGTCAGTTCTTCTAATTTCTGATCTTCCTAGGATATCAGTTTTGACCTTTCCCGTAGTCTCCTTCTCAGTGCTTTTAGATTTTCTGCTCCCTTGAGGATTCTGACGTTGAGTGTCTCTAGTTTCAAATCTAAAGTTTTGTTTTTATTTGTTTTGTTTCTTATGGGGTTTGGTGGTTTTTGACCAACGGAGTCTATGGGATTGGGGTTAGTTGAAAATAGATTAGGGGTGGGTGTAGGTGAAGAGTCTTGATCATACTTTCCCCGTTGACCATACTTCCTGGAGAGGGAAGGGGGTAGAGCCTGTGGGTCGTGGGTATCTTCACTTCGCGTTGGGTGGACGATGACCGCCGCGGTTGTTCCGGTTTGTTCCTCCTCCGATATTGAATTTCTCTAGCGTTGGCTGCTTTATGAGTTGGAGTCTATTGTATCCATTGCCGGAAAATAGGCTCACGTTCCGACTGTTGATATTCTTGGTTTTTTTATTGCTTTCCGATACGTTGACTTTGGGTGGGCTGCGTTCCTCTACTGAGCGTTTTCTACCAGGTGTAGGTACACTGTCGTGCGCTCGATCGTTCGTTGATTTTTGGCTCGAGGTTTCATCCACTTCTATGCCCTCTGCATCTATCTGGACCCCTTCGAATAATTCATCCGAAGGACTCAAAAGACAGAGTTACTGATGAGGTAAATATCGTCCGCAAAGCGGAGATTATTCAATCATTTTCCGTTTATTTTTAGAACTTTCCCCTCCCAATCTATGTCTAGAAATATATCTTGTAGTAGCGCATTTTAAACAATTGAGTGAGAGAGGGTCCCCTTGAGACCCCCTTTAAATTTTAAAGAGTTTACCGAATTCGTCTAATCTTATATAGGACGTTCGATTTTCGTATAAATTAATTGCGAAAAGTACGTTGATTATTTTGACAGGGATATTTTTTGTATTGTAGCGCCAGCCACAGTTTATCATGGTATTATAAAGAATTTCTAGTATTTTCTTTATTGTATGAATATGATCGATGGTAGAGAGTTCTCTTCTAAAGCCTGCTTCCAGTTCGAATTGCTCTAAAATGAAAATCAATAAAACTTTTGAATTGTTCAAATTTTCGAAATTCTAGCAAAAAATTCTGATTGTGTGTGGCTTTACAAATTCTTTAGATTACTTATTGATTTTCAACTAGATTAAACAATCTTAATATCTTCAATTATTTTTCAAAATATCTTTGACGATTGAAGATTTTCAATTAAATAAATTATTTCCCAGTTCTGATTCAGCCAAACTATATTAATAAACAATTTCAATTAGACTCAATTAGAAAACATTTTTCCAACAATGCATTCATTTTCAAATCCAATGATCAATCAAAACAAAAATAAAACAAAAAAAAAAAAAAAAACTTGAACTTGAAAGATTTCCAACTTCTTGACTCATTCCCATTGTCAAACAAGAAATAGAAGAAGAAAGAAAAGAAGTAATGCTATAATTTTCATTGGACTTTTGATTTTTCCAAACTTTGCTTGTTGTAATGTAACTTTTGCCGACTGTAATTGGACTACTCACGTTCGGTCTGCGTGCTTCGTTTCGGACTAATCTTGTTGTTTCTCGATTACTCTTTATGGTACTCGCTGTACCAGGGGTATAAGCCTTGCCCAGTTGAAACCTTTCGTCCCTACACCTTTGAAAAACTACTGGGTCAAAATTACGTTGAAAACATGTTAGTTGTTGAACCTACAGAAGTTATTGTAGATCACTACACCTCGGTAGAGCATGCATCGCTCGTTTTGGAAATAGTTTTTGTCTTGGAAAATTAGCTGTCTCTCACGGCACGGCGTCCGGCCTAAGGAGGGGGGGGGGTTGAAAATTCTCCGACACCGGATTCGTATTATGTGGAGTCTATTCAACAACTTTCATTGAAAAAAGAATTCAAATTGAAGGAAAGAAAATTAGGAGCGACATGGTGATAAAGTGAAGAAGTTTTCGATTTCTCTCTGTACACTCAACAAGATTTCGCTTGAAACATACGTCAGTCGTGACTTGACATGACGCAATTAGAATAAAGATCGTCAGATTTAGCATCATCAACACTTTCCTCGCGTCCCTACCTTCCGCTATCACGAAACTCTAAACTAGGGGCTTGTCACTGAATGCTCAGATAGAAGTCGTCGACGAATGCATTTCATGAAATTCCCGAACCCTCGCCCCTCTCCGACACTACAGTTTTGAATTTACAGCCGAACCAGTATCAAAATCGAATTCTGTGTTCTTTAAGTCCCTCCAGCCGATATCTCAATTTCATGATTCGCGCTGATGAAGCTTTTCACAGTGATAATGGAAAAGTTATCACAGATGCTGAAAAACCTAGAAAAACATGAAGTTTGGAGTGTAGTATCTGAGGATAGAGGAAGGGGGTACGGAAAAATTTCAGGAATGAATAGGTGGTAACGTGGAAAGACGGGATTGAGATAGTTTGCAGCTCTTTTGAAAAATCGTTGTTTTCTTTCATAAGGACCGTGTTAATCCACTGTGTATGAAACTGCAACAAATCGGCTAGAAAAAAGTTGGCGAAATTTGTGAAAAATTTGTGACTGATAAGTGATCGTGTTAGTTCCGGCAAAAACGACATAAGATCTATTTCAACAATAGTTCAAAAATATGTAATTTCATAAATGAAACGATTTTTTCAAGTTTTCGGGTAGGTATCTGAAAAAAATCTGTTTGAAATTGAACAGTTTTTTGTTCAATGGTTGATGTTTTTTCGACCATTCTCAACAGATAAATATAATCTGAGAAACGGTGAAAAATTGGTTCAAAGATATTCTGTTTTTGACCCGAGAAATCACTGTTAACATTACAACGTTCTTCTATCAGAAAACTGGAAAAATGTGCTTAAATTTTTCAACTTTTTCTACATTTTGGGTAAAACGCTTATCACATTTCAAAAAACCGATTGATTTTTTTGTAGATTCTTCGTAGTTTATAATGCGTTTAATTTCAGTTGATAATCGAATATAGTAAAAGTTAACAGCAGTTTAATCGCTAACCAAAGTCGTTAAAAAATATTTATTAAATCTGGCCGACTTCTAACCGACATTCACATTTTTCATCATACTTCATAATACGTATCTGTGAGAAAACGGGACCAAATTTTCCCCGATTTTATGTCATCGGTCCAATGAAACTAATCACGGAACACCTTTTGCATGATGAAATACAGAATTGTTTTCAACCACCTATGCATATAACATTTTGTGGGCAGTTATGAAAAAGTAATAAGAAACCTTTTTTTGAATTGATGAGAGGAACAATTTTTGTTTCAAAAGTTTTCGCTCACAGTTGATACTTTCCCAGTTATCTTGAAAAAGGTGATTTCAGAGGACGTTCAGCCCCCTAGGAGACGAAGCTCCAACAGGAGTTTTGGCGACTTCCAAGTATGTAACCAGCTAGGAACCATACTTCCACATCAAATTTAAAGACTTTAGGAATTTTGCAAATTCATTCCCGAGTATGGCATAATTAGCTTGGGCTACACTTTAGTAGCTACATAGCAATTACGTGAAATAGGTCGATAAACATATTTTATTTCAGTAAATCCTTCATTACGGTAATAAAAAGCGCTAATATTTATTGAATTTTACAGACGGTGAATTCGCAGAATGGCAGAGTTTACTAAATGTGAACATAATTGCCTTTTGCAGCTATATGAAGGAAGTTGTAAATCTAATGCTGAAACAGAACGTCAAGGATGGACGCATTATCGTTTTGAACAGGTTTAATTCAGTACTCATCTGTGTTACGAAGATAATTGAATGTATTCTTTGATACCTAATTTGAATTGAACAACGTATTTTTTGCTTACCCATTAATGAGAGGTAGTGGCAGAAGAGTATTGTAAACTTGACCGTAGCTACATTCTTAGCCGGTACCAATGACTGTAATTACAAAACTTGGTGTGAAAAAGAAAAATATGGGCTAATAATTACATCAGGTTTATAAACGAAACTTCAAACTGCAAGTTCAAGGCTGTACTTTGTAATATTATTTTTTCTTCCGTCTTGTTTACTGGATCGATCTTCAAATGTTATTGGAAATATACTTCGATATTGACGCGGCGTATCTATCCTGAAAATAAAAATTTAGAAAGTCCATTGCAGACACAGAAATTATTCAGTCAGGCCCGTGACAAGCCTAGGTTTCCAACAAGAGAAGAGGGCCTCTTCTTGTATAAGTTGCTCTCAATCCGAACCCTGGAATCCGCCCTTTCGAACATTACCTCATAGACGTCGGGGACCTAATAGGGCTGTCTTAGCCCTCTTCCCTTCTGTCCGAAAAACCGGCCTTGCTCGAATCTGGCGAGTTGCTACGTGGGCTC
This sequence comes from Acanthococcus lagerstroemiae, assembly GCA_031841125.1. Classification (NCBI taxonomy): domain Eukaryota; kingdom Metazoa; phylum Arthropoda; class Insecta; order Hemiptera; family Eriococcidae; genus Acanthococcus; species Acanthococcus lagerstroemiae. The sequence continues at coordinate 19,388,759 of CM063109.1, read as the reverse complement.
GAACCCGGAACCTCCGGATTCCGAGACCAACGCGCTATCCACTCGGCCAACCAGACTTCAGGGGGAAGGGGGCAGAGTCATTCCTACATACATTTGCCCCACAATTTTCAAATCCTGTAATTATATTCAATGATTAGAATTACATTACTAGGGGGAGGGGGGAGTTCTGATGTCAACATTTGTCAACTCGGTAATACGTATGATTTTAGCAACAATAAAGGAACAAAAAAAGAATAAATTGTCCAGGAGGCATAATGTCTCCATTTTCACCCCCTTTTCACGGGCCTATATTCAATCCAATTTGAAAAAATATGTTTCGAAGTTTATATGAATACAGTTTAGTTGATATGTACGATATGTGACCCCTTTCGAATGAACCACGTAGCTTAAGTACATGGATGTTATAATTACCTGTTGGAATCTGTAGGAAGGAAACAAACCGGGTACCTGTCCTAGTGAATTTTAACGCATAATTATTAATTAGGATTTCACAAAAATAAAAATATTTTTTTCTTTTACAGCATAGTGGCACTTGAGACAGTAGTTTTTGGCGAGTTGCATTTCTACGCTGCTATGAAATGTGCCACAGATGCACTGGTCCAGGGATTGCGATATGAATTGCAGGAGAAGAACAGTTCCATTACTATTTCGGTACGATGTTTTGTATTAAAAATTTCGCTGGTCGTTTAATACCCAAAAGGCTACCTATGCGAGTGAGAATGCCAGAAGATACGAGACAATCATTTACACTTGCATGCACCTTGCATTCTTCAGTTCTGAAAGAAACGCTGTTCTTCAAGTGGTTATTATGGTACTCTTGAACATTTTTGAGGATTGTAATACACAAGGTGTATCAGGTATGTGGCGCTCCTTCAACTGGGTAGGCAGGTGCCCCATCCTGATAACTTGTAGATATGTTTGCCTGAATTTGTATTTGAAGGGGCAACGATCTGGACGTTTGAAGAAATTAGGTTCGGTATTAATGAAACTTTTCTCTCCTGGCCTGATAGACTAGTAGAAGAAAAAAGTAAAATAAAATACCACTATTAGATTAGCAGTGTTCACTAAATTGATTTCAGTTGAAAACTACACACAAGAATGTTCATATTTGTCATTTTCCCACAAAAATAGTCCTGTGAACTTCAACGAATTTTTCGCTGTAAACGGGTTCCCCGTTCATTCCCTTTAAAAATACTCATTTGTTTCACCCCTACCTATTTTAGTATTCGAGTTTGAAAATTTTGATAAATACCAGTTGGAAGTTACAGTTTCAAAAACATTGCAATGCAGAAAAATAATGTGGAAGTCCTTCCACCCCCCCCCCACATTGTTGAATGTCCATATATTTGACTCTTCTCATGTAATAGCAGACCAACGTATCAACAAGTTGTCAGGATCAGTTGCTGACTTACCTGATTGAAGGAGAATCATGTACATGAAACACTCGATTTCCCAAATACGTGAAGCAGTTATTTTATATTTGGGCTTTTATTATGATCACTATGATTTGTTCAACGAAGTTAAAGCCAAAGTTAACACAAAAATTTTCCAATTCGTTGATAACGGAACCGGTAAAAAGTTGGAAAGCGAGGCCAACTTACTTACGAAATACGAAATGTACATTACTGCAATTTTAATGCGTACTTAAAAGTATTCGCATGATTTTTTTCTTCGAAGTAATGAATCGTATCTTATGGTTGAAATTTATCAACAAGAAATACTGATGTACGTAAAAATTGTAACTGTTCTTCTGTGATAGTGATAGGAGCGGGTAAGGGGAAGGTGGCAGTATTATTTAGGCGTTTTAGTCCAAAAAATTAGAACAATGTGGCCTGGGTCTGTTCACTACTGACATTCACGTTGTCTACTTTTTGACGCTCAGATTATTCAATTTTAACAGAAGTATCATGTTCTGAATTTCTGGGTCGTTAGTTATTTGCGATGCTACTTGTATTCTGTTTTATGTTCATAGTCTAGACTCATTTGGACATGTAGAGGAATGAATTTGAAAAAAAAAATTCAGAAACAGTTGAAGTATGGATGATGTTTTTAATCAACATACCAAGCGTCCTCATATTCAGTTGGAACTCTTGTTTCCTAAGAGGGCTACATGTCCCTTCAAAATATCAACTGCACGTGAAAAATCTTCGAACAAATATTGATCTTCATTAGATTTTGCACTAAAAAGATCGCTTATTATATTTTTTTAGCTGCACTCAAACGCCTTAAATAGGGGGTTGAAAATGCCACTTCATTTTTCCATTTATTAATATTGGTTTTATAGGGAAAGGCTTCGAGTTTTTGATATTTACTCGAATAGAAGGCATGAAAATTACCTCCGAACTCTTCCTTTATATTTTTGTCTACCTCTCCCTTTATTCCCTCCTCCCGCTCTCCACTATATTCTAAGATACCACTTTTGGAAATTTTTGTATTTTTTCCTAGTTTGAAGCCAGACTCTTCTATTACAATTTTTTTAGGAGCTTTATTAACGTGAATCATCGAATCAAGATACTGGAGGGACTGCAAAGTCGCAGTATTCGATGTGGATATTTATTTGGCTGAAAATAAAAATTGCGGTACCATAGTTTTCTTAGTTTAGAAGGTCACTGAATTCATTTCTGGCGAAGATTCACCCCAAATTTGGAAAATGTAGCACCTAGAAGGGAATGGGGGCTCAAAATTTCATAAAATGCAATAAGGATACCGTTTTGTAGGTTTGAGTTTATGCAACGATTCTAATGTAGAAATCATGGCCGATTGCTAGGCGTGGTCTCCAAATTAGAGACTTCAATAAGGACAATTTGGGTATGATTTCAAACATTTTAGGAATCACTGAACTGTAGGAATAGAAGACTTTTAACCTTTTTGAAATCTCGAACAGTACTCAGTAGCATTCTCCACCATCTTGAAAGAATCAATTCCAAAATAATTCATTAATTTTTAAAATGTACACTTTTGCTAGAAACATGTTTGTCTTCTGTTGGTATTTCCGGAATTTCTTTTAGAAAACTTGTCATTCAGCTTCTTAGGGAATGAAGATTCACCGTGATTCTTGGGGATTTTCACTATGTTGACCTGGAAGGTCAACCTACTTCCATAACGAATTTCCACTCTTCGCGAATTTTTGCAAATTAATTTCATAATTAGCCTAGATTATCAACGTCTCAATACAATAACGAAAGGTACACCCTGGAAGCTGGTATGTTGTGGTGTTTTCGGGCTAGTGTATTTGAGAATTTCTCTTTTTAATTCCTTCTGTAAGTCAATGGCAGTTGACTTTGTGTTTAGTTTTTACCCAGTTGGTGATTTTTCCGAGGTGAGAAGACCAAGCTTGTAGACTCACGAAAATAACTTCCCTCGAACTTGAGGCTTCTATTCGTTAGTGCCACAGAAGTCAGCCCCTTATACGTACTTGCTAATCATGTTAGGTTGAGAAAATTGTTCTTAATGTAAACATGGAAGTCCCTGATTCTGGCGAAAGTTCGGAAGTATATTAGGGATGAACTGTTTCATGTACCACTTTGGCCACTTCATTCGAGGAGGAAAAAGTTCATTTTGCTATCCTATTTCTGGAAATTGTGTAAGGCATCGCCCAGAGGACAGTTTTGAATCAATATGACAAAGTACTCCTCTTTGAGCTGGAAAATTGAATGCCTGCAAATTTCTTAACTCCCGGTGGCATACTCCCGGTGTCTGTTACTTCGTAACCACTGAGACCGGAGGTCAGTTCTCAGACTGGTAGAATTTCCAACACGTAATCTGTAGAAAAAATACAAGATTCGTACTCGAAGTTAAATCAAAAATCATTTTTCAGCGTGGTTTGTCAGTGAAACATGACTTCGGAAATGAAGCTTCGAATTTAGTCGACTTATGTTTATGTTAATTAGTCTCCGGTGTAGGCATTTACCCAAATTAGGACTGCTTGCAGACTTAATTAACGTGTACTCGTATATACAAACGTATACTTCTTACTTTAGTTTACGAGAAAAAAAAAGGGGGAAAAAATTAATTTACTTGATCACGTACGAATATTGTTAAAAAGAGAGAGAAAAAACATACAGTATTGTGAACTACCTTGAAAAAAAAATTTGATCACGCCACGCGGTCGGATTAAGTATGCAAAAAACCGGTAATTAAAGGAACAACGATTTTTCTGTACAACCGAAACATAATTTTTTGAATACGAATTTTGAAAAGGCGTCCGTTCTTTGTACAAGAGAGGATTTCGCAAAAATTCGAATTTGACATTGATTTTGCTTTGAATATTTTCCTCGAAGAATTTTCCGAAAACAGGGACGACTTTAGAAAAATGCATCAAAACGAATGTGGGAAAGATCGTAGGGACTTTTTAAAGAGGAGGATGGGCAATGTTACTGAATACATGATTTAATGACTTCCACTAACAAAATCCAGAGTTAACTAGTTAGAGGACACAATGACTTTTCTTAAAATACATTTTGCTAATTACGTGTTTTGAAGTTTTTCAGTTTCACCGATAATTTGCCCCCTTTTTCATGGGTGCTATCGGAAGAGGGCAAATGGGATAGTTGCTCTTCCCTACAAAATCGAGAAATTGCTGTAATGTTTTTTTTTATCGTGGACAAGGATCAAACCCCTTTTCGAAATTCGCTTTTTTCTAGAAAGAAGTCCGGAGACCCCATTGTATCGTCCGCTTTAATATTCTTCCGTACAAGTACATAATTAGAGCTTGAAAAGACATATCTAGTATCTACATCTACGCACAGGTGGATATGAGGAAGAGACAAGAGTGAATCGTTGAAGGGGAGGGGGGAATCTGAGGACGCTCATTAACCTTTCCTTTTGATAGGTGTGTCTTACTAATAGTACCATCAAGCTTGAACAGACAATACAACTGTGCGCAAGCGCACCTAAAACTGGCAGAAGTGAACTGTGGGGTAGGGAGGTGTTCATTTGGCTGACTATTAGAATTCAAATTTTCCGACTTGAAGATTCCAAGATTGACCACCAAAGGAAACGAATTATTCACTTTTTAAAGCTGGCTAACTGACGATTCTTTTGTCTACTTCTCCATGAACGCCACCAGTGAATGTTCCCTCTCCGTAGATTCATAAAAAAAGGTATTGCGTTATCGAAAAATTCACGTTGTTATCCTGGGGGGGGGGAGGGAAGATATCCGGAGGAGCTCATTACCGCCCCATTTTGATATATTTTTTAAAAGTATAATCGAGCTTGAAATAGAAAAACCTACAGCTGAGCGCAGGTGGACCAAGGGAGGACAATGGCAAATTTTTTAAAGTGGGTAATTCTTGAGATTTAATAGAAACATAAATTTTATATACTTTTACTACTGGATATGCCTACTTGAGCAAAACCTAACGAAAGGGTCTTGCTCTTTCTGGGAAAAAAGTGTGCCAGCCCCTAGACACGTTCTCTCTTGATATATTCTACAAAGTATATTTGAACTTGAATAGACAAATCCACAACTGTGTACAGGTAGTTCCTGAGAGGGCAGTAGTGATTTTTTTTAAGGGAGAGGGCGTTAAGTAGTTTTTGAGCTTGAATAGACAAATCCTTAACTGTGCACGTGTATACTTGGGGAGAACAGTTTCGTGATATTGGAGGGATTCTTATAACTATACCAGAATTCAAATTTCCCAACTAAATAATTCCAGGGTTGACCAGCAGAGGGAATAACGTCTCTCCTTTTCAGATTTTCTAACTGTGTATTAATTTTCGGTGAAATGAAGGAGGTTCTTCAATTTGTCCGCTTATCCATAAGTGTCACCAAGGAGGGCAGGATAAGAAAGCTCCCTCCTCGCCGTGAATAATTAAAAACGGTATTACCTTACTAGAAATATAGTTTCCTACGATATCCGTCCTTCGGGATGGACTTTCCTCTTCCGAGAAAAAAGTCCGGGGACGAACACACATACAAAACTGTGCACAGGTAGATTCGGAAACCCGTGTGAGATGGTAGTGTATTTTCCACGGGGGAGGAGGGAGCGCTAATTTTCGAGCTTCAATAGACAAATCTTCAGTTGTGCACCAGGACAGTAGTGACATGGGGAGGGAGAGGTATCTTTACTGACTACCTATCAGAATTTAAGTTTTCCAAGTGAAAAATTCCATGATCGACCAGCAGGGGAAACAAAGTCTTTTCTTTGTAGATTCTGCCAACTCAGCATCACTTTCGGAAGTTAACTTGCCTTTTTCGTTGAAGAAGTTTATCGTCACTTATGCGCCTCCTCCTTCGTTATGTTTTGGCGGAAGTCTACCCCAAGCTCGAATAGATAAGTTCACACCATGCACAGGTGAACCCGGAGATCCAGGGAGGACAGTAATGCCTTTTCTGTCACCTTGGAGTTATGTTGGGGATGGGTTGTTTTCAAGCTTTAATAGACAAATCCTTAGTTGGGCACCACGGGGGGAAGAGAAGCGGCACCCATGACCTCCCTAATTTGGTGCATTGCAGTGAAAGCATAATCTAGCTCGAAACAGGCAAGCCTAAACTATGCACATGTGGACGGTAAGCTTTAGTAAACAAGTTCTCAATTGGGAATCCCAGAGGAAGGGGGGGGGTTGGAGGAGAAAATGGCCCTCCCAATTTGATGCATTTCATTGAAAGTATAATCGAGTTTAAAATAGACAAGTCTAAATTGTGCACAGGTGGACCTGGGAAGAGCAATGGCGATATTTTTGAAGAGCGTCATTTTTCGACTTAAATAGGAAAATCCTAAATTATGCAGAAACCAGTACCTGGAGGTGACAGTAGTGACATTTTGAAGGGGTGAGGGGGTTCTCCTAACTACGAAAATCCAGGTTTTCCAGCTGAATCATTCTACGATCGACTAGCAAAGGAAATAAAAAACTTCTGTTTTAAATTTTGCAAGCAGCATATTATTTTACGGCTGAATGAAAAAATCATCCGATTTTGCCACTGACTATTCGTTTGTTCACCTTTCCATGAGCGTTCCATGGGGAAGGGAGATAAGACAGTTCTTCCTTGGAAACAAATTCTTCACTTTTTAGAATTAGCCAACCGAAGGTTCGTTTATTTGCTGCGAGAGGGGGGGGGGGGAATTGAAAGATGCCTTTTCGTGGATATGGAAAAATGCATTACTTTACCGAAAATCTCATGTTTTTTTCTGGAAAAAAAGGGGAGGGAGGAAGTTTGGAGGAGCCCATAAACTTCCTCTTTTGATGTATTTTATTAACAGTGTAATCGAGGTTGAATTAGACAAACCCACCCACCAACTGTGCACCGGTGGACCTGGAAGGGCATAATTTTTCATCTTCAATAGCGAAATCCTCAGTTGTGCAGAGGTGTATTTTGAGGGGATGGGGAGGGGGTATTTCGTGAATTACTCGAATTCGAGCTGAGCAGTATAAGAAAAAACAGTGTACTCGATTTTGCTGACTGCGACTGACTTTCTGGAATAGGCTTGCCACGGTTGCCTTTTCCAGAAAGGAATTTTGGCAGCACCCATGCACGTCCACTTTCAGCCAAAGTACATTCGAGCTTGAACTGACAAATTCACAGTTGTGTCCAGAATCGAAGGAACATCAGTTGACGTCGGTTGACCTTCAACTGATTCAAATCAGACGAACGCTGTTCGTGAACTGCTGGACGGTCTTTTTTTCTTTTGAACTTTAATGCTCTCGAGGTTTCGAACATAGGTAATTTCTAATTATATGCTTCGTTCTATTGATTCGCAGAATATATACGCCGGTTTGGTGAAAACCGATCTGTACAAGAATTCATTGGGCCCGAATTTTGAGACACCATTTTTCAAGACATTTGTTACCTTATCGGTGGACGACATTACTGAGACTGTCGAGTACATACTTCGCTCGCCTCCGAACGTGCTGGTAATATGCGAAATTTTTTCAACGAATGCCGTACGATAAACCAGTTAATTTTTTCTCATTTTCGAGTCGGTTCAAGGTTCTTTATTATTAAATTCATCCATCACCGTCAGAGACGGTAGAATTTCGATTTACTTGCATAGCCGCGGAAATTTCCGCTTCGAATTAACGCGAGTCGTGTGCAGTCGAACCATCGGGTGTTCGTGGGGGCGAAGGAACTCAAGATACCGGAATTCGAGACTTCGATTGTACATTGTTAGAATCTTTTCGCACGGCGAAAATTCGCTATTTAGTAAATCTCCGCCGCTAATGTTCAGTATAAATGCTAATTTGCTTCGAATCCAGCAGCATTAATTTTCATTGCGAATGCGTATCAGACCTCGATATAAAGTGGGCCCTCAACCCGAGGGCGTTCGTGAAAGAGATTCTGGCTTCACACTATTCACCGAATAATATCAATGCCATGTATTCATTAAAAAAAATCTGCTTCAAATGCAAAGAAAACTAGTTTTTTATTTCAAAATAAGAAAATTTATGTACATAGTACAATGGCCGCCGGTTAGGGATTGTTGGTAGAATAAACTAATTTTAAATTTAACGAGGACCATAGGTAGGATCAACCCCTTTCCCCCAGTTTGGACAGTTGTGTCTGGTAAAGTAGCTAGGACATTTTAATGGGTAGAGAACGCGAGAAATACGACAGAATATAAATTTATTAAATATGAATAATATTATCCAGATGAAGGAAAAAAATCGATCTCACCACAAGGCAAAAATCTAACGAGTGGTGTGTTAATGGGAATACTAACTAAGTTTGAAGATGACAAACATTTTAATGAATTAGGTTATATATCCTCCTAGTGGGTAAGGCCGTAGCAAATCATATTTATTGAGGGAGCGAGAATCAAAAACATTCTAACTATTGAAGGGGGAAAAAACACTCGAAAATCTTCCAACCGATGAGCAGAAGCAAAAACTCGCGATGCGTAAGATAAGCGCTTTTCAACTCCCCCTTCAATTTGGCGACCAATCGTATAAGATTTTTTCTATGAAGTAGAAACATGCTAAAAAGGAAGAAGAAAAAATGTGTACAAGGTGCGTGAATTTGTCAACTGAGCACCTGAAATTGCCAATTCGCCAATGTCAACTTTAAAAGATGATTGGGGCGGGCGAGTCCCCAACCCTTCATGGCCATCTACTGCTTTGCTAGCGGAGACAGTTGTATGCGGCTACCTCTCTAGCTTTGCCTTTGATCTACCTAACTGGAATCACCCTCCATTAGGGTTGACTGGGAATTTCATGTTTCAGTGCTCAAAATTAGGGGTGTATTGAGGAAGATGTATGAGGAGTGTGACACTCCCTTACCCCTCCTCGAATCTCCAAGGTCGGCATTTTCCGGAAAATTCGTTCAATAGTTGACATTTTTGACCATCAGTATCAGTGGGCAAAATAAGAAAATGGTCGACTTCTTTTTGTTTGGATGGAAAATTTCTGTATCGAGTTAGTAGTTGGATAAGCATTCCATCGTGCCAGGGGAAAAAAAAAACGTTCGAACCAAGATATGTCTGCATAGACCACCACCAAAATGCCGTTCCAATTTATCGTCGTACCCCTACTACAAAATCGGGAGTTTTTGTGGGGAAATTGATATACTAGGATCCTGTAGTAAATCTGAATTCTGGCGGTACATCTATTAGATGTCTGAGTAAGTGATCGTGCAAAGCTGCTGAGCTGCTCGACGGGTACTAGATCACGGGTTTCGGGGGTTTGGGCACCGTCCGGTCTCTGGGGCTCCTCTTTGTTTGTTTTTTAATGTTTTTCCCCTTCTTTTTGCTCTTGTTAAATTTTGAGCTTGATTAATTAATATTTTCCGGTCCTCCCTAGTAACTGGCCATAACGACTAATAATTTAAAAATTAGTAAATGATAAATTTTTTGGTAAGTTTTCTTCTTGATTTCACGTGTTTAGTCGGCATTTTACACATCAGTAGGCAAAAATATGATCGTCGTTAAGCTCTTTTTTCCTTCTTTTTTATGTTGGCGTAAAAACTTTTGGTCGAGTCGGCATTTAGATCATCCTACCCCTGTACGGATGGGGCTCGTGACGCCTATGTTCCAAGCTGAAAACTCCTTTTGAAGAAGTAGATAAGACAGATATGATAACACTACTCTATGCTGTCTAATTTCGAGTCACGATCGAAGTATGAATTTTCTACTTCGCCAGTGAAACATTCTGCATAGTTGATTGTTTTTCGATCTTATTAATCTTTCTAATTACCTTAAACGAAGTCTAATATTGAATATAATTGGTGTCTTTTAATTACAGGTGAGCAAAATGGTCGTCTGTCCTCGTGGCGTATTTAAAGCCAATTATTTTGCAGGCCAACAATAACGAATTCGAAGCTACAGTAGATATCTACGTTCTTCCAAGCCATATATAGCATTTCTGTTATGTAATTATTATTTGCAGTTATTTAACTGAATTACATAGGTAAATACTTCTCTGTTGTATTTTTGAACTTTGTCGAATTACATGTATGTATGTACATGCAGCAATCAGAGACGGGTTAATCGCAGGGGCATATGTGCACTTACCGAACTGGAATGGGAGTGGCTCATTGGAGGCTAAGTATCAAAATAATGCTGTCAATTTTTTGTACGTCTAATTATTTATTTTTTTTATTGGCGAGGAGAGAGATTTTGATGGATTTGCTGAAATATTAGAGGACCAGTCCATCTCAAAAAATTATGTATCCGATACATAATTCAGAAGTTCATTGAAAATGATTAAGGATGGCATTATCCTGCTTTTCTGTATGGAACCATTTACCTACAAAAGGGTGCAAATGATTTTTGTATGACAGTCATAAATAATTAGAAAATTGAATCCAGTATTAAAAAACGCTACTGCGCATCAAATCAAATGAAAATGACCTTTATTTCTACTTTACTTATACATAATGTGTAGAATAGGTCAGGTTGCCCTCTGTTGGGCAAAGGCCTCTCTTAGACGCTCCCATTCCCCCTGTTTTGCGCAATCCTGCGGGATATTGTCTGTGCTGGAACATTCTATCAAACTCATCCCTCCACCCGGTTGTTTTTTTTCCTCCCCTCTTCCAAAAACCAGTCGGAGGTTATTTTTGCCCACCAGTTATTGTCCACTCTTGCCACATGTCCAGCCCCCTCTCACTTGAGCCTCTCTTTATAGCATGCAGGAAGTTAATATCGTGTTCTAACTTCTTTTTAATTTTAGATAAATTAGAGTGTAGCTCCGTGGCTCGATAATAATGAAAAAAAAACCTTGTCTTTCCTCTTTATCCCAAGAATTGCCCTGACTGAACTGTTTTTGTGAATGACGATTTTTTCTTCTTCAATTTTAGTGAGCGACCAGGTCTGACAACCATACGACCGGACGGGAAAGACGCAACTGTTCAAAATTTGTCCTTTTTGTTTTAATTTAAAGTTCTCATTAAATCTCTATATATTAAAAACCAAAACTCCTCCCCCCCTCCTGGAAAAAACTCGAAGGAGCCTGATATCTAAATCCCCGGCTACTTTCAAGGACATAAGTTTTAAGACATAACAGACATAATAAGACATAAAAAGTCATATAATGTCATAATTACCCATACTGCGGGTTTACCTAAAAATCAGAAAAATTGCAGGGGCAGATCAGCTACTTTCAAGGACATAATCTGTTTTAACATAAAAAATCTCCGAGTTTTAAGACATAACCGACATAATAAGACATATAATGACATAATTACCCATAATCTCCAAGATCTCAAATCGCTGCGGATTGCCTACCCTGCCCCTTAATTGCTCGATTTTCCAGGGGTAGGCTGCCCTCAGGAGGGGGTTCATGGGTGTGGAGGAAGCTCCTGAAGGGGGAGGAGGTCCCCTGTGGGGGCGTGGGCTGTGGACGGAGATGAAGGCCCTGCGTGGGGCAAGGGGTTAAGATGAGTAAGAGGACCTGATGGAGGAGAAAGTCCTGGGTGAAAGAAGGACTGGGGAGGGAAATGAAAGCCATGGTGCGAGAGGGGCTGGTGGTGGGGGTCTGAAAGGGAAAGATGGTGCTGGGAGCTCTTGAGTGGAGGACCAGGGGATCTTCGTGGGAGTTGGGATGAGGAGGCCGCCGAGAAGGAGCAGTGGAAGAGGAAGGCTGTAGCGAAGGATTATGGCCGCAATTGGGAAGGGCGTAGTGATGGGTGAAGAGATCTTGGTGGGGGCGTGGTACGTGAACAGAAATGAAGGCCATAGTGGTGTGGGGGTGGTCGGGGGGGGACGTGGTCCTAATGTAGGGCATTCGGAGTGGAAGAGGGTGATCGGGGGAGACTAGGTGGAGGACTGGGTGATGATTAGAGGGATGAACGAAGGGTGCCATGTGGGGAAGAAGCTGTGGACGGAGAAAGTCATGGAGCGTTGGAGAGGGTAATGTAAAGAGATTGAGGCCCAGTTGGTGGAGGTCGGTTGTGATGGTCGATGGTTGTAGAGGTGAGGAAGAAGTCCAAGAGACAGGACCTACCCGGATGTGCAGAAGGAAAGGGTCCTTAGGGGGGATACTGCGGAGGTAAAAGACCATAGGGTGGGCACTGAAGCCTCTGGTAGGAGATTATGGCCGTTGTGGGGGAGGAGTTTGCGGCTGAGGAGGGCTGCGACTGTTGAAGTGCGACCGTGGTGAACGAGGGGGTCGTGGTGGAGGAGGAGGAGGCTCGTGATGGAGAAAGGATGGAAGGGAGGAATTCATGATGGAAGATTGAGGACCGCTGATGAAGGGCGAGCAAAAAAGCTCAAAGCAAACCTCAACTCAGGAACAAAAGTTTTAGACCAAACACTGAGGACTGTGATAGTCGGACGAGGCGCGAAGCGCCGATCAAAGCCGGCACGAGCGAAGCCCCCTAGTATTTTTTTCAAAAACCAACATTTTTTCCACGAGTTGGCTATTTTTATGTCCAATTTTAAATTTTTTGTTTTGTTAGGTAAATGTTCTTTTCTAATTTGCTCTCAACCCGAGCCCTGGAATCCGCCCTTTCGAACATTACCTCAGAGACGTCGGGGAGGCTGTTGGAGCTGTCTTAGTCCTCTTCCCTTCTGGCCAAAAAACCGGCCTAGGTCGAAATCTGGTGAGTTGCGACGTGGGCTTGAACCCGGGACCTTCGGATTCTGAGACCACCGCGCTATCCACTCGGCCAGCCAACCAGACCCCTTTTGTTAAATGTTATCGTTTGCCCTAAAAATACTTGAATTCCTCCACCCGCTCTATTTTTTTTTCAACTTATAGCCACAGGATTCCGTTTGTTCGACAGAACGTGTTTTTTTTTTTTAAATGTTAACTTCACTTTCAGACAATCTAGCTACGAGCCTCCCTTCTGATAAGCTTAGGTGATAGGTGGAACTTTCTTCTAGGTCATTATCACCATCTTACACTGGCCCTTACTCCTCCTAACAAATAGACAGCAGTTTCAGGATCAAAGACAATGGCTGTATTATTATAATTAACATCACATATAATTTACAAGCACGAAAGCGGTAGGTACTTCGGTTTTACTAAACGCTGATTTCGATCATTTCAAAATCTTACACTATACATATGTACACTGAGATCCGATTCGCGGGCATTCGAAAATTCTTATAGCTGCCATAAATAAGACGGTAACCCTGTATCAGGCATTAGGTTCGTTCAAAACCAAAACGAAAATCACGTAGTCTTTGGCTTTGTACGCCTGCCCAAATAGGACAGGTAAAAGAATCGAGCGAACAGCAGGAAGTAGCTGAAATACATGAGCGACGACACGATCAAATTCGATTTCGTTATATTACAAGGAATGCTCGACGACATGAACTGCCACGCTTTATAGTTAACGTAGCATCCGGCCGCCATTTGGCAGATTTGAGAGGCGGTGATGAACACGGAGATCACTCGTGGAATACGGACCTTGAGCGCTCTGCAGGCATAATACGAATACATAAACGAGTGTATCAGACTGTTCATGACCACGAACCATCGCGCCGAAGATGTAAACTCCTTGTACGCATACCAGGAATACAGCAGCGTTAGGATATGGTGGTACCAGTGCAGGAAGATGAGTGGTTGCTTCCTCAGTACGATGAATACTGTATCGCCGAATTCAGGCAGTTTTGAAAGCACAAATAGGAAAGTCCAGAAACTTGAGACGTTGTCGTCAGTTAGGAAACTGTAAAAAGAATGAAAATGAGCAGAGTTAATGCTGTTGATTGAGTTGGGTGTGCTGGCAGAGGGCGCCCCAAGCAGGTTAAGTTGTTGAATATGATTGAAAATACTGCTCAGTATTGATGGGATTATTCAGATGCTAACAAACTGAAATAGTTGGCACTTCAACCATTGGCGAGAAAACTATCCATGGCAGAGTAAGTGCCATAAGGAACTAAGTAATTCCTGGATGAGCGATGTGCTCCAGTATGGATGGACTTATGGACTACTTATATAACATTTGCATAATATGTATTCAGTCACGTACCTAGAAACGCAAACCGAATGGTAAATGCCGTGATTATTAAGCGTGTGTAGAAATTCGGGCGCTGTTCTCAGGAAAGCAGATATACTGAAGAAGGATAAGGCGACGTTCCAAATGATCAGCGGCTTGCTTAGCGAGTACGGCTTACTGTTGGCCATAAGTCGTCTCACTGTGAATATAAAGAGCACGTAGATGGCGCTGAAGTAGAAACCGGTGTGCCATCTTTGTTCCATCCATTTTTTGGCGTCTAATGGCGAGAAGTTTCGCTCGAATGGTAGAACGAAGCTGTATTCGCGCAAAGATGCGGTCGAGTTGAGTACGTCCATATCGTACCTGAAGCAGAAAGAAAAAACATAGATTTAATTACTCGCATGGTAATAACCTTGAAATGAGAAATGCATGCGATGTGGACCCTGTTAAAGGTCGTCAGTGTGTGAATTTTCCTACCAACAAGGAAATACAGTATCTTAAAGCATTGTTTCAGTTGTTTACGTTGTAGATGAATTCCAGATTGTTCGCTGTTTTTAAATAAGTCTTGATGCATAATACAGCCATAGTTAAATTAGGTGTAATGTGAGCGGAGACTAGAGACCATGTTTTATCTATTCTTTCAATTCTGGTTAGATGTATTGTAATAAAGGCAGGTGCTGACTCTTGTTTATGAAAATGTTTATTCTCGAATCTCACGCAACATAGGAAAAAGACGAACACGCTTAAAGACTGCAGAAATAGAACTTAAACTATTACTGACTTACCTATGTAAGTTGTAAATATACCTACATGAAAACCAACAGTAGGTATGTTAAGTGAGTCAGAGATAGGTGCTTGGTGTATTGCTGAACATATTGACATGTAGTTGATGAAAGCACTATGTTCAATATTTAATGGAGATTACAGATTAATATTTGGAACTGTAACCCAAGATGCGAAACCTTTATGAGTATCAGCCTATACACTTTCGAATTTAGATGCATGGGACCTTGACAATGGTTTCTGTTTCCTATTATACTAAACTTGATGTTGCTACACTAATACTGTATCTATGCAGTCATAGTCGCAGTAGTCAATGAACTATAAAATTATGCTTGTGTGATACTCAGGCGACATTGAAATGTCTGTTGAATGTCTACACGACATTTTTACAGATAATTTACATTGTTACTGCATCATTCTTTCCTGCTAGAACTGGTATTTTCAATTTGATATGACCTAGGTGCTAGAACAGATTTTTAGGGAAACGGGCTGATTAGAGAAGGGAATTAAAATGGATGGAGAATATATTTGTGTAATTTAAGATTTGCCGACGACGTAGTTGTGCCGACTCGATCGGCAAGGTGGTGCAACTGGGCCAGGAATTATTAATGATAAGTAAGAAAGCAGAATTGAAAATAAATTACGAGAAAACGAAAATACTATCAAATGTGAAGAGAGAAAAAATAGTTGTAGAGGGAAATGAAATAGAATGGGTAGACGAAATTGAATATTTAGGACAATGAATATCATTTGAAAATAGAAGGGGGAAAGAAATAAGTAAAAGAATTCAACAAAGATGGAAAAGTTATCCTAGTAAAATCAATTAATTTATAAAAGTAAAAAAGTAAACTTGAAAATGAAAACTAAGACCTGGGACAGCTGTACCCAACCAGTATTGACGTACGAGGCCCAGACTTGGGCATTAACTAGGAGGGACGCAGAGATTACAAAACACGCAAAAGGCGATGGAAAGGAACATTTTGGGCATAAAAAGAAAAGAAAATACTAAAAACTAAATCATAAGGGGAAAAAACAGGTATGGTGGATTTAGGATACAAAACCAAAAAAGTTGAAATGGAGCTACGCTGGCCCCATTACGCGACAACATTTGGATAAGTGGGGCAACAAAGCGGAAGTTCTGGACGCCATACGAGGCAAAAAGATCGAAGGGAAGGCCGTTGACGAGATGGAGGGACGAGATTGAGAAATTTATAGGCCTTTGGGCTCTGCACGGAGAAGCCTTTGCCCGAAGAGGGACCTAAACAAAGGAGAAAGGGGACTTTTCTCCCGTTTACAAATAGTAATATTCAAGTATAAATCATAATTGTTTACAAATAGGCTATAATAAAAAAATATAAATAAAAAAATAACTTGAAATAGTACACGTATGAAGGTGCATGGTGCATCTGTAGCTATCCTAGCTGGCACACAAAAAAGGTGAACATCTGTACGATACCTACTCCCATGATACCTTAATAACTGCACACATTAGTATGTTGGTATAGGTACCTAATCTTTAATATATGTTTGAAAGTGTTTGTCTGTGTTTGTTCGAGGTTGGCGGATGAACGATAAGAGCTGGAGGTTCACACTTTCTGGATATGTTCGTATGAACTCTGAATAGGTTTTAGGCTATAAAAGATGTCGGTACCTTTATCAGAAGAAGGCTAAAAAATTTTGCCCCTTCTAGATCCCCTAATTTTTTTCGACTCAGACGTTTTGGAAGTGTTTTACATGAAATTTTCTTATCATTACGTCGAAATTTGGTGGCTGTAACTGCCTCCCTTCAGAAATAATTAAGGGACAGAAATCTCTGATCTTTAATATATATAAATGTGTTTGTTCGTCTCTGTCCCTTCTGGCGGATCCAGGGGCGTTAGAAATATGGTATCCACGCCTTTTGGTCATATTTTTAGACTCTAAATTCAAAATTACACGGGACTCTGCCCGGGGTCCCTTTTTCTTCCTGCTCTGTGGAGATGGTGTTGTGGGACGCTTGGCGATGCACGCATGCCAAAGTGGCCCCTAAGACACCGCACCCCGGCCCCGGAAACTATCCTTTCGAGTATCGCATCAGTGGCCTGAGGGACTGATCTGTGGGGATGCTAAGGGTGCTGATGAAAAGCGCCTGGTTTCGCACTCACTGGTCTTCCTGGGGTTGGTGTAAAATAGTTTTCAACTCTCAAAATTTCGACTTTTCGATCACAAAATTCATTTCTGTCATTGATCTACTTTTGACTCCGAGCTCGGTTATTTCGGCCTGTATTATCTCAAAGATTTGGTAAAGTAAATTCAATCATCTCTCTCATCCTCGAAACCCGACGATTACAGGTGGGTTTGCATTCTCCGAGGTCTTCTGCCTGTGGTTTGTCTAAGGTGTGCTAGTTACCCAAATAGATGAATACCACATATTGATGATTTATTATTAGTTTTGCGCCCTAAATGGTATTAAAAACATCCCATGACTGAAAATATGTATGTATAGAGGTACCTAATTACTTATAATCAGCCTGTTACTATGCTGCTGTAGCATTAAGCGATGCTGATGATGATGCTGTTAAATAGATAGGCACTTATACGGTCGTGGGAGTATCTGCAGCAATACAGAGATACAATATTGTTTACAGATCGTGAAATACAGGTGGCCTCAATCAATGTATTTATTCATCTGCCACTCTAAGAAAGTTTATACCTTACTTATACGAAGTTTACACGGTTTTACCATTACCAGAGGTACAAAATTAAATTCTAAAACAAAGGACAAAGGAAAAGAGCATTAAGTTTTTAAGTTTCTCAATAAGCTATGATAGAATCCGTTTAAAAAAAAATACTAAGGGGGTCCAAAAGTTAGTTCACAATGTGCATGAACTTTCCTTAGAAATTGTGGAAATAACCTTTGGTCACCCCCCCCAGTATATATATAATATACCGTAAACTGGGGTAACTTTGGATTTGTGGGGGAACTCCGGATATTGTCAGAACTAGAGTAACACTGGTTAGATGTGTTATTTCTTCGTTAACTAGGGTGTCGAATGAAAGTTGAGATTTGTAGCTACCCTGTCATGAGGTGAAAACTGATGCTCCGGTTCTAATGTATAAAACCGGCAATGTTCGATGTTCCCCCACAAATCCGAAGTTACCCCAGTTTACGGTATATAATACGTTATCTCAAGACATGCAAAGTATAGAACGTTGTGGGATTTCTAGGTATTCATTTATTTTTAATTAATTGAAACCCGTAGCAAAGATAGGAGGGGTAGAAGATAAAGGTGTCTCGCCTCATCCCATGTTGCTTGAAAAGTAGGAACTCAGCAAAAATTCTAGTAGCGTGTCGGCAATACTGAGAAATTAAAAAATGACAATTTTTTCAGATTTAAACTAAAATTCTTTATAATTTCAATTGGTATTCTTGGTTTACACCTTCTTCCTCTTCCACTGAAAAAACTTGAATCATTTTGGCTTCTATTGGCCTACCATGTAGGTTGAAATTTTAGGAGTGTACGTATAAAATAAGGAGAGCAAGATTTTTAGGTTTAAAGAATACTACTTAATGCTTTTAAACGTATTTTTCACATTGCAATTTTACTAAAACCATTTATTCGCCATCCGGTGATTTTTGAAGCTTATTAATGATATGTTATGCTCTTAAAATTATCCACTGGTAAGAAAGTGGTTAAAATGTATAGCCATTTTAATTTTTTTTTTAACCCTAAACTTTCCATTACTTTATTCATTTCCCGTGGAATAATATTCAAAGAGTTCAAGAAGATGTGCCGTCATGATTCCCATGAAATTGATGTGACATTTGGTGGATATATCCGTGTTCTCAGCTATGGTGTCAGGCGCGGCGGTAGGATTTTGGCGCCCGTAAGCAAAATGTAAGAAGGCGCCTATTTCTGTAAAGTTTTGAGCGCTCTGGCGCCCCTCATTTGAGTGAAGCGTCCTGGCACCCGTAAGCGACTGCATACCTTGCATACCCCTATTGCCACCACTGTATGGTGTTGATTATGTACTTACACGTGGAACATTGAGTGTACACAAATATTCACGTATTTTCAACCTTTATGTCAACATGAATTCTTTATGGACACTCTATACTAAACAAAAATGTCTACCTAAACGTCCAGTAGACAGTCCACAAATGTGTTTACCGGACTAGTTGCGCCTTTTGTCCACATGGATGTTGTATGGTACGTTTATGAGCAATGTGATATCACGGTCTGACTATTTTGTAAACAGAAAAGGTAGGTAGTGCCTATCTTCCAACTACCATCTTGACTCTTGACGTATGCCAGCTGAGTTTTTGTTAGTCGGTTAGATATCATTAATCATCAGATATGTATCGGCAGGATACCACTACAGTATCGTCTTATTTAGGAAAATGCTCAGTACCTCCTTATATTGTTGCAAAATCCCCACCACATTCCTCAGTGATGGTAGCTAGACTAATACTATACGGTACAAAAGTATACTACATCAAATTACTAAGTTTTTTGAGATATCTTATTTGTGAACAACATAGTAGTTTGAAACCCACACTCGCTTTTGAATGAAGCACGTATCCCGTGAAGAACACTGTTGACATTGACAGAATCATAAATGAATTGATTGAATTATTTATTTTACCTACATGGCTCTGCTCGTGTTTTGGCTATAAATTTTGACAACACGTTTACATTACAATTTTTTACTTACATTTACTTCGTATATTTTATGATATCGGTTAGTTTGTTATTTAGTTCAAGTTAAGGGTGCGTCATTCAGCTCTTTTTTTTTCTATTATAGTTCGTATTACTTTTTTGTATTTCGTTGAAGCATCAACATATTCATCTACATCATTTTGTTTTCACTTTTTTTGAGTTTTTGTATCCAAATACTTTGGAACACATTGTATATTAAACCCAGCCATATAAGCTTGACTAAACTTATTTTATACAAAAATTATTCAGCCTAAGCCATTTGCCGAGTAGACATGTCAATGCAAATATCGACTGTACCATTCGGTCTACTTTTGTATACTCTAACTGCAATGTCAATAAGGTCGATACTTGTCGACTATAATACCAACTGAAATGTCGACTGTACACATACAATGTCAATTGAAATGTCGACTATATGAAAATACAATGTTTGTAGCAATGTTGATACATTTAGATACTTGTTGACTGAAATTTCAACTGCTTTTTACATACAATGAACACTTTTATATTTACAGAAATGTGTACAATAGTCGCCAGTAAACAGGACATCGACGTTTGTATTGGAAGGTGGAACGGATTGTAGGAGCGCTAATGTGCACCTCTTAAAAAGAGGTTGAGTGATCCTGGAGGGAAATAACATGGCCGTAAATGGGAAATAGGGATTTTTCACAAAATCATTATAAAATAAAGAAATGACGGACATGTTTCGAATTTGAACTGCCGATTTAAAATTCAATATGTCAGGTAACAAAATTAAAAGGGTGGTGAAATAAGAAACGAGAGGTAAGTACTTTATCAGTTGCCGGCACGACCGTATTTATTTTTTTTTCCATGATCACTCAATAAGGGTTCACAAAACATCCGCTAGATGTCAGCCACTTTGATTCTAAGTCCCAATGTGCACTGAACATGAAAATATGAATTAAAAATATTCTGGATTCCAATATCTACTGATATTTAATCGACATTTCTACATGCACGTATTTCACGGGTACTCACTAGACTATGAAAAACAAGTTCAGACATACTCGTTGCTCGGGCTTGACATTCACCTCATAGATACTTATCTATCAGCATTTACGTACCTACCAGCTTGGTTCGAGTTCTATTTATGTATTTTCTAACATCTACTAAAAAAGCACACCACTGCCATGACTTCATTCCTTGAAAATCTTCCAATCTACATTTAATTACCACACAGCTATATTTTTGAATCTAAACATACCTACCTACACACGAGAAGTAATTGCCCCAGGTATTACAGTTTTAAAACTGCTTCTTGTTGTACTGGGACGAGTTGCAAAATAGTAGTTTCACGCGAACCAGTTCAAATATCATAAAACAGCTTTCGAAGTGTATAGGTACTCATATACAAAACAATTCTACGTACATACGCACAAAAAAAAAATATGACGATCATTCAAGGTACATGTTTAGTTGTTGAATGGATATAAACTAGATATACTCGTAGGTACCGAAAGCAGATGTTTTTTCAAAGACATGGCGAGGCGTTTTCTTTACGTACGTGAAATTAGAAAAAATACCTACTCAAAACGAATTTCATCAGTCACCTACAGTTTTTGACTTGACTCATAAATGACTACAAAAGGAATAAATTAGTAACAGATCCAGAAAGCGACAAAGGGTAGTCTGAAAGTTAAGAGACCTTATTTTTTAATAATGAATGATTGCAAACGAAAACATTTGCCATTTTTCAGGGCTAAATTAGGGTTTAAAATCGGCTGAAAATGGTTAATTTCAGTTATTCAAGCCCTTTTCCTTCTTAACTGGAGCACGCTTGAACGCAAAGGGGACATGGCTATGTGGTTTGCCTCTCAAATTTGTCAATGATTGGAACGTTTTGAGAATAACGTAAGGTGACTTCGAATTCATATTACTTACTTATATTTAGAAGCATTTTAGCCTAGGGGAGAATAATATACAAAGGGAATTTTTATTATTATTTTGGCTCGAACTCTTAAAATTTTTATACCGATGTCTCGTAATGTACCATTGAAAAGAGCTGGTTAATAAGTTGTATCTTTTAAGTCGTTTGAAACCGAAATTGCATGCGCTGTATTTCTTTTTATATACATACAATCTCTGCATTAAAAACATCTCAAATTTGGAAAACTATACTCCACTAGGAAGGGGAGAGAAAGGTGTTATATGGAACAATTTTTTTGTGTGTTTTATGAAGCCATTTTACGAAAGTTTTTAAAATAAAAAGTATCAAGTGATAGAGAAGTTTTTCCCACATAAAACACGTACCGAGTTTCAGTCTACATCTCATATGCTGTTATCTTATTTCTGATATTAAAAAAGTGCCGAAGAAAATTCCATGGTACAAGACAGTGGTGTAAATACGGGGATGGAGAGGGGCAAACCCCCCTGAACCCTTGAAAAGTAAAATTTTTCGATGTAATCGAAGTTCTTGCTGCGTCTAAAGGGCGTAAAATAGACCTTATTTTGTAATAGATAATAGATATCTTATATCTTTTGTTTCTTTTTTTGTTCATTTAATGAAAATTGAACATGGTGAAAATATACCTACTTTTTATTCTATGATTTCAATCCCCCCACCCCCGAAGGAATGAGTAGTTACACTACTGGTACAAGACGTGGTATATCTTAGAATATACCCAGGTGTACCATGAAACACATCAAAGTGTACTATGGATCACACCATAGTGTGACATGATACACCCTCACGTAAATAGAAAAATTTCCGCAACCACTAGCACAATTGCGGGGGAGGGGGGAGGAAACATGACCAGAAATCTGGAACTTTTTCGTGATTGGTAGACATCCTGAAGAGTAATATCATGGAACAGTAGGAAAATATATAACAAAATTGGAAATCGGAATTTACTTGTGAACACACAAATTAATGCAGGGAACGGCAGAACAAGAAGAAATACTGAAATATGATGTTCCATATAGTACACTACGTGTCTGCAGAACGAAAAAATTTCTAGTTCATGATCAGAAAACAAGATCCAGAACAAAAATCTAAATTACATTCAAAAGAGAAAATTGATTAAAATGTTACAAATGGTTTAAAATCGAAAAATTTTACTTTTGTGACCACAAAATAATGATATGTTCCTGTCTCTCGACTAGTAGAGGTTACGTCTCTTTTTTTTATTTTCTCTCGTGAGTTCATCTTTTCATTTCTAAGAAGGATTTACTCTTTGTATCTTGTATCCTTCATTATCTGCTCTTCATAGCTCACACTGTGCCTGTCTTTTCTGTTCTTTCTCTTAACCATTCCATCTAGTAGTAAAAACAGTATCTTTGGATGTCTTATATTATGACCTATCATTGTAACGCTTACCTCTTTACAATTATATTTCAAATTTTTCTTTCCCTTCCTACTCCCCTTAGTACGTCCCCATTCCTCCATATTTATTATCCTCTAAAAAATTGTAAAAATACGTCATTATTAGTCTAGATACTCAGTAGTAATTCAGTCATGCTACAGAGTATTCTTCGTTTCCGTTAAATGAATGGTAAAGAATCAAGACTCACATTTGCCATTTTACTTCAAGGACGCAAATAGGCAAAATACTGTACACGGGTGCAGGAATATCTTTGCTGCGCCTGTGAATATGCGATATGTATAACATACTCCACGTTCACAGGCGCCGCAAAGATATTCCCGCACCCGTGTACAGTAGTTCGCCTATTTGCGCTCTTGAAGTAAAATAGCAAATGTGAGTTTTGATTCTTTACCCTTCAAATATCATGTTCATAGCATGCAACTCTCCCTTACTACTCCCCAAAATTCCATTATTTTCATGAGCGGTATTTTTATTAGATTAGCCCAGTCTGTCAAATTATATTATTTCTGACTCACTTATACACAGGGGAGGGGAAAAAAAAACTTAATACAATTATTATGAAACCTTATTTTGTAAATTGTGTTTAGTTTGCGACTCTTGTGCGACAAAATGTTTGTTGGCCAAATTTTAAGTTTTATAAAAACACAAACTGAGACGAATCGAAATTCGGCTTTCTCATTCGTTTTGGGCTTGTGAGATGTACGATGGCGTGTAGCACAGATCAGCTTTGTTTTAAATCAAGATTAAACATTTTTCCTTACTCAAAAGTTTTCACAGTAAACTTGGCTTCATTGTTTAGCATTCCGTGAGCCTCGGTAAGATGTTAGCAGATTCATTTTGACTCATTAAGACTCAGCCATTTTTCAAGCATTTTTAGTTCAAGCTTTGCTCTCGAGGAGAGACAATACCTCTTACACATTATGCATTCGCCCCTTTGTCAATTAAGTATGAAAATATTTTTGCGGCAGTAGTGCTACTGCCCCTCCCCTATTATTTTTCGCGAGGAGAGATTCGAAGAATGAAAACCAGAATTGGTTGTTTAAAGCAAAAATGCTTAGAACATATTGAACAGTATTTTGAACATGCAATAAGTTACGTTTGCTTAAAACAAAAACCAAAATAATAAAATTGTTTCATTTTTTATTTATATATTTTTACGTGCATTCCTTTCTTTCATTTTTGTTTTTTCCTTACAAAATATGAGAAGATATCGACAGTATTAAACAAATGTTATTAATAGTTATCAATAAAATTAGAAAATATTAAATATGGTTTTCGATTTTTCAAAAAACTAAAATAAATTACATATCGTCCTAAAACTGCAGCCTTTAACAAAAAAGAAAATTAAACTAAGAAAAGTTTTTTTTTTCCTTCTCAAATTAATAAGAAACACTTGCCCTCTGATTCCACTATGTAAGTACTACTCTTTCTCCTGCTCATATGTTACTTCTACGTTTCTTAAGGAATACATTGACCAGTTTTCTTTGAGATCCTAAAGCATACAAATTTAATAAGAAACATTATTTGTTTGAAACCAAAACAGTTGTTTCATTTACATTAAACTTCTTTTTCTTGTTCATTTTCACGACTTATTTTTATTAACTTATTATTTTTTTTACAGCAAAATATGAAATTTTCATCAAAAATTTCAAAAATATCGATATTATTAAGCAAATATTAATAACAGGCATCAATAAAATCAAAAAATATCAAACTTGGTTTTCAGTCTTTCAATAAATTTTAGAAAGTTACAATAAATTACAAAAACTGTTACTTTTTTCATTTATTTCTTCATAACAGTTTGCGAATGGCCAAAAAAGATGTACTCAAAATTTTGTTCGAAACGCTGTTTTTAAAAAAATTTATTATTTGAGTAAATAATAAACTTAGAACAGAAAAACAATAAATTTGGGGGAAAAGTTTAAATGTTCACTTTTTTTACGGAAGTACATTGACCAGTTTTATTTGTGTTAATGAAAAATACAAATGAATTAACATGAATCAACAACTGAATAGAACTATTTTATTACTTGTAATTTAAAATTTATGGAATTTAATTGCTGTGCTCGGTTTATGCGGGCATCTGTATAGAAACTACCGAATGTCTGCGTGTCTGCATTTTTCGACCTTGTTCTCCCCGACGAAATATATGCTACTACCTATTTCAAATTTCAAATAATGGGGAAATCAACGTTTTCACACTGTGGATTGTTCAGAACTGTACATTTGCTTACGACGTGATTTCTTGCATAAGCTCTGCAATTTACAATTTCCGCATTTTTTATTACGTTTCTTGAAAAAATAATAAATAAAGAATTGTTAGTGGAAGAATTTTGGAACAACGATATACCAAAGACCGGTGGCGAAGATATTAGGAGGGAGGGATTACTCGAAGATTTTTGATAAGTTGTGAAACAACCACATATTTGTGCATTCTGTTTGATACATTTTGTTTTTCTCAAATTAACAGATTTTAATTGTGCAGTGTCACTCTAATTCTAGATGATACTTTTCATTATCTATTTCATTTTTTTCTTCAGTCGGCACCATCCCTGTTGCGTAATCATTTTTCCAGGGGATGAGAGGGGACAATTTGAAGTAAGAGCTCTCACTTCAATTTTTGTCATAGAATTTGGAATATGAAATCTTGGAGAGGAGAAAAGCCCCCCCCCCTCCAGCTCTATGAACCTGACCGTCATTTCTAAATAAAGTCAGATTTATACACTTTACACCAATTTTGAAAAAATACAGTAACGAGGGGCAGAATTGAAAATTTCGCGTCCCCCTTCCCAAATGAAGCAAAAAAGGAAGGAAAACCAATCGTGCAAGGGAATGGGGATGACTACGGGCCTACCTTGAGGTGTTTTAAGTCTCTAATAAGCGTTTGGAACAGTCTTAAATAAGTGTAGAAAAGAACCTTGAAGATATGTAGTTTGAGCCATATCCAGAACATCTGATTTAATTTCTTCACAATTTGTTTCTTCATATACTGCTTTCACCTATTACTACAATTTTTTTACGACTGATATGCGGGAAATCGTATTTCCGAATAATTTTTCCGGAAGTGTTGCCTTCTAGATTTTTCCAGGAAAGGAAGTTGCCTCCCCTGCTTTCCAGGATGGCCAGCACTACTTTTCCTCGTTATAAGGTTAATGTTCAAACTCACTTAAGCACTATAACAGAGTAGATTATCTCGCCAAGCACAAATTTTATCTCAAATCTCAGTAATGTTATGACAGGCCCGTAGCTAACGCCAGGGTAGCTAACTAAAAGTTTAAAAAAAATTGTGCTGTACTCAGGTGGCTGATGCCCTGGTTTAATATCAAGTATAAGATTGGCTTGGTGTGTTTCGCTCGGAATAAATTCATTCACTTGCACGAGTAATGTATGTGTGGTATCACTAATAACTACTGGATTAACTTACAACATAATTATTTTAATTATACTCGTAGATGAGCCGTTGTAAAATGAAGATACAGTAAAACCTCGCTAATAGGAAACTGACGGAGAATGGCAAAATTTTCGATTTAGGGAGAGTTACGAAGTAGAGAGACGTCGAATATCCGAGGTGAATAGAAAAAAATTCGTTTTATCGAGGTGTTATCTATTTGTACAGCATAATGTATACATAATTCAGTACAGCTTATTTTGTACAGAAATCAGTTATTTTGGTTTGTTTAATACATTCGAAAAACGCGCGATCAACACATTTTTCAATTTCATCTTCAAACTGTGTCTAGACATGTTCATAAAAGACGATAAAATTTTCGTTTCCTCATGAAAACATCACACTGGCGAGGTTTTAATATCAAAACGTTCGAATTTTAGAGAAGTTTTCACGTGTTATTTCTTCGTATTACTGAGGGTGTCAAAAACAATGTATTTTTTTCGAATGTTAGAGGTTTCCCCAAGGGATAAGCGTTTTACTTCGTGCTAAAGAGGTTTTCGTATTAACGAGGTTCGATTTAATGAGGTTTTATACTGTACCTACCTTAACACATTACGCAGTTATAGGCATCACACGTCCGTTATTTTAGCGGCTAATTTTAAAACAAGAGGATAGGTACCAGTTTCCATATTAAGTGAGTCATGAATTTAAATAAACTATCCAATGACGTCAATGGGAAATAGTTTCTTAATTTACGTCGACTGTGAGATGCATAATACGCCAAACTACTTTTCCATATCCCGTGGGCTACTATAAATTATTTTGTACTTCTAGTAGGATTAGTGTGGGTCTATAAATTAGATAATCTTGCATGATTTCAGGGAAGTTAAATTATAGAATTCAAGTACTCCGTATGACTGTCGTAAGAAAAGACTGTGAACTGAGATACTAAGAAATATTTTAAATAAAACTGGAAGCCGTTGAATTCGAAAGATTACGGACTTCACAGGCCGATGTAGAATGAGTTACTTTGACATAGCTGACGGCAAAAGCTTTACCTAAGTCGACGTTTAAAGGAACTCAGATTACAGAATGCGACACAGAAGCCAGGGGGATTGAATCCAGAATCTGAATCATTTTTTCCTGTACTCGTATTTAGTTTCTATGATTCTGAGTAAAGTTTTTGGTGGATTCGGATTCTCTGGGGTTCTGTTTTCTACAGAACCGATACTATTAGATTTTGAATCTATATCCAGATTCTAAACTTAAATCAGGATTCTGAATCTACATTTGCATTCTGTTTTTCACAGAATCCGTCAATTTTTCAGAATTATTCGCTCCTCCTCATTTTTTTTTCTATGGATCCTGTAAACTTTCTTGGATTTTAGAATCATTTTTTCGAATTTCATGGTGGACATTCAGATCTTAGGATTCGGATTCTAGAATACCACTTTTGAAGAAATTTCGAATCTGCGGGTCCGGATTCTTCCGGGGTTCTAGAATCCACTTCACTGGATTTGGTTTCAGATCAGAGACGCCGGAAGGAGATCAATACAGGGAGGGGCAACAGTTCAAACTTCTAGTGACTAGCTCTTTTCTTATTGCTTCTGTTCTGTTTGAAATCTAATCCTAATTAGGGTCGATGGGGTGAGAGTTGAAAACTGAGTAATACAGTCGAAATTTCAGAACAGTCGGAGACAACTTCATTCTGCAAGGATGCCCTGTCCTGTAAAAAGTAAAGCAGGGTCTTCAAATGCTAAATCTTGTTTCTTGGAGGATTATAAATACCGTTCTGTCCCAGACAAGGACTTGGGATCCATCAGCTTTTCTCTTTTTAAAGAAAAAATATCAAACAACCTATCGAAACTGGTTTCTCCTTGCTTCTCTGAATTCGAACGTCCTTTCAGGAGGTTATGTCTGATTCATCTCCGATTTAGCCCCCAAAATGAAAGATTTAGGCTTCAAATTGGTGACAGTGCCTGGGCTTTAAAATATTGAAATACTTGGTCATTCATTCCGAACTCGCAAAATATTCTTATTCAGTGTTGGATTGAGACCTTTAAGTGCAAATTCCCGATGCGCAATCAGTTATTACCCTCTAGTTACCCGCGGAAAAGTTACCTATTTGCAACCCTTGGTTAACCTCTAAGATTACCCTCAGATTACTCAGTTACCCTTGGTCCCCCTTTAGTTATCCGGGTATAATTGGCGGGATTTTGCGCATCTCGATACGCAATCAATTACCCTCAGATTACCCAGAAACCCGTCAGTTACCCTTGGTTCCCTTTTAGTTGCTCGGGTAACTGGCGGGGTTTTGCCCATCGAGAGTTTGACCGCAAAAAAGTTCCTCTTTTTTTTACAATTATTGTTTCATTTTGTACTGCGCATATCTTGTTCATCCTTTGCAGCGATGTAGCGAAAAAATTTTCTGGAGGGGCATAAATTATTAAATTCCCAACTGACTCAAGTCTAAATTCCCAAGTATCAAAAATTATTTGTATTGGCAAAAAAAATCTTTTGACTTGTTGGATTTCCCCAACTTTTGATCCATCTATTAAAATTCCCCAACGCCGGTGGAGACTTGGGAGGCAGACTACCCCTCGTGCCCCCACTATTTTCGCCCCTGATCCTTTGAGAAGAATATATTGAAATTGAAATTGATATTTTCACTGCAGATGGAATTGTTTTACACAAAAGCTGTTGACATGTTCGGTGAATTGAAATCTACAAGAAAAAAAAACTCATTATAAAGAAAAAAATCTCTTCGTAAACAGTGGGCTGAATAAAAAAAAAATCAGGATAATCGACATTTCAAATTTAAAAATTTGAAGGAAGTAAAAAAGTGTTTTCATGGTTCCTGATTTTGAAATTGTATTCATCGTCTCCATCAGGCTCCATCTTGAGATGTTAAAATCTTGAAAAATTTCTGTTTCTTTCGTAAAATTGGAATTTTGGAAACTCAAATCTGAGTCGGATCAAACGCTTGGTACAATAATCATAAGATAACAATTGACTAAAATCACTATTTTGATAGTTTCAAGTATTTTTGATCAGTTTAAATTTGTTTATTTCAAGTTGTATTATGCGACCCTTATTGCGATTCACGCTATTCTCTCCCCTCTTCAATTTACAGATTTTGTAATGTCACTTCACCGGAGCTCCATACTGACGTTCGTGAAATTTGGATTTTGAGAGCTGAAGTTGCGGGCCAGATTGAAAATTTGATGCAATATTCGAAATTAGTTGACAGAAAAATTATTTCAATAACAATTTCTTTTTTGACATAGTGTCTATTGGCGAGGGGAAGAAAGTTCAGATTTTTCAAAGGTATTTGTATTTCACTTGGCACAGACCTCTCAATGATGTGCTCTGATACTCTCTTTAAATTTGTCAACTTCGTTCATTTAATGGGTAAAAATTGTGTTTTGATGGCTAAATCGGAGGTGAATCGAAAATGGGATGGAACATTTTTGCAGTCAGTGACCCAAGAAACCTCTATTTCGATGTAGTTTGTTCAGTGTGTTCTCGTATATTTAAAATTTCCATATTGATTGACTTTTTCCTGGCCTTCCGTTGATTGGCGCAGAATTTGTTTCACCCCTTAAGAAGAAACTGGACTTTAGCACTTTAAAATTCAAGATTCTTCTCAATCCTATGTTGATCAAATAATGCTATGAAATTATCTGTCGATGAAATTGATTAGTAAGTAAATTGTAAGGTCAAGGGGGTACACTTACAGTGGAATGATTGAGTTCGAAGAAATGTTGAGAAGCCAAGAAGGGTAAATGCAATTTAAATACTGACTCCAGAACCAGAAGAAGAGACTAACGCGGCCGCTGCTCAACCAAATACATTATACATGAATTTCCAGGTAATCCGCAGAAATGTGGAATTTACATAAACAAAAAGTTTTTTTTCCCCCCTTCAGAAATTTAGCTCAACTTATTCAATGTTCCAGTCGAGTTACTAGCATCCATTTGCGTATCACCAAGCAACTGAAGATTTTTCAGAATAAAGTAAGACTTTATTTGTCACCTGCTGGAAGGGAAATAGATGTGCAGCTTATTTACCCGGTTATACCCTTTTCGTATTAGCGGACTCTCATTTTAATTTCTTTCGTTCAAACTGGAGAGGGAGCCAAATTAAACAAATGCCGACACAATTCAATTCACCAGCGATGGCGAGTGCCCCTTGCCTCTTCCCTGCCCCGGCGCCGCTAATTCGGATTCGCGGATTCAGATTTTCGGATTCGGATTCCTGGATTCAGATTTCTCTTTGGATCCTTCACAACTTTGTAGAGGCACCGTTGTTGAATTAGATTATTGAAACTGACGTCACAACTGAGGTAAAAACCCGAGATGAAGGCGTCGTCGATAGGTTTTCCTAAACGAAAAGCCTGATATCCAATACGGTTAAGAATTAGTTAAATCAGAACTATGATTGTCGAGCAGGGTAAAACCGGACGACTTTTGCTTTCTGTAAAAAGCGTGCATCAAATCCAATTTGACCTTGACTCTTAGATACACTCGTTTTATCGTATAATTCACCAGCCAGTGATTTATGCTTAGGAAGTAGGCACGAACCAGTTGATTGGTTTATATTATATATGTAGTTATATCTGGCGACCGCTGGTATTTCCGCAGGTTTCTTCCCCGGTATGGACGATAAATTTCGACGGTTGATCTTTACAACCAAATTTTCCTACGCGTCAGAGCGAGCAATTTTGTGATACTGAAACCAGTTTCATACTTAACTTATCACTCGTACAAAAAGCAGGTATTCACTTTTCATGCATTAGGATAATTGGTAATTTTCTGCAAGTAGATTATAGGAGACCGATTAAATCGAATTTGGGTAGAAGTATAACAGCGTAATTACAATACAACTATCGAATTTGCAGCTTTTGTTCCTTTGCGATCAACTATAAATACAAAAATGTGGAGAGAACGATCAGATTTAAAACTTGCAGAGAATTTTAAAAACAAAGAATATGTTATCACGTTTTGAGAGCAATAATCTGTATATATGTAATTTCATATACTGAATACTGGATAGAATCAAGGATAAGGAGTGAAAATTTTAAGCGAATTTCAATCGGTAATCGGTGTATCATCTTATATGAGTTTTGGTAATATTTTAGTACGAGTGGGTAAAATTTTCA
This sequence comes from Acanthococcus lagerstroemiae, assembly GCA_031841125.1. Taxonomy (NCBI): domain Eukaryota; kingdom Metazoa; phylum Arthropoda; class Insecta; order Hemiptera; family Eriococcidae; genus Acanthococcus; species Acanthococcus lagerstroemiae. The sequence continues at coordinate 19,357,069 of CM063109.1, read as the reverse complement.
AAACCAGAGGAAAGACATGGTCGTATTCATAATTGAAAATAGGATGGACGAATTTCGGTTCTCTTTGTTAAAAAAACAAAATAAGGCAATTCGAAGAAATTCGCATCACTTATTTTTTAATTTTATCTGTACGTAATCCATTAACACGTTCCCCGAACATTTCTTTATATACTTGTACTAGCTTCAATTTATCATTTATTACTTTATTTTAACAGTAGTTTGCACTTCAAACGGACATACACTTCGGTGAAATTACGCGAATGTGGGCGTTGAATGGTGTATTGAATTACGAATATAACGTACTCGTATTTTTCCTCATCGGGTTATTCAAAATTTTCATTTTAATAACCCAGCTCCGCAGCGTAACAAATTTTGCAGGGGGTGAGGTATTTGGGGGCCAAGGTGGTAACGTGAGGCAAAGTAACCATTTTGACTTCCACAAATATTAGTAAATAAGCAAAATAACTATCTTCGCTTTGATTTTTGCGTTTTAAAGTGAAATTATTGTTCAGAGATCAATAAAACCCCAATTTCCCTTTCGACGCTACGGGCCTGTGATAATCAAAATTCGGAATATCTTAATTTACTAAAATAAAATAAAAGTGCATTATTTAACCTTTTTATACCTCGGGCGAAGAGTATATACGACAGACGTCAGTCGCAAGAACCTAACTGAAATCACGGGTATAATTGTAAACGAAATTTTGAATTGAAATGGGGTTACTGTGTTCTTTATGGTGTGGTGGGACGTATAGCGTACACGCATGCCAAAATGGCCCCTATGACACCGCACCCCGATCCCGGAAACTACCCTTTCGAGTATCGCATCAGTGACCGGAGGGACGCCTTGGGGCCAGGCCCGAGCCTCCATTTCACCGTGCCGCAACGGTGCGCGCGTCCTACCAGGGCCACCATGGGGTGTTGTGTTCTCTATGAGTACCATTTTCATGTATGTGAATTCCGAAATGTTGAACTACTCTTACGTAATTATTCTGTTAATGGACCTATCTACTAGAGTAGATTGTCATACATAGGTTAAGAAAAAAAAACATTTTCGAATTTTTGAGCGCGACCTAGTTAAAAAGTTGCTTTTGGTGATTTTTTTTAAAAATTTATAATTTATCCCTAAGAGATTTGTCCTTGGATTTATGTACTATATGTTACGCTGTTTAATTTTACTGATGTTCATATGTTATATTTTATCACCCCACACTTCGAAGTTTTGATTTTTACCAGTAGGTACTTTTATTCAATGCTCTACCGCCTTCAATATGCGAGACGGACAAAATTGACACATAACCTTTGTAGTTCTACTAATTAAAAGTAACTTTAAATTTTGCCTGTCTGTGAAATTGAAGGTGTTAAAGCATTTACAATAGTTTGTCGCTTTATAGCGCCTTCAATATTGCAGATAGGCAAAATTTGTAGATAACTCATTTTGTAGATCTTGATTATTACTACTGGTAAGATCATATGTGAATTTTGCCTGTCGGCCATACTGAAGACGCTATAAAGCAACAAAGTATTGTTAGTGTTTTTAACACCTTCAATGTCACGGATAGGCAAAATTTGTACACGAGCTAATTTAAAGTGCGCCATGAATACTACATATTAAAAAAGTTATGTAAAAATTTTGCGTAACTTGCATTTTTAAGGCGCTGTGTTACATTCAATTTTCAGCCCTACAGTACATAACTTCAAGAACAAACCTCTTAAGGAAAATTTACGAACTAAAAAAAAAAAAATATAACATTTTGTTCACCAAAGGCAACTTTTTACCCGGGTCGCGTTAGACATGATGATCCACCCAATATTCACAAAATAGGTATCGACACGATCAAATTTCTGGTCAATTTCGATACTTGACTTTTTGTCGCCTTTGGCTACCCAAATGCCGATGGAAAAGACATCGATTTCCCTACGGACTTCGCCTCGTGATCGAGTCATCTAATTTTCCTATTTCTGATTCGACTTGACGTTAATAAGTTTTTCCATTACATACTGAATATCAACAATACGCAAGTTTTTCTAGAAGAAGTATGATATTGGTTGCCTACCAGTTTTTTCATTTAAAATTTGATACATGATTTGATCATTTCATCGCCAGAGGGGAAAACAACCGTCAAAATTGAATTTTTGACGATAAATAGGTAAATATTAATTTTATTGAAACATGTCTGAGACAAAAACTGATTTTGACTCAATTTTCCACTGAAAAGTTTTCTTACAGTTTTTGTGTAACTTCCCTTAAACAGCCCTAAACAGAGGATTTAGAAGAAAACTTTAATTTTTTTCTTTCCAAGTTTCACTTTTTGCGAGTTGAAGGCTAATCCACAGCAGAAACAAGTTCAGCGACGACCGAAACCTGGAAAACGATACTTATTAATGTTCTCAAGTTGAAGCTCCCTTCCTTTCTACCACCATTTGAAATTTGAGGGCAAATCACGATCGTGAATGACTTCAGCAACCATTGAAATCTATAAAACGATACCCATATTGCATTTATCGATATCCTCAAGTTATAGCCCCCTCCTCTCGCTCTACTAAGATTCCACAATTTTCAAATTAGGGGCAAATCATCGAAGAAATGAGTTCAGCGACTGGCGAAACCTTTATAAGGATGTCTATAGTACATTTACTGTACGACCAACCCACGTTCGTGCTGAAGGGAGTGAAGGTCGCGCCGAGTCCAGCGCTGAAGTATCTGGGGCTGTGGTTCGACGGGAAGCTGTCGTTCCACGAGCACTTCCGGAGGGCGGCGGAGAAGGCGGACCGAGTCGCCGGGCAGCTGTCGCGTCTGATGGCGAACCTGGGTGGACCGAGGGAGCAGAAGCGCAGGCTGTACGGTCAACGTCGTGATGTCGGTCCTGTTGTCTGTAGCGCCAGTATTCGCAGACTCCATCCAGATCCCGTTCCGAAGAGTGGAGATGGAGAAGGTCCAGCGGAGAGTTGCGTTGAGGTGCCTCAGCGCGTATCGCACCGTGTCGTCGGAGGCGGTAGGCGTGCTGGCGCGCTTACCACCCATTGAGCTGAAGGTCGACGAGATGGCGCAGGTGTACAAGGCGCAGAAGAAGGTGAAGGCGCCTCAGGAGGCACGTCGGGCGAAGTGTGGCATTCAGCTGACCGCGCTTCAGAGATGGAAGGAGAGGCTCGCGCATTCTTTCAAAGACGAGTGGACTCGAGGGTTGATTGGTGAGCTCGACCTACGGAAGGGTAGGAAGCACGGGAATCTGAACTTCCACCTGACTCAGGTCTTGAGCGGTCACGGATGTTTCGGCTCGTACCTACACCGGATGGGTTTGGCAGCGAGCGCCGAGTGCACGCACTGCAGAACCGGAGAGGAAGACACGCCGTGGATACGCTGTTCGAGTGCGACGCCTGGGAGCAGGAGAGGCGCGGGGCGGTCACGATCGATCCCGGAGACGGCGTGATCGACCGTCTTGCGCCGGATACCCTGATCCAGGAGATGTTGAGGAGCCGAAGCGGTTGGAACCAGGTGTCGGCTTTCGTTTCGACCATCATGCGGAGGAAGATGGAGACAGAGTGGTCGAGACAGAGGACTGGAGGAGGACAAGCTGAAGTTGCTGCTGCTGCTGCTGCTGCGCGGCGGCGGCGGCGGCGGATCCCATTCAGCGAAGCCCGCCTGTAGTACCAGGGCTGGAGCTGCAAACAGAGTCTCACGCGATGAGTGAGTAAAGAGGAAGAGGCAGCGCGTCCGGCTGTGGGGACCTCAATTCCAGGCGAGCGTTCTGGGAGTGCGGACCTCGATCAGTAGGGAACCCCATGGTGGCCCTGGCAGGACGCGCGCACCGTTCCGGCCAGGAGAAATGGGGGCTCGGGCCCGACTCCAAAGCGTTCCCCTCCGCACTGATGCGATGCCCGAAAGGGTAGCTTCCGGTGCTGGGAGAGCAGTGTCTTAGGGGCCACTTTGGCATGTGTGCATCGCCATACGTCCCACCCTACAAGTACATTTACTGATATCCTAAAAAATCTGGTTCTTAAAGTGCCAGTTTTCAGATTAAAGGGAAATGGTTATGGATCACAAAAACCTATAAAATGATATTCACGTTGTAATTGCTGATATCCTTAAAATGGAGTCCTGTTCTCCTCTCCAGGTACCTCAATTTACAAATTAGGGGGAAAATGTTATCAGAAATGCATTCACCACGACCCTTTGAATCTATGAAATGACATCCACATTGCATTACATGAAATTCTGAGGCCTCCACCCCCTCTGCAGGGCCATATTTTTGCATTCACAGGAATATCAAGATCTAGTGTAATTAAATCGTGGTATCGCGGTGTAACTCAATCCTCGGTACGATACAATCGCTGTCCAGTCAGAAAGTAAAAGTTTTGTTTTTGCATCCAAATCGGAAAAGGAGCGAAAATGTAAACGGACACCAAGAAATTTTCTATTTCGATAATTTTTGTTCATTGTGTTGATAGTTCTCACGTATTCAGAATTCTCATGTTTTTGGAATCCTTCTTGACCACCCCCTCCCCTCGTTGCTGAGAAAAATAACTTTTTTTTAACCATTCAAGAAACTGGACAACAGCATTTCAAGTTACAAGATCTGTCTATGTTTTATGTTGAACTGACAGCACGTCAAGAAATAAAACCATACGCTCGTGAAACTAATGGATAAATAAGCTTGGGGGGCCAAGGAAATACAATGGAATTAGTTGAAAGAAATTTTGAGAAACCAGGAAATATAAGTGTAACTCTAATACTAATATTGATGATGACACGAGTAACGGGCTACCGCTCAAGGTCAAGATAGTTTAAATTACGAACCTAATACAAATACATTACACGTTTTGTGTTTATTATTTCAATCAAACTGAGGACGTGTGGAATTCACGTAGACAGTATGGTACGCTGAAATTGAAGCTGTGGTTACTTAGTGCTTCATTCTTCGTATTAGTACCCTTTGCCTTCCAGCCACCTTAATTACGATGGTAGTTGAAGTATTTTTAGAAGAGAATAAGACATGTTTTCCTTGCCGGTTTGGAGGAAACCAGGCATCCAGTATATGTTGCCCTATCACAATAACTATTTCGTGGAAGTAAGCTCCCATTTTTACAGTTTTAAATAATGCTGTTCAATTTCATTACTACAAAAACCTGACTTTTTCGATTTAGGTAAATTGCTATTATTCCCCAACAAAATAAAGTACCGTCGTGTTTTTTTTTTTTTTTTTTTTTGTTTGTAATTGATCGCGAAACTGCAATGAACCCAAATATCAAATTACTCTTACCAAAAATTCAGTCCTTTGGGTTCAGTAATTCAATATATGAAATTCTTAATGCATTTTTCTATATTTTTGAAGCCACTGTGGACATTTATTTCTACTTCACAAAATAACAGGACAGGTTTTTGGATTCGTATGCATGAATAGAGCACATCTTTCTTTTTCGTTTGATACCAAACATTAGTATTTTAGTCCACTCAGGTACGGATAAACCTCATGGATTCTACGGGCTGGGGTCCAGTGAGCTCCTGTTTCTAGAAATGAACTGAAACTATTTAAAAACAAAATTACGCATACATATATTATACGAAAAATTCGAAGTATAAAAATGAAAAATTGAAAAGCCTTGAAATTATTTATCAAGTGCATATTGATGAGAAATCGACCACGGATAGGGACAAACCTTCAGAATTACTTGTCTTCACACTTTACCGAGCAAGCACAGTATACGATCTGTTCAGATTGTTGGAATTGACTCTGAGACTCGTCATGATCTATTAGAACCCTTTAAGACGTGTGCAGATGCTGTGATGACTATTTTTACTACTAGGTTATCTATGTTATGCTTCATTCAGACTTATTAAGAGTTTGTTAAAACGGATCAAGTCCAGGCTTGTACGGAATGGAGAGGGAGGAACTTTCGCCTAAAAATTTTTGAGAGTTGGCAAATTATGTAAAATCGATCCTCAGCTAGTAAAATTATGTGCAGGTAGTACTTAGCAGTATCCCTAAAATTCCAAAAGTGTTGACTTATTCACTCGTCGATTTCAATCTCAAAATTTTGTTCAGTTTGAAAAATCAGACCTTTGGCTAACAGAAGCCACATTTTCAAAAGAGAAAATTTAGAGTTCCCTCCCTCTGTCTCAATACAGTTGCTTCTATGCGAATATGATATAGTCCATTTTCATTCGAAGATGTTTGATTTTATTTGTGCCTTTGGCAGAACTAAAAATGTTGGACCAAAATGGGCCTCCATCAACTGAGAAGTCGTCAAGTGGCTATAGATAGATATTTCGCGATTTTTTTTTTTTTTTAAATTCATCTTCAACAAAATATACACCATGAGTGCAGGGGCGTCGGAATCGAAAGGCAAGAGGGCATTTCCTTCCCTTCCACAACTCGTGGAGCTGGGGGTGGTATGTTGGTATTATTTTGCCTCCACCCCACGATTTCAGTACATGAAATTGTAAGAACGAGTGCTCGATTATATAAAATGGTGCTGAACGCTCATTCTCCTTCAAACCGGGGAAACAAAATTCTTATTTTCTTCTGAAAAAACACTATGCGGTGGACCTTCGCCACTGTTTGGGACAGAACGGATTTTTTAATGCTCCAAGAAACCGAATTTTAACATTTCAAGATCGTGCTTGACTCCTTTCTCAGCTGTTTACGTCAAAAAAGCATAGCGTATCGTTTCAAAATAAGGTTATCTTTGATTGTTGTGAAATTTCGATTGTACCACTCGATTTCTGAGTCCCCAAATTCACCCGAATTGCGAGTGGATTTCCAACAGAAATTATGCAAAAAGAAAAAAAAAGTCACCACATTTTTCAATTGCTTTTCCACTCATGATTCTATTCTGGTGTCTGGTGTCTCTCGTAAGCGTAGTATAAGAGGGATGCTTATTTTGGAAGGAGGATCTCAAAGCCTTAATCCAGCCCTAAGTCTGCCAATTGACAATGAAGGTTTTTCTCTCAAAAATATAGGCGTCCCATGTTACCCCAGGTAGCCGATGTTGCCCCAGATAACTGATATTTTCCCAGTTTACAGTTGAGTCACATTTTCAATGCCATACGTTGAGAAAACCTAACCAGGCCATACTCTGTAGCCGGAAGGAAAATAACTCGTGTTTAGATGAAGGCTTTTCTTATTTTCACGAGTTTATCTAATGTCAGTCATCTGATTTTTGAGCTGACTTTCCACTTATGATTCCATTCCGGTGTCTCTCGTAAGCTGAGTATAGGAGGGATGCGTATACTCCGTGGGAGGGGAATCCTAAAGCCTTAATCCAGCCCTAAGTCTGCGAAGTGACAATGACGTTTTTTCTCAAAGATATAGGTGTCCCATATTACCCCAGGTAGCCGATATTGCCCCACATAACTGATATTTTCCCAGTTTACAGTTGAGTCACATTTTCAATGCCATACTTTGAGAAAACCGAACTAGGATATTTTCTGTAACCGGAAAGAAAAGAACTCGTGTTTAAATGAAGGCTTTTCTCATTTTCACGGGTGTCATCTGATTTCTGAACTGCCTCTCCAATCATGATTCCGTTTCGGTATCTATCACAAGGGACTCTTCTTGGAGTCTCAGTTTTCGATTTCGAATATAGGTTAAAAATTTTTCTCATTAATCGGAGTATAGGAGGGATCGGTACACTCTTTGGGAGGGGGATCCTAAAGCTTTAATCCAACCCAAATTCGGCCAAAAGCGACGTTGAAGTTTTTTTTTCTTTAAAAAAAAAATGGATGGCCCATACTATCCCTAATAGATAATATTGCCCCACGTAACCGATATTTTCCCAGTTTACAGTTGAGTCACATTTTCAATGCCACACTTTGAAAAAGCCCAACTAGGCCATATTTTGTAACCGATAGAAAAAAAACAAAAAAACTCGTGTTCAGATGAAGTCTTTCTTATTTTCACGGATGTGCCAAACATCAGTCACTAGATTTTTGAACTGCCTCTCCACTCATAATTCAGTTTCGGTGCCTCTGGTGAGGAACTTTTGCAATCTCAATAAAACCTTCCAAATTTTCGATTTCGAACATTGATTAAAAATTTTTCTCGTTAACCTTTGTATGAATAGGGATTTGTACACTCAGTGAAAAGGGATTCAAAAGTCTTAACCCACCCCTAAGTCTGCCAAAAGTCACAGTGAAGCTTTTTTTTTTCCAGAAGTGTGGATGCCGCATATTACTTCAGGTGGCCGATATTGCCCCAGGTAATTGATATTTTCCCAATTTATAGTCGAGTTACATTTTCAATGCCAAACGTTGAGAAAACCTAACTAGACAATATTCTGTAACCGGCAGGAAAAGAACTCGTGTTCAGATGAAGTCTTTTCTTATTTTTACGGGTGGGCCAAACGTCAGTCATCAGATTTTTAAACTGCCTCTCAACTCATGATTTAGTTCCGGCGTCACTGCTGACGAATTACCATATCAACAAAACCTTTCAAATTTTTGATTTCGAACATCGACTCAAAATTTTTCTCGTTAGTCTTTGTATAGGTAGCATAGGCGGAAACTTCACGTGTGCTCGCGGGCCGGAGCACCAGACCAGATTTTTGAGCATCCCATCGGAAATTACACAAAAAAACAACTTTTGACCAAGTGCTCAGATACCCTCCCATTCTAATTCTATCCCTACAAAAAAAAATAGCCGAATTACAAGTATAACTAATTAGTGATACTAGCGCTACATAGTTCAGAGTGGGAACTAAAATCCAAGAAACCATTCTTTGATAAGTTTGGTTCTCCATCTTTTTCGGCCATGCCATGAGACGACTTAAAACTTATTTACGAGCAACTTTAACTACAAAACGTTTAAATGAAGTAGCTCTTTTCCATATTCATAAGAATAAAACTAAAGATATTAATTTAGATAAAGTAGTGAATGAGTGAATTATAAGAAATAAGCAACGCTTATCAACCTTTTATACTACCTAAGTAAAAATACCTACGTACATATTGATATTTACCATTTGCAAAAATTAAAAAATGACGCCTTAGTAAAAAAAAAAAGTTATTTTTTCAAGGACTTATTGACTGTTGAGCACGTGCTTGCCAAAAATTGTAAGTGTCACAATAGGTGGGATTTGTACCATGAAAGGATCAAAAGCTCATCAGCAGTTCGAAAGTAATTTTCCCAGTCTACATTTGAGTCACATTTTTAGTGCCGCACTTTGAAAAAACCCAACTAGGCCATATTTTGTAATCGGTAGGGAAAGAACTCGTGTTCAAATGAAGTCTTCTCTCATTTTTACGTGTGCACCTACCTACCACTTAATTTCGGATATTCTTTACATCTTGTCAAAGTAACCCTGAATATTTTTCCAATCTGATTTCCGACATTAGTTGAGTCCACTTTGAGCAAAACTGAACATATGCAACCAATTTTGCACATCAGATATAGATACACGCACGAAGAGAGGGCACAATAATATTTGGTAATATACTCGTATGAATGGTAACTGTAGAATGTCAGCGGAATTTCCGACTCTCATGAGTTTTTGGATCAAGAATGAACTATGCACAATGCTACCGATTATGTCACACACGAAAGAGCAAATGATTTGGTAATGTCTCGGATGATGCGGCATGTTTTCGATATTTTATGTTTTTATTTTGCAAAGAACATTCAATTCGAAAGTTTTCGGTTACTACGATGGAGGAGATACCTAGATATCGTTGATGTAGGTACGTACTTTATGTTTTGTTTTTTTTCAAACCTGCTACGGACTTAATACTCCGCGAATACGTTCTAACGTTTATTAGCGGAAATTATTTGCAATATTCGTTTACTTGGAACTAAAATAGCTGATATTTACGAGCAAACATTCAAGTTTAAAACAATCGCATTGCGTGCAGACTGCAAATCAACTATACACAGGGCAGACTGCTGAGCCAGAAACCGGCTCGACTGAATGTATCGTTCGACCGCCAATTGATTAATCGTCCGCGAAGGTTGTCGGCGCAGATCAGCGAGTACGTAAGACGATTATAGGAAAAAATTTCACTTTATGGACTTACTCGTCCGTCCGAACCGATTGAAAATGAACGGAAAATCGCGTCTAAACGTGGAGCATGGAGAACCTCGATCGAGTCCAGACACTTCTCTAAGTATAAGATTCGACAGACTCAACACGTTTTAAAGGCGAAAACCTTCACTTCCGAATTTTGGCGCGGTTAATCGATATACATACAAAATACATAAAATCACGCCGTATACCACGTGTATCACCGGAGTTATTATCGGAAATTCGCGTACAATTGGAAAGCTACAGAGCGGTGGGTACAGCCATTCTCTCACACGACAAAATAATGAAAAATTTGAAGTACGTATTAATCATTTTACCGTTGCGTTCCAATAATATTTTGCTCCTTCACGAAACACTTATCGACGAGGTTGAAAATGTGGTTACCGCACGATTATATATCTACACGACCGCGATACTTACACGCCGAAATACTAAAGAAAGGTTTTCAACTTCACCGTGTGCACAGGTTGAGTTAACCTTGACGACCGGTCTAGTAACTGACCAAGAACTGCAAAGTTGTGGAATAATTTTCAGGGGCACTTCTGGTACCGCCTGAATGCGGCAGCGGCTTCGGAATTCGCGATAGCGATACTTCATTCAACTTTCCGTACGAACTAGGCTATCTCTCATTTTAGCCTATAATGTACGCCTAAAAGTGCCACCGCCGGCAAGAAACAAACGATAATTGCGCTACCTTCGCAATAATTTTATGTTTACGTACACGAAAACGAACGGTATTGGCGCAGTGTTCGTCGCTCATTTTCTGCTCTATTTTCTGAAACATTATCAGTTGTAAGTACCAGGTAAATGCTTGCTGTACCATGTGAAATACTTACTTAAAATCGTAAGTACGCGCATGTAATACGTGTATATAGCTATTGTGTTTCAAATACAGTCGTGTGTCATCAACGGAATATTATTTATGTAGATCAGCCTCGTTAATGCGCGCATACGACAAGTGTAGACAGCACATATGGTTGTTCTACACGAATAATAACATGCGATTGTGTTCAAATACTCAAAAGTTCACTTATAATGTTACGCCAAGCTTCGTAACTCGAGAGCCAGCAACTTGACGGAATTATTAGGCAAATAAAATGTATATTTAGGGGAGAGTGGGAATCCTTGCGGCTTGGAGATGACTAGGATAATCAATCTTTTCGAATCTACAGTTTAGTTGTTTTCTGACAGAGTTGCCGAACTGAAAGATTTATATCTGTCATAAGAAGGATTTTTAGTTCAGAAAAGTGGAGGGATCTATGGAAGGATTTTATGTTTTCCAGGAAGTTCTCCTGGTTTTGAGGGACATTCTCAAATTTCGACTCAGACTGGGCGGTAAGTGCCTGTTCTTATAGCGGTTGCGTCTCTCCACTTTTTTCTCTCCTGCGCTAATATTTTCATCTCTGAAAACGATTTACACTTTGTATCCGTTATTCCTCCTCTTGTGTGATACCTTGCCGTGGTGAGAAGGCTTAAACGTAAAAAATAAAATAAAAAGACTCTCTATGACGTTATATATCGTTAAAATCGTGACCATAAGCACCTAGGAGAAAGCAAACTCCGACAGATAAACCCTGTTGAAAGCAATGAAAAACTACAACAGTATCTCTTTCCAGGAAATGTAGCTTTTCCAAATATTAATTACTGATGATGGCGTTCCAATAGGTCAATAATTTTTCCGGACGTAAAAAGGTCCGCCCATTCGGATGTCTGGGAGGGAGCTACTTGGGGGAGCATCATCATCGGAAAGTTTTAAAAAGAAAGGCGCAATTAATAGAGGAACTTGGAATGTAAGAAGCTTGAATGGAGTTGGAAGATTAAAGAATCTTAAGAGAGAAATGAAGAGGCTTAACCTAGGAATAGTTGGAATAAGTGAAGTAAGGTGGAAAGAGGTTACAGTGAAAGTCGATAATTCAGGGAATGTCGACAATAACTAGTGATTATCGGCACTGACGGACTGTTTCAGTTAAAGTTGATAATTTAAATATTTTTATGAACATTAACTAGAGGTATTGTATACATTCACTAATGATTATCGATAATCGCTAGCAGCTTGTAGTGAAAGTTGATAATTATCAGACAATATCAGATTTCCCTGGTTTCAATGCATTGTAGTATCATAAAAACAAATCTCACATTTCTGATGCGTAATTTCTTATTCGTAAATTGCTTAAAAAATTATTAGTATTTCTTCTTCTTTTTTGTACGACACGTTAGTAGGGACATGACGAAGAATCTTGTGAATTTTATGAGAAATTTTCAGCTTTTCTAACTCGTTCATAACAAAGGGTGGCCAAAAATGGATTAGCACTGTATCCATCTTTGGAGAGGTTGCTGGCCAAAGATGGTGAAATCATTAGATTCGAGACCCTCACTTGGCCATGCCTCTTAATTAATGAAAAACAGAGTAAAAACCAATTTTTTAAATCAAAATCCGTTACTAATGCTATGAATGATTAGAAAAATACATCGCCTAGTGCAATTACCTCCTGGAAGTGTCTCGTATGACAATTTTTCCAATTGCTGGATTCTTAAAAGTTTTGATAAGGAATCACTGAAGTTTTGAAGTCCGCCACAGATCAATCTTTTTAAAAAGAATAATGGGTGACGTAAACTTGAAAGTACAACACACCATACACACGGCAGTTTTCACTGATTTCATAGTGCAAAAATCACATTCCCAGTGTTATCCAGTCCTTATTTGCTAGCAAATTTATGAGAAACCTGGCCAAAGATGGTACCCTAGCCAAAAGTGGATGATTTACCCTGTACAAATAATGACCAGATCTTTCTTTTTTACCTTTTCGACGACGCGAAAAATATTTTTTCAACTTGCAATAGGCGCTGTTAGCGAGTATCGATAATCACTAGTTAATGTGCACAATGCCTCTAGTTAATGTCCATAAAAATATTTACATTATCAACTTTAACTGAAACAGTCCGTCAATACGATAATCACTAGTTATTGTCGACATTCCCTGAATTATCGACTTTCACTGTGACATATACACATATAGAGATCAGATTCTTCGGCATTACAAAATAGGAAATTCGGCAGCAACATCTGCAGAATTCGGCATTTTCGGCAATTTCAACAAAAAAATCATTTTTTTCATAAAATAATCTGATGAATCAAAATTTTAAATTAAAATCACAAAAGATTTGATTAGAGATTGATAATGATAAGATGTTTTGCTAAATTTCGCTGAGGGAATTGATGGCGCCTGTCACTTAATATTAATTTGTAAGCTGAGAATGAGCGCTCTAAATCAACAGATACTAGCGGAGTAAAATTATAATATGCAGACAGCACCTGCAGATTAAGAGAAATCAAGCTAGTTACTTGGTACGAAGTGTCACTGAAAGAAATAGACTCAATTCTGTACGTAACGCAAATCCTTCATTTTTCGGAAAAACTAGTTCTAATTTTTGCTGAAGTAGGTATCCTCGAGCCTCTGGAATCATCTGAATTTTTCGACGCACTTCTTCTATGATCTCGACTTGATCGTGTAAAAACAAACCTCGCGTTTCCAATTTCTCAATATTTTCAGAAAGAAACGAAGAGTAGGTTTGTATGAAAGTGAGGTCTGTAGGTAAATTTTTCTTCCGGATCAGTGTTTTCAATTTTCTCACATGTTGGGAATCATGCGGCAATTCCGAAATGAGTTCCGCAAAATTCGTGAAGTGAATTGCGAACAACGGAGCAGCCTTTATCCACGCCCGAAACCTTATTGCATAATTTCATCTTCATTCTATATATTTCCACTTTCAAATATACTCGTTTTCGCACTTTACCATCATTTGTTGAAAAAATAGCATATTTCGGCATTTTCCGAAACGTAAGACCACTTTCGGCATTTTTCGGTGACATGAACATTTTTTCCCTGCCCCTATCATCATGATTCGTGCTTATCTCTCAGAATTACTCGTCTGTCTATCAAGGAAATGACTTGACAAATGCCGAGGAATTCTGTCTCTAGGTATAGGGTAGATAGGGGTAAAAAGTGAACTGGGTTCTTTCTCTGTTTCTAATGACTGGTCCCTCGGGGCGAAAAGTGCATCCTCGGGGTATAAGTGAACTATTCCCACCTCTGTTCCTAATGCACTTGAAAATTAATTAGAAACAGACAAGGACCTAGTTCCCTTATTACCCCGTTCACTTTTTGCCCCCATCTACCCTATATTATAAACAACAGAGTGAAAGGTGAGGTATAATCTTAATAAAAATCAATATCAAACCAGTACTTACAACAATACAGGTGTATATATGCCTACTAATACTCACGAGGGCGAAGAAATTGAGGAGGTTTATGAAGAATTAGAAGGACTTATGAAGCATATTAGAGGGGAAGAAAATCTTATTATTGTGAGTGATTGGAATGCTAGAGTTGGTGAAGGAAAAGAGGATAATATAGTTGGGGATGTTTGATTAGGAATAAGAAATGAAAGAGGAGAGCGTTTGATACAGTTTTGTACGAAGTAGGAATAACTTAGTTATAGGAAATACTCAATCAAAAAATAATTGTAGAAGAAGGTATACATACTTAAAAGAGTCCAGGTAACAAAGGTAGATATCAAATTGATTTTATTATCACAAAACAACGTTTTAGGAATCAAATATTAGACTTTAAAACTTATCCGGGAGCCGATACTGACAGTGATCATAATCTGGTAGTAATGAAATGCACGATTAAGTTGAAGAAAATATGGAATTTGAAAAAGTTGGAAAATATTAATACTAGAGAAAAATATCAAGAGGATATTGTATCAGAATTAGAGGCTGAAAAAACACAGGAAATTAAGAGTTTGGAGGAAGAGTGGGGTAAAATAAAGGAATGAAAGAAAATCTAGGTAAAACTGAAAGAGAAGAAAGGAAACAACGGATTAAGCAGGAAATTCTCAGAAAGATGGATAAACGAAGAAAATACAAGAATGCAAACGATAGGGAAGGTAGATTAGCTTATCAAAAGTTAAGGAATGAAATAAAAAGAGAGGGTAAAAAGGCAAAGGTGGAATGGATGAAAGAAAAAAGTTATACGATAGAAGAATCTGGCCTATAGAAAAATAAAATTAGAGTTTAGAGAAAGAAGGAAAAGAGAGCAAGTAGTACAACAAATAAGGAGGGAGAGCCTATTTACACCGCTGAAGGAAAACTGAAAAGGTGAGTAGTATATGTAGAATGACTATACATCAATAATAGGGATGAAAAGATAAGATTGTTAAGGGAGGAAGATGTGGAAGAAGATGAGAGGGGAGACTCAATTTTAAGAGGTGAATTTGACAAAGCACTGAGAGATTTAAAGAAAGGGAAAGCTCCAGGAGTAGATGAGATACCAGCTGAATTATTACAGAACATAGAAGAATATGTACTTCATAACTTGTACAAATTAGTATGTTATATTTATGATAAACGGGAAATGCCTGAGGACTTTAAAAAGAGTGCTATTGTAACTATACCAAAAAAAGCAGGAGCAGATAGGTGTGAAAATTATCGAACAATTAGTCTTCTTTCGCATGCGTCAAAAATATTAACTAGGATAATTTACAGGAGAATTGAGATTAGGAGATGATCAGTCTGGATTTAGAAAAAGCAGAGGTACTAGGGAAGCAGTGTTACCTTTGAGATTAATTGTAGATGCGAGACACAAAAATAGGCAGGGTGCATATATGGCATTCGTTGATCTTGAAAATGCTTATGACAATGTTAAATTGGATAAAATGTTTGATATACTAAATAAGATAGGAATAAAATTTAAAGAAAGCCAAAATATTTTAAACTTATATGAAGCACAGAAAGCCACATGAAGAATAGAAGAAGAAGAAGGGAAGGCTAATACAGAAAAAGATGTAAGGCAGGGGTTCTCGTTACCCCCAGTATTATTTAATCTGTACATAGAATGGGCCATAAAAGAAATAATGGAAAAATTTGAAGCAGGTTTCACTGTACATGGAGAGCGAGATAAGATGCCCAGGTTTGCAGATGATATTGTTTTATTGGCTGAAAGGAGTATTGATCTGGAAAACATTTCAAAAGGAATTGAGGAGATTTTTTGAGTATAGAATATCGTATGAGAATGAATAAAAATAAAAATAAAGTAATGGTATGTAATTGATGTGAACATGATAGCTTAAATATAAATATTGGGCCGGAAAAGATTGAGGAAATAAGCGAATTTTGCTACTTAGGGAGTAAAATAACAGAAGATGGAAGGAGTAAAAGGGATATATAAGCAGTAGAATAGTGCAAGCCAAATTAGCATTTTATCGAAAAAGTAATCTTTTCAAATCAAAAATTAATCTGGAAATCAAAAAATTGTTCTTGAGAACTAATGTTTGGAGTATAGCCTCGTATGGATGTGAAACGTGGACCATAGGAAAACCAGAGAAGAGAAGGATCGAAACTTTTGAGATGTGGTGCTACAGGCGGATAATTAGCATCAAGTGGACGGATGAGGTGAGAAATAAGGAAATGTTTAACAGAGTAGGAGGTAAAATAGATGTTTGGAATTGTCTGAAGAGGAGAGATAAACTGATAAGGCATAATTGCTGCTAGATGGAAGAGTGGAGGGAAATAAATTGGGTAGGTCGGCAAAGATTCCAGTATGCTCAACAGATAATCAAGGTTGTCAAATGTAAGTATTGTCTCGAAATGAAAGAACTTGCTCAAAATAGGGAGAAATGGAGAGCTGCATCAAACCGGTCGTAAGAGTGATAACCGTATCATCATCCTTTATTATCTGCCTTTCATAGCTTATTCTTTGCCTTTCTTTCCAGTTCTTTCCCTCAATCATTCCTTCTAGCAATAATAGCAATATCTTTGGGTGTCTTATATTATGACCTATCATTTTAACTCTTCTCTTTACGATTATATTCCAAATTTCTCTTTTCCCTCCTATTCACCTCAATACTTCCTCATTCCTGACTTTTTCGGTCCATTTGATTTTCAACATTCTCCGATAACAGTACATTTGAAAAGCCTTCTATTTTGTGTTCCTCTATTGTCAAGGTCTCACATCCATACAATGTTATACTCCGGTCTCCGGACAGTTCATCTCCCGCAATTCGTACCCACGTCAAATTTATCCCGAGAAAAATCAAAAAATTTTAATCGGTACTATACTGTTATAAATTAAGGTTGATGATATTCGTCGGTGCAGTACCTACGTGTTAAGTTATATTCGTCGGTACCAGGGCCGGCACCAGTTATAGAAGTTGTGGAGTACTTGCTACACACGAGAAAATTCTTGTGTAGCAAGGCTACACATGAATTTTAGCGGTCGCACCGTCTCATTCAGTCTTTGTAACACTAACCTTAATAAGGAATGATTTTTTGTTGACTAGTCTTAGTAAATTTTTTCTTGCTACACACGAGAAAGTGAAATAGAGTGCCGGCTTTGGTCAGTACAGTCCTACGGGCTGGATGATGGTTCAGGTTCAGTATTGTCTCTTTGTTGAGAATGCTCTCCACAAGCGGGTAGCTGCATGCAGGGACGAAAATTCCATTCGTTTTTCTGCTTTTACGTTCTTCAAAGATATGTGTGCCGGAAGTCCACCTTCTGTTTTTGTAGTTGACAAAGACAGTGATACTAATTTTTTGATGAATAACTCATCAAATTGATTTGGGGGGAGTGGAGAATAATAATAATTTATAGCGCAAAAATTGGTAATTATACGTAATTTAAAAATAAAATTTCACCCTCCCTTCGCTCGGGCCAGCCGTGTTTCCTTAAATTCGAGAAGTGAACACCCTGTATAAGCGCTACCTAGTATACACCTGTAGATCTTAGATGAAAGTAGAATTAACTATATTATTTGAAGAGTTATCGAAGAGATCAGCGTATGTTACAAATTTTCAAAAATCTTTTTTTTTTTTGTGTTGGTAAAACTGATGGAATTCAGTGTTGCCGATTCAACAACATGATTAAAATGAACGAACAACTCTGGCAAGTAGCTCAAAAAATGGCCGCAAGATGCCGTATCTGTATATGACATTGTTGTCATCCCTAGAGAATAGTGTGTCCATGTTGGAGTGTGAATGAACTTGGTAAATTCTATATTCAGGGTGTGCCAGTTCATAATTTCGTCCTTCTGTAGTCCAGGGCGCTTTCGGCTGCTGTGCCATCTTCAGTGGCGTACCCTAACACGTTTCTCTTTGTCGTCCTGTATTTATAGTAGTGTCTAGTACCGTAAGGTAAAACCGATTTGGTGTGTTCTTATTGGTTATCTGTGGATGTGTATTCTGTCCAATCAGTGAGTGTTATGTTATTAATTGGCATAGGTTCTCGCTTTGGAAGTTGGTTGTTATGTTTATTAGGTTGTTTTGTTTTGTTTTTACCTTTATTATCTCAAGTTGTTCTTTTAATTTTCTTTTTATACTACTTGATCAGAAAGGCAATGTTTACGTTGGTGTTTTACAGGCGACAAGAAGCGCCTCTATCATTCATGCATCGAGTGCTAAAGAAACCTGCGTGTAAACGTCCCCTCAATGTAAAGCGTGTTTACATGAAAGAATTGTTGGCCAGTAATTTCGTACCGGGGAATTGAACCCGCATATATTGAAACATTCAACTGAAATGTAGCGATGATCATCTCTAACCACTCGGCCCCAAAGTGAATTAGGAAATGGCGACTTAGGAACGCATTTATATATTCACGACGTAGTACAGATGTTACTGTTCGTTGTTAACCATCGTTCATTTTTGCTGGCCACTACCTGTGTATGCAAATTGAATTTTTTAATTTATCTGCATTTTGTATTCCACATAGCACAATTTGCTGGCCACTAATCTCTGTCTGCATTAATACATATATATACAGTGTACGCACATGAAGATCCGTTTTATTTTGTATTCGAAAATGAACAGTATTATACCAATAGTAAGTATCATTCATTCTAGATACAGACTATGTCAGCGAAAAACACTGCCGCTTCTGATCATTAAGTATAAAAAATATCTTACACAAAAAGAGCCAAAAGTGAGTTTACATGACTCAGGAATTGCTCGCTCGCTACGCTTGTTCGCAAACTTTCCCTCGCCATGTAAACACTCGCTTTTGACTCTTGGTGTGTAATATACTATTTTCTTGCGTTGTTTTCCATGTGTGGGATTTTGTATTTTTCTATCAACTTGTGGTTGTTGTGTCCCTGGTCGTTGCAGTGTTTTCCAAAGAGTGATTTGTCACCCTTTAGCTTTTGTGATCTTTCATGTTCTTTTATTCTAGTTGTGAATTTTCTGCCTGTTTCTCCTATGTAGGTTATGTCACAGTGTTCACAGTCCAGTCTGTATACTCCGTTGCTGTTGTTCCTGTCCTGTGTTTCTGTTTTGTCATTGCTTATTTGTTTGATCAGAGGTGGTCTGTTTCTGATTCCGAGTTTTATGTTGTATTGTCTGAAGATTTTCCGTATTTTGTACGAGTATGTATATGTCCCTGCGAATGGTATCGCTCCTGCATATTTGTCTGCTTTTGCGGTTGTTGGTTCCGTGTCTGTACTTTTTTGTTGTATTAATTTGTTATTTATTCTGTCCACTGTTTGTGGTTCAGATCAGGACGACAAAGAAAAAAGTATTAGGGCACTCCACTGAAGATGGCATCAAAGACGTTTTTACTACTACACTAGATACCTAACTTCAGCCTGCTACTAGTATAAACCATTTTCACCCACCCCGCGTTTTAGTATCCCATCTTCTAGCGTCACCGGTATAGAAAATCGGCTCCAATGGATTTTAAATGGGAAACTGGTCATTTTTAAATCGCGCTTATTACATTTTGCCTGGGTAAAACGATCTGAAAATTTGACAGACCATGTATTCATATCTTGGAAGCAGGAAAATATATTTAAAAAAAAAACAAACAATATGCTACACTTCAATTTCTTATTTTTTTTAAATTTGAACGACGGCACCTCCACGCGAAATTCACCATGTATTTTAAATGGGAAAAATGACTATACCGGTGACTGGCGAACGCTTATGCAACAGAACAAATTCTGGATACGCTTTATTTTACTACGGCAGAATAGGAAGTTAGGTATCTAGTGTAGTAGTATAAACGTCTTTGAATGGCATAGCAGCCGAAAGCGCTCCTGGACTACAGAAGGAAGAAATTGTGAATTGGCACACCCTAAATAATCCCTAGAGAAGTAGAGATCAATGTATGTTATTAGACTTACAAGCGTTTGATAAAATCGATTGATTGAATGTTGCTTTGTCGTAATTTTCAATACTAAGGAGTATGAATGAAGCAAATATCAAGTTTAGAAGTTTCATATGATTACTGATCAATAATAATTACTACACATATTTCGATAAACCCGCAGGAACAATTTTTAGGGTGTTTGCCGCGCGGATCGCTGCAAGCAAACACCCTATTGCAATTGCTTTTTCATTTTTTCCCCTTTAAATTCGAGTGAATTGTTTACAGCTCATAGTTCAGTTTTAGCTCAGTTGCGTTTAGATCGTTAGATCGGTCTTAAGGCGGAGGCGTGTGGTTCGATTCGTATTTTACTCATAACAGTATAATTGTGCGACTCTGTTCTACAAAAGGAACTATTTCCTCAAAGAAAGTGAAGACATTTAACTGGATTTAGAAGAGGTAAGTGTATTGTTTGTTTGTATGAAATGGGTTCTCAGTTGAATTAGCGTGTATAATGTATTTGAATCGAATCAAGTACAAGCAACATTCTGTGGTACTCTTATATGGAAATTTTCCGAGGAATAATGCGATGTGAGTTATGTCTCATAAATATGTTAGCAGTATTGAGTAATTGGTAATTTTGGTATTCTGTTTCAGAGGTCTTTCACGAATATTTCGTTTCTCCTTTGACTATTTACTTTCCTCTTTCATTATCAGTCAGGATCGAGGAATCATCCAAAACCATCAACATGCCTTCAACCACGAATTTGAACTTCTATTATAATCGTGTAGCGGAATTGATGAAAAACGTGAATAAATAATTGGCAGATCACGTTCTGTTTTTGAAATGACAGATTATTTTTCTCGCATTAACAGTTCACGAATTCACAGGAGTGGAGCATAGAGCTAATGTCTTTTCGTCTTATAAACATTGTAATGAGGAGTGAGAACACATTAATGTGCATTTTCTGAAGTGAGAACACAACTTTATTTGAATGGAAGTAAAATTCCTCGTTTATTTGAATCGAAACAAAATTCCTGTCCCTTGAATTGTTATCAGCAGTTGACAGTTCATATTCGTTGAAACTCCTGACTTTTTAAATTCCTTGGATTTATGTCCTTTGAATTTATTTTTTGTCTTGTAAAGGTAGAGTGTTTGATTTCTGCTTGCCACTTGGAATGAATTAAACGGAAAATGGAAATGTATTCTAGTTTTCTAGTATATGTTCTGTGTTGATCAAAGTCTGCCGGGTGATTGCAGTTTGCAGCTTCACAGTTCGAAGCCTTGAACTTCCATGATGTGCATGTAGCGTCCTGAGCTTTTATGTTCCCGGGTCCGGGGGGGGGGGCGAAAAGAAGACTTCAGATTCTTAGAGCATCATTCGCTTATCAAAAAATACCTGTTCTACACTAGCGCTTCTACAATTTGCATAGTCCCAATGGCAAACACCCTGTTACTACCTCGCGATCCGCGAGGTCGCTTGTTTTTTCTGTACTCTAAAATATCACATATTATACTAATCTCTTGAGAAGATTTTGGTCCTTCACTGGCTCTTGTACACATCCAGTGGCGTAGCCAAGGGGTGGATTAGGGGGATGAATCCCCCCTCGAGATGAGCATTTTTTTAAATATGCCAGCAGTATCACAGTGAATGCGCGAAATGAAATTTAAATTCAGATACATAACTGAAGTTGAAAAGCACAACATACTGATATTATGTCAATGTAAAAACATACAGTTCATGTTAGGTGTACCCCTCCCCCGCCCAAAATTTTGCTGATCCCCCTCCTTGGAAGAATCCTGGCTACGCCACTGTACACATCTGCCGGAAATCTTTGTAGGCTAACTTACACTGATCTCACACATCATATCTAATCATTCTAACCATTCTTCTATGTTCATTCCCTTCATCGCTCTCATTTTTTTCCGTCTCATAAAAAGAAAAAACAGAATAATAATTTGGGAACATACACTGATCTTTTTAGCAGCTCTTCATTTTGCCTTTTCGCGGACTCCGTATCAGAAATTTTATCCTACTTTCGTCCTGTTTCCAAATATGACCACTGCAGCGCACCTTTCGCTTCCGCGGAAGCTTCGTCGACGCGGTAACACCTTCAACCAGTGAGGATGTTCTTTATTATGTTTACCATCCGATTTTTGAGCGTATGTGTAGTATAGCAGTAAATTTTTCAGTGAATGTAAATATAATTTTAATTTGTGTCATCGTATCTTCTTCTTATTTAATACAAATATGCCGAGTGGGGTATTACATAAATAAATGTTTGGAATTACTTTGTCGCTGTGTATGTAATACGCAGTGATAAATGGGTTCACCACTGTAAATTAAAATACTTCTGTCGTATTTCACAGTCACTACATTTCGATTCAAGCATTTATTACAAACTGAACTTACACCGCCGATCGCTTATAATGTGCTCTGCATTGAGCCTTATTTATTATCAACGTTGTACAGGTATCGCAACTTTTTTCCTTTCTTAAGAAAAGGCAAAATAAAAATTCCCTTACAAAAATAAGAAATACCTACAAGAAGAAAATGACCTTCAACAACAATTTTGAAAAAATAATTAATAGCCATAGCGATATGGAGGACGACGAATCCTCTCCGGATACCTACGTTCACTTACCTGAGCAGGCGCATCTACATATTTCTTGTTGGGCCTCCTCACACACCTCTTGAGATAGTTCAGAATCACCTCTGGATACAAGTTGGTCTGAATGGCGCTTGTAAACTGTGCCATCCCTGGTCTCGACGTCAAAGATTCTGGTTAGGGATTACTTTGTTATACAGTGTAAAAGTATAGAAAAAAGTTATTTTTTTAGTTGAGCGATTTTTTTGTTTTGAAAATGTTTTAGAGCAAATGTGCAAATTTCCTTGTGGAAAAATCCCATGTTAAACTTCAGTACCGTTGAGCGACGTTTTGTGATTTCAAAAAAATTGTAGCTTTCGTGTTTATGCATCAAATAAAATACATTTAGTCTTTGAAAGCAAAAATATCGAACAAAATCTAAATTGGAAACAACAAGGCAAATATTTAGCAAAAAAACTATTAAAGTCTATTTTTATTGCAATTCAATTATTCAGGAACATAATCTCTCAAGAAGTAAAGCGCATTCTTTACACAGCGATAGTGCAATCAAAAATACAGTACGGAATATCAAGCTGGGGGGCAGCCTATAAAACTAATTTAAAACCAGTTACAGTTAACCAAAAAAAATTCTTGAAAATACTTTACAAAAAACCAAAAAGATTTAGCTCAGTACAACTTTTTGAGGAAACAAAGGCGCTAACTTTGGAAAAACTACATTAAATAGGTGCAATAAAATACGCAAAAAAACATAATTTACTAACGAAATACAGCAAAACTAACACTAGACTGACGAGGAACACACAATTTACAGTAACATTACCAAAAATAAAAACTAACATCGGTAAAACAAACAGCATTTACACTGGACTCAAAAACTTTAACAAACTTGATCAGCAGAATAGGGAAAAAATAATACAAACTAACAACAGAACTTACAAAACTTTGATACGAAATGCAGTTACTAATACAACTACTAATTACAGAAACAAAAAACAGCGCAGCATACAGTCCGACTAATAACAACCGCAATATGTGTAACTATTGTAAAGAAGAAGTAGTGCACTAACTAAAGGAATTGTAGGAAGAAAAAAAAGAAGAAAAAAAAAAGTAATTTAGTGCCGTTTCTAAACACGAGCCTAGCTCAGTTGGCAACGAAATACACCATTTTTTCAATTTTTCAATTTTCAATTTTTCAATTTGTTTTGCGTAGTACCCCAGTGTACAAAGCCAGGATTTGTAGTATGGACTCGAGCACATGAATTTTTTACCTGTAAATCTCAAATTATAGCGTTTAATCGCAAATATATGAAAATCTGTTACATGGGGAAGATGCGCATCAGTATCGTCAAAGGCGTGTATATTAGAGGGATGCAAAAATTTGCTGTTTGAGTCGACAACCTCAGAAAAAAAGAAGGTTTTTCTCCCTGAAAACTATGTTAACAGTTACGAAGCGAATAAATCTCGAATAAAAATCTCGTAAATCTCGTCTGTAAAATCTTTCAATGTATCATTTTTTAATCAACTTACGGCATAGTTTCCGAAATATTCTTGAAGGGCAGAAATGATACTTCGTACCTCCGTATCCCCACCCCTCCACTTTCGATGCCAATGAAGACGAAGGTGTCTAATAAAGATTGATTTTCTCTGCAGAATCCAGCAGCCTGTATTCGAACAAAAGCACAGTCAACCAGCATCTCCTCTTCCAAAACGCTCTCTCACTGATCGAAAATACTGATCACCTTCATCTGCTGATTCGAGACTACTTTCGGTTATAAAACACACTACGATACGTGACTCGGCAACAATTTACCAGACGATCAGAAAAGCTCCGCAATTTATATCCACATACAAGGACGGAAGAAATGGGTTTCACACTCGAACCAAGTGTTATTTAACGGATTACACGCGATTATATTGAACGATTCGAAAACTCAAACATCGAACCGGTAATTACACGGCAATCAAACTGGTCGCCCATCGTAATTAATTTAAAAATTATTCGCGTGTAAAAAAGGAGTATCTGCCATTGCTTTGTTTCGAGTATAACTCGGAAGATGAACGACGAAAAAAATGCTTTCTCTGAATACGCGAATGCGAATACCTTTCGTTGAAACATGACCTAGTGAAACACATGAAATGTGCTACGGTATCATTTGTCAAATCGTATGTACCTTCCAGTAGTACATATTACGTGTGATCCCGACCCACATTTATTTTTCACGGATATTTTACCAATCATCGCGAATATTTATTCAAAATTATTCATTCAAAGGCCGTATCACATTAAGATATTTGGCCTTCGGCGATTTTTTCGATTTTTATTTGAGTCCTGAAAGAGAATTTTTGAGCCTACGGTGACATTCTCATTCCTCTCTAAATACAGTAGCCACTTCTGGAGAACGGAGAAAAGTCGGGGAATTGTTATAATTTTGATCAAAATAGGGGAACTTTTTGAGAATAATGAGAATTTTAAAAAGAATATGCCGACTGCTTACATGCGTAACTCCGTAGCCCACATTTTTTTTAAATGAGATTTTTATAGTTTCTGATACCTTAGGTACTTCTCCATAGTTGTATGAAAAAATTTTAGTCAAAATCAATTAATGAGATTAATGCACGTGATGACGATGATCACATAATGAGGTTTTTAAAATATGCGACTACTAGCGCTCCAAGTGGAGTGTTAAATTCTCAATAGTAGCCTTATAGTAACACAGTAGTGGTAGTCAGAATTTTTGGCGACCCATCTAGGGTTTTCTTGCGGCCCACCAAAGAGTCGCGACCCATATTTTAAAACCGCTGGTGTAGTATGTAAAGGCCCTATATGTTCCATTTTCCCCCTGCAATTTCAAGACTCTAGTATCATCTGAAAGGAAATTTTACGCTCTTTCCATTAAAAACCTTCTTCACGCTAGATGCTTTAATTCTTTATGATCGGCCGAGTAGGGGAAGTTGATGTAAGAGGACGCATGTAACTTTTGAGAGTTTGTTTCTTAGATATATATTATGAAGTAGAAACCTGAAAATTTCAGGATGCAGACTCGCAATCTTTGCGTGCAATTTTTAGAAGTATTGCGTTCCTGAAAGGATCGCAAATCAAAGAACTGCGTGAACATTAGTGAAAAAAGTCAAATGCAAGCTCTTACGTTCACCATGATGTAAGAGTGCGCACTAGTGAATGTAAAAGTGCAAATGTTGAAAAAATACGTAGAACGCGTGAAAAAGTTATCGTCGGGGAAAATTACTTTAAGTTTCAACATATTTCTCCTATTGATTCATATAGGGATTATCCATCATGTCTTTATGATTCATGTAATATGCAGTCAATTGGACCCAACTTGACTGGACATATTTTGATATATTTCCGCTATTAAAAGCATAAAAATGAATATGGGTCATTCTCTGAATATCTTGAAAATTCGCGTGGGCACCTACATCTCGGGAACGACCTGAGCTAGAGGGATAATTTCTTTTTCTGTACATAGGTAATAGTCTCCCCTATGACCCACAACATCAACTTTCCAAATTTGGTGAAATAAAGATTTTGAAAAACCAATTGAAGTTTGAAAATATCATTCGTCGTGGGTGTGAGTAAAACAACTTCGATCGCAATAATCGAAAATAACTTTTATATTTACAAGTATTCGTACTACTGGATAGCATGGTTGGGATGGAGTGCATTGAATGATGGATTGGTAACAGTGGAAGCATAGTTTCCTAGCTCTAATAGACATAGCTGGGATCAAGATCCGTGAGCAAAAATAAGGTCATTCGTCATGGGCTGTATTCAACCAATCAGTGAATCGTGTTACTCGATATTTTGTAACCGGGAAAGTGGCTGGACTGATTCAATTCTTTGATAAGAAGACCGGTCAAATGTTTTTCTCCCCCATCTTCCTAAGAAAAACTGAGAATTATCAAAATCTCGACAAAATAGCGAGTGTCTGATATTTTTTCCGTCATCAGTAATGGACACTTGTGCGCGGTCACGTAAGATAATGAAAACTTGAACATTACTCATTTCAGGTAAGTAATAGATCGCAGATGAAACTCATCTACTTCATTTTTCTGTAACATAAAAACCTGGGTTCAGACTCACCATTTTCCTGAAATCGTCATCCGTCATGGGCAATCATTTCATGGAAAGTCGTATTTGATTTTCTTGACGAATGACTCGACTGAGATTTAAGAAGGTCGAGTGTTGTAAGAATGTTCTATTATGCATCCCCAAGGAGTCAGCATAAAAAAATTTCATTATTCAATAGTTCAAATTTTGTAAAAATGAAGAGTGTATTTTCATGATATTCAGAGAATGACCCATATTTGTATTATTTTCCTCGGTTTTTGGGCATATTTTGGGAATATTTGGCCATTTTGGAGAACTTTTTGGGAATATTTCTACTTTTATGCTGGAAAACAATAAAAACATCTGAAAATTCGATAGGAAATGAAATGACAGAAACTGGTTGCTCGGTAAAAAGTAATTTTTTTCTAAGTTTTTGTGTTCGCAATTTTTGACCATAGACATGGTATCACAATTATTCAGCTTGAAGCGTCCTGTATTTTCATACCCATATTGTGTTACTGAATATTTTGAGCATATTTTACACGTGAGGGAGTATGGTATTTTGACATATTTTGGCTTTTTTTGGGGAATATTAAATGCGCATATTTCACTGTTTTTCGGATATAAAATAATTTTTCCTGGTTATCGTTATTTATTGACAGTAGTCACATAAATAATCTGTCTGTGAATTTGATCCACTGCAAGCTTTATGGACCCAACCAACTCCCGCAAGTAGTATATCGATACCAGACTTCAGATTTGCCGTATTCACTACATACGGCGCAAATTTCCTCAATTTCCTTTTTCTCCATTTTTCTCGCGTCCTTCAACTTTCCGTCGTGAATCTTAGTTTTCTTTCAGTTTTCCTTGGTCTGCACACACATAATAGATGTAGCTATACTATATGAACCCAAATGCGCACTCTTACATTTTCCCCTCACAGTTCATATTGATTCATAAACAGTTGTGCAACAGGTAAAGTTGATGTATCGTTTGAAAGCGTATTTCATATAGAATCCAACAAGTATAAAATGAACCTGCTCATTTCCTTTTGGATTTCTTTCTATAGGTAACCATTTCTATGCGGCTGAAAAGTTCTAGATTTGCGAGCGGAAACAGAAACTTCACGAATATAGATAAAAAAATGTTATCAGTGCGGTCTTTTTGGCTTTCCACCATGCTTTGGGCACATGGTATATAGGTAGTACATACAATAAGTCCATTATCAGAGCTGCCAAATTCGTAGTTCGTGAGAAATTGCGACTGCACACTCTTACATCAACTTCCCCTCATCGACAACCTCCAGTTCACTGATGTACTACTGCGCAAGTTGTATCTTTTTTTACTCGAAACTTCTCTTTTTGGAGATACAGCCTTTACGCACTACATCATCGATGTGATACAGCTTTACAACCGTTGCAGTTTTTACATATTTTTGAACTTTTTTTTTTTTTTTTTTTTAATTGCTCATAAAATATTAGTAATATTAAAGAGCGTCCTGTGAAAAATGTAGGTAAGGATTACACATAATATATATATGCTGCTCCCCTTCGTTTTGAACATAATTTACCGTATAACGTGGGATATAATGTCGGAATGTGACCTTGACAAACAGGCGACAGTCGGTGAACTTGTGTAGGAAACGGTGTACCTGAACACCGTGCTAGTCGCACATTTCAAATTCTTAGAGATTGGTTCTCGCTTTGTGCTACGGCGGTCCCGTGAAACCCCCTCCTCCCTTTATTTCGTGAGTACACTGCACCTAGTCAGTGAAAGTTGAATCACGAAACTGCACCAGACTGGAAGAAGAATTCCAGACTCACATGATTTCTGTACTAAGACCTGCTACCTTGCTGGACGTGTAGACATGACGGCCATAGTTGCGCGAATCAGCGGACTTCTCTCGGTACTGTTGCTTTTTCTTCGGACGCAGTGCACCACTTGCAACCGCGCACGAGAGACCTTCGCATGACGTCAGAAGGAAAAGCGAACAGTCGCTATGGGCAGTCGATGCGTTCCTCGCATCAGTCACACGATTTTCTCGTTAGCTGGAGCTCTGATGGCAGACCATATCTCACGCGATTCCGATCTCGTGCATCCCGCTGCAAAGCATCAAATCGATTAACGCGGGTTATTATTTTTCTGGCTGATAGTCTATACGCGGTGTACGCCGTAAGGCCAAACGTGGCGTAAACAAAAAGCGGCACGATGGTGCCCGTTCGTTGTTTTCTCCTCACGAATCGGTATACAGGTAAGTACATAACATTGCGCCGCAGCGCGAGATTCATACCGATGAAAAGAATCGCGGCATCCGACCGGTGCGGTGCGCGATGACCAAGTTGCGATCGAAACAGCAAAAGTTGCCGCTGACAGGTAAAGAATACGCAGAAAGAGAAAACGCTGAGACTAATGGAGCATGTCTGCACAGATTGCTACGCATTGGCTATTCCACGTGAAAATTATCCGGCAATTCGCACTTTCGGTTGCGTGTGCGTACGTGCGTGCTTGTGCCGAGTGTACTCAGGGGTGTGCCGGAGCAGGGGGCGGCGACTTAAGTACTTTGTTTCACGCGTGGTAAACATGTGCCAAACTATCTATCTGTCTGTTTGTTTGTCTATCCGACCAAGGACCGTCCGTCTGTTTGTTTACTTACTTGCCTATCTGCTGGGATGTACGAGTACTTACATATTCGTATGTCTGTATCTGTCTGGTTATTTGTTTCTATCTTTCAATCTGTCTGTCTACTAGTAGATCTGTTTATCTGCTTATCAGTCAGTCAGTCTGTCCGTTTGGTTTGCCATCCATCCGCCTATCTGCTTGCTTGTTTTTCATCCTGTCTGACTGACGGAATGTTTGTCTATTTGTCTGTCTCTCTATTTGTCCGTCTGTTGATCTGTTTGTCCGTTTGTCTGTCTCTCTACGTATCTACCTCTCTTGTTTCTATTTACAGAACAACTTCTTCTTCTTCTTCTTCAGGCGCCGTATCCGATGACGGAGGTCGGCGGTGGTGGGTTTTTCTGACGCGCGACTTTCTTGGACAGGTTAGTCGGAATAGTTTGCCGTCGCTTTATTCGTGATTTCGTTGCGTTTGAGTTTTTTGTCTCTGTGCCGAAGAGTGTGCAGCCGCAATTCGCTTACTAGTCACGTGTTTCACGACGTTCAGTAAGTTGTCCACAACGGGCTCATGCACAGTACCAATTTTTCTGATCTGATGGTAACACGCCCTACGATTGTAATACCTTGTTCGGGTGAACTGACGGGGGTTATAGGACGCGCTATGTTTCCACCTCGATTGATACTGCAGTCGTTGTGTTCCCTAGGATGTTGGTGGGGTATCGGAATATCACTAGCTGCCCGGCGTTAGTGAGACTCGAAGCCGAAACGCAAGGATTGCGAAGTGGGCACGTTACCACTTGGTCACACAGCGGTCTTATAACAACAACAAAACTCCACTTCTCTATTTGAATTGTTGCTGTGTCATCGTATCCACCCTGTTTCCTCTCGTTGCCACCATGCCCTCGTATCACCTTTTGGTATTCTTCGCGGATATAGCGACGATACTCGTCTGTCTGTCCAGTCTGTTTGTCCACGTACTTGTGTTCCTATCTGGTTGTCTAGCTGAATGGGTAATATTTACTTGACTTAAAAAAACTGAACAAAATATCGAAACAGGGATTTCCCCGTCTCGTATTTATTGTCTTAAAAAACCAAAAAATGTGCACTTGATTTGGCTTGAAAAGCTGAGCAAAATGTAGAAACTATATGTTTTCTTTGGTTGCTGATTTTGAATATCACATCAGATTTTTGATCCGGTCCTCTGTTTGTGTACGTCTCTGGTATGAAGTTGAGGGGAGGGGTTGTACTAGACAAAATTTCATTTCGAACGAATGAAGCCTTAACCAGCTCTGTAGCGTTACAGAAAGATATTTCTTCGGATTCTAGAAGTTGACGCACGGAAAAGCTTTACTGTGCAAAGTGATAAGAGTGAAAAGTTCCTCGAATAAAAACACGAAATCGATAATTTGGGCCCATTCTGTTTCTACGTATTTTATACTCTGGAGCTGGAAACGGCATGTGAGATTTTGAAAAACGACAAAGTGGAGCTGAAAGAACAGGGTTCTCACTATCCGCAGGGACGTACCGATGGGGGTGGGGAGCTCTCCCCTGCAGGACATTTTTTACTCAGCAGTTGGGATTTACCATTTCAGTTAGACGAAGTGAGAAGTCTAGGTCATGGAGGGAGAGGGTAATGTGAAGAGTTTAAGGCCCAGATAGTGGAGGTTGGTTGTGGTGGTTGATGATTGTATAGGTGAGGAGGAAGTCCAAGGGAGAGGGCTTACCCGAATGTGCAGACGGAAAAGGTTCGCAGGAGGGATACTGCGGAGGTAAAAGACCATGGGGGGCATTGAAGCCTCTGGTAGGAGATTATGGCCGTTGGGGGGAGGAGTTTGTGGCTGAGGAGGGCTGCGACTGTTGAAGTGTGACCGTGGAGGCAGAGAGCGACCGTGGTGAAAGAGGAGGCTCGTGATGAAGAAAGGATGGAAGGGGGTTCATGGTGGAAGATGGAGGACCGCTGATAGAGGGGGAGCAAAAGAAGCGCAAAGCAAACCTCAACTCAGGAACAAAAGTTTTAGACCAAACACTGAGGACTGTGATGGTCGGACGAGGTGCGAAGCGGCCAGGGGGTAAAGCCCCCTAGTTATTATTAATAAAACAGAGTAGGCGAACCAAATACAACAACATCATAACGAAATGATATAATTTTACTATATAATGATAAACAAAACACAAAACTGAAAACTGTCATCACCTCTCACAATTTTAACTTCAGAATAAATGAAGCACAAGATGTATATATGAAAAGGGCCCCCGTCACATGAGAAATAGATTAAGCGGAGGCCCTTCTTATAGGTAACTCCTCAATTGTCAATATGTACATTTTATTTTTTAGCTAATAAAGAGTTACACTGTCGAAACGTATCTCATGTCGAATATATACAATTGATTGTCTCTTGAATCAGTCAAACTTTCAAAATATTTTCAAGAAATGTGTCTTTAGTTGTATCATTTTTCTGTGATGTGATCAGAAGAGTATAAATTCAAGGTTCAGAAGCAAAGAGAGAATACTCCTATTTCATTGTTCCAAAAGAGTAGGTACGATACTCTTGAAAAGATTTTGTCTGGACAACCTGGTCTTATCCCCAAGTAGTCATTGTATGTATCAACGTACTATGTACCTATAGGTACTCACTATAACCGTGACCACCAAAGTCAAGTACCTCGAAGGTCTACAGTCACGCAAGGAAGTTCTACAATCGAAACGATTTCATTCTAACCCATGACAGTTCAGAGCAATAAGTTATGAGTATACTGATCGTAGGCAGAGGAAATAAGTCAAAGTTGAGGACGATTGTGCGCAAGTCGATTGTAATAGTATTTCTTAGGATTCGGCCATTGCGGTAAGATTAACACAGTTTTGGGAGCAGACATCACGAAGATTTTATCCGCGCTGGCCTAAAACCACACATCCACAGGTGAACGGCTTAAGTGAGCGTTTCATGTCTAGCGCCGACGCTAATTTATGGCATTATGGCAGTGGTAGCGACGCGACGACCGCGAATAATGGAATATTTGTGTAAACGGTTAGTGCGGACAGATATAATGACCCGTTACGAGTAGCCTATCGGATAGCCGGTCAAATATATCTGGAAAAGCGTTCTGGAAAACGTAATTTTTAAGTCACGAATCGGTAGGAGATTAATCGAGTCGGAAATGTATGTCACTCGTACGTATTCCTTCGAAGAGACAAAACAGTCACGTTCGTGAAAACAAAAAGATTGTCAATCTCCTATTTCTGCCGCACAGTCGCATTGTCTGTAAATGACAGAATGAAAGATGGCGTACGAATCTATCTGGTGCGAAATCTCTGCTTCAAAATAGTAGAAAGTTTTGAGCAGACCGAAGAGGAGAATCGCGCTCGTGTACGCTCCGTTGTGAACTTAACCCAAACTGATAATAAATGTGATAGCATTATCATTTGTATTATGATTATTATCGTTACGATTATATTACTCGATTTTCCTCCTCATCTCCTTCGATTCGTCTTCGTTTTTTTTACAATGAGAACAAAATTAGAGGAGTACGCTGACGCCGCGAAATAGTTCTCAATAAGAAGCATACATACGCCTCGCGACAGGAGTCTTTAATTTTCTCTAATTTGAGAGTTTATAATATCGTATAGAGGGTCAAAATGGCCCCACCGCCTTTTATTACGAATCTTAATGATTGTTTTAGATGCGAAGCCATCTGACCAGTTATGGTTATTTACGGAGCAATATGCTCCAAATGTTACGGACTGATAATTTTACGATGGTTTTCCTTTTCATTGGTAACCTAATTACGAGGGGAAGCAGGATGTAAGTACTTCTATTTTCCATAGCTATACCGTTTCCAGTGTATAGCGTTTTCATCGACCAGACCGATTAGTAATTTTCGCGTCGTACTCGTATATTTTCATTTTCATTTGAGAACGAAAAAAAAATCCAATTGTCGGTCACGCCAGATGAACTCTCGATGCTGAGAAAATCCAATTCACCGACTTAATGCGCTGTGACAGAGGACGTCATTTTCAAGTTCGTGTAAGCAGCCTCTAGTTCTGCATTGGGGGTTCGCTGCTGTTGGTACGTTTGGTAACTCTTTTTATTTGGGAGTGGAAGTGGATTACGGCATTTAGACTTGGATGGACACGAATGCATCCTGTAGGTTAAAGCTTTTTGATGGACCCATGATCTAGTCCAAATGCAGTCCTGTGAACTGGCGATTGGTGGCCGAACAAGAATTTTCCCAGTACCCTTTCATCCGCCACTGATATCTGCTTCTGACGTATCCATTTCTTATTCTTTTCTATATCCACGCATGGTCTGTAGCTTGCTCTCTTAACATCGCTGTGCATTGTTTCTTACTTTCATTTTTTTATCCTCACAGAATATCAACCATTAACGCTCTTCGAGTCTCATTTCTGTAATTTCTAGCAAAGCCACCATTGACATTTTTGATCGAAGTTAAAAAATGAAGTTTTTGAACTTAACATTAGCGTAGGAACAGTGAAGAGGACAAGGACCCCCAAAGGTGTCAAAAAGAGCATTTCAGGATGTATTTTGGCGCATTAATTACTTCCACCTCGGGGTCTGGTTGGCCGAGTGGATAGCGCGCTGGTCTCGGAATCCCGAGGTCCCGGGTTCGAGTTCACGTAGCCACGAGCTACATTTCGACCTCGGCCGGTTTTTTGGCAAGGTGAAAAGAGGGCTAAGACAGCCCTAACAGCCTCCCTGACATCTCTGGGGTAATGCTCGAAAGGGAGGATTCCAGGGCTCGAGTTAAGAGTAAAATTAGAAAAAAAAGGACTTAACCCCTCCAAGACTGAGACGTTCCTGGGCCAGTGGCACTCAATGATACGGGGTACTCTATACGGGGGGCGTTACAGTTTTCGAGCGTAACGGTTTTTGCTCAAGTATACCCAGTAATAAGAGCATAAAAAAATGCTGAAAATAAATTTCCGTGGAAATGTCAACCACTGAATTCGCGCTGGGAGAGCGTTACGGTTTTCGCTCAAGTATACCCAGTGGTAATGCTAAAACCCCGACCGCTCGAAAAGGCGCTGGCTCCGTGTCGGGGGAGCGTGTCGAAGGGGGTGTTACTATTTTGGCTCAAGTATATCCTTGGCTGGAAGAAATAAATTTCCATGGAAATGTATAAACACAATTTTCGCTCAAGTATACTCAGTAGTATGACGTCATAGTAACAGGAGCGTGGAGGGCGTTGCGGGGGAGCGTTACGGTTTTCGCTTAAGTATGTCCAGTAGTATGGCGTCATAGTAATGAAGCGTTACGGTTTTCGCTCAAGTATACTCAGTAGTAAAAGTATATAAAATGCTGAAATCTGGCCAGCCTGTAGGACATTCATCACAATGTCATTACCAGCCTACCCTCTCGATGTAGATGCCTGGTGGGACGTATGGCGATACACGCATGCCAAAGTGGCTGCTGAGACACCGCAACCCCGGCCCCGGAAACTACCCTTTCGAGTATCGCATCAGTGGCCGAAGGGACGCTTTGAGGCCGGCCCGAGCCCCCATTTCGCTGTTCCGCTTCCGGTGCACGCTATACCGCGAAGTTAACGCTCACCCAGCACTAATCAGGAATTTGGGTGCCCCACAGTCGGACGCGCTTCCTTTTCACTCACCCCTCACCTCCTCGTCTTGGTACGTGTGGCGACGCAGAAAGGTGGTGACAGCGGGTGAGCCCTGCCGGGGGATCCGCAGCAGCTGCATCAGCTCTTCTAGGATGGTACAGGGTTGCTGTGTTCGATAGTGTGGGCCGAGCTTTGTCCGTCGGCTTTCTGTCTCGACCACTCTATCTGCATTTTCTTCTTCATGATGGTTGAGACAAAGGCCGCGAGATTGGGCGATTAGTACTTGTCTCTGTGTCTCTGGTGGTTATTGCCAGTGAAGTTTAGAATGGGTACACAATGCTTTTACACATATAATGACTGTATATATAGATAGGACATTCATCACAATGTCAAACGAAGCCAACTTTCTTCAAGTAGAAACAAGAGATGTGGAAACAGAATGCTAGGAACTGGGTTAACAGTACTTGTCTCTGGTGGTTATAGTAAGTAAAATAGGTAGTATATATAGGTGGGTATAGGTACATGACGCATTCATAAAGATACAGTGACTACATAGTACATACAGGTAGGATCTTCCTGTCTTGTCTGTTGTCTTATTGGTTGTTCTGTGTCACATCTGTTTCTTATTGATATTTTTCTTGTTGTCGATGGTCGCTGTGTGGCCAAGTGGTAACGTGCTCGCTTTGCAATCGTTGCATCTCCAGTTCGAGTCTCACCGCAATGCCGGAAAACTGGTGACACTCGAATATCCCCACTAACATTCTAGTGAATACAGCGACTGCAATATCAATCGAGACGAAAACATATCGCGTCCTGTAACCTCCGCCAGTTTACATGAAATGAAGTATTACAATCGCGGGCCGTGTTACCGCCAGATCTGAAAGACTGGTACTGTGCGTGTGCACGTCGTGGACAGCTTACTTAACATTGTGAAACACGTGGCTAGTAAGCGAACTGCGGCTACACACTCTTCGGCGCAGAGAAGGAAAACTCTAACGCAACAAAACCGTGATGAATGCAACGGCAAACTACCACGACTAACCTACCTAAGAGGGGTTGCGCGTCAGAAATATGGCGCCTGAAGAAAAAGAAGACTTGTCTTATCAATTATCTTGTTTGTGTCTGTTGTACGTACATATAATGTCTTGTGTTGAGTATGATACTTGTATTTAGTTAATATATGTGTTACAGGCACATCGTAAAATATCGGCATTTCATGAAATGCTAAGAAAATGTCAGTCCTATCATGAAATGCCTGATTGTAGGTAGTGCTAATGTAAAGGCATTTCATGAAATGACAATGATTTTGAAACGTCTGCGGCAACTTAGATCTTTCATGGAATGCCTGAAGAGGTGAATGTGCAATATAGAATTCGAAATGTGGCACCTCAGAGAGAGCGAAGAGGATCTGGAGGGTGTGCTGGAAGAAGGGATGGTGGACGAATATGAAATGTAGATGACCTTGGACAGAGTGAACCAGCTGAGGAAGGCGTACTGGAAGGTGCGGTGGAGAGGTTTCACAACGGGGACGACCTTGTACAGTTCATGATATGCCTGGGCATTTCATGAAACGCCGGTATTTTATGAAATGCCTGTAACATATATGTATTAAGTATCAGTATTGTGTTGTGAAGAAAAATTATATCACCATGTCAAGTCCGTAGGTACACTACAACATAACATTAATATTATGGGTGTTATCTGTAAGTTATTGTTTTATCTTGTTCGTGCTTTGTTTTTTGTTTCATTTGGTTTTACCTGTCTACAACTTAACTTTCGTGTACCAACATAGGAAGGTCTCAGCTTGGCCGGAAGAGGGTTGGTGATCGCTACAGCGCATATCCCGTCATTTTACTGCTGTAATTAATACGCTAGAATACATTCCAAAATGCTCTTTTTGACAACATTGGGAGTGGAAGGGGTTCTAACTGACCCCCTTGTTCCTACGCTAGTGCGTGTATCTGTGCTTTAGTTCTAAAATTAGGATATTTGGAGAAATATTTTGTAGGTTACTCATAAAAAGTAAATATTTATTGGTGTTGGCCATCTCCTTTTTCTTTTCTATAGAAGTTTGCCAAAGTCTTATACAGAGTGGTTTAATGCAGTGAAATTAAATCAGTTAGTGAGAGTTCAATACAGACATCATCGCTTATGTTTTGCATCCTAAAACTCGCAGAAAACTAAGGAGTGGACGCATATGGATATGGGCGAGTGTAAGTCAATAGAGGCGCTGTAGGACTACTATCAACACAGCAAGCGTGTACAATATATTTTCTATTTTGTTGGTTTTAGAATTGAATGAATAATTATCCACATGCTTTCTCCTAATATCCGTTTTAGTTAGTACTAGGGACTATTTTAAGAATTTTCGGAGCTGTCCGAGCACCGAAGTTGGAATATTTCTAATGTCAAATATTCCCCCCCCCCCTCCGCTCCCCCCAAAAAACGCAACCAAATTTCAAATAAAAGAAGAAAAAAATAGAAACGAGCCCAACAAATTTGTGCAAAATAGGCCCTTGTTAGTATGTGGCTGTAACACTCCATAGCCGTGAACTATCCGGTCTTATTAGAAGTTCAGTTCAGGGACGGAGAATTCTTTGAGAAAAATCTGTTGGTGGAGAGGAAACATTAACTGATCATTCAGGAAAACTGGTCATTCAGCAGTTCATGTTCTATCGGGTTCTCACGCAGTTCTAGACTGGCTACTTTGACGGTGGGACGATCTTCTGCGGCGACATGACTGTTATACCAATTTAATTAATGGCCCTGATTTTCGTCATTCCTACTCTGCTCTTTTTATGTATCTGATCACAAAGTGATCATGCACATAACCCTTTTCTCCTTCCAAGTTATTACTTCTACCGAATAAGCGAGGTATGCAATTAAGAGTACATATATATGAAATCGGTTTTGTCCGAAGTTGAAATAATTTCATACCTTATTTTACTAATCTTCAATGACCTTTCATTTTAGGTATGGTGAGGATGACGGCTTTGCGTCAATAGCGAGGTTTGTACGAGAAGAAAAACAAATGTTAGTTCGGACCGCAGCGAAGGCATTCGATATCAAGTCGCGCACCGGATGTGTATAGAAATGCAGGAGACAAAAGATGTTTGTCTGACGCCCGCGTCGTGCTACACAGAAAATGACCGGGCAAGACGATTGGATGATCGATACAAAAATGTAAATTTGAGAGGAGAGCATCGCAGCTTAAAGAAACTGAGAACTCCACAGAATGCTACCAACGCCTGTACCAAGAGAGCAATTGAAGAATCGCCGATATGTTCCTGATTACGCCCTCGACTGTCGAACTCCATAATCTCATCTTAAATGTGCACTTGGTGCAAGACGTCTCCTACCAACCAGTGCATACGGCGCCAAGATTTACGGCCGTGACAAGGTAATTACTGTCGTCATCTGTAGTCGGCAGTTCGGAGCTCGGCGCATATGTGCGAACTGGTAAAATGCGAATCGTTCATGAACTCGGCATTGTTTGTTTTAATGGTTGAATTACTCAACTGCGTGATGTCCGTGGCCGTAGCCCGTACATACCGCATGAATTTCACGGCTTACTAAAGACGACAGGAAGCGTATGTCGTTCCCCCGAATCTGTGGATAAGTCAGGTCGTGGAACCTGACTACCTGACGCGCTAAGTCGTTAATTGCGTATCGTTAGTATCGCCAGAACTGACCATAAAAAACAAATACCGCGATTCTGTTTAATCATTGCTCGTGCACTCGTGAACCACGAACGGCTCTGATGCAGTCGAGACAGCGGCTTTGCGTTTTTACCGGTTCATGACGACCACTGTTGGGAGCGGACAAATAAGTTCCGGGGTTCTGAACATAACAATCGGGATGGGAAACAGTATTTTTATCTGCGACCGTTATTGGTAATAATATCCTTCCTGATTACTTTGTGATTCAGTGATGAACTGATGAGGTATAGATATATACTTATATTGTATAACTTCCCAGACCGAGCGATATTGCAACGATATTCTCCGATTTAGTTTGTGTAGGTTTTCTATTCCTGTCTCTAAGTGACATGAAAATCTTCAGATCGTTGATTGGCAGTCCCCAGGCCAGCGTTCAAATAAGATCAGTCTAGTTGAGCCTAGTTTATAAAATACCTAGTCATGAAGACATAATCTTGAAGTTCCAGGATGTGAGTAGAATCACAAGCTAATGGCGAAACGAAAATCTGATGTTTAGAGCAACGGCATCGCACTAATCAATTTTCCACCTCCCACGTTAGTACGTCTGGAAAATCGTGTTCCAAGGCCGAGTTCGTCTTCTCTCTGATGGAAACTACACCGCAGGTGGATAAAAACTCTTTCTACATATAATTCGAGTCACGAATATCAAATGTCGCAACAACGAAATCATCTAATCACAGTCTCGAGCATGTCCGATTCCATGAGCTGGTCAATAGACGCATTAAAGAAGAAGAAGAAAAAAAAACACAAAAACATCAAAATACTTTTAAGATCCGTACAATTACCGCGCCGTTTCATAAATACTCAATGGAAAACACATCCAAGGTTAAATTAGTTCCAAATACACTATCGAATCGTTTTATCTTTAAAAGGAGAAAAAAAGTAAACAAATGAAGCTTTACTAGAAATTTGGTTTTGACGACCGTCTCCCGTGTTAATTAAAAAGCACGACTGATAAACGCCGACCTTCCAAGAGCTTATTACTTCATACTGAGTCGACTCCTAATTAACAAGCACTAGCAATTTAATTTCCTCGACAGTGCGAACTTTAGGTCGAGGATAAGGCGATTTACAGTTGAAGAGCCAGCATGAACAAAAAAACAATTCGTTTGTCACCAGCAGTGGGTCCAGTTTTTGTGTTTGCTCGCTTGAAATGTTTTTTCAGCCATCTGTATATCTCATTAACCGTGCCTCTTAGACTGTTTGTTTATTTAGCCGATCGTACCGCAGTAATTGTTTTCAGCCGGGCAAAGTCGTTCGTATCTGGAGAATACTTTCATTGCTGTTTGCTCGTTGAAATGTCCAAGATCAACATAGTTCATTTCAAGATGAGCATTACCAGTGTTTGCAAGATCGATAATAAGAAACTTTTAATGTGATTTCCCCGAAATAACCTGCAATAATTTAGCTCTTCAATCCATGCTAATAAAAACACGACAGCTATAATTCTTGTTCACAAGTGTGTATTTACTTCGTAATAGGGCTTACTCTTTTTTCTAATTTGCTCTCAAACGGAGCCCTGGAATCCGCCCTTTTGAGCATTACTTTAGAGACGTCGGGGAGGCTGTTAGGGCTGTCTTAGCCCTCTTCCCTTCTGTCCGAAAAACCGGCCTAGGTCGAAATCTGGCGAGTTGCTACGTGGACTCGAACCCAGGACCTCCGGATTCCGAGACCAACGCGTTATCCACTCGGCCAACCAGACCCCAATTAGACTTACTTATAAAATTATTCGCGAAACAAAGGAAGGAGGCTTCGCCCTCTTGATGAAACTTGCGTCTCAGCTATATTTGTAGGTAGCCTGTTCATTTCCATATATTCATTTATCTGTCTATCTGTTTGTCTATTTATGTATGTATGTATGTATGTATCTATATAACACCCACGGATTGGACAGACTGCACAATCACAGACAACCAATAGGAGCACACGACTAAATAGGTGCACCATACGGTACTACTCTCGACTATGACTACAGGACCACAAGAGACAAGTCTCATTCAGGGCACTCCACTGGGCATAACACCCGAAAGCGCTCTGGAATACAGAAGAAGAATAAGTGAGCTGACACACCCTACACATGGAAAACTTTGCTTACGATTACATTACTTACCTACTTTGGAATTTTTTTACATTAAGTATTACATTCATTTTCATTACGTTCATTACTTATTCTCTAATCATTATTCAATGAGTTTTTCAAAATGATGATTTTTTTACAATCGTCTTCATTTTTTTGAATGAATAAAATTTTTTAAAGCATGTTCTTCCTTTCTTTTTCGGAGCTGCCCAAATTTTTTGAAGGTGCCCTACAAGTTTTTGGTAGTGCCCAATATGGACGATACTGCCTGTTAGGGTACACACTGCATGACCTCATTCTCAGTTCTGATAGTTTCTCACTAGGTAGTCTTCTCCCGGACACCCGAATGAGAGACTTCTTACGTCCGGGATTATTTACTTTGCGAGTTGCTATCGTAACTGTTGTGTTGGAGACGCATCTCCAGGGGAAAATATTGATGTAGTTTCCCCTTGCTCTCATCAGGATTTATCT
Organism: Acanthococcus lagerstroemiae; assembly: GCA_031841125.1. Lineage (NCBI taxonomy): Eukaryota > Metazoa > Arthropoda > Insecta > Hemiptera > Eriococcidae > Acanthococcus > Acanthococcus lagerstroemiae. The sequence goes on along the minus strand of CM063109.1, from coordinate 19,315,785 downwards.
GCCGAAGTTTTCCTTCTCCTATATGCTTTTAGTTTTTTCTTTGAGCCCCCACACCACGTCAAGGTAGCACACACAGAGGAGGAAAAACGGCTAGAGAGCCATTAACTTGGCAGATCTGTGTTTCTCTTGTCCTCCTATAGTTATCCAAAAAGCTCTGAAGTGAAGCATCAATGCCAAAGCGTAATGTATGCAATTATGCACTGTGCAGCGACTAAAATAGGAAATATGTACATTTTGACAGTAATGTGAAAACCTCACCGTGACAGCGGCATTGCCCCGCCATTTTGAGCCGGCCCAATTGTAACCAGTTTCAGCGCGCAAAGTTCGTTGAAAACGAGACCGCGGACCGCGTTGGACCATCCGGCTGACAGGCCGATAGACAGACGTATGGGCACAAGGTCCACGTAATATACGAATACCACTCTGCCACCGACGAAATAGCAAATTCAAATAACAACCCGGCGAGACGTGTATCCACCCGGGCGTTTCTTAAAATAAAAAGCGAAATCACTTTCATCGTATACTTTTTTTTCTTTTTCTTGTGGCCATTCAAAATCGCAGAAGCGTAAGATGCGAAAAATTCGTCATTACCGTTTATTGTGTCACACTATGATATAATTGCGAATCGGGAGGTCCGCCTCTGCGAAAATAGTAAAATGATTGATAGAGAAAGTCTCTCTCTCAGCCGTACCTCTTCGGTAATATGGTTAGACTATGAGCGACAGAAAAAGAAGAATGGTATAAAGAAGGAGAAGACGGATAGAGAAAAAAAAATGTATATCTGTATATACGAGACGTCAAATAAACAAACATAATTTAAGTGAAATTTAGTCCGAAGACGTTCCCGTTATTTTCGACATAAGTCTCACGAAAACAATGACAACTTTCCCATTCTTAGATTACTGTTTGTTATGCTCCGTCGGATATCCGATTCGTAAAGGGGAAAAATTGCACAAGTTTTCGATCCATCCGTTTGTGGTACTCGTCCTCTCCGCGCGCTTATTGTCTGGAGCACTCTCTGTGTGCTGAGTTTTAACTGGAAGCTGGTAAATTCACTTCCAGTTCCCGAACCTCGAGAGGTGAGAAAGTGTTTTCGTCCATCTCCTGTCGTTTATTTGCGCGTCGGCTTCCATGTGCGTTGTTGTTCTCCGACTTTGTATACCATCGCCGTCGTCCTAACGTCTCGTGTGCGCGTTACAACTGATATTTAAATTAATCCAATTAGCGTGCCCTAACCATTTGTCGATAATTCGGATATCGTTAATGAGCTGCTTAATTGTTCGTGTGCGGTGACTGTTTCAACTAGGCACCCGATTCGATATTCAGCCACCATTTTTGCCCGCCATATCGTGAACTTTGATCGTGTTCGCCAACTTTCAGGTAAAATCGTTTTTCGCCTCTTTTTTGTACGTTCTGGGAACCGCGATTCGTTTGCATCCGCTTGCATTCGTGTTTCCGATTCACTTTTTCGCTGTTTATGTCGACCCAAGGAACGGAATTCTTATTCGAGGTACGAGTTTTTTTTTTTTTGAAACCTGTTTCGTGTCCAGGGGATGTAACTTTTTTTTTTATCGCAAGCTGAAACAGTAGATGGGCAGTGTGTCCCTCACAGAAACTGTTTGGGAGACTTTCTAGAATGCTGGAAACGTTAGAGGACTTTCATATATTATCTCCTTTTTCCAACCACGAACATGCTCGGTGGGCAAAATCGACACATTTCTCTTCAATAACTGCGCTTAATTTGTTTCATGACATGAAAATGCGCAATTTAATTCGAAAATATTCAGATATGAACAAGCATGAACAAATTGGGGGAAATTGTGCATAATTTTTTTCACCCTTATTTGTATACTTGTACGTTTGTAAATACATATACATTGCCGTACCATTAGTTTTTTTGGAAATATTTGTATAATTTTGTACATTTTTGTGACAGTGGTACAATCCTAGGAAGCCCTGCCCCGAGTATATCAGTAAGGCATTAGATTCCCTTGAAAATATTACCCGTGCAGCTGTTAACACAAACAAAATTTTATTTAGAAAAGTGAGCTACAAATTTTCATTGTTAGGAGGTTCACCTCCATAACTTCTCGAATCTGTCTGGCCAATTCTTCATCATTTAGGTCGTCGTTGTTTGCAGATGATGCGGCATTTTCCACCTCTTTATTATTTGAGTTTGCTCGCCTCCGGAGGCGTAGCCAACTTTGAACCATTTCCCGAAATTGTACTTCCGGAACAGAATTCTTGACTTTGACCCCCCACGGGCTTGATCTTTGTAGTCCAACTTAAAACAACATCTAAACAAGAAAAATATTTTAAAGCCGTTAATTGTGGAACATTCCCCAAAAACCGACGATAAACTTTTTACCTCAACAAAATAACTGATTAAGAAAAGAAATAACATTGCAAGTAAAGACAACAAATCGCTAAAAGAAAAACTGGAATTATTAATGCGAAACAGCAAAGTTAAAAAACAGATTCGAAATGTAAGTATAATCGAAGAGAACGGATCTATACGGAAAATTAGGAAAGAATTAGCTAAAGGGAAAAACTTAGTCTTGTCGATGAAAAACGAAAAAGGGGAAAACACTCATAATAGACTTGGCATTCTTCAAGCAGCTACGGAATTTTACGAGTCGCTATATCACGAAAAAACGATCCGTTCTAGGAGGTTTGGACTAAGCGGAGAGAGGGAGGGTACTATAGTAGAAGAAGAAGAAGAGGTACCAAAGGTGGTACTGACCAGCAAAATTACTTATAATCTGAAAAGACTGAAAACCAATAAAATCGCGGGTCCAGATCAGATAGAGAACTGGTTCCTGAATGACTTTGTGGAGGAGCTGGCAATACACCTCTTAGAGACCTATTTAACAAAATATTTTAGGAGGAAGTTATACCAATACAATGGAAAGTAGCAGAAATAATATGACTATTTAAAAAAAAGAGACCTTCAAAATGTGATTAATTATTGATCAATCAGTCTGACTTTAAATTTAAGTAAAATTTTCGCAAAAATCATAAAAGTTCGCATAACTAATCAGCTTGAATGGAACCAACCAAAAGAACAAGCAGGATTCAGAAAAAATTGTTCAACAACTGATCAGAAATGTTCTGAGGAAAGGTCCCTTAGTTCAATAGGACTGTTTTCTTAGAACATTTGGATACCACTAAAGGCCTTTTTTTTGTGACACATCACAGATGTGTAGTGAGGACTAGGAAGAACATTGCCAATATTTACCGAGGACGAGCCTAATCATTTTGTAGACTATGGCGAATGTGAAGGTAAACTGTGGTTTTCAGATAGCAATACTGGTACAGTCTGGATCCCGGAACACGATCTGCCAGATCATAGTCACTGGCGCATGTGATGGCACAATTTTCAAAAATTCCATGGAAAAGGAAATACTTGAAGCTGTGTTTTGTCCATAGTTGTGAATATTCTCTTTTCTAATTTTGCTCTCAACCCGAGCCCTGGAATCCGCCCTTTCGAGCTTTACGTCAGAGACGTCGGGGAGGCTATTAGGGCTGTCTTAGCCCTCTTCCCTTCTTGCCGAAAAATCGACCTGGGTCGAAATGTAGCGAGTTGCTACGTGGGTTCGAATCCGGGACCTCCGGATTCAGAGACCAGCACGCTATCCACTCAGCCAACCAGACCCCTGAATATTAGTACTGTCACTATGGACAAGATGTCTATCGTCGTGGACAAAAAATCGTCCTCCTCCCTACGTATTGGTGCGCCTGCTCTGTAAACTTGTTGAATAAACTCTATTACATATAAACTAAGCTGTATGAAAAAGGAAAAAAGAAATGCCCCCTTAATATTCTCAGTTTCTGGAGAATGGTCTCACTACGAATGACGGTGACTGGGCGTGCATGGACCTCCAGAGAAGCCCAAACTTGCGAACTTATTCTGTTACACCGCCGTGATAATTTTCTATTGACTTGTTCTGATTCACTAATTTATGTTTCATGCTGCTGAGTAGCTGCACAGTGTCAGTTCTAGGGATGGGAATATCGGAAACTAATGCTATTTATATCACGACATTAATATCATTGAAAAACTTGCTCATGTCGGGATATTAACATCGTGAATATCGATTTGGAATAAAATATATTTCTGGAAAGACGTATAGCGATGCACACATGCCAAAGTGGCCCCTGAAACACCGCATTCTCAGGCCGGGCAACTCCCATCTCCAGTATCGCATCAGTGGCCAGAGGGACGTGGAATAAAATGTATAATACAGCGAAATATTACGAGTATATATGCTGTTCATGCTATTATTTTTATAATAAATTATGTTATATTTATGTCACCAAGGAAAAGGGCCACAGATCCACATGTTAAGGATTTTCTTAAATTTATTGGCCAATTATACCGTCTCTAATTAAGTAACAAACTTTAAATTTAAAATGTAGGTACTGTAGCCTTCTATTAACAGGATGACCTGTGTCAAGTCCAATAAGTATCGCTAAAAATATTAGTGATTGAATGCTCGTCAGCTCAGTGGTTGAAATTTAGGGGGAAAAAATCGTTTATTTTGTGCAAAAATCTTGAGCATGTCTGCCGGAATGATTCCTGGTAATTTCATCTGAATTTCGGGAAATAGGTTCGTTTGGAAACCTATGGTTCTTCTGGAAACTGAAATTCACGAGAAACCAGTCGAAATATTGGGATACATCCATAAGAAACAGAAAGCAGAAACAGGTGATGAAAAATAGAAGTGCAGTATCCTTTATGAAATACGCCATCAAGATTCCATACAGAAGAGCAAAGTTGGAGAAGCCACGATGAGGTGTGTCCGTGCGTACCGCACGGTTTCTTCGGCGACAGTAGGCGTGTTGGCGCGTATACCGCCGACCTAACTCAAGGTCGGCGAAATAGCGGAGGTGTACGGTGCGAAGAAGGAAGCGAAGACGAAACGGGAAGCACTTCGGGTCAAGCGAGTCATCCAGCAGGACACGCTTCGGAAGTGGAAGGACGCGCTCGCCCATTTGTCCAAGAGCGAGTGGACCCGAGCGCTGATACGCGACCTTGATGGATGGGCAGGATGAACTCACGGAGAACTGAACTTCCGTCTGACCCTCCTGAGCGGCCACGGGTGCTTCGGCGCGTACCTACATCGGATGTCAATAGTGCCGAACTCCGTGTGCGCGCACTGTGATCGAGGGGCGGAGGGCACACCTTGGCCCACCCTGTTCGAGTGTGAGGCATGGGAGCAGGAGAGGCGCGGGACGACCACAACAGCGATCACTACATCATTGGCCATTAAAAAAGCAGGATGATATTTTATATAATAGGTGAACTGAAAGATATAATATTATAACTTAATATCAGGTCATATTGCCCATCTCTGTTCAGTTCTACAAGAAGAATGCCATCCATCGCTGTTGAGACTTTCAGTCAGGGCCATGCGAAGCCCTTATCTTCGCGGGGGGGGGGAGGTGAATTTATCAAATTTAACAATAAATTAATGATTCAAAATTCTTCAACTATAAAATATTTTACGAAGTAAAGATGCTAATAAGGTAAAGGAGGAAGTGGGGTGCTCGAAAGCATAAAAAAGTGATATATCCCTCGTATCCCTCCCCTGTTTATTTGTTCATGGTGATATCGAATCGAAATGGGATTAACGCGAATCTTCAAGTGACCGCAGCTCTGATGGTTTGTTTCGGGCGAAAAATTTTCTCTTCTCCGGAGAGGGGCTAAGACGTACTGTACCATTTTTTGATTTTCATATCGGAAGGTATTGAGCTCACTATCAAAATAGGGTTGCTGGATCGCTGATGTTGAATGCCGCGTCAGATTTTTGATCTGGTCCGGATTAAAAGGCCCCGAAATTCGAATTTTATTCTTAAAAAAAGCAAACGTAACTTGAATTTTTAAAAATGAATGAACTATCGAAGTAGTGGGTTTTTGGGTTGTTGATTTCGAACATCGCGTCGCATTTCTGATCTGACCCGTATTTAAGCTCAGAAAACGGACATTTCATCCTCGAAAAGAGTAAAATTAAATCGACTGGGCGCGGGCAAAATTGACTTGACTCGAGAAAATTAAATAAACTAAAGAATAAAAAATTTCTCAAATTGTTGAGTCAGAATATCTCATTAGAATTCGTACCTGGATAAAATTTGGTCTCCAAATTTCAAACATACTGAGCAAAATATAGTCAGTTAATTATCAGAATTAAAAAAATTCCCTAGAAAAAAAAAAGAAGAAAAATTATCCGCCTCTTATCTGAATAAGAAGACGTTTTTCCTTTCTTTGAGAAGGAGAAAATGAATTGTTGAATTTGTATTGAAGGAGAAACTGAATCTTTCCTTCAAGAAGAGAGGATAAACAAGTCGCCTACTTTTCGCCAGTTAAAATAACTTCGTTCTATTCTTCGAAGAAGGAAACGTTGTATCTTTTTATTAAGTGAGAAATAGAAAACAATCCCTTCTCTTCTCCTTTTTAAAGAAGAAAATGATTCCCCCTTTAATAAAAAGAACTTCGTTCCTTTCCAGGAGGGAGAAAAACTTGTGATTTCTCGAAAGAAAGGTGAAAAAAATCATCCTTTCCTTCTTCTGAATGAGAAGATCTTCGTCCCTTACATTGTGGAAAGAGAAACTGTTTCCCTTCCGTAAGGGGGCATAAGAAAGTGATTCCTTTACTGAATGAGAGGAACGGCATTCTTTTTCTCGAAGAAAGAGGAACGTTAATCTTTTCCATGAAGAATGGGGAAAAAGTCGTTCTTATAGGTTTTTCCTGATTGAGAAGATCTTCACTTCCGCCTCCGAGGGAGGAGAACTTTTTTTATCTGCTTTCAGGGAAAGGAGAAAAAGGTCCTTTCCTTAATCAGAAGAACTTTTTTTCTTTGAAAAATTGTAAAACTGCGTCTTTCTTTCGAGGAAACGGAATAAAATCATTGCTTTCTTTTCTTGAATATAAAGAACTTCGTTCCGTTACCGATTTTTGAAGCCTAAATCCCGGGTCGAATGAAAAATCGGATGCGATATTCCAGATCAGGGACCTACAAAACTTGACTCTCCATATTTGTTCAATTTTCTAATTCTTGTCTATTTTGCCCTTCTTTAGGGCGAAATCTGGATTTCAGGGCCAAAAGCGGGAGTCGGATAAAAGATCTGATACGATATTAAAGTTCATAACCGAGGAAATCTATATTTCAACAATTTGCTCGATTTTATTCTATAATTCGAGTTTAATCTTGCCCCTTTCAAGTTTGAAGTTCAATTTTGGGGTCCAAATTGGGGTCAGGTGAAAGTTTCATACAACATACGGACTTGGAGATAAAACAACGTTTCATTTTGATACTTTGTTCGATTTTTTAAATGCAAGTCAGTTTTGAGTCTCTCAAATTTGAAATTTGGATTGTGGGGTTTCAGTTCGAGGTCGGATGAAGAATCTGATGTGATATTTGAAGTCAGCTACCCAACATTTTCCTGTTGATGTTGTTCAGTTCGGAAAACCGGAAAACTTGCTTCCTAGTTGCTGATTTTGGAGAAAATAAAATTCCACGAGATTTGATGTTACTCTGAGTGTTCCAAAAGGACGTGTTGGTCACAACTGGCTCCCTTCTTATGATAAGAACGTTTTCAGGCCATTGGGTAGCGCACTGGTCTCGGAATTCGGAGGTCCCGGGTTCGAGCCCACGTAGCAACTGGGTACACTTCGACCTAGGCCGGTTTTTCGGCAAGAAGAGAAGAGAGCTAAGACAGCCCTATAACAGCCTCCCCGGCGTCTCTGCGATAATGCTGGAAAGGGTGGATTTCAGGGCTCGGGTTGAGAGTAAAATTAGAAAAGAGGCCATAAAGAACTTTCGAAAAGAGTTTCATGTTTAAAACTTCAACGCCCGTAGGTCTCGAGCTACTATTTTTTTTTTAATCCGAAAATTTTATGGAGGTACTCTAAGTTATAAGGAAAATTGTGGGATTTTTGCGTTTTGGGTTCTAAATTTCTAATTTTGTCTCTAATTTTTCCTGGAAAAATTCGACGTAGAAAATTAGCCATGCTCAAAAGCGTCATGACGGGGGGGGGGGGGAGGGTCTTTCCCAATCAAGTCGGCCAGTTAAGAAACGTCGGAAAAATACAGTTCAAGTAGGAAAAATCCTGCTCCAATGCGGAGAAGTACCCATTTTTGCCTGTTTTTGTCACTCAGATCATCAAATCATTAAAAAAAAGTCTGAAACGTTTTGTGTCGACCTTTCAGTTAAGAAATTCATTTGCCCTCCCCTTTCTATGCGATTCGCTTCGCTATGCTCCTGGCCATGCTGAGGGCTTGGCTCTTATTAATGAAGGAAAGGATTAGAGGAAAAATAAAGCCAATCGCTCTGGGAAAAACTAGTATTTTCTTAGAAAAGATGGGTGGACCATTTGTCTTAGGGTCCTTCACTGGCGATCGCATCATCAAAATGGATATACTGGGTCTCCGAGATACTTCATTGACAGAAATGCTAAAGACAAATATTACAGTCATTGTTAAAAAGCATGTCATGAAACACCACTCACTCGTTTCGTTCATGAGTTCATGAGATAAATCAAGGAATACCCGAACGGAGTTGCTCAGGAAATTTACTCACTAATTCTTTGCGCGATGGTGGTTGCTCAAAAGAATTGCTTGCAACAAATTACACCTAAGTTACGTACAGAATTTTACCTATTCTTACAAATAATGAAAAGTAAATAATGCAGAAAGACATAAAAATGAGACCATAATGATAAGCGGAATAAATAATGCTACAAAGTACGAAAAAAGGTAGAAAAAGAGACCAAAAATTAAATATTCTGGGGATTCGAATGCACGACAGACGACCTTCTGTCTGCGGTATATTTTGTTATATGTGTATAAGCTGGAGCTTGTAAGTTTAGTTTTGTGCATGTATGTGAAGGGGCAAGAGGCGGGGGTAGACCGCGAAAATGTCGACTGACATGTGTAAAATTAAATTTGAGTCTTGGAAAAAATGAAATAATTTCGTAATTTTGTCTACTATGCAGTTATTACAATTTACTGAATACCGACCTTTTTTTTAAACAACGTCGAGCAGTGTGGTACCCTCCTCTCTGTCGCTATGGCCCCCTGCTACCCACATGGTACCAGTAGATTCGATAACATGTCTACAGGTTTGGAAAATTTGGAAAGTTTGGAAAAAGTCAGGAATTTGAAAAGTAGGTCAGGAAGTTTGTAAATAGTCAGGAAATTCAACAATATTTTCTAGAAGTTTGGTTTCGTGAGTTACTTCAGCACTCCCTAGAGTCGTATTCTACAAATAAAATGCTTTCACCCAAAAATTAACTTCAAATTTCAGTTTATTTTAACCATAGCGTCTAGTAGTATAAACATAAATATATACTGTCTGTACTGTAAAGGCTTAAAGAAGAGGGGAAAAAATTGGAAAAAGTCAGGAATTTATAGTTTTCCATTCTTGTAGACACCTTGAATAAACTGAAACCACGAAATAAGTAATTCTTATAAAATAGGAGCACCCCCTCCTTTTGTTAGAGCCACATCGTTGAAAAATGAATATTGTACAGACTACATTTTCGCAAGCAACGTATTTTCACAGAATGTTGACGTCCATACTAGAATATCTCACTAAACAATTATTGACTAGGTCGCCCAACCCCTGCAATGATAGACCTTATGAAAATAGTTGCAAAATTACCAAACTTGTAGATCTCAGAAATACAATATTGCTCTTATTAATTAAAAGTTTGATGGAACTTACAGTTCCCAGGAAAGAATTTCTTAAAGAATACTTTCTTCGCTTGAACTACCCCGGACTTCCAAGCCATGGAACCAATGAAGTTCATCTCCGAACTGGAACCGCATTGAGATTGTGAAAGTTCACTATAGAAATTTCAGTTCTCTAGAAATACAATTGTCTAGGGCATCAAGCAGCGCACTTTTCTTTTAAAAAGATATACATTTTGGCACGCCACTTTTCCCTAATGGGTTGACTGCACTCATCTCCGAACTCGAGTTTTGTTTGGTCATTGCAGATAACGTTTCCAAATTTCAGATTCCTTAATTGATTCAGGACTTCCTATTGTCGATAGACGGATCAATCAAACAAAAAAATACAAAATTTTAATTGCACTTGAACCAAATAGAATTTTATTTGAATCGAAATTCTGATTATCATGTAAATTGTTGAATGGTACTTTAATAATAAAATGAAAATTGAATGAATTTTTCATACATAGTAAAAATAAGAATGAATATTCATCCGCTTCATCATCTTCAGATTTGCCTCAGTCAGTTTATAAATATATAAATTAGGTGACCCGCGGCCAAAAGTGGACACCATTTTCTGGGACAAAACTAGAACCGGCTATATCTCTCTGGATTAGTACACTTAAAGGGAAACTTGATGCTACAGTGTTGCTTGGACCTTCTACTACTATAGTAAGAGAAGTGTTGAATACCTTTCCCATTAAAATTTTCAAAAGAATTTACAGTGAAAAAATACACCTTTCTCTTTAGAAAAATGATATATTTTGCGGAGGGGGGGGGGGAAGTAATTTATTCTATAATTCCTCATTCATATTCCAATGTTTTTACATGAATCGATAAAACCAACTATCAGCATTCTTCCTATGTAATTGAAAGCAAAAAATAATAATTTGGGTCATGAAAAAGTTCCAACCACTCTGGGGGCAAATATTGAACACTGCCAGGGCAAGAAAAAAAAATCTACTCTAGGGCAAATAGTGCATCCGTTAATTCAGTTTTGGGGCAAATGGTGAACGTGTTGAGTAATTCAATTTCATGAAATAATTTTTATGAACAATCATGGAGCTGGCATTCTTATTTTGGAAACAGCCTCAAGCCTCCAAGTGTGCAAGTCTAAATTAGCAGTAATCAAGTAACTTGCATATTTATGAGGCGTGTTTCAAATCATCCAAGTTTTCATTTTCCTCAAATAGAGGAGAAAATGACGATTGAGAAGGCAAAAGTGGTATAAGTTCTTCAAAATTACTCTTACCATCGAGGATACTTGACTCTCCATGAAATTATGAACAGACAAATTTATTACTTCAGTAGTTTGACACTGAATTTTGCCATTTAAAATACACGTTCCTTTTTCGCCCCTTTCACTGAGGTAATTAGTGAACAGATTCATTTGTTAAGGTGACAACAATAGTATATTGCAAGTTTTTAACTTTTAGTGCGAAGTGAATAGGAAGGTCCAAGCTACACATAGTTTTACATACACTTTTCATTGGAAAAAGTAACTATAAATCTGACAAATATGAGAAAATGTGAACTCTGTCTCCACTTTGTACCCTGAGTCACCCTAAATAGATACTAGGAAACTTAGTCCCCTAGCAGTATCGTGGCATAACCCCCATGGAGCGACATTTACTTTCTTATTACTTGCTCCTGTCGGTTCCCTACTCGGCGTGCCACTGAACCGCATATTTATGTTTACATACATAATAACATCATTGCTAGGCAAAATTACAGTTACGGAACTGATATGATGATGTCATAGCTGAGATATGCAGATCAAATGACGTCATCACGTAGCGGAGGATGTCACTGCCAGAGAAATTAGTTTCGGAAAATGTAGAACAACAGGGAATTACAGTCTCCGATTCCAAGGTAACTGCTACATGAGTGGATTTCTCTTTTCCTAATTTGCTCTCCACCCGAGTCCTGGAATCCGCCCTTTCGAGCATTACGTCAGAGACGTCGGGGAAGCTGTTAGGGCTGTCTTAGCCCTCTTCTCTTCTGGCCGAAGAACCGGCCTAGGTCGAAATTTCTGGCGAGTTGCTACGTGGGCTCGAAACCGGGACCTCCAGATTCTGAGACCAGCGCGCTATCCACTCGGCCAACCAGACCTCACATGAGTGGGTTGGAAGTAGTTTTGTATCATCAAATAGAACTATAGTCTCAGATTCCAGGTAACTGGTCTGCCCCAGCTATATTTATCAGCTAGGTGACCTGTCGGGTGTGTCTTCAAGTCAGATCTTTGTCGGTCTCTATATAGAGATCAGTTATCAATAATATCTATTAGATAAGAGATCAATGTCTCAAGTCTCATGACTGTCTTCAAGTCCTATCGGTAGGGAAGGAGCATATTTATATCGGATACGTCCTATAAGTCTCATATCTATCTCATATGCATATGTCTCTATACCGTCACTCATGTCTCATTTGCAGTAGATAGATATGTCTCATGTTTATATTAATGTCTTATCAGCAGGGAAGGAGAAGGTCGCTATCAGTAGGATTTATATCGCATGAGGTCTCTTGTCTATCTTATGTGTGTCTCTATAATATGTCGTTACGTCGCATCCGCAATGGATAAGTCATGTCTTTGTTTATGTCTTACCAGTAATGATGGAGAAGGTAGGTAATCTGCCCTGCAATTTTTTGGATTATTTCTTTGTTTTATGACCTGTATGTCGACAAATCTGATGTCTGTCTTTATGTCTTATCAGTAGGGAAGGAGAAGGTAGCCATCAGTAATATTTATATGGGGAAAGTTTTATATCTGTCTCTGTGTCAGTATCGTTATATCTTATCAGCTGTATATAGACAAGGGGAGGATAGGTCTTTAATATATAGAAAAAGACTTTTGAGCTGGTCTGCTCCGGCATATTTATGTTTTATTATGGGTGATTATGTTATTATTATATGTTTTATGGCTAATTATGCCGTCTTTTTTGTATGTTGGAACAGATGATTTCCTTGAAAGTAACTGGTCTGCCTCTGAAATTTTTCAGATTCGTAAGTAGGCAACCCCTGGACTTCTTTTTCTGGTGGTTGAGGTGGAGGCGGAAGAGGAAGATGGTTTTCATTATATGTGACCTGCCAGGAAGAAAGGGATCTGTGCGCCAAAAAATCATTTTTGTGATAAATACTGTTTCTGACTAATTTTTGGCCGCTCTTTCGCGTAGTGTTGTCGAAAAAATTCTAAAAAATTTTCCCAAACTGTTGTAAGTCTTTAAAGTTGAGTGTCTCCATATCGTGAAAACGTTATCAATTTTGTTTATCCGCTCTCCTGTAAAATTTACATTTTTGCGCACAGGTCCCTTTCTTCCTGGTAGGTCACATAATATAGAGAGATAAATAAATTAATTAATAAATCAAATAAATAATTAAATAAATAAATAAATAAATAAATAAATAAACATCGCGATAATGGTTGTACAAGACTACTATTCGTTTGCATTATAATAAGACCGACTTTGTTCGCTTGAAAAGGGTGAATGGGGGTTTATGTGTGCTAATTATTAGAAATGCTTATAGGAGTCATGCCCGAGTATAGTAACACTTCACATACATTAATTTATTATTGAAATGATTGTTATAATACTGAAACGATTGTAATTAGCTTAAAAATTACGATTCATCCGTTTTTGATCATATTTTAGAATAATACAGTCGAACCTCGGTAAGTCGTACATAGATAAGTCGAAAAAATAGCTGAGTCGAACAAATCTGGCCGGTCCTGACGCACTCCCATCGCTCTAAGTCGAACTTCGGGAAGTCAAAAAATAGCTAAGTCGAACAAAATTCTTGGTCCCTTCAGTATTCGACTTATCGAGGTTCGACTGTAATTATATTTTTTTCCACTCTATAGTAAGTACGTATTTGCCTGCCCTGTTTACTGAATTAAAGCATGTGAAAAGATATGATTTTTTTAGGGCGAGGGGGCGGGTGGAAGAATACCCGTGCGTCAGTATGAATTAATCGCTTGCAGTTACGTTGGAAAAAATGTCGAGTAATTTGAAATTTTCAACTATGTTTACCTATATTCCACGAATATTCATTAAAATGAAAAAGAACAAAAAGAATCATGTTCTTCGACATCATTACTTTTAGTAAATAAAAAACCCACACGCTTTTTTTCTTTCTTATCTCGTTAATTAATTATTGAAAATAAAATTTAATTCTGCATCTGATTTTTACGAACCCGTTTTCAGGTATGTTAGACACAAAACAACTTCGAGTTGCATGCACCGATTTAAAAAAGGAAAATGAAAACTTTGATCAAATTAATTGTTAACTAGGTGCATAATATTGAAAACCGGGTGGAATATGCTCTTGTAAATTTTATTCTGAAAACCGCCAGTCTTCACGGTCTCTGTTCTTACGTGGTATCTCGCAATACTGAATCAGAAAACAATAATACTATACCAATATCGAATTTGGAAACAACAATTTTTGTTTTGACATTTTCATGGCTTTGCTTTGGCACATAGTAGAAAAAATTTCAAAAACCGTTACTTCAAAGCCTTACTTACTTTAACGCCCGTAACGCTTCCCCCAACAAAAATTCAGTGGTTGAAAATTGCTTCGCCCTGCGCGACTGCAGTCTCGTAACGCTCCCCCCCGTAACGCTCTCCCCGACACGCTGCTCTGACAAGAATTCAGTGGTTGACATTTCAATGGAAATTTATTTTTCTTCCAGCCATTGGGTGTACTTGAGCGCCCCTGACCCGCTCTTTCTTCCACCCATGTACTCGTTGATATTGCATTGATCTTGCTGCGCCCTACGCGACTGCAGTCTGCAACCTTGTTGTTAATCGAAATTTCTATAGAAATTTTTTTATTAAGGTACGAAAGCATATAAAATGTTACACTACCCGAGGAAGTCGGGGACAGTTATGAAAGGATTTTTCGGCATTAAAAATTTATTTCTCGGCATTAAAAACTGTATTTTCAGCAAATTTTCACCATTTCGTCATTTTTTCGTTTAAAAAAAAAACAAAACAGGTTTTCAATAATTATTTAAAAAAAAATAGTTAACAAGTTTAATCCGATAATATTCTAGAGTTATACATTATGAGAAGGTGCTTCTCCACGTTCTCTTGAGTGAATGCTTGTCGCCTTTCAGTGAGCAGAAGTTTGTATTCTGAGAAGGAGCGCTCCACATCAGCCGAAACCAAAGGTGCACATAAATAAGAACTCAATATTTTGGGATTACACGAAATATCAGCACATGGAACACCATTGATAAGAGCATTATTCACCTTACGTAAAGAGGTGTAGCCAATGTTCCTACCAAAAACTTGCAGACATTTTTCTCGGAGAATACTGCTATTCCGCCCCAGGAATTTTACCAATTTTTGTAGAAACTTCCTTGATGATTTCAATTTGTGAAGCTCAACTTGGACGGTTGGGCAGTTTTCCGGCATTTATACTCCATTTCGGTAATTTTCGGCAAAATAAACTTTTAACCACTGATTTCTAGTAGCCTAATTCGTGCTCATTTCTTATCAGCACTCCTCTATCTCATCTTAGAACAAAGTTATAAATGCCGAGGAATCCTTGCTGTAGTTATAATCGATTACTGAGAAGTCGATATTAACCCCTCGATTTTTATGAGTCTTAATCCCTCAGTACAGTCAGCGTTTGTCTCATTCTGCACGTAAGAGATCCATTCGGTCAAAATAGAGTTGAGACAAGCTTCGTATGCTAGATCATTTTGGTCAGTTCGAAGCTCCACTACATTCAGAATCTACCGGTAGAAACCGATTTAAAGTTTGAACCTCAAAAAAGTGCATGTATAGAAAACTGACTTGGAATAACTGTAAACGGAAATATGAGACCTGTAGCTTTCAACGTTATGACATTTTATCTCGACAAAAGGAGCAGATACGTAATATTCCGATAGAAATGTTTGCTCCTTTTTGTACTACGTCAAAATTCAAAAAATTGGTAAGTCAGATTTTAAATGCGACATCGCCTGTACTTAGAAGCGAGCGAATGAACCCTTTATTGGTGGAATGACACATTTATGAACATGAGATTTTTTAATAAAGCTTTGAGATTATATCATTAGTGATCACTACCGACCCTATAATTCATTTTCGGACAGTAAATGATTATATGTATATATTAAGAATACACTCTACAAGTAGTCATCGAATTGACACCTTCGTGACATCAGGTAATTTTACAATTCTGACTCGACATTAGGCTGTAATTAATTCCAGCCCAGCGATTAATCCGGAAATTAATTTAAAAGCGAATGCGTCCGTGTATCATCTTGTTAGTGATGTCATGCAAGTTATGTATGTCTAGACTCAGACTTGTATTTGGTTGGTGAATTTTGAGTTTTGGAGAAAAGAAGAGTAAGGAGGATGCTAGACGAAAGCGAAAACTAAATAAAAATATAAGTGAAAAGGGTTTCACTTTTTTTCCTTTTCGCTTTGGTCACCGCTAATCGGACAATAATTATCGGAGCGGAATTTATTTATACGTGCGTTCGATGATTTTCAAGAGTGACTCCGATTTTATTCGCTTTCAGTTTTCAACGCGGTAACTCATGCGATTCTTCTTTGTTTCAATACTCGGAAACCGTTTTTTTTCTTCTTTTTTTCGGTGAAAGATAGCTTATTGGTCATTCATAGGATATTCTGGAAACGAAATGTTCGGATGTTTCATTCGAATACTCGGGGCTTTAGGGTTAAAACGTAGCGGTAAAAGGACAAGGCGCCATTAGGGGCTGATGATGCTATAGAATTTTCTGTGTCTCAATTGAGGTTTCTTATTCCTTAAAATGACCTTAATTTCCGAAGAAGTGAATGCGAAGAAAATTGTGAAAAGTGTCTGAAGAAAACCCCATCTTGTTTTATTTATTATATCGTTTTATATTACTGGTAACATGACAGCTCTATTAGGAATGGTGCTCTAATGCCCTCACACTTGTACAGGGTGATTGTTTAATAAGGAACCTAGCTTAGAGCTGCGCGGCTGTCGCCTGCGTAGTCTCCATGATGAGCTCATCATGGAGACACGCAGGCGACAGCCGCGCAGCTCGAAGCCGGTTTCCTTATTTAAAAATCATCTTGTACTTACAAGAATCACCGTAATCAAAAATTTGGTGCCGATACTGAAGCAATTGCGAACTTTTCTGTTTCAAAATTGTGTGGTTAAAGGTATGAAGCAAATCACCAAACACGGTATTTTTGGCGCACTAATTTTAAAAATGTTTCCCAATCTTTGATACAAGGTCGATTTCGGCCCTAAAATACGTATTTTGAATGATCTAAATAGTCTTGTACTGGAGAAGTTGAGGAAATACTTCGAGCATGATTGCTTAAATCACTGATTTCGAATATCTTCTCAAATTCTAGAAACCCGCCACATTTTAGGCTCCTAAACAAAATCGACTTGATCCGGAAAGTCGAACAAGGTAACAAAGTACCAAGAGTTCGTCACTAATTTTGAAAACTTCATCACAGTTTTGATCAAAATCCAACCTTAAAATAGACGAAACTGACTCAAGTTGGCTAATTAAATAAAATATTGAAGTTCGGAGTTTTTGGGTCGTAGATTTCAAATTCATGCCATTGGAAATCGAGAAAATACTTGGAATTGAAATTTATTGAACAACTGCTTCTGAATATGTTATCAGATCTTGAAATCATCCCCGATGTGGGCACCAGAATTCAAATTTCAAATTTTAATGCGGGAAAACTTGACTTTCATTGGAATGCCGAAAAGTATGAGAGAGAACAAGGTTTGCTGGGTTATTGATGTCGAAAATTACACCTTCTTTCTGGTTCGCCCGAATTTGGGTCCAAGTTCTGAGAATGTCGACAAAGTATCAGATCAGGGTTTTTAATTCACTGATGTCGAACATAGCACCACGTTTTTGATTCGTTTAAATTTGGATGTAAACTCAGTATTTAGTTCTTTAAAGGGCAGCATTGATTTAACTTGAAAATTTGAATAAAGTATTGAAAAAGCGAGCTGTTAGGTCGTGGATTCAAAATTTATTGCATTAGATTTGATACGCGGTCTCAGTTTGGCCCTCGTGGTCAAAATTTCACGCCTTTAATAGACACAATTGACTTTTCTTACTATTTGGGCCACTGAATACGAATATTGAAATAGGGCATCAAATTTTCGATTTAACCCTGATTTTAGCCCGAAAAATCTAAATTGTATATTCAAAAGAAAGGGCTCACTCAACTCGACTTGGAAAATCGAATAAAAAATTTCATTTTAAGGCTTTGAAGATCACAAATTCTTGCCAACTCACTAGAGTTTTCATCCGGTTTCATTCGTGACCCTAACATCTAAATTTCATAAAGAAATATTAAGAATTTTCACTCAGAATTTTGACGTTTACTTCTGGCATTTTATGTGTTGATCTGGTATCTAGTGGAGCACAAATTCAGTGATGAATTATCATAGACCCTCAAACGGTCCACAGGCCTCAGGTGCTAGCTAGGAGGAACCCAGAAAATAAGGTTCAGAAAAAGGAAAAGAAGGTTCAAAGAAAGGAGAGGGGGAAACAGGAAGAAGAGGAAAGGGAAGTTAGAAAAAGAAAAAGAGGTATAGAAGTTAATTAGCTTGTTTTTCTCTAAAAAACTTTCCTTGAGGAGGGGGGAGGTTTTGGAATAATTGGGGCTTGAGTGTATTTCTCCTACATCCGGTATTATACAACCCTATTGATAAAATCGAATGCCCCTGTCATCAAATCCGGCAGTGTACAAATCTTATTAAGAAAATCGAATTTCTTTCTCATTGTTGCACTATCAGTACCTATAGTTAAAGTATCAGTCTTTATTATTTGACAGTAAAATTTGGATTTTGAGTCCAAAAACGGGGCTGAATATAAAATGTCATAATATTGTTGAAATTAGTAATTCACAACGCCACTGTTTCATTGCTTTATTCTGTTTTCTTAACCGGCTAGATTTAGCCCTTCCGCTCGAAAATTAATTTTCGTAGCTGAAATCACACTGATTGAAAATCTAATGTAATATTCAAAATCAGCAACCAAGTAACCCACTCCCCACGTCGATACTTGATTTGATTTCTCAAGTCAAATCAAGGTTATTTATTTAGGTAACGTGAAATTTTTATTTTGGACACTAAAAATTGAGACCCAACAGAAAATCTAATGTGGTTTTTGAAACCAGCAACACTAAAGAACCGATTCGAAGCTTTTTTCAGTTTTTTTTTAGGCTACTCATCTTTGCCGATTTTGAGGTCGAATCCGGATTTAGAAGTCTAAATAAGATTGGATCAAAGATTTGATGGAATACTTGAAATCAATAAGCAACAGACAAAACTTTTGCTTCGAATATTTTTTTCAATTTTCCGGAAGACAAGTCAATTTTTTCAATTTCAATTATAAAATTAATTCTGGGTTTGAAGCCAAAATCAGAGCCAGATTGAAAATTCTATGAAATTTTCAAAATCAATAAACCCATATATCGATAGTTTGCGTGTTACCTTTGAAATTTGATGGTACATCCTAGATCCTGTTTCGGGGAAGAGGAAAATATTTTCCTAAAGTTTTTTCTTTTGTGACCTTGTCGGCATCCAATCACGGGTACATGAGGAAAGAAATGGAAGCAGTTATTCGTCCCACAAAAAAAATCTTCATTGGCAATGCGTCTTAAAAAACGGACGATCAGTGGGGAGATTATACAGTGTCCTAACAAGCCTCCATGAGTCTTTAACAGTTTTAATGGATCTTCAATAAATATTGAAGAATTTTTCAAAACTTGAACGAGACTTGAAGAGATACCATTGAGTCGCGAGGAAGTCTGGCCAAGTCCTACAAAACCTTCAAGAACCGAATTTTGAAAAATATTTAGGGGTTTTAAAGAGCATCAAAAAATCTTGGTCAACTCTTTAAGAGGCTTAATAAAATCGGGAAAATCCGTAAAAAGTCTGGAAACAAAATCAAGCCATAAACTACATTTTTTTGATTGGGTGAATGGAGATTGTTGACCGTTTTTGGAAAACACAATGAGGTGTAATTAGTGTTTATTTTTTAAATTTCCTGTTTTCAACGAAAGTTTGCTGTTTGGACCTTTAGACTTGATAAATAATTTTGTTCTGAACTGACTTTCATTACAGACGGTATTGCCAAAAAAAAAAACAACACGGGAAATTGTTACCTTGGGAATAGAAGGTGTCAGTTTATTACTGTTGAATATTTTCAAATTGGGGGAGGGGGGTGTGCACGAAATGTTCCATGAACATCCTCTAAAGATAAATCGATGTTGAATTTACAGGCTATCACAAAATGTTTTTGGGTTGCCGCCCTGTGGACTGGTTGGTACCATTCTTGGTTTGTTGTCGGATTAATTAGTTCAAAAAATTGAACTACTTGGATGCATAATGCTTGCGCCAACAACGACGAAGAAGGGGCGCAATTAATAAGCGCTTAATAGAACTCTTTCAAAGTCTGCAACGATGATACTGAGGAACTGAGGCTGACTTGAGAACTGAACGAACATTATAATCCGATGTAATGCAAGATGGCTACTATGTGTTAAAGAATGATCGATTTAATTGGTGAAATAATTTCTCTCAAAAACTTGGTTTCATTGTCGGCTTCGTGGGGTTTGAATGAAAAAGGGAAGTAGGTCACTATGTAAGTATCATTATTTGCACAATGTTATCAAAACTGCTCATTCTTCCGGATGTACCACATATCTACATTTCACTTAATTATCACTTCGTTGAAGGTGTGTTAATTAAATTACGTTAGTCGTATAATAAAATATAGTATGGTTTATCGAACTGAAAGTTGTCACGAAACTGGACCACAAAAGTGAGACCTGATGTCCGCGTTGAGAACGATTTGTAAATACGAATATTTTTCATATTTTGAGCACTTTCCGTACCCCGAGAAATATAAACAGTTATAAGTGCTTACTCTGTATGACAGGTCTACTATATTGGAGTAATTTCGAAGAAAAATTTGCATTCCTAAATGGGGGGGGGGATTTTTTCTTCTACTTGTAATTATGTACCTGTGAGAACTACCTGGAATATAGAAATATCGCATGCCAAATTTAATTTAAACATATCAACAGTTTGGCGTAGATTCCGGTCAAAAATTTTTGAATTTTGAGAAGAAATACATAACGGATGTTTAAAACGCTCGATTAAAAATTTTGATAATTTTTTCAGATTTGTCCAAGACTTTTCAAACGGCACATTTATTGAAGGGGGGGGGGTGCAAAATGTTGTGACTTATTCTCGTTTTTTAAAAGTTAATTTCTTGAATATCAGCAATTAGTCTGGATCCGATGGCGAGAGTCAGATGGACTAAATTTTATCCAGAAGATAAGTTGAGAGAGAATGGGACTGAAATGAAATCTACTTAGGAATATAACTTTACTGAATTTCAGCTAAGTGGGATTGAGAGGAGGGAGAGGAGAGGTTCAACTTTTCAATGGACCGCGTTTCCAGACTATCAATTAATACAGTCTATGCTATGTTCATTTAATATACAACATGTAGTAGGCGGGAAATTCAGAAGTGTAAAGTCTAGAGAAAATTTTCAGCAAAGCTGATCAAAATGTTGGCGGTTTCATGTGCCCCGCTAAAGCAACTCTATTTACGTTAGGTGGTTTGATGGAGCGTATGGCGATGCATGCATGCCAAAGTGGCTCCTCAGACACCGAACCTCCGGCCTCGAGAACTACCTTTTCGAGAATCGCATCAGTGGCCAGAGGGACTATTTAAGTAGGGTACTCGTAACTATTTACCAACTACAGTTCACCATATTCTGACCTGTTCTATTCCAGAGGTAAATATGGCGTCCGAGGAAGGGCCTAAAATAATTTATTAACCTAATGTAATACATCTGTCAAAATTAATCATTGAATGTAGGTGATTAATTCGAAAATTAGTTTTATTCATGTTAGATGTTATTGCATTTCATCTTGATTAGCTGCTTTTTTCTTTTGAAGTGAAAATGTTCGGCTTAAAAATCAATTTCTCGAAATGAATGTTACTATTTTCTTCATTGCAAATTTTCTTTCAACAGGAAGAGGAGATGAGGAGTCCAAAGTTTTTGCTGGGAATGGTGCAAAAATCTGCCTCGATTCCCTCATGATCGCCACAAATGGATTAGACTTTTTTAGGACTCTAGCAAGCATGTTTTGGACTCTTGGTGATTTTTTTAGATGTATTTGTAAGCCTACTTCAGATTCTTCCCAGACACGTTTAAGACTATTCAACACTCTCCCGGATATATGTAAGGCCCTTTAACATTCTTCCGGACTTGTATAAAACTATTCCAGGCCCAGTGCGACTTCTTAATACTTTTCCAGACTCGTTTAAAACTCGCTGAACCTCTTTTAAGACTATTTGGACCTCTGTCCTTAAGACTCATCGACCTATATAAGACTTTTAAAACTGCTCTAGAAGGGTTTAATATTCTCTGTAACTCTTCCAGTTATAAAGTTCTAAAATTTTTCATGACAGTTACCGACTCGTTTAGGACTATCTTTTTCGAACTCGCGACTATTCCAGGGTTGACTGAGACCGTTCGAAAATATTCCAGAATTGTTCAAGTCTCTGTCAGACCCTTCAAGACGTTTTTGAGACTTGTAGGACCCATTCAAACCTATGAAGATTCATTTGGACTTGAAAACTTCAAAGACTCACCCAGGCAGATTCAGACTCTTCGTGGCTTCTCTAAAATTTCTGAGAGATCTTGTTAGACACCTACTCAAATCTTTCATGCATGTTTTCAATGTTTTAGTACGCTTCTCAAAATACCATTCAAAACTTTCTCACATGGGAGGGGAAGGGGGATCCCAGAGACTAGCTAAGATTTTTCAATGCTCATTCAAAATTATCTCCGATTTTCCCTACTCGTTTCAAGAATTTTCAGATTCTTTCAGACTCGTAAGTATTTCAGGCTTGTGATTGAGACGTTTTGAAAATCTTCCAGACTTATTCAAGTCTTTATCGGACCCTCCGAAACGCTTTTGAGACTTGTAGGACTCATTCAGACCTATTGAACATGCAATTTGAAAACCTGGAAAGACTACTCAGGCGAATCCAGGACTCTTTCAGACTCATCATGGCTTTTCTAAAACTACTGAAACATCTTATGACACTTCTTCCTAACACTTTCATGCATGTTTTCGACGTCTTAGTAGGGGAGACCGGGGTAAGTTGTCTCAGCCTCCATGTCGACCGTGTAAAATGTGTTTTTTTGATTCCGATGACGTCACGCTACTCCTTGGTGTACCAACACTTCATTCATACTTGATAGTCCTCGCGATTATGGAACCGATCTGACTTATAGTGGTTTAGTATTTTGATAACATAAAATTTAGCAAAAAGTCACGGTTTATAAACAAGAAGTTCACTCTCATGGGTGTAATATTTAGTAGTGGCAAAAATCAAATACTGCGTGGTAAGAAGAATTTCTTCAGCTGTCTTTGGGTGCATTAGAACCTAAAATTACATTTATCCTTCTCCAAAAAATTTTACTTTCTAAACCCCCTCAATCCGGGAAAAGTTGTTCCATTACAATTGTTAATTACTTAATGCGAATTTTGTTACATGTTTTAAAAAAATGACACGAAAATACGTTCGTAAGACATTTCAGCACATTCTTAGCACGTTTTTACGAGTAGCGCAAGACTTACCCCATCATGTATGACAACTTACCCGGGTATGGGGCAAGTTGTCACAAAAAAAGTAGCTGCGCTTAAAAATGTTTGGGGCCAACTGTATAAAAAATTTACGTTTCTTTTAATACACCATTTTGTAGCCAAGAATTGTAGCTACAATTTGAGCCTAATTTGAAGTTTTCGGTCCAATAATTTCTGCACATTTTTAGTATAAGACAATTTACCTGATCATGTATGACAACTTATCCGGGTATGGGGCAAGTTGTCGAAAAAAAAGTAGCCGCGTTTAAAAATGTTTGGGGCCAACCATATGAAAAACTTTTGTTTTTTTATACCCTATTTTGTAGCCAAGGGTTGTAGCTACAATTTAAACCTAATTTGAAGTTTTTCAGTTGAATCGTTTTTTCAGAATTTTGAAGTTCCTAAAAATTGTGACAACTAACCCTGGTCTCCCGTATTCTTCCCAAAATACCATTCAAAATTCCTTCACATGGGAGGGAAGGGGAGTCCCAAAGACTAGCTAAGATTTTTCAGTACTCATTCAAGAATATTTCGAATTTTCAGTACTCGTTTCAAAATTCTTCAGATTTTTCCAGATTTGTTAAAGACTTGTAATTTTTTGTGTATCTTAATGACCCTTCCAGATTTGATATGGCTTTTCAAGACACGTTTAAGATTTCTTAAAATCCTGTCATGAGTTTGTAGGATTCTTTGAAACTGATTTAAGATCCTACAACTCCTTAAAACTAGCTGAGATGGTTTTAATGCTCAAGTGAGTCTCTCCCAGATTTGCTTAATACTCGTTGAGGCTCTTCCAAACTTATTCAAAACTCCCTGAATACACCCAAGACTCGGAGACTCTTTGTAAGTCCTCAAATTTGCTTGAAAATCTGTAAGACTTTTCTAGACATGATTAGAATACGCCAAAACATGATCACGACTTTTGCGGACTTCTGAGAACTCTTTAAAAATTTTCATGACTACTTTAAGACGTCCAAAGATTTGTTTTTCTGCAAAATTCAGTAGCGGATGTATGGCAAAATGCCCAGTTAGCAAACACTAAAACACCGACCATTTTTAAGACTGAAAGAAATGTCGTACCGAATTTTAATTTCTAAGTTCGTGAATCTTCCGGGACTCCCTTATTTGGAGGAAATAAATGTTTAATCACGAAGAGAATTAGAAATGAGAGGACTCTGCTTGATCTCATGCGTGAATTTGGTCATCCATTTTATTTGTGAATACAGTAAAACTTGTCTAAGAAGAAACTTGTATAAGACAAAACCTGTCTGAAAACGAAATTATTTCAAGTTCCCTGCAGCTCTTATGGGATTTTATGTACAGTCAGTATTGTACAGGACGGATCTTGTGAAACGCAAAAACGTAATAGGAACTAGGTTATTTGAACTTGGAGATGCTTAACAAAATAACGAGTAGGATTTTATCTAACACAGTGGAAAAATGTTTCAAAAAAGCAGGCTTTCAAATATCATCTACATTTTGCCAGAGACTCCTTGACGAAGCATCTAAGAGTTTGACTTGCATTGTTTCCTTTTTGAGCCAGAACAACATACTCTTAGATGCTGAAGATTATGTGCGATTGGATGAGGATGTTGTTACTGAGTGCAATATTGATTCAGCATGTGACTTAATTACCGAGGAAAAAGGAGATAGTGATCTGAAGAAACAGGACCTAACGAAAAGATAAAGGATGCTCGGCAAGCTCTCTCTGCAGCAAATGACCTTGTACGATATGCTACATCTTCAAATTCTGGCCACCTTCTCCCCCTGCTGTACCAATTCAAAACCAATTTAGAAAATTCAGTGGCTGAGCAGTGGTCTCGACAAGTTACTTTAACTGAGTTATGGAAGAATTAAGTACGAGTAATTTTTTTCTTCTTTACTTTATGTTTTTTTCCTTGTAGAATACAGTATACAGTGTTTTGTTCGTATGGTGCCTAATACAACATGTAATTCAACACGTGTTTAGGCAAGTTTTGTATAAGGCGAAAACTAGCCTAAAAGGAAAAAATAATTTGGTCCCACAGGATTTCGTTTTAGACAAGATTCACTGTATTGTGTATTTGTTAATATAACGGTAGCCAATAAACATTGTAAAAAAAATCGTTCAAAAAATAATTACGTTTTATATCAAATTAGCCGTACAAAATTGTCTCAAATTTCCTTCATGACGTCAAAGATATGCGGTACAGTTCGGATTTCAGAGTGATCCCATCTGTATAATCTATTACCATTGGGCCCATATGGCTCTAGTATGTATCTTTGCCGTTTTAATGACCAAAAGAATGAAGGTTTAATGTTTCCAATTCTATTGATTATGAGAGTGGTTCAAAATTTAGCATTTTTTGAAATGCTGCTCCCAGTGGCTAACCTTGTACAAGGAAATTTCAAGATCATTCAACATTGCTTTATACGATAATATGGTTCTTGGATCCTCTGAATTTGTTTTTAAGGTTATTCTGACTGTAACTCCTGCCAATAATTGTCCACCGGGGATAGAGACGTGAAATCGAAGTTTTTTTCCTCTACCTCTTGTAGATCGTTATTAGCGGGCGTTACGGGCAAAATAACCTCAAAAATGAATTTAGTAACTTTAGGCCGCCGTGGAGAGGCAAGAGAAGAAATGGGGGTTGAAGGGTTGCTACCTCAGAGCGTTCCTCCATCCTGACGCACGTCCAATCGGAGTAATTCCAGGTTAGGGGTGCGGTGTCCCGGGACGAATTTGGCGTACGTGCATCGCCGTACGCCCCACTGTCATTATTAACACCGTTTTCGATGTACTTGAAGGTATCATCAGTAATTTTTAAGTTCTGCCCTCTCAGTCAGAACAACGTGGAATTTCTATATAGTCATGCAGATGGTGGTTCATAATAAAGAATAATTCCATTTCACATAGTAGCCTTGAGTAAGAAACCTCTGGAGACATATTGCTATTTAAAAAGTGAATGTAAAGTAAAAAAAAAAAAAAAAAAATGCAGGAACACGGAATTGGGCAAGTTCGTTGAAAACCTTCCGTTGCATGTCTGGCGCACAGTATTAACAGCTAAATTACAGCAACAAATCTCACGTCAGTATAGCTACGTCATCTCGAAGAACTGTATAAGTGGTCTATTATAAAACCAGATAATTCTGTTACTCACACTGTATCCGAAAATTTGCCGAGTACGTTTTGACTTTTCCTTCAACCGGTTTCTACATAAATTATGTACACCAGACAGCAGACACGGAGCTTCACGACTTCTAGTTCCCATAGACAATGGAACTTTTACATTATTAAAATTCAGTAGATAATTATTTAATCCTCCACTTTTAAATGAGATACCCACTATTTGTTTTCAATACGATTATTCCGTTAGATTTTTTTTTCATACTCTCGAAACACTTTCACTGATTATGATTGAATAGTGCGTATTCTCGGATCCTACATAGGATTCTGCATGCATTTAACTTGGAGAACTTGGATGA
Organism: Acanthococcus lagerstroemiae; assembly: GCA_031841125.1. Taxonomy (NCBI): domain Eukaryota; kingdom Metazoa; phylum Arthropoda; class Insecta; order Hemiptera; family Eriococcidae; genus Acanthococcus; species Acanthococcus lagerstroemiae. Next base: position 19,288,931 of record CM063109.1, on the reverse strand, counting down.
ACCTGTGATACAGATACGTGTATCGTACATACATTTTTTCCCCCTCTCTAATTATAATATATTCTATCTGTTTTACACATTTTTCTAGAACAAGCTAACCGACTGCGAACTTCGAGTGAGTTTCGCACTCATTTCGGTTGAAAGTGAGAAACGAATTGCTTCGGATTGCGTCTGCAATAATTTAAAATAGACTTTTATTAATAGACAGCGTTTTTGTTTGAGAGAAAGTTTTTTTCTCTCCCTTTCTTTCGTCTCGATGCGAGAATAATTAGACAAATTAATCAACTGTATAGATTTTGGCGATGGACGCGGCGCGGCGCACAGTTGCGGCGCACCGTCGAGTCCTCGAGTCGTGACGCCGCGATGCGATGCAACGAATTCGGCGAGACGAACTTGACCGTTGTACGTCGTTCAATGTCTGTATATCAAACTAGTACTCTACGGTATATCTATGCAAATGAAAAGGAAGGTGAACAGAGAAAGACACGTTGAATAAATACGATTAGTAATCGTGCGAATAGCTATACAGCGTTGAAAGCGAACGCGACTGCTTTCATTCGGAAGTTTGATGACGAATGTCAACCAGCTCTCACAAACGCACCTAAACTTTTTGTATTCTGACAGATCATCTGTGGTTGAAATTGAAACTGTTTTTCACTATGAGTAAGTAGTGCACTGGTGATAGACTGTGCCATTTACTAGTCCGGTCAGTAAAGGATTTGAAATGGGGAGGGGGGTCAAAACGAAGATAGGTGAGCTGAAGTTTGAAATATATCCTCTGGACACAATCCTGGTTGCTACCTCAAAACGTCCGGTGTAACCCCAGGGGCATCGCCTCAATTGAAACAGTCGGTCAAGCTGTTAGGAATGACGTGATAGACAAGGAATCTGACAACACGTTGCTCATGAAAAGTACTTCCTCGAGACGTTATTCAGTCCGAGCTGCCTGCTTCCAAACCAGTGTTGCCAGAACAGAAATGTTAAAGTGGACCAGAGCCACAGAAACATGTTGAACAATTTCGTTTAAGTGAAAGCAAGCTTCTCTGCAAACATTACGTTCCTTGTATTAGCCTTTGAGTACTACACTCGATCGTGCCCCATATGTGAATACTGAAATTGTACATTTTTCCAATGTTTAGATTTTGAATTTTAGCGGCATTTTGATTTTGTAGATATCTTTCAAACCCTAAACGTTTTTTCATGAGTTTGTTTTTCTTCCAATTATTTCTTTACCCAAGCTTTTTTGAAATGATATAATTTGACTTAGATCTGTCACTTCTTGCTTTACTTCAATTTTATTTTCTTTCACTGCAATTTCTGTGTCCCCAGCCTGGTGGAGAGGAGAACAGTCTTGTCAGTGTTAATGTGTAGGCCAGCTCTTTTATATTGCATTGCAAAATTCGTCCAACATTTGTCTGAGCTAATTACAGCATTAATGACGGATTTTCTTCTCAACATTGCTAATAGATTAGCTGGTGGAACTTATTGATAATATTAAGCGACAATTACAACCATTACTAGAAAAGAATTACCAGGATCAGATCCACAGGGTATCCACAAAATTAATTTTGGTTAAAATCTACAACAGGATATCTCAGACTATGTGACACTGCATTCAACCAGCTATATAGGCAACTCGTCTTGACAACATGTAGATATGTTTGCCTGCTCTTACATGTAAAGAAGCAAAGGTGCAGACATTTGAAGAAATTAAGACAGCATTAATGGAAAAATTTTTTCTCAGCGTTGCTAATAGATTAATTGGTGGAACTTACTGGTAGTAATAGACGACAGTTGCAGCAACTACTAGGACAAAAAAAATAACGCGATCAAATTCACATGGTGTTTATAAAATCAATTTTGGTTAAAAACTACAAACGAGAATACTCATATTTTTTCAGTTTTTCATCAGAATTGTAGCGATGGTTTTGTGATACACAATTTTCTTCCTCATACTCTTCAGAAGTACTCCTGGGCCACACTCCTACCTATTTTATGTAGTTTCTGAATCAGAGAGTGTTCATAAATTCAATTGGAATCAACGCTTAAGGAAATTGTTTAAAAAATAAAAATAAAATTCAAGAATGAAGGGAAAATGTAAACATTTTTTGTTCTCACCACAGTTTCTTTAATATATTAGAAGAAAATAATGCTCGGAGTGAATGCAGTGACCAGAAATAACAGCCACTTAGCCCCTCTTAGTTATAAGCCGGATACTTTCTACAAATTGGAATCTAAGAAACAAAAAGAAATCTTATAATAGTTTTGTTATTAAATATTTAATAGAAAAGACAGTATTTGCTAATACTAGGCATAACAAGAATTTTTATTGATGAATTAATTTGATTGAAATTTATTTTTGGAAAAATATTGGCATACGTATTACGATAATATTAGCAATAATAGGTACTAAAATTGGGACTGATAAATTATTTTGAAATTGAGTACAAAAATAAAAAATGGCAGCAAGTTCAATATGATTAGAGGTTAAAATAATTTATTTTTTCAAAAGTATTAGTTATTAAATAAGTTTGGATTGATCAAGTTTAAATTCATTCGAAAAAATTTTATGATAAACAAAACTTCATTATTTTAATTACCTATATCACTTTTACGAATCTTATCAATTCTTGTTTGCTAATGCTGTTATTATACCTAATTATTTTAGATCACTGTATTTCAACAATATTTTTTATTCCTTTAGGAAGTGGAAATCCTATTTAAAAACAAAACGATGGCTGAAGAGTAAAATAGCTGCTCAGACATTGCGCTGTTTTTGAGACCCTTGGGGTCCTGGCTGGCGCGAACTAAAATAATTATTTTTTAGAAAGAATGACATTGCTGTATGTTAGGCACCCCTGACAAACCTTGCAGTAGGTTGATGAAACTTTGAAGGGTACCAGAACAGAAAAAAATAAGTACAAATACAAAGTTGAAAATCATAATTTTTGACGTAAGGTATTGTCTTTATCTAAATTTTCAAATTCGAAAAAAAAAAAAAACTGAAATAGGTTGAAGTGAGACCAGTGAGTATTTTTAAAGAGTACGGTGAAGAAAGTAAAAATTACTGAGTCCAGAGGACGGTTTCTATAGGGAAATTAATTAGAATATGAATATTTTTGTTCCTGGTTTTTAACCAAAATCAATTTTGTGAGCCCCTTGTATGTCCATATCTTTGCCCCTTGAAATGTAAGCATGCAAACATATCTACACATTATCAGGACTGGTTGCCTACTCAGCCCGTTGAAGGGGGTCGTCTACTGTGAGACTCCTTTAATATCATGCATTTGTCTTTGTGTTAAGAACATTTTATGAATTTTACATCTGATCTCGTTTGGTGCCCCGAAATCGAAATTTCGTTGTAAAAAATGACAATTTTTATTCAAAGTTATTTTCATACCCATGGTTCGAAAGCTCGGGTCGAGTGGATTACAAATTCTGTTAAAAACAAATCGGATTTACTTGTACAACCTCAAGGTGGGTTGATGATGATTTCAGATGAGCAAATAGAACTTTTTAAATAGAAATGAATAAATAATATCTTTCTTCGAAAAAACTAAAGGGAACATCTGGCAGTTTTATTCAATTTCTTTGTACATACACGAGAACATGCTCCAATATAGTTCAATTTGTTTTGGAAAGAAATGTGTCTGGTTTCATTCAAAGAATCGAAGCTTGCATGAAAACCGAAGCAGCTCAGACTCCGGCTCGTGCTGAAAATCTTTGGCTGTGGTGTTGGCTAGAGGGGACAATTTTTCTCGTGCTCTTGTAAATTGATTAGTATCGTGTTCGGACTTCAGCTCTAGCAAGAAATCTTCGATAGATGGTTCAAGTCCCAACAAAAATGTGGTTTCGCTCTTATGACGGTTATTTTCAGGGGAAGGGTGGATGGGTGAATGGAAAGGGATTAGGAAAGTTGAGGGGCTGGACAGAGCGAAATCAGGCCTTAATTCCAGTTAAATTTTGAAATTGGCCCTGGCTTCGGCACCAGCCAATAATTTTTCCGGACTGTGGTTCCAAGTATACAATTTTTTCGGACTCCATCTATGATTTCAGATTTCTTAGAAAAAACAACTGGCCTGGGAGCTCCGAGCTCCGATTCTTCCCTCATTTCATTTTACTCAGTCTCCTTCTGTCAGTATACAGAGATTTCTTCACGAAAATGAAAGACATCTACCTTGTTGGAAAGTGGAATGATATTTCGAATTGGAAGAACAATTTGTTTCTTTTGTTCTTGTAAAAAAGGGACGATTTTTGTCTCGTACTTCATATCGGAGAACGATTTCCTTTCATCGTGGGAATTGGAAAAATCAACTTCTTTGATGTCAGATTTGGATTCTGGTGACCACAGATCAGACCTGACGCTAAATAATTCGAAATCGATGACCAAAAATTCTTTTACTCCTGCAGTTTTTCCTATTATTTTTATTTTTATCAAATTGAATCTTGCACTTAATTACTCGACTCCCTGTACGGCTAAAGGGGAAAGGAAATTCGATTTTTTGTCCAATTAATTCTTACTTTTTATTCTTTGGCATGAGTTTTCGAAAGGTAAGCTTGAAGATATGTTTGAATTTTGAAGTAAAACTGATCATTTCATCGTGAAATTTCGATTTAGATGTAAAATTTAAAGAGACATGCGAAATGTGTAACCAATAGAGTTTTCATTTTGATAGAAGTTTTCAAGTTGATTTATTTTGGTCCTTTTCTTCTTTTCTGCGGTGAAATTGTTTGGTTTGCAATCTCGTTTGAAAACAGAGGCTGGAGTCATGAAACATTAACCTTCCTCATGGGATCCAACGGCTGAATTTCGAGGAGAAAATTATTTACATGATATAAGATTTGCATCGCGGTTTCGACTTGTCCTGCAACAAAACTGAGTAGGCAAAATATTACACATATGCATGATCCTATTCTGTCTAGTTAACAACCACAAGGAGTTGATATTCAACACCCAGACCAGTACACAAGTCTATCTATCATGTATGTATTTGTAAATTATTTTGTTTCACAGCTCTTCTCAGAAGTTCTGTTTTTCATCTGTTTAAAACTTTTTCCAGTAACAAAATTACGAGCATTGGAATGCAGAAAATAATTCTTGTAGGTCTTTAGTTTTTGGTAACATGAAGCTTTTTTCTTTTATCGAGGACTTCTGCTCTTATATCCTTCTGACCCTGATTCAGTAACCGACACTCTTTTTGCCAAATAATATTGTCAAATTTACATTTATGAAGCAAATAATGGATTTTTGTACTTGGTGCAACGAAATAGTATTATCGTTAGCTTTGAAAAAAAGTACCCAGCGTAATTCATCGCTTATCATTCATTACTGGCATTACTAACTGAGTTATGTCAATAGATGACACTCGTTTCCCATAACCTAACTCCTCGTGAAATTAGATTTCCAAGTGTCAATGATTCGGTTAACGTACATTGTAGTCAGCCCTTCAAAAGTTCATTTTTTTTCCTTTCTAAAATAAGTGTGCACTGTGCGAAATTGAACTTCCGCCGATAACCGTTAAATACACTCATTACTTAGGGCACATAATTATTACAGAGTATATGTTTTATCCAAGCTAAAAATTTCTATCTGTGGCGAGTTACTCGGCTATTTTTCTTGTTCAAGTCGACCCCCAAAATATTTTGCAGCTGTACACATAATATTGAAAAGTTGAAGACTTCTTCCTCTCTTTACGCGCTGTATTTGACAATGTTGATACTTTTAAAATTTTACAGTTTGAAGAGTTCAACCTTTTCATCGACAAACTATGAAAACAACGAAACGGAAGGTCGAATAGTGGTTCGAGATAGCAACTTGAGCATTACTGAAAACATTGAAAGAATACTTAAAAGTGTGTTACCTTCTCTCCCCTAAGAAAAAATTCAACATGGTACAAAGGCTGCCTTTGATCCCTCTTTTAGAAAATATCGAGGTTGGACAAAATAACAAATTTTGTATTCCTTAATTCGCGAATGACCAAATTAAAATTTGAACAATAATTGTAATACGCTTAGTAAGTTTATCACTTCAGATTTGTCATTGTTTTTCATAGTTTTTTATCGTCTTGACAAAATTATTTTGTCATTTTGTCTTCCTTTTGTCATATCGCTTAGCATAGTCTACGATTAATGTCAGTGTCACTTAGCATAATCTTTTATCAATTATTATGTCGCTTAGCCTAGTTTATCATTTAATCGTTGACAAGATATCATAACGTAATTTTTTTGAGGGTTGCTGATTTCGTACAAGACGAACGGTATTCCAGAATGGCTTAAGTCGTTCCGCGGAAAAATATTTACAAAAACTATTATAAGTCGCTACACGCAATAATTAGAGGAGGGAGAATCATATAAAATATGAAACAGCAGTATTTTGTGCGTTCCTAATGGTTTTCGGTAAGCAGGAAGTCGCAGTTCGCAAGCTGTGTTGTAGATTGTGAATGCAAATTAAAACCAGTAATTTATAAAATTTGGAAAAACCACATTTGAAAGTTCAATTTTGATTTATTCTTCTCGCAAAAGGAACTGAGTGTGTAAAATAAATCATCCTTTTATTATACACTTGCAAGAAAGAATGGATGAACAATTAGTTTCTCAAAAAAAGAAACGAAATTTGAGTCGACTGCTTTCACAGAAAGGAATGAGAACCAAAACTAATCACAGCTAGACGAACCTGAAGGAAACTTGTCATTTTCAACAGTTCTGCTTGGTCCTTTATTGGTTTCAAGGAGGGGCATAGATCCGATCCATTTGTTAAAAAAACGTGAAAATGATCACTCGAGAAAGTTTCTTATCACTTTTCATATCATTCACTTTCATGAAACTCTTACAAAAAATTGCAGTTACATTTACCTACATGACTGGTTTGTAAATGGTTGACAAAATTATGATCGGTCTGATCAGTCATTGTTCTGTTATCTACGAACCTGTTTTTGCACTAGAGGCACATTTCATAATTCCAGGTCACATATAACTCATATCATGTCATCTCGTTTTTCTTTATATTATGTTCAGTGTCTATATCAAGTTTTATCAAGTTTTTGTACGTTATAGAGAGATTTTGAGATTTCGATACGAAAATTTGCTCCTTATTTGAGAAATAGTTTGTAAAAGTTTCTAGACCTTTCCACGTTGGAAGTTTGAACTACGTTTGATTCGGTAACGCGTCGACATCGGTGATAAATTCAAGTATGTTTTTAAAATTTACGAATCGAGGGAACGTTTGTCAGGAGAAAATTATAAAGCCAATTTCAGTTTTTTTTTCAGAACCGGAACCGGAGTCACATTCCGGCTCTGCCTCTGATCCTTAACCTTTTCCCTTCCTCCGCCTCAATCCCTTAATCTCCTCCTCTCCTTCCCTTCCAATTTGATCTCTCCTTTTCTGTTGATCATGATTGCACTTCTTCATCATTCCCCGTCCTCTTAAAAATTACCACAATATTAGAGCAGAAACCAAATTTTTACTCGATCACGTTGGAGCCGGAGTCTGAAGCTATCAAGAACTTTTTATCATGGCTAGGACCGAAAGCCGAAGTTGGAAAAAAAAACCACAAAAAAAACATTATTTACAGAACCAATTTACGAATCGTAGCCGAAGGCGGAGCTAACTTCAAATTTGCCTTAAAGTCTGTTCAGTTATGATTGAAATAATCGATTCTGAAAATCAGCTATCAATAATTATCGAAATAATAAATGATTTATTTCTTACAGTGGTAAACTCGCAGATGGGAAAAATCGAATACAAAATGATTTAAAACTAAAAAACAATTTTTAAAAGCGAAAAACCCCACCTTTGAAATCTCAAATTTTTCCAATCTTGGAATATCAGTTAAATTATTTTAATTTTGACAGTATTTTAAACTCAGTCAGATAACATTACCTTGTGCCTTACTGGGGTCAAACTAGAGCTTTGGTGGTCAAAGTTGGCTGTATAGGATGGAAAATGTCGAAATTTCAAAGTCAACGAATTTCGCCGAAACGATGGAGAGTTCTTTCCTCAAATCAGCGCATTATATAGGCAAAATTATATCCCTTTGTATTCACCAGTGTTGCCACAGGAGCAACCTAAAAGTTGAAAAATGTATTTTTTGGCCTTGCAAAATTTGTGAATTTAACTGTGAGTTCCCAGATCCACTTGCCGAATCGGGGCTTGGGAACTGTACAAAGGAAAGAGTTAAAATAACGTGAACAATCTTGAAAATGTGAGATATCATATTTTGAAGGAGGGCAATGAGGAGAAATACCGGACAACCTGCCTTATGTGTGAACTTTTTTTTTTTTTACTTTAAACTTTTACTACCGCTCCGAAAAAATCTTGGTGAGGGCAGCGGCATTTGGTAGTTTCTACTAAAAAGCGTACTCTCACCACTTTGAGTCTAAATATCTCAGGTTCTGATTACTGTAGAAAAATGGATTGAACACGATTCGAAAGTGAAAATATGCACTTTCCTATGTGGTAGGGGTTGATGGAAGGAAATACCAATTAAAATCTCTGTATATAATTGAAGTATTCAATGGTGAATTCCATTATTAGGAGATATCTTCAAAAATTTTGAGAATTATGCTAAAATGGTTATTCGGAATGAAATACGATGAAAAACAAAATCATGGAGTCTCGATAGGGTAAAAGTAAAAAAAATAAAAATAAATAAAAATAGATAGAAAATTACAAAGAAAAGAAATGTCATAAATTTACTTGTTTTTATTAAAATTTAAACGGACTGTTAAAACACACGCAAAATTTCTATTCTGTACCATTATTTACATTGTAATGAAACCGGTTTAAACATGGAGAAATGGAGAAATGTTTTTTTTGTTTTTTTTAGTTTTTTTTTTGTTTTTCTTGTTGTTTTTTGTGGTAATTTTTGAGATTCTCGTGTGCAGGGCCGGCTCTAGGGAGACTGATACTTCCTCCCCTATTTGCGAAATAATCCTCAAAAGTCCCCCAAAGAATTGGTTCTTCGCGCTGACTCTGCCCATGTGGTCTTCCTAACCAACCTTGAATTGAGGAGGTGAATGTAATATTATGTATCAATGTATTTGTACATTTCATTCGATCTGAAAATTGTGCAGTTTACTGCGGAGTAATTCACGGAAAAAGTTGAAAAAATTTAGATGCAAAAAACTGTTCAGCTGAAAATACTCGTGAGTCAGTTTTTAGATCATGAATAATTTTCATCCACATTTCTTCAATGTTTTCCTCGGTTTACTCTGCTTAAAAAATACCATTTTAATTAACAAAATTTCGTTGCAATCTAAATTCCTTGTTCCGTAAAATTTCGTTTCGAAAGTGAAAAGTGGGGTTACACGGGGTCCTCAAACTTACGCCCAATAAAAAATGAAACAGCTTTCGATGTTCACATTGATGGTATTACGATGCAGATACAGGTGCAGACTTGAAAAATTTACGTGAATAAAATCCTTTCGGTTGTAACAAAATAGGTTCAACTTTTTGTTTTTAGTTCACGGTTTCCTGGTATTTTCCAAATTTATTTTATTTTATTTGTTGCCTTGATCCGGCAGAAAAGAACACGTATATGTATTTTTAACACGAAAGAACTTTACCAAAAGCAGACGGCCCTGATGAGGGATCGTCACGCTGTCGGGTCCACCCAATCACGGGCATAAGCCGCTACGGCCTGTCTCCAAGTCCCTCTGTTCTTAGCAGTTCTCTGCCATAAAATCCCGAATATTCGAACAATTACCTCGTGGGGGGTTTTCCCCTCCCCCTAGCGTGATTTCTAGGATACCAAGACTCCACAAATTTATTCAATTTATTTCCGTGACTTCTGGCCATGTGCCCTGCATATCCAAGTTTAAGTTTCTTCGCTGTCCATCCAACATCAGAAGTATTACACTTTCCTCTAATAAACTGCGTACTAATTTTATCGATCAATCTTAAACCTAGAAGCGACGTCACCATCCTATTGTGGAAGGCCCTTAACTTCTTAATTGGGTTTTGATAAGGCCCAGGTCTGAGCCCCGTAAGTCAGCGACGGCTCAACACACTGTCTGAACAACCTGGCTTTAGAGGCAGTATTCAATTTGCTCTTGAAACTGTGTTTAAGAGACCAGAAGTTCCTCCATTCATTAGATGTACGAGCTTTTAGTTCTTTATCTTGTCTGTTTTCAAATGATGAGATTTGGCCTAGATATTATTTGTGTTCTGAGACTTCTTCTATTTCGGGATTATCAACTAAAAATTTTGACCCTTCAACATTAGACATGTGTTTCGATTTTGAGAAATTAATTGACGGACAAACCAATTTGCTCGCCGCACTCAGCTCATTGGCCATGGATTCCAGTTCATCTTCGTTCTCACTTACCAGAAGAATATAATCAGCAAAACTGAGGTGATTTAATTTTTGCCCATGGACCAAAATACCCTCATTCTCCCAATTCAAATTATGAAAAATCCCTTCCAGAACGCTATTGAATAGATACTGAGAAAGGGGATCACCCTACTTTACTCCCTTACCCAGCTTAAATTTATCCCCAGGAAGATCCAGTTTCACGTAGGCCTCCGAGCTGCCATAGAGCTTTCCTAGGATTTCAAATAATGGTTCTTCGAATTTTCGAAATTTCATTAAAATTTATATTTACCGCTGTACTCAATGCCCTAATGCCTTACTCTGTTTATAGATCAGGGAAGGAGCATTGAAATTTCAAAATTTTGCATGGCCGAGAAATGCACGGTATTTTTCAAATGATTTTATGAACATGCTACTGGGATGCACCGAAGTCATCTCTGTCAGCTTGGTCAAAATCGAAGAGCTGAAGGGTGATGAGGGCTAATCGAACTGACATAGAATGCCCTCAGTCATAGTATGAGATACATATTGAGGTCTGTACCGAGACCAGATCAAAAGTTTGATGAATTATTCGATATCTACTTGCCGTCCAAAGTTACTTTACTTTGATGTGTACGAATAGTTAGTTCCCGTTCCAATTTATAATTCGGGAGTTAGTGAGTGAAAAAAATCTGCTCCCTTCTCTTTTTGGAAAGATATATTTTTCACTATAAACGAAACTAGTTATTAAGGGCTGCTTTTCTAATCCGATTTTAATCAATTTTAGACCTTATGTCCTCGTCCTTGTAATCAGAAATAATTAACTGACCATACACTTCCTCCTCAATCGCTTATTCTTGTCCAATTGTTTTGTGGGATTCAGAAAAATTGCAATTAAAAATTGTTTACCTCCATGTAATGAGTGCCAGGTCTCATCCTCCTTTAATGATTAAGTATATAAATTATCATATTCAGGGCTGGGTCCAGAAATAGGAAAATTTAGCGGCCCACCGAGAAATCCCATTTTTAACGGCCCACTCAGTATTAATCGGCCCAATTTTTTCTCCCATTTTTCAAATTATGGATTTACGGAATGGATGATGACGGGGGAGGGGTTTCTTTAGTTTTTATGTCAAAATTTAGAAATTAAAGTGGCCCAATTTTACCTCGTCGGCCCCAATGCATCGCAGCCCACCGAGATTTTCTCGATGACTCACCTGCTGGATCCGGGCCTGATTATATTGATAGCTCTTTAGCACTTGAAGGTTCTTGTTCATCCCTCTGCTATCTATCTTTTCGTTAAAGAAATGTGGTGGCCGTAATCTGAAAAATGCTACCCTGTACGTTAAATTGCGTGCTTATCCATCAGAGTCGTATTTTAGAGCGACTGAGGCCCCGGGGGCCCATTAAATAAGAAAAAACTACCAAAAGCGACGTATCCTACACGCATTTGAAAAATTGCTAAATAATTTTGACTCGATTGTTTTTGTTTTTGGAAAAATATGAACTGCATCTCTTGACTTCGGTGTCTCCATATACTAAATCCAGTCTTATGCCCAGCTGGAGATTAGTCAATCTAAATATCTTTAATTAAAACATCGACAAAGTTCAAGTATTGTCAGTCAAATTATATGACTAGTTGAGAAATCAACCATTGGATGAAGAAAGTGCAACTGTTCTATGTAACAACATCAAGATTTCACAGGAGTGGTTGGCACATATGGGTGCTGCGATTTATGGGCTGAAATTAGAGGTACTTAAAGGCTACATGGTTTCATAATATGTCTTGCATTGTATGGGCGACAGTATTTTAAATAGTTTGCGGTAATAATCCCGCCTTGAAAAATTTGGCACGTAGGGTAGTTTGAACTTCACCCATTCGAATAACTAGCTAGAAACAGAAACTCCCCATGTATGCGAAAATGAATTTTATAGGAGGGACAAGAAACTGATTTTTCTCACAATCAGGTTTAGAAGGCTGACTAGTAAAAACTAGTCTTGTACATTATTTAGTTGGTGAAAAAATCAGTGTTTTGTCTCTCCTGTGAAATTCATTTCCGCTACATAGGGGGTTCCTCCCCCCTAGATATTCAACTATAGCTATTGACTAATGGCTCGGTATCACTGTCTCCTTCTCCCCTTCCTCCTCATCATAGACGGAATGGGCTAAAATGCAGAGCTCTCGCAGTGACTGCATAGATTTATTGTAGAATGTTCGCTAGAGTGGGCAAGCACGAAGAGACATGGCTGCTGACCAGAGGCAGCTCCAAGGCGAACCTCCCTAGTGTTGTATGGTCTTCTTTAATCATGCAGCTCACCTCACATCGGAGTCTGTACTGTCTTAGCCACAGCTCATTCCCATTTCACCCAATCGCGGTCTAAATAATAATCTATTTTTCTCTTTGTCCACAGGTGTCTCCGAAAGACGCCAACTCTCTGCGACAATAAAATGAAAAAACGTTCCCAACGATACTAGCCCAATCAACACGAACGTTTTTGGATTCTATGGTCGGCGCTCGTGGGCAGACATGTCGGCCACATATGGAGTTAAAATTATTCGAATAACAACTATCTGCGTCCTTTTACCGGCTGTGCTCGCCCACTCCAACAAATCCGCTTCCGGGAGACGCTCGCTCAACAACTATGTGGCCACTTCGGTACCGTACACCGTTGACAGCGCCGTCCACCAGGATGACCTATCGCTGGCTGGCAGCATCTCCGAGAAGGTGGACAGCGCGCTCGCCTCGCACGATGGCCCCGCCCAGGACATGCTGGACTGCGTGAACGAGAACCACTGCGTGAACAACGTCACCGTCAGCGACCATTCGTCCTCCGTCGAGGGCACTTTCAGGCCGTACTCGCAGGACGAGCTGAACAAGATACTGCAGAAGTACGAGGGCGAGAAAGACAACCTGGAAGCGCAGGAAACGTCGAACAAGGTCGCCAGCTACTACAGCGTCGCCAACTCGAACAACATCGAGACGTCGTCGCCGTCCAGCGACCAAGACAAGTCGAAAGCCTGGAACCTGATCAGCTACCAGCAACAGCAGCCCAACTATAACAAGAATCCGTACGACGACCGAATGGGATGGGTCACCTTGGAACCGATCGCCTGGTCTTCTAGTCAAGTGCAGAAGTGGGAGCCGAATACGAAGCCTAGTTGGCCGATACCGCCGTCCAACAATGGGCCGTGGGGCTCGCCGTCACACTACCAACAGCAGTCGAATTACGGCGGCTACTCAGACAGACCGTACAAGAAGCCGACCTACCAGTATCAGTCGAAACCGTGGAACGCTAATCAAAATTACGGCAAGCCGCAGTACCCGGAGCATTTCGGAAACCAGGAGATCATTACGGACGGGCAGCCCGGATACTTCCCGTCGGAGAGACCGTCATCGCAAGGTAACGTGGTGGGGCTCCTCTACATTCGAAATTCCCTTCTGCCAAAGATAAGTAGTTTCGGACTAGCAGAACTACGAAAGAGGGGGAGGGGTAAAGGTAGCCTTTTCTGGTTTTAGGTTTTAACGAAGCCCTCGCGAGAACAGAATGGTAGTTTTTCTAGTGATTGATGATCGCACTGCTCATCTGCCAACGTTTCCTGTATTTGTGTTTTGGGGTGGTTGTAGACAGGGACGTACCGATTGGGGGTAAACTTACCCCCCTCCCCTCGTAGGAATTTTTCATTTAGCAGTTGGGAAAATTTACCATTTCAGTCAGGCGAGTTGGGAAAATCTAACAGGTTAAAAAGTTTTTTTGTTTTTTTTTGCTTTGATACTTGGGAATTCTGAGTTGAGTTAGTTGGGACTTTCACAATTTTTACCCCCCCCCCCCTCTCTCTCAGGCAAAACTCGTCGGTACGTCTCTGGTTGTAGAGAATCTTTGGCAAACTTGAGAGGGTATTTAAGAGGTCTGTGCACGTTTTGAAGAACCAAACAGAGTCTTGCACAAATGTGGGTGGAGCCCTGTCAGTGTGAAGGGAGGGATAAGCCGAAAATGCCGACTCGGTGCAAAGAATTCCCGTGCAAGTGAAGAAAAAAGGTCGCTATGTTAATTAATTGACCAACAAAAAAGTGACTCTCAAGATTCGTTGACGGGCTGCTCCGGTCTGCCCCTGCAAATAGCAATCTGAAAGAATTCATTTTAACCACTAGGTACCACTTTATGAAAGTATTACACAAGGCCAGAAAAGAATTAGCGAACCTCGATGGCCTCTAACAAGCTTTGATGAAGAGTTTTTGAAGTTGCCGAAGTCTGAAGGAATCTCAGCGAGTCTTGAACGAGACCTGAAAAGCCTTACTAAGACCTTATCAAATTTATAATGGTCTGAAACAGACTTAAATAAGTTCAAAAAGGTATTGAAGGTACTTAATAGTTTGCACTTGTATTAAAAGAGCTCTGAAGAATATTGATGAGTCTTAAATTAGGCTTGAAGTGTGATGAACAATTCTGGAGGAGTTTTTGGGAATCCTCAAATAGTTTGGAAGAGGTTTGAAGAATCATAACGAGTCTTGAACGATTTTGGAAAGTCGTGAACGTGCATTCAAAAAGATTTTACATATTCTAAGGAGTTCTTGGAAGTCTTGCAACAAAGATCTAAAGGAAAAGTTTTGATGAGTCAAAAATAAATCTGGAAAGGATTTTAAGAATTTTTATGAGTCATGAGGCGTCTTTGAAAGGTCTAGAGATACCTTCCTGAATCCTAATGAAGCTCTGAAGTGTCTTGAGAAGTTTTAAAGAGGAACTTTCAAATAACGAAGTTGTAAGATTCTTGAACAGTCGTCAACGAGTTTTAAATATGTAGTCTGATGACTCCTCACTTAATCCTGAAGGATCTTAACAAGTTTTAACTTGGAAGAATCTCCATGAGGAGTTTCAAATAGGTCCGAAAGATTTTTGAAGAATCATACCTAGGTCTGGAAGTGTTTGAAAAAATTTCTAATGTTTTGAAGAATCCTAATTAAATTTTGAACGAGTTCTGAATAGTCTTACCAATTCCTGAAGAAATTTGGTCAAGTCTTCAAAAAGTTAAGAAAATATCTCAAAGAGACTTTTGTAGTTCAGAATCAACCCGTAAGTCTGAAGGGGTCTTGCAGAGTCGTATCAAGTCTTAGTAACACCTGAAAAAATCCCACAGTCTTGTATAAGTACTGAAGAGTCTCAATTATTATATACGTTTTGAAAGTTGGAAAGCGTCTGAGTGACTGAAGTTTTGAAGAGCCCTGATCAAGTCGGAATAAAACTTAAACAAAAGTCTTGAAGGATCGTGAAGCTTTAACAAGACTAGACAGGACTTAGTTATGAGCAAGTTTTAGAAAGCCTGGATACCTATTGAGAATGTCTTGGAGAGTATTACATGAGTTAATTAAAATTTAGTCACAAAGAGTTGCAAAGTAGCTCAGAAATGCATAAACAGTCTTCAAGCAGTCTTAAGAGTCCTATTAAGTCTTAACGGATTCTGAACTAGTTTTGAAGGGTATTAAGAGAATTCGAATGTGACGTATCAGAATGTTTGAAAAGCATCTAATAGAGCCTGAAATAGTTTTAAGCAAATATACAAGAATCTAAGAGAGACTTATGGGAGAGTCTGGACAAGTAGGTTCATTAAGCAAAGAGAGGGTTAGACAGTCTAATAACAGTTTAAAAGAGGGAAAAAAGAGTTTCAAATTAGCCCAGAAGTGTGTTGAAGAGCTTT
Organism: Acanthococcus lagerstroemiae; assembly: GCA_031841125.1. Taxonomy (NCBI): domain Eukaryota; kingdom Metazoa; phylum Arthropoda; class Insecta; order Hemiptera; family Eriococcidae; genus Acanthococcus; species Acanthococcus lagerstroemiae. The sequence goes on along the minus strand of CM063109.1, from coordinate 19,272,950 downwards.
AAACAAGTGTGATGTATGACTTGTGGAGAGTTCTACCGAGTTCTAAACTAATTTTGAAAGAATTGAACGAGTTCGGGGCATTTGAAAGAGACCTAAAACGTTTTATAATATTTTGATGAATCTTAAATAAGTTTAGAAAAATTTCAACAAATCGGAAAGAGACCTACATATAAGTCTGGGAGAATCCTTGAACCAGTCCTGAAGCGTCTTTATAGTCTTGGGGAAATCTGAAATAAGTCTACAAGAACCTCAACGGATCTTGAAGAATCCAGAACGAATTTGAGGAAATCTTAGTGAGTTTAAGTGAAATGTTAAAAAGTCCTAGAGAAGTCTAAAAGAACCTAACAGTATCTTCATGAGTTTTAACCAAGTCCGGGCGAATTTAAACAAGTCTGGGAGAGTTTTAACGAACCTTAAATGCAACAAGAAGAATTTTAGTAAATCTTTGGAAGTATTGAAGAGTCTTATAGAGTCGTTTAGATACATCTTCATTGATATTAGGCAAACATGAAGGACTGAAATTAGCACATACCCTGGGACACTGAGAAGGAAATGTAAAGTTTAAAAAAAGGTAGAAGGAAAGAAAATGACACAGGGAAAATGTATATTGGGATCAAGAGGGCACTTTTTATCAATTTTTCTTAGGACACATTTCACCTATCTCCAACATTACCTAATCTGAGTTCATTTTTATGTTCTAGCGCCATACAAACCATGGCTCGAAAGTACCCAAAGCATAAGCTATATTGACAGCGGAAATCGTCCGGCCACCCATGTTGTCTACCAGGGTATCGGAACCGGTGTGCCTCCTCATCAGATCCCAGACAGACAGCCTGCTCAGACATCTTCGTCGGATGGCGACGGTCACTGGGTTCTACTCTCTAGCACCAAGGGCTACTCGGTGCCCCACCGACAACGCAAGAGTTTCGGCAGATCGTTGGACATGAACGAGGGGGAGAACTCGCCTGCTTCAGAAACGAAAGAAAAACCAGAAAGGCCACTGTCGGCTCGTAGGTCAATCCGTTTAACAGTGCTACCATCGTTAAATGGAGCCGGGTCGACGATAACCTCTCATAACGGTATGATCGAAGTCGAGTCTACCCATCAGACTGTCGACGAAGCCCACCGGGAACACGTCGCTAGGATGATGCGTTTTGGAAATTCCACTGATAACGAGGTAGTTCTGATTTTGTAATACCGTTTCGATTTCGTCCAAATGAAAGGATACCACGAAACATGTACGTGTGACGAAGGTGTTGTCTATCTGGTAGCATTGTAGGTATACTAGCTTCATTGCGGTATTACTTGGAAGGAGAGTGCACGGCACACAGATGTGATGAAGATGTTGCCTATCGTGGAGTATTCCAGGGGTATAAGCTATGATTCCTTCAAAATTGGAAGAATAGGTATTATATGTAGGTGACGAATGTGTCACCTACTGGAAAGTATTTGGGTATAAACCTTGATTCTGTCAAAGTTGGAAGAAACTAATAGGCATGTAGATGTGGTGAAGATGTCACCTACTGGGAAGTATTCCAGGGGTATAATCTTTGATTCCACCAAAATTGGAAGAAACTACTAGGCATGTAGACACGATGAAGGTGTCACCTACCAGGAAGTATTCCAGGGTGTTACAACGGGGGAAGTTTGCGGTGTGGCCATTGGTGCAACGGGGGAAGTCCGCGTGGTAGCCTTGGTTGAATTAGGCAAGCTTCCCGATGTTAGGTCTAATTTCCTCGAACGGAGGTTATAAGACATTGAGTGTGAGGTTGTGAAGTTCGTCAGCGCCGGAGAAATAATTACATGAGGTTTGAAATCGTAACTGTATTAGGACTTACTTCTCTTACTCTACTATTTACAAATGAACGACAGAGGCACAGGGCGGCTTTACAGAGAGACCTAGTACTTGCCCTTGTTTGGTCGGAGGTCGTAGGCGTCGCAATGGTTCTCAGACTGTTAGGCATGCAGATGTGATGAAGGGGTTCGCCAAAGTAACATATAATCAAATGATTCGACTTGCTATCTATCGATGAAAAATTCGTGTTCCGAAAACTTGTTAAGCTAATTTATCCGCTCAGACAGCGCCATTATGAAGAGGCTTTTACATAGTGTCGTATGGAAGTTGATCATCTTTTTCAGTTTCACAGGAAAATATTAATTTTTATAAGAAAATCCAGATAACTGAATTTATTCGGTGTGACATTTCAGTTTTGATGAGCATACAATAAAAAATTGCGATTATTCTTGCGTTAACAGAGCGTTCAATAATTTCTAAAATCTACAATCTATAAACACAACTTTTCTGATTTGAAGGCAAATTTTGATAGATTTCGATTATGTAACTTTATTTGAACCAGATATTTCATTGAACATTGTTTTTTGTCAATTTCTATTTTGCTCAAAGTTATATGTATTTGCAGATTGCAGATTCGAGAAATCATAAAACGCTAATAGCCCTAGAATTACAGCGATTTTTTTATCTTAACTGAAATGTTATGCTGCATGAATTTAGTTCTCTTCAGTTGTTCTCAGAAACGAATAGTTCGGGAGAAAAATTGAAAAATGTTACCAGCTTCGATGTAACGCACGATGTAAAATCAAGAGTAATTTGACAGCGGCGCTGGAAATGCATCTGTCTCGTGGTGGAGCCCATATCACTTTGGTTTTGCCTACCTGGTAGTACTGCAGGGGTATATGCTTTAGTTTTGTCGAACTTGGAATAGACTGCAGGGCATGTAGATGTGATAAAAGATCATCTATTAGTGTTTCAGGGATGAACGATTCAATTTTGTCGAACTCGGAAGAAATTGCAGGGAATGTAGATGTCACGAATGCTTTGCCTGTCCAGTAACACGGCAGAAAGAGACTGCGTAGCATGCGAATGTGACAAAGATCTTTCCAGTTTTGTAGTTTGATTCTGTCAAACTGGGAAGAAACTGCTCGGCATGTATATGTGACAAAGGTGTTGCCTGTCTCGTAGTATTTCAGGGGTAGATTATTTCAATGGAAAATGATGAAGCTTTATTCAAGATTTGCCTTCTATTGTGCGCCTGTGGTTCCAAGTAACATTCCAATGTCCCCGAATATAAAATGAAACCTATCTACGTTACTGATACGAGTGAAAACGAAACCAGGAACCGCTACTCTAACCAATTTCGTTTCTTCTTTTCGTAGGTTCATAATACTATACGAAGCTCATCGTTTCATGGCATCCCCGCCAAAGTGGAAGCAGTTGCCAGGCCCGCGGAGCGACGGAACACGCTTTTAGGGGCTGTCAGCGCGGGCATGATACCCGCCACGATGGCCATGATATTACCAATGCTGCTGGGCCGAAGAAAGCGCAGCTTAGAGCCGCAGATTGTAACTTTAAGTATTAAGAATTTCGGCCAACCGGGCACCGTCACCGCCTTCCACAAGAAACCCACCAAGGACGTACCAAAACGCAAAATTATGTATTAAGATGCCATTTTGATTCTGACCGAGAGAACGATGTAATTTCGAGTGCCTATCCCCCCGACTATGTATATTATATAGCGTTGTGTGAGTACGAGACTTGAATCAAAGATGATAGCGTTTTCATGCAATGGCCACACGAGATCTGTTACGAGTGTAGTTGTTAAGTTTTCGGTGACTTGATATTCTATATAGTAATATTCTATATTAGAAAAATCTGTACTTTCGGGTAAGTATTTATTCGTAGAACGAATTCTTATTTATTGAATGGGTATCCGCCATCTGGATTATAAAGTTGAAGAGAACATTTCCGTTGAGACATCAAAAATACCTCAATTGATTCCTTGCTGTTGTTTTTAGTTCTCAAGGAGATGAAATTTTAATGCCTACTTTAGGTATAATTATACAGTATAGATTATGATAAAAGTGAACGCAATCCTCGCTATTTATTTATTTATGGTTTGTAAATTATGTAATGTTTGTTAACAATAAAAATGTTGTTTATTTTTAATAGTTTTGAAAATCGGCCCATTTTTTCGTAAGAATGTTATGTTTAAGGAATACAAAAAACCCTCTCCTTTTCCCGAAAGAAACTGACTTTAAACGAGACCTTATTTAATCATGAGTGTGTATTAAGGAGTCTGGACACTTCACGAAGTCGGGTAGTAAACTTAAAATGCTACAAAAGAATTTGTATGGTCTGTCAAAACGTACTGAGCGAGGCGCGAGGCATTTCAGTGATTTTGAAGTTGGCGGGGCGAAACACAATTGCTTCAAATTTCAGTTGTAGCCGCGAAACAGTATCTCAAGTGAGGTTTTTCGTTAATTCAAGTTATTTTTTTTCACCCACTTTTCGGAGAAGAGGGAGATATTTTAACTTTGTTTCTATGTACTTTTGGTCTCTATCTATTCTCTTTTCCATATTATGTTTATTACCTTAAGACAAGGAGACGACTTCCCTTTGGTCTGGACATTTTTTACATGCAAGACATTTAGCTCCTCAAGTGATACAATGCCGGGAATGTTCAATCAGTTACTCTTACTCAAAAATGTTGAGTATAAGTAGTATAAATTGAGAACTTTTTGTAAGCAATCTCAATACATTCTCTTCTTTTTAGTCAGTACAATTTATTTGGTTTATCATCGAGAAGTGGAAGTGAAGTAAAGCATTTTGGTTTGCTTGTCATTTCAATTTAGCCTCTCAATCTTTTTATTTTTTTATTATATTATTATTATTTTTTTCATTTCTCCCGTTTCTTCCAACCACTGTTTCATTGAATTGATTACAAAGTACGTTCGTGTTGTCAACAAAAATTTCATTTTTTAATTAAATTTTAATTTTAATTTTTTTAATTATTAGGGTAGGATTAGGTCAAATAATTTATTTATTTTTCCATGGATTTTTCTTTTTTCGCTATTCCTTGTCGAGAGTCAAGATACATGCTTTTCTACTGACCTGCCTTGGGCAGGTAGGTTACTTGTTTTTGTTTTTGGTTTGTTTTTTCCTTCTGCTGATCAAAACTTGAAACATATTTAAACGAACTGCTTTCTTTGAATTCGAGAACAAAACCCGAGTTGGGGAAAATTGAAGTAATGACCTTTTTTTTCTTTATTTCTTGTCAATTTGAATTATCGAAAACAGAATTTTGATCACATTAACGAGTTCAGACCTTTTAATGAACTTTTTTACCTTATCAATCGTGATTCAGAAATAAGTCGAAGTCAGTCTTGTTTTGCAGATTTTAAAAATAACAGGACGAATAGTAAATAACCATTTTATTTTTCTGGTAACTCATAAATTAAATTTTTAAATCTGTAGAAATTTCTATTTTTGACAGAGAACCACCTATAAATGATGGCGCTGGAAACCTGAGAAGAGGGAAATGTTTTGCTATTAGATCTTTGAAAATGAGTATGAATATACAATTTATATTATATAAAGGTGAATCAGTTTTGGAAGATAGGCTGCTAAGATTTTAGAATACTTATCAAGAGGAACACAAAATTGTATTTCATAAGCGCAAATTGGGTTTCAAAAGTGGAGGGTTAAATTTTCTTTCACACGCTTCGCTCTCAAATTTGTAAGTATGGCTTCGCTCTTTCCGTCCTCCATACGTGGTTTTCAAATTTTCTGGGGAGAGCTTTCAGTACATTGAGGGACCAAGTTCTTCAAGTACTCCTATTTGCGCTGATGCTGTATGTACCCATGTAGTATATTCTCAAATTTCTAGAAGCGACATAAGGCTCTGAAGTTGAAAAAAAAAAGGAAATTTTTTTTCAAGAATGTGATCAAGAAAGTCTTATTCAAAAACATTTTAAGAACGAAATCAGAAATACAACAAGAACTTTTATACCTAGTTATTGTCCATCCTCATTGGAGGGTAGGAGTTTGGAATTTGAGCTTCAAGTTTAAGAATAAATTCAAGTGATATAAATTACCCCTCAAGACTGATGATAGGTACCCAACAGTGTTCGCAATGTATTCCATTTTTAATGTACTATTTATAACTAACCTTAAAAAAATGCAATAAATACATTCTTTAAAATCTTTAGACTTTTTGGCAAATTTTTTTTACAATTTTACAATTTTGAGATCGAATTTTGATGATGGCAATTTTGACAGCATTCTTCCGAAGGTAACGTCGGGATGCGCGTTGAATATAGAACAAAAAGTATGACCAATATTTGTAGCCTATCTTCAGTCTGGAAAATACTGTGAAAGTTTAAATTCATGTCTGTACAAACTTCGCTCAAATTATAGAACTTGAATTTTCGAACTCATATAGGTAGCCTCTTCAATATATCGAGGACAGACAATAATAAAAAATTATTTACGTGTATTTTTCTTTGCATTTTCGCATTTTTGCTGTGTGATCGATTGTTGCTATTGTAAATTTTTAAACAAGGATTTTCAAATGTTTCCCAACTGCTGAGTGAAAATTTCCTACGGGAGGGAAGTTGCCCCCTGCCCCCTATCGGTACATCCTTGAAACTGGGACACCCTGTACCCAAGAACACACTTCATTAGTAATAAAAATTTATAAATAATTATTCCTTATAAATTTAATCATACTATTAAATTAATCAGTCGATTTAAAATTAACAAAAATAAAATAAGTCAATTTAATGAGATGTCATACTTACACCTCGTAGATATGATTTTGTAATTATAAATGTTTGCATATTGTATGGCTTTGGTTGGAGCCATCATGGGAATGGGAACGCAAATGAAATTCATTTTGATGAGAAAAAACAAAGCAAAAAAGAGAAACAGATAAGCTTATGTCGGTATTATAATTTTGAAAGTTCATCAGTTGTGAATATTGAAAGTTATAAGGTCTCAGATCACAAAACTTTCTGTCTTTATATTTACCTTGTAAATTAAAGGAATGTCATACTGTTAAGAAGTAGTACACCTGTAATAATATTACTAGAAACCTACCCTCCTCTTCCTCTTGTAAATTGAAGGAATGTCCTACTGTTAAGAAGTAGTACACCTGTAATAATACTTACTAGAAACCTACCCTCCTCTTCCTCCCCTTACCTAACAGCCAAGATCCAGGCTAAAGTTAAAATCTTAATCACTCTTCAACACTTTCGAATCACACAGAGATCTGACCTGATAACAACTATTTGTTCAACATATTGCAAGCAACTATTTTTTCAATTTGTTGATTTCTTTGCAAATTGGATTTGTAAAGTTCCATTTGTATCGAAAAACTATCAAAAACGTTGCCTGTTGACTGAAAGAAACCCAGAAGTGAAAGCGAAGATTCAGTGCCTAATCTATTACGTGTTATAAGTTGACACTAAAATGCATTTTTGGACTAGAAAAGCGAATTATCAATATTTTCCAACGTGTTTGTACTCATTTGAAAGATAAAACTTTAATAGATATTAAAAAAAAAAAAATATTTTGCCTTCATTACAACAGAAGCTACAATAATTGATTCTCAAATGTAACTTTTTGTGTCAAATAATCACCAGGGTGGTTGTTTCTTGGCTCATGGAACACTGCTACTCTACATATACTAATAAGAAAAATATTGTATTAATGAATATTATTAATTGGAAACTATAATGCAAATTAATTTGTTCAATAATTTTAAAACCAAGTAATCTCTTCAGCTTTTTTATTGTTAAATTCCAAGAAATTGGAAGGATGCGACGTATTATTTGGACATTTTCAACATCTGAACAGGTTAATAAAATGTAATTAGGTACCAGCTGTTTTTACTTTTCGCAAAAACAAAAACTCAAATGCTCTATGATGTAGCTGTATTGCGTTGAAAGTTGAAAATACATTTGAAAATTTTTATGCCAATTAACATTACCCATTTTGTCTCAACTAACAACTTCTCTCTCTTTTTTTTTCTCTTTTTTTTTTTTTTCTTCTTCATTATAAACGTAGGATTCTATTTTTAAGACGTAATTTTCTACAGTGAAGAGAGTACTACTTCTGTTAATTACAAAATTATCTTTAAAATAAAATGATAGTTACTTGTTTTTAACTACTACCTCTGCTTCAATTAAAAAAATATAATACAATAATCGTGAAACTATCATATTTTCCGCCACTGTGATAACAAAAGAAAATCAGTGTTGCTATGAGTACATTCAAAAATGAGTGGTAATGTGACGAAACTACCATCATATAACTTATTTTATAAGTATTAATTATACTGGAAAACCCAAGTGAACTAAGTGAATAATCTTGAAAAGCGTTCAATTGTACATAAAAACAGAGATCGCAGCCGGAGCCTCGGGATCCTGAAGTCAGAGCCGGACTGAAAAAAGCACCAAAATTTCACCTAGGTTACGCTAATGTAGCTTGAGAAAATTTCGGTGTGCCATCTGACAACCCGTGACTCTACTCGATGCATCCTGATTGACGAAATGCCTCACTTGAGGCCTCAGTTCTTAGACACAAGATTGCCTCAGGTAAGACTTGTGGCAAAATTGTGTCCACTTTGAGATCTCCTAGCGTTCTTACTAATTAAAAATGGAGAAATTTTGCCGCAAATCTCATTTGTGGCGTTTTTTTATGTGTTAAAGTTGTACTAGAAATCTTTCATCACGAACTGGGTCACTTTTTTTTTCAAATACCAGTATTAAAATTTGCAATTCAAGTTTGAGGATATGCCTCTGGGTCATTTTCACAGAAAAATGTCGAATTAGTGTTTTAGGACTGTCATTTTGGCCAAATTTCTAATTAATTACGGAATTTAGTCATTTTATTCATCTTCGGTCAAGTTTCCAGATAAATTATCGACGTGATTTTTGTCAGTTCCAGTCACCATGGGTCGCACGCGGCAAACTTAATTGGAGAGGTAACACAAATGAGTAAAAACGCTCATGCAAAATCAACTGAAAAATTGAGTCCTGTAGAAAAGGAAAAAAGGGAAAGCGGATAAAAATGAAACTGTCTGAGGCAGCTCTATCTAATAAAATGCACGAGTAAGAATAAGAACGACGAGATATGTTTTATGGAAAAAAGTAGAACTCCATCAATCAGTTGGAAGCCTCGGACCAAGTCACAAGAGAATTCTGTATCTTAATGCAACGAAGGCCAATGTTACTTTTTTGGTGGTTTTACGTTAGACACATCGCCTGAAAGAAGAAAATGAGATCTGTCGCATGGTACACGGGCCAGTGTTTAGAAACTGATGTAAAAGCGTAAGACGTAGAAAAACCAAAGGGCCAAGGGCCTATATGTAAATTATTTGATTCAGTTACGGAAAAAAAAAAGCCAAAGTTGAATTTGTTCTTACGAGGGATGACCCATAAGTAAGATACACATTTTTCTATACGACAAACCGCGTGAGTTAGGAACCTGAAATTTCGCATGGTGAAGTAGGGGAGGCTTGGCTAACATCTGCCGATAAGAGTGGTTCGTTGTATGGTTTCAAAAATTGAACGAACACGATAGTCTTGACTGACTGATAATAAATTAATTAATCGTAAATTATTATAACGAAAATAATTTCCAATTATTTGAACATTAAATTTTGATTGGAGAATAGAATGATAAAATTTCAGATTCAGTTACGAACTTAACTTCTTTCCTTCGACCTTTGACGACACAGTAACATACATGAGGTTTTAAAAATTACAAAATGTTTTATTTAACTTCGTGAAAATCCTTTTCAAATTGTTTATGATGAAACAATCCTTTTATAGTAGTTTGTAATCCAAAAATCTGATCACGGTCTACCGAAATGATCAATCGCTCATTTATTTATTAGAAGAGCGAAGACTCCAATTCGACTTTTTCTGTGAGAATGACTTGTGTACAGGTACATCCATCAATATGAACTCATCAATCAGATTATTGCACGTAAATAAAATAATTTATTTCGTTGATACAAGATAAAAAAAAAAGTATAAAATCAAAATACAAAGTACAATCGTAAAAACAAGAAAAAAGGACAATGAGTAAACACTTCTAAACAAATACTTAAATGCAAATTTCAAATAATAGAATAAAGAAAATAAAATTGAGCTATTTACAAAAAATACTTATATACTACTTTGAGTATAGTTAGGAAGCCTTATCTCTAGGACAACTTATTAGAAAGGTCACGTGAGTACGCATACCCTCACGTGGATCTCTTGGCAGTGAGCAGCTTTCGATAGGTTTCATTTCACGTAACATAAGCATAAATTGAATTCGACATTACTTTATGTACATTTTCATTATGTACAACATTTGACGACAAAAATAAAAATAAAGAAAAAAGAAAAAACTACTAACAATTATGTAGAAATGAATAGATCTAGTAATACTGACTTAGTCGAATATACGATAAATTTATTCATTAAACGATTTATTAAGAAAATGCGACCGACGTCGTTTCCTGGGGTACGTGATGGACGAGAACATTCGATTTCTTCGCGACTGTACAAAAACATTTAGTGATTTGAATGCTTGAGGATTGTGAGAGTAAATGTGAAATATTTATGTATTCAAGTATCGTAAAATGAACATCGATATTACGTTTCGAATAGTCAAGAAATGAACGAACGACTGCAATTCTTACTTTCCTCTCGAATTTCTATAATTTCTATATTACGATGGAGTTCCTTGTTATAATAGGTATGCAACTTATTTTACACGGCGAGTAAAAGACCACTGGGCAAGGAAATTATGGAGATAAGTGTCAGTAGAGTGTCGACGTTACAGTAGATCTTACAATAGAATTTTAACCCTCAAGTTAACCAACACTATCCATACCAAAGAAAAGAACTCTGCAACTTACTAATAAAACATGATGTTTGACTATCAATATGAGCGTTCAATGTACAAGAGGTTGCCTAACTGTTATCTGAAGGAAAATGTTCTCGCCCCTTTTACTTCCTCCTCTCCATAGGCCTGGCACTACAGCTTCCCTTCCTGAAGGTTCTCTCTTCCTTCCCTACCCCCTCTCAAGAGGCTAGGCAATCGACCACAACCTCCCCTCAAGTTAAGTTGGCTAGTTAGAAAAAGTTGGGGAAATGTCGTTTGAGATAGAAAAATCCGACTCCAAAAAGGAGGAAAAACAATTATGGCCTGTTTACGACTCGAGTCCTCAAAAGTGATCCCTCACAATGCGATTCGACTCGCTATGTTCTTGACCTGAACATTAAGACCAAGTTTATCTAGGTTTGGACGACTTGGGTTTCAGTCACAGTTCTTTAGTGTTTGGGTTCATTTCCCCCCTTCCCTAAAGTTTGGACTTTGGGGTTTTCGTCTCCTTCATTTCTAAGAAAGAAAAAGAAAAGAAACATGGCTGTTGAATTCAAACTTGATCCCGAGTTTGAACTCGATAAAGGTCAACTTGATACGTTTGAATTAAAGTTCGGTTACGGTTCTTCTTCTTTTTCTTTTGTTGGGGTTTGGGTTTTGTTTTTTTGAATCAAAAATATCGATTTCTAGGGTAGAAAAAGAGAAAGAAGCAGGTATGCTAAATTCGAACTTGAACTCGAGCTCTAATCCGAACCTGAACTTAATTAAGCCCAATAGACACCAATTTTTCTAGGTTTTTAGGTAAGATTTGTACTCGAGTTTCTTTTCTTTCTTCAGGGTTGGGTTTCTAAATTTGAGGGCTTTTAGCTCAAAAATTTTAATTTCCAAGTATGAAAAAAAAAGAAAGGGATAGAAGCAGGGAGGGACCCAAAACAGAACTCAAGCTCGAATAAAAATCCTGAACCCGAACTTGACAATAACGGAAGTTTCCTAAGTTTGAGGTTCTGGTTTGGACTTTCGGTTGGTTTTGCTGCTCAAACATTTTTATTTTTGGGAAAGAACAGAAAAAGAAGCCGGGTTATAAAACCCGAACTAGGACCCTGAGCTGGAACTGAAAACTGAATCCGAGCCCGACGTAGACCAAGTTTTCCGGGCTTAAGTTCGGGTTCAGTTTCCTCATTAAAAATTTTTTTTTATTTATTTCTGTTTTTATTTTTTTTTAAGTTTGAGTTCTGGTTCGGTGTCAGCGCTTCTTTTCCTTTTCCTTTTTAGAAAGAATAAAGGTTTCTGAATCGAAAAACAAGCGTTTTTTTTTATTATGAAGACTAAAGTCTTCTTCGTGGTTGCGTAATCTTCTCTTGAGTTGACTCATTCAGCTCTGAGTCAACTCATATCTAGGACCAGTACGAAAGGGGAGACCTCCTCCGCTCAGGGAAATTACGACTATCAGCCGGGAAATTTGACAGTCAGTAGAGAAAATTGAGCCGTTGGTGAAGTGTTTTTTTTTTTTTTTTTTTTTTGGCTGCTTGACAGTTGAAATTCTGAGAGTTAAAGTCAAGAAAATTTGGAACTCAGTCGGAGTAATTAAGAGAAAAGAGGTTATTTTCTTACATTTCAACTAGAATTTGTAAACCTTAGTTCAGTTGGGATTTTTCATGCCCGCCCCCCGAAGATGCTCTTCGTGCCGGCTCAGGTCATATTACTTGATTCTTGAATTAGCTCAGCAAATTCTTGAGTTAGTTTTTTAGCTCTAACAGTGAGGAGTTGAAACCACATTAATGCCAATGCATGTGAAATGATACAATGGAGTTTTCTCGCTAAAAATGAAGGAGATGAAAACTCCAAGGCCCAAAAATAGAGCCCAAACTTAAGGAAGAAAAAAATATGAGCCTAAACTCTAGAGAACCGTGACTGAAAACCAAGACTAAACCTGAATAAACGCGGTCTTAGTGTTCAGGTAAGGAGCGTGGTGGGTTGAATCGCATTGGGGAAAGGGCAGACAAATTTCATAACTAAGGATTTTTTTTGAGGATTTGAGTCGTATGCAGGCCAAAATGAGTATTTTTTATTTTCTTGGAGTTGGACTTTTCCATCTTGAACGGCATTTCCCCAACTTTACCTAACTAGTCAACTATTTAAAGGGGAGGCTGTGGTCGGTCTCCAGGCTGCCAATAGGAGGAAGAACACCCCCCCCCCCTACAAGAACATGCTCTTCGCGTCAATCTTGATCATATCATTTAATAATTCTTGAATTAGCTCAGCTAACTCTTGAGTTAGTTCTTTAATTCGTGACAGAGAGAATTTGAAACCTCATTAATGTCAACTCAATTTCTGGAATGAAACGACGAAGTTTGCTCACAGTTGACCCGATGGTCGAATCTTACACAATCTGAAACTGAGATCCGTGTACCACATCCAGATCTGATCTTCCATTTTGGTGAAGGATGTTTAAATAGAATCGAAAACCGAAATTTCTGGGACAAGTTTTGGTGAACTGTCACAAGATGCAAATCTGATTATCTTACAGAAAGATTCAATTTATTACTATATATATATTTTTTTTTTTTTGCAACGTTCCGAGCTCGTTGTGAGTATTTGAATTCAACTCTCCCCCGCCCGTATTTTTTTTAAATTACAAATAATTCTGAAACATTGAGTAACATCATTTCTCAGTACCTGTTATACCTAATATCAACCTTTTTACGTGCTGTCAACTCGCCGTGACACGAATATACTTACGTTAGGCGAATCCCACTAAAGGAGACGCCAAGTTCCATTTACTTGAACTCGAATTGCACTCCCCGCCACGCACCTGCGACCGCATTTAAAAATACAGCGTTTAATATTCTTCCTTAACTAATTTGTATATAATTTTCTAAATTAAACTACCGAATATAATGTGGCGTTTATCTCTCCGTTTTATTACTTTCCGGCTTTTGGTGTCTGGACTCATTCGGAACGCGCTCCTCTGTATGTTTCGCAGCGCCTCGGTCATTCTGGCTTGCACTGATCCCAGGTACTTACCGATCACCTCGGACGTGGCTCGGATCAGCTCCAGCCCTATTCGCAGCTTGAAGTCCAAGAGCTTTCTGAGCAAAGTGCTGAATGAGAAAGGCTGCGTCGTAGGCGAATGCTCTTCGATGTTAACGAGGTCGCAGTTCTCGCACGTCGTGTACTGGCTTCCGTTCACGGCTTCGTCTTTCGGCTTGGCCGAACTGCTCGAGTACGTTTCCGGCCTGTCCGGCAACCCAGCCGCGGTCGCGTTCGCCTTGGCCGGCTCCGTGCTCGTGTCCAATTTCACCTCCTCGAAGCCGAGTATCTCGTTCGACATTTCGGACGAGTTGGCGGCGGCGACGGTGCCGGTGCCGGCGAACGTCGGCGAAACCGTGCTCTCTGCACTTGCGAGCGCCGTCGTGATGAACTGCACCGCCGACTGAGTGGTCGCGTTCGTCTCGCGCGGCTTTTCAGTCGCCTCCGGCAGAACCGAATCGAGCTCGTTTTCGCTGGACACGTTTCGCTTCCTGCGGCGCAGCTTCATATTTCTGGGGCCGAGTTCCACCGACGTCGCGTAGACGCCCTCGCTCGGCATGAAGTCTTCGTTCATCGGCAGAACCGACGCCGGCTCCTCGAACCTGATACTGGTCTGCAGAGTCCGGTAGTTCTTCGGAATGCCTTCCAGAGCGGCGAAGGAGGGCTGCTCGTGCTTGACCGACGTCTTGGAGGTCGTCGACGACGTCGTTTGGTTCTCTTGTGCCTGCGTGACCACCTCGAGCTCCGAGCTCACTTTGAACTCCTGCGTGTCTTCGTTCTTGTGGTTCTTGTAGTCGTACCCTTCGCCGTTGTACACCGGATTCTGTATCAGGTCGCCCGGGTTGTTGAAAGACGCGTACTCGCCCAACGTCGAGTACACCGATTCGGGTTTGACCGGGTCTTGCGGCTCGCCCGGATACTTGTGATAGGCGATCGGCTCGTTTTGACTGCTGGTCGTCAGATCGATGGTCGAGTAGCCGGGACTCGGTGGCGAGTTCTCCATCGGGTACTTAATCGAATCGTTTATATCGAAGCTGGTGAACTTGACGCTCTCGTGAGGTCCGGAAACGACATCCCCCAGCTCGGAGTACTTGACCACGTCCTCCGGTATCCTCTCGGTGGTGAATTTCACGTCTTTGTGGTGGTTGAACGCATTCGGGTTGTCGAATCGCGCCGGCTTGTACTTGGGATGCGTTTTGTACAGCACGTCCGGCTGTTCCCGGCTGTACTGATTCATGGTATTGCTCATGCCGGCGAGAACCTGGCTCAAGACCGACTCCTCGGGCTGAGCGTTGTCTACCTCTCCAATGGGAGGATAATCGTTCAGATTGTACGGGGGATGGTTAGGTTTCTCGTAGTTTCTGCGGATAGGCACTGGGGCGCCGAACGGATACAGCAACAAGCCAGCCAGTCCGGCGGTCAACATTAGTCCGACGATGCCGACGCCCACGTTCGGCATCACCTCTCTGGCCAGGTAGTTGTAGATCCTGGTGGACAACGGTCTGTTGGGTGGCATTCCAGGACCCGGTAGTTTGGAAGTGCTGTTGTCGTCCTCGGAGATTTTACTCTGGATTTTGGCCGGCTTTTTGCTGGGGCGTCTCCTCTTGTTCTTCTTCTTGTTTTTCTTCTTCTTCTTTTTACCACCAACGGTCGAAGACGTCTTCTTGGTGCTTGTCTCGGTCGTCTCAACCGGCGTTGTGTCTTCGACAGCAGCGACTGACGCACTCTCAGTGGTCGTGGTCGGCGCTAGTGTCGACAGTGGGGTGTACTCGACCGGGCTGGAGGAGATACGCGAAGGCAGGCCGTTGGAAATGAGCTGAAGAGTTGGCCTGCTCGGCGTGGACAGAGTGGTAGTCGGTTTTCGAGTCGACGATGCCGAGTTGGGTCGCTGGCGTACCGGCACGTGTGGAAAGGTGACCACTGGCGTGCCGAGTCTGGTGCCGTTGTCGGATGGCGAATCGATGAACGCCATTGGGGTGGTGTTGTTCACCACCTCCACCTTCGAACTGGTAGGTACTTTGCCCACTATCACCGGGGTTTTGTTCTTGAATTTGGAATCCTGTAACGTGACACCGGTAGTCGTCTGCACGACTTCCGGGTCTATTTTCGGACTGGTTGGCTTCTTGACATGCGTTTGGTTCACCTTTTGGATGGTCGCGATTGGTTTGCGTTCGGGCTTCTTCATGACAACGGCGTCGATTTTACTTTTAATCGCGTTGTCGGTGGTTGTGCTCGCCGGCTTCGGCTGCTTCTTTTTGACGTCGGTTGAGTTCTCGGTGGTGGTTAAATTCGAGACGTCGTACAGTACCGGCTTGTGCACCTTTTTATGCGAGAACGGAGTCGAAACGGCGTCTGAGTTTAACAAGATCCACGTTGACAGGCCACTAGAAGGGGTGGCGTCGCTGTGGGTGTACTTGAAGTTGTCGGAAGAGATTTTCTCGAGCGCCGCCTCGTCGTTGCCCTCGAGGACCACAGGTATGGCTTCTCCTTTGCCGGGAGTGAGTAAGGATTGCATTTGCGATTGCACGATTTGCGACTTGATTTTGGGGGGCGTGCGGATGTCGGTGACTACCATATCAGCGTTGCCGGGAATCGTCTGCTTGGTGGCCGACTTGAGCGTATTGGCTGTGGTTGCCGTTTTGGTCGAGCTTTCGGCCACCGCCCGACCGAAATCGAGGCCGCTGTTGACGCTGTACTCGGCGTAAAACTTGATGGGAGTTCCAGTGACCGGCCTGACGAGGTCCGCCGATGAGATGTGGAATGGCTTGGCCTCGCTCGTATTGGCGACGTCATTCCTGAAAGAAAGAAAAATAATTATTAACGAAGGTTAGGGTGAACGTTGATCGATTAGGAATATGACAGTGGATTTTTTTCTTCTTCGTTGAAGGGTCCGTTGAGTCGGTGCCTATAAAGATAAAGAAGGGAACTGGTACAACTACTAAATGTTGGTCGGGGGTGGGCAGTGTTGGATAAGCCCGCCGGGATACAGGGAATTCCCCGGTGCGCCTTCTTGCTGTGAGAAATGTTGGTGCCTTTTGCATTGAAATTACAAAAAATCACTGAGAACATTATTACGAGTATGTCAAAAAGAAGATTACTGACAGCAATGGTATCGTACACGTAAGTATACAAATATTAATTATTTGTATGTGATTATGTGTAGTTATAAACTGTCTCGTTGCTGTCAGTAATCTGATCATATCTCATAAAATAATGCTGCCTGTAAGAAAATGTCAAGTTGAAGATGTAGGCTAAGTTCAGTAGATCGTCGCCCAGGATTTACGTCCGATACAGGTATCAGCCGCTCCGTTGTCCAATCCCAATGATGAAAACATTATCTAATCGCATGATTTATAACTGGCCACCAAATGACATATTCGTTAATCCTAATTTGAGAACTGTTTTGTAATCAGCACTACATAATTCGCAGCAGGGGAGGCGCACCCTCGCTGAAAAGAGATTTCTGGTATTAGTTCATACCTAATGTCACCAATAGAGCTGATTGTAACTCTGTTCGATGTATTATCTGTGGTAGAAGCAGCGTATTGGAATTAGACGCTCCTAAGCAAAACAGAACCAAGCGACATTTGTTGACAAAATGTGTTATTAGTATCGTTGGAAAGAGCGTAAAAAGTAGAATTCTTCAAAATTGGGCCCCCGATACAAAAAGGTGTACCCACATTGGAAAGAGCTTATCAGTAAACGGCTATGTCATATAGTTTCTATATGGCTCTTGAACTTCGAATCACGTGTTCTCAAAAAACAGATTTTGTCGCTGGGTTCTGTTTTGCTCAACAGCGTCCATTTGTCTGGGGTTAAAACAGTGTATTTGAATTAACGAATTATTTACCTGAGTCATGCCTTAACCGAGTTTTTGATGTAACTAAGCCGTTTCTACCTCCAGACTTCACCTTAAGTAGTCTACAATCAGAGTTGCAAGGTTTTTCATCAGAATTTAAGAATCTAACGAAAGAGGTTACATCATACCCTCAAGTTTTGTCCACATTCATTGCCAGCACCTCAACCTCTCCGTCGATTTCAATAAATTCAAGTCACAGTAGTGATGATGAAGACACACTACGCTCAAATGCAGAAAAAAGCACGACGAATCGTACTGCGTATTATGTATATTCAAGCTATTGAAAAATTATTATCTTTATGGTGGGGCATATCTTGACTTGTATACGTTTATAAACTATTATTAACCCTTTCAGTTACGCAAGTGGCTTGTGAAAGATGCTTTTCAAAACTGAAGCTACAGTATACTTCCGATTATTTGACCTAATTTGAAACTAGGGTCCGTCAAATAATCGAAAAATCAAATAATACGGATTTTTTTGCCTTTGATTTCTAGTGCGCAATTTGGTTTTCTTACCCTTCCCTGTTCTGTATTATTTTGTATACGTAGTCACAACACAAGAATTTTTCTTAATTATTATACAAATGAGTATTGTATATTTGTTCAGCACAATATTGTATACGAAACTGTACATATAGTTGGTACAGTACAACTTACATTCAAGTATGTACATAGTACATATTGTATATAAAAATTTGAGTTACGCTGTGAAAAAACATCGGGTTGGACTTTTGTTTTGAAACATTGATAGCATGACCTCTTTCCGTCTCCTAACCGTAATTGCTTCAGCCATCGTGAATTCCTCTTGGTGTATCATATAACTCGAAGGTGCGTTTCAGTTGCTCAAAGACTATCAACATGGCTTATATGGGTGGAGGAAGTTGAGTGGATTCTTGTCTCCTTAACGTCTCCCTACCTGTGTCTGCCTTAATGTCCGTTTTTTGAACAAGTTCAATAATGTCGTCGTCAGTCAACTCAGTGTTCTCTGTTCAGCAACCGTCCACTCGATAAGATCTTCTTCCCCAACATCGTTACATCCTGGAATTCTTCTCAATAAAATAAGGAGTTCCACTTTTCCGCTCGTTTCCTAGGATTCACAACAATTTCAAGTCTCTAAATTTTCGGCTCCTTTCACTTCTCCCCACCACTCATCCGTCGCTCTGTAATTCAACAACTTCCTCCACAATCTTATAATCGTTATCTAAGGGTTGAATATTTTAGCTCTCAAGTATCCACCTAATTACATTGACTACGTTCATTTCATGTAATCGTTGTCAGGGCCGTGCCCAGGATTTAAGTAAAGGGGAGGTTTTGCAATTAAGATGAATTTTTTCTTGGTGGGGGAGGGGCTCAGTCACAGATTCTCCCTCCTCTCCGTCTCGACCCATTGTTTTTGTGGTTTTTTTTTGGTCAATAGGGGGCTTGACCCCCCCCCCCCCGTCGGTACAACCCTGATCGTTGTATATAATAATCTTCGGCATCGTTTGGAAGAATAAGGTTCAAAAGTTATGATCGCTATTTGTTTTTCATTGAATCCAGTATCCCCTCGTTACACACCAACATAAACTTCAGGGAAGAAGGAAAATGGTCAGATGATGGTCAAATAACAGGGCAGGAATATTTCACGTCAAATAATCCGAATGTTAAATAACCGGAGGTCAAATAATCGAAAGTGCTCTGTGATTAAAACTGCTATACAAAACAGGCTGAACGAAGGGAGAAGACCGAATGTTTCATTCTGAGGCACGTTGAAAAGGATCTACTTACAGCTTTGGGCTTTGGAGGGGGGGGGATGACATTATCAATCATGTAGCCAACAGAAGCAAATACTTACACAATTTTTATTAATGGTAATTCCTGTATTCCTTTTTTTTTTTTTTTTTTTTTTTTTTTTAGGATACATTTTCATTATAAGTTAGTACATTAATATGTGAATTTTCCACATACCCAAAGTATAACATACAAATATCTTCATGTTTTTCTTCTCATGACTACGTATGGAGATCCTTCAAAGAAGTACAAATGAGAGGGGGCAGCTGGGGTATTCGGCACACGGTGGTAAAAAAATAGACGGACTCGAAGTACGAAACTTGGCGCCTTTTTATAGGTTTTCCTGGTAAAAAAATGCGCCTATCCAATACTGTTCCCGACCCATATTCATGCACGTTTCCCGACCCTCTCTCGTCTCCACCAATCTTCGCACTCCAGTTCCCCATTATCATTGTACAATTCTTTGTTTTGCTTCAAAAGCTCTTATTAGGCTTTCACACTTCTGGTTTGTTTACATGTAATCTTATCAAACGTATGGTGAAATGTTGTTATCACAAACACGAATTATATTGAGCGCGATTTTCGTTCATCTCTTTCTGATTCTTGAAGTTAAAATAGAAATATTAATGTTATTATTGAAAAATGTGTTTCATAATAGGTAGAACTCCCTCATGGCCGAAGATTTCTGAAATTTGTTTTCTAAACGGCCATTAAGTAGACTTAACGAATATCTTTACATTAAGATACTATTCATTATACAAATTGTTGAAGGAAAAAGGTTTCACCAGCAATGTTGCTAAATGGTGGTACTACTTTCAGTTTCAACGGGATATTTTCTGGATTTATTCCCTTCACTCCATTGAGAAATGGTTTCAATATGTACTTTAGAAGGGAGAGCAGTCTTATTCAAAATTATTTATTTTTTCACCGTCGTTGCAGGTCGCAATCATTTTTCTTACATTTTGAAAACAAACGTCCGAAATCTTCGGCCATATCAGTATTTTCCTATTTCCTTTGGTCCTTGGGCCCAGTATGCTGGCACATCAGTGACTCCCTGAGAAAGTTGCGATTTTCAATTTCACGTAATGTTACTAAAAAAGTGTCCATGGAGGTAATTCTTTTTTATCCTGATAGCTCAATGCTACACTGAAATTACTTCAACGAACTTGCTTTCAAAAACGATTTTTATAATACGCCAAAGGCGTTCAAAGATCACTCCTTTTACACGTTTTCGATTTGAACGAGTAAATGCTGTAGGAGCAGGGCTACTAACATAGGTACTTTTGTTTAACTTCCCATTTGTCATTAACAATGATGTAAGAGGAAAGAATAGACCATAACGTCAGCTTAATTATAAAACCTTCGAAGTGCCACTATGCAAATTTTGCAGGAGAGACAAAAACATTGAGGAGGACCATTTACTCAAATGTTACACCGTTTTCCCATTCCTTCTTAAAAAATAAGTCGTTTTAGAATGTTTTGGCTATCATAATAGGGTGCGGTTCAGTCACCTCTATCTCAATCAACAAAGAAATCATTTTGCCAAAATGAGGACTTAGAGGGTTTTATAATTAAGCTGACGATAAGTTCTTTTTGTAATTATTATTATACAGTCTTAGATTGTACATAATCGTTACAACCCGCCCAACTCGCGTGCATAGGCCTCCCCTACCTTTTCCCATGAAACTGTTCTTTGCCACCCTTTCCCACGTCGTCCGAAATCTCCTGTCAATTTCGTCTTGTCACCTGGTTGCTGGTCTTCCCTTTTTCTCGTGCTTCCGTACGGTGTCCAGTTAGTCAGTCTTTTATGCCATTTGTCGTTTTTTCCCTGGCTAAGTGTCCTGCATACCTGAATTTTAGTTTTTCGAGTTTATATGTGATCGTTTCTGCTTTGGTCATTGCGTATAACTTTGTGTTTTTGACTTTGTCTCTAGTTCTGATATTCAGGATACTTTTTACCATTTTGTTTAGAGTCACTTGTTATCTGTTTAACTGGGATTCAGTCGGGGCCCAAGTCTGGGCTCCGTACGAGAAATTTTTTAATTTATATTATTAATTTTTATTCTAAATAATAAAAATAAAATTTTTTTAACTACCCCAATTAAATTAAATTTACTAAGCAAGGAGTCATAGAGCTATCGAAGATTTTGATCTTTGTTTGTAGTCCCATTTTACTTTTAAAAATGTATTTGAGAGCCCAAATGCTTTTCCACCTGTTTCTTATACGCTTACTTATCTCAGCATCAAATTTATTGCTGACTGTCAATGTTTGACCCAAATAATTGAGTTGGTCTAATTTTTCGATTTCGATGTCGTTTAAACTTAGTTTTACTTTTTATTTGTTGATAGACAATTTGTCTGGCTGAGGTTAATTGTCAGTCCTACTTTTCCGCTTTCTTGCTTTAGCTCTGATGTCATCTCCCCCAACTCCTCCGCGCCTTTGCTTATTAGATTTATGTCGTCCGCGAACCTAAGATTGTTTAGACATTTTCCATCAATTTTAATTCCTTTGTTGTCCCAATCTAGGCCGCGAAAGGCATTTTCTAATACCACGTGTTAAGAAGATTTGGCGAGAGGGGGTCCCCTTATCTGACGCCCCTTTGTACTGAGATTTCCTACCTTCTCTATCCAGTTTGACATATGCGGTTGCGTTTTTGTATACATTTTGCAGGACTTTTACGAGTGTACCGGGGATACCTTGGGGTGTGAGAGATTCCCAAATTTTTCCATGGAAAATGGTGCCGAAAGCTTTGTTGAAGTCTATGAAGAGTGTATGTACCTCTAAGTGGTATTCACTTGCTTTTTCGAACAGTTGATTTACAGAGTTGATATGATCGATTGTGGAATAATTAGATCTAAAGCCGGCCTGGTCGTATGGTTGGTTTTCATCCAACACGTGACTATTCTGTCTTTTAAGATTTTCTTATAAGTTGTACGTATATTTGAGGTGAGGCTTATAGGACGGTAATTATTGATGTTCTCTCTCTTACCTTTCTTGTATACGAGTACAGTTTCTGCTGTTCCTCATTGAGTAGGTACGACTTGAGTTTCGGTTATGTCGTCGAACAATTTAGTTAATGGTTTTGTAAGGAATTCCCTACCTAATTTTAAGACTCGATTTTGTCGAGACTATCTTGTCGTTTCGCTGGTTAGTATGGGTATAAATCTCTCAGCATTGGGTGGGACTTCTAGTACTTTAGTATGGGTCGTCACATCTTTACTGTATAGTGTGGAGTAGAACTGTGTTGCTACCGTAATCTGGGGTTACTTTAGAATCCGGGGTAACTTCGGACCGATTCAACTTTTTTACTTACAACATTTCCCACGAAGTTCAGATTGAAGGGAATTCCATCCAATTTGGTACGAAATTAATGACAACGTTTGTGGCTACACTGCTATGTAGTTAAAATCGATATAGGGAAATTATAATAATTTTCGTGACGCACATACAGAAAGACCCCCCCCCCCCAAAAAAAAAAAAAAAAAAAAACACTCAGAAAATTTTGTTTGGAACACCAAAAAAATCTTATCAAATTTTCGTTTTCTCATGGTCAGATGCAGCAAACTTTTCTGAATAATTTAAATTTAAAAAAAAAAATAGATCAAAAGAATGAATATGGAAGTTGAACTATCGGGAAAAAAAGTAGAAAAAGTGACAAACTTTTTGCACCAAGATGTTTTGTTATCTAATATTGTAATGAAACTTAATTTGAAAAATATCAGGAGAGGTCACCACAACTTTGGCAATGAAGTATATGAAAAGTGTACCTCATTTTGAATTTATATTTTAAAAATTGAACATTTTTATAGCTTAAATTTTGATTTTCTTTTTTCAATTTGATTTTTTTAGAATAATTGTATACTTACTTTAATGAATCAAAATGCCTTTTTATACTTGAATGAATATTGATTCTTCATTTAAGGTTCATAAAAAGTGTCTTCGGAACTTAGGAAACCAAAACATTATTTTTCTTAAGAGAGAAAAAAAAGGCCGAAGTTACCCCTTTTCTGGATAATTTTTAGACTGCCACTTTTTGTCTTTTGGAGGGTTCAGAATTAAAACTAAGCAGATTTTAACCCATTTAGTGGTAAACGACAGGCCACGACAAGATTTTTTAGTTATCTTCAAATCACGTTTGTACGATATGTTAGGGAGTTACAAGGACTTAAAGTTGAAAATAGTCCGAAGTTACCCCAGATTACGGTACGTCTAAAATTTCTTTTCTGTTATACGTCACCGTGTTGTCCGTCCACGTTACCTTCGGCAATAGTCTAGCATTTTTGGCTAAGGCGTTTCTAAATTTCTTAGCTGACCAGGAGTCCTCTGTGATTTCTTTAGCAACCTCGAATTCATAATTCTTTATGTCTTCGCGGATGGCCCTCTTTATCAACTTATTAAGCTCGGTTCCATAAGTAGCCATGTTTAAATATTTTGTTATACAGTGTAGTTGCCCTCGAATAATAATAATCAGGTGCCATACTCTTTGCCGGATGTTGGTGATCACGGTTTCTGACGTGCGACTTTCCTGGGCAGGGTTAGTCGGGGTAGTTTGCAATTTCTTTCCCCGCGGTTTGTTGCGGTAGAGTTTTCCTTCTCGATGCTAAAGAGTGTGCAGCCGCAGTTCGCTTACTAGCCACGTGTTTGCATTTGCACAACGTTGAGTAAGCTGGCCACGACGTGCACATACCAGTATCAGTCTTTTTAGGTCCGGTGGTGACACACTGCGATTGTAGTGCCCTGTTCTTTCGAACTGGCGAGGGTTACAGGACGCGCGATCTTTTCACCTCAATTGATACTGTTGTAACTGTGTTCGCTGGGATGTTAGCGGGGGTGTATTCGAATAGCACTAGCTTTCCGGCAGTGGTGGCAGTGGTGGCAACTTCAGTACTGCCCTGAGGCTCGGGCAACACAACACACTACTTGGGCAACACGTGAAAAAATTTCGAAAAATACCTCAAAACCCAAGTTTATTTGAATATTTGGATTTAAATTTGTGTTGGTCGAAATTTTTGAAATTAAATTCGCATTGTCCAAAAAATTTATGTTTTTTTTTCTCGCATAAATTGACCAAAATAATTTAGCAATCCTCCTTCCAAGTTTAAAAAAGTCGGGCGACACACAAAGAAAATCTAAGTTGCCACCACTGGTTGGTGGGTTTCAAATCCGAGACACAAGGATTGCGAATCAGGCTTTTTAACCACTCGGCCAGACGGCCACACAGCAACAATTTCTCTCTAGTGATGGAAATATTTCATAATTTTTGATATCGATAATAATCGATAATATTGATTTTCTCATTTTAATATTGACATTCGTTCGATATTTCTGAATATCGATATTTTGCCATTACTAGTGGTGGCGAGGACATCGTGGAACGAAGTATGGGTGTGTTGTGGCTGGAGTGTCCACTAAGCAGCTGCTATATCGCTGAAATCATTTTTCAACCAATCGAAGCTTAGCCTTATTAATGGTTGCGATATTTATTTTTGTGTTTGTTTGATCCGCCAAGGTACGACAACAACGAGAGCTGTAACTGAAGTTTAATATGTTTTTCTAAACAATAAAACGAAGGTAGAGTTCGTAGACACAATAGAACTAATTGGACCATTTGGGAGATGTGGGAACTAAAATATTTTCCCAGGAAGTGCATAAATCCGATTTTCAGTGGCGTCGCGTGGTGCTCTTTTCCAGGTGTTCAACTGGCGGGTCTACACCCCTCCCTTCCCCTCCCACGCACACACAAAAATCAGTACGTATCAAAAACTTATGGTCAGTATCAGTATGTATAAATAATGGGTGTCAGTGAAGAATGAAGTTGCATCCATCCACTCACCACATAGCAGCATGTGCATACGCTTCCAGAACGTTCATTTTTGCTGGTGAACGCCCTGCCATTTAAATTAACGAAGTCTCCGCTTCACGCTTTGTGATCTTCGTTGCAAACGCCACTGCGACAAGACCAACGAGAGTATATGCAATGTTGCTAGTGAACAACCTACATACGCCATTCCCATAGTATGTGACAAAGATAACGCCATTGCGACAAGACTGACAAGAGTGTGCAATGTTGCTAGTGAACATCCTATGCAATTCCTATAGTATGTGACAAAGATAACGCCATTGCGACAAGATCAACAAGAGTGTGCAATGTTGCTAGTGAACATCCCACGCGATTCCCATAGTATGTGACAAAGATAAGAACCGCGCAAAGCGCAAAGAGAAAAATTCCGGCTATTTTTCAATTTCTCGAGGTTATATTTTGTATTTTAATCAAAATTTAAATCTTTCCTTGTTTCTGGGATTTTTGTTGTAAGACAAAAATCAAGTGGGTGTGCAGTGAACACCTTGAACACCCAGACACGACGCCACTGCCGATTTTCTTTGAAAAATTATTTTTGGTTTCATCCGCGCTTTATTTCTTCTTTTTTATTTATTTGCAAAACTGACTACGGTCTACTGTTCAAGTTACAAACTCAATCGGAGTTAAAATGCAATTTGTACTCGTAGAGGCCTACACAGCCACGCCATGCCGTGACGAGCGAGGAAAGAGCATATTCGGCATATACATTGTAGATGAATCGTTAAACCCTAATCTATTGTTCGCTAATTACCGTCCATTACGTTTCCAGCTCCTGTAGCCGTGAAAACGTGCCTAGGTCGGTCAGTGCGATACTATGTACCGCTATTCGTTGCTATTTCTGGGAAGTCTGCTCGCGGACGGCGAGGACGGCGACATTTTGCTACGCCGGATCTGGCCGGTGGCCACCGCAATTTGACGATAAAACACATTGTTACAAAAACCAATTAAGTACAGGCTAAATTATACTCTAATACGTCGGTTATGGGTTTCTGTGCTGCATGGAGAGCGGGTGGTATGCGATGGCAGAGCGTGGCCCGCCACTGTGAAAAATTGTCTTTTCGAAAAAATAGCAGAAATTACGCGTTCGTCTTTTCAAGCAGCGGTCGTTCCTTCGTGCTTGTATTGTTGCAGTAAATGCACGTTTAAACGTGTTGGTCAATAATTGAAATATTTTGCGCAGATTGATGGATCGCGGTTGATGATGTCGTGTTGCGGGAGGTACCTGTAGTGTACAGTACGGTGAAGAGTCCGTCTGATTCTTCTATGGTCGATGGAACCAGAAAACAGAACCGTTGCGATAGCCCGTCATTTTCATTTTGGTTCATCTCTGTGGGTCCAACTTAATAGGGGAGAGGCAGTTAGGGCGCGAGGATGCTATCACTCTAGTGCAATCACTAGGTGGGTGCGAGCGGAGGCCAAAAAAAAAAAAAAGAAAGTCGAAAATCTACCTCTAAGTGTCATTCTCTGAATCGGTTTCGGATTGTATTCGGATGGGTGTAATTGGCTAATTGAGGGGCTGGATCACACACAATTAAATTATTCGACTCTATCCAAGGTAAACTTAATGATGATGATGATGATGATATTTTCTTCAGTCTCTCAACTAGTAAGTTGAGTCTCTCTTCTTTTCTCTCTCCTATGCTCGTGTGTTCATTTCTGAGAAGGATTTACTCTTCGTATTCTTCATTATTTACTCTTCATAGCTCATTCTTTGCCTTCCTTTCCAGTTCTTTCCCTTCACCATTCCTTTTAGCAGTAATAACGATATTATAACCTATCATTTTAACTCTTCTCTGTACAATTATATTCCAAATTTCCCTTTTCCTTCCTATTCGCCCCAATACGTCCTCTTTGCTAATCGATTCAGTAAAAATTTGCCTCACAAAAATTCGCCCGAGAAAATTAGCCATAGGTGAAAACTCGACAGACTGGAAAATTATCCTGAAATAATTTGCCTTCCGAAAACTCGCCCGAAGACCACGGGCGGATGTAAGCCTGTTACTCAAAAGACACCATTAGGAGGTTCGTTTAAATGGTCTTCCAAAGAAATGTGTACATTTGTGTACCTAACAAAAAGAGCAGTGGATGTAATTTCAACGTTGAAAACCCCTACTGGGGCTCAAAGACCACTTCCAAATGGGTCAAAGAACTTCTTACAGTGATTAACGACTGTAACTGTACTGCTATCTCAAGTGGCCATCCAACTTAGTGACTTGCACATAGGCAGACTTTGTTCATGGCAGCTGGGGGGAGGGGGGCTGTGCCTCGGATATCTTCGAATTTTGTTACCCAGTTCTCGACCGCCACCCCACACCAAATTTCCACTCAATGAATGCAACTGTATTCCAGAAAGTGTACGTGGAAATTGCCGCAAGAGAGGCTGCTTTGGTCCACACCCCAGAAATCATACTAGTGGCCAGGCCCGTAACCAGCCATCTGCGGTAGGGGATGCTGACTGTTTACCAGGGGGGATTGAAGATACAAATAGTATATAATGTGAAGATTTCTACGGGGCAGTGGTGTATCAAGGGGGGGGGGAGAGGAAAAATGTCCCCAAAGGCACAGCACTATTTTTTAAATCCTGTGGCATTTCCCTTGTATCATAAATATAACGTACCAATTTGTACAATTTATCAAACACATATATTCCCTTAAGTTGTGTAATAATTCAGCTGGTGTCTCATCCACTCCCAGAGCTTTCCCTTTCTTTAAATACTTCAATGTTTTGTCAATTCATATCTTAAAATTGAATCTGCCCTCTCATTTTCTTCCACATCTTCCTCCCTCTCCATTCTATCTCTTCATCCTCATTATTATTATACTATAATCATATCTTATTGCAATGTTATCTGCAAACCTTATCATTCTAACCGTCTCCCTTTGCATGTTTACACCTGATTTTCTTTCATTCATTTCTTCATTAATTTTGTCTATTATAATAGGTGAAAAAGTACTAGTGACAAATACGTAGCAACCTTGTCTCACACTTCTTTTTAAATCTCTGCCTCTCCCACGTCATCCTCTATTTGTATTTGAGGCCTTTGATCCTTACATAAGCTCCTTATTACTCTTCTTTCATTATACTTAATTCCTGTCTCCTTCAATATTTAGAATATTTTTGACCATTCAGCATTATCAAAAACTTTTTTGAATCTACAAATACTACTTATGTATCCAGTAACCTCAGTCTTTTTATGATAGAAACCTTGAACAAAAGTGCTTCCCTAGTTTCTCTACCTTTTCTGAATCCAAACTTATCTTCTCCCACCTTTTCCTCCGGTTTATTTTGTACTCTTTTATTTATTATCCATTCTAGAATCTTTGGCGCATGTGAAAGAAAACTACTTATAGTACGATAATCCTCACTTGGTTTTGCTTCTGCTTTCTCAATGTTCTGAAAAATTGTTAAGCAAAATCCCTTCAGACAGCGCTACCGTCAAGTTACTATACTTTTACTTGGCGTTTCATGAAAGTTGGTAATAATATTTTGTTAGTTCACTGGAGAAATATTATTTTTTACAAGGAACTTATACATTTTAATGACCCGTCCATTCTTACAGTTTTTCAGATATTGGTATCATAGGATGAAGGATTCAAGATCTCCAATTTCAGCTACATGTTATTGTCGTTGTGACGTTTATTCATTAGAAATAGGCCAAAATGCAAGTAGGATGCCCACACCCAGCATTTTGGATGAATAGATTCTTCATACGTACGTCGAATCCTTCTAGTCGACAAAAAACAATGTTTTTAATGTGATATTTTGTTCCTTATTTCACAATAAATTATTCTCTATAGTGTGTGGTCAAGTTATAGTAATTCAGAATTTGACATTTTGAATGTTTTTAATAAGTCTGATCGACAGGGCTCTTTCCTAAAATAATACCTGTTTCCCAATATTTTAAGCATTTTCTATCAGGAGTCCTCGTTTTCCGCTTTCTTGATAAAAATTTCTAATAAGAATTTACAATAGCTGATTTTTAAAAACTATTGGGATATGTTATTATTGAAATCATTGAATCCTAATCAGTTGAAATAATTAAAGTCTTAACTTCAATTTTATAAGTAATATTTTTTATTAATATTAATTGCACAGTGCTGCCAGTCTTACCGAAAAATGGAGAAACTTTTGATTTTTCGAAGCTTACTAATTCTTCCTTTCTTGTAAATCAAGAGACTTATACGCCAAAAAAGTGGAGGGAATGTAATTAATTTCCCAAGTCCTTTAAAATGTTGAAAAATTGCATAAGTTTTTAATTTTTATTGCAGAAATATATGTATAATTAGAACCTCTCTTATGATAAATTTAACGGGTTTGAATTCTCGTATTTAAAATATTTTGAATTTACGGTAATTATTGCCCAGGTTTTGATGACAAACGATTTTTTTTTTCGTGTGGTGATGGTGGTAGTGGTGGTGGTGGTGGTGGGGAGGAGGGTATTTAAAAACACAAAAAATCGCAACTAAAATTTTCCTTAGTCGACATCAAGCGGGAAAAAATTACTGTTTCAATTTTCTCTAAATTGGATCCCAAAATTTCTCGATTTGTTGGTAAATACCGACTGAAATGTTAAATTCCTAGCAGCCACTTACTGGAGAACCGGGAAATGTCGTTGAATTTTGCCAGTCTGGAAAAGTCAGGGAATTGCTATCAAAATCAGGGAACTTTTTGAGAATAATGAGAATTAAAGAATGTACCATCGCCTCCGTTTAAATTTCACCTACGGTCACGTTTATGAAAAACGGGTTTTATGTGGTTTCTAATGTTTGAGAAAAAAAGAAAAAAAAAAGAAGAAAAAAGGGAATTTAAACTTAAAACCCTTTTAAGTCGAAAGTGCACTTTACTACTCCTAGCGGCGAAATTAAAAACTTCGGAAGTCATTCATCTAAATATTCTATTTAGTTTCTTGTGTTATTCTGACGCTTGTGCATTTGTGGACTTACGTGGTATTTAAACCGAGACGACGATACACTATTTTTCAAGAATAAATGTCAGCGTAAAGCGTAATAACTTATGTCTTATACGAAGTATTCTCAAAGCTGTGTACAATACTAGCTGAGAAAATGTCTGGGGACAATTTGGGAAATTGGTCTGGAAAATCGGAGAAAGTCAGGGAAAATTTTCCTTAAAAAAATGGCTGCCTTGTAAGTGTTTAATAACACGAGCCAAAAATGGAAAGAAAGTTCTCTATGTAACTAATTTTCCCAATGAGTGTCGGAATCCCCCGATTTTTGGGTATGATTTCCCAAAAGGAAAATGGAATCAAACTACCCTCCTCTGGCACCGGCCTTGCTTGCTCTGTTTGAACGGCAACGGATATTTGAGGATGATGGAATGTCACCCCAGATTCGATTGAATTCTTGGTCGACCTTAGGGAAGCAATGTGGACGACATAATCTGATTTTTAACTTCTCTCCGCATCTGCCGCCATTAGGTTCAGGGTCCTCAGTCACTATATAACCTATAAGAACTGTTTTGCGCGTTTCGTTACAATATAGTTTTCCCTTATCTGGTTGACAGTCACAGAGCCTTTAGCTTGTTTCTCCAGACAATGTCCGCTTATGTAACACTCTGGACTCGTTAATTCGATCACAATCCGGAAAAATTAATTCGGTTTGAGGAAGTAAGATCAATACTCATTACCCAATAGTCATCAAGGTGTATTAAGCTGCATAAAATTATACAAAAACAGGGAAGTGTATAAGCGGGCTGGACATTTTCAGCATTCCAGGTCGATGTAGGCTGGTGTATGAAAAATGAAGTTCGGTCGTATAAATACTTTATTGTCACATCTTCGTACAAGTGTAATATGTCTACCTTACGTGTTCGAGTTAACACTACATAATATATACATATAAGCGATGATACAACGAATATAACTAAATAAAACGTACGGATGTATGACTGTTGCTTGATTCTTCGCCATAAGCGCAAATAGCCGACCTGGAAAAGGGACTCATAGCGGGCTGACAAGTATCAAAGTAATACTAAACATTCTTTAGTTTGTATAATTTTTCAGTTTTCCGGGGTACTTTCAGAGGATTTGAGGAGCAAAGCCTCAAGTCTCTTCCTATTTGCGCCTATGTTTTTCGCTTTTTCAAAAATACGAGTACAAATAAATAATAATATAATCGTTTTTACAGTGAACGATTCAAGCAGACGGAAAAGTCTGTACTTCCGGAATTTTCCGATTGGTCTGGCTATTACGTGTCAGTATCACATTGGTGGGCAGATTTCACGCATAGAAATAAACTCGATTTATTCTCAAGGCGACGAATTCGCGTTACTATATTGTACATCGTGAATCGATAATAAAAATCGTCGACGGAGCATAGACTGTCCTATTGATTGCCGAAGTACGAGTCCGAGTCAACGATGAAAGAATGCCTCGTTTTTCCCATACACAAGCTGACGAATCTGTATCTGCTGTATTGAACTGATAGCTACAGTTTTTTACTGGTTCATTCTTGCGTACGTATGTACATCAGAGTGCTCGTTATTCTCCTCGTTTTCGAAATGTGGATCGTACATCCTCTAAATTCGTTCCATTTGACCACAAGTTTAGAATTTCTCCCGATATTATTAACAATCCGTACCGCGCAGGGGGTAGCGACTGAGAGGAGAGGAAGAAGGCTTTCCTCAAATCAAGCTGGCCAGTTGGGAAAAGTAGGGAAAATGTGACTGCAAAAGTACAAAAAGAACCTACTGATGCCTATAGTTTTTCAACTCAAACTAGTAAAGGAACTTCAGATATTCAGTTTGGAAATTCATTTGGCCTCCTTTCGAAATGGTATTCGCGTTACAACCCGGGTGCAGCCAACGTTCTGAAGACTTAGGTATTTGAATAACAGTTTGGTCCAAAGAGAAAATCTTCAAATAAAAGATTTACATTTCGCATTGTAAGCGTTTTCATTGTCAGCAACGATTTAGGGAATTGGCTTGTCTTCAGTGGTAATCGTCTTGCATTCAAGATGATGGCAGGGGAAGATAAGCCTTCGAGAACGTTGTCAATGAAACCGTACTACGATGTGAAATATTGAACTATTTATCTGAAGAAACTGAAAGCAATTTCACTCACACCTCACAATGTAGACAAAAAATAGAGTTCCGTGTGCAGAACAACAGTCTTCACTGATTTGCTTCGCCAGGGCTCTATGGTTGCACACTAGTATCTGTATAGTCATTATTTACTCTTCATGAAAAGAAATGCATGTTTTCGGTCGGGCCACCTCTAGATCGGTTCTATTCAGTGGCGTATCCAAGTGGGGCGAAGGGGGCGAATGCCCCTAAGGCACCTGAAATTGAATGTAAAATATGCAAAAATGAGCAATTTTTCGCATTTAAAACACGTTTTTTCGAAAAATTTTTGCTCGAGCAGCAGTAATTTTACCTTCATTTTCATAAAATAGTCCTCTAATATCGGTGATTTTTAAAAAATACCTCAATTTTCGACTTTTTCTCCCTTGAAAATTTCACTTTGCCCCCCCCCCCCGGACCCGTTGGAAAAATTCTGGCTACGCTACTGGTTCCATTGGTTATAAGAAAAAACACTACCTGGAAAGTTTTAATACAACTGGAATAGGTTAACCCATGCCGTAAGTGGAGCGGGGGAATTTTTATGGGATTACTAACATTGATTTTTGAAATTTGAGTATTAGTCACCGAGGAAGCCTTTCCGTATTAGCCCTTTCCTAAATTTATGTAGATTCAAGAAGTCGCCGAATTCATTTCAGGGGTTATTTCCCCCTCCCCTATACCATTCAGGCTACATGGGGAGCTAATTTCTAGTTATTCCAGTTTCGCTTAATTTCCGAGTTTTCTACATCGGCTGTTTTAGGTTTTTGAGTCGCTGAATCCATTTCAGGAGTTCTTTCTCCCTTCTCTCGCCCTTGAGGCTCGACAGGGGGCTAATCTTCAATCACTTTTCCCAATTTCCAAGTTCTGAACGTCGGCAGTACGGATTCTTAGGTTGCTGAATCCGTTTCAGGGTTATTTCCTCCTCTCTTCCCTTAATGCTCTATAGGAAGCTGATCTCCACTAAATCCAATTGCCCCAAATTTTAAGTTCTTCATGTTCATAGGGTTTTTGGAGTCTCTGAATTCGTTTCTGGGTTTGTTTGTCTCGTCCTTCAACCCTACAGGCCCCACAACGAGCTAATCTGTGGTTGTTTTAATTTTAAAATTCTTCAAATACATTGAATGCACATATAGTTGGTTTTATGGGTTGCTGACCCTAAAAGTTAAGAAGGTTATCATGTTGCATAATATTCGTATATAAGTAAATCATACGTAATGCATTTTAATTTATGAAAAATTAATCATTAACAGAACAACAATAAGAAAGATATGTCATTACATTTCGCCCTCTATGGTGAATTTGGCTTTAAGAATCTCGAATTTCGAAAATTAGTGTTAATTCCTATTACTTCTCACTCCTTGCAACACGGGTGAATCTTTTCTGACTTGGTCAAACTTTGCGGAAAATGTTTTTTCAATTCATGGAACCGACCCAGGGGGTGGCCTATTTGAAAAAAGAAAAAAAAGTCGAAAATTAGAATCACCCTAGTATGTATTAAATTTTATTAGCTGCTAGGAAAGGGAGGGGAATATATTAACCCATCTGTCGAGTCGGATGAGCCAATGCCGAAACTCACTTATCACATTTCATGTTCGCCCATTTCGCCCAACTATAAAATTAATTTTTATTTATTAATTTTTTTCTTGTTTTGTTTTCTCAAGACTATTATTGTACAAATTGTATTTTAATGTCTCAATTTCAACCGTTCAAGTACAGAGTTTTTTTTTTGTTGTACACGTCTGTTGCCATGTGATTTCCAGGTTTCATGTATTTATCGATGAGGGGGGGGGGGGTTCACCTGTTACTTTTTTTTTTCTGTAAGGGTCGAATTTCTTCTATGTAAGTCAGGAGTTGCAGGAAAGTTTGTGTATTCATCTCCAGACCTCCAGTGTTCTCCCTTCCTGTTAGCCTCTCCTTTCACTGTTCTCTTTTAGTATTTTTAGCTTTTTGACGATGGACTTCTTCGATTGGGCCCTTTCTTCGAACGTCTCATTAGTGAGAGAGTACCTGGTAATGTAATTTTTCTGAATTTATTTTAATTCAGATGTGCTTTCCCTCTGGTGGGCGTGGAGTCATTGCCCCTTTTGATGGAACCAGGGGCGGTAGAAATATGGTTCCCAATATTTTTGGTCCTTTTTTTTTTAATAACAAAATTCCAAATTTTCTTGGCTGTTTGAAATGTTTGTAGATAGCATAACAGTTGTCATCTGGTTTTTGCAGTCGCCGGACCGAGGACTGGGAAAAGTATTTTCCCAGTCCTCAGGCACTTGCTATTGCTTTTAAGAAATGTGATATTTCTTTTTTTCCCCTCTCGCTTCGAATCCTGCGTTTAGACCCGTATGAGGGTCTGCCGGAATGTGTCCTCTTCTTCCCCATCGAGTTGCAATTTAACTTGTCCCTCACTCATTTTGGGTCTAAGTATCCTTATGGATACTTTTGCTGTGTATTCATTTGCTAGTAGAATGGCAGTTCAACCTACTTCAGTCTTTTCTTTATTTACTACCTGATCGTTTCTCCGTTTATGGGGAGGAGGGGGGGGGGTCTCAAGGCTTGGAAAACTCTCTTGTTTTCTTTTATTTTTATTTTATTTTTTTAAATATATATATTGTCACTGACTTCCGAAGCGTAGTTAGTGAAGTAAAAATACGACTCAAAGTCTAAGGAATAGTGTTGCATTACTTCTTGATGCTTCTTGGAGATGGAAGACTTTCTGTCCCCTTCTTTTTCTTTGCTTGACCAGCGTCTAAATTTAGGATCTGTTTTTTTCCTACCTTCGCCATTTTTATGTTCTTAGTTATTAGGACCGGCGAAACAGATTCTTCCCAGGTGGTGAGTTAAGAGCGAGTGACCCCCCCCCACACACACAAAAAAATAGGGCACTAATCTTCTACGTTAAAAACATAAAAACAGTTCAAATTTATCGACTATACCCCTTTGTGTATAGAATTATTAGGCAGTGTTATAAATGACGGAAATTTAAAAATGAAACAATGTTAATCTACAATAATCAGCTAGTCGCATCCATTGTTTCAATCCCATCTCACATCCGGATATAGAAACGAGAGGAATTAGTTCCGAGCTGGTCAGCTATAAGCCCGGATTCGAAAGCTTCTGTTTTTTGGGGACGAACTGCAGTTTCGTCTTTTCAGGTGGAGAATTCCCCACCCGCTCACTTTTCGGGTGGTGATTGCTCCATACCTGAAACATATCTCCCGCCAGCCCTGTTAGATACAGAAAGAGAAAGGAGGTCCGGTTGCCGAGTGGATAGCGTGATGGTCTCAGAATCCGGAAGTCCCGGGTTCGAGCCCACGTAGCAACGCGCCAGATTTCGACCTAGGCCAGGTTTTCGGACAGAAGGGAAGAGGGCCAAGACAGCCCTAACAGCCTCTCCGACGTCTCTGAGGTAATGATTGAAAGGGCGGATTCCAGGGCTCGGGTTGAGAGTAAATTAGAAAAAGAGATACAGAAAGAAGCCTTTTCTGCTAACATTATTTGTCATCTTTCCTTTCCAAGATTCTTTTTCTCGTGTTCTTTCTCCTCAATTTTTTTCTGTCTTTCTTTCTCGCACGTTTGTGTTTACATTTATACGTACAATTTTTTTAAAGTTTTTTTTTTTTTTATTTCATTTACCTATTTTTGTTGCCCCTTCTTTTTTTTAGTCCAGTTTTATGCTTGTCACTTTTTTTCAGCAATTCATTTCATTTTAGGCCTTCAATTTCTATTGGGCTATTCTATCTTGCCTTTTTCTTTTTCCTCCATTTTAATACATTTTCCTACCCGGTATTTTGTTTTTTAGTATGTGGACAACAGCTTAGAATTACTGATTTTGATTCCTACTTCAGCTGTTCCTCTAATTTTCCACGTTGGGTTTTCTTTGCCTCCTTCTTAATTCTTTAGTTTAGTCGTCAGACCTTTAGTCCGACTGAGCTTGCCCCTTTGGTCGATGAGACGGCTTGTGAGATTCAGAGATACCTCCCCTGCGGCCTCTCGGGGTTACAGACCCATCTTTTGGGACGTGAAAGCCCGGGGTGGCGCCAGAATTTCCACGGAGATCTTCGGGAAAATTCTTACGTTATAGACTGTATGTTGGAAGCAACAGCGTGGCTCAAACAAATGGCTTTCGAGGAAATCCTCTGGTGAGAGGCGGTTGATGGATAAATGCTGCCTGGGCGATGCGGGCGATAATGGTATGTAGTTAATAAATCTAGGCACTCAGTCGTATTCATAAGCACTCTTCTCCGAGAAAAAAATCGTTTAAGGAAGCTCGGGTAGTATACCTTAAACCACTGTAAGGAATTCCTTTCGAAAAAGATTTTCTTTTTACCTTTGAACATCATCCGTTGACATAACAAGTACAATTAAACTATAAACTTTTTCTCAACAAGCTGGGACTGAAAACGACCGTTGAGACCCGTTCTGCACAGATTCACTTCATCCTTTACACCCCAGACGTGTAGCTCTTTATTTTCAGTAAACATGTTTATTTCTTGTTCTGTTCTCGGGTGTCAGCTTTCCAAACGTACCAAGATTTCTCAATTTGACTATCGGAACAGCCAAAATAATGCTGGACAATATTGTTTAAGAAACTGGAAGAATTCTGTCATAATCTGTTCTCTTCTAACAAAGAAGACCTTTAGTCAGTGTAGATCCACATTTCAAAACGCGGAAAACAACATGTCACTCCAGTATAAACAAGTATGCATGTTTTTTGTGAATTGTATTCTATATAACTTATATAAAGAAAATAAGTCTCATCGTATTCGTCGTATACGTTGCACTCACTCGTAGCTATTTACAATAACGTCTCTGCTAAGAATAGGTAACCTTGTTAATGGTAACGTACAATTCAGTCTGTACTGTTTCCACTACTTCCATCATTGATGATGTTCTGACCGAATATTTCTGCTGGCTAGAAGATTGAAGGGCATAATTATTCTTCCAGCGTTTACTATAAATGCCTCTTAGTGGTAGACTGATGATGATGATAATCCACGTTACACTCTACAATACGCGTGGCCGTTGGCGCAAGTTTTACGTAAAAATTAAGACAGTTCTTCTCTGACATTCAGAAGAACACACGTCAGTAACCAGGGCGTCTATATGGAAACTGAAAGTTTAGACACAGAACGTCAACCTCGTACCAAACAGCAAACAGCCCATCAGCCCTCTTTCAAATCTCCTCTACACTAGTTCACAACTCAACCAACCCTTTTTCACGCATCATTCATTCAAATAACATACCTACGATACTTGTGCTGTTCATCCAACTTTCACAATCTCCAATCTCGCTTCACGCATTCCTGTATCAATCGCGAAAGCCTTACCCTCGGAAACAGTACATCAAAACAAGCCAAGCCTAGCACATCGCAACGTCTTCGGTACAACTCCCCAGCTTGCATATAAGAAAAACCGCTTCAACAATTCCACTCTGCTTCTTCCTAACCTTCCACCGACCTAGCGGGCAGACTCGACACGAGACTCATCAGCGGCACCACGATATGTGGATACAGCCACGGAAAGAAGAACGCAAGCATTGTAAACCCGCTGGTCAGTAGCAAAGACACGTGCGGCACCACCATCGAGTACATGGCCGTCAGAATTGTCCTTAGAAACCTGAACGATACCAGCCACATCATGAAATCGTAGAAATCGCCGTACACCGTTTCTAGCTCGGACTCGTACTCCGCCGCCGCCGCCGGAGCGTACGCTACCGCATCAGTGCTGGGCGCCACTGCTACGTCGATACCGGCACTCCCCTCGACCGCTCCACCGCCACCCGCCCCTCCTGCGGCCCCCGCAGCTGCACTAGCGGCCGCCGCACCGCCAATGCCACCGGCCGCGGCCCCGCCGATACCAGCGGCGGCTCCTACAGCTCCGAGGGCTCCGAGACCAGCAGCAGCCGCGGCGCCGGCTGCGAGTGGCCCGGTGGCAGCCGGAGCTGCAGCTGCTGGAGCCGCTGCTGGAGCAGCCGCCGGGGCCGCAGCAGCTGTGTCGGCGGCGGTTCCTTCTATCGGTGCGCCGGCTGCCGATGCTCCGGCTGGTGGGGGAACGTCGTGTTCGATGGTGACCACGGACTGGATGTTAAAATCTTCGAGAACGACGATTTCGGGGGGCTTGCTGCCGACCACTACGGTGACTGGATTATGGCTGAGGGAAGCGTTTTCCAGTGGTATCGGGTAGTTGGTGGGCAACTGGTCGACAGATGACACGACAATGGGCTCGACGAAGAAAGGCTCGTCGTGGTTGGTTTGCTGCGAGGACGGATAGCTTGGCGGTGGGTTTGGATATGGGAAGTTGAGGTGTATGTTGTCGTCGATGGTTAACTGGGATACTGGTTTGGGGTGGGGATAGTCGTGGTGCCAGTCGTTAACGCCGGCGGTCGACAGTGGATAGTCGTTGGACGTGGGTCGACTCCAATGAACGTAGGGATTGTGGATGAGCGGACCGGATTCGGTGGATGGGTAATTGGATGGCGGTGGGCTCCACTGAATGTGGGATTCGGTGGTGATGTGTTGAACAGGCCTGGGGCCTTCCGGCTTATGGGTTAACAATGGCACTGGGTAGAGTTGGGTGGTCGACTGAATGGTCCAGTCGCCATGAGGCGACGAGGTGGACACGGAGTTCGAAAGCTGCAGCGCCGACTCTGGGGTTGGTAGCAGGTCGGAGTCGACGTCCTCGACAATTATATACGGTCGGGAGGTGGCCGATATCCTTTTCTGAGTTACCTCGACCGGTAAGGCAGGGATTTTCAAATCGGGCAGCGAGTTGGCCAGAAAGTTGGCGATCAAAGTCTGGCGGTAGACGTCCTCGTCGTACGGGCTTCGCTCGATGGTAACTGGGATCGCGCTTTCGGCGGAATCGTCGCGAACGACAAATTTGCGGTCGTCGCGAAGGCTTCGTCTGACGCGCTTAGGCGGCCTCAGTTGCTCGAGTACGTGCTCGCAATTCGCGTTTTGGAGAATAGGGGTCAAGGAACGCAGGTAAACGTCGATAATTTGTTCGGCGTAGTGAACGATGTTAAGATCGTGTTTGGAATAGCGGCACGCCCTCGGCAGGAAGGAGGTCGGGTCGACGGTTGGATTGACCGGCGTCAATTGAAGCGAATTTTTGCACGATTTTAGTATGGTGAAGAGTCTGAGGAAGAGGATGAAAATGAGGAATTTGAAGTGGTTGCCGATAACGTGATATTTGGACTTGATTTGTTGGAACGCGACGCGGAGCTCGCGTTTCAGCGGCTCGAAGTCGGAACGTTTTATTTTGGTTTTGATTCGCTTTAGATAGAGAGTGACACGTTTCAGGTCGTTTTGGGTGAGCAGTTGGAGGGGGGACGGAGCGGCGACGCAGTTGGCAGCCCCAGAAAGAGAGCGATCCTCGAGAAGTGACCACAGCAAGGTCGAGTCGTAAGTTTCTAGAAAATTATACATAGTGTGATGCTCGGATGGATACCTGTCGTTTTCGGCGGTAACGGTGACCGGCTCTGTTTTGTCTGTAGCGACTTCTGAAACAGAAAGTTGAAGGGAACATGTTAGATTGCTTTAAATAAATTCAAATTAGGTATAGTTAGTGCGGTATTGAAAAGCAGAGTTGTATTGGGGAGAGTCCGGGTATATTTCAGCTTTGGGTAGAAAACCTAAAAACTCTACTGTCAGTTGGTACCATATCGGTCAGGTTTTGCTGGTTTTTCCCGCGTGACTCCATTGCCAAGTGACTGAGTTGTCTGAAAATTGAAATAAAGGTCGCTTGAACCTTCTGCTATCAGTGCAAATACTTGGAAGAAAATAAAATAAATTTTCTTACGAAAATCAAAATTGTCAGATAGTGGCTGATATTACTCATGAGGCGGTATCAGTTGGGCAAAATTTTCAAGTT
The DNA here is from genome assembly GCA_031841125.1 of Acanthococcus lagerstroemiae. NCBI lineage: Eukaryota > Metazoa > Arthropoda > Insecta > Hemiptera > Eriococcidae > Acanthococcus > Acanthococcus lagerstroemiae. The sequence goes on along the minus strand of CM063109.1, from coordinate 19,232,805 downwards.
AAAAATAATTCTGAACAAATGAGCCAAATGCAATTAGAAGTATCGATCATTTTCCAAAAACTGAGAATATTAAGGTAGCATAACATTTTAAATTAAACTTTCTTCTCCCCCTCCCCCCCCCCATAATACTTAAAACGTAGTAGAGAATATTCAGCAAATTTACAGACAGAAGCATCTAAATGTACGAGAAGAGGGGACAACTTTTCTCCAAGACGATAGACGTTTTGTCCACGGCAAAACCCCCGATATTCACGACTACGGAGAAATAACCAGCTTCAAGAATTTCCTTTTTTCAGGAAATCTTTAAAAATTATGCTATCATATGCGCCAGCGACTATGATCTGGCACCTGGATCGTGTTCGGGGATCGAAACTGTACCAGTATTGCCATTTATTGTGCTGAAAAATGTAAAGGACAGATATTTTTGCCAGTGTTGCCCGACTTGGTCCAAAAGAACCAACCTTGGTTCATTTGTGCATTAATCAAAACACCTGGTCCATTTCGTTGGTTCATCGTAAATTCTGGTCCTTTCTTAGTCCATTTCAAGGCTGCACCGAATATGTATTTCTAGTTCTGATGAATTCTCATTTTTTTATGAGTTGGAAAATATAGTAAAGTACACACTAAGAGAAGCTGCACTGCACAGTTTGCAAGCCAGCTCCCAGCTAAGATTTCGAAAACGGCCACGAAAGATAAAAAAGTGTAGTCAACAAAGAAAACACGAGAGGCACAAATTTCGTGAAGAATGGAAGACTCATTCTTTGGATTTCTACCTGAACATAATATATCCATCAGTTCTAGCGGACTTGCCAGAGCTTGAGGAAAATTTAGTTAGCGCAAAGTTGAAGGCAAAGATACCTCGCGTATAAGCTGTTACTCTTTCTATAGTCAAAAAAGTTAGTTATTCCAATCTGGTCCTTTTTTTTTTCTGTGGTTCTGGTCTACTTTAACATTTCAGATCTGGCAACACTGATTTGTACACCAGTCAAAGATTAACCACGACAATAAACTGAAAACCCTGATAATAGAAAGTGTACGTCATCCCTTATGGGAATGCGAAGTCACTGACAGCAAATTGAACTTCTTACTTCCAATTTTTCTGAATCATAATACCACTTTATTGGGGAAAAACAACATAAAACAAAATTTAAGAAAAATATAGCCGGTTGTGAGACAAGATGGTAACATACACGACGATGGACACCTCTCGACCTCTCTATGCTTTTTTCATTCAATAAATGGTAATTGTCCTGCCTGATGAATTAGATTGATGGAATTTGTTATCGTGCAACCCAAAATGAATCCCCCTTCTCTCCCTTCCAAAAAATCTGAAGTTAAGGTTCATTCGTAACAAAATATTCTCAGCTTCTGGAGAATAAACTATACACACAATGGTTTTGAAGGTTCAAACATTCGTCAATAACATTCCTACGTGCAATAACTTCAGGGATGATCAAGACAGAGGCGTGTTTACAATTATATTAGCGAGAAATGTCCTCAGGATCCGCAACAGTTCACAAGAGTTGGGTCGGGCTGATGGAGTGGCTGCAGAGAAGGGAGATGGAAGAAAGATATTATGAAAGAAAATGCGAGTAAGAAGTTGAGCCAGTACAATGGTACATTCTCGGTGCCTTCATGGGTTTCAGTCCGCCCCTGATTACACAAAAAAATCAAGTAGATGGAGGAGATCAGACATATAAAAAAAAATCAAAAGGATCTGAAGGTCACCCGGATCACTGTTTCTGGTAACTTGAATGATTGTGCTTTGGATTTTTTCTCTACTTCTCTTGATGATTTAAAGATCGGGGATCTGACAACTGCGGGGAGGAGGCTCCTCGACCGTGTGCGACCATACTTTTATTTGGCGTTCATGTGGCTAACTTAGTACTCATTCGGTAGAATCGTGCAACTGGAAATCTTTTTTTTTCCGCTTTGGTTACTTAGCCTATTTGGCGAGTCGGAGCCGGAACCAGTGCCAGAATTTTTACTGAAATCGAAGCCAATCTCAGAAATCAGCACTTTCATCTGCCCTACCACCTTCTTGCCCATCTCACACCCTTTTCATCATTCCTCTTATTCCCTATCTTCAGAAATAGCTGCAGCCGGAGCAGCAACCACAGATTTTTTCTTCTTCATATTAATCTAATAGAACATGCTGGTAAGATTGTGAACCTGCATTTTTTTTCATCCCTGTAAACAGCATAACAATTGACACGACAATGGACAAATCAAACAAAATTAGAAACTGTTGTCGTTAATAGATTCTGAATCAACACTAAATGCTTGAATATGGCGGTACGTACTACAAATACTAAGAATTAAGTCATACTGAACTTATCGGGTATTGAAATTCAAGAAATTAAACGCCATAGTAACGGACCTCATTGAAAGTTTAAGGCATAAGTTTCATCCAGATTCCTTAAATTCACGTGTTGCGCGCGTTTTCTAAGAAATTGCTAAATTTTGAAGCGGTAATGAACTAATCGATAAGAGTATATTATCATGAGTTTTTATTGATTCCAAAAATTTGTTGTAATTCTGTCTTCTGACCACGCAGAAGGACCAACGATCAAGCAACCAGGAACTAATTTTCTAAATACATCGGCTACACCAATTATCAAAGAGAAAGTCATAATGAGGGTTGTCAACTTTTATTCCTGCAAACCATCAGAATGATATACCAGCATCAACAATCAGTTAACCCACTACATGGAACGAAATTATGGAAACGAGTGCGATATGTAAAGAAGGAAACAGCCACAAAGATGGATATTTTAGTGTAATAATTTGATTTTCCAGAACTGGGGGAGGGCACATTATGTCCCACGAGTGTAATAGATAGTATAATAAGTCATATGTACTGCACGTGGGAAGAGCGGTTCTCCCACAGTACCAAGAGAGAGTGGACCCGACTGCTAGTACGCGACCTCAATGCGTGGTTGGGCAGACACCATGGCCAGCTCGACTTCTACCTCACGCAGGAGATGAGCGGCCAACCGGTCATAGAGTGTTCAACAAGTACCTGCATCGGATGGGCATAGCAGGAAGCCTGCGGTGCTCCTACTGCGCTGCAGGAGAGCGAGATGATGATGCCTGGCACACCTTGTTCGAGTGTCCGGCATTCGACCAAGAGAGGGAAGAAGCGGCGGCTGCCTTTCAAAACGCGGGCGTTGAGCCGCTTACACCGGAGAACCTGGTCTCGACCATGCTAAAAAGCAGAGCGGGATGGGATCAGGCAGCTGCCTTTGTCAAGAAGACATTGGACCGCAAGATGGAGCTGGAGTGGCAGAGACAAAGGCAGCGGACGCAGCACCCTATGCCGGCACTCACCACCCCACCAACTTCAGTTACGACGACGTCAACGAGAACGGTGACAACGATGTCGCAGCTGCCGTCAACCGACGAAGAAGACGATCTGGCGCAACTCGACAGCAAAGATGAAGAATAAGGCGCCGTAGATTCGCCGCCGTGAGGAGGCGACAGAAGAAATGGGGGTAGCAGGAGCTACCTCAAAGCGATCCTCCCTACTCTGACGCAGGTCCATTTGGCGCATTTCCGGGCTAGGGGGTGCGGTGTCTCGGGGCCAATTTGGCATGCGTGTATCGCCATATGCCCCTCTATCATCGAAGTCGTATGTACTGACTCTGAAGAACCGTGGAAAAGCTTTTTATTTATAATTTGTCGTGTCCAAAATGTCGACTAAATGATCGAATTTGCCGAAGAATGCCAACTCTGAAGATTTGTATCAGTGTTACACACCAAACCCCATCGCTTCGCCCATGGTGTTCACAAATTAAATGATACACCCTTTACCTTCCTATCTCCATTGGTTTCAGTAGTACTGAGCTTCTAAGTTTGCAACTTTTTGAAAATCAAGAAATTGCAACTAGCCTTCTCTTTATCGCAAAACTAGGTGTAGATGAATGAAAGGAGGCTTTCAGTGTTCTAGGAAAAGAGTAACTCGTTATCAAAATTTGAAAAATGAAGACCTATGGGTCAAAAGTAGGGCAATTTGATATGGAATGACCCTAAAATTATTCGTTTCGAATGTCTTTCGGATGACTTCCCCACCTCATAACACATTGACGACCTGATTTCATCGCTCTGTATTCATAGTATGCGCCTACTGAACATTCTCCACTCTCACCTGTTCCCAAACACGAACTAAAATCCTGTTTTATTCATAAAATTAATGTTCAAGGATCATTCATACGAAAATATCATAAATGCTTCGGTATGTCGTATCGAGCAATTGCTGGGCTTTCAACTTTAATTGCGGACTCCCAATAAGTTACAGGACTGCGCGGGTATTGTCCAGACCTCCAGAGCGTTTTTATTAGGCCGTCCTCTCACGACATGACTGTGATTTCACACCATAAATGATGATCGAATTAATAGGAGGAAGTTCTGCTGGGATTCGAGCCGACAAAATAATTAACTTTTAAAACTGCCGAGCTATGCGATACCTGATACGAATTCTTTGGATTTACTGTGTTTAGAAACTGGCGCAAATCAAACCAAGAGATCAACACGAGCCTCTTTACGTTTCTTTTTTTCCCACTCTTCCTTCCTGGAAATACTGGACTATTTTTCGCGTAGTCTTCGCGCTACGCTGAATTTGTGTACGCGAACGTGTGGAAATAAAGTGAATGCAATTATGCAAGGGGAACGGTCTGCCAAGATAACATTTAAATCGACATTGAACTTAACAAATCCGGCGCGATTGTTACGGACTCGCGGATAACCGTCGATTCGAAGTACTTAACGAAGTCGAGCACAGCTTGAAATAGGCATAAAAGATGAGAAACAGTAGCACGTGCTATTCTTCGATCGCCGGCACAGATTATGGCTAGTAAGACTTAAACAAAATTGGCGTGCGAGTGTGAAAAAGTATACTGAAAGATCTCAATTGACGGAAAATTGGTCATCGAGCCTCAGTACACGCAAGCACCACAACCTGTGACAAAAAAGTGTCTATTTTCAACTATTCAGAACGTAAGGTCCTCTCAATGTGACCGGAGCTTACATAATTTGGCCACAAGTCTCACACGAGGTAGTTTCGTGTTTCAAACGCGTTGCCTCAAGTGAGGCTCTTTGTCAGTCGTGATACGGAATCCGTGAATACGAGTAGGTATGCTGATATTAATAAATCGCAGTTCATTTTTTCTCGATTCGTTATCGCTAAACAGACCTGCAGTTATGCCATAGCCCGGCTAAGGCTAAATTTTAACAGGCAAGGCTGCAAGCTAAATCCTACAGACATCAAGTTCCAAAATTCTTAATTTTGTTCAACCTTAGCAATGGTTCGTAAAGAATTTAAATTTGAGGTTTGATCCAGCACCCGAATCGTGAAATCAAAATTCTTCTTCTTCTTCTCGTGTCCTATGCATTCCTGAGCGTTTGACGACCGAATCTTGGCAGTTCTCGAAGCTCATCTCTTTTGTCGGCTGCTCTGATCAAGTCTTCCACTGATGTCAGACCAGTCCACTGACGGATATTCCTCAGCCACGATATCTTGTTCCTGCCAGGTCCTCTGTGTCCTTCGATCTTCCCTTGAACAATGAGTCGAATCAATTCGTATTTTCTTCGTCGTAGTACATGACCAAAACATCCAATTTTTCTTTTTTTTTATCATTTCCATGATTAATCTCTCGGTATTCGCCATCTGCAATATTCTGCTCTTGCTCACTCTTTTAATTCATGAGATACACATCATTTTCCGATGAAACCACATCTCGCAGGCGTCCAAGTAGTTAATAGCTTTCACTGTGTACGTCATAGTTTCAGCGCCATTAAGTAAGATGGGATAGTGATTAACATAATACAGGTATATGCGCCTACTGCAGATCAGAAATACGACGATGACGTCGAGAAATTCTATGAGGACTTACAATACGTACTAGATAGTACGAAACCAGAAGAAATCACTATAATAATGGGTGATCTAAAGGCCAAAGTAGGGGCCAACAGGAAAGGTGAAATCAAAATTATGCTGCCCAAAAATATGTGTATGGGTCGATCAGTTAGACGCAGATGTATTCAGAAGGTAGAGGTAACTGCCCCCTTTCCAAGGGAAAAAACTTAAACTGGAAATTAGGGTGTCTTTTATTTTTACAAGTTTTCGCCAATCGATTGAGTGCGCACTGGAAGTTATTTCAGTGGACCTTCGCCGTAGAAAATTTGAGCTCAACCTGAGGTCATTAACCCGTAGTGCTTTGACCTTGAAGTTATGTGTAATACTGAGATTTTACAGAAAGCCGCGAATATCTCGGTACATATCAGCTTCAGAACTAAAATGCATATAACATAAAATATTTCTTGTTAAATTTTCTATAAAAACAATTCCGTACAACTTTTCTTTAGAACGCATATTTACCGAGATAATCGCAGAAATGTGTGAAAGTTCCGAGAAACGTGGCACGCAAGTACTTGAAAAGTGTCAGTTTTCGCTAAGGACTCTATAATAAACATTAGGCATGCTTTAGCGAAAATTGACACTTTTCAAGTACTTGCGTTTTCTTACTTGCACGAGTAGGTGAAGATGGATACATGCAGAAGTGTTTGCGATTGTTAAAGGCTTGTATTTGCAAGAGGTAGGAATGTTGGTTGACTCTAGTGATAAAAAATTTTTGGAAGAGCCTAATATTAAAACGTTAACTAGGTATTCATAAGCCATAACTAATTCCAAATTCAATGATTGAAGAAAACCAAACTTTGCGATCTAGGGTTTACAAACTGTTTTTTCTTAGTCTTGAGCATTTTAAGATTCCGTTGAAGATTTGATGTTGTGGCTTGAGATGATGAGCGATTTGCCCATAGGCAGTGATCCTGAATTCTGAGAACACGTGACTGTTCCTTAACAGCACAAAGTTATATCTTATGCGCAAATTGTTGATATACATACATATTCCGAGGTCTCCTCTATAGTAGGTACCCAACAAACTGTCATGAGCGTAGCCAGGTGGGGGGAGCAAACTGAGGCGCTTGCTCCAGTAGACAGAGAGACTGAAGTTACATTGTAGTATGCATTACCCGACATTAATAGATATTTCAGCCGTAAAATAATAAAAAACCCTAGGTATGTTTTTCTAAAATTCCTCGCATTTTTGCCATTATCTCGATGAATATGTTTTGTAAAGAAAATTTGTACAGAACCTTTTTAAAGAAAATTCAACAAGGAACATTTTCTGTTATTTGCTTTTTGGTCCCAAAGTGAATATTTTTTGAGGTAACTGTGATTTAGCTAGTAAAGATCGGTTATGAAAGAAAATAATAATAAAAGTCACGTTCTTCGAAACTTTCACATATTTTTGCGAGTATCTTGGTAAATATGCGTTCTAGAGAAAAGTTGTATCAAATATTTTTAATAGAAAAATTGACAAGAAACATTTTATGTTGTATGCATCTTGGTCTCAAAGTTGATATGTTCCGCGTTTTTTTTTTTTTTTTTTTGTTTGTAAAATCTCAGTATTGCCCGTTTCTTTAAGGTCAAAGCGTTATGAATTAATGATCTGAAATTGAGCTCAAATTTTTTATGGCGAATTTCTAGGTGCATTGGAACAAATTTCAGTGCGCACTTAATCGATTGGTGAAAACTTGTAAAATAAGGGACATCCTACTGGAAATACTTCAAAACTAGTTGACCAGTAATAAATCAAATACATTAGAACTATTCAATAATAGTTCTGTGACTTCCTCCTTATATGAGGCATTTCATTAAAAACTTTTCGTGCGCCTCTTTCTTTTTGAGAAACGTCCCAGATACAAACGTCATATGCAACCTGTCAAATTTTGAAAACAGATTGAATATCTCAGCTACAATTCTAAAGTTTTACCTGGTCCCAGTTTATAGTCCGAAGTACCAAAATTACAATGTCGAGCCCAATGAACTGACAGTGGACATGTGGATTTTCGAAGCTTTGAATGCTGGGTTATGAGAATCTAATTTTTTGAGCTTTCAAGTAGCCAGATAGATAAATAGAAGTCAGCCAGAGCCTGAGAGGCCAGCAGGTCAGATAGTACGCGAGATCGGCGAACAGACAGAGGAACAGTTGATCATTCAGTCAATTATTTCATCAAATAGGCAGGCAGGCAGACATAAGCGCAAATAATCGACCTGGGGGTGGGGGCTAACAAGTATCAAAATAATGTTAAAAGTTCTTTCTTTCAGTCGTATATTTCAGTTTGTTTTTAGGGGGAGAGGGCTTTCAGAGGAGTTGAGAAGCTAAGTCCCCCCAAACCACTTATTTGTGTCTATGTAAACAGATACAAATTGAGAAACGAAAGTGAAAAGTCAGGTTAACAGGAAGATAAACAAACAGGAAACTAGTCAGATAGACATAGAGAGGAAATTCTTCTCATCATGTCTGTTGTTTCCATCATCTCCTCCATTTTTGTTGTTTCTAACTTTTCAATAGCGTTGATCATTTCTGTATTTTCTGCAATTTTACACAAGATGATGGAGATAGCAAAGGTTATCATCTGCCTGGATACAAAAAACTTAAAAGGCGGTCCCTCCCCTTGCCGCCCTTGACAGTACTCTAGGATCTGTTATAAGTAGATCTATTTCGAGAATAAGTATTTCTTTAACACTTTTCAAGGGTCAAAACAATGAAATTCACTTCCATAGAAAAATTCTAGTAACAGTCCTGAAAGAAATAAAGGAATATCGAATTTAGCTTTTGTTTTATCTTGAAATTTGGTTTGACAGTTAAAAACAAAAGAAGTACGAGGAAATATAAGTTTAAATTTCTCCCTGGTTTGGTTGCCAAGAAACAGTCAGCTGTTGATTTTTATCTTAAATTTAGTTTGACAGATGAGTTAAAAAAATTATTACCCGAATATTTACATCAATGGATTACTTCCCAATTCTTGCTCCTAAAAAAGTTTTGGCTTTAATTTTGTTTTATATTTCACAAACCAGTAGATGAGTGCTCAAACCGAATTTTGACTCATTTTGAGTTTACCAGTGCAATAAGGTAACTTTCGTTGCTTAAGGAACTTTTTTACTGAATTTCTTCGCCAAATTTACATTGGTCGCTTGTGAAGCATTGAAAAATACTGAACTAGCTGAATATTTCACTTTTATTGTGAAATTTGTACTTAAGTATGGTTCCTTAAATTAGAAGAGATATAAAATTGTACTCAGTTATTCAACCTACTGTATAAGAGGGAAATGGGAGACATTCGGATTTTCTCTTTGTGTTTCACCCGACGTACACTTTTAAATGATGCGCCAGAAGACAACTAGAGATTCTAAGGAAACTTAAAAATCGTCGATTTTTCAAAGACCGATCATCTTGTAAAATCGATTATTTTAGGGTCAATTTCAATCGATTGATTAAAAACCGATCAAAAATTGAGACCTCTACTATAAACTAAACCGTGACTCAGAATTGAGAAGAGAAGAAAAAAAAAAGCGATTGCAATAGGCTCGGCTATGCCGGCCCTTCGTAGCACATTCATTTCCACTATTTAAGCACTCTGTATCCTTGGTGATGATTTTTGGCGAGTTCTCAAGCTGGCTTTGGCGCCATGATAGAGACGAAGAATCTGGTAACGTCATGGTCAGTGTGATTTTTGTGTGGCTTCGCGCGTTTGTGCTCTTGAGTAGTGCGTATTCTTGTATCGCGATTTTGGACATTTTATTGGCAGAAATTTGGGTAAGTGTGCTCGCCTTTTATGTGGGTCACTTATTTAGTATTCGCCTTCGATAGGTTACGTAGAGTTACGTTAGTCAGTACTTGATGATATGTTAGGTCAGTAATCGATCGGCACTGCTGTCTTGTGGACCCGACAGTACTCGGAAAGTAGTACTGAGGGGGAGTACTATGCAAAGTTTGGGGAAGCTAGGCTTAGGCGACGATGTGCTTCCTCTGCTGATCTCCCGATCTTGAAGCTCTCTCAGGGGTACGCTGAGGGGGGGGGGACTCAGAGTATCCTCTGTATGGAGCGGGATCGTCAGGACGACTCAGCTCCGAACGGGCTGCATGGTGTGGAGGGTGAGCGCAGACTCGCCACCGTTTGTCTGGCGGCATGCTGGATCGGGGACAGGCAAACCTGGATTTGTCCAACGTTTCTCTTAATTTAGGTTAGTGGTACAGGAGATAGTTAGGGACCCAAATATTCAACCGTGTCTTCTCCTTCTGAATTACAGGTAAAAAACATACGCCACGTTAAGTCAGAGTCCACCTAGGTCGCAGCGTGACCATCCTAGACTAAGTATCATGTAGACAATAGTTATTTTTTGACGTAGACACCATTATAAGTACAATATATTTTTCAGTTCGTAAAATCTATTTTTGAAAGGCGTTGGCGTAAAATTTTGAATTTTTCTTCGAATCCAATAGTGTACGGGCTTCACTTCATCGTCCGACTCAAAATGAATACCTCTCAGGTCTTCCTTCAACTTCGGGAATAAAAAATAATCGCAAGGAGCGTGATCGGGGCTGTACGAAGGGTGTAACTCCTCTTCAGACGGTTCCAAATATCCATTTTACCCCCTATTCTGTTAAGTACTTCCTCATTTCTTACCGTACCCGTCCATTTGATACTAAAAGTATTCGCCTACATAGCATCACACCCTGAAAGCTTCGATCCTCCTCTTCTCTGGGTTTCCTATGGTTCAAGTTTCAGGTGCTCAGTTGGCAAATTCATGTTCCTGAAGGTGTTTTCTTCTTCTTCTTTTTACTCAATAATTGGAAATTATTTGCAATGTTTGGAAAATACATATTTGATTCCCGCCCCTCAATAAGTTTTTACTTCGTTACTGTCTCGGCTGCGGCTCTGCATATCTCGAGCAACTTACCAGTGAACTTGTTGGTAGAGTCAAGGCTATATAGTATATACATAACGCTCAGTTGCGTTTGTAAATGGGCGAAGCTACCCACTTCCTGTCGAAAGCCCCGTACGTGTGCCAAGAAAACACCTTGCATGGGATCTCTTTCAGCTCAATGACCGAACTACGTAATGTCCTCTCATAATATAACTTCCGCTCACACCGAGTGCTCAAAATATTAATGTGGAATCCGGCAGAATAATCACAGCTGACTCACTGAAATTCGACAATTTTACGAAATGAGCGAGAATATTCGAGCAGGCACTCGAGACTGCATCGTCCCGCATGATAATACAATGTATGTAGGTTCGTTAATTAGGTCACGCTAGGTTTCGCTGCTCAGTAAAACGCTCTCTTATCGCAAATAGCTCGCTATAATAATGAAATAGCATAACGATATTCTAATTTGTTCGTGGATATATAAAACGCAGGTGACGATGCGCTGTTCGAAGACTAAACAGCGTTAAGGAAAACACGTGCCTGTACCTTCCAAATCATCCTAGAAAACTTACCGGCCTCTCACATCCTGGTTCTCGAACTCCGGTGAAGTTTGTCACTAGAGGAAAGCGAAAAAGCGGCCAGGTTTTTAGTATAGGGAGACTCGTGAATACCAGGGGGGCATCACTACATGTGGTCGCTTCAATGGTGCCGGAGGCGAGAGCAAGGGAACACTTGCCTTCCCACTCGTGAAGGTGAAAGAGCAGTAGTATCACTTTGCCTCTTCCCTTCAGTTTCAGCAAAGGAAACTGTAAGGATGAAAGCCAGAAAGCCACTTAGACACGAAATGGTGTGTGACAGGGCAAATAACTGGATGCCCATTTCCCTTCATACCGGCGAGTGCGAAATGGCCTATTTTCGTGTGAAAATATTTCAATTACTATTAGAACTGAGGCTGTGAAAATCAAAAGGTACTAGGAACAAGTCAGTAGTTTTGAGTAAATTGAGCTTAAATTTCAGCTTGCTGTATACAGTACTACGTTGCAAATGCTTGCGGGTTGCATGGAAATAATGTGTAAGTATGTGTAGTAGGTTGCTCCTTATATTGCGGCTCTTTTCAGATCCTTCGCGATAGTATGAAAATAAGTGACAAAAAATTACTATTATTTTGCCTCCAATCTCCCTTTGGTGGCGCCTAAGGGGGTCAGATCAAACACTTAATCGCAAAATCGGAATCAGCGACCTTTCAAACCTCAAAATCAACATCAGTCTCGAATTTCCTTGTTCAGCTCTCTCTCTCTCTCTCTCTCTCTCTCTCTCTCTCTCTCCCCATTTTGGAGCTCTCCCAAGGATCCATTAGCCAAGATCATAATGTTAAATTACGTATTTTATATTTAAAGTCTATTTAAACCAGTGTCTAAAACTTGTATCCGAATATTTTTAATTTTATTACAAACTAAGAAAGTGAATTAGTTCACGAAGTCAAAACACCTTGTTGTGTCCTTTGGTAGCACCTAAGGGGGCCAGCTCAAAAAATTAACTACAAAATCGGAATCAGCAACCTTCAAAACTTACCCATTGATAGAAGTCTCAGATTTTATTGTTTAGCCCTCCCGCTCCCATTTTGAAGCTCCTCTCTCCAGAATCCATCAGCCCAGATATGGAGTAAAATAAGATTGGTCCACGCCCCTATCCAAACCTTGTATCCGAATATTTTTAGCGTTATGACAGACTGAAAAAAAAAATTAGTTAAGAAAGCCAAAACTCTATGTTATTTTCCATAAAAGGAGGTGCGATGTGCTCCTTTTATCCGATCAAGCTGAAATTTTTAGAGGGGGTTTCCGAATTGTTTGGGGAAAGATCGAGGATAAGTTACAAAATAAGAGACGCCCTAATATAGAATGTATTTAGTTGTAATCTCAACTATTTTAACGTTGAAAGGTAGTCCCTTACTTCTGATTCTAGTGTCAATAACAATATCAATTAGTATCAGAGTTGCACTCATTCTTTTTGGCTTCCCAAAATTTCTTCCAACTCAATGAGTCCATAGTTGCATCTACAACCCTTTTACACTTGAAGCTTACTTCCCCATTTCATTTCAGAAGCTCATGATTGTATCGTCACCAGGCGTTGTGTAATGAACCTCGGACCAAGACGAACTTTGAATTTGAAAGTGCTGAAGCTTGTATTCAAGTGTCAAAATATGTAATTCATACCCTCACCAATTGGAGGCCGAGAAGGAGTCCACGGACAGGGAAATTTTGAATGTGTGAATGCAAATTGAACGTGTATAATCGAAATGAAAATTTCCTAGGTCGTTGACAGCCTATCTGTCAGATTTACAATCTTGCTCAAAATTCGACGCCGAAACAGAACTTTTACCCTTTGAACGGGCGGAATTGATTTGATTTGACAAATAAAAGTATTGAAGCACATCATTGGAAAATTTGCTCCAAGTAGAACACAAAACTTCGGAGAAAATCTGAATTTTTCTACATCTCCACCAGCAGCAGGTCAACAAATTCGACTTGGCCTAAAGTAAAATAAAATAAATAAGAGAGCTATTGAAATAGATCTTCTTTTAGCGAATTTCGAATATTGTGTCAAATTTCTGATCTAGCTTCAACTAGAATCTTCAAAATCAAAATTTCACAGTTATCCTAAACATTAAAAAAATTTTCATAAGCTATCTCCACGAACGCCGAACGTCGTTATGAAGCTTAAATGAGGCGGACATACAAAATTTTTGGAGAAGAGTCAGGATTTTTCATCCTGAGTCACACATCAGAAGATCGAAAAATACAACTTGAAATTCTATTGACTAAAAAATTAAAAAAATTATCGAAACTGAGATAATTCATATTACTTATTATTTAGTTTCTTATTTCAAATGTCTAATCGGCCCCGAGGTAAGTTACCAAAATTGAAATGTCACTAGAAGTATAACAATTGCCTTAGATTTCAACACCTCAAATAGAGCCAGATAAAAAAATAATAATAATGAACGCAGTATTCAAAACTCATAGGCGCTGATTTTTCCGATTTTCGGTGGGTACACAAGCGTTTATTTCCAATGGCATGTTAAAAGAATTAAAAAAGTGGTGGTGAGGGGTGATGCGTTTTCAAGTTGATAATTTTTGTGTAAGTACTTGAGTATTTTCACAGAAAGGAATAAAAAACATATACCTGTACCCTGTAGGCAAGTAAAAATTCTAGTCATGTGTATATGTAAGTACTAGTGGGTGTTCAAATCCCAAGCATCCATGTCAAAATCAGTAGCCATAGAAACACGTTGTTACTTTTTTAAATTTCTTAATCTGAAATCTCGATGACCTTAAATTTCAGCTATTCAAGAAATTGCCCCTTGGGCGACTTCGTTTTTTAACGCAATGTTCCTTTCCCATTATTTTATATTTCAGTTGGGTAAAAGTCAAAATTTTAATTTCAGTTTCACTTTATTTTTCTCAAGTATAGATAAAATTGATGGTCTCACGAACACTTGTGCTAACGAACAAAAATGAATTTTTTCAGGAGAGCGTTTTGAAAATTTCGTCAACTTATAACTTATGAGTTAGCTCAATCAGGAAGCGCTTTCTAGCGGTCTAAATTATGAATTATCAGCTGTTTTGTATACACCGCTGGATAGCTTACATCTTCACCTACGCAGATCTACATACACAAAAGTGTCCGTGAGACCATCGAAATATACAGAAGACATGGAATAAAACAGTTGTAAGTGCAACAGAATTTTCGTCATAAAATTTGGATTCAGAAGTCCCCCTATCCAAGATCAAATAAAAATAAGATCTGAGACCTAAATTTTATTTTCCAGTTCGAGTAAATTTTACTCATCGCATGTAGGTAGACTTTCAACTTACTGTGAGGGAAGGGAATAAAAAATTTGCAAATTTTCCCAACGTCTTTGTACTACTATTCACAACCAACTTTCCGTTTGAAATGAAACAATTGTGAAAATTTTGAAGTGAGACTTTGATTTTGTGGATCTAAATGCAGGTTCATATCATCATATTTATGCAATAATAGAAGTCAATTATGAAAAACCTCCATAAAGACATTTTTCATAGTTTTTTTCAGGTCAGGTAAATTCTGCCAGTTTTAAGTCATCTTCAAACCCTATGTGGGACGGCAGAGGAGAAAATTTAATCCTTTCGTAGATTAAAATTTTTTTGACCTTGGCTCCCCTACAAGATGCATAAAAATGACTTTAAATGTTAAAAACACATTTAGAACTTTTCAATGTAAAATTTAGATTTTGCTATTTCCTGTAGGCAAAATGTGATAGAATACTTAAACTGGAATTACCTTAAAACCTCATTTCAGCCCTTCTATTTTCCATATTAAACCAGTTTTATGCAGTTTTTCGAAAATGAATTTCCAATGTTAGGACGTAATTCAAGATCTGATAAGAAATTTATTGCAACACTCGAAATCAGCAACATTTTATATTGGTGTTTTCTTCTATTTTTCAAGCTCAGATAATTTTGCCAACTTGAAAGATGGAATTTCTGTTTTTCTACATATATTAAGAATTAATCAACATCTCTATTTAATAGGATATGTGCGGATTCAGCGAAGCCGAAAAAAACCATTTCAGTAGATGGCTTGATATTTTTTTCTTTAGAAAGTTTAAACTGGTGGACCTCAAATTCTATTCGAGGGAAAATGGATTTTTTGTTCTTTCGAAAATATGATCTTGCCGCGCATTTCAAGACCCTGCTTGGTTCCTTCCTCAGCTGCTTACACTAAAAAGTATTCCAGAATAAGGTTATCTTGACTCTTGACTGTTCTGAAATTTCGATCGTATTCCACCCACGGCTTCCATCTTTAACTCCCCATTAATTAGAATCTGACTTCTTAAGGGGGGGGGGGGATTAACGGAAAAAAGGTCGATCATCACATTTAGATTTGTCCTCTCATGGTTTTCTTCTGACTTCTCCGGACCTCTCTGTGATCCTAAATCTTTCTGTCTACCTGTCTATGTCCTTTTTGGTTGGTCTCTGTATGTCTCAGTTAATCTCTATGACTTCTTCAGTGGTGGTAGGGGAGAAACTCTAATTTTTCTGAATGAAAATGTACGTATGTTAATTTTGCCAACTGAAAATCCGATTTTTCGAACAGATAAAAGTTTTTAGACTCTTGTCTCCGAGGATTCAACTTAGCCAACTGCAAATTCAATTCTGACAACAGCAGGTAAAATTCTTCCGAATTTCCCAGCTGACGAAAATGTTTGCGGGAGAATTTCATGTTATTCTTTGTTGCATGTCCCGACTGGCTGTGTCCATGACTATGTATTTCGAGTTCTGGTTTTCATGTATCTATCGACTGGTTTCTAAATTCGCTTATGTCGAAGGATCAGTCTGTGTATTCGTTAGTCTAGGAATCGTATGGTTTTATCGACAATACCATGGATTGAATTATACCATAGATGCGAACTTTTTTCTCACCTCATGTCAAAATACTCCCTCTAAAATCTGAAAAGTATTTTCCCATTTTTACAGCAATATCAATTCGAAAATCGTGTTTGAGAACCCCGGTTGGCAATGGCGTTGCCCTCCACATTGGCCATTCCATTCTAAGACATGGTTGTGTATCAGCCATTTATTTTCTGGTGTCACCGATGTCAAAAAATTGGTTTCGATCATCTGTCAGTGTAGAACCAAAGCTCTCTCGCTACTCGGTTGTACCCACACAGTTTTAACCCTTTTGGTCGCAAGAATGGGGAAACTGTTTTGGAACTAAATCGGTGATGAAACTTGTTTAGTAGGCCCTCAAGAATACAAAACTCGTTAGAAGGAATTTTTTCGATCATCCAACCCTCCTCTACGTGATGGGACAGTGTGTCCCACTGGAACTAAAAAACACGAACTCACACATACGGCGACTGATAGCCACTTTGCGGCGCGCTCTAGCGAAAAAGTAAGGTCGGGATGTTGTTCAACAGCTCAAATACTCCCAGTAGGACAGTTTAAGAGTTTAAGCGGATTTAAGAACTGCTAGTGATCCCAATAGAATTTTTTGAAAATTTTCGGAATAATTGTTCCGCTGGGAGCGAAAGTATTGAAACTGGTATAAAATGGAGTTACACACACCTCAGATACTCTTTTACACTACTTCTGTATAACATTTTATTAACAAAAGTTTGCTAAAGATCAGTAAACTTTCTCAGTGTTTCGGACCCTACCTAGATATGGGTGTTACCTCCAAGTATGTACCATTGGATGTACACGTAGCACTCCGGATGGTCCAATGTTTCTAGGAATTCCTGAATTACTGAAAGTCCAATCTTTCCAGCTTCCAGGCATTCCTAAAGTACTGAGTACGACCACCGGATGTTTATCGTGCTTCACTTTCTTTAGTTTATCTTATTCGGTGCAAGAAACAGTACAATCCTGGCAATCGATGATCTCGAAACTAATCTAGAAATCTCTCACGTGGACATTCATTC
Source organism: Acanthococcus lagerstroemiae (assembly GCA_031841125.1). Taxonomy (NCBI): domain Eukaryota; kingdom Metazoa; phylum Arthropoda; class Insecta; order Hemiptera; family Eriococcidae; genus Acanthococcus; species Acanthococcus lagerstroemiae. The sequence goes on along the minus strand of CM063109.1, from coordinate 19,215,565 downwards.
AACTCTGATCATGGAATACTAGCTACTTAATCACCCGGAAGTATAGAATAAAATCCGGTGCATTTCCTGTGCAGCTTATCACACTCTTCAACATACGAAGCATTTAGTAAGATACACGAGCATAACTGCCCGCACATATACAAGAAATCAAGTTGAACAGTAACGCCCAGTCATTCTCCCGGCCATGACCAATTTTATAATAAACTGCATTCTGCTCGAATAATCTACACGTAGTTATACGTGCGCTAACAACCATAACGCCAATTTTAATAAGTGAAGTGCAAAAATGATACCGAAAAAATCGAATGAATTAGACACCCTGTATCGTCTCCTGAAAAACATCGATCGTGCTCCATTATTTTAGCCAACTAGGAACAAAAAAAAAAAAAAAGAGCAATACTTATTCAAACTAACCTAGATTTGGTCGTACCGGTTGTAAGCGAAACCGTTTTCTTAGTCCATTAAATCGATAAACGAGAGAGGGAGAAAAAAAAATCTATCTATATTTACCTTCTAGTTCGCTGCTGCTGCTGCTACTGCTACTAGTGTTTTCCGAAGTCGCAAAAGAGATTTCCTGAGGACGCGCACGCACTAACTTACCACTGAGGAAAAACGAAATCAAAACGAATGTCACCACTGGTAAAACCCGCCTCGTTAATTCGCGTTTAGGGTACGCCATTGTTCTAACAGCTTTCTGCAAGCAAAACAGAAAATAAGAAAAAATTAGTGCATCTGATGTGCAGTCGATGGTGCACTAGTGATCTAAATTTGTCGGTTAATTAAACACCTAGAAGCTTTCGCTGGTCAGCGATGACGCCATCGACATCCGAATGCAAGAGTACTTTTCGCATTTCGATGCAGCGGGCCTGGAATTTGGCGAATGGCGAAAATTTGCATATTGTTGACATTCGCGGCTACCGGTTAGCGATTTAAATTAACTCGAGAAATCGAAATGGAGACGACGTCTGTTAACGAGTTGCGGAAGAAATTCGACGAACGAAATGGTGTTTTCTTGGGCCCCGAATTCGTCGCCGAATTATTCGAATACTTTGTGCCATGTTGACGAATATCAAACTTGAGATATTTGTGTATAATTGTTTTTTACGTTTGTTTTCATTGAAGTGATTCTTGAACATCTCTTTGTCACTGAATCTCTGGATATAACAGATCAATGCACACCGTGGGATAGGGAAACGTCCTTAAATAGGTTTTAAATGGGCATCAGGAAATATTTTCAACACACAATAAAATCCTCGTAGTGTCGTAGTAACTTGTTTAGTAGCAAGGAGAGAGTAGATATCGATAGAAGTTTATTGACTTACTTCCACGCATTACATAGGCTTTACGGTCACAAAGTAAATGCGAATATTCAATTTCAAACTGACAGTAAAAGCCTGACTTCGAGAATCTGACCCCAAAATGTACAGGCGAAGGCAGGTTTTTAAAAAAATGAGCCACCATTCACTATTACAAACGTGAGTAGGAGGGTCTGTCCCCTTCAACCCGCTCACCCTCCACCGTTAAATTGTCAAAGGCCTTCGTGCTGGCAACTTTTGTATGACAGGTGTCGCACCTGTGTTAGGTGCTAATGGCGAGCGATTTACTAGGACAGTAGCGCTTGCCATCCCACCGCACTCCTTTCCCGGTTCTGGAGTAAGCTTCGTACACGTCCAGTCCGTCTTTCACCAACTGTACTACAGAGCAAACTGTTGTATGAAACGCACCCCAGATGATTATTAGTGGCGACTTGTAAGCTCTGAGCCTCTGACAAGGGTATGCACTTTATTATGTTCACAGACTCTTTGTGTGGATATTTCTATCAGAGGATACGGCGAGTCGCCACTCAACTTATTACGGTAGGTATATGGTGTTGCACTTGCCAAATTGACCTGAGGCTCTGGAATTCATCAATGGGGTATCGCGTCAGAGACCTGAGGAACTTTGTAAGTAATTCACAGCGAATAAGAAGAATTAGAAAAAAATTAATTCGTAGGTACTAGAATGATAAATAATTGTATGTCAGTCCGCGAATTTTATACGAGAAGCAGTGGTGGATATAGAGGAAGCAGTCCTGGGAGGAGTACTTGAGAATGTGTAAAAAATGAACAGTTCTGCCCCCCCCCCCTTGACTGAGTATTTTAGTCATTTTTATACACTTAAGATGGTCACTGAAACAGAAAAGTTCAAAATATTTGGAGTGTCTCTGAATGTTTTCTTTTTGAGGATTACATTGAGAATACTTTCCAAAGTATACTATCAAATTTTTTTTAGTTTCCAGCGGATTCTCAACTAAGCAACAATTTTTGAAGAATTTTCTACTTTTATCTCGAGATTCATCGATTATTCCCCTCAGAGAGGTAAGGAGATACGATAAACGGTTCCTAAGACTATAGGTAAAACTATTCAATTATTATTAAAGAAATATTCAAACTCTCCCATACTTGTGTAAGACTCGCTAAAACTGTTTAGAATTTGCTAACGATTTTCCGTGACTCGGTTGGTCTTGACTAGGGCTTCTAAAAACTTTATCAAAATTTTCTAAAATTCTTCCACACTTGTTTCAAACTTGTTAGGATTCGCTGAAACTAAAAGACTCCTCGCCTCTCATTTCATCAAACTTTCTAAGACTCCTCTAAACATCAGCATTTTCTGCAATGAACCAATTTATAGGGTCGGCAACGAGCCTCTTGCAGTCACTTTTTAGGGTCGGCTACGAGTAGCTGAGCCTACTGCAATCGCTATTTTTCTCTTCTTTGAACTTTTTTTCAGTATGATCTGAGTCACAGTTCAGTTCAGTGGTGCGTCATTTCAGATTCGTGGTTTTCAGTATAGAGTTCATTGATCTGAGTCACAGTAGTTCAGTTCAGTGACATCTTTTTTCGAAAAATTAATCAGTTGAAAATAGTAAAATAAATTATAAGCTACGATTTGGATTTTATTAGGGTCAGCAACAAGCCTCTTGCAATCACTTTTGTTCCCTTCGTTTTTTTTCTTCTTCAGTAGTTCTCATTGATCTTGATCTTAATTACTGTGCGAGCGTCGTTTTCAGTGTATAGAGTCAAAGAGAAAAATAAAAAAGTAATAAGCAAAAATTTCGATTCTGTTCTTCAGTTGTTGCACTGTTGTTGTTGAAGATTAGAGTAAGTACTGTTACAGTTGGAAAAGATTTTGAAAATTGAAGAAAACCTTCCACTGGATTTAGAAGAGGTAAGTTAAGCTGTTTGCTAATGTATAAAATGAGTTCTTAGTTATAAGTATGCAATTCGTTTGAATCGAGCCATATTTCTGTGGTATACTCTTATTAGTAAATTTTCCAAGGAATAATGTGATGTGAATTATATCTCATAAATGTAATACGATAACGATACTAATAATCATTTTGATATTCTGTGTCAGGTTTCGATCAGTGAAGCCTCATAGTGTTCTGACTGTCTTCACCTGAAGAGGAAACAACGTCGTTCCCCCTTATGGCAATTGTTGGAATGGACGATGATGCAGCAAAAATGAATTGATTACAAACGAACTGAATGAGTACAGGATAAAACGTTACTACATGATGTACAGGGAGTTTAACGCTACACGCAGAATCGTATATGTATATAACAAAAAGCATCAAAGAGAAATACCTACCACAACAGAGACTCTAATTTCAGGCTTCTAGCAAAAGCGTGACTATAAAACTGAATCGAAATCAAATTTCGGAGCCTGCTATTGAATATCACCAGGTTTTTCGATTTTTTGATCATTCTGTGTTAATGCTGACGTATGTATGTAGTTTATGACTAACAAAAATGTACTTTGGAGGATGCCAGTTAATAAGTGCTGATAGCATTGGTGATAAACTTAGTTATACCTATTTAAATTGTAAACTTTGCTCGAATCGACATAAAATAACTTCTTCGTCTTTGGCATATTAATTACAATTTCCTGAAAGATGAAACCTGAATTGGTTGGACTTGATTGCAGAGTACCTTCCTGTAGTTGATAAGGGTGATAGAGTTGCGCGACGGCAGTCTGCAGCTTTTGCAATAGACCTTTTCATGGGCAATGTGATAAGTAGGACTGTTGCGCAGCTGCTCTAGCATTCGCAGCAATTCGCAGCCTTCAGGGTCCAGCTTGCTTTTGTTTTTACATTCGTTTTACATGTACAACGCCATCAGCGAACATTCGTTCTTCTTTGCGCCTCCATAAATATGAAAGAGACTATTTCTTAATATTGAACCATGATGTAAATCAAAACTAAATGCTTTTAGATCATAAATAAGCGCCCGGGAGCATTAAGAAATGTTCTCTTTCATATTTATAGCCTCGCAAAGAAGAATGAATGTTCACTTATGGAGTTTTACATGTGAAATGAATGTAAACAAAACAAGCCCGGTCCCTTTGCGACCTAGTTATAGGGTCGGCCTTTCAGTTGAAGTCTGGGCGGCTATTCCACTAACCAACTTCAAACAAAAAAGGTCAGCAAAAAGTACAAAGTACAGTCACACTTGGACACTGTTAAGAGTATAAGGGAACCAACCAGCAAAATCTGTTTTCTGAGAACACATGATTCTAAGTTTAAGAGCCATGCAGAAACTATATGACATAGTGTTTACTCTAATAAGCTTTGATCAACGTGAGTACACATTTTTGAATCGGGGGCCGAATTCTGAAAAATTCTATACTTTTTACACTCTTTCCAACGATACTAATAACTCATTTTGCTTACAAAAATGTCAGTTGGTTCTCGCCGACCCTAATTTCAGCAAGAATCATACACAATATTACAAACCTAACAAACTGAACTCCTTTCATCGATTCCTGGATGTTGATACCTCGAGTCACTTTTGCTAAGACTGTAAGCACGATGTAAAACCATCTTCCTGTCTGTTTCTTTTACACACGATTACGTTCACTTTTACATTTAAAACCACAATTGCCACTGTCAAAACCAAACGCGATTCATTCGCTTCATAATTCATCGAAGTGATTGCAGAATGCGTTCGTGTTCTTGATAGAATGGCAGAGTTGCGCAACTGCAGTCTGCAGCTTCGCAGTTTGAAACCTCCTCGAGTAGGGAGATTACTTGTTTTAGGATTTTCTTTCCTCTATTTTTGGGGTCGGCAACGTGCCTTTTGCAATCACTTTTCACTTTTCTTCCAACCCCATTGTTTCACTGAATTGATTGCAGCGGGCGTTTGTGTTTTGTTGATTGGAATTTCCATAGACATGTTTATTATTTCTTCCAAGCATCTTAATCATTTACACTTTTTTTTTTTTTTTTTACATTGGGGTAGGATCAAGTCGATAATTATTTCTTAACTTTCCAATTGTTTTCATTATTTTTTGTTGAGTATCAAGATGCGTGCTTTCTTGCCGACCCTCATGAGTAGCTATTAGCTTGGTTACTTGTTAGGTACTCGAATAGTGTAAGATGATGCATTTGTCATCGTCATGCAAATGAAACACGAAAAATCAGGAGGTAGTTGTGCGATTGATTGTCCAGCGGTTCATTATTCTTGCGATTAATTCACCTGTCGGGTATGTGTCAGTCGATTAATTTTCCTGCGAGAACTGCGTTCAGTTTTCCGCGGTGAATTCACCCGCGGTTACTTCTCCTAGAACCTAGACCCTGAAATTTCAAATCGTTTTTCCAAAACAGCTCTTCACTTTTTTTCCAATATTCCCCTTTGCGAACCAGCTGGCATGCTGCGATTCCACGTTCACTATTAACTATTCAGGATGGTACTGCGGAGCTATTTCCTGTTTTCATCTCTCCACAAATACGCATACAGGTTTCGAGCAGTTTTTCGTATTTTTCTGCAAATTAGGTCGATGTGACTTGAGTCGTTTGGGAATATCGTTCGTCAGTTACGAAAAAAGAAAACAAAAGTCGTCAGCATTTGAAAACTTGTTTCGCCCCTTTCCTCACTTACCAAATAGAATTAGTGATAGCCCCGTGTTGTCGCACATCATTCAAGTGATTGTTGCAAGTTTGACCACCTCTCGTGAGGCACTTACAGGTACGCCGAACCAAGCAGAAAGCCGCAGTCAGGTATCTTGCCAGTATTTCTGACAGTTTCAGACTGGCCTTTTCGACTCGATGATCAAATCGATCGCCTAATCCCATCCCCGACTCTCGCTCGCGCGTGATCCCGTTACGAGCCCGAAGGTAAAATCGATTTCCTGGAATGTGAGTGACGCTTCTACCTAGTATCTGATGTGCATCTGTAGTCGCGCACGATTTTAACGAAATTCCGGCTAATTCGTTTTTATCAGCCTGATTCTTCGACGTGAACTTGTCTAGGTTACTTTTAAAAGTCGAGAGACCTTGTCCTGAGCGCGTTAACAGGTTTCGGCGCCATGTGTAACACGCTCGGCCACATTGCCCTCGGTTTCGGTGGCTGCGTTTGTTTACCTCCGCGGTCGACGACTGTCGACGGCGCTGTTTGGCGAAGACTGAGACGCTGGTCGAGTCGTCGAGTTTCGTTTCCGCAATACAATTCTACGAGCCGTCACAGCTCGATAAAATCAAACTGAGATCGCGATGTCACGAAAATTTTCGTTTCTGAGCTTGGTCAGCCCTTGGCCAATTTGCCTTCGGCATAGCCCTATATAAGCACGCCGCAGTCCGCCCGATCTTCGAACGCACTTTCCAACGCAGTGTGATATGCCACCGCAATGTGTGTCATAGCGGCGAAAGGTTAAAGTTCACCGCAATTGAGGTTCGCCAGATCGCCACACCACGTGTTTCTCTTTCGCTCGAAATAATTCGCGAATTTACACGCTGGCCGAGCAAAATGAGTTTGGAATCGGGTTTAGCGGGTCCACCGGCGCTATACATCATCGAATTCTCCGAATATTTACGATTCACGGTGTCACAGTTCATAACCGGACTAATAAAGGGGAATTATTAGATCGCGTAACCCGCGAAGTGACCGCTGTGGGCCCGGCCAAATTGGACTTCCGCCGGGATGAAATTTCGTGTAGTCATGGAATGCAAGCGTTCATCCGGTGGTAACTTACCGGATGAACATGATTGTGAAACTTGAAAGTCCTTATGCCGCTATCATACCTGAAAAATTGAACCCCATTTCTCCCAACCCATCACAGGGTTGTACCGAAGAGTTTTTCCTGAGGGAGCACGCAAATTGTGAAAGTCCCAACTGACTCAACTCAAAATTCCCAAATACCAATCCAAGCAAAAAAAAAAAAAATACTCTTTGATTTTTTGGATTTTCCCTATTCTAAACTCAATTCCCAAGTATTAAAGCAAAAAAAAACACAAAAAAAAAAAAAAAACCACGAAACTTTTTGATTTCTTGGAGTTGTCCAACGCCGCCTGACTGGAATGGTAAATTTTCCCAACTACTCAGTGAAGAATTCCTTCACGGGGGTAAGTTGCCCTTTACCCCTATATCGGTACGTCCTTGCGAAAGGAACCCCCTGACACGAAGATATAAGACGTAAGGCATAAGAATATCATATTAAAAACATGACCTCCTCCTCCACCCCTCTGACATGACGGAATAAACTCTATATGTCTTTCTGTCTTGACCCTTCAACTCCATTCACTTTTTCTTCACTTCCTTGAAGATTACGCCATGTAAATCCAATTTGTTGACAATGATAGTGGCGAAAATACTTGGCTGGAAACTATACATACGGTGCATGGTGCCCGAAGGAAGGAAACAATTTGACCATCGTAGCTGCATTAATTTTTTTCCCTTAAAGCTGAAAGTTAAATTTTCAAAAAATCAGTGCAATTTTTCTCCTGGAGCAAGCGAAGTGGAATCGACGATGGAAATTCAGGTCTTATTGACAACTTGAGAAATTTAAAACCTCGTTCTCGAAATTTGATTCGGACAAGTATTGCCATATATCTGGTCAACGAATTTGAGTTGAAATTATCGATACGAATACGAATCGATCGAAATATCCTGAATTCTGAGTCGTATTCCGTTTGGTCTAGTGGGATTTGGAACATAAAATATCCACCCAGTATGGCCAATTTCATCTTAGTGGTCACATAAATTCGTGCAAGTAGTGCACGGCCAAACAAACTGTTCCTTCTTTTTGTTATGTTCTGATGATAAATATTTGATTATTTGTCGTCAGGTCCGAGTCAAGACAAAGAGAAGGTAATTTAGATTTATAATCAACGTTCGTAAAATTCTTTGGTCTGATTAATTTTCTTCAATTTTTCAATATTATATAGTTGGCATTTTCTAGAATAGATCAAAATTTAGTCAGGGTTTTTCCCTTTAGTATTGACGTAATTCCCCATAGGTTTAAACGATCTAACATCCTTGATGTATACAAATTTTACGCCCCCCCCCCCTCGAAAAAAAAACGTAACATGAAGACGTAAGACATAAGCCGTGAAAGCATCCTTTTAATATGATTTTAGCAAATTTGATGCCTACCCTCACAGCATCGAGAGCCAATACCGAGGTGATTTAAAAACAGTACTACCGTTTTTGAAAGAAAAAAACAAAAAAAAAACAATAACTTAGACAAAATAAAATGAGAATTAATATAAAATAGGAATTTGTTGGACAGGGCGTGAGAATTTTGAAAAATAGGAATTTTTTCGTCAGGGTGTTAATCATCAAGCCCCTCCCCCCTCCATCAAAATGAAAACGAAACCACAAACCCGGTCATCCTGGCCCGTACATTCCACCAGTCACACCATGGGTCCGATAATACTGAAGTCAAGAAGAGGAAATTTAGTTAGTCGAATGCATTTTGAATTTTGATTTTTCATTAGAATAAAATAAAGTATGTTCAATTCAACCTTTCATAACATATTTTTGTGGTCATATTATACCACATAATTACACGATTAAAGGGAACACTCGATGATAGAGGGGCGTAAGGTGATGCACGCCCGGGACACCGCAACCCCTATCCCGGAAACACCCCAAATGTGCCTGCGTCAGAATAATTAAAGGGGGCATTAGAGAAATAAATATTCCATATTGGAAAATTTTGGATCAAACAGATTTATTGAAAATTTAACTTCTTCTTCTGACATAGAAATATGTATATGACAACTACATTGAAAACCTGACCTCTGCCTCACTTTCAAGCATAAAGACATGCTTTGTGTAGGTCTTCTCTCCCTCTTCCTCCCTCCCTAGAAAAGTTTCTTGACATAAAGATGTAATAACCCAGTTAATTAAGAAACTGCAAGGAATTTACCGTTGTACTCGCACAAAGTTCTTCTTTCTAGAAGTTGTAGGGAATGGGCTTCACAAAAAAGTCATTACCCTCACCTCGTTTGCTAATTTCTTTAGACGGTTTGCATCCACGTATTCGTTCAAAAAATTTTGAAAGTTATCAAATTTATGACGACAGCTTTTAAACAAAACTGCTCTACATCGAATTCTCCAGAAAATTAGATCTTTCTTTCTCTTTTTTTTTTTTTTTTTGTATCTGCGCTTCCCCGAAAAGTCGTAAATGGGAGAGGGGGTTCAGAATAACCCCATACACCACCATGCATTAACGGAGACCTTATACGAAGGGAGAATGGTATAATTTTTGATATATTTTCATTTGCTCCGCGCTGCATAGGCAGGAAGGATCCTGATTACCCTCGAACTCGTTTCTATAAATTCCTGTTTACCCATTCAGGGAATCTTCCCTCACTTTTTGGACAACAAAAACGTAAAAATGTAGATGTTTGTGTTTCAGTGGATTTCTAAAAAAAATAATAATTGAACTGTTACAGCTTTAATCACAAAGAAACAAGAAATACTGGTATCATGTAACAAAGGGGGGAGAAGTTGAGGACACTCGCAGTTTTAATATTAGTTTGACTCTCAGTGGAAAATTGTGGCTCCAAAGGAAGGCACTGACCATCAAAATGCCTAAAAATATAAGATCGGTATCGCCTCTTCCAGGTGTCTTAATTATCAGGAACTTGAATGAAATTGATGTCAAAATCAAATTCAGCGACCCTGAAAATCTGTGATTAGATGTTCATATTGTATTTTAGGGCATTTCAATGTCAATCTTCTCCTCTGGCACCATATTTTCAATAGAGGGTCAAACTAGTATAGAAATTCCTTCCCGGTACGCATTAATTTATTCATTCTTACTAATAAAATCTTTAGAAGTTCTACTACTAAAGTGATTTATTTATAAAACCAAACACCCCACGTTTAGAAAATTTAGGATAAAGACATTTAAAAAGTCTGCAGAACGAATTGTATCATGTACATAGAATAATTTTCGTTTAAAATTTGTTCATAATGTTATGGTCTTCCGAATCTCAAAAAAAAAACCTGTTTTGAATGGGTTCAAAATCCCTAGAAAAATTGGTAAATCAGTAACCAGATGAGGATAGTAAGATTTTTTGTGCCTATTCGGAAAACCATCCTCTACTCCCTCCCCCCCAAACAAAAAAAATCGTATGACATAAATATTAAAAAGTTACCTCTTTCCTTCTCCGGCTGACATAGAAGCTCAGACCCTCATTGTCTTATTATCTTCCTTACTGTATAAATTTTTATGAAATTTACAACTGATATGGGACAGAAAATCATAGAAAGTAAGAAAGTATTAGAAATATAATTAAAAATGGAATTAAAAGTAAAACAGATACTATGTCCGATATGTTTCGACTTGAAATTTAAAATTTGGTGAAACGTTCTAAACGTCCTTTTGAGGGAGGAGAGTAGTTTCTCGCCCTAAAATAAAGTAGACTTAGATAGTTGAAGATACCAGCTTGTCTCGAGTCGATCCAGCTTCGTAACTAAGAGGAAGAGAAATGTTTATAGCACACCCTGTCTATATAAGATATAATCATTTCAGGCGGCAAATTGATAATCCTCCTTTTCCGAAAAACACTACGGTTCAGAGTTATGAGAAAAGCTAAAAAATTACTTTTGTGGTGGGGGGGGGGGCTTCGAGCCCACGTAACAACTCGCTATATTTCGACCTAGGCCGGTTTTTCGGCAAGAAGAGAAAAGGGTTAAGACAACCCTAACAGCCTCCCCGATATCTCTGAGGTAATGCTCGAAAGGGCGGATTCCAGAACTCGGGTTGAGAGTAAAATTAGAAAAGAGAAGGGTGATTTCAGGGATTCACCTCGTGGCTCATGTTCTCCAAGTTTTCGTCTGATTCTTGATGAATGAAAACAATAATTGATTGAACATAGAATATTCGAGAATAATCTACGAGTATTATTCAAAAATACTTGAATAATTGAAAAATGATCGATTTATTGAAAAACTCGGGTTTCCAGTTTTTCATCACAAATATTATCTGCAATAGAGTTTTTTTTTTTTTTTTTTTTTTAAACGCAGTCTTTGCTTTTGCTGAAAACGCCCCTGCACCCTTTCTCTGCGGTGGTTAGTGAGAAAGTGCATGTCCCCTATTCACCCCACGGCTACCCTCTTGCATGGCTTCTAATGGCAAAGCAGATATCTGAGGTATGAAATATAAAAAAATTATTTTGCTACGCTATTCGTCGCCAGCTCTGGCTAGCCCACAATTATGAAACAGTCATATGACTTTTCCCAACGAATCAGTAAGAATTGAGAATATAGCTGTAAATTTGGCTCCGGAAATCCGACCCGAAATGATAGGTAGTGTCTAGAAGTAGTAATAAAAGTGTGAAATATCAGTGAAGACGAATGACAGACTACAGAAATACACTGAGACGTATTCGTGTCCGGATTCTTTTCCAACATGAAAAAAATTAAATTCCAAGTACGAGAAAAATGAAGATGAATTTAATTTCCTCTCGACCCAGTTAAACATCTCCATTATTTTACTACCGAGTTCGTGGATGCAAGTTACTCCGCCAGTTTTCCCACCAGGAACAACGAAAATGAATTATACAAAAAAAGAAGGATTATCGTGTTTATACACAAGAATTCGTGTTACCTACATGAAGTACACGAGTTGAGGAAGTACTTATTAGAGCAGTCTGCCGACTAAAATACGTAGCTGGTTAATAGCAAAAGTGATGTGGAACATAGTATCGAGTTCGATAAATGTCTACTCTGCACAGCCAAAACTGATGTCAGTTACTTCCGTGAGCTAAAAAATATGCCTTAGGTCATGGATATAGCAGGGGAGTGCAAATACGTAGGAAGAAAATTCATTATTACTCCCTCCCTTTGCAGGCAAATCCAGGTCCCAACTATCCCCATATAAGCTGCTGTCAAAATCGTCGCTCATTATAATCGAAGGGGCCGTTTTGCATAATCAGATTTGGGTTTTCCGTAGTAGTTTTTTGTTCCTTTGAGTCAATTTTCACCGAATTTGGCCCCGGGCATGTGAACGTCAGTAAGTGATCCTGAATACACGGTGTTTTTAATTTCGGAAAAATGTTCTGTTCGTGAGACTTTAAACCCGATGAAAAGGATTCTCAACGTGATTGTCGTAACTGACTCCTTGGGTACCATTCGAAGAGGTTCCAGCAAAATGACTGTTGATTATTTAGGATTCTATTTATAACTTTTTGATATTAGAAAAAGACTAATACTTTACCCCGACCCCCTTCAGCGGTATCCCAGGAGACCGGAGGTAAAAATTGTCTCCAGAACTGAACTCCGCGTTCTAGAATCCTACAAATCGAATAATATGCTAGAAAAATGATCAATACTTGACTTCTGCTTCTCCAATAATGCCTCGAGAAGTGGGGAGTAAAAGCTGCCTCAAAAGTTGAATTCAGCGACTTCGAAACTCCAAATTATCTAATATAGTTTCAAAGAAATTACTGATATTTGACCGCACTCCCTTTATTGGCATCCCAATGAGGCAAATGCAAAAACTACCCAAAAAATTGAATTCAGCGAATCGAATACCAATTTAGAAAAAAATTACTAATATGTGAATTCTCACACCCTTTCATAGCACTCTGGGAGACTGCATGTAAGAACTACCTATATTCAGTAATGAATTTTGTAACCTCAAAAATCTATAAGAATTTACTCTATCTCAAATTTATATTTTTCATTATTCCTTTCACTCTTTGAAGTCACTCTCCCGAGTAATTCACATATATTGAGAAACTAAACGATTTTGCATTTAATCAATGTTGAATAAACTTTCGAAATCCATAAGAATACATTTGTAACACTGTTAAGGACCGAGAAAAAGAAAATTGAGTTAAAAATGTCAAATATCTGTATTTTTTCATGGAAAGAAGGAGAGCTTCATGCTCATGTTCTTATCTGATCGAGCTGAAATTTTGAATCGAATTTTTTTCATCTCATTGACACCGATCCAAAGGGCGTCCCTGAAAGAACTCAAAAAAATTCGCAGATAATTTTTTTTCTTCTCATGGAAACTGTTCTAGAGAGCATCCCCGAAAAAAATCAAAAAAATCCACCAATAATGAATAAGGGCCACCCTAGATGATCTTGGGCAGACCCGAACTCAACTTTTAGAAAACCCTCACTGCCAGGAGACGTGTTTCCCGAATTCGTTCCGTTGGCATAGATGAGTTGAGTAGATTTTGTGTTAACCTCAGATCGATTATTTTCTGAACGAGCTCTGCGAATATATTAGAGTTTCTTGTGGAAAGGAGCTTTCAGTTGTGCTAACTGAAACTAGTTGGGGTTCAAAAAAAGAAGAAAAAAGTCACTTAATATTGGCCAGGTAATTAGATTGTGATTCTGTTAACTGATTTCCAAGATTGAAGAAACATACGAGGAGGAGGGCAGAAACCTCCTTGAATTTGGTACGTCACTGCGACTTCCTCGCACAAGTTAATATTTTCTGCCAAAGTTGGATGCTTTTTATATCGGACTACTGAATCGGTGGGTTATCGGGGAGTTGGTTTCTACATAAAGCAACATTTATCTAGTCGTATAAAATCAATAAAGGGTATTACGGAACGCACTGCTGCACTAAAAATTGGAATGAACAAATTTCAAAACTTAGCCATAGTTCAGTGTTACACCCCAACCCTCAATGCACCACAGGTGGAGATAGAGGAGTTCTGTGCACAGCTGTGGGAGACATATGTCACTGAGAAAGAGCTCTATACCATAGTTATGGGTGACTTTAATGCAAAAATTGGTAGAAATGAAGTAGGCAGGTAGTGTGTCGGTAAATTCTCCTTTGGCATTACAAACAGCAATGGTAGTGAATTGACCAATCTTTCTGGTAGTTTTAATTTGAAGATAGCTGAGTCTTTTTTCAAAAAAAGGAAAAATAGAAAGTGGACTTGGCAATCACCCGACGGACGCACAAAAAATGAAATCGACCATTTATTAACGAACGAATTAAAAATAATATCCAGTATCAATATACTCTCGTCTCTTCAGGTTCAATCCGACCGTAGAGTACGTAGATGTAGTATAAAAATCCCACTTAAGAAATCTTCTAAATCCTGGCACTCTAACCAAGCAAGTTTAAGTAAACTGGCTATCCTAGTAAGCAGAATTGAACCAGCAAAATCCTACCTCAAGGAAGAACTAGCTAATGTACCACCCGAATACCGAGAAGTACAGGATGGTATGTATGATGCAGTGTTGAGTAGAGTTAAGGAAGTAGTTCAAACAGTAGGAAAAAAAGTTCAAAACTTTCAAACGGATGATAAGTTTAGTGCATCTACGAAAGAACTAATTAAGAAAAGAAGCTTATTGAAAGGAAAATGTAACCGGTCAGAACTAGAAAATATTGAATTAACTGAATTAAACAAATTGGTTGGAAGACAGATTAGGAATCTAAGGGTATCATAGAGGCTAGCCGATCAACTAAAAAAGTGAGAAAAGCGCTCAGCACTGGAACCCATATGCTTCCGAAAATTATGACGAAAGAGGGTAAGGTAACATTTAACAGAGAGGAGATAATTAAGGCAGCTACGGAACTCTATCGCGGGCTCTACACTGAGTCAGTGGTAGCGAGGGAGTGTGAGGCCCAACAAGACTGGAGGTCGAAAATATGTAACTTGGAAGAAGTAAGCCAGTTTTTAGTACGAGAAGTGGGAAGCGTTAATGAAAGTAAAAATAGGGAGAATGGGCGGACCAGATGGTATAGAAAATGATGTACTGAAAATATTTGCTGAAATTTTGCCCCCTCCCCCACTAACTGAAATTTTTAATTTGCTTTTAGAAACAGGAGTAACTCCAAAACAATGGCACGAATCGGAAAACATTTTACTTTTCAAAAAAGAAAACAAGTCTGACATAAGCACTTATCAGCCTATTAGTCTTTCCTCGAATGCTTGCAAAATTTTTATGAAAATCTTAAAAGAATGTATTTATAACACCCTTGACAAACAACAACCAGTGGAGCAGGCTGGTTTTAGAAAGAATTTTGTAACTATGGATCATATACTATTAATAAAATTTTGGAAAAATCAAGAGAATATAACGTGGAAATCAGCCTCCTCTTCATAAACTTTAATAAAGCTTTTGACTCTGTCTCCCACGAGAGTGTGTGGAACTCACTGATCTTGCAGGGTGTCCCTTTAAAAATTTTAGATATCCTTCACAACCTATATGTGGGTAATTCTATTAAAAAAAAAGCAATTTTCACAGAGTAAAATTTTTCATTCAAAAAGTTTCTGTTTGGGGGAATTTGAAGGTGGAATTTATTGTTTGTGTGTCCCACAAGACATAAACACCCTTCTGCTCAATTCATGTTGACCAGGGGAGGGGGCAGAGCATTTTAAAATATTATCTATCCACGGCATGAGAACTTCTCATGCCGTGGCTATTCTCCAATGCTGTGGCTCATTAAAAATGAGCCACAGCATTGGAAATTCTTATGCCGTGGCCAGATGTTATTCAACTTCAAACCTTCAACATGAAGAGAAGATATATTATGCTGTTGTATTTAACCTGTTGGAGAACAATGACCAACGTTTATTAGGTAAGTATTGAATGGTGGGGACTAGTTGAAAAATTATACTTATTATAGGTATTACAATTTATGTTTCATTCCAGGTTTAAATTGTGTTAAAAACTTACCCACTTATCTCAGTGCAAAAATTATGTGGAGAACCATGTTTTAGGAGTAAGGTACCAGACTGCAGTTGAATCCCATACAAAGGACAGGTAATGAAACAGTCACAATATTTTGAAAAATCTTGTTAAGTTGAATTTGAAATGAGATTAGGACAGTACTCATTAATCAAACAAAAAATTAACACAGAGAAATAGCCTTAGACTTATTCTGACTAAAAATTTAGGACCACTTTCATAAAATCACGGAATTGCTCACTTAAAATTACTAAATAAATCTTTGATATTTACGACTAGCAGACAAAATCATTATATTTAAACAAAAACTCAATGAACAAACTTGTAAAAATATCAAAATACTCTCTAAGCAAGATGAGACACTTTTGCATGAAATTAAATGTTTCTCTTAATATTATTTAGTTAATAGTTAACATAAAATTTTGGATAAAACTCGTTTGCATACATTGGATCATTTTTGATACCTAGCAGTCGCTTCCTCTCGGCAATTTTCTTTCGCTTCAATCGTTATTTATGGGAAAGGGCCACTGATAAACAAATATTAAGCAGGTTTAAATGAACAAGTACATACATTTCACTTTCAAAATCTCATGTCGTGGTTATCACTTTCCAATGCCGTGGTCAGTGGAAGCAGCTTATGCCACGACATAAGAGACAAAAAGCAAGACACGACATAGGAAAATTTTCAATAATTCTATTTTTCTACAGCCTTAAAGTATTTTCAAAGCTACTTTTCAATCTTAATTTAATCACACGTACTAATTAAGGGTTCTCCTTCTTGTTTCAGGTGAAAATCCTATCATTTTGGCGGAGAACGAACAGCCACGCTATCGGATACCAAAAATTGTACACAACACTAATTTCACTGATTTATTATTACAGAATCGATAAGGCGTACAGTATCCAAGATCTAAGATGCGGATTATGTTATCACTATTCAAACGAAGCCATTCAGCTTCGCAGCCGCATGAAACATGTAAACAGTGTGCCAGAAGAAGCAACTTAAAAAATGGCCACGGCATAGGAACAAAAACCCAGTTACACAACTAAAAGCTCTCCTCTGGGTCACATAGAAAACTTTTTGTCCATTTTGTAGATGTCTGTCTTTGCTTCAACCCTTCCAATAATATTTATATTGATTTCCCGTGAAATAATGCCTAATTAACATCATTATGGAGATTTTTATAAAATAAGGACTAGTGAGTTACAGCCATGGCATTGGAGATTTCGAGGATTCTGAAGGATTTTTTGAAATTAGGAGAGGGGGCATATTATTTCTAATTGTTGAAAAAAGTGAGGGACACGTTGCTCTACAACACAGTAAAAAAAAAATTGGAAAACGTGTTTAGTTGTTAAGAATTGCATTGGTACCTGAAAATTGCTTTTTTTTTTAGAATTACCCAAGTACAGTCGATGACGTATGTCAAGCTCGATAGAAAAGGGGATTGTTTTCAACTTAAAAAAAGGGGTTAAACAGGGGGACCCTCTTTCACCAAATATTTTCAACTGCGTACTTGAACAAGTGTTTCGGGAAGTAGATTTTGGGAGAGGAAAGGCTTACAAGTCGACGGTAGATGGCTTAATCATCTTCGTTTTGCGGATGATATAATTTTCATTGGTAAAAATATAATGGAATTGAGTTTAATGGTTAACGAACTAAATCAAGAATGTAAAACAGTAGGCCCAAGTATTAATGTATCAAAAACAAAATGAATGTCACGGCAAAACACTGCGGATGAAATTTGGGTGAACGATCTGATGATAGAGAGGGTGGAGGAATACAAAAAATGTTTAGGCCAAAAAATGTCTTTTGATAATAAAATCAAAAAGGAACTGGATGTTCGAATAACTAACTCCTGGAGAGCCTTTTGGGCGCACAAAATCATTCTGAAGGGTAGAAGCAGTTTGCAAACCAAGCTCCATATCCTGGAAAGCTGTATTTTTCCAATACTGTCGTATGGAGCTCAGACCTGGGTACTAACCCAGGGACAAATAGCTAGACTCCAAAAAATGCAATATGCTTTACTTAGAAGCATTTTGGGTATTAAACTAAAAGACAAAGTAAATAATAAAAAAATGCAGGCCTTCACTAACACTAAACATTTGGGATATGTGATTTAAAAATAAAAATAGGCGGGGCATATATTGCAAGAGGAGAGGGAAATAAATGGAATCTAGCTGTCACGGTGTGGGTTCTGTACGATGGAAGAAGGAAAAAAGAGGTAGGCAACCGATTAGATGGCTTGACGAAATTGGAGGGTTCGTAGGGCAGCACTGGGTCAGTACAGCAAGGAATAGAAAAGCATGGGCAGGCTGACGGAAACCTATGCCCAGAGGTGGGCGGGTTAGAGACTCGTCTACCTAACCCAAGGTTGTAATAAATAAATAAATAAATAAATAAAAATAAATAATTGAATCGGAAGCGAAAGCACTCAACGTGAATTAAGTCAGATTTCCTTTAAAAAACATTTATCTCACGAACAGTAAGTCCGATCGAACATTTTATGACAGAGACTTCAGTATTGATGTTAATTAATGTCATAAATGACAATATAAGAAAATTCTATAAACTAGGTGAAGTAGGTGTAATTCTTTCCTAGGAAAATCTTTTGAGTAACTCCCCACCACACACAGATACTAGCGAACGAAGTGAGCGAAATTTATGTCACAAAATAGTTGTTATAGGGAACCATGTGAAACAACTTGGAGAAAGAAGTAGAAAAACCTTGAACAGGTTCATTGTGGCCAAAAGTAGCTCAGTGAGAAGCCGAATGAAGTACTAAATTCGAATCCCTTACTCGACTTCATCTGTGATAAGGTTGAGTTTTTTATTCGCTTATTAAAGCAAAATTAGAAAGTTTAAAACTGTAACTGTTATTTACCTTTTTTCTGGAAATTTCAGACCAGCTGGGAATATTTTACAAAGAAACTAAAACTGGGATAGTGTAGTCATTTACATAAGTTTTTATGGCTTTTATTTCCCTTCAGTTCCGCAATTTTTATAACGGTATTACTTGTCAAAGTGATTGCAATTTGGTCTGTGGCCGTGTGACCATATTTAGCTTATCTGCCCTAGCCGCAAAGAAGCTGAATCCAAATCTAAGTGACTTAACAGCTGATACGAAATCTCGGCAGCGTGTATTAAATTAAATTACATCATCGTCTACAATAAACACGTGACAAATGTGCTGAGAGATGTTTTTTCGGCAACGAGCGTTCATTAATCCGGTTGTTAAGAGGGAAAAAAAAGTCGTTAAAAAGCCATTATTACGAGCTGTTACAATTGTCAGCGTTCGTC
Source organism: Acanthococcus lagerstroemiae (assembly GCA_031841125.1). Lineage (NCBI taxonomy): Eukaryota > Metazoa > Arthropoda > Insecta > Hemiptera > Eriococcidae > Acanthococcus > Acanthococcus lagerstroemiae. Next base: position 19,196,335 of record CM063109.1, on the reverse strand, counting down.
AGTAAAGTAACCAGCCAGCACATTGATCTTTGTGCGATGTATTGGATGTGTTCACTTATCGTCGAAGTCATTACAGCCTGTCAACGATGAACCAGTGCTGAACACCGTACATTCTTTATCAATATTTGTGGTATAACACAACCGATAACTGTTTCTTCTTCTACAAAATGAACCTTAGTAATCATCCTGGAAGTACTATGGCTTCAGACGCTAAAACATATCGACTAACAACCTACATTCTGATAACTGTGACAGCTATATCTACAGAAAGGTGGCTGTAGATATGGCAGGGCTCTTACCGCAAATGATTTCAACGAAAAATGCCAAAGTAATATTTAGGGTAAGGATCTGTGAGAGTACGCACTTTTCGAAAAGGTTTCATATCTCGGCCACTAATGATCTAGTTTGTGTAAAATTTGAATATAATATGTTCCGAGATATTACCTACGAGTATCACACACTAAAATTCTATCTATATACAATTATTCTACGCTAAGGTAAATTTGATTGTGTAGGAGATTGAAAAGTAGATGTTCAGAAAAAGGGGCTGTAAGAATACGCGCGTGGGTTCCTGAGAGTATGCATCACCTAAAACTGCCGAGAGAAATGCTATTAATTGTTATTAAAATGCATGTTTTTATTCGTCACATAATTCACATGTATACTCTGCCACACGCATGTTACCGCCACGTATTCAATATGAGCCCATCCTCCATCCACCTGACAACATATCCATCTCTCTTAGCAATCTGATCTATGTTTCCCTAGGTAAAAACTAATTTACGATCACTTGGTCGCGGTTTTCCGTATTCCCTCCTGTATTCATGCCAATTCGTCATTGTTTCTGCAATGAGAATCATCTAAATTACAAACGAAGACTTGGTGCGTACTCTTACAGTACACTATGCTTTCATTAGTGGACAGTTTCAGCAGGTGAGATAACGTGCGCAGAAGTTATTCATAACATCATTGGAAAACTCATATTATGGACTATTTTTTAACGAAATAAATGCTTGCTTCCTTAATAATATATTTTTTGTGCAGTCCAATCCTGAATAATACCAAAATATTCGATCATGGCATGCAGAAAACTTAAAACGTTCATGATTCAGTACGAACTAACCCATGGAGCTGATTTTGTTTGTAAATCATAACAGTGTCACCTGTACAACGTTGCGACATTGGTTAATTTTCCTATAGCTGTTTGTTAACAAGATACAAGTGCTGCGTACTCTTACAGCCCGCGTACTCTTACAGATCTTTACGTACCCTAAACAAGTCTAGAAAAATCTTACGCAGAATCCAAATCCGCTCACAGTATGCATTTTAATATCCGAATTGGCCCCTTTCTTTTCACGTATAAATCACCAAATTCGCTCTCTTGGATACATGTACGGTACAATCCCAATGCAGTGATCCCTTCCCTATTTTTACAGGACTCTCTATAATTATTCAGATTCTCGTTGGAGGGCCGAGGCTCCCCCTACAGGGTCTGTATCCGCCGAGTGGTGCCCGTTCTGTGGGTGTTAGAGAAAGTAGCTGTCCTCCCAAAGAGTAGAACCGCGTACGTTGGAGCAGTGGTACTTAAGCTGCTGTACATTTTTCTAAGCAACGCATTCAGTGACTCTGTACCCACACCTATGAAACATTATAGGTACTACACTTTTATCAAAGCATTTGGGAAGATGAACATTATAATATCACTTGTTACGCTGACATCACCTTGGTTATGACTACTGTAGTTATACTCATTTTCTCGACTAGCAGATTGCGTCTCATTTTTACTCTCCTGCACTAATCTTTTCATTTTTGAGAAGAATTTACTTACACTTTGTATCCTTCATTGGTTATAGCTTATTCTTCGCTGTCTTTATTTCCAGTTTTTTCCCTCAACCATTCCCTCTAGCAGTAATAACAATATCCCTGGATTTCTTGTATCATATAACCATTCATTTTCACTCTTCTCTTTAGGAGTATATTTCAAATTTCTCTTTTCCTTCATATTCGCGTCAATACTTTCTCACTCCTGATCTTTTCTTCCAAATATTCATAATTATGGCAAAAATTGATAGGATTCGATTTAAATTGATTTTTTTCCTCATAAATTACTAATCGTTTGAATCGATCTCAGGGACGAATCGATGGGGCAGGGTAGTGGGTAACTTACCCCCCTGTAGGAATTTTTCACTTAGCTCTTGGGAAAATTTACCATTCAGTCAGGCGAAGTTTAAAAAATCCAACACGTGTAAAGTTTTATTTATTTTTTGCTTGCTTTGACACTTGGGAATTGAGTTGAGAAGTTAGGAGAATCCAACAAATCAAAAGACTTTTTTTTGCTTTGATATTTGGGAATTTTGAGTTGAGTCATCAGTTGGTAAGTCAATCAAAAGTATTTTCTTTGCTTGCTTTGACACTCGGAAATTGAGTTGAGAAGTTGCAAAAATCCAAAAAGTCAGATAATTCTTCTTTGCTTTGATATTTTGGAATTTTGAGTTGAGTCAGTGAGTCAGTATCAGTTGGAAAAATCCAATAAGTCAATCAGAAGTTTTTTTTTTTTTTGCTTGCTGGCTTTGACCCTCGGGAATTGAGTTGAAAAAATCCAGCAAGTCGAAAGGTTTTTTTTTGCTTTGATTTTTGGAAATTTTGAGTTGAGTCAGCATAAGTTGAGAAAACACAATAAGTCAATCAGAAGTTTTTTTTTGCTTGATTTAACACTTGGAAATTGAGTTAAGAAGTTGGAAAAATCCAACAAGTCGATAGGATTTTCTTTGCTTTGATATTTGGGAATTTTAAATTGAGTCATCTGTTGGAAAACTCCAGTACGTCAATCAAGAGTTTTTTCGTTGCTTGCTTTGACACTTGGGAATTGAGTCAAGATGTTGGGAAAATCAAACAAGTCAATTTTATTTTGCTTTGATATTCGGGAATTTTAAGTAGAGTAGCATCAGCTGGAAAAATCCAATAAGTCAATCAAAAGTGTTTTTTTTTGCTTGATTTAACACTTGGGAATTGAGTTAAGAGGTTGGAAAAATCCAACAAGTTAAAAGGTTTTTTTTTTTGCTTTGATATTTGGGAATTTTGAATTAAGTCATCAGTTGGAAAACTCCAGTACGTCAATCAAAAGTTTTTTCGTTGCTTGCTTTGACGCCTGAGAATTGAGCTGAGAAGTTGGGAAAATCCAACAAGTCAAAATAATTTTTTTTGCTTTGATATTTGGGAATTTTGAGTTGAGAAGTTGCAAAAATCCAAAAAGTCAGATAATTCTTCTTTACTTTGATATTTGGGAATTTTGAGTTGAGTCAGCATTCATTGGAAAAATACACTAAGTCAATCAAAAGTTGTTGTTGTTTTTTTGCTTGCTTTGACACCCGGGAATTGAGTTGGAAAGCTGGGAAAATCCAACAAGTCAAAAGGATTCTTTTTTGCTTTGGTATTCGGGAATTTCGAGTTGAGTCAGCATCAGTTGGGAAAATCGATTGAGTCAATCAAAAGGTTTTTTTTGCTTGATTTGATGCTTGGAAATTGAGTTACAAAGTTGGAAAAATCTACCAACTCAAAAGGTCTTTTTTATGGCTTTGATATTCGGGAATTTTTTGATTTGAGTCATCAATGGAAAAATCCAATAAGTCAATCTAGAGTTTTTTTTTTTTGCTTGATATTTGACAGCTTTTTTTTTACTCCGATGCTGTGTTACTCGGAAATTCTAAGGTGAGCCAGTTGGGACTTTCACAATTTTTGCCCCCCCCCCCCCCACGGGAAAATCTCTTCGATACGTCCCTGATCGATCTGCTTTCAGAAAAAAAAAAAAGATTCAATGTTTACAAGATAAACTCTGCTAAGCGACATAGTAATCAATGAAGTGACGTAATCATAAATGATAATAATCTGCAATAGATTTTGCTAAATGACAGCATCAATTGATAGATTATGCTAAGCGTCATATCAATGAAAAAAAGATTTCAAATCGATTAAGTCGATGTACTCTGCTGAAAAATCGATTCAAATCGATTTTTCGCCACCATAACTTTCAAGTGACAGAGCCGTTTTTATTTCTGACTTTTCAGCGAAGTCTAGAAGGTACAGTAACGCCTCCAAGCCCATATTTTGGGAACAATTCAAGTTACAAAAATGAAACAAAGCTCATTTGAAAGAAAATTTTATACCGTCTTTAAAACACTACCATCAGATTCGATACATTACTGCCAACGCTTAATCAGTTGTCGCACTCCGTTCTCGTAAAATTCAGCCGGTTGTTCTCGGAAAAATCTCGATATTTGGACTTCAATTCGGCATCCGATGCAAAACGATACCCTTTTAGATATTTTTTATAAATACCTCAATAGATAAAAATCACTAGGAGTGAGGTTGAGGTTACAAGGAGGATGCGGAACAATTTCATAGCGCTGCGGTGTGAGGTCTCACGTATCATGTTTGAGTAAGCATGTACCGCTAGTAGGTCGAACGCTACTTAAACGATGTCGTAAAACTTATAGGGTTTTACAGCACTTCTGAGCGTTGATTGTGATACCTTTTTTCAAAATTGATCAAGTTTGACAACACTTTCATCCGTTTTCGGGAATTTTGGGTGCCCTGACCCGAGTTTCATTCAGTAATTCTAACGTGCCAGCCTTTGTTTCTCTTGCCCATATCTGTACTACACTGATATTAAAACACTCATCCCCGACACGCGCCTTCAATCATCGAAAAATCTCAACCGGCGTAGCACTTTCAAGTATATTAAACATTTTTGCATGTACCCAGCGCCAGTAGTTCTAACCGATCTACCCTTCATTTTTAAGCTTTCCAAAGAGCACGCGCGCACTCATCCAGGTCCAGCGGGTCCCAAGATATGGGCTTGGAAGCGTTACTTACTGAACAGCCTTTGTAATCTGAACGTAGTCGTAGTAGATATTTTACGAGTTTTAATACACACAGAGTTTTGAAGAATCTTGTTGCAATCTCCGAGAGACCTAACGAATACCTCTCCAAAAATTATCGTCCAATTGAGAATTCAATAAGTTGAAAAATTCGACAGTACACATTGGCGTTAATTTTATTCCCAACTCAATAAAAAAATAAATAAATAATCAGCAGTACAAATTACTCAAAAGTATTAATATTTCCCTTTTATCTACTTGCCAAGGGTCACTGAAATGCAGGGATGGGACATTGAGGGCCGTGACACCCCCAACGAATCATCGAAATCGGCATCTTCCGGAAAATTCAACCATTTAATCGGCATTATGGACCTTCAGCTGGAAAAATGAATAATCATTGAGCTTCTTTTTTATTACGCGAACATTTTTGTACCGAGGTGATATTTTTGACTTACGAGTATTTTAGCCCCTCACCTGAGGCTCGTAACGCTCCTGTAATTATAATTTAAGTGCTCAGACGAAGAGGGGACGAAACGAATAATTGCTTGGGTATTCCGAATTACCCTCCCATGACTTCATGACTGCGTCCTAAACCCGTCACTGGATTTTGGGGCCATCAGATAAACAGAATGTATAATGAGGAACGATTTACATATTTTCATGTCGACCTCAGAGAGGGCGAAGGGGACACCCGCGCTTAAAAATAAGAGAAAAACGAGTTTTCAAATTAGCAGAATTCTTTATAAAAATCCGCAGCGTCTATACATTGGATCATCGTGAAAAAGAAGCCGTTCATCTCCGACCGTACAAAATAGCCATTCTGGTTACGGTATCGATTAACAGCAAATTTCCAGCTAACCTAATTTCCTCCATTATCCGTCATTAGACTCGTCTGAGTCATTATGAGAACAATAACGCGTAGCCGAAGAATGAGCCCACGCCTCTGGCTAAATTCATCTTACCCGCATTAATCTTGCCACCAAGTGCAATCCCTTGTAAATTTCCTATAATTGAAACGTCTGATTGATAAATTTTGCAGTCTACTATCGAGTTGGTTCTTTTCATGATGCAGTGATGAAATCACAATGGCGTCGTCGTTGCCGGTAGCTAAAGTATGCCCCCCTCCCCCCGCATAAGGCCTCGCGCTAAGGAAAGGAATATTAGGCTTCACAGAGCTGTCAAAGTATGCGACCTCGTGAAGCCCGGTGAATCGAGAAAATTATGACGATCCCGACTAGAAAGTTGCATTTGAGTGTGAAAACTGAAAATAATGTGCACTAAATTTCATTGGAAAATACTAATTATTCGGGTTTCACCTTAGAAGCAGAAACTTTAAGCAAATCTAAATATTGTACTCCCTAAGTCAAAGTCCTATCGTATGAGTCTTCGAAACTTCAATAAAACTCTTAAAGCAGTGTTTTGGACTCTTCCAGATCCGTACAGTAATGTTTAAATTCTGTGACACTACTCCAGACGTGTTTAAAACTGATTAACACTTATCCTGGTTCGGTCAAGAATATCGTCAGGCTTGATTCACACTTATTAGGGCTTTTCTGGACAGTCGGTTTGTTTGAGGTTCCGTAAGACTTCTTTCCGACTCGCTCGTTAATATGTATACCTGTCCCAGACTTGTTTAAGACTTTTTTAGACTTGGTCGAGACTTTATACTCGTGCAGATACATTTAAAACACTTTAAAGCTCTTTACAGCTTTTCAAACTGTACTTATGTCGAAAATGCATGTGTTTTCCCACAAGATTGGGAGAGGGCGTGTGGCACGTGTTTCCCTTACTCGACTGAGCTGAAATTTTTCAGTAATTCTTTTTATATTTCATTGAACTCAGTTAGAAGGAGAGGGCACCAAAATAATCCGAAAAAAGAATGTTCCCTAAGAGTAAGTAAGGGCCATTTTAGTGCATCGTCAGGTAGTGAAGTGTTGTTTATTTTCTGTCTTATTCAGAGGTAAATAGATCTGATTTGAATTTAATTTTCAAAGTTCGAGCTTCATATTTCCAAAAATACCAATGTTTACATTTGGCTTTATTTTTACATATTAAAGTAACAGACCTTGCTAATTGTCCATCAAATTTTGGGATGGAATAATTTTTTGCCCAGGAAAGAAATACTATTTTGAAGATTGCTAGCAAAATGGGAAAAATTATTGGAGACTGAAAATTGGTACAGGTGGTTAAAGTAAAATGAGAAAAATTTGTAGGGACTGAAAATTGGTGTAGGTGGTCAAGTTACTATACTGTTCAACATTTTGAAAATCTCCGCCAATCTGAGTGATATATTTCCCCTAGAGCTCGAAAGACAAAATAATAACCCAAAATCAAATTTTCATCCTATATTCATTTTGCTGTTTTTCATTAGATGTATAAAATCGTGTGCCCACTAAAAGTTTTTCATAAAATTTGATGCAGAAAGATCTTGCAAGTAGCATAAGGTCACGTTTGAGTCAATATTCAGTCCTCGAGGGATGAAAGACTACTAGTAGGTTTGTTGATTAGTACAGAAATTTGAATATCTATTAAGGTAGTTCTTATTTCCATAAAGTGGGAATACTTTTTGGGCCACCCTTTATCTTGTTTTCGCTGTACGTTAAAATTCTTCTGGTTTATATTACATTTTAAAGGATTTACGCAAAGGTTTAGACTCAAATAAATAAAAATTGAAAGTAAAAAAGAAAATACCAAGTTTTACCTCAAAATAATTCAGAGGTCTCATCGCTAGAGAGGGTGAAAAGTAATTTGGGTTAGGAGTTGATTTACGGATTTTTGAGGTCACTGCATTCAATTTTGGAATTCGTTTTTGCATTCAATTTTTCAGAGAGCCATCAAAGAGGTCTGAAAACAAATGATAGTCGGCCTTCCGAGAAACACATGTAAAATTTCATATTTCATTAGCAACGCATAAAATTTAATGGAAGCAGGAATATTTTAATTGAGACTGCTTTCCCATAGTGAAAACAGAAAATTTTGATCATCGTCAAAATGAAGATTGCTATAACTGTACTATAATTCTCCAGTAATTTCTTTAATGCATATATTCTCATAATGTTACTTCTTTTTCTTGGGAATAAAAAATCGCGAAACTTTGACCGGGAGTGGGCAGAGGCTTCGAATATAGTATGTAAAAAAGTAGGTTAAATATAAATACAGGTATTTTGGAAAATATTATAATATGTGGTTCGATTATTTTACGAGACATAACAAACATTTGTTTGTATTCCAGGAAAATACAAAATTTATAAAAATATCCAAAACTCAAAAAATAATGGGAATTTTGTGAAATGATTTCCGGCCACGGCCGATCAAGAAGACTGTAGGAACCATTAGATATTATAGTATTTAAATGAAAATAAGATTTTCAGGACGCTTCTAACAAAAGATGGACCCTTTTAAACCAAAAATTGTCCATTTTTAGGTCAAAATTTAGAAATATTTCACTCTCTATACACGCAAATACTCAATTTTTTATTTCCTTGTGGTGACTCCACACCCATTCAAAAATTTTTGGTACGTTTTTGATTTAATGCACTAAACCATAAATAATTTCCCCTAATACCTTCTACCAAGCTTTTAGCTTCTTCTAGAACGGAAGTCTAGATCCACATTTGGTTCCCGTTGCATGTTCGTAGAACAGACTTAAGCATTTCCGGCCAATCTGGAAACTTCGAGAAGGTCGAGGATCATGTCTGTTGGAACTGGAAGTCCATAAGAATCTCATGAATCTTTGAGTTATGCTTGATTAAATCGAGTTTGGAAGACAAGTTGTGAAAGTCTTGAACAAATTTTGAAAAGCCCTACCGAGTCTCAAAGAGTTCTAAACCCATCTGATGAGTTTCAAAATGTCTGAAACGGGTTTGAAAGAGTCTTCGACAGGAAACAGGTTCAAAACAAAAAATATCCTAGCAATTCTGAAAGAAGTTTAGAATTCCAAGCGTGTCCAACTAATTTAAAATGTCTTTTAAAAATACTTGAAAGTCTTGAATAGTTTGAAGCAAATCCGAAGGTGTGTTGAACGGTGTTAAACCTGCTTGAAAAGTCTGACGCATTGCCTCTAGAATATTAAATAATTCTTGAAGAGTCTTAATCAATCTTCTAAGTGTCGTAAATTTATTTAAGCAAAGTAAGGGAATCTGAACAGCACTTAGGCGGAATCTTAATATCAATGTTATTTTTCAAATACTCAATAAAATTGAGCGCGTTATTGCCATGCGAAAATGTAAAATTCCTTTTTGGCTCCATCATCAAAGATCAGAAAACTTTTCTTCTTTTTCTGTCTTGGAACTCAGGCAACAAAATTTGAAAATTTTGATGCCAAGAAGAGGGGGAGCGTGGGGAAACGGTTAAGCTCCACTCCTCGCTTGTGTTCACTCTTTTGAATTACGAGAAAGAGTTCTCACGTAATATTGGAAATATTATTGACTCGCAAACGCTATATCGATCGCCTCTTATAACATTTGAAGAATTATATAAAATTGAAAATGGAACCTAATTTTTGATGTTAAGAGTCTTGAACCAACCTGAACACAAAAATTCCTTTCGATTCATAGAAAATCATAGTCACGATCATGAAGTTACAAATAAAAAAATCTCAAAATTCGCCAACTATGACAACATTGCAAATGTAATATTGAATTCAATGTAAAAAGTCTTCGACTAATTGAACAGAAAAATTTAATTAGCTTCGTGCAAAATTGTTGTCTTATTGGAATAATTACCGAGAAATTGTTTAAAAAATTTTAAACATTAGAAAAATCGAAAAATTGACAAAATTAACTTAATTTACTTTAATATTCTGAGCTGTCAAACAATTCGTATGCATAAATTTGATAAAATTTGTGGACAACTGCGATCTCTTTTGATCGTTGACATGACAAAAAATCAGAAAGAAAATTTAAAATAGGGAAAATTCGGAACCCAAAATAAATTGGATATCTGAAGTATCTATAAAACTTAATCACGAAATTTCAGGGACAGTCCCGTAGATAATCAATATCAAATTTAAATTTTGATATCCCAAATAAAGCGGATTTAAAATCGTATGCAATAATCGAGTACAGTGGCTCATGAATTTCTGAATTCAATTTTCCTTTAATTTTTCGAGCCGTGTCACTTTTGTCCATATCATAACAAACATTTGCGTTTTTAAACCCGAATCAGGAGTGGGTCAAAAATTTGATTCCATAATCGTAATCAGTTATCCAAAAAAAACAACCTACTTTGGAAGACCATTCGATCGACTTTTCAAGTCAAGTCGAAATTTTAACCATTTTGGGTTCTTGACAAGTCCGTAGCCGGCACGGATTTAGAAAAAGGAGATGGAGGGGTGGAGTGGCGATGGGTGCATATTGATTAAGCTGTTGCTTTTATGTTGGTAGGGGTATGGGGACCGGGGTGCTCCCGGAAAAATATTTTATCCAATGTGGGATACGTAATGACGAATATAATTCACCATTTTTATTCTTTTTCCCCTATTATTCTGTTTAAAATATTCAACTAGTGGGGGAGGGCATGTGCCCCATGCCCCCTTGGTTCCGCTACTGGTCCGTAGCTAACTGCTTGTGTGTGCTAGGGCATTTGATATTTGAACTAGGGCATGAGTGTTTAACAAAACTTCATTATCTATTTTTTAGAAAGTGCTAGCCAGGGCAGCGCGCTTGCCAGCAAAGGCTTCGCCCTGTCTACCGTGGCTACCTTGGCATTAGCTTCGGGCCTGGTTCTTGAATTTATTAAACTAAGCCAGGAAGAGTCTGAACAGTTCTTCAATTGTAATTCCGAAACAATCAGCTCATCAGGCGGCACATATCTAAACATCGATATTGTTTTTCAATATTCGATAAAATTTTGTGTATGTTATTTCTATGCGAAAATGCAAAATTCTTGTTGGCTCTGTCATCAGAATTTGAAGACTCTTTTTTTTGTTCTGTCTTGGTACTCATGCAACAAAATTCGAAAATTTTGATGCCAAGAAGGGGAAGGGGAAGGTTAAGCTACACACTTCCCTTGTGCCCGTCTTTTCGTGCTACTTACAAAAAAAAGGCATCGCTATTACTGGTATTTAGCAGAAGGCGTTGCATACTCTAGACCACTTTGTAGACCAGTAGTTCTCAACGGTGGCCATGACGCCCCCGGGGGCGGTGTAGATGTACAAGGGGCAACAGGCTTGCTTGGGGCGGCAAGAGGGCGATGAGTATGTTTCGGGCCGTCGGGGAGCGGTGAGCATGTTTTTGTATACAAGCGTGACTTCGAAGAATTCTACTCTCTTATCTCAAAATTCCAATGGAATCAATTTGTAACTTCAGGGCGATGATGTAGATTTGATTACAACAAAATCTGTTATTTCTTCCTTCCAGAAAACTTACTTTGTGGAAGCAGAATTTTGACCGTAACGAGTTGAGTCAGTTTCCAATCTTGTCGGTTTTTCATGAGCCTGAGGTCAGTGAAATAATCTTTGGTTGCACACAAGTTTACTGTCAGTTCCTGGAGTCTTTGCACGAGTATTTTTCTGAACGTTTTGAGGATATTTTATCTCTGGAAATTCCTCAATAGGTCATGAATACTTTTGTCAGTTTTGAAACAGCAGTGGTTGAGGTTCATGGAGCATTTACATTGAGGCTGACAGCATTGCTGTAGCCAACTTTGCTGGATGTTAGTTATTTTCGTTCACACTGGAGTTAGTCGAAATATGCAGACAGCTGCTGATAGCAATGTCAGAACTTATCCGATTCGAATCGGATACCGGCTAACAATAACAACTAGCAATGTTGCATGTGAGTCATGTTCGAAACTTTGCTGATAGCAATGTTCGTTTGTCAGGGGAAATGCACCATAAGGAAGAACTGACTAAATTTTCAACAAATGAAACGCTGAAAGCCAGCTTCCAGGATGGTAATAGGCTCACGAAATTTGGGCTTCAAGCTGACATCACTCACCTCTATCCTAGAGCACGGAGCGTCACGAAGAACTTTTTGATTGCCCTCCTTTTGTCCTACCTCGTTGAGTGGATCGTGTTTTTTTTTTATTTGGTACAGAGTAAAGGTCTGTTATCGATCTCCATCGTTCTTCCACATCATGTATTTTTCTTTCATTGATTTTAGTTTTTAAGAAACTTCTGATCTTCATTCTTCCCATGATGAGGAGGTGTTGGAAAATGTTTAACCTCTCGGAGGGGGGGGGGGCGGTAGCTTAAACAATGTTGAGAAGAACTGTCATAAACGCTTAGATAGTTGACAGCACACAATTCAGGAGCCCTGTGCACTCGACGAATACGTGGAAATGCCGACCGACCGCGGTTATCTTCGATGAAACTCAATCGATCATTATTTTGCATAAATCGATTAGCATTTTCGAATTACTAATTCTGATTATACTTGGGATAGAAAGTCCCATCTAACGGGCGACTATATACAATGATATCGAGCGTAAATGCGCCCGTTAATCGCTTCCAGTAGGCTGAAAACAATACGACACTACGTCGAACATCAACTTCTCAATTTTCCGATTAATCGATTTTATAATAATCATCGCCTAACTGGTAATTTGATAGCGGGGCATTAATCAGACGCATGCGGCAGCTGGCAGGTACGATCAGAAAAATCGAACTTTTCCCCCCGTCTTTCGCTTTTCGCTTTTGACCTCACAAGTCTATACGTGACTGATGGGTCGAACGACGCGAGTCCGTTGAACCTTTCCAAAAGTGTGACAACTGTGTGAGTTCTCGTGAGCGGGAGAGAAAAAATTGAAAACCAATTCGAATCTAGGTGCTTTTGTTCGGCCGCAGCTCCGCTCTTGCATATTCATATTACGTTTATAAAAAGAATGTTACGGCCGCGCAGACCTTACCTAGGTTTTTAAACCGTTATAGGAGACACAGAACTGGTATTTCGAACTTGAACTGCATACATTATTTCGAACAGTCATTCAGATATGGTCGTGTATCCATGCCGAGCTATGTACACCGAAGCTGTATGTACGCCATGTGGGCGGACGTAACAATATACACAATTGATGGTATCTTCGAATAGGTGCATACAACGATATGTGTCATTACTAGGTGTTCTTTTTTATATTTTACGTTTTTTTTTTTTTTACTCCGGCTAGATGTGGGTCGTGCTACTGCAATGATTCATCGTTTATTGGGGTTTAACGCGATAATTTTCGCGTTAGGAGAAAAAAAATTCCTTCTAGATTGAAACCGAATTGAATTCAATGACCGGTAAATCGAGGGCCGAATTCGATTTTCATTGCTGACAATAAAGTGCGATGCGATGCTCTCCGAAGACGGTATTGTCGTTTCCGAGTGTTTTACAACGTACACCTAATTACCTGTAAGTCCACTTCGCTGCAAATTGTGGCAGAATAAAAGCGAATAGAATGGTCGCGGCCGAAGCAGAAACCGGGGACTGTGAGAGGACAAATGAAATGTCCATTGATTTATGGACGAAATTGTATTCTTATCGCGAGTACGAAACAGTACCCAAATGGTACGAATTCTCGCACCAGCACCTTCGGAAAATTTTTCAATTTTCTCGAACAAAAGGTCGCCGTAGCGATGAAACAAGCAAAGGTGACGACTTGGACTTCTCGATGGCGCAGCGAACGTCTTTCTTCCTCGCGTTGCCCTTTTCACGAAGTAGGATACTAATTCCAATGTAAGGCTACTCATCTCTTTCTTCCTTTCCTCAAGGTACATATCCAATCTGTGTACTAATTTCGTGGGCTTCTTGGCAGAATCAATTGCCAACGTGGATTGGAATTTTACACTTGAAATTTTATCGGCTTCAGTAAGCGACAACGATTGTTATTCTCTGCTGAAATAGCGCGTACATGAGTGCGGTGGGGGGGGGGGGTAAACTGGAAGTGCCACGTTAAAGTTTCACTGAAAAACAAAAAACGTCATTTCCTCAGTCTGGCCATTCAACTAACTGGTAACTGCAGTTTGTGTACTCATTAGTAAGATACTATACTTAATTCAAAGGACTTCTTGAAAGAGGCACCCCCCCTCCCTACAGAACTAGTCACTAATAAAACTTCATTTTTTGTCTGTCAAATGTTGGTCAAATACCTACAGCGTACTTTTACTCTGACATCAAACAGATTCGAATTGCACACCCATCACGAGACATATGAACGTCTTAACTAGTCAACCTTTACTAGGGACTATACTATTGGGCTTCCGAATCTCACCGCTAAGCCAGCATTAGTCTGATAATTATAACTTCTTCTTCTTTCGTGTCTTGACCGGTCCGATCTTAGGAATCATCCAATGGCAGCGTGGACAATCTCTCTGAACGCTTCCCGGTCGCCAGTAGAGTGGAAAAGAGTTTCGACGTCGCAACCTGTCCATTTTCGGATGTTACGCAGCCATGAAAGGCACTTCCGTCCAATTCTTCGTTTTCCCTCCACTTTTCCCATCATTATGGTTCGAAGCAGTTCATATTTTGGTCCACGCATCATGTGACCGAAATATTCTATCTTTCTTCTTTTAATTATGGTCAGTATTTCGCGCTCCTTTCTGACCTCTTCGAAGATCTCGTCATTTGTCTTCTTCGCTGTCCACGGAACTTTCAGCATCCGACGGTAGCACCACATCTCGAATGCTTCGAATTTGTTCATCGTCCCAGTCTTCAGCGTCCAAGTCTCGCAACCATACAACAACACAGACCATACGTAACACTTCAGGACCCTGATTCGGGGGTCGAGGGACAAGTCTTTCGTTGTCAACGACTTCCTCATCTTGACGAAGGCCGCTCTTGCTTGCTCGATTCTGTAGCGAATCTCCTCGTCGAGGTCACCTTTTCCGTTGATCCATACTCCTAAGTATTTATACTTTCTGACTGGCTCTAATCGACCATTCGCCAGAGGAATCTCCACTTCATCTAATTCCTCGCCCGAAACTACCATGACTTTCGTCTTCTTCACGTTAATTGTGATGCCGTATTCTCCACAAGCTTCTTCAACGATTCCGTGTAAGTGCTATCAGGTCTTCTTCATTTTCCACCAGCAGAACAGTGTCATCCGCATACCTGATGTTGTTTATTGTTTCGCCGCCAATTTTTACACCTTCTCCGCGGTTTTTGAGCGCTTTGTTGAAGGCCTGTTCTGCGTAGATGCTAAACAAAATCGGGGACAGTATGCAGCCCTGTCTTACACCTCGTTCGATCTTCATAGGTTCAGTCTGTCTGTTGTTTCCGAGCATTATTGTAGCATTCTGTTGAAGATAAAGATTCGATATTATTCGCCTGTCCGCTGGATCCAATCCAATTCTATCGAGTAACTCAAACAGTTTGTTATGAAGCACTTCATCGAACACTTTTTCGAAATCAAGGAAGCACAAATACATCGGTCGCCGAAATTCCCTCATTTTCTGAATTAGTACATTCATGCAGAAGAGCGCCTCCCGTGTACCGAGACCATTTCTGAAACCGAACTGTTCCTTACTTATGTTTTCCTTGCACCTTATTCGGATCCTGCTATGTATAATCCGTAGAAAAATTTTCAATGTGTGACTCATTAAGCTGATTAATCTATAATCTCCGCAGTACTTTGGCTGTGGCGTTTTTGGTAACGGTATAAAGATCGACGTTAGCCATTTTCTCGGGATATGTCCGGTAGCGTATATCTTACTGAAAAGTTTTGTGAGTAGTTTGAGTCCGTCTTCATCAAGCAACCCGGGTAGCTCAGAGGTAATCTCATCTGGTCCAGGTGCTTTACGAGCTTTTGCCTGCTTTACCGCTTTTTCGACTTCTTCTGTCATTATACAGAGGTACTCTTCAACCCCGTACTCGCAGGCTTCTTCATTTGGGCGATCGCTGCCGAACAGTTCCGAGATGTACTCTTTCCACGCTTTACTGATTTCTTCCTCTTCGATGAGTGGTTTGCCATCCGAATCTCTCAGCATCATCGGTTTTCTCGTTCTGATCACGCCGGCGATTTCTTTGAGCGCCCTGTGGATGTTATATTCATCGTGCAACTCCTGCAGCTTTTCGACTTGTTCGCATTTTTCTATCATCACCGCTTCTTTCGCCTCTCTGAGTTTCCTCCTTAGTACTCTTTGGATTTGTCTGTACCGACTTTGGTCATTTTACGGGCCCGTAATTGGATTATTAATGTGGGTTTTAACCCCGCCACTGAACCGAGTAACTGACCATTAGTGGGTAATTTTAGGAGCATAGTTGGACTACTAACGGACTTGGGACACTTCACCGCTGTGATTTCAGGTGTATCACTGGACTATTCAATGAACTTAACGCACTTCGTAACTAAACCGGCCATTATTAGTTTGTAATTTCAGAAACATTGTTGAATTATTAACGAACTTAGACACATCGCCGCTAAGCCGACATTCATTATTATATCAATAGAGGTCCACTATAGTACTGCTAACGGGCTCTAATACTCCGCCACTGTTGTTCACGACGCGACGCAAGTACAACCCACACACCTTTGTCCTAAACGGTGAGGAGATTGGGCTCTGTTCACCCCTGAAGTACCTGGGGCTGTGGTTCGACGGGAAGCTGAGAAGGCGGATAGAGTAGCTGGACGGCTGTCCCGTCTGATGTCGAACTAGGGAGACCGAGGGAGAAGAGGAGAAAGATGTACGTGAACGTCATCCATGTCGGTCCTCCTATACGGGGCGCCAGTATTTGCCGACGCGATCAAGATTCCCTACAGAAGAGCGGAGATGGAGAAGATTCAGCGAAAAACCGCGATGAGTGTGTCAGTGCGTACCGCACTGTTTCTTCGGAGGCAGTAGGCGTGTTAGCGCGTATACCGCCCGATCGAACTCATGGGCGGCGAGCTAGCAGAGGTATATGGTGCGAAGAAGAGAGCGAAGACGAAACGGGAACCACTTCGGGCCAAGCGAGTCATCCAGCAGGACACGCTTCGGAAGTAGAAGGACGAGCTTGCTCATTCGACCAAGGGCGAATGGACCCGAGCGCTGATACGTGACCTCGATGGATGGACAGGAAGATCGCACGGAGAGCTGAACTTCTACCTGACCCAAGTCTTGAGCGGCCGCGGGTGCTTCGGCATGTACTTACATCGGATGGCGATAGCGCCGAGCCCCGTGTGCGCGCACTCTGTGATCGTGGGGTGGAGGACACACACACGGATGGTTCAACAAAGTGGTTTCGGTGAAGATCGTAACATGTTACTCAGGTATCCTCTCTGCTGCATCCCAACAAAGAAAGAAGGAAAAAAATTGAAAACAAGAATGGAAATTGATCATGGGAGAAGGAGAATTTCACTAAAAACTGAACAGATCAAAGTCCCCGTGGAAAGCCCAAAACTGATCTAAATGTGGCAGGGAGAAAACTTCTAAATAATCTAAAGCCACCTTTATGTCCAAAATTCCGTCGTTGCAAGTACGAGACACGAATAGGAAGAGTTTCTACGAGTGACAGATGAGTTAGCATGCACTCGCTCAGTGGACTTACGAGACAGCGTTAAGTCGAGAATACATCTTACATACTTCAGTCCATTTCTTGTATTTGGGCTGCACAAAACGGATGTGCGTCGTTACAAAAAAAAAACAACAAAAAACAAAAAACGAATTTCGACCCATGTGACACTTAAATGAATTAGCATTTCCCACGCTCAAATGTACTAGTAATTCCTACACAGTGAATAAGTTTGCAGATACGTAGCTATATTAGGAGCTGACAAAGTATGGGAAGCTTGGCGAAGCCTCGTCAAAGAAGAAAATGATGGTGCTCTTAACTAGAGAGTTGCATTTAAACATGAAAATTGTTATTTTTACGCGGCCAGTAATAAGTCTAAAATTTCAGCATTATGAAATGCAGGAAATAAGTTTAATGTTGTATACAGTATTTGAAAAGCTTATTTCATCTACTTTACGATGCCACTTTGTTTTGTTCAAAAAGTTCAATTGGTGAAAAGTTCTAGGCGAATTTGTAAGCTAGTATCGGTTTTAGTAGAGACTGATAAAGACGCCACATACCAAAATCTTTAATTTAGCCATCATTTTCAGCAACTTTCATCAGATGGACATTTGGTGACTAGGCCCCTCCCTGAAAAGACTCCTATGGCTCTCCCTAACTGTTAGAAAAACCAAAAATGGCCCAGATCTGTAGAACTGGATTAACGGAATAACACTGTCTTACTTTTTTTTGGGGTGGGGGGTGGGGAGCATTTACCAGAAGTGTTGAAATCTTCAAGACATTTGAAGGCAGATATCGAAAAATTTCAAGAGATCATTTGTACGTAAAATTCACTTTAGAGTAATTTTGTTTAAAACATTTCTTGAATTACGTATAATCAAAAATCAATTTATGAGACGGCGTTGTTTCACCTCCCTGGAAAATGAAGCTCCAGGGAAAATCCTTGGGATTCTTAGGTCGTTCCTCAGTATGCCCTATTGACTAACTATGCTGAAATTCAACTTCGCAACTTTTTTTTCACGTAATTCTCCCGGACTATCGATCTGCACAAATAAAAGAAACTGAAACTAAATGTCATTGAAAAATATTATATTTGGGTTTCGCTCCGAAAGCTGAAACTTTGACCAGATCTAAATAATACACTATACATATGTGATGGCAGAGTCCTAATTAAAAAGCTCTAAGATTGTTCTCGATTCCAGACTTGGCCAAGTCTTACCAAAACTTCCTAAAAACTCTTACAGCGAAGTTTTAAATTCTTCTAGATTTTTACAGCAATCTTTCAGATTATGTAACATTACTCAAGGTATGTTTAAAACTGCTTAATACGTACTTTCCTTCGAACTTGTTCAAGAGTGTTCTCAGGCCTGATTCAAATTTTTTAGCCTTTTTAATACTCCTTTAACAGACGCATTAAAAATCCTTTGAAGAACATTAAGTATTTTCCAACCGTATGATTTTTCGAGATTCTTTCAGACTTGAGACAATATCTTTCAAGCTTTTTCTATAATGTACAGTCTAGAGGCTTGACGGAAAATTTTTCAGACTCATCGATACTTATAAGACTCTTTCAAGACCTCCTCAGACCTATAAGAGTCTGAGTCCCATTTGGCTACTGAGTTATGCCTGAAAAAGTCATACTAAAGTTTGGAACAATATGAAAAGTCTCATCCAAACCTGTATTAGTATTAAATGAGTCCGGAAGAATCTTACACAGGTCTGAAACATAAGTGGAAGAGTCTTGAAGTTGGGAAGAATGCCAAGAATCTGTGGAATTATTTTAGGCTTGATTAAGACATGTTGAGACTATTCTACGATCGATTAAATCGAGTTCGGAAGAAGTCTTGAAACTGTTTAGAAGAGTCCTAAAGAGTGAAAAGTTTTAAATAAGCTGAGAAGTCTCAGAGAGTCCTAAATCCTTTTAATGAGTCTCAAAAAACCTGAAATGAGTCTATAAGAGTCTTGAACTGGTGACCGTTAAAAAAAAAATATCTTAGGGAGTCTAAATGAATTATCAGAGATCTCCAAGAAATTAGCTTTTGTTGAGGAACAACTCAAAAAAAAAAAATCTTAATAGATAAAACCTGTTTACTAAATAAAAACACTAACTGTAATCAGTTATATGAATGAAATCATATTCAACTTCACTAAAATCGTATCGCATATCTAAGTAACTAGAGATACATAAAAAGTAGTGACTAGAACTAAAATCCTCTCTGGTCCCTCTTCGCTTATCTTTGGTCATAAGCCTGTGCCACCCTTGCGCACCTTCCGCGAACATTGACATCCCTCCCCCACGATACTCTCCATATTGTATTATCTCGTCCTCCCACCTCCTGGGTCGTTTCGTTCCTCTTTTACCCTTATGGGGTCCATTCTAACACCCTTCTTTCCCACTTATCCTCTTCGTTGCTATTTATATATGTGGCGTAATTAATTTTGAGTTTTCTTTATCGTGGATTCCAAGTTTTTTGTTCCTATTAGTTTTCTTGTTATTGTGCTTTTTATTCTGTCTTGAGTTTCGTCCCTGTTATACTACGTTCCATGGCCACTTGTGTTCTGTAAATTTTATTTAATTGCGTTATCGTTGAGGCCCAAGTTTTATGTTAAAACTGGCAATGGACAGGTGGAAAAAAAGACGAAAGAACTAAAGGATGCAAGCCAAGAGTTTGGACTTTCTATGAATTTATCAAAAACAATATTCATGTCAAACAAAGCAGGGGAGAAAGAACTATGGCTAGAAGGGGAAAAATTAACAGAGTAGAGGAGTACAAATACCTAGGACAAACCATTTCATTTAACAATAATATGGGCCAAATCATTAGTGCAAGAATATCGAATGGCTGGAAATCCTTCTGGGCACAAAAACATTCTAAAAAGTAAAATTAAAATTATGCTCAAAAGAAAAGTCTTTGAAAGTTGTGTAGTCCCCACCCTGACATACGGATGTCAGACATGGTCACTAACAAAAAACGAAACTGAACGTCTGGAAAAAACATATAATTCAATGCTAAGGAGTATGCTGGAGATCAAGTTGGAGGATAGTGTGAAAATGAGTTCCATCAGGAAACAAACAAGGTTAAGGAATATAGGGTACAAAATAAAACAATTAAAATACAGATATGCGGGGCACGTGATGAGTGGAGAGCCAACAAAATGGAACTCTACTTGCACTCTATGGATCCCATTGGACAGAGAAAGGAATCCAGGACGACCAGCTACCCGATGGGTTGATGAATTCCTGAAAACCTTAGGCCCTCGCTGGGGAACCACTGCTAGGGAAATGAAAATATGGAGAAGGGTGACAGAAACCTTTGCTCTACGGTGGGCAAATTAGGTCGCGACTCACTTACTTAGGAACGCAATCCCTGATCCAGGCAGTAAATAAAATGAAATAAAATAAAAAATGTTAAAACTGGGAAGGCGCAGGTTTCCAGGACAGTTGCCTTTTAGGTTTATTGGGAGGAGTGATTTTTGAACAGCTGCCATTGCCCAAAAGCTACTCCAGGCTTTTGAAATTCTACCGAAAGATCCTAAAGTGTATTCAAAAAATCTAGAGCGTCTGTGAAAATACATGAACAGGTCTAAAACAGTCTGCAACGAGTCCGAACGGGTGTTAAAGGGTGTTTAACATATCAAAAATTTGGAACATTGTAGCAAGAATATTGAATAAGGACGCTGTTTTACAAGTAGGGAATCAGTCATATATGTATTTTGAGGGGATTCTGGTTATTTACGATTCTAATAGTACTTTTCACGTAGAATCGACTGGTGACTCTGATATTACACAATTCCGCGTACTTCAACATGTTGCATGCGGAATTGTGTAATATCAGCGTTACCAGTCGATTCTACATGAAAAGTGCTACTAAAATCGTAAACAATCAGAAAGTTGTCAAAATATGATTATCCCCTTCTTGTAAATTGTAAAACAGGGTTCATAGGTCTTGAGGAGGCTTAAGCAAGACTGTAACAGGCTTGCGTTTATTTAACTAAGCCAGATGCATTTTACATAGCGCTTAAATTTTCCGAAATAATAAAATAATCGTGTCATTGGGCAAAACCTAAACATCAAAGACTTGGTCTGTACGATATTGTATGTTCCAGCCACTCTCCACACGTATTCAGAAGCCTGAAGTGGAGCATCTTATGTATATTAAGTGTTAGATTTAAACACGAATTACAACTAAGAGAAGGTACTCGGAACACAATATTCGCCGAGACGCCTATGTGGTCGATAATGTCGGGGTAGGGTTGAGAAGAGTATACCAGGTCACCAACACTGCTGGGGTTTCGAAGAAAAGATATAATTTCAGCAATCCTCCCCCGACTTGGCTCCTTAGATACACTAGTAAATCCACCTGATGATATCAGGTTCGAGGATATTGATGTTCATGTCACTTATAACCACAGTGCTGGCTGGGCTTGTACCAGCAAGTTCTCCAATTCCTGACAGAATGTCTGTACGGGATGTTATTATAATACAGCCTAGAATTTCAAATCCTCATAAAATGACATGGACGTTGTACAAAATGAAGACGTTTAGAACGTATTGCGTGTAGGATTCTAGGATTTAGCTAGGCTCAGGCCACACCTCGAAACAATTTTCTTCGGCTGGGTCGTCGTAGAGCTCGCTGCATCATTTCCTCCCTGCCCAACCCTAAGACAATCACCATACTGTCCACTATACCAAAGCTGTCGTGTGTGACGATTGACGATTTCCGGCACTGCAGTCGGCGCATGCACAAGACACGAGTGAGCTGCTGTTATGTCGCACGCGGTCATCCAACCTCACGCAATCATGTTCGAGGAAAGAATCGAACTAATTACAGGCTGGAAAACCAATACACCGTTATTTGTGTGTATTCGACTGGTGAGTACTGCTGCTCATCGATGAGCACCACTTCCCCATTACTTAAGCTTCTAAAAAGTGAAAATACGTCGCGATAATTACAGCTGTGACTTCGTGGCACCGTATCCTTTATTACATAGATGATCTGCTTTTTCCGTTACTGCTGTCGGTTGTTGCAGGGCCCGATATTGAGTAAAATGTAACCTAGAAAAAGGAACAGTTCGAGTTCCACTCGACCACCGTACTTAAGTGCGACTCGTTACGAAAACGTATACATATATGGTAGTTCGTTTGTCTCGCGTGCTGTAACTGTCGATATATCCGAGATTTTTCCGCTCTAAGCGAATTTCCTGCAGCTACTAACAACTATGCACAGTTGATAGCTGCAGAAATGGTCCTTTTTTGTAAATTACACTGTTCGTCGGCGCACCATTGCATAAGGAGAGTAATTCGCATGTTTGGTGTAATACGACGAATGTGCGCGTTACGATTCATTTAACTCGCGGGCAACCTTCTGGCAATGACAGCACGAAAAGTTCACACTTCGCATACCCCGATTTTTTTTTTCGACAGTTACATTTACTCGGCGTAGCGAAACATGACCATGGATGGACCAGTTGGAGAGTGCAAACATTGAATCGAGACTGTTAGTCAGGGAAGATGAATTAGACGAGAAAAAAAAACACCTCTTTCCGTGTAGCTCGGCGACAAAAGATAGCAAATCTTGCTACTCGGTTTAACTTAATCAACGTTAATTACGACTGTTTTAGCTTCCTCGGTTTTCTTCATTCGCATTTTTTTGTATCTCTGATTATTCTGTTCGTTGGTTCTTTTCTCGCCGATTCTCTGCTACCTAGTTCGACTGGGTTCCAGATTTTCAGAATCATACGGTAAGCATGATCCACTTTTCGGCTTCCGACTGCTACTGGAGTGAGATATCACTTCTCAGTTTGGTTGAAAAGTTATCCCGGTCTCATACTAGATAATTCACATTCGCTTCATTTTTCCATAGAGCATCGCAGTCTGCAATGCTTTCTATGGGACTACGGACCTTCAATAAAGCTGGAAGTATAGGTACGACCATCAAAGGAGCACAGCCGGCACTTTTTCATTTTCCAATTAGGTGCAAACTTAAAACCACTGACGCAGTAACTTCTAGGAAAGGGATAAAATTTTTTGTCTCAACAGGCAATTACAAAAATTTTTTTCCCCATTTTGAGTGGTCAAGTTCTGTGTTTTTTTTTTCATCATTTAAAGAAAAAAGATATTGCACCTGATTGGAAAGCCAGTTAGGTGCAAGCGCACTCTTGCTACTGGGAATTCGCCGGCCATGCAAAGGAGGTCATGGGGTAATTCCTCCCGGAGATAAGTATTGCAGTCAGAAACGTTCCACAAATAACCGCGCGCAGGAGTTTTTTAAAGAATATCATGGAATCCTGAACACCCTTAAAAGACTGAAAATTCGTAAATAAGTTTTCATGAAAGTCGTAGTGAGTTTTAAACAAGTCTAGAAGCGTTTAAAGAAGCTTCAACAAGTTTTAGAGACAGGACCAGTGCGAGGGGAGGGGGGAAGTTTGCTTGTCAACTGACATTTTTGGAGGCTGAGTCGGGAAAATTTAGAAACTGAATTAGAAAAATCAAACGGAAAGGACTTTTCTTATTTATTCTTTTTTTCTTGCTTGCTAACTCGAATTAGTAAACGTTCGTCGGAATTTTTCTTTTTCACCCCCCCCCCCTCCCAAGAAGAACATGCTCTCCACTTTGACACTGCTTGAGAATCCTTACAGTCTTGAGGATACTTGGAAATTCGATGAAGTCTTGAAAAGTCTTCATCAGATCTCAGAGAGTCTGGAAGAGTCTTGAGAGACTTCTGGGTCTCGAACGGGGTTTTAGTGAATCCAGAGCCGTATACAAGGGAAGAGGGGGTGGGGGTATGACCCCCCGGGTACGGCCGTGCGCTTAAAAATTCAGGAAAATGGGGATCTCAGAAATATTAGAAACCCCATATGTTAGGTCCACCCTCCCATATTCCTGGATACAGCACTGAGTGAATCTTCAGAAATTCTGGAAGAATCTTAAAGCCGTATGTCTTGTCTTAAACAAGTATAAAAGAATTCTTATTATTCTCCACCAGTTTTGAAAAGTGTCGCAAGAACGCCTAAACGAACCTTAAACAGTCAATGAGTTTTCTTAAAAAGTCTTAAATAAGAATTGGAGCTTTTTCATTAGTTTCAAAGAGTCGTTTATAAAGTATTATTATTATTTTTTTCTTTAAATTTTACGTCCCACTGGTCTAACCTATACTTGCTTCTGATCTCCATTCGCTTATTTATGAGCTTTTTGGTTTCCTCACTGATTTTGTCATTTGTTGAAGGCCTGGTTTTTCTTTCTCCAATTTGTGCTGCCACCTCCTTGATGCAGTTCTTCATCCAATCATATTTCTCTTGAAAACTGGGAAATTTTTCTGCACTGATTTTCCCTAATTTCTTCCTCAAAATTTCGTTCGCCTCTGCCCGCCTATACACTGGTATGATCACATCCCCCCCCATGTATTATAAAGCGTTAAACTAGTCTTAAATAGCTGTATGAGTTTTAAAAAGTTTTAATCATGTCTCGAAGAGCCATAATCAAGCCTGGAGTCGTCGTAAAGAATCAGAAAAGAGTTTTGAATATGTTTGAAAAAGCATGTGGTGTTTGAAGAATCTAAATGAATTTTACAAGAGCAATGAAGATGGAATAAACTTAACCAGTCTTGGGAACTACTCCCTCTCCCTCGAAGATAGGTAGCTACTTTCTGGAAACCTGGGGAAACCAAGCGAGAACTGAAAACGTCAGGGAATCCTTTCAGTCTAGAAAAAGTCAGGAAATTGCAATAATTATAATGAGAATTAAAAAATGTAAGCAAATCTCATAGCAGTCAAAGAATATCAAATTTGATCTCAAATAGTAAGTATTCTCAAAGCTGTGTACAATACTATAGCTGAGAAAATGAGAGGGAAAATTTGGAAAACTGGTCTGGAAAGCCGAGAAAAAGTCAGGGAAAATAATTATTACAAAAGCGGCTACCCCAGATGAGAGAAAATTAAATTATTGTATTGTGATACGCATTGAAAATTTTCCGAAATTCGTCCCCTAATTGAGAATCTGGTTGTTCCGAAAAGTTGAAATCAGAGGCGTCAGAAGGTTTTTTCTGACGGGAGGGGGGAGTACAGAAATTTTAAATCGACAAGTCGACAAACAAAAAAAGTAGAGATCACAAATTTTTATGGAATTTTGTAATCTCCAAAAATTTTATAAATCTGAAATCTTTCGAGGTGTATTCCTATCAACTTGCTGAATAATTTTTCAATCCAATTTTTAATAATTTCGGAAGGGGAGGAGGGGGCTACAAATAATAATCTGTACCTTGACATCTTAATCCTTGGATTTTGATTTTCGATAACAAGAAGAAAACAGTCGGCAGTACGAATTGTTCAAAATTCTAAGTACTCTTCTTTTATCAACTAATTTAGTTGCCATCTTGAGGGCAAGAAAATGAACAAGGAACTCAGGAAGGAGGTGTTAATGAAACTATATAACTATTTTTACATGTTTTGAATTTCGAGGTTCGTCTCTGACTGGAAGACTGACAGAAAAGGTAGAGAAATAGAAATACTTAGGTTGTCGCTAAGTAATTGAGACTAAAATTCGTACGGCCCACTAACGCTACCCATCGGCGTTTGAACACAGTAGGGGGATGATTTGATTCTTTAGCTATCGATTGAGACACCGCCGAGTTCTTTTGATTGAAAACTCGTTGTTCTAGACCAATTTGAAATAAACCATGTGCGTTGATCCCAAAGATTTTTTTAAAGAAGGAAAAAAAGCATATGATTCCAAAATTTTTTATTAATCATCATCTGCATTAAGTACACGAATATCTTTTTCAAAATAAGCGCCATTCATGGCTAGGCGTCTATTTGTTCTTGCCATTTATCGAACGTTTTCGCGTATTTCGCCGCCGGTAAGGAGGAGGAAAACATCTGCGCTGCGGTAATGATTTCTAAAAAATCACAATTCACCCCCACCTCCCGTATAGTCCTGACCTCGCCCCCTGTGACTTTTGGTTATTTCCTCAACTAAATGCAGCCTTACGGGGTCGTCAATTCAACATAAATCAAGAAGTCGCATCACTGCAGCGCAGATGTTTTTCTCCTCCTTACCGGCGGCGGAATACGCGACAACGTTCGATAAGTGGCAAGAATGAATGGACCCCTGTATAGCCATGCATGGTGCTTATTTTGAAAAAGATATTTGTGTACTTAATGCAGATGATGATTCATAAAAAATTTTGTAATCGTATGCTTTCTTTCCTTCTTTAAAAACATCTTTAAAAAACCTATAGAGGGGTCAACGCATATGGTTTTTTTAAAACTGGTCTGGAACAGCGAGTTTTCAATCAAATGAGCTCGGCGTGGTCTTAATCGATAGCTAATGAACCAAATTATCCCCCTACTGCGTTGAAACGCCGATAGGTAGCGTTGGTGGGCCGTACAAATTTTAGTCTCAGTCACTTACCGGCAGCCTATGTACATTAGCAGAGCATGAAGAGCGGGCGGGATTGGTTGGAGTAAAAAGTTACCCCATTAATGTTCCTGAAGAAGGTCTTACCCCGCACAAACGGGAATGAAACAACACTTTGAGGCTATATTTTGAAGAATTTGAGATGTTCTTGACAGGAAGGTCAGAGACAGATTTTTCTAAATTTTCATTACTAAAGAACAAGTTCAATAAGGGAAAAGCTGTTCACTTTGATTTTGGCGCCCGAATTAGAAAAATCTAACTTTTCAGGAAGGGAAACCATCAGCTCTGGAAGGCATGTCTCGATTCGTCCCCTGACGTTAAAGGCGTGCCTTAAGGTTAGTAAGGCGGTATTTGCAAGTTGGATGAGCAAAATTTTTCGAACTTTTCTGGTCATATCCGTTACAAAACGGGTTTTTGAGAGCTCTACCGAAGGAGATGTTTTCAAAATTGATAAATTTTTCGCGTATATAGGTAACCAGTCGGTGATTGGCTAATAACGAGTGTTTTCATTTCTATTTTTTTTTCTTCGGTTGGCGAGGTCCTCTTAGTGGAGGCTCCGGGGCTTGGGTCTCATGGATACACTCCCAAATCCGGCCCTGTTCTTATGCTTGAAGTTGTGAAAGCCATGGCTCATATTTTGATCGGTATCGAAGCATTTTTTAGCAAGTTGCAAAATCCTACCAAAAGTCAAATTTCAAATACAGTTTACGTTTTGTCAGAAATTAGCTATTGTGCGACGGTATGGGACTCCCTGTGGCTTTACCAGTGGTTGTTCTATTTTTACGAAGAAATCAGAATCTTAGATTACTTAAGCAGCAAGGTCTTATACAGCTGGATGTATCAAGTCTTAAACTGCCATGTCAGAGGAGAGAGAAGGGTTAATACGTTCCTCGCTGTCAAAATTAATCTAATCGGTAATTTCCTAAATTCTCCAGTTCGTATTGGAACAAAAAATTGTTTGAAGGCAATAATATCGATACGGATCCTACGGATGCATATTTTCTCCGGTCTCGTCTCAACTCTTTAACTGCCTTCCTCGAGAGAGCGAAGAGAACAGAATCTTGAATTGTGAGCTTATTCAGAAAAATAATCTAAAAAAGTGCCTGAGCCACCGGTATTTCAAGGTAGGACTAGTTTTTTAGAATCCCTCGTAATTTGTGAATCATTGAGGATGGAAGTAATTCCCTTGCCTATGACACTTCGAAAAAATGAGCTCGAAAAATTTATCCGGTTGTAATCGACGTACACATGTACACTTACGAAAATAATCTCTTAGATAGGTGTTCTGACTGATTTCAAAATGGTATTCGAGGTTATTGAGCCCAAGATTATAGATGTAGGTGCAGTTTCAATCTGAGAAATGTCTATTTACATGAAGTACGTAACAGTGATAAAATAGCATTTCAAAAAAGGTCTCTTCGTTGTGAAACCATTTAGAACAATATCCGTTGTATCTAATCTATTTTTAAAAATACAGACAAATTCTATATTCGCACGAAGGGTCACGTTTCTCATTTACTCGATTCCAATATGAACTGTGCCTAAAGTTCATGGCTTTTTAAAAATCAAAACTCACTCGTGTTCACGGACTCGACCGTCAAAAATATTTTGACCTAGCCGGGTCCACGTACTTTTCTTCGAAACCATTAATTTCATTTTTGAATTTATTAACCCACCTTCCCATCAGCTGCTGGTTTTGGATTCGTCACCCCGATAACGCTTGCATCTTCATCCACATTTCAATCGTGTGAGTAGCTAATATTGATGAAAATGTATAAATGATAACTCACCGAAATCACCAATTTCGAGCCGCCAGTTAGAACAATACACGCGATATATACGAAAAAAAAAAATAAATAAATAAAATAAATAATAATAATAAAAAAACGAAACCCGCAAACGCGACACTGGTCACTAAATTATCACCAGCGAAAACAAAAATTGAAAAAAAAAACACACGCGAACACAGAGATAGCTAAGCGGAAGACGAGCCTACAAGTACTGAGACCAAAGACCAGATCCAGGACGAATTATTTATTCTTCGACTCTTCCTATACCAGCATTCAAGTCTCTGACCTGTGTCGTCACGAAATGTTTGTAGTGCGTTCGTTAGCGTCGTCATTTTTATCAGTAATAGATTATTATTTGTAAACGTTGCCGTGACGTCATTATTTTGCTTTTTCAACTCTCGTTCAAGTGGCCGCGCCGGTCTGGGATAACGTGGCGAGGACCGAAGACGAGACTCATTAACCCGCATTTGGGACTTGAGTCAGCAATCGACAGCGTGCACCAAAAGGGTTCCAACTTTGCGATACATTTTCCAGGATTTGTTAGATTTCAGGTATCACTGATAGAAAAATGAAGTACGGTGCCCCGGGGACCGGAGTCGCGGCAAACAAAGGGACCGAGGGAAGGCTATCCTGTGAAACATTTTTTAAAGGTTTATTTGGAAATCGATGATTTTGATTTGATAATTTTAAGACAATAATGTAGAGTGGTCCGAAATTCTGATATTTTTGAAACGGTTTTCTAACATTAGCTAAGGTCTAAAAACCTGCGAGCCTGTTTTTTAAAAGTAAGATCAAGATTCAGTAAGAATTCTCCATAAAGAAAGTCCACACTTTTGCTTTGCAGCTTCCAAAAAATCGAATTCAGTCGAAAATATTCGTTTGACTATACAAAATTATTCCCATTATTATAAGAATAGAGAACTTCCCGAGAATTTTGGGAAAAGGGTAATTCAGAGGTCAATGACCTCCATTGAATATGACGTAAAAGTACACGTTCTTGAATTTCAAATATTACAGACGACAGAAACCTAATCAAAACAAAATATGATTGTCTATTCGGATTTTAAAAACGGTTAAATCTATTTAGGAACTTTTTTGTAGTCCACGTCCCCATTTTGACGGCTCTACTGAGAGGGCATGTCTTTAAGAATAACGTGTAAAACAATTTTTTGTTGAAAATTTCTCTTAATATCCCAAAGTACCCAAGATTTACAGAAAAAAAAAACATTTTGGAGCTTCGAACCTCCCTAAAAAATTAGCAGAAGGTAGGGGTAGGGACTTCTAGTATATACTAATTCGACAACAAAACCTCAACGATTCCCAGCAAACTCCCGCTTGCTATCTCATCTTTCCTCTGAATATCCTTATTTCAGTAGTTCTACAAGCACTACGCTGATATTTTACTTCCCCCGCTGTTTTTTTTAGTAATTTTCGAAATCGAAATACATACTGCAGGGTATTCTAGGTCACTAAATTTTCGTCAATATCAGTTTGATCCGAAGTGAAATATTGCGGCACATTTAGGGTGAAAAGGGCTCAATATTTCTATAAATTACAAAATGAGTGGAAACTTCGAAATAATTTTAACATTTCGCTGCTATATATTGAATCATACCGAAGTTTTTACTTTTCTTAGTGTTCATTCCTGAGTGTGAGTGAACTTGGTAATATTCCATGTGTAGTGTGTGCCAATTCACTTAGAAGTAGAAAAAGTGAATTGGCACACCCTACACATGGAATTTTACTTTTCTGCTCCCTGTGAATCATTTTCAGAAGGGTAACTGTTTTGAAAATTTAATTCAGCGACTGCAAAACCCTCATTTTTGATACACTGGCCGGTACAGGAAAAGTGTTCCAAAGATATTTAGTTCTTTTTCTGCTCGTGGAACCCTAGAACAGAAGAAAAATGTCAAAATTCTGCATTTTTGTCCGTAAGGTCTATATATGTTATTGTATAGCTGTGTACTGTTGACAAGATACTTGGACTGCTCCCTCCATTTTGGGGTTAAAGTTTGAGCAGGTGTACATTATACCATTTTATCCGGAATTTCATGTTGAACAATTTATTACTCAGCTATACAATTCTGTTATGCAGAAGAACGTACCGACGGAAGGATGTGGAGTCCGCCCCCCCCCCAATATTCCAGAGCTGGTAACTTTAATAAAGTTCTCATTCAAATTTAGCTCCTAAGTTGACAAACCTTCAAATGAGTTGACTTTTTTTTTTTGACAGTTTATTGATTTTTGAAATATTATTTGTTGTATTAACAAAATTAAATGTCAAATTAAAAGAAAATTTTTTTAATTTTATTTTTGTTACAAAATCGAAAATTCGGTTTGAATAATTCACCTTTTCAGTTGGCAAAATGGAGTTTCCCTCTTTTCTCTCTCCTCCTACCTCCTATAAGAAGTTTCATTGGCACGCCCCTGATTTAAGCGCGAGAAACTAAAAAGGTGGATGTGTTTGCTCCCTGGTGGCGATGAAGAAAGAGAGAAAGGAACTTGTCTTGTTTTGATTTTGGTTATATTGGGGACTCAGGGACTACTCTAACCCAATCAGTTGCGAAACCTTTTGATGACATGTTCTCCCATTTTTTCGTTTGAGCATCTAATGTTAGTGGACTGAGCGTGGTGTGCTAAGGATAATTCATATCCGTAGGAAAACTTCGAAATTAGTGCTTTCTCCATAGCACAATTGACCGCTAAGAGACATCAAATGGGCAACATTAACTTGACTCGAAAAATATTGGAAAGGAGTATCGAAACGGAGGTTGGGAGGTGGGTGGTCCAAAATGTGGCGATTTTTGAAATGTTTTGCTTCCAGTGACTAAATAAATTTCTTCTTTTTGGTCTAAAAACGCACCAGCCAAGTTTTTCTTAAAAACGGAGAATTTTGAAAATCCCGCCGTAAGGGGTCAAAGTTAATGTAAGATCATCCATAGGGAGATCTGCAATTTTGTTTTGAAACTTCCTAAATGTTGAGTTCGATCAAAAACATTGGTATGACCAAAAAAAATTGTTATCGTAACAAGAATTTTAAGAAAAAATTAATTCAAAGGTCAATGGCCGCTGTTAACTTTGAAGTAAAAAGTACACTGTTTTGAAATTCAAACATTGCAAACCACAGAAACCGATTAAAAACATGAAAATAATTATCTGCTCAGATAAAATTATTTTGATTCAAACCTCAGTTTTATAGGCTTCACTGCATGAGGGGGCAGAATCTGGAAATTACAGATAATTGTGATGTTTTCTCATCCTTGCCTCTTGTGACCCTTACTGGTCAAGGGTACAGGCAGAATAGCCTTAAAAACGAATTTGGTGACGCCAAAAAACTCAATTTGATATACTTTACACATAATTTAATTTTTAAAAGTTACTTCTTATGTTTCAGTCCCAGTAGACCATTACTGATTTAGGTTTCAAGAAAGAAAACTTCAAAAATGAATTCAGCGACTTCAGATACTGTATTATCGTTGTTCTTGAAGCTATATTAAATAATTTTGATATTTTCGCATCCCTGCCCCCTGTGAACAGACTGGTAGGAGCTGCAATCAGATTAACCTCGGGAACGAATTGGGCAACTCCAAAAACCCGAGTTTGGAAATAATTAAAGGTGTTATTTGTAATTTCAAGTTTTAACCCTTAATGAATCCTTAAAAATAGGAGAGTCTGAGCTAAAAGAAATTCGTAAATGGATTTAGTGTTTCTAAAATCCGAACAAACAATTTATTATTTTCAAGCTTTTAATCGGTTGTTGTGATCTGCAATGTTCGAAGGTCACAAAAGTGTATTTTTTATCCCAAATTCAACGGAGGTACTGACTTTTAAATTAATATCACGAGGAAAGCTCGTGAAATATGAACCGCGTATCATATGTAAGAAACCGGATCACAATAAAAGAAAGTTCGCGGAAACACGTGGACAAACCCGGGAAGCGCTGTGAATAATCGTGAAAGACCGCTTTTTTTGTTGATCAGATTATATTGATACAGTCTTAATTTTGTGAAGAAACAGTCGAGAGCAGAGGAAATTTCAGCAATATAGATTTTTTTTTGGCTTATGTTGTGTTAGATCTTGGATTTTAGACGTATTTTTGAAATTTTGTATGAAGGAAATTAACAGCTTTGAGATTTGGAAGTAGTCATTAATTGATGTCCCTCCAAATTCGACTCAGATTTCTTTGAGATTTACGCTTTCAAACTTGTTTAAGATTTGCTGGGACATTACGAGAAACCGTCACGAGCTTGACCCTTTTTGAAATTATTTAACTTTTTAAAGTCAGTGCTGGACTTCGGACGTATGGGCCCCAATCTAGGGCAAATAATTAAAAAGCACTCAGATTTTCTTTTGAAAATATTCGGGAAAAGAGGGCACTTCTCGGGGCCCGGACTTTTTCGAGAGGCCGGAATATTCATACTCTTGTGATTTTTTTTTTTGAGTATTCGAGTGCAAAATGAGGATGCCTCCTCCCTCTTAATCATCTCCTTGCTCAAATACTACTGAAGGAGTTTTAAAGAGTCTTAAACAAGTCTTCAAGCATCTTAAGTAAAAGTCTTGAAAAGTTTCAATGAGTTCTGAAGAGTCTTAAACAGTCTTAATAAAGTCCTGAAGAGTTCTGACCATGTCTGATAACCTCATATAAAGAACTTTACACCGGTCTGAAAGCGCGACTTACGCGGATCTTGGACAATTTGAGTGAGTGTTGTTGGAAGAGCCTCAAGGAGCCTAAAATGAGTCTTAAGGTGTCTTTGTGAGAGAATCTTTGAAAATATTGAGTTGGATTGAGTGCTGAAGAACTCTGTGAAGTTTAAAGTGTCGAAATTGAATTTAGAAGTCATCGAGTCTTGAGCAAAAACCTCACATGGAGTAGTAAATACGTTTGAAAAAGTCTAGCTGTGCTTAAGGAGTCTTAAAGTCTTAACTTTTGTTAATCAAATCTGAAATTTTCATAACAAGTTCACAAGTCATAATCGGGTTTGAAAAAGTCTTAGCGACTTATAAACAAGTTTGAAAACGCCTTAGAGAGTCATAGTTACTTAAGGACTACCCCGTCCTTAGACACAGGTAGGAGGCTTGGGGACTTTAGATCCCAGTTCTCTAAAAGTCCCATTCCCACCTCCACCCCACCCAGTTCAAAAGGAAAAATAATGATAAGTGAAAAATTTTACCAGCAAAAGAATTTTGAACAAAACTTTCCTTCAATTTCAAGATCTTTATAATTTCAATTATTGCTAAAGAATTTCTAATAATACTTTCATTCAGTTTTAAGATTTTTTATAATAATTTTAATTAGGTATTATTTACATGAGATATACAGAGAGACATATAGCTAGGATCATTGTGAGTTAGTTGCCACAGTGAGAGAGATGCCACAGGTTCTCCTGTAGCGCTCCTAGTGTGTAGTTCGAAAAATTGAGATATACATTTCTTTTCTTCATGCCCATTTATGTGTACCTACATCACACATTGAGATTATTATCCATGAAAGTCACCAGACATAGAAGTTACGAAGGTTTAAAATTGTTATTTAGTCGAAAAATTTACTAAAATAATTTGAATGAAAATTTGCTGGCAGCGATTTGGATGCTTTAAATTGATTTACAATTTTAGTACGTACATTTCATATTACCTATAAACAGTTTACTTAATTATTATCTATCAACATTTTTTGAATCGGTCGCACTTGTGGCACCTTATCAGTGCTATTTCATAACATGTGTGTTGGCATAGTTGCTACAAAAATTACTTATGCCACATTAAATTAGCTATTTTTCCAAAAAATAAAATCAAATTAATTAATTAGAAATTTTTGTAATTTTGTAGGTACGCAATGCCTCTGGGATGTGTGTATGGAAGTCTGAAAAGAAAAGTTGGTCGGAAGAAGACTGTGTTTTGGCGATCAGTGAACTAAAAATGGAGCTGGATTGTGTACTACTGCGACGAAGGGCAAGATTCACAGGACCTAAGGAAAAGGCATTTTTGCGCGAGCTCTGTTGGAAATAATTACTTAAATACACGTCATTTTGATTGAGTAGCGAGTTTCTTCGATTAATAGTACCTTGTTTTAGTGTGACATATATCCAACAGAAAATATGGCAGCTATAACTCAGTATGTGGCAAATATTCCACAAAAATGTAGGGTTGATCTTTGGGCCATAGAAAATTTTCTAATTATTCCTTTAAAAAATAGTCCACAGCAAAGATGTAGCTGAGGTATACAAGGGAAGAAGAAGAGGGGATGGACAGGGTATGTGAATAGCTTGTGGAAGCCATAACCACAGCAACTCAGAAAGTTACGACTCAAAAACCAAAACATAAAAAAAGAATTATAAAGAGATACGAAAAATAATCGACAAAGAGAAAAACTGAGAAATAAAAGATACCGAAGCCCTAAAGATAGAATAGAACTCCGAGAATTATGTAAGCTACCAATGAGAAAAATACGGGAAGTTAGAAACGAGCAAATTAAAAATCAAACCGAACGAATTCTCGATTCGACAAAAAGCACCAAACGATTAGTATGAGTAATTGTCCTCACCTAGCAGTTATTCTATGAATTACTTAATAACTTAATGGAAGACAATAGTAAAAGTAAAGTTTATGCAAGGAAGGAAATAAACAGGAACTTCTATAAAAAAGAAACGGAAGTAGAAGTAAAAATAACAGAAGAAACAGGCGAAGGGGGGGGGGAGTTATTAAGAAAAAATTGAAGTCGAATAACCCTCCAGGATATGACAAAATAACGAACGAGCAAATAAAATATGGAGGAAAAAAGTTTATTAATATCCTGGTATCCCTATTTAATGAAATTTTAGACTTGAAGATGATTCCTAAGTCCTGGGGCCGGGCAGACATTATTCCAATTTTTAGACAGGGTAATAAACATAAATTCGAAAACGACAGACCCATACACAGTAGATTCTCGCGATTATCCGCCCTAATTGGGACTGAAGGTAGGGTGGATAACGAAAAGGGTGGATGACCTGAAAACATGTAGTTTTGATCCAAAAACATTGAGAAATGGGAAAACAATTTTTATTGAATCACGTTAGGTGGTAAGTTATTTTATACTAAAAATAATAATAATATTACAGAAAAAAGTTAGTGTTCTTGGCGTTTTTGGTCAGTAAAGGGGAAGAAAGACAATGCTGTGAAGAAAATAGCAAAAAAAGAGTGCTAGCTGCATTTTAGAATGAAATTTGAATAACAATTATGAATCGGTCTTTCAAAAAGTTGTACAATGATGCTATTGATTTTATATCTATATGTGGCAGTTTCTATAAGAAGGGGTAACTTTGTCGGTCAATCGAAGTCTCAGAAAACGCGAAAAAAGAAACACACAATTTTTTGGTCCAAAAATCAATTTTGAGATTTTGGTTGATTTCTGTAATAAAAAACATCGCAATAACAAAGAGACAAAATTTACGCGCATGAGAGAGAAGAGGGTGGGAGGGAGGAAGAGAGGGAGAGAATTATGAAACAGAATGAGAAAAAAATACGAATGTCTGTGTTTGCTTCTTCGTGGTTTTTCGGAGCTCACGAATAAATCCGATGTTCTGAATTGTTACCACGCAGAAGAGCAAAAAATTACATTTCCAACAAGCTCCCGTTGAGACTGGTAACGTGATTCCGCGGCGAGTTAGGGCCGCTTGATGGAGTGGGAGAAAAAGGTGTGTCTAATTTTAAACGTGTTTTTCCCAAAAACGTGTTTTCGCGCGTTCTCGTTACACTCATCTTTGACCCCTTGTATCTCCGGAACAAAAAACGCTACAAATCTCGCCGATAGCTCGTTGGAATGGGCATTCATTCCTCTATTAAGTACTGTTGGTAATTCAAAATTCGTCGGATCGACAAAGTTACCCCTTTTTATAGAAACTGCCACATATTTCTTGGGAAAACGCCTATTTTGGCTATATTTGGGGTAGAAATTCGCATATTTTATGCATATTTGGGTCATTTTTTAAATA
Organism: Acanthococcus lagerstroemiae; assembly: GCA_031841125.1. Lineage (NCBI taxonomy): Eukaryota > Metazoa > Arthropoda > Insecta > Hemiptera > Eriococcidae > Acanthococcus > Acanthococcus lagerstroemiae. The sequence continues at coordinate 19,159,873 of CM063109.1, read as the reverse complement.
TCATATTATGCCGCACTCTACTTATCAATATTGTGGTATCATAGATCCAATTATACAGTCGAAATTTGCGTTTACATCATGTCCACTTGACAAATGACTTAGGCTAAATAATTTTTATAAGTTTAATAAAAGCGTGTTCCAAAGTAATTGGACACAAAAAAAAAAAAAAAAAAAAAAAAAAAAAGACGTTGACATAAATATTGATGCTTCTGTCAACGTCGACAGTGTTTCATGGGAAATGTGGAAAAAAACACTGACTACCCCAGTAAGGAAATGTAAGAAAAACTGGCACCTCTGTATTATAGACTAAGAAATGTTGCCCTCTCAATATTTTTGACTGTTCGGCGCTTATAACCACTGTGTACTTTGTGCAGCTCGAAACTCCAAAAATCTTCCAATTCATTTTCATCGAGAGATTTTAATGTACTCTAACATGTGCGAACAGAGCAGCTCGATTAATAATTAGTGACTTCGCTGGGGCGAAAAATTGCAGACGTTCTCCGAGATTCGCACACGTGAATGCATCTTGTTTGTGTACCTCGTCATTATAATATCGGTCACTAGCCCAACTTATCGATTTTCTTTTTTGTCTATATAATAACCTATATAAAGCCAGTTAACATAACCTGGGTTAATCCTTCGATGCTTATACACACTTCCTGAATCTGCAATTTTACGGTTCGTCGCGTTTTCACGGTATCCTCAGTACACGAGTGCCTAGTCTGTGTGTTCAGTCATAATCGTGGCAGATCATGACCTAATCTACTTCCCCTCTCGCAAAATTCTACATACAATGTTTTTGTTTTTTTTTTGTATTATTTTAAATATTAAATCATGTTTTGCATGCTTTTTTCTTCATTCTCATTTTTTTTTCATTCTTTCTTCTCTGCACTCGTACTCGCCCGCTTCCACTCGCTTTAATCTTAATTGCGCGGATTTTCGAGGAAACGTGCCCGCCGCTATACAAGACAAAAAAATTTGTTCTCATACGTTAACCGTGTTCTGTTATTTTTTTTAGAGGCGCGTTTACACTAAATACGCCGTGCTCGTTTTGCTGTACGCCAACGCTTTGCATAAAACAAATAAAGAAGAAAAAAAGTATATTCTATTAAGACGTGCTGTAAGCTCAGGTCGCCAGCCACATCCGAATCCAATTAAAATCGGTTGTATCTTTTGTTCGTATGAATTTTCCTCGATTCGCGTGTGCAGTGTGATACTCCCTCGATTGAACTTTTGTAAACCTATGGTATTCTATGACAGAAATAATAGCGCCCATCTTGCTCGATAACGGTACCGAACTAACATTAAGCCAACCAGTCTTTATAATCGTACACGATGCTCGACATTACATTAACTATACACGTTTCCACATTACTCGCTATTATTACATTAGCCGCACGCAGACGTTAAATTATCTTTTATTATGGTAACGTACAATTTAGTTCATTGTTGAATTACACATTGCCTTTCGGATATTTCGACAACGGACGGTCTTCTTCGTATGCAAATTACACGCTTTTCCGATGCTACTACTTCTGAGGAGTCGATGGCGAAGTCAGCCCACATTGCGATGTCAGCGAGGGTTCCGTTAAATGGCACAGATGATCGTTTCCCCACTGTTGAGCGAAGATAGGTACCAAGGGATGATGTAGCTTTGCAGGAGTGAACAAGACTCCACGCTAATCCAAGCCAAGGGTGTTTTCCCACTGTTGAGCGACGATAGGTACCAAGGGGTGATGTAGCTTTGCAGGAGTGAACTAGACTCCACACGCTAGTCCAAGCCAAAGGTCCATATAAGGTCATTTCGTATACTGATTCCCCTTTTATAAGTGCTATCTCCACCTCTTGGGTGATAACTTGCCGTGGTGAGGAGGCTTAAGCTTAAAAAAATAAAATAATAAAGACTCTCTGTGAGGTTATATTTCGTTAAAATCGCAACCAAAAGCACCTAGGAGAAGGCAAACTCCGACAGATAAATTCTGTTGAAAGCAATGAAAATCTACAACAGAATCTCTTTCCAGGAAATGTAGCTTTTCCAAATATTAATTACTGATGATGGCGTTCCAAAACGTAAATAATTTTTTCGGACGTAAAAAGCTCCCCATTCTGATGTCCGGGAGGGAGCTACTTGCGGGAGCATTATCATCGGAAAATTTTACAAAGAAAGGCACAATTAAAATAGGAACTACGAATGTGAGAAGAAGCTTGAATGGAGTTGGAAGATTAGAGAATCTTAAGAGAGAAATGAAGAGGCTTAACCCAGGAATAGTTGGAATAAAAGTGAAGTAAGGTGGAAAGAGGAGAATGACTTTTGGTCAGGAGACTTTAGAATAATAAATACAATGGGAATAAAAAGGCAAGCAAGTGGCGGAATTGTTATATGAATACAAAAATAGGTAATAAAGTTATATATTATAAACAACAGAGTGAAAGGTTAGTCTTGATAAAAATCAATATTAGACCAGTACTTGCAGCAATAATACAAGTGTATTTATGCCTCCTAATACTCACGAGGACGGAGAGATTGAGGAGGTATATGAAGAATTAAAAGGGCTTATGAAGCATGTTAGGGGCGAAGAGAATCTCATTATTATGGGTGATTGGAATGTTCGAGTTGGTGAAGGAAAAGAAGGTAATATAGTCGGGGATTTCGGATTAGGAATGAGAAATGAAAGAGGAGAGCGTTTGATACAGTCTAGTGCGAAGGGTAACTTAGTTATAGGAAATACTCGATTTAAAAATCATTATAGAAGAAGGTATACATGGAAGATTTCAGGTAACAAAGGCAGATATCAAATTGATTATTATTACAAAACAACGCTTTAGGAATCAAATAGCTGCATCAAACTGGTCGTAAGACTGATAACCTTATCATCATCATCAAGCGCTATCTTGGAATGGTGACGGGGCTTCAAGAAGAAGTAAAAGCACATACCGGTTAACCAGTGTCGACCGCAAATCGACGTCGACTTGACCTCAAATCGACACAAAATCGACCTTTTGTCATGTTTCAGAATCGACTCATCATCAACATCAATTTCTCGTCGAAATAGCTCCGGGGGTTGTCGACTACAAATCGACCGAACTTGACTGCATATCGATATCGAAATAAGGTCGACATGAAATTCATAGCACTCCAAATCAACGTTGAAATTAAGCAGATTTTGGGTAAATGCTGTTCTGTGCGCTGTAAATCCACGTTGACATCGATTCGAATTAGAGTATTATGATTTTCCATGAGCATTAAGTCAGCGTCGAGAGTCAGTCGATTTGCGGGTAATTACAGAGACGCACCAAAGAGTTTTTCCTGGGGGAGGGGGTCAAAATAATTGTGAAATTCCCAACTGCCTCAACTCAAAACTTCCGAATATCAAAGCAAAAGCAAAAAAAAAAAATTAAATAAATAAAACTGTTCAATTTTTCTAATGACTGAACTCGAAATTCTCAAAACTCCCAAGTATCAAACCCAAAAGAAGAAAAACCTTTTGACTTTTTGACGTGTTTTGGTTTTCCCAACTTCGCAAAAAAACTTTTAAACTTGTTGGATTTTCGCAGCGAGCCTGACTAAAATGGTAAATTTTCCGAAGTGCTCAGTAAAGAATTCCTACGGGGGGGGGGAGGGGTTAAGTTTCCTCCTGTCGGTAATTAGCTTACTCATGGACCGTAAATCAACGTCGATATGAAGTCGATTTTGTCTGAAGAGTTTTCCATGGGCATTTAATCAGCGTTACAATTCATTTGAATTCGTGTCTAAATATTTATGGAGTAGAAATGAAGTAATAGGTAGCTAGGTACATAGCATGGTTCTTCATTCGAATGCATTTCGACTTTAAGTCGACGACGAAATTAAATAGCACTGTATGGTTTCACGTTCGACTGGCTTTCGACTTCAAGTCGACGGTGAAATAAGTAGAAATTGGGTAGCACAGTATAGTTTTAAATTTATTCGACTGACTTTTGACTTCAAGTCGATACCAAAATTAGGTAGAAATTGGGTAGTACGTATGCCTTTAAATTCGACTGCATTTCGACTTGAATTCGACGGAGAAATGGGGTCGAAATTGAGTAGCATATGGAGCAGTTTGAAATTCGACTGCATTACGACCCAATGTCGACGTCAGCTTATAGCAGTCCGTTTAGTTTGAAAATTGACTCCATTTCGACGAATTTTTGTGAATACTTCAATTCGACGTCGCATTCTAGTCGACTTCAGATCGACACTAAGCTAATGACTCCAAGGCGACTCAAAATTGACGGTTGACATGATTTAACGGGTAGAAGGAAAACTTCCATGTGTAAACCCCGATGAAAGCAAAAGGGGAAACACCAGCTCATGAAAAATCACTTAAACAAAGTCACAGCTAACAAAATTATCACTCTTGAAGAGCTGACCGCTTTGTTAAATCAAAGGTCTTCTTCTACTGGAAACTATATCAGTATTCTTCCCGGGAGATGCGTCTCCACATAACCACAATCATGATGGCAACTCGCAAAGTAAATAATAATTTCGAACGTAGTCTCATTCGGGTGTCCAGGTGGAGACTATTATAGTACATAGTGAAAACCTGAGGAACAAACTGACTCAAATAATAGAAAGAAGAAAACTATGGATGAAAAGTGAAGTACGAGAGTTAATGGAAGAAAGAAAAAAATATAAAAAAACTAATGATAGAGAATATAAGGACAAATATAAGGCTTTAAGAAATCAGTTGAAAAGAGAATGTAAGGAGGCAAGAGAAATATGTATTATTCAGAAGTATGAAGAAATTGAGGAGCAAATGACGGAAAATGTAAGAATTTCTATTTTTTTTTTCGACTTTCCTAGTCAATTTTTTCATTTTTGGACCACATTTTTCCTGGATGGTCCCCAAATTTCTCCGTTTCAAACGATGGTTCCTTGAATTTTTAAAATTCCGACAGAGTCCGACTCAGTGTGCGAATCAAAAAATATATAAATTTGCTTATTCAGCAAATACACGGGTTTGAGCATTCGAATTCTTGCTGTGGCAGTAATGGTGAATATAAGTGGATAAAATGTTGCTTGTATCAAGTACTAACCTCTTATTATAACTGCCTCTAATTTCACTGGGATCTCCCGATAATTTTCATTCTAATCGGCTAATTTTGGCCAAAAAACTGACCTTTCCTCATATGAGACACAGATTGATATTATTGGATAAAGCTCAAACTTCCTTGAGGATTTTTCTAAATTATTTGCAGGGTTGTCGAGAGAAAATCCGGAGTCCGACAGAAAACCATTAAAAAAGGCTCTTCTCGAAAATTGAGATTTTGCGCTCAACGACCCAAAGAAAAAAAGATTAGGCAATGTTAAAAAATGTTGCACGATAAATGATCCAGTCCTCCAAAAAAGTTTAAGCCCGAGGGAATCCCTCCATTTCTTCACTCTTGTTGATACTGATTATTGGGAATGAGTACAGAATTGAAAGTATTTTTGATATAGAGACCACTATAGTATACAACTACAAAATTCAATGATAATTGATCAGTTTCGGTAAAAATGAGAAACATAAGTGTCCAGTGTCAAAAAAAAAAAACAAAAAAAAACAACTAAATTTGATAACACTGACTTTTACTGCTGTTATTTTCGAAATTCCTTCTTAGTGTTATATTTCTTCTGTATTAATTCAAAATTGTGGATATGGCTGCTTCTTGTACAAAACTGGGGAAACTTCAAATATTAGTTTGACCGACTTCGGCTTTATTTTCCTGGAACGGGTGAGACGAAAGGAGTCCACAAATTTACTAAAGCCAGAGGCTCGCCAGTCTTCGAAAGGCGAGTGGACCCGGGAGCTGATCGGTGAGCTCGACCTGTGGTTAGGTAGGAGGCACGGAAGCCTGAACTTCCACCTGACCAGGTCTTGAGCGGACACGGTTGTTTCGGCTCGTACCTGCACCGGATGGGTTTGGCGGGGAGCGCCGAGTGCACCCATTGTGCAAGCGGAGAGGAGGATACGCCGTGGCATACGCTGTTCGAGTGCGACGCCTGGGAGGAGGAGAAGCGCCCAAGGGAACTCAGTGGTGGCTCCTGGCGGAGGAGCATGCCGCTACCGAGGTGGGGGATCGTGCGACGGGGCCGAGGATGAAACATGGGGGCCTCGGGGCCCCGGCCCCAAGCGTTCCCACTCGGTACGATTGGAGCCGAGGGTAGTTTCGGTTCGGCATGCGCGGGAGGGGCCTGGATGGTGAGCCAACGCCACAACCAAAGCGCTGTCATATTGTCGCGGTCGTACCTGATGTCCCCCATGGGCGAGACGTGTCGCGCAGTGAAATAGCAAAACGATATAACGACATATGACAAAAATTTTGGAAATTTTGTCTAACGACACCGGAGATTCTCGAAAATGCACTAAAAATGAATCAAATGACACATAAATTTAGTTAGGTATGGCATTTGGTCATTTCTCGATTTTCATAAGGCTACTGAAAAGTGATGTGGACAGATGCGGGAAAAGTAAGAAAGAACCGAAGTACATCCACAAGCCGTAATAAATTTTCAAAACGCAGTTATTGACTGCTATGCAGCCTTTGGTAGAATAACAATGGTGGAACATGTGCGTAGGAATTCCTGTAAATTGATCGATGTATAGCAATTCGATAAAATGACAAAACAAAATGAGGGAATAATTTCGTCATGAGAAAACAAAATAACAGAACTCTGATTATGACAAAACACATAGTATAACGGGGAGGGGGGATGTCTGACAAAATGACAAAAAACCGTTTTGTCGAACATTACTGAACGCTCTATGCTCGAAATAACGAAAAATTTATCTTCGTTGTTCTCGGCATTTCCGTATTGGGACTTCAACCTAAGTTGCACGTGTTGGCAGCACTGTCAGTATGTTCATTGTATTCTAATCACTTTGGGGTGAATTTTCGTGAATAGATCACCCCAAACTGATAACAATACCTGCAAAACGTTTGCCTATAGTAGCGCTACTTAGATGAGGTTTAAACCCCAACTGCGAAGACAAATTCCATAGAGCTGGATGAAAGCGAAAAACCAAAACGATGAGACCAAGGTCAATAAAATTTTTTGTTTATTCCATGAACGGTGGGCAGCACCGCATTCGCGGCACTTTTCATCTGTTCCATTTCCTATATGATACCCGGCTTGGACTGCCCGGCGTTACGCCCTTCGAAAAAAAGGAAATTTTTCTCTCATGTTTTGGGCATTTCAGAATTGCGAAGGCAAACTCCGTCGACCTTAAGCCAGCAAAAAGCCAACAAGATCTCTTGGGAAAGACAAAAAAATATCCTCTGCATGTGGATCTCATTGCTAAGAATTATTATGTGTGATACTTCCGCGTGAGTGATCTGAGAATTACAATTATTTACTGAAAAAATAATCTACAATAAAATGTATACTTTTTCAAAAATTTCCAATTTTAAATACCTCATTTATAATTAACGAAAAGTTACTGTAACCAACGTTTCCTAGTAAGACAAAACCCAGAAGTCCAACATGCGTAATACATCAGCTGTTTCACTTCTCTCGCGTACTTTCCCCCGCGTGATTTGCCTTCTCCCTCGCATCCGGATTTGCGCGCGTACTTCCCGTTGAATCGCCGAATCACTGCAACCCGGAAGAGAGCGCACAAAAGAGCGAAAAATAAATAAAAAGTCTCTCGAAAGTGCATTGAACAGATGTTAGTTGTTTCTTTAACGTCAACGTAAATTCCGATTCCCATATCGGAAGGTTACACAGGTGAATCTTTTTTATATAGAGACGTTTCCATCTTTAAATATAATACAGTGTGTGGTGTGAATGTACCTTCAACGATACAGCGTGTCAAGAAGGTCATTAATAATCCATTTTGACCTACTAATGGATGGAATGCGCGTTGCGGTTAAGGTGAAGGTAATGAAGACGGCCGCGACGAACAGGAGAGGGTCAGGCGATGCGGCGCGGCGCGGTATGGCGCAGCGCGGCGTGCTTAGAAACCGGTTGACGTCTATCAACGCGATCTGTGCGACTAGTGTGATACCTACAGTCGAAGGTAGGGCTTCGGAGAGCTTCTAGCTCTAATAATGGTAACCTGTAACGTAGTCCAGTTGAAAGCTCGTGGTCGTAATGAAAGTAAGTATGAATGAAAGTAACTCACACAAGTCGAAGTATTCAAAACGCCGTTCCGTAGGGAGGATTTTTACATATTTCAGGCGCTCTAGTGATTTTGAATTGTACGTAGGGAACGGAGGCCACGCGAGTGAGGGGTGGAGATGAAGAAGGTTATCTTACCCTCTGGAACTCAACTCAACTGAAGAATTCATAGCAGAGTTGGAAATTTATTATAAGTTGTCAAATAGTAAAATACGCGAATAAAGAAAATGGTTACAAAGTTAGCGGTGAAAATATTCACAAATGCTATTTCAGTTGAGGAATCACTGATAAATTTTATAAAAATTGGTGCTTTATAGCTCAGTAGTAGGCCAGTACAATTAGACAAAAAAAAAATCCAGGAGAGCTGAATTTTGGCACAGAGAGTTTAATGATAGTCCTGATTGACGAACTAAATATACTGAAGAAATTGACAGTGTTCAACAGGGTGGTTGTACCCCTTCCGCCACAATCAGTTTTCCCCCAAGAATTTCAGGGAAAACTTTTCAAACAAAATTGTTCCTCATTGAATCGAGGGGCGTTTTTCTAAACTGATGGCCTAAAGGTAGAAAACAATATTTTTTAGGAGACCAAAAAAAACGTTTTACGTTTTTCCATTTGGTAACATTGTTTTACAGATGATCAATATGGCTTCATGAACATACAACTGAGAGGGGCCCGCTGCAGTGGCAGATCTATGTGGGTGGGGGGGGGGTCACCCCCTTCGGGCCGAAAAAGAACATTGCGAACGCACATTATATAAAAATGTAGTGAACGTGTACACCTGCAGTGCTGTAGTCCTGTGTGGACTTCAAAGTGTATCAAAAATCAATAAATTGAGAAACTACGACTACCGAAAATAAAATGAAAGTAAAATGAAAATACAAAAAACTGATTAGGGTTGAAACACTCTCCTTGGAAAATTTCTATCCGCCACTGGCCCATTGGTTTGGAAACTCTAAATGAAAATACAAAAAACTGATTAGGGTTCAATACACCCTCCTTGGCAAATTTCTAGATCCGTCACTGGTCCGTTGGTTTGGAAACTAACATCGTTGGTTGGCGAGATATTTCATGTTAAAGTGACCAACCTCCTCTACCTTTATAGCTCAGTTACACATTGCCATTTTTCGATGTTTTTATTCGATAAAAAATCGAATAATGTTTATTAGTTAACGATACTTAGAGAATATGTTCCCTGTATCATTTCTCGCAACCTGAATCGAAAAAAAAAAAAAGAAAGAAAAAACTACTCATCAGTACACGTGATTTTTATCACTTTAACTCAGTTTGGAAAAACCATTTTTGAAGGTCAAATACATTTTTGCTTATACATAGCTTGTAAAGTACGATAGATACGCGATTGGCTACTTTGTACACTTCTGCACGCTACTGTCATCTACCGGATTCCGTCGGAAACGCAAAATCGACCAATGGTACCTTTAGCTCAGTTTGGAAAAACGCTCCTCAATTCCACCCAGGAAAATCGTTCCTAATTTTTTCGTGATTGCCTCTAAAACGCCACAAATCGGGACTCAGTAAAGCCTCTCATTTTGCCATGCATTAACACTGGTTTCAAGGGGGGGGGGGAATACGGCACCCTAGGTAAGTATAAAACGTTTGATAAGCTCAAAATGCAAAATTTGGTAATTATTGTAATTCAGTGTTATCCAGCAAATTTTGGTCAGGATCTCAACAACATGTCCTGCATGCATAATTCTTGGGGGTATTCTGTAAAAAAGAAAAAACAAAAATTGTGTTAGAAGCTCGGCAGCTCTCTTTCATTCCCAAGAACGGGAACATTTTTCGTAACCAAATCTGTGGTGAAACTTGTTCAGTAGGCCCCCAAAAACATGAAACTTGTTAGAATTAATTTTTTTAACCTTTAACCCCCCTCTTTTTTGGATGGGACATGTCCCAGCGGTATTATTTGGTGGGATATATTGTTCCACTGGTACTGAAAAAACACGAATTCAAGACGAATCGACCCATACAACGGCTGATAGCAACTCTGCGACGCGCTCTAGCGGAAAAATAAAACCGAGAGGGGCTCCCTCACTTGGTCTCCTACTTTCAGACAAATGAAGAAAATTGAGACAACGCAAGAACTCTGTTATGAGATCGATTCTATGCTTATAAATCAAAGACCAAGTCAGTATAAGAAACATTTGGAAAAAGTTACCTAATATCAAAAACTGTGCACTATCAATCCGAAATTTAAAATGGGGGTGGACAGAACATATAGCCAGACTACGATAGAATAATTTATTAAGCTACCTTTTGGTATTGGAACCAATTCAAAAGAAAAAAAGGCAAATCAAAAACTAGGTGGAGGAACGAAATCGATCGATTTATAAAAAATAAGCTTTTCCATCGAGTGGCCCAAGATCGCAAATAATGGGAGAGGGCGAGGTGTACCCTTGCCTACTACGGACCGACAGCATACTCAGAATAGTAAGTGCTCTTCGGAAGTGCGACCTTGGGAGCTAAATATGTATTATTATGAAACTGTATCGCTCTCAATAAAGGTTTGATTGATTGATTGATTGATTCAATATTGTGATAACATATAAGAAAATAATTTTCTTGCGATTTGACCAAGAGATATTGATGTGGTACCTTAACGAGCATTCTCTGGAATACTGACTATTCATCTCTACTTCTTTGGAACCAGGGACATTAGTATCCTGCATCAGAAATTCCAACAATGGTATATTATTTCATTAAAAAAGGAAAATAATTTTTTTTTTATATCAACGACTTTTTTCCCTTAATACACCATTTAATAACTAATTGTTATTTCAGTACCTACTCCCAGACAGAGCCCGTTTTTTGATCCCACTTCCAATAAATATTTTCCCTACATTGTGAATTGGATGACTACAAAATTCGGCAAAAATGTAAGTACATCAAATCTAAAAAATGAAAATTCAAAAGTATAAAGAAAAAAGGCTCAAGACAAACGAAAAATGAAAAAATGTAAAATAATGAAGTTTAAAACTGAATAATATGAAGTAAGAATAGAAAAAAAGGTAACAGTGGAAAAGTAATATGTACCTCGAGATTGAGATCTTATAAATACCGGCGCAAAAATTTTGAAAAGTCTCCTAAAATGTTCGTAGTGAGCAACATACCTTTGACTGTTTTCACCCCTGCTATCATTTTGGTGCCACATATTCGCGTTTTGGATGTTCGTTAATTATAGCATTGACATTTCAGTCCTGGTCTTAATACAACACGTATTTGAAAAATAAGAATCAGAGTATCTTAGATTTTGAAAATCGTCGTAATTTCCAGGGTCTTCCGGGCGAAGATGAACTCGATTCAACCCATCGCTCATGTCCAGGGAAAATCCGCATCTCTTTTGCATTTACCACTAACTGTGATCACTAACGATGAACCCTCTACAGTTCCGGGGCACCACTAGTTGGCCCTTTCTATATTGATGTCCGGGGAGGGAAACTCATATAGACTCATTTGAGTTTTCCTCAAACGTGAATTTTATTCATTTTTTAAAGTTAAACACTATATTGTGGTCCTACGAGGACATTTCCCTTCACCGTTTCAGTTCTTCCGATTTAAAAAAATATATATTTTACGGCGCAAAACTGTAGGTACTTTGAATGACTTCATTTTTAGGGTTGGCTAGACCCTATTGCGATCGCTTTTTTTATTTATTATTATTATTATTATTATTATTATTCAAGTTGTTCAGTACTCCGACGTTATCAAGTGGTAATATGGATGGCAATTCTGTCGTAGTTCGTAGTTTTGTAGCATGTTTATTATTGATGAATATAGAGTGCGTTAATGTTTAGCAGAATTCAGACGATAGGAATTGCAGCATTTGCCGACCCTAGTCGTGCAGCATTGCTGCTTGTTCTGATTAAAGCAGATAAAACCCGATACGATATTCTTATTCCGAAAATGTTCAATAACTTATTCGGAGATCCAAAGCCCTTATTTCAGAATACCTCCACTGATCTGATCACCTTTCTTGAAAATGTAAAAATGTAACTGTTGAGAAACAGAAATTCAAAACATAATGCAATAGTTGAAAAACATAAATAATTCTTGCATGCTCATATATAATCTAGTTTTACAAAACAAGAAGACTTTAACACCATTTAATCTTTCTACTATTCATTTCACCCTGTGGTATCACTCGCTGTCTTAAAAATAAATCCGAGAATTAACGATTGCTTTGAAAAATAACACCCGCTGCATTAAAGAAAAGAAAAAAAAACTCTGCTCTAAAAAAATTGATTCGAACTTGGACGAATTTTATGGAAAAAACATCCTCTCCCTCGAAGATAAATACTAGGAAAAATGTGTAAATTAATTTCAAGCACAAGAATACATCATGCCAAGTGAACAAAATGATTTACACCATTTCAAATGATTAGAACAATATTAATGAACTGCCCTAAAGCGCCGTGCTTAGTAGTCCTGTTATTTGATAGTTCGTTCAGTTATCAAGAGTAAAGTCAGTTTTGTTCATTTTTAACCATTTAGTTTGGATTTTGGGACCCAGAACTAAAACAGAGTAAAAATTCGAATGAAATTATTCCAAGTCAACTATATCGGAAGTCCCTATACCGACAAAAGCTGGTTATGCTCTCTTTAAGAATGAATAATTGTCGAATTTGCTCCTAAATCCGGATACGATCAGAAATCTGATACAATATTTAAAATCAACAACACAAAAACAAACTTTCATCGACAGTGTATCTGTTTTTCTAAAACTTAAGTTGATTTTACTCATTTCAAGAGTAAAATCCATTTGATCGGCTTTAATCTGGATCGGATTAGAAACCAGACCAGATGTTCGAAATTAGCTTAAAGTGCCAGAAATTATAACATTTGAGAATTAGAAGTCCTGTTTCAATGCTGTACACTGTGGAGAAATTTTTCAAAGGTTTGGGTTCGTGTGGCCGTGATGCGAGGAGTGAGTGACCATACCCTTCATATGTGTAAATTAAGTAGTATATTCGAGGAATTGAAGGTAGCGTACTCGTTAGACAAGTTTCGCCGTATTTTATACACTTCTATCTTCGCAAGAATTCCGTGAAACGCTGTTTGACCACCTTCACTCTAGCGTTAGAGAGGTTGCCTGAACGCATGATGCAAGATGTCTTGCATGAATCGTTTTATTCAGGCACAGTTAACGTATCTGTACCCAGCATGCGCATTCATAGTTCAATGTGGAATAAATTAGTTAACTGAATTTTATTTCGCGCTTTCTGTCTCAGTTTCCGTTTTTCGTTGACCTACCGTCGAGCAAACAGACGGATAAAATTGAGCAATAGACAGGAAAAAAGTCAGATCGAAAGATACACGGATAGAAAAACAGTCAGGCAATCAGATGAACTGAAAAGAAATCATTTCTACCAATTCTGGTTTATGTAATTTTTGTATGATTTTTATTCTTGTTTTCCTGCCGTTTCCGTTATTTCAGTCGTTCTTGTCCGCATTTACCTTTTTTTTATTTTATTTTTAGACAAGATGCTTGGAACCTGCTCTGAAAATAGGGTATTATGAAAGTTGTGCCAAATTTTTATAGCGAAAACTGTATTTCGTGGCTCCAAAGCCCAAGTCGAGACTAAATCAAAGAAGCAAATTTAGATGCTCAAGTGAAGTAAATTTTGTCCATTTCTTCGACCAAAAATCTTGATTTCTTGTTAACGAATTTCCATTCCCCTCACTATATGTTTTGTAATAATGGATGAAAATGACCTTCAATCCAACATAAAATTTTTCTAGAAATTATCATGTCCCTAATAAAATTTGGATTTCATGAACTCGACTCGAAGCTGGATCAGGAATAGTATACAATAATCGAAGCTGACACCCCCTCCTCCGCAAAAAACAACTTTCAAGATGCATACTTTCTTAATCGTTTTTCACATCAAACTAATTTTGTCATTTTTGAATCGTCTATCGACCCAGTTTACAAAAATCGTACTCGGGAAAAAATGCTCTTTTGATAAAGTAGAAGTTCGAATAATTTTGTATAGTGGTAACATTGCCAGATAAAATCTACTAATGTCTCGAATATTTGATATGTCTTCTTTGGATAATGATTCCAGCACATTTCATCGGGATCGGTGACCTTGTCTCTGTGATTCTCTTCATTTATTTAGCTGTTGAAGAAGCTCAATTTTTTGCATTCAGATGCGGATAATAGCCCCGCTACAATGGAGGCTAAAAAAATAAAAAGCTGGTAAAAAATTTATTTATTTTTTCTGTCTAATGATGCAAAAACTATTCGGTTCGCTCACTGATGCTTAGAAGTATTTCAAAGTGTACAAGGTCAAGAAAACAGACGTTTTTCAGTGTATAAAAATAATGGTTACTGGTTCTCATAAATGTCTGAAATTTTATAGACACTAAATATCTGCAACGTCTATAATATACTCCTCTCGAGTTTTGTGCAAATCCGGGCATCTTTCAACGTCTAGTATAACTATCGGTTTCACTTGACCAGTGCTCACGTAGAATCCACACCTTTAACCCCCGAGCGCCTCGAATTAAAACTGTTTGATATTGCTCAAACTTTCACGCAATTGTTTTCTCATCATGATGACACCTCAGAGACTGACCCATTGATCAAAGAAACTTTTCAAAAATAAAGGATCACCCTAATACTTTTATTCTGATTGGCCGAGTGGATAGCGCGCTGGTCTAGGAATCCGAAGATCCGGGGTTCGGGCCCACGTAGCAACTCGCTACATTTTTTCGACCTAGGCCAGTTTTTTGGCAAGAAGAGAAGAGGGCTAAGACAGCCAGAGACGTCTCTGAGGTAATGCTCGAAAGGGCGGATTCCAGGGCTCGGGTTGAAAGGCAAAAATTAGAAAAGCGAATATTTTTATTGAAAAATTGTAAAAATTGGTATTCTTACAGTGAAGTATGGATTTTGGAGCCCACCTCAGAAATTGATGTACTTGAAATCAATGATCAAAAAAACCTTAGCGTTCGGTTAGTTAAGTTTTCCTACTTTTATACATTTTGTAAATTTTGCGCATTTGGAATCGCTTTTGATTTACAATACTGCGAAAGAGGGAGGAATAGTAATTATTTCACCATAGTTTGTGTGTTACTAAGAACAACGCATACATTCTCATTTGAAATTTAACAGTTGGTTGCCCTGGCAGCTCTTCATTTTTTTGGGATTGAGAGGAGACTTTTTTTGACGTTCAGTTTTTCAGGCTGAGTTAGGTTAGTTCATTTGAAACGATTATTTACATCTTAGGGCTAATACCAATCTGGAAAGATAAAATATCAAACTTACGAAATGAAAGGGGAACTTCTTTTTCTTGGAAAAAATAAGAAAATTGTCCGCTAAAATTCCAGGATTGGCAGGCCCTCCCATCACTCAGTTGGGAAGGGGCAATTAATCCACTCAAAGCTTAACTTGACCGCTTGAAGATGCCTGTCAGTCCCGTTTTCATCTGACTCAATTTCGCAATTAAAAACAGGTGAGGGAGGAATTTTGTGACACACCTTTGTAGCAAAATTGCACGATAGCCCAGTTATCTAAACTAGGCAACTGGAAGAGTGGAGCATTGTGTTTTCGATATTTTATTACGAATTATTCCGTTTATATTTCATGAAAATAGGTTTCCGCAATTCCGAGTTACAGCAAAATATGTGTCAGAAGACGCAACAGAAGATTTCGTTCTTTCCTGCTGAAACTTTTTTTTATTTTGCTTATTGTAAGTATGCAGAGGCGGGATATCGAGCGGGAATGAAGGAACTTTCCGCAAAATGTTCTCGCAATTTAAATACCTATTCCATCAGAAGTATAATATTGTATGTATCACAGTTACACAGGATGTTCGATATTTATGCATTCTATTTTTATTGAAATGAGGTGAGGTGGGAGGGAATGGGCTTTTTTGGGAGGTAACATTCTCATTTGAGTTTGCCTGAACAGTAAATTAACCTTCAATACCTGGAAATTCAATTTTAAAGCTGTACAAAAGTATTTCATCCCATGTACCAAGTCATCTCAAACTTGTACCTTTGGCCTTTATTGTTCGACAAAATTACTAAAAATTCAGTATGAGCGCGATTCCTTCACTTTTTTATTTATTCTGTAGCAGAAGATTATGTGAACAGGCTTTTGCAAGAGTGTTATAAGTCCAAACACGCAATTTTTCAGAAGAGCAGAAAAAAGATTCCTGTACGAATTGCGAGTGTGTGAGTAGTGTTGGCAGTTTAAGAAAAATAGCAGTAGGTAGCAGCACCGTTTCGATAGGAGAGATTCCTTTAATTATAGAATTTTTTGGTTGATTATAACGTATTTTGTAGAGCTGCAAAAAAAACTAGTCGTGACTTATAACATTTTGAACAAATAGGTTAAGTGCAAAGTTGTATAAAATTTTATAGGACCGTGAATGAACAGAGGGCGTGCCTCAGCTGTGGATGGTAAACGTACAACGTTGGAATGGACTTATAACATTCTTGCAAAATCCCGACATCGTTCTCTTTCCCCCCTTTTTTTTTGAGTGGTCGCCCTGGAAATCTAGTGGTACCACCGCGTTCCTCGTAAGAAGTACTTTCTTCTACACCGCTTAACCCAAAACTACCAAAATTGGACTTATAACACTCTTGCGAAAGGCTGTCCATGTACCCTTCATAAAAAATCATTAAGAAAGATACGGATGCATTACTTGACATGTTGGACTGAACATATTGAAAAACGTGTAACAAAAGTCGCCCCAGTTGACGGTATTAACTCCAGTTTTTCCAGCGCATAAACTCAGTTGTCTACTCGTATTTTATTTTTCTCTGTTAATGGTCGCGTAAGCTGAATAGCCTAATCCAGTCCCCTCTCCTAATGTGACCGCCTTTTTGTCTCGTTTGTTGATGGTGCTATCTCGCGGGGGAAAAATCGTACTAAATAATTTTTTTGTGGGGAATGCGGCTATCGAAAAAGTAATCACTAGGGCAAGTTTTTTTATGCATTTGCATATTTTTCCTATTGATGATTTCTGCGCATATCCGTACTATCTTTTAGATTCATGAAATTGAAAATCAAATATGAGCCTGACTTGGTTGCACATATTTGTGCATATTTAAGGAAATATGGATATTTTCGCATAAAATTGTACATTTTAGCGCATGTGTGGGCATGTTTGGTCATTTTTCTAATTTTTACCGCATATTTGGCAATATACATGCTGTAAGCTTGAAGCAGGTTTGATTTATGGACGCTAGCACGGATTTAGTGCCCTAGCACTGCTAGCTCCAAATACCAAAGTTATAAATTGTTTAATTTAATTTATTTTTTAGTCTTATTTAAATTATTTATTTGTTGAGTTATTGAGCCAGTCGTGTATTGCATTTGTTTAGCTGTAAAAAATCCTGCCTTTTGATACCCATGTTGCCTTGTTTTAAAAAGGAATATATTTTTGCATATTTTGGAAATTTTTGCATATTCTTGTGATTTTTACAGCATAAAAAAACTTGCCTTAGTAATCACCTACAAGCAAAATAAAAATAAAATAAAATAAAATAAATGAGAACAAACTGGCACCTTTGAACTTTTTCTCTCAAGTCTGGTGTCTTAAAAAATAAAAGAAAAAGTGTGGTGTAAATTCTTCTGAATAGATTTCTAAAAAATATATTTCAAGTGCTGTCTTTTTACTTCGTAGAGCGTATAGCGATGCACGCATGCCAAAGTGGCTCCACAGACACCGCACACCTGGCCCCGGAAACTACCCTTTCGAGTATCGCATCAGTGAACAGAGGGACATATTTCAAAGGCTATCTAACGACATATTAGTTTTTGTCGTCAGAGCTTTTGAAAGTTCAGGTACATTGATTTTGAGGTTTCAATTTTGGTTATCAATGTGATCCCCACCCCACACACGAGTATTTTGGTTTAATTTACTGACAAATAGCAAAAATAAAAAAAATATGGATCTCTAAATAAATGGAATCCGCATATGTGCGGGGAGGGCTGATTTCAATGCTGCAAGGTTACGCATGGTGCCACGTGTTCGAGAAAATGTCCTGATGTAAGCCATTATGTATTTACTCGTATTCATTAAATGCTTAATCATTTCTCGAAAAGTAGTAAATAAAAGTTTGCTTGACGATTTGAACGCTTTTTAAAGTGAATTTAGCTAGGGCCCTTCTAGGCACTTGAAAAAATTCCAAAATCGATGACTTTTTTTTAATTCACCAAAGTCAATGTTTTTATACTTTGACTTTTTCTTTACTCCAGTGGTAGTCAATGTTTTTCCCTATGACTACATACAATTTTTCGGGTTGTAAGGCTCGGGGGGGGGGGGTATTTCACAATCCCAGAAGTAAAAGAGGACCATATTTGGCTACTTTACCTTAATATGTGTTGCGGTTTCTTTGCAGTTTCTCTCTATATACTAAAAAAGTAAAATCCGCCACCGCCACCTCCGGTAGAAGAAACCCACTACGGGTTGCCTACCCTGCTTCTTAATTGCTCATTTTCCTGGGGTAGCCTACCCTTGGGAGGGGGTTCATAATGGAGGAGGGAGCTTAGCAAAATCCGCCGCCGCCACCACCTTCGGGAGAGAAAAAAAACCGATGTGGGATACCTACCCTGCCCCTTAATTGCTCATTTCTCCAGGAGTAGCCTATCCTTGGGAGGGGGTTCATGGTGGAGGAGGGAGCCTGGGGGAGGAGTAGATTATGGGGGCGCTAGATTTTAAGGACAACTTTTAGGAACAAAAATTTATGACGGGGTGAACAAAAATTTAAGGGGGCGCTAACTTTTATTCTGCCTAGAGGCGCGAGCATGTTGTATTTGAATTGAGATTAGTGAATAGTTACATGGGCATGAGTCACTGGCTGATAACTGAAAAAACGAACATGCGCAGTCCCTATATCTTGACAAATGTTAATGAATGTATTATTAAACGGTTTAATTACATGGATCACAAATATCCCTAATGGTGCACAAAAGCAAAAAAAATGGAAAGCTTATGAGGTAGAGGTCGCTACCTCCGCGCTACCCTCTGTGGGCGCTCATGACTGCTCGTATCCACGGATCAGGAGGTTCTCCAGATGGTGACGTCACGTTGACTAGATTCGGCAGAGGCACCCCAATGACTTAAATAATAATTACGCTGCAGACTTGCGGAGTGATTATTTCAAGGTTTTCCATTTCACCTAATCAAATAAAATCAATAAAGCAAAACGAAGAGAAGGAAGTCGAAAAGAGGCGAATAAAAGTAAAGCTGGTGAAAAAAAAACCACGAATAAATTGCACGGTAAAATGAATCTCAGATTCTCGCTTTGTTTACAGCTCTGTGTGCACGAGTGCGATTTTCGAATTTTTTCTCTCCTTCTGTCCGATTTAGGTTAATTGCAACGTCGCATTACACTTTATTTCTTTTAACCTTTAGTTTTTTTTTTTTTCTTTTTTTTTTTTCGCGTTCACTTTTCATCCGACTAGAGAAGACTAGAAGAGCTATCGATACCATCGATAGTCTTGCGTGTGATTTTAATTAAAGGGTTTTATTGTTCCTTTTGGTAAGTTTGGGCAGTCGCGCTCTGGTGGCTTTTCGTTCGGATTACCCGGTTAATGAATGCGTCCAATTCGGAGATGCGGCGACGTCTTTTGTATTGTTTTTTCCGAGGTGTTCGTTTAATTAACGTTGATAACCGGGGGCGTATGTTCCGAAAACAGAGAAGATCGAATGAGCGAGCCAGGTTTGTGGGTACTTTGTAACGCGGGTGCCGAATGTTATGCTGAGCCGGCGACGATGGCCGGAAAACAGAAAGAAGTGTACTCGAGAAAATCGTGAATTCCGTTCGATGAAAGTCTCGAGTGTCCGAGTTCTAAATTAAAAATTCAAAACGTAGCGAAGAGGCGCTTCATGCGACGTCTGACGATCATCCCGCAGCGCGAATTATGTCATTAATCACGAGCTGGCAGCGCTCGCCCGACGTCGGACTGATTCGGCAATTAGACGGGCCATTGTTGTCGCCATGTTGTTGATCTGACAGCCAGAAGTGATCATCAATTGTGTTCCGCGGATTCAGAAGCGGTCAAGTGCAAATCAGAACGAAGTTTCGGGTGTGCGCAGTGGTGCTAGAGCCTGGGATATTTTGCCCCCACACTTTCGACAGAGGAAATTCCAAGAATGAGAGATAGCTTACACGAAACGGCACATGACCGGGCAAATACGCTGGACGCCCATTTTCCTTCAAATTTGAGAAAAAGAAATGGCTTACTTTGAAGAAAAGTAGGGTCCTCCTCCACAGGCAAAATCGGCCAACAAAGAAGGGGGACTATTATTACATTATTTTTCTTCTTAAAATGCTGATCGATCGGATCATATAGCTACACCGGCAGAGCTGCGACATATTTCTTCACTTTTCCCGGTCCTTTGCTTTTTTTGGGACAACATTGATTGGCACTCCACATGTGTCCCGAATTTGGTTTGTCCACCTCATTGCGCTGCGACCACGGGTCCACCTGCCCTCTGTCCAGTTATAGCCAGCTTCTCTAGATTGTTATTCTACCGTCTCATGATGTGACCAAAATATTTCAACATGCGATGCGTACATATAGAGTTTATCCGTTCAGGGTTTCCTATCCTATCCACAATCAGTGGCGTAGCCACGGGGGGGGGGCGAATGGGGCAAATGCCCCCAAGGCACCTTAAATTGAATGTAAAATATGCAAAAATGAGCAATTTTTCGCCTTTAGAACACGTTTTTTGAAAGATTTCTGCTTGAGCAGTAATTTTACCTTCATTTTTCATAAAATAGTCCTCTAATATCGGCAATTTTTAAAATATACCTCAATTTTCGACTTTTTCTCCCTTGAAAATCCTACTTCGTCGCCCCTTTGGGAAAATCTTGGCTACGCCACTGTCCAAAATGGACTCATTGGTTCGCTTTGTTGTCCGTGGCAGACAAAGCATCCTCCTCCAGATCCAAATTTTCAGGCTGTCTAGTCTATTTCTGTCGACTTTTCGTACTGTCTATGTTTCAGCTCCATAGAACAGTATGTAACTACCATTTTAATCTTTGTGTCTTTCCTAAAATCATGACCCTTCCAAGTACGGCTTACTTTTACAACAGTCTCTCTAGCAAGTTGAGCTCGTCATTTTAAGTCTCGCTAGTCCCATAAGAACTTATCAGGGAGCCAAGGTCGTACTACCTCGTAACCCAATATGTGTGTGTCTTTGAGGCAGTTTCTCCTCCTCGATCTGTGAGCACCACTATGGTTTTTTCTCTGTTTAGCCGCAGACCACATTCAACGCTTACTCTATGGATCCTCTTTCCAGCAGTTCTCTTTTGAGTCCGCTGGAATTGTCGTGACATCTGCGTATCGCAGGTTACTAATGCGTTTTCTCCCACTGAAACTCCACCCTCCCAATCAGCCAGGATTTCTCGCATTATGTGCTCCCCTTATATGTTGAAAAGTAGAGGCAACACACTACAGCCTTGTCAGGTGCTTTTTCCAACTGCAAAGGCATGTGATTCCGCACCATTTACCCTCACAGATTCGGTACTGTCTCGATACGGATTTTCCAAGAGGCACGATGGATGGTGAGGAACACCCTTTTCCTCTAGCACTTGGAACAGCCTATTCCACATCACCCTGTCAAAGGCTCTTGCACAATCAAGGAAACAGGAAGACAGGTTGTTGAACTCGCGAGCTTCCTCAATAATTAATCTCAGTTTGAGAATTTGTTCTCCTCCAGTCTGCTCCTGTAGAATGTGTGCATACTGGACATTCTTCAGCTTTTATAGTTGATTATCCTTAGCATGATCTTATAATAACAATAATAACAGCTTTATTGGGGTGTTAATTTTATCCGCAGTTAAGGTTCATTTTGTTGGATCTCGTGACCCACTGCGTCACGGCCAGCGGGAGCACAACCCCCTCCATCCTTTCCTCCTTTTTCTCCACCCGCCCATTTCTGGGCATAAGCCTCCCCTTCATCCCTTCATTTTCTTTTGTCTAGGGTATATCTCCTCCACATGGGTCCTAGCGCTTTTTGTATTTCGTCTCTCGAGCGAGTTGTCGGTCTACATTTGCTTCTCTTTTTGTGATATGGGGTCCCCTTTCCGCCCCTCTCTTCCAGCTATTCACTCCTTCACGGGCGCAACCAAGGAGGGGGTAGGGGCTATAGCCCCTTTAATATTCTTCGAAATTTTTTCAAAATTGATGCCGATGGCCTGATGTGGTTACATTGCGTCGTAGGTTCGTACAAATTTACAGTTCATGAAAATAGGTAGGTACCAAATCAAGCTTTCACCCTACCCAAGTTTTTTTTTCTCGAAATTCTAGACCTCATAAAAAAAGTTCTGGTTGCGCCCCTGCCATTTTTGTCTTCGTAGTTCCATTTTAAAATGTTGATAGTTTTGCCTATGACGTTTAATTTAGTTTTGCCCCTAATTTCCGTATTTTCGGCTTTGTATTTTGATCCTCAACATGCTTCTCTCCATTCCTGTCTGTGTAGCTCGGAGTCTATTAGTATTTATTTTTGTCAAAGCCCATGTCTGGGCCCCATATGTCATCGTCGGTTGCATGCCTCCAAACTTCCGCTTTAGTTTTTAGTGGAATCTTACTTATAAGGATATTTTTCACCTTCCAAAAGGATTTCCACCCGCTTCTAATTTTGAAATTTCTTTTTCCCTAAGCCTTCGAAAGATATGATTCACCCCAAGTATTTTACATTTCTCTCCCATTATATTTTTTCGCCTCCAACTTCTACTAGTTCGCACTTGGCATTTGAGAGGAGCTTCGTTTTACTTTTGTGTTTACCTCCAGCTCTGCTTCCTTACATGCACCCGTGAATTTTTCCGCATTTCTAACTAATACCCTTAGATCACTTGCTACTAAGACTACATCGTCCGCGAATCTTAGAGTGTTCAAAGACTTCTCTTGATCTTTACCCCTCTCGTCTCAATCTAATTTTCGCATCGCTCCTTCCAAAGCACAGTTGAACAAATTTGGCGACAGTGGGTTCCCTTGCCTAACTCCCTCCCTATTTTTAAGGTTTCCCCTTCTATATCTGTCTCGACATATTACGTTGTTGCACCTTCATGTATATTTATGATTATATATTGATTGTTTTTTTATTAACCCCCTGATTTTTCAATGCCTTTCATCAGGAGCGCAACCACAACTTTTTTGGTGGGGCTAGAATTTAGAAAAAATATTTGGGCAGGGGTGAGAATTCGATTTCGTACCTACCTATTTTCATGAATTGATTTTGAAAAGATTTCGAATTTTTGGAGGGAGCTGTAGCTCCTAGCCTCCTCCTTGGCAGCGTCCCTGCCTTCCATAAACATTTATGGTTTGTCGAGTCAAACGCTTTAAAAAAGTCCATCAATAGGTAGTAAGAAATTTCCGAAAATATATTCTGTTGTTTTTTCAATGATTTGGTCTGTACTAATAATCTCCCCCTCTGTTGTATGATTTTTCGAATCCCGCCTGCTCATCAGCTTGTTGAATATCTAGTTGGAGGTATAACCTCTCTCTTAGAATTTTCATAAAAATTTAGCGCACACTTGATGTAAAACTAATCAGCCTGTAATTTTTGATATCCTGTTTATTCCTTTTTTTGAAAATTAAGACCATTTCCTCCTCCTCCATTGCCTCAGGGTGGATTCAGTATTTAGAATTTTATTGAGTAACCTGGTCATCGTAGGGGTTAGTTTTTCTACAAAGAGTTTCGAGGATCCGTTGTAATACGCCATCTGTTCCAACCGCCTTTTCATTCTTCAAGGTTTTCAGCACTTTGGCCACTTCTTCACGCATTATGCTTGGGGAGTTGGAGAGTGTACTGTGTTCGATATTTCCATTACTGGTCTCAACATTCTCGATGCTCTCCTCCCCGGCTGCCAAATAATTCACTGTAGAATTTGGTGGCTTTTTTTACGATCCCCTTACACTCGTGCACACTCGACGCTCTCATAGTGCTCACACTGAATATTGCTGGAATAGTTTCCTTCCTGGCTTTTCTGATTGACCTGTTGGGTCTCAAAATTCCGAATATTTGTTCTTATTTCCATTTTGACTTTTTTCCGTCAATGGAAGACGCTCTAATTTTTCCTTTTGCGTCCTTTTATCTTTGTCCTTCATCTCATATTTTTTCCAAATTAGATCCTTTGCCTCATCAGATAGTTTGTCATCAGTACGCACAGAAGTTTCACTCTTTACATCAGGGACGTACCGATAGTGGTGGCAGGGGGGGGGGAACTTACACCCCTTCCCTCATAGGAATTTTTCTCTCAGCAGTTGGAACAATTTACCACTTCAGTCAGGCGAGTTGGAAAAACCCAACATGTCAAAAGGTTTTTTTCTTCTTTTGCTTTGATACTTGGCAATTTTGAGTTGAGTCAGTTGGGACTATCACAATTTAACCCCCCCCCCCCTTCAGGAAAAACTCTTCGGTGCGTCACTGCTTTCTACATTTGTTAAGAGTTTCCTTTGTCGTCCTCTTCAGGAGGTCATAAAGTTCTTGCAGCGTGCACTGATCCCAAACACGATTTAATTCCTCAAGTTATTTTTGCAGCTCTTCTCATATGCGCCATTCAGCTTGTACAAAGGCATTATTTCTGTACCCTGCAGTAGTCGATTTTGGTTATAAAATCTAGCTCTCCTCTTTATTTTTACCGGAGCTCTGTAAAACCTATGGTCTGAATGAAAGCAGAAACATGGCAGGTTGCTTACATTTTCCATGGTAGACGTGTAGTTTACTAGCATGTAGACTATTTTGTTTTGTATTTTCCGCTCGACGATTGCCATGTTCATGTAAATTTTTTATTTTTTGCAAAAAAAGAATTGGCAATTTTCAGGTTACTTTTTACATAGAAATCGATTAACCTCTCGTCGTTGTAGTTCCTGTTTCCTCGGCCAAACTTTCCCATATTTTCGCTTACATTTTTACCGGTGTCTACGATCGCATGCCAATCTGCCATAATAATATTATAATAATCCTTGTGCTTCTGAAGAACCGTCTGCAAATCTTTGTATAATTTATCGATCTCCTCTCTTTCCGAACCTAGCACTGGAGCATAGACTGTAATAACTAGAATTTTTAATTTTTACCCACTTTCATCAACAAAAAACAAATTTTCTCTGGAGATACCCTCAATATGAGTGATTAGTCTCATGCATTCTGATTTAATGTAGAACCCTACACCACTGTATCCCTTGGTCTGCCCATAGTGGTAAAAGATATACCCTGGTTTTTTATTTATTACATTTTCTCCATATTTCCTGATTTCAGAAAACCCGATAATATCCCGCTTAATTTTCTTTATATTATTTTCAAGTTCGAAAATGTGGTCGTTGCTAACGAGTCTCCTACTGTTAAAGAAGCCAAAATGACATTTTTCTTATTTTAATGAATGAGGATTTTTATTTTTAGTTTTGCAGTGGTTCACACTTTTCCTCCCAGTTTTATTATTTCCATTATTTTCCCCTTTCCCTCTGAAAAGTCACAGAACTTCATCCTCCCCCCCCCAATCCAGCCAGCAGCAAGAGCACAATCTTACTGGCGTGTGAAATTAAGGCAATGGTCCTATAATTACTGCATTTCCTCCTGGAGTCTTTTTTATGAAGTGGAAAGCAAACTGAATGTGTTCAGTCTTTTGACCAGTGTCCAGTCCTCTATATGGAGTTGCACAGATTCCACAGTACATTAACTCCATCATTCCCCATATGCCTTCAACAGTTCAGCATTGATGTCTCTCCTTGCAGCTTTTCGATTTTAAGGGTATCTACTGCTTCTCTGACTTCGCCCAACAATATATCTGGTCATAATTTGACATTGTACAGACACAGGTTTTTCTGAGGCCTCCACATGGTCTTCTTGGTACATATCTGCAAGTACTCACTCCATCTTACCAGTTCCTCTAGCTTTGACCAAGCTACAGCCCTATCGGTTATTTCTGTGGCCCAGTTTCGCATCCAAACTGACCAGTTGTGCTTTTGATCTTGTACACTAGATGCAAATTGTCATTCCTCTGCATTTCTGCGATAATAGTTGTCTTCATCTTCACGACATCTCCTTTGTATTCCTCTGTATAACCTTCTATACAGATCGGAATCTCACTAACTACAAAACTGAGCCTTTTCTTTTTTAAGTTGGTGCCAGATTCCCTCCAACAGCCATGACCTCCTCTCTATCTTCTTGGGATTTGCTTTCTTTTTTCTCTGTATCACCAGCCATCTTTATTGTTCCTTTCAACTATTACCAGATTCGTTCCGGGTTTACTTGTGCACTACATTCGTGTTTCTTTTCTTGTAGGATTTGCTGAAATTCTCCCTGAAAGAGTTTAATTTCCTTGTCTGTCCAGCTCCCGAAGCAATCAATCGCGTTCTTCTTTTGTCCACCCTTTAGACTTACGTTCATTGTGCTCAAACTCGCCACCTGGACAGCACTACAAAGTTACAAAAAGTAAATCTACTGCTCGACTACGAGAATAAATACACTCCTTCGAAGTCGATTAGCAACCATGAGGAGGAGACGAGAGCTAGAAAGAAGTCAAAAAAAAGGATTCAACAGAAACAGAAGCTGCATGGCGCCAGCGATCAGTCGGCTCTATAGGCCTAGTAACCGTGACTGTCTGCTCTGATCTGGCAGAACTTATGGCAGAAAGAATTGAAGACCTGACGTGCATGTCTGTCAATGATACATTCGCTTCTCTAATTGATTATGGCGAAATTAGGTGTTACTGTGGAAACGCTGGCAGACAATTTTTGTCCACGTAATATCGAACAGGCGGGTGGGAAATTTCTGTATATATGTATTCCATCGAAGCGCCATGCCAGCTATATCTACGTATCCCGTTGGACCAGTTTTCCGCAATCGCCTTCATTTCATTTATAAAATAGCCATCTGTGTGCAGACGTAGCGCGAAATTCTTCCAGAAATACGACGAAACATCCGCGCTCGTGCTGTACAAAAGAACGTTTTAATGGCATTTAATAAAACGTACCTATACCTGATGTATAGGTAATTGCTGGAAAATATTTTGTCGTAAATGTCCGTCTCTCTGACCTGCCTGCTTGTGTGTTTGTGGATACGACGAACGCGATTCACCGCGTACCATCGTCGAAATAGATGATGACGGAAAATTGAATCACGAAATTGAGAGCAAAACGATTTTTTCCAACTTATATTAATTTTCGGGATTTACCAAATACGATGGCCGAGCGTAGTGTTGAAATTACGATAGCGGCCCTATTACTCGACTCTGCTAGTCTTAATGCTGACAAACTAAATATGGTGCGATTCCTCAACACTGTGGTCATCAAAATCGGATTCGGAGCATTTTCACGGCAATGATAAGTCAGACAGGAACAACTGATCGGGAGCATAACGAAGGGGATCGCATTGGGAGGGGAGAGCGGACGAATTTCCTTACTGAAGGGTCCCGAACTTTATGAGCGAAGCGAGTGAAAGAAAACCTAAATTGTGAAAACAACCATAGTCAGTTTTGATTTTTTGACTTAAATGCAAAACTGAGCTATATCCGCAGTCATTAAGCAAAAACATTGCAGCACATTTTATCAAGTCATCATCTGAAAATCAATACAAGCAGGCAGTTAATTCATTTGAAAAGGGGATGTAGCTCAGTTTGTCATTTAAGTCAAAAAATCAAAGCTGACTATGGTTGTTTTCACAATTAGGGTTTTGTTTAAGGTTTTTAATGATGAGTGGTGAAAAGAGCAAAAATAGGCCTTTTCGCACTTTAGGAGTCGTATGTCATCAACTCGAACGATATTATTTTAGCTTTCCCCAAGTAGCCAACATGACTAGGGAGAGACTCTCCCCTTAACCCATTTGCTACTCCCTAGTAATCAATTGCGCCCAAGACTATCTTGTGTAGCGTGAAAGCATACACATATAAGGTCGAAAGGATCCCACGAATGCTAAGAAAAGAAATTAGAGATATATCTTTTTGTGACTACTTTTCAGGTTAGAGGGGGGGGGGGTATACATTTGACCGACAATAAATGTCTTATGTAATGCAGTTTTAGCTAAAAACCTACACAAAAGCCTGGAGAGAGTGTGAACGTAGGTCAAAAATTGCGATGGTGTAAAAATTTTCAATTTTCTGTGCAGGCAAAACAAAAACAAAAAAAAATTAATGATTTTTTACATTTTGCAAATTGCGTTGAAAATGCTGACTCAATGATGCAGAAAAACAAAAAAAATCAGCAATTTTTACATTTTGCCAACTAACGTTGACTCAATGATACAAGAATTCTTCATCCATGCAAAAAGATAAACGACAGTAAACCGAAGATGGATTTTCTTGTTTTGCTGACCAGAGTGTTAAAATGCCGATTAAGTGGTCTAATTAGTTGAAAATACCGAATCTGAAGATTGTGCGACAGGGGAGGGAGCATACCCGCACACACCCTTTCTTTCGCTCCACCTCTGCGGTACAGAAGAGTTTTCATTGTAATTTATTGTTAACCTGTCAACTTTCTCAGTGATCACTGCCTTTGTTTCAACGTCCCTTTAGTACGGGGCGGGGTTCAGAGCAGCCTGTTCCCTGCAGTCAGCAATTTTCGTTGCGAATTTTCGGTCACATGATGCCTAACATCAAAGGGGTGGCCAAGCTAGTGTAGCATAGGGAAGGAAGGTTGCAACTGAAGTTTGCCACATTTTTCAAGCGAAATGAGTTATTAAGGATGTAAAAATGAGAACGAATGGTTCTTTTTCGCACTTTTGTGACCGAATTTTTCCAAATTTACTTGATAGAAAAGGGGAATTCTTTTTTTAGATTTCTACGCCCCTGACTGGTCTGCTAACATTTTTGGTACGTATATAGTATAATGTGAAGACTACCACATGAACAAAATTGATTTAGGTCCGTTAAGAAACATTAATTTTTCCTGCAGAAAGATCTCTAATTTTGATCATATGTTCAATCCCCCCTTCATAACTACTAGGGAAACAAAACTACAGTTCTCATTTTGTAGAAAACCAGATTAACACTCACTTTTCTTTTTCTTATATTTTAGAGGGTGGTCAGTTATATATGATCATTTTATTCACACAGGATGTTTTTAGCAAGATCGTTTGATGTCCAAGCTTTCTTTTATGGGGCCTAGTGTAATCATTTTTGGCATGCAAGGAACCTGAACAAAAGAACAAAATTATCTGATCTTTTTCTTAAATTTTTAAAACTTTTCTGATCTTTCTTTTTCTGTAAGAAGAATCAATTTTTTTCTCTTTAGAAGCTCCTATCAGAATCGTGTCAAGTTTTTTCTGTGCAAATGAGGCCCAAACAAAATTGTTGATTCACGAGACTATTTTTATGGACTCTTGTTAGAATCGCATTGTCTGTTTTTTCGCCCACAAAAAGCGCCCGTAAACTCTTCTAAGTTTTTTTTTCTTCAGGGGACCTTGCCAGAATCGTATACTTTTTTTTGCGCAAATGAGGGGTTTATGCAAAATTATTATGTGATTTTTCTGAAATCATTTCTCTGTTTATTATTTGTTTATTTATTTATTATTATTATTTTTTTAGGGCTCGCATAAAAATATTTTTGCATATAATAAGCCTAATAAATTATCTAATATTTTTTTCGGGGGGGGGGGGGGTATCTGATATTATTTTCAGGAGCTCTTACCTGACTCTGATAAAAAATCGTGAAGTAGTTATATGTTGTGCGAGATACGATGAGTACATACTCCTTGTCGGTACCATAAGTGATTACCGAAAGTGAGAAGCTATTCTTTTTATTTACTTATTCATTTATTCATATTTTTGACTTGAATTTTCTTCCACACTTGCACCTGTTTGTGCATAATTGAGGGTGAAGGGTGGTACAGAGACTCTATTTTTTGTTCTGTTATTATGGTAGGACAAATTTGCATTCAAATTTTTGTACTTCCCTTAAAAAGAAACCTCGGACGCCACTGACCGATATTGACAGCCTCAACACTCAACATACCCAGTTTTTGGTCAGTCACAATTTCAGTTTATTGAGGCATTATTATCTTCATGCTTACTTAATTATTTGAATAAATTGTGGAAATGGGAAAATTGAATTAGAACTGAAATATCGTGTGTAGCAGATGCCACATCTGCCTTACATTAGTTGTCGCTTTTTCTGAAGAAGTTTGCTGTATTGTTGTCAAACAGCGAATCTCAGCATAATGAAGACTTCGCTAAGTGATGGCTCACTATAAGTTCATCCAGGGTCGCCTCGGTGGTGTAGCGGTAAGAATGACGGCTTTTGAAATCCAGAGGTCCCGAGTTCGAATACCGCTACAGCCAGCGTTTCAGGTAATGTCTACATGCATTGTACAACTATTACCTGGGACGTACCGAGGCGCAACAGTTAGCAGCAGAGGTAATGGAAAAGCACGCAATCTGTTACCAGTATCTAAACGCTGTTAACTGGCCGGAGCGTCGGTGGGAGTGCTCCAACGGAACTCAGGGTTGTAATAACCCGGCTAGTGAAGTTGGTGTAGTACTCACGGACAATGTAGAAAGCAACCTGGCGCTACTACATATGGCTCAACACGTTAGAGGCGTAGTGCAATGGACATTAGTCTGAGCACTCGGTGTAACCACCACCTCTCCCACAACATTTAACATTTAACAAGTTCATCCAAGCCGGCTGTACCTAGTAACATTGCTTTACAGTGTTGGATTTGTATATTAAGGAGCCAAAAGGGCCACTGCTCCAGGGCGTCTGGCAGGAAAGGAGACGTCTAGAAAATTAAAGTAAAAATAAGGGAAAAGCAAAAAGAAAGGGGAAAAAGAAAGAAAGGCGAGAAAAGAGAATAAGGAGCGCTTCCTGAGATTTGCTTCAGGGAGGTGCATTTCCTGGCCCCCACCGCGATAGATTTGAAACATATGCCATTCGGTTGTTCTACGTTTGTGCTGGTTTCTGCTAAAAACCCGTCGTTGGTGCTGTCCCCTTCCTGAGATATTTGGGAAAACTTTTAGGGGGCTGAAGAAATGGGAGCACCTTCTCTTTCATGTAGGGGATCGAAAATAGTGTCAATCGTTTGTGCTACGTTTGTACTGGTTTTTGCTGAAAACACCGTCATTTGTGCTGCCTCTCTTCCCGTGATACTCGGGAAAACTTTCGGGAGCTGTAGAAACGGAAGCACCCCCACTCAGTTGATGGGGTTGCAAATGGTAGCGTTCGTTTCTTCTACCTCTGTGCTGATTTGTGCTGAAAATCCCGTCGTTTGTACTCCTCCCCTTCCCGAGATATTGAGGATTAATTCTGGGGGAGGGGAGCTAGAGAAATTATTTTTGAAGAAGGGGTTAGACGAAGGATTTAAAAGGGAAAAGTGGATGCAATAATTTTTGCTGGTTTGTGCTGCCGCCCATAACCTTCTAGCCCATTTCCCCGCCGATAGAGGGGTCTTTGTCATACGAGTATAGCAGGATACATAATATAAGATTAGCCTGAAAATGAAGGAGTAGAGGCAAAACAAATGTAAGTAATGAGAGAATGCGATAGAAAAATTGTTTCTTTGTTTGTTAATTAGCTCAGTTATTTTGCCGAAGTTTGTTTCATACGTATCTAAACTTATCTTCTTATATTATTCATTTTTGCGCGCTTTTAATATTTGGGTAAAACGTGTAGGTAAGTAATTTAAGTATATTTTACTTACAATAATGTCTATGTAATATATTCAAATTACAGACGCCCAGTGTAAAAAAGTTGAAAAAAACAACCTACTTTATGGCACTATTGGTGGAATAGGTGAAAGTAATTGGGGGTCCTCCCAAAAAAAATTTAAGCTTCCTAGTAAAACGGGAAATGTCTGGTTGTCCTCAATGATTATTAGACACTGAAGTAGCTCATTCAATGGCCTGAAGAATGAGTCAAACATTCTTTGATCCACAAAACTCAATTATATTTTTTAATTTTTTTCAGATTTTGACATTTTTATGTTTTTACTTCGGCACACAGCGGAAAAAAGTGTTACGTTGTAGTGTTACGAGAATAATAATTATAATAATGACTGACTGACTGACTGGACTGTCTATAGACAGACAGACAGATAGACAGACCCGGTCACATTCTCATGTCGGCGCAGTCCGCGAGGCAAAGACATGAAAATGCTCTCCCGTAGTTGCAGAATCGTCTGCATGATGACGCACTAGCAGAGTGTAGTGCTGGCAGGTCTGACTGAGACTGACTGAGACTTGGCCCCTTTCGGCGGATCCAGGGGCATTAGAAATATGGCATCTACCCTTTGTGGCTATTCCAACTAATTGAAATTTCAAATTAAACGCATCTCTGCTTCTCCCTTTCTTCCTTCTCTGTGAGGGTGCTGAAGGTGCTGATGGGGATGCCTGTCTTGGCATTGCTTCGTTTCCTGGGGATGGGTTTGCGCTTCCTGAGGTCTTCGGCCTGCGGTGGTCTGGGGGGCTGTTTGGTGGGTTTAGGACGAAAGAAGTGTTTAGTCCACACCGGAGCAAGTACATCCAAAATCACAGAAACGAGAGTTTGCAGACAAGTAACCTCGTTACTCGAGGAGAGCCGGCAAAAAGGCACGCATCACGCATCTTAAAACTGTCGACTATCTGGAACAGTCGGCTCTTTTGTTGTATGAAAATGAATACGTAACTATCGACATGATATCAATATGTTATGTTACCAGTACAAACTGGGTCTTCCTTAACTCATTTCATTCCTAGCGTGCTCAACATGCCCAATGAAATTTAATAAATAATTATTTTGGACTAAAACTTCACAGATCATAACTTTCGGCTTTCAATTTCAACTTTTACATCTTTACTTTCAACTTTTCTACTTTTCCTATTTCACTTAAAACATAAAACGTTCGACTTTTTCCAAAAAAAAAAGAACTTTTAGCTTTTCAAATACTCTATTCATTTTCAACTTTCAAATTACTTTCCAGAAATCGTTTCACTTATATATTTTTACGTGTTAGTGCATTTTTTTTTTAAACGTTTTTTAGATCGTTGTAATTTTTCGCTCCGCTATCTAGTAGTTTTTATAGAAGAGAAATAAGGCCGACTTGTATTTCTTGGGTGACCGCTGATAGTAACAGGACTGTATCAGTCATATTTTAAAAAGCATTATCATTATATTTTCTTAAATATCGTCAGTTCGACTTTTATCACCTGACACACGTCACTGCTTCTCGAAGTACCTTCGTACATTCGAAAATTTGTGAATTTATAAACAAACGTTTGCTCGCGTTTAAAAATGCTCATAATATGGGTACTTTTTCTACTGATCACTATGCTCTGTTGCATACAATATCTACATGCTGTGCCTATTGCAAATAATGGTGGCTGTTTGGAGAATCTTCCTACTCTTTCTTTGGTGGTATTTATCGATTGACGATAGCAGGTACTAAGTATTCGCATTTATTTGAACCTAGTCTTCAGCTCTTTAGTGAAGTACATAGGTGCCTAACAATAAAAAGCGTATTTTGTTTTTCTAACTGCAATTTTTTAAATGTATTCGGAGTGACTTTTATTACTTCGTATCGGTTTTTTATTTCGGGTTATCACAGTGGGGGATCTATGGGGGGAGGGAGTTCGGACACCCCCTTTCGGGCCGAAGAAGAAAGAAAAAACACTTGAGTTTTGAGTTTTCCCCCTGTTTTTGAGTATTTGCAGCACTATACAGTCTACAGTGTTCATTTTGAAACGATTCAATCACATTATGAAACTTATTGTCTTCAGAAACTATTTAAAATGACATTCATCTCGGTTTTTTAGGGGGCGGAGGTAGAAAAAGTTTCATTTTCAAAACACCCCCTTTTGGAAAATTTCTAGATCCGCCACTGGGTTTATCACTTTTGCATAGCTTTACTCGATGGTAGATGAATCAAGTACATTTTCCCCCTTCAAACTTAGACTGTTTTTTAGTAGCCATAAAACCCCCATGTTTCATGAATCGATTCTACATCGGTTCAGTTCAGTACGAACTTATCAAATTTCAGTAAAATTGTTCAACATTTTCCAAAAAGGTTGCAAAACGTGTCGGGGAATATGTCTCAGGCTTAGCATGCAGATTGACCCACTTAACTTTTCTACGAACCACCACCGTTATTTCTACGAAATCCACATTTTAATGATGCTTTGAGCAATGCTTCGCTCCTTTTTGTTATCACCAAAATAATATCAACAATGTAGTTCAAGTAATAGTTCAAAAAAGATTGTTTCAGCATCTGTAAACTTTCTCCCCTGTGTTTTCGTTCTACGTTTAGAAAAACCAATAGAGAAAATTTTGAACTAATCCATCAGATGCCGATTTCATTAGACACATATGATATAAGAGATGTGTTATCTGAACTGAACTTGAAATTCCAGCTAGTGGGGTGGTTTTACGCCGGATTAACATCACCACGTTGCTTACAATGTTGATTTTATGTTTCAGGTGTCGGGACCGAGGCTGGCTGATTTCCCTGTTTGGTTCAGACTTTGACTATGTCATAAATATTTTTCATGCGTATGTTCCACAAACATTGGAAATCCGGTTCTCTGACCTTCACTAATTTATCATGTTTTCAAAAAGTATTTAAAAGCCCATCGAGTAACATAATGGTATTTTCCTTACCAGTATTATGGGGTTCAAGTTTTTTCCTAAAAATAATGTAATGCAGATTTTATCTATGTAATTGATATAACGGAAAATTAAACTGTGCATCTCATGTGTTTTTAATATAAACGGTTTTAAGGGGTCCTAAGAAAGTAAGGTGATTTCCATGTAAGATGCTTGCGGGTATTTCTGTAGCATTGCCTACAGAAAATTCCAAAAAATAAATTAAAATATATTTTCGAGGGTCAAAATATTTGTTTGATTCACTGTTCAGGCTAATGAATGATAGAAATTATGTGTGGGGTAATGTATCTGGTAGCACTGTCATGCAGTTTTAGCAAAATTTCATCAAAATTTATTCTTAACCAGCAAAAAAATGTATTATGCTTGATGTTTAGGCGATGGAGCAATCAATTTGATTTTGGTTGAAATCGTGACATCTTAAATTTCCTCGTTCGTTCAAATAATAATTTTTTTGTGAAAATAGCAGCTGGGCTATAACCACATTAACTGATAAATTCGTGTCTAAAAATGAATTATGTAATATGGTAGGTCTAGGTAAGTACGAAACAAACTCGGCAAAATAATTGAGCGAATAATTAACGAACGAAGAAACAAATTTTCTATCGCACTCCCTCATAACTTACATATGTATTGCCTACTCTTTCGTTTTCAGGCAAATCTGATGGTGTGGTGGGACGTATGGTGATGCACGCATGCCAAAATGGCCCTTGAGACACGGTACCTCCGGCCCCGGAAAGAACCCTTTCAAGTATCGCATCGGTGGCCGGAGGGAGGCAAATCTGATACGTATCCTGCTACATGACAAAGACCCCCCCTCTCAACGATAAGATGGGCTAGAAGTTTATGGGTAGCAGCACAAACCAGTATAAATGGAGATCAAACGATTGCATCCCCATTTTCCTTTTCAATCCTTTGTCGAAACCATTTTTCCGAAACTATTTATCTAGTCCTCCTCCATAAGTAATCCTCAATATCTCGAGAAGGGGAGGAGCACAAACGAACGCCATGACAAGGGATGATCAAAAAGTAACCTCCGCTACCTCTGAAAACCAAAAACAGGCCAAGTCGCTTTGCGACCTAATAATAAGGTTGACTTTTCAGCAGAAGTTTGGGCGGCTATTCCACTAATCAATTTCGAACAAAAAGTGCAATCGCACTTGGACGCTGTTAAGCGTAAGGGAACAAACTAGCAAAATCTGGTTTTTGAAAACACGTAATTCTAAGTTCAAGAGCCATGTAGAAACTATATGACATAGCGTTTACTGACAAGCTTTGATCAACGTGAGTACACATTTTTTGGATCAAGGGCCCAATTCGGAAAAATTCTACTTTTTACGCTCTTTCCAACGATACTAATAACTCATTTTGTTTACGAATGTCCGTTGGTTCACACCGACCCTACTTTCAGTAAGAATCATACACAATAATATTACAAACCTCACAAAATGAACTCATTTCATCGATCCCTTCTATTGATACCTCGAGTCACTTTTGCAGAGACTGTAAGCACGATGCAGGAGTGGGGGGAAAAGTATTTGAATCACAAATCCGAGCCCTCCAATCAGAAATGGAGTTGAATTACAAATCCAAGATGAAAAAAAAAAATGATTTGAATCTGAAAATTCACCAATCCGAATCCATTTTTCAATTCTTTCTGGATAAGTCTAGTAACTAGTAACCACTATCAAGTTCATTACATACTTCTTATCTACTTTCACTTTCAGTACTCCGTTGTTTCTCTCAATCCCCGCAGACTCGTAATTTTAATAACATTCTGAAGCCGGATTACCAATTTACCATCCAATATTATCATCAATATTAGATCCATGAAAATGGACCTTAATTTGGAATGATATATGGTCTCTTTCAAGAGTTACATTTCTCACATCTAGGGAACTGTGATCTGCAGGGACCAGGGGTCTAGAGTTCTGGTCACCTGATCTCTCTCTGCTCTCTGGTCTGGTGTCACCATCCCCAAGCTGTTGCTGTCTTGCTGGTTTGAGGTTGTGCCTGCGGCTGTGTGGCTGCAAGTTGTAAGCTTGTAATGTTATCAAAATTGAAATTTCATTGTTCCACAAATCTCCATAGAAAAAATAAGCAGCGAGTCCAGTATTTCTGGATTTGTAAGGAACAAATTTTTGGGAGTCGAATTGTAAATCCTTGTTCTCCAATTGTACCAGAAAAGGATTCAAATCAGAAATCCTATCCCATTTTCCAGAAAAATTCGAATCAGAATTACGAATCCACATTATTGTCCAGCTGTTTCTTTTACACACTATTACGTTCACTTTTACATTTAAAACCACAAGCGCCACTGGGGTGCGTTCAGACCAGCAAGCGGTTATGTACTCAGTAATAAATAATAACCGCAACCGCTTGCTGGTTACACATTTCTGAGCGCACCCCTGTCAAAAGCAAACGCAATTCATTCTTGTGTATCTCGTTTGTTTGTCCGCATACTTATTAATTTTAAATCCGCAAGCACGAATCTGGTACGAATACAGCGTAGCAAGCGGCGCCACTGTTGCGTAGCAAGCGCCACTGTTGCGTCGGGTAGATCTTTACTATTATTTTCCATTGTATAAGGCTCGGCTGCGCCGACCCTAAAAATACAAGGGAAAGATTCCCAAAAAATAGGACATGTTCGTGAGGCTTCGGAGACAACACTGTAAAAATTTCAAGGTGCGAATGACGAACGAGACAGGCAGGGCAGTACAAAAACGATGGAGCTACCGTTGAAACGTGTGTCCAGAATTGAAGTGCGCGCAGTAATACGTTTTTACAGCGCTCGGCGCATGGGTATGGCTGCAGCAATCGAATTTTTGTCCGCCAACGAACGCGAAGGGGAACCCATGCTCGACTGTATCGTGACGGGGGATGAGACGTGGGTCCACCAGTATACTCCTCCAAGCGGACTCGCCGAGCGCGGTGAAAAACGTATTACTGCGCCCACTTCAATTCTGGACACACGTTTCAACAATAGCTGCATTGTTTTTGTACTGCTCTGCCTGCCTTGTTCGTCTTACGCGCCTGAAATCTTTACAGTGTTGTCTCAGATACCTTACGAACATGTCCTATTTTTTGCGCATTTTCCCCCTTTTTTCTCCTTTTTTTTTTGGGGGGGGGGGTCAGACGTAGCGGAGGTTACTTTTTGATCATCCTTCGTACTTGCAACCCCATCAGCCTAGTGGGAATGCTCCCGTTCCTAAAGCCCACAAAGTTTCCCCAAATATCTCAGGAAGGGGGTAGCACAAACGACGGGAGTTCAGCATAAACGTAGCATAAAACAAATAGCGTATGTTTCAAATTTATTGGGGTGAGTTGGGGGGGGGGGAACTGCAACTGCTTCAGGGCACATTCCCCCTAACTGCAGCACTAGTGACCCACCATGGAAAATTGAATTATTTTTTTCACTGAATAGCGTGAAACTCTACGGCATGTTGCAAACGCTCCGCCAAGAATTAAAATCTTTCACACACACACACAGAATATTTTGCGATATTGTTGCATATTGTTGTTATTTCCGCGATACGGGGATCTAAATTGATAAAATGAGGCTTTTAGTGAGCTTTTTCAGGGGGTGATTCTTGGTGATGCAAATTGTATTGTTTTGAATCAAAAGTACTGATTGGTGCTGAGGTCAGCAGAGGAAGACTCTATTAAGCTCTGTTTTCAAGAATTGTATAGTTAGAAAGCGACAAATATACACGCTTTGAAAAAAGTGTAAATCAAAAACCGTTAATGCGATCTTTCAATGTCAACGAAATAATCGACTCTCGCTTTCCTCGCCTGATTGATTTCTTAAATCTTTTTTTTCTCTTCATCATAACCTCGCGTAAGAAATGACAAAAATAACACCTAAATTACTGCGGTCGTTTACGGGAAAATGTAAACACGGACTGCCTTGTTATCGGATGTGACAACAAAAGGCGATATAATTTGAAATTAAAACACAACCGCGTGATGATTGAATCGTCGATGGAACGGCTATAATACAATTTTTCCAACATAAAGAGGCGTATATTATGGTGAAGAAGGCACCCACCCATTGATAATAGCCGTGACCAAGTGGCACTCCATTCGATTTGCGATACAGATTAAGGCGAACTTTCAAGAAGAAAGAGATTACTTATAGTAGTCGATGGTATCGCCGATCGCAGACGACAAAAAATGACCACTTTCGCCGTCAGCTAATGGGATATACTCGTACCTGCGCCCAGCACACGCAGATCATCCGCCGGCTCGATTTGATTTATTTAATCCTATTCTCTCGTTATTCTTTGTCGTACTTTATACACGGCTGCTGATCAGCTGCTCAGCTGCTTAGCTACTCGGCTGCACAGCTCGCTTGTGTAGACAGCAGTCGAGAACATCCGCAGGGGGATGAAGACGAAGCAAAATTGTAGACCGCAGATTTATACCGAATGAACGCTCGATTAATCGTGAAAACGTGTCCCCCTATCCGCTGTTTATCGAGGGGAAAACTCAAGCTTGCGGAAAATGAAGCGTCCTAACCGCACAAAATATGGATCATACAAAAATGCCGTAGAATTCTGAGAATGTAACTCTGCGTTTAGTAGAGTAGAACTGAATTAGAGGGAAGGACGAGAGCGACGGAAATTATATAGACCTTCGGGCTGGGTAGATACAGACTCGAAAGCTCGATGAGTGTCACAGATGTTCGGGATCACTCAAAACGGACACAGAATACTCAGTGGTGAATTTAGCGAGCTATATCCTGGAAGGTGTGATCCAAAATACAGTGCCGGACAAAAGCTTTATCCGCTCCGAAGAAAATCATAATTCTCCTTCTATTAGCAAAAGGGAACCAGTAAATTACTGGGAATTCAGATATAATATTTCTAGAACATTTTTCTTTTCACACGTGTGCTGTAGAGACATTCAGATATTTTCATTTGTGTGAGGTGGCGCTGTGTGCGCCGAGTGCTCAGACTTTGTAGTCCATTACACTATTCCTCAAGTTGCTGTTAGGGATCAGCTTAGTACCCTCACTTTTATAGCCAAAGTGAGAATTTTACTGAGCTCTATCTCTTTGACTTCACTGGCTGCTGGATACTCTATAGTCCCAGTGCTTCGCATCTTGTCCCGGCTGTTGCTGGCCATTGCCATACGATATATGGAATTGAGGTTTCCTTCTCTTCTCCATTGTATCTACAGGAACCGCTTTTCATCACTCCTATTTTATACCACATGTGTTTTGTGGCCCCATGACCTGTTAGTAGTCCGACCATGAGCCTTACATGTTTCCTGTCAAGTCCCAGTAGGAACTTGGCATACTTACTGAGGGCATCCCCTATCAGTGTTTTGCTGACTTTCATGCCACTGGCCGACGGCCAGTGCATTTCCGTCTGCTTACTTATCGAAGCCTTAACTTTGGATTTTGGCATTCAGACATGTTCGATACACATGAAAAAAATAAAATAAAATCCCTAATGTAGCAACAAATCGCATATTTAGTATCTGTTAGTCCCCCCCCCCCATTGTTACGGTGTGGTATTCTATTTTTCTATTCATAAATTTAACTCAACTGATCGTAAAAAATCTTAGATTTTCATTAGTCATTACTGAAGAGTCTAGTGTAGGAGCATAAACTTAGATTATGAAGAGTTGGTTCCTTTATTCATTTCAATTTTCAATACTTCCACGCGTTATTCACTTATATACCCTCATAGGGCTGTCAAAAATCGAAAATTTTTCTTATCGATTTAAATCGACTTGTTGTCCTTTCTTAATGATGTAGATCGATTTAAATCGATAATTCAATAATTTTTCAAGCTACGTTCTAGAGAGAGTCCCCATTTCTCTTAATTATTGAAGCCTGTAGCCCTGCACTCCTACAGCCTGGTAATCCGGTAATGTCAACAGGAGCCAAATATACACGAAAATGGGATATCAGAGTTGTACAAATTATCTCTGAATGATGGTGGGAGATGACGAGAGGGAACACTGCATTCGCAATATGCCTAAAGGAAAATCGATTAAATCGATAACTCGAAGATCCTTATCGATAATCGATAAGAGGCAAGCTTATCGATTTAAATCGATTTTGGATTGATTTTTTGCAGGTCTGTACCCTTAATTTCCTTGACGTCTCCTTAACGGACTTCTTTCTCAATTACAAAATATTCACCAGTGACATCAGTTATAATCTTATAATTCTTGCTCTTAGGGTGGAGTACATATCAGCTAAAATTTTTACTATATTTTTGGAAATTCCTTGATTTTTTAGGGCCGAAATTGAAAGTTCGTGGTCAACGGAATCAAAGGTTTTGGTATGGTCGATTAAAAGTAGACGTATGTCAATTTGGTATTGTTTACACGTTTCTATTAGTTGTTAATGGAATCAGAGGCTTTGGTATAGTCGATTAAAAGTAGATGTGTGTCAATTTGGTATTCTTTACATTTTTCTATTAGTTGATTTGTAATGTGTAAAGGATCTGTTGTAGAACAATATTTTCTGAAGCCGGTTTGCTCTTTTGGTTAATGTGAGATAAGTGTATCTCTGTTCTCTGTTCTCGGTTCCATTGTTTTGGAAAATATCTTCGTTACTGTTGGGCTCAAACTTATTGGTCTGTAATTGTTTATTTTATGTCTATTGTCTTTTTTTTTAAGGTAAGTATTATGTCTGATATTTTTCATGCCTTTGGAATTTTTTGATTTTTTAGAATTCTGTTATATAATCTTGTGTGTGTTTTTTGTTAGGTGGGTCCTCTCATTTTTATATGTTCGTTTAGTACGTTATCGTGTCCAGGGCTTTGTGTTGTGTTTTTTTTTTATATATACGAATATATCTTGTTTTACTTCTGATTATAGAAACTCCGGCTCGGCTTCCTATTCGTTGTTATGCTGAGTTGGGTACAAGTGTATAAAGTGGTTTGTTTCACATAGATTTTGATAATAGTTGGTTGCTAGGCCATTTACTTGTTGTCTGTCAGATTTTTTCGTTAATATCATCTTGTAAGTAGGTTGTCCAATGTATGCCCATTATTAGAAATTTGTTGATTTTTCATTTGGATTTATGGAGTTTTCTAAAATGTCTTGGTTAGTTGGTTGTTTTTTGTATTTATTGTTTCCCTGATGATTACTTTCCTTATTTATTTGTTCATGAGGCGAATTTCTATTTCTTTCATTTACTGATTTAGATTTTTTATGAAGCAGATTCTTCCTACTTTTATACGAATTGATTCAGTTCAGTCCTATTTTGGTTTCTCAAAGTGTTGGTAGTCGACAGATTTGGTTCTGTCTTGTGTTTTAGTACAGCTACTTTTTCCCCCAAACAAGTTGCCCATTTCTCCTCGCTGGCATCCTCACACAAATATAACCCAGATGCGAGTCAGTTTTACCATTTTAGAATCCTCTTGACCCCAAAGATCCCTCACCAATCGTAAGTCTGTAATTTATTTTTTCAGTTTTACCCGAAATGTATTTTCTAACAGCTCTCCTCAAGTCTCACTCAGGTGTTTTTTAAACCCGAGTAAATTTCACCATCTTGCAGTTGGCGCAGGATAAGGAAAATTTTGTTCCACCAACGTACACTCCACCTGCTTCCACTCTTCCTCAGAATGATAACCCGACCTTCCTCGCTCGCCTCCTCCCGCTAGTATGATCCCGATCTGAGTTATTTACACTTCTTTGGATCCTCCCCCCAGATTCTAAGGATCCCTTACCACCCTCAGGTGCGCCATTTTCTTATTCACTTTTTCCCCAAGTATCTGTTTCCGGTGGCCCTCCTGAAGTCTCACTCAAGTGTTTACAGAAATAAGTTAAATTCATCAATTCTCAGGCGTCTAGAAGTCAAGTTTCAATTACGTCAACGTGCAATGTGAATCGCCAAAGGGTGTGGTTGGCCGAGTAGAAGTCTGGTTGACCGAGTGGATAGCGCGTTGGTCTCGGAATCCAGAGGTCCCGGGTTCGAGCCCACATGTAGCAACTCGCCAGATTTCGACCTAGCCCGGTTTTCCGGCCGGAAGGGAAGAGGGCTAAGACAGCCTTAACAGCCTCTCCGACGTGTCTGAAGTATAATGCTCGAAAGGGTGGATTCCAGAGGGTTCGGGTTGAGAACAAATTAGAAAAAGAGGAATGTGAATCACTACTTAAAACTTTTCATTATTCAACTTATTTTGTAATTAGGCTAACATTTTTCGTAAAACAAATATTTTATCGTGCATCTATTTCTTCTGTGGTTCGTTAGTTCTGTTTTCGGAGAGCTTATTTTTCAATCGTTATATTTTCCCCCCTCGTTCGTACACTCCAATTTATTGGGCAGTTAAATGACACTCATTTCGAAATATTTCCGCCATTTCTGCAGGTCTGTGATGTCTACGAGAATTGTACCTCATTCGCGGAAACGGAACATGTCTCATCACGTACTTTGATTGAAGGTGATAATAAACGAAATTGACGAGATTTTGCCCGTTAAAAATGTCTACATGCATCGTGAACCGTGGTAAAGGGCACACGTCACACTTGCCGAATGGTTTTCCGAATATACGCTCCGGGCTAAGACTGAGACATCACTGTCACAATTACATGACAATTTTATCAACACTTTTTAAATATTCATCATTCGTCGCCATATCTGTTTATCGGTCAAATTAACTAGCTGCATCTCTATCCTTATGACATCGTTCGTTTATACTCTTGGTAGAACTTATCGTCTGAACCATAAGAGCAGAAGAGTTGACACTTTTGGAGTATGTTAGTATGAGGCTAGGACGGATTTTAGGCTGAAAATTATGTCCGCATCTTAATTCAGATGGGTAAAAAATTTCGCTCCTTGTGACCAGGCCCGACGAAACGGGACAGCTGGGGATTTTTGCGCTGGGATCGGTCTCCACCTCTCCACAAGGAGATGGAGCAGAGATGTTACAATTAAAAACAGAATTCTGTATCCACAAATCTGGTTCCGCATGAACCAAGGAATTCAGGATCTGAAAATAAAAATCCAGCACCATAAAGATTCTGAATGCGAGATTCCAAATAGGAATGTATGGTCTTAGAATCGAAAGATACGGATTCTTCTTTAGAAGAAAATTTGGGAATCCGCATCCTAATTCGTTTAGTGCCTATTTAACCATTTTCAAATAGGCACATATTAAACTTGAATTTCAAGTCCAGTATTGGAACCGGGTAGTCATTCGAATGAAATTATTCCGATTCAGTGACCCAGAAACCCCTATACCGAAAGCTCGTTCAATTTTTTGTAGTAAATTTCATTTTTCTCTTTTCAAGAATCAAATATCGAGTTTGGAGCCTAAATCCGGATCGGACCAGAAATCTGGTGCAATATAAGAAATCCACAACCCTGAAAACACTTATTTTGACCGTTTATTCAGTTTTTTAATTCCTAATTCATTCAAAATCAGTGATCTCAAAAAAAAATCTGTTTAGATGATTTCCTCGTTACCTTTCCCTTTTTGAAAATCGAATATTTTTCGTGAAAGAGAAATCAAACCCAGCCCCTTGAAGATCCGCGTTAGTCCCATTTCAATTCGACACTGCACTCAAAATAACCGAGTGTGGGGGGGGGGCAAAACGAACCCAACATTTAACTCCGAATTTAGGTATATCACTCTTTTA
The DNA here is from genome assembly GCA_031841125.1 of Acanthococcus lagerstroemiae. Lineage (NCBI taxonomy): Eukaryota > Metazoa > Arthropoda > Insecta > Hemiptera > Eriococcidae > Acanthococcus > Acanthococcus lagerstroemiae. Next base: position 19,115,600 of record CM063109.1, on the reverse strand, counting down.
CAGATAAACGAAGTGTAGTTTTATGCAATGATCGCGATGTTTATTTACGTATTTATTCATTTAATTTAATAAACTTAATTTCTCTCTCTTTCTCTCTCTCTCTCTCTCTCTCCCCTCTCCAAATGCGCTGATTCTACATGTATATAGGACAGTAGCCGAGGGGGAGCATAAGAGCAGCTTCCCCATCCTACTTCAGAATTAGAAAATTGGCAATCTCAGGAGACCAGTTGTAATTAACAATTGAAAATTTTTTCATTTTTTCGCTTTAATAGTTGGAAGATTTTTGAGTCTTGCACCCTTAATAAATTTGCTTCGCATGTATAGTCGACGTTCACTCTAGAATACGGACAGCGTTCTGGTCTAGTGCAGTAGTTCTTAACGAGGGCAGTAACGCCCTCAGGCTGGTGTGGATGTACCGAGGGGCAGTAGGCTTGTTTGGGGCGGTAGAAGGGTGATTGGGGATTATGAGCATGTTCTTGTATATATATATATATATACACGTGACTTCGAAAAACTTCACTCTTTTATCTGAAAATGCGATATCAATTTGCAACTTCAAGGCGATGAAGTCAATTTGATTACAGAAAAATCTTTTATTTCTGCCTTTACAAAAAAATCTCACTTTGTGTAAGCAGAATTTTGGCCGCAACGAGTTCAGCCAGTCTTCAGTTATGTCAGATCTTCATAAGCCTGCAAGGTCAGTGAAGTACCCTTTGGAACTTTTTTTAGTGGGAACTAGAATTTGGAACATAAAACTTGAGCAGGAGCGAAAGCTCGATTTGGTACTCAACTATTTTTGTGAGCTGTAAATTTATACGAACTCATGACGCAACGTAACTGCATCAGGCCATCGGCATTAATTTTGTTCATTTCAAAATTGATTTTGAAAAAATTTGGAAGAATTTTTTTGGGAGGGGGACTATAGCCTCCTAACCCCCCTCCTTGATTGTAGCCTTGGTAACGGTTTACTGTTAACTCCTGGAGTCTGTGTACAGGGGATTTTCCGAACGTTTTGAGGATATTTCATTTCTAGAAGTTTCTCAATGGATCATGAATCCTTTTGTTAATATTGAGACAGCAGCGGTTGAGGTTCAGGAAGAACCGGCTAAACTTTCAACATGAGACGCTGAAAGCAGGTTTTCACGATGGTACAAGGTAAAGTGTCATTTATTGGTTAGGTGTTTGGACGTTTATATCTTGAGCTCTAATTACATGAGGGAGTTGATTCTGATGGAATCGATGGATATTTTCATTCTTCCTGTACAACATATGATAAGATGGCGCTGCTATCACTCCCCCCACCTGGATAATCTACAGGCATTCTACGATGAGTCTAAAAACCACAATTTAGCAATTGTTGCCAATTACTGGTCTGCAGAATTTTCCATTTTTTATTTATTCATAATAAGCCAACAATACATCCCTTTTCCGTTCTTAATATTTATTATGATCGAGTCAGTGGGTAGGTGCCCCCTCCCCGGTATCACCTCGCCACATCTTTGGGCATAGGCCTCTCCGACGTCTCTCCATTTTCTCCGGATGGCCGCTTCCCTTCGCTATAATGATCCTACTTCTTTTTGAATTCATCGCACCAACTCGTCACTGACCTTCCCACCGAATCTTTTCCTCCCGTATGACACCCATTCCTCCACTTCCCTTTCCCATCTTCCCTCTCTTTGCCTGCTAATATGTCCCACGTATTTCCCTTTAAGTTTCTTGATGCAATATTCTATCCCAATTAATCCAGTTTTTTCCCTTATTGCTATATTTTTAATCCTTTATTCCGTTTTTACTTTTAACATACTTCTCTCCATTGCTTTTTGTGTAGGTATTTCCTAATCTATTTATTTCTGTTTTAGTCGAGGCCCGCAGGTTTGGGCACCATACGTGAGAACTGGACTTGTACAGCTTTTCCATACCTTTATTTTTAATTTTTGTCCCATTTTCTCCGTATAAATCTCTTTAAGTCCCTAATAGCTTTTCCACCTTTTTTTTATTAATTCTCATGTTCAGTGCCTTATCTCTTCTATTTTGGAACAATATTATTTGGCCCAGATATGTTACTTCATCCTTTCTTTCACCTTTTGTTCCCCCAATTGTTACTGCTGTTTCCAGCTTCCTATATTTGTTAACAATATCGTTTTCTCCCAATTGATTTCCAGTTCCGCCTTTTTGCTTTCTCGATACAACTCGTCTCCTAATTGTTGTATTTTTCTACTGAATTATCTATAACCAAGTCCGCGAATCGTAAATTATTTAAATATTCTCCATCTATTCTTATCCCTTTCCCTTCCCAATTCAATCCTCGGAAAATTTCCTCTAGCGCTATAAAATAGATTGGGGGAGAGTGGGTCACCTTGCCTTACCCCTCTCGATTTTGAATTGTTCCCCCACCTTATCCGTCTTTACGTAGGCTTCGTCCTCTTTATACATATTTTTGATAATTTTGATGTATTTTGGGTTTATCCGTTTCTCCAAAGCTATAGGAAGTTGTGCTCCACTGTCGAAGGCTTTTTGAAAGTCAATGAAGAGGAGGAATGTTTCTAGGTTTTATTCGTTAGATTTTTCTATTATTTGGTTTATTACGAAGATGTGATCGATTGTTGATCTATCTTTTCTAAAATCTGCTTGTTCCCTACCCTGTTCGGGATCTAGTTGGAAGATACAGACGTTCTGTCTTACATTTGGAAAGAGTTTTACAGATGTATATGATGTTAGACTAATTCGTCTATAATTCCATATTTGTTTTTTCTCCCCTTTTTTAAATATCAATATAATTTCTGCCACTTCCCATTGCTTTGGCATTTCTTCTTCTTCTATAACTCGTTTAAATACTTCAGTGAGAGGTTGGGTTAATTCTACATATAGTAAAGTCTTTTAGTAGCTTATTTTCGATCAGATCCCTTCCCCCTATTTTGCCTGTTTTTATTTTATTCATTACCGTTTCCACCTGTCTTCCTAGAATTCTTGGGACTCCCTCTTCGTTTGTTTCTTTTCCTCTCTTCTGTTTTTGACTTGGGTCCCCCCCCGACCTCTTTCCCCGGTTTATACAGTTCCTTATAGAATTTTGTGGGTATATATGTTGTCTTTGACCTAGTGTATATCTCCTTTTCTTGTTTGTCCATCATAGATGTGATCAGGTTTCTATCTTTTCTTAATTCCTCTTCATTTTCTTTGTTGCCCCACTCTCCTCAATTATATTACGGATTTTTTCTTGATTTAGTTGTTTAAATCTTTCTTAATTTCCATTTTCACTTTTATTTTTAGTATCAAGAGTTCGATTTTTTCTCTTGTGGTTACGTTTTCCCTTGTCCATCAGTCATTTCTTTTTCTTATAAATTCTTTCGTTTCTCTGCTCGTTACTTTGTCGTCTTTTTTAATTTTGGTTCTTTGTGTACCAAATTTTCGAGGTATTGAGGTAATTACCTTTTCGATTTGGTTGTATAGCTCTGGCATCGATAGCTGCCCTTTATTATTGAGTATTTGCTCCATCATATTTTTCATTTCTAGTCTGGCTTCTGCCATTTAGTTTAGTGGTATAATTCCCGAAAATCTTCCTTCTTTTTTACATTTGTAATGTAACTACCTCGTTTTGGCATTTTTATTACTCCTCTGCATATTCGGTGGTCTGATAAGAATTCAAATCGTGAGCATATGGTAGTATATCAGGAATGAATTTCACTTACATACCGATGTCAAGCTCGAGGACTATTTTCTGTGACTTTTTAAAAATATGTTAAAATTTGCCAATTACACAGGTCTACAAAATAGAAAAAAATTTCTGGTGCCGAGAACTTTATAACTGATTTTAGGTATTTTTGGGGAGTTGAATCCAAATATAACATCAGTTTTTCTCTATCAGCTCTAGTTTTTTAGATACAATAAAAAAAATCTGCTAGTTATGCGAATACACACTGCGCACGTCTTTCGGTTGGTGGGAAAAATTGCTATCTGCAAAAAACAAATTCTACAGGAGAGAAGTTTAAAGGTTTTGAAACAGCCACGACGAATCTGTTAAAACTGGCTTTTAACTAAAAAAGATATAACAATGCCTCTACATTCAACTAGGAAAATACATCTCAGAGATGAAAACATTACACTTTTCTTTTCTTAAACCTTTTCATATTGATGAATTTTGTTAGTATGTAGTTTATTTTTAACCCCTTTTGTTTTTTGCGTTTTCTGTTGAACTGAGGTAATATTTTACCATTTATACTGTAAGGTATCTTGTAGATAAGAAAATTACCTATCCAAAGATGCCAAAAATCACTTCGTGAAGAAATTACAGATAGCACTTTTTCACACCACGATTTTTAAGGAACTTAAACTGCGTGGTCATTGTTTGATTTTTTTCAAACGAAAACTGTGTAAGGGTGTTTTTAACCCCCTCTCTCCCTAACCTTCATAGTAAAACAGAACCGAAAAACGAAAAAAATCAAAACCGAAAAGAAAAAAAAAACTTGCATCTGCGTTTCTCATATGAAAAGTGAGTAGGTACCATTTGGAGGTGGTTTGGCAATGCAAGGGGGCAATAAGCAACTCAATTGCCTTTCACGAACGTATTTCTTGGATGCGAGAATGAACTCTGAAGAGACCGAATTTCTCATATTTTTTTAGAAACTACAAGTGCCAAAGATAGGAGTATAATCAGCAATAGACATAGATTAGTAGAAACTTTTTTCATAAAAATGAATTAAATGAATTCGCATCCAATGTTTGTGATTGCTTGCTTTCAGTTCAAGCAATAGATGGCTGGCGTGAAAATTTCTCAAAATTTAAGAAAAATGATTCCAGTAACTACAGGGGTATTATACAGAAACTTGTGTGCTCTTTATTTACTGTGCCACCCCACTCGATGACGGTGGAATAGCTTATATCCTATTAGGTATTTTTGTACAATGAAATAAAGTCAAATCATCAACTGTCTACGTTGGATGTGGCCAAAATGTTCAAACTGGGTGGCCAAAAAAGCCATTACGTGGCTTTTGGGCCACACAGGACTTACTTAAAAATCGGAGTGCCTTTTCACACTAACTCAGCGATATAATATGTATTTATTAGTGGTGGTGATTTCGACAGTTTGGCCACTTCATGACTTCATTTTGGATTCTGCGGTCCCAGAAGTTTCGATATCAAAAACTTTACGAGTTGATTCGAAGTCATCATTTACCCTAGAACTTCCTCTTTCAACACTGAACTTGATTTTTCGTGAGCCACGTAAATTTTGCTCATTTCGAGTGTAAAGTTCAAATTAATTATGGATTACAAATCCGGGTTGAATAAAAACTCGTTAAAATCTTTGAAATGAGCGACAAGAAAGTCCATATTTTCATAACGTCACTCAGTTTTCTAAGGAATGTTAATTTTCTCCACTACAAGTCCAATTTTAAATGTTAGGACTCTCTCGGAATTGAGGGGAATGATTTCAACAGTAATGAGCTGTGAGAAACGAGATTTCCAGAATCGTTTTCTGAAGCATTTCCCACCTTCCCTCAAGTGAGACCTTTTGCCCATGGAAAAGTCTACTCTCTCCTCGTTACAGATATCGATGGATTTAACTCTCAGTCCATCCGGAAGATTCAATTGACAATTAGCATTTGTCATGATTTCGTGTGCAGAAACGTGCTGAATCGCCAAGTCCATTATAATTATTTGTGATTGGACTTTATCATCTATTAAACAATCAGTATTTATAATAAATACATGTACACATAATGTGTACTCGCATAACTAACAGACTTTTTATTGCATCTAAAAAACTAGAGCTGACAGAGAAAAACTAATGTTATATTTGGATTCAGCGCCCCAAAAATATCTAAAATCAGTTATGAAATCCTCGGCACCGAAACAACTGTTTACCAGTATTATTGGTCGACCAATATTTGACATAATCTGAAAAAAATTATCTGATATTGACAGAATGAAAAGAAGAAATTAGAGCCAAATATTGGTTACTTTTTTTTCTCCCGTGTATCGAATAGGACCGAGGTACCATCAGTTCCATAACCGGATTTACTCGATGAGTAGCATCTCAATCGTCTGTTCGTTATTCGAAAAATGTTCCTTAGTATGTCCTTTGAACTCACCAATTAAAAAAAGTCCGAAATTAATAGCATGAAGTATATACTTAATTTTTCGGTTTTGCTTATGGAAGTCATAACAGCCTATATTTTCAACGCGAATCATCGAAATCATTTTGAACATCGATTAAAAAAAAACAAAAAAACTCCTACCCTCTAGTGGACCAGATTTATAGCTTCGAGATTTTGACCATTAATTGGCACTTGACCAATAAATGGCATTTTACCTTAATAGAGGCTCAGGAAATCTTAGCTTCAAGCCAACATCGCTCACCTCTACCCTGTAGTGTGGAGCGTCGTGAAAAAGTTTTTGATACCTGCCCCTCCTCCTACCTTGTTGAGTGGATCTTGTTCTTTTGATTTGGTAAAATAAGATGCTGTTATCTCTTGTATCGGTCTTTCAAATGTATCTTTCTTTTATTATCTTAGTTTTCGAGAAACCTCTTCTGATCTTAATTTCTCCCGTGATAGGGGGGGGGGGCGTTGGAAAATATTCAGCTCTTCTGGAGAGCGGTAGCTTGAAAAAGATTAAGAACCGCTGGTCTAGTGACTACAACGATAGTCCAATGCGCTGAATGTCATTCTACAATTTCAAAACACTGTAATACATACCACCGGACGAGAGGTCACCAGCCCCCTCGCGCCATACCCTGTCTATGGGCAAAGGCCTCCCTTAGCCTGTTCCACTCGTTCCTTTCCCATGCTATTCTGTGATATACTTTATTCTTCAAAAACTGGTCGAAATCGTCCCTCCACCGCATTTTTTGCCTTCCCTTCCTTCTTTTGCCCGTGGGTTCCCAAAAAGTAATTGTTTGTGTCCATCTGTTATCGTTCAGTCTCGCGACGTGGCCTGCCCAGTTCCATTTTTGTCGTCTGTGTGTGGTAATGATGTTATTGTTGGTGGGCAGTTTGTTACGTATTGTTTTTATCGGAACTCTGTCACTTCGCTTCAAATTAAGCATGGAACGTTCCATGCTGTTTTGTGTTACGGTTAGGAGGTTTTCGTGTTTGTTAGTCAGTGTCCAAGTTTGTGATGCATAGGTGATCGATGTTAGAATGTTAGCATTAAAGATACTACTTTTGAGTGAGTTACTGTATTGTCCTTTGAAGAGGTATTTCAGGCTCCAGTATTTGTTCCAGGTTTGTGTGACTCTTCTGTTAATTTCTTTGTCCATTTTATCCTCCATGCTTATCACTTGGCCTAGGTATACTGCTTCTTCCACCTTTTCGATTGTCTTGCCTCCCAGTTGGATGGAAGTTTCTTCCTGGTTGTTTGTAAGAAAGTTTGTTTTTTCGATGTTTATTTCTAGGCCTGCTTCCCTTCCTCTCTCTTGTAGCTCGTTTGCCATTTCCGAAAGTTCTTTTTTGCTGTTAGAGATTAGAATCATGTCGTCCGCAAATCTTAAGTTGCTAAGAGTTTCGCCGTGGATGTTTACCCCCTTTCATTCCCATTTTAGCCCCCTGAATACTTCCTCTAGTAAACAGTTAAAAAGAATAGGGGAGAGGGGGTCGCCTTGGCGGACTCCTTTTTCGATGTTAAAGTATGGGCCGTTAATGTCGGTTACTACTCTCGCCTTAAGGTTAGAGTACATGTCCTCGATTATTTTTACAAAGTTTACGGGTATTCCTTGTTTTCTTAGTGAGTGTAGAAGGAATCTGTGGTTGATCGAATCGAAAGCTTTGGTATAGTCTATCAGAAGTAGGTATAGGTCCTTTTGGAATTCATTTGATTTTTCTATTAGTTGGTTTATGACTTGTACGTGGTCTATTGTTGAATATTGTTTTCGAAAGCCAGCCTGTTCTCTAGGTTGTTGCCAGGTTAGAGTGTTTTTGATTCTGAGCTCGAGTGCTTTTGAAAAGATTTTTGCTATTGTGGGGCTTAAACTGAGTGGTCTGTAGTTGGTGATTTTGTGTCTGTTGCCTTTTTTGTAAAGGAGGATAATGTCTGAGTGTTTCCATTCGTTTGGTACAGTTTGATTTTTTAGAATGTTGTTGAACAGATTGGTGAGTTTTTTGATCAGAGTTTTCCCTCCAAATTTGATATATTCGTTCGTAATTTTGTCATGGCCAGGAGCTTTGTAGTTTTTCAAATTGTTTATGGTATATTGTATTTCAGACTCTAGAAAGATAGGTTCGATTTCTTGGTTGTTGTCTGTTCTGAGTGTGTTTGTGTTGTACTTTGTGTTAGTCTTTTCTTTGTATAAGTTTGTGTCAAAACACTATATACTTATGGTTACTCCCTTCTTCCGGAGCGCTTCTCATTTCTTACCCGCCATTTGAGAGACAGCCGTGGAGAATGTTTCGTGATGATAAAAAAAAAAAAAACGCGCGTCTGCATGGATACATACCTAATTCAGAATCGGACTAACAGCCTATTATTCCAGGTGAGCGCAAAGATGGGTACGGATGTGTGGATCTGGAGAATCGTGTGAGGTCCCTAGCTAACGTCCAGAAAAACAAATCGAGCATTCCGTCCAATGACAGTAACACCGATGTACACAGCACACGGTCGTAATACGTATTTTCCACCGATTAGTGGCCGCGCATTATCCGCGGCATGAAAAGTAATTGTTTTTACATGCATCTGACACAGATCGCATACAGAAGAGGAAACAAGAGTGTGTTAGGTACCATTCACGGTTCATCTAAACTTCGTATATAGTACTTTCTTCGACAATTATAATAAAATCGACGTAATCGAATCGCTATACCGGGTACATGCTTTGGACATGTCGATAAAACGATCGAGTTCCAGCACGTCTACTCGTTTATCTTGGTCGTCGTCCGAGATTGAGGTAGAACCGGACGAAATGGTTGATGGTTCCATATTTGTTGTCATTGTTCACGCAGGGTGACACGTGCTCGTTTTGTATCAAACGTAAAGAGGATTTTTCATCATTCATCCGTGGACACTGTGCAGGAAATGAATGTCGAGCCGGTGAGATGCCCGTGAAACAAATTTACGCGGCTGCTGGATTCGTTCGCAAGGTCGCTGTGTAAGACAATTACTGTGGAAAGAAACAGGGCTAGAGAACGTGGCAGAGCGAGCGGTCCAGGAATAACGAAAATTCCATCGAGACAGTTTCTCAGATTTGTGTTCGCACCGTCTATATACTCTCCAGTCAGAATACGAAATGAGCTGGAACGGGTGACCTAACTTCACCCAAACGCGTATTCGAGGGAAGCCTCCGCTGGGAAGCTATAGACGGCCTTCAACTTCCACCGAGGTTCCTCCGCCAGACTGACCCTGATAGTTGTCGAGAATGAATGTGAAAAGATGAAGAGACTGGCTCACTGGTCTCTCGGTTAGCGATCATCAACCTCCCTCAATGGAACAATCAATCAGCAGGCTGTCCCGGGAAATGCAGGCCCGTGGTGGCTGTCGGTGGTCCAAGCTGGCATCGACGTAGAGCCGGAGAGATGCGCGGGTCAGCCGGGGTCTGGTTTCCCTCTCAAGCAACCTAGTTTCCGGTGGGTTGAATCCGGTAAGAACGCCTTGAACACCAGGAGGGACGAGTTTAAAGACGGACGAGAAAGGAAACGTGAACCTACGAGACAGACTAAGATTATTCAAGATATGAAGACAACTGAAAAGACGATTATTGAAGATAACAAAACAGAGTTCTTCGAACAGAACCTCACAAGTAATCGAGAGCGCATAACTTGTTTTGCTCATAAGAGGTCTCATCTATATCGTGTGCCATTTTTTGCTGAGGGGGGGGGACGAGGAGCTAATAAAATCGGAACGAATTTTTTTTTAACCGCAAAAACTGAATCGCTCAGAACGTTCGCTGATTAGGCCTTTTATCTTGAATCCGCTCCTGGTAGTCCCACCTTAATTCGACCTTGGACAATTCTCGAACATTTTTCTGCCGGTTTGGATTTTAGTGAACATGATTAGATCTTTCATTTCTAAACATGGAGCATCGATATTCGTGAATATAGTCTATTTTGCCTATTTCAAGAGTGAAATTATTAAAAGCCTAAATCACACAGGGTCGGTTGAAAATCTCACCTGATATTCCACATCAGTGACCCAAAATGACCATTGTCTCGATTCTTAACTCAACTTTTCGAGTAGAGTTAATTTTGCCTATAAGTATTTAGCCAGTGAAATTTCGGATTTTGTTGGTCAGTTTTGGATCGCTTGAAAATCTGAAGACATTTTCGAACTGAGCCACCAAAGAATAAATACATAAATAAATAAACAAAAACAAATAAAATAAGAAATAATAAGCTCAGTGATTTTCATATTTTGCCGACGCTTTTTAAAATGTTGACCAAATGTCCGAAAAATGTCGACTCCATACAAAAATTTTCCATGTACATACAAATATTGCAGACACAACATGAAATCAATGCGTTTTAGAGAGAAGCCTAGGCATTAAATAAAATGCGAAGCGATTTTAAACAAAGTATATAAATCATAAATTACTATTTATTCTGGAGGGGAAATACAAGAAATGTTGGTAAACATACCAAGAGAGAAACAAACGAAAATGAGAAAAGGATGGCAGGGTTAGCTGATAAATATAATTTAAAAATTGCTGAATCGTTTTTCAAAAAGAGTGGTAACAAGAAACGGATAAGGAAGTTACCTGATGAGAAGTCAAAAATGAAATAGATCATATTTCGATCAGTGATATGAAATCGTAATGAATGCAGATGTTATTTAAAATTTAACTTCAGCTTAGTCCCAGGATGGGGATGTGCAAATTAGAAAATTTTCCAAATAAAACGAACATTTCATTACATCAAAGTAAAAATGAAACTAAGAGGTACATTATCCCTATTTAGAAAATACCACAAGCTTTTTGAACATATTACAAGAAAAATTGATCAACAGTAGTTACCATGGGGGGGGGGGATTCAAGCAAAATACGATAAAATTGAGACATTCATTAGAGAAACTACGTAGAAAGTGAGGAGTTTAAAGATCAAGACACAAACAGATGATAAACTGAATATACAAACAAAAAATGTTATAAAAAGAAAAATGACCCTAAAAAAAATTTTAAAAAATAAAAAACTCGAGTAGAAAGTATTGAGCTTATGGAGATCAACAAACTAGTCAAAATAAAAATTGAAGAAGATGTTAGTAAGTACGAAGCTGAAATAATTAAAAATATACTGGAGGAAACATGGTCTATAGAAAAAAATAAGCAATTTCAGAGGGTACTAACATCCTACCCAAAATCAAGGGCAATAATGGTTTCATAATATTTGAGAAGGAACAAATAGTGAAAAGAGCAATGGAATTTTATGAAAAGCTATATATGATACAAGAAGAAGCAACAATTGGGCAAGGCAGGGAGAAATGGAAATCAGACTTGAAAAATTAACATGACGTAAAGCCAATTTTGGAAGATGAGGTCACAAAAGCTTTAAGGGAACTAAAGTTGAATAAAGCACCAGGCTCAGATAAAATTGATAATAGTATTTTAAAGTTATTTTCGGAAAAAATCGCCCAACCTTTGACGCTTAATAAAAAAAGGAAAACTTTCAAATTTATAGATGGGTCAAACAAGGGGACCCTTTTCTCCCAACATTTTCAATAGTATTGTAGAGCAAATGCAAATTGGACTAAGAAGCGAGGGGAATCAAAATAAATAAAAATAGTACAACAATCTCAAATTTGCAGATGACAGTCTTAATACCTAGGTAAAATTACTAAAGAGCTGGTTGGGATGGCAAGGGAATTTAAACATAAATGCATCGGGATTGGAACTGAATGCCCAAAAAACAAAAATATTATCAAAGAATAAAGAAACAACTGGAATAAATTTAGTTGGGGAGCTAACTGAAAACGTAAAAGACTTTAAATATTTCGGACAATAAATACAATCATTTGAAAATAAAATGGAAAAAAAAATCCGAACAAGGATTGCAAGTGCATGGAAACTTTTTGAGCGCAATAAATAATATTTAAAGGCAAGTTCAGTATTAAAACAAAAATCAAAATATTGCAAAATTGTATACTGCCAGTTTTAACATGTAGGACGCAAACATGGACGTTGACAAAAAAACAAATACAAAAATTTAGGGTATAGTTCAGAATTCAATGGTAAGAAGTAAGTATTACGGGTATTCGGTTGAGGGATACTATTAATATAACAAAAATCAAGGAAGGAACGGTGATTATAGATATAGGATGTAACATTAAAAATTTGAATTTCAAATTAGCAGGATATATGGCCTAGGATGTATGAGAGAAATGTAGAACAGCCATGCATTGAGTACAATATGACAAAAAGAGGCGTAATGGTAGACCAGTTACAAAATGGCTAGAGGAAATTACAAAATTTGTGGGTCATCATTGGATAAGTACAGCATAAAAGAGAGGAGCATGGAAACGGGTGACGAACACCTATTGCCAAATATGGGCAAATTAGTAGGGACGTAACTACCTCTATTTCAAGGCCGTGATCAAAATGAGAAAATAAATAGGGAGACCCATTGTCACCTATACTATTTAATCATTAGAAGAAATTTTTAGAACTTTAATCTGGAAGAAAAAAGGGACAAAAATTCAAGGAGAATATCTTAATAATTTGAGATTCGCAGATGACATTATTCTAATTTCTAACAATTTTCTACAATTGACGGGGATGGTAGCAGAACTTTTCGAAAAAGGTAAAAAAGCAGGTCTCAAAATAAATGCGGAAAAAACAAAACAAATTTCAAATAGAGAAACAAAAACCTCCATAATGATACTTAGTCGGAGAAACCGTTGAAAAAGTAGATGAACTACGTGCATCTCGGTCGAACTAAGCTTTGAAAATAGAATGGCTAAAGAAGTGAAAAGAAGAATAACAATAGGATGGAACAAGTTTTGGAGTCTGAAACACATTTTCAAAGTATACTACAATAACAAACTCAAAAGTGTAATGATTAACGCAAATATTACTCTAACAGTAACCTACGGCTCACAGACATGAGCAACAACAAAAAACCAAGAAAAACAACTTACTGTACAACAAAACAAAATGAAAAGATTCATGCTACTTATACTCGTATTTGCCCCACAAGAAATAGTCATCCTTCAGTGGAAATTGTGTGAAATTTCTACATCTTTCGTCATCTTATGTATTCTTTACTTTGTATTTCACTTAATAACTGTACACCACACTCGCACAATAAAGGCTACTTTACTAGAGTCCAAAATGGTAAAACTGACTTGGATCTGGGTCATCATATACTTGTGCGAGGATGCCAGCGAGGAAAAATGGGCAACTTGTTTTGGGAAAAGTATGAAAGGGATCGGTGGTCGGTGCTTCTTGATGATGATAAATTCTTCCTTACATCCTGCACTGACTGCAAAAAGGGGAAACTAATTGGGCCTGAAAAAAAGTTGAGAGAGACTTGAGAAGGGCCCATGAAAAAGTGCACCTGGGACAAAAAAAGAAGTGTAATATATTTTTCAATCGTTGAATTCATTTCAAGTTAATTTTATTCCGTTGTAGAAAAGCGTGCAGTGTGTAACGTTCATCGGCACATTTCCTATCGTTCATCTTTGTTTCAATGTGCAATGAAAGTTTCCACTTTCGAAATTACTCCTATATATACTGTGGGGCCCACGTAAAATGCGAATGTCAAGTTGCTCGTCTACTGTGCATACTAGGATTTATATATTCCCGTGACCTTCGACATTCTCATTTTTTCTTCACAGCACTTACGCGTATACTCACCCGGTGGCAGATGTAGGTAAATTTCTACGAGTAAATCGTAATTTTCGTAAAATCTCGGCACTTTTCATTGCGGACACGCAGAGCTCGGCAGTCTGGCCGTCCGGCTCACACGATATCGCTCGGCCAGAACACACGAACTTCTAAGACGAAGTACGAATCCTTCTCGTCAGATCTAATTAATTATTGGACGTTTCGAACACGAAGTTGCTGAACGCGAATTTGGGAAATTCGCACAATTCAAATCACTGTAGTCACGATAGTGCAAAAATTTCGGCCACAGTCGGCCATTTTATACGCGCGCCACCTTTTCTAATTAGCATACAATACCGATTCGCGGTTTTCTACGGCATACAACTTATTCGCGTGTTAGAGTTGAAGATTCATTACCGCGATGACCAGTGGCATTATTCCGTTTCCGTTTCGATTTAAAATGGTGGTAGCTGACGCAGGTATAAGATACTTACGAGAGTAATTATACAAGAATATTAATATTTAAGTCCCCCCCCCCTATTTTTTGAATGATTTTCTGCAAAATTTTGATTGATAACATTGATATGCTCTTATTTGGCCAACGGTAGCCTTCCTCGAGGGGTATAGTTAGAACGCCTCAGAATAGTAGCTAGAATCAAACGAAACACTATCCGAAAAACTACATTTTTCAGAATAAATGAGGAAAAACGTTAAACGACTTTTTAAACCTCGGAACAGATGCGGAAATAAATAAAAATGACATGTGGTATAAAATAGGAGTAGTAAGAAGCAGCTCCTGTAGGTACTGTGGAGAAGAGGAAGAAACCTCGATCAATATCATATGTCGGTGCCCAGCAATAGCCGGGACAAGACGCGAAGCATTGGGGCTAGAATATCCAGCACCCAGTGAAGTCAAAGGGATAGAGCTAAGTAAAATTCTCACTTTGGCTATAAAAGTGAGGCTACTGAGCTGATCCTTAACAGCAACTTGAGGAATAGTGCAATGGACTGCAAAGTCTGATGAGCGCTCGGTGTGCATGTAGCGTCACCTCACACACAAATGAATGAAAAATAAAAGTGAAGGATTATGGTGTCATTAATTGAGGCTACATTGTGCTGCACACATACACCTAGTCAACATGCTCCAGTGGGATGGGGGTTAAAGATGCACTGTGTGGGGTTTGATTCTAAAGTGATGCTGAAAGATTATAAAATCTGCGGGATAACGTCGAGTTTGAGCGTCGATTGTGTTGGTGTTGTGCCTCCTCACAACTAAATGACGATAGAAAAAAGAGAAAAAAGACTGCAGTCGACTGTAGTACAAAATCGGAATGTATTCTTGAACATTTTTGGGAAATACGAATCATTATTAAATGAATGTTATTAAAACAAATTGCACAAAATGCAATGGAGAGGTCAATGATGGGAATAAAAATAAAGGATAAAATTCGGAACGAAATAGTCAATAGAAAATTTAGAAAAAATATAGACTTTGTAATAGCGGTGAGATTAATAAAATGAGTCTGGACTGGCCATATAGCCAGACAGCCAAGCGAAAGGTGGTCGTATAAAACAACGTATTAGCACAGGGGGGAAAAAAAGAACGAAGGGAAGGATGAAAATTGGATGAAGAGACGAAATAGATAAATTTTTGCGAAATAAACTGTATCACCGAGGAGCTTACGACCGACAGGAATGGGCAAGACTGAGGGAGGCCTTTGCCCGCTCGGGCTAAATGTAAATACACTTGTATTTGTACATTATAGGCCAATAATAAATAAAAACCATTTGAGAGTATCAAGGAAAATTGTAATAATCGAGGAAAAAATTCGTTTTGAGTACCCATTAAAAATTATTTACAGAGAACCCGATGCACAATAATGCCAAGTACACTGGATAATGTTGGGTTTGATTCCAGCAGGCCCGTAGCTGACGCCAGGGCAGTCAGGGCGAAGCCCTTGCTGGCAAGCGCGCCGCCCTGGCTAGCACTTTCCAAAAAAGAAAAGTAAGTTAAAAAAAAAAAAAAAAAAAAAGACGTGGGTATTATTGAAAATAATTACGTTTTGTTGTATCCTCATGCTCCGGTATAAATATCAAATGTCCTGGCATACACAAGTAGTTAGCTACGGGCTTGGATTCCAGACGTGACTTTCATGACGTATATCTTGGTTCCTGAATAATCAGGCGCGGCGCTATAGTGAATATTGATGTGGGGCAGCTATCGGCAAATTATTTTGAGGTTGGGGCGGAGAAACAGAGCGCAAAAGAGGACACTTTTTGTCCCTCCTACGCTTAAAAAAAAAGAACTGATTTTTTCACAGATGTTGTACAGGCCAACCCAATCATACAAATTGCAAAGTAACAAGAAACTTTATTTTCTCATTTTAAAACTATAGATATTCATAGACAGACTGAAATAATGGATAATAATGTTTCAAAAGTATTAAAAAAAAGTTGAATACCAGATCAAAAGTTTGAAGAAATCTGATCTAAAAATCTAATAATAAACAGGGAACATCTAGTCCAAACTAATAATATTCGTATATTCTTAGGCCTAGCGGCAAAGATATCCACCACTTCGTTTATGTCCAGAGATTTAGATAATTCTTTCTCAATTGATAATATTACTGTGGATGAGAGTCCCCCATCTAGCATAGAACTTCTTAAATACGTCTTAATTAGTCGCAAACAAGAGAAAGTCCGCTCGACCCCAGCAGTGGAGGGTGAGATTGTGAGGAAAATAGAAGAAAGTTTTTCTAAAGTTGCAAACGCAAGTTTGTATTCGGTCAAAAATTTATAAAATCTTATAGCTGAATCTATCAAGCAATTTTTTTTCGATTCATAACTGCGTACAGTTCACCCATTTACTTTAAAAATTTCGTATTATACATAAGTGCAAGATATTTTCCATCATTCTCTCGGGTAAAACTATCAAATTAAAGCACTAGAACCCGCAACAACTGTACGTCAATGAATATTTTTGCCTTCTTTCAAATTTTTCATCTACCTTAGATATCTACGAGTCATCGCGCATGTAATTTCATGAATCGTGAGATGTAAATATTGAATTCTCTTCATTTTCAGCGTTATTTCCTTTTTTTCGGCATTTTTCGGCAAAATAAAAAAATGTTCCTAGCTCCCCCCCCCCTCCAAATCTGTGACATGAACTTCTATTTTATTTTCAACCGTTCGCCCTGTCTCATTTCTGATTTTCAAGGCTTGGCTGGTATCATACCGTGGACAATGTTTTTCGAAATATCACTAATTTTTTACGCTTGCTTCAAATTTGACAAATAAAACTTGGTAGCCAAAATGTTCAAACTGGTAGGCCAAAATTTGGCTACATAAGATTTACGAAAAAATCGGGGTGAGGGGTTCTATAATTTACCATAGAGCGCAACCGCGGACTGGCTGGGAGGAATGGGGGAATCCCCGGCCGGGCCCCTTAGACTGCTGGCCCACCCATGACTTATTGTTCCAGAAATGGAAAAATACTGGTTCTGGCAGTAGCTTCGCTGAAAATTTTTTTAAATATTATTTATTTATTTTTTTTTTTTGGGGGGGGGGTAGTTTTTTAGTAGTGTTGACTCACATTCATCGGCGTTGGTGGATTTTTTGGGGGAGGGGTGTAGTATGTTGTATCAAAGTGTTTAACAGTTATTTAAGTCATTTATTTTTAGCCATGGTCACTTAAAAATTTAAGAATCAGCAAATTATACCTTGAAAGACAAAACAAAGACTTTAGAATTGGAAAATTCTATTATAATGACCACGGCTGCAATTTTTATGCAAATTCATATTTTGATCCATGGTGTATAGGTATAAGTTTTAAAAGATCTGCACGAATCACAGAATTCTGAGTCAAATGAGCAGCACTTCATCCAGCCTATTTCGCATATTTTGGCATTTACCGCATATTTTGCACACCGATTCTGCTTATTTTTCAATCCCCCCCCCCCCCAAAAAAAAAAAACCAACAACAACAAACAAACCTGGGTTGTTCTTTGAAATGCATCCTGTATCGGCGACTTCCTAAAGGATGCGTTCCTCCAACTCGCATAATTTTACCATCAACACTAAAACTGACATTCAACAGTTGAAATCACCAGCGGAAATATTTGACTAAACGTGGAAAATATGTTGGCGGGGCGACTTGTCAGGCCAAGGATTTGCAAATTTGAGTACGTGAGGAAAAAAATTATATTTTAGTGTCGAGAATCATGTCCGACCCCAAAAAAAATTGAGAAGACTTAATGGTTAAGGAATCAGTAGAAAAGCTTTTAGAAAAATATGTTCTTTCGCATGTGTGATAACCGAATAGGTGCATTATCTCCTGGGTGCATCTCCTATTAAAAGAAGATTGGACTCTTAAGGAGATACTTTACTGGATCATTTAAAAATATGATAGAAATTGTCTCAGTGTATCCAACTTAGTTTTTCCTTTGAAATGATATTTACAATTTTGGCGCATATTTTCGGCACATTATTTAGACTGAATTCAGTGCATAAAATATGCGCATATTTCGCTATTTTTTGTGCATAAAAATTGCAGCCCTGATAATGACAATAAATCGAAATATCAGCTTACAAGAGTCTTCGCATATATGACATGCTCATGTGAGTCATGTGAGACGTGATCACCATGCGCGCATTAAGGTAGGTGAGCTGAATAAGGCCCTAATTCAAGGTCTTGGCTCTCCAGACTTTCATGTAAGTGATTTTATGTTTTTCCTTTTTTGCGTTATAGTCGTCGACTGCAATATTTAAAAATTGGCTAGCTTGAAATTTTTCTATACGCTGGTCTACGTTCCTCAGATCTTCTAATGAAAATACCCCTTTTTCAAAACTTGATAAGGCCAGCGCACCAAAGAAGGCTGGGCCCGTAACCTAATAAGACCTGACCTAATACCTAATAAGCCTGACCTGAAATTCGGTAAATAAAAAGTTAAGGATGGTTCAAATAGAAATTTATGAGTACGTTATACCTGAAATGGTAATCAATTGATTTTACCAGGCTGGGCCTTATTAGGTTACATAACACTATTTTTCGTGAGTATCGCATACCTCAGTTCCAAATTACTCAATATGCAATAAAATTAGGTTTTTCCCCGTGAAAATGTACTATTATAGACGAAGAAGTATATTTAGCTTTAGTTTATTAATTTAACGCATTCATAGCAAATGGGGGGGGGGAGAGGGTAGAAGGTCGTTTATTTTCAGATTTCAATTTTGTTAGACACTCTGTGTATGTGTATGGTACGGTACTATTAATTGCGGTATCACATATGGCATTAATTCGTTTACACATTTTTTATAACTGTTATTTATTTATTATTTATTTACAACTTTGGGTAGGTGAGCCACCGCCAGCTACCCCGCCCATTTTAGGGCATAAGTTTCCGTTGTCTCTCTCCATACGTCTCGGTCTCTCGCTAATTGCACCCATCTTTCCTTCAAAACTTTGAAATCGTCCCTCCAGCGTAGTATTGGTCTCCCTCTTGTCCGTTTGTGGCCATACGGGGTCCAAAAGGTCGCGATATTGTGCCACTTTAAAATTACTTTCTCTTGTCAGGTGGCCCGCGTACTGCCATTTCAGTTTTCTAATGGTATATCCAATATCGGTAGCATTAATTTGGTTTCTTACATCCTCAAGTCTAATTTTGTCTTTTATTTTAATTTTTAAAATGCTCCGGAACATGGAGTTTTGCATCGTTTTCAATTTCTTCAACGGTTTTTTGGTTATTGACCAGGTTTGAGCACCGTATGTTGCCATTGGTAGCACACAACTACCTAGGATTTTAGCCTTCGTTTGAATTTTCATTTTACTTTTAAAAATGTGTTTCAACGCCCAAAAAGCTTTCCAAGAGTTAGTTTTGCGAGTCTCAATTTCCTTCCCGATTCGGTTTTGAATGATACTATCTGCCCTAGGTACCTGTAGTCGTCAACCATCTCTAGTTTCGTTCCGCTGGAGGGGCGGCTTGCATATTTTCCCTCTTTTTTCATAATTTTGGATTTTTCTAAGTTAATTTTTAGTCCCACTTTAGCCCCTTGTTCCACCAAGTCGTCAATCATACGGTTTATTTCCTCCATATTTTTGCCAATCAGTACGATGTCATCGGCGAATCTGAGATTGTTTATTTGGTATCCATCCATTAACAAGCCATATCTCTCCCACTTTAATTCTCTGAACAATCCTTCAAGTACCGCATTAAAAATATTAGGTGACAAGGGATCACCTTGTTTTACCCTCTACCCACTCTAAACGATTCCCCTTTCTTATCCAGCGAGATAAATGCCTTCGATTTACGATACAGATTTTCTAGCATTATTATAATACCTTCTGGGACGCCTTGCGATGCAAGTGCTTTCCAGGCACTGTGGTGGTAGATGGAGTCGAAGGCCTTATTGAAGTCAATGAACGCTAAGACCACCTCTATTCCGTATTAATTTGTTTTTTCAATAATTTGCGTGAGCGTCTGTATATGGTCTATTGTTGCAAATTTTTTACGAAATCCTGCCTGTTCTATCGGTTGATTTTGGTCTAAAATGCTGTATATTCGGTTTTTGATTATTTTCATGAATACCTTCCCCATATTCGATGACAGGCTTATTGGTCGATAGTTACCAATATTGCACCTATCTCCTTTTTTATGAAGCAAAACGATTTCTGAAAGATTCCATTGGTCCGGAGTATTACCCGTTGTCATAATTTGGTTAAATAATTGTGATAATGGTTCTGCCATCGTTTCTGCCATGATTTTAAGGTGTTCGTTTTGTATTTGGTCGGGTCCTGGTGCTTTATTTACCTTTACTTTTCTTAAGACATCCAGCACTTCGTGTTTTAGTATTGGTAGGAAGTTATCGCGGTTGGTTACATAAAGCTGCCAATGTTCTAGCCTGTTTGACTCCTCTCTATCTAGCGCTGGTTCCGCGTAAAGCCTTTGATAGAAGTCTACCTATCATATTCGTATTTTCCCCCACCGATTTCGACTTTTGGTAATAGATGCCTGCCTCTGTATATTGCTCTATTAGCTTCCTTTGTAGACCACTTGTCCTCGATAACTTCTTCGACTTTCTTTTCTTCGTATTCTTTCACATCCCGTTTTATCGCTCTCCTTAGTAAGTACCTATAAATGTAATTATTGGCCTTTGAATTGGGGGGGGGGTAATTTTGATCATTTCTACCCTCCCACTTTTTGGGGGAGGGAAGAAATTACCCGTCTACCCCCCTCAGCGACACCCATGCTGGTTGAGATCCGCGGGCCCCAACCAGCATTCCCCCTTTACAATTCCCTTGCTAGTCCGCGGGTGATAGAGCGTTGAAACCTCGATTTTCACAGATTGGGTCCAGGGTGGCAAGAAAAATGTTCCACACAGCTGCAGTCTACATAAACCTGGCACTGATCACGTGCTAAAATTTCGAAGTGAACCAAAAATTTGAAGTCAGAAAGAGTTTTTTGTTCGACTTTCTGTCGGATGTCCCATATAGGACGAGTGGAAATCATCTTTCTGCCAACTGCCAGCACATATCAGGTCAATCGATTTACGCCGAAAATGCGTGATTCTGTCCATTTCGGCTGTTATTGCCGCCGCCGCTGCCATCCACCGCCTGGTGGACGCTAGCCGGATGATATTCAAATAAAATGCAAATTATTGCGTTCTATTTGTTAAAGCCCGAATCGAATAGTTGATTGGTTACACTTTCTTGCATATGCGATTCGTTTTAATATGATTTTAAACTTTAATTACCCTTTAATATCGGCGCGCCGACTGCATGTGCATCGCTCTGGTCGCCGTTTAGTTACACCGGTGCGTAGATATTCGATTTCCAACAGTTTAATACACTTCATCGGTCATCGGTTCTGGTCGCGGTGTTTTCGCTCGAGCCGTGTCGCGTCTCTCTCGGGCATCGCAACGACCGTCTTGCGGCGGCATCGGCACCGCCGCGCTGCCCGAGTTCGCGCTCCGAATCTGAATATACGGACGGATAGTCGGCGTGTTCTGCGTATTCTTCGCGAACAGTTATCGGGTCACTGGTCGGCAGTTAGGCAAATTTACGATATTTGGCGAAAATGCTGACGCGCCGCGAATGTCTGAGCGCGATTGACGCGACGGCGGTGAAGTGCCCGAACGCGGACCCATTGTGCCGCGCGCGATTATTAAGCTCATTTCGAGCTTCACGCTCTGGTCCGCAAGGCCATGCAGCACGTGGTCTACTTACGACCTTTTTCTTAGTTTTTTAAATTCCGAAGCGTGAAAGGGAAATTGTCCGCGCTGAATTTGCAGTATCGCATCGGCGAAATGAAATTACACACCTGAGCGTAAATTTTCTGGGTGATGGCTGGGCACTTGACACGCCGCGTGTGTAATTTCGGCTTTCGAGTAGCGAAGTAAGAACTCGATAGGAGTTGAATAGGATGCTTTATTGGTTTTCCGACGAGTGAAATTTAGAAAACACTTTGTGTGACAACTTAATGACGTTCGGCTGTGACGAAAATGTATCACTATTAGCCCAAAATGTTAGTCAATATATTGAAGAATTTGGTATGTAGAACGTTGGAACTGTTGGTATTATGAATCAGTGAAGAAATCTTGAATGGAGACATGGGTAAGAATTATACTTTTTAACCACCCTATTTGTTTGCTTGAATTTCCAGGCTGTCCGACCATTCATGTGTAAAGAAATGGTAAATTTTAGTTCCCTAATTTTGGGGTGCATGGCTTCAATATGTTAGGAATCACTGCAGACAGCATTCGCTGCAGCGAGTCATTTCGTTAGCTCGTACCTGGCTCTCACGAGCAGGTAATCATCTCTCATCCCCCAACTGATGGTGCAAAAACAGGCTCTTGCTGCCACCTACATATCTGCATAATGTGTTTCCGCCACGCGGACAAGAACTCGTAGGGACGATCCAGGATGCTTGGTGCATTCTTCGACAGGCTACCATTGCGAGAGTCGTCTGTGCAGTATTGTGTTTCGTATCGTGATAAGTGTAGTGGCAGCTGGACGAGCCAAATTGCATCTTAGGTGAGGTTACTCACGGAGTACCAATCTTTTCGTAGGTTTACCCTACTTCGATATTGAATTGTTTCATTATATCAATTAGGATAACGAGTTGCGCATACTCAGACTGTCTTGCCGAGTATCGACGTACGCTCATTATGTAGAGCGGGATGCTCAGGCGAGAATATTACGTACAGCCTCACCTGAGCGGTCTCACGTAGCAGGGCGGTCCGTACTCAGGAAGTACGTAGGCCTCGAGGCGGAGGTCCCCTAACCCCCGCACAAGTGTGGCCAGGGTGGATTAGCGGCGTACCTACTGCGGTACATTGCACTGGCCGACGAGGCAGTGTGGCTTGCACTCAAGCCACGGGACAGATCATGAGAGTCATACCTCACAGTTTACATGTCTTGCTAGATTTCGAATCATGGTACTCAAACGCGATTATTATCTTAAATTCCAGGTGGTACCAATCGGCAGACGCGCTAAAGATCCGGCCCTCGCGCCTACAAGGTTTTCGATCATATGCTTAATTAACTGACAATATCGGTTATGTCTTCATTTTGTAAAATAAAGTTAATACGTTAAATTAGAGTTCATTTAGTTTCCCTTAATTTACCAACGTACCGGCCTTCCGACTTACTCCTCCTTTCCTCTTTTCCTTTTCATCTTTTCATTTCATACATTTATTTACAATTTTTACACATGTAAGCCCAATAATGTTGGTCAAAGGAGTGGTACGTAGAATGTGGAAACTGCTGGTATTACGCATCATTTAGGGACCGATCTAGAAAGATATCCTGGAAGGGAACATGTGTAAAAATTATACTTTTTACCTACCCCGCCTTTTAGCTTGAATTTCCAGGCCTTTTCCGACCAGTCATGTAAGCCCAAAATGTTGGTCAGAAAATTGAACAGTTTGGTATGTATAGAATGTTAGAATTGTTGGAACTATGCATCAGTTAGTAGCAGAATGAAATGAATGAATGAATGAATCAATCAATCAATCAAAGCCTTTATTGCTCAAAACAAAACTTCATTGATATTACTAGTTATATACAGCCCATATTTTGGGCAAAGGCCTCTCTCAATCTAAGCCACTCCAGTCTGTCCCTGGCTACCCTTTCGTAATGTTCATTTTGCAAGAATTTCGAAATTTCGTCCCTCCATCTCGCCTTCTGTCCACCCTTTTACCTCCCTTCCTTCAAAAACCAATTCGAATTTTGTAGCTCCATCGGTTATCCTGAAGTCTTGCGATGTGTCCAGCCCAGTCCCGTTTTTTTCTTTTTGCCACTTGGTTCATGTTTAAATTTCCTCTCATTCTTAATTTTAAGATTTGTATTCTGACCCTATCCGATTTTCTTTTTCCCAGAATTGATCTTTCCATTGAGTTTTGTGTAGTGTGGATTAGGTTACTTTCTTTTTTTGTTAGAGCCCAAGTTCGCGAGCCATAAGTTAGGACTGGAACCACACAGCTGTTAAATATTCTGCTTTTTCGTTCGACCTTAAAAGGACCCCTCCATATATTTTTTAACGACCAGAACTTTTTCCACGCCAAGGCGACTCTCCTATCGATCTCTTTAACCGTGCGTTTTTCAAAAGATATCATTTGGCCTAAATATACTGTTTCTAACACCCTTTCTATTTCTTTTCCTTCGATTTCGAGTTTTAGATTTTGACTTGTAGACATTATTTTTGTTTTTTCCATATTTATTTGTAATCCTGCTGTCTTGCCTATTTCGTTCAGTTCATTGATCATTCCCGAAAGTTCTTCCAAGCTTTTTGCTATTATTATCACGTCATTCCGCAAATCTTAGTTATTTTAGGTTTCAACCCGTAATTTTAATCCGTTATTTTCCATTTTAAGTTCGAATGTCTCTTCCAACGCACAGTTAAAGATTATCGGTGAGAGTGGGTCCCCCTGTTTACCCCTTTTTTTATATCAAAATATTCCCCCTCTATATCCGTTTTTATTCTGGCCTTTAGGTTCGTATACATGCTTTCTATAATTTTAACATAAACCTCTGGGATCCTTTGGTTATATATTGCATTTAGCATAAAGCTGTGGTTTAGGGAGTCGAAAGCTTTTGAGTAGTCGACAAAGGCGAGATGGAGGTCTATTTGGTATTCAGAACATTTTTCTATCAGTTGGTTTATCGAAAACAGGTGATCGGTAGTTGAGAAGTTTTTCCTGAATCCGGCCTGTTCCCTTGGTTGTTGGTCCTGTAAAATTCGATTCATTCTAAGTGTGAGAAGTTTGGTGAAGATTTTCGATATTGTCGATCCTAGGTTGATAGGTCTGTAGTTAGTCAATCTGTGCCTGTCGCCTTTTTTTTGTGTAAAAGAATTATGTCCGACTTGCCCCATTCCGTAGGTATTTTTTGTTCTTTTAGAATTAAACTGAAGAGTGCCGTCAACCGGTTTGCTAAAGACCCCCCTCCCACCATATTTTATTTGTTCATTAGATAATCCATCACTTCCCAAGGCTTTGTTGTTTTTAAGATTCTTGATTACATGTTCAATTTCTTCTAATAAGAAGACTATGTTATCGTCGACTTCCAAAGCTTCTGTGGACGCAGTCGGTTTTATTTTTAGCCTTGAGTAGACTTTTTGATTTTTGTCGTCTATTAGGTAGGCGGTTAAATGTGAACCAATTGACAAACACCTCCTAATTTTCCTTTGTACTATTTGTCGAGTCGAGTATCCCTTCAATAATTTTATTGTTTTTTTCAGTATTATATTGTCTAATTTTTGTCCTGACTAATTTACAGATCAGATTCAACTCTATTCTTTCTCTTTCTGTTTTGTTCTTTTTAAATTTTAGTTTTTCTCGATTTTTTATTAAATTGGTAATTTCTATGGGCAGACCCGGACTCCAGAAGCTTCCCGACCATTTTGTTTGATGTGGTCAATTTTGTCGCTTTTTGTATGCTTGCCTTGAGGTAATAATTTAGTTCATTAACATCTATAATTTCTTTTTGGTTGTTATCTGATAGCAGTTTTTCTAGATTTGTGTTATATATGTTTTTATTTTCTGTATCTATCTTGATTTTTGTATGTGATTTATTACCTGTGTATCGCCAGTTGTCTACTGTTATCGTACTTACAATTAAGCTGTGGTCTGTATAAAGTTTAAAATTTCGCCTGACATCAAAGTTTTTTATCATTTTTGAGAACTGTGGGACCAACATGTAGTCGATTTGATTCTTGTATTTCAAGTTAGGCGAAATCCAGGTCCAGCGTCTCCCTCTTCTTTTTTTAAACCATTTACAATTATTTTTAGTGAAGCACTTTGGCAGAAACGTAATAACTTCCATCCGTTGGAATTTCTATCTCAGTAATTTTAAGGTCCTAATATGTTTTCTTCTTCTGGTAATCTATTTCCTATCTGACTATTAAAGTCTCCCATTATCAAAAGCTGGTGCAGTTTGTTTGTTTTTAGATTCTGAATACAATTTTGTAGTTTTTCATAGAAGTTATCTATTTCCGTTTCTTCTGCATTTGCTGTCGGCGCGTAGATTTGGATTATAGTTAAAGTTTTATTTGTCGCAATCTTTATTTTTATTAGGGCTATCCTATCACTCACACCTCTAAATTCTATAAAATTATTGACCCATTTTTTATTGATTATACAACCCACACCTCTCTGTCCTGGTACATTTCCGACGTAGCAGAATAAATCACAATTTTTTAGCTTTATAATTCTGTTTCCCATTCTTCTTATTTCCGCTAACCCCAATATGTCTATGTTACTTTCTTTCAATGCCTCCTCTAACTCCATTAGTTTATCATCGTCTTTCAACGTACGTACATTCAAACTGGCGATACACAGATTCTTATTTTTACCAAGACTATTTTTTGAGTGGCTATGAGGATATGGTCTTAATTGCCCTAGGTGACTAGCCTGGACTGGGCACTCGAATCAATCAATCAACTTTAATCGGAAGAAACAATCTTAACACTACACAAGCTTAAATTACTGTAATACTACGTTAACAATTCGTCCTCCTTCGCTCATCTTTGGGCATAAGCCTCTACCACCGTAGCCCACCTGCTGTGAACCCTAGCGTCCCTTCTCCATGTTACTCCCCCATACTGTATCACCTCGTCCTCCAATCTCTTTCTAGGTCTCCCCCTACTTCTTTTTTCCCCATATGGCGTCCATTCTAACATTCTTCTTTCCCACCTATCTTCGTTTCTTTTGACATGTCCGGCGTATATCATTTTGAGTTTTTTGTCGTGTATTTTATTAAGTTTTTCGTCCCTGTTAGTTTTCTTGTTGTCGTGTTTTTTATTCTGTCTCTGAGTTTCGTTCCTGTTATACTACGTTCTATGGTCAGTTGTGTTTTGTAGATTTTGTTTAACTGCGTTGTTGTTGTGGCCCACGTTTGCGCCCCGTAAGTTAGAACTGGGAAGGTGCAGGTTTCCAGGACAGTTGCTTGTAGGTTTATTGGGAGGCGTGATTTGTAGACGGCTTTCATTGCCCAAAAGCTGTTCCAGGCTTTTGAAATTCTGCTGGCGATCTCCCTGTCCAACCTATCTTGAAAAGCTATAATCTGTCCTAGATATGTGGTTTCTTCTCCACTGGTTATTCTTTCCCCTCTCAGAATGATACTAGCCTCGTCATTTTGTCCGGAGAGTAGAACTGTCTTTTTGGTATTTATTTTTAACCCTGCCTTTTCTGCGGTTGTTTCGAATTCTGAAGCCATTTGTTGAAGATCGTTTAGATCCTGTGCGAATAGTGCAACATCGTCTGCAAAACGTAAATTGCTGAGGTATTTTCCATCCATTTTGATGCCTCTATTCTTCCATCCCATTTACCAAAATACTTCTTCTATGATACTATTGAATAGATTTGACGACAGCGTGCTCCTTGCTTGACCCCCCTTTTAATTTCGAATTTTGGCCCAACTTGGTCCAATTTAATATGCGCGTTTGCCCCGGCGTACGTTACTTTTCGAATGTTTATATGTATATTTCTGTGGGATGCCTTGTCGTGCTAGAGCTCTCCATAAGAAGGTCAAACTGACTGTATCAAAAGCCTTTTCAAAGTCCACCAATAGTATGTACAGATTTAAGTTATATTCGGTTGTTTTTTCTATCAGTTGGTTGATTACAAAAATGTTGTCAGCCGTCGAATGATTTCTTCTGAATCCCGCCTGCTCTACGCTTTATGCTCGGTCTAGATAGTTGTACATTCTATTTTTTAGGATTTTGGAAAAAAAACTTTGCAGACGTTTGAGGTTAGACTTATCGACCTGTAGTTGCTTACATTATCCCGGCTCCCTTTTTTATATAGTAGGATAATTTCTGCTTCTTTCCATTGTGTCGGTAGTTTTTGGTCCTGTCGCCTTCCCATTCTTCAGTTGTTTTAATGTTATGTTAGTTTCGCGTTCGAGGATAGATGGGATTGGTTCCTCGTTACTGGACTACCTGTTCAAATCCGCCAAGTCTGTCTCCTGTTCATACCCCTCTACCGTGTATAAGTTCCTGCAAAATTTTGTTGCTACATTTACAATGCCCTCTCTACAATGGACTGTTTGACCCGACTCATTTTTTATTCTTGGGATTAGACCTCTGTGGGGATGTATTTCTCTTTTGACCTTCTTCAACGATTTTGATTCCTTCATAATTTCCAAGATTTTTGTTGTTTCATAGTTTCTAATATCCTCCCTTATTTTTCTCTTAATCGTTTTCCCAAGTTCTACCAGTTCGATCTTATCTAGTTTATTTGAATCTTTTTTCGCTTTCAATGCCGCCCTTTTCTCAATCAGCTTCTTAATTCCCAATGTGAGCTTATCGTCTGTTTTGCCTTCTCTTTTAATTTTGATCCTCTCCTTGCTACTGCTTTTAATGGTACATTCGATATCTTCGTAACTTTTTTGTACGTCGAATCCATTTCTTATATCAATGCCTTGCAGGAAGCTTTTTAGCTTGCCTTTCCAAAATTTAATTTTGTGGAGTAGGATTTCGTAGTGATCCGTTTTGATCGTGTTTTTCAACCAGTTCTTGATTTTACTTCGTTGTGGAATTTCGAGTTTCATCTGTAACGGCCTATGGTCCGAGGGAAAAATCATGCCTTTCCAAATTCCCACGTCCTTGACAATACTAAGATCGTTTACTAGAAAGAAATCTATCGCATTTGTGGTCATTTTGTCAGGTGATTGCCAGGTCCATTTTTTGAGGGTTTCTTTTTATAAAATGTATTCGCTACCTTAAGTCTCTTTTTCTCCGCAAATTCAACCAATTTCCCCCGTTTTCGTTTGTCTTTTCCTCTGAGCTGTATTTTCCTATTTCCTCAGCATTACCCCAGTCTCTCCTAATTTTCGAGTTGAAATCACCCATTACTATTTGATAATAACCCCTTCACTCGCCACCGTACCCGACAGTAATTTATAAAACTCTTCCTTCTCTTTTATGTCTACAATGTTTGTGGGGGCATAGACTTGGATGATACTCAAAATCAAGTCTTTTTCTAGCCTTAATTTCAATACGCTTATTCTATCCGAAATGTATTCAATTACCGTGATTTTTCCAGTCCATTTTTGGTGAATATAAAAGCCGGTCCCTCTATACCCTTTTTTGTGTTCCCAAAAAATAAATAGTTACCATTATTACGTTTTACAAGTTTTTCACCAAATTTCTTCGTTTCCGCTAAACCTATTATATCGAAACCTATTTTTCCACAAATATTTTCTAGTTGGTATAAACGAGTGTCATCCGCTATGCCTTGGCAATTGAATGTTACGATGTTTAATTTTCTTCCATGTCTTTTTTTACTTTCTGCTTTCCCTTCCTTCCCTTTTACCTGGTTGCAGTGTTGTTTGCGGGCTTTGGGCTTGGGTGGTAGGATGCAGCGTTTTGGCCCCACGGCTGCTGCTTTCCGGATTGGGGCCGGATTAGTGGCAGACCTAGGCAGAAATCATGAATGGGCACATGGGTAAGAATTATATACTTTTTACGCGCCCTACCTGCTTGCTTGAATTTCCAGGCTGCCCGATCATTCATGTAAGCCCAAAATGTTGGTCAAATAGGATGTCTACTGATCATACAGGTCATACAAAAGTCCTACAATATTGAGGCAGTGGTCATACAATCGCCTCTGATTACTTACAAATTTGGTAATTCTTTCTGAACAATCGCAATATTTTGGCTGGATCTGAGTTGCGTTTCAAAACCAGGAGGGCGATGGGGGGGGGGGAGTAGAAAAACAATGTCTGAATTGCGGCCACCAAAGTAAAAAAAAAAAGTCCGAATCGCGGCTACTGCAATTAATACCTACCAGATTCATGATTTGACATGAAAACGAGTCTTTTGATAAGATACTTATCATAATACTCGACTTGCTTATTTATTAGGACTGTTGAGTTAATCTATGAGAAGAAAATTTAGTTCGGTTTGAAGTGTAAAATTGGTCACAGCCAAATAAGCTGTTATTCGAGGCTGCCGTTTTCACCTTGGTCAGTCTTGGTTTTGGTCCATACAGAAGCTAGGCCTTCAGAGAACTTCCAGTGCAAAAAAGTGAAGAAGGTTCCTTTTATTTTCTGTTTTTGGTTTACCTTTCCTTGCATCTGATGATGTGGAGAACCGCTTCACTGACGATTTGATGGCCATTTTACCCAGCAGTGACAAAATAACATATTTTATGGATTACATTTTGACCACGTATATCATGCCTGGCAGTAAATTTCCTCCACCAATGTGGGCAGAATTTTCATCCATTTCGATCCGCATAACTACCGCACGTGAGGCCTTCCATTCTGAATTAAATGTAGCATCTCTTATCACCCTAACCCACATATTTTTCTATTACTGGACAGACTCCTTGAAATACAGGAACAAATGTATATTAAAATAATTAATACTTCAACTAAAAATATTCAAAATTAAACCACTGTGAACGAAAAGTTTCTTACTAACCATATGTCTAATTTTCCAGCTTGTAAAATGACGCGATATGAATTTATAAAAGCCGTTCCGAGAACATTTTTACCATTAAAATTTAATACAACTTACTTTGTTCAATTTTTTCAATGAAGCAAATATCAAATATTTAATATCGTATTGTTACAAATTTATTTGCCGATTGGAGCCTAATCACAATTTCAGGTTGCCAAAACTCGAGAATTTCTTACTTATTTGGGAGCGTCAATCTTCAGAATACTTGGGAACAACTTGTTTCGTCAACTTCTGAATTCTGGGTAGTCCCGGCTGAGTTATTGTTCCACACTTGATGAAAGGTAAAATTTTCAAAATTTGAACACAATTACGTAATATCCACTTGTGGCTCATTAAGTCCTCCCTCCCTTTCAACCGAAATATACATTAGATTTTAATTGTCTATCACGAAAACGAAGGTCAGCCTTGATATTTTTACTAATTAGTACAGATGATTCTTCAAAATTCATTCATGAAGTGGCAACTAAGAGTAGGTTTATTTTTCAGTTTTTGAAGAAATTTTAATTCTTGCTACACATGATTCACATTCCTTACTAGGGATGGGTAATGTCCTCCTTTGACACTCCCTCCCCCCGTGTAAACACTGCTGTCGCGCGCAGACTGGAGTCGAAAAGTGCTTCGAGGAAATTATTATGAAGCTCTATCAAGATTCTTATAACTAGAAAGTTGGACCATTTAGCAAAGCGTAAAGACATCAATGACGTCACTGCAGACCCCCACACAGGCCGCTTACAGGAATACAGTTTTTTCCCCGAGTTATACCCATAATTGGTGCCCTCAACATATTTTTCTATTTTACGACGTACAACATTTGATTGACTACCATTTAAAAGAAGAAAGAGCCCTCTACAGCAAATATTTAATTTTTCCATTACTTTCTTATGAAGTGAATTCCGGCGCGAGTGAGACGGAAAGAATTGTTATGGGTTGCCTACCCAAATGTACGGAGCTCTATGTTGGAAGCCACTAATGCTGGAATTTTTTGGCTTCGGAAATCAGGGATGTACCAAGCACCTTTTTTGAGAGGGGTGAGAATGAATCCAAATATTTTCAACAAGTGTTAATATGTTACGTTTTGTCAACTGACGGAAGAAAATTCGAACAAAATTTCAGCTTCAACAGATAAGTGGAACACTTGTCACTTGCTCCCTTCCTTTTTCAAGAATAATTGCATGGAATCTTTACACAATTTTAATCAAAAATGTTTTTCTTAAGCTTCAGTTCTGTTGAGAATTAGTTCTCATAGATTTCAGCAAGCTAAGTGATGCTAATCAAATATAAAATTGTTTGGCTCTGCAATCTGTCAGTTAGTTGCCTATATAGAGTTGGCTTCAAAAAGGGAGAAGCAAGGACGAAACAAATACAATTCGAAACCGGGTTGTCGTATTCAAGTTTTCAAGGTTGCTGAATTTGATTTTGAGGGTAATTTTTGCGTCTGACTTCCCGGAGTACAATCAAGAGTGTTGGCTCCAAATATTGTTCATCCGGTCACGATTTTTCGAGACTTGATCATAGTTTTTAAGTTTCTTTAAAAGTCTTCATTAGGGTGTCCCTTATTTTACAAGTTTTCGCCAATTGATTAGGGTTGCACTGAAATTTGTTCCAATGGACCTAGAAACTCGCCATATAGAATCTGAGGTCATTAACCCGTGCTGCTTTGGCCTTAAAGTTACGTGTAATACTGAAATTTTACAGAAAACCACGAATATCTCGGAACATATCAACTTCAGGACCGAAATGTGTAGGTATAACGTGAAATCTTTCCTATTAAATTTCCTGTAAAAAATATCCTTAACAACTTTTCTCTAAAATGCATATTTACCGCAATAATGTGTGAAAGATTCGAGGAACATGTATTTTATTTTTCCTTACACAACCGATCTTCACTCGCTAAATCGTAGTTATCTTTAAAAATATTCACTGTAGGACCAAAATGCAAATAGCATAAAATGTTCCCCGTTAAATTTTCCGTAACAATAATTCATGCAACTTTTCTTTAGAAAATATATTTATCGAGATAATCGCAAAAATGTGTGGAAATTTTGAAAAACATTGGTTTTTTAAACTATTTTACCGCTGAAATATCCAGTGGCGTGGCCGGGATGGGGCAAAGGGGACAAATGCCCCACTCCCTCCCAAGGCATCCAAAATGGAATGTAAAATATGCAAAAATGAGCAATTTTCCGCCTTTAAAACACATTTTTTCAAAAAATTTTTACTCGAGCTGTAGTTTTACTTTCATTTTTATAAAATAGTCCTCTATTTTTAAAAAATATCTCAATTTTCGATTTTTTATCTAATTCCCCCCCCCCCCCTCCATTTAAGAAAATCCTGGCTAGCTGTTAATATCGGGCAATGCATTCTACAATATAACTTTAGTCTCTGTCTACTGGGGCAAGCACCCTAGTTTGCCCCCGTCCCCACCTGGCTACGTCAATGACAGTTTGTTGAGTACCTACTATAGAGTAGACCTTTTGGATTATGTATGTATATCGAGAATGGTCAACACTGCGCATAAGATATAACATTGTGCTGTTAAGGAACAGACATTTCGCAGAATTCATGGTCATTTCCTATGGTCAAATCCCTGTTTTCTATTGTTGATTGTGCATCATGTCAGGTCCACCATACCAAGGCTTCAGCGAAATCTTAGAATGCTCAAGACTCAATAGAAACAGTTTGTTAACCCTAAATCGCAAAGTTTAGTTTTCTGCAATCATTGAACTTGGACTTACCTGCAGAAGTAGTTACGTTGCTCATGCAAGTGAGAAAACATAAGTATGTACTATGAGCAACGTAACTACTTCTGCATTATGTTTTTCTTCATCTCATCGTTAAAGGGGTGAAGATGGACACATGTAGAAGTGTTAGCGATTGTTAAAAGCTTGTATTTGCAAGAGTGTTGGTCTGATCCTAGTGATGAAAAATTTGCGGAAGAGTCTAAAATTGAAACGTGAACTAGGCATCCATGAGCCATAACTAAATGTTGTTATTGAGTCTTGAGCATTCTAAGATTCCGTCAAAGACTTGGTATGGTGGACTCGATATGATGTACAACCAACAACAGGAGACTGGGATTTGCCCATAAGAAATGACATTGAATTCTGAGAACATGTGATTGTTCCTTATAACAGCACAATGTTATATCTTATGCGCAATGTTGACTATTGTTGATATACATACTTAATCCGAGGTATACTCTATGGTAGGTACTCAACAAACTGTCATTGACGTAGCAAGGTGGGGGCGGGGGAAAACTGGGATGTTCGCCCCAGCAGATAAGAGTTTGAAGTTATACTGTAGTATGGATTACCCGACATTAATAGTTTCAGCTGTAAAATGATTAGAAAAACCAATGTTTTTCGAAAATTCCACGCATTTTTGCGATTATTTCGATAAATGTGTTTTCTAAAGAAAAGTTGTATGGAATCTTTTTTACAGAAAATTTAACGAGGAACATTTTATGTTCTTTGCATTTTGGTCCTTAAGTGAATATTCTTTAGATAACTACGATTTAGTGGATGAAGATCGGTTGTGAACGGAAAAATAACAAAATCCACGTTCCTCGAAACTTTCACACATTATTGCGATTATCTCGGTAAACATGCATTTTAGAGAAAAGTTGTATAGGATCTTTTTTATAGGAAATTTAACAGAAAACGTTTTATGTTATATGCATTTCGGTCCTGAAGTTGATATGTTCCGATATATTCGTGGTTTTCTGTAAAATTCCAGTATTACACTTAACATCAAGGTCAAAGTGCCACGGGTTAGATTGAGCTCAAATTCTATATGGCGAGTTTCCAAGTCCATTGCAACAAAATTCAGTGCGACCCTAATCAATTGGCGAAAACTTGTAAAATAAGGGACCCCCTAGTCTTTATGTTTTTTCAAGACTCGTTTACGATCTCCAGAAACGTATTTAAAACTCGTACGATTCTTCTAAATTGGTTTAAAACTCGCTAGAACTGCTGATGACTCATTCACAACTTTCGATACACTTTCACACTTTTGTTTACTTTGAAATGCTGTGAAAACTCTTAACAGGTTCGTTTAAGACTATCAGACACAGTTATTTGTGAAACCTTCTAATTTTAGTGTTTTTCTTTGGAGTGACAATTGCCTCTTGATCTCCTCCGTATGACCACACCTGTCCGGGGTTAAGAACAACGAACTTCAACCCCAATCCTTCCAAATAACAAGTGATGTGTCGACTGGGAGTGTGCGAATTCTACAGTAAAATGAGTCGGCATTCACCGCTCGTTTCTGTAGAAATATACGACTATTAGAAATGAACTGATGAATTACTCACGTGATTTCAGCATGGGATTGATATCCCAAGTTTTAATTTTTTCATCAACGGTTGACATCATAACCGGGTTGTTTCGGATTCAGACGACGTTTTCCGCGGGACCTCTGGAATGATTTCTCTGCAGTTCAATGTTCCTGTCGGTGGTGACTGCTCTTCAAACTCTTCCGGAGGATTGGAGTACTTGGAAAGTGATACAGCTTCGAAATGATAATAGCTGGGGGAGGAAATTCTTCCTCGGAAAAAGCCGGCTCTCCGCTTCCACGGGTATCCGAGACTGAGGCGTGCGGAAAAGCCGCGCACGATCTTCTGCAACCAGGCAGGTTCAGGTTCGATTTTTCGGATGTTCGCTCAGCTGCAGTAACGATACCGAGAACCAAAGTATCTGAGATTTTTGAACCGGAGGAAAACGCTATCGAAACCGGCACGAGTATAGCGAGTTAGAGAATAACTCGAAAGCTACATTTTTTTGCGAATTGTCAACACCAACACAAAACGAAATAATAGATCACTTCGAAATCGACTACTCGAGTTGACGGAGATGATTTTGAAAAACAGCTACTAAAAAGCTCGGTTGTGTGAGCGCACGGAAAAATAATAAATCATGTAACAAAAGGTGAAAAAAGAAAAATTACGTTCACTTTTTCCCACAGCACAGCCGGTAATTGTGTGTATATCGAGTACCATAGGTAATAAACATCTAGATTTAAGTGCAAATGCTGTGCATATCGAACACGAGAAGAACAAGGTTTGGCGTGCGTGGTTCGGAGTACCTAACTTAACATTGTGAACCGGCTTGTCTAAGCCTCGCAATGAAGAAATAAAACACGCCAATGCCGAATGTTCGAACCGCAAGCGCAACACTCATTGTCAAAGACGCTTCCTCTCCATTCGGGGGGAAGGTAGACGTACTCTACGATGGCCAGTAATCCGAAATTAATTACGCTTCGTACAGCGAAATTACTTTCCTTTTCTTGGTGCACTTCTGTCGCGCATCAATTTTCCTCGGTACCGTGAAAATGGCGAAGAAAATCCACAGTGGTTGTTGAAGGGTCTCCTCTGGTTCTTCTTTGCTGGAGGCAGTTGGAGGGTAGCCTTATATGCAATCAGGAGCGGACTAGGGGTCGAGAAATCGGGAATTTCCCGAGCGGCCCTTACACTGCGAGGCCCTTGCTGGAAAATGAGGCTCCAGTCACGATAATAATTATTTATATCCATCTATTCCTCTTTTATATGCTATCTTTTTTCATTTTGTATCTTCTAAAATGGAGTTGCATTTCTTTCTAAACAGGGATGCGAAAGCCGAACAATACAGCTTCCGCTTCCGGCTTCTAGCCTCTAATTCTCGTCTAGCTTCTCGATTCTAGTTTCCAGCCTCAGTGTATGAACTTCCAATTTCCAATTTTTTCCTTCAGCTTCCGGCTTCTAGCTTCCAGCTTCTTTTACTTATTCTCACCGATTCTTACTAACCTTTTTTTATCTCTTTTTCTTCTACTTTTTTAGATAAAAACACATAAAAAACAATATTTTCATAAAATTGTAAAAAGCCGATTGGAAGCTAAAAAACTTTCAGCTTCCGACTTCCAGTTTTTAACTCATTCAGCTTCCAACTTCTAGCTTCTCAAAATTATCCTAAAACTGCAAAAACTTCCGGCTTCTGACTTCCAGCTACCGGCTTCTCCGCATCCCTGTTTCTAAACGCATCACGACTACACGGCTAAAGAGAATGAGTTGAAAATGTAGATGAATGTAGCCATAGTATCCGAGATTGTTCGTGGCTAATATAATATTACCAAAATAATGCTTAGCTTTTGAAAAGTCAAAGTATAAAGTTCTGGTACCGTTAAATGGGGTATCTTGGACCAGCGCGTAACTTGGAATGCACCAGCGCGTTCTACATTACACGGCTGTTCCAAGATACCCGAGTTGACGGTACCTATAAGAGTCATGAATGAATATAGGAAGAGGGATCTAAAAACATTTGTTTTTCTGTATCAAAATGGCGTGTTCGAGACCACGTTATTCTAGCATAACAAGCATCCAGACTAAAAACTAGTGAGAGAGGGCCACCCAAGATGACATAGGTTTCACTTTCACCGATTTTTTGGGTGAACTATTCACATTTGGAAAACAAAACTAATTGGAACCCAATAAAGTACAACTCTGTGGCTGTCGTTACCCCTGGGCTACATATTTTTTTAAATTTTTAAATGCTTCAAAATTTGATTTTCTAAAAACCCTTCTAGTATGTCATCTTAGGCTATATGGTTGAAAAGATGACATAGGTGATATATATTTTTTTTGAATTCCAAAAATAGAGAAAAAGTGAAAAGTGAACAAAGGGTATAACCGCATAAGGGAGAGGGTTTAGCCTTAGCTCAGATGTTGAAAATTTTAATGCCAGTATGTAAGTATTTATGAAGTACTTTACTGATCCAAATATGGAAGTCCAGTTTCAATCACTTCCAGAGATATTGCCATTTTTGTGTTTTTCCATTTTTTGTTTTCAAATATATTGCCAAAGACTTGACCGATTTCTACCAAACTTGGGTCGATGATAGAACACTACTAGGGCTATCTATGGTAACATTTTCAAAAAAATGAATGAATTTTTTCTTAACTTTTTGCGCATTTGAAAGTTGTAATCCCCCAGAACTGGACTAAGGTCCAGACCTACAGGACCCCCTTATCTATGTCTTTGTCAACTAAACTTATTTTTATGTTATGATCCCCTTGACAGGAGAATTTACACCTGATCTCAAATGATGATAGTTCCATTAAATTGTAATTTGGAGTTCACTAGCACTAGTAAGCCTAGGCCATAA
This sequence comes from Acanthococcus lagerstroemiae, assembly GCA_031841125.1. Lineage (NCBI taxonomy): Eukaryota > Metazoa > Arthropoda > Insecta > Hemiptera > Eriococcidae > Acanthococcus > Acanthococcus lagerstroemiae. Next base: position 19,077,767 of record CM063109.1, on the reverse strand, counting down.
CGCCTACCTACCTCATTTCACCAATTATGGCAATAGTTGGGTAGATGATGGTTATGTACAAACCATTCCAGATTATAATTTAGAGTGCTCTCAACGATTGAATAAATTAATTCGGTGGTATCAGACTTAAATAATTGCAGGAACATAAACATATAGAAACTTTATTATAATAACGAAAAATGAACATTTTTTTCTAACTTCAATTTTCTTATGAAGAATCTTAGGTATTGGTGACGTCATCTGAAAGATGAGAAATAAAGATACGTATTAAGTATTCAGAAGTAAACTAGAAATGTACTTAATATCTTCCCACCATTATGATTGGATGGCCCGGTGTCAGATCTGTGATTGGGTCTAATAACATCTTCATCATCTGTTTTTTCTGTCCTTTTTATTGATTCGTTTGGTGCCAGTATTGTCCCGTTCTATCTTTTCAGTATTTGCACTGTTTCCTTTTCTTTCTGTTGTCCCATTTCTCAATATTGCTCTGTTTTCATTTGAAGCCTTATCTTATATCAATAGTAAATACTTTTGTATTATGAAATCCTCTCATCTCGAGAAACCTTCAAATGATTGCGCCTTAATATCTGGAAGTTTTAATTTCCGGAGGGGTAGAGGGGATAGGGAGAAAAGAAGTTTGCTCTTGTTATAATCTGAAGTCGCACGTTTTCTTATTAGTAAACGCCATAATAAAGGTTCTGATGTGGAATAAGACGTAGCCACGATGAGTCATAATAAAATGACATAATCTGACGATTTTTTTCTCCGGAGACATAACAGGACTCTAAAAAAAGATTATTCTGGCATGTTTCATCAGTAAGACTTTTAATTCTAATGTGATACAATGAGAACATAATCTGACATAATCTATTTAACAGTTGAATATGGGTCATCTGAAGTTTGTTTTGGAGGGGCAGTGGAGGACGTGTAGAGAGCAAGACATAATAAGACAATCAGACGTAATAAAATATAATAATAACGTAATTAGATTACAGTGTTTGAATATGTCGTCGTGTCTTACCATTTGGAATTTTTTTCAGGGTGAAAGGGGGGGGGGAGATCGTTTTTACTACATAGAGAGATTTATATAAGTAGTGATGAAACTCAAGTGTATTATGTATCATTTCGTGGGTTTTGGGGTTACTGAATTTAATTTTGAAGTTAATCTGAACGTCATTTTAAAACTGTGACGCGGGGGCAAGGGAGATAATTCACTTAAATTAAACAGGTTCTCAACTTTGCCATCATGTGTCAGCTATTCCGAGTTCCAATTTGAGTGAAAAAAAAAAAATTATGCCGAAAGTGTTACCAGTTGAAATTTTTGTTTAATTGCCAAAGCGAAGACATGAAAATGTCAAAAAACAGTACTATGTAGCTCTGAATCCGTTTTTTCAGTGCTGGTACTGCTTGAAAGTTGAAAGAATTCGTGTCAATTTTCTCCTCTCCCAGTCTCCTCGAATCATTATCGGTGAGGGTTTCCAGAGAAATTAGTGGTCCCAAGATTTCTCCAACAAACATGTCGCAGACGGATCTGGAACCATGGGAGAGCATTTTCATGTCTCGATTATAATATGAACAGTCCATGGAGGAATTAATAAATAATTCGACCTGACCCTGCCATAATTGACAAAAAAAAAAAAAAAAAAAAAAAAAAAACCTCCATTGAAATCTCTCTATATATTAATTTCTATTAAATACTGAAGATGGCCTGGAGAAATAAAAATTTCCATGGAAATTTGAACCACTGAACTGAATTATGACCATGAAGAGCTAAATCATACGGATAGAAGTAACGCTTAAACAGTTTGCAGTCGTGTTAACAGAAATTTCCATGGAAATTTTTTAAATTAGAGTATGATCAGGAGGAGTAACGCTCAAAACGTAACACTTTTTTCGTTAATGTGCCAAAGCTCTCAATCAGCTGTTCTTTTTTTCATGATGCTCCAAAGTAACGCTCGAAAAGTAACTTTTTTTCATTTGTGGCTAAAGCAAAGACGTGAAAATGATATGCAGTATGTGTAACATTCGATTTTTTTCTTGGGGGAGGGCACTGAATTCAAATATAGCGTTAATATGTTCCTCATTTCAAAATTAAGGTATTTAGAGACGGGTATAAGCACAAAAGTGAACATAAAATCACAATATGGGTGTTATTTCTTGTTTTTCATGTCACTGAATTTGATTTTGATGTTCATTGTGAACATTATCTTCTCAATGTAGCGTCAGAAGACAGAAGTTGGAAAAATGTTAATAAAATATGTAACTTATCAGTTTTTAGGTTTCAGCGGTCACTGAATTCGATTCTCAAGTTAACCTGAACTTCATTTTAAAATTGTGGCACGTAGGCAAGGGAAATAGAAAAATCCCATTATAATGCAATGTGAGTATCATTTATTCGAGTTGGGAGGGGTCATTTAATTCAAATTTAATATTAATTTGATCCTCACTTAAATTGAGACACTTGAGGAGAGAAAGAACATCAGAATGGGTATGCTAAGAATCACACTATGAATATCATGTCCTAAGTTTTCGAATCGTTGAATTCGATTCTGACGTTAATTTGAACCTCATTTCCAAACTATGGTGCCGGGAGCAGGGGTAGGAAAAATGTTCATAAAATTTGATACGTGCATAATTTCTTAGATTTTGAAGGTCACTGAATTCTATTTTGAAGATAATCTGATCCTCAGTTCAAAGTTAGAACATCTGGGCTAGGGGAGCCGATACAGTCACAATACAGGTATGAGGTACTTTCCAAAAGTTCCCGGACTGTCTCTAGTCTATATATATTTTTAAAAAAATGGTAACGTATGAGGACATGCCGATGGGAGGGGGTAGGTAGATGCCTTCTGAGCTTACGTTGCAAGTTTCAATTTCATCGGTTCAATAGTCCCTACTTTTTACATGTTGTGTTTTTGTAACGTGATGCTTGTACTTTTTTACAACTTTCAGAATGAGCGAAAAATTAGAGTAACGCCCGTGCATCAAATCTTCTTTTAATCTGGAAAAAAAACCTAATGAAACATGCGAAATGATTCAAAAAGCATTTAAAGAACGAGCAATGAGCCGAACACAAATTTTTGAGAGGTATGAGCGATTTACGACTGGTACGGAAGAGCTTGCAGATGATGAACGAACGTGCAACTCGTTTTTTCGACATCACGGGCACTGTGCATAAAGAATTTATCACAAGATCAAACTGTGAATTCAAGCGTCTACTGCGATGTTCTGAGACGTTTGCGTGAGAACCTTAGACTCAAAAAACCCGAACTTTGGCGTGTGAAGGATTGGGTGCTGCATCATGAAAATACGCCTTATCACACTTCATTCTCCACGTAAATACTTTTGGCGAAAAATTCGATGGTAGTTGTTCCCCATCCCCACATTCGCCGGGTCTCTCCCTGCGGCAGAGGCTTCTTCTGAAAATTAAAAATGATGCTAGAAGGATGACGTTTTCAGACGATAGAAGATATTCAACGAGAATCGGAAGCTCTGTACTCGACTTGTTCTCGGAAAATGATTTCCAAAAAATTTTCTAGCAGTGGAAGACACGTAGAGGCCGATGCATAAAGGCGGAGGGGGATGACTGCGATGGCGGCAGCGAGGATTAAAATTGATTTTTGAAACATTTGTAGCATCAGTCCGGCGTTGAATTCAACAATGAAAGGCCTCTTTTGTGACCTTATTTTTGGTTTTCGATATTCCGAACGATCGATTTATACAGAAACACTCCAGTGTAAGAGAAATTTCTTTCTATTCGACTGAGGGGGGGGGGGTTCCATGTGAGAAGAGTTCGTAATGTAAAAACATAGGTGTTGATTTTGGAGAGGGAGACGATTTTTTTAGTTTTATTGGCTACCAAAAGATCACAAATGGATCCATCAAAACCAAGACTCATGCAGAAGGTAGTTAAGAAGTGAAACGAACGCAGTTCGACTGCGTTTGAGTTTTCTTATCATTTTTCTCATCGCACTACGCATAAAATCGCGGTCCCTGGGCATCCGAGCTTCTCTTTCCTTTTCATCTACCGTAAAACAGAGCAGCCAACCGATGACAGTTTTAATTTCGCCATCGCACTATCACAGATCCAAACAATATATCACCGAGCATGTTTCATATTCACTAAAACGTGGAAAACTTTTCACTCATACGAGAGAGCAACATGGCCGTGTACGTCTTATCCAATTTCCCAATTCCTATACATGTAATCTTCCGCCAGCGCCATTACCGCGTATCCAGCGAGCCAATTTAATTTTGAATAGACCAAAAATTGAACCTGGTATTCGACGACGGAAGCAAATTAGTTTCACGATGCTATTCAGCCTTGATTCGCGCGCTGCCTGAGTCCAGCGCTCATCTGCTCTCGGTGCGTCGCATTCCAAAGCTCTCCGAAAGCCCCGATGACCGAAATTCGAAGAAAAGGCGATTGGTAATTAATATTGGCACGCCTTGCGACCACGTGGGAGAATCCACAGTTCGACATCGACGTAAAACTGGTTGTATTTTAATTTAATACGGATGTCAACGTGTTTGTCGAGCAGCTATACGCAGCAAGTTCAACCGCGTTACGCTCGTTAAGCACTTCTTTCTATTAAAATGTACGGTGACGAAGGCGAAATGCAGATGCTACTGTAAATCACGCGCCCAACTGTACTGTACAGTAGAGTGGCACTGGGCTCTACCTTTCGGCAAATCGTCCTAATCGACCACAGTCATTCGGTGAACGCGGATGACAAGAGCAAACGATAGATAAATTTTATTTATTTATTCGTCTATTTCGACTGCAGCTCATTATCTGCCGGCACCACGATCCGTCGATGTGATTTGCGGTTTCATCGTTTTCATGCAGTCGATCGAGCAGTCGAAAATTGAAACATAAATATTTTTCTAACGAACAAACGCGCCCAAGTGGTTCCTATATTCAAGCTGAGAGACTTACAACTTATCTAGGATGTCAGTTGATGGGGCTTATATCGGAAGGAAGTTGGGCTGAAGCTGAAACGACCACATCGATGGTGTGCTGAGTGCCCCGGACGCCTAATCTACATCTTGAAGTGTGCTAGACAGACTGGGAAGAGACACCTTTGTAATATTCTTCTCTCTTTTTGCACAGGGGAGGACCCCTCTTCTTCATGTTCTACTCAGTCTATTCCTCCAATGCATAAATCTCGAATTTATAATTTAAAATAAAAACACAAAAAACAACTTTATCGCAGTGAAAACGCGTTAGAAATGGTAATTTTTGATAACAAATTGATATTTAGGGATAATTGATTGCTTATTACTAATCATTTCGTCAGTAGATACTCGGCAAGGACGAATTGTCATTAGAAAAAAAAGAAAATGATCACCAAACTGTTAGTAGCCGAAAGCGCTCTGGAATACAGAAGAAGAAAATGTGAATTGGCACACCCTACACACGGGAAAAAAAAAGTTAGCAGTAATTTGAAAAGGAACTAACTAATGTTATATAGAGCTCACGTAGCGGAACTCTATCAACCAGAAAGCATGGTAGGCGAGGGTGAATATACCAATATTCCTATAGGCGCACAAACTGTCCAAAAAAGAGAGAAAACAAAAAGAAAAGTATTAAAAATCTGAATCTTCAAATTGGCACTTTAAATGTAAGAACGTTGAAAACTCAAGAAAATCTTATCGAATTGGAAAATATTTTTGTCGAATCCAAATTAGCTGTGTTAGGCATATCAGAAGTTCGCAGAGAAGGAGGAAGAATTATCAGTTTCTATAAAAAGGGGTAACTTTGTCGATCCGACGAATTTTGAGTAACCGACAGTATGTAATAGAGGAATGAATGTCCATTTCAACGAGCTATCGGTGAGATTTATAGCGTTTTTTGTTCCGGAGATACAAGTGGTCAAAGATGAGTGTAACAAGAACGCGCGAAAACACGTTTTTGGGAAAAGCACGTTTAAAATTAGACACACCTTTTTCTCCCACTCCGTCAAGCGGCTCTAACTCGCCGCGGAATCACGTTACCAGCCTCAACAAGGCCTTGTTGGAAAAGTAATTTTTCGCTCTTCTGTGTGGTAACAATTCAAAACATCGGATTTATTCGTGAGCTCCGAAAAACCACGAAGAAGCGAACGCAGACATTCGCATTCTTTTCTCATTCTCTTTCATAATTCTCTTTCTCTCTCTTCCTCTTCACTCTCATGCGTGTAAATTTTGTCTCTTTGTTATTGCGATGTTTTTTCTATAGAAATCAACCAAAATCTCAAAATTGATTTTTTCTGCCAAAAATTTTGTTTTTATTTTTTTGTGTTTTCTGAGACTTTGATCGATCGACAAAGTTACCCCCTTTTTATAGAAACGGCCACATATTTTGCTACTATGTAAAACTTTGATATATTACGTTGTAACACCAAGGGAAAATAACGTGATTTACAATTATAATTTCGATGAAAATTTCAAATTTCATTGTGATCATCATATACTACTGGTGAAAATAAGACTAAAAGAGAAATACAAACCTTTCAAAAAATATCTAAACACCTCGAGTTACATAAACCCTCATAAATATTCAAATGAAGTACTGCAGGAACTAGGAAGAAATAATATTGAAGACAATTACAACCTAAATGGAGACATTGACAAGACATACAATCAAATTATCAAACCAATGAAAACAGCAACCGAAAAAGCGAAAGAGGAAAGGAAAGATTGGGGGACTTATAAACCAAAGAAATAAAGATCTGAAAAAAGACATTAGAACATTACAAATGAGAAGAGCTGTATTACTAAAAATTAATAAGAAGGGAAAAAAAGACAAAATTGAATTAAATTAATGTAATTTCAAAAACCATTAGGCACAAAATCAGGCAAAAAGAGGATATATAGTGAAAAGAAATTATTAGGAAAATAAAAAAGAGGCTCAGCTTAGGAACCTAGTTGATCACATACTTCATAAACCGAGAAGGGGAAAGATTTTACGACAGAAGACGAATTAACGAGACAGTCACGAACTTCTACGAGAAATTATACGAAGAAAAGGGGAGAAGTGATTATGAGGAAAAAACAAACAGCGAGGAAACAAAAAATACGGAGAACTGAAGAAGTAATAACAATATTCAATAAATCAAACCAAACAAAAGCCCAGGACACGATGAGATAAAGAATGAACATATAAAATTGAGGGGAGAAAAAATGGCCAGAACACTCATGAAATTTTTTAACATAATTTTAGAAATTTGAAAAATACCCAAAGATTGAAAATACTCGAATAACATTATTTAAAAAAGGAGATAGACACAAAATCGAGAATTACCGCCCCCTTAACCTTAAGTCTACAATAGCAACATTTTTTTCGAAATTGCTGGAAACAAGAATATCACACCAACAATCTATAAATTGAGCAGGATGTAGGAAATCGTTCTCAACCCTTGACCATTTACACGTCATGAATCAAACTATAGAAAAAAGCTTAGAATACAAAATTGAACTACATATTGCACTAATTGATTATAACAAAGCTTTTGATTCCCTAAAGCACCATTTCATGCTCTCAGCGTTGGAAAACCAAGGTATTCCCCAAAATTTCACACAGTTAATAAAATAAATGTACAAAGGGCTAAAAGCAATGATAATAACAGACGTCGAGGGAATATACTTTGATACACGCGAAGGAGTCAAGCAAGGAGACCCATCATCTCCAATCTTATTCAATACTGCTCTTGAAGAAATGTTCGGGAAAATAATTTGGGAAGGAAAGGGGATAAATGTTAATGGGAAATACATGTCAAACTTGAGGTGTTTGCAGACGATGTAGCCCTTTTGCCAACACAAAAGAACAAAATAAAAGAATTCGAAAAGTAAACAGGATTGACAATGAATATAGAAAAAGGAAAATTTTGACCAATTCAGAAGACTTGAAACAAATTGTAACAAGGACAATCTAAAAATAGAAGAAGTGAAAGAAGCAAACGTACCTTCGGCAATCAATATCTCTTGAAATAAACGCAAGAATTACAAAGGCGTGGTAAAATTAATGGTCTCGTACAAATATTTTTAAAAGCTCTTTCACCTCATCGCAAAAGAGTGAAATTTTAATGTGTGTGTAGTGTGTACTCCCAACTTTAATACATGGATACCGAACATGGACTAAATCAAAAACTTTTGAATAAAATAAAACTACACAGAACGCAATGGAACGATCAATTTTGAGTATAAAAAGAAAGGATCACACAGAACTAGAATTCATCAAAAAGAAATTGAGAAATAATGAAGATGGAGTGAGAACAATAAGGAGGCTAAAATGGGAATGGGCAAGGCACATTTCAAAGATTAAGAGACGAAAGATGAACATACTCGTATTCTACAATTTTTTGGTAACTTTTCGAAAACAAAAGAAACCGGGTACACCAAGAAACAAAATGGGCAGATGATATTTAAATAGATTCCTTGATATTCAAAATTTTCAAAGAATTGTTATCCATAGACAAAAATGGGAGCGCCTACAGGAATCCGTTGCTCTCTACGGGCCAGGAAGGGCGTGAGCCCTGTAACCGTAGATAGCATGTAAACATAATGTTATAACGGTTCCCAATAAAAGATATTGATTGATTGATTGATGTTTAATTTGCGGTTTTTCGAGTGTTACGCGAGAAGTATTTAGTCTGGACCGCAACGAAGGCATTCGAAATCAAAAAAAGAGAGTGTGGAGGCTCGTGTCAATTGTTCAACAGAATAAGCAAGTCTCACCGAAACTGTAACTGAGTTGATGTCTTACCTCCTTCCCCGCCAATTTCCCGAAATCCCTTCCCCGAATGTTCGTTCTTCCGAATGATCATGTTCCCGAAAACGCTTTTTACGAACGACTCGTCCCCGAATGCTTTCTTCCCGAACAGAAAAGCAAAAGAAAATTCTTAATCTTATTATTAATTTTTTTTTTTTTTTAAAGATGAAATTCGATTGTAAATCAACATTGTACAACAAATTAGGTTTTATTTTATTATAGATTATAACATTGTACGAAAGTGTTCGAAGATACTCGAGATCTCTACCATCATAGTCGGAATAGTTCGGAAATGAGTTCCTGCAAATCAACCCATTTGCCAGAAACCATATAGGTAGAGCTTTGGTAAAGCATTTTTATATTTTTCTTCTTGTAGCAAAAAACCAGAACCGGCCTTCGAGGTCCCTGCCAATGCAGTCACAGAGGAGGAATTGTTCTCCGATCAGTTTCAATTAATTTTAGTTCACTTTTGGAGTCATGTTTGATTTGATCATTTTTGATTAAATTTCGTCAAATTTTGTCTGATTTTGCCTTATATTTCTTGTTAATCATGGCCGTTAGAACCGGATTTACTTGCTGGCTTAAAAGTACCACGATAATAAATTGTTGAGCTGGAAGGGAGCTTTCGGAAGAGACGAGAAAATGGAAAAAAATAAAAAAGAAAGGGAGAAGAAAGCGAGAGAGAGAGAGGAGAGAGAGAGAGAGAGAGAGAGAGAGAGAAGCCCCTTTCGGCGGATCCAGGGGCGTTAGAAATATGGTATCCACCCCTTTTGGTCAGCACACCGATTTTAAATTCAAAATTATATGCAGCTCTGCTTGGAGTCTCCTCTCTTCCTGCCGCGTAGCTCACAAAATCCACGTAGCAGGTCTTGAGTGACGACTCCCATAAGAGTAAGGAAGGCTCTCCCATCAGTCGGTTGGCTCTGCAGCTGAAGCCCGTCGCTGAGCCCAAGAAAAATACCGAAAGGTGATATTAGGGTACGGCTGAAATAAAGGCGAAGAGGATAGACACGATGACGACGACAACAGACTGCTGCGGTTATGTAAAAAAAACCTTCTTTATCGGTAACGTTGGACAAGAATTTATTTTGTACTTATTGATGGAGTGCGTACTACTCAGCGACCGGTCTTGAAATCTGATTCTCTTTCATTCAGATGGTACTTTAAAAAAAAAAAAATACGTAAAAATTTATCCAAAAGCGAGCAGTGTTGTACAAAATGTGACAATTTCCTTTAACTATCCTCGTCATTTGATCTCTTATTCCTAGTTCGGTACATTGACCAGGGTGAATTGGAGTCTACATGAAACGTGTGTCATTATTGTTGTTGATGTACTGCTACTGAAAGTTATGAGTTCAAAAAGGAAATGCTGTCGAAAGAAAAATCGTCAAATAGTAGCCCTGTATACAAGCATACTAAAGTTTTTAGGAAGTGGGATGATCCACGGTACCCTAAAAGGAAATCAGTACATTAGGGCTTCTACCTATACAGACATGTCGTACATGTATCGATCAGTTTTGCATGTCCTGAGAATAGGACCAGTCTAGCCGAAAATACAATTAACCCTATCGGTTAAATGGAAACGAACACTCGTGTACCTGTCGTCTGTAGCCATTAACCCAGTTCTAAGTTCCTGAAAATCTCCCTCGTTGACGGGAACTGTTCACGGAAGTAAGTGAGACTCAACTTAATGCGAAAAGAATGCTAGTTCGAGGCGTAGCATTGTTTTCAACTCTCATAGCTGAATAAATTTACGGCTAGTGCACTGTACTATTTCACTAACTCCTTTCGAACGTTTTCGATATGCAAATTTGAAGCGCTCAAGTTTTGACGTGTTTGCTGATAGACTCGCCTCACAGTGGGAATATCCTCTTAATGAGTGTCGACAATAAATTGCATGAGCGACATCGATTGTTTTCGGATATCAGAAGTTCGTTTTCGTTGTTCAGCGACGCCCTGAATACTCTTGAATTTTCGTTTGGAAAACGATGGACAGTAATAATGTTTCAGAAATGGAACAGGTAGTTCTTACACAGTTTGACCTGTGGACATACACAGTACATTCATAGTAATACGAGTATGTGTCTGTGCAAAGTATACAACATCCTTGCAGCAGGAAATCATGATTACTTAAATATAATAATGAATACGTTCTAGATAGCTGAGTAAAGAAACAATGAAATGAATTTTAATGAGCATGCGCATGCATTCATAGACTTATAGTTCTGGTATGAAGGTGTAAATATTCGAACTTTTTATTTTTGATTTCCAGCCATCACTTCTAACCAGAGGTGAGCTGATCAAATTTGCTGAGAGAAATCACTTTTTTAAGAGACGTAGCTTGTGACCTAACTTTAACTTATGTTTTGGATGCCCCCTCACTTCTACTCACCGGATTATTCCTAACTAAAACACTTTATCATTAACCCACTGATATAAAGAGCAAACAATTAGAGGAAATCATCGAGGTTCAACTTGAAAATTGGAAATATTCATAAAGAGACACTTGCGTGTCAGAGAGCGAAGGGGATAAAACAAGACCTTAAGATTTTTTCAATCGATGACAATATAATATGTTGCCATGCTGTTGTCCTGTGCTTGATTTCGTTAGTTACTCCTCACCTCAAACATGAAAAAAAAAAAATCAAAATCAGCTAAGAATGGTCGCAAACGACAATGAATGGCAGCGTCAGTCAAATGTGACCCAGTTTTCTACAATCATTTTTTTGTTTTTTGATTCATTCATAAAACGTTCATGAATGGGCTTATCTCCATTATTTGCGGGATCCTTTCATTCTGCACTCCTTTTGCCACTTGAAGACGTCAGTGTGTTGCGGCTTTGGAATAACATAATATGGAGGGATTATCATTTTACAGCCAATATAAATTAAGGGGTAACTTTAATTGCACGCTGAAATGAAGTGAATAAACGATAGGAATATAGCGATAAAATTGATGTATGAACGACAGGAAATGTACCAATTAACATCACATATTGCACACTTTTTTTTTCTTTCAAGTGCCCCCTCTTTAATAGGCCCTCCTTGAGTCTCTCTCAGCTTTTTTTCAAGCCCAACTTTGTTTTACCTTTTTGCAGCCGGTATAGGATAAGGAAGAATTTATCACCATCAAAGAGTACCTAACCCTCTCTACTTTTCCCCAGAAAAGTAGAATTTTTCTTCACTGGCATCTTTATACAAGTATGACTCAGATATCCGAGTCAGTGTTACCGTTTTGGACTCTTCTTGATCCAAAATGTTCCTCACCAATCTTAGGTTCGCTATTCATTTTGTCAATTTTACCTCAAATGTCTTTTTCCAACAGCTCTCTTCAAGTCTCAATCGAGTTTTCAGACCTGAGTAAATTCCACCTTCTTGTAGCTGGTACCGGATAAGGAGAAATTTAGATGCATTAAAATGACCATCAACTCTTTCTGTTCTTCCTCAGAATGATGACCCAATTTTCCTCGCCCGCATCCTCTCGCTAGTATGATCCCGATCCGAGTTATTTTCACTTCTTCAGACCACCTGATTCGAAGGATCCCTAGTCTCACTCAAGTGTTTCCAGAAATGAGTTAGTTTCACCGATTCGTTAGCATCTAGAAGTCGAGTATCAATCCATGTCAACGTGCAATGTGCATTGCAACTCAATATTTTTCATAGTTAATTTATTTTATAATTAGGCTAACATCTTTTCCTACGCAAAGAGAAATATTTTATCGTATATTCATTTCTTCTATGATTCATTACTTCTTTTCTCGAAAAACTGATTTTTCAATCGTTACATCTCCCCCCCTCCATTGTTCGTACACTCTATTTTACCAATGACACCGATAAATTAGTGATCATAATTTCTAGTTACTGATGATGATGAACTACCATCTTAGATCGTTATACACCAGCCGAATGAAACGGCTACATAATTCTTTTCTGGTAATTCTTATTTTAGTTTTTCAAAGAACCAGCCGAACCGGCCTAATTATTTTGACTGTTCGAACTGAGGCCCCCCGGGAAATTTTCTGATGTCCTGATTGGCGTGTCTAACTCCGTCCAATGTCAAGAAATGAAGGTGCATATAATAAGTGAACACAGACTTTAGTTCAAGTAATCAGTGATTATAAGATCATTTTTTATTCTTCAGTGGCCTTCACCTACTCTTTTGCAAAAAAAAAAAAAAAAAAAGAGAGAGAAGGATTTACATTTAACATTGTAGAGTTTTTTTCTAAGATGATTTAAAATACAGATAATTTATCCAAAAATATTTTTTGTTCTTGAGAATCGGGGGAGGGGGTTGCATGTAGAGCTAGCTATCCTCTCAAGTTAGTACTGCAATCGCTCTGTTTGCTAGGATGTTGCGGGGAGAAAGAGGGAACCTGTTCGCCAGATTTCCTGCGCTGGAAACTGAACCAATTTCGTAAAGATGAAAGCCAGGCAGGATATTAGTCAGCCACAGATACTGCGGCGAAGAAAATTTTTTGAAAGTATAATATGCAGTATGCCTCAAAAGTTCTTGGAAATTCTTAAGGTAACTAAATACACATATAATACGCAGTGGACAAGATATGCCTCACAAAACGCTTTTTTGCCATTTTACGCGTTTCAGGGTTAAATGAATTTTAGTTGATGTAAAAATACACCAGCCAGAATTTGTTTGAAATTAGGAAACGCTGAGGGGCCTTTCAACAGGGTTGAAGTTTAGCATGGAATTTATATTTCCACTTATGTTTCAAATGATCCTAAAAATATAGTTGTTTTTTTTTTGGGGGGGGGGGGGGTTGTTTGACTGTAAAACAAAAAATTATTTCATTACTGTAACAAAGAAATAACTACCCAAATTTGGTGGAAACAGTTTATGGTTTTCAGGCACGTTACATCCATTTTTGCTGTTAAATTTGTCCTGATATTAGTCAAACGATTTTTCCTTTTAAATCTTTATTTTTAGGATTTTTTAAACCCCATGTTAAATTTTAACCAGGTTAAGAAGAACTCATCTACACTTTTTATCTAAAAAAAAAAAAGACTAGTGTGTTCACATCAACTAAAACACATTGTGCCAGTTTCTATAAAAAGGGGTAACTTTGTCAATTGACACGTCTCAGAAAACGGGAGAAAAGAAACACAAAATCAATTTTGAGATTTGGGTTGATTTTTATAGAACAAACATTGCAATAACAAAGAGACAAAATTTATGCACATGAGAGAGAAGAGGGAGAGAGAAAAAGAGAATTATGAAAGAGAATGAGAAAAGAATGCGAATGTCTGCGTTCACTTCTTCGTGATTTTTCAGAGTTCACGAATAAATCCGATGTCCTGAATTGTTACCATGCAGAAGAGCGAAAAATTACCTTTCCAACAAGCCCTTGTCGAGGCTGGTAACGTGATTCGACGGCGAGTTAGGAGCGCTTAATGGAGTGGGAGAAAAAGGTGTGTCTAACTTTAAAACGCGTTTTTCCCAAAAACGTGTTTTTGAGCGTTCTCGTTCACTTATCTTTGACTGCTTTTATCTCCGGAACAAAAAACGCTACAAATATCGCCAATAGCTCGTTGGAATGGGCATTCATTCCTCTATTACGTACTGTTGGTAACTCAAAATTCATCGGATCGACAAAGTTACCCCTTTTTATAGAAACTGCCACGTATATGTGACGGCGCATAGAGTTAAAGGGGGCTAAGGGTAAAAAATGAAATTTTACAGGAGAGCAGTTTAATGTTGAGCCCAGGAAGACGTAAAAAAATATGCCCAAAAAGTAATATTTTTCGTTAATTTTGTAATAATCTTCTTTAATTTTGTAGTATTCCTTTTTAAATATTGATACTACCTTTTTTTCTCAGCTTTCAGTAATTTTTTTTTTCCCCTTTCAAGTTTATATATTCTTGTAAGTTTCGTAGTGCATCAAACAAACAGTTAATTAGAAACCTAGGACTAATTTTTGTTCGATTCTACGACGTTTAAAAAAAAATGTATCGATTCTTATAATTATTTTGTGAGTTTTGTAGCGCATCAAATGAACGGTTCATCGGTCAAGTCGAAATTTTTCAATTTTTTTGTACCTTACTCACTTTAAATGGTTGTATCCTCTTCAAAAATGACTCTAAAAACCTGGGACTAGTCTTATTTGATTCTCCGATGTTTTTTACCCCATTTCAAAATGAAATTGTACCGATATGTTTATAAGTATTTTGTGAGTTTTTTAGGGCATCAAATGAACGGTTCATCACTCTGCTCAAAATTTTTCAACTTTTTTGCACTCACGTTAAATGGCTGTAACTCCATCAAAAATGACTTTAGAGACCTAGGACTAGTTTTATTCGATTCAACGACGTTTTTTACCCAGATTTAAAAGAAAAATTGTACCGAATTTTATAAGTATTTTGTGAGTTTTGGCAGCAGATTTTTTTTTTTGGGGGGGGGGCGACAAATTTTTGACATTTTCTTAAAATATATTTATTTATTCAGAAAAAAACAACACGAAAATCCGCGGGGTGAACGAAAATCTGAGGGGGCGGCAATTTCTATTCTATCTAGAGGTGCGGGAATGCTAAATCCGGCCCTATGTTTGTAGTGCATCAAATGAACGGTTCATATGTCAACTCAAAATTTTTCAGCTCTTTTATACCTCACTCACTTTAAATGGCTATGTCTCCGTCAGAAACCACTCCAGAGACTGGGACTAGTCTTATTCCATCTTACGACTCTTTTACCCCAATTAAAAAAAAAATCTTTCGATTTCTTACCCTTAGGGGTCCCTTTTTCTATGCGCCGTTACATATAGCCCTAGAACGTGTAAAATTTCGAAAGAAGCCATTTTCTGAAGCACCCTAGAGTACAGCCTTTCAGCATACCTCTGTGATATCTCGGTTTGGAATGCATTCGATTTATTGATCTGTATCAGGAAACGACTACCTGACACCTTCAGCTTGAATCAAGCATCCAAACTTCATCAGCAGTTGAGGCATTGTCAGTTTTAAGGGGGGAGGGAGATGATAATCTCTTGATCGTCCAAAATGGAATTTCCTTGCATAAATTCTCTAAAAAATAGAAAAAATTTGGTGACTTTGCCTTCAAATGAAAGGTTTTTATCATTTTTAAGGGTCAACACACCTTCACCGCACAATTCTGGTACCTTGTCTGAATTGAGGATAAAGTATGATATCTACACTCGTTTGGTGAGAATAAATCCATGTATTCATTGCTACCAACACCAACACTTACAATCGAAGAGCTTAGATCTCACATGTAATCAGAGACGCGTACACACGATAGTACGAGTACAAGGTATAATATGCTTCAGGAGTGAAGGCAGATTATTTTGAATCTCATTGCGCCCGGATGCCTCGGGCGGATGAAAACGAAATCTAACGTCGGTACTGAAAACCCGAATCAAAGAAATTACTGTACGGGCGGACAGGTGTCATTTCGTTGTTCATAAAAGAAGAATAGGGAGAAGTATAACACCGAATTAGAACAAATCGCTGGTGATGAAACACTGTCAGAGACAAGGCAACAGATTTGATACAAATTTAAGCGCCAATTATATTTATTGCCCGGCTCGCGTATATAATGGTCATATGACCCATTAAAAATTACCTACAGTGTTATCTGCCGGAGATCGTATGCGGACTGTTTCGTCCGGGACGATCGGGTCAGGGTTTCACAGCCGTCAATCGGCTCCGACGTCTGCCTCCTGGGTACTGGTAGATCTCATTCGGGAATTAACGCGTACTAATGAAACGGTGTTAGATGAAATGCTGAAAGTACTTTCGAGGTTTCGAGTGCAGTTGAGATTGATACGAGTCCGTGGTAGAAGGGGCGGGGTAAGTCGAAATCATGGACCGAATATTTTCAAATGAGATATATGTAAACAATAGAACAGTAAGATCGTGGGTATTTTACACCTTACACCTTTAGACCATCTATGCATTGACAAACTTGCAAAGCTTTAAAGGCATTGCCGGTATCATACTTATGTTATGGGGTGGATTTCATGGTTTCAACCATCAAAAGTGATGAGAAATACTTATTTGTTAGCGAAGCGAGCAAAATTATTCAATTTTTCGGAGAATTTCTGTGAAAACATATTTCATTTTGAACCATAAGGGGAAGGAGGAGCGTCCCCGAAATCCTCCCTTAAAACCAGCTATGCATACCGGTATTCAGGCGGACTTTTGATTACTGTACAAATTCCCGAAGCTGTTTTCCTGAAAGCCAATCTCCCGAGGCCCAATTTTCCGAAAACCCTTTTCCCAAAGTTCAAGTTCCCGAGGCCTTCTCTTTTTCTAATTGGCTCTAAATCCGAGCCCTGGAATCCGCCCTTTCGAGCATTACTTCAGAGACGTCGGGAAGGCTGTGCAGGCTGTCTTAGCCCTCTTCTCTTCAGGCCGAAAAACCGGCCTCGGTCAAAATCTGGCGCCTTGCTACGTGGGTTCGAACCCGGGATCTCCGGATTCCGTGACCAACGCGCTATCCACTAAGCCAACCAGACCCCTTCCCGAGGCCTTGTAGTCTATTTTTAAACATTGCAAAATTTGTAGGTGGGCGTAAAATGAACGAAAAAATATTATTCGAATTGGCGGATGCAAAAAGCATTTCTTACAGCTTCCATGGTAATAATAAATTTAAAGATGGGAAGGGTTCGTGACGCTCCGAGAATCGTCAGCGTTAATCTATAATCATGGCGAAGATCATTGGAAAATAATTGTTACTAGATGGATACGTTTATCTGCGGTCCGAGCGGCTAATCATATACTCTACTGGGGTTGCCGAAGAGACCGGAGTGGCGGATGCTCTGCAAGCGTAATTACGAACGATCCGGTTGCAGGAACGCATGTTCTGGTGCTTAAAGGTCCGGCCAAGTCGAAGCACGCATATCCGGCGAACCAGGAGGAATGTGCTGCCGAGGTTGTCACGCACTCGATGAAAAGGAAAGCACAGGAGTGCCCTGAAGCACCTCCGGCGCAGATACTTCGGACGGAGTTGCAGACAGTACTTACCCGCCTGCCGTGTCTTAAGCCCGCTGCTGGACGGGAGGCGTTGAAAAAGCTACTAAGAAGAAAGCGGCAAAAAGACCAGCCAGCAAAACCGAGAAAGCTCTCGGACTTGGAAGAGATATACCGGCGGCGTACCAGAAAACGCTACAGAGAGAACTCTTCATATTTGACTACTCTGCACCGTCCTCATCCGAATGTTAGCAGCATTGAACCCAACCAAGCCGTTGAAATTGAATTTGTCGAATCAGTTTCCGTAACCTTAAAATTTCTCATTCGAAAAAACCTTAGAAATACATAGGCTGCCGCTAAGTAACTGAGACTAAAATTCGTACTGCCCACCAGCGCTACCTATCGGTATTTCAACGCAGTAGTGGAATAATTTGGTTCATTAGCTATCGATTAAGACCACGCCGAGCTCATTTGCTTGAAAACTCGCTGTTCCAGACCAATTTGAAAGAAATCATATGCATTAACCCCTATACAGGTTTTTAAAAATTTTTTTTTTTAAAGAAGGAAAAAAGCATACGATTACAAAATTTTTTATTAATCATCATCTTCATTAAGTACACAAATATCTTTTTCAAAATAAGCGCCATTCATGACTATACAGGCATCCATTTGTTCTTGCCATTTATCGAATTTTTTCGCGTATTCTGCCGCCGGTAAGGAGGAGAAAAACATCTGCGTCGTGGTAATGACTTCTAACAAAATCACAATTCACTCCCCCCCCGTATAGTCTTGACCTCGCCCCCTGCGACTTTTGGTTATTTCCTCAACTGAAGGCAGCCTTACGCGGTTGTCAATTCAACACAAATCAAGAAGTTGCATCACTGCGGCGCAGATGTTTTTCTCCTCCTTACCGGCGGCGGAATACGCGAAAACGTTCGATAAATGGCAAGAACGAATGGACGCCTGTATAGCCATGAATGGCGCTTATTTTGAAAAAAAGATATCGTGTACTTAATGAAGATGATGATTATTAAAAATATTTGTTATCGTATGCTTTTTTTCCTTATTTGAAAAAATCTTTATGAAACCTGTAGGGGGCAACGCGTATGATTTCTTTCAAATTGGTCAGGAACAGCGAGTTTTCGATCAAATGAGCTCAGCGTGGTCTTAATCGATATCTAGCTAATGAATCAAATTATTCCCCTACTGTGTTGAAACGCCGATAGGTAGCGTAGGTGGGCCGTACGAATTTTAGTCTCAGTTACTTAGCGACAACCTATGTATCTTGCATGTAAGTATACCACAGAATGTGAATATATTGTTTTCGATCTGCGCCCATATCTGTAGCGTGCTGCGGTCGACCAATAAACAAATAAAAAACCTCAATTCTCAATTTCGCAAATTCAACTCGGGAATGAGACTTTTATCGTCGGCATAATATGTATTCGCAAAGAAGACCGTAATTCGACATCGTCGCCGCTGACAAGATCAGTCATACCGCCTGATTTATAACAAACAACACATTTTCTCACAATTTCCACGCATTCTCACTGACACCAGAATTGCCTTGAAACAAAACCCAGTCGGCGATCTGCACTAAAGTTTCGTCACGTCAATCACTATTCCAGTTATTCGGGTTCCGTATTGTTCAGTTTCTGTGATGGTAGAGCATCGGTACGGAAAAAATATCAAACACTAAAATTTGATGGATTGCCCACTGCTCGAATACACAGCAGAGAAAACAATCGTTGCTTCGGTAGGGTTTCACTACGCTATTTATTAAATGTCGATAATTATTAATTAAGTAGACGACATAGCCGGCGAACTCCCAAAATTTCATGTGTTGCGAGAATTTCCACTGAGTAGAGCAATACCACCCGTGAGGGACCTATTTAACAATCAAGCTAGTCATGGCTAACATCTGGCGAATTCTTCTGGTACTAAGAGGCCAAGACAAGAAGATAACGTTCAGAGTATTTTGTTTTCGTGATATCTTTTCTGAAAACTGTAAATTTATCCTAAATAGTGAGTACATTTTCCGAGAAATTTCAGATACAGTTTCCTTCGAAATTCGAAAAACGGGATTTCCGACTTGAAAACACATTTTGTGCTGAAGGGCAAAATTTATATTTTCAACATTTATGGTACCTTTTCAAAGAGCGCCTCAGAATTACTTAGCACATAAATACACTAGGTAAATAAAAATAATGATGCCGGGGTTTTAAAGCGTGCTAGATTTAATTTTGATGTTATTCTGGTAATACCCCAAACCTTTAAGGCCCCATAGAGCGCCGCAATCTAAAAAAGTGCCAAACAGTACAGAAAATACTTCCAATAATATCGAAATGGGAGTTCCAAAATCGCTTTGAATTCATTTTTAATATGGTTGTGAGGGTGATTCCTACACCACGGTTCCGCAGTAGGTTGTAACCTGGAAATGTTAATTATAAAAAAAATACTTTAAAAGTATCTAAATGGTTTTTAGGGTTTTTGCGAAGTAAATACCCTATTGCGTTCAGCGTAATAGGGCCTACGTTTACATTTTATCTTGACATTTGTTTACTTATTACTTTAGTCTAACGAACGCGTTTGTTTATGTACTTAAATCTGAGAAAATGGACTTCCGAGCTTGGTACATCGCCGGCCCTCTGCCTCGACCACTCCGTCTGTATCTTCTTCTTCATGATGGCCGAGAGAAAGGCCGACACCCGATTCCAACTGTTTCCGTTTTTCATCATCTCCGGAACCAGGGTGGCCGTCCCGCGCCTTTCCTACTCCCTGGCTTCACACTCGAACAGGGTGTGTCAAGGTGTGTCCTCCGCCCCTCGATCACAATGCGCGCACACGGGGCTCGGCGCTATCGACATCTGATGTAGGTACGTGCCGAAACACCTGTGGCCGCTCAGGACTTGGGTAAGCTGAAAGTTCAGCTCTCCGTGCGATCTTCCTAGCCATCCATCGAGGTCGGGTATCAACGCTCGGGCCCAATCGCCCTTGGACGAACGGGCGAGCGCGTCCTTCTACTTCCGAAGCGTATCCTGCTGGATGACTCGCTTGACCCGAAGTGCCTCCCGTTTCGTCTTCGCTTTCTTCTTCGCATCGTATACCTCCGGTAGTTCGCCAACCTTGAGTTTGATCGGCGGTATACGCGCTAACACGCCTACTGCACCCGAAGAAACAGTGCGGTACGCACTGACACACCTCATCGCGGCTTTTCGCTGGATCTTCTCCATCTCCGCTCTTCTGTATGGTATCTCGATGGCCTCGGCAAATACTGGCTCCCCGTATAGGAGGATCGACATGATGACGTTGACGTACATCCTCCTTCGCTGCTCCGTTGGTCCCTCTAGGTTCGACATGAGACGGGACAGCTGTCCAGCTACTCAATCCGTCTTCTCAGCTGCTCGTCGAAAGTGCCCTCGGAACTGCAACTTACTGTCGAACCACAGCCCCAGGTACTTCAGGGCTGTACAGAGCCCAATCTCTACACCTTTTAGAACAAAGGTGGGTGGGCTATACTTGCGTCGCTTCGCGAACGAAACCGTTTCAGTCTTCTGTACCGCTAAGCACAGCCCTGACGACTCGATCCACTGGGTCAGCATCTCTAACGCCTGGTTGACTCGTCGCGTAACCTCTGCTGTCGACTCGGCTTGGCATACCACCAGCGTGTCGTCGGCGTAACAGATGTGCTTTACGTCTGGTGGTAGTGCCAGCCTCAGCATCCCGTTGAAGGCGACGTTCCACAAGGTAGGTCCGAGTACTGATCCCTGAGGAACGCCGTAGGTCATCTTTCTGGTGATTGGTCCGGCCGCCGACTCCATGTCTATCCGGCGGCCGTGGCGGCAGTCGAAGTAACTCCTGATGATGCGCACGAGGTAACCAGGTACTAGCGCCAACTCCAACGCTTCCATGACACGCGTATACGGAATGGAGTTGAACCCGTCCTTGATGTCGAGGCTGACCGGCGCGCAGAACTGCCGCTCGTGGATCGCCTTCTGCGTCAGACTCTTCAACTTCAGCGCAGCGTCCGCAGTCGAGCGGCCAGTTCTGAATCCGTACTGACCGCTCGAAATCGTCTTCCGCCTCCGAAAGTGCTCCTCCAGCTTATCCACGATGGTACGCTCAGACAACTTGCCGACAGTGTCAAGCAGGCAAATAGGTCGGTGCGAGGACGACTGGCCATCTGGCTTCCCTGGCTTCTTGATCAGTGACAGCCGCGCCGTCTTCCATCTACTCGGAAATGTCCCCTCCTGCAGCGCGCGATTGAATACGTTGGTCAGGAGGGACGGGTCTGCTCGATGAACTACATACTTCCCGGACGACGTTGGGAATCATGCCTGGACCAGGCACCTTCTTCTTCTTTGTTCTGATCCAGTGGATCTCGCTGTCCACCTATCCTACACTAAGCAGAGGGATATCCTCTCGCACTTCGGCGGGTGCCGCCATTGCGGGGGGCACTGGGGGAACAGTTCTTGAACTACCTGTTGCAGCAACCCCGGCTCCATTCGGCTCGTCATCGACGGCCCTCCGACTTTCAGCATGACTACCTTGTACGGCTTGCCGAAGGGGTCGTCATCTGCTTCCTGACATAACTGCTCCCAAGCTGCCTTCTTACTCTGTCGTATGGCGAGCTTGAGGGTACTAAGAGCCAGCGTTTCTGACCAATAGGAATTTGCTAAGCAGCCGTTAGTACCGTCACCAACTTTGTTGTATTTGTAAGCCCAAGGTGTGCTTGCATACCCCTTGCTTCATAGAAGGGGGCATGTACAACTCCAAGCACCGGCCGTAGGCAGTATTCACTCTGCTAACACGTAGCAGCAGCTCCAGATAGTGCTTACCATTTAACAGAGTGGATGCCGCTACGGCACATTCCCAAATCTGTTGTTATACCATTGTTATTACTGTCACTTGTGTAAGCGAATACTATGGTTTTCTTCCTTACCATCTAAACTCCCCGACCACCACCACAATCTTCATCATCATCATCATCATCATTATCACGATGACGACCACCAGTACCACTACCACTTCCACAACTCGGTGCTCCCCTCCTCGCTCACTGTTTTCTTGTCTGTACGTTCTACTGTCTATCTGACTAACTTTTTGCCTATCCTACCCTGTCCAGTAATTGTACCTGGCTAGCTGTTAGCTCAGAATCCTCGAGTTTTTTCCAACAAAACAGTGGAGAAGGGGCAATTTCTCTTCACCGACTTGTAAAATGCATCACGAAGAGAATTAATTGAGCTACTAGCATTCCGCAGGTTCAAACGAGATGTTTGATTCCTCACGCTTACAGGACTAACTTACCACTGGGCAGACATGGGAATTCGTAGATTCATCGCGTCCAAATATTACATTTCTTGTTGAATTCTGTCACACATACTTGTGCATGAATCATCGTTTTACCGACTTTTCGGAGAACTCGTCACAGTTGTTAAGATGGGGCGGGGGCAATGTTTTTTTTACGTTTCAAAGTGTTTAGAACACGACTGTAATAGTGGCTGATTTTCAGGTTTCCTTATATATAAATAAAAAAGGGGTAACTTTGACGATCCGACGAATTTTGGGTTATGGGCAGTATGTAATAGATGAATGAATGCCCATTCCAACGAGCTGTCGGAGAGATTTGTTCCGGTTTTCGTTGCGGAGATACAAGGGGTCGAAGATGAGTGTAAGGAAAACGCGCAAAAACACGTTTTCGGGAAAAACGCTTTTAAAGTTAGACACACCTTTTTCTCTCACTCCGTCAAGCGCCCGTAACTCGCCGCGGAATCACGTTACCATCCTCGACGAGGGCTTGTTGGAAAGGTAATTTCTCGCTCTTTTTCGTGGTAACAATTCAAAATATCGGATTTATTCGTGAGCTCCGAAAAACCACGAAGAAGCGAACGCAGACATTCACATTATTTTCTCATTATTTTTCATAATTCTCTTTCTCTCTCTCCCTCTTCTCTCTCATACGCGTAAATTTTGTCTCTTTGTTATTGCGATCTTTTTCTGTAGAAATCAAACAAAGTCTCAAAATTAATTTTTTCGACCAAAAAATTTTGTTTTTCTTTTTTTCCGTTTTCTGAAACTTCGATTGATTGTCAAAGTTACCCCTTTTTATAGAAACTGCCACATATACCTATATACATACATATATATATATATATATATATATATATAAGGAAACCTGAAATTCAGCCACTATTACAGTTGCAATCTACACACTTTGAAACGTAAAAAAAAACATTGCCCCCACCCTCAACTCGACAGCTGTGACGGATGTAATTCCTGACTTTTCTTCGAAAAGTCGGTAAAAACAGTGTGGTTAGGTTATTCGATATCTTTTCTTTAGTAAGAGAAAAGTTAGTGAATCTTTAGCCCCTGATTTTAGCATTTTCAGATCCTGTTTGTTTCCTTTCACAGCTGGTCACATTGAAAAAGTATAGTATATCGTTGCCGAATAATGTTATCCGTGATTGTTCTCAAATTTGATTGTAACAGTCAATTTCCGACTCTCGCTCCCCTTCCCCTTCCACTCTAATTAAGATGAGATTTTCAATAGAAAAAAAATACCTGAACAAATATCTGAAACTAAAATGTAAATTCATTTGGGAATGAATTTGATTATTGCTCGTTTGAAGATTAAAGTAAGTGGATTAAACCGAACAGTGGTAACAAATCTTCTGATAGAGTTGACATCAGGGATTTAGGTACTGACGAGGCCGAGGGAATAGGAGGATTCTCCTGTATTATCAAGCGTACCTGAACTTTTAAATCGAAAATGATATAATTTAGATATTACTTTATTCGGTGGTAATATAAACAATAGGTACTCGTTACAGACCTGCCAGTTACTTTTGTGCCAGTATTCAAACAGTACTAGCGCCTTCTCAAGACCAGCAGAAACAATACATCGGCTCGCCGTGTATGGTTGGTTGCATTCGTCCGGTCCGGTCTTAGTAGCTCTAACCAGTTCTACGTTTGCTAAAACATTTACTGGAGAAGCAAACAGCGTTTCTTAATTATAGAAAGTTCCGGCCAAAGTGTAGAAATTCGAGAGAAACTAACCTTCATGCCATACACTGATAATATTTTAATTTCTGCAGTTTAAGTATACCTACATCTTTTTTGTTATTTAAATTCCTAGTTTTTACTCGTGAATTTTGGTTAGTGATTTCCTTCCAGTTAACTAGTTCGTTACCCAAGATTTTCAAGTTTGTAACCTGACCACATTTTAAAGGCTTAAGAAGATTTCACCGAAATTGTCTCTCTTTTTCATTTGATAGAAGAAACTTAATCAGCAGAATATATAAAACAGAAAAATAAATCAAAATGAGATTTCTGTGGGTTGTTTATTTCAAATGTAGCATCATACTGTTGATCAGACCTGACATTGAGCCCTCAGAATTCAGGTTTCACAACAAATTTTAAATTTGAGCTGTTTTACCTTTGAACTCATTTCGAAGTCATCTTCACTAAACAGCATCTTCCGGCCAAGCTAGGTCGAACTAACTGGAATGACTTGACCTAAGAAAATAATAAATTGAGTGTTTTTTTTTGTTAACATGTGTGTTTCTTCTGACTCACAAGCTACTGGCAGGACTGAAGTATGGACATTTGGGCTTCTCAGATTACTGAATTTATTTTTGACATTGTTTCCACCTTTCTCACTCCTCACCGTCGGTGAAATGATTTGATGAAGAAATTAAGCGGACAATGAAAATCGAATGAAATAAGGAAATCGGAGTTTTAAAGGTCTCTCACTTGAAACACTGCATCACATCTTCCAACAAACTCCATTTTACGCCATCAAAATCAGGGAACCGTTTATATTTCGGCGCGGACGATTCGGCGCCGCCGTTTGGGCGCGAACATATCGGCGCGGCTTATTTGGGCGATGCATACCTTTTTGCGCTAGGTACTATCATTTTGGCGCTGAGTAAAAATTATACTTCGTTTATTGGAAGAGTACCTTCCTTTAAAAAGTCGTTATACATTATAAAGGAGATCATGAATAATAAAATTGGTTCTCAAAAAGTAAGTACACGAGAACGTGGTTGTAAATTTATGAATTATGCGCGATCGCGCGTAGGTATTCAACAGCTGTTCGATTTTCATAGTCCAGTACTATTGTGAGGATTCGTTCATTTTTCATGATATATATATTTCCTACGTGCAACTGAGCCTTTTCCTTTCAATTCTCATGAGTGATCAGTATACAAGCAAAAGAAAAGAAAAGTTTTGGCATGTTTACACCGTACATTGCTTTATGCTGGGGAATAATCGATGTCAGCGGACTACAAAGATATCGACAGAATAATAGGTTTATATGTACTTCTTAATTATCAAGATCAAATATCATGATACATATACCCGAACAACTGCAGCGATGCTCCTTAAAGGCGAATCATTTTCAATTTTAATAGTCGAATTGAATCAGCGCCGAAAAATGATAGGTACATCAAAATCAAGATTAGATTATTAAAAACAATCATTCCACACCTTTTCAAGGAATCCTTCCTGGAATTTCGGACATCAGACTTGTAGATATTTCAAACCTCGGATCCAATTCTAGTCTCGAATTTTTCCCAGCCAAAATTTTTTTTTTTCAGAATTTTTGTCATGATTCCTTGATTAGTTAACCTGATGAAACCAAAATGTTCCTTGAATTTTGTCCAATTACTGTAATGCTAGTTGATTGAAGACTCCTGATATCAAATAAATCCAACTCTCACTGTTGAAAGTTTTTCGGAAGTTCCACTTTTTTTTTTTGTCAAAACCTTTGATTATTTTTCCGTGGTGTGACTAAAATTTTAAATTTAATATTACTTGATTTTCATGTACGCGATATTTGAAGACTCTGAAGTTGAATTCAATTTTCAGTCTTGTCCTGCTTTTCGAATTCAAGAAAACAACAACTAAACATTGCAAAACTTGAAGATCCTAATTGGTTCAGCGTCAGTCCAACTTGGCGTTCAAAAAATTGTGAGCAGGTTCAGTAACTTGGAGGGTTGGGGCACTAACATCCTATACTTGATTAGGGTAGAGTCACCAGTAGTGTTGACATTGCCCTAATACAAAAAATATAACATTTCTACGAGTGTTGGGACAACACTGATATCTAAAAAAAATACTTCAGACCTCACTTATGAGATTCCCCATGCCTTACTACCCATTTTTATTGCGACTTGGTTGTGTGATTTTCGTTCTGAACGTTTGCGGTAAAAAAAAAAAAAAAAAAAAGTGTTTCTTCGTGAAAAGTTAAGTGGAGTAAGTGTTTACAAATTATTTTGTGTACTTGAAAGTTTTCAACTTATCAAAAAAGTGAAGATAATAATAATAATAATAATGATAATTAGCTTTTATTGAGTTCAACTAACACCGTCGTTACATTTGTTTCTGCCTACATATAATACTCTAACCGTGTTAGGTGGTTAACTCGGCCCACCTTTGGGCATAAGCCTCTCCCATCCTTGCCCAGCGACTGCGGGACCATGCGTTCCTACCCCATGCTATGCCGTAACACTGGTTTAATTCGTCCACCTATCTTTTTCGGGGGCATCCCCTGCTTCTGACCCCGTTATAAAGTGTCCATTCCAGAAATCTCCTTTCCCATCTATCCTTTTCGTTGCGTTTAATATGACTTGCATACTTCATTTTGAGCCTTTTTGTAATGTATCTAATGTCTTTCGTTCCTGTAAGTTTCCTAATCTTCGCACTTCGCACCTTGTCCCTTAACTTCGTGCCTGTTATGCTTCGTTCCATAGCTAGTTGGGTTCTGTATAGATTGTTGAGTTGGGTTTGCGTTGGTGCCCAGGTCTGTGCACCATACGTTAGTGCTGGGTAGGTGCAAGTTTCCAGGAGTGTTGATTTTAAAGCTATAGTGGGATGTTGGATTTATATATCATCTTTAACGACCAAAAATTTCTCCACGCCTTAGATGTTCTGACTGCCAGCTCTCGGTCTAACTTGTCTTGAAAAGCGATGATTTGGCCTAGATACGTGGCTTCTTCTACTCTTGTGATTTCCTCCCCCCTTACTAGTAGTTTGCCATTTTCTGAGTACAGTTTTTTTAACATTTATATTCAGACCCGCTTCCCTACTTGCTTGCTCAAATTCTGAAACCATTTCTTGTAGGTTTTTGATATCTGTAGCCAACAGTGCAACGTTATCGGCGAATCTAAGGTTGTTTAGCCATTTTCCGTCGATTTTGATTCCCTTACTTTCCCAATTCATTTTCCAAAATACTTCCTCAATAATACTGTTGAATAAATTTGGCGAAAGTGGATCCCCTTGTTTGACCCATTTTTTGATCTCGAATATTTGCCCTGCTTTGTCCATCTTGATACATGCCGATACGTTGCTATACGCTTCTTTTAAAATATTTATAAATTTTTGATTAATACCCTGCCGTTTTAGAGCATTCCAAAGATATTTCAGGTCTACTGAATCGAAGGCTTTTTCGAAGTCGATGAAGAGGATATGTAAATTTAGATTATATTCGTTAACTTCCTCGATGAGTTAGCTTAAAGTAAAAATATGATCTATAGTGGAGCGGTTTTTGCGGAAGCCGCTTACTCGTTGCTTTGGGCAGTGTCGAGGCTATTGTACATTCTATTTTTTAGGATTTTTGAGAATATTTTGCATATGTTCGACGTTAAACTTATTGGTCTATAATTGTTGATGTTTGCGCGGGCACCTTTTTTATTAAGTAATATAATTTCCGCTCTTTTCCATTGTTTAGGAGTTACCTCGCTGATTAGAATTTTGTTGAAGATTAAAGTTATAGTTGGAGTTATTTCGTCTGCAAAAGTTTTCAGCACATAGTTGCTTATCTTGTCAGGTCCCATTGCTTTCCCCTTTTTTCAGATGTTTTAATATATGGTTCATAAAAAATGAAACTAAGGCAAGGGTGTGTAATCGATGTGAACATGATAGCTTAATATAAATATTGGACAGGAAAAGACTGAGCAAGTAAGCGAATTTTCCTGTTTAGGAAGTAAGATAACAAAATATGGAAGGAGTAACAAGGGATACTAGTAGTAGAATAGCACAAGCCAAATTAGCATTTTATCGAAAAAGTAATCTTTTCAAATCAAAAATAAATCTGGACATCGAAAATTGGAGTGTAGCCTTGTATGGATGTAGAACTTGGACCATAGGAAAACCAGAGAAGAAAAGGATTGACGCTTTTGAGACGGTTACTTAGCATCGAATGGACGGATAAGGTAAGAAATGAGGAAGTACTTAAATGTGTAGGAGGTAAAATGGATATTTGGAATTGTCTGAAGAGAAGGAGAGATAACCTAATAGGCCATAATTTGAGGCACCCAGGAATGATATCACTGCTGCTAGAAGGAAGAGTGGATGGAAAGAATTGGGTAAGTCGGCAAAGATTCCAGTATGTTCAACAAATAATCAAGGATGTCAAATGGAAGTGTTATTACGAAATGAAAAAACTTGCAAAAGCTAGGGAGAAATGGAGTGCAGCATCAAACCGGTCGTCAGACTGATAACCTTTTATCATCATAGATGATTTTACCTATTAGATGTTATTTAACTGAATGTTTTGATCGATGCAGTTAGGCCTTACCTTTATTTCATAACTTTCTAGAGTGTCTACTATTGGGATATCAGCCGCTGGAGCGTCATTTATTGGGGGGTGTCAACTGCTGGATTTGACTGTCAAGGAGAATTTTTAACCTAGTTCTATTTTTTTTTAATAATCTAATTGACCTATGAAAGGAAAATAGGTTCCAAAATATGCCTAAAGAGTTGGTCTAAATGCTGTACTAACCACTTTCAAAAAAAAAAAAAAAAAAAAAAAAAAATTATAAGAAAAATAACAAACATTTTTAATGTAAATTTAACTGTAAAAGTGTCAACTACTGGTGACTTTACCATATAACGAAATAAATTTACCAAAATGTTCGTAAAATTTAGCAGTTGACGATTATGAAAAGTTATTCGATTCGGTTGATCTTCGAGAATTTCTCGCAGAGACGGCCACCGCGAGTCTGTGACCGATTAGGAAGGAATAGCTCGTGCACCGCATCGCAAAACCACGCTCACGAGCCGACGTGTGCCGGTTAAACGATCCGAAGCAGATGACATAGTTTTTATGCTGCCACAAACACGAATTTTCCAGCTTGGGGACACTAAACAGCGAATAAACACTGTTTAAGAACATTATATAACCAAATCAAATGAATATCGTTCGGGAAAAATGGTTTTATTTAAATAGACGTTTTCGATTGCGACGCGGTCTTTCCAGTGACGATTGCGACAGACACAAGTGTTAATTTTTTCTGCCGGCATTACAGTATCGATTGTAATTTAATGAGCATTTTAACTGGATAATTGGCGCCGATGCGATGTTTTTACGATGTTTTTATAAAAACCTGACGCTTATCGGATGCGTGTTCGACTGATGCTGGATTTTCCAGACCTACGATGTTTATTCAGGTATTGAACTGATTTTCATTATTCAGACCTTTGCACAAGTGTTTTTCAACGCCATTTTGAGTGTAGAAGGATCACCGTCAACATCATAGAGTCTTCAGACAAAATTAGGCTAAGCAGTGCTGCTTACCTGTTTTCAAAATTACCCGGCAACAGTCTTACGAAATGACTCACCCACTAGGATGGTCCCAAAAAGAAAGGTTTTTTTTTTTTGAAGAGTTGCGCTCCCGGTGGCCTAATCTGTTCTGATGATGATAAGGTTATCAGTCTTACAACCGGTTTGATGCAGCACTCCATTTCTCCTTAGCTTTTGCAAGTTTTTTCATTTCGTAATAATACTTCCATTTGACATCCTTGATTATTTGCTGAACATACTGAAATCTTTGCCGACCTACCCAATTCTTTCTTTCCACTCTTCCTTCTAGCAGCAGTGATATTATTCCTGGGTGCCTCAAATTAGGCCATATTAATCTCCTTATCTTCAGACCATTCCAAATATCCATTTTACCTCCTAATCTGTTAAGTACGTCTTCGTTTCTTACCGTATCCGTCCATTTGATGCTAAGTATCCGCCTATAGCACCACACCTCAAAAGCTTCGATCCTTCTTTTCTCTGGTTTTCCTATGGTCCAAGTTTCACATCCATACAAGGCTATACGCCAAACATAAGTTTTCGAGAACTGAAAAGATTACTTTTTCGATAAAATGCTAATTTGGCTTGTGCTATTCTAGTACTAAACAGAAAAATTCGCTTACTGGTAGATCTAAAATCATCCCAGCCAAAATGTCATTGAAGTCGAAGACTATTTATGAGTCTTGCACCTGGGGTCAAGCTTAACATAAGATTTCACAAAAAAAAATTCCAATTGCATTTTAGTGTTGGAATAACGTGTGTCAAATTTCATAGAAACATAATAAAATTTGGATTCTACTCGTAAGATCTGAAAATGTATGCTATTGAAATACTACTTAAGGTCCTTGCGCGATTCCAGGTGTGAACAAAAATCTTAAAAACTCGTTTCGACTTGTTCAAGTCTCCTATAGACGCACTTGAAGTTTTCAAGATTTTTTCAGACGCGTAAGCTTCTTCCGGATTCTTCCAAAAACTTTTAAGACTCTTATACTCTTCTGGACTCCTTTAAAAATATTACAGTGGAACCACCATAAGTCGAAATTGAAGGGAAAGCAATTTCATTTCGTCTTATACAGTTTTTTGAGTTAAATAGTTTCGAGTTCTTAGAGATCAATGTATTTTTAAATTTTCGAGTTACAAAGTTTTTTTCCTCTTCCTCATACAGTTCTGCGTTAACATGAAGCAAAGATGTGTACCTGTTTATTTCTGACATTTTTTGTTATACAGTTTAATTTTACGACAATGGTCGACTTATAGAGTCTTTTTCACGTCATGTTTCGAGTTGTAGAGTCTAATGTATGACAACGGTCGACTTATAGAGTCTCCTCCCTCTTACGACACAGCATTTTCATTTCGAGTTGTGACTACAACATTTTGACTTGATCAGTTTAATTTTACATTGAGTGTTATGAGAGTTTCAAGGGAAATCAGTTTTAGTTTGACTTACCGAGTTTTTCGAGTTATATAGTTTCGACTTATGGAGGTTCCACTGTAGTACCATTTCAGACTGACAAAACCTTGAGACCCTTCAAGACTGAGTGCAGATGCGAGAACTTTTGATGCGCGTTCCAGTCAAGCGAATAGATGATTGGCAATGTCCAGGAAGCAGCATACAAACTGAAAAAATTATTTGGAGTTCAATAAATATAGGGTGGGTGAGTAGGGTAGTCCAAAAAAAGGTCTCCCCCGAAAAGTTGCTTTCCCAGCAAGGGCCTAATTCGTTCTAGTGTAGGAGTGGAAACACCCCGGACAAAATTTTATAAAATTGACGAATATTTAAGGGTCGCGCACCTGGGGTGAAGTTCAGTATTTCCAAAAAGAAAAATTCCAATTTTGCTCTAAAAAATCCTAAAACTCGAGTTTGACTAAAAATATTAGTTTAATTCAAAATAATTGCCTATTCTCATTGATATACTAATTGAATACCTACCCGCACTTTTATGGAGAAAAAATTTTCAAAGTCAAAGCCCTCGTTTTTAATTTTGGTAAAACTGAATTTTCATTATTATAGTTCATGTCGAGGATATAAAGAGTCTTTTTTTTTCGAAAATGTGCGCTCCCAAGAGCCTAATCTATTCTGTAGTATGTGTAAAAATTCCCAGCGGCCTAGCCAGCTTAGTATTCGTTGGGGATCCGATCTTGACCGGAGGGGGAGAAGGCCCGCACTTCTATGACGTAAAAATGTTCAAAGTTGTAAGGTAGCCTAATATGGACCAAATTTTGTTTTTTGATTATAATTTGGCCCTTATGAAGCTGAAAATGTTGCTAATGGATTGAATGGTAGCCAAAGGATCCTAGTATCATTCCCCCAAAAGTAAATTTCAAAAAAATGTTTTTTCTCATAAATTTTATGAATTTAGGAAATCGGAAAGTTGAGCTCCTAGTATGGACCACTTGATCTTTTGAGAAAAAAAAAAAAAAAAAGTCAAAATTGCAAAATAAGTGTTTAATATTAAATTAAATACCTAGTTACGACAAGTAAAAAAAAATTAAGTGTCATGAATTCAAAGATTTAAACACGTTGAGCAAACATATTTTTTGGGGTTTGAACCGTCTTCAATAGCTTCATCATATAGTTTAGAGGCTTTTAGATGTCTGAATGTCCAGTTTTTTTTTTGTTTTTTTTTTTGTAGCTAAGAACAGCCGATTTCATTTTTTTCGGTCCATAATTTACGAATTTTTTGCCATCTGTAAACATTAACATAATTTTTGAGTTCGGTTATCGTAGGTGGTCCATACTGAGGTCCCGAGACAAATATTTTTCAAGATTCCAAAATTTTCTTCAATTCAAATTGAATTTTGATTGGGGTGTTTTCAGTGATGTAGCCCGGGGGAGGGACCCCTTTTGGGAGTTTTTTTAAATTTTTAAACCCCCTCTAACACCTTCTTTCCCTTAGGTCAAGACCAGATCCCTCGAACGCTAGGCTGACTAGGCCACTGAGTGTATTTACACCTATTGGAATAGATTAGGCGGCTTTTGGGAAAGCAAATCGAAGAAAGCCTCTCTTTATATCCTCGCCATAGACTATCATGATGAAAATTCAATTTTTACCAAAATTGAAGACGAGAACATTGACTTTGAATTGTTCCCCATAAAAGTGCGAGTAGGTACTCAATTAGTAACATGTCAATTATTTTAGGTCCAAATCGATTTTTAGGATTTTTTAAAGCACAACTGGAATTATGAAATCGTGCTCATCGTCAGGACTCATCCCCGAAAATTTCTGCCCATCGCATTTGCCGCCTGTGCACCCTCCTGTGGCTCATCATCCTGATCCTCGATCCGATCAGTCGACCACAGTCGGGGCAAGTGCTAGGTATGTCTCCGGGTCTTCCAGTTCTTGGTCACTGTTGAAAGCCGAAAATTCCGCTACTTTGGTGGGCTGTTGCTCTCCAAGCGCTTCGGTCCTTGAACAACTCCTCCCAGTTGCTGCGTAAATTGGCATTCTTCAGCGTCATGTGCAGCATGTCTTTGTATGTCTTTATTTGCCCGCCTTGAGCTCTCCAGTCTTGCCCAATCTCCCCGTAGAGTATCTGCTTCGTGAGTTTTTCGTCAGGTATTCTCCCAACATTCGCGACCCACAGTAACTGGGCTGTGGCTAAGATCTGTTCTATTGGATCGCACTTTGCTAGTTCGAGCACACTTTTGTTGGAAACGTAGTCTTGCTACTTGGTATGAAGGATGTTCCGTAGTTACCCCTGCTGGAAATTTTCGAGTGACTTTACATGCTTCTTGTATACTGTTCAGCATTCAAATCCATATCATAGTGTGGGCAGCACTACAGCTTTGTAGACGGCAATTTTGGTTTCAATCTTGAGTTCATTACCGTTCAGTACTCTGCGCTTTAGTTTGAACACAGAGCGTTACTAGAACTTTAATTCGTTGATTTATCTCGGAGTCCAGGTTACAGTTACTGGTCACAAGACTTCCTAGGGAGTTGAATTATCTTATAGTTTCTGTAGTATTTCCCGCAATACTGATGGTAGAGACGGGGACTGTGGGTGCATCATTGATGACAACTTTTATTTTTCTCATGTGGTGCTCGACTTGGTTCGACTCTCTTCTCCTCTCTCAGAGTCTTTGAGATACATATACCCTTCCCTGTCTATCTTTAATTTTCCCATGTGGTGCTCGAAACTCTTATCAGGTGCCAGTGCTTGTGAGCACCGTTGAAGTTGCCGCCCATGTAAAATACGGTTAAAGCCCAGACAGCAAAGCTCTCCACAACCATAGAGTGACCGTAAAAACAAGCTTTTAAGCGCAAGTTGTAGGAACATTCTGTGGGTTCCATTAGGAAATAATGGCGAGTCCCTCTAACTAATGAATCTGAAAGGCAAATCCTGATTTCAGCATTGTTATACAAATTATTCCACGAAGTTCGGGCAAATTCTTTGATGTTATTTTGCAAGAGCTGGCTCACTGCATTCACCGACTGTAGCTGACTCCAGGATACCGGGAAATTTGTTTTCTTTACGCCAGATTTCTTAATCCGCATTCTATTCTAATTTTAAATGCCTTTATTCCATTGTTGCATAACTGTACACTAATATGTGTACACGCATAATGAAGGTGAACTGATACCGTTGCATTCTTTACCGGCGCTCGTGTATATAGTTTCCTGCGAGTCATTCAATCTGTTAAATTATTAATTCCGATTATCTACCTAATATTGCACTCGATACTGTGTACGTATATGTGCATGCTTACTTACCTATTTATTTTCCGACGATAATCATTCGTATGATTCGTGCCCCCCGAAAAAATCGGATAAACATGAGATGTCACAGTCCTTAAAAAATACCTCAGAAATCCCATAGAACCAAAAATCTAGAGCCACCGTATTTACTGTCGTATTATCTACTACGTGCTCAATTTAGTTCAGACTTGTCGAGATCCTCGCCAAGATTCTCGACAGGGGAGAACTCCCCCAAACATCATTGTCTAGAAGAAACAAATTTAATAGAATCGAGTCTCTGTACATGAAATCGAGTCGGTAGTCGTCAAATTTTCAAAAGTATTGACATTCTCTTATTTTATTTTCTTTCCTGGTGTCTTTTTCTTTTTTGGTTGTTCGATGTAAAAAAATTTCAGTTGGCAAAATCAAATTTTGCGTTTTAAGTTAATTAAATCTCCCCTCTCCCAAGAAAAAAAAGTTTCGGTATGTCCCTGCCTGTTAGGATTAATTAAAATAGTTTAATTATCTATTCAGGCTTTTTAAGATTGCTGAGACTGACTGAAATTTTTTAAGACCTCTCTTAAAACTTTATTGATCAGTGTTGAAACTTTCAAAGATGCACTAATGCAAATTTCGCTGGTGGGAGAGAATTCTCATACTTTCAGCAATAAAGTGTTAATTTTGTCTGGTGTAGAAATATTTGAGTTATAATGATCTAAATAAAAAAAAAAAGCGTCAGTATTTCTTTTTTAAAAACAAAAATGTATCTGTAGGGGCTTTTCAGGTGTGCCAATAATATCGAATTTTTCAATATTTACTAACTGAAGGCGATTTTACCAAATGATAAAGGGTTTAAGGGAGACAAGCGGCTTTCGTCATAGTCACATGGGACGTTACTAGGAACTTGAGGTTAATTTTCTTTTAGCATTTTTATAAAGCTTTTTTGAAACTAATGAGATAGAGAACGGCCCAGGCAGTTTTGGGTAGTCTTTATTCTATACATTTTTACTTAGGGTCCAGGCTTAGCATCTACGTATTGGTATTCTATGTGTTAACGTTGGGACCACACAGGCGTTAAATATTTTACTTTTGTGGGTAAGATTGAAGGGGCATTTGAAGATTTCTCTTAGTATCAGTATTTGGCCCGAGATTTGGTGATTCTTTGTTCTGTGAAAGCTATTCTTTGACCAAGATAGATATAAGTCCCTTTGTTTGCTGTGCCTAAGATTTTGTCATCTATTTCTATTGATTTTAGTTTTTTGCAGGGACGTACCGAACATTTTTCTGGCGGGGGGGGGGGGGGATTGTGAAAGTCCCAACTGACTCAATTCAAAATTCCTAAACATCAAAATATTTTGAATTGGCTAAAAAAATATAAAAAAAACTTTTGACTTGTTCGGTTTTTTCAACTTTTGATCCATCTGCTAAGATTTCCCAACTCCGACGGAGGCTCTTCCGCGCCCCCCTTATTTTCGCCCGTGACTGAAATGGTAAATTCTCCCAACTGCTGAGTAAAAAAGTCTTACGGGGGTGGGTACGTTGGCCCCCTTCCCCCTATCGGTACGTCCCTGGTTTTTTGTCCTTAGTGAATACTATCATTTTTTGAGTGCATTAATATGGAGTGCTGCTTTTTGGCCCTGTGTTCACTCAATGCGTTTATCATCTCTGTTAGTTCTAGTTCCGATTCGGAGAAGAGGGTGGTATCGTCTGCGAATCTTAAATTTGTGATTTTTCTTTACCATTCATGTTCATCAGTCCTTTTTTCTCCCAGTTTAAGTTTCTGAATGAAATAATTTAAGAAACCAAATTGGAACAAAATTTTTACTTTAGACAAAAAGTCTATATCTATCAAGTTGCTTTATGCAGAAATGTTTGGGGGAAAAAGTAGGATAAATAATATTCGGGAAAATTAAGGATTACCTAGCATGATGATTTTGAAAAATTAATATTCGGGAACATATTAAAAGTAATAGGTACCTATATTCTGAATAAATTGCGAAAAGAGGTTCAACTGGAGGACATTTACTGATAAAATATAGCCAAAAAATTTAAGTAAAAATTGGAACAGACTAAAAATTGGGTTCTCAAAGTATGCTCTGGCATATTTTTCCTCTGTGAATCAAGTCAAGCATTTCGAAGATATCTTTGTGAAACATGAAATTCTAAATGAAATAAGCCCCATTTGAAATTGTATATTTTTGCATATTTCGATATAACTGCATATTTGGTGTTTTAGAAGCATATTTGAAGCATATTTTATCGAATTTTCTACATGTTTACCTTTTTGGACGTATTTTTGAACATCCACTACACTATATTGTTGTGTGTATTTATTTATTTATTTTTGTTTTTTTACTGCATTTGTGCGTGGTAAACGTTCGAGAAAATTAAGAGTTGTCGGTTGTAACAACACTGTTTGCCTTGGTCTTAGCACACTAGTATGGTGTGGTGGGACGTATGGCGATGCACGCATGCCAAAGTGGCCCCTATGACACCGCACCCCCGGCCCCAAAAACTGCCCTTTCGAGTATCGCATTAGTAGTCGGAGGGACGCTTTGGGGCCGGGCCCGAATCCCCATTTCTCCCCGTGCCCCAACGGTGCGCGCGTCCTACCAGGGCCACCATGGGGTTCCCTACTGACCGAAGTCCGCGCTCCCTGAACGCACGCCTGAAATTCAGGTCCCCCACAGCCGGACGCGCTGCCTCTTCACTCTCCGCTCCAGCCCTTGACTACGGGCGAGCTTTCGACCACTCTGCCACCATCTTCTTCCTCATGATGGCCGAAACGAAGGTCGACACCCGGTTCCATCCGCTTCGGCTCCTCAGCATCTCCAGGACTAGAGTATCCGGCGCAAGACGGCTGATCACGCCGTCGTCGTCCTCCTCCTCTTTTCCGGGGTCGATCGGTACCGCCCCAAGGAAGGTTGGCGTCTTCCTATAATCTGAGCTAAGGAGGTTTGATCTGAACGCACATCACAACTCGTGTAACAGCTCACCCGGCATTCCTCCCCGAGTATCGTTTGGCGCTAGTGCTGTCTGTGGAAGATCGGCTACACTGTTGCGAAAGTGAGCGACCGGATTCGTGACCGGCCATTGGTGGTGGTGTCGGCTCGGTGCATCGAAGGCCCTCGTCAAAGGGCGGACGCTACGCCGACTTCCTCGTTTAGTGTAACATTTTATATATGCTTTTGTACCTAAATAAAAAAAAATGTCTATTAACAACACGGCTGCAGACTGTCGTCGCGCAGGTCGCAGCAAATGTCAACCACTGAATTCATGTCGGGGAAGCGTTACGGTTTTCGCTCAAGTATACCCATGGCTGGAAGAAAATGGTAATGTCAACCGCGGACTAGCTTCGTGTCGGGAGGATGGCTGGAAGAAATGAAAATTTCCATGGAAATTTGAACCACTGAACGGAATTGTGACCATGAAGAGCTAAATCATACGGATAGAAGTAACGCTCAGACAGTCTGCAGCCCTGTTGTTAATAGAAATTTCTATGGAAATTTTTTAAATCTAAGGTAACGCTCAAAAGTAACGTCTTTTTCGTCAAAGCTCTCGATCAGCTGTTTTTTCGTGAGACTCTAAAATAACAATTTAAAGTAACGTTTTTTGAAATTTTTCGTTCATATGCCCAAGCAAAGACATGAAAATGTCAATAAGTGTCCTAATGATTTTGCTCGCCAAAATATCCTTTGAGTTGAAAAAGTCTAGGTGGAAAAAAGCGCGAAAATAATTGACTTTTGCTCGGTTTTTCAACTCAGATCAGTAGAAAAATCTTGAAAAATTTTCTCAAGCAAATATGCATTGAAAATCCAAGGGTCTTCCACTTCAGATTATACGTAGATTATATGTATTCATATCACTACACGCTCTCCGCTGATCTCTCAACTTTTGCTTAAAAGGACGAAACTTACAGACTAAGTCTTGAAAACTGAAGTTTTGTATGAGAAGAGATGACCATAAATGTACAGTTGTATCAAAACAAGTTAATTTTCAAACATCGCAAATTTTTATACATAACTATACACAAATTGACTTTTTGTACTATTTTTTTATGAGGGAGAGGGAGTTCTCACGGGGTTGAGTCCCAAAATTTTGAGTTTGCTGTATCTTTTACACTAGAGGCTTGCGCCACGTGGCCTACCATCCACTTATATGGCCAATCTGCCCCTGTGCCGACTTTTTTTACACTAGAACCTTCAACGGCGTGTTTACCAAACCGAATTGTCGCCATTTTTTACCTCGCCAACTTGGATTTTCTTTCGTAATCTCTCCGGTTAACTCGAATCATACACACACGAGAAACAAATAAATTACGAAAACCAGGCGCCATTCCGCCCATGTAAATTCGTCTTTCCTATTTGCACACCGAGTTAACTCGAGTGTATCATCAGAATTTTCTTTTGAGCAACGCTCATTTCAATCACCAGCACTGTAACTAGCCGATACCACATGCCGAGTATTTTGCAATCTACCAGTAACAAGTTATTCGACATGTAACGAAAACTCCTCAACCATTGACTGTGTGTGTCACGCGCCACGCTCAAATACATGTGAGAAAAAAGTCAGAGGTGAAAAATTAAAAAAAAAAACATAATCACCTCTTCCTTCCTAGCCAATCAAAGAGCGAAGATTAGGCCGTCGTCGCCAACGCATTCGTTAATTAGTTATTTGTACGTTCAAATTATCGGCGCGAAATTGGCACGACCGAAACTGCATGATATAGCTGTGGTGTTCTTTTTTTGCAGCGCGAAAATCAAGTGCCATGGTTCTGCTTAATTGCCGTCACCGCATCGCAGCTAATCGGCTACGGCGACTGCGACGGCTACGGCTTCGTTTACAGCCATTTCACCGGGCCTGTTTCTGGCCCGGTCGAAGAAATCGTCGTTCCGGTGTACGCCAGCGATTCGGATAAGGATCCGGAATCATTGCCACCCGGCAGAGTCGACTATGTGGTAAGTTAACTCCTGAATTGCAGGAGACGAGCAAGGAGGCTGAAAATCCTCGGGAGCCAGATTACACCCCCCCCTCCCCCACGCAGACACAACCACTGAAAAAGTAAGAGGACTTTGAACTTATACCGATGGAAATCAACCACATTAATGTTCACAAGGCAACCTTGGATTTTTTGGGAAAATTAAAATCAGTACTTGTGGGATTGAACCCCTCTGTGACGTCGAGGTCACCAGTGTGGGATTGCTCCTTTCTATGGCGTCTACTCCTCACTTTGATTCGCGGGCCAGCTAGCTAACACGCAGAGTGAAGATTCGGCTATGTTACTGACTTGGCTACCAGCGCGCCTGCCCTTTCGTATCTGGTGAGGACTTACCAGACCTGTGCAAAAGGGAGAGCGAGGGGTGAGATACCACAACTTCTAACTCCAGAAACAATTTTTAACTAATAAACGGTCTAATATGATCTTGTGATCTGATCGCATTTGTAGTCTGCAGTATTGTAACTGCGTCGATGCGATATACAAGGTACCTATCTCTTGCAATTCACCTCCTTCAACTTTGTAAGTAGGCAACTCACCTCGACAGTATGTAGACATGTTTGCATACTCCTACTTTTCGAGGAACTGAATTATGGTCAAATTTTGAAAAGTTTGCTATCTTTGAATTTTTTTTTCGTCTCACGACTGGAGATAGACGGGAATATGGTACCAATAAGTAATAGAGGGCAGTTGTGGTCATCCCAAACAAATGGTCAGAATCAGTTCAACAGGGTGTTCATAAAATCAATTTTAGTACAAATTATATCGGAAATTTTCACATTTTTTCAATTTCCCGTGAAACTTGCCCTCTCAAGCTACTGTTGTCTTATTTGCAATAGATTGTACGTTAAATTTTCCATGAAAAAGGTCATTAACAATTCTCTTGTATCTAGATTAGAACTGCTCAAAATGGAGTTCAAGATATCAAGATTTGGACGACCTTAATCAAATTTCATTATTTTTGGGCGGATTCAGTCACTTT
This sequence comes from Acanthococcus lagerstroemiae, assembly GCA_031841125.1. Lineage (NCBI taxonomy): Eukaryota > Metazoa > Arthropoda > Insecta > Hemiptera > Eriococcidae > Acanthococcus > Acanthococcus lagerstroemiae. Next base: position 19,036,842 of record CM063109.1, on the reverse strand, counting down.
TGGTCTTTCATGGCAAATTCTAGTCATACATGTATCTATTCTTTTTTTGTTATTTTTTATCATTGGGCTGGTTTCGACTGTTTCGAGTTTGTCTCGGTCAGTTTTTGTCCAATTTGGGAGTTTACAGTGGCAGTCGGTCACTTAATGGGGGAGGACAACCAATTTGGGATGAGAACTTATGTTTCGGTGTCCGAATGACCTTTATTTTTTTCAATTGTTATTTTTATGTAGGAATTTGGAATGCAGATTATTGGGTCAAAAAACAGCTTATTGAAAAACGTTAAAAATTTCTCTTGTTTCCCAAATTTTCAAAGGAACATCTCCCCCCCCCCGTGCCTAAAAAATCTTCCGGAAACAAATCCGCCTCAAACTTTCAAAGATCACCGCCATTCGTTTTGGTAATTACGATCGGATTAGATCATTTCTGATTATTTTGATTTTATTTGGTAACTTCTGACCAAATCTCGTCATTTTGATTTTTTTTTGATCCTGAGTTATTTTTAGTAGTTCTTGATGCAGTTCTGTGTGTTTTTTTTTCTATTTTATGTTAGTGTTAGTTGATTTGGTTATTTTGGTCATTATCATTATGATTATTTTTGGTCTAGGTAATTCTTGGTTTGTAATAATGTTTGATTCAAGTTGTTTTTGAACATTGTAGTCAATTTGGGTCAAATGTAGCCATTTCTGGGCCGGTGATTTATATTACTATTTGATCAGTTTCGGTGATACACGATTGAATTTTGAAAGGTTTGGTCATTCGTGATAGCCAAGTTATGTCTGAACGAATTCAGTTGTTTTTAGTCATTTACTGTGAATTTCATTCAGAGAAGGTGGAATTGTGTTCGATTTAACTGAATTTGATCACATTCGATTCTTTTTCGTCTATTTTGGGCGACACGTAATCAAATTTGGTCAGATTGGGTCAAATATGGTGTAGTTTGATCAATCGTGTCATGTTCTATCATTGTTTGATTATGTTTAGCTTTACTAAATTTTTCACCTATTTGGTCAAATTTGGTCTAATCGGTAAGCTTTGTCGGTTTTTAATCCTTTTTAAATTACCTGTATTCGGTTTAAATCACTGAGGACCGTCTTAATTTCTGATCAGATTAAAATTTAATCACCTTTGGTCTTTGTCAGTATTTGTTGATAATTTGTGCTCGTTTCTGGTCAGTTTTGATCTATTTTGATAATGCTTGGTTTAGACCACTCTCAATAAGTTTGAATCCGATTCAGTGTAATTTAATATTTTTGATCGTTTATGATCTTTTATGGTCATTTTGATCAAAAGAAGGTTTTGTCAATTTCAGTCGTTTATGGAAGTTTTTAATTATTCGGCCACTTTTCGTAAGATATGGTTAAGTCTAGTCAGTCTTTTTTTGCTCCCGCGAGGGGGGTGGTTCTGTGTATTATGTCGAAGGACATAAAAGTAAAAATTTGAGTGTCTCCACTCCACTGCCTATACCTGTGAGTAGTTGTAGCGCGGGGTAGGGAGGGGAGCTCACATTTTTTTACATAATATATTCGATTTCAGCTGGACTAAAATTACTCTATCTGTCCTTGATCAGTCAGTGTCCTAAGTCTACATAAAGTTGTCTTATGTCGCGTTCGATTTCACAACCTTTCACTATCGGCTTATATCCTCCTTCCCCGCTCACCACTTTGGCAACGGGGGCCGCCTCCATGGTCTGACGGTTACCACACAACTTCTGCCTCAAGTTCTTTGTCGCCTCCTCGAATTGGTTGGAGCAGGTAAGTCAGGTATCAGGTTCCAGGTCCTCCTACCAGTGACACGCCTCGGGACGGAAGGGGACGCTCACAGGTGCCGAGGTGCCACTGGGCTTCCCCTTTTTCCTTCAACCTTTCTCATCCACTACTGTCATTGTCTCTTGCCTGCTCCTGCAGTTTCGTGGGGCCGCCCTCTTCCGGGCTTTTCGACTGGTGACTACGGGAATTCCCTGATTCCTGCTTGTCATGGTTGGTGCGCCGCCGCCAGGGACACCGGGTACAGGTTCTCCCTGATTCCCGCTGTTCATTGGTTGGTGTTGGTACTGGTGACGATGTAGAGGTGGTTGCTGCAGCTACTGGGAACACCGGGTTCTCCGCTTCCCAAAGCCGATGCACCGTCTTTGCCGTGAATTCGGTCCACACATTCCATTCCTCCGATAGAGCCGTCGGTGGTGGAATAGGTACGTGCCGACCAGTGGACGTGTTTCGCAGAGTGCGGAAACGTGCCCTCACAGTCACACAGTGAAGTGCTGCGTCGTCTCATCTTGTGTAAGAATTCGGCGAAGCATTCGTGTCTCATAAGTGCCTTAAACACTCATCCCAACGTTTTCCCCAGCATTGCTCCGTGATGCGGCGGAACTTCTTGGCCAGTCGCTCAAATGGTACCCCACCGGCAGCAGCAGCTGCATCCTCTTCTTCGCTGCCACTGGTGAGATCGTCATCTGCTTGGTCTGTGTCTTCAGTGACGGCCTTTGCCACTATCTGGAATTTAACGGAAGGGGTGCTGGTACAGGCCCCAGTTGGCGACAGGCAGACCTCGATGGAGTAATCTAGTCAGTCTGGTCAGATGCGTCTGTTCTTAGTCAATTTTGTCCATTTTTATCATTTTTCCATCGTAGTTGATCATTCAAGTTTGGTCAGTGTTAGTAGTTTTAGTTAATATTTTGTTCTCGAGGCTTTTGGGCTGCTTTTTAATCAGTTTTTCATCGGATTGGATGATCATCGTTTCAGTCATGTTCGTTTTTGATGATGTTTGGATCGTAATCTTATTTAATCAATGCGAGGCATATTTGGTTTAATTTGGTGAAGTATGGTCGTTTAGGTTCATTTTTGGTCATTTATAGAATTTTTGGTTAGTACTGGTCACATGTGATCGGATATGGTTACTGGTTGCTGTTTTCGATCGGTTTTCATCTTGTTTACTAAGGGTAGAATTTACATGAGACCATGACTTCCAAGAGTGGGGTAGCGCGTTGAAAAGACGCCCAATTTATCGACAAGTCCAATGAGACCATGACTTCTAGCAGTGGGGGAGGGCGTTGAAAAGACGCTCAGGAAAATGAGAAAATGTGGAGAAAGAAAACAGAAAGATAGAGAAAAGGAGAGGAGCACTTCGTAGAGTTCACCAAATTTGTGTCAGATTTGGTTAAATTTGGTCAAGTATGATCTTCCAGACTTCTTCTTGATCATTGGTGGTATTTTTTGGTCAGCACTGGTCAGCCTTAGCCGAATGCTGTTTTAGATCGGTTCTCACCATATTTAGTAAGGGAAGAATTTACCTGAGGATGCAAGGAGACTGTAGACTCTCAGAAGAATGAGGAAAGTGGGAAAATAAAATAAAAAAGATAGAGAAACAAAGAGGAGCGAATTGAAAAGTTCTTCAAAATCCGGTTGCGGCCATTGCGGACAACGTATTAATCGCTTCCTCTGTGGCAGGCAAAACCGGACTACTCGTTCTCGTACGGAGTCGAAGACCCGGACACGGGGAACAGTCAAGCGCACTACGAAAAACGTAACGGGGACGTCGTTGAGGGCCAGTACAGTCTGGTCGAGCCGGACGGCTCCCTGCGGAAGGTCACCTACACGGCGGATCCGATAAACGGATTCCTCGCCAAAGTGGAGTTCATACCGCCGCCGTCTTCGTCAGCATCGTCACCATCGTCGCCATCGTCCGGCTCTGAAGACTACTCGAGTCCCCCACATCTCACTTCTCCGGTGGCCGACTATCCAACGCCACCGGCTCCGAACAGCGAATACAACGACGGCAGTTTTAACTACCCCGGCGTTCAAAATCTGCATGTGTTCGAGAACAACGCGAACTTCGAGAACAGCCCCATCAGTGGAGGTCAGCTACCATCCGCGGATGATGAAAATGAGGAGAACCACGAAAGCTCGTTCGACGCCGAAGCCTACCCGATACCCAGCGGCGAGGAGATCGAAGAAATCAACAACTCCTTCAAGGCTGCCGATTCGGCGGACGACACGACCGAAGAGAACGAGCACTCGTTTCATGTTCCAGATTTCTTCGAGCACTCCAAATACGAGGACGAATCGTTTTTGGAAAACCTACCTCCGTTTCCACCGCTACCGGATTTGAATATCAACGAGTTCCAAAATGTGGAGTACGAGGAGGGAGACTGAGAAGAGCGGATGATGCGGACCCGGTGTAAATATCAGAACTATAAGGTCCATGTTGCCATTTTATTTATAGTGTTATTTAATTTAAATCGAACTTAGTAATCGTATTATCCGTATACATGTTGTCAGTAGCATTATTACCGAACCTAGGGCAAGTGGGACAGGGGGCATTGGTCCTAAAACGAAAAAATTGGCTGACTCAAAAATGTTAATTAAATAGTAATAAAATAAAAACTGACATTAGTAGTTGTCTCTCCCTTGCCTTTCTCCTCAAATGAAATAAGCAGTTACCACAGTTGGCCATTAAACATTAAGGGATGCTTTTAGCTCCGCACGGCCACTGCTAAGTTTTATTTCAACCCCGTAGTCTTAATACTCTTGTAGAAGGGAGGGAAGGCGCAGGTAAGGGCAAAGACAACGATTTCAGTCAGAAAACGAGCAAAAAAAAAAGCCAACTTAGATGTTTGCGCTTGAATTCAGAGAACAAACCATTAGCTCGGTAGAAATAGGACCCCCCCCCCATTTTCCTCCTAATGTTATGGGCTTAAAATCACCACTTTGCAGTAGGCTGAAGTGATTAGTAAATTCCAAATTTCTGTAAATTTAACATTTTATGTAAAATTTAAATTATTGTTTTGTGAATGTTGAATTCGTTGTATACATTTTTGTAAATAAATATATTATTGTTCTTTGATATTTTCAGGTCAGATATTTTGAAAATTTTAAATCTTTTGTTCTGTATTTTTCTGTTGGAAATTACAAAATTATCTGTAATTTTACGGGTTTCGAAGATTCCAATTTATTGTAATTTTTATAAATTTCAAACTCTTTGGCAGTGGTGTCGGAAGGGTTTTTAGGGAAGTAAAAAAATAAGATGAAAACAAAAATAGATTTCTTATCTTCCAAAAATGTAGGTAAGTAGCAGGCAATCTTGTAAATTTCCAAAAATCTTATAATTTTCTACGAATTTTGTAAACCTTATTTATGAAATCTCTCAAGCTTCCTCCACGACACAGACCTTTTTTCATTAATCTAACCATATCCTCACTAGCCGAGCCATATAGCCTTTGGTGCAGCTAGTGGCTCGTAAATAAACAAATTAAAAAAATGAAAAAATTTAGAGGAAGCTAAGGCAGGGAGCACAAATGAAATTGTGAACTTCGGGAGGTGCAATGTGTATTTTGTATACCCCAATTCTGACGCTACTGCTTTTGATCTGCTTTTGGTACACTCTGTGTTGGTTCCAAATAAATAGTCGCGAAAGTTTTTCGATTTTGTAAATAGTTCGTCGTTCAGAAATGTTTGAGAACCCCTGAACTAGTTGTCAAAACTGAGTTCGAAACTATAATGAAGTGATGTGCACTAGCGTGGCTATTATCACATATAAGAATTTCCACTGGCCCCCTCCCCCAGTTGATTTTTTTTTAAATAGTGAAAAAATCAGGCAAGGTTTCAGGGTGACCTCATGAAGAAAACGTGTTCCTTTACTTTTTTCGAAAGGAATAGAGTTTTGATATCATATTTTGTCTTTTCCTGGCCCTCAATCGTGTTGAAAATTTGTTCTCATAGATTTCAGTAACGCTGATCAAATATGGAAAAGTTTGAGTCTGCAATCTCGGTTAATGGCTTGTGGACGGGGTTATGGAGGGGCCAAAACTAAAATTTGAGAATAGGCAAGATTCGTAGATTTCTAAGATTGACAATAATAAATACGATTTTGAGGGTATAGTTGTTATGTATGATTCTTATGGGGGCTACCAGATTTTTTTCAACCTTCGAAAAATGGAGGAGACTGTCACAAAATATTGTTCATTTTATCGAGATGGCATTCCAATTATAGATCGCTGAACTCGATTCCGAGAGCGGTTATTGGATTCTACACACCTGGTGACACTAGAAAGGGTTGAAACCAGATGATAATAAATAAACTTATCGGGAAATTAATTGTTATTTGGTTTTGAAACCCCATAAAAGGCGTACCATCTCAAAAATGAACAATATTTGATACAAACTCTTAAAAACTATCCCTCGAACACCTATAAATCAATTTTAATTACGAATGTCATCCAATCATTCCTGCTCCTCATGCTTCGGAGCTACTCCCTCGGAGCTATTGACCCAGCTTGCAGTGGCAAATTTATTTATACTCGATTAGTATCTTAATAATTGATTGTAATTTCTGAGGACAAATTCCTAACACAATGAATGCACAAGGAAAAAACTTTTTGCTTGAAAATAAAAATTTCATGTGTTTCTCCATAAGAAGAGCAGTATGTGGCACATACTCCCCTCATCCGATCGATCTGAAACTCACAAAATTTGTTTGTAGTTTATTAAAACTGATTAAGAGGTGCCGCGAGAAAATTCGAAAAGAAAATCCCGCTGAAAGTGGAGGGAAGCCACACTAATATACACTCCTTTTTGAAAAACAAAATGAGAACTTTGAAACGTTTGCAGGCAGGAACATGACGGTGGGCTCAAAAATATGCAATGGGATGGAAAAACGTGTTTTATATTAAGTAAGAATTCCACTATTTTATTTTATTTTGTATCGACTGTCAATTATTTTAAATTACCAAATTTTTACAACGTCTGTAGTTCAATTTTGAAAACGCAATAGAGGGAAGATGAAAGAATTGTATCGAGTAACAGTAACCATAATTTATTATATTTTTCATATCAAGTCTCGAGCCATTTATTGGTCATTCTCGTTTTCCAAAATTGTGGCATTTTAGGAAGAAAACTGAGTGTTCAAGCTTTAATTAAAAAACTGAAATAAATATGGGTGTTATTGTTACCGTTTATGTGTATCATTAGTTAAAGTGCCCAATTTCATAAAATACTAAACTTACCAATTTTCGGCCCTTTATTCTTTCTCTTATAGACAAATCGTGTAGAAATTCAGAAAACCTGCACCTTTCATTTGTCCACATCTCATTTGGAATTTTCTGCCCTGTCGACTTCGAAGAGCATCATACAGAGGCTAATAACCATCTTCTCACAATTCATAGCCCTAGGAAGGCGTTCTTTCAAAGCAACCAGGCTGAAACTTTGAATATTGTTCAAAACAGATGAAAATTAAAGATATCGAAATTTTATCTAATTACTTCTTAAGGGGAGGAATCAGGGGCTGGAACTTAGTGAGCATTTTAATGAAATTATTTACTTTCTGATTGCACACATTAACGGTAACATTATTGCAACAGCTGTATTTTCCTACTTATTGCATTTTCCAATTAGAACTTCAAATTTCAGAGAATTGTGATTTTTTTGGGAAAATTTAGGGCCCGGTAGGAAACATATAACAAAATAGAGGGAGTTTTTATTGGACATAATGCTCGTCTTTTACCCTTATTGCGTTTCCAATCCTAAAATTATCAAATTCGCCTAAGAAATATTTTGAATGATAGGCTCCCTCAATTTTTTCCGTTGGCAAAGTCGCCTTCAGTAAGAAAAAATCTACCTTTAGCTACCAAACAGAAAAGGTGAAAAAGTAAAGGTCTTTTTCTATTACTCATCAATTTAAATTTTTGGAATCTTAGTCGGTGGAAGCGGAGTAATATAAATTGTTTCCCTCTGCATATCTGCCAGGCTGGTGTGAAATTACACTTTTTCCGTAAATTGTTAGGAGTAATGAGCGAAAGTACCCTTTGGTCTCAAAATAAAGGGGTATAAATTTTTATATTATTTCAAGATGGGTTGGTGTGTAATTGTTTTTAACTTCTGATCCAAATTTTGGGGAAGAGCACAGGATTTGAAAATTCAGCTGCTCGCAAATGTTGACTTATATACATCAGTTGATTTGTCTTGCTCCTTTTGGATCATGAATATACTCAATTTTGGAGTATGGCGACAACCTTGAAGCGAAATTTGTTGATAACTAAAAATTTTATGAGTTTTGAATTGCACTCGAACTGAACGTGAATAAGACGCTATAAGGTCAGTGTTGAGTACAGCAGACTCTCGATTATCCGACCCCGCCCTCCGCCCTCCGACTTATCCGGCCTACTAGAGTCGATTAATCCGAATTTCTACATTCAGGGTTGCCCCCCCCCCCAAAAAAAAAAATCCCTGACTTTTCCAGATTTTTTTTTTCAGAATTTTCCGGTCCATTTTCCAATTTTTTCATAAGAAACAAATTATTTAAATAAAAAAGTATTCAATTGAATCTGACAGAGAAAACTGTACAATACTTTCACATTATAAAATTTTCTTAAAAATTCCCTGACTTTCCTCGGTTTTCCAGAAACTGGTCACCCTGTTTTGGAATGTACGCAGATACAGAGGGACGTACCAAAGTGTTTTGCCTGTGGGAGGGGGGGGGGGTAAAAATTGCGAAAGTCCCAACTGACTCAACTCAGAATTCCCAAGTATCAAAGCCAAAAACAAAAACAAAAAACATTTGGCCTGTTGGATTTTTCCAACTGACTCAACTCAAAATTTCCAAGTATTAATGCAAAAGAAGAAAAACCTTTTGACTTGTTCGGTTTTCTCAACTTCTCAACTCAATTCCCAAGTATCGAAGAGAGAAAAAAAAGAGAAAAAACCTTTTAACTTGTTGGATTTTCCCCACTCGCCTCTGACTGAAATGGCAAATTTTTCCAACTGCTGAGTGAAAAATTCCTACAAAGGGGTAAGTTACTCCCCTGCCCCCTATCGGTACGTCCCTGCAGATACATTCCTTATTTACGCCAAAATTCAATTTTCTACGTAAATAATTGAAACACTAATTGTGAAAACGACCATAGACAGTTTTGATTTTTTGACTTGAATGACATACTGAGCTATATCAGTAGCCGTTATGCAAAAATATTACAGCTCATTGTATCATCATCCGAGAATGAAAACAAGCAGGCAGTTCATCTATCTGAGCAGAGGATGTAGCTCAGTCTACCGAGTCCAAAAACCAAAACTGTCTATGGTTGTTTTCACTATTAGGGTTTCTGTTTTTTCTGTTTCAATTTTGTGCACGTTATTTCTATGTTGGAAATATTCATTTTGGATTATCCGACCTTTTTCGGTATCCGACCCACCTTCTGCCCCGATTAGGTCGGATAATTCGGAGTCTACTGTATTCATAATCAGGGCAAATAAGATCACTTCTAAGCTACTGGAAAGCGATGACTTGTAGTTAGCTTTCCTCAGTCTAACCCTCGATAAAGTGTCAACATTGTCTATTTAGTAAATATTGTACACTTCATGATTTCGTGCGCCGACATACTGCTCCCGTAATTCCTAGAAAATAAACTGCAGTTAAACAGGGACAGAGAAGTAATATGTGTAGCTAGCTGATCGTACGCAGGCGTACTATAAATTTGAAAATATCGAGATTCATGTACCTATATCACGCATTCTTGTTTCAACACGAATCATCCGCCTAATAATTATAATTGAATGTTCAGAATACCTCTGATAAATTCGTAATCAATTAATGCATTCAATGAAAGCGAAAACTAATTATTATCAACTTTCAGTCTCCGATAATTGACAATGACGGATCTAGGGACCTCTCCTAGGAGGGGAAATTTAAAATGTGCAAGAATAGCTAAGTTCTGTCAACCTCCTCCCTCTAAATACTGAGACAGTTTGATTGTTCTTACAGAGGTGATTAGATGAGTAGGTAAGAGAAAAATAAAGGCCTTTATTTACTTTTGGTGAAAATATTTTTTTCCCAAATTTTTTCGGGGGCTCTTCCTCTATATAGGTTTGCAAGAAATATAAAAAATGTCGGTAACGTTTCAGCTGGATTGAATAAGAGAGTAGGTTGGGGGATACATGGAACTTCCAACTACAACCCTCTGCGGTATTCTGTAGCCGGACCCCGGGAAATACCTACATAAACTGATCTACTAATCTACCGAGAAATTGAAACTTGAGGTTGGTCAACAAATGCTCGAGCAAAATACGCGAATACAAAAGTTGAAAAAAGTTGAACATGTATTTTTACGTAAATGTGTACACAAACGTTGCGAACATTTTCAAAAACTAATTAGTCGAGAATTGGAATCGCAGCCGTCATCTCACTTTCGAAGCTACATGCGTTAATTCCACGGATTATCCTGAAGTATCCATCTTCACCCCAATCCGTTCCCCAAGAATTTGCTACCTGCCAATATTTAATTCCATTTTCCACTCCCCATCCAACAACTTTGACCGCGTGTCCGCCCATAGAATAGCGTACTTTGGGCACGTATATACCTGAAGAATACAAACAAACAAACGTTCTTAGAAAATTAAAAATTCCAATAAACATTTTCAAAATTTTCCAACTGCCACATTATTGGGAGTGTCCCCCCTCCCCCCTCATAGCTTCGCCCCGGCAAATGCAGATTGGAACCTTATCCGTCAAGCACTCACATTTGCACACATGAGCATAGCCTAGTTTGGGAGGGTAAGCTGGAAGGTTGTTATGAATACTTGAGAGGAACTTACAACTTCCTTTACACATTAAGGTGATCGTTATCTATGTTCTTGGTGGTTTTTTTTTCCTGAATTTCCTCTGATTCGTCTCCTAAATTGATTCCAATAAAATCAAAAAGAAATAATTTTTTTTTTAATACAAGGTTTGAAGTTGATTGGATTAGGGGAATCCGTGCCACAAGCTCTCTTTCGTTCTTATGGGAAAAACACATGGAGTTTTGACTTTTGTTTCGGACTAAATTTCTCTCCTATATTCACAAAGACCAAAGCCCATAAATTAAACAATAAAACATTTGCTATCGGATTCAGCTTGTGACATTGAAAAATAAGTCTTTATTTACTTTCAACTTTTAGATTTTAATAAAATGTACAACTTTCTTAAATTTTAGTCTCTAGGTCAAATAGAGAATCTAGTAAAAACAGAATAGTCATTGAAATTCGCAATTCATCGTTTACTACCGACTTTCAGATTTTCGGTCCACATTTCAGCTTTGTTTCAACCTTTCAGATAACGTTCGATACTCAGCTTGAAACCTTCGGCTTTTGACTGACTAGTCTCTGACCGGAGTCCAGGGTACTCCATTTTCAGAAACGGAATTCGACTTTCAATTTGGTGAGGTGGAAAACAAAAACTTGCCGACAAATATGTCTTATAAACTAAAAATTTGCTGACAAAATTTTTTAAAAATTGAAAATTTGTTGATTTTTTAATCAAAATATTTTTTATTTGAAAAAATAAAAATAAAACAAACACTTATAAGAAATGGAAAATTCAAATGAACAATCTCAAAAGTTGCCAACTACCAAATTTTTGGGAGTTTTTTCAATCCCCACACCCTTCTATAGTTTCGTCCTTGCCCAAGCTTTTCTCCCTCGCTATTTGTGAATGTAGCTCAAAATTTGAAAAAATCCACTGTTAAATCCTACATAAAAGAAAAGAACAGAAAAACGACTTATAGATTGGGACAAATGGGCAGATGAGTACCAGTATTGAAAAAGAGGTTAGTGGTAATTAGCGTCAATTCCATTCAAAGAAGTCGATTACACCGAAAAAATTTCCGAAAAACAGCGGAGAGTTTCTCGGGGTCCTAGTTTTTCAAGACGGAATTGTAACTTTATGGTAGCTTTTCAGAAAGAAAGACAAAAACTTTTTCGTGGATAATTTGATGAACATTTTCGTTCGAACAATTTATCAGTAACTGCAACTGTTAACGAATTACGGGCATGAAACTGAAACAAGGCGGCTGTTTTACGCGAGTGTACGATGGCGCACACGGAGTGGGATCAGACCTGTTCTTCAGAACAGCAAAATCTACATTTCCAGCATAAATTGTCTTCATCGGAATCAGTTATTTCCTCAAACCTTGTTCTTCTAAACTAGCATCTTCAAGACGGTTTTCAAAATAATGAATTCATAATGTAGATGAACAGCGACGTGTCTCCTTGGTGACCCATCGTGTTCATTCACTTTTTACCCTACCTTTTTTGTAGAACATGAAGTCCCAGTACACCAGAAATCCGGCTGTGACTGGACCTTTTTCGTAAATATCCTTTCTTATGGAATATTCGTCCCGCGCTGATCCTACAGCGTACCATCTACTTGCTAAAAAAAGAATGATAGGTAAGAAACTCTGTATTGTAAAGTATGAATAACCTACGAACTTGATAGTTGTAAACGAAGATGGCGGTGGTGATAAGGACCAAACAGGTCAGATGAAAAGCCCTTTTTCACCTCCATTCATTTGCAGCAGAGCAGTTCAGTGGTGTTGGCGAGGCTGTGAATGTAAACGTCTTGTAAGAAAGAAATATTCAAGCTCACCTACGTAAGCTTTCCACGACTGGAGTCTTTGCTGCCTTGCATCCAGCATGAATCCGCTACTGCGAGTCCAATTTCATTACTTGAGCTTGTAACTCATTTCCAACCCCCGTCTTTTGTCTGTTATGCCAGAATATATCGGTTACGTTGTTGTAACTGCTTACCTTTCACTAATTTTGGTTCCTTCTTATGTGGATACACATCGTTCGTGCATTTAGAAGCCACGCATCTCGGGGTCATCACGCCCAATTCGAAGCATATAAACTGTGTAGGACCTCCATAACTACATGGCATAAAAGGGTACGGTTGGCAACCCTAAAATGAATCAAACTGTTAGTATATTGCAGCCAAATTACACGTGAAATCGATTTTTATTGAGAGAATAAACGTAGATCTGGATTACGTACAACTTCTGAATCGTATTCTCCGCCGGTCACGAGTCCCTTTTCGACCAAGAAACCATGTGCTCTGTCCATGTATCCACCATCGCAACCGTAGTTTTCCTTAGAGCATCCGGTTAAATGACGTGCTGACAGTGGAGTCTTGTATTTACCTTTACTGGCAATACACAATCTGTCGCTGAATGCCGCTGCTGTCGACACAGCCTGTGAAAAGAAATCGGAACTGGGAACATCAGTGTAAATAGCATATTACGCCACGAGTTTGGTAAATGAGTGATTACTGACCAGTGTGGAAGTTGCAGCACGAGCAAACTCGAGTGCTGTAATCCATATGAAATGCAATCACTCGCTTAGATATCAAATGAAATGCATCTGCTATTTTTTATCAACGGATGAGAAAGAGGGAAGTGTTTCAGTTGCGATATGATATGAAATGTTCACTCGTTATTCCTAGACAATTCGTGATGACTAGAATTGTCACCATATTAGGAAAAAGGACTGTAAGAGTGCGCGTGGCTTATTTTGCGGTAAAATTGCGCCCTCTTGGGGCTGTTGATGGAATCTAAGTATACCTTGTGAATTTAATGTTTACATTGATTAGTTACTAAAGTATTATTGTACCCAGCCATTAAAAAAAATTCATGTTTCAATATTTTCGTCATTCTAATATATTTTCGAAGTCGAATTTAGTAATTGCCTGGATGATTTTTGAACGAATTCACATCACGGTTGGCATTAAGTGTGGTGCAGTGCACAAACTGCATCCTACAGAGCCATTTGTGTGCTCTGCACCACATAGAAAAAATGTTGAAAATTTTATAAAGTCATATTGGCTACTTATTATTTTTTTTAAATGATGTACTGCTATTGTAATTTTCAAAAGAATTGGACACATTTTGTTCTTAATACCTGAAAATTTATTTCAAGTTTTTCTCTCTTTTTTGGACCTCTAAGGCAGCATAAAAAAATGTGTACCTATTTAATTTTTGAAGAAAAATAAATATATAATATATTCTCCACCACACGGGGAAAAGGCAAGATGCATGATTTGCATGGTTACAGTATATCAAATGAAAAATTGAAGTAAATACTATCTGGTAGGTACACTAAACAGACTTTTTCCAAATATTACCTGAAAACTTCATGTTTTTTCCCCCATAAATCACACTAGATCCTAAGAGAGTGTAATGTGTTATAGAAAAAAATTTACTTTTAGATAGCGAGAAACAATGAAAATCTGCTTATATATGTTACATGTGTCACATATTATATATGCTCATGAAGAATGCGTTATACGGACTGAAAATGACACGGAAGAGTTTGGTGTTCAAAAGGTATCAAAAGTGATTCATCACTTCTTGTCGTGATATTTCATTGTTATTTTGAATAAAGACAATGCCAGCAATATGTGACTTCCTAATTTGACGACATTTTGGTAAAATAACATGATGCGTAGGTACTTTCAAGTTACTCGTTGGGCACTTTTAGAAACCCGGGTTCCGAAAAGTGCGCATTTGACTTTTTCTGGGAAAACTGGTATATCTGTTTAGTCGTTTAAAATTTAAAAAAAAAAATAATAATAATAATAATAATAATAAATAAAAAAGAGGTAAAAACCAATAGTTTTTTCCATATTATGTCAAAATCTCAGCAAATTCTTTGCAAAATTAACAGAGCAATAGAATTTTTTCTTATAGGTGGCACTCTCAGGGTGCTTTCCCTTATCTATTCACAAAATTGTAAACTTATAATCTTAAAAGGAATTCGTTTGATAACTTTATCAAAAAAGTTTTAAGTTAATAAGTAAGGAAACCGGCGAACGTGTCAAAACTTGTAAATTAGCAAACCATAAATTATTACAGAATTACGGATAATATTTACGTTAGAATGGCCGCACAGTTTCCAAAAAAGTCGTGATATTCTGAATATGACCACTAAAGTAGTAAGTAATATTCATTACGGACTAGTTATCTGTCATTTGTAATACTTTTTGCTCTCCATCAGTCATTTCAATTTCAATTTCAGTTACCTTTATTGGATATCCACGCTAGATGTATTACAGTAATAATTTATGGTTCAAAATATACAAAGAGGCTTGATCTCTCAAAATAAGCAAAGGTGTCCTTCAGTCTCTTCCATTCTCCCCGATTTGTTGCTATAGTGTGGTCATTTGGATGTAACAAGAACCTTGAGAAATCATCCCGCCATCTTCGTTCTGGATGACCCTTTTCTTCTTTTTCTTGTCACTTAAGAACCATATGGATTATATGCCCATTGTAGATGGTCTATCCGGGTCACATGACTTCCCCATTCCCATTTCATTCTCCTATAGTAGTTTATCAGGTCTACATTGCCGAGTAGTCCGTTGTCTATGGAGTGAATCGGGTGCTGGCCTCTTAATTTAACATCGGGGATCGATCTTCCTATTCTGTTTTAGAATACTTTTAGTTTATCTACAAATTTGTTATTTAATCTTCATGTTTGGCAGCCATGAGGAAATGTTAGGCTCAATGCAAGTTTCAAATGGAGCTTTATATGTTATTTTGAGAAAATTAAACTGAAAAAAATCGGAGTTAGCTGATTTTTGACAGAAAATTAGATATATTGATTCTAATGAACGCGCTAAAACTCACACTACCTATACCTCTGCTAATTTTGGTAGGGTGTTCAAACACTAAAAATTGTTTTTTTCGAAGATCTTACAGGGATGTTCACCAATTATGAAAGTTATGGGAAAGTCATGAATTCAATTGTATAAATTTAATTTTCTTTTTCCCAAAATGATTAATTCTCTCTTCTCTTCAGATTCTTCAGGAACAAAAAAATAAATAAATAAATAGAGTATAGGCAGCAGCACAGCATGCTAACTGTTGTGTTTATTTATCTTCGAAACATTATTTGTAATAGGTGACAACGTGCACTTGACTTGATAGGTACGGTGGTGACATGAGCCAGCCTTCTATTTGTGTGATTTTGAAAAAAGTAATGGAAAGGTCATGAAAAATTCATGAGAGACCCTGTCTTAAAACTTATGGAAAATACGAAATATTTTCAAATTAAAATTGTGTCACACTGGATTTACCATAAAAATGGTCACTTTTATTTACTTCGCATCTACCCAGAAAAGCCTTAGATCAGGGTTCAAAATAATCCTTTTGAGTAGCACAGTTTAACATAGTTCTTAAGGAAACCGAAGCAGTTTTTTCTCGTTTTACGGAATGTAGAGGTACGAAGAGGCAAGCATCGTAAATTCGGAATATTCCTTACCCCCGATTTTTTCCATCCTGGAGAATTTTTCTGTCTCACATGCCCTCATCCCTAGATTACCAGAAATTTGAAATTTATTGTGTTTTTTGAAGGAGCTGTTGCGACGGATTTTTATATGAACCTAAAAGAGTACAAAAATCACATGAGGAAATAGAATATTGGGTATTCGGGGTATCAGAATATGATTTTGACGTTAGTCTCACCCCAGTTGAAAATATTCGCAGGGGGGAGGCAAGAGGCGCGCAAATGTAGTAAAATACAGTATGGATATCGGATATTGGTTTTCGAGGTCGGTGAATGTATTTGGAGTAATTTTGTGGCCTGGGGAGGGAAAGGGGCCTAAAATTGAATAAGAGGTGAACTGCGATATGGGTATCCAGAAATCAATTTTCATGGCCGCGGAATTCATTTATAACATCTGTTTGATTTCAATTTCAGAATTTGGGTCTTTGGGGAAGGACCTGGGTGATTCAAAATTAAACGAAACAAAGAATAGTAGGTTTTCATGATCGTTGAATTTATTTTTGATCTCAGTTCTGCTCTCAGAAATTGAAGTTTAAGTGAGGAGAAAGTTAAATGGTATTAGGGAGGGGTGTCCAAATTTGAAAAGAAGTAAAAAAATGCACTGTCAGGTTTCTGTACTTATTTTCGGAATCTACTTACTCAAACCATTGAGAACTATGGGGCAGTGAACAGAGGAGGAGGGGTCTTGGAGTTGAAAATATAATAAAATACAATAATTTAACAATTTATTGAATATAGCTTTTCGAAGGTCGCCAAATTCGTTGCTTATGACATTTCGGCTGCCTTTCTATACGGTGGCAATGACAATGAAGAGGGAGGCAAAAGTCACGAGGCACACAAGAGCGAATATAGACGCAGGTAGGTCCAAGAGAAATTCTTACACTCCAGACTGTGCTGGGCTATTGTGGCAGTGTATCAAAAGTACCGTATACAACTCCGATCAATTTGCAACTCTCTGTACATACTCGAAAATCTCCTTAAACAAAATTATTTTAGAGGGGTTCATATACGTTAACACTTTATGTACAATGAAAAGCTGATTTTTTCCCTCCCCTGTTCCACAGATTCTGACTCGTAATTTGAAAAATGTATTCAGCAGCCACAACCATTTGTTATTTGATGTCTATTTGCATTATACCTGATTTCACCCCTCCATTCCCTCAGATGCTATAATGTTGAACTGAGAGTTCCGTGATCATGAAAACCTACTACTGGGATACCCATATCACATTCTTTGTTTCATTCAAATTTGAGCAACCCCCTTTCCCCCAGACCCAAATTTTCAAAATTTGAGCAAGGATATTAAGAATATATTAGGCAACTCTGAAAATATAAAATTCGATATCCATATTTCAACTGACGGCAAAACTGATATCAAAATTTAATTAATGTGGACCTCGATGACCTTGTATTCAATACGTATCCTGATGTCATTCTTGCAGTCTTTCAAGCTTATAAACATCCATCACAACAGCCCCTCTCTAAACCAATGAAACGTGAATAAACACAATTTCAAAAATCTGGTAATTGACACGTAGGGGCATGGCAAACAAAAATATTCTCATGGATAGAAATGTATAGAAGTAAGGAATCTGCCGAATATAAAATTCAGATCCTTTCTCTTTCCCGAACCCAAAACACACCAAAAACTGTTTTCCTCTCCATAAGGCCCGTGTTAAACTGTGCTACTTGAAAGAGATATTTTGAACATCCTGTTTAAGGCTGTGCTGGGGGTACATAAGAAAAATATACAAGTGGCGATTTTTATAGAAAATCATGGGGAGAATAATTTTTGTCTTATAACTTTTTTTATACTTCCTATATTAGCAAGCTTGTTGAAGGCGGGGGGACTTACTAGACTGAGTTTCGTTTCTGATGTAAAAAATGAGCTAAGGATGGTGAATTTTTAGTATTCATAAAGACCATTGTGCTTTACTTTCAAACAAAAGTTGGGTCACTTAGAATTTTTTTTTAGTCGATTTTTACATCTAATTTTTCTAGACAATGTAGTTACCGCCAGATATTCAACATCAAATAAGAAATCATAATGATATCAGGAACTCACAAACATTTCGACCCCTCTGGAATACTTACCCAACAAGATCCGCAGTTAGATTGGTCTCTGATATCACCGATAGGACAACCGTAGTTTCTGTCAGTTGCATTCAACCAAGAAAAGTTTTCCGGAAGGTAGTCATTACTGGTACCATCGTTCGAATTCGAAGAGACTTCTGGTTGAGGTCGTGGATCAAAGAGACCAACAGATCCATGCTTAGATTTCAGACCAAGTAGCATTTTTGCGTGTTTTGTATCCAGTATTTTATTTCCGTAGCTATCAGCCTGGAAACCATGTCGTAATGAATGGTTAGGTTCAAATTATCTTTAGAAAGATCAATAACTTTTTGACATTTTCAATACTATACTGACTTTCCATGTTGTGGCTTTGCGGTTGATTTTCTCGACGAATTTGGGAACATTGATTTTGGAACCGTAAATTGCTTGCACGAGCAACGCCGATGTGATCAAAAAGTAGAGCATCATCTTGACCTGAAATTCAAATAATAATAACGATTCAACTTCAGTGCAAGTTCAAATGTTTCACAATTTATCGAAAAAAGGAAGTCCAACAGAGAGTGTTATATCAACAAAGCTTGTCAGAAAAACCTATCTCCCTGAAGAAATCAAGAGTCATATTTACTCATTTTAGTAAAGAGTATAATTACAACACAAGTATCGAAAGTGAGCGTTTTCATGACGAGTACAGGCTTGCGCGAAAAACGAGCCACAGGCGAGTGGAGCGACACATGTTCGAGTCATGAAAAATGAGCTCGCTATATTGATATTTGAATTGTATTATTTTTTTCAAAACGAATATGTATCGAAAGACCAAAACAGCTAATGGAAAATAACTGCTTCGTTTAAAACAATAATAGAATGACGAACAATCAGAAGGAAGCAGGTTAGAGCAAAAGAGTGTGAACAGAATTGAACAAATCGTTCGTTCGTTCTTTTCACTTATACTATGTGTGAAAAGTAACTTTTCAGTTATACTATGAGTGAAGAGTAACTTTTCAGTTATACTACAAGTGAAGAGTGACTGTTCAGTTATACTATGAGTGAATAGTAACCTTTCAATCATACTATGAGTGAATAGTAACTTTTCAATCATACTATGAGTGAAAAGTAACTCGTCACGGTTACGTCGTCGCTTTTTGCGTCCAGGCGGTAACTTCTCATTAAAAGTGCTTCTTTTGCAACGCAACGCTCGTACTAGAAAACGCTCTTTCGATACGTACTTTTGAAAAACATTTTTTGAAATGGCCGGAGCAGATTTATGCCAAATGGAGTACTAGTGGTTTCAGGGTAGTTACCCAAAACCTATTGCTCAACAGTCCATTTCCCAGACAAGAGATTTCCTTGAATTTTTTTTACCTGAAGTAGTTGTTGAGTCTTAGTTATGAAATACCAAGGTGCATTGGAGAACTAGGTGTTTGCAATATTGAAAGTGTCATGAAAAAAAAAATAATAATAAAAATAAATTGCCATACCTTCTGTCTTGTGCTTAGTTAAGTACTTAACGTATAAGTGATAATGGCCAAAATAACTGGACTCTATAGTTGATCATTGAAGGATTTATATATCAGGGTGGCCACTTAGTCATTTTCCCCATTTTAAGTGGTCGAAGGTCATTTTTGGGGAAGTTTCTCATTCAAATTCTGAAAATTCTGCTGATTATGAAGAAAGTTATTTTTTCGCCGAGTGGATAGCGCGTTGGTCTCGGAACCCGGAGGTCCCGGCTTCGAGCCCACGTAGCAACTCGCCATATTCCGACCTAGGCCGGTTTTTCGGCCAGAAGGTAAGAGGGCTAAGATAGCCCTGACAGCCCCAGGGCTCGGGTTGAGAGCAAATTAGAAAAAGAGATCCTCTCTTAAGACTACCCGACACCCATTTACCTCACAAGACATTTCCCTGAATTTTTATTCCCTGAAAAAACAGTCGTGGCCTTGTACTGTCGGGTAAATGGGTGTTGGGGAAATAAATTCGGGTAAAAAAAACTTCAGGAAAATGTCTTGTCAGGAAAACGGATTTGAGGGAAAATTACGCGGAATCGTACCAGTTAGCAGTCAAAAATGATGTGAAATATCTCTGTTCGCTGACGAAGCTTCTGGTAAGTGTACATCGTATCGCTTAAAGAAAAATTTGAGAAAAATCGATTCAGTATATCTTACACTCGCTGTGTGTTATGTTTTAGGTAAAAAGTGGATGCAATTATTTATGCAGCGACATTCTAGTTCATCATTTCGAAAGCCAGAAACCACGTCCATTGCTCGCGTCAATGATTTTAATAAATCATATTGGTTTTTCAATTCGGTGGAGGATGCAACAAAACAACACAAATTCGAGTTCAGTAGTATTTTCAATATAGATGAATCCGAGCTTACTGTTGTGTAATCGAAAAACCCTGACGTGATTGCCTTATGGGGTAATTCTTGCTAAGAGAGGTGTTATCAACGGGGTCTATGTTCAAAATGATAACCGAGAATGTCCGTACTGTAACCGCTCCTTTCAAGAAGATCAATGCGATATTTACTATCAAAATATTGCTTAATCTGAAGAAAAATTCTGTTTTTTCTAATAAAATATGTCATATGCGATAATCTGTCACTTTTTCGCATATTTTTGCAATTTTTAAACATTTTCATTCCTGTGGAAGTTTTTTACTTATCAGAAAAATTTGTAAGGAAGTAGACAAAAATTACTCTTAGAATATCGTGAGCATTTCAAAATTGCAGAGAAAAGTAAACGATATAAAAATAGTTTACGATTTTGCTTTACCTCAACATGGACTTTTTTTTCTTGAAGTGCAATTTAAAAAAAAATAATTTTGCAAACTTACTCGTATAACATTCGTACAATTAACATTGAACGCCCCCCCCCCCAACAAAAAATACACCTGATATGAATTTGAGCTTTATAGACGCGATACCCTTATCACAGAGTTCGATTAATGTGACACTAATCGAATTCACGTTCGCAGTTATCTCACTTCCTCTTGTTAACGATGATTTGAAATAATAAAATGGATGAATAAATAAATAAACAGATGTAGATGAATTAAACAAGAACTACTGATGCGATTGAAAATTCAGAAGGTTTAGAAACATCTGGATCACCACAGTAATAATATTTAAACCATAGACATAAATGCGTGCATAGAAACTTGGGTTCCGTTTCCTGTGTTCTTCTAAATGAAATGCAAATGTTTTTTCATAAAATAAAAAAGCTGATAGGTCTATAGGAGTATTGTATTGAGATTATGTTTGTTTTCTTTCATTTAGTGTACGTATCTACCTACTGCTCTTATGCTCAGATTGTTGACTCAATATTTAGTTCGATTAGTTCATGGTCGTTGGTCGTGTCAACGTGCGTGTATCTCTTCAAAATGTCTAGTCGTAAAAAGTGCGAATTATTTGGAAAGTATACGGATTTTAACGAGCGCGTTTTGCCGACTCGCAGTGACGTGTTGAGATGTTTTTTAGCAGTTCGCGAGAGTCAGAAATCTGAAAAGTGCAGTAAAAATCCATCTCATAAAGAAGTTTTGATCGCGGTCGCGAAAAAGATGTTAGAAATTTAGAAAATGGCATCCATCCCAACTGTTTCTTTGCAACAAGTTTCGTCGTTGGTTAAAACATATTTCGAAAAATACCAAAGAATAATTAAAAACAGTAAAAATACTAAATACAAAGTGCAAGTGACCGCGTTTAAAAATCAAGCCGAAACTTTATTTGACATTTGTAGTTGTAAGTGTGCCGAACTTGCAAACTGTAATTGTAACAGAACCCGAAAAGTCCCTTTTCTCGAACACGAATTTTTAATGGACCAGAGAAGTGGAAGAAAAATGGCTATCGGTAATGTGGATGTAGCTATCACGAAAAAGCTCGTGAGAATGGAAGAGCGGTTCAATTAACAACGACAGCGTCCTCATGTGTTTGCGGTCAAGACGGACGCGATGGATACATTCTAGCTACTTTAAAGTCCCGCAGTCTGAATCCGAAATTTGAAAAAAAACACGATTATTTTGATAATTGTTAATTTTGTATAGTACTTATAATATGTTAACGTGTAGAATTTTTTCGATTTTTCAAGTGTTGATTTTGTGTAGTACGAGCTATTCTTCTCAAATGTGTCAATTTTGTACAATAAAAATAAGTTCGGAATTTTTTTCTTCGATTCAATTTGAGTATTGTGATAATAAGAAAAATAAGACACCGTAAATACGAAGTTAAAATCATATTCTATTACTAGTGTACTGAAATAAGTATGGGTCGCGTACGCCGGCGGTACCTGCTACTTGATACCGCGACGCGCAACGAGCGTTCACGTAACTCGTTCGATTGAGGCGCGCTAGAACTTCAAATCCATTTATCCCATTAAAATCTTTAATATTTTTGAATGAAATTTTGCACACTTTATTTTTAGACCAAAAGGCACCCTTTCTGATGTCAGCGTTCTCAAAATTCGAAAAATTTTTTTTTCGTTCCACCCTAGCGTGCAACATCACAAATGAGGATCGTATGGAATCACTTTTGAATAATGATTATCTATTGGCATAGAAATTTTCTACACGTAAAAATTTTCTCCGGTGGTTTCGAATCTGTTAACCGATTTTCAACACCCTCATTTTTTCTACAAATTGCCTTTGAAGTGGCCAAAAATGCCATTATTGAAGATTTTTAGGTTCACTTTTGACTGTTACAGACGTTAAAATGAAAACTTCTTTTCCTATCAGTTCTTGTGTAGATTTGGAATCTGGCTTCTGAATTAGGATATGGGCCTACTTTGGGCTGATTTTTACATCGAGAAAACACAATATTACGCAGCTGTTTTGAACTTGAAAATAGCCATGAAAGGCGACTTGAGGAAGACTAAGACGTATGGGATATCGAGCAATAAATTCGGAATGAACGTGAAAATACTTTAACGATATTGGCAAAGGAAATGCCCAATTAATATGGAAGACCTATCGCCACACAATACTACTAAATACCGTAGGTAATATCGCTTTGAATCTCAATTCGCCAGCACCAAAAAGGTCAAAATTAGTTTCACAGTGATACTTGAAAAACAAACACTCGAACTTTTTTGTTTAGTTTCGAAAAAGTTATATTACAGCATTTCGGAATCATGAAAATTTAATATAAGTTATATTACCTTGAAGGTCTTAATTTAATTCGCTATGTTTCCCGCTTTTTGTTATGTGGAAAATGTTAAAAATACAACGGTGTAAAGAAGTTATTACAAAATGTTCATATTATACATACCGGTTAATTTTTCCTCATGCGCGCACGTACATATAAAAAGTTCGTCTTGAAATTTAAGAGAAGGCTTATCAAGTTTAACCCACATCAATGGTGGAACGATCATTTATACAGATATTTGAATACTTCAACTTTCGACCTACACATGAATAGGTACTCCATTCAAATCAAATCCAATTCAAGAGGAGTATAATAACAAAATTAACAACAAATAAAAAACACACTGAAGTGATACCCACACTGTATTTCAAGGTCTTCGATTTGCATCTACTCAGTACTTGTTATCGTACATCCTAAAGTTAGGGACAGTTTTTAAATAACATGACTCTTGAATTTAATGAAGAAACCCAAATTTCTATGGAAGCGATTCGAGAGGAATTTCGACACACTCAAATCTTCCTCTTTGAATGCTCTTATTCATTTGTTTTCGCCCCTTTTCTTTTCCTGCTCTGTAGATATTGATATAAAACGAACACATCAGCTGAAAAACCTGACGTTAACTAGCCAACCATTAGGTTCACTTTGCTAGACTCTTTTCAGTTGAAACTTCTGTCTGCTGTATCTCACTTCTACTGCCCTGTAGATGAAACACTGAATATGAAGTTTAATAATTAGTGGTAGTTTCAAAAATAGTTCAAAATAGTTCAGGTACATTTGTCTGTCAGGTACATCATGAAGGAGACACTACCCATAGGAAACTGTGACCCTTGCTTCCACTGCTCGCTACTAACAGATTTTACTCAAAATTAATAAAGTTTTTTTTCCCCTACAGTTCTTAATCATTCTTATATATTTCAAAGCTATCTGTCCATGTGTCCATTCTTCCTTCACTTTTAACATGACCATAAAAATAATAAAAAAAGGTGTCGTGAGGTGCATGACCCTCTTCAATTGGGTACAGAGGCAGCTCTTCCTGATGATAAGTATGCATGTTTGCCTGCTCTCACTTCTGTAGGGGTAAAAATATAAACTTTGAATAAAATTATTTATTTTTTCCCACGATTGAGAATAGATACGACTGGTGGAATTTCTTGGTAGTAACAGAAGATAGTTGCAAAAATCGCTAAAAAGAAAAATTATCAAAACTGGATCATCAGGTTGTTCACAAAATCGATTTTAGTGTGAATTATGTACGTATATTTTCACACATTTTAAATTTTCCATGAAACTGTCCTCCGTACTCCGCGATTTTTTGGTGATAAATGATTTCCTCTTTCGTATTCTCCAAAATACTCCCTGGTTCATTCTTCTATCCATTTTAGGTCATGAGTTGAAAAATTATAATCAGTGCAATGTTTGACATCAGAATATTTGTACATAATATTGTTCGCCAAAATTTGTATTACAGTCAATCGGCAATTAAGGCACTATTGTCAAACCAAACTACATACCTGGTGGTGGCGGAGTGTATTAACAAACTATACACCCTTGCTCAGGAGAACCGTGTCACCATACTATGGTCACTGGGACACTGCGGCATAAAAGGGAACATGATCGCTGGCAAGCTAGCGAAGGAGGGCATAAGAAAAAACTGGCAACACTCAGGCCGTGTCTTCCTGTAGCATACAGCGTCATAAAATCCCAAGTAAATGCTTGAATAAGTAAGCAGACGGAAATGCACTGGCGGTTGGCCAATGGCATGAACGTCAGAAAAACACTGATAGGGGACACCCCCAGTAAGTATGCCAAGTTCCTATTAGGGCTTGACATGAAACATGCAAGGCTCATGGTCGGACTACTAACCGGTCATGGGGCCACAAAACACATGTGGTATGAAATAGGAGTGGTGAAAATCGGCTCCTGTAGGTACCGTGGAGAAGAGGAAGAAACCTCGATCCATATCATATGTCAATGCCCAGCAATAGCCGGGATAAGACGCGAAGCATTGGGCTAAAGGATCCAGCACCCTGTGAAGTCAAAGAGATAGAGCTAAGTAAAATTCTCACTTTGGCTGTAAAAGTGAGGCTACTAAGCTGATCCTTAACAGCAACTTGAGGAATAGTGCAATCGACTGCCAAGTCTGAGCACTCGGTGCATACAGCGCCACCTCACACACAAATGAAGAAAAAAAAGAAGTGCAAAAACACTGTAGCAGCAAAATATTGGCAATTTGCTGCTATATTTGTACTGTCACTAAGCATTATGTATTTTACGCGACTCTGCATTAGTTAGTAGTGTTGGAAATGAAACTACTAGCAGTTCAGAGGAGACCTTGGTCTCAGGCTGTTTTATGTTGTACATAGTCCACTCTTTATTATTCTCTCCACATGTAGTAATCGTATACTGGAGCCGAGAGTTTCATAATCTGTGTGTCTGTTTATCTATCTGCCCAACCATTAGTTGGTTTGTTTATGGACACACCTGTTTGTCTACCTATCTGTCTGTCTTTTCAGTTCTGTCTGATTGGGCTGTCTGTCTGGCTCAGATCTTGAAGGTTTTCTGGGAGAAGACTGGAAAAGGAAAGATCAGAGTTTTAGTACAAACGCTGTCACATAATATCATTTATTTACAGATTTTTCCTGGTGTTTGGAGGAAAACTAATCACTGCTTCTGGCCAGCCAACTTTCGATAGCATCCCTAACATCTTTTACAGTTTTCAATTATAAGTGGGCCTTTTTTCGATTTATTTCTGCAGTCGACGTCTTCGATTTCGACTAAATTGACAGGAAGGGCTTAAGACTATACCAGAAGCACGCCTGTGTAATTGAATGCGTCCATAGAAAAAGGGCCGAAGTTCACTTAGACCCTGTTTCAATAAATAATGTAGTTCGATTCGGCAGGTCAAGAACACTATAGAACACCTTTTCATTAATAATATATTGGCTTCAGAGCATGAATGTGTATTTATTATTTTTCAGTGTTCGTTTTCTATTGAAAAAGAAGTAGAAAAAGTAATCCAAGGAAAAAGGGCCTAGCCTTCTGTCACACTTCTCAATCCATATCTCT
Source organism: Acanthococcus lagerstroemiae (assembly GCA_031841125.1). Taxonomy (NCBI): domain Eukaryota; kingdom Metazoa; phylum Arthropoda; class Insecta; order Hemiptera; family Eriococcidae; genus Acanthococcus; species Acanthococcus lagerstroemiae. The sequence goes on along the minus strand of CM063109.1, from coordinate 19,010,503 downwards.
GCCTACATTTGACCTCAGCTCTTCATACTTCAGGATTGCATAATGAGACTTCCAATTTCATAATATAATAATTATTATTACCCAAATAATCATTATTAGATTACTAGATATAAGCTCAAACTTTCAAACGCTTGTTTTTCAAAACGTCATTTTCGTACTTAGGCCCTTTATCAATGGACGCATTCAATTGTTTTGCAAAATTCCCGTCCACTCTTTATTTTTTATCAAAAACTACTATTTTTAAAATTCACGATAATATCTTCGCTGAGTCTCGTCAAAAAACTGAACAACAAATATGCACGGGCACTCGTTGTGAAACATTAAAAAGTTGGCGATCGCAGTTTCTGACGCGTGACTTCCATGGGCAGGGTTAGTCGGGATAGTTTGCAGTTGCTTTTCACACGGGTTGTTGCGTTAGAGTTTTCCTTCTCTATGCCAAAGATTGTGCAGCCGCAATTCGCTTACTAGGCACGTGTTTTCACAACGTTGAGTAAGCTGTCCACGACATGCACTAGGTAGTCTCAATCTTTCAGATCTGGTGGTAGCACGCCCTGTGATTGTAATGTTTCGTTCGTTCGAACTGGCGGTGTTACAGGACGCGTCATCTTTCCATCTCCATTGATTCTGTAGTCGCTGTGTTCGCTAGGATGGTAGAATGAAGGGGGAGGGGGTATTCGAATATCACTAGCGGCGTTACTGGGAATGGGACTTGAACCTGAGAGGCAAGGATTGCGAAGCGGATACGTTAACCACTCGGCCACACATCAGCGACTTTGTAAATGATTGATATGTTTATTCGACTGTTGAAAAAATGTTACATTTTCTTTTAATTTTGGAATATTTTAAATTTTGAGTTTCCTTTTCGAAAAAATGACTATTAATTGGATTGATCACATTTTCTCAAATCATAGCTAAGAGTTCTGGCAACGTGCTATTAAGATTTGACAATAATAATAATTTATTATGGCGAGGGAAAAAACAGCTAAAATACGCTTTTTTGCGGACAGAATCCTCGGGGTGGTCATTAAGGTGTCCGTAATTTTCCTAATTTTCGAAAATTGGGTGAGTTCGAGTTAGTATTGGCAGAAATTTTTCAACAATTTCGAATTTTATTAATCCGTTCCGTAAATTACTTGCATTTTTGCATGAGATTTACATGAAGAATTTGTTTGTAGGTAAGTATATATTAAGAGATTGAAGTTCAATTTTCAGTACCAGTACTTCGGCTTGATATGGAGAATACTCTGAACATTTTGATAATAAGAAAAATATTTCTAGGTTCAAAATTGGATGTATGACGAATCTTTGAAGTTTGAAGGTCATAACAATACAAGATCTGCCGTGATTCAAGTTGAATTTTTACCTTTAAACATCATGGAACAAATAAGGTATTTAGAACTATTTCTCATACACTGATTTTAAATATGGCCTTGAAAGAAAGTTTGATTAAAGCCTTTATTCCCCTTAAAAATAGCACTTCAAGGATCAAAAATTCCAAAATTGTTAAATTTGACATCGAAAAAATAGAACAGTGCTCTTCTCGATAAAAGGTTTGCATTTGCAACGATTCCGATCACAGTGTTGCAATAAAAACTTTCTTATATGTCGTTGGACATGGTTATTTATTTTTTTAAAAACCATAGTTACGGTCGAAAAAAAGTTCACATTAAATTTGAGGCTCAAATTTGAGACAAGATAAAAATGAGTCCAGAAGGGCTCAATTTGTTCATAAATATGGTAAACCGGCCGAAATGTAGGAAATAACTTGTTTCAAAATTTAATTTGTCGTAATACTCCAACTTCAAGGACTCGTCACAATCTAATTTTCATCCTTGACACGTTTTCGTGTTTTTTCTGAATGCTCAGAATTTCATCTCCTATCGAGCCGTAACCCTGAAGTCGCATTTCAACTACGTAAAACTGACTGTAGGGACGTAGCGAAGAGTTTTTTCTGGTGAGACAAAAATTGTAAGATTCCCAACTGACTCAAGTCAAAATACTCGAAGTATCAATCAGTATTAGCAACAAAAAAAAATTTTGACTTGTTGGATTTTCCCAACTTTTGATCCAACTGACTCAAGTCGAAATATCCCCAGTATCAAAATTTGTTTGTATTAGCGAAAAAAAACCTTTTGACCTGTCGGATTTTCTCAACTTTTGATCCATCTACTAAAATTTCCTAAAACCGGCGAAGGCTTGGAGGCAAGCTGTCCCCGTGCCCATCGCCTTATTTTCGTCCCCGAATTTTATAGCAATACAAGATATCTCGTGACGAGGAACAAGATCATGCGTTAGCCCACCATTTTCGAAAATTTGGAAAATAAAGGACACTAACGGTCATGCTTGTCGCCAAACTAATTTCTCACCAATCTGAGGAGTATATTGTCCTTCGGACAGGACTAGTTAACGAGCCAAGTTTCTCCTTTAAGGTCGCGATGCACAGTATTAACTTAAAATAACAAATTTTTCTTGTTCATGAAATTTGAATTTATACTCTTTATAAATGCCAGAGCTGATCACTCCCGCTTTTTGGATAGTTACTGCTCTCTTTTATTCTGCCTTAATTTGAACCATAAGAAAGAAAAAACTAAAAACCGACTATGTAAAACACGTAACTACAAAATACGTATATTTGGGTCATTTATACTATACCTAAGCTTGATTATTTTCATGCAGTTATACAACCTTCATATAAATGTAAAGTACAACTTTAGCAAGTCTGACAGTATTTGATAGCAAATCGAGCACATTTTTCAGTCGTCCGAATACTTGAATTTGACGTGTAATTTTCATTTCTTTCGAAAACACTCAGGAAATTACGAGAGACGAAACCGAATGTACTTTTTGAATGAACGCGTGGGCAACATTCTGCGTACTAAATTCCCGGAACCGGCGATTTGAATTATTTGTCAAGATAGCAAAATCTGATCCAGACAGCCAATTCTGTAACTGTTTATCGAATTGAGATATACAAGGAACTGTCAAGCCAATCGCAAATAAGCGCACGAATATAAGAGAACTTGAATTCACTCAAGGGCCTTACGATTGTACGCCGAGCATTTAATGAATAATTACGTCGAAGAACTTCTTGATACGTAGAAGCGTTCAAAGGAAGTTGATTATTTATAAGCTCAGCAATACTTTTAGTAATACGATAGCTGGTAGAAAAATCAAGGCCTCAGTGATGGGGGCGGGATAGGGGCGTCACACACTTTTCAATGTGTTTTGGAAGGTTGACACTAGCTACGACAAATTCTAGTAGCCGAACAACTGGGAAGGCGAAGACCTTTTTTCACAGGTTTCAAATGATATTTCTTTGTATTTCAGTCAAATTTTTGCTTTCTACCCACCCCTTCCTAAAAAGAAAGTTGCCAGCTCCAGTCGTGATAGCCTTAACCACTAACTCAGAATTTCAAATAACCTGTACATTTCGCTCGACTTTCAGACTTTTGTACCATATTCTTTGTAAAAATCTCATTCAACTGACCTGCGGCAATTAGGTACTTGAAGTCGCCGCGGCCTCATCTCGTTGTCCATCCTAGCCATTTCTCGAGTTTCATTAAAATACCCTGATCCAACGTGGAGGATACTTTTGTAACAACAACTTCTAGGAGCAGGCATAAGACACTCCAAATCGGACCTTAACGAACTACTTTGTTGAGGAAAATGCCAACAAGTCTCTTTTATTTAACTGTATCACGAAGCATTGCAGACATTTTCAAAATTTACTGTAAAATACACAACAGAGTCACAATTCGCGCTAAAAATATAGGCACACAGATTATGAAACTCTCGGCTCCAGTATACGATTACTACATGTGGAGAGGATAATAAAGAGTGGACTATACATCATAAAACTGCCTGAGACCAAGGTCTCCTCTCTTCATGGAAAATTCCTTTTGGCAGTACTGCCAGTAGTTTCATTTCCAACACCACTAAGTAATGCAGAGTCATGTAAAATACATAATTCTTAGTGACAGTACAAATATAGCAGCAAATTGCCAATGTTTTGCTGCTAAAATTGTTTTTGCACTTTTTTTTTTTCATTCATTTGTGTGTGAGGTGGCGCTGTATGCGCCGAGTGCTCAGACTTTGCAGTCGATTGCACTATTCCTCAAGTTGCTGTTAAGGATCAGCTCAGTAGCCTCACTTTTATAGCCAAAATGAGAATTTTACTTAGCTCTATCCCTTTGACTTCACTGGGTGCTGCATCCTCTAGCCCCAATGCTTCGCGTCTTATCCCGGCTATTGCTGGGCATTGACATATGATATGGATCGAGGTTTCTTCCTCTTCTCCACAGTACCTACAGGAGCCGTTTTTCACCACTCCTATTTTATACGACATGTGTCTTGTGGCCCCATGACCGGTTAGTAGTGCGACCATGAGCCTTGCATGTTTCCTGTCTAGCCCTAATAGGAACTTGGTATACATACTGGGGGTGTCCCCTATCGGTGTTTTTCTGACGTTCATGCCACTGGCCAATCGCCAGTGCATTTCTGTCTGCTTACTCATTCAAGCCTTTACTTTGGATTTTATGACGCTGTATGCTACAGGAAGACACGGCCTGAGTGTTGCTAGTTCCTTTTTTATGCCCTCCTTCGCTAGCTTGCCAGCGATCATGTTCCCTTTTATGCCGCAGTGTCCCGATGACCATAGTGTGGTGACACACTTCTCCTGAGCAAGGGTGTATAGTTTGTTAGCATACTCCGCCACCACCAGGGATGTAGTTTGGTGTGACAATAGTGCCTTAATAGCCGATTGACTGTTTGTACAGATATAGATCTGCTTATTAACAAGGCCCTTCTGCTGGCTTCTATCAATGGCCACCATGATCGCCATTATCTCTGCTTGGAGGATAGTGACGGCCTCGCCCAGGGCCACAGAACAGTTGTCAGCGCCTTTTGCAATCGTGATTTCGATTCCTACACCTTGTTATTCTTAGAGGCATCTGCAAACCACATATTCTCCTCTTTTCCTAGAATGCTTGACCACCTCTTTTCTCAAGCCTCCCGTGTGGACATTAGCGCACGGTACGGCTTGTAAAAGAAGTGTTCCGTCGCGATTCTATCCTTTGGCATCCCAAAGCACTTGTCTATCGTCCTCGCCATCTCCCATATCCTTCTGTGGCCTGTTTTTTTGGCCTGAAGGTTTGGTTGACCCAGACGATAAGCCCACACTATCGCAGCTGCTTCCATAGTAGTGTGAAGTGATTGGTTCTGCAGCCATCATCTCTCTTTCGAAATCGGCTGCGTTAATTCCACGGATTATCCTGAAGAATCCATTTTCACCCCAGCCCGTACCCCAAAAATTGACCGCCAACCAATATTTAGTTCTGTTTTCTAATCCCCAACCAATGCAACTCTGACAGCGTGTCCACCTATGGCGTAGTTGCGCACCCAAGGGTATGTAAATACCTGGAAGAATAATTTCCATTTTTACTTCTTCTTACTTCCCTTTCCAAATTTACCCCCTCCCTCCTATTATTTTATTTAGAATTGATATTCTAATTTTGTTTTTGAGGGATACTTTTAGAAGGGAGCGTATCATTGAATTTTGGGTGATTTTTAGTTTGTTTTCTAATTTTTTGGTCAAAGTCCATGTTTGAGCTCTGTAGGTAATTGAGGGTAGGACGCAACTATTAAGAATTTCGCATTTGTTTTTAATAGAAAAATTCCCTTTGAATATACATATATTTTAGTGACCAAAATCTGCTCCATCCGATTGATATTCTGTTATTAATTATTGATTCCGGTTTATTTTCGAATTAGAGCAGTTGTCCTAGATAGTTTGTTTCTTTGACATTTTCGAATCCTAAGTCCGCTTACTAGCAACGTGTTTCACAACGTTGAGTGAGCTGTCCACGATATGCACACGCACAGTACCAGAGTTGTCCAGTTTTCATTCTGAATAACGAATAACGAATGACGAATGACGAATAAATCAATCGTTAGTCATAGTCGGGAAAGCGCAAACCTTTTTTTAAAGGTTTCAACTGAAATTTCTTTGTATTTCAGTCAGATTTTTACTTTCTACCCAACCCTTCCTAAAAAGAAACTTGCCAGCTCCAGTCATGAGCCTTAACCATTAGCTCAGAAGTCAAAATGACTTGTACATTTCGCTCGACTTTCAGATTTTTGTATAATTTTCTATTTAAAAATCTCATTTATCGTCTGACCTGTGCGGTAAATAGGTACCTCAAACTGAGGCCTTTCTTTGTCCATTCTAGTCATTTTCCAAGTATCATTAGAAGTCACACTGATCCAATGTAGAAGATACTTTTGTCACAACGACTTCTAAAAGCAGGTATAAGAAACTCCGAATCAGACCTTAACGAACTATGTTGTAGAGCCAACAAATCTCTTTTATTAAACTATATTACAAAATATTGCTAATATTTTCAAAATTGACCGTAAAATACACAACAGAGTCACAATTCGCGCTAAAAATATTTATTGGACTATTATGATTCTGCAGCCGTCATCTCACTTTCGAAATGGGCTGCGTTAATTCCACGGATTATCCTGAAGTATCCATTTTCACCCCAGTCCGTACCCCAAGAATTGGCCACCAACCAATATTTAATTCCGTTTTCTACTCCCCAACCAACAACTCTGACCGCGTGTCCGCCTATGCCGGAGTTCTGCTCCTTCAAGGGTATGTAAATACCTGCAAAAATAGGAGCTCGTCTAGAATTAAGTTCAAATTAGGAAATCATCGCTAGTAGCGATACCTAGACACATTCTATCCCAGCCACTGTATTCGGTGGACGTTGGCGAGCGTGGTTTCTGACGTGCGACTTTCCTGGGCTGTGTTAGTCGGGGTAGTTTGCCGTTGCTTTCTCCATCATTTATTGCGTTAGAGCTTTCCTTCTCTGTGCCGAAGAGTATGTAGACAGATTTCGCTCACAAGTTACGTGTTGTCACTACGTTGAGTAAATTGTCCACGATTTGCACACGCACAGTACCAATCTTTCCGATCTGGTCGTTACGCTCTCCCTGCGATGGTAATGCCTTGTTCGTGAGAACTGGCGAGGGTTACAGGATACGTTATGTCTCCATCTCAATTGATACTGTAGTCGAGGATGTTAAAGGGGGATATTCGAATATCGCTAACTTTGCGGCGCTGGTAGGACTCGAACCCGAGCGATACTCAATGATTACGAAGCGGGCACATTACCACTCGGCCACACAGCGACGCATTTAAAGCTTTTGAATTCCCTAATGCTGTTAATCACAGACCATGTAGTAACCCTGCAGTCGTATACTGTTTTTCTGGTTTTTTTTTATTTTATTTTATTATTTGAAATTGCTCATTGGCAAAACCATAGAAATCACAATTTCTTTTAAATCGTTTCTTTGCATCATTCAATTCTGTGTACCAGGACGCATTTTTCCATAGCGAAATGATTCAAGTCCGAGCGCGAGAAAGGAGTACGATAAACAACATTTTAAAGCTATACCAAAAACTGAACCTTATGAAGAGAGCTATGAAACGTTTCTGTGTCGTTTGCAAGATTTCAAAATAGTCACTCAAGCAATTTCAGCACTGACTGATTCATTTTTTGGCACTTACCTTTTTTATAGAACATGAAATCTAGCATCACCGTAAAACCGGCCGTAATCGGACCTTTCTCATAAAGATTCTTTCTAATAGAGTATTCGTCTCTTGGTGATCCTACTGGGTACCACTTGCTGGCTGAAAATTGACAGAAAATGAGAAGATAATAACATTGCTAATATGGGTGCAAAAAATGCGATTAGAAAATATTATTGAACACCTTAGACGGCCTTGCTCATTTGATTATTCTAAATAGTCGAATTAAAGCAGAAAAAAAAGCCTACCCTAGCCGTTATTTCAACAACAGACTCCTTTTTGAATTACATTGAGAATATCATCACTGCATGGGGAGAGACGAGTTGAGCTGGCATCTTCCCCATTTATAAGTATAAAGCTCTCAGTATTATATATTGTAAAGATATCCGTAAGGTGAACGCACTGAGAGAAATATTATAGCAAAGAGTATTAGGATTATTTTTAACAGTGATTTCGCTCTTTTTCTAATTGAAAATGCTGTCAATTTTTACGAATTTCAGTTGACGATTACAGTGATTCTATCAAAATTTGGTATAATTACAGTTACTATTACCAGAATCCTCTGAAAATTACCAGAACTTTCGCTTGAAGAGTGCGAGAAATCAGTAAACCTTAGAGACCAGCTAGACTCCTAGTAATTTGTACTATAAAATTTCTCTCAACGTGTCATTGATCAGTACTGAGCTTTAAAAGTGAAGGTTTTCAAATTTATGTAAATTATCTCAAATATTATCGGAGGCCCGATTCAAACATCTTATTTGCGACATTTCTTGCCGAAATCGCTTTTTAAGATTTGTAGTTTCAAGGCGCATTGATCTGCAAAATCACCTATACGCATAGTATGTTCACTGTTCAGTGTAGAAAATGCTGTAAGTGAAACCTTATACATACGAGTGTGTGCAGGTCTAGTTCCAAAGAAACCTATGTGTAATAAAAAACTTCATATGTGCCGTCTGATCTCACGAAAACTTCTTCCTTATGTACGTCAAGAAAAAATTCTCTTACGAGCATACTAACTACAATAAGAAAAAGGAGTTCACAATTTATACAAAAAAATAAACAAAAAAATAAATAAATAAATAATGTAAGCTAGTAAACAGGTAAACCTGAAAATAATTGAGAAGTCATTTCCTCAGCAAGAACTAATTATTTGGTCATCGTACACAGTTTTTTGCTTCTCCAGTAAAACTGACCTCGATGCACAAAAGATCTTTCACACGGGCCACTGATTACATATCATAATATTAGTCTCAAACCGTATTCTTTTTCTTATACATAGTTACAAAAATTAGCTGTCGCCGTCAAAACGTTAACAAGAGACAGAAAGCCTTCACTTTGATGAATAAAAGCTATCAACTCAGATTCGTATTCCAAATTGTGGTGGTGAACAGAAAAAAGTTTCTTGATTTGGATCTTTCCATTGTTATTATTGCTAGCGGGAATGGTTCAGGGGAAGAACTGAGAGAAAGTAGGTAATGAATGAGCTGTGAAGAGCAGATAATAAAGGATACAAAGTGTAAATCCTTTTCAGAGATGAAAAGGTTAGCATAGGATAGAAAAAAGTAGAGCTACAACCTATACTGGTTGAGAGACTAAGAAATGTAACAACATATTTCAGATACACTAGAAAACGAAAATTAGTTCAAATTTTGATACAACCTTTGAGGAATAAGTAAAAGATAAGAAATCCTCTTTCAAACTGCAGAAGCAGAGATAGTGTAGTATTTCGAGGGGCCGGGGCTTGAGCTGCACAATTCTAGATTTTTATCGTGCTGTAGTATATCAACTTTGGATTCACTTTCCCAAAAGAATGGAGGAATCAGGGTGAAAATGAAATCGTATTGGGAAGGGGGTTTCAGGATGACTAATGAGGGCTTACGGTCCCCTCTAACTCTGCTACTAACGCAAGCCTAACGCTGAAAAGTCAAAAGGGAAAAAGAAAAACATCCACTAATATTTTCTAATATTAAAAGTTTATTTTCCTTTCTGAACCAAAATTCAGTAAAATTTAGTCATATTCAACGGAAATACATATATTTTGTACTAGCAAATCACATAGTATGTAGAGATCTGTCCTACGACAAGCCAGACCATTTAAGACGAAATTTAAAGCAAATGTGTCTCTCATGTTACTCTGGGTGTCAAGATTGCTTGGAAAATATGAAAAAATAGCATTTTGCCAGGTTGATGTTTAATTATTGACTTTCCGTGTTGAATAGGATGGCAGAATTTTAAGTCTTCTTATTATTTGTCTTATTTATTTATTTTATTCTATTTGTTCATAATGGCTTACTTTTAATGTCAAAATTGAAAATGATGCACGTCAGTGCGGTCGCCTGGACGACATATCCTTATAACAATGTTCCTCTATGCAGGGGTCGGATTCTTTCTTTCTTTCATTTCATCTTTTTTTTTTTTACAAAGTGTATTAGTCCTTTCTATTATGCAATCTTAAATCTGACACTCCTTTTCTTGCTAAACGAGCATTATAGAGCAAGCATTTCACTCTGTTTTGTTGGCAGCAGAGTTAAATTGAGCATTATAGTATAATAAAGATAAGGCTTACCTTTTATTAGGCTCGGTTCTCTCTTATGTGGATATATTTCATTTGTGCATCTAGTGTTCAGGCATTTTGGAGTATTAACACCGAATTCGAAGCATATAAACTTGTTAGGATCGCCATAGCCACATGGCATGATCGGATATGGTTGACAGCCCTTAAAGAAAATTCATTAACTTACTAGAAGACCCATGCTACTACGCAGCATTAGTTGTTAATTGGACGTGTAATGACAGAAGCTGAGAGCCAATCAGAATGAAGCGATGAGTGTTTTTAATTGATTTTTATTTAATCTACCATTTTTTCCCTTCTAAAATTATAACAGGTGAAGTTGAATGTCCACTCATAACTGTCCTCAGACTCAACCGATTTGAGTGGTCACAAGCTCCAATAAAGGTCTTGATCCACTGAGTGTTCTTAGAGCAAAACAAATTCTTTATTTCAATTAAAACCTGAGATATAGATCTTTGAGTCAAGAAAAATCTTTAAAATATCAAAAGTCACGTTGAATGTCCACTCATAACTGTCCTCAGACTCAACAGATTTGAGTGGTCAGAAGCTCAAATGAAAGGTCTTGATCCACTGAGTGTTCTTATACAAAAATGAACATTGATACATTAATTAGAACCCGAGGTATTGATGTTTGAGTGGAAGAAAAGCTTGGAAAAATCACGAATTAAGACGTGTTTGATTATAACTTGAGTAAGATTAAAGTTAAGTGAATCCTAATACTTCATGACATATGCACATATAAAAAATGCCTTTCATTAAAAAAAAAAAGAAATGCAGCAAATCGGCTGCATAGAACGGCCGGACGAACTCGTATTAGTTTTCATCAATTTTTTTAATTATAGTTGATAAACTAACTTGATGAAATAATTTACACGTTAGATCGATTTAGCGATGAAAAGTGTTTTACGTACTTCTTCCGAATCGAATTCTCCTCCTGTAACGAGTCCATTGCCAACTAAGAAAGCATGTACCTGGTCCATATATCCACCGTCGCAACCATAGTTTTTCTTATCACATCCAGTGAGGTAGCGTGCAGACAGTGGGGTCTTAAATTTACCTTTAGTGGCAATGCACAGTCTGTCACCGAATGCTGATGCCGTTGAGACCGCCTAATGAACAAAATCAGTGAATATGATCACTGTTGAGAATAACGACTGACTCCGTGTACAAATAGTTTTCAATAAGTTTCTTGAAATATGGTCGATACAGAAGTCGACTCTTGTTGACAGTCAAAATCCGTCAATTTGTCGACATAATATTCAGGTCGAATTTTTTATAAAGAACTCGATGCAAAAGTCGAGTTACCATATCGACATCGGATTTTAGATAGAATTTTTCATCGAAGTCGATGCGAAATTCGATTTGAAAGTCAATGTTTACGCAGTAACTCAGCTTTCGTTTCAAAATCTGTATAAAATCAGGGCATGATGTCGTATTGAAAAAGTGACAGATTTAGCAGGTTACATTTGTTTCTAGGAGTACTCTCGATCTTAATTTCCTCTTCTTTTGACGCATAAAAGAAAATGTTCCCCTCTCTACCATAAAGGCGGATAGATGTTTTATATTTTCACGTCTCTAAAACTCACCCAACAAGATCCGCAGTTAGACTGGTCCCTAATGACACCGATCGGGCAGCCGTAGTTTTTGCTGGTATTAGTAACCCAGTTGAAGTTCTCAGGAAGGTTGTCCGAAGCGGCCACTATTTCTTCAAGATTTTGAAAGGTTTCGGGTTCCGGCATTGCTCTATTATGACGGCTGGATTTCTTACCAAGCATATTACGTTTGACGTACTTCGTGTCAAGCGTTTCGAGACCGTAGGTATCCGCCTGAAGAAAATAATCGTCATGAATGGTTAGGACGAATTAAACACGAAATAATGGAGATACATTAAAAATTTTCAACGCTATACTGACTGTCCATGCTGTGGCTTCGCTGTTGATACGTTCAACTAAGGGAGCGACATCGATTTCAATATCCGGATGTCCGTGGATTGTTTGTACAATCACGACTGACGTGATCAGGAAGTACAACATTTTAACCTGAAATTCAATTTTAGAAAATTTGATCTTGTTCTATGAAATTTTAAAATTTTAAACTGATTTGTACAGAAGAGCGGTTGTCTAGATACCGTCAACTGGAGTATCTTGGAACAGGCGGGTAACTTGGAACGCATCAGCGGACATGCATGCGAGTCCATTTATGTACCCACTTAAAAGCTATAATCTTCTGAGCTCTCCTCTCATTTATGAGTACATGAGCAGTGAACTGGCAAATTTAGAATACTAAGCGAGCCTCTGCGTCCGTTTCAAGTAACACAGTTGTTCCAAGATACCCCGATTAACAGTACGAGAGAATTATATATCTACATATTATATTTGACCACTAAAAAACATCTCTTGCCGAACCACGTCAACATTTCAATTCTCTACCACCATCGAATTTCGAAAACTAAAACAGAATCATAATTCGTCCAGGTGAAGTGACTGTGTGCGAATTTGGGACCGTGCATCGAAAGAGTCGTCCCCTGTCGGCCAAAAATAAAAGCTTTGAAAGAATGATCATGTAAGATTATTCAATACAGATGATAATGGTAAACGGAAGACCAAATCTATATATCTTTTTTTCCATATTTTTTCCATTTTTCTAAAATGATTAATAATGTGAAGGTATTCGCAAGTGTATTAATGTGTATTTAACGTAACACAAATTTTCCTCCTTATTTGTCATAAAAAAACATTAATCATCATGATTAATGTACCTCTGCTAGTCGGAGAAAATATAATTTTACGTTACGTTAAATATTATTAAAATTCGAAAAATCATGAAAATTACCCTATGTACTCGTACATATCATTTTGATTGCCATGACCATTCTTTCGAATTCTTGTCACGTAGAGCGATACTAGCGCGCCAGACGTTCGCCCGGTCTGAATAGGTCAGCAGTATCGTCTTTCATCCCAAGAAGTTTCGTAAAATATGGCAGAAGCCTATAGAAAGCCGCCCTTCGTTCAATGCATATAATTACAGATAGGGAGGACTGGGGGAGTCAATGCTTATTACAAATTGCGTAGAAAATGACATGGAAACTTTTTCTTTTCTTAGTACATTCTATATTAAGCCGAATCATTATTATCATCGTATTGGCGTGAAAATATTGATATAGAAGTGTTCAAAACCTCTATCGTATGTCAGAAACACTTCAAATTCATTAAAAAAAATATAGAGAGAGAGATTGCGGGCCCCATGAGGCTATTATGGGCACCTTGGCTGTATGTTTCGCCAATAAACATATTATAGTTTCCGTGCCCCTTTTGGCGGATCCAGGGGCGTTAGAAATATGGTATCCACCCTTCTAGGAACGACGACTCTGAATTCAAAATTGTAACCACGGTGCTCCGCTGAGGACCGGATAGAAGCAGGGACAGGCTATCTGTCCTAAGTGTGACAGTGGAAGTCTCAACCCGATGAAGTACAGGGGCATCCTGCGCCCTAGCTAGATGGGTTACCGTCTCTCTCATGCAAGGTGCAGCACTGCCCGCCTGTCTTGACCTGTCTCGGTCTCACCATCGAATAGGCATATTGTGGCTGTGGAGATACGGTGCACTCGAAGCAAAAGAACAGTGAATCGTGAATCTTGCGCGTACGTCTGATCAACAATTTGCAACTGCTGCCCCCCGTCGGCCCTCCGAGAACGGACTGCATCAGTTTTCAAGAGACTCAGAGGTAGAATGAGCATAGGAGCCTGAAATGTCCGGACTATACTGAAGCAAGATAGAGTACAGCGGCCTGAATGAAGCTCCGCTGTTTTTAATAAAGAGCTAGCTAAAAATATTAACTTTGCTGCATTCAGTGAAACCCGCCGGTATCAAGGAACTGGGTAACTCCAAGAGACGAACTATAACTTTTATTGGCCAAGGAAAGAATCTGGCAAGAGGATGACACATCCAATCGTACTAATCTAACAAGTCGCTGACCCAGAGAAGATGAAGTTTCTTTTTTTAATTACATGAACAGTACTAGATAGAAATTCGTAAAACAAATTTTCATTCAAACTACAGACATGGAAATTTACTTATAAAATACGACATCATTTAAATGGCCGCCATTTTGGGTCACACAATTTTTTAAGATGGTTTTATGAATTTTCACAGTTTCAGTAAAGAAGTATAGTATCCAATAATCCCTCATTCTGCGCAACCAGCCCAAATGATAACACTTCGGCTGTGCAGTAGTTTCTGTTGAATGGTATTCGCGTTGTCTTTTGACCAGTGACAGCAATTTTGTGTGTGGGGGGGGGGGAGGTCTTTGAATTCTTTACGAAAGCTTTTTGCACCGTCACAATCTAATTTCACAGAAAATACTGCTGAACACAAAAAGCTTATTCTCTCACTGAATAATACTCCATGTTTACTGGAGTCACGTAATAACGAAATTTCCAATTTTAGGCTACATGCCAGTCGCGTATTAGCCGTTGTAACAGTGTTACCACCTTACTATTGGAAAAAGAACCTAGGTCATCTTCCCTGGTTACCCTGTATAGTCGGAATTAATTGGTTAGAGAAGACGAAGAATACAGTTCCCATACAACTGATTTGAACGATATAAGAAAAGTATTTCCGGGGTTTTTAGTTCAGGAATATATTAGACCTAGAAGTAGCATATAAAGGGAAAAATTTGCTGTAGAGTTGAATCTTGACATGATTCTCAAGGACAACTCCCTAACAAACATACTAAAACACCCCGCCCTGCAGGGGTGAACGTGACCCCCTGGAGCTGAAAACCCGTACCGAAAAACAGTTTTTTGACCGTAGCTCCACAAATATTGATTTATATGCGAAAATACTTCCTACTCAAATTAAAGCGCATAAAATTCTCTACAAAAAAATCTCTTTTATTTTTGTCCTAGGATCAATACTGACCGAGATAATCGACTAAGAAATATCCCAAAATCATCAACCGCTTCGCTGCTCATCTAGACTGTGGGCTAAAGTGAGTTGGGTTAAGTGAGTTAGATGAGGAGGGGGTGGAGGACAAAATTAGGGGGAAAAAGTATTTACCGAAGTTGCAAGTGGGTTCAGACATCTGAAATGCCTGCTCTTCAAGCCACATTGCTTTCATTCGGAGTCTCTGCAGGTTCTTGAAAATTCATTTGGATAATTAGAATATAGATATGCTGAATATGGTTTCCAAATACTGAAATCTTTAGGATAGTAATTAATACCAGCCTTTATTTGTGTATTTTTACAGTATGATAAATACATACAATAGAATATATACACTTCGTACTCCGAACTGTTGAAACCCTTTGGGTATAGGCCTCCACAGCTTTTTTCCATCTTTCTCGGTCTTGGGCTACTCGTCCTAACATTATTCCCGTAATTTTTGAGACATCATCACGCCAGTTTGTACCTAGGCGTTCTCTCCTTCTTTTCTTGTTGAAAGATTCCCACTCACTCAAAATTTGGTTCTATCGTGTCCCTTCTTGATGTGCGATATGTCCCACGTAATCCCATTTCAATTTCTTAATCTCCAATTTACCTCTTTCATACCCGTTTCCTCTCTTATTTTTTTGTTTTTCACTCTGTCTGATATTCTTCACCCTAGTATACTTTATTTCATCCTTATTACTCACGAACATAGCGAAGAGATTTTCCTAGGGAGGCAAAAATTGTTAAATTCCCAAACTGACTCAACTCAAAATTCCCTAGTATAAATTTTTGTTTTTACATTGCCTAAGAAGGGGAAAAATCGAAATCTCTTTTGACTGGTTGCATTTTTCCAACGTTTGATCCATCTACTAAAATTTCTCAACTTCGGTGGAGGCTTGGGGGAGCTGCTCGCCAGTGACCCACTCCTCAGTTTCGTCCCTATTCTCACTGTGGTAGTTAACCTTTTATTTACTTCTTTGTTAGGGCCCACATTTGGGCTCCATAGGTGAGAATTGGTAGTGTGCATCTTTTCAATATTATTTTCGTCTTTGTTTCAATCTTCATTTTACCTATATACACGTTTTTTAAAGTCCAGAAGCTTGCCCATACTTTATTTATTCTTTTAGTTATCTCTCTATTTGTTCTGTCTTCAAACGATTGTATCTGTCCCAAGTCGAATTCGGAGATTCTTTCTATTTCAGTTCCTTGTATTGTGGTTCACATTCCCCTTCCACATTGGGTAATAATTTTGTTTTATTTGTATTAATTTTTAAACCCGCCTCTGCACTTACCTTCGGCAATTTTCTCCCATTTCTTGTAGCATCTTTGTATCCTCGTTTATCAGTACCACAGCATCCGCGAATCTTAGATGGTTCAGTTTTTCCCCATTTATATGTATTCCCATATTTTCCCATTTCCGTTTTCTAAATATTTCTTCTAATACGCAATTAAAATACACAGAAGGCATTTTGAGCTATTATTGAAAGTTTCAAATTTTCAATTCCCTAATAATTTCTGAAGGGAGACAGTTACTGCTACCAAATTTTAACATAGTGTGAAGAAGTTCAATGTAAAACATTTCCAAAAAGTTCCAGTTAAAAGAATTTGTATGAGAGTGTAGTTTCAGACGATTCAAACACTGAAGATCTATTTGTATTATAATTTTTTCCCCTTTTCTGTGCTAAATTTTGTATAGGCTACATATATTTTTTTTTAACATTATCATTTTATATCCCCCCTCTTTACTTATACCGCACTGTAAATATTAATCGTATCTATCTATTACCGCCTGCATGCATTACAACATTGTTATTATTTCGCTGACCCGCCTCCTAGTACATTAAGTACATGTGGCAGCTTCTATGAAAATGGGTAACTTTGTCGATTGATCAAGATCTCAGAAAACGCGAAAAAAGAAAAACGAAATTTTTTGGTCGAAAAATTCAATTTTGAGATTCTGGTTGATTTCTATAGAAAAAACATCGCAATAACGAAAAGACAAAAGTTACGCGCACGAGAAAGAAGAGGCAGAGAGACAAAGAGAATTATGGAAGAGAATGAGAAAAGAATGCGAATGTCTGCGTTCGCTTCTTCGTGGTTTTTCGGAGCTCACGAATAAATCCGATGTTCTGAATTGTTACCACGCAGAAGAGCGAAAAATTACCTTTCCAACAAGCCCTCGTCGAGGCTGCAGGCTGGTAACGTGATTCCGCGGCGAGTTATGGCCGCTTGACGGAGTGGGACAAAAAGGTGTGTCTAACTTTAAACCAGTTTTTCCCAAAAATGTTTTCGCGCGTTCTTGTTACACTCATCTTTGACCGCTGGTATCTCTGGAACAACAAATGCTACAAATCTCGCCGGTAGCTCGTTGGAATAGGCATTCATTCCTCTATTACATACTGTCGGTAACTCGAAATTCGTCGGATGGACAAAGTTACCCTTTTTTATAGAAACTGCCACATTATGAATACTATGAGGTATTGATGATTTTGGGATATTTCTTGGTTGATTATCTCGGTCAGTTTTGATTCTAGGTCGAAAGTAAATGAGACCTTTTTTGTAGAAAATTTTATATTCTTTAATTTAGGTGAGAAGTATTTTCGCATATAAATCAATATTTGTGGAGCTACAGTCAAGAAACTTTTTCAGTACGATTTTTGAGCTCTAGGGGACTACGCTCACCCTTGCGAGGCGGGAGGTCTGAGTATGTTTACTAGGTAGGTGTCCTCGAGAATCATGCCAAGTTTCAACTCTGCAGCAATTTTTCTCTTTTCATTTCCTAAAATGCCTGGACTAGTTCAGCAATATTGAAAACTAGCAAAATGATGATGTATACGGATCTGCTCATAAATGTCGTCAACAGCAAACCTCCTTCTCACACCCTCAGGTGCAGGGCTGGGCATGGATAACCAATTTTTCATTCGAAAGACGAATAATTGAATTTAGGGCTTGTATGCCAACAAATAACGAATAATTGGAGGCCAAGACTGAGTCATCCGAATAACTGATAAATTAAACCAATTACATTTTTGCCATCTACAGATAACGGATAACGGATAATTTTTACGTAACACCAAAGACCAAATACATACGTACATGCAAGAATGAGACAGTGTAAAATATCGAGGACAGGGGGACAGAATCTGCTGTACTTAACAGTCCACACGCAAAGATTCTCGGCTTTTCTCTGGACATATGACAAAATCCCGCATCACGAGTCACGACAGAACAGCCAACAGGAAATCAATTAAAAAATATAGATGATATCCGTTACTTCGTCCTTCCATTTTCCGAGTCGTTCGGATAAAAGTTGATTATAAAATCGTTTATTTTAATCGGATAGCGAATAAATATTCCTGGCTCAGATTTATTCGAATAATGGATACGTTTATTCGAATTTTCATCCGTTATCTGTTATCCGTACCTTTTCATTCGAATAATGCCCTACCCTGCTCAGGTGTCACAGTTAGCCAGTTTTAGGGTCAACATATCGCTAAAATGAGTTTAGGTAGAGGAAAGGAGTTGGATAATATGACACAGGAGAGTGAAAATTTTACTGTATATACGCTCATTCCTCCTTCCCCAGCAGACGCGCGAAACCTTATTAATTTCGTTGAAAGTCTTTTTGTACACTAAAAATTTTGGTATTATCGGGAAAGTCTTAATGTGCGTGAGCCCCATGTTACGTTTCTAAATTCTGTTGGTGCAGGGACATACACATTACGGTTTCGCAAACCCCATGATAATTTTGGAGCGCATATAAAAAATGTAACCTGATTCGTCAGTCATATTTTTCAAATTAGACAAATTACATTATTCTGCAGACTTTCTCACATGCACTTCTACTCTTCTACGCGTTTTACGATCAAGAATTTCGAATAATCGAAACGATAAAATATAAAATGACGGAATAAGCTACTTACCCCTTGATTTATCTTCGAGCAGGTGAGAAAAATTAACGCAAAAATTTGAGTGTAAGTTCACCAAGTCTGAATGTCTTTGACTGCAGACCTGCACTACTTACATAGACATTTAAACTCATCAACTTGCCAGATAAGAACTTTCATACAAACACTCGACAAGCCACAAGAAACCCCGAAAAACGAAGAATACTCCTTAAATTGATGTGTGTGACATCCTACGTCATGGGTTTTCAAAAGAAACCGGCTTCCCATGTGAGATTAAATTTCTCTGTCAAGATACCAGTTTAATTTGGCAAACTGATGTCCAGCATATCAGCTCAACAATACTGATAAAGTCAGGACACAGAATAATTCGGTTAACACGTCGAGCAGTGGTGATTGGTAGCAGGAAAACTTGAATTCGAACTCGAGTAGGTATTCATATAGGTAGTCATAGGCTATATACATTCAGGATTCATTGAATTTGATCATCAGATTCGTGTGTTGACGGTTTCTGGAACTACCGATACAATTCATGGCTAAAGTTTCAGCACTCTCAATCAATTTGCTTTGTTTTATTACGAGTAGAAACAAGTTTTTTCGTTTCCGATGATGTTTTGAAAGTGCATGGATGAACTTCTAGCCCCGACAAAATAGGATAATCAATTGCTTTAACTTCGGTCCTGGATTATCCTGCGTGCACGCAACATATATTTCTGTTAAAATCTGGATTTAAGGTAAGTTTCGATGCAATAGCTGGAAATCGTGAACGGTAGAATGAAAGCAGAGTGAATGTTTCAAGTAAGGAGAAAGGGTGACTTACTTCAAAATTGGAATTTTGTTAATAATAGATACACATCGCGTCAGAAATTTTTTTAGACAAGTGAATGTACCCCAGGAATCATTATTTTTATTGTATCTATGTTTCACTTCGAAATATCATTTATAAGATGAGGAAAAAGGGACTTACACAAACAGTCATCAATAGTAAGATAAGATGTGATACAAAAAGAGCGTAGGAGGAAATTTGAATTTCATGTAAACAGCCAAGTTTTGGGGGTCCATGAACTGAACAAGAAGGAACAAAAAACGAGAATTCTACGTTTCACATGTTGCCCGCAGCAATTTTCTTCGGGGTCTACAGAGAAAAATCGATAAAGTGAACCTTAATTCTTCAATTTTGTTAACTGATTCTAATTTTGCCAGATAGTAAACTTCTCTCTGCAAGAGGAAATACTATTCGAATATTTTAACAATAGGAGCTTACCGATGGGCGTGGGTAGGTTGACCCCTATGAAGAAAATTTGCAGCTATGACACTCTTCATATACGAAAATTATGATTTGTCACTGAGATAAATGTTTAACTACATACATCCCTTAGCGAAAATTGCCTGCTGTATTGTAAAATCTAGCATATTCACCGGGGGAGGGGATGGTGGAAAAACGTGAAAATACAATTGCTACTTCCTAGAAGTACCTTACCATTTTCTTCTTCCAATTTACTCCTCTCCTCATCCGACCTCATATTATTCCCTCTTTAAATCAATAATATCAAACAGTTAGACGTTAATAAGTCTGAATATATTCAAGCAATTAAGTTCCTACTGAAAATTATAATCTCATAATTCTCATAATGTCTATAAGGCTTTGATAAGAGTTCTCCAAAAAAATGGTAGAAAAAATTAGAACTACACAAAATTTCATGGAACGATCGATCTTAATATTAAGAAAAGAGACCGCATCAGAATGTCAACTATCAAACTTAAATTAAAAAACCATAAATGTGCTGTACAGCTCGTAAAAAATAAAAAATGGAGTTGGGGTGGCCACGTAGCAAGACTGCAGGATGACCGTTAGACTTGGAAATTGACTTTCTGGTACAATACGGGTTAATGAACCCAAGGTAAACAGATGAGGATCAGATGGAGGGACAAACTTCGTAACTGCTGGACATAATGCCTTTCAAAGGGATCGCCAGGATCGTAATGAGTAGGAGACTGGGGGAGCTTTTGCTCGATTATGGCCGAGTGCAACCTACTTCTAAGATGTACGGTAGATGTCATAAAGCTTGTAACATGACATGCGGAGGATGATGGAAGTATTTTAGGATAGAACTATTTATAAAGGAAAGGGAGGCTGAATCGGTCTGTTTACTATGTAACCCACGCTGTTCCGTGGTATTCTCCCCGCAATTTTTGGTTACAGGCAATTGGTGGGCTTCCAAAATTGATTAAATCTTAACGAGAAATCATTCTAGAAATTGCAATCATCGTTTCATGTGAAAATACCTGTAAAAATTTTGTGTGTACGTACAAAGTACTTTTGCATCCGTGAATCGTTGTTGCTGTAACTTATTGGAATGTAGGAAGATTTTTAAATTTCACTATATGGATAACTTCCAGTCGTATAAAATCGATATTTTTCACCACTTGGCTTTATTTGCTTCCACTTTGAATAGCTCTGAAAAAAATTCTTACTCTTCTGTTACTTTCCAACATTGGTCTCAATAAGTGGCGGCCCAAGTTGTGTTCTGTGGCTCAAGCCACTCTTTATGAGCAACAGTAGCCCGAAAGAGCGCGTACAACCAGAAATTATTGAAGAAGGTCAAAATAGCATTGACAAAGTACCGAAAGTACTTTAAAACCATCGGGCGTTTCCACTGACCTCCGCTGGTCCAATACTAATTTTTGTATTTCTTCTATCACCGAAATACCTTTCAGTTTCCAATTGAATTAATGCAGCACTTGATATTCAAACATACAACAATAAGCAAGAAAATAAACAATTCCGCAGATCTGGCAAGTCCATAGTACAACTCCTAAACATCCTGTCTCTTGTTCATAAAATTGGTATGAAAATCCTACATTCAATTATTAAAGGTTATCTTCAAGGGTTTAAGTAATAAAAGAGGGGCATTACTCCCCTAGCAGCTTCGTGGCCTTACAGCCACCGCCCGTTGCTTGATTCGCTTTGCCGGCCTAACTCGGCGCTAGCACTCCCCCCCGCCTTTATTACTATATTTATACACTCTTGTCCAATGGAGGCTTAGCTAATACCTTTTGGACCTCTTTCTACCTAACCAACCCCTGCCCTAGCCTCGTCTAGCTGCCATCAGAATCCTCTGAAACCATCGTCTCACTGCTACACGCCTAAGGTGGCCTCTGCAATCCACAGCTCTCTTCTTTCACGATCTTCTTTACTATTACCTGGCCGCCACCTCATCATGGTCCTTCACATACCCTTTTTCCTACTCTAAACTTCTCACTTCACTTTTGACTCATTAAGACCTATCATTTCTTCCTATTTCCGAAAGTTCACCACTTCATTTCTTTATCAGAAGTTCTACAATTTATTTCACAGACATTCCCTCGCACCAATTCTCCGCCACAAAGTTTGTCACATCATTCTTCAGAAATTCTGCTGTGTAGGTCCAGCACTACATTCCTTTTCCAGAAGATTTTCAGTTTCTTTCCCTTCTCAGAAGATCTACCATTTCGTTTCTCTCAAGACACCTGGTAGTTTGATTTTCTCTCCTAGAAGATCTGCCATTTCATTTCATTTTCAAAAGATCTATGATTTGTCCCATTATGGTTCCCCGCTTTGTTTTTCTCAGCAGGTATCGACTTAATTCCTCCCCAATAGGTTTACCCCCTTCTTCCATTCTCAAAAGCTCTACTAGCGCATATTCGTCTCAAAATATCCACCTTTACCTGTCAGAAGGTCTACCCCCTTCATTTTTTCTGGACAGATTTACGACTCCGTTTCTCTCAAATAGCGTTACTACTATTTTTCTTCCAAAAGTTCTACTACTCTTGATTTCTTTTCAGAGAATTTGGAAGCTTACAACTTCATTTTTCTCTCAGGTTATAGGTATATGACTTAATTCTCACCTCGTGGGTTTACGACTTCATTTGAGGGTCTAAACATAACACTTTTCCTCGCAGAAGATTCACCGAATCACTTCCTTTTTAAAAGCCTACTACTTTTTCCCCCCTTAAACTATATAGGACCGAATTCTCTTCTTCAGGGATTAACACTTCATTTATTTTTCAGAGCATCTATTACTTCCCCAAACACGAACTGGGACTGGGACACAAAATAGTACTATACTAGGTATGTGGAATATAAGTTACGAGGGGCACAAGAAGTCCGGAAGTCGGACGTTCTTTTTCATTTATAACTCCTGAATATACTGAGAGGATCCCAGTACCCTTTCAAACTGAGACCCAGAATACGTTTGCTGCTCAGAATGAAATTATGTGCTCAAAACAAAGTTCTTCTCGATAAGTGTAAACTTATGTTGTTAGCCTATAGACGTACCTATTATACATGAATAAAGGTATGAATTATATCAAGGTGTCATTATGTATTTGGAAAACTATATGTGAATTCATTACCTACCTCAGGCATATTTGAAAATCCAGTGTTCCGATGGCGATAATAGGTGCCTTTCGAAACACAACCTCTGCCGGGTAAATAATATTGGCGTTTCCTGCTGCTTGATGCTGCATCAGTACTGGTACCATCCATTTTCATTGAATTTGTATCACTTAGAAAAATTCACAATAATACAACACAGCAGCAATCAACAACAGTGATGGAACAGAATCAACAAATAACTGAAAAATACAAATTTGAATGCGCACAGAAAACGGTTACACGCGAGGACTAAAGGAATCGGTGATAAGTTGGCGATCCCGACAAAACCCTCATGTTCTGATCCGTAAAATGTTGGTAAAGTAGGTGAAAATCTTATTACACGACATGTCGGTATAATGGGTGTAATAAAACCAGTTAACCGACGCAGCTTGTCGGTATTTCGTTGGCACTTCAGTTTTTGCACTCTCTTATGATGATGAAGGTATTTCGGAGATGATACCAACATCTTACCTCTGTGAGTTCCATTACACCTATAAAATTCTTACTGTATTTATAGACTATTTGCTTTTGTATTAGTTCGTGGGCACTCGCTCACGCGTACCGCTGTTTTACCGATGTAAAAATGTTCAACGGGTATTTTAACAATAGGAGCTTACCGATGGGCGTGGGTAGGTTGACCCCTCTGAAGAAAATTTGCAGCTATGACACTCTTCATATACGAAAATTATGATTTGTCACTGAGATAAATGTTTAACTACATACATCCCTTAGCGAAAATTGCCTGCTGTATTGTAAAATCTAGCATATTCACCGGGGGAGGGGATGGTGGAAAAACGTGAAAATACAATTGCTACTTCCTAGAAGTACCTTACCATTTTCTTCTTCCAATTTACTCCTCTCCTCATCCGACCTCATATTATTCCCTCTTTAAATCAATAATATCAAACAGTTAGACGTTAATAAGTCTGAATATATTCAAGCAATTAAGTTCCTACTGAAAATTATAATCTCATAATTCTCATAATGTCTATAAGGCTTTGATAAGAGTTCTCCAAAAAAATGGTAGAAAAAATTAGAACTACACAAAATTTCATGGAACGATCGATCTTAATATTAAGAAAAGAGACCGCATCAGAATGTCAACTATCAAACTTAAATTAAAAAACCATAAATGTGCTGTACAGCTCGTAAAAAATAAAAAATGGAGTTGGGGTGGCCACGTAGCAAGACTGCAGGATGACCGTTAGACTTGGAAATTGACTTTCTGGTACAATACGGGTTAATGAAGGCAAGGTAAACAGATGAGGATCAGATGGAGGGACAACTTCGGTAGACTGCTGGGACATAGTGCCTTTCAAAGGATCGCCCAGGATCGTAATGAGTGAAGGAGACTGGGGGAGGCTTTTGCTCGATTCTAGGGCCACGAGTGCATACCTACTTCATAAGATTGTACGTAGTATGTACTTGCAAATAAAAGCTTGTAACATGAGAGAAGCGGAGGATGGAATGGATAAAGTATTCTTAGGAGGTAGCAACACATACTTCAAAAGGAAAAAAATGTAATGCGGTCTGTGAAAACATGACATACGTCGGATAACGCAATTTTTCGTTACAGCAAAATTAAGGGGTGGAGTCCAAAAAACTTGATTTCCAGATTTTAACGGAAAAGCATTCTAGAGACGTTTGGCAACAATGTACAATGTGAATTCTACCTCCGTGATGCGCTGTTTCGTGTAGGAGAGACGAACAAAGTAAAAGTGAGCTGTGGCACAAAACATAACCTAAATCGGTCTGTTGCTGTGTACTTATTAGAAATCTAGAAATGGTTTTACTTTCGATACTATGGATAACTGTCGGCAGTCGTATCTATCGATAGTTATCGATCCACCATCTGAAGCATAAATGTAGAGATCTCCACTTTGAAATAGTCGGTCTAGAGCAAAAAAAGTGCCTCGTGCTTTTTGAGGTATATTTTACAAAATTGGTATTACTGGAAAGGGAATTTTGTGCTCTGTCGATTGCAACACTTTTTCTGTGAGGAAACCTTTTTGCACTAACCGACGAAGCATTGCAATTGACAAAGCGCAAAATTTCGTTTCTAGTAATACCAATTTTGTAAAATCCCTCAAAAAGCACGAGGAACCTTTTCGCACTAGACCGACGAAATTGCAGTAACTCAACAACCAACATATGGATGTTGTATGGACCTTTCAGGATTGCTTCCAGTGGCGTGCATTCCAGGCAAGCGAGGTAAGCGCCGTTTACCCAGAAAATCCCCCAAAAAAATAAGTTTTCACGTACAATATCAACTTCAACTTGTAACAAATAAAAGATAATGAAACATTGGGCAAAACAGAGACTGTATTGACGCTTACGACGCTTACGCTTAAGTATATAATAAATTCACAGGAGATAAGTTGAAAGAGAAACATATACTGTTCAGCGTTCGGCAATCCTCGTACAGGCCAGTGAGGTGTGCGTTGGATCTAACGCTTCCTTTCCATACTGCACAATATTGCACGACTTACATCCCGCCCCCTGTGTTAATTACCAATATAAAAACACACTAGCATGTACAACGCGATGAAACCTGTGCGTTTGGTTGCGTTTTGGAAGCGCTTTCAGTCTGGCTTGGCTCGGCTTAGCTACACAGGAACATCGAAGTTGACTGTGAAACGTGATTACGTTCTTCTACTAGTCAACGCGTTATGTTTGAATGCTCCCGGTTTGTTTTTTTTTTGTTTTTTTTTTTGTTTTTTTTTTTGCCAACAAAATTCGTATTTGAGATCTTAATGATAACCCGTTTTCACGACTTACTCTTAATAAACAATTCGAAATTATTGATGGTGGTAAGCCTGAACCAGAATTACCATTTTTAAAAACTGGGCAAAAGAAAGGTGGCTCGATTTTTACTAGATATTTTCACGTATTGTAATAAGAAGACATTTTGTAGTTAACCCATTGTGAAGATGGTGGAAAACTGTTTTGTTAGCCATGTCTATTATTCGTCACAGAAAAGGATAAATGCATAATATGGAATGATCCTACACAGGGATACAACTTGAATAATTTGATCAGTGCCCTTTTGTAATAGCATGTTTCATACTTTTATTCTGATTTTTACTTTACTTCTACGCTCAAAGATGTACAAATAAGATGGGGAGGGGTAAATTCCCTCCCGTTCGGAATTCTTCACTCCGCAGTTGAAAAAATTTACAATTTTAGTCAAGCGGAGTTGGGAAAAAGGCAAAAGTTCCTTTTTTTAATAGATGGGAATTTTGAGTTAAGTCAGTTGGGACTTTCACAATTTTTGCTTCCCCCCCCCCTGCAGGAAACACTCTTCGGTACATCCCTGTCTACGCTTATCGCATACCTCTTAGAAAAACTCACTGCACGCCACTGATTGCTTCATCTGTCTTTTGGAAACATCAAATCCAACTTTCAGCTCAATCGATTGGGTAGAAGCTGTGAAACCGATGTTTTAGTTTATTGCCCGATTCATAAACTTTTCAAACGTGTATTTCTCGAAATTACAATTTTGTCCCTGCAAACTTCGACTGCTTATATTGGGCCATCTATTGAGGCTAGAAACTCGCTCTTGGTCCTAAAATGTTGCTGAAAGACTCCTCTACAAATTTCCAACGAAAAACCCAAAAAAATTTTCCCGACATAGGTCATGTTTTCACAGACCGCATCACAAATATTGTATTTCAATTTTCATTTTTTATCATGCATAGTGCATACCTACATTCTAAGATGCTTATAAGCTCAAAATGCACTGATTTTTCTGGAACGTAAACATTTTTCATCACGTTTGGGATCAGAGATGACCTAAAAAATATTCATTTGTACATTATGCCGCACTCAACTCATAATCACTTCACCATAATTGTGGAATGATTCGGCTTTCGAGTGTCACTGGCAAGTAGCTGTACTGTCGCAAGGTGAAGTTAATGTCTGATGATTTCATAGCGTTCAGTTGGATTTCCTACTGACGTGCCCACCTGTGGAAGTTGTCAACATGAAGTTTCGCGGTCGGCTTGATCAGGGTATCGAACACTACTAATACGGCCGTGTCG
Organism: Acanthococcus lagerstroemiae; assembly: GCA_031841125.1. Lineage (NCBI taxonomy): Eukaryota > Metazoa > Arthropoda > Insecta > Hemiptera > Eriococcidae > Acanthococcus > Acanthococcus lagerstroemiae. The sequence goes on along the minus strand of CM063109.1, from coordinate 18,983,047 downwards.
TCGGTGAACATAGTTGTAGTCGTGTTAATGGACGATGGTGCATCTGCAGAGGATATAGGAGGTATGAAATTAACCCTAAAACACTACCTCTGGGACATTCTTGCTGCGATGTTGAGCCACTGCGATGTAGCCTCGTCGTAGATCACTCGAAAAACTGTCTTTCGCTGAGATATGAATCAATCATGTCGCGGTAGTTCGTCGGTAGGTGCTGCCGCAACTTGTTGATTAGGACATAGCTTCTCGAGGGCGTGGGAAATGTCCCGTAATACTCCACAGCAGAACTTTTTCTCCACCAGAGCTTTTCTATTACGTCAGTGACTCGGCGGACTTGCTCTACTGAGAAGTGTTTTTGTCGGAACTCGAACTGGTGGTCCGGTCGGTATTAGTTCTTTTTCTTCGATCAGTGGCCTCCTTCGAGAAGGAGTTTCTTAAAGAGCTTTGACAAGACTGGAATTATGGAAGTATTTGAATGAGTCTTAATCGACTTCAGTAAGTCGACAAGTTCTTCGTTGTTTGCAAAAGGTGTCCTGTACTCTTTCTGCCCGGAGGAGTTCTCGAAAAGTAAGCCTGTACAAAGCTCTCAGTTGGAAATTGGCAGAGGAAAACTAGAGGAGCGATGAAGCGGTTTCGTCATACTTTACCCGATGTCCTTAAGAAGGCCGCTCCTCGCCATAAGACCAGCGGTAATGGTGGTCACTCGAACGACTGCGAGACGAATTTCTTCGTACTCATTCAACCGCAATAAGTAGTCGATGATTTGGGCGACTCGAAAACGCCGATGGCTGAACTTGCAGGTTTTGGCACCGAAAAAATCTATCGAACTATGACCGCTGTCAGTCGCGTCGAAGTTATGGCTGCGATTATGCGCGAGCAGGTAATAATGTTATGAGTGGAGAACGAAAAAGGAAGCTAGAAACATAATAATTAATTCGGAGGTTAATAGAGCGAATAATGGTGATTATGAGTAATTACCCGGATTCAATTAACGCGAGTAAGTTGGAGAAATATTTTATCAATTTGGTAAAATATTTCCCGCCTAGTGTTATGTAAAGGAGACGTCATCGCCATGCCGGAGTCATTCGTGTTTGTTACAGTGGAATCTCTGCTGATAAATTGACTCGCGTAACCGTTTGTTTCGAGTGTATGCTCTCTGGGTCAGAAGTCTGGGTTGCTGAATTAGTACTGACTTAGGCTGGATTGGACCTCATTGACCGACTATCAGGTACCCATCATGTGATCTGGCATGTAATGTGCACGAGGCTGTTCCACGCATCGGCAGTTCAACAACTGAAGTGGTACAATCGGATTAGGAGAAAAACTGACGCGAATTAATCGAGAATTTTTTGTGACTATTCAGCTGAGCAATCTTCGTGTTCGAAATCGAACGCCTAAACGGAAGCAGAGGAAGTGAGACAAATTTCGACCCCCTTTTTGTTTTGAGGAATTACTCGGGACCTAAAAAATCAACTTCCCCGTTTCGGCGTGATTAGGTAGACAAAAAGTTTTTTTACGCGTCCCGTATCTCTCGATAGGTTCTCCATCTGTACACTAATGAGAAAGATTTTACAGCCAAAACAATTTTTTCAACCGAATTCAATATTTTGGAAGCTTCAAAGCAAAATTGCAGACATCTTTTCGGAGAATCCTATGAACATGACCCGCCCAGAGGCGCCTCTCAAAATTGTTCGATTAAAAATAAATTTTGTATGGTGGGTTTTAGCCGAAGTGGAACAAATGCCAAATTTTAGACAACTATACAGTCCTACTTTCCCTTAGATAACCACACACATTGAAATTAGTATTCTTCGTGTTTCATTAATGCCAGTAACGATTTTTTACTACATCTTTTGAAACTATCTCCATTAAAAATTGTTGGGTGGAGGGGGGAATTCAGGGGGAGAAAATTCAATTTTATTATTAGTTTGGCTATAAGTAGAAAATTGCGATACCTGAAAGAAAAAGGGTGTCCCAAGTTTTCATATGATACCATTAAATATCATTTTGTTGATTTACAGATCAGTTCAATTTATTTCTTTTTACTTATTTGACTTTAATCAGCAAATTGTGGCACCTAATGAGGAGAAGAGAGCTAAAATTTGAGGGTGTCAATAACTGCAGTATTGGAATTTCTTAGTTTCCCTGAACCCATTTCTCATAATTAGAGTGCGGCACAGTATGCAGAAGAAAGAAAGACACAAATGTGGCTAGAATATGTGTTTTTCCTAAAAATATGTAAAAGAAAAAGTAAAATCAATACGGGTATCATCTTACAGTTTTTTGAAAGCCCCATTCATAGTAATTATTGTTGTTCACATTTTAAACTGAAACGCCTGAGAAAACTTTTTTTTCTTCCTAACACGAGTCAATTTTTGTTTACACGAATTAAAAGCAAAATAGCCATATTTTGGACAATTTCTGTGAATTTGGCAAAATATGTACGGGAAAAACGCGAAAAAGACACATAATATGCATTTTTACCCCAAGTATGTAAAATATGCAAAATGAAATGGAGATCAAAATGCAGGGATTTTTCTGAAAAACGTAAACTTTTTCATCACTTTTGGGATCAGATATATCACTTCACCATAGTCAGAAAGTGGTGGCCCATGTAGCAAGGGGGGAACTAAGCTGAAAATCATACTTTATAAACATTTTTAACATCCGCTCGCTGTTAAATATCTCAATTTTTAACCTACAACCAAACGAACATGAAAATTGAACTCCACGGTTTTGAAGACCCTCCCCACCCCCCACCAATATCTTAATTCAATAATATTAGATGTTGATGGTTGTACAAGTTGTAGAGCAAACGTCATCACTCGCTGTAGTGAAACACGAAAAATTCAAATTTCATCGTGTGATGTCTGAGAGTAGATAGGGGAAAATTTTCAGGGATGAATTAGGAGGGTAATCAGCAGGGGTGGCAGGTAAAATATATTTTATATTTTACATGCTCATTTTACATGTAAAATAATCGATGTAAAATAACTCTTTATTTTCCTATTTTACATGGAAAGTGCAGAACCAATGTAAAGTGAATTAAAATGAATTAAAATAGTATATTACACACCAAGAGTCAAAAGTGAGTGTTTACATGGCGAGGGAAAGTTTCGAGTGAGCAATTCCCGAGTTATGTAAACTCACTTTTGGCTCTTGTTGTGGAAGATACTTTTTATACTACTTGATCAGAAGCGGCAATGTTTTTCGCTGACATGGTCTGTATTTCCCCCCCCCTTTTTAAATCTATTTATTAATTTAAATTATAGACAGGGGATTTTTGTGTGCGTAATTAATTCAAAAATGTAATTTGCTCAGTTAATTACTACAAAGTACAGTATCACAGTCTTTTCTTCAGTTTGTTCACATGCACAAACAGCATACACAGGTAGTGGCCAGCAAAAACGTACCAATGGTAAATCACGATTGGTAACAGCTGTACTACGTCGTGAATATTTAAATGCGTTTTGTAATTCGCTCAGTGGCCGAGTGGTTAGAGACAATCGCTACATTTCAGTCAAATGTTTCAATGGACGCGGGTTTGATTCCCCGACACAAAATTACTGGCCAGCGATTTTTTCATGTAAAAACGCTTTACATTGAGGGACGTTTACTTTACATGCAGGTTTTGTTAGCACTCGATGCATGAATGATAAGCGTTTCTTGTCGTCTGTAAAACACCAACGTAAACATTGCCTTTCTGATCAAGTAGTATAAAAAAAATTAAAGTTCCATTTTTCAATTAAAATTTTTAAAACTTGCACACAATTGGGCCTACAGTCAAAAATAGTCGTCTCCTTTATCATTCAATTTTATAATTTATACTACTCAAATTCACTATAAGTAACTCATAAGAAAGTAGAGTGTTTTATAAAAAGTAAATTACATAAGACAAGTATAAAACAATTTAAAAAAAAAATTGAGCAATTTAAAACCTTTCGACGACACAGACTATGCGGACATTGACTGTTCAATTTTCATTAATTCCTAATATCAATTGCAAATTTAAAATTGAATCGTAACCGATAAGAATTTGAAGACAAGGTTGAGGATGAAACACTTATTGGTGTGGTGGGACGTATGGCGATGCACGCATGCCAAAGTGGCCTCTATGACACCGCACCCCCGGCCCCGGAAACTACCCTTTCGAGTATCGCATCAGTGACCTGAGGGACGCCTTGTGGCCAGGCCCGAGCCCCCATTTCTACTTGCCGGAATGGTGCGCGCGTCCTACCAAGGCCATCATGGGGTTCCCTACTGACCGAGGTCTGCACTCCCTGAGCGCTCGCCTGGAATTCAGGTCCCCCACGGCCGGACGCGCTGCCTCTCTTCACTCACCCCTCACCTCCTCGTCTTGGTCCGTGTGTCGACGCAGGCAGGTGGTGACGACGGGTGAGCCCTGCCGGTGGGTCCGCAACGCAGCTGCAGCAGCTCTTCTAGGATGGTACAGAGTTCTCCTCCTGTTCGATGGTGTGGGCCGAGTTTGGTACATCGCCGGCCCTCTGTCTCGACCACTCCGTCTGCATCTTCTTCTTCATATTGTAAATTAAAGTGATTGAAAAAGACTTTTTTTTCTCGAAAGGTGGCCCTCCCAAGAGTTAAAATTAGTTGTAGTAGGTGTAAAAACATACAGCTAATCTTTTTTTGGAATCAAAGAATACGAGTATTAAGGATTCGCGAAGTTTAGTGTAGATTTCCCATGAGAAAATCCGTGATTTCACAATAAGAAATTCTCAAAATCAAAGTTTGCTTCAAAAACTGATTGGCTAGTAAAATATTGGGCAATTTTTGAGCGGTGACAATGAAGTACCTAAAACGAAATTTGAAGGTCACTGCTTCCTCATTAAATTTTAGAAAAAAGTGAGTTTGAATTATTATTACAGATCACATCACATAAAATACGAGTGCGCAGAAATTCGTAAAACCGTGTTTCTGCTGTTTCTGCGTACTCTGAGTCTGTTTTACGTATTTTCGAGAGTATTCATTTCGCAACCACTCCTCACTGTACGGTTCCATGGGAGAGCGGAGTCAGGACCTAAAAAGATTTGAAATAGATACTTCAAACAGTAAGGGTTTCTTTAATCGGAGATCTCGATTTTTAGGTTGTTTTGGTCTTACTTTACCTTCATATTGGTCCTCCGGGGCCTGACAAATGATGGCTTTGAAAACTTGAGTTATCTGCATTGGTGATTTTACTATTGCGGTATGTATTTGGTCCTACTTCCGACTCACAGTGGTTCACAGGGAGATGGAATATGAAATATTTAAATATACAAATGTTGGTGCCACTTATTCAAAACTACGTATTTTTTAGTCGATGATCCAATTTTTGAAGTTCACATGTAAATGTACCCGAACAAGTTTTCAAGTAAAATCTGATTTTCAAGTTTTTATTTTTATTTCATTTTTTGTTGTGACATTGAAGATAACATAGAGTCCTATTTTCGGCTTCCCTGAAGTTGCGCAGTCCCCCACCATATTCTTCGATTTCAAAACATATTTTTCTTGTGCATGTTACTCGTACGTACTAGATACGCTTAATGCCAGGAAAGATTTTTTTCAAAGAAAAAAGGTTTGGAACTTTTTAGTGTACAATTAAATTAAATTGACATAGCTTGATCTTGTTGAAAATCTGAACATTTGAAGAGACTGTGAGGGTCGTTAAGTGTCACAATTACGATGCCGAATATCCATTGATATGATACATAAGTAAATTCTTTTGAAAGTCTGTGAGAATGCAAACTCCTACGATATGACTGATACAAAGAATCAAAAATAAAATGTACAATGATGAAAGAAAATTCGTATTACCGAACGTCGATTTCGATTTTTAGTTAAACAGGAAAAAATTATACACCAATCCGCATAGGCCTATATAAGATGTTGCCTATCATTAACACTTGAGGCGAATCGCAATATCACTAAATGGTGGAGATGATAATACATACTCACTTGAATTTCTAGGAATACGTGTTTCGCACCCTTTTCATATTATTTCGGTAGTAGATTACTGTTTTACAAATATGAGACATCGTGATTCAAACGATATTATTCTCATTTAAGTTGGCTGTCAGTTATTGTACTATAATTTATTATCAGCGAACAAAAACATGAAAGTTAATAAGACAGTAATTATTATAGTTGTGAACGCGACGTGGTTGGTTACAAAAAAGTCGTATTCATTTATATATTTTTCTTTCTAAATCATTAAACGTATAAAATATAATCAAGAATTTTTTCATGTATCTGGAACTAGTGATGGTAATGAGCAAATACTCAATTTTAAATATTAAAGTATTTTAAGCATTTACTGAGCTACTGTTCAGATTTTGAATACTCGGATTTTAAAAACGCTCACGGAGCAAGTGCTCTCGATTTACCGAGTATTTTAAACATTAATGCTTTGAATACATTTATTGATATAACTCTGAGTTAACTCTGAATTAACTCTTGAAAATTAAATTGACTGCAAACTGAACTATGATTCAACTCATCTCAAACTGAGTTATGCTAGACTCTCGAGTAACTTCACGGAAATGCTCGGACATATAAAACATTTGCTCGTCAATAATAAATGTTCAGTTATTTATGTATTTAATAAGCATTTGTTCTGCAAATGGTGAGCATTTCAAGCAAACTGAATTCTTGCAAATACAAAATTGTCACCAACTGTTTTGAAAACGGAGATCAACTTAATCGGCTTAAATTAATTTTGTAACTGGTACCACAGTATCGGACATCAGGCTGATGTTCTCCTGTTGATTTTTGTATTACAATAAATTTGAAATCAGTGGTGCAAGCCTTTCTCCTGAGAAGTACAACAGAGTCAAAAGTTATAGGACTCACCTTCAATGAACTCTCTCGCCACTCCCCCTCCCTTCAACGAAAATGAATTAAGTGTATTGATCAACCAAACCATGAAGTTTTATTTATTACAAAGTTATTTGGTTTCAATTTAATGATCCAGGGAAAAGGGTCCCTATAAGGTGAAAATCATGAAAATTGGGATTTTGTCACATTTGTATAGAGGGCGCTAGTCCGTGTGGTTTAAAACCATTCCGAGCATTTTAGCTACTTTTTACATCAAGAAAATTGAAAGAAGTTATATTGCTGTGTAGTACTGGAATATCAATTTTTTAACACGTTTTTCTTCGTTTCAAGTTTTTCTCCATAAGTTTCCTTTCCCCGCAACGCATCACAGATATTCTTTTAGATTGATGATGAGGGTACATCATTAATCCTTCAGGAAATAGAAACCCTATTATTTTTAACACTTATTTTGATTTTTTTGATCATGTAATTCCTCTAGGATGTGATTTAATATCACAAATTAAATCAAGAAAGATAAAAAATGAAAAATTTCAGGAAATTAAGTACGTATAATTTATGCAATCATTTTAATTGAAATTTTAAGATCTAACTGTTCTTTTAAGCTTATTATATATGAACATCCAGAATGAATAAAAATACAATTTGCGTCTGCCCGCTCATCGAAAAGAAAGTCAGTGGTCTCGAAAATCTCATATGTGACACTTATAGTATAATTTGATATTTCTAAATCTGATTCCCACTCCCTGGTGTCACAATAGTTCTTAACATATGATTAAACTGTCTTGAAAAAAGACTCTAGTGATCCTGAAACCCGTGCAGGGGCATACTGAACAGTGAATGGGGAAGCCCCTCTAACCCTCACCATTTTTCCACGAGCAGAGAAAACAAAATTGGAACTTTCCAGGTGGGAAAATTTTGGTTCCTCTCTGCTGGCCATTTCCCTCTTCAGTACATCCAGAAACTCTTAAGTTGACTCATGTATAATGCAATTTTTTTTTTTTTAGTGTTAGCTTTTCACTCGATTTTAAAAATTATTAAATTAAAATTGTATACTTTTTTTTTTTTGGTATTTTAGATTTTAGTTTGAATTTGATGTACCAATAATACAAAAACTGAAATTTATGACCTTAAACACCGCACATCAGATATCCTGATTTAATTTCTTGCACTCTCATGAACATAGAAATATCAACCAGTCCACTATAATAACGCTTTTCAGATACTTTGGAACACGAAAGACAGTTATTTCATATGAGTGGTATCTTAGTGAGGAGGCAGAGGGAATTAAAATTTCCGAGGGATGGAAAACTATTGACATAGGGGAAAATGGCAAATGAAACTTCGTATTCCTGTTGTTTCCTGAATCCGGCGAGATCAAAATAAAAATTGCTTCTGTTTATAAACACAGTAATGCTTGGAAGAACAATTATTCCCCTCCATTTGTGACTGTCTTCGGAGAAAATTTATTGAAAAATTGTTTAAAATAAATTTTATTTTAAATTATTTGTCGTCAAAGCCATACAGATCTTCAGATGCTTGAGAACCTCCGATTTTGAGAGGTTCGAAAATATTCTGAAAAATTATTGGAACAGTTGAACTGGGGCGGAACTTCTAATATGTGAAAAAGTGAAAATCCTCAGTGAAGTCTCCCTTGTTGTCGGGTTTTTCCTACACCCCTGACTGAACCTTTTTCTACTCATTGAAAACAAGTTTGATGGTTAGAAATGGATTCGAGAAACATGCAAATGGTCGGATACATTGTTCTTTTTGTTTCTCGCAGGCCAATTGACCAACCATTGGTATTTTATCCCGCGGAATGTTATTTCATTAGCACTGCTGATTTCGTGCTTTCTATTGTCAGGCTTCAAACAGAATTCAAGTTTTCAAAAACCAAAAAATAACTAGTCGAAGAAAGCAAAAGCGTATTTAGTACCACTAAGTCGATATGACTATGGTCGTATATCTATCTATACAAACTAAGCTAGAGTCGGCAAGTAATTTAATAAGCCAACGATATTCGCAGAAGTTGCGACTTTGACTGCGATAACTGAGGAAACCAAATCAGTGATGTTCTAGTACGCCATACAGATGGGTAATGCCAAACTTTTTTCCAGTTGGTGGGAAAGGACAGATATATTTTTGAGGGTGCTACACTCTTCTAGACAAAACATTATTACCTATTCTCTCATTCATGTTCTCAAAATTTGGACAACTGTCCCAAATCACCCGGACTGAACTCTGAAGGCATCTAAAGCCTTAACGACTTTCAAAGGAGTAAGCTCCCCGAAATTGGATATCAGGTACTCGACCTATATTCTGTCAATTTATGGCACTATATTTCAGTATCAAGGCGCACAGTTGAAGGTTTTTTTTTGAAAAACTTTAAATATTTATCTTTCATGCAAAATATTAGTCAAACGAATCCACTCGTGTAAGTAAACATAATAATTGTAGGGGGATTTCCGTGAAAGCAGTTTGAAAGATACTGTTCAATATAACAAAACTGATAACGGAGTAATACGGATGTCAATTTATCGAGTGCGTCTGCTACCTACAGGCAGTCAGATACTTGGAAGAATCGAGTGGAAACGATTTCGCCAAACTATAAATTCGATGTAACGGCTGACGGACCAATTTGCTTCGAAAAATAATATTCTCAGAAATTCGTTCACCAACGAGCCATTTCCAGGTACAAGGCAATTGAATATTGAAATTACACGTACTTCAAGAAATAAAGATAGTCACATGTGATAAGTATCGTACATCTTGGAGATTTTTTCCTCTACGAGAATGTAACTGCGTTTTCCACCGAATATTCACACCACCAGGGCGTCTATACCGATCCTGAATGTAAGGTTAAAGCAGAGTTAAAGCAGATATCAGCCATAAAAGGAAGGTGCCCACTGGCCCAGAAGGCCGAAACATAGGGAGCTGTGGGCTGGAAGCTATAAAACTTGAAAAGAGCAGTAACTCAGACGTGGTTTCGATTTCTTAAGATTTTGAAAACGGACGTACATTTCTCTGCTCTAAATGATTTTCTTAAAAATCGTACGCACGTGAACGCTTTTCTTCAGGCCTAACTTTTGTCATCGTATACGGGCGGCACTGATGGTCGCAAGACCAGTATCCAGTGCCTTGTCGCAGCACTTCCACCGAAACATTTCGCAGTCGCAAAGAGGCTTAACAAACGACAGGAAAAATTAAACAAAAACTCGAACGTACACGTACATATACTTGCAGTTTTAATGAAGAAAACTCGACCATACCATTGCCAAATAGCCTTCACGGTTTGTTACAATTTAAAAACATTACGTAAAATGGCACAGTTTTGCTACCAATATCGGCGAGCGGCGGTAGACGAATAGTATACAAGGAACAAATGAAGAAAGAAAAAAAAAAAAAGGTGAGAATTGTCCACCAGTTTGTTCATTGACAGCGCATGATAATTTTGTATTCACGTAATGGACCATGCACACGGCCGGTCTCGAACGGTTACACAGTTTCATAATTTTGCAACACGCGCCATTTTTCAAAGAATCCGCTGCCTAGTCCTGTCGTTTGGTATTTGCAACACTCGCGCCATCTGATTATTGCGACAAGTACCACCATGCTCGGAAATCAACGTCCGATTGGATGGACAACGTCGGCCGTATACTCGAGGGGACGAGGACAACCGGTGGTTCGAATAGTCAATAAGTCAGCAAAAGCTGAGGGAAATTGAGACAGACGCCAGTGAAGCGCTGCCGTGGGACTCGAAAACTCCAAAATCGAGGGCTAGTCTGTTTTCACTCAGTTCAGATGCAGATGAAGACGGGTTGGGAACTACGTGTATAAAACTATCTGGAAAATACCGCTGCATGGATTCAAATGTCGTTTTCTGTCACTCCTCTTTCATGTCTCTTCTTCCTCCTCTCTGCGTTCCAGCCACTACTACCTAAGCTCAAACCTTCTGACTAGAACCGGCAACGGAAAATTTTTTGGTAATTGGCCAAGCTATCCCTGAATGCAGACGCTGATACACGGGAGAGGCAGTAGAGGCTTTTACTCAGTTATATGAAATTGAATGTGCATATTTTGTTTATCTTTTGAGAAGAACTAAATTGATTCATATTTATGTTTACTTTAGATTACTTTTTCATACAAGAGGCTGTTAGGCTGTTACTCAGTTATATGAAATTGATTACCCATATTTTATATATCTTTAAGAACTAAATTGGAATAGTTATTTTTACTTCAGATTACATTTTCTCATATAACTCACTCTTGTCGTTCATTTTGTCGTTGAGTTCTGTTTTTAGTTGGTCATGCTCCCCTACTTACCTTTTCTTTTTTCTCTCTCTCTCTTTCTTTTTTCATAACCGAGTAATACAAGGTACAATCCAAATTTCAGAATAATCAAGGATAACATTTTTAATGTACATTGAACAACTTATTCAGCTTGTTTTTTTTCTTCGCTGAAAGTGAACATCCGATACCAGATGGAAATATTGATCCTTCTCCAATTTAGCCCCTAACATGAGAATTTTATGCTATAATTAGCGACTGTGGCTTTGGCTTGGTTTCAAAATATTGAAATAAATAAGAAGGCTGGGCCTATTTTTAATAAATATTTAAATATTATAATTTCAAAAATTTCTTCAAGGATAATAAAAAATGAAAAATTTTTGTTTATTGCTTAAATGTTGAGTTACATAAATTTTTATAATAAAAGTATAAATCTAGAAGTCTGTTCGACTTATATTATTTACATGATTTGAGTTTGAACAGATGTAGATCGATGATGATGATGACAAGATTATCAGTTTTACGACCGGTTTGATGCAGCTCTCCATTTCTCCCTATCTTGTGCAAGTTCTTTCATTTCGTAATAACACTTATATTTGACATCCTTTATTATCTGTTGAACATACTGGAATCTTTGCCGATCTACTCAATTCTTTCCTTCCACTCTTCCTACTAGCAGCAGTGGTATTAATCCTGGGTACCTCAAATTATGCCCTATTAGTTTATTTCTCCTTCTGTTTCGATAATTCCAATTATCCATTTTACCTACTACTCTGTTAAGTACTTCCTCATTTCTTACCTTATCCGTCCATTTGATGCTAAGTAACCGCCTATTGCACCACATCTCAAAAGCTTCGATCCTTCTCTTCTCTGGTTTTCCTGTGGTCTACATTTCACATCCATACAAGGCTACACTCCAAACATAAGTTTTAAAGAACAATTTTTTTGATTTACAGATTTGTTTGTGATTTGAAAAGATTACTTTTTCGATGAAATGCTAATTTGGCTTATGCTATTCTACTACTAATATCCCTTTTACTTCTTCATCTTTGGTTATTTTACTCACTGAATAGCAAATTTCGCTTACTTCCCCAATCTTTTCCTGTCCAATATTAACATTTAAGCTATCATGTTCACATCGATTACATACCATTTCTTTATTTTTATTTATTCTCATTCCATATTCTACACTAAAAATCTCCTCCATTCCATTTAAATTGTTTTCCAAATCAATAATACTCCTTTCAGCTGATAAGATAATATCATCTGCAAACCTGAGCATCTTTACTCGCTCTCCATTGCTTCAAATTATTTTTCTTTTATTTTTTTATGGCCAACTCTATATGTACAGATTAAATAATACTGGAGATAAGGAGCACCCTGTTTTACACCGTTTTCTATATTAGGCTCCCCTTTCTCTCCTTCTATTCCTAATGTAGCTTTCTGTCCTTTATATAGGTTTAAAATAACTTGTCTTTCTTTAAATTTTATTCCTATATTTTTCAGAATATCAAACATTTTATCCCATTTAACATTTTCAAAAGCTTTTTCAATATCAACAAATGCCATATATGTATCCTTCCCCTTTTTGAGTCTCCCATCTACAATTAATCTGAAAGTTAACACTGCTTCCCTAGTACTTCTACTTTTTCTAAATCCAAACTGATCACCACCTAATTCTGCATCTATTCTATTCTCAATTCTCCTGTAAATTATCCTAGTTGATATTTTTGATGCATGCAAAAGAAGACTGACTGTTCGATAATTTTCACACCTATCTGCTCCTGCTTTTTTCGGTATAGTTACAACAGTACACTTTTTATACTAATTTGTATAAATTATGATGTACATATTCTCGTAAGTTCTGTAATAACTCAGCTGGTATCTCATCCACTCCTGGAGCTATCCCTTTCTTAAATCTCTCAATGCTTTGTCGAATTCACTTCTTAAAACTGAGTCTCTCCTCTCATCTTCTTCCACATCTCCCACCCTTTCCATATCTCTTCATCCCATTTCTACTATATAGTCATTCTACATACTCTACCCACCTTTTCACTTTTCCTTCAGCTGTGTGAATAGGTCTCCCTCCTTATTTGTTATATTACTTCCTTTCTTCCTTCTTTCTCCAAACTCCAGTTTTACTTTTTTACAAGGCAAGTCCAGTAGTCCTTTATTCATAAATTCTTCTATCTTATCACTTTTTTCTTTCATCCATTCCTCTTTTGCCCGTTTACACTTTCTCTTTATTTCATTCTTTAACCTTTGATAAGCTAATCTACATTCTCTATCGTTTGCATTCTTATATTTTCTTCGTTCATTCATCTTTCTGAGTATTTCCTCCTTCATCCATGGTTTCCTTTCTTCTCTCTTAGTTTTACCTAGATTTTCTTCTGCTGACTTTAATATTCCCTCCTCCCTTGGGTGATACCTTGCCGTGGTGAGGAGCTTTCAGCGTAAAATATTTAAAAAAAGACTCTATGAGGTTATAATATATCGTTAAAATCGCGACCAAAAGCACCTAGAAGGCAAACCCGACAGATAAGTCCTGTTGAAAGCGATAAAAAACTACAACAGTATCTATTTCCAGGAAATGTAGCTTTTCCAAATATTAATTATCGATGTAAATTGGGTCTTTAATTTTGAAGATTGCTATAGGTTTTTGATTAGATCTGGATTCCACCTCCCAGAATTGAAATTCCATTTTTGAGAGGCGGCAAAACTGATGACTTAATATGGGAAAGCAAAGTGCCAAAATGGGGCAGTTTGGGTCATTGTCTTCAAATATCCTACAAGATTTTGCATTTAGGGACCTGAAACCCAGAAATGGAAGGTTATGACGATTTTGGCTTTAATTTCAAACTTATTTTCGTACCCATCATTCGAGAAACCACTAGTACCGCGCGATGGGGTGACATTGCACATGTTCATGAATAAACGGGGAGGAAAGTTGTGAATGAAGTTTTGTCTATTAAAAGTGCCAAGTAACCCCAAATCGGTAGGCAGTGTATACTGATATATGAAGAAAGAAAAAAAAAAGTTAACCTTGAGAACTGTACTAGTCCTTTATTCCAAAAATCATAAGAAAAAATCGAATGAGACTTTCCCTTCGAAAGTTCGAGATCCTGATACACAAACGTACGTCCTCGAAATCTTTGAAATGTATACATATCCGATTTGCACTTGTCTAGCAATCAGGCAGAACATTGAAACTGATCATTTCTGGCTTGAAGAACAAATAAACAATTATGTGTAGTCACCTTCTCCACGTTGTTTTCAGTTTTTTATCGACGCTCCATCATGCTGATTCATACACAGTATAGTTTACTTTTATGATGATCGCAATCGAATTCTGCGTGTAATGATACCAAACATACAGTTTTCTTTCATTTTCACTCATTATCTAAAACAATATCTGTAATGAAATTTTAATACGCTTTGTGAAGCACTGCACAAAGAACTTAATACCGCTGCCTGGAAATAGTGGCATTACATGCACCGAGCTGGTTTCACAGATAGCTACAACATCCTATGTAACCACAATTCACGTGTCAGTGTCGCCACGGGTTCAATATTTCCGTCTCGCTCCTCGGAGTAATGAAAACAGGTGTGCCAAGTCACCCCGCGATTGTAAAATCACCCCGCGTCACAGTATAGTCTCTATTTATAATCAAAAATGTAATTTAGGTGTACTATTTTTCAAAATTATGAGAATTTTGGAGTTTTCTTGGGTGGTTGGATATAAGACACTTAAATTATTTCGAAAATTCAAATAATTGAAAAATATGCGTTACTATATTTCGTTAAATGAAGTAAATAAACAAACATTTTGAAAAATGTAAACAATGATTATCTTGCACCCCCCCCCCCCACACACACACACACACAAAATGAGCATCAAGCGAAGGCCGACGAATTTCGTAAACTTTTGAATATTTCAAAAAATTATATTTCTTTTTCAACACATCGCGAATAATCCCTTCATCTTTGAAAATTATCACGAGAAAAATCCCTCCGGTAGGGCGCGCGACCACTAGCCACTGTCCCGTTATTTCTGGTATACTATTAAGTTAAGTGATCAGTGCTACTTTATTTCTAAATCAGTCATGAATCATGATTTTTGTTATGTTATTTTAGTGTAAATTATTTTGCTAAGCCCATCAACTGAGTGTTATGAAATAAACATGCCACTTCATTCAAAACGGAAATTAAAAGTTCCAAATACAAGAGAAAAGAATATAATTATTTGAGAACTTTAATTATGAATGGAATATTTTAAATCTTAGGAAAAGTTAAGATTTGGACTTCAAATCCTTGTTTCTGAGCCACAGTCTCACAGAAAAATTTCTTTAATCAATCTTTTAAGTGTGAGATCGATTCATCGTGCATGCCTCAAAAAATTGAAGGAAATTTCTTCTGCTGGTTGACAGGTAGTGAGATAGATTTATGTAGACTCTTAACTTTTTACGAAAATATTCAGTTAATCCGTTTGCTCCATTGTGTTGAGTGACTCACTAGTTAATGAATTCAATGGTAAATGATTTTAATTTTTTATTACTCATACTTTGGTTGAATTTTTGAGCAAATTAAACTAATATTCCTATTCTGTTGAAACATCCCTCCAGAAAAGATCCCTCCCGAAATTCCTCTCGCCTTTCTAATCATTAAATATTCCCTCCAAGAAGGGATTTATCCCTCCAGTTAGCACCCCTGTGATTTACCCTTGGTCTATTACCTCAAGTTCACATCACTCGTTCTCTTTTTTGCTTAAGAACAAAAAAGTCAGGTGTGAGTGGCCTTCGGACAGAAATATTTTCCCCCAGGATTGTCGTTCTACTGAGTGCAATTAACGATGTACATACACTTGAATTGCAAAATTTGTGATTAAAAACGATCGCAATCATCCCGACGCATCGCATTTCCTCGATCCATACACCATCCGTATTACTCGAGCACCAGTCGTGATTTGACTGGGAAACACGGAGCTGCTAATTGGAGCCCGAGATCGTAATAGTGCGTTGATACACTTTTCGAGTAATATCTTAGCAATTTTTAAAACTATGCACGTGGATTCAAGAATAACAAAATTGCATAATCGCTTCTTGCGCAATGAAAATGTGTGTACTTATGTTTGCTTTTTTGCAAGTATGTGGAGTATCCGTTCGAATTCTTCTGCATGCAGTGTAAAGTTGGCTATATAGATAACTACGACTGCCAGTTATCTAGATGTAAAATATGGACCTTAATTGCAATCGCCGTATTATTTCCTGTAATGTGCACGCAGCCACGCACGTGGGTGCTTGTACAGCTTCACGCTCATACGGGTCCAGGTATTTGGAGTCACTCGGGCACGTGTGTACAGGTGCGTAAACGCAGCCAGTGCCCGTGCGAATTTTGTCATCAATGTGGCAACTCGATTCGAGTTCTGTGTATGATCGATTTCCTCATCCGCAGTTGTCGATCGGTGGTTTGTTCTAGTCGTGTCTACGCGATGCAATTAGTCGGTTAGGTTCAAAAAGATCGACTGGTGATTGGTGATAGTGTAGGAACAGGTGTCAATGGTGACGCTTGAAGACCCGAGGTTCTAGAAAATTCGGCGGTGTGACGTTCACGGTCATCGTTGCGGTAGACCGAGAAAGTGCGAAGCTGCGAACCCTATCAGCAGAGCTGTTGCGGCACAACGAAATATTGGTCAAGTATCTGAACTGAGACTCGTGTGTATGGAACACTCTGTCACACCTGCATGAGAAATTTCGTGTCAGGTTCGAAACAATCGCAATGATTTCTGACATTGAGGATTTGCTAATATCTTACCACCGTCTTAACACAGATACCCGTGAAACACTATGAACGTTGACAGAAGCATCGACATTTGTATTGACATAATTGTTCACTTTTTTTAAGTTTTTGTATTCAAATACTCAAGAACATATTATATTCACTTGGTGGAGCGTACGGTGATGCAAAGTGGCTCCCCAGACACCGCACCCCTGGTACCGGAAAATACCCTTTCGAGTGACGCATCAATAACCAGAGAGACGTATTGAAGCTGGCCCAATCCCCATTTCGCCTCTTTGCTTCGGGCCACTCTATTGGACACCCTACTGATCGAGAAAACGCTCACCTAGCATTAACCTGGAATTTGGGTGCATCGCAGATGGACATGCTTTCTTCCTTCACCCCTCACCTCTTGGTGACGGAGGAAGGTGCTGAAGGCGGGGTGAACTCTGCCGGGGGGGGGGGTCGCAGCAGCTGCAGTAGCTCTAGAATGGTACAGAGTTGTTGTGTCCAGTGTGGGTCGAGCTGTGTTCGTTGGCCCTCTGCCTCGACCATTCTGTCTGCATCTTCTTCTTCACAATAATCGAGACAAAGGCCGACACCCGGTTCCATCCACTTCCACTTTTCATCATTTCCATAACCAAGGTGTCCCGCGCGAGACGACTGATGACGCCGTCGCTATCGCTCGTGTTTCCGCCGGGATCGATCGCTGTTGCCGTCCCGTGTTTCTCCTGCTCCCAGGCCTCACATTCGAACAGGGTGGCTCAGGGGGTGTTCTCCGCCCCTCGATCACAGTCCTCGCCATCCGATGTAAGTACGTGCGGGTACCTTAAATGCTTGAATTTCTGAATTTTGACGGAAAAATTCACCTAGATGTATTTTCAGGCGTAGATTACGGAAAAAGTACTCAAGAAATTCCTCGACCCTACCCAAGTCATCTGGGGTCAAAAAAAAGTGGAACGTTCGAAATTCAGCACATTATGGATCATGCATACAGTCTACCTATTTTCCAGTAGTGGTGAAGAACAAAATTTACGAAAAAATTGAACTTGTATGGAATAAAAAAATTAATTTTGATGATTTATTCATTTTCTAAAACACGTTTCATCATGAAAAACGAAAAAAATTAAGAAAAACGAATGAAAATCTACAAAACAATTTCTATTACTTTATAGGCACAAAGACACATTACATTTTACACATTTCACATTTAATTTCGAACTTTTCGAGGAACAGAGAGGATTACGGCGACGCATTCTGGCTGATTCAAAAGTTGGCCAATGGGCTTGTTGATTTACTCGAATATCCTTTGAAGGAGTGTAAGTTGACAGACGGTACTTCTTTTTTTCGATGGCTCTTTCGATTGACTGACCTGGCGGTCGTCCTCTTGCTAGCCCCATAGCCATGGGGGGGGGGGGCAAGCTGGGTCTGAGCCCCCGCTAAAGGTTTCTTGAGCCCCCTAGGCAAAGATACCACCATTAGAAGAATCATCATTACGCTTAACAAGAATGAAAGAAGGGATGGAGAGAATTAATATCACAGAAACATTTTAAAATTTAGAACAAAAGCTTGGTTAACTAATTTGGGACTTGATTGGGAATGGGATTTCGAAAAAACGTGTGTTAGAGGCGAAAAATATTTAAATTCAATTTCAGGTGCCTTGAGGGTAATCAGCCACTTCGCCCGCTCCGCTTGGCTACACCACTGTTTCGTAGAAATCTTCAAATAATATACTATGTGTAATGTGTATCCTCAAGCCCCCCTGGTAAACAGTCAGCATCCCCTATTGCAGATGGCTGGCTACGGGCCTGCCTCTTTTAGGTGACTTTGTTTCCATTGAACACAAAGTAATTCCGATTTCTTCTTTAAATTGAGCCAATGTGAGCGTTGTTTGTCGTCAGGGACGTACCGAAGAGTTTCTCCGGGGGGGGGGGGGGTGAAAGTCCTAACTGATTCAACTCAAAATTCCTAAGTATCAAAGAAAGAAAAAACTTTTGACTTGTGGGATTTTCCCAATTTCTCAACTCAAAATTCCTAAGTATTAATCGAAGAAAAGAAAAGAAAAGAAAAAAGAAAAAGAAAGCTGTTGACTTGTTGGATTTTTCCAACTCAACCGAAATTTCCCAACTTCGCCTGACTGAAATGGTAATCTGAGTAAAATTTCCTACGGGGGAGGCTCCCCCTATTGGTACGTCCCTTGCTTTTCGTTCTTGGCGAAATTGTACACGATGCCACAATATCCAAGCATTCAAAGCCGTGACATCGAGCAAGTGATAAAAAAGTCAGCATCAGGGTCACCGTCGCGTCGTATTCCTCAAAGAGTCTACTCAGTTTAGTCGAGATATTCAGATTCATTTTTACAAAAAGAATTGCGAAAAATACTTCGAAAAGAATCATAAAAAATTACTCGGAATCTTTATCACTTTTCCTTTCATTTCGAAATCTAGAAGAGAACTGTGCATGATGGGTCAATTATGGAACGTAAAGATATTTGGATTTGTGATCTTGAAATTTTGTTTCTTTTTCGATTATTTCGATATTTGTCGATACTAAAGGATCCTACCAATGAAAACATTTTTTTTTGGTTACGATCGACCAAATGTACAGCCCATAGGCGGAAATAGGGGGTAAGGGGGCACCCCCTCACAAAAAATTAGCCCCCCAGTTGAAATTCGTATTTTTCTTAATAATATAATTTAACGGTTTATTTGCGGTTTTTTTTCTTTTATTTATATTTATTTTTAGTCGCACAGTGTCTTACATGGAACTTGGGGCTTCAGCCCCCCCCCCTAAACAAGTGGCTTATTTCCGCTTAAGGTACAGCCCAAGTTATAGGTGGAGTTATAGGTGGCACTAGCTCCGTGCCTCCGGCTGTTTCACAGTGTTTCGTTTTTCAGAGAAAAAATTATTTTTATTTGTTTGGCAAATTGTTATAAGGGGCTTGGTAACATTTTTCAACAATAAATACACCTTTCTACACATGAAATATCATCAACACTGCTTCTAACTAAACAGTGGTGGCAACTCCAGTACTGTTCTGAGGCTCGGGCAGCACACGACACTACTTGGGCAACACACGAAAAAATGTCGAAAAATACCTCAAAAATCCAAGTTTATTTGAATGCTTGGATTTAAATTTGGGTGGGTCGAAATTTTTTATATTCATTGTCCAAACAATTTCTGTTCTTTTGCATGAATTGAACAGAATAATTTAGCAATTCACCCCCCCCCCCCCGTTAAAAAAATTCGGTCAACACACAAAGAAAATTTGAGTTGCCACCGTTGTAACTAAGGTTTTTTTTTATTATGTCCAAATTCTATCACATTATGCAATTTTATTGAAACCCGGATCCAGTTTTATCATGAAAATGGACGTCTAGCAAACATTTGCTAAAAATTGAGTATAGGTGAAGTGTTCTGTCAAAAGGTTCCATATGTCGGAAAATTGGATTCTACCCTATAGCACAAAATATATTTTCGAATCAAGAATTCAGTTTTTTGGATTTCAACGGGAACTGCTTCTAGACACACCTTGCCAGTGTACAGTAAAAAATAGTCGTCCAGGACTTGATATTTCAAGCTTACAAAAGAATTCTGATCTACACGCTGATGTTCGGAAAAGTTACCATGAGTCCCATCGATCTTGCTTACGTTTGGGCACGCATTATCACTACAGCTGTGCATAATAATTATTATCGCGTTACTGATGAGTCCACTGTTTTCAAATTTATGACCTATGACCTTGCTGAAATGTCGTTTTCGAACTTGACAGTTTTTCAAAACCAACCCTTCACTTGTTCACCGTATGGACTGCCATATTCAAAATTGTATTCGTTATGTGCATGCGTTGGCTGCCTGTAAACCTTATACAGGATGTCTTGGTGTATGTTCGCAGGATTTCATAGCAAAATTTGTGACGGATTGGCGCTGTTGACGCTGAGACATCGATTTTTTCGTATATTTTTCTATTTTACAGTTTTACAATTTTAAACGCATTCTTTTCAAAATTAGAATTTCATATCTTCAAACTTCAGCTGCTTTTACTCAGTCTGTATTGAAGCTGAAGACTGACTTTTTCCCCCTTTTTTGTGGGGCAAAAATACAGTTACATTAGTGCATTAGATACTACCAAAACCTCATGCAAAAACAAGTTCTCCGACGTATGGTACCGTTTCACAGAGCGCCTCATTGATTTTATGATAAAATTATGTACCGATACTAGTAGGAGAGGATTTGATGTACTTATTAAACGTGATGTCCTGGTGATCCTGGTGATGGATTCAGTACAGTAAAGGTGAGTGACCTTCAAACATCGTGATCGGTAATTAGTACTTTACCTTAAGTACCTATAGCATTATAAGGTGCATGGCCGATAGCTTACCTTTTCCCCATGCGGTGCAGCATATCTTTGTTTTCAAAAATCAAAGGGCTAAAAATATGTTTTTAGACTGGAAGGAATAAATTTTTGTTTGTGCTGAGAGTCATCATCTTCCAAAGTCCACCCCACCCCCTGTATGGCCAAAAGGGCAGGGGGAATATAAATATGCCCTACCCGCGTGTGCACTAGCCAAAATTCAAAGTTTGAACAATTTAACCAAATAATTGACATTCATCATATGAATCATTTAACCTAAGGCAGTATCTTTTTCCTAACTGGACTAGGACCGGGTAGGACACCGGATTATCTTCCCTATTAGTTATGGCAGTAGTAGGCTGTACACTCTGAGGTTTCTAGCCGGAGAGTTACAGGCTTCCACATATATGATGGCTGTACATTACACAAAACGGCGTGAGATTTTTGGGGGAAATCGACTACTCTAGGTTTTAGTTTTTAGTAAAAGATATATATATAAGAAGAAAGAAAAATTTTTGTGCGGTTCAGAGCACTATACAAATGGCTCTGTGTGGTGCAGTTTGTGCACTGCACCACACCTAATGCCGGCCGTGACAAGGTGTCTCAACTTAAATAGATTTCTCTGCAATTTCGAATGCACACTTAGCTTGCCTCATATTCCAGGGCTGGGTGAAAATCTGTTTCTGGCCTGCTTGGTCCCAGTCTCTAAAACGATCGTCAAATTGTACTCTCCCCCAGACTCATACCTGACTGAAAAAATCTTCCAAACTTTTACTTCCCTTCATTATTCGATGGATTCGCCCTCCACATCAAATTGTGATCCATCGAAGCTCTAAATCCCGAGAATTTTAAACTGAGCGTTGTGGAAACCGCTAATAATGATCATGGATCTTCTTGTATTGCCAATAAATACTAATCGTAATAACATAAAATTCTTAATCTTCAACCTTTTGAACTGTTAGAACTGTGGACCTTGGTCATGAAAGTTGTGAGCCCAAATTATGGTAGCTCAGTGAACTCTCGAAATCGTGAAAATTATGAACAGCAAGCCCTGATATTGATAAAATGTGAACAGTTCAAAAGCTGTGAGCCGTAAATATGAAACCTGAATCTTCGGAGCTGTGAATACTTACAGTATGAGCCCTGGTCGCAGACATTTCGATTCCTGACTACAGCGATTGTCAACGTTATACTCAAGCGGATTTTTTTTTTTTGGGGGGGGGGGAGGGCTAGGGATATTTAATTTAGGAAGTCGATCTTGGCCCTCCTAACATTTAATATTTTGTGGGAATGCATAGCCCTCAGCTCCCCAAAGATTCCATTTATGTTCAAATATTTCAGTTAGTAAAAATTAATGAGAGTATTAATTTAGTTTCATATATATTTATTTTTAAAAAAATCTATTTTTAAAATTTTGAACCTATCTTTGGAGACTAGGGGGGCTAAGTCATTTTTATGCGGGGGGGGGCTCAATCTGTCTTCTGAGGAAGCTAACTCTGTTTTTTTGGAGAGCGTAGTCTCTCCAGCACTCTCGCAAACTCCGCTTATGACTCTGGAAATGATGATTATCATTGACATGCTCATTACTGAAATTTCAAAAAATATTGAAACATCATTAACCGAAAGTGCATTGTATCGATTGTATTATGGGTAAGGAAATGGGCAGGCAACATATCCCGCGACACATAGATACATTTGCCAGCTCGTATTCTCGAAAAGGCTGTATTATATTTCTTCATTATTGGAAATGGATAAAATGATTGAAATTCTGGGAAATACACATAATAAAAATGGCAGATACAGCCATTTCCATGAAAATTATCATCCGAATCGTCGTTCATGAGGATATTTTCATACAAATTAGGAAAATGTAGTATGATCCTCAGCCAGCATACAGTTTCTATATTTTTCTAATATTCTTTAAGCACTTTCTCGAATATTTCCCGAATATTTCCTTGCTCTCAGCCCTGTTCTTTTTTTATGGAAAACGGCCCTATATAGACATTCATCTCTGAGTGTTAATTCAACAAAAAATATGACAGATTATAATTTTTGCAGTTTCATCTTTAATAAGGATGAAAATAGAATTTGTGAACATCCTCCAAAAGTTGTTTCAAAATTGTTTTCGGTGATTGTTCCAACGATTGTTGCCTGGGGGTTCAGTCACTCCATCTATTTTCAATCCCTAGGAAAAAACATTCTTTGAAAAAAGTAAAATGATTTCTTCCAACAACCCTGTCTTCACCCTTGAAGTACGAGTAAAGCAAAACAAACAACACGCGGTCAATATAAACTGCCTACATATCCAGTTGAAGGAAGTTCATTCACTATGAGACATCCTCTCGGTCTCACTAAGTCCGTCTGTTTCAAGAATCTCTCATAATTTAAGAACAACAGGTAAAATTTATTGACATTTACAAAAGAGAATTTTCGTATCACAACAACTTACACATAATTAGGACTAGGCAGTCTCACGATTTGATAGCAGCTGTCGGCTGTTGATTGGAGGCACTGGCGTAATATACCGGAGGGCCGTGGCCGTAACCTGCGACCGCGGGCTGGCTGTACACCGGAATGCTCTCCGGCGGTGGCTGATTGTACGTGGCTACGTTCTGTGGCAGTGGACTATTATAGATCGGAATGTTGGTAGGATATGGTTGGTTGAACGTGGCCGTGTTCGGTACATATGGCCCACTATACGTACTGGCCGGAACGAACGCCTGGCCGTCGTACGACTGCAAGTAAACGGGAGCCTGAGCGTCCAACGTCTGCGGGTACGGATTCTGCGCGACCGGCGCCGGCCGTGGATACAGGTCTTGCGGCTGCGGGATCGGCGCTCCCGGAGGAATTGGCACTAAAGGTGGAGCGTACTGCGGGGTGTTGTAATGTCTGGTGTCCTCCACCGGAGCGTTGTACTGGTAGTAGCCGCTGCCCGGAGCTTCGTCTTGATACCGCACCGAGTACGGCACTTGGTATTCGCTGTACACCGATCGTAGCTCCGGCTGCTTGTCTCGCGGTATGTCCGGTATTTGGGTCATGTCCGCGGGTCGGTACTGATTCGGGTCGAACACGCTGCGCATACGATGGTACTCGTACGAGCGTTGAACTTCTTCCGGTGACGGCCGGTAGTACTTATCGAATAGCGGTGACTTGGGAGAGAACTGATTCACGCTACCGTGGGCCGAGTTGAGTATGGGAGACCCGTTTATCGAGTCTACGGGAGGTACATTGTACGGGGGTGCAACCTGAGGAATGAAGTTCAGATTAGAACCGTCCAGCGGGTTGATTCCACGACGGTTGTTGGAGTGCTGGTTGGCTGCGTCCGGTGGAAGTATGCCAGAGTTGCTGTTCGTGACGACACTGATACTGCCGGAGGGACTGTTCTGGTACGGATCGAGTCTGGAGTTGGGATCGCCACCTTCTGGATATTCTCTGGAATGAGACAGCGAGATAATATGTTACATGTTACGCACTTCAATTCTTAATTTCAGAGGAGCGTGAAATAAGTGGCTGTAATTGAGACATGAGGTGAAGTATCTAATTAGCTGAAAGTTCTTGTTATCGCTGTTATATTTACGTTTCAAGATGGAAAATCGGCGGAGAGGGGTAGGATGATAAATGACACATTTTGGGAAGCTGACTCACCTAAATCCTCGATCATCGTTCACGTAGTGCGTCACTCTGAGCTGGCCACTGGGCTCCATTTGCGCGTAACTGCCGGATACACTGCCATTAGGGTGCCTTTGTTGATGATGATACCTCAAGTTGGCTTTTAGATGCAAATCCTTGGGACCCGGTGCCGGAGGACTGAGCAGGTTATTTCGCGGAAACCGGTTACTCGACGTGCCATTGTCGAGCGTTCGCTTATTGCGAATCGGTTCGCTGAATCTTTTGATGATTTGGGCTACGAATGACTCTTCTTCAGTCTTGAGGTTCGCGTCGGCACTTCGTTTTGATTTAAAGGCGGGAAATGCGATATCGGCATTTTCCAGGTGTATTACGTACGTTAAGGGTTCCTGGGAAACCGAAATATCTAATTATACGTTAGAGTCAGAAAAATGAGGAAAGCGGCTATAGCAGAGTTGAAAATCTTACGAATATATATCTGGTATGAAGTATAGACGGACTTACTGGGTTAGAACTCAGTCGATTGGTTAACCATTCCTTGAGGGACGATGGGTGTGGATCTGAGTGGATACATTGTATAAGCAGTACAAAGAGTGGTATAATTTGGAACATCTGAAACAAATTTGTTGCTTCTTCGGTTAGAATCGGTTTGTGGCAAAGTTAATGTCAGCAGAATTCGAATCGTCCCTTCCTTACAAGTAAGTCCGGCACGTTCCTAAAACGGAATGAATTAGGCAACTTAGAAAACTCACTTGGGAGCCGGGATGCATTCAAATATTATTATCATTAGAGACGGAAGTTTGATAAAATTGTGAACTAGAAAATGCTGCCAAGAACTGGGCCAATGTTGAGATGTGTTTAAACATACGGTAACAGTACGTAGAAAATTGTAATAGGTTGACGAAATTGTAGATTTCAAAAAACAAATTGTTGGTTACAAACCTCCAAAATTCTGATATGACTAGTTGACAAGATGGAAAAATCTCGAGTTACGAAATAATACATAGATATGAATTCCTTAGTTCAAGCTCCTTATTTCTTAGAAAAGATTCATGTTTCATTCATTTCTAGCACCTCTGTCTTATGGTTATAAAAATTGGCCTTCAGTTAGATATCTCGCATACGTAAACATTGGATAAGAAATATCTCAACTACTCCTAATTTTTGGCCTGCTTCCTACTAATCCTACTTGATAACAACGGATCTAAACTGATAAGAAAATGAAGGGCATACTTCAGATATGAGCGAAGAAATGTTACTTGGAAGAATTCGATTTCTTAACTGCCCCTGCTCCCTACTAAATTATTTCAGAACCAGAAATCCACCAAAATATACAATTTTTTAAACTAAAGCGATGAACTTGATGGAATATTTCTAATTCAACCCTTAATCATGCTCTCAGTTTTATTAATTTTGTTTTTATACTTCAATTTTCATTTCACTCAATTATCTCTCAACCGAGGAAAATTAGTATTTTCAAGGGAAATCCCACTTTTTTCTACCACAGTTCAGTTTTGATTAGTTTAGAATATATACTGCGTTATTAGGAAGCTGGTTATATTTCTTGATTTTACTCGACATGTATTCGTTCCTGTAAGACAATGAAAAGAGCTAAATTTATGCAGTTTAAATGTTTACTTCCAATGAGTATACAATAAACGCCAAAAAAGTGGCGTATTTCTTTTGTTGTCAGAGCTTTAAGTTTTCTTAATACAGTAGAATTCGCTTACCGTAAATCGAGGTGACTTTGCCGATTGGCAGTTACATTTTTGACCATATTCCTGACTCTGTGATGAATACAAATGTATTCTTAACTTCTACGGGCATATATCGATGAAGGGACATAGATAAAACACTTCAAAAACCAGTGAGACGTATCACAGGCCGAAATAGGTGGCAAGGGTGGGCTGTTCTTCAAGCACAGAAAAAGCTCCGAAATAGTAACCTGATAAATAAGATCAGTGGAATCCAACCAGGCACTCACTGAAAAATTTTTGTAGAGTCATTTTAAAGTCTGAACTCTCAGCATTCCAAGAATGTATAGGTCTATGCATTTTCCAGTCTGCAATCACATGGTATAAGCGAAAAACTCTGTCTTGGGGTGACTTTGTCGCATGCCACTTTCTGTTATCAGTTTGAAAAATTACAATTCACAAGTTCGCGAGCTTTCGCTACATTCGCGAGGTTGTTTTGAGTTTTGAATTTACGTAGATGTCATTCGACCTTGTTTTGAGATACCAAGAACATAAATAAAAGACAAGTAGGGTGTCGCACCTATTCTGATTATACCCGAGAAACACTTGAAGCGTGTCTAACAGAAAATTCGAAATGGTGATATGACCAGAGCCGAAGCTTCAGCCACATACAAGGTACCAGTTGAAACAATTTATAATTATCTTCACAAAACAGATAATGATATCCGTCGGAATCCGAGAGGACGAGCAATATCAAAATAGAAAAAATGAATTTCACTATCCACTGAAGGATGATTTTGATTGCGTGAAATTAGCTATCATCAAGAGTTTCACCCGAGCCCATTGAATCTCGAGAAATATTTATCTTCCCCGAAGACGTAATTTAATTTAAATTGCAATATTTCTTTCGTTTTTATGGCCTTTTGTAATAAATGTTGAACATTTTCACTAATTTTCTATGCATTTCTTATGTAAGTACCGGCAAGGTCACCCCGTGCGTAGGTAACTTTACCGATTCATCTTTAGGCCTTTCTGAGAGGGGGACGGAAAGGGAAATTTTCATTCCCCTAGCTAATCTTATTCCCAAAGCTTCAACTAATCCAAAATAGTTTTTTAGATTTTTTGTATCTCCAATAGATCACGCGCTACAGCTGTTCAGACTTCAAAACCCCAACATTTTCGGTCAAGTCACCCCGGTTTACAGTATTAGAAATACTCCGGGACCCTAATGCTATGTTTCAATTAGCCGATTGTTGCCATTAGGCGACTGGGCATGAAAAAAGTAAAGATGAGTTGTGTAGGTAAGGATTTGACAAGGATGTGTCTAATGGCTCTGGCTATGCGAAACAGAAAAATTCCGCAGAAAGTATTCCGCGGAAAACGCTCCGCAAAAAACGTTCCGCAGGAAAACGTTACCATCGTGATGTAGTTGCGTATTCTTCTTTAGGCGATCATTCGTTCTATCATGTTTCGACTAGCCGACAAGGAGAATGCTGAGCGAAGGTGAAAATGGACGCGACTAGCCCGATGCGCTGTTAGTTACCTTCTAGTTACCCAGGTACCTGCGGAAAAGTTACCCATTTGTTACCTTCGGTTACCCTCAGATTACCCTTGTTCCCCTGTAGTTACCCGGGTAACTGGTGGGATTTTGCGTATCGGGAAAGAATGCATTTGGGTATACGCGATCGCCTAGACGACATATCCACGTAACAATGTCCTTCCATGTAGCGATCGGACTCTTCCTTTTTAATCTAAAAAGTGTAATTCAAGAAGCGTAGTAAATTACAAGTACATACACATGCAATATGTACAAAATTACGTGAATGTGGCCACTGCAATGCTCAAAATTCTACATTCCTTCCCATGGGGTCTGATGCACAAGAATTATTTTGTATTTTGCATCCCTTCTTTACGCTGTTTCTGGAGCAGTTACAAAGAAATTGCAGCCCAGTGTTTCAAAAAACTGATGTGTTGCTTGCGTACGCGTTTGTTTTCTAGTGTTTCAGTATGGTTCCGGCCTGTTCCAAGGCAGTTTGTTTCAACATTGTTTCAAAATAATATATATGATTCAATTTAGCAAATTCTACTCTACTGTAATTCGCACGTTCAATTTTTTAATCTTAGAACAAATTTAGATTGATTTCGATTAAATGACTTCATTTAAGCAAAATACATCGTTGAAAAGTGTCATTCGTCAATATCCATGGATTTTTCAAACCCTGAGTTGGCAGATTGCAAATTTCAGAAATCGTAAAACGCTTATAATACGAAAACTATAGCGTTTTCTGCATTCATTGTATAGTACCTGAAATTTTACGCTGCATGAATTTAGTTCTCTTTATTTATTCGCAGAAACGAATATTTCTCGAGTAAAATTGAAAAATGCGACCGGCTCGTATAGGTACCTATAACGTAATATGCATAAAAGCAGAGGAACTTGATGGCGCTACGGACATTCTTCAGTGACCATTGCAAAGCACATACTCGTTCATTCAATTCTATTGAAAAATGTTTCTTGCTCTTGCTAGTGGAAGATTGTGGCACCCGTCAACAGAAAAAACACAAATTTTCAAAACTGTAATAATTTCTGTGCTATTTGAAAATTATAAAAATGTGTAAACTCCATTTAAACGAAACAAAGTGCGTTACTCCGTTCAAAATTAGGAAACTAGCAAAGCACATAACTTGAAACGAGGGGGGAGGGTGTACAAGGGTACAGTTTAATTTGGCTGGGTACATTATCATTTTTACCATCCTTTCACCTCCGCTTCCCCCACACAAAAAAAAGTCCGACTGCTGCACATTGCTGCACATTCCAGTGCCTTCTCTAGTCGTCCATTCTTGATCGGTCGAAACGTAATGGAACGAATGACTGCGTAAAGAGGAATACGCAACTACATCACGATAGTAACGTTTTTCTGAAGAAGATTTTTTGCGGAGCGTTTTCTGCGACGTTTTCTGTGGAGCTTTTTTTTTTTTTTTTTTTTTTTTTGCGGAACGTTTTCTGTAGGATGTATTCTGCGAAATTTTTTCTATTTCGCGTGGCTAACCATCAGACATATCCATTAAAAAAAATAAATTAAAAAAAGTAAAGATTGAGAAAGTATTCAGCAAGGTTGGGCTGGATATTTCTCGATCCTAGAACAATTTGTACTGATAAGAAGGTTTTTTCTTTTTTTCTTTTTTTGCCCCCTCCAACAGCCTGTCGGCCTATTACAGGAAATGGGTACATATAAATATACAATGTTTCATAGTGGGAAAAAAAATTAAATTTAAAAAAATAAAAATAAAATAAGATAAAATAAAATAAATTAATTAAAAAACAAAACAAAAGAAAACAAAAAACACAAAAAAAAACAAAAAAATATGACTGTATAGAATTGAGGCTAATTATCCGCACTGAGTGTCCCCCTTCCCTCCCTTCTTCTCTTGGAACCGGAACCCATTGAGGTCTGCCGGCCGTCTTTTATAATCTTCTCTGATGCAGTTTAAGTTTTGAAATTTTCAGATTCCACAATCGTTGCAACTCTTTTTTGGAAATTTTTGCGATATAAAAGAAAAATGTCAATTTCGAAATTTTTGGATACAATTCTATTATACAAGTGACTGGCTCTGTTCATAGTAGATTCTTTGTAACTGTTGGAATGTGCTTTTATGTCTCAAAAAGATCAAGGGATCTTCGGTGAAATGATGGTACTCGAAAATATATTCTGGTGCCAAATCAAGGAACACAGGGTAATTTGGGCAGGTACATATCATTTTTACCATTCTCCTCACCCCCTCACCCCCCAAAAAAGGGGAGAAATAGGAAAAATATTCAGCAATATCAAGGTAGTACATATTTTTCGATGGTAGACCAAACGATACTGATAAAAAGTTCTATAATTCCAAATTATGTCACGTATTGTTTATTATAATGCAGACTGAGCTGTAGGTATAGTTAGACATTTTAAACCTAAAAGGGAGACGAGATCTGATAAAAATTTATACAAGATAAAATCTTGTGAGCAGAGGAGGGTAAAATAATGTCCAAAATAAAGAAGTAATATCACGGTAATGAGTCGTGCTGTATCTGTTATCTTACTTGATATTCTTCAAATGAGTGTAGAAGGATTTCAGAGATGAGTTTTAAACAATTTCTTGGAGATACGCAAGATTTTTGTATACTCGTATTCACAAGATTTTTTCCTGGTTGCCTCCACTTTTGAGAGACGAGAGAACCAAACCTTTTTTTTAGTCCGCTTGAATGTTTAATTATTGTACCCCTCCTTTTTCCTGCTCCACCCATAAAACCTACTGTCTGATTACTCACTCTGAAAGCAAATTGCTTAGCTTTGTACAAATTCCGCTGAGGAGGCAGCAAAGTGCGTAACTTCAGTCTTCATTCACACGCCTCACTTTATGCTGTGAAGGAAAGATGCGTAACTCTAGGGTTTTTCGGTGTGTGTGAGCGAGTGAGCGAGTGAGTGGTGAGTGAGAGAGAGAGAGAGAAGAGAGAGAGAGAGAGAGAGAGAGAGAGAGAAGTGTCTAGTCTGCACCGGAGCGAGGGAATTCGAAATCATAGAAAATGAGAGTTAGTAGAGCCAGCGCGTGTATTGAACGAACGATTGATAGGAACAGAGGATCTTAATGCGAGTGCTAAAGGGTATAGACTGTGACTCAATTTAACTAATTTCCTGCCTGGCCGATTGAGGGAAGAAAAAAGAGACAATGAGTAAAGAGAACAGCGTGCTTTAGAAGTGACCGCGTACCGGAAATACTGGTATGCAGGTGACCAAAGACAATTTTGAGATGTTCGCATCTTGCCACACAAGAAGTAGCCAGACAGGACAGTTTATACAAAAATGTCAATTCGAGGGGAGAGGATCGCCGCCGGTGAATCCCAGTTGCGTCCCGACCACCAATTTTTGTCTCAGTTGCGTCCCACTAGGAAAAAAGGCACATCGTAAAAGCGTCCCTTATTTTAACTGCTCAGTTGCGTCTCATATATTTCTCTTCTCACTTAATCAGACTTAGGTCTGGCTGCAAAGTATTGCTAGTGTGGTTAAAAATATATTTCTTTACTCAACGCCTATACAGAGCTCTCGTCTGCGCTAACCAGCAAGACCTAAACACCCTCAACCTCATTCATCATCGAGCACTTCGTCTAGCCAGTGGTACCTTTCCCACCAGCCCTGTCGACAGCCTGTATACGATCTGCAATAAACTGCCTCCAGATCTTCATCGAGCCATTGTGTTCCTATATGATTTGCTACACGTATTGAAAATGCAAAACTTATTGCCATCGGCAACTTTCAGATTTTTCTGTTTTTCACCGAACATTTTTCACGTGCAATACACAACAACTAATGGGATGAACTGAGGATGAACTAGAGCATGAAAGTGTATTACAATATTCATTCTTGCTTATTCTTGTCAACTTGTACAATGTACGTGATAATTACGTGTCGTGTAATCAATCGTCATTCTCGTTGCAATCCACATACACGTGTCAATATGAAGAATGATGACAGAAGTCATTTTAGTTATAACGTCGAGTGTCTACTTTTAGAGGAGGACGCAATGGGAATGGGGATGCACGTCGGACGCAATTACGATGTATCCTTTTTTTTAACCCTCCCGTATGGGACGTAGCTGGTGTGCAGCCACCGTCGCAACTCCAAAAATTCTGCTAACAAATTTACAAAAATTTCGTAACTCCTGAAAAAATGCGTAGCTCCAGTCTCTCGACCAGAGCTATTTTCTGTACTCCGAAATGATAAAAATGAATGATATCGCACGACAGATTCAACTGTTCGTGATTTCTTAGCCAGAATAACTCTCAAAAAACAAATTTCTGTCTGTCCTCGATAATTTCCAACAGTGGACTTACCCACTTTACGTTGGTCTTTTTTGCAGAACCGTGCAATTACAGGAGTCGCGTTCTTCGGTTATCGCTTTCACGCGACCCTCTGAAATTTTTCGATTTGAAAATTTTGGCTGGTGAGTTTTTGCACCAAAGAAATGATTCTTTAGTCTTTGGAAGTAAAACTCTTCGAACAAGCTGGTTTTTGGACTAACCTACTACGCACTGTTAGCAACTTATTCGCGATGCCTATTTCCTTCGAATTTCACTCCCTTCTCACTAAGCCAGAGAGACTGCCGCGTGAGGAATTTCGCCTAACACAAAACGCAATTACATGAGGCAATGTAACGACCATACAGTGTAAAATTAAGTTACTTTTCATCGCCAATTCGATTTTACTTCTGGTCGCAACCCGTTTAGTTATCTCACTTTATATTTGTAGGTAATTTTCTACATCGTTTGCAGCGCGTAAATGTCAGATCGAACTACAAGTGCGATTAATTCGAACCACGAGAATTTAATCGAGTCAACTAGCGAAAAAATACTAACCGTATCTATCAAGCAATATTATCGATTTTCTGATCGAAATACAGACATATGTGCATAACTCCGACATAATAGCGTAATTACAGGGCTTTCAGTTTACCTGATACATTAAATCTGTTCGTTAATTTCATAAAAACCGATGAGGAGATATGAGTCACAAAACGTCGCCGAACATCGCAATAAACAATTCTCGACGCAAATTAGCAATTCGATTAACTCATTTTAACTTTAATTAAGTGTTTCTCGCCGTTTTGCCGCGTCCAGTGCAACAATTTTTGCGAGTATATGAAACCGATTTAACGTTTTACCGGCAACGCGTATATTAATTGCTGGATAATAACTAAATAATATCGGTCGGCGACAATTTCGGGGCTTTCTAAAGTCCCACGAATGTGGACAAGGTCGTAGAGGAAAAATCAGCCAGAAGCGTGGCATTCTTCACGCATTTATGTCCACGTCCAGTCAACCTGTAACAATGGATTGAAGTTTTTTTTCCCCGTTTCTTTCTTTCTGCCATTTAAATACACGCGTACGCGTTATAATGATTTTCACACGGACGGACGTGATTCGATATTCTCGCCTTCATTTCGGGTACGGAAAAATTAGCCGGAATGTGGTCGATCTTACGAAAGTTGAGGATATTGGCACCAGGATATGCACGTACAGTGCAGTGGAGTGTATAAATGGATGACAAAATCAAGGGCCATTGCCCCGACCAAAAGTTTGAAGGAAGAGTCCATCACTTCGTATCGTTTTGCGTTCGTGTGCTACTGTAAACAGGTTCCCATTACCTCTACAAAACTTATCTCGAATAAGTGTCTTATACACGCGACTGCAAGCTGCAAATTAAGACACGAAAGTAGCCTCTCTCAGGGTGATTCAAGAGATTATTGCTTCGGCAGTTTTTCAAGATATGCACTAGAGAGACGTGTTTAGTCCTGACCGCAGCGAGGGCATACGAAATCAAAGAACGAGAGTGTAGAAAGCGCGAATATTGATCGATAGTAGATCTGCATGAGTTCGAGCGTAAACTGTAACTAAACCAAACGGATGTCCTACCTAGCCGGTCGAGGTAGAAAGAGGAGAGTAAGTCTTGAGAAAAGAAGAACGTGGTTTCGAAAAGATCACGTACTGGAAGTACAGGAATGCAGGAAACGAAATATGTTTGTTAAACGATCGCATCGTGCTTCGCAGAAGTTGTCAGGTCGCATGACTGGTACCAGTTCAATATATCATCTACTGAGATTCAATGATAGAGGGACGTATGGCGATGCACGCATGCCAAATTGGCCCCGAGACACCGCACTCCCTATCCCGGAAACGCCCCGAATGGGCTTGCGTCAGAATAGGTGGATCGCTTTGAGGTAGCTCCTGCTATCCCCATTTCGCCTGTCGCTTCCTCACGACGGCGAATCTACAGCGTCTTATTTTTCATTTTCGCTGTGGAATTGCGCCGGATCGTCTTCTTCGTCGGTTGTTGGCAGCCGCGACATCGTCGTCGCCGTTGTCGTCGTCGTCGATGTGGGTGGGATGGCGAGTGTCGGCATAGGGTGTTGTGTCTGCTGCCTTTGTCTCTGTCACTCCAGCTCCATCTTGCGGCCCAACGTCTTCTTGACAAAGGCAGCTGCCTGATCCGCTTTTCAGCATGGTCGGGACCAGGTACTCCAGTGTAAGCGGCTCAACGCCCGCGTTTTGAAAGGTGGCCGCCGCTTCTTCCCTCTCTTGGTCGAATGCCGGACACTCGAACAGTGTGTGCCAGGCATCATCATCTCGCCCTCCGGCAGCGCAATAGGAGCACCGCGGGCTCTCTGCTATGCCCATCTGGTGCAGGTAGTTGTTGATCACTCCATGGCCGCTCATCACCTGTGTGAGGTAGAAGTCCAGATGGCCATGGCGTCTGCTTAACCACGCGTTGAGGTCGCGTACTAGCAATCGGGTCCACTCTCCCTTGGTACTGCGGGAGAGCCGCTCTTCCCACATGCGAAGCGTGGATTGCCTACTATCCCGTTTGAACCGTAGCGTCGCACTGCTCTTCGGTGACCTCTTCCGCTCGTACACTAGTAACTCCACTGGTGGTATACTTGCTGACACGCAAACTGCCTCTGTGGAGACAGTGTCAGTGCAGCCTTCCGTTGGACCCTTACCAGATCGGTTCTTCTGTACTCCCTGGCACCGATGGCGTCTGACCAGATTGGCGTCCCATATAGCAGGACCGACATGGCGACATTCGCCAGCAGCTTACGTTTCTTCTCTCGACATGAGTCGACTTAATCCGGCTACGACTCTCTCCACTTTCTGCGCTGTCCTCTTCGCGTGTTCTCTGAACGACAGCTTCCCGTCGAACCACAGCCCGAGGTACTTCAGGGTTGTACAGGGCGCAATCTCCACTTCCTTTAGGCGAAAGGAAGGAGGGTACCGTCGACGGCGTGTAAACAACACCGCTTCTGTCTTTTCGGCTGCTAGGCACAACCTGGCCGACTCGATCCAACGGGTCATTGCCTCTGGTCCCGCGTTCACCTTGCTTTCAAGCGTGGCTACGTCGTCTTCGACTGCGTCCACCAGAATGATGTTCACCCCTGGTGGTACTTCTGTTCGCAGGATGCCGTCAAACGCGATGTTCCACAGGAGTGGACCAAGAACTGATCCCTGCGGAACCCCGCACGACATCTCCCGCTGCACCACACCCTTAGCAGTTTCCGCGAGAATTATCCGAACACGGAAGTAGTCTTGGATAATTTCGCGTAAATACGTGGGGACTGATGCGTTCTCCAGCGCCTTCAATATGCGCGTCCATGGCATCGTATTGAACGCATTCTGTATGTCGAAGCTGACGGCTACACAGAATTGGAGCTTTTGGATCGCTGACTGTGCCAGCCTCTTCAGCTTCCCGACGGCATCAATCGTCAATCTTCCAGCTCGGAACCCAGACAGGTTGGCGCTCAACGCGCGCCTCCTCCGGAAGTATTTCTCCAGCCTGTTTGCGATAATCTTCTCGAAAATCTTCCCAATTGTGTCCAGCAAACATAACGGCCGGTATGACACTAGCCCACCGACTGTTTGGCAACAGCACCAGGCGGGCTATCTTCAATCTGGCGGGGAATACTGCTCCGTTTAACGCTGCATTGAAGACTGCAGCCAGTATTCCCGGGTCGGCCTGATGGATGACGTATAACACACTATTCGGTATCCCATCTCGTCCTGGCGCCTTCTTCGCTTTTGTACGTATTCCGTCTACTGCCGCGTCGATTTCCGCTGCCATCAGTAGTAGTACAACGTCCACTTCCAGAGGGGTGTCCACTGGTGCTGGGCATTGTGGAAATAGATGGTCCACTATCTGTTCCACAGTGATCGACTCCATATGCTCGGTTATGAGAGGGCCCTCGACCTTCTTCATCACCATTCTGTAGGGTCTTCCAAAGAAATTGTGAAAAAAATTAAGAGTTCAATATGTGATATATCACACGTTTTCATAGTAGTATGCAGTCTACTGATAGCGCGCATGTATATTTATTACAGGGTAGGGTTGGCGAGATCATAAAAAAAGGAAAAATGGAGAAAACAAAAATAAAGACAAAACTGCTGATACAGTTTGTTCTTGAACGACTGTGCTTATAGGAAATATCCTGGCGAATCGGTAATATTTCTATGAATCTTGAATCAAGTCCGTGCAGGTTGAGAATGCTAAGAATGAAATGAGCTAAGGAGGACTGAGGTTTTACTGATAACATACCATCAATAACTAATTGATAAATTATTCATTATTTTCATATAAAAGCGGGATTGGGGTTTGATGAAGAAAGACAGAGAAATCAGTCAGGTCAGTCCGTCAGGTCAGGTCGGTCAGTCAGGTCGGTCAGTCCGGTCGGTCAGTCAGGTCGGTCGTCAGTCAGTCGGTCAGGGCAAGTCAGTCGTCAGTCACGGTCAGTCAGGGTCAGTCAGTCGAGGTCGTCAGTCAGGTCAGTCATCAGGCGTCAGTCAGTCAGGTTAGGTCAGTCAGTCAGGTCAGTCATCAGTCATCGCCCGTGTAGAGGCGGAGCCGGGGCGCCCAGCAAGGGGCACTCACCTTCAGCGACTTGCTCAGCTGATCGTCTGGGGGGCGTGCTCTTCCAGAGTGAGGTGGTCTCGCCTCCTGAAGGGGAAGGTGCGCACAGACCTTTTGACTTGTCGGATTTTGCTTTCCATGAGGAGTCACGCAACGAAGAAAAACACTTGTGGATTTTTCACTTCTCAACTAACAAAGAGCAAAAAAAAAAAAAAAAACACCTTCGACTTGTGGATTTTTTCAACTGATGACTCAACTCAAAATTCCCAAATGTCAAAACAAAAAAAAACCTTTTGACTT
The DNA here is from genome assembly GCA_031841125.1 of Acanthococcus lagerstroemiae. Lineage (NCBI taxonomy): Eukaryota > Metazoa > Arthropoda > Insecta > Hemiptera > Eriococcidae > Acanthococcus > Acanthococcus lagerstroemiae. The sequence continues at coordinate 18,945,752 of CM063109.1, read as the reverse complement.
TTTGGATTTTTCTAACTTCTCAACTCAATTCCAAAGGGTCCAAGCAAGCAAAAAATAATAAAAAAAAGAACTTTTGACTCATTGGATTTTCCCAACTCCGCTTGACTGAAATGGTAAATTGTCCCAACTGCTGAGTGAAAATACCTACCGGGGGGGGGGTTGCCCTCCTACTACCCTATCTTTACGCCCCTAACTTCTACATAAATACAATTTGAAGTGACGAGTATTTCAGACCTAATGAACACCATCACTTTCAAAAACCTTGAAAAATTTTCGACATAATTTGATAAGCAATCGTCTTCCGATACAATTCTCCAGCATCCCCTGCTTAAATTCGCGAGATCAAAATTAATCACTGACTACCCGATAGTTATGAGCGGCTTCGGTCGACTTGGCCGACTCCCGTAAAAATTGGCGAAAAAAATTGAAGGCGATTTAATAGGGCGAGAATGTGATAGCCGTAAAAACGTTGGCAACTTCGCCCATTAGCATTCGTGTATACGATTCGGATTGCGGTAAATTTGGCGCTGCTAACGTAAGAATATTTACTTTCTCTGGAAGGTGTGATATGAGTATAATGTGTGTATAGAGCATACATTCTGGCGAGGGATACCCCCGGTTGAAAAATGCCCGTCGCGGAGACTCCCCACTGCAATATAAATACATCACCCATTACCTGCTCCAGTTTACAATATAGTATTTATTGTGTGTTCGTGATTTACGTGTGTACACATAGTTCGGGTGGTACGAGACATACATGTGCAGTGCTCCAATATTTTATTAATTTTTTTTTTTTTAAACCATACATACAGTTTGAAAATTAAACATGCTCAAGGTAGTGTTCACGATACATTTTTAATTAGTTTCACGAGTAATTAGCTTTTTCAAACACTGCGATCGTTTTATGTTTATATTTTAAGTTCATTTTTCTACGTCTGTGCATGATCACCCGGGGTCGTTCATCCCTTAGCGTCCACTCGAGTTTTAACGGTTGTAAATTTTCGTTCGAAATTGTTTTTGCGGTTTTCGCTTCACGTATGTTCATAAGGGTGCGTTGCCAGGCCGAACAGTAAACAGCACTAAACGTACGCACATTCAGGTTTGAAAATTTTATTTTTTTAATCGGAAGCTGGAGAGCTGCTCATTGCGAAGTATCCGATGCAATGAGAGTAGATTACCGGGATGTCCGAATCAGCTGCCATAGCAAGATGAGACGACGAAGACAATATTGCCAATCCAGAGTCGAAACATAGATATCGGTATAGCTTTGTGGTAACATCTCGTAGAACCTGAAGTGAGCTTGCTAGGTTACGTTGAAGAGTTTTAAGCAATCTTGAACGAATATGAAAGAGTCTATAAAGCTGTAAATGAGTCTTCAAGAGTCTTAGCGAGTTTTGAACAAGTCTAGAACAGTTTCACATAGCCTGAAACAAGTTTTCAAAGATCTCAAACGAGACTTTGAAAAGTGTTAATGGGTTTTGAGGGAAATCAAAAAATCATGATCTTGTCTGGAAGAGGCCCACAGAGTCATTAGTACAGTAGAACCTCGATTATCCTACACAGTTGGAGGATCCGGTCTGTGGGATAAGCGAAAAGTCGAATAATACGGTGGTTTTTTTTTCCTCTCAGGGACGTAGCGAAGAGTTTCTTCTGGAGGGGCAAAAATTGTTAAATTCCTAACTAAATCAAATCAAAATTCTCAACTATCAAAATTGGTTTGTATTGGCTAAAAAATTAAAAAAAAGAAACTTTCAACTTGTTGGATAATTTTCCAACTCCAGTGGAGGCTTGGGGTGCTGCCCCCTGCCCCCTTATTTTCGTCCTTCTTTCTTTCTTTCTCTCGAATTTATTAATGTCTCTTCGAAACAAAGTGTGGCAAAAAAAGCAATATATTTTGGATTTTTGGTTTAAAATAAATTTAAAATACATACATGCATATCTAACTGGGCATGCATCAGCAAGCTGTGCTGCACATGTTGGCTCCAATGACGTATTACAATCTTGACCTTGTCCGATAAAACGGAGAATCGTCAAATGATTGATGGGTCGGATAATATGGAGAGTTTTCTGTGTGTCGCATAATTGAGATTCTACTGTCTGGAACAGGCCAACAGAGATTTCAGCAAATCTGGAAGAGTTATAGAAAGTCTTGAGAGAATCTGGGGCAGTCTTTGCCGATCTTCAAAAAACTTGAAAAGATCTAGACGGCCATCTACTTATTTTAAGTAAAAGGCACGGAAGGGTTTTTAGCACTGACGGAGCCTTGAAGAGGAGTGAAAAGTTACAGACGGATCCATAACGGTCAATGAGTGTTGAAGAAAAACCTTGAAAATTTCAAACAAATCTGGCAGAATATTAAATAAGCACAGAGAAGAATTGCAGTTAGTTTCTAGTCTAGTGTTAGATAGTAGTAAAAGTTCTAAAAAGTCCTGATCATGACAGCTGTAAGAGTTCTGAAATGTCCTGGTCATGTTTCGAAGAATCTTAATACAAACTGAAAAGTTATATAGAGCTATAAATTGCAATCTTAAATAAACTAAAAAAATCCTTAGAAAATTTGAGGAACTTGAAAGATTCTTTCATGAACACTGAAGACTGAATAATTTACAAGGCTTTAGTGTATCTTATGAAAAAAATAGAATAGTACAAAATTATTTAACCAAATACCCACTGTCGGGAACATAGTCCTCATACGTGAAGAGTCTCGCTAAAATAAATTAATAAATAAGTTGAATAATCTTATTTAGTCTTAAGCCTAGCCATGGAGAGAGAACCCGGGCCCAGGGGAAATGTAACAAAATAGGAGGTTTTTTCAGACATTACTGACTCGAAGACCCAAGAAAAGGTAGAAAGTCTGACGTGGAGGAATCCCTATTTTCTTCTCCATATCGTCAGGCCTGGTCTCGGAAATTGCTCTTCTCTTTCGATGAATGACAAAATTGAATGATATTGCGATGAATCAAAATCATCGCACCTAATAGAGAGTCTAGTGAACTGAAAGAATTTGACGCCTCACTTTAAAACATTCTCATTTTCATCGTCAATAAATGAAAAAATGTCAGCAGCATGAACAGTTCAAAATTTGTATTAAGGTAGTAAGTTTCCTAGTTATACATTGCACAATTATTATTATAGGGGGGTGGGGGAATAATAATTTAAAATTCTTGCAAGTTTTCCTCTCCATAGGGACAAAAAATGATTGATCTCCATTGACAGCCGCAGCTATATCCTAAGTGCCAATGTGAATATTCTATCCATTTTCAATAAATTACAATTTTTTATAAAAAAATATGGCCAAATTTAAAACTTTTAAACCCGGTGCTCATATGTCCTCTGAAGGCCTTCAAGAGCTTACGTTCAGAAACCTGTTCGAGAGAGAGGGGTTGTCCCAAGTTTTTCTAATGCCAACTATCTTCGAGAATTTAAGCAACAGTTCGTCAAACAATTTCTGTATTGTTTTTTTCTTTTCCTCGTTGATAAATTTATTTATTTACCTATTTTGATAGTGACTCCTTACTGATGAAGGCAAGACCCAGGACTAACGGATATGCTCTAATGGCTCTGGGAAAACGTAAACATTTTCTTCTAATTATACCACACCTCAGCCCCTTCAGAAGTGCAGATATATAGCTATATCATGATATTAGGAGAAGTTGCCTGCTCATCCAATGGGAGGAGAATCATTTGCTTTGGGAAATATTCGTTTCACAGCTTCTCATAGTGACGGACACCATTGGGCTGATATGCATTTCTGACTTGAAAAATCTAAGATTCTATAGGTAATCAGGGTCGTACTTGGGAAGAATAAGACTGTGTCTCCAACAGTTGGGAGCCTCCAACGTTCTAAAAATGTGAAACAAATAATACGAATGCCTAAATGTATCAAAAATTCTGATTGAGAAAAACGTGTAAATTTCTAGAAGCAACGGGAAAGGTTTGAAGACTGCTAAAGCGTAATCTTTTCTTGGCCATATTATCAAAGAAATGGACGTGAATCACAATTTTACAAGAATATCCTGTTCTGTGTTCTGTTTAACCTTATTTTCTGTTATTTCTGAAGATATTCTAATTGAGAATATTCTCTATTCTATTACGAAACGGGACGTGTAACAAAATGACCAAAAAACGTGTACAAACATTTCTTTGAGGACGAGACTGCATTGATTCATTTTTAGATCATGGGGTTATGAGAGATCCGCCAGGAATGGATCGAGGGCCACAAATTCTTAATTCGTATAATCTGAGGTAATGCATCATGAAAAAATGTCCTAGAGGGACTGATGAGGGGACTGGAATACTGAAATTGGCCGAAAGGCTGTAGAAGGGAAATAAAATCATTATCATATGGAGGTATCGGCTTCTCCCGATTGTGTTCAGAAAATCGACATTCTCAAATTCTTGTAGCCAGTAGACAAGACTGGAAAAACGAAGATGTCTGTTTTCGACCCTAACTGAAATTAGTTGGTATTTTCGCTATCGGCCTTCTCCATTTAGCTCCCCCCCCCCAAAAAAAAAAAGAAGAAGAAAAAAAAAGAAAGAAAGAAGTATGAACTGTGACCCTGCTTTCAAACAATAATAATATTGAAATATCGAGTAACTGAGCTTTAAAATGATAATAATAATAATAATAATATTGAATAAGTAATATCGAAGAAGTAGCATACAAGCTAAGAGGCATATGTGCTCTCCTTTTTCGGCAAGAAGAGAAGAAGCTAAGACAGCTCTAATAATCTCCTCGACGTCTCTGAGGTAATGCTCGAAAGGGCGGATTCCAGGGCTCGGATTGAGAGCAAATTTAAAAAAAAATAGAGTAAGTAATACCGAAATACATAAATTAAACTAGTAATGATTAGAAATGGGATAAATAATGTTCTTCAGAAAGCACGAAAAAAGGGAGGAGGAAATAAAGAAAGAACAAAAAAGTATTCCTATGCAGGGCAGATTTCATAGGGCATCAAACAGATATTTACTGATTGTACCCCCTTCCCCCCAAAAAAGGATAATGTGGACCTCCATTTCCGATTTATTATTTTTCCTGGCCTTTTTAGAGGGGGCAGTCAGTAAATTTCCGTCTGCTGCCCTGTTGAATTTGCCACTGCAAAGAGCTTTCTGCAGGCTCGTCTTGACTCTCTATTATATCGCCTGTCCATTCTTTAGGGCCCTGCCAAAATTGTGAGATTTTATTTTTTGCTCGCTGGGAGCCTCCAGTAAAATCATCTGGTATTAATTGGATTGTCTAAGCGTTTTTCTAAGACCCTTGTCAGAATCGTGCGATTTTTCTGTGTATACAAAGATCCCCAGTAAAATCGTCTCATCTTCTTTGGACCATTTGACCTTTCTTAAAAGAGCCTCTATCAAAATCATGCAGTCTTTCCTTGTATCCAAGAGGTCTCCAGTAAAATCTTCAAACTTTTTCAGGGTCTTCGGCCAGGATTTTGGGATTTTCTTTTGATTGAATACAAGGCTCCAACAGTAATAATATGAGATTTTTGAGGACATACATTGAACCCAAGCGAATTTTTTTTCTCAACTATAAAAATAGTGGGTCTCCCAGAACGTTTGCTGACTGTTTTTTTTAGCTTGATTTCCAAAAAATGTGGCCCATGTAGATTGCGTAAAGTATGTAGAATAAATATAAAATGACGTCATATTCTACATTATTCTACATGTTATTTCCTGCATTTAGAATTTTCTACAGTGGAATAAGTAAAAATGACATCATAATCTGTATTAGAAATGTTCTGTGTAAAAATTCATAATTATGTATTTTACACGGGTATTCTATACGTAGAAAATCGTGTAGACGTAAAGAATTCAAGGCACAGCCCTGATTTGGGTAGATACAAGTAGTAGGTACCCCTGGTTTCTGATTCTCCGAATCGATTAGGCTTATCTTCGAACTCAAACGGAATTGAGGTTGTTTAAGTTCATTAGAAAAATTTCAGTTCACTAGGTCAAATACGGACGGCTAGAGGGTCAGACAACGCTGTTACGCCCCCAAACACACATTTTGACTCCTCATTCTTTTCTAATGGTCTAATTTGGATCATATTCGAGTTCAATTGTCGGTTTGTCACTTTTGATAACATATCAAAATTTCACTTTCCTGACTGAATTACAACTCTTACAGTTGCTGGACAGAAGTCGGATCATTCGAAAAAAAAAAGTAAAAGAGAGAGAGAGAGAGAGAGAGAGAGAGAGAGAAGTAGGTCAGATATTAGCTTTTTCTGTGGTCAGAATTTTCAGAATTTCACGAAATCCGAACGGAAGAGTCATCCAGGGTCCAAAATATCATTCAAATTATAAATAAAATTTTTAAAATTTGATTTTGCAAATTTTTTGATTATTTTAGCAAGCAATCGTGACCATGTAAACATCATTGAATTTTAATGTAATTTATGCTGAGTCAGTGGCGTAGCCAGGATTTTTCCAAGGGGTGGGGGTAGGCGGGGAGGGGGTAAAATAAGATTTTCAAGGGAGAAAAAGTCGAAAATTGAGGCAATTTTCGAAAATCGCCGATATTAGAGGACTACTTTATCAAAATGAAGGTAAAATTGCTGCTCGAGCAAAAATTTTTCAAAAAACCGTGTTTTAAAGGCAAAAAATTACTAATTTTTGCATATTTTACATTCAATTTCAGGTGCCTTGGGGGCCATTCGCCCCCACCCCGTCCCCGCTGGCTATGCCACTGTGCTGAGTGGTAATTAGAATAAACTACCAATTACTGCTCATTTTTTCAACCTCAAAATAAACTCTTTCACAATGGGGAGGGAGGAAGGTAAAATTATAATTTGTAATGAAAGTTCATACTCGTACCATAATAAAGTAAGGGCAAGTTAAAATAGTAAAACCTTGTCAATTACAAAAATTTTTTGTAATGCCCCTTTTTTTTTTAATTTTGAAAAATCTACCAAATTAGGATCACCGGAATAACTTCTTTATCTGTTTATAATTTTGTAGAGATTTTTTCTGACTGTCATAATGGATGATGATGATCAGCTAATAAAAAAAAAAGTGGCGGAAAAAAAAATTCTAAACTACCAAATCGGTCCGATTTCATTAGAATTTTAAAAAAATCCTAATTTGGTAGTGAAATTGACATACTATTGGTAGCAATACTGAAACATTCCTTATTCTTTAGCAATTTCTTCAGTCTTGTTCACAACTTTGATATCTGAACTAGTTTTACTTATCACTTATTTCTAAAACTATATTATTCCAAAAATCTACCGAGTTAGAATCAAAGAAAAATCCAACCAAATATTAGGATCACTTTTTTTTTTTTGTTGGAAAGTCTCAAATGATTTTTTTCTCTTTTCTTGCAATAGCAATCACGTGGTCGCGTTGACATCAATAAGGCTTCAGAACAGTTGGGCAGCGCTTCATAAATCAACACTGCAGAAAATAATTTTATCTGTCCTAAAACTTGTTCAGATAGGGAGGGGGTACATTTCCCAAAATTAATTTCCTGTAGAAATATTTCCCTAACTGTCCTCATCTGAAGAGCGGTTGAAAATTAGTATTGTGTAAATTCCAATGTATACAAAAATTTAAAAGTTGAAGTACGCCTCGCATATCGGCCAAAAATTTGCCATCACACGCTCATATTTTCATGTAGCTATCTTAAATTAGCAGGCAAGCGAATAATTTAATCTACAGTCTAGGGATTTACATTAAAAGCAAGCCCATAAAAAAATAGCATATTAGGGGGTTCGTGATAAAAGTGATTTTATTTCCGTTAAGTGATTCTAATTTGGTAGTTTACTCTGATGTATGTATTTTGGTTCATGTATCAATTTACTCGCTTGCAAATTTCACAGAAATAAATGTTTAAAAAAAAAATAATAAAAAAAATAAAGTCATGATATTACCGACCTTGGGACAAATACAAAATATATACCTCGGGACAGCTTCAAAGTTTAATCCAATCATCAGAAACATCATTTTTTGATTCTTCACCCATTCTTAGAGGAACCACAACATGATACACTCCTGAGGCTGCATTATAGTGGCGAGTTGGCCAAAACTGAAGATTCTGGTTTAATGGATTCTAATGACTACTTCATGCAATTAAGTCGGTAATTTCTGTCTTCCATGAGCTATATGAACGAGATACGGTACGGCTGTGATTCAAAATTTACACAAAATTGATTTTCAAGTTTATTTTATGCGTGTCTTAAGGTACAACATTGGCATTGTACCTTAGAACGAAAAAGTTGGTCAACTAAAAATCCATTTCTGGCTTTTGCATTCAAGTTTACAGAACGCAGAAATTAAAAAGTTATGACCAAGTCACGTAACTGTGTACCCCACAAAACCTCGTCTGACAATTCAATTTCAATGACATGTCCCGAGGTACAACGCTCTCCCCTAAGGCTAACCTTGTCTAAAAAGTGTCCCATAGTTACTTTACATATTAGTACTCGTGATTCACTGATCCGCCATATAGTGTAATTTTGGTCCAAAGAGTTCAAAATTGAAATTATATTTAAATTTATATCGTGAAATAACTCGCTGGAATGTCATTTCCCAGCCCGAGCTTACTTCCGTAGAATTTGTCTCTTCAAATTCTTATGTTCACAGAAGTGGGGTTTTTGTCTATTGCGATCCTACATATTTCATCCGGTTTCTATTTTCATTCCAGAGCACAGCAGTCGTCTTACTCGTCGGTTTCGCAGCCACAGTTCTCGCTGTTCCTTATCCTGAAGGATACAATGCGTTTGAATTCAGTGGCCAAAGAAACAGAGCCCATGATGACGAAGATCACGTCGACTATTACGTACGTAATATTGAGAATCTTAACATAACGTTTTGATGACATGTCACTGTCTCTCTGGAGTGAGGTCATATGCGCAAATGGCCGATTTGGAGTGGCGAGTGAGGCTTGTGGGACCGAAAGCCCTTTCGCTCGTATATATTTCCGAGTTTTTTGAGGGTCTTCCAGAGCACCACTTATATTTGCGTCCATGAGTGAGTTATTTCAAAAGTAGCGACTGAAACATCTCACCTATTTTCATTTGTGTCCGCAGGCTCACCCGAAATACTCGTTCAACTACGGAGTCGAGGACCCCCATACCGGGGACGTGAAAAGCCAGCACGAATATCGCGACGGAGACGTTCTGAAGGGCGCGTACACGGTGCACGACCCCGACGGCACCGTGAGAACCGTCGAGTACACGGCCGACAAGGACAACGGATTCAACGCCGTTGTCCATAAAAGTGGGCACGCTATCCATCCCCAAGACTACCACACCGAATCGGACAGCGGTAGCAGCAAGTACTAAGAAGACCTCCGTGCATGGTTCCTGAACATAAAAATACCTATCTCTGTATCATATATAGTCGATGCGAAAATAACTCTTTAAGTTCCTAGGCTTGCGTTAAACGTTCATCTTACCAAAACCGAAACGCAGAGTCCACTTTTGAAAAGACCAACAGAGTACAAGTTGAGCTGAAAACGTCGCGTATGTATTTTGTAAATAAAAGCAGCAGCCGGATTAATTCACTTTTGCAATAATATATGTGTTAAGTATTAACTAGTCATGAACACACAGCGACGTAATAAGGTACTTATAGTTCATAAGGATATAATATTATTTAAAAAAAATAATAATGATGGCGACGATGACGTGTTGACATAGAATGATTTTCAGAATGCTTTTACTCTATCTACGTAATTTTGAATACAGATCGAGCATGCAAACGTTTTTTACATCTGATTGTATGTGTAGTATTCGTGTTCAAAGTTTCAAATCAACGTCAAAATAGATTTCGAATCGAGGAAGGCTGTCCGAGGAATACTATCCGATGTTTCCAACTGATCTCATTTTCATGATGTGTTGAGCGGAAATGAAAATCTGCAGAAAATACGTATCACACCGCTTCACGGAATTATTGTAATATTTATCTACCATCGAAGATTATTTCGGTATTATTTTATGTCTCAACATGTATTGGGCTTTGTAATCTGAAAAAAGAGAAACAGTATTCAAATAAAATATATAGTTGCATTCTGTACAGCGAGATTGTATCACCGACGGGTTTTATTCGTGAATGATGTCAGAAAAGGATGCGGTTTGCATACCTTGTCGAATAGAGGAGTGGGGGAGGAAATTGGTCAAAAGCGCGGATTCAGTACTAATATTTTTTGTATAAAATCATAAACTCGACCGTCGACGATTTTAAATTAGGATGAGCGAAAACTTTTTTTGGAATTTGAAGTACACTGCCCCATGAAAAGTTGTCTTTTGGTGTCCTTATAATCCCTAAAATTTCCTTATTACTATATTTTCAGATCGCGTTTTGAGTTTAAAGTTTTGCACACAGAAATAATACCTCAGCTCGGGGTGACTTTGCTCACTTTTTTCATTCCTTCAAGTTTGACACGCTCTATAAACCAGGGCATTTCCTCGGTCCCATATCCCCGCCGATGGACTTGAAATATATGCCATTAAATTTGTTTGTGGATCGGCCTCCAGCGATTTTTTCGATTTTTATTTTAGTCTTCAATGTGTACAGATAAAAGAAAATGTTTAAGCCTGTGACGACATTCCCATTCACCTCCAGAGAAGCGTGGCCTTGAAATATGTGATTTTCAATGCTGAGACCCGATGGAAATACCTCAATTTCTCGAGATAATTTCAAATCCGCCAGCGAAATTGAACTCGCATAATTTTTCTATTTGTGTCTCATTTTGTGGGCATATTCCGGCAACGGAGCGTCGCTGCCACATTCGGTCGAAGAATTCGAACTTAGCCAACAAAATTCACACTGCATTTCGTTTTGTTTCGGCTAATAACTCCGTGGTTGTGAATGAACGCACCTAGTAGTCGTAGAAATGCAACTTAATAAGCACTTCTAATATTGAATTTGCGATTTTCAACATCGAAGGCGGCTCCACGACTCTTCGGCCAGAGACGTTGTTTCGTCCAGGGTGCACTATACGTCAAGCGAGGTCACTTGAGGTCACTTGTTTTTGGTCCAGTCAATTGTTGGTCGAAACATCCTATCCAGCCCCTATCGGTCCAAAACAACGACTTAGAATCATTATTAAATATTAGAATTTCGAGCGCGTAGAGAGGCAGTGCTGTCACGCTATCCCCCTATAGTGAGTGAAACATGTACAAGACCGTGCGTCACGATGAACCCCCAGCAAATAATTTCGTTGAAGGTCGAAATACGCGCTTTCAGAAACTGCTGAGAGTACACCATGCATCTATCTGGGAGCTCATTAAGAAGGAGCAAAAACTGAATGAAACTTATTTAATATTACAGCTGCCGGGCGGTCATGGGTGATTCTCCGAAAAATGGACAATTCAACGTGGACAAAAACCAAAAAAAAATGAGGTTCACTTTTCAAATTTTTTTCGTTGAAATCGATACTAGGGGTGTTGAGAAATCATATTCCGGTACCGGCCGGGCTTAAATTTGATTTTGGAGGGTTGTAAAAAAAAATTGTTGTCCACGTTGAAAGACAAATTTCTCAAGTTTACATAGTGTGGTAAGATGAGGCTGTACGATCACACAGCGGCACCGTGGGTTACAATCTCACGGATCACGGTTTTATGAAGTACCAAAAATTCATCTAGGAAAGTAGTCTCTGCACGAAGAAGATTTAAAGGCTGTTTCTACAGACTGCTTCTAAGTGTCGAAAGATTCACGTCCTTCAGCGTGGATACAAGAAATACGTGAGTAGCCACGTTGAATAATATTTTATGTCCACGTTTAAGGACAAAATCGCCTTTTCCCTTTTCCCATTGGGTAAATATGCGGAAAATATTTGATACATGTTGCTGAATGTAATGTGGCCAACATTAGTTATATTATTACGTTTTTACAAATTCGGAGCTATAAATTCAATATGGCTGTTGATGTCCACGATGAAGGACACTTTTTTTTTTAGAAACCAAGATCTCAGCAATAAATGTGTATTTTAGCATACAAATTATCATTATTTCACAGAAGTTCTTACACAACCTTCTAGAGGAAGTTATGAGGAAGTTATATGAGCATTTGAGAGAAGTTTATGCTTATAGTGGAACCCTACAGAGAGGTTTGAAAATTATCCACGTTGAAGGACATATCTCTTCCTAGACACAACTTTGAGGTATTCTAAAGGTTACTTCACTTGGTTAGAAAAAGATTCTAAGACCTATACCGTGTTGCCTCAACTTACCTCTTCAACAATGGGAAACAGTAGTTCCTGAAAATGATGTATTAAACCCTTCCAGCAAGCAAAAAAAAAACGGAACTAGGCCAGGTTGACACCCACGCTGATGGACATTTCAGGTCCATTTTCGATTTTCTAATGATGTTCTGCTGAACTAGGGAGAGCTTTTACCACTGTCTCCATCAGAAGAGTTCATTTCCTCAATTTTGATATATTGCGCATAGCATTCTGATAATAAGTGGCAGAGTTACAGCCTATTTACATGAATTGTCCATTTTTCGGAGAATTGAGGCGTTGAGTATCAAAACCAGCTCAATCCAGTTTTATATATTTTTCAGGAGAGGCAAAAAACATCTGCGCGACGAAGTTTTGTATATTCTCTCGATATTTTTGGCTGAATCAGTAGAAGTTAGATTCCTCGTCATTTAACAATAGTCGATTTTTTCCAAATTCTCTTTTTTGTTACTGTAGAGATACTGATACGATTGATAAGAAATTGCGAACTGGCTACTTGATAATGCGCTCCTACCGGTGGAACTATGAACCTTGGATTGAGCTGGGTTTGATACAAAAGCATATCTTTGATACCATTTTATAATGGGATTGAGATGGATTTGAACCGATATTCGGTTGGTAGGTGATGGAGGATGGTTTCAACTTACAGTTTCAGCAAAAAACGGGGTTTCCTTAAAATGTGGATTGAGCTGGTTTTGATACTCAATGCCTCAATTACCCTCGAATACAAAAATGTAGCACAAAAAAAAAAACATATGCCACCAACCAGCAGCGCATAAAAGTTTTTGTCCAGAATTACGGCAAATATAACAGTGGCAATGAGATTTTTATATATATACCTGAGAGCAATTTCTTACTGTCTAAAAGTACGCTTCGTGAAGTAGGAAGAAGAGAGTTCAATACCTCAGATGAAGAAGAACTGGCATTGGAAATTTTTCAATGCTAGATTTCTGTTTCAACTTATGGACTTTTTCATAAATACTGTTCGTAATATATTGAGCGTAAAAGCTATTTCTATGATAAATTTCGGATAAACAGGTTGTGGACAAACAGATTTTGGTTGCTATTTCCCTGGACGAAATGAGTCGTGGAAGTAATGGCTTACTGGGCGAAAGGTCGTGTGGTCAAAATGAGTGTTGGACAAAATGTCTCTGGACGATAACAGGGGTAGACTCGAAGGCGTATTCTTGATGCCAATCGCACACCCGTTTCTAAAGTGACGCAACTCAAAAAAGTAAAATTTTCAGAAAACGCAAAGAACTGATTTCGATATCCTAGTACAGATATTTCCGATTTTTTTTTTACTGGTCAAATGTGTACCCCCTCAATAACATTATCATTAAAAAAAAAGTCGTTTGGAGCCATTAAAGCCTTTAATTCAGCATTTTTTTAGTTCTGACTGTTTTGTTGACAAAATGATTACAAGCGGGCTGGATTATTTCAACTTGTGCCAGTTTTGATTAATTAATTCATGTTCATTCTGTATTGAGACACTATTGAGGACATTTTACGAAGCGTTTTTCCATATTATAACGTCTAATTAAGCCAGATGAAATTTAAAAAAAAAAAAAAAAAAAAACAGCAACTGCAAAAAGAATAATATTATTTTAGGGAAATCACAAAAGTCACAGAATATCATTTTAAAAAATGCAACAGTTTTCGATAAGAAAAACAAAAAACGAAGTAGGTCCTAATCTTCAAAACTAAAAAGGAACATTGGAACATTATTTTATCGCTTGAAAACGAAATGTGATAACTGACAATACAATTTAGTAAAGGTATTGTCGTGTAATTATTTTAAAAAAATGTAATAAACAAAAGTAGTACTAAAAAAAAGTATTTTGAGAAGCTTACACTGAAAAATTCGAACTTAATTATTATAAAAACATGCAATAAAGCGTTAATGAAGAACGGACTTGTAAAAAGATTGATCGTATTTGTTGTACTTATCCTCCATCTCTTTTTTCTTCTCGTCATCCACACAATTTTTCCAGGACTCACACAAATCACACTGGTCCTTCTTGAGAACGAAAAAGGAAATGTTGAATTGTGTATTAAAGATGCGAGAAAACATAACTTGGTTCGCATGTTTCTTTCCTTCTTTTGAGGTGCATTTCCTCGGCCCCCCCCACTTACCCAGATAGACTTGAAACATACGCCATTCGTTTGTGCTACGTTTGTGCTGGTTTGTGCTGAAAACCCCATCGTTTGTGCTGCTCCCCTTCCCGAGATATTCGAAAAAACTTTTGGGGGGGCTGTAGAAACGGGAGCCCCCCACTTTCTCCTAGGGGATCAAAAATGGTGTCAATCGTTTGTGCTACGTTTGTGCTGGTTTGTGCTGAAAACCCCGTCGTTTGTGCTGCTCCCTTCCTAAGCTGTTGAGGTTTATTTTTGGGGGGGCTGAAGAAATGGTCTTTGAAAAAGGAGTTAGATAAAGAGTTGAAAGGGGAAAAGTGGATGCAATAGTTTGTGCTCCGTTTGTGCTGGTTTGTGCTGCCATCCATAATCTCCTATACCCCATAGACCCGTCGAGAGGGGGCTCTTTGTCGTACAGTAGGATGCAAATCAGGTTTGCCTGAAAATTAAGGAGTAGGCAAACATATGTAAGCAATAAGGGAATGCGATAGAAAAGTTGTTTCTGTATTTATTAGCTCAATTATTTTGCCGAAGTTTGTTTCATACGTACCTGGACCCACTTACTTACATAATTCATTTTTGGACATGAATTTATTAATTATTATTGTCGTTACAGCGCACTGATATTTTCACCAAAAAATTATTATTCAAACGAATGCTGAAATCTAATATGTCTTGATTTTCACCAAAATCAAATCACTTGCTCAATTACTTAATTACTTCAAAATTTAGCTCTTTTTTTTTTGGTTGTTAAGGATGAATTTTGAAAATTCATAACAGTGCTACTAGCTGCATTGCGCCTCATACAATTTTTGTGGAACTAAAGTTGCTCGTCCATTGGCCTGAACAGTAAATTAAACAGATATTTTGATTCTCAAAGATATATTATATTCATTGATTTCTTGAGAATTTTCTATAGCAGGGCTACCACCTCTTTCAATTTTATTGCAAATAGTAATATTACTACCCTGAACTGTTTTACAACATTAAGTAGTGGCAATTTACAATCTTTTCTATTATTTTAATGCAGTTGGCAGCAATGTTACCGACAAATTTGAAAAAAATAAGAAAAAAATAGAGTTTTGAGGTTCAAAAAGTTTTATGATTTATTTTCCAGGGTACTGAATAAGTTACTTCAGTGTCATAATAATTCTTGAGGAACTCGAAGCTCATTTCCCGTTTGGACTAGGAGGCTCACATTTTTTCTGTTCTAACTACTTACTACACCAACAGCGCGGGTGAAAGAATTGCCTGATTAGTGTGTAGGTGGTAGGGAAGGGGACAAAACAGTCATCTCGAGAAAGTACATAGAAAATTCATTAATCGGACACCATAGCGGTTTTTCCGATAATGTTCGAATTATGCCGATAATGATTTGCGAGCTGCGGCCTGCCCAGTCGTTCGCTCCGCATACTTGAGGCTTTCTCTTAAAAATTGGAGATTTTTAAGGTGCCTTACAGAACCTGAGGATTTACTTGAGGATATGAGCCAACCGAAGTAGAGGAAGACTGAGAACACTCACGAATAAAAAGATTCCCCAATGCTGTGAAAGTACAAATGTCAGTGTATCAAAGAGTGGTAGCCCTTTACACGAAGTTTTTAAAACCATTTAACAGAATAAAAACTTTTTAGATGACCTAAAGCAAAAAAAAAAAAAAAAAAAAAAAAAAAAGATGACTTAAATGACCTCTTTTTAAAAAATATGACTTATATGATCGGTAGACCTTCTGATATACGACACTGGAAGTTATTTTCGTTCACTCATTGACGTTTTCAGGATCACGAAATCCACTCCTTGTATTTTTCTTTTCTTCCATGTTGGGCTCCGCAGAGGGCTGATTTTCAATAATTATTCTAATATACGCTTCCTCTATGTCTGAATAAGGATTTCTTGAGTCGCTGAGTACATTTGTGTCATTCTCTTCCCCTCTCTCTGACCGTTTGGGGTCCACATGAGGCTGATCTTCAGTTATTTCGATTTTAATAACCCAACCCTATAAGCCTCAGAATTAAATGACTACTTATTAAAATTATTATAGCATGCATTTATCGGCACGCAAAAAAAAAAAAAGTGCCTGCAGTATCGACAGTCACAATGAAAAAGACAAATGAACGCAATCGAAAAAGAGGTCTCACAAAATGAAAATTTATTGAACGCAAAAAAGAAATATTAATTTACGCTAGTGAAAATGGAAAATTTACTTAGTTAAGAAAGCCTTCTTTGCTTTCGCAAGCCGTCCTCTTTTGATTTTCTACGCACATAAATTTGGTTTCAAACATTCGAATTGTTAGAAACCGCGTGTGGGGATGATTGATAACGCCGAAAGAAGGTTTTCCAGCGGTATGCGCTCGCTGGAAAATTATCTGCGAGAGGAGCGTCCTTCTACTTTCTTTCTTCCATTCTCGCGGGATTATCCACAATGAATTTGTGCCCCCCCCCCCCACCGCCAAAAAATAAACGCAGCATCCTACAAAGATGTCATGGAACGACTTTTGAAGTAGATTCAACGCATGAGACTGGAATTGTACCGCACCGGTGATTTTCTTTCCCCTTGCAAGAGACAAAAAACAATGCGCCAGCCCATTCCTCGACACTCGTCACTCAATTTATGGCTCAAAAGTCAGTCACCACAATTCACCTTCCGCCCTACTCACCAGATCTGGCTCAGTTAGACTTTTTTATTTCCTAAATTAAAAATGGCGATGAAGGGAGAGCGTTTCGAAGATGTTGAGGCGATACAAAGGAATGTGACCAGGGCTCTGAAAGCCATTCCGAAAGAAGAATTCTCCAGATCGTTTCAGTGACTGTACGAGCACAGAAAAATTTGTATCGAACGAGGAGAGGATTATATTAAAAACTAAATAGAAAATTTTTTATAAACTTTTTTTTCCTTTCTTGAAAAAAATTAATCCCGGAATTTTTTGAATACACTGTGTATACTAAAAATTACTGTTCATTAATTTCATAAATTTATTTAAAAATATATTTCATTTAAAAGCTTTTAGTTGGAAAATGAACGCATACGGATAAGGGGGAGAGGGAAAAACTTCAAAAATGGACTGTGGGACCGAAAAAACTCTCATTCAGACATAAATGACGTGGAAATTGAAACAATTGAAAATCAGCTTTCTGTGGAGTTCGAAGAAGGTAAAGGGGGAAAATGATCCCCGAGATGGGTTCAGCGTTCCTGAAAACCCTAATATAAGGAAGAAAATAATTTTCAAGGTCATGTGAAGAAGCTTCCTCTTAACTGAAGCTCAAATTCGAAAAATCATCTCGAAAACATGAAAAATGAAATCCACTTCCAAATTGTTAATTTATTCTTATTTTCAGCCCTCGCCCCACTACAGGTCCCTCAATTTTCACAGTAATCTGAAAATCGGTACATGAATTTTATGGCCCGAAACCCTGCGAAACGATACGCATATTACATTTGATGCATTTTTTGCCTGTCGCCCCTTTCCGATGGGATCAAAATTTCTACCTAGGGGTTAATCGGTGAAAAACGAATTCAGTGATTTCGAAAACATGATTACTGATGTCTGTTGTATCACAATATTCTTTTTCGCGCTTGTACGAATCTGGAAAATTCTTCAATGTAAAACATAAAGCATCAATATAAACGTGTATCTTTATGCTCATCGTCCGATATTCAACCGACACTGATATCGGCACGATATCATTCCGATATCCGACATTCGCGTGAATGCGATATCATTATTTTCGAAATTACTGACAGATTTAATTACACCGGGCATTCGCTTGTGGCTAATTTGTTTGATTTTTCAAATTTGAAAAAAACAAAAATCTCTGGTGAATTAACTATTGAAGAATACAGTGGCATGCTATTCCTTCCTTGATGAAAAAAAATTCTTGAAAGTGTAAAAACAACTGATTTACGGTACTTCTTCCTTAAGGATATTCTGAATACTTATTTCTATGAATTTATTAAGCCTCTGAAAATTCTATATAATGATGCTAATGTCATCTGACGAAGTTGAAAGACGTTTCTTGTATGTAGAAAGAATCAAAACTTTTATAAGAAACACAATGGAAGAGAAACGCCTATTGCCCTTTGCTATGCTATCCATGGAGAAAAGACTAATCAATGAATTTCAAGGTTTCAATAAAAAATTCGTGCAGCGGAAAAGAGAGAGGCAAATGGGCTTAATTTACAAACATACAACTGATACGGTTCTTACAGATACCCAATAAAAGTTTTGCTCGTTAACCGTTTTAATGTTGTTAAATCCTTGAAGATTATCATCAAGGCTCGGATTTTTAGGCGCTAAAAACTCAAAAAAAAGGTCGTATTAAAAGTCTCTGAAAAGACTTAAAGAGTCTATAAAAATCCCTATAAAAGTGAAATATGTAGTCTCAAAAAAAAAGAAAAAAAAAGAGGTATACAGTAGACTCCCGATAATCCGTCATTGGTTTATCCACCTTCCAGATTGTTCTCGCCACGAATTTATCCGTCCAAAATCTCACTAAAATCACAACTTCAGTCCTTAGCACACCTGATAATGATTATGATCAAGAACGGGTAGGAGACGCATCAGTACATATGGATCAGCCCGGATTATGATGAAGGTCGGTTACAAGCACTCGGGGCCCTCGACTGCCTAGCCGGAAATTTTTTTTTGTATCTGTTCCTATCCAACATCCACCTTAGAAAAAAGCTCATTCTCAAAATTCGGCCGCCCTCAAAATCGGCTGCTCCCATCCGGTGCGCTTGTTGTGCTCGTAAGTAAGCCCAAGGCTGATACAGATTATGACAGTGCTTTTTCAGCATTGGGAAAGTTACTGGTGTTTAAACAACAGCAGTAATCACTGCTGAAGATTATGAAATTCAGAAAGAAAGTGGAGAAATTATGCTGCTGAAAAGAGCGGCATATCATGAAGAAGCAAAGAAAAACTACAGATTTAAAAAAATGAAATGACTGTTTTTAGTTGTTTTTTTACAATGTTGCCTCCTCCCCCAGTGATCAAAAAGGCTAAAATTGCCGATTTTTTTTTAATATTAAAGTTTTTTTTGTATAAAATAACTTATTACCTTACGTAACTAATTCAATAAAAATGGTTTTCCCCTTTCTCAATCTTTTTCTTATCAAAATTACATGTTTTCAGGTTATCCGCCCAATCTGTAGCCCCAATTCGGGCGGATAATTGGAAGTCTACTGCACTCACAAAAAGTCCCGGTAAAACTATGGCTTTAATGATATCAAATTAAAGGTCTTGGAAAACTGAACCTAATTTTTATATTTCTATTCCTCCCAAACTATGTGCAATGTAACAATTTTACATCAAAATAAGTACTTTATTGCAGCAAATAATAAGGGTGGTACAATTTTTCAAAATTTATTTTCAAGTAAAATGGATTTTTAAAAACAGTTTTCTCAAAAAATTAAAAATTAAAAATTTTTTCTTGAAAAATTAGAAACTGACGAAATAGTTTCGAAAATTGAATTTCCACCCGACGTAGTCCCAATACGTATATAAAATCGTCAATTTTAGGCGAAAATGTCATTTTTGAAAGAATAGTCTAAAAAGGCAGTATTAAAGACAGAGCGAAAGAATATATATATAGTTTCAGAAAGAGGGAGAAATGACCAAAAATGGAAGATGGTCCAGGAAGTCGTGAACCTTATAATCCACGAAACGTAAGATTCATTTGACTACACAAAATGATGTTAAGAGCTAAAAAGAATGAAAGGACCACGGAGCGGGAAATGCAGATTTTGTAAGAGGGTGTAATGACGGTAGACCAAAATGGCCCGGAAAGTCATGGACCTTATAATCCGCCGAAAGTAAGATTAATTTGATTCCACACAAAAAGGTGGCACAAGCGAAAGCGATAAAAAGAACGCCAAAGTGAAAGAATATAGTTTTAAAAAGAAGGTGAAATGACCGAAGATGGAAGATGGTCCAGGTGGTCATTACCTTATAATCCGCGAAACGCACAATTAAGTTGACTGCACAAAAAGATGGTAAGAGCCGAAAGAATGAAAGGACCACGGAGCGGGAAATGCAGATTTTGTAAGAGGGTGTAATGACAGTAGACCCAAATGAGGCGCAATGCAGCTAGTAGCACTGTTATGAATTTTCAAAATTCATCTTTAACAACCAAAAAAAAAAAAAGAGCTAAATTTTGAAGTAATTAAGTAATTGAGCAAGTGATTTGATTTTGGTGAAAATCAAGACATATTAGATTTCAGCGTTCGTTTGAATAATAATTTTTTGGTGAAAATATCAGTGCGCTGTAACGACAATAATAATTAATAAATTCATGTCCAAAAATGAATTATGTAAGTAAGTGGGTCTAGGTACGTATGAAACAAACTTCGGCAAAATAATTGAGCTAATAAATACAGAAACAACTTTTCTATCGCATTCCCTTATTGCTTACATATGTTTGCCTACTCCTTAATTTTCAGGCAAACCTGATTTGCATCCTACTGTACGACAAAGAGCCCCCTCTCGACGGGTCTATGGGGTATAAGGAGATTATGGATGGCAGCACAAACCAGCACAAACGGAGCACAAACTATTGCATCCACTTTTCCCTTTCAACTCTTTATCTAACTCCTTTTTCAAAGACCATTTCTTCAGCCCCCCAAAAATAAACCTCAACAGCTTAGGAAGGGGGGCAGCACAAACGACGGAATTTTCAGCACAAACCAGCACAAACATAGCACAAACGATTGACACCATTTTCAATCCCCTAGGAGAAAGTGGGGGGGCTCCCGTTTCTACAGCCCCCCCAAAAGTTTTTTCGAATATCTCGGGAAGGGGAGCAGCACAAACGATGGGGTTTTCAGCACAAACCAGCACAAACGTAGCACAAACGAATGGCGTATGTTTCAAGTCTATCTGGGTAAGTGGGGGGGCCGAGGAAATGCACCTCTTCTTTTGCACACTCTTCTGCATAATCACGATATAAGTCCGATAAATTTTTTCCACTGTCAATAAATTCTCTCTCTGTCTAAGCGCGCAAATAATGAGATGGAATTCTCGGGATTTTTTTAATGAAATTCCTTACACTTTCCTTAATTTCTGGGTCAACAGTAGACTGTTTGCCGTGTTTTCCTCTCCCCTCTACCTCTATAATTCCTGATTCGTTTTTCTTAGTCAAAGCTGTGCGAATAGAACGATCTTTAAAATCAAGAGTATTGATGAAAAAAATTTTGCAAACTCGAATACGTTCACCATTCACTTCAAAATGAAATGCAGAATTCATTTTTCGTAAATTATTAGTGCAGGAATAACGATATTTGGGTCTGATTTCTGCAGTATGTCGAACGACGAATTCTCGTTATTTCTGTAAATCGGCCAGAGCCCAAAATGATGCAAAAATTTGTTTTCGTTTTTCGTCGTCAATTTTTTTCTCTGCACCGTAAACGGCATTTATCCCTGCATGGTGAACCCATTTTCCTTTCTGTGACTATTCTTTTCGATGTACTAATAGAAACACTTTTTACCAGAATTCCGTAATAACTTCACTTTTTTGGTGTACCAATTTACTTGATTTCGAATTCTTTTTTTTTTTCTTTTTTTACGTGGGGATTCCACATCAATATTACCTGAACGGTTTTCGGTATCCTTTTCAATACTCGCTGTCGCTTCAGTATTTTTTGACTGGTTGTTGCGATCAGAAGAAGAAGAATCATCAGTATACTGTGTTCACTTTCGGGGTCACTCTCGCTAAAATTTGGAACAGCATCCGAGTCATCAGGATCAGTGTACGAATTGTCTGAATTATCAAAAGAGCTTCTTTATAATTTTGAATCTTTTCTTTGGCCAAGCGAGTGTTATTATCTGACATATTAGAACCTAACTTATGCATAGGAAGATTAATGGGAAGACTAGAATACAATTCAGACGCAGGTAAAGCAGTAGTAAAGTTCTGGGTAACAACAGTAAGCTCATGAGGTAAATCAGTAGTATTCATCGACTCGTTAGGTAACTCCATGTTTGTGATAACATCATTTACACTCAAACATTCGTCATTGGTATTTACAGTCGCGGGCTCGAAAGTAGTCAGCTGGGTGGTAATGGGATTACTTACACATTATAAACAGTCGGTATTCCTGAGGTCAGTATACATGGGAGGGGAAGAAGGCTTCCATGAGAGTTCCTCGAGAGTTGCCTCCGTTAAAATTCTTCCAGAACTGCATGCTGCTTCTTCAGTTTCCTTACAAATTGAAATAATTGGAAATGTGGAGTTGTCAGTCGAATTTGCCTCGCTTTTCTTCAGACCTACCACAAAAATTAATACAAGGCTTCATTTTATTTTACAAATCGGATTACAGAGTGTTAAATTAGAAAATGGAGTTCATTTATTGTTAGTACCGTTTTCTGTAGAATCTTTTTCGATGGCTAAATTCATTAGAAAATGACCCCTAGAATACCGGTTAATTATTCTTCTTTTTAGATCTGAAAGATGAAAATTATCGTCAAAAATGTCACAACTCAAAATAAGCTTAAATTAAGCATTAAAAATAATGCAAATGGGAATTCAATGAAAAGGTTAGGTACACATTAATCAACAAAAGAGCCTCAACTGGAAATTTAATGATTTTACACGTAAAGAACAGAACTAGAAGAGTATTTCATAAAATCATCAAAAGCGACACAAGTCAAAATATTATTAATTTTTTAATCAATACTGACATTTAAAAAACATCTCAAAATATGACGTGTCATAGAGGGTTAGTTTAAGCATTAAAAGCGTCGTAACTAAAAATAGTACTAACGGAATACTTACATTTTTTCCTGAAAATGGTCACAACACGAAATGCGGCGTTTTTTGAACCATGCAGCACAAGTTCTCACGACCAAAAGCAAAAGCTGTCAAGGGCATAACTGACAATATAACACGTTTTGTGATTGCATCATCTACAGTTTTCAATCTTCTAAAGCGACATACAGCCCATTCTACAGTTTTTTTTTCATAATTATTT
This sequence comes from Acanthococcus lagerstroemiae, assembly GCA_031841125.1. Lineage (NCBI taxonomy): Eukaryota > Metazoa > Arthropoda > Insecta > Hemiptera > Eriococcidae > Acanthococcus > Acanthococcus lagerstroemiae. The sequence continues at coordinate 18,922,471 of CM063109.1, read as the reverse complement.
GTTTTTTGCCTTTGGTAACTGATACAATACTACCTTCCGAGTCCTCTTACAGTCATAACCCGAAAATCGCGATTTTTGAGTTGCGTCACTTTAGAAACGGGTGTGCACAATAGTCTGAAAATTAGTATCACTAACATGTCAGCGATACACATCATCGGTATAATTTCAGCTTCGGATATCAGAACCGTTCTCGCAGTGGTGTCAAAAGTATCAGTATAATCAGCGAAAACAAACCTGTTCATTTAATTAGGGAAAGATCTTGTACCATGGAACAAAATTTCGATTTTTACTCATAACTTCTGAACTACATATGTTGGAAAATTTTTAAAAAGCCAATTCGAAATAGCATAAAAAATGCTACGAAAGAGGCTAATTGACATTTCTAAACAACACATTGTGACAGGTAAACTGAATCAGAAAATCTTTAAAAAAAAGTGTTCCATGGTAAAATACATGGCACAATTGGTATTGTACCATGGAACGCCACTGAAACAGCAGCAATTACATCACCTACAGCGTTGAAATTTTTTTAAATCAGTAAGTAACTAAGCACAAATTAATGGTAATTTTGGCTTTTACAGTTTACGTTTCGTCTCTTACATTTAAAAACAATTAAACTTCATGTTGTAGAGAGTATAATACTCCCTTCTGCTTTCTGCGTATCGAAGAACTTGCTTCATATCAGTTTCATCGATCTGCAACTCGTCAGGAATGTTAGGGAACACGTAGGACAATCCCTCTGTTAAAGACTACATCATTAAAATTGCAAAATTGAGAAAAATTGTTCCATAGTACACGATGCACATGCGTTCCGTGGAACAAGACCTGGCTGAAATTCAGTAACTGACCAAAGCCAAAAAAACTATACGTTTTTGGATTAAAACAGATGTTAGTACTTACTTTTCAGCAGTTACTCATCTTTACGTTATTTCGATAGCCCCATTTTTTCGTGCAATTAAAGTACCTCAATTGACTTCAAGAAACTTATCAAATTATATAGTAAATTTCACGTTGTTAAACATACACCAGATTCCGAATGTGATGAAGAGTAAAACTGATCAAGGGATGGCTCAGTACATTGGAAGGCCAAGTAGTACGTAAGTAGTAAATTCCAGTAGGAGCGCTCATTGTGGATTAAGAGCCTTTGTTCCATAATACAAGAGGTTCAAATTACAACAGGCTCCTCTATCCTCTTTTTTTTTTTTACAACACTGATGTGTATAACCTCCTCTTGCGTGCCTTGTCTTGGTGAGGAGGCTTAAGCGTAAAAAAAAAGACTATAAGGTTATATATCGTTAAAATCACGACCAACAGCACCTAGGAGAAGCCAAACTACGACAGATAAACCCTGTTGAAAGCAATGAAAAACTACAACAGTATCTCTTTCCAGAAAATTTAGCTTTTCCAACTATTAATTACTAATGATGGCGTTCAAGCAGGTATACATATAATTTCACCGGTCATAAAAAGCTCCCCATTCGGATGTCCGGGAGGGAGCTATTTGGGTATCATTAGAAAGTTTTAAAAAGAAAGGGGAAATTAAAATAGGAACTTGGAATGTGAGAAGATTGAATGGAGTTGGAAGATTAGAGAATCTCAAGGGAAAAAGAAGAGGCTCGATTGAGGAATAGTTGAAATAAGTGAAAGAAGGTGGATGGAGGAGAATGATTTTTGGTCAGGAGACTTTAGGATAATAAATACAAAGGGAATGAAAGGGCAAGCAGGCGTCGGAATTGTTATGAATAAACAAATAGGTGATAGAGTTTATAATATTATAAACAACAGAGTGAAAGGTTAATCTTGATAAAAATCAATACTTACAACAATAATACAAGTATTTGCCTACTAATATATTCACGAGGACGAAGAAATTGAGGAGGTATATCAAGAATTAGAAGGACTTATGAAGCATGTTAGAGGCGACGAGAATCTCGTTATGATGAGCGTTTGGAATGCTAGAGTTGGTGAAGAAAAAGAAGGTAATACAGTCGGGGATTTTGGATTAGGAATGAGAAATGATAGAGAAAAGCGTTTGATACAGTTTTTTGCGAAGTACATATAACTTAGTTATTGGTAATACTCAATTTAAAAATCATTGTAGAAGAAGGTATACATGGAAGAGTCTCGGCAACGAAGGTAGGATTGTATTGTAATACAAAACAACGTTTCAGATCAAATATTGGAGTGTGCCTAAAACTTATCCAGAAGCCGATATTGACAGTGATCATAACTTGGTAGTAATGAAATGCAAGCTTAAATTGAATGAAGAAACTTGGTAGAAGAGAAGAGGTAAAAATATGGAATTTGGAAAAGTTGGAAAATATCAATATTGGAGGGAAATATCAAAGGGATATTGTATTGGAATTAGATGTTGAAAAAACACAGGAAATTAACAGTGTGGAGGAAGAATGGGATAAAACAAAGGAAGGAATATTGAAATCAGCAGAAGAAAATATAAGTATAACTAAGAGAGAAGAAAAGAAACCATGGATGAAGGAGGATATCCTCAGAATGATGGATGAACGAAGAAATTATAACAATGCAAACAATACGGATGATAGATTAGCTTATCAACGATTATGGAGTGAAATAAAAAGAGAGTGTACACAGGCAAAGGAGGAATGGATGAAAGAAAAAAATGATAAGATAGAAGAGTTTATGAATAAAGGATAAATAGACTTGGCCTTTAGAAAAGTAAAAATGGATTTTGGAGAAAGAAGAAGAAAGCAAGTAATATAACAAATAAGAAGGGAGAGCCTATTTACACAGCTGAAGAAAAAGTGAACCGGTGGATAGAGTATGTAGAAGGACTATACAGTAATAATGGGGATGTAGTGATAAGAATGGAGAGGGAGGAAGATGTGGAAGAAGATGAGAGGGGAGACTCAATTTTAGGACGTGAATTTGACAAAGCATGGAGAGATTTAAAGAAAGGGAAAGTTCCAGGAGTGGATGAGATACCAATTGAATTATTTTAGGAAAATATTGTAAGAGCGCATACGAAAAGGGAACAGTTGACCAAAAGTAAAATGTTACGCGATAATCGTTTAAAATCACCTACCGATCAAAAATACTTTCCTCTTGGAACCAATCTTGGCATAAAGAATCCAATAACAAACTCCGTGTAATAAAAGAGAAACAGATACCCTGGATTACCTCCAACCGGAAATCACGACGCGAAAAAAATAGTAATAGCACGACTTAGAATTGGACATACTCACCTCACTCACCTGCACCTCCTCAATCCAGACATCCCCCCCCCCGGCAATGCCCGAAATGCTCTTCAAATGAACTCACTGTCGAACATATACTTCACTGCCCTTCACTTAACTCTCATCACCAAAAACATCAACTACCATCGAGAACGAAAAGCATACTCCAAAACAACACAATGACAATACATAAACTCATCTCATTCCTCCATGACACAGACCATTTTCCATTAATTTAACCATCCCCACCGACCGAGCCGTGTATAGCCCTTGGTGCAGCTAGTTGCTCGTAAATAAACCAATAAAAAGAAATTGAGAGTATTTTTCTTATAATTACCATTCTGTTACTTACCAACATTTCAACCGTGAAGGACCTACACCCTACCACACGCTCCCCTAATCTCTTGTCCGTTCATTTCGGAAAAAAATTCCAATGTTTTCCAAAGAATTTAAATATTTGATGATCTTCGAAGAATTTAATTGAAAAACTTTGGGAAAATTCTCCAATGATTTTCAAGGAATTTCATCGGGATTTTAGAAAGAGAATTCCGATACTTTCCGGAGAATTTTTTCGCAAATCTTTAAAAAATATTTCCAACATTTTTCAAAGGATTTCATCAAAAATGTTTGGGAAAATTTTCCGATGATTTTTAAGGAATTACATCGCGGTAATTTTCAGAATTCCAATTTTATTCAAAGAATTTCTTTAAAAACCTCCGGTAAATTTTTCGGTAATTTTTAAAGAATTTCATAAGAAATATTTGGGGGAAAACTCTGATGGTTTTTGAAGAATTTTACCAACAATCTTCAGAAAAAATGTTCTCCGAAGTATTTCATCGAAGATCCTCCGGAAAAAAATATTCCTTTAAATAATCATTCATTTAACGAAAATTTAAAAAATTATTAATATTTTATTAATAAAAAATTTGTAAACTTAAAATTTACATAAACTTTTTCAGTTCTATGATTTTTGAGGAATTTCATCGGAAACTTTCGGAAAACATTTCCAATAATTTCCGAAGATTCTTAACGGAAATCGTTTTTAAAAATTTCCAATGTTTTCCAAAGAATTTATAAGTTTAATGATCTCCGGAGAATTTCATAGAAAGCCTGCAGGTGGAATCTCCAATATAGTTTTTAAGGAATTTCATCGGAAATTTTTGTGAAAAAAATTACCAATGTTTTCCACAGAATCTCAACATATTACTTTGAGAAAATTTTCTGATAAATTTTGAAGAATTTTATAGGAAATATTCGGGAAGGGCGGGGGGGGGGACTCCGATCGTTTGAAGAATTTTATGAAAAATCGTCACAAAAAATGTTCCATGATCTCCGAAGAATTTCATCGAAGATCTTCGGATCCAAGTTCCTGAAACGGTAAGAGCAGACAGGCATTCATACAGCAGGATAAGTTGCCTACATTATAAGATTGGAGGCTCCCAGTGAGAAATGCGAGACTCCCCTTCAGCAGGTACGTCGGCAATTTATCCTAACAACGGGTAAATGCATTTGCCTGCTCTCGCATTTAAAAAGGCAAGAAGAAAATATGTCCAGTACTCATGGAAAATTATTTCGAACATTTAATTCTACATAAGGACATACTATTTTCTTTTTGTACTTTTTTTTGAAATTTTTGAAATAATAAATTTTGACTTGCCTCACTTAAAACTGCAATATCTCGCTGATTTTTCAAGATAGAGGTCTGGGGTTGGTTTTATTCGATTTCTAAGAAGTTTCTACATAAATGTAACCAGAAAAGTAAAAATCGAAAAATTGGTCAGCTGGTCCATTTTCGTATGCGCGCTCACATATTATGTATGTACTTGATAAATTGTACGAATTAGTATGTTATATTTATGATAAAGGGGAATTACCAGAGGACTTTAAAAAGGGTGCTATTGTAACTATACCAAAAAAAGCAGGAGCAGATGAGTGTGAAAATTATCGAACAATTAGTCCTCTTTCGCATGCATCAAAAATAGTAACTACGATAATTTATAGGAGAATTAAGAATAGAATAGATGTAGAACTAGGAGATGATCAGTTTGGATTTAGAAAAGGTAGAGGTACTGGGGAAGCAGTGTTAGCTTTGAGATTAATAATTGATGGGAGACTCAAAAAAGGGGCAGGAATACATATATGGCATTCGTTGATATTGAAAAAGCGTTTGCCCATATTAAATGGAATGAAATGTTTGATATTCTAAAAAGATAGGAATGAAATTTAAAGAAAGACAAGTTATTTTAAACTTATATAAAGGACAGAAAGCTACATTAAGAATCGAATGAGAGAAAGGGGAGGCTAATATTGAAAAAGGTGTAAGGCAGGGGTGCTCCTTATTTCCGGTATTATTTAATTTATACATAGTATGGGCCATAAAAAATGATATCGAAGGTTTATTCGTAAAATCAATCTGGAATTTTGGGCACTGAAATGTCAGTTTAACCGTTCAAACCCTCCTCTTAGTGATCTATCATTAAGGAGGGTTTGAATACCCCAAGAAATGTCAGAATCTGAAAATCCATCTTTTAGGCATCAGACTTATTTCGTTCGAGCCGGTCATATGTATTGGTAAATTTTTACTTCTGATGTCAATACTGTTTATGCAGTATTCTCAAGCCAATCAGTATAATCAATGAAAACAAATCGAATCCAATTAATCGTTCTTCCTTTTTGGCATGCATTTTGTTTCAGCTAGCCAAAATTTCCATTTCTGGCTCCCTTGCTGAGAGCCTGGCGCATGTCCAGTGTCTCAATTTCCAGGCGGATGGTGTGCCGTTAGAATTTTATTTTGATTGCCTATCTACAATTAGCTATGCAACTCTTATCCTACATAATATCAAGCAGTTGTCTAGTCGGGTTTCTCGAAGGTACTGTCCTGAAATACAACAGTTTTTGTTACCAACATTGTACTTTTCGTTCTAAGGATACTTCCTCAAACACTCGTGCTCTTTAGTTGGCAAAATCGAACTGTGAATAACACCAATGTTTTTAATCTTATAAGACTAATCCAAATATATCCACGTAATGACACACTCGGCCCTCTGCTGTAGGAAAAATCCAAACCCTTTTGTTCGATTAGTTAGAAGACAATCGAGTTCATGACAAGCTGATGTTAAAGGAGACGTCGGAGTGGTCAGACATTGAAATGTATCACGAGCTTGATGACTTCGCTACGTGCTTACAGACTTCGGAGTTAACTGATGTCTGGATCTTTTTATTAGGTGCCAATAGGCGAAAGATTTTCAAATCGATTGATCGTTTATTGTGGCTGACACATATTCCGAACTCACGTTCCTTTTTCCAAGCAAAAGTGCCGGCGGTGATGACTAAAAGCGTAAGTTCGCGATGTAAATGATACCGCGCTGAAATTGAAATCTAACATAAACGCATTCAGCTATCTAGTTGGATGGTTAGCTTTCAGAATACCAAAGTAAGTTAATCAAATCAGTACATAAGATTGATATGTACGATTGGATATCCTGTCAATGATGATAATTTTACTAAATTAATCCGAACATATTTTGAAGATGTAAAATAGCTGGTCTAAAAATCAATTTCAAAAAAACTAAAATTTTATCAAACAAGAATGGGGAATCGCTGGTCATTAATGAGAAAAAAATCGAGATAGTGAACGAAATCATGTATTTGGGGTAAATTATTATCTTTAACAAAAACAATAACTCGGAATTAAACACGAGAATAGCCTGCTCTTGGAAAAACTTTTAATCTCTATAGAATATATTGAAGGGAAAATTTTCACTAAAATATAAAGGGTAAATCTCAAACAGCTGCGTTTTCTCCACTCTGTCATATGGGTGCCAGACCTGGTCGCTCGCAAAAACGGAAGGAAGAAAAAATTACAATACGTCAAAATAATATAAAAGAACAATTCTGGGCGTGAGGTGGAAAGACAAAATAAAGTTATTAAAAATAAAATCAACATCGAAGTAAAATATCAACTTCTTTCACGCGATAAGGCGACTGAAGTGGTACTGGGCTGGTCACGTGCAGCCAGGATGGAAAACAGGAGAAGGGCAAAAATAGTATTAGTTTCGTTTATAAAGGAGGACAGAAAAAGGGGAAAACAAAAGACAAGGTGGAGGGACGAAATTGATGAACCATTTGGCCATGGGCAATACCAAAAAATTGCACGAAACAGGAGGGAATGGGATCGTCTGAGAGAGGCCTTTGCTCAACAGAGGGCAACTTGACTTATATGCTAGGCTAAGTATATTTTTGTGTTTTCCTTTATATTTTAGATCTTAGACTAAGAAAAAATCCCTATTGACGATTTTTGCATAAGGAATCCGCAACACCACGCTGCGATCCCGAGTGAGACAGTCGCGTTCGTTGCTGATGCGGAAAAACTAAGTGTCAACAGCGTTTCGCAGCAAAAGTTCATGACCCGTTGTTCACTGCGTTACACTGCTGATGAAATCAGAATCAGCAGCTGATTCAAATGGTTTTTCAGTAGCTACTCTCTGCTCGATTTTTATTCCATGTTGGAAATACATCGATTCTACTGCTGCATTTTGCAGCGGAAAAACAGTAGTTCTAGCTGTGGTCCGCAGCGTATTACAGTTTCTCTTCTCATTTACAATTTATAAGATTGAACTAGTAAAAATACAAAGTAACTGTTCGCCAAAAAAATTAATAATATCAATGATTCTTGAAATTACAAGTATATTTATGTAAACATACGAGTATAAACTTTCAAAATTGCTCAAATCCAAGAATACGGGTGACCTCATTGGTTACTTCATGTGATTTGGTGACCACATTTGTCTCTGAAATAAATTATGATGTTGAATAACTACATGGTATTTTCAAGTTCGTTTTTAGAACTTACACACAGTTAGAAGCAACAGTTTGGTAAGGCTTATGTTCTGCAATTTTTCAAATGTCTCTCTCTCTTTCTCTACTTTTCCTTCAGGGCCCTGATACATCATTACATGGCCCTACTATCTTATTCCCAATTCTCTCCTACTTGAACCAAAAACAAAAACCTTCATCTCACCTTTCTTCTATTTTTCACTGCTCGAATGTTATTCTGTACTTAATCAGTTTTGAATCACGCTAATTGAGGATGAATTTCTTCTTTAATGCACCTCAACTGATCTAAATAAATAACTCTTCCCAATATTTCATACTGATACGCTTTCAATTAATCACAATTCATAGCCGGAATGATGTTCTTCCCCTAGCAAAGTCATCGCGGGGATCCACTTATTTATCTTTGAGGCCCCATTCTCGTACACTGATAACGTCATTGCACTCCTTGCCTAGAGACATAAATTTTATTTTGTATTCATTTCTGATTCTGTCTTCTGGTAATTTATCGCATCATTTCCACCTAGTATTTGATATTGTCATAAGGGGACTCCATTCACTTTGCTTTTTTGAAGTTCCACCCTGCTTTCTGCATCCTCTAACATACTTCAGCCTTTCATAATTTTTTTGAACATATTTTGACCCACTGATATCACCTTCCTATTCTTCCTACAAGTATTCACAATATTTACCTATAATATTCTGACAATTCAGGTTCTCTCATTCATCGGACTCAGCTTTCTTCGATTTATCTAGACTAGAGAAATATATTACATAATAACAAGTAAAAATGGATTCCTTTTCACACTATTCCATAAACGAAGTAAAAAATCAGCCACGTTTTGACTATCCATCACTCTTCACAAGTTGTCCACTTTCTTCCGAGGATCAAATTCCCTGACTTTTCCAGATTTTTTCAATGCTCACCAACGCCCCCTCGTTTGGTCAAGGGCGGACTTCTTTGAATGCTAGGCTGGTTATGCCCACTGGCCACAATAAAAACAATTTAATGCGTACATCTCTGTTGAAAGGGCCCACTTTGGCGATCACAGTTTTGGCTGTACAGCTGATTTTTTTTTTTTTTAAATTTCGACCAAAAATCAATTTTTGGGTTTTTAGCGATTTGGTTCCTTCAGCTCCGCTGTACCATTTTTTGAGGTCTCATTCCATTCAAGCTCCAGGGTATGAAATGCATAGAAACAAAAAGGGCCCAGGTTGTCGACTCCAGTTTTTTTCTTAACGGAAGTTTTCACTCTTAATTATTTTGCGGACTTTCAAAAGCATTTTTCTCAAAATACAGCTTTTCTGTACCTCATTATCAGAAAGACTGAAAATATATTTTTCAGTAACGTTACACAGCTGGCCATGGTCTCATTCGAAAGGTAATTCGGTCTAGTATGACCCCCATCCCTCGACTTCATACCGAAAAGACTAAGTGGACCTTCTTGACAGAGATGTGTACAAAATATGAACATTTTCTAAGACTCTTGAAATAGTTCAAATGAATGTTATTGACTTTTCACACATACAGAACCTTCAAGACAGGTTATCACTTATGAAAGCCGCCCCCCCCCATGACACGCGCGCGCGTTTTGAAACACAGGGTACAAAAAGTCAAGTAGAAATCGTTTGAACGGCTGCGGAACCAGCCTAGAGAGCATTTTCGGAATTTTCTCACGCCCAAGCTGATTCACCCCTTGAATAATTAGGGGTGCGATTTTTCAACATGCGAAAAAGAAGGGTGGTTCACGCGAAAATGAAACGGGGAAGGAAAAAACGCAACAATAATCAGCTATTTAACAAAAAAAAGCGACAATCATGCCAGTTTTAGGATGTTGGAAACTTTAAGGCTCTTTATCAGTTTTGGACTGTCAGTTCGGGCTAATATACCAGTTTGGGTTTTTGGTCAGATATTGGTTGTCCATCACATTGGTTGGTTTTTCAGTAGTGATTCTCAATTTCCAGATAATATTAAGCGTTTCCCGAAACATTCCCGATTTTATTTCTCTTTTCTTTCCTACTTTTTTTCTTTGGACTGGGGAGGGGGCTCACATTTTTTGTATTTGTGATTGAAAACATTCTGGGAAACATCACTGTATTGCACATGCTGCAGACGAGAGTGATCGGAGCCATAGCCAAGAGATGCAGTGGCAGAAGTTCATGACAGTCGAGCACCTGGCACTAGTAGTTGGAGCGGCAGTGGCAGTGGTTGATGACAGTAGCGACCTGGTACCTGAAGTATGAGAGGGTTGAGTACCCTGAAGTTGGAGTTACCAAGAGAACAACTGAAATGGAACGCTGGACGTACCATTCATACATGCGACAACATACAGTTCCGACGATTTAAATTCGTGCGCCGTATTTTGTGTGCATTCCTTATACAAATTCCTTATACAAATGGCATGCATTTGGTTTCTAGAATTGTCGTTTTTCGCATGCAAACGCTCTTTCTATCGCTTACAAATAATTACTCTCCAATAACTACTAATTGAATATTACATTAAATGACATGTAGATGACGTAACTTACCAGTAAATTACCTTCTCAACACAAAATTCCGAACTAAACTCAAAAACGCAACGCGCAACCCCTAACTTGGAAGTTGGAAACAGAAACTGTGGGATAGTTTGTAGATATACATCGAACTGGATAGCCGTTAAGCCGCAAACGTTTATCTAAAGGCGCCGACTTGGCGACAACCTTGAAGCCTGAAGGTAACATCACCCGTATAGCTACAAGCCATTGTTTCATTCTGATATCAACCTTAGCCGCTGAAAAAATTGAATTATCCGCAGCGTTCCGCTACTTAGTCGCAGTAAAATGAAACGCTGCTGTATAGTACTATCCAACATTTAACCGCTGAATGCTGCTAAGTTTCATCATCCACATCAGCAAAGTAGTGGATAATTGTTTTAAATTGCTGCGTAACGCTGCTGTCTCTATGTGTACTTTGTGGAATCATTTCAAAATCCGCAGCAGACAACTCTTGAGGTCTGCTGTTAGATCTGCTCACATCGCAGTGTAACGCTGCAGAATTGTAAAAACGCTGCACTGATTCTCATAATTTCGCAGCGGAAAACTGAAAATCCGCTACAACCAGGAGCTGAATTTTGCCCGATTTCGTCAATAGGGAAACAAATAAAGATAAAGGCCATTTTTGATTCTGATTTTGGTTCTGAATCCTCCCAAAACTATACACATCAGGTGAATATCTAGGAGTCCATTCGGGCAGGGACATACTGATAGGGGTGGGGGAAACTTATCCCCTGTAGGAATTTTTCACTCAGCAGTTGAGAAAATTTACCATTTCAGTCAGGCGGAGTTGGGAAAACCCAACAAGTCAAAAGTTTTTTTTTATTTTGCTTTGATACTCGACAACAAGTCAAAAGTTTTTTTTTTTATTTTGCTTTAATACTCGAGAATTTTTAGTTGAGTCAATTGGAACTTTCATTAACCCCCCCCCCCCAGGAAAAATACTTCGGTGCATCCCTGCATAATTCATATGGATGAGTTACATACTTTTTTCATTTTATCTACAACCTTCCGAGTGTACAGTGTTCTCCTTACTTAAGTTAGCGTCTACACGATCAATGCGTCCACGAATGAACGTAGGTCTCCTCCACCTTTCTCCATTGGTCCCTATCCCTAGCTACTTTTTAATACTTTTTAAGGGTTTCCCCGGCTTTCTCATTCCCTCCCTTGGGTACTAATTCAACACCCTCTTTCCTCACATTTCATCCCTCTCTCTGGCAACGTGCCCGGTGTAATCAAATTTCAGTTTTTTGGCTATGTATCTATATAGTCTTTTGCTTCATTTCCAAATTCTTTAATACGTATATCTTTTCTCTTTAGGCCCAGGGTCGAGCACTTCATGGCGATTTGTGTTCTTGCCCTTTTTAAATTTTGTGCCTCAGTGGTTGCCCACGTCTGCGCACCATAAGTCAAGACTGGTAGTGTACGTGCGTCCAAAAACTTTTATTGTTGTTCTTAGCGGACTTTTACTTTTATAAATTTGTTTTAGTAACCAAAAGTTCCTCTAAGCTTGTCTTCTTCTTCTACTAAGCTCTTTTTCCGTGCTTTCCTTGAAAGATATTGTCTGACATAAGTACAGGTGCTGTCCTCTACTCTGATCTTCTCCGAGTCGAGTTTGATTATAGGGGCCACCTCTTGGTTTGTAATCATCACCGTTTTGCTCGTGTCAATTTTTAGACCAACTTTGAGCCTTTCCAACTCTAGCTCACTAACCATTTTCTGGAGGTCTTCTCCATCTTGTGCAATCAAGGCGACATCGTCCACGACTCGTAAGTTGTTCAATCATACATACTCCATCTACTTTCACGCTCGTCCCTTCCCAGTTTAATTTATAAAAAATTTCTTCGCGCAAACAGTTGAAAAGTTTTTGTGATAAAGGGTCCCTTTGTTTTACCCCTCTTTCAGTTTTGAAGTGTTGCCCCTTTTTGTCCAAACCTACCTTTCCTCTTGCGTTTTTGTACATTTCTTTCATCATCCTGATCATTTTGCCCGGAATGCCGTGTCTCCGTAGTGCCACCCATAATGCTGTAAGCGCTACAGAGTTGAAAGATTTTTCAAAATCTATGTATCAGAAGTATATACTCAGGTTTTGGTTGAATTCCTTCGACTTTTCAATTGCATATTATGTATCTGGTTTATTAGGAAAATTTGATCTATTGTTGAAAATCCTTATGGAAATCCAGCCTGCTCCGGGCTTTGGTTAAAGTTCAGGATGGGGTAAATTAGATTTTTGATGATTTTTGCGAAGATTTTTCCCAAATTTGAAGTCAGGCTAATAGGCCTATAATTATTAATTTCATACTCGTTTTGTCCCTTTAAATAGTAATACTATTTCCGATATCGGGGCATTTCCGAAATGGGGTGCGGTGTCCCGGAGCCAATTTGGCATGCGTGCATCACCATACGCCCCTCTATTATCGAATTTCCCCTGTAGAAGAATTACCTCTTGCTTAAGAATCAAATTAAAAATTTTTGTTAATACATATTAGTGCCAGCTAGTCGGCAAAGAATTTTAATTCCTTATTGCCTATGCCATCTGGACTTGCGGCTTTGCCCACCTTTATTTCCTTCAAGACCGATATTAGGAGCCCATTTTCAAGACCTTCATGCAAGTGCTTCCCCTCTCTTGAAATTTTGACCCAAAACTCAGTGAAGTTGAAGCTAAGGGTTCCTTCTACACACTATGTGCGGTTTTTGGAATACCTTAATTTTAAGTGCAACTTTCTGGAGTTTGAAAAAATGTGGGAGATATTTAGTGCCCTTGCTTCATTTCCTGCTACATATCAACTAAGTATCATGCGGAAAGGAGGAAGTCCGACAAAAAAAGAAGCGCCACTTCAATATTCTTAGTTTCTGGAGAATGACTCGTTGATCTCCTAATCGGTGTTCCCTTGAACATTTGTTTAGATCCAGAAATCGGATGTCCATTACGTGGGTGTCGATTCAATTGGGAAAATGCGTACGATCGAGGGATGCTCGTGAAAGAGATTTCGATCGTTCGGTAAGGTCGAGAAACGCTGTTCACTTCATTTCCCATCGATAGCTGAGATTACACAATCTATCGTAAGCTGGTTAATTAACAGAAATTATTTAAAAAAGAAACCGCTGGAAATACATCGAATGCTACACCGGAAAATTCTTTCTCTGTTGAATTCGTTACGACCAATCGGGAAAATCTCTTTCCAATGCTATACCTTCGAATTGCTAACCTATATTCCGTCATTAGCGGCGAGGTTATCTATATCTGTTAACATCGCCAGATGCCGCGTTTACATTTTATTATGGCTGCGATTATTCACGGGCATGTTGACCGAAGGCTCACGACGATGAGTCAATTGGATGAAGTGACTGAATGAAATTGAAACGATGCTGCGACTTGCGGACCGCTGAGCCCGGAGACCTTATCATATTATCTCGGCTGTCCTTTGAAATCAATTCGAGACCTCGTAGTTCATGTGCCGGGCAAGATATCGATATAAACTTGATAATATACGAAATTTCCGGTAAAAGGGGTACTTAACATCTAGAACTATGATCGCCATTTGTCGACGCCCAGCTATTCAAAATGACAGCCACCTAGAGATGGCCGCCGCGGCATATATAAAGTCGACGATATCTTCTCGGCTCATTATGCGGTTTTCACTCTTCTTCAATGAAAGCTCCTAACAAAATAAAATTTTAGTTATGTGTAATTTTTGATTTAAACGAAGGCATTTCGAGCGAAACTGGGAACAAAAGGAAACCATCACGGTCAATTTTTCATTAACGCTGAAAATACAGCAAACAGAAGCATTTTGGAAGAAAATATCACAAATAAAAAGCCTGTTTCATAGATTATTGCAGCGTTTTCGGGATTTGCACGAGAAGTGTGTCTGGACCACAGCGAGGGTGTTCGAAATCAAAGAAACAAGAGTTTGTGTAGAAAAAGCGCATGTATTAATTGACCGATAAAATAAGTGAGTCCTAAAATGCGAGAGCTGGTACCTGGATGTTCTGCCTGACCGATCGAGGGAGAAGAAAGGACAGTAATTAAAGAGAAGAGGGTGGTTTTGAAAAGATCTCCTACAGAAGTACAGGTATACAGACGACAAAAGACATTCCTAAGACGCTCGCATCGTGCTACGCAGAGAGTAGCCAGGCAGGACAATTTATACGAAAATGTACATTTTGGAGAGAAGAGGGTCATCGCATTGTCCTAAGACAAAAATGTTGATGAAAGATTCAATAATTACATAAAATTAGAAAAATTGAGTTAACCCCTTAGCTGAGAGTGACGGATATATCCGTTAAATTTTTTTGTCTCTAAAAGTGCATAGTGACGGATATTTCCGCAAACGTTTTCAAAGGGCGTGTACAAAAAAAAAATTTTAATGACGGAAATATCTTGTGTGACCTTCAGATGTGATGTCCGAAGCGTATTACGTGCTGTAAAGTTGAAGAATTTCAACGAGGTAAAGATGAAATTGGGAAAATTCAAAAAAGATTCATCAGTCATTAAAGTACTCGAGGGTATGAAGGTCCTAGTCTCTGCAGTTCTTTCCCTTATACCGCACAAGTGTGGTTTGTTTCGGCCCCTCGGCTTCCCTCAACCCTCAGTCCTCAATTCACAATTTTCAACTGTCACCTGTGGATCTGTGTGCCGTTCACTCCCGCTCTGCCCTTGCTCTGGTGCCTGTCTACCCCTCCCTCTTTCTGTCATCTGTTCCTTCTTCTTTATCCCCACCCTTCCTTGAAAAGTATTTTTTGTTTCTAAGAATTGTATTGTTCCTACTGTTCCTCTTTGTCAATGAGGCCTTCGAGCACCTTTTGAGGGAGAGGGGACTCAAATATTTAAAAAAAATAGTGTTAACAATTTTTTTGTGATTTTTGAGGAGAATGTCACGACTTTGATGTTATTTTAGTTTGTAAGTGTTTGTTCTGCCCATTTTTTCTCTATTAGTATCCTCATCTGTGTTCTTCTATTTGCAAAAATAGTACGGAAAAAAATCCGTCATTTTGACTTTTTTCATCATCAATACATATAATAAAACTACTGAACAAAATGAAATTTTTTGTTTGCACAACGCATTTAAGGAGGTGATTCTTGAGTACTTTTCAACGCTGAATACAGTGCCGTCGGCCGTTTTTCTCCATCACGTCTAGTTTTTCTGATCAAAAACTATAAAAAATTCAACTAAATGTGTTCAAAAAGAGGTTTAGGAACTGAATGTGGTCATACTGATTCGTGTTGTGTGCAGTGGTGTGTATTCCGTCTGTTTGTTTTCTGTTATTGTGGTCTGATAACACTGATAATATCAGTCAGTGGTACCGCTTATTCCAATGCAAAAACAAAATGGAAACGAATTTCAGTCGTTCAGAACTCCGAATTGTGACGTGATAGAGAAAAATGGGTCGCAGTATCGTGTTCAGCGTTAAAAAGTACCTCAGAATCACCTGTCGAAATGCATTGTGCAAAATAGTTGTTCAGTAGTGTAATTAATGATTAATCCGTCATTTTGCACTTTCAAGTCAGTTTTGGCCACTAATTTTCAAATCGATTTTAAATGATTCGGAGGTCGTAGAGAAGTGCGATGTGCGCAGGAGGGTTCCTTATCACCTACAGAATGATAATCAGTAAAAAAATAGGGATCTTTTGCACGCGTTTTAGCAAAAAAATATCAATCAGGTAAGGAGTTAAATTCGATATCACAAGTTTTCAGAAATATTGTAATATATAATTATTGACAATGTTGGTCACTATCCAGAAATTTGATCACGAGTCATGATAACGCTGAAAAAAATTTGTAAAATAGGAAATACGGATTTGATACCTGAACTGCATAGTTATCTGTAAAAAATCGTAGGTATACAAAAGTTCACGAGAGAGTCCTTGAAAATGTGTGTGTGTAAAGTTTGGTTTCCATTAATATGAAGTTTGGATTTTCATACCCCCCCCCCCCCAGATAGAGTTGGATTAAAAATTTGATGAAGTATTAATGATCAGTAATTTACTCCTTACGAAACTTTGTTTAATTTCTCAAATCATGTCCATTTGAACCATTTCGAGTCCATATTTCGACTTTTTGGGCCGAAAACGAAGCTAGATTTAGGAATATGTGATGCGATATTCGTGATCAACGACCCAAAAGATCCGTTTTTCGATGGTTCATTGGACTTTCTAAAGGCGTGTTCGTTTTGTAATTTTCGAGATAGACATTGGTGGCAGCCTCAGTACTGCCCTGAGGCTCGGGCAACACACGAAAAAATTTCGAAAAATACCTCAAAAATCCAAGTTTATTTGAATATTTGGATAGTTTGATTTAAATTTGGGTTGGTCAAAATTTTTGAAATTAAATTCGCATTGTCCAAAAAATTCCTGTTTTTTTTTTTATAGCATAAATTGACCAGAATAATTTAGCAACCCGCCCTCCTCCCCCAGTTTACCAAAGTCGGGCAACACGCGAAGAAAATCTATGTTGCCACTACTGGAGATAGAAATTCCTATATATTATTATGACATCAGTGCGGTTATGATTTGATATGACATTTGTGATCACCGACCAAAAAGACCCACTTCGATATTTTGTTCAATATTTCAAGCCACGTCAATTTTTGTCCATTTCAAGTCTAAGTATTATCCTTTAGATCATTTAGCCTAGATTGTAAAACCTATGTATAGTATTTAAACAGTACATAGTTATTTTCTATATCGATAGTCATTTGTAAAAAAAATCTGAATTATTACGAACTCGTCATGAGGCCATAGGAAAACCAGAGAAAAGAAGGATAGAAACTTTTGAGATGTGGTACTATAGGCGGATTTTTTTTTATTGTTTATTTTCAACAATAAGAAGATTGACTTGACAAATACTTATTTCTTTACGAGGAGGTAGCCCTTTTACCTTGCGGTTTATCAGAGCGACCTCCATATGAGTCCGAGTATTACGTATTTCTTATGTGCTAGGTTTCATTTTTAATAATATTGTTACATTCTTAACATAATTTTTAAAATATTTTTTGTTCAAGGTTGTGAGGTCAGTCATTACTAAGTTCATCTCATATCTCTGGATTGTGTTTTGAAAGAAGGTGCAATTTTTTATGTGCATTGGGTTGTCTGTTTCATTTTGGTTGCCGTTTGTATACGTACTGTCACTTTTTACTTTAATTTTTTCTGTTAAATATTGGTTGAAGTTGCCGTGTCCCGTCAAAAATTGAGTGAAGTAAAAATTTGTTTCAAAGTAAGTACATTTTAGCCGGTTGCGAATGTTGGGTAGAAAAAGTTTTGTTATTTGTCCAGTTTCTGCTTCATTATATCTAATCTGCCATTCTTGAGTTATTGTTTCTTTAATTTTGAGTATATTGTCCCTGGTGGTTTGTCTGGAGTATTTGTTTTTATCGTGTTCGATTTTTACTTTCTTGATCATATTTGTCTGTTTAATTTGCAGATCAACTGGGAGAATTCCAGCGATCACATTTGTAGATGAAAAGGATATAGTTTTATAACCTGAAATTATGCTGATCAAGATGTGTCGTTGTAGGCTTTGTAACCTACCTGTAGTTATCTGAGTGATATTTTTTGCATAGGACAATGAAGCATATTCAGTTAGTGATCGAAAGATAGCATTATATAGAGTTATTCTGTTTTTGAAATCATATCCATAGGTATTTCCGTAAAGCGCGCGGAAGGTATTAAAGTACTTCTTTGTTTTAACTATTACATTTTCAACATGTTTTGAAAAGTTTAAGTTCTGGTCTATAATAACGCCAAGATATTTTAATTCAGGTTTTATAACTCAGATTTTATTATTGATCTTAATGTGTTGTAGTAAGCTACTTTCAACTTCTAATTTATCATATTTTTTGGACAATAGTACTGCTTGGGTTTTTTCTTGATTTATGTTCAATCCTAATTTTTTAATACTATCATTTATGTTCTTAATGCAATGGCTGATGAGATTGAATTCAGTACCATTTGTTCCAATAATTAACATTAAATCATCAGCATAACTTAAAAGCCGTACATTATTAACAGAAGGAAGGTTATTATGAACTGAGGACATTGCAACATTATACAGGAGCGGGCCAAGAACAGAGCCCTGTGGTACGCCGGATTCAAGTTTCTTATTTACGGCGACATTACCTTCAGGAGTGTAATGATTAACTGTTCTGTTCACCAAAAAATTCTCTGTTAGGATAAGCAATTCATTTGGAACGCCATTTCTTTCTAAAATTTCAAGAATACTAGACCATTTTACTTTATCAAAGGCACCGGAGACGTCAAAACTGACTAAAAGAACATGTCTAGTGCGAGATTGAATGAAATAACTCAATGATTTCAGTTAGTGTACTAATTGCATGTTCTGTCGATTTGTTCTTTCTGTATGCGTACTGGTTATCGTTGTATATTGAATTTTTCTCGATTTCGGCCTCTAAGAGAGATTTAATGACCTTTTCGTATACTTTTCCAATTGCAGGTAATAAAGTGATGGGTCGGTAAGTTGATGGATTCGTTGGGTCTTTGCCTGGTTTATTTAGTAATTTAATTTTTCCTGTTTTCCAGGAAACAGGAAAATATAGAAAGTCTAAACATCTTTGAAAGAGCGAATCAAAGAAACCAGGAAGGTGCTTATGAAAGATTTTAACCATTTTATTTGAAATTTCGTCATGTTCATTTGCTTTCCTGTTGTTTAGGTTTTTAATTATTTTTGTCAATTCTGTAGAGTTAATTTTGTATTCCTGAGTGTAGTTATTCGGGTAGTCTTGAATTATATCATTGATTTCTGGAAACATGGTGGAAAAAATACATTCGTATTTTTTACACTCTTCGAATATTGTTTTACCGTTGAAATTTAAAGGTGGTATTATTAGTCTTTTGGTTTTGCAAGTTACAATTTTATAAGGGGTTCCCCAGGCTTTAGACGATTTGACCAGTTCTTCCCAGGCCTTTGTTTTTGCAGTCATTATATCTTACGTATTAGATTCAATTTTGTATTGCAAGTTTGGTATGAGATCAAGTTTTGGTCTCTTAGTCTGTGAATTTTACGAGTTAAAGTCTTAATTTAACGTTTGGTTTTATCAAGTTCATTGTTCCACCAAGTTTTGGACTTGATTTGAGTACCTATGTTTGGAGCACTCAGTTATTAGCTGTCTGAGCGTTTCATTGAAATTCGCAATTATTTCTTCTAGTTCTTGATGATTGCTACGGATACTTGGTATCAAATGGACGGATAAGGTAAGAAATGCGGAAGTACTGAACAGAGTAGGAGGTCAGATGGATATTTAGAATTGTCTGAAGAGAAGAAGAGATAAATTAATAGGGCACTAGCAGCGCATCACATATCTCTATTCTATACTTATATTTAAAATTTAAAAAAAATGAAAATTACAAAATTTATAAAGTTATATCATATTACAGGACCTCCTTCCACACCACATTTGCAGTTTTATAGCTTCCAGGTTGTACAGGTTGTACTTGGATTTTTAAATTATTAAACGAAGTTGTCCGCGACAAAGCTACGTATAATTGTCCATGACTGAAGACATACTCGGGTAGATATATCCCAACCTTCTCCAGCGTCTGTCCCTGGGCCTTTTTGATCGTCACACAAAAGACTAACTTTATTGGAAATTGTCTCCTTTTGAATGAAAAAGGCAAGATGGAATCCACTGGTGACAGGTCCACTCTTGGGAGTAATATCCTTCGACCGCACTCCACTCCAGTTATTATTTCCAGATCCAGTGCATTTGTGTACATGTTTCTCACAATTAGTCGTGTCCCATTCAGCAGTCCAAGTGCCACATTCATATATATTACGTAGCAACATAACAATCGCACCAACTTTCAAGTGTAATTTATTTGGGTGATAAACCTGTCAACTCCAGACTATCCAGAAATTCAAAGAGAAATTGCAGGATTTCACTGTCATTTTCACTGATCAGTCTATTCACGCTTGTGTAGGTTTTGGCTTCTCCAGGAATCAAGTCCAAAATCTTGTCGTTGATCTTCTGACAATGAGCATTCTTTGGTGCCAGAATTACAACATTAGAAAATTTCAGGGCATCCTCTGGAGTGTCAAACTTTTCACCATAGACATCTCTTATAATGTCCTAAGAAATTATGCTAGCAGTTTCAGAGCCAGAATGAGGGAAAGTACCATTACAAATCTGCAGCAAGAATTCTGAGAACTCTTTTTCTCCTGCTTCCGCTCGCATGTTCTGGGTCAGTCTCAGCGTCTTAAATATAGGCCATAAAGGAGAAAACTTGATGGAATTAGCAATTGTAGCAGCTCTTGAACCATGCGGAACTACTGACAGAATCTGCCTAAAATCTCCACCCAAAACTACAATCTTGCCGCCAAACGGCACGTCATTTCCCATGATGTCCTTAAATAGTCTGTTTACACACATCAGAGCGTACATGTTGGCCATTGGAGCTTCATCCCAAATGATGATTCTTGCATTCTTGAGGTTACTTCACTGAGTGTTCTTAGACTAAGATGAACTTTGTAGGTCAAGTAGTTCGTGAGAAATGGACACATTAGTGATGGAAGAAATGCGTGTAAGTAGTGAGGTCGAGTTGGTTGTTACCTCATAACTCTCCCCAAACTAAACGGATTTGAGTGATCAAAAAAGTATATGAAAGAGGTTGCTTCACTGAGTGTTCTTAGATTAAGATGAACTTTGTAGGTCAAGTAGTTCGTGAGTAATGGACAAACGAGTGGAAGAAATGCGTGTGAGTAGCGAGGTCGAGTTGGTTGTTACCTCATAACCCATCTCAGACTGAACGGATTTGAGTTATCAAAAAAGATTCAAAAAGAGCTTTATTCACCGAGTGTTTTAAGACCTTAACCAGCATTGTGCGATAATTAGGGCCTGAGATATAGGTGTTGAACTTCACAGAACCCAGTTTTTCAAACATATTTTAAATATATAGATAATTTGAGGCGCCCAGGAATAATATCATTGCTGCTAGAAGGCAGAGTGGAAGGAGGGCAAAGATTCCAGTGTGTTCAACAGATAATCAAGGATGTCAAATGTAAGTGTTATTACAAAATGAAAGAACTTGCACAAGATAGGGAGAAATGGAAGGCTGTGTCAAACCAGTCGTAAGACTGATAACTTTATCATCATCATCATCATCGTCGTCGTCATGGAGGGCGGGGGTAGAAACCAATAAGGTAAAACCACCCATCCCTCATAACATGCAGTCTAATCACTTTGAATAAATAAAAAATAAAACATCAATATTGGTTCGATATTTCTGAATATCGATTTTTGATATTTTATCGATATTTTGCCATCATTATTACAGATGCGGGTCACTAACAAAAAAAACAAACAAAACAGAACGTCTGGAAAAAACATATAATTCAATGCTAAGGAGTATGCTGGGGATCAGGTAGAGGGATAGGGTGAAAATGAGTTCCATAAGGAAGCAAATGAGGTTAAGGAATATAGGGTACAAAAATAAAACAATTGAAATACAGATATGCGGGGCACATGATTAGAGGAGAACCGACAAAATGGAACTCTGCTTGCACTCTGTGGATCCCCTTGGGCAGAGAAAGGAATCCAGGACGACCAGCTACCCGATGGGTGGATGAATTTCTGAAAACCTTAGGCCCTCGGTGGGGAACAACTGATAGGGAAAGGAAAATATGGAAAAAGGTGACAGAAGCCTTTGCCTCACGGTGAGCAGATTAGGCAGCGACACACTTACTAAGGGTCGCAATCCCTAATCGAGGCTGTAAATAAAATAAAATAAATAAATTACAGATGCGATTAAAGATACAAGGTTACATTAGACGGTTTGTTTAATCGAGAATTTTACCTGAAATCAGAATACCTCGCCCCTCGCTCTCGCATTTGTTCAGCCTCGGCGAATCCTCGCCAGGGATACAAGGGCAGGCACGCTTGTAGCCAAGTCAGTAACACCGGCAAAGCTTCACCCTGCGTGTTATGTAGTTGATCGGCGCATCGGAGCGAGGAGTGGGTATCACAGGGGGGCACCAATACCACACTGATGACCTCAACGTTGCAGGGGAATAACCCTACAGGGAAATATAATCAAACAATCGCACTAAGGGAGTACATCAACTGATTTGGAGACACGCCTGACATCGGTGACACGTCAATTACATTACAAAAGTGTATATTTTCCTCGGCTATAGAAAGGAAACACAAATAATAGAGAATAAAAACGAAATAACGCCGTTGAAATTATTAGTACAATACATGTTTTTGCTGACGTAATGTTCGCATCATTGGTGACTGCGAAGCGACATCGGCGTCGTCGTCGCGTGAAAAGCGAAACTAAGGCCGTTAATCTGTTTTCAAGATCGAATCGAACGATCGCACTTCTTTAATTAATCGCGAAGAAGAAAACCAGGCGATCTTTATCTCTGCGCGAAGTGCAAGCATGTGTCTGCATATTTCCCGAAGACGATGCACGATGTCGACATGTGCGGTAAGAAATGTCTCGCATTCGCCAGCAGTTCTGTGGATGTTGGGCCAGGTCTCATCTCTGTCGGCAACCAAATCAGCAACGACTGTCACCTTTGCGATTCTACGTCTCGAAATCCGTCGTCGATGATTCTGCGGCCAAACCTCATCGGTCAACGCTGATCAAAGGTTCAATTTCCGTCGCGAAACTCCAATCTAACTGGAGCAACGGGATCTCGATTAATGCGAGTGTCGTTCACCTCCAGTATCACCGCATCGCCGGCAATTAAACCGACAATTATAGAGAGGTTATCGAGCCAGAGAGAATGCCCGCGATACGTCATAATACGGTTAACGGAGCAACTGTATGCTGCAGCGACCATCGGTGTCCATGACGGAGTGGACTAGTCGCTCGTGAGGCAGGCCATGCTGGCTCCCAGGCAGAGTCAGCAGCCATACCGGACGCCAGCGCAGGTCAACGCTGGACAGTGTCTCTGCCTGCGCGACCAAGTCGTAGGCGTTTTCAAAAACCATACATTCGTCTCACTTTTCGATTCCCTGGAATTGTTCGATTGCAAGTTCGATGCCCCGAAACGTGATCCAGTCCGTCAGCGTCCAGTTAATAAGTTCTAAACGAATAGGCAACACAAAAGGTAGGTTCCTACACAACAGCCAATTAAACGATCAATGCGGGAATCTTACGCCTAAATATTTAAGAACCTTTAGGCAGTTATAACTGGTATTGTCGACGTCCGCTTATTCGCTTTGCTGTTTGATGTGTTCGATTTTTGACTGGACAAAACGAAAAAATAAAAATGATTTTATCGTTCCGCCGACGTATTCGATCATTCGAAGCGGAAACGTAGAAGACGAATTAACGGTTTAACATTTTTGATTGATACTGGAGCACGAGTTGAGCTAATCGCATTTCAAAAGCCAGCAAATTAAACGAATTAAAGTCGAAATAAAGCTCGATGATCGAGCATGGATTACGAAATAATCGACCATTTGACGGCTCATGCTCGATTTAGGTTGCTACCGAGTGATCGGAATCGGATAATAATTAATTCCGATTAGGACGGCGTACAGGTGAATGTGTTGCAAGCTTGCAACATACATGGAAAATGAATGACTTACCACGAATCACCGTGGTCTTCCAGCTTCGAGTGCAAGCGTTAGCTCGGCTCGGTATTCGGTTATGTCTCTCGAAGTCTGGGCAATGACAATACGTTATTAAGCATTGAGAAATGGTGAGATAACTGGACAGCTTTTCTATCAGTGGTGAGGTGTTCTCGCCGCATCGAGAGGAAGTACGACCTTTCACACAGTAATTAACCGTCATAAAAGCTGATGGGTAAATTTGGAGCACGCTTACGGAGACGGAATCTGGCCAGTGTGCTCACGCGTTCGGCATCACTTTGATGTAACCTCTTTGCACTTGCTGGAGCGAGTTATCGCTTCGCGGATAGAGGCGCATTCGCATCAGGACGCAAAGAAGTCGCTCCTAGCGAATTACGTGGAACTAGGACGAGAAGGTGATCCCAAACTGATAACCATAAGACTCAATGTAACTTTGAAACAGTTTTCCTAATGGTAGAAAAAGTCTTTTAACTTCTGCAATGGCTTAAATTGAAGCTCAGATTTCCTAGTTATCGAGTATCCAAGAAGAATTTCATTAAAAATTCTGTTTCTAACGAAAATGTCCGATTTTATTCTTATAGGAGTTTTACACAGGGTTGACCACGTGACTACCACGTGCTATCACCCTCTCGTCCATCACACTAGCGCTTCTTGCGGAGTGTCCTGATGCGAATACCGTTTCTAAAGGTGGGTTGTCGAAATTCCAGTATGGGTTTCGAGTCGACCAATGACGCAGTGTTATACCGTCTAGCGCCGACTGGGGTAACATCGGACACCGGTGATAATATCGGCCACTAATGACTTGTTTACTTATAACGATATTAACGCTTCTACAGGTCATGAGTAACCGATATTACCACCGGTGTCTGATATTACCCCAACTGACTTTACTGATTACGATACTAGCGCTCCTACAGGTCATGTAAGTGGCTGGTGGTACCTCAGTTGACGGTATGTGCAAAAGATCTTCATCACCGTATGCAGCAACGATGGTTCAGCAATAGCCGTCGGTTTCGATGTGAGGAACGCTTTCTGTACACTGCCTTGGAAGCGTATCCTCGATGGATGAGTGGGATCTCCCATCAGGAGCTATCTGGCAGACAGAAAGATAGTGCATTCGCAGAAGGCTGTCAGATCCAGAAGATCACCTTGGCGGGCTTATCCCAGGGATCGACGGATCGGTCTTAGGATCCGTATTGTGGAACTTGTCTTTTGACAGGGTCCTGCAGCTCACACTTCTGAGAGAAGCCCAAGTCATCTGCTTTGCCGACAACACTCTTTCTTCTCCTCGTAGAAGGGAGGTCGGAGTAGGAAGTTCGCAGCAGGTCCATACTCAGCATCGAGATGGTGTTTCACCGGATACAGGCGAATGGCTTGAAGGTGACTGTCCAGCTGACAAAGCTTTCCTTTTCCGCGAACAGAAAGTGGGCAGGCCACAGCCATTTGATCTAGAGTACTGAGCGAGCTGGTTCTCGGATGGTGTATGTGGGATGACGGTGAACCACGAGCTGTGATGGAAACCGCATCTCCAGGTAACGGTGGAGAAAACAGGGCAGACGCTGAAGGCGTTGCGTCAGCTTATGCTGAACCTCTGGGGGCCGAGTGAGAGCCAAAGAAGGCTGTATTCGACAGTGATCGATAGGTTCTTCTCTGTGGAGCGCCCAACTGGTTGCCATACGCAGCACTGCGCGAGAACAGAGAAGACGTAGGAAAGGTCCATGGGCTACGACGCTACGCATAATATGCAAGTATGGAATCGTCGCATATGAAGTGGCTCTTGTACTAGCTCGAATGCCTCCTGTGGATCTGCTGGCCGAGGAGAGCACTACGCATTATCAGCGCTTTTAAAAACTCCCTTCAGCTGATTTAAAAAAAAAAAAAAAATTGAAGCAGAAGAGAAGATCAAGAGAGAAGTCCGGCGGCTAACAGTTTAAAAATGGATGGCTCGCCTCCAAGAGCCCCTCCCCATGGCTGCTGGACCTTGAGGCTAGTACACAACCTCAATGCACGGCTCTTACGTACCATCTTACGCAGATGTTCACCGGGTATGGGTGCTTCAACGATTATCTTAATCATTAGAACAAGATATTCCGCCACACTCGCATGGTCCAGCAGAGGTCGATGACGTGCAGCATACCATCGTTTGCTGCATTGCGCAGAATGGCGCATGAGCAGCGTTCGAGGTATCTATAGGTAAGCCGCATTACTCAGGGACGTACTGAAGAGTTTTTCCTGGGGGAGAGGGCAAAAATTGTGAAAGCCCTAACTGACTTACCTCAAAATTCCCAAGTATCGAACGAACAAAAAAAAAGGCCTTCTAATTTGTTGGATTTTTCCGACTTCTCAACTCGATTCCCAAGTATCAAAGCAACAAAAAAAAAACTTTTTGTTCGACTTGTTCGATTTTCCCAACTCCGCCTGATTGAAATGGTAAATTTTCCCAGCTGCTGAGTGAAAAATCCCTTCAGTGGGGATAAGTTTCCCTCCTACCCCTCTATCGGTACGTCCCTGGCATTACTTCCTAAATGATGGTTGAAAGAGTGCGCGAAAGAGTGCGCAGAATCCGCGCAGCTTGCGCAATTTACGCAGTGGTTCTTCAGCGATGACTTCCCATAAGTAGGGAAGGCTCCCTCACCGGACGGTCGGCTCTGCAGCTGAAGCCCATCGCCATGCCCGAGAAGAATACCGAACGGCGAAAGGTGATAGCAGGGTATGGCGACAGTAAGGGCGAAGAGGATGGACACAGACTGGATGGCTCTTTGCACTGAGTCAATCTTTATCAGGGCGTGGAGACGCCGGAAGGGGATCATAAGTGAGGGAACAATTAAAATTTCTGATGACTGGCCTTATTTTTTTACTTCGTTCTGTTGACAATCTAATACTAATTTAGATGGATAATAGGGGGGCGGGGGGCGTGAGAATTAAAAACTAAGTGGTACAATCGACATTTCAGAGCAATCGGAGATAAATTTATTCTGCAACGATAGTTTGTCTCTGCCCCTTTCGGCGGATCCAGGGGCGTTAGAAATATGGTATCCACCCCTTTTGGCCATCATCAACTCTAAATTCAAAATTACATGCAACTCTGCCCAGAGTCCCTTTTTCTTTTCCTGTTCCGTGGAAATGCTGGAGATGCTAATGGGAGGCGCCTAGCTTGGCGCTCACTGGTCTTCATGGGGTGGGTCTGCATTCGGGGGGCTGCTAGTTCTTTATAAAATTTCTCCCTCTAGCTTTATTTGTCTCAGAAATATACCACTTTGAATTTGTAATTTTTTGTTTTTTTGAACTTTTTTAAATTGCATCTTTCTCAAAATCAGGTTTCTTGAAATCTCAACTTTAAATAGCCTTAGCTCAACCAATTTTGGTGCTAGAGAGCTCCACAAGTTCTCATTTTGTCATAAATCTCTCTATATCTCTCTATATATTGAAAATCAAAACTCCTCCACCTCCCCCTCCCTCCGCTCCTGGAAAAAAACTCACTGCGGGTGGCCTACCTAAAAATTGGAAAAATTGCAGGGGCAGATCAGCTACTTTCAAGGACATAATCTGTTCCAACATAAAAGATCTCCAAGTTTTAAGACATAACCGACATCAAAACTCCTCCCCCTGGAAAAAACCGCACTGCGGGTTGCCTACCTTAAAATTAGATAAATTGCAGGGGCAGATCAGCTATTTTCAAGGACATAATCTGTTGTAACATAAAAGATCACCATGTTTTAGGATATAACCGACATAATAGGACATAAAAAGACATAAAATGACATAATTATCCATAATCTTCAAGATCACAAGTCACTGCAGGTTGCCTAACATACCCCTTAATTGCTCAATTTTCCAGGGGTAGCCTACCCTCAGGAGGGGGTTCATGGTTGAGAAGGGAGCTCCTGAAGGGGGAGGAGGGCCCCTGTGGGAGAGTGGGCTGTGGATGGAAATGAAGGCCCTGGGTGGGGCGGGAGTAAGAGAACCTGGTGGAGGAGAAAGTCCTTGGTGAGAGAGGGGACCTCGGAGAGAAATGGCTGTGGTGCGGGAGGGGCTGGTAGTGGGGTGGAGTCTTGAGGGGGAAGAGCTCTCGGGGGAAGGGTGGTCATGGTTGTGAGAGCTCCTGGGTGGATGTTCAGGGATCTTCAAGGGGTTGGAGGGCCATAGTGAGGACATGGCTCTGAAGGGAGATGAAGCCCAGGGGGTAGTGGTAGGTGAGAGGTCCTTGTGGCGGAGGAAATCCTTGGCAGGAGAGGGTGGCCATTGAGAAAGGCGGAGGTAGTGGTGGGTGAGGATCCTAGAGGGGCAGTAAAATTTTGGTAGATAAAGGCCCGGGGGTGTAAGAGGTACCGCCATTGGGGAGGTCGTAGTGATGAGCGAAGAGGTCTTGGCGGGGGTGTGGTACGTGCCCAGAAATGAAGGCCATAATGGCGTGGGGTGGTCGGGGGACGTGGTCCTAATGGAGGGCACTCGGGGTGGAAGAGAGTGATCGGGGGGAGACTAGGTGGCGGACTGGGTGATGATCGGTGGGGTGAACGGAGGGTGCCCTGTGGGGGAGAAGCTGTGGATGGAGAAAGTCATGGAGCGATGGAGAGGGTAATGTAAAGAGATTAAGGCCCAGTTGGTGGAGGTCGGTTGTGGTGGTCAATAGTTGTAGAGGTGAGGAGGAAGTCCAAGGGACAGAGCCTACCCGGACGTGCAGAAGGAAAGGGTTCGCAGAGGGGATACTGCGGAGGTAAAACATCATATGGTGGGCACTGAAGCCTCTGGTAGGAGATTATGGCCGTTGTGGGGGAGAAGTTTGTGGCGGAGGAGGGCTGCAACTGTTAAAGTGCAACCGTGGTGAACGAGGGGGTCGTGGTGGAGGAGAAGGCTCATGATGAAGAAGAAAGGATGGAAAGAGGGAATTCATGGAGCAAAAGAAGCGCAAAGCAAACCTCAACTCAGGAACAAAAGTTTTAGACCAAACACTGAGGACTGCGATGGTCAGACGAGGCGCAAAGCGCCGAGCAAGACCGGCACGAGCGAAGCGAGTTACGGCGAGGGGTTAGGCCGCGAAGCGGCCAGGGGGCAAAGCCCCCTAGTTTTAAGTAATATATGCCGGGCCGGTACTCGTAACTCCATATCGACAAAGTGGGTCCTTATTCCCTGCACTGCCAATTATACAGCTGCTGTTGAAGTCGAGGAACAGCTTACTGGTTGGTTGGCATAGAACGGGGAGATCAGTGTTGACTTACCAACGGCAGAAAATCTACTTCCACTGCCAGTTTTTTTCAGAGGCTGCATACTGGTCACTACAGATGGCAATTTTTCTGTTTGTCGCTTCAAATAACGCACTTTTGACACACTCGATAACCATACCATGTTAATCAGAATTCTCGTTCGATTTAATTAACTGGCCGTCACTGGGATCCAACTTTTTTTCGAAGCAGTGTTGAGAATTAGAAAATTGTTTTATTGTAAAATCAAACGAAGACCTGGAAGCAAAAACTGAATCTTCCAGGCGGTATTGTCGACTTCATTCGAATACAGCTGACTCATTTAATTGTATTTTTCCCTCGCAATGGCCCGCCATCCGGCCTTAATCTTATTATTATCAATTGTACAAAAGATGGAAATTACTTTAAGCGGATGTTAACGACGTCGTTATATTCAGAAAGGGTTTCTGGTTTATCTGATACCGTTCACATCTTGATTTCTGATGC
This sequence comes from Acanthococcus lagerstroemiae, assembly GCA_031841125.1. Classification (NCBI taxonomy): domain Eukaryota; kingdom Metazoa; phylum Arthropoda; class Insecta; order Hemiptera; family Eriococcidae; genus Acanthococcus; species Acanthococcus lagerstroemiae. Next base: position 18,892,650 of record CM063109.1, on the reverse strand, counting down.
GGGAAGATAATTGAAGAAAGGTATTATGAAAACTGGCGAAACACAAGCAATAGCTTTTAATGAACTCCACGTACAGCAAACCTTCGCAGGCGAACTGGCAGAGTAAGCGGTGAAGAAAGTTTTGTTTCTCTCCTGAAAGGGAATGTGAAGACCGGAATCAACGAATCCAAGGTATAGGGTACTCTTCGAGTATCTGATCTTTGATCAAGAGAATCATTTTGCAAGATTCGTTTTGGTCGGTCCTGTCATTTCTAGAAAATTTATCTATGTTCGAATAACGGTTGTCTTACCGTTGGATGGCTCATTGTTGGGCTTTTCTCGAAAAGTATGACAGAAAATAAAGATCAGCACGTTCTCGCAATGGAAGTCTGCCTTTTTTCCTATGATTAAAATTTGCCTGGCTTTGAAAAGACAGACACTGGTGTACATCGGACTAGAGCTGCGTTATACAGCACGAATTATGCAAACAGTCGTACATTCCAAGAGGCATGTATATACGATCAGTGAATGGTCAAAATCACCCTATTTATTTTTATTGCGAGAAAGACGAATTGCAAAACCACGCTAATTGTTAAAATTGGTTGGTAACAGCGCCTTCTAATTAATTTTGTTTCTATTACATCGGGGCATCTCGATCGTAATAGTTTTTCTCACCTCTTTCTCTCACCGGAGATTACTTTTCCCGTTTCTGGCTCTCGATACATTATAGTCGAGGATATTTAAAAATAAATTAATAACGTCTGGAAGGTATATAATTAACGAGGAAGTGACCATTTTAGTAGGTGTTAAAATTTACTTACGCGCTCGTGTGTTCATTTGTGAGGCGACTATAGGTAGGTATATCGGACAATGAGACGGAAGAATAGAGAAGCCTCTAGCTCCCGACTAGGATATTGTTCTCTTAACTGACGGCTACTCGAATTGGGTTTCCAGTCTCGAAGGCAGATTTCGAATGCAAGGTCTGCTACTGGACGGTGGAAGGTTTCCGATGGAGCAAAAAAGGCTACCAAGAGTGAAATGTACACCGAACCGGAAGCAGGAGAAAAGGAAAACCATTTCGATTTTTTCTTCATTCGCCAATGGTTCCAACGAGATTTAAAAATAACTTGCAATCCGACAGCAGGTTCAAAGTTGAATAAACTGAGCGAGGCAGCTAAAACAAAAGTTCAAAATTTCCAACGCACGCTGTTCAACTTTTCAATGTGAACTAGATGAAACTTCCTTCCATACAAAATGTTTTTATCTAATTTTTCTGCACTCCATCTACCAACGTAACATCCTGTTAATGGATTATAAACCAAGGACGAAATGTTCCGCTGAAATCCGAGTATAAAACGATTTTCTGTAAGTATTTCTTACTTACATGTTGTGTTCTTACAACTAATTAATTATTTGCGTGATAGCGCCCTATCGGTCATCGGGAAAACAAAAGAAACAATGCAGACAAACTAAAAACGTTGAAAAGCCAGCATATTCAATCATGCTCAGTAATTAGTTAGTTTTGGATGAAAGGTCAGCTTACAGGTTCAATAATTTTAACAGGACATCGTAAATCAGGAAGATTGTTGAGTTGATAATTTATTCTCACCTCGTCAGTGCTGCTGCATATTCGGTGAGAATTTTGGGACTGGAATAGAATGGAATAATTTACCTGTGTAGTACATTTACCCATGTGAGTCCTACTTCTGTTCATATAGAGAGTGTTTAACTGATAAATATCTAGTGGTATCTTATCGCGAATAAAACCAAGGAACAAGCAACTTCGATACCGAAAGTTTTCGATTTGTAATAAAATCAATACTACAATAAATTTCATATAAGTGAATCATCCAGCGAACATATGTGTACTTTCGTATCGGAAGGGCCCACGTTGTTGATGTGGAGTTATGACCAACGGGTAATAGTGCATTAAGTTCCGGTCAAAATGAACCTAACCAGAGGTCTGTAAGTGCCAAACTCAGCCTTCCACAGAGATTTGAAAATTGAGTATCGAAAATTGAAGTTTTGAGTAAAACGAGTTCAAAGCTTTGAAAAAGAAGCGATGTACATTTTTGCTTCGCAAATGAAAATTTTTCTTTTTTTTCTTTTAGGTAAAATGGTACAGAAAATGGTTTCCTTTGACGCTGGAAACGCTTGAACAATTTCATGGAAAAGAAAAAAACGATACAACATAGTGAGCCCTTTCATAAAAATTAACGTAAAAAGTAACCTCTGAAAGAGAAAACATTAAAATCGTTCCCAGCAGCGTATCACAGCCAGCCGAAAGCCGTATTCAGCCAAAATTTTCATCAATAAACCAAAAGTCAGCTTCCTGTAATCCCAAAAAAAGGTATGGCGACATCGAAAAGCTGTATTAAGCCGTATATTTTTTCAAGGTCAAAAGTTTAAGCCAAAAGTCTTAGCTAAACCTTTCGGCTGCTATGCACTTACCATTGTACACAGAGAGGGGAAAAACCGATATCAACAAAGAGGGCCCTTTTCTCACTTGACACGTTTTATCCAATAACTGGATGAAAAATGGCGGATCGAATTTCACGCACGGTACGTCATAGACCAAGGTTTGAAGTACCCGACACGGAAAAACCTCATTTTCAACAAGTTTCGATTTTGTCCACCATGAAAATGGCTGTATCTCGAAAACTGCGACCGACAGAGTGGGCTATTTCGATACAAAACTACACATATAATATGTTAATGATATATTATTTTTCTGACGAATCTTGTGGTTAGCCAGTTCCTTCGAATTTAAGACTATACACCAACTTGATGTCTACATACTGTCAAGATAAATTGCCTGTTTACTTGATTGAAGGAGGATCACTCACCTAGGGACACCCTGAATGTTACGTAAAATTCTTCAGTTAAGAACACTCTTGGGAAATGGACGAGAAATCCGTATCATTTTTCGTGGCAGGTCAGAAAGGTAGAGAGATAATTGTGAGATAAAAAGAACCTATATATCCACATTGAAAGCAATAATGGATCATCTTATGTAATGTACAGTCAGGGACATACTCAAGGAGGAATGGAAGTCTCCGTAAAATTGACAAATTCAGCAAAATCGAGCCTCTCATTTGGCAAGATTAGATCAGCAGTTAGCACTGCTAACCGAATGATAGGTAGAGGGGAGAGTAGCCGATATTAAACCGGTGCCTAAATCGGACCACCCTTAATTGCTCGAGCCCGCCGATAGGTAGCGCTTAGGTTCTGAGATATGTTATACCTAGCTGTGTAACGATGTTGCTCACAGAGCACCGGCGTTGTGTTATCATTTTTAGTTGAAAAAATTTTCATAAGAGTACGTGCCTTCTGAAAGTATGTGAAATTTTGGCGTATTGAGAGTTTTGAAGAAGCCATGTCCATCCGAAGAAGAGTAGTAGATGAAATATCTCAGTATATTATCGATTTAGTCATAGTTTTAGTCATATTTGTATACAAAAATATGAGACATTAACTGCATGCATGCATCTCTTTCCACGGCCATGTTTGTGAGAAAAAGTCGTGGTCGCATCAGTCGGACCGCATATTGTTCCCCAAGTTAGACCACCTCAAAATCGCGGTATTCGCCAATACCGCGGACTAATGCAATGAAAAATGTGTAGCTCGGTAATTTTGCATTTCGAACAATAAGAAACGAAAACAAGGAAGTATCGCAAGTTGAACCGGTCCAACTTAGGATAAAATTCTTCAGTTTTGATATTTCGACAGCCGTAGAACATAATGTTTATTTTTTGCTTACAAATGTACAAATCTAAATTTCATTGACTCTACATATTTTTAATTATAAATCTTGAGCATTTACAGACTTTTTTATCCTTTTTTTACGACCAGTCCAACTTTAGAACCCATGGTCCAACTTAGGGCACGGCTCCCAAATTGGACCACTTTTGGATTTTTATCTTAAAACTTCTCCCCACGGCGTCCTAATAATCGTAGAGCTTTCAAATTTTTATCGAAGGCAGCCAGACGTATGCCATTTCCAATGATGTACCACAATTTAAATTCCGTGCAACGACGGCTGAGTTCAAAGCCTCCAAAGTCAAAGTGGTCCGATTTGGGCAACTATGATATTAATATAAAATTTGAAAATTTGCTCAGAACACGATATTTATATCAAGTACATCGTTTTGAAACAAAATGTATAATACCACCGTGACATGAATGGTCAAGGTAAGGTAGTCTAATATGGACCACATTTTGCTTTTTGGTTATAAGTTGGCCCCTATGAGCCTGAAAATGTTGCTGATAGCTTGAATGGTAGCCAAACGATCCTAGTATCACCCCTCAAAAGGAAATTTCAAAAAAATAATTATAGGATTTTTAATGTTTTTTGTTTGTTGTAAATGCTATGATTTTAGGAAGTCGAAAAATTGGGTTCCTAATACGGACCTCTTAAAATAAAATTTTCTTTTACTAAATAAAAAAATAAGATTTTGCAAAATAAGCGTTTAATATTAAGTTATACAATTTCGATAAATGAAAAAAAGTTAGGTGTCATAAATTCAAAAATTCAAATACCCTGATGAGAACTGAACGAATCGCTTAAAAGAGTCGTTTGAAGGTTTTTAGACATCCAGTTGCTTTTTTAAAATGCTGCGAACAGCTAATTCCATCTTTTTTTTCGGTCCATAGCTTACAACAATTTGCTATCGGTAAAAATTATAACTTTTGAACTCATTTCCAAGTTATCATAAAGTACCGAAACAATAATTTCTCAAAAATGATGTACTGTCTGAACCCTCAATCGAAAAACTCTATATAGCATTCGAATTTTATTTTTTCTCCAGGGTAAAAATACGAAAAAATTTTCAATCACTTTTTTTCAAAAATTATCACACAAAATGTACATGACAATGAGAAAAGAATCGTTTTTCCATTGTATTTGTTTTTTAGGGAAGGGGGCTTCCAAGTTTGAATTTTCAATGTGTATCGAGATGGTACATAAAAGACAACAGCTTAGATTTTTTGCCGGCAGGTTGCGCCATAGGCTGACGAGATAGGCTAATGGTCCATATTAGGAACCGGTCCATATTAGGCTACCTTACCTTATTTATTCATATTATCGTGATATAATTACAATATTATTTTGGTCATTACAACATTGCTATATTACTGTAAATGTAGTCCGTGTGTTCTGCGTGTAGTGACGGGAAAAGAACATTAGAACTTGGAATCTTGGAAATTATCAAATAGAGGACTTTTTTCAATTTTCAGTCACTAACCCAGTCTCTTTCTCGGTACTTCTCCCCCTTTCTTTCTTAGAAGCACAAAAATCATAAAAATTATATTTTACTGTTTGCAAGTCTTATAGTTATACTTGAGTATAGAAAACGTTTATAATGCAGATTCGATTAGCTTTTCAATCCATTCCAAATTTGGCTCTGGATGTAAGTTTTCTTACTTTCAACGGGCCAATTTGCAGGGTTTCCTTCAAAAACAGGAAGGAGATCCCTTCCGTTTCCACAACAACAAGAACTTGGATGTGTTTTACAAGGGAGGAGAGAAAAATCGTTTTGCCTACCTGGCTCAGTTTAATACAAAACAATTTACAGGAATAGAGATCATCTGTATCGCTAAGTTCGACAATTTAGTTAGATTTTCAATTCGATTCTAAATGGTAGCTTAAATTTAACCTTTCCTTCTTTAAAAGGGTCCACTGAACTTCGGTGAAAAAACTGAACAAAATATCGAAAAGTAGCCCTTTCTAGTTCGCTCAGTCGGATTTCACGATCCTATCTCAATTCGGCGCCCGAATTTCAAATTTCAAATTTAGAATGAACAAGATAGGCTCAAGAAAATCAAACTATCACCATTTTAAATTAAAGTGTGTCACGAAATCCCCATCTTTTTCATGGTGAAGTTAAGTAAGATCGAACTCCAAGCGCAGAGATCAAGTTTTGGGTTGAATATAGTTGCCCCCTCCGCAAAAGAGTGCCGAAGTGTCTCGCCAACTTGAGAATTTTAGATGGTAATCTAGCTACCAGAATACGAAATTTTTCGTAATTGAAATCAGACAGAATTTAGAAAAGAAAATCGTCTCTTTTCACTTTGGGATAGACAAATTTCTTCTTTGAAAAAAAAAAAAGAAACATAATATATTGTTAATGAAGGAAGGACTTAGGTTTCTTTTATTCGAAAAGAAAAATAGAGTACTTGTACTTTACGGTGTGATTATCTTCTTTTTCTTTGTTGGAATGGTAGTGTTTTCCTTTCCTTGAAAGGGAGAAAATGAAGTTTTTCTCACTGCAAAAACAGAAGGGATAATTTTTCTCATTTTCCCTACAAAAAAGAAAAGGTTCTGTTCCTGTAAGAGAGAAATGATGAAGTCTTCCACATTCACGAAACAGAAGGGTCGATGTTTTTCTCCATAAAAAAGAGAATCAAGTTTTCCCTTCTTCAAAGAAAAGAAAAAAAAAGAGCATATTTATTTCATTTACGTACAGAAAAGAAGAATTAATACTAGAGAATAGCGAAGAGATTTTTCTCAACATTGTCGTTTTTCTTCCTCAAAAACAGGACATGTTTCTCTTTCTTTAAGAAATAAAGCCATTTATTTCTCCTCCAATAAAAGGATCAGATTCTTCTTTTCATTTTGGGGAAATAGAAAAGGTATAATTTCACCTCTTTCCTCCAAAAAAAAAAAAATTAACAGGCAAAAAGGACGAAAAAATGGTTCCTTTTCTTAATTTTCCCTTTCTCAAAAGAAGAGAGAAGAAATTTCTCTCATCCGGAAAAAAGCAACAGAGATTTCTTTTCACCGACTTTTCGGAGAAACGGGAGGTATTTTTTTTTTTCTTCAATAAAAGTAAGAAAGCGTTTTTCATTTAATACAATTTCCTTATTTTTCTCGAAGAAATCAAAAATTTCTCTTTAATTTCCTAATTTCGATAAGTTTACCTCATCGGTCGGATGAAAAATTCAAATGAAATCAGTAACTCAAGAGAACTGTATTTGAATACATTATTCAATTTTCCAAATGAGGTAAATTTCGCTCATTTTAGGAGAGAAATCTAAATCGTTTGAACCAAAATCAAAACCGGATGAAAAATGTGATGAAATTTTCGAGATCAGCTACCAGAATAATCCCTGGAATATCACGATTTAAAGTCAACTTTATCAATTTAAAGAATGAAATTTTAAAGTTCAGTACCCGAACTGAGATGGATGAAATATACAGTAAAATTTACGAAATTAGCGACCCCAGAAAATCCCATTCCGATAACTTGCTCAATTTAAAATTTGGCCCATATTTTTTTAAGGAAAAAATGTTGTATTATTGGACCCGAAACTGAGCTGCACCAAAATTCTAACGCAGTATTCGAAATCAGCAACCAGGAAATCCTTGTTCTGATAAATTGTTCGACTTTTCAGGCAAAATCATTTTTGTCTATTCTGCGCTCAAAATTTGGATTTTGTAGCCGAAATTTAGCTGAATCAAAAATCAAAAAGGTACCATATTCGAAATCAGTGACCGAAAAACCCCTTTCTTAATTCTTCATTCAATTTTTCGAGACAAGCACATGTTTCTCATTGAGAGTACAAAATTTGCATTTCTGAGCCGAAATCAGGAACGAATCAAAAATGTGGTACAAAATTCGAAATCACTAACCCAAGAAATTCCTATTTCGATATTTTGTGCGATTTCTTCCATTTAAATTCCAAAGTTAATAGTGAAAATTCCAGATTTCTTGTTAGAAGGAAGAGAAAATCCCCTACCCCCCCCCCAAAAAAAAAACCTAGACCCTTCCATTTGAAGCTCCTCGTTTACTCCGTATCGATCCGACTTTACGTTCAGAAAAACAGATGGGGTCAGAAAGTGATCCAAATTCTTCACTGCCCCTTGGGCCCCTAGTGGACCGGGGACAGCGTATGTCCCACTTGAGAGTCAAAGTAATTATTTCCGAAACAACCACGTCATCTACCGAGTCGCGAGTGAGCTAAGATATGCTTCTGTAGATACTCGAATACAACTAGCACTGTTTTCAAAATGTATATTTGACCCAGTAGAATTTTTCATAAACAGTGCAGCAAAGGTGTCCCGTTGGAAGCGAAAGGTTTTAAACCTGTGGCAGCGTATGTCCCACTGGTAGAGTAATGAGAGACAAAAAAATTATTTTCGAAACAACCACGCCATCTACCGAGACGTGAGTGAGCTCAGAGATGTACCGATAAAGAGGGTAGGGACAGCAACTCCCCCTCCCCCGTAGGAATTCTTCACTCAGCAGTTGGGAAATTTACCATTTTAGTCAGGTGGAACAGGGAAAATCCAACAAGTCAAAAGTTCTTTATTTTTATTTCTTTCTTTTTTTTTGCTTGCTTTGACACTTGGGAATTGAGTTGGGAAGTTGGGAAAATCCAATAAGTCAATCAAGAGTTTTTTTTTCTTGCTTTCATGCTTTGATACTTGGGAATTTTGAGTTGAGTCAGTTGGGACTTTCACAAGATTTGCCTCCCCCCCCCCACCCGCAGGAAAAACTCTTCAGTGCGTCCCTGAGTGAGCTTAAGATATTTGCCTCTGTAGGTACTCTACAAGTGATATACCGGGTGTTCCAGGAAAGTTACCCCCCCCCATTTTTTCCTGAACCGATGGCGGATCTTTGCCGGACAAATTTACATCTTCCTGCGGTAAGGTATAGTTTCTCTAGTGCTTGAAAAATTTTCTCCCCCATTTATGGGGGAGGTAACGTGCCACCAACTTAGGAATCTTAAATAGAATGGTATGCCTTTATGCACATCGCTGGAAATGGCATATCCTGTAAAATACGAATTCGTGAAAAAAATTTCAAATCAATTTTGGAGGGCAATGGGCCTGAAGATGACTAAAATCCATCAAAAATCAAAGTGTCATAACTTAGCAAACAAACGATTGAAAGAGAGGATTTCGAGGTCACGGATTCCGAATACACGATTTAACCCGGTTTAGGGCTTTAAAATCCAAATTTTCCACCTAAAATTGGTTCCTACTCACAAATGGTTGAGTTTCTGAATGCAGATTATTAAAGTGGCTTCACGCACATCGTTGAATTGGTAACTTCCTCCAGAGTATGAATCCATGAAAAAATTTCAAAATTCATCAAATTTGGGGGTAAGGGGCCTAGAGATGACCAAAATCCGTCCAAAATTGAAGTGTCATCACCTAGCAAACAGACTATCGAAAAGGGGGATTTCGAGGTCGTTGATTCCGAATGTCACACGGAAAAATCTTCGCTGATTTTTAAGGAATTTTACCGGTATTTTATTGGGAAAAAATTCCAAGAATTTCCAAAAATTTTTTTGGAAACGTCAGGGAAAATATTGGATGATTTTCATCGAAAATTGTTGAAAAAAATTCCAATAATTTCCAAGGAATTTCATCGGAAATGGTTGGAAAAAATCTCCAATAAATTTTAAGAAATTTAATGGGATTCGGGAAAAATCTCCGATAAATTTCAAGAAATTTTATCGAAATTGTTGGAAACTATTTCAATAATTTCCGAAAGAATCTCATCGGAAATCTTTAGGAAAAATTTCCAATGATTTCCAAGAAAAATTTCATTAAACTCTTCGAAATAATTTTCGATAATTCTTGAATTATTAAACCATTGGAGTATCCCTCGAATATTTCTATGACAAGCTTCAAAATATCGGGAAAAACTTCCTCGAAGAATTTTGATGAAACTTTTTGGAAATTATAGGAAATTCTTTCTAAAGGTTTCCGATGTGATTCTTCGGACATCATCGGAATTTTTCCCAACAATTTCCGTTGAAATTCCTTATCAGAGATTCTTCCCGAGTTCCGAAAAAATTCCTTAAAAACTATCGAAGATTTTTCTTGAGTATTTTTCAGAAATACTTCAAAAATTATCGAAAAATTTTCTTGAAGAATTTTGATGAAACTTTCTTGGAAATCATTGGAAATTTTTCTAAAGATTTCCGATGAAATTCCTTAATAATCATATCCGAGATTTTCCCGTTTCCAAAAAAATTCTTTACAATTTATCGGAGACTTTCCCGAGTTCCGATAAAATTCTTTAAAAATTATCGAAGATTTTTCCCGAGGTTCAATGAATTTTTTTTTTAAATTATAGGAGATTTCCCTACTATTTCCGATGAAATTCCTTAAAATTTATCGGAGATTTTCCTCGACGTTTCCGAAGAAATCCTTTGGAAATTATTGGAATTTTTTTCCAACAGTACCGATGAAATTCCTTCAAAAATCATCCGAGATTTTCCCCGAGAAGTTTCCGAAGAAATTTTCTCCGGAGATTATCGAACATTTTTCCTAACGAGTTTCGATAAAATTCTTCAAAAACCATCGAAGTTTTCCCCCCGAATCGTTGCAATTTCTGTTGTCCGTCACGGCGCCACAGAGCACAGTAATGTTGCGTTTAAATCTGAATAGACGGCCATCGTGTGCCCGCTTATGCATATCATACCACACAACATGCCGGGTTTTCCTATGTTGCAACGAAAACTGAATAACCCTGTATGTCTTGTAAGTCCCAAAAAGTCAAAAATTTTTACTTGACACCACATTTCTCATTCAAATTTTGGATTTCGGGGTCCTAGGATGCGCTGGATGTAGAAAATCACGTAATGAACCCAAACTTTTTTCACACAGATTTGTTTTGGGGGGAAATTCACTTTCCAATGACGTGCATAGGGCCATTTGGATAATCTGCATTGAGAAATTCAAAATTTTGTAAATGGCAGCACTTTTAGGTATCTGATTTTGGATAGGTTTTGGCTAGGGTTAGACCCTGTCTCCCAAGATTGATGAATTTGCCATTTTTCTTCACGAATTCGTATTTTGGAGGAACTGTCCTATCAAACGATGTGCATGAAGCCACTTTGATAACTTGCGTTCAGAAACTCAAAAATTTGTAAATTAGAATCACTTTTGAGTCTAAAATTGAATTTTAGGGCCCTAAAATGGGTTGAACCGAGAGGAAAGTGTGACATTCGTAATTAGCGACCTCGAAACCCTCCTTTTCGATAGTCTGTTTGCTAGGTCATGATACTTCAATTTTGGGCGGATTTTGGTCATCTCTACGCCCCTAACCCCCAAAATTGATGAATTTTGAAATTTCTTTCACGGATTCGTACTTTGTAGGATATGCCCTTTCCAGCAATGTGCATAAAGGCATACCTTTCCATTTAAGATTCCAAAGTTTGTGGCACGTTACAGCCCCCCATAAATGGAGAACATTTTTCAAGCCCTAGAGAAACTAGACCTTGCCGCAGGAAGATGGCAATTTGTCCGGCAAAGATCCGCCAATCGGTTCGGGAAAAAAATGGAGGGGTGAACTTTTGTGGAACACCCTGTACAACTAGCACTGTTTTCAACGTATATTTGACCAAGCAGAGTTTTTCAAAAACCAGTGGGACAGATGATGTCCCGTTGGGAGCAAAAGGGTTAATGAGAACGATTTTGTTCTGAAATTTTCAGACCAGACTTAATTTTTCTGGAAGCCTTAAAGCAAAATTGTAAATTTTTTCGCAGGGAATATCATGTTAAACTTGGCCTCTCGTCGATTCCCAAAAAATTGGGGTTGGTTTGCTTTGACAGCGAATAAGTTTAGCTGATGAGAGCTAAGCATCGAAGCAACAGATTTTTGTTAATCCCACTTTTTGCTACATGCGCTACTAGTTCGTTTAGTTTGCATCTCTCTTCCGTCCTGTGCTATTAAAGCAAATTTCAAATTGCTGAGCCACTCGCCGTTTATTTTTATTCCTTTTTGTTCCCAATCCAAATTTTGAAAAATATCCTCTAACATCCGGAAGTCCGATAATTTCAAAATTTATTTTTTTTATATTTCATTCAAATTCGAAAATACCATCGCTATCGGCTAAACCTTGGGTATTAAATGTAAAAATGTTTAATTTGATTTTTGGCTGACCTTCAAAAATACCTGAGGGCGAGTAATTAGTAAATTAAAAATCAATTATGCGGGGACATACAGCTAGAGATGATCAAAAATGGACACAAATCACGGAGAAATGGGCACCTATATAGGTATTTCACAAGGAAGAGGGAGAAACCTCTAACAAGGTGAATGGACGCTGTAGCACGAAATTTTGGAATTCTCTGAACTAGGACAGCAAGGGATAGGGTCAGATGGGTAAAGTCGGTGAAAGACTATGCCCACACTCTGATAAATCTGGCAACTTGACGGCTTCTCACACAAGGTGAAGCCAAGTGGCATGGATCAAGGCTGTAAATAAATAAGGGGGAAAAAAAAATTCAGCTGATAAGTTTTCCAAAAATAGCAACATTTTGGACTACCCTAATGGGAGCGGATTTTATTTTACTCCTCGTATTTAGTCATTCAAGATCAAATCAAAGGAAGAGGAACGAGACACTATGGAAGTCAGTCCAGCCCAACAAAATACGGGGGGGGGGGGTTGAGAGGTTTTGCCCACCCTCTGTCCTCTGCCCCTTTTTTCATTCTCTGAAAGTCGCCGAAAAAACTGCAAAATTGTGCAAAAGAATTTCCAGCATGATCTTGATCTTGTCAACCCCGCATGAGCCTCGCACCTCAGGTCGGCGCTTACGTCCATCCCTTATGTTACAGAACGCGGTAAATCACTCACGTCGGATGGGACTGAGGCAACGTCCATCGAAGTAATGACCTTGCTATTCGGCCTACCAGAAGGTCTCGTTGCCACGACAGATAATGAACCATTGCAGAACAGGTTGAGGATCGGGGCGAGCGCACTTTTTATCAGTCTCGCGTACTACGAGTATTTCATTCATTCATTGATGTTCACTCACTCGTGTAACGTTCGTCGACATGAGGATTACCGTTGTTGAGGAAAGCACATTTGTACAGACGTTCATGAAAACGAATGTGAATCTCGGGTTTCTCTAGTACGCTCTTCGCATTTTCTCGAATAAATTTTCGTATCATTCAAAATTTCAATACTTATTTCAAATCGCGTTCGAATTAAAAACGACTTGTTAGTGAAGTGAAGAAATTTGATTCGTGGCCAATAATCGACGTTTTTTTGTTGTTGTTTTTTCTCTTCGGAAATAATGTTTTTGAAGCTAATTACAGTAAGTATACTTGGGCTCGTTTGAAGAGCTTATTTTTTACACAGGCGACATATCGCTTTTCTGCGCATGGAATCGAATAAAGTAGAATTTCGCAAATTCAGAGCTGAAATTAGTTGTAAGTTATTCTACAAATGAAACGTTTCTTTCCAAAGGGTGTTATCTCCTAAAAACTGTTTTGTGGGAAAACACAAAAAACTGTTTGTCTCAACATTGAGAGGAGGTAAAGCTGCGAAAGTTGATATAATGCTTCTCGAACACATGCGAAATGAGGTCCACCTCACAAAAAAACTTTTAGATTTACAGATCTCAAGATACAGACAGACAAAGTGAGCTATCTCGAAGAAAAACGTGATTTATTCTACGAAAAATGGGGAAAATAAATATTGTAAATGAATTCTGTCTGAAAAATCCCTTACTTCGTTCAGTCTTTTCAATGGATTTAACACCTTTTAGAAAAGAACATTTTCATCTCAGAGTTGCCAACCGCAACATTGCAGCACAAACATAAGTAGTTTCGCGTAGCCAGTGCTACCGCTTGGTGCGGGCCCACATTTTATGTGAGAATCAGTGCTCACCTCAAAAAAGTCAAAAATGGAGATAACTCCTTTTGGAAAGGAACGTCTCAAATATATGCCATTGTGCAAAACACCTGTCCAAACATCAAATCATGACAACGTAATATGGCAGTGGAGGGAATAAGGCTCCTTTTTGTCGACACAGAGTTATGAAAATAGGCATATGACGGATAATATTTCTGACAAAATGAGACCTCGCGGAGCTTTCTAGCTCCAAAATTCGGTTAGATATGGCTGTTTAAGTTGAGATTTCAAAAAACCTGATTTTAAGAAAATTGCAACTTAAAAAAAGGTTTTAAAAAAACACGAAAAATTACAAATTTGAAGTGGCATATCTTTGAGACAAATAAAGCTATAGAGCTCCGCAAAGTCTCATTTTGTCAAAAATCTTATATACAGAAAACTAACGTGAAATGAAAGAGTTTAATCTCCAGTGATAATAAACCAGAGTTGGTTGTGGGCAAAACAGAGAGGAGGCGGATTAAGGTTCTCATCTGTAATGGACGAACGAACGCAGAGAGAAAAAAGTGATAAGGTCATTCGAAAGTGGAAAATTTATTCTACCAAAATCGTCACGAATCCCGATCTCGACCATTTTAAAATTAGGATCGACAAAGTGGGACCTTATTCCTTGCACTGCCACGTATGAATATGTGTGACATGTTTTTTTTTATCTTGAAGTTATCAAAACGGTAAAATCAACCATTTTGGCGACGAGGGTGCAGGGTCATATCTGCATCCAGTTCAGTAGCATTTCAAGGTAGAGAAGAAAAATATTTATCGTTCTGATTGTTAAATGTTACTTCTGTAAGACATTTGTTTATACCTAAATTACAATATGGATCTACAATTTACTTGAACTGTCGTCCACTTGTCTCACAAATTTTGGAGGAAACTGCGCCAAACCCTCCGCAATGAGCTCCCTTTTAACTTCTCTTTAAGAAGAAAATAACAGAAGTCCTCTTTTTACTACACTGACATCTAAGGATTTATAACGTATTTTCCCCTCAGTTATTTGGATTTTATGCGAAATGGGGACAACTCACATGAAAATTGAAATGCGAGGTTGAATCGAAAGTGATAACCATTTCTGTTTTGTTCTTGTCGAACAAAATAATTTTTTTTTTCATAAGTTTATATTGCGGAATCTAGTGTAAATATTTACATAATTTTTTTCACGGAATAAATAGGCACAGTACTAATTAATCTTAAGAGGTATTGTCAAAAGTTAATTGAATTGATGAGAACCAAAAGGGGAAAGCCCATTTTTTGCATTTTTCAGGAGACACAAGAAACTGATTTATTCAAAAGCCCAAAAATTGTGGGAAACGTGTTTTAAGGCATTGAAAAATGACCACTAGACACGACTTTTAAGGCACTTGCGAAAAAAAATTTCAGGTGCACTGGCGATATGCCTCCTGAAAGAAAGTGGACTTAACTCCTTTTGGTTCCCAATCTGAGAAATATTTTCTCTTTCTGCCGGGAATCGAATGTAACTTGTTCCTACGCTTAAGTGCATCACTTTAGCGTTGATCCCGCTTACATTGACAAAAGTCCCTGAGAGTTGTAAAATGTTTAGTGAATCGCTTTTCACGATCGCGAAAATTTAAAACCATGCATTTCACAATTCGATATATGTTTACTAGTTCATATCAGTAAAGAATACAGGCAAAGATGAACGTTAGCGGAATTGCATTGGACTTGACCCCTTTTGGTTCCCAACGCAATAGTGCGACGTTGCCAAAAAGCGCTTTCTCGGCGGTTTCTTGAAATTTCAACTATTTTAGTCGATCCGCGATTCTTCGTAACAATTTTTGTCAAAAATTCACAAACGATAATTTTGGACTTTCCCCTTTTTGTTTCTCACCGATTCAGTTATGTTCAACATGAATTTAATAGCTATCGAAAATATGTCTCTGTTGTAGGCGTGTGGTCAGCGTAGTGTGCATCTAGCTTTAGCTGTGACCAAAAGCTGTATAGCCGTAGGGTTGGGCTGTTTGTGAAGTCGGCTGATCTCTCGACATAAAGCTGATAAGTCTGGTTGAACGTTGACATTTGTAGGTCGTTGTGCAGCTGGTTATTCGTCATATATCAGGGTGCGCCAGTGATTGTCTGCAGGACCTTGTTTTGAAATCATTGTACAATTTCTCTGTGATGGTCTTTGGTCGTGCCCCAAACCAGTAACCCATAAGTCCGGATGGGTTTGAAGACGGTGAGGTAAACGAGTCGCTTATTTTCCAGTGATAGCTTCGAGTGCCGCCCAAGCAGCCTGTTTTATTTCCTAGATTTGGAGTTGAGGAAATCACATACATATTTGTTTAAAGTGTTCCTCCTAGCTAAGAAAATAAATAATCCCTTATTAATAATTTGCGATGAACAATGCAAAATAATTTTCTGACATTTTTATGTTTTTACTTTGGCACACAACGGAAGAAAGCGTTACTTTGAAGCGTTACGAAATGAATAATAATAAATGACTGACTGGACTGACACGATGACATTCTCATGTTGGCGCAGTCCGCAAAGCAAAGACATGAAAATGCTCTCCCCTGGTTGCAGACTCGTCTGCAAGATGATGCACTAGCAGAGCATAGTACTCTTTTTTTGTCAATTTTTCTCTCAATAAACAAACCAAATTTTAACTAAATTTGTATTTTTAGTGTTTTTAGTTTTTTGTTTTTTTTTTCCTTTTCTGCTTTCAACTTCCACTAATCTGAGTCCAAGCTATTACGTAAATTATATCTTAAACGTCGCCCTGTGATAGTGACCCCTGTTAACAGGGACTCTTTATTTATAACGAAAATCAAATTATTAGGGGTAGCCCAAATAAAATTACGACTTTGCAAGAGTAAGAATTACGTTAACAGATATTTAACTTTCTGTACAAATAAATAGACACCGGGGAAAACTTTTATCCGTCAAAGACCGAATATTAATTCAATTTTGAATTTATGCTACTATTAAGATTTTTAGCCTTTAATTTTATGAAAAAATTAGTGAACCTATACTGTTTGATATATTCGACAAAAATTAGCGAGAAAATTCTATTTGGGGCAGTCATGTCTGAGAAACGAAGTATCACTCAGATTGGTGATGATATTCAGGATGTTGATCAGTATAGTAACTTGATTACCAGTGGCAATTTTCAGCTCCTACCAATTTTGACAACCTTGCTGTCAATATTCAAAATACTATTTTTTCTTTAAGCAAAATATTACCCTTCCCAACGTTCGACAGAGAATGGCAAGGTTTGTAACTTGAGTCTGTGATAAATTAAGCCAGATTCAACTATTGGTACATTGGGACGCAGTATGTTTGAAATTTGAAAATCAAATTCAAGTCACTTTTATTTACCTCGGAAATAATAAGACAAAAAAAAAACAAAACGCTTCATTAGCCCACTATGCACCATGGTGGTCCTTATTTATTCTCAATCGACTATTTTTTCTTGAATTATTTTGGGGTTCTCCCCTCTCCTTCCCGCTGGTTTCTTCTCATTTTACGAGGTTTCACAAGATCGCATACGCTGGCATATCCTGAAACCGTTATGTATTTTTTGCTTAAAAGCCTAAATTTAGGTCTATGATAATTTTAAGGCATTCTTTTTTCTAGTTTCTTTGAAATACTTTTTCTACCTTTTCTTTTTTTCTCTCTTCCTGGAATCTAAATACAATGCAAAATTAAATGTAAGAACTTTTTTCCCAGGTTATGAATCAAAATTAGCGCCTTAGTGAAGAACCGGAGGCTCAGTTTTAATTCCTCGTCCCCAGGTGCAAAAATGTTAAAAGAAGAGTGGAATTGTAATTGAGAAATGAATTAAGCGACTCTTGAAAATATTCTTGTCCTACATTTTGTGCCCTTCCCCCTCCATAGGATCACTGCTTCGAAATGAGAGTCAAATCGTCATCAGAAATGAATTCAGTGATCCTTGAAACCTGAGAAATGATGTCCGTATTGCAGTTTTTGACATTTTGAGGCCCCTTTCCCTCCCATAGGTAAAAAAATTTTGAAACGAGGATGAAACGGTCATCAGAAATGAATTCAACGACCTTTAAAACCTATAAAACATCGTCCATTTTGCTTTTTTTTTTGACATTTTTAGCCCCGTCTCCTCACAGATGCCACGATTTTGAGATTATAGCAAAACAAATATCAAAATCAAATTCTGTACCTTAAACCACCCCCGCCCCTTCCCAGTAACTCGATTTGACGAGGCCGAAAAACACAAATTTCAGTGTGGTATCTGAGGATGGGGGAGGGAACCATTTCAGGGATTGGTAGATGAGAATGTTGGGAAACGGTCCAGGGGATGTACTGTTCTGCATCTCTATTGTTCGCTAAAGTCGGTAAGACCAAAAAAATTACGAAAATTCGTTTTCCCCGTACAACCTGTGTTAACGTATGGCTAAATAAAGGGTTATATTGAACGCTCATATTTATGGCATTTTCAGGGTCCTGCGAATACATTATGAAACCTTTTTTCTTTTTTTAAATTCAATGAAGAAAAATTTTTGATTGAAACGTTTTTTTTTTTTTTTTTTAAATAGGGGATATTTTCCAAGATTCATTAAAAACTGATTTCGGGAAAACGTTTAGACCTTGAAGAGCTTGGGGATGCTGGGATTTCGGTCTACTTTCAATACCATCCCTTTGCGTCAAAATTCACTTCACTGAGCATTTTTTCCTCTATTATTATTCTTAAATGTAATGGTTTATGTAGCTGGTTTTAGGGGGGGGGGGAGGTGAATGATAATATCATTATGATTGACGTTATTGGATTAATATTTTTAAAGCAGTGGAAACCGGAGATAGAACAATGTTGTTTCCGGGTCTAGTACCTAAGTAATTTCGGAATTATTTCGTCAGGAGCGCTAAGATGAGTAGTTTCTGTGGAGAGGAGGTCTATATTTGTACTTTGTATCTCGGTTCATAATTATACCTTTTGCTCTCCTTTGTACCTTAAATTCAGTCGGGACTATTGACCTTTAAATTCACTTTCCCTCAAAATTCTCAGGCGGTACTTCATCTTACTCGTACTAATTAGAACAATTTCTTATGGTTAAACTAATTTTTTAAACCTAACCCGATGTTTAGAAAGCTTCAAAGCAAAATTGTAGATTTCTTTATGCAGAATCCCATGTTAAAATTGACCCTTCAGGTGGGACCTATAAGGACTATTCGATTTGAAGAAAACTTTGCTTGGGTGGACTTTCAGACTAAGAGAAACAAGTCTACACTTGAGAGCCAAATATTTCAAAAATCGCCCAATTTTGGACCTCTTAACTATACACAGTAAGAAAATTAAAAAAATAGTTTTTGACTTCCCTCCTTCCACCCATGAGATCGCTGAACTATGTAAAATTATCCTGTGTACTCCTTGCCAATCCGATTGCTTATTCACCAACTGAAGAACATGGATCATTTCGTCGGACTCCTTATCTACGATTCTGAAGTAGGTAGATCTTTCTGCTTGTATTTCGAGATTCGTACACGAGAGAAAGAGGGAACTGCTTGCCCTGACCGAAGCAAGGACATACGAATTCAAAAAACGAGAGCAAATAGAAAAAGCGCGTGTATTGATAAATCGATAGAATAAACAGATCTTTATGCTAGTGCTAAAATGTATAAAATGCGACAAGACTGTGACTTGACTGTAACTGAACTGTAGTTAAACTAAAACTGACCAAATATCCTGCCTGGGCCGATCGAGGGAGAAAAAGGAGAGTGAGTCATGAGAACAAGAAGAAGAAGACGAAGGTGGTTTTGAAAAGATTACCGCAAGTATAGGAATGCAGGAGAAAAAAGACGTTTGTTAGACGTTCACATCGTGATTCGTAGGTAGTAGCCAGGCAGGATGATTTATACGAAAATGTACATTGTAGAGGAGAAGATCACAGCACTCTCAATTCCTTAACAGGATACTATGCAGCCTCTTGTCAACTCGATTGCTCATTCATAAAATGATGCCAGAATGTTTCATCCAAGATTATGAAGTTGGCGGATCCTCTCAGTTTCTTTGAAGTGGAAAGGAGAGCTTTCCCCGATTCCTTCGAGAACTATATCTGGTGCATGCCAAAGTGGCTCCTGAGACACCATACCCTCAGCCCCGGAAACTACCTTTTTGAAAGTCACATCAGTGGCCGGAGGGACGCTTTGAGACCTGCCCGAACCCCCATTTCGTCATTCCACTACCGATGCGCGCTGTTCTGCCAAAGCCACCATGGGGCCCCCTACTGACCGAGGTTAACGCTCATCCAGCACTAACCTGGAATTTGGGTGCACCACGGCCGGACGCACTTCCTCTTCATTCACCCCTCACCTCCTCGTCTTGGTCCTTAGAGAACTATAGATCTCAAAATAAGATCCTGTTTGGTCCCTAGTCAATCCGATTGCACTACCACCGAGTGAAAGGAATGGGTAATTTCGCTACCCAAAATACAGTAATGTTTTCTCGATTATTCATTTACCCAATGGAGAAAAGATGGGTCATTAGATTCTGAAGGATGTAGATGCTCTCAATCGCTCAGGAGAAAGTGAGATATTATCCTGATTCGTGAGGGAACCAGTCATTGTTTAACAAGACCCTATGTAGCCCCTTTCAATTCGATTACTCATTCACGAAATGAAGAGAAAACCGGTAGTTTGGACAGTACTTTCCATCAAAGATTTTGAGGTTGGTGGATTCAGTCTCTTCGAGGAAAAAACGAGAGATTTCCCCGAGTCCGTGGAGAACTACAGACCTTGGAATAAGCTCATGTTTGGTCCCTAGTTGGGGGTATGGTTGGCCGAGTAGGTAGCGCGCTGGTCTCGGAATCCGGTGGTCTCGGGTTCGAGCCCACGTAGCAGCTCGCTACTTTTCGACCTAAACCGGTTTTTCGGCAAGAAGAGAAGAGGACTAAGCCCTAACAGCCTCCCCGACGTCTCTGAGGTAATGCTCGAAAAGGCGGATTCTAGGGCTCAGGTTGAGAGCAAAAATTAGGAAAAGAGGGTTCCTAGTCAATTCCATTAGGGGGTAATTTCGTCACCTTAACACAGTAATATTTTGTCAAGCACTTGTTGACTTCTGTGTTTCATTCGAATGACAGAAGGATTTTCCTAACCTCATTCCCACACTTCTTCTTTGTAGCGTGAGGCCAAATTGGTACTTTCGCAATAGTAACTCAAATAAAAACCACTTTGGGTGTCTGGCATTCGAGCACAAAAACTATTAGGCTGCTTCAGAATCAGTACGAAAACCATTTTAGCTGTTCGAGCGATTTGAATTATGCCGCGGAAATTAGATAATCGTCAAAAGCGCGCGAATTCGTGCACAGCCACACACATGTCAAAACGCAATTCACAATGCAAAACCAGAAGCATTGTTACGAGTCCACATACGCACTCTCGCACTAGATGACAATAAATTCGACTTTGATTTTTCCGCGATCGTTAACACCTTCGGTGAATGGAATGAAGACACTTGGCCGCCCGGTATGTCGCATGCAGTGAAACAATCGACCCATAAAACCGCGCTTCAATTACGTAAAGTCGTTCGTAAAATTTTCGTTATTCGATTTCAATGCTGCAATCCGGCTATTAAACCGGAATTTGAATTTTCACTCGTTTTTCACCGAATGCGAGTATGGGTAATTAATTAACGCAGAAGGTAATAAATGAAAGTTTATCACTTCTGGATACGGTTAGATAATCAGTACGGAGAGCCGCTGATCGGAAGGCAGTTCTCTAGAAGCTGTCAAAGTCACGGAGACACGTTGGGATCGCACCGCCGATCAATTCCAGGCTAAACAAATCGTTTAGGAAGGCATACAGCCAAGTAGTAATAATATGGGGCGCGGAACACCATAGAGGCTGCGGGCCAGTAACCCTAACTGTAGAGAGTGAGAGAGCAATAATTTGATAATTAAGGTTATAATTACAAAGAAACTATGGGTGTAACGAAGACAAACTTTTTTGAAAAAAAGGCAGGACGGAACTTCCTCATTTTTCCCCCTCCCAGTTTTAACAAAGAGAATTGTGGGAATGAAAACCTGCTCTTACGAAACGGTGTACGACCGGGCAAATGAGCTGCATGCCTGTCTTCTTTCAAATTTGGGAAATAGTATAGGCGATATCTGCACAAATTTCTTTCTCTCTTCATCGGTCGTACTTTAAAGTATATCTGCACAGTACTTGTCTAGTTCAAGGTCTACACTCTAGGTCAATGTCTTCATCAATATCCGATTCTTCAACTTCAACAGCATTGGAGCACGCATTTCCGGCACAATTCTTACAAGCTGGTCTACATTTCATTCCTAGAAAATAAAAATATTTTGTATTAGAATTTAGTATAGGTGCACCATAATAATTATGATAAAACCGAGTATAATAAAAGGTACCATATTTACGACAACCACAGCTTCGGCCACCTCCGGTCTTACAACTGCAATACATTTTATTTAGCAGAGTTGGAGGAATCAATTTCAGTCATAACCGGATCAAAATTGACAGTCCAGCCACACTGCGTTACATCTATTTCTCTACCTAGCCATGTTTGGATCTGGCAATAGACGCGGATGAAAGAATGTTGTTTAGCGGCTCCCATGGTTGGACACAAAGATCGTAAATCAATTTTTTGAGATGAGCCTAACCGACGAAAATGCTCATATCAAAATTTGTTGAGGTCGTCGAGGTCTTCTGGTACTCCATATATAACGAAGAAAAAATCTTCTGGCCCGCTTTTTCAATCTCATCGTGTGAAGATAAGAAATGGAAAACACGGCTTTCTTCCATTAATTCTCCTTTTTGCAATATGTTGTGAAGACTCAATTTCCCCTTCCTATATACTGTGAGTCACAAAAATATTCGGACATGCAGTTTTTTTCGCAATATTGAAAGAAGAATGGGCGGAAAAATCCAAAAAAGTTGTATGTGGCAGGAGGTAGAGTAGGGAGTCTTGGAGCACCAATTTTTTTTGGAGAAGTACCAAAAATTATGCACAGAAAAAGAAAAACACGAAATATCTAGCCAAATTAATATTCGGACACCGTGTATATTTTTTCCATAAGAAATCTAACTTGATCTTAAATTTTCCTGAGTAGGAATCCCGAAAATATTCCTTTCATGATCACAAGTGATTTATACAAACTAGAAGCTTTACAGAATACGAAATTTTAACCAACATCATCATAGCTCCTGTTCTGTTGAGTTAGAGACAGGTCGTAACTATTTTGTTTCTTTTGGATTGCATGCTAATTATAATGGGCGAACGCAGGAAGTTTTCTTGTTTAAAATTTTTTCAACCCATACCTAACTTCGCATTCAGTCATGCTACGATGTCGCAATTACCTAACTCATAATCTGCAATGCTTCAATTATTCATGTATCAACTTTTAATCATCAAAGGAACATTTTCTAGAATCCTACTCAGGAAAATGTACGATCAAGTCGGATTCCTTATGGAAAAAATACAAGATGTCCGAATATTAATGTGGCTACATATTTCGTGTTTTTCTTTTTCCGTGCTTAATTTTTGGTACTTCTCTAAAAACAATTGGTGCTCTAAGACTCCCTACTCTACCTCCTGCCACATACAACTTTTTCGGATTTTTCCCGCCCATTCTCCTTTCAATATTGCGGAAAAAACTGCATGTCCGAATATTTTTGTGACTCACAGTAGGCTTGATGTACAATCACAGCCTGACTGGGCTAACATGACAGTATCTTTGATATCGGCATGTGCTGTCTGAATTTCTTGAGTTGAGTATTACTTATTTTCTTTTTCGCCCTTTCCAGGTTTCAGTAATACTATGTTATCATCTGTAGGGGTAAGGGCAACTGCTAATACTGAAAGATCTATATCCTCACCTACTGACGTAAATTTGTAAACCTGAAGAGGATTCTGGATCGTTCAAACCTAGGGAGAGTTACGTCAATACTAAAAGTAAAAGGCTCTGACTAAAATTAGATTCAATACAGAAAACGTTAACTAGAAGAAATCGAAATTTTGAGTATAACTTAAATTTATTAAACATAAAAAATTGACGTTTTATGAAAAAGTACAAAACGGTATTAAAATAAATTATCTAAATTGTCGGCTCGGTCTCGGGAACCGGACTTCTGGATGATATTGGATTCGGACCTAACGACAAACATAAAACAAACGTTTGTCGTCAGTCTAAGAAATAACGAAAAGGAGAAAAGGATACGGCCTCATTGGGCGAACATTCGAGTTTTTCGAACGGAATTCTAGCTTGAATTCTACAGGCCCCAAAGGGCGAATGTTCGAGGAAATCGAACGGAATTCCACGAGGAATTCAAATTATTACGATCGACACGAATTTGCATCGATAATTTCAACTCAAATTTTGTTGACTGGCGATGATGACTTTGGCAAAACTTGTCTGAACCGAATTATGTAAATACGAGAACTACACGTTCTAGATTTCTTAGATGTCAATACATTTACTGACTACTGACCTGTACATCCATAACTTCTACCTCCTCGTCGGTCATAGCTTCCAAAGTTCGGCACGGAATTCGCGTACTGTATACTATGTAACTCAAAAAAGCAACTGACCGGAGAGGCTCGATGTAAGCTTAAACGAAGACGTTACTTTCCCTTGCTAAGCACAGCCAATTATTTTTCCCACCCTCAGATCTATACCAGCCAAATATTTTCACCATCGCCGTCAACCTGACATATTCTTCAACGAAGTGAAGGAAACGTGAACGGAGTTGAAGTCGAACCTACAATGATGACTTGAAAGTTCTTTCCTGCAGCTACTTCGAGTGCCCTACTTACAATGCGAACATCAGCATCGTCTGGTGCCGTTTCATGCATTCCGGCTTCTGCAAATTTAATGCTGAGCATCTCTGTAAATTTATTTTTATTCACATTATTCTATCAGAAAAACTCTTGTTTCGCATATACGTGTGTATGCATCAAATTTCATATCTGTTGTTCTGTTGATATAACGTCGTCTCCGCTCAGCTCCTTTCAAGTCATCATCTTCATATCCATCAAAAATAACAGATATATTTTTGATGGGTAATGCCGCACAATGTAGCTATAGTAGATGTCTTAACAGGTTTCCAAAATTGACATTCGTTGGTTAATTACTTAGGCGAATGCAAGTTGCGACTCTTTTTTCTTTAGTACCTGGCTCCCTCAAGCTCCTCTAGCTTTGATCTCGGGAACTAACAGAGCAGGTTTATCTTGGACAAATTATGGGCAAAAATGGCCTCTTAGTTTGCATCTTTGGTTCGTTCATCTTGAGTTCGTCACCTTGGTCTTCCCTCTCAGTGGACTTGTTCGATAGTTCAGGGTAGACCAAGGGTATTGTAGAGGACCATGGCTTGGTTCTCCAAAGCAGTGTCCTAGAATCGCCTCCTTCAGGGACACCTTCGGGTTTCCGAGGCACTAAAAATTGAGAAGAAAAGCTTTCTTCCGAGGTCCGACAAATTTTTGGCATGTTGCAAAAAAATCTGACATGTCGCAAGCGCGACATGCGCGACATGAAAGTCTCCGCCCCTACTTCCAACAACAGTTACCATAGTGACAAAGAATTGAGCAGCGGCATTTTGGAGAGAAACTCAGGTAAAAATCTGTAGAAAGAGGAAAACAGAATTTTTCGGAAGTTATCAGCTTCTTCAGCTCGAAGCGTTCAACTTTGAGGGGTCAAATATGGTATCAAATTACAGAAAATTTTATGAGAAATAATTTTTGTGTCTTTACATTTTTCGCTAGGAAGCATAATTTTCGAGAAAAATTAGAAAAATTGAAATTTTCCAGACGTTCCGCCCCCCACCCCTACGAGCCACGCTCGGGGTCTGGGGGTGGTGAGTTTTCACAGGATGTAGAGACTACCCCATGGAACACATTTCAGCAGAAAAACCTTTGTCCGCAATTTTGTCCGAATTGAGGTCCTATTTTTCCGAGTAAGCTATATCAGTTTGGTTGACAAGTTCGTTATTCGACTTGACTGCTAATCCAGCATTCAAGTCACTCAGAACTGGACTGTCGCCGTTAACTGCTCCCTTGATTCTGACGAAATCGAACGTTTTTGCAATGTTCCGTATTCCGTTGGATTAAGTTGAAAATAAAAACCAACATTCCTCCATCGGGGGTCTACCCAAGAAGGAACTTCCCCCGATCCCCATTTCAGAACGAAAAATTAATTGGACTGAATTGTTTTGACTCAATCAATTTGGAATGAGATGAAACTCATCTTCCAGGGTTATATTAGACAAGAATGCATCATGTATTACGTGAAAGTAGCCCCGTTGAGAGAAAAAGAAGGCCTTGGGGGATATCCACAGGCCCCCCTCCTTCCAGTTCATTGTTTTTCATTTCTCAGATGAGAAAAAATTATAAGCTACGGGATAACAGGTTTCATTCATGGTGTAAGGAGTGATTGCTGATTTGATGTACAGTATAATTTAGCGGTAAGCATTGAAATTCAGTTTTTTTAAAAATATCAGGCTCTCCTGAAAGTCCGGGTCCGGGGTGTTTCCCCTTTCCCCCTCCCTCTCGACAGGGTTGCGTGAAAGCAGCTCATATTACAAGAGTACAATGCTCTGTTTGGCGAATTTATTTATTTATTTATTGAGAATTAGCCCTCCACAACAGCCTGATGGCCAATTACAGTGGGGGGGGGGGACATATTCAGTCCCTGACACTAAAGTTTAGTCCATTTAAAATACGTGTCTCCTAGTGTAACATTTTATATGCTTTTGTACCCTAATAAAAAGTCGCGCAGGACGCAGCAAGTGTCAACCACTGAATTCGTGTTGGGGGAGCGTGTCAGGGGAGCGTTACGGTTTTCGCGCAAGTATACCCATGACTGGAAGAAAATGGAAATGTCAACCACTGATCTGAATTTCTGAATTGTCACCATGAAGAGCTAAAGAGCTGTAAGCTGAACTAAGCTGGAAATGAAAAGAGTACTCCGACGTCTCTGAGGTAATACTCGAAAAGGCGCTGGCTTCGTGTCGGGGGAGTGTGTCGAGGGGAGTGTTACGGTTTACGCTCAAGTATACCCCTGGCTGGTGGGGGTCTAGTTGACCGAATGGATAGCGCGCTGGTCTCGGAATCCAAAAGTCCCGGGTTCGAGCCCACGTAGCAACTCGCTACATTTCGACCTAGGCCGGTTTTTCGGCAAGATTAGAAGAGGGTTGTACGGAGCTAAATCTTTTTGGTTTTTTGTAAAGTATTTTCAAGAATTTTTTTTGGTTAACTGTAACTGGTTTTAAATTAGTTTTATAGGCTGCCCCCCAGCTTGAGATTCCGTATTGTATTTTTGATTGCACTATCGCTGTGTAAAGTATGCGCTTTACTTCTTGAGAGATTATGTTCCTGAATTGAATTGCAATAAAAATAGACTGTAATAGTTCTTTTGCTAAATATTTGCCTTGTTGTTTCCAATTTAGATTTTTATCTATTATTATCCTTAAATATTTCATAGAGTCGACGGTATTTATTTGCTGGCAATTATTGTTCAATTGAAAACATTTATTATTTCTATTACACTGATTTGTATGAACGTTAATATCTACTTCCTCGTTGTTTTTCTTATTTTTTAGTGCAAATTATACTGATGTAGTTTTTTTTTGGTTCAGTATCAGTTCATTATCATTCAGCCAGGTTATTACTTTTCTAATATCTTTTTCGGATTTTCCCCTGGTTTCTTCCCAGCTATCTCCTTTTTCTATTATGACGGTATCATCTGCATATGAAATTATTTCTCCCTCCGTGTTAATTTCAGTCAAGTCATTAATGTAAATTAGGAAGAGTAACGGTGACCAGGCAGAACCTCTTGTGGCGTGCCTCCTTTTAGTGTGAGGATCTCGCTTTCTGTTGTTCCTATTCTAGGTAAAATTAAAAAATTTGAAAAAATCCAAAAAGCATTTTCGAAATATTTATATCATGATTTGTTTAAATTAATATTACCCACACAATCTGAAATATACTGAACTATTGCAGGGGTTGGAGGCGATGAGTCTAAGTAATAGACGAAAATTATTAGCTATGTTATTCTTGTGGGACATTATTAATGGAAGAGTCAAGGATAGTGAACTCTTAGATAATATAAATTTCCGAATCCCAACGTTTAATAGCAGAGATAATCCTCTTTTTGCTGCTTCTAAGGGATGTAACTCCAGCTTCTGTGGCATACTCTGCCTCTACAATGAGGTAGCTAGAGCAAATGCAGAGGTGGATATCTGCCTTATGAATCGTAAAGCACTTAGCAACGTTATTCAGAAGCATCTATCGGCCTCTGAGTTAGCTTGGTTTCAATGACTTCCTCCCTCTTTCCCTACACTCTAACGCTCTTCTTCGTTTTCATTTTCATTTTCTTATTTTTCTACAGGTTCCATTTGGTTCCAGTATTTCCCGGGTATCCCTCCCTCCAGCCTTCCAGCCAGATTATTTCCCATCATCTTTTCAGCCCCCCCCCCATTCTTCAATTAATAGTGGAAAAATTGCAATACACTTTACTTTGTTCCCTCCTAATCTGGTCAGGGGACATTAATATTAAATAAATAAATGAATACCTAAGTAAATAAGTAACATGATGATTACAACCCCGAGTGAATTGAACTTATATTTCAACAAAAAATACACAAAAGTAGTACAGTTTTCCAAAATCTATAAGTTACAACGAAAATAATAATAATAATAACTGAAAAAATGAAGAAATATAAAAATAGATTTAAAAAAATAATAATTAGGTAAGAATATTTTTCGGATCCATGAATTTTCTTTAGGAGATCTTCCCTAGATAGCAGAACGTCTTGCATTTCCCCGCAGTTTTCATCGAAGTTTTTGTACGCCTGCATCACTTCCTTCATGCTTTCCACCCCTTCTCCGAGCTCCAATAGTTGGCGATGACCGAAAACAACCACTCCACTGGAACACTCGTTTTGCTGGCAGACACTGCATAAACTGAACTATTTTGAGCAGATTTTCACAACCGATGTCCTGTGTGTCAAAATCTCTGACCACCTCGAACCATCTCTCGCTGGTTACTGTATTTGTAGTGTTCCAGCGGCTTACTGTTTCCCGGTTGACGAAACGTTGAAGGCGTGAGACCTCATCGAATAGCATGTCTTCATTAATGAGAGGAAGTAATGACAAAAATATCTCGACAGAGGTGGCCACGTCCTTCCACAAAACTGGTTTCTTGATGTTCACCGACGCAAATAGAGCAAATTCACGCAAGCTGGAGACCGACTTTTCGAGGCACTTTACCCAGAAACTGTAAAAGTCCTTAGCTTTTGCTCCTGAAATGCATTTTTCAAATCTTCTTTTGGTCGTTCTGTAGTAGGCTAATTCGAACTTGCAAAGGTAAATATCCTTCCATTTCCCGTCTCTTCAACCTTTCGAGTAAATCAAAATAAATCACCGCTGCATAGTTGCGCAGGTGGAGTTACCTTTCACTTTTAGAATAGCTTCATGAAAAGTGGCTCTCTTATGGTGGACAAACCATGACCACGCTTTTCCACATGGGGTTTCTAAAAATCTAAGAATGATGGTTGGACACTTGTTCCCAATTGACAAGAAATTTTCTTTGAAAGTTCGAAACAAAGGGGTGGGGTTGGCCTGTGATTGTAACGGTGGTGGCCTGCAAAACTGATTTTCCCGGTGACCTGTCTGGGTCCCTCTCTGCCCCTGATCGTACTTTTGGTTTCTTCTGCAAGTCACCAATGCGATCGACGAAATCGCAGTTCCCGCTGTTTTCGCAATCCGGCTTATAAATCACTCGTGTGCTCGCCAGTCGCGACTCACAGGTCGGAAGAATTTTCACACGCGTTACAATATATTAATCATCCTCTCTGTTTTGACTCCCTCGACATCCATATCCAGATCGACTGAAAAATCGCCGAATATCTGATGCAGTATCCATATTGGCGAAGCTCAAACAATGATGGTAATCTTCGCATCGCCGACTCGAGCCGCGCAACTAACGAGAAATTAATTCGAAACCCAAAACCGTCCACACAGCACCGGGTGGCACATTGTTCGCCAGCTTTGCCCGGCGAATGCGTGTAATCGATTTCAAAATTCGCCTTTCGTGTAAATTTGACACAGGGTCGGCACTCGGACTTGAGCCGCGATAAGGTGCCGAATTTCGGTGTAATCGAACGCCGTGAATGGGAACGAGTGTCCTCGAGCGACAAAAATCTGAATACCGAAAAAGTAAGGCGTGGTTGGACCGCAGCTGCGGAATAGTTTTCAAAAGAACTGTTCGAGATCGAGATTTGTAAGCCGAAGATTAAGGTACCTATTGCTCCAGCGCTCGCTCCTTTGGTGGTTCTCGATACTTGCAATTGCGTCGCCAGTGTTTCCATCGGAAACGTTGGATGGAGCCGCGTAATTTGCGTGAAAGGTTAATTAACCAGAATCTGTGTTCCTTTATATCGGTTCTTTCTCCTTCCATCTCAGCCAGTGTATGCATAAGCCTCCGTTACCATCATACGATGATTCCGAATCGTTAAGCAGCATAACGGAGAAGTTGGATTGTAATGCAGCAAAACTCACGAATATGAAATTCAAGCTACTCAAGGCTATTTGACGCCCTACAAATGGCTCATTAGCTTTCGAGAGAGTGTAGGAGGACCAGGGTTGGAGAAAAGAAAGAAAAAAAAACAACTTTTTTTATTAAAGAACAAAACAAATGTTTTCTTTTTTGTTTTAAAACGTGTTATTATCATTGTTTTTTTTTTCGTTGTTTTAAAACATGTTTCTTTTGTTTCCTTTTTCTATTTTTGACTTCTTGTCTTCATTCATTCATTCATTCGAGTGAGGTGGCGCTGTATACGCCGAGTGTTCAGACTTTGTAGTCCATTGCAGTATTCCTCAGATTGCTGTTAAGGATCAGCTCAGTAGCCTCACTTTTATAGCCAAAGTGAGAATTCTACTGAGCTCTGTCTCTTTGACTTCATTGGGTGCTGGATACTCTAGTTCCAGTGCTTCGCGTCTTGTCCCGGCTGTTGCTGGGCATTAACATGTGATATGGATTGAGGTGTCTTCCTCTTCTCCACAGTACCGTCTACAGGGACGGCTTTTCACCGCTCCTATTTTATACCACATGTGTTTTGTGGCCGCATGAGCAGTTAGTAGCCCGACTATCAGCCTTGCATGTTTTCTATCAAGCCCTAATAGGAACTTGGTATACATACTGGGGGCGTCCCCTATTAGTGTTTTGCTGACTTTCATGCTACTGGTCGGGCGCCAGTGCATTTCCGTCTGCTTACTTATTCAAGACTTAACTCTGGTCGCGTACTTCGGTACTATGTTGTTCCTCAAGCATTCATTATTGAACCAGATTTTGGTCATCGTCTTTGCGAGTTTGATCTTCGTCTTTAGGTGTCTATAAATCTCCTTCACCTGGCGGGGTGTGAGCTTAGTGTCCATTAATAACAAATATTACGAACAAACAGAAGGCCTAGAGCAGTGGGATCACCACTGTCACCCATTCTAGCCGAAATATACATGAACAACTTTGAAAATGACATACTAAACAACAGGAAACACAAGAAAAACATAAAGCTATGGACACGATATGTAGACGACATATTGATCATCTGGACAGGAACAGACAGACAACTAGACCAATTCCTCACAGAGACAAATAGCATAAACAACAACATAAAGTTCACAATGGAAAAAGGCAATAAGACCATCAACTACCTGGACCTTACAATACAAATAAAAGACAACAAGATACAGTACAGCATCTACAGAAAACCCACCCACACTGACGCAATAATACCAAAAGACTCATTTCACCATCTAAAACACAAAATGGCAGCGCTACACAACTACTGCCACAGAGCAGTCAACATACTAAATGACAACAACCTCAGAACAACAGAAATTAACAAAATTAAACAAATAGCAATGAACAACAAATACCAACCACAAACAGTAGACAGAATAATTAACAAACTAACACAACCAAAAAACACAGACACCGAACCAATAACCACAAAAACAGACAAATACGCAGGAGCAATACCATTCACAGGAACACATACATACAAAATACAAAAAATCTTCAACCAATACAACATAAAACTCGGAATCAAAAACAGACCACCTCTGATCAAACAAATAAGCAATGACAAAACAGAAGCAAAGGACAGAAACAACAGCAGCGGTGTATACAGACTGGACTGTGAACACTGTGACATGACCTACATTGGAGAAACAGGCAGAAAGTTCACAACCAGAATCAAAGAACACGAAAAATCACAGAAGCTAAATGATGACAAATCACTGTTTGGAAAACACTGCAATGACCAGGGACACAACAATGACAAATTGACAGAAAAGTACAAAATCCTACACACAGAAAACAAGACAAGGAAAAGAAAATTAAAAGAACAACTAGAAATAACAGAGGCAAAAACAAAACAAAACAACCTAATAAATACAACAACTAACTTCCAAAGTGAGAACTTATTCCAACTAATAACATAACACCCACGGATTGGACAGACTGCACAACCACAGACAACCAATCAGAGCACACAACCAATAACAATAACCACTGATTGGACAGACTGCATATTCACAGACAACCAATAGGAACGCAAGACTAAACAGGCTCACCATACGGTACTACCCTCGACTATAACTACAGGACCACAAGAGACAAGTCTCATTTAGGGCACTCCACTGATGATGGCATAACAGCCGAAAGCGCTCTGGAATACAGAAGAAGGAAAAGTGAATTGGCACACCCTACAAAAGGAACCTTTTTGTAAGAGAGAATGTCAGGGACACCATGGCTTAGAGAGAGAGAGAGAGAGAGATGCGTTAATTTAATTATATTTTTCTTGCTTCTGGCCCCGGAACTATAGAATAGTCAACATGTGATCTGGGTAACCGCCTTCCAAAGCCCTAGCACCTCCCGCTCCCTGGGCGAGTCTCGTATGAGCTAGTCGTGGCTTCTCTCAGGCCCTTTCGGATGCCTGCATTTTTTGAGCGTTGACGCCGATTTTTCGACTCTCGCTGGTAAACGGAAGGTATCAGCAGTACAATGTGCGCATGTTGTGAGCGATCGAAATACCTTGTTTTTTCTTTGGTTGGTCGTTCATAAAAATGCCACACTGTATGAGACCAACATAGAAGAACTTGTGATTTTTATTTCTGTTTATTATTTAATGAGAATTAATTTTAAAAAAACCTAACGCGTTAAGACAAAATGTCATAACCAAATTTTTTGTAATCTTGTTTTGTCATTCGATTCATTTTTTGTTATGTCGTTACCATTTTGCCATATGACAAAACTGATGAATGGTTTTGTCCATATGACCAAATTTCTAAAATTCAATTGTCATTTTGTTGTGTTATGTCTAGCAACACTGGCACATACACAGACTAATACCCATATCAAAATGCACATTTCGAAGATTTCAATTTTAAAGGCATAATTTTGCTTGCCCCGCTAAAATATCCCTTCGTTACCATCCGCTCAAATGTGGCTGTAATTGAGAATGTGTTGGATATGTCCAATAGCCCGCCAAACAAAAAAGAAAATTTTCGCAGAAAAACGTAACCATCGTGATGTAGTTGCGTATTCCTTTTTACGCGGTCATTCGTTCTATCACGTTCCGATCGGCTGACACGGAGAATGCCGAGTGACGCCGAGAATGGACGACTGGCGAGGCGTAAAAGGCGGCTATACACTTAGCGTGAAAACAGACGATACGCGAGAAAAATCAGGCGAAACACGAGAAGCGAAAAGTGTATAGATGTCGTTCTCGTGATGCATCTCGTCATCTTTAAGTTCGTGTTTCGCGTTTCGTGTTCTCGCCAAGTGGTCGGCATTTTGACGAAATGTCAAAGGGTTTTCGTACTATACTGTCTAGACAAACATGACGGCTATACACTTATCGTAACATGCATGTGTCGATCTGGCGAATTTTTCAGTTCATCTGCATTTCAGTCGGCAGTCGGTTTTTAATACTGAAGAGGCTTGGCTCAATTTTTCTCGCTGATTTCGAATTCGTTGTCCAAATTTAGCGCTGACCCTTCGTTGGGCAAAATTCAATTTTGCGACCTATGATTCCTTTTCATAGAGCACCTAACATTATTTAGTATAATATGTATACTTTCACATGCCCACTTTGGGTAAGAACAAGCGCCCACACGGTATGTCGACTGAACCAGTTTCGAAGTTCGGATTATTTTTTAAACCTAAATATTTTTTTTTTTTTTTTTAATTCAATATTAATGGCTCCTCCTACGGCCAAAACTAACCAGATTAGGAGGGAACAAAGTACAGTGTATTACAGTTTTTTCACTTGATATTAATTAAAGAAAACGAAAAAAAAATTGTAAAAAGAAATAAAAACAAAAACAAAAACTGTGACACATTTTCAGGGTGTCTAACGGTCATTTAAAGTCATTTATTTTGAAGGAAGGTCATTTAAGTCATTTAAAGTCATTTATTTTCAATCATGGTTATTTACAAATTTAAAAATCAGCAAATTATAACTTGAAAGAGCTATGGCGTATATTCCAGAATTTTCAAAAGATCTTCACGTATCACAGAATTCTGAGGAAAAGGAGAAGAAAACAGCCTTCACACGGCTCTTCCTTCGAAATGATAAACCAGCTTCACTCTTCGACAGTCTCGCGACATGTTTCGCCGAAAAAAGTGCCTGATGTCCTATCGTATGGAGAAATTTTCAAAATTTTCGAATATCAAAAATGAAAACGAAAAAAAAATTTAAAGATGGAAATATGAAAACGCGTTCTATGGGGTGCAGCATGGTGCGATATCAATGAATTAACAACTTCATAGATTTTTTTTTTTTTTTTTTTTTTCGTGTGACTTAATGCCGAAAGAATAGAATTTGAAAATTGGTTTACAGGTTTTTGAGGTCGCTGTATTCGACTTTAGGGGTAATTTTTGAATCCTATATCCCTCCTGATGCGACCAATGTGGTAGCAAGAGCGTAGGACAAACAATAATAGACTCGGAATTCACCCTCTTTTAAATTAAAGCCACGGAATGGGGTAAAAATGCAGTTTTATTTATCAAAGTTTTGCTCATAGAAAATAACGTCGTAAAAATTTCTCAATTGAAATAAGCACAGGCGCTTGAATTTGGTCCAGATTAAAAATCAGAAGCTATATTCGAAATCAGCGATACAAAATTACCCCTGTTTCGATACTTCGTGCAATTTGTTTTCGGAGAAGCTTAATTCGTATTACGACAGGGCTCTGGAAAGGGTCGGATAAAAATCAGAGGCGATATTCGAAATCAGCGTCTCAGAGCTTGGTTGACTATCCTGTCCAAAAAATTTACTTTAGAATCTCGTAAAGAATTTGGAACTTGAGGAAAACTAGAGTAACTGGAATTAGCCCCTCTTTCGTGGAGCCTGAATGGTTTGGAGAGAGGGAAAATAACTATTAAAATGAATTCTGGAACCCAGGTGAGAAATCTGCAGCATATCTAACGCCAAATGTTATGAAAGTACAAAGGGGGTTAGGAGCTGGAAAATTATGGTATCAGGGGAGGCGGAGGAGGCTTCAATTTAAGAGTATCGATAGATACAATATAAGTTCATACATCTGAAAATAATAGTCTCTTTCGTAACGCGATAATAATTACTATGCGGTCTTTAGATTTTTTTCAAATTTTGTGGATTAGTTACTCTGTCTCCAAAACCTCGGAAATCTCATTCATTCACCCTTATCTGCATTTGTGAGGGAGAGAGGAGCCGAAGAACAACCCGATGGCTGGATGTTCCAGAAAATGAATTCGTTGGTTTTCACATTTTCGTTTCATTACGACTTTCTCAAAAAAAATTTTACACTGGTGAGAGGAGCTAGATTGAATATTTTTTCATTTTCGCGTCTTTTCGCGCCGAGATTTTCAGATTCTCGCGAACAGGATGAGATGAACAGACGAAACACGAAACAGCTGATATTGGGAGAAGTGTATAGTGATTGGTTCGCGTCTCATCATTTTTTTCGTGAAATAGTTCGTGAAAAGTCACGAAATACGAAATACGCTAAGTGTATAGCCGCCTTAAGAAAGTGGGTATGCGCGTCATCTCGGTCGCCTGGACGACATATCCACGTGACAATGTCCTTTTGTGCAGCTGCCGGACTCTTTGTTCCATCCAGAAGAAAATGAGACATTTCTTTTTCTTCAGCTTATCGAAAAATTTGCGCCTAATCCCGGTCGCACACCGTTTCGTGTTAGCGAGCTCTCATTCTTACAATTTTCTTGGTTAAAACATGGGGGTGCGACAAAATGATACGTCTGATCCCCTAACTTAACGATTGAGGGAGGGGGCAAGTTCTCCCCGGCTACGGTGCTACTGCAATGATTTCGTTCACATTCACGTTTAAGTACCGAAGAAAAACCATGCAACTGCATTGTCGTCAGGCGAATTCGCATTCTCGCTCACGCCATCAAATCCTTGATCGATCACATCTCGTGGGACAGTTTCAAAGTATTAGTTCGCACTAGAATCGGTGTGCATCTCTCACCAAACCGAAATTGTCAACGGCACGTGTATGCTCAAATGGCCTTCATGTGGTTGTCACCAAGACGGCCACTGGTCGCACGATCCTAATTAAAACGCAATATCGAAAAATCATACGCCTTCCTCGAGTTCTGAGAACTCGATCGATACTCTTCTTCATGGCCATGGCCTCGACAGTGCAAAATACCCGCAAACGTTTGCCTGCCGCAGATTCTATATTTCGACGCCATCCCACACGCGCCAGAAGCAAATCCGAGAAAACTAAGAAAGTACAATGTATAATTTCTATACCTATATTTCACACTTATATTTCGAACCATTCGCTCTGAACCGTGCAGCATACACGCGCCGGCCTTCAAAGATAGCCATCGTGTCCCTCGTGTCTCCGCTTACCTCATGGTGACATCTTCCGCATAGGCGGAGACATCGTCGTCAAAAATAATCGATCATTAGTATATAACTCCTGTACGGAGGTTCACTCTTGGTCTTGGTTCTAAATCGCTCATGTCAGGTGGAGCTCTCGCTGATCTCTCTCGATCCAGCACCTTTTCGGACTTAGAAATTTAAACTCAAAGTGTAATCTTAATACTCTGTCGTGTCGGTAACCTAAAAGCCTAACAGCAACTGCTGAAAATACTATTTAACGTATATTTCAAATTATTGGTGAAAAGTTTCAATAAACCTATTCAATTCAACTCCGACTCGACCACATTATTTGTCGAGCCGATCACCTGTTATCGGGGGCTCGATCCTATCAGCCCCAGGGGCCACGCTGTGGACCCCATTGTTCACCATCTATCAACGGCAACGACACTCAATAGCCCGAAAGGCAAACCGTCCTCACGACATGCATTTTTTTTTTTTTTTTTTCTAAAATCCGAATTTATCCTAGACTCTACGATTGGCTTAGTATGAAACGCAGTCACTGGAGAATATGTTCACATATCCGCACGAATTGTGAGCGAAAAGTACCCGCTCTTGGGTTAGTTTTGCTCTCTGTCTGCATTTACCTATTCGTCTCACTTCAGACCGACACCAGAACCCGTTCAATTCGAGCCCGCAATTCAGCCACGTGCGTCGAAACGGAGCCTACGGAGCCCGCCGACCACATGCACGTATGCAAATATTTGAAATGGTCAATTTCATTCGGAAACCGAGGCAGTCAAGCTTGAAGGAAATATAATTTAATCGAACCACATGATTACTCTGTAATTTGGTTTCCTGTAATAATTAGCACCGGTAACAGCTTCTGTCGATAATTCTGTAAATATGTACGGCGTCGGGTGTAGATTTTAAAATTACATTTCACTTCGACCTTCGATTACTTCTTTAGGCGTTAACTAATTTTCATTCCGTTATGATAACGAGTAATATAATGGCAGGTGACTCATTAGATTTTATTATTACCGACCTTTGATCTAGATATGAATTTCGGCGACCGTTTTATGTATCACACGTCTAATTAACTCGCGAGGTTCACTGCACCTATTGTTTTTCGTCGGCCAATGAAATTACAGGCGACGGTTTATAAGAATTCGGGCATGCACGGCGTGAAATATTTTCGCAGACGAAGGTGTCCCGTGAAAACAGAATTAGCACCGTGAATGTTATGTTTGTTTTGTTGCACATACGATTATTTATGTGCAGGAAAAATGTTACGCAAACGTAATCGTTATTTGGATATACGAGTAATAAATTATGTGGCAGAGCTGCACTGACCAGTGGCCACCTATTGACTGGAAAAGATAATTCGCTAGAGATCGAGTAACATAGGTCGAACAAATCAGGTTACCAGATTGTACCTAATTGTAATAAGTGGAAGAGGGTTAAACCGTTTTACGTTTACATACCCGTGTTCAACAGATTATCTCTGTTCCAGAAAATTCGTCGGTTTGTTTAGTTACGCTAGTTGGCGTTGGGAAATTTGTGATCGGCTCGGATTAATTTGGAGCCAATCGCATGTTATAACTGACGAAGACCTGAAAATTCAACCGGTTCGGGTTGTTGGTATTTCAAGAATCATAACGTACACATGTGCACTGTCAAACAAGTATTTCTTGGGGTGGGATTGATTTCCTAATTGCAGGGTAGCCACTTGATCACTTATTCAACTTTTGTCACCTTAAGTCACCTTAGGCCACCTTTCAAAAATTGGGTCACTAAAGTCACTTTTTAGGTAAGTAGTCACCTTTTTTTTTCTTCAAAATTCTTCCGAAGAATTTTAGAAATCGAAACAATTTACTTTTTATGTAAGAAGTCACATTTTTCCTCTGAAATTCTTCCAAAGAATTCTAAAGATCAAAACGATTTGAAGCAGTGTGTTGAACACTTTCAAAAGATAATAAAATGAATTAGAATCGAAATAGTACTCAGTAGCACTGTGGGGGGGGGGGCTTATCGGAAGTATAAGCGATTGTCGTGTGTTCATGCGTTCATTTGCGGTGTAACGTGCGATAGTGCAAAATCAATCTAATTTCGATCGAAAAATACAACGTGCGATAAGAACAAGCCAGGTTGCTTTGTGACCTAGTAATAGGGTCAGCCTTTCAGCTGAAGTCTGAGCGGCTATTTCACTAACCAACTTCGAACAAAAAGTACGATCGCACTTGGACGCTGTTAAGCGTAAGAAAACCAATCAGCAAAATCTGTTTTTTGAGAACGCGTGATTCGAAGTTCAAGAGCCATGTAGAAACTATATGACACAGCGTTCACTGTTAAGCTTTGATCAACGTGAGTACACATTTTTGAATCGGGGGCCCAATTCTGAAAAATTCTACTGTTACGCTCTTTCCAACGATACTAATAACTCATTTTGTTTCCAAATGTCAGTTGGTTCACGCCGACCCTACTTTCAGTAAGAATCATACTTAATAACGAATACAAACCTCACAAAATGAACTTCTTTCATCGATTCCTTATGTTGATACGTCGAGTCACTTTTGCAGAGACTGTAAGCTCGATGTAAAACCATTCTTTCTATCTGTTTCTTTTGCACACGATTACGTTCACTTTTACATTTAAAACCACAAGCGCCACTGTCGAAAGCAAACGCGATTCATTCTCGTGTATCTTGTTTGTTTGTCCACATACTTTTAAAACTGCAAGCACGAATACAGCGTAGTAAGCGCCACTGTTGCGTCGGGTAGATCTTCATTATTATTATTTCCATTACATAAGGCTCGGCTGCGCCGACCTTGAAAGCTAGAAATAACGTGTAGCTTTTCATTTACGCGGGCACAATTTCTAGCAAGATGGACAACGAAAACCAGCAGGTCACAGTGGCGCTGCTGAAGCAAATTTTAAACGAAATGCTGGATCAAAAACCTTCGAGTATAACCGAAGTCATCGAGAAAAACGTAAAACTGAAAAAAAAGAGAGACTTAATAGAGGCAAAGGTGGAGGACTTAGAAAACTACTCGAGGCGCAACAATCTCGTAGTATACGGCATTCCAGAGAGTCAAGAAGAAGATGCCATAAACGTGGCGATTAAAGCCAGCAGAGCGATTGGGATACAGTTAAATACCGAGGAAACTGACATAGCGCACAGATTGCCTTCGAAATTAGCACCTGCTCCCTTTATTATAAAATTCGTTCAGTCGCAACAAAAGGGAGGAAATTGAGAAAAAAGCGAGGGAAACAAAACCCGCCGCGGATATAATAGGAGGAAGAAGTGATACGAAACTAATATGCAGGGTTAGTGTCCATTTTGGAGTGTGAGTGAACTTGATAATATTCCTTTTGTAGGGTGTGCTAATTCACTTTTCCTTCTTCTGTATTCCAGAGCACTTTCGGCGGTTATGCCATCATCAGTACTCCACTGATGATGGCATAACAGCCGAAAGCGCTCTGGAATACAGAAGAAGGAAAAGTGAATTAGCACACCCTACAAAAGGAATAATATGCAGGGACCACCTATCGCCGAAGGGACAGCAGATCTGAAAACAGTCAAGGAAGCTGTGGGATACGTAGAACGTAGATACATAGTCTGGACGAGAAACGGGAGAGTGCTAGGAAGAGGACTATCCACTTGAAATGGCTGGAAGATGTGGACGATCTGTACGAAGGAGAAGGGGTACACTTCGACCGCGAGAGAAAGGGCTAAGGTTAAGATCTAAATCAAGTAAACTCGTCAAATTGGAACCAGAAACGGACTCTGGAAGACAGAAGCCCGAACACGACGGGTAGAGCGTCGGGTAACGTAGAAAAGACACGTAAACTTCAGAAAAGTACGAATAAGGTAGCCTAGCCAATAATGGGCACGTTAAGCAATTTTTTCCCGTAAATATTTTTTTTTAATTTTATTGGATCAATTTGCGAACGTGAGACAAACATTACACAATGAAGGATAAAATTCTCCATAACTTTGCCTTTGAATGGGAGGAAAGAGCTAAAAATAGTATTCAAAATTGGTCTTAAAGACGACATATGATTTTGGCTAATACTGAGCACTGAAAAATTCGAAAATCAACTAATGGGCACCCAATAATGGACACAAAGAAAAATGTATTTTTAATACGTGGGCTTGAAATGAACTACACTTTAGATGAATCTGAAACATTTTATATCAGTTTTCTTGAAAATTATAGCTGAAAACATGAGACCCGAAAAAAAAAGTTCGATTATCAATTTTCATTTTTCTGCATTAATTTTTTATTAGCTTGCAGGATGCTACTTTTTGGATGGATTTGGCCTGTGACTTGAACTGTACAACATATATTTTTTCGGCCAGAGAGCGCTAAGAACATCGGAGATAATCAAGGGGTCCATATTAGGGGAGGGTCCATATTAGGCAACCTTACCTTATTATAAACACATGCAAGCTCTATAAGTGCCAGTTGTGAAAGAAATAACGTCCTGATATGACCAAAACAATGATTATTAGCAACGTGCCCATTACTGGAGTTTGCATAATATTTGACTGTTTCTAATAATGAGCATACACAGACCATTACCGGACAGATGGCAGATTTTGATAACCCCATAATGGGCACTTGTACTCTGAAGGCATCCATTACATTTAACCATGAATCCAGTATCGCATATCAAAGCATAACTTCAATAAAGTGCACTGCTACTTACCGCATAATAAGATCTGCATTAGCACTCAATTTATCGAAACAAGAAATTTCCTTCGTTCCTTAAT
Organism: Acanthococcus lagerstroemiae; assembly: GCA_031841125.1. Classification (NCBI taxonomy): domain Eukaryota; kingdom Metazoa; phylum Arthropoda; class Insecta; order Hemiptera; family Eriococcidae; genus Acanthococcus; species Acanthococcus lagerstroemiae. Next base: position 18,851,405 of record CM063109.1, on the reverse strand, counting down.
TATTTTTTAACGGCTGCGGAAAACTTTGACTGCAGTCATCCTTTTTTTCAAACAAAAATTATTATCACGAAAATGGTCCAACTTTCTAAGGTTTTAGGGCAGTCAATAAGGACAACTATGTCGGAAAGATGAACTGGCATAATTAGCGTTGCCTGTTAGCGTTTAGAAATCTTAAAATAAACAACTGAAATCTAAATTGCCCATTATAGGTGAGGTGCCCATTATTGGCTAGGTTACCTCAGTTTAGAAAAATTCGGTTATGGACGGCATAAATATAAAAGTAGCAAATGATATAAAGACAGAAACAAAAGGTGAAGGCCCCCTTAACTGCCCAATAAAGCCCAGGCAGCAAGGACAGTCACGACCGAACCTCCTGACCATACAGCTACGTTCAATGGTCGTACCCTAAAAGACCCAAAGAGGATAATAGAACTCGAAAACGCCATCGACCAGTCAAAAATTCAGATTTTAGGATTAGCAGAAATAAGACGACCCGGGGAAAAAATAATTAGAACTAAGAAAGGGAACACCCTTTGTTATATAGGAAACGATAGCGGACAAAGAAGGGTAGGTTTTTGTATAAATAGAAAATGGGGACATTCACTGATACAATTCAGTGGATACTCCGACAGAATAGCAGAGCCAAAATTAAAGCTAAAAAAATCTAAGTATCTAAATTTAATCCAGGTGCACGCACCAACAGCAACATCATCGGAAGAAGAGTGCGATAAATTTTACGATGAATTGACTCCAATTAAGGTGTGTCAGTTCAGCGCCTCTATCACACTGTCTCCACAGAGGCAGTTTGCGTACTAAAAGGTATACCTCCGGTGGAGTTAGCTGACACACTTTCATGCCTCTGACTTCACACTTTTACGCAGCTATAAATTCCCCCCCCCCCTGATCCTCTATAAATGACTATAAGGCTAAAGTAAAAATTTAAATGAAGACTACTCCGATCCGTCGTCTAGCCCCCTCAGAAATCCAAAAAAAAACAGTGTTAGAAATTATAGATAAGAATGAAAGCACGGAATTCCTAGATCAAATCTACTTCTTAAATGCCAACAAACCCTAATAACCTCAGAAGACCCGCTTAAGAGGATAGACAAAATTTTTTCCGCCCTTTTAGTTTAAGGCTAGACGTTGAGAAACCTTTTTTTTTTTTAGTTATAAAACCAGCTAATACCAGCGAGGTTCTTTTTTTTTTGCTCTCAACCCGAGGTCTGGAATCCGCCCTATCGAGCATTACCTCAGAGACGTCGGAGGGACTGTTAGGGCTGTCTTAGTCCTCTTCTCTTCTTGCCAAAAACCCGGCCTAGGTCGAAATGTAGCGAGTTGCTACGTGGGATCGAACCCGGGACCTCTGGAATTCGAGACCAGCACGCTATCCACTCGGCGAACCAGTTGCACGTAATATACAGTTTGCATTTCTTATGCTCATTTTACATGTAAAATGTAAATGAATATACAATGAGTCAAAATTAAAAAAATTTATAACAAATGAAGTTTCAATTTTTCAATTAAGATTTACATTTCCACACAACTGAACTACAGTCAAAAATGGTCGCAGTGAGCTTCTCCTATCAACAGTGCACACGAACACTATCGTTTGGCTAAAAATAAAGTCCAATCAAAGATCTAAGAACTGTTATTAAATTTTTAATTCCCCATCGCAACAAATAAAAATAAAACAGAAGTCAGTAGAGTAAAACTCGTAATGGTATATCATAAGTAAGGTACTCAAAAATGGCAGCAATCATCGTGATACTCTCCCCCTTCAATACATTCCTAATGTCCAACACCAACCATTCCAAGTCTACCACAATGACAATTTCGGACTAGAAAACGTAAACGAACTATCAGCAGTTTTTGTTTATATGTCTTCGGGGTACTTTCAAGAATAATGTTTCATCTTGAGTATTTTAAGGCCAGTTTAGTGTGAAGCCAGTAAAAATAAAATTCACTCCGTGTGTGTAATTCGGCGATAAGTTGGAACGCTGCCTTTACGGGAGCAGGATATCAAGTACAGCCAGGGTCACTTTTACGGCAAATCGGTTATGCAATTTCATTTACACCAACGAACGCAAGGGAACGAAACGAAGCCCCGTACCGCCGAAAACTTCCGGACTCGAGCACCAGCGGCGAATTAATGCAGCAGAGCTCAAAGCTCTCGAAAACGAGAATATTTTATCAAAATAAAAACAAACAAAAAATGAGGGCAGAATTGCAAAAATTATGAAATAGTGGGGGCCGTCCCAATGTACACTTTTAATTTGGTAATGCTCTCATTTTCAACGTCTCTGACTGTTGCGAGGTACACTTTGTTTGGTGCATTTAGGATATTTTACCTCTAAATTTTTAAGTTGTGTTCTACTCCTTATCGGAGCAACAGTTCAATCGTTTTCTGATACAGCATAAAACTTTTCACGGATACGGGAATTAAATTCTAGGTTGATTTTCAACTTCATCTGATGGGAAGATGTCATTTTTAGAAATAAATCATGGATTCTCAATGATCAAGCTTGGTCATTCCAAAACATTCACAGTGTATGGCTATTAGAAGATGATTCCATTTCCAAGTATCAAAATGTAGACCCATTTCTTAACCCAATCTTAACTTTTCATCAAGAATATTCCAATATGACTTCTCAAAAAAAGTGGAGGAGAGGGAAATGCATGAACTGTAGTCTTATTTCTTTATGTTTTCAACGGCCATTTTTTTGAGAGAACGTGTCTCTATGAGTGGATACTTGTTTCTATCCTGAAAAGGTCATTTATTCTTAATTCAGTGCGTGATTTTAAAAAGGGCCTAAGTCGACTTGGGCCTTTTTTCAAGTAATCCCAAAAAATCGATCTGTGAAGGTTACAAACTAGGTAGTGCTATCTATCATACTCGCCGAGAACTTCGCGATTGAATATGGAAAGTCTGCTTATGTTGATCTATGGTTCTCCATTACACTGCACAATAGCATAAAAAACAATTGGATGAGATTATATGATCTTAGCTGTATTTTGAATGCTGAATACGATGGCGTTATCCATTTTTCTCGAGCACCTCTCGTTTTCCATATTCAAAATTAAAATTTTATTAAAATTTTCACGTTTTATTCCTTTTTGTCGGGCAGGAATAGCTACACTAATACTGAACACGTATAGTTGTTCGATCAGTAGTATCATCTTGATGATACTAAAATTTGCATGATAGGAAAAATCAATGAACTATAATCAAAAAATTAACATTGGCATTAAATTCCTCGTTGAAAATACATATAGAATCATGTATTCTTATGCCATTGTTTTTTGAAAAATTTCAAATTGTTGTGTAGTGTTATCATTCTTTCATGAAAATATTATCCACAAATTCCGCGCTGAAGTTCACGGTTTTCGAAATTATTATAAAATATTATCGTGCAAAATTATTATTTAGCGAATATGAGTTTTTCGAGTAGGTGCCATTGCGCTACAAAAATTCCACCGGATGCCCGAACCAACATTTTTTCTGCGTTTGTAAATGGAAGTTAAGAGAGTCAGGGTGTTGTCCGCTCTCGAGCAGTGCCGTTCGTGAAGTCACCAACGCGGAGCTAACAATTTAATGAAAAACCAATTGCTAACACAGGGTATTCTTGAATGCCCCGAGAGTTGAAAAATCAGTATTCACAGCAACTTCCTAACCATACAGGACATTTTAAATATTCAAAAAAGCAATAAAAAAATTAACTGTACAAAGGGCACAAGTTGGGCATTTTTCATCTCGTGCTTATTAAAAGGGAATGTTTTGGATATTCAAACTATTTATATTTTTGAATTCTAGAGACTTCGAACTTTTAAGTTTTTTTTTACTACATATACCCTTCTATCAGTTTTCATTTTTGCGTGGCATAAAAGTGAAAACATTAACAGCGTTCATTTCAAAACGCCATTTTCCGAGTTTGGCCTTTTTTTTTAAATTACGGACTCAATTGCACTCGAGAATGGGAAATATGATTTGATATACATATCATGAATACCAGATATTATATCACAACGTATTTTTCAGTTTGGTATATTAAATAGCATGGTATTTTTTCCAATTGTCGAGGATACGATTAATATCACTGGACATTGAACGCTTGAAAATATGGAATAAGTGTAGGGCTATAAATGGAGTCAGGCGAAATGAACCTTAATGCCAGTATTAGAAAGCTTCGCCTCATTTTGTGTTGGTAAAAACAGATAGGACGATAACAGAGGCAAAAAAAATCATGACGCAGATTCTCCATGTTTCATTAAGAGTGCTGCATTTTTACTTTCTATCACCTGTCCCAGCTTCTTGTCATCCATGAACTTTCCCCGGAATGACTCTTATTTTCCTACGTATTTCAATTGATTTCTCGTGAATACCCGTTTCTAGTTTCCTCAGTAAATTGACCCATGGGAATTCTTGTGTTAAAATTTGTGAGAATTCCCGATTCCTAAAAAATAGGTACTTGTTTTCCAGAATCCAGATGAAAAAATATCAAGAAACGTATACTGACTGTGAACTTGTTATCAGAGCATATCACAATGCCAACAACTACTGCAGATTCAAACAGTGCTCCTACATTTTTTTAGAATCTCATAATAACAATTTTTTTTTGCAATATCTTTTGTTTTATAAATAAGACATATTCAATATTTCTGCTCAATATTTCACCTGAAAAACTTTTTTTTTTCAATTTCCAACTACTGGGCAAAAGCGCATTCTACCACTGGTGAAAATGAAATTCCATCTTTCAACCGTTAACCATTGGGCAAATTGAACCTCAAAGAGAATGGTACATAATTTCTTTTTGACAATACTTTTTGGAGTTCCTGGTAATACGAGTCTATAGAACATACATGTCAAATTTCAAGTCTGTAACTTAGGGGCAATTGGTAAATTCAGGAAAATACTTCGCTATTGAACCAGGATATAATTTAAAAAATGGTATTAATATCACGGAATTATATCGCGATATTATTATCCTTTATTCCGAAACAATATTAACGATATGAGCAAATGTTTGAGTGATATTAATATCATTTGGTTCGCGAAATTACCGATCCCTGAGTACACCCCAGCCCTTCTCTCAATGAACATCCATTATCAACGATTTTTCACTAGGCGGTGATTCCCAACCTACTAAAAGTTTTGGGCAGGTACCTTAAATAAGGAGTAATACAGCACTCGACTTCTCGCTTTGCCGATCATAACCGCACACTTAATGGTTTTCTAATATTCAGCCATTATACCCTCCTCAGAGACAACGAACTAGCTAGAGTAGAGCACCTAGATACACCCGAGGGCTGACATCCGCCATTCTGAGTTGCTTGGTGCTCGACAATTCACAATTCACTCCGTTCAGTTGTTGCCCAAGAGATAACAGAGTCAGGTTACCTACTCAATAGTTCTCAATTTTCGAGGAGAAAGCAATTAAGATTTTTGCCCAGAACCACTAAAAAAAACAAGTCCATGTGTTTTGTGTCTTCTACCTGCAGATTCAATGTGATTTCCAAAAGAAACCGGGAATTTCCAAACTGATAAAGTGTGCTCGTTTTCACGTCCCTCACTAAATCCACAAAAAACAAAGTAAGATAATAGTAATTGTTATCTGGTAGAAAAGTGGAATTTAAAAAGCTCCATCAGTGATCAGTAACTAGCTAAGTCTTAATTCATCTACTTCAGTGGAAAAGCGGGGTACCTTCTAGTGTGTTTTAAATGGACTTGAGTTCACACTACTCGTCCTGGAAACAGATGAAAGTGGATTACATAAAATTGACCATCAAGTTGCAGACTGACGATTTCTCCACTTCTCATTTTAAAACGATTTGTAATCTACATCTATTATAAATGATACTCGTAATAAAACAAAAAGAAAGGAAAAAAAAACATTAGTCTGAAAAGCATGGGCGCAAATAAGGGTATGGCTGAAAATCTCTGTTCAAAAAAAATTTGAAAAATTATACGATATAGAGCAACAGAATTTTCAGCATTGTTTTTATATTTGTCAGCTCCCTCCCTCTGAAACGCAACTTCATGTCGACTATTAGCATTTATGTTGAGAATATATATTATTCATTAGATCACTCATTTCTTGAGAGTCAGCAGTGATATACAATTTGGGTTGTTAACATATTCAAATACACTTGGACGCCATAAATAAATGACTTTTTAATTATTCATTTTGAATATACTTGTTCAGCTCATGTACTCGAATCACACAACTCATTCAGATGTTTTCATTTCAGGTGTATTTTATATATTTAATAGGGTACTGTAAACCGTTTCCAGTCGAGGATGAAGATACTTCCGGGCACCTAGGACCACTTCAAAATAACGGCGGTCCATTGTATTTCGACACCGGTCACCATAACGATTACGACGACTATCCCGGATACGATGGATACGCCAACTATGCTCCTCACCACGATCACGAGCATTATGTAAGCCTATTAAACAATATAGGTTTTACAAAACCTATTCTGTACCATAAAGAACACTACTAACATTCTTGTCGGTTCTTTCCTTCTATTTCCATCGACTTTTCAAGTACCTTCAAGAAAATACACTAACACTCCATTTTCTTTTGACACAGAGCTACCCGAAATACAAATTCGAATACGGTGTGCATGATCCACATACCGGTGACATCAAGAAGCAGTACGAAGAACGAGACGGCGACACGGTCCGCGGTTACTACAGCTTGGTAGAGCCTGATGGTTCCATCAGAATTGTTGAATACACCGCCGATGCCAAACACGGCTTCCAAGCGAATGTGCGAAAAATTCCGCCCGTGCATCACCATCATCCACCACCGTCGCATCATCATCCACACTACCCGGTTCACGACCATCACCATTACCCTCATTACGACGATGACCACCTTCACTATCCACCAGCACCGGCGCCACCGGCACCACCGGCACATCACCAACCGCCGTACTATGGAGACGGGCAGGACTACGGAGGGTACCACGTGTATGAGCCAGAGGAGACGAAATATCCACCAGCTCCTGCATATGGCGACTATAATAGTTATAACAATTATGGTTCAAGTGAGTTCGATAACGTATTAGCATGTACTAGGGGTATCCGCCTCTTGGATGTATCATGGATCTCGCTTTTTCTCCGTTTGGCTAACCAGCATGTCTTTGTATCTGGCTGTCTGTCCAACTGAATGGTTCAAAAAAAAAAAATCAACCAAAAACTCATGACGGGGGTATAAACGCGAATTTACTCCGTCCAGTTCCAAGCATAAAATGTTGAATAACATTGTTTTTCGAATATAGAAAACAAATCAAGAACCTTCATTAGAAACATCACACTATTTTTTGACTTTTTAACTCTCCCCCCGCCCCCATTGAAACGTGCCCCAATTTCGAACTCATTCTCAAATTAACAGCAAAACTGAGTTCACCTACTTTTAAAATCCATAAGAAGACACCAGTACTGTATTTGTCCAACTTTTTCACAATGTCGATGTTCCTCAACTCAAGATTCCTTTCCTTGTTTCCAAATAGGATGTTTCCATTGAGGGGGTAATTCGTTGGATTCAGGTTCACTGTTCCCGTTTCTTCCTTTGATTCCTCTTGAAAGCTTATTATGCCATTATTCCTAGAACCTCCGGCCTGAAGAATCATTCACACTCATGAAGCATTTCTGAAATGAAATCCCTGAATACGGCGTCAAGATTTCCTGAAAATGTGTTTAGCGAGTTTCAAAACCTGATATTTTATATTCATATCGTAACCCCATTCTCCATCCGCACGAATTTAAGAAGCTTCTTCCAATTTTTTTGCTCATGAACGCTGGTAAAGTTTTTCAATTTTAGCTTGATTTTAATGGCAGGAATGATCAGCATCAGCGGTTTAATCCTTTATGATTTCAGCGGGCCAAGAGTACGACGACGGCAGCGAAGACTACCCATACCACTCGAACACGAATTATCCTACCTACATGCTACCTCAGCACTCGTACGCTACCATTAATGATCTAACAGCGTACGATGTACCGCAGGACATCGAAAATCCAGACAAGTACTTCAACAAAAGGTCACCACACAAGAAGCTGTTGAAGCAGCCAATATCAGTACTAGATGAAAGGAAAGATGTGAACGTAAAACAGGAACCGTCGGCGGAGAAGTCGAAACACGAGCAAGCAACAGCGAAGCCCAAAGAAGACGCCAAGTCAACGACAAAGCCCAAGGAAGACATCAAGTCAACGGCGAAACCTAAAGAGGACATCAAATCATCAACGGCAGCCACCGCTGTAACTGAAAAGTCCAAAGAAAAAGTTAAAGAGAAATTACTGAAAACGCAAACTGAAAAGCCGAAACTGTAAAACTTTCACCCGAGAATCGTATCGAGGACTGTAATTAATTTTCGTTAAGTCGAACACTTCACTTTCACCGGATATTTCAGACCGAGTTGCTCAGTGATATCAAGTCAGTCTCTCGAACTCGTGCCACGATTTGGATGCTTTTCAAGATGAAAAACAGTCCAAGCCTAATAAGTCCAGTAGCTCATTACCAGTATTTCTTTTTACTTTTTTGAACTAGTAATTCATTTGTTAGTTATTAATTTCATGTTCATCTTCATATACTTGTCACACGACGCTGTAACCGCCCAAGGTGCTCAAGCTAGTCTTCAACACCGAACGAGTTAACCACGCACGTGATGGCCTTTCACACCTTTCATACACTTAATTTATAATAGGCTTGATTTTTGCCGACTGTGCCGACAAAGTTGACACAATGTGTGTATTGTGATGTATTTAATAATGTTTTAACCTATTTATTCTTTCATGTTGTATAAATTCCCATGAACGAAATATTTCTCAACTTGAATTTATGTAAATTATAACTTTTTATACAATGTACATAGTTTATTAAAATTATTAATAAAAATTCAATACACGTACAAGCGATACAATGAGATCACAGATGGGAAACTTAAAATTACGTTAAACGTTCAATCAACGAACAATAATTTTACCACCTTTAATATAAAAACCGTTTTGTCAAATCGCCATTCGATTTTGCATTATCAGCTTACACCCAGAAAGACAGTTACAAAACCAATCTGAAGCACCCCCCACCCAATCCAACTGCAACTACTATTCCGTTCTATATTAGAACTCCACCAGGCAGTATCAAACATTCTGTACATATCAAATGGAATGACTAGAAAACTTCAGATTCAAAACATTACAACCTGTCATTTCTGAGACCGTAGTTTTTTGGTAACGTTTTTGACGATTATATACCAGGAGAGAATACCGAGGTCGCCGGCTGTTGTACTCGGCCAACCGATAAAACTGCTCAGCGGCATCAGCCACGCAGGATTCAAATGCAACAGAGGAGTATTTAAGTTGTTCCAAATGATGTAGAAGCAAATGGCATTCTGAAATGAAAGCCACACATTAAAAGGGGCTCGAGGTCTTCGACATAGTTCAGAGTGCAGGTTTACGATGATAGGTCGGTCGCATTAATATTTTCAGAAAACGGCAACTCTCATAATCGCGGTATATAAAGACATTGCGAAGCGTTTTCAAACGAACCTACGACCCAACAAGTTCTGAATTAATTTCACATACATACCCAAAATAAATCGACGGCGAATGATATTACGTATTTCATACTGTCGAAGAGCTCCTTGCTTTCTTTACCTACAAAAAGATACACAGTTAGAGAAAATTCATTCATTAAGCAGCTACATAACAGCTGTAATGAACCGTCCATTTATAATTACTTTCAACTTTCAATTCTCCAAGCAAACTGTTCAATTTTCGTTGCAACTTGGCGTACTTGGCAAATTCGTCTACCATAGATATCTGGTCCAGTTTGTTTCTGATTTCCATTATTTCTCGCTCGATATCAACTTCTAATTGAGACTTTTTGCAGAACAGCTTCAAAGCCTGAATGATGAAGATTATAGAACGGTAAACTTAAGCTGCATTCAGCATTAAAATCTCCAACATATGAAAGATACTAACCATGACTAGAAGATCAGTTGAAAATTCCCCGATAATGACGAAAAATGTGATGTTCAGAAATAAGTTCCAGTCTATCATTTTTGGAGATGTGATGGATTTGGAATGGCAACAATTGGAATTAATTAATAACTGCTTAATTTACTTATTCATACTTATTTTTAAAAATTGAAAAAGAAAAAATACAAAAGATTTAGCATTTTCGAAAAAATTGTACAAGCTACGAGATAATTTGTATTGTTTACATTTTGAGCAGGAATTTATCTACAGCCCAGTGTTGCCATTTAGGCATCGATGAAGAATATAATACAAAATATTGATGATAACAGTTATAACATTCCATAAACCATTCATAAATAAAGCCCGTTTTGATTTTCACACTTCAACCCAAAATACCGTAAAAAGATGTTACACTGCATCAGTGACCTTTGCGCACTCCCGTCCAACGTTAGTACTGAAGTTATATTTCGCTATTAAAAAAAGCCTCAACTTAATACCATTGATGATTACCTAAGGGCTTTTTTGATTTACAATATATTATCTTTTTTTTCCCCCTTTGATGCCTACTTTTTCCTGAAGTTCCTTGGCACTGTTATCACCAAAACACTTTTGGTATCAGTTCGTAAATTTTCTGGAATTTTGTAGAAATTTCAGTAAGATCCTAAGATCGAAATAGAATTACAAGTATTTTATCGGGAATAATACTTTTCACAGTTCGATGAAACCAGAAATTTCTGGAACCAACATGTTGGAAGTATATAAGGCCGAAGAGCTGCGGCCTTTAGGCAAGTATAACGATTACAATTCGAGTGGTGCGTGCCGTGATTCGAAGCGACTGTTCTGCGCGATTTTACCAATATTCAAGTGTTCACTTATTGCGTACAAAGAATCTGTGCGAGTAGAATTGAACGGATTTTGTTCGCCGAGATATTTCGTGCTAGTCGGAAGCAGTAAAGGTGAGTTACTTGAGTCAGTTACTTACGGAATCATGGTTCTCATCATGTGAATCCTTGAGTTTTCTAATCTAGTCTGTGTTTTCGCAGATGGCATTGTTACCGTACTGGGCCAACCAACTGTGGGATGATTACGATCCGTACTATTTCAACCGTCTGTACGATCAGAATTTCGCTGTTGGTCTGCTGAAGGACGACCTCGACTTGGAGGTGCCATCGTTGTTGGGGCTTGGAACACCGTTCGGATCCGGCTATTTGCGAACCTTGAGGCATCTGCAGCCGGAAAGACAGTGGTGTGTCGTCCATCTCCAACACGAAGGAACAGTTCAAGGTGACACTGGATTGTCAGCAATTCAAGCCAGAAGAGATCAAAGTAAAGGTGTCCGATGATTATATTGCAATCGAAGGCAAACACGAAGAGCGAAAAGATGAGCATGGTTATGTTTCTCGGGAATTCAGTCGTAAATATAAGCTGCCACCAAACGTGAAATCCGAGGCTATTACTAGCACTTTGTCCTCGGATGGCTTGTTATCAATCGTTGCACCGAAAAAGGTGAGTATTTAAAGTTTCAATAGTATTAGGAAATTGTCAATTAGTGCAGTCCATTGTGCTGTACGTGTCAGGGCTGATAGAGATTTTGAATTTAGAAGATTGAGTGGTAGTAATTTTTACTGTCCTCGTAGAATAGGAATTCTGGATTTTCCAGCGAGTATGAGCTCTTGTGTTTGGAATTTGAAAGATTCAAAAAGACAGGAGGGTCTGATAATGCTTGAGTAAACTGAGTGAATTAATGTTGTTCTTTTGGAGGTTATCGTTACTATTGCTTTTAATTCTGTTGTATACTAACAACTAATCTTACCTCTTGTAGGTTGAAGCAATCCAGCAACAGAAGGAACGTGAAATTAAAGTCGTGAAAACGAATCAGCCAGCCATCAAGGAGCAGAAGAAGGATAAGAAACCCGAGAAAATGGAAACCTAATAATTTCTTGAATTGTGATATATGAACGGAGAATAATTTTGTATTTCTGTCATTAGTCGTGTGAAGGGTATGAAGCGTTTTGCATTTTATAAGTATCTTCCTATTCCTATTCTCGTAAGTTAGCTGTAAACCCGTGTATCTCAGTAAGACTGCTTCCATTTATTGTTGTAACTTTTTTTTTTTTTTTTTTTTTTTTGTAATAAATGTTTTACAAGTAGTATATTTTATTGTTTATTCAGATGATATACATATACAATGAATAGGAACAGGGTGAACAAGTAATTCGAGGACTTCGATTAAATCGACGTAATTTGTGGTGCTGTACGAATTGCAATCTGAGTATGAACTTCGATGATCGTGTCGGTGTCCGCTTTTGTTTTGAGAAGTCAATGTGCTCTATCACGGAAACTTAGATTGAATCTAGCTGGGGTACTGTTCGAGTTGCAATCATGGTTTTAATGAACCTCGTTGATCGTTTTGGTGTTCGCTTTCGCTCTGGGTCCTGGAAGTCAACGTGCACTATTCCAAATTTCCACCTGAAATGGAAAAAATTATTTGCAGGGTTAAGAGCAACAAACAAGTGAAGTGATGTGTTGTTGTAACGAACAGTACTTACGAATAGCCACTTAGCCATTCAAAGTTATCCAACAGAGACCAAACACAGTAGCCAATAACATTGCAGTCATCCTCGTGAATTGCATTTAACATTTCAGTGATGTAACTCTGCAATGAAAATGTTAGTACAGTGACTTTGAGTACACGTGTTCTGACTGTATTTATCAGGAGTAACCTAAGGCAAGCGATACCTGGAAGTATTTCACTCGATTTATATCATTGATCTCCCCATTATCGCAGTAGCCGTTCTCAGTAATGAAGATTGGTGGATTATCATACTCCTTTTTCAGCCAAAGAAACATGTCATGGTAACCTCGTGGTGCAACCTGAGGAAAGTTCAAATAGTTGTTAACAGAACAGTTTTATTTTTAGCCGACCGCGTTATTTTGAAGTTGGAGTCGCTCCATTTACTTTTAACCAGATAGCCTGGCACGAGGGCCAAGCTTTATCTACGTGTTGAACAAAACTAGCATCTTGGAAACGAGCTTTTGCCTTCGGGTCTATGCCCGGACTCGCGAGTCTAGACGTGTAGTGGTTCATAGCCAGGAAATCGTAGGTTCCTGAAAATAATGAAGAACTTGTTTTGAATTCTCCGTTCACACTTTGTAGATAATTTTGGACATGAATGCAAACTCCTATACCTCGTATCTCCTCTATTTCTTTCGACGTGAAAGTTGGCAATCTCGATCGAATTCGGCCCTCTTCTTTGCTTCTTTTATCCACCAGCTCCCTCATGATAGGTGGATAGTCTCCCTGTTTGCTGAAAACAGGGTGCCCGAACCATCCGAGCTGAAAATTCACCAAGTAATTAAAAGTTTTTCGTTTTGTATTGAAGAAAAAGGTCTAATCGTTGTTCTAGTACCTCGAATTGATTGGCTCTTTCTGCCGCATCTTTATCCTCTTGATTGTCTGTTCTAGGCGCATGGTAAAACCCGCTCAAAGTTAAAGCAATTTTACCTGAAAAAATATTGAGAACAGTGCAGAAAAAAGTTACATTAGACGCATTCTCACAGCTATAGAGAACTGGGGCCAGATCAGTATTTTTTCTGAAATTCAGGAGTAACTTTTATGTACTTAGTGTCCATGGTGGAGTGTGAGTGAACTTGGTGAATTCTATACTTAGGGTTTGCCAATTTACAATTTCTTCCTTGTATAGTCCACAGCGCTTATTTCAAAATAGAATAATCTTGCAACTGTAGCAGTAATATGAAACATACATATAGCTATTCGTCCATGCCTTTAATCAAGACTGATACTGGTACACTTGAAAGTTTTTCTATGTTACTGGCGGTGTAAGATAACAGACTACCTAGTTGGAGTAGTTATACAAACATGTGAGACAAGAGTGATGCAACTTTTTTTTTTTTTTAATCGCAGATAACCGCGTATCGATGTTCTTGTGAACTATTTTCGTTGGTATTATAAAAGTACCTATACTATACCTATATGAACCATTGGAAATGAAGGTTCATACGTCACTTACAATGAGATATGTCATTTAATAATCGCGGATGAGCCATTATTGTCTGATACGACGTTGTCAACATTTTTCATTCGGATATATTTAACCAATCCACATACTACCTACCGCTAAAAAATTTTTGAGATAACCCGCCATCATAGAATAATCACAAATGTTTGCTTGTTCAATATCTGCAGTACGAGGTGGATATATTGCCTCACCTTTTTGTTTACTGCGAAATTCATTGTTATAAATATGGTACGCTTTGGCATGTGCTTTCAGGAGAGTATGTCCGGCCATGTAATCACCGCCGAAGGAATCCAAACTTAGGTAGGGTGCATATCGTCGCTCGGTATAACCGTGAATTATTTCCAAAGGCTCGTTGATTGTATTCCACCATTTAACCTAAAATGGGTGCTGATATTATACATCAGGATAAAATAATGAATTTAATTATAGAAGGAGCCTTCGTCTCATTTTTTCGTTTGGTACTGGGAGAGAAAAAGTTCAAAACACAGTTACTCTGTATTATTCTTACATAAAGCTTCCTCTTTTGAAGCTCATGCTCCAGCTTTTCCCATCGGCAAGACGTAGCAAATAGTGCACCTATAACTTAATTTTTGTAATTTTTGGCAAAGGCATCCAACTTTTCATTTCTGTCGTAATACCTTAAATCAAACTAAAGTCGTCGCTCCTTACCTTATCACCGTACATTTCGAAAACAAGTCGAGCGTAGTCAGCAAAATAATCTGCAAGTAGTGGATTTAGCCAACCGCCAATGTCTTGTAAGGCTTGAGGAAGATCCCAATGATAAATTGTAACCTTGAGAAAAACAAAAAGGAAGTGTAGTAAACTATAACATTCTGTTAATTGCGAACAGTGACGGCTCCAGGGGGCTACAGGAGCCATGCCCCCTGTTTGGATTCAAGTTTATCATAAAAATTGAAAACGGTTCAAAAAGTGAAGGAATTGCCCGTGGCGACCTATTCTGTGTTCTGTGTGCCCAAATGCCGACAATTTTTCCCTCTCGCTTGACTCGCCATCATTCATAACTAAAAAATAGTGTTTTCCAACTTTTAGATCCTCTCCCCTCATCGTTTTCTAGATCCACCAATGATGGCGAAGTTCATATTTCATTCAAAGAAAGGGCGAATAAAAGACTGTTATGAAAAATGATCAGTTCTCCCGCTGAGATACAGTGACGTAACTAGGCGCGGGCCCGGGTGGGCCATGCCGTCCAAAAAATTCCTGGGCCTGCCCATTTTCTTAAAGAATTAAATCCATTAAAATCCTGAAAGAAAAGGCCCGTTAAATTAGGAAATTGAAAGGAATTCATTACAAGAAACGATATTTTTTGGAAATGGAAATGGTCTTCCAAATAACCACGAAAATTGCTACCCTCACCTGGCTTGCTAATTTCTCGAGAGAAGGGGGATGGCTAAAATCCCTTTCACCAAAGTAGGGTTTTATTTAAAATTTCCAAAACTATAAAATTCACTGAAAAAGATTCAAACAAAAATTATATATTACACTGAATTTTTCCACTTTTTTTTTTTTATATCCATTTCCAAAGAGCATAAATGGCGGTTTGAAATAACCCTCTGTAGAATCACAGAACCCTCATGGAATGAATACGAATTTTTCGATCTTTCATCTCATTTTAAAGGCTTTTGAGAAAAGTAGAGGTGTAAATTTTCCGTGTTACAGCTTCATTTTTTTCTTCCCCTTGCCTCCTCTAATACCACCCCGATTGACAATTTGGAAAGCATTCTTGCAACATATCACAAACCACTACCGTTTTGAGACTTTTGGCCAATCACTTTTTTTTTTGTGAATGTTCAACATCTCATCATTTTAAGATAGCGTGTGTGAAATGCTCGCTCAGCATTAATGTGATTACTGAGTGATGTTCACAAATGCACTCACGATTGGCCTCATTGTCAATCGGGAATGATAATGAAATTAGTAACTCATCTTAAGTATTAGAACCTTAGTATGGCATCAATTTGATTAAATTCTGAGAATCTATGTATCTGGAGGGGATGAGAAGGTGAGGCTTAAATGGAAAAATTTGAAAGACACATATATTAGCGTCATTTTAGGGGGTTTCAAGATCGCTAAGTTCACACGATCCGTAGAAAGTGTGACCCCCGTCATCGTCGCATCTACCCGGCACGGACAGATTTTACTCAAAATTAATAAGGTTCTTCTATTGATAGTCCTTTATCACTAATATAAATTTCAAAGCTATCGGCCAATTTGTTCTTCACTTATCATGACCACAAAAATGTATAAAAATCATGAATTTGAAATTCATGTCATTAGTTTTCTTTTATCTTGTAATACCTGTATCCGGATACAGAAAAAGGAACTGATGTTAAGGAGAATCCGGTAAAGAATAATATTTCTCTGCAAACTTATAAATTCAATAATTTTTATTAATTAAAAGAAAATAAGAAAAAATAAATGATCATTAATTTATACCTCTGTGTCTTTTAACGAAATACTTCTTAGAGAAACATTCATCCACCGAGGAGGTCGAGACTCGAGGAACCATTATCGATGTATATCTCTGTACAATCTTAATAAGTACATATACTGATTTTTGTTCTTTGAAAAGTCTCAAGAAAATCGAATTGTAACCTAAAATAAAACCTCACTAATGTGTTACATTTTTTGGGGGGAAGGGGGAGCCAGCCCCGTAGAGAGGGAGGCCTCATCAGTAAACTGATGACGAGTTCTGGTACATGGATATGTCTAATATAATTACTGAACATGTTCTATACGCATTCAGTCGGTCAGCGAACTTTGTTTCGCCGGCTACATAATTTGGAAATAGAAGGGGGAAAGAAATAAGTAAAAGAATTCAACAAGGATGGAAAAGTTACTGGCGTTTAAAATCAATTTATAAAAGAAAAAAAGTAAACTTAAAAATGAAAACTAAGAAGTGGGACAGCTGCACCCAACCAGTATTGACGTATGGCGCCCAAACTTGGGCATTAACTAGAAGAGGGACGTAGAAATTACAAAACATGCAAAATGCGATGGAAAGGAGCATTTCGGGCATAAAAAGGAGGGAAAAAATTGAAAACGAAATCATAAGAGAAAAAACGACGATTGTGGATTTAGGATACTAAACTAAAAATGGAATTTGGACAGGTGGGGCAATAATGCGGAAGTCTGGACGCCATACGAGGCAAAAAGATCGAGAGGAAGGCCGCTGACTAGATGGGGGGACGAGATTGAGAAATTTATAGGCCTTCCATGGCGAAGAGCAGCCGCCAGTCGCAACAACTGGGCTCTGTACGAAGACTCTTTTGCCCGAAGAGGGACCTAAGCAAAGAGAAAGGGGGACTTTTCCCCGTTTACAAATATGTAGTAATATTTAAGTAGATCATACTTGCTTGTAAATAAAAAAGGCTGTAGTAATAATAATAATAATAATAATAATAATAATAATAATAATAATAATAATAACTAGGGGGCTCTGCCCCCTGGCCGCTTCACGGCGCAACCCCGCCGTCACTCGCTTCACTCGTGCCGGCTCTTCCTCTCCAGGAGCTCCCACCTCCATCGAAAAGCCTCCCTGGGGTGGGGTACCTCTGGTGAAAGGTGAGATTAAGATACAAGGGAGGCCATCGGGAATTTATCCCCACGGAGGAGAAAGAGGAGGTGGCTTTTACTGTTCAGTGTATAGAGAGCCCTCCCCCACCACAATAATTCTTCATCGTCCTTCACCGCGACCTCCCCCCCCAAGGCCTCTCCTCCACCATGAACCATCTCCCAAGGGTAGGCTACCGCTGGAGAAATGAGCAATCAAAGGGCAGGGTAGGCAACACGCAGTGGTTGTTTACAGGAATACCAGGATAAGGTACTATTGTAAAAAACTACACCGAGCTCCCACCTCCACCGAGAAGCCCCCCTCCTCCGGGGTAGGGTACCTCTAATGAAAGGTCAGATTAAGATACAGGGGATGTCACCAGGAATTTATCCCGAAGGAGGGGAAGGAAGAGGTGGCTTTTACTTGTAGAGTGTATAGAGAGCCCTCCTCCACTACAATTTCTCTTCGTCATTCACCGCGACTTTCCTCCCTCCAAGCTCCCTTCTCGATCATGAACCCCCTCTCAAGGGTAGGCCACCCCTGGAGAAATGAGCAATTAAGGGGCAGGGTACGCAGCCCGCGGTGATTTTTTCGGGGGCTGTGCCGGCGGCGAATTTTACTTTCTTCACCATGAACCCCCTCCCAAGGATAGGCTATCCCTGGCTCAGCCAGCTGTACCGTACCGTCAGCACGGAAGGGGCGGCCGTGATCAACGCGATGCCCCCCCTGGACCTGCTGATCCACGAAAGATCAGTTAAGTACTTGGTCAAGAGTGGGTTCAGGGTCGACAACTGGCGGCATCTCCCGCGCGTTGATCCCTCCTTCAGCGAGTGGCCAAGTCAGCTCCACCAGGCGACCATCGACGAGTGGAACCGTCGGTGGTGGGTCAACACGACGGTGGCGCAGTGGACACAGGTGCTGTTCCCAGACGTACGCGCCAGGATGCAGCAGCAGGAAGAAGAAGACAACGAAATGAAGTGCATGGACTTCTTCCTGGCGCAGGCGGTTTCAGGCCATGGGTGCTTCGCATCCTACCTGCACCGCCGAAACCGCCGGGACAGAGACCAGTGCCCCTGCGGTGCTGGCCCGGAGACACCTCGACATGTCTTTCGAGAGTGTATCCGGTGGGCTGACGGAAGGCCGGACATATGGACAAGGACCAGCCGTGAGCACCTGCGGTACATGCGGGGTGTAGTCAAGAGTTTATGGATACTTGAAAACCCAGCATTCCCCGCAGGTGACACAGACCGGACCGGATGAGGTCGAAGAACCCGGAAGAGGGTGGGGGCAAACCCGAAGAGGCCAGAAGAGGTCGCCCCCCGTCGTCGCCGTCGCCGCTGAGGAGCAGAAGAAGTAGGAGTATGAGCTGCCGCCAATCACGGGTGGTGGGCTGCGTTCCCTATTAGGTGAGTCCACAGTAAGTCGGGTGTTGAGAAGACGAATCCTCCACCTCCTCCATGAGGCAGGGCACGAACGGGGCGCAGCCCCCAACGATGCCGCTGATAAGAAGAAAATAGGAAATAAGATTGTAAGACCCGCCTCCCCCATAAGAGGAGGTCCGGTTTGGCCGGAAATCAAATATGAACTGATTGTGCCTGGGCCCCTGTGGCACCTACTGAAAGACCTCCTGGTGAAAGGTAGGGAAAGCAGGGGACCAGGAAGCATGAAGAAGCTTGTAACCCTATCAGTAAGTATTGTGATGACATATTGTGTTGTAATGTAATACACTAGCCCCACCTCCATTGAGGAATGGGGACAAAAAAAAAAAAAGGCTATCCCTGGCCCGCCTCCCCCATAAGGGGAGATCCGGATTGGCCGAATGAAAATAAATAAATTGATTGTGAGGGGTCCCCTGTGGAACCTAGTGAAAGACTCGCGGGTGAAAACTAGGCGAAGCAGGGGACCCCAAAATGAACAAGAAATTTGCTAAAACGTGAAATGTAAATAACTTGTGTATTAATGAATTGTGTAATACAGTAGCCCCACCTCCATTGAGGAATGTGGTCCCCCTAAAAAAAAAAAAAAGCTACCCCTGGAGAAATGAGTAATTAAGGGACAGGGTAGGCAACCCGCAGTGGTTTTTACTCCCGGAGGCGGTGGTGGCAGTGGCGGCGGATTCTACTTTTTTAGTAGCTTACCCCTGGAGAAATGAGCAATTAAAGGGCAGGGTAGGCAACCCGCCTCCCCCAAGCTCCCAATGAGTACATGGCTAGAAGGAAAAATGATTTCCATGGAAATGTGGATTGTGACCATGAAGAGCTAAATCATACTGATTGGCTTCACGCAATACGCACAACTGAACTGAACTGTGAACTGAACAGGAATCAAGTTCAGTGTCGGTCGGAAATAGGATGAGGGCCAGCCAATAGACATATCCATGTCAAAAAATTATTGAATGCCCCCCCCCACCCCAAAAAGTAGATAATATCCGATTTGCATAACGTAAGTGGTAAGTAATGTCACCAACGCCCGCGTAATTATATTTTATTGAATAGCAGTATTGTTCTGTAGCAACAACTTGACCCAACTCTGTGTTGGACCTTCCGTGCCCATGCAAAAAAAGGCTAGGTACGCTACTGCTTAGATACCAACAATTTCTAAAACCAGAATAAAATGGTTTAGATTCTGTAACATTGCAGCTTCGACGTATAATGTACAGGAATATGACGTGTGTGCTTTTTTCCAGGTTATTCAGTTGTAAGCAATAACAGTTATTATCAGTTGAAGGTAAATACATTACATAATTAGGTGAGCGTATATCTAATATCATGATGATAAGCAGTTAATGACCTTTTGAACGACATACCCACATGGCATTATATGTATGAACTTGTCGAATACAGGTATTGATACAGCTAATCAACTCTGAACAAACGTACGTATATCCAGTCATAGACATTTTTGTAAGATATTTCCTCACAGGGTAAGAGTTTCAGTTAATTGTTCTCATTGTTGCTGACTCAGGGGCGTAACTGAGGACTTCGTCCCCTCTTCCTCTCCGAGTCGCGATTTGCCTCTCCCCTTAGCAGAAAGGTCAATCCTTTTTTTCTCTCTCTTTTAGGAATGACATGTGACATCTGCCATTTGACCATCAGTTCCCCCTCCCCTTTGCTGTCTCCCCTCGAGGAGTAGTCACACTACAGACCTGCATTGCTATTACTGAAGTGACTAAATTTTGCCATCTGTCGCCTTCTAAGTGTAACTGTAACGTTAGCTTGTCTACCTATTTTTCAAATGTTGGACACGCACATTTCTTGCTCAGATTTTTTTTTTTTTTTTTGGGGGGGGGGATGCATACTTACAGTTTTCATGTTAAATGTTTCAAGAATGCTTACCATAGGTTCGATCCCATTATCCAGCAATTCATCGATCAATTGGTGGTAGTAATCGATTCCCTTCTTGTTGATGTACGATAAATCTCCATTCGGCAATACTCTACACCAGCTGAGAGAAAATCTATAAATCTGAAACTGTAAAATTGGTTTTAAGCAAGTGTGCTCACATTGTAGCTATAAAATGTGGGGAGGTTTTGGAATTACCAATTGGTCATACATTGGTGGAGCATAACCTAGATGGCTGCGCATTAGGCATTGAATTCCAACGCACTGACACATCCATTCGACATTTAGGCTACACTGCATGGCGAGGAGTAAGGTACTATGGTGTTCCTAAGTTTCAATTTTTGATTTTTCAATGGGACTCTTCCTCACATACCGGTTTTATATTTAAAAGGAAAAATCTGAAAAGTTTGAGCGAAATTGGTTTAAGGTTATATCTATGCCACAAGAGGGTAGAAGTCCTTACAAAAATTAACCCTGATTTTGAGAATTTGATATTCTTACACAACTCAGACTTCTCAGAATGATTATTTTTCTTCAAATTGAGGTTTTAGGGTTGCTGAATTTGTTTCTGAAATGTTTTCCCACGCCTTAACCCTTTTGGCGCCACAGAGGGCTAATGTCAAATCATTCCAGTTCGTAAGTTCTGGGTTTTGTAGGTTGATGAATTCATTTCTCAGGTCCTTTTTCTCATCCCAATGTTCCGACTTAGTTAGTGGACAGCGTGGGGCATATAGTCCACAGAGATCTGTCATCCAAGCCCCCCCAAGAAAGACTGACAAAAACAAAATTTGGCATTTAAACATCTTTTTTTTAAACTGTCAAGTCTTAGCTAGTGAAGAAAGACATTTGGACTTAGAGCATGCCCTAAAGAAGACTAAGTAAGTACGACGTAATAGGAATCAGCTAAATAAAAAGGAAAGAAGAGTTTTTTCAAAGACGGAAAAATGGCAACCTACTCTACTCTTTCGGTGAAACGAGAGGATATAGGGGGGAGGCGGTTCTATATAAATAAAAATATGGGTAACCGCATCGTTGAGGCAAAGAGGGTATATCTGAAAGAATTGCTATCTTGAACTTAGAATTAACCAACCATACAAGTTTATGCCCCCCCGTTAGATACAGAGCAACAAGAAGTGGATAAATTTCACTGTCAGTTAAGCGAAACCGCACAAAAATAAGAAGAATGGGTCACGATAGTAATGGGGGATTTTAATGCCAAAGTAGGTAAAAACAAATCAACGTACGCATGCCTAGGACAATTCACTTCGCCTTAAACTTTTTTTATGATGAACATGTATGAACATATTTTGAGCCAGAGTTTTTCTACAAATTCGACCGATCGCACCCCCTCTCAGATTTTTAGGTATTTACTCACCTGCTCAGTACATATACCTGCAAAGCCTTAGTTTTAAAAAAGGAACAATCGTGGTAGTGTCCCATGAAGATTCTTATGAATTTCACTCCCAAAGAACATAATATACTGGTAAGGCACAACTAACTTATTTGAGAGTAAGACTGCCACGATGCTCAGCTAACACTGCCAGAAAAACGCGGGAAAATTGCCAGTCTACAGCCAGACAATATTTGGCTTTGAAAGGGCTCAATCAGGGACGTACCGGTAAGGGGGAGCTTACCCCCTTCTCCCTCGGTAGAAATTTTTCACTCATCTGTTGGGAAAATTTACCGTTTCAGTCAGGTGGAGTTGGGGCAATTCAAAGAGTCAAAAGATTTTTCTTTTTTGCTTTGATACTTGGGAATGAATTGAGAAATTAAAAAATCCAAGCAGTCACAAAGTTTTTTTTATTTTTATTTATTTATTTTTTTGGCTTTGATACTGGAGAATTTTGAGTTGAGTCGGTTGGGACTTCCACTCCCCCCCCCCCTTAGGACCCAGGAAAAACTCTTCGGTACGTCGCTGGGCTCAATGGAATTGTCGTTCAGTATAATTGACCGTGAACTGGCAGTTAGTGAATTGGCAATATAGATTAGCAGCGTTCTGTTTGAATAGCAGTGAGATGGTCGTAGACTTGTCAGTGCAGCAGCGGCAGCACTGCCGGCTTAATTATCACTGTGCTAAATACGTTGGCAGTTCACCCCTAGAATTTTTCAACCCTCACACTTCGTGTACTTCACACAACTCTGCACTAATAAGTTAGATTGGCAGCGAAACCTCTAGCAGCACTACCAAGGCATTCTTCATAGTGAGATGACTGAAAATGCGAATTTTGAAATACAGTGGTCTTCTCAATGTTAAGAATAGGCAAAAGCGAGTAATATATAGGGTCAAGTAGTAAAATAACAGTTTTGAAGGAGGAACCTTCGATCTATGTGGAAAACGTGCACCATAGCTCCTCCCTGCCACCATTAATGCCTTATCAAGTTGCACTCGAAATCTAATTCGTAAATTAGCTAGTTACCTAATTTCTAATAATTAAGTTAATTAATCGTTCCATTTTAAAATTCTATTTCACGTACCCCGATTTCTTTCAGAAGTTGAACGTCTTCTTTGTATTTGTGGTATGAGTCGCATGCGATGTCACCATTATCTCGATTCAGAACCGCATCCGGGTTCGTATGCGTTAATCGGTCCCATATATTTTCTCCTTTTCCTGAAAATGACATAATGATGAAACAGTATCTATAGTTGCAGAGTCAAGGTCGAGGGCATTGCTTGTTCAAAATCCAACAGAACGTAAAAGGAAACCTTTAACGTTGCATGTCTGTAAGTATAGCAGCGTGATTAAAAAGTCAACACGGTCGTTGTTAAACTTTGAGGTTACATCCGCATGAAATGGAGACAAACGATTTTATTATTCATTTTCGAGTCGAGGTAGCTATTGGGTAGTGTTCTTTTATGTTACATGAATAATTCTGTCGTTTTACTCGAGCTGTACTTACCATCTTCATTCCAGCCGCCCTCAACCTGATATGCCGCCGTCGATGTACCGATCAAAAAATTTTCCGGGAATTGATTTTTGATTTTGTCTTTCATCCTAAGTGTTTAAACGTCCTGCCTAGAATCACTGAAACACAGAAAACAGAAAACTGAAATGAAAAAATTATCGAGGTATCAGAAAAGGCGATTTTCGCCCGATCACCAGATAGTTGCCTATCCAACATTATCAAGGCAATTTGATGTTCTTATCATTTACTCAGTCGAACGTTCTCACAGACGCGCTCTCATGAAAAGTGTAATTTTTACTCTGCGATCGTAAGTCTTCCAAGCCTTCCTCTTGAGAGGTAGAGCAAAGTTGAAAATTTCGGAGCCCATCCCTTAATAAACTTTCCTATCCCCATCTCCGTAGTGTGACTACTTTTCCCGCGGGATAAAACTTGAAGTAACGTTGCAAATTTCATGTCCCAAAAGTATAAAAACATATCTTCATCTTCTATGCGATTTCTCTGATGCAGACCCATGATGGTGAAGAGTTCAGTGAAAATTGTCGGACTAATCTTGAAAGTTCCATCGAGGAACCAGATACTGGTCCGACACAGCAGCTCTGTATTTTTCTGTGTCGCAATCAGTACTT